>CM044982.1:45446161-50246161 GCA_024586325.1 Stellera chamaejasme | reverse complement strand
TACTTCAGCTGTGGTGCAAGAGCCAATCTAATATTGCTTACTGCAATTTCTTGCATCTCTTTCCACTTGTCATCTTTAATTTCATCTGGTTTTGTCTTCTCGAACACACTACCAAGCTTCTGCTGCATGAGCACATCCTTCACCATGCACTTCTAGAGATTGAAATCTTCGGAACCATCAAAACGATCAATTGAAAAATTGTCTGATGTCCCAGTCATCGCGAAACTCGCTCTGATACCACTTGTGGGGTTTGGAAGTGTGGACAAACAACACAAAATATTTTTCACCGTGACGATTCCACGGTTTTCTTCAGTATCAATCTCAATCAACAATTACATGCACCAATTCTCTCAAACAAGATTGAATCTACCAGAACACACAAGACTAGTGGCTATTGCTCTAAATCTAGCAAAAGCCTTCACTCTCTCAACAATACAGCCACATGCTACTTTGGCTGCCTCTCCACACACACTAAAACTTGCAACACAAACTTGTTGCTCTCCTGCTCCTAAAACTAATGAAAGCATGCCTATATATAGGAAAAACAAGCTAATGCAACTAGAATCCTAAAGCCACTAGGAAACCTAGACAAACCATAATAAAATCGGACATCTCAAAAGCCAAGCCCAATCAACATCATCAATTGGATTAATTACAATATTAATCCTCCATCTTTCCAACTTCATATAATTTGAGGCACAAATCCAACATAATATTCTTGCTCTTTCTTGCCTGATCATGATCATCATCTTATGCATCATCATGATCCTGCAATCAGTTGGTAAATTCAAACTTCACTCAACAAGTTAGAACCAACATATCCTCCTACTTCTCCTACTCATGTAGATTGAATGTTCTCCTCATCGTAGAGTTTGCAGCCGCTGACTTGGATGATTCCCCTTTTTATAGTAAAAAAAAAATATTTTTAAAAATCCTTTATAGTAAAACTTTAAATGAAACACAAGATAAAAAGGTAATTAAAAATTGAGACAAAGATTGCAACACGGTTTAAGAATTTTTTGGATTCATTTCTCTCTTTTCTGCATGGTTTTTGAAACCGGGTTGGACCGGTCCGACTAGTTAAACCGGGTACCAGTAGGCTCTCTGGACCGGTTATCAGTTTTGACATCAAGAACTGGTGTAAGCCGGTCAAAACCTTTGACATTAAGAGTTTTTTGGATTCATTCCTTGAAATTTATGCTCTTTTGCAATTTTTAGAACTTATATGTGGAAACTTTTTTGGAATTTTTATGATTGTAAATTATATTTATATTGATGGATATATGCTCTTTGTATTACTACAGATCACTTTAAAATAAATTTGCAATATTTGGTTGGACCGAGGACGCCTCAATCGATTCTGTTTCCGGTTCTGTTTCCGATTCATTTTTTAAAATATATTTTCGGTCGAATCTTGTTAATACAAACAAGCAACTTTATCTACGTGAATATATCAAGGGGGATATTAACAAAGAGAAAGAAAATGTTTTCTATTAACAAGAGAGGGGGTAAAAAGGTTAATTCCTTGTTAAGGACCGTGTATGGAAACAGGCTTCAAATGCTTCTACGTATATTGTCACGACTCGCTTGTGACGGAGTGCGCGAGGCATGTGTTAGGGCGCGCGGTGCAGCATTTAAGACACGCGGACGGCACAGGGCTAAGGATCCGGGATGCGGGACAACACACTTAAGAGTGTGCAAGGCGGATTTAAGAGGAGCCAAGGTGATGGAGACACCTTGGGAAGACTCTAGAACCATGGAGGACATTCTAGCTCTGGAATATTCTAGAATGCTCCAGGGTGTTCTAGGCTTGTCTAGACTAGACCAGAAGATGTCGGATGAGTCTAGAAGGGACCAGAAGAGCCTAGGGTGGACTAGAGAGTGCTAGAAGGCCCTAGGGCACGCTAGAAGGTTCCGGAAGGCGTAGAGAGTGCTAGGAGGTGCTGGAAGGTTCTAGAAGCTCGTGGAACCCTCCAGAGCACTCTGGGAGTCTCTAGCTTGGTCTAGAGAGTTCTAGGCTGAGCTAGAACTATATGGAGAAGTCTAGTAGGTGCTAGACATGTGTAGATAGTTGTAGAGAGATCCAGGCTAGCCTAGAAGGTTCTAGAAGAGTAATGCTAGCCATTGGATCAAGTAGATCTCCACCGTCCATTGAAGAGGTGGCTTGCCTATAAATAGATAACACTACGTACATAACCCATCTTTCGTAGCTCCCAGTAGCCCGTACATAACCCATCTTTCGTAGCTCCCAGAGCAGCTACCAAAGTTTGCAAAACATGCGTAGCTACGTAGGAGCTACTTGTGAGCTACCAAAAAGTTGATGGTAGCTTCAAAAGTAGCCACAATTGCGCTACTAAGATTGTACCACCAAAACCCGTGAGCATTCTTGGTAGCTCCCTTGGTAGCTCAATAACCGCTACCAAACCTTTTATCTGCCTTCCCCTTCTTCTTTCCCTTCATTTGCAGAGAACTCGGCGAGGTGATGAAGAAAATTGCTCTGAACTCAAATATCTCAACATTCAGGTATCCGTCTTTTTCTTAAATGATTTGTTATTTTGTATGCTGGATCTAGTTAGAGATCAAATATTTACTTTTGATTTCAAATATTTGGCTCTGGTGATTAAACATCTGAAAATATTCTTTCAAGGTTCAGATCTAGTGAACTGTAGCTTCTCCGGTGGTTCTCGAGTAGATCTAAAGTAACAGAGGAAAGCATTTTGAGGTTGGTATGTGTTGCATAATTTGTTATGAGTTTTGTTATTTTAAATATCTGAGATTGTGTATTTTTAAATTTCGTATGCTATTTTAATATATGCTGAAAATGGTGAAATTTTATGTTGTAGATTTGAGCCATAGTTCCTGTCTGTGAATATTACGTAGAATATTATATGCATAATATTATTTTCAAGTTTGGAAATAATATTGTAAGATATAATATTCTATTGAATATTTATGGATTGTCCAGGTTGGACAGTTTATAAAAGTGCAACCGGTATATGAAAGTTTTATGGTTGTGTATGCATAACCGTTACAGTTACATAAATTCCGTCGAGTATTTAGTCTTGTTCCTTATTATACCTACTTTAGGAATAAAAAACCCTAAAAATGGTATAATGAGGAACTGAGACAAAATGCTGCCGAAATTTATGTAAGTTGTACGAGTTATGCATACACAACCATAAAAGTTTTATACTGATTGTATTTTTATAAATAGGATAGGACCCATGTACCCTTAATTAGGAAAATTAATTTAAGCAACTTTTTTCTAGGGGTAATTAATTTTGTGTTTTATACTTATTATGTTTTGTCATTTAACTCTGATATGTAGGAGTGAAAATGGCTCAAGAACGCGATTGGATGTATCAGCGTTTAGACAAGAATACTGGGGAAATAGCTTGGCAATTTTGGGAGGGTTTGAAGCATTTTTTGGAGGTTGCTTTAAGGGATGCAGAATCGAAAGGGTTTGACACAATGAAATGTCCGTGTAAAAAGTGCAAAAATCGATACTATTACGATAAAGTTACAGTTGGAAATCATCTATGTGAATATGGGTTCAAACCTGATTATTACTTGTGGGATTGCCATGGCGAGGTTGTACGGATCAATCCGCATTTGTACGGTGGTTTTAATCGAATCAATGAAGCATCATCATCCAGTAATGCACGTGAAAGTACTGAAACAGAAATTATTAATAACTATCAAGGGTGGGACGTCCAACAAATGGTTGATGAAGGTTTGGGAATCCATGTCAATAGTTATGAACATGAGAATGATGAAAATGATCATCATGATTTTTATATGGATAATGTGGACGAAAATGAAGATGACATGCAAGTCGAAACTCCCAATGAAGAGGCGCAAAAGTTTTTTGATTTGTTGCAAGTGCATCACAACCTCTATACGATGGAGCTCGATCTTGAACATAAAAAGTTATCAGTTTTGACAAAGTTTTTGAGCCTGAAAAGTCAACACAACATATCTGATGCCTTCTTCTCCAAAATGATAAAATATATTAGTGAAATATTACCTGGAGAAAACTCGTTGCCAACGAGTACATCTGAGGCGAAGAAAATGATCAGAGACTTAGGCTTACCGTATCATAAAATCCATGCATGCGAGAACAATTGTGTGTTGTTTTATGGTAGTTTCAGCAGTTTGTTGGAGTGTCCAATGTGCGGGGTGGACAGGTACATTAGAGGGGGTACAGATAGACGTGGTAAGGAGAAACTGAAACCAAAAAAGGTTTTACGTTATCTGCCAATTACTGAGCGCCTTAAGCGGCTTTACCAATCATCGAAAACGGCTGAGTTTATGAGTTATCATGTAAGACCCAAAGAAAATGGAAACAGTACCATTGGACACCCCTGCCAATCGCCCGCATGGAAACATGTTGATATGTTGTATCCTGATTTTGCCGAAGAGGTTGGGAATGTACGATTAGGATTATGCACTGATGGATTTAACCCAATGTCTGACACTGGTAACCCTTATTCAATATGGCCAGTATTCATCACAGTATATAATATGCCACCTGATTTATGCATGAAGCAACCGTATATATTTATGGCACTCTTAATCCCGGGTCCTCGATCGCCCGGACGTAACATTGATGTCTTTTTACGACCATTGATAGATGAGTTAAAGAGTCTATGGACTATAGGTGTTCAAACTTGGGATGCACACCGTAGAAGAAACTTTAGAATGCGAGCTTGTTTACTTTGGACGATCAGTGACTTCCCGGCGTACGGCATGCTATCGGGCTGGAGTACACATGGAAAACTTGCATGCCCATATTGTATGGGTGATGTGCAAAGTTTTCAGTTAACTTATGGGCGTAAAGCTTGTTGGTGGGGTTGTCATAGAAGATTTTTACATCGTCGACATCCTTTTCGTAACAACATTCAAGCATGGGGTAATCGAGAGCGTGGTAATCCGATTGAGTATAAATCTGGTGTTGCTATTTTGAGGGAGATTGATCAGATTCAATTCCCACCTTTTGGGTCATACTGGGACAAACAACGACCTGATGGATTTGGTGTGGCAAACAACCGGATTAAGAGATCAATCTTTTGGGAATTGGAGTCGCCAAACTTGTTAGTCAGACATAACCTCGATGTGATGCATATAGAGAAAAATTGTTTTGATAATATTTTCTACACAATTATGAATCAAAAAGGAAAAAGTAAGGATACCGTAAACTCGAGACGTGATCTCCAGGTTTTGAATATCCGACCTGAGTTACATCCATTTCCAGGACGTGACGGAAGACCATGTCAACCTAAGGCAATTTACACTTTGAAACAACAAGAGATTGCGAATGTTTGCTCCTGGTTGAAATACTCTCTCAAACTTCCCGATGGATATGCATCTAACATTGGAAGTTGTGTAAACACGTTTAATAATTCATTTTATGGTATGAAAACGCATGACTGTCACGTGTTTATGCAAAAATTACTTCCAATCGTGCTTTGCGGTCACGTTCCTGATGATATTTGGATTCCAATAGTTGAATTTTGCAAATTCTTTAGAATAATTTGTGCTAAAGAATTCCGATTTGAGGATGTTGAGAAGCTAGATGAATTTATTGCAGTGACATTGTGCAAACTTGAGAAGATCTTCCCTCCATCATTCTTTGACTCAATGGAACATCTCACTGTGCATTTACCGTATCAGCTAAAAATATGTGGTTGTGTACAATTTTTGTGGATGTATCCGTTTGAAAGGAACATGAAGACACTGAAACAAAAATGCACCAACAAACAGTTTAAGGAAGGGTCGATCATCGAGAAGTATTTGGTACAAGAGGTGGCATTTTTCTCTGAGCATTACATGGATGATAACCTCGGTACACGCGTCAACCCTCAGATACGAAATGAAGTTTACACCGGTACCTTTTATGAAAACGAACTATCAATTTTCAACCATCCTGTAAAAAACTTTGAGGCATTACGTAATCGAGAACTAACGGATAGAGAATTGCATCATGTCCACCAATATGTTCTCCAGAACTGTCCAGAAGTTGAACCATATATAAGGTAACATTTGTAATCATAACCACTTATAATTATAACGCTACTATAACTCAAGAGTCTAACATTTTCCATATGTGCAGTCAATTCAATGAGGTATCTTGCTCACTTTACCCAACATTGGCTACTAATGGGTTGGATGAGTACAAGCTAGCTAATTTCGCGAAGTGGTTCAAGGACTTGGCTCAGACAAATCGGTGCTCTTTTCCTCCTTCATTGTATGACTTGGCGTGTTTCCCAAATCCAACGGCTAAATCGTTCGGCGGCTCGTATGTTAACGGGTTTAGATTTCATACCAAAGAATATGGGCGAGACAAGACCACTTTGCTAATTGGGGTGTTTGTGTCTTTGGGGATGCAAACGAGGAGGATTATGTAGACTATTATGGCTGGATTGATGAAATTCTCATGCTTCGCTACAACAGAACCAATCTGACAGTGTTCAAGGGGACGTGGTTTGACCCCTATAAAGGTGTAAGTACAGATAAGCACTCTGGGATAATTGATGTCGACCACACATCTCGATTGAAGGTGTATGATCATTTCATCCTTGCAAGCCAGGCGCAACAAGTTGTTTATATCGAGTACCCCTCAAAACATCGGGATCTGAAAAAACGATGGACAGTTTTCAAAATGAAGCCTCGACATTTCACAGGTGAAGGTCGACGAGGGTCCGCGGCGTCAAGCTCATCAACCAACAACACACAGCAAAGGAAAGATGATGATCCTCTCCAAGATCCACGAATTGAAGAAACTGTAGTCGTGACGGATAATGATGTGAGTATATCGCTGGTGGATAGTCACGCTGAGCCGGAACATCTCGAATTTGCAGACAACGTTATTGAAGATGAGCATAACGAGGATTGACTTGGTGTAAACTTTTATTTTTTATTATGGTTGCATGATGAACTTGGTGTTAACTATTGAAGACGTTTCATTTTCGAAACTTTGTTTGAGTTAATTTTTTTTATAGAGGTTTAACTTAATTTTTAACTAAGAAGATATTATTATTTATTAATTTAAATAAATTAATTATTTTAAAAGAAGAAAGAGACGTGAGATAACAAAAAGAAAGGATTTTACTATTATTTATATGTTATGTAACACAACATCATGATAAAAGAAAAAAAACACAATTAATTTATGAGAAAAAGAAACATGCTTGATTGAATTTTTTTTGAAAACTTATTAACCCATCTTTTTATTACCTTTTCTCTTTACTTTTATTATCTTTTCTTTTAAATTTTAAAATTCCTCCAGTTAGCTCCTAAATTGGTTAATTTAATTAAGTTAGTTGTTAGTACAAATCCCGAGTAAAAATCGGGTGTTAACAGATGGATAATGAATTTTTTAATTTTTCATTTGTTTTTTATTTTTTACTTATATATAAATATTATAGAATTAATGTGATTGATGTTTATGAATTACCCAAGAGTTATAAACAAGCATGTTATTTAAGTAAAGTTATGTAATTATTTATTTTACATGTGTTAGTAGTGTTATTGTGATGTATCTGTTTGTTTTCTAATGGACTGTGTACATGATTGGAGGGCTAGTGTTATTGAGTTAACTTAAATATTGGACATCTCAAACTTGTAAGCATCGGCCATATCAGCGATGCATTAATATCTGTCAGCTTGATTGTGGTGTTATTCCATCCAAAAAGGTTTGTAAACAAGGTCACAACTTTTTCCATGAGTTCCTTGCACAACATATCTTCCATTCACCCATGTCTACTGATGTTTATCCATTCTTCTATTTTTATCCATTCTTTAGTGTATACTTGTTATTCTAGTTTTTATTGTTTTAGTTAAATCTCTTGAATTGTATGGTTTATACAGCTATTTATGACTTAACGTCTAGGATGACTTACTAAATTAAAAGAATTACTTTTGTTCGAGATAGTTTTGCTTTCTCATTAGGCTATTAACAATTGGAACATGTATTAAGTGCTTTATGTATGAAATCTTCTCTCTTGCCATGAGAGCCCGTCTCATCTTTAAATGCATACATACATCATGTTATAATATACTCCGTAACTGATTATTGGACTTCATAATTTGTGCACTTTCTCTATAAAAAAGTTACAGGATATGACGAGTCCGCCACGAGGGGATAGTCGGAGATCCGGTCGCGATTCTACGACACATCCACGGTCTGTTCGTGGAGGTCATTCTAGTGGTCGTTCTGGGGGCAGACGTGATATTCACAGACAGCCTAGATCTGCATCGTCATCACATGTCTCGGGTTCCCAGCAAACTGTCGATGCACCGATACCACCTCCACCGCCGCCTAGACAAGACCAGGGCCCTGTTGATCAGGATATAGAGGTCTTGCTACCACCACCAGAGGTGCTTGATGATGGCAGGAAGAGAATTCTTGTAGGCCAGTAAGTATTTTGCATGTAAAACTAAAAAAGTTTTCTCCAATATTCCACTAGTGTTGTTTTCCTCCAATATTCCACTAATTTTTTTAATACAGCCTTGAATCAGATCTATATGGTGTATATGATGACGTTAATTCAATTGTCAAGTCATATTGGAACGGTTGGCCGCCAACCTTTCCGATGCTAACGCGATCTGAGCAGGATGTATATGCATCCAAGTTCATGGTAAGAATATCTACATTTCTCATTGTGTCATATTGTTTCATTATTGATATAAAGTTTTATTGCACCAGGAGAAGTATACTTGGCGAGATCGGACATGTGTCGCTGATGATGTGCAGGCTCATCTGTACTCACTCTTCGGTTTACTCTATAGGCGTAAGAAATCCAAGCTTATACAAGACATGAAAAAAGACTACCCTCTCACCGAGGAGCATCCTACATACGATCACTGGCGCCAGCATTGCCCTAGGCAGATCCCTCAAGCGAATTGGGACAGGTTGATCGATTATCTGAACACACCCAAATCTCAAAAGGCATCAAAGACGGGAAAGGCCAATGCGACAACTATGGCTTCCAAGCGGCCGCGAAAGAAACACGGGTCGAAGAGGAAGCAGGGTATGTACGAGGAGATGCTGATTAGAGAGCGTCGACTTGTCTCCATCACCGATTTTCGGCGTCATTGGGATGGTGATGGCAACAACACCCAATTTGAGGTAATAATTTTGAAATTTTCATCTCTTTTTAACCATTATATTTATATCATATTAACTGTTCCATTATTTCCTGACTAGGAGGAGTACACAAGACGTATTGCTGAGAAGTACCCGGACAATAATGCACCTCCTTGGGATGAGGAGATCTATAGGGAGGTTACCCGGGCACCCATGAGAGGGCGATGGGCTGGGGCCCCCCCGCAGCTTGTCCATCCGGAGCACTTCCGGCTACCTCAGCCATCTCAGGTAATTAAGTAAAAACTAATTTTTGACACATTTTAAAAACTTTAGGATTTGATTTTACGATTTTAGAAACTTAATGATTTAATTGTAAACTTTTTAAAACTTTTAAGTTTTAATTGTACAATTTTTGTAACATTAGTGCTTGTATGTAAAACTAGAAAAACTTTGGGACTTAATTTTAAAATTTTTAAAACTTTTTCTCTTAATTGTACTATTTTATAAACTTTATCACTTGTTTGTAAAACTTTAAACAGTTTAGGATTTAATTTTATACTTTTTAACTTTTATGGCTTATTTGAACAATTTTAGTAACTTTAGGACTTGCATGTAAAATTTTAGAAACTTTTTGACTTAATTGTAATTTTTAAAAACTTTAGGACTTATACGTAAAATACTGTAAACTTTTGGACTATTTTGTTAACATTTTATATAGCCCCCACTTCATTGTATAATTTTTCCGTTATTTTCAGTGTGACCTTGCCATGGAAGAGGAGCGTCGAAAGGAGAGGCAGGAACGACTCGATCTGCAGGACGAGGTTCGTGCTCTCAGAGCGCGGATGGTTGAGTACGAGATGGAGTATTGTCGGCAGGATGACATAGTCCGCAGAGTAGAGCGGGATCTGCGTCGCCAGTATGACGCATCATTCAGCGTCATCTGGCAGACACTTGTAGGGCGTGGCTTCCTGCAGTGGCACCAAGTGCCAAGACATTTGGTTGCAGGATCTTCCAGCCAGGGACCCCAACAATCAATGCCACGCTTCGACGATCACCTTCGCCGGCCGTTCCAACAGATGTTGCCACAACATGACGACTTCCTTCGTCGACCGTTCCAGCAGACGCCGTCACAGGATGACGACTTCCTCCGCCACCACACCAAAGCAGACGACACCACACAGACCCTCTCTCGTGCTAGCCTCCGCTTTACAGATGATGTTTATGAGCCACAGATGGAGCAGCCCGAGCCACAGTACGACTTTGGGACCCGGGATTTCGGTGCTTATTCTCAGGGGCTTGACACGTTTAGTATAGGATTGGCCCCCTTCCAGCAGCCCCCGCCTCGTCCGAACCCAGATGAGGGCGATGTTCCTCCTTAGGATTTTCTTATATTTAAATTAAAGTACTATTATATTAAATGTAAAATTACATTTAAATGATATATATTTATATTAATTTATGCTTTTTATTCAAATTTTTGAATTATAATTTATATTATTCTCCCACTTTCCTTAATATATGTGCCCAAACAAATCCTACAACCTTTGTGGGACGGAGGGAGTATATATTTATATTAATTTATGCTTTTTATTTCATTATTAATTTTTCATTTATCAATTATTACATTATTTTAGAAATGGTAAAAATGTTACCAACAGTAGCGGAAAAAGAGCTACTCCAGGGCTACCATGTAGAAGGTCGGCTGACGTCCAGGTGGCACGTGGTAGCTGCAAACGACGCTACCATCGCCGCAACAATGAGTAGCGGAAGGGTAGCCTTCTGATGCTAAAGTAGCTCAGTTTTTTGTAGCTCCTTAGTAGCTCAAATTTGAGCTACCACGGTAGCTAATTTAGTAGCATTTCTTGAGCTACCATAATGCCTTTAACTACGTAGTGGAGCACCCACAACCAGGGGCGGGGCTTCCTTATGATGGGTGGGGCATCACTACGTTGAGCATGCAACATCTACGGTTTGGGCTGCAGTAAGCAAGTCGGTGTAGTGAATGGTGCAATAGGTGGCCCAATAACACTTCAAGAAAACAATGCAAAACCAACAGGTCGACGCGTTGGAATATGCCAAAACCAACAGGCCTACCCGTTGATAATTAAAGGCTAATTGGTATTTGCATTGTTGGTAATATTCTAATCAACAGGCTGACACGTTGGAATATTGTTTTGCACCAACTGGCTGACACATTGGTGGGAAAATCCGATGACCGGAATTGAGGAACCAACACATCGGCCCGTTGGTACAAAAATACCAACAGGTCAACCCGTCAACCTGTTGGTAGGCCAACCAACCGGTTAACCCGTTGGTGTAATTACCAACAGGTCCATCTGTTGGTATAACTTTACCAATAGGTCAGCTAGTTGCTACGGCTACTAACAGGTCAACCCGTTGGTAAGATTACCAATAGGTCAGCATGTTGGTATTGTAAATATCAACAAGTTTGCTCGTTGATATGTCATTACCAACTGGTTGGCCCGTTGGCATTTTTCCGATTTGGCTAATTTCCTCTTTGGTCTTCTCTAAATTTTCTTTGTTTTTTGCCTTTTGTCGTTCCATCTTTTCCATTATTTTTTCATATCCTCCCTCATTTGGATCACCTGCGGAGACTCTTGACTAGGATAATAGCTAAAAGATTGACGTCCGAGAATCGTCACAGCTATAGATCCTAATCGCAACAATCTTTCACGGTTTCTCCTTCCAACTGTCTCAAGAAATGCAGTGTCCTCATTAAACGGAGCATCGATAACAGAGGCCGTTGAATATGATTCGCGTTGACTTTCAACGTTTTCCTAAAATTTTATAAGCACGTGAATAATTATATGTAGTTTCAATTCATAATATTATTCCTAAAATTTAAAAATGTAAAATTGCTTACAACAACGGATCTGATTTTTTGTGAGGGAATTATCCATCTTTCCCCGAGTTGACAATCCTATAAACTGTATAAAGTCCAGGCATACGGTATTCCGGATCTTTTTCATATTGTTATATGATTAACATAAATGAGGGAAGTGTGCAATATGCGAGGATAATCTAAGAAAAACAATTAGAATTGATCATACTAGAATCAATGCTATATCAGAAACTGAATGACGACCCTTCCTGTATATTGAAATATCCGGAGCAGCTTGCTTACTTATTTGTTGCATTTGTTTTTCTGAGTTTTGAATTCCTCCTCACTTGCCCAAAACTCAAATAATTTTCGCCGAGATTCATCACCAATCCAACTTGCATAGCTCCGATGCTTCTCTTCAGTAGGTTGTGACCTTAATGTATTATACATGTCATTCAAATGACCTGTACCGAGCTTATTGAAAATCTTAAACACCTCTTGATCATGAATTGGATCTCATTCATAGTGTTTCTAACAAGGTCAGTAATTGTAAACATTAGTATACATAAGAAATTTCTTTAGCAACCATTAAATCTTGTAACAAATACTTTTGCTATATATGTGTAAAGTAGTTTTTATACCTTGAATTCGGCTAACCAATGGGCAACCGTGCCATGGGATTGAGTGGTAGCCCAAGTTGGATGTGCAGATCTCGTTCCATTGTCATAATTAGGTTTAATAACAAAGCTAACCCAATCCTTTGTCTTACTTGGATTAAACCTGTATTATAAAGAAACATACTATGCACATAATAGTTAATTTACATAACTTTATGAATTCAAATATCAAATTTACCTTAATTATCCAACACCAAATGGATTGAGAAATGTACGCTGGTGATCCTGCCCGGTACCATGTAGTTGTAGGATTCTAAATTCGGATCAACCCGAATCCGAAATTTTGGAGACATATAGCGTATTCCGAACCCAACCCATTATGATTTTCAGGTCGGGCCAACCCGAACCCTAAATTTTCGGGTTAGGGTCGGGTTGGCCCAATTAACCCGATTTGTCTATTTCCAGATTTCAACTTCATGTTTCAGCTTTTTTTTTGTTTAACTCCTACATCAAGCAGCAATCAATTATACAAATACTAAGTCATAAACAATACAATTATATAAATACTAAGTCATAAACATCATAATTCAAACATCCAAATTAGGTGAAGGCATCTGAATCAGGAGCATAATTTATCAATACTACTCATATAATAACAACGACACTATCATCGTATAGTAGAGACCAGTCAAGGACATGCATCCCATTTAAATAATTAACATCGAAAGTATAAAAAATGATAGCTACTACTATTGAATTTCAACTAAAACATACTCTAGCAAGCAATTAGACTACTGATAATGCATTGGTTTCATTCTATCCAGGCGAACAAGAAGATTATGGCACGTATGTAGCAGAAACGAAGCAGGCCAAAATCAAGGGACCTGAAAATAAACTAAAAAGAAAGGAAAATACTTACAATCTGCGAATCAAATGCATAACAGAGGGAGAATGATGGGAGGCAGCAACACTATAGCAGGACGGACGAAGCTGGGTGTGCAACAATGTTAGAAATTTTGAAAACCAAGGTTAGAAATTGAATTAAATCTCGAAATTTTAACCAAATTTAGAAAACACATTTAAGTTGAAATCCTTAAAGTTATAGATCCAATTGCTTTTGGAAATTTAGCAAAAGAAATTGATGAAGGCAGCAGGGTTAGAAGACTTAGCTTTGGATGTGGAGTGAAGTCCTTTGCTAGGTTCTTTGCTTGCTACCTTTATCGATCACTCCAGCTTATATGTTTCCCTGAAAGTAATTGGCCCATAATGTGCTCAATCAAATAAGAAAACACAATGTTAATACAACCACACTTGAGTACTACCGAGGTAAACTTAATGGACCAAAGATGAGAGGTGTTTACCTTTTGCTCCTCTTAAATAAGAAACTACTCACTTACCTCATGCAGCCCACACTTCTAGGTTAGTCACTTTTAAAAACACTTTTGAAAATCATTTCCTAAACTTGAACTCACTTCTGAAAACTCATGCTCTGATACCAACTGTTGTGACCCTAAATCTAGCAGGCAGAGAGCTAAATCTAAAGCCACAACTCCCGTGATCATTTGGCATTTATAAAATAGTTTTGTCGATGGAAAGAAAGAAAGAAACTTGAAGTTTAAAATCAAAAATAATATCCAAAATCCTTGTACAAACCAAAGTTTAGGGAAGTGAGTTTAAGAGTTACAAAAAGAAAATACAAACCATTTTGAAGATAAACCTAGCCTTGTTGCACTTCAACTCTTCTTGATCCTTCATGTTGCAGCCTCTGAACCTTCCCTTCATGCTCTTCTGCTCATCTTATTTCCATTTCCAGGTTCCTTCCAACCAAACAATAAAAGAGTAAGTAATTTGCACAAGTGATTATAAATAAAGAAGGTAACTTGAGAAGAAGAAAGGGATGGAACGGAGTACTTACAGGGGTGTGGAGTGCACCCCCGCCAGGAAGAAGAATCTTCTCCTAGAGGTAACCTCCAACAAAAAGAAAACCCTTTCTAACTTGGCAGGTTTGCCTATCTTCATTCTTCAACTTCATCCTCCGGCAGTTCAGTGATCAGTCATCATACACATAGTAGAGAGTTATCAGTTTCTAGTGATATTTAAGCATGTAATTTCTCAGTGGTACTTACCATGGAATCCTGCTAGTTTGACACTATAACACTTATTTCTTGTTATAATTTTATAAGTTGCCCAAGCAGTAGAAAGAAAGAAGCATGAATTCTTCAATCGCCATCCCTTTCCCTTTGAACAGCCGGCTAGGGTTTCCACTTCTCTTCCCTGATTTGCTTCAATTCTCACACTAATAATGAATAGGTACACCCCAGAGCTGATGAGGAGGCCGAAACTACTAGAGGCTACAAGAATCCTCCTTGAATCGATGATGATGCTGAAAGACGATTTGATGAAGAAGAAGAAGAGCCTCTGCTCATTTTTGTTCGTCCGAGAGAAAAGAAGAAAGACCAGATGAAGCTGCGTCCCTTGCCTGTTGGTTAGATATTTAAACTAGAAATTTAGGAGTAACCATCAGACTTTTCCTAATTTGTCACAACAGCCCCATCTGCCATTTGAAATTTCAACTTAGTCCAATTCTTCCGATTTTAATCCTCAACTTTTCTATTTCTTCCTTATCAGTCCTTATTCTTTTTATTCCTTCCATTTATGACACGTTCGGAAGGACGGGTCATAACAAAACTGAACCCGAGAAATACACGAAAATCGGGTTCGGGTTGGTTTCGAGCCTCCCAAGGAACTTTTCTCCTCGAACCGACCCTAACCCGACATTTTCGGGTCAGGCTTCGAGTTTGGTTTTTTCTTACACCCCTATGTAGTTGTGTCTGGCTACGCTGAGATCTGCTCGGTTGCTAGTGTTGATGAATAGAGCGTGCACCAAAATCATCACTCGGGGTGACAATATCATCTCCAGTTGTATTCTGAACGCGTGTCCCATCGTCATCATCAGTGTCGCGAGGCTCGGATCCTTCAGACCCTTGACTTGACCTGTCCGTCCTGTACAATCCGAAAGCTCTCCCTAATGCTGATAAAGTAGTAGATTTGTTCTTTGCTCTCCACAAGTAATCTTTCGTCCTCTGAATATTGTCATCCTCATCCATTTTGTAGTACCTAAATCATGAAATTTAAATCCATGTGCAACATATATGTATATATAACACATGATAACTATGAAATATATAAAAGTCACAAGTAATGCATTTCATCCAAAATGTTTTAAAGTCATAGAATATAACCATAAATTAACTAGTAGTCATCTTCTGAATCATCATTTTCACCAGATAGCTCCTTGAAGCATTCATGTTCAGTAGATGATGTTAGAACATCGGTGTTAAATGACCCCTCTGAACTTGAATTTTGCCACTGTTGATCTTCATCATCCATTTTCATATCAACATCATGAATAATATCTCCATTTATTTGATCCCCTAAACTTGTAATTGGATCATCTCGGATGATATGTTCGTTGATTTCATTACTCTCATCTTGTCATGCCTCCTCTTCAACAACATAAGTGGCATGCTCTATCATACGCCTCGGTATGACTTTGATCACAACCGTCCAGTTTTTCCTGTCTTCCCATAGAACTTTCAACTCTTCAATTAATGGCTGCAAGTAAACATCAATGAATGATGGCTAAATGCGAAATTAATGAACATATCTAAAGCGACAACCCAATCTTCATGTAACCCACCTTATGGATGAAACTGACAAACATACATCCAAGTACGATCGATTTCCATTTCACTAGCTAAACATGTACATATGCACTTTTTGTAAGTAACATGCATATATATATATATTAATCAAGTGAAAAAGAATAGTTACCATTTTACTAACATGATAATTACATGATAAAATTACTTAGTTAAAACATGAATCATATCATAAATATTAATTAAGAAGTCATGGTCATGTGACACCCAAATTGACATACCAATGTGAGATTAAATTTACCATTGCATTCCTATCAATAATAAATTCTCAAACAACAAATTTCCATATCCATTTGGCGAGAAGTGATCTTCCTGTTATTATTGGAAAACAAGAATAAAACACAGTTACCTCAAATTGTTGGTAAATGTCTTCAATTCAATTAGTGAAAGGTGCCTACATATATAAAGAACAAAGAATTAACAATTTACTTTTCAACATATTCACATTCTTCCTAGAAAATCATAAAAGAACACTGGACATCAAGTATGTCTTATATCTAATATCACATATATTTCAAATTTTGTTTGTACCGTATTTATTATAGTAGTGCAAAATTATATCACTAAAATCCATTTTTCACCAACTTTTCTTTACAAATTATACTTGCTTAACACAACCCTTATTATTACTTGTTGTACCCACAAGCGTTTACAAATAAAAAGTAATTATATATTTTACTTCAATTATGGTTCATAATAAATTTGGATTGTACTTAAGAAATTTGAATTTGAATTAAAAAATGGATTTTTTTTTAAAATGAGGGAAAAAACGAAAATCTTACTCTCCTTACATGCAACTGCCCAAATATAACCCAACAAACATAGATTTGTTGAATAAGTCAAGAAAATTAATACAAATTAAAAAATTTAGACTTCCAAAAAAACCACTAAAATAGTAAAACCTAAATCATAATAATGATAAAAAAACACAGATCTGGAATCCCCTTTGAGAAAGGGGTAAAATGTGACAAATTTCACGCAAAATTATCAAGAAATGAAGAAGATATGATGAAAATGGCGTACCCGGCAATTGTTTCACCCTCTGCTACTTGGAGCTCGAACTGGTGGGCTTAATCTTTTGAGTTGGGAGAGACGGGCCAGCAGATATTTCAACCCTTACCAAGGAGCATAGTTTATAAAATCGAACCGGACACAGAACCGTTCAAGATACCGGTTCATGGTTCAACCGATTAAGTCACCGGTTCAACTGGTCATAGTTGAATATGCGAGATATCTAATCATTATCATTCACCATAAAGTAAATAAGTAATTTATAGTAAACTCAAGAACATATATCTATAAAAGTTCAAAAGAGTTAGCACATACAAGCTCTAAAATTTCAAAAACAATAGGCCCATCATTGTTATTTTATGAACATTATTTCTAAATGAATGTGTCCTGTTTTTTATTTATTTACTTGACTTTAATTATTTCATTTTTTATTTTTTATGTGTGTTCACTTTTTTTTTACATGGATCATCATTTTTCAGTAAGACTTGTCAATCATCATTTAACAAGTTAAAATAATTTTTTTTAATTGCTCAATTTAATATCATACATAAATGTTTTTTTTTAAAAATAATGTCATAAATAAATGATGTCTACTTTGTTAAATGATTTTTTTATTATCCAACCAACTTTGATATAAAAACTGAAACAATTAGTTTGTGTCAATATTATGATCTCAATATTAGTTAGCCTTTTAACTTGCATTTATAATCTTCAATATTATGTTCTTAGTTATGATTAATTCATCATAAAATTTATAATATTTTTAATGAAACTCTAACCACATTAAAGCTTGATCATATTCATATTTTCAAAATAAAATTTTTTGAAGATTGATGATTATTTTAATTGCATGGAATAGATAAATTGACAACTTAAGACATTACCAACGGGCTGCCTGTTGGTACCATTGACCCCCACCAACGGGCAACCCATTAAAACCATTGATAATACCAACGGGCAGCCCGTTGAAACCATTGATACTACCAACGGGCAGTCCGTTGGAACCATTTACACTACCAATGGGTAGCCTGTTGGAACCTGTACACATTGTTTCCAAAAATTAAATAATGTCATACATAAATGATGTCTACTTTGTTAAAAGATTTTTTTCTTATCCAACCAACTTTAATATAAAAATTGAAACAATTAGTTCGTGTCTTATGATCTCAATATTAGTTACCTTTTAACTTGCATTTGTCTTCAATATTATGTTCTTAATTATGATTATTTCATCATAAAATTTGTATTTTTAATGAAACTCTAACAACATTAAAGCTTGATCATATTCATGTTTTCAAAATACAAAGTTTTGAAGTGCATACAATGATTGTTTTAATTGCATGGAATAAATAAATTGGCAACTTAAGACATTACTAACGAGCTGCTTGTTGGTAGTATTGACACTAACAACAAGCAGCTCATTGAAACCATTGATACTACTGACAGACAGCTTGTTGGAACAATTGACACTACCAACGGGCATCTGTTGGAATCTGTACACCTCCTATAGCCAACTATTGTTAAGATAGATGAGAGGAAACCTGGTAGTAGTAGTAGTGTTGTTTTAATAGGTAAAAGTAACAAGTCATCAACTCATTTAACAATTTTCATTTTAGCCCTCATGTTTTTTTATGTAATAGTAAGACCAGTCCTTTCCTTTCCTTGAATTTTATGCTCTTTTGCAATTTTAGAACTTATATGTGGCAACTTGTTTGGAATTGTAAAGTATATTTATATTGATGGATATAAGCTCTTTGTATTACTATTGTGAAAAAAAAGCTCTTTGTATTACTACAGATCACTTTAAAATAAATTTGCAATATCTGCTTGGACCGACAGCGCCTCAATCGGTTCTGTTTCCAGTTCTGTATCCGGTTCATTTTTTTAAACACGTTTTCGGCCGAATCTTGTTAATACAAACAAGCAACTTTATCTACGTGAATTTATCAAGGGGGATATTAACAAAGAGAAAGAAAATGTTTGTGATTAACAAGAGGGGGTAAAATGGTCAATTTCATGTTAAGGACCGCGTCTAGAAACCATGGTTTATAAAACCGAACCGGACACAGAACCGTTCAAGCTACTGGTTCACGGTCTGACCGGTTTGACCGATTGAGCCACCGGTTCAACCGGTATTAGTTAAATATGCGGGATATCTAACATTTATCATTCATCTTAAAGTAAATAAGTAATTTATAATAAACTCAAGAACATATATCCATCAAAACTCAAAATAGTTAGCACATATATGCTTTAAAATTACAATGAGCATTAAAAATGTAAAATAAAAAAATTTAATTTTTTTTTTAGAAACATTTTTTCTTGAAAACCGGCGGTTTCCGGTTCAACCAGTTCGCCGGTTTTGTCCGGTTCCGCCGGTTTTCACTGGTTCTCACCGGTTTCTAAGAAGAGGACTCAAAACCGAAAACCGGACCGGACAGACCACCGGTTCGCGGTCCGACCGGCCGGTCCGGTTTTCTCAACCATGCTAGAAACAGGCTACAAATGCTTCTACGTATATGTGTGTTACCATTGTGAGGTAACTAGAACATCTAAAGAAACATAAACCAAGCCAAAGAAAAACTAGCTGAAAACCTGCTAAGTAATACTAGCCTGGAGGTGAAGAATGTTTTCATGGAGATTGGGCACCAATATCCTTTCTATTTATAGATTCTTCATCATCATCATCATCATCGTAAGCATCATCCAGCAAAGCATCATCCTGCAATCTAAAGGTAGTTAAATTCTTTACTCAAACAATTAAGACCAGCAAACTCTACATTTATATATCCTCTTGTAGCAGCAAGATTGAATGTTGTTCTCCTTGAGCACCCACACCCAGGGGCGAAGCTGCCTTATGACGGGTGGGGCATCACTACATCGAGCATGCAATGTTTACTACAGCCTATACTGCGGTTTGGGCTGCAGTAAGAAAGTCGGTGTAGTGAATGGTGTAGTAGGAGGTCCAATATGCTTTTACTGCGATCCAGACCGCAGTAAGGCCCTTTTTAGGGTTCCTCTTCCTCTTTTCATCCGTCAAATCCTTTATTTTCCTCATCTTCTCCCATCTTCATCATCATCATATATCTTCATCTCTTCTTCTTCTTCTTCTTCTTCTTCTTCTTCTTCTTCTTCTTCTTCTTCTTCTTCTTGTTTTCTCCTTTTTTAGCTACCGTATGTTGCCACCCTCTAACCTCAACACAGCCACTCAACTGACGCCTGCCGCCTCTCGCCGTCTCCACCGTCGCTTGCTCACTCGTTTCTGCGTTTTTTCTCAGTTTTGGTGGATGAATTTGGAGGGAGTATTATATTGTTCTTTAGTCCTAATATGCTTGTCTTTTTATGAATAATGTTTTACTTATTAACATTCTCTTTTAATTTGATTAGTTATTGGCCCCACTAAAAATAAAATGCCGCCTCTGCTCCGGGACACCCAATCGGAACATTGCGAAAATCAGGGTTATCACGCTAAGACTATCGGAGATTGCAATGAAATGGGACCAGGACAATGCGGTTTGGAATGCGAAGCGCGTTTCCAAGATGATCTGTTATATGGAGCTTGTGATATGATATATAATGAAGACAACGAAAGCTTTGATGCTCCTTGCGTTTGCTGTACCAAAGCCGCTGACACTTCCCAGCAAGAAACTTCGACAGTCGATCTTCCACAGCCGCCGTCGCTCGAACAAACAACAAGTACTGATCAGTCCCAAGACACAACTGATCAACAGGAACAGTCGTCGTTGATTCCGTGAACATCCCACCACAACAATCACCTCCGATCGATCGAGTGCCATGATGTGAGTGTTTGTTACTTGTTGCAAGCACGTCTCTTATGCTTCTCCCATCTATGCTTGCGTGCTTAATTACTTAGCTTGTATAATTATGAGCTTTATAGCTCTGTACGTAAAATAAATGTAAATCTCGATCGACTTTAAATTTTCATTCCAGCTGGGATTCCGTTTAATTTTGACCTACATGTTAAGTTATCCAAACAAACCCTCCTCATATGTATGGAATTCTATGTTAACGTTCTCAGCCGCTTAAAGTGAGTTTTCTTGTTGGAGAAGAAAGGATCAAACAACTCAGAAGACACAAAAGCTAGAAATTAGTAACTACTAAATGGATGCTACAAATATCTCCAAAACCCTTCTCTGTAAAGATTTTGCATGCATGGGAAATTAAAAATATTGCAGCTACCTAGCTTCGACCATTCTCGATGGGCATACTGTAAACATATTTCATACTACGCTCAGGATCAAGACCCTATATATAAGGGATGTTTCCTCCCAGATGAAGTATGCATGTACTCTACTCTCAAATACTAGCAGCTATAGTATTTCTTGTACGACTATGTGATTGACATGACCATATAAAGGCCTTCCCTGATAACAAGTCTCTATCGGGACTCTGGCGTAGTCTTTGAATGCAAGTTGCTACAAAGAGCTTGAATGTCAAATACTAGTTATGACCATGAGGTCCAACATGTTGGGAAAAAAGAGCAAACACACATATTTCTTCCTCAAACACCAATCTCGATCAAAACATGCACGCACACAACAATATAATGTGGTTTGCCTCTTAACTAGCCTACATCAATTGATAGGGGAAATCCACTAGAACATCTTTAATAGAATATGAGAACTACAAAAGACTTCTAGCGTCCAGCCATCCCGCCTTCCGGACCACCCTTCTCTTTTTCTCACCATCCCATCTTGTCTATCCACAACATTGGTTTTTCCCTCATACTAAAAACCCTAACACAATTTGCCTTTATATAGGCTACATAGAATATCTAATCTCATTCTAATTAGGAAACACAATCATACTCAGACTAGAACTCCTAAACTTGGTCACAAAAAAAAAAGAAATTCTAAAACACTACAAATTCCTCAGATTCTTCAAATTTGAGCAAACATACCCAATAACAAGCGTTTTTCTGAAGAAGTACATGAATGAATCACCCAACATGCAGGTGCTTTTTTTTTTTGAAGAACCCGAAGTCTGAAGTCGATAGTCAACATGTCAGCCAACATCGAGAAGAGCATTGCGAGGAACATCAACAGGATCCTTAACAGGTATCCATCTTATTTGCAATTTTGGGGAAGAAGCTGAACTGTTTGGTTGGATAAACTACAAGCTAGTCTTTGTTCTCAATTTATTGTGTTATTTAAGTCCTCGAATTTTGATGTGTGACAGTTTAAACACTCTTCTTGTTAATGGTTAATGACTGAGATCAATGGCCAAACTTCCACTTTTTGTTACTTGTGTCTTTCATCGATACGTGTGAGTATTCTCTAGTTTAAGTTAATGGTTCAGGTGTGGATCAGTCAGATTCTTGTTTGGGTCCATTACATTCATGCTATTCAATTGATATTAGTTTCATGCCATTATGTGTCTATAATTCATTTCTTTTTTTAATTCTTTTTTTATTTGCTAAAATATTAATTTATTCACTTCTTTGAAACGACCATCCATGCTCCTTGGTTGAAATTTGAAGAAAACTTGTTTTTTAACTAAATTAAAATCAAGTGAAAATAAAATAACCCGTGGTATCAATTTTGGGCATATGAAAATTATTATTTTTGTACGTAGTTAACTAACGGACTTGAAGTTTTCTCGTAGACCAGTTTAGGTTCCCAATCGACCTATCCCAAAATAATTGGTGGCAACTCTGTCGAAAACCCTGTCGCTACAGCTGGCGACTCCGCTGGGGACAGTCTGGCCACATCAAGGGTTTGTTTTTTATATCTCGTCGCTTGATTTGAGTTGATTTAATTTTTATGCGTTCTGTTTTCATTGTATATATATTGTAGTTCACGCACACACGAAGCATGCATTTCCGAGCTCTCCACCCGAGTTCCTCATAGCCAATTTGTCACAGCCACCCCGCCCGGTTGCGGAGGCGAGCCGGCCGCGACGTCTAAACAGAATTACGGCGGAAAACGCGCGGCGGAGCATCGAGCTCAAATAACAAATAGCCAAGTGGCAACTAGCAACCCAGATACTCATTCAAGGCAAGCATACTAGAAAAAAATCCAACTTCTACCAAACATGCGTTCATGGTGTCAAACATCAAACATCGCCACAACACGTAAAACACCAAAATCCATGATATAACCACAACTCCAATATAAGCAAGTCGGCTCCGCCTCGACTCGTAAGACAACAAAGGCAGAGTATGTCTCAGTTATACGTCTTATACAAATACATGATCTAAACTACATGCATGCAGCACACTACTGAGCCATTAAACCAAAACCTATATATACTCAGCGGAATCGAAACTTTCTCACTCGTGAGATTTTCCGCCCGTGGTACTACCGCCGCTGAAACCCAAGAAACCCGAAAGCACCGCGGATTTCTATTCCGCCAATTGCTTTCCGTAACAACTGAAAGGTGTAAACAAATGAAAGGGTGAGTCCTCAAAAGGACCCAGTAAGGGCTTAAGGTAAAGTGCGGTTTGCCACAGCAACAATCCGAACTCGCAAAATGTAATAACACAAAGATATACATGTATATACGAACATAAAGCATAACGTAAATCGAATCCAACATATGCGGTCCAACTGCCGTAACGACTCAGAGCGACACTCTCACAGAGGTCGAATATACAGATCGTAATGCAATGTATAGCACGGTATCGGCCGGGGTCGCGAGCCCCAAACCGCCGTAGGTCACGTAATGTGGCGGGCACTCCGGTGCGGATACACGCAGTAATGTCGGCACCCTTCGGCGGACACGTAATGTGGTATCGGCACTCCGGTGCGGATACGCAGAATGTCGGCACCCCTTCGGTGCGGACACGTAATGTATATCGGCACTCCGGTGCGGATACGCGTAATGTAATCAAGGAGCACCGTGGCCTCTTCGACCATTCGGTCTCGTCACGTAATGTAACATATAATAATAATAAGAATACATAAACATAAATGTAAGTAACATTACCCGATAACCATATACGTAATGTAATAGGAACCCGGCCTCTAAGGTCATCCGGCCTTGAAACAAACAAACGTACATTTTACCAAATTAAGCCCTTACCTCGTAAACGCGCCCCTGCCCAACACTGAAAATCCCGACTCCCGACCGAAATGCACAACTTGGCTCCTACGGGTCCGCGCTTCTCCACCAACGCAGAATCAAGTCAGACAACCATAGTTGGATCGTAACACATCCAAACAAACCCCGTAAAACAATTTCCGCACAAACCCGCACTTTCCCTAAAATTTCACGTAAAGCTCGGTTTCACGGACCGAGCTAGAACATTGTTATCGATACATCCATAAACACAACCAAGCATTCAAATCATACCTTCTTCCCAAATCATTCACACAAGTCCGAATCGAAATTCTCGCTCGACGTCCCCGGTATAAATTTCGGCAGAGTTTAAGCTGCGTTTCCGACTACCCTCGTTCACAAATGATCCACAGATACGTAATATATGTTCGAATTCACAGACCAGCCAATATCATTGGCGCCAAAACCGAGGCTCGGGCCGGAAAACGGCTTTCACACCGAGCCTTTTCTCGACAAAACCAATTACACTAACAGAATCGAACTTCGCTCCGATCACAAATATATCCTTACCTTTCGCTGAATCCACCGTTGGATTTTACACCAAATTTTTCGACGCACTTCGCACCACCACAGCGCTGCTTTCTTCCTACGCTCCTGTTAACAAACATGCACAAGAAGATGCCGGGAACATTTAGAAACCAAGAAATCAAACAAACCTTGTGATTCTATAATCACTTCCAAACTTCAGCAGCTCACGGTTTACAAACCGGTGAAACTTCACAAACCGACCTCGATTATTCACTTACACGACACAAGGATCGTTTTGACATGCTTACCTCGAAGCTTGGCCGAGTATTTGTAAAGTTCACCTTTGGAGCTCATCTTGGCGCAACCATGGCTGCCTCTTACGGTAAAGAAGAGAGGAGGAAGAAGAAGAAAAGAAATTAATGCCCTTTTGGCATTTTCCTCCCTTTTTTATACTTCTTTTTTCATTTTTCTTTTCTTTTTCAACTTCTTTAAATTAAGAAGGGACAAGTGTCCCTCCTCTTTTGCTGCTGCCGACAATATCAGCTGCTGTGCCTATGCTGATTTTTATTAAATTTGCACCTATTGCAAATTAACTCCCAATTTTTCCGAAAGTTCCAATTCTTTTGCCCAAAAATAATTACCGGATTCCAAAATTAACGAAACTTGGACACAACCCTCAGAATATTATAACATTCACAGAACATTTTTCAGAAATTCATTTGCCCTTCCGGAGTGTCCTACCGAGCTCACGAACCCGAACCAAAACTCCGACGCCATGAGCGTGACAACCCGAACCGAAATTCCGCTACTCCAAAATTCTATAAAAATTCCCATAAATTCCATCTTAAATTCAAACACAACTTACCCCAAAGCCGTCAGAAAATTTCCATCCCGAGCCCCGGGATTCCCGCCCCGAGCCTCGGGAGTCGCCCGAACCGAACGTCCCGCCCCAAATATTAAACTCCACAAACACCTCCGGACATTCTCACGACTCCAAAACTGCAAACGGCTTCCCAAACTGAGGTCTCAAGAGCGCTACCGAGCCCGCAGACGCCCCGAGGCGACCCGACAACCCCGCCCGAAAAATATTTTCGGCGGAAACGTCCGGGACCCACACGACCTCAAATACGGAAGGGTTCGCCAAAATGATACTCGGATAGGGCTCGGGAGCCGTCGAACGCCGAAAACGTGACCGCGAGCCAAAACCGGAGCCTCGGTCACCCGGCCGCAACCCGCTCGGGGTGACCGTAACATTCTCCCCTTAGAACTCTTGGTCCTCCAAGAGTAGCTCGAACCAACCAGCAGTGTGTCGCTACCAACCGTAAAATATAAACATTCCTCTAACCTGAACAATCGGACCACCGTATCGGTGCAAGTGAGTGGTAGTTTAGACTACCATACAGAGCCTCACGGCGTCCCACCCTCCGGTGCATCTTATTGCACCCGAGTCGGTTGCCGGTATTTCTACCAGACAACCCTGCATAAAGATCAACCTAAATCTAACCGATCCACAACAGCTATCCCGGAAGATACCACATAAAACGAAACAATAGGGGGTAAGGCCAACCTAATAACTTACTCGAAACTCATGAGAACCGATAAAATTCGGGGTAACTTGCCCCGCCTAACCAATCTTATCGTCCCTCCGATCGGCGCTACCTCCAGCCAATTCACACCAAACTCGATTCCAGAGCCCTATGGCGACGGTTCGCATAAACAAGCAGTGTAGTCATTCGCGGTTTTAATCCGCGCTGTAATAACTGATCTTTGCCGTAGACTCCTCAAAAGCTCGGTCCCACTTAACCCGATCGACGCATCTGTCTAACAAGATGGTGTCATACACCTCCCGCATAACACCTCATGGGTGCCATGTCAAACGTAGATCAAAGCAATTGTTGTATGAGAACTCTATCAAAGTAATCGCTAGTCCCCAAACTCCTCCAAAATCCAAAGTACAGATTCGCAACATATCCTCCATATCGTAATCACCCGCTCCGACCGCCCGTCCGTCTGTGGGTGATAAGTCAGTATTCGATGGAGTCGCGTGCCCAGCGCTTCATGAAAAGCCCTCCGTAACCGTGCCGTGAAACGCGGATCACGGTCGACATACAATGGAGTCTGGTACTCCATGTAATCGCATAATCTCACCGATGTAAAGCCGGGCAAGCTTCCCGCAGGGTCTATGACCCGAATAGGCAGAAAGTGTACGCACTTGGTCAGCCGATCCACAAAAACCCAGATAGCATCATGATGAAACCGTGTCAGGGCAGTGCAGTCAGAAAGTCCATCATAACATTACCCCACTTCCAGACTGGAATGGGCAAAGTCTGCAGTGTCCCTGCCGGTTCCTGATGCTCACACTGCTCGAGTGTGCCTCCCCTAAAATCTCATTCCAGACTCGATCCTCCGGTACACAAAGGCGGTCTCGGAAGTATGGCAATCCTCGCCATATCAAACGTCGGTAACAAGGAACTCTTATCCACCCCGGATAATTCCTTCAACCCCGGATTTCTACCTGCGCCTCGCGCACTCGTCAAGCCACTCGTAATGTATAATAAGTGTAATAACCCGAGCACGCTCCCGTAGCCGCCCCGTGCCAAAGGCATATCAAATCACTCTACTCGGATCGGTCACCAACATTTCCTCCTTAATTAAGCCGGTATACTTCCTGCCAGAGCATCGGCAACCGTGTTGCCCTTGCCAGAGATGTACCCGATACTACAATCATAGTCCTTAATGTATTCGAGACATCTGCGCCCTCATGCTAAGCTCCTTCTTGTGTAAACAGATACTTGACTCTTATGGTCGGTAAGAATCTGAAATTTATTACCAAACAGATATTCCTTCCAATGTTTCAAACGCATAAATTACTATAGCCAACTCCAGATCATGTGGCGGATAGTTCAGCTCATGCGGTCGTAGCCGCCTCGACCCATAAGCTACCACAAAACGCTCTGCACCAACACACATCCCAAACCAGGTGTGGAAGCATCCGTATAATTCACATACGGTAAGATCGGATCTGAAAAGTCGAATCGGAGCGTTAGTCAACCGCCGTTTCAACTCCTGAAAATTCTGCTCACACCTATCGGACCAGATAAATCGTTGACCCTTCTGGTCAATCGCGTAAGCGAGATGCCGATTAGAAAATCCCAGTACAAACCTCCGATAAAAATCCTAACCCTGTGGAGCTCTCGATCTCCCGTGCCGTGGTAAGTTGTTTCCAATCCCAAATCGCCTTCACCTTCTCTGGATCCACAGCATGCACCATGCTCGATATAATGTGTCCCGCAAAGGTGACTTCCCGAATCGAAACTCACTTTGAGAATTTAGCATAAAGCTGATATTCCCAAAGTGTCTGCAGATCTACCCTCGGATGCTCCAGATGCGAGTCCTCATCCCGAGAATATATCGAATATCATCAATAAAACCACCGAAATGAGTCCAAGTACGGTCGGAACACCCGATGCATCGATCCATGAATGCCACCGGAACATTGGTCAGCCCAACGGCATGACCGTAAACTCAAAGTATCCAAACCGGGTGCGAAAAGCAGTCTTAGGTATGTCCTCTACCTTCACCCTAAGCTGAAAATACCCGGATCGTAGATCAATCTTTGAGAAAACCCTCAAACCCCGAAGTTGATCAAAAGATCGTTAATCCTCGGTAACGGATACTTATTCTTCCCAATAAGAGCATTCAACCGTCTCGTAATCAATACAAAGTCGAGTGTCCCATCATTCTTCTTAACAAACAATACCAGAGCACCCCACGCCGAAGTGCTCGGTCGGACGAAACTCTTTTCTTTGTAATTCCTCCAGCTTACTTCTTCTACTCCCGCATCTCGAAATAGGCATCCGATAAGGAGGAATAGATATCGAGCAAGACTGACCGCAGTGGATCTCAAACACAATTTCCCGCGACCGAAACCCGGGAACCTTTCTTTTTCAACCTTCTCGACCTCGAATCTGTCAATTCAAGCTGAATTAGCGACTTTACCAACCACACTACCAAACTACACCCCGACCCATAATCGAAAATCCGCACTTCGTAAAATTCCGCTTTTCCGCAGTAAACATCGTAATTCAGAACCGATTCGAACATGCAAGAATTCACTTCAATAATCACAAATCAATCCACGTAACACATCAAATTCAACAGAAACTCCCAACATAATCACCAAAATTCGCCAAAAGGTGAGTTCTCACCCGTGTTGTGTTTCCAACGATCCAACGTTATTTCCTAATCCTTACCTACCCAACATCAACATATATGAACCACACAACGATCCAACGGTTCAATTCCATCAAAACTCAGATCTAAGCCAAGAACATCAACTTTCCAATATTGCCAAATACTCAACAGAATCGAACCATACCTCGATGCACGTAGTACTCGAGTTGCTGATCAGCTTCCCAGTTGAACTCTCGGACCAAGAAGCAATCTAGAGCAAGCTTTGGAAGCTTGTAAAACACAACAATGGTGGTTTTAGAGAGAGGAAGAATTCGGCAGTGAAGAAGGAAGAAGAATACGTTTGCATTTTTGCAAGACTTGCCAAAACTTAAGTCTTGTAATAATAAGTCATGTGCTTTGCACATGACATCCTTTGACATCATAGTGAATCATAATCACTAGAAATAACAAGAGACCAAGTCCAATACTTTCCACTAATCACATTTCGCCAAGTGTCACAAACTTGGCTCGCCCGAGCCCGAAAACCGCCCGAAACCATAATTTCCGACCGAACATTTTTCTTCACGTAAAAATGTAAATTATATCCCGACTCCAGATCTTCCTCAAAACCGCAAACTGAGTCCCGGTCACTCCCGGGAGCCGTTTCTCCGCCTGAATCCCGAAAATCGTCCGACGGCAACCCCGACCGAAAAATATTTTCCGCGGAAATGTCCGGTACATCGCCAGACACTAGAAATCAGATATCGGGTCAATCCGAACTCCGGTTCGAAATGAAGCAATCGACCGAGTAGCCGTTCCCGGCCCAACCGACTCGAATAGCCTCCTCCGTGAGTTTGTCAATTCCTGCAAACCAAGTCTCTACTACCTCCGGCCCTCCTCGGCCGCCGAACCTCGGGGATTCAAACTCAAACCTCTCCAGTCCGACTCGTCGACCGGGTGCCTCGATCTCCCCGTCGTTAAAAGGACCGACGAGAAGTCTAGGTGTCGTAGTGACCATCCTCCTGAGTCACTCACTTACCATTTCCAAAGCTGTGGAGAGCAGTGGCTAAAGTATCGCTATCACCAACTGATCAAAATGCCCCTACTGTGGCATAAACAGATCTTCCCCGCCACTGCCGCCCGAACCGGCTAGGTGGCGGTAATACCAAATCGAGAGAGGGTCCCTACGACAGCTAAGCCTCGGGGGCGGTGAGTGTGGTTGTTTAGACCCTGGGTTACGCTGAACCCGTATCCCATTCCACGGAGGTGTGGGATCCCAGTCCCGCCCCTCCGGTACCAAATCACGCTATTCGCGTGTAGTAAACATTCCCTTAACCCAAGTCCAACCAAAGCCAACTTATCCCATATCCAAAAGTCCAAATCAACTAACTCTTCCCCATCTATCCAAAAGCCAGCAGCAGATTCTAAGGCTCGTAGTGTAATGCAATGTATGATGCAAGGATTCTTTTCGTAATCCCGAAACTAAATAATAAACCTTAACATAGAATCGATCATGTTCATATCACGTAATCACACCATATACCAAACAATGAATTAAAGTACCCGGATCACACCAAGTCCAACTTCTAAACCTTCAAAATGCTCCAAAGAACCGCCCACGCTCCACATCCATTCCGAAACGGTTCAAATAAGGAGGTGGCCAGTCTCCGTACAGAACCGCCCCACAATGAAACGTAGAACGGTGGCTTGCACTTCGAAGTCATCTTCCGCAGGTACTTAACCATGAACAGACTTAACTTACTCCAAAAGTCCACCCTCGGACTTGTATACTTGCCTTCCACGTTTCATATCAAGACCAAACATACTTTACCTTTTGGGTCAATCCGACCCAACCTGGCTCTGATACCAACTTGTCACAGCCACCCCGCCCGGTTGCGGAGGCGGAGCCGGCCGCGACGTCGGGAACAGGAATTACGGCTGAAAACGCGACAGCGGAGCATCGAGCTCAAATAACAAATAGCCAAGTGGCAACTAGCAACCCAGATACTCATTCAAGGCAAGCATACTAGAAAAATCCAACTTCTACCAAACATGCAGTTCATGGTGTCAAACATCAAACATCGCCACAACACGAAAAACACCAAAATCCATGATATAACCACAACTCCAATATAAGCAAGTCGGGGCTCCGCCTCGACTCGAAGACAACAAAGGCGAGTATGTCTCAGTTATACGTCTTATACAAATACATGATCTAAACTACATGCATGCAACATACAGAGCCATTAAACCAAAACCTATATATACATTGTGCGGAATCGGAAACTTTCTCACTCAGAGATTTTCCGCCCGTGGTACTACTGCTGCTGAAACCCAAGAAACCCGAAAGCACTACGGATCTCTATTCCGCCAATTGCTTTCCGTAACAACCCGAAAGGTGTAAACAAATGAAAGGGTGAGTCCTCAAAAGGACCCGATAAGGGCTTAAGGTAAAGTGCGGTTTGCCACAGGCAACAATCCGAACTCGCAAAAAGAATAACACAAAGATATACATGTATATACGAACATAAAGCATAACGTAAATCGAATCCAACATATGCGGTCCAACCGCCGAACGACTCAGAAGGCGGACCCTCAGCAGAGGTCGAATATACAGATCGTAATGCAGATAGCACGGTACCGGCCGGGTCGCGAGCCCCAAACCGCCGTAGGTCACGTAATGTATCGGCACTCCGGTGCGGATACACGCAGTAATGTCGGCACCCTTCGGTGCGGACACGTAATGCAATATCGGCACTCCGGTGCGGATACGCAGAATGTCGGCACCCCTTCGGCGGACACGTAATGTATGTCGGCACTCCCGGTGCGGATACGCAGTAATGTAATCAAGGAGCACTGTGGCCTCTTCGACCATTCGGGTCTCGTCACGAATGTAACATATAATAATAATAAGAATACATAAACATAAACAAGTAACATTACCCGATAACCATATACGTAATGTAATAGGAACCCGGGCCTCTAAGGTCATCCGGCCTTGAAACAACAAACGTACATTTTACCAAATTAAGCCCTTACCTCGAAACGCCGCCCGCAGCCCAACACTCGGAAAATCCCGACTCCCGACCCGAAATGCACAACTTGGCTCCTACGGGTCCGCGCTTCTCCACCAACGCAGTAATCAAGTCAGACAACCATAGTTGGATCAACACATCCAAACAAACCCCGTAAAACAATTTCCGCACAAACCCGCACTTTCCTAAAATTTCACGTAAAGCTCGGTTTCACGAACCTAGCTATAACATTGTTAATGATACATCCATAAACCCAACCTAGCATTCAAATCATACCTTCTTCGGTTTTCATTCACACAAGTCCGTATCGTAATTCTCGTTCAGACGTCCCAGACAAATTTCGGCAGAGTTTCAGCTGCTCACTACCCCCTCGTTCACAAATGATCCACAGACATGAATATATGTTCATAATTCACAGAATCAGCCAATATCATTGGCGCCAAAACCGAGGCTCGGCCCAGGAAAAACGGCTTCAACACCGAGCCTTTTCTCGACAAAACCAATTACACCAACAGAATCGAACTTCGCTCGATCACAAATATATCCTTACCTTTCGCTGAATCCACCGTTGGATTTTACACCAAATTTTTCAGACGCACTTCGGCACCACCACAGGCGCGTTTCTTCCTACGCTCCTGTTATCAAACATGCACAAGAAGATGCCGGGAACGTTTAGAAACCAAGAAATCAAACAAACCTTGTGATTCTATAATCACTTCCAAATTTCAGCAGCTCACGGTTTACAAACCGGGCTGAAACTTCACAAACCGACCTCAGATTATTCACTTACACGACACAAGGATCGTTTTGACATGCTTACCTCGAAGCTTGGCCGAGTATTTGTAAAGTTCACCTTTGGAGCTCATCTTGGCGCAACCATGGCTGCCTCTTACGGTAAAGAAGAGAGGAGGAAGAAGAAGAAAAGAAATTAATGCCCTTTTGGCATTTTCCTCCCTTTTTTATACTTCTTTTTTCATTTTTCTTTTCTTTTTCAACTTCTTTAAATTAAGAAGGGACAAGTGTCCCTCCTCTTTGCTGCGGCCGAAAATATCAGCTGCTGTGCCTATGCTGATTTTTATTAAATTTGCACCCCATTGCAAATTAACTCCCAATTTTTCCAAAAATAATTACCGGATTCCAAAATTAACGAAACTTGGACACAACCCTCAGAATATTATAACATTCACAGAACATTTTTCAGAAATTCATTTGCCCTTCCGGAGTGTCCTACCGAGCTCACGAACCCGAACCAAAACTCCGACGCGCGAGCGTGACAACCTCGAACCAAAATTCCGTCACTCCAAAATTCTATAAAAATTCCCATAAATTCCATCTTAAATTCAAACACAACTTACCCCAAAGCCGTCAGAAAATTTCCATCCCGAGCCCCGGGAGTCGCCCGGAACCGAACGTCCCGCCCCAAATATTAAACTCCACAAACACCTCCGGGACATTCTCACGACTCCAAAACTGCAAACGGCTTCCCAAACTGAGGTCTCAAGAGCGCTACCGAGCCCGCTGTACGTCCCGAGGCGACCCCGACAACCCCCCGGCGCCAGAAAAATATTTTCGGCGGAAACGTCCGGGGACCCACACGACCTCAAATACGGAAGGGTTCGCCAAAATGATACTCGGATAGGGCTCGGGAGCCGTCAGAACGCCGAAAAACGTGACCCGCAGCCAAAACCGAGTTCTCGGTCACCCGGCCGCAACCCGCCGGGGTGACCGTAACACAATTTTTGTGAACACATGGGATAGGCTAGTCGTGTGTGGCAATAGTCACTACGCTTTCTCTGGATCGTACTAATTAGTAGCGTTGTCCGGGTGTGGCTGTAGTCACCCAATTGGACCGCGAAAGTTGCGACCCAAACCAATCCTTCCTTGCATAACCCTTGTGGGTAAGGAATTGAGCATTTTCTAGTTCGGTAGAACTTAGTAAAAAGGATTCGAGAACCTACCTTTGACCTTTCTTTAAAATCCACCCGTGCATATAATGACCATAGTTCCTTCCACTAGATTTGACCCGATTAGGACACCTGACATTTGTTTTATGTGAATCATTAACATTTTTTGTGTAAATTAGACATTTTTTTATCATTTTCATTTGTCATAATCTCATTTTTTTCATGGTTGGCATATTTCTTGCTTTGCAAATGTGTCATATATTTTAATCTGTGTGCATTGTGGTTAGCATGAATTGATTTGGAAGGATCAAGTCTGAACACCAAGGCATCAAAGTTGTGGGAAAGGTTCGAAAGAACAGATGATGTCAAATTCTTGGTGGAACATGTACTGGACTCTACACAAGATGGAAGAGCGATAAACATGGGAGTTTGAAATTTTTGTACAAAAGGACTCATTTCTTTCAGCAATTGTCAATTCAAACATTTGTTAATCATACTAGTACATTATCGTGTATACATTCTTTACTAATTGGTGTTCTTTTTGTTTTTGTTTTATCATGGTGTTCACATGCATCATATTTGTTTCTACCCGATAAGGACACATCTCTAAAACTGCACATCAATCATGCATTCAATCATTTGTTTCTCGAGACTCATAATTGCAAATTTTTATTCTAAAAGTGAGAGCATGTTGCAATAAAAAAAAGGAAAATGAAAATATGTGAACATTAACCAATTTTATGATGTAAAGAGTTTGATGATGACCTCCGATCGTGGCATGGAAAGAAAATTTCTTGCAAGTAGTCTTTAAGTTAGGTCTGACACGTTGATCTATGTAAATTGGTGAATAATTGGGGGAGTCTTTGAATTCACTCAAATCTTTGAGAGTTTGCCGAGATCAAGTCAAAAGGTTGAATTCTCTGATTTAGTCCAGAATCTAGGATATTGTCTTTGCGGCAATGGACATCTATTATACTTTTCCTTGAAATGAGAAGGTGTAGAATGGGCATTTCGGCATTCATCAAACACCAGATTACATTTCTTGTATTCTCTTCTCCATACCCACATAAACAATGTCACTGACGGGCAAAAAAGAGGACAGAATAGTGGTTATCTCAAAGACATTGCTAAATCTTATGAGAGCGATTTCGATGTGGCATTTCTATTTTTATTGTGGGATTTTTCTCGAACAAATATTGTCTCAGTCTACTTCAGAAATTCTTTTCAAAGCATCTGAAGGATCATTCATCTCAAAAAATTCCTTCCAACTGACAATAGATCACATTCACTAAAAATGGAGGGCATGAGAACGAAAGAACATTTCAGAACATTGCTACATTACCAAGGTTGAGATCAAGTCAAGTTACGAAAGTCTGAACAAAAGTCAGAGACAACTTCCACGCATCAATACTCATGGCTCACAAAACAAGAGAAAGTAGAAAAAGAGGCCAATGTAAATTCTATTCCGCTGTCTTTATCTTGAAAAGGCTGAAGACCCAGTTCTCAAATTGTTCAAACAATTTTCAACATTTCGGTTTGGGCTCAACCGAATGACAATTTGGTCCAAGTACATTTTTCGACCTATGATCGGGCCCACACCATTAATTCTTAGACTAAAGTCCATCCCAATGCTATGGTTCAAGATTCACAAGCCTAGATTGTCACAGCCACCCCGCCCGGTTGCGGAGGCGGAGCCGGCCGCGACGTCGAGAACCGGAACCTACGGCGGAAAGCGTGGCAACGGAGCATCGAGCTCAAATGCAAAATAATCGAGTAACGACTAGCAACCTAGAAAACTCATACAAGGCAAGCATACGAATAATCCAACTTTCACCAAACATGCAGTTCATGGTGTCAACCATCAACCATCGCCACAACACAGAAACCAAACCCACAATACAACAACACTTCCAGTATAGGCAAGTCGGGGCTCCGCCCACGACTCAGAAGACAAGCAAGTGCAGAGTATATCTCAAACTATACAACATATACAAATACATGATCTGATCTATATGCATGCAGTTACAGCTACAGAGCCAATAAACAAAATCCTATAAATACCTAGCGCGGAATCTGGAGCCTCTCACTCGAAGATCTCCGCACGTGGTACTGTTGCTGCAACCACAACCTCAAAAGCGTAGTAAGCACCGCGGATCTCTACTCCGCCGGTTGCTTGTCAGGACGGCCTGAAAGTGGTAAACAATAAAAGGGTGAGTCCTCGAAAGGACCCAGTAAGGGCTAAGGTAAAAATGTAGTTTGCCCATATGGCACAAGCTGAACCTGCAAGATAAAATATCACAAACACATATACATGTACATATGAATATAAAACATAAGATAAACCAGAATCCATCATATGCGGTCCAACCGCCAGAACGACCCGTAACGACAGCCCTCAACAGAGGTCAGAAAATACGAATGTAATGTAATGTAAAGCACGGTATCGCGGGTCGCGATCCCAAACCGCCGTAGGTCACGTAAGTATATCGGCACCCCAAGTGCGGACATACACAAAGTGTCAGCACCCTCCAGTGCAGACACCACAGAACAGATCCAAGGAGTACCCGTGGCCTTTAAGACCATCCGGGACTCGTCACAGAACAGAACCATACAATAATAATAATGCAGAAATATAAACATATATATATCATCACCTGATAGGCATATACGGAACAGAATAGGAACCCGGGCCTCTAAGGTCATCCGGGCCTTGGAACAGAACGAACGTACATTTTACCAAATTGAGCCCTTACCTCAGAAACGCTGCCTTGCAGCACAAAGCTCGGGAAATCCCGGCTCCCGACCCGAAATGCACCACTTGGCTCCTACGGTTCCACGTTACTCCACCAACGCAGAATCAATCAATTCTTGAATCCAAAACCTTGAAGTTCCAGCAAAGGAAGATGAAGAACATGGAGCTTAGAAGGGAGGAGCAATGGCGGATGAGAAGGGAAGAAAGAAGAAGAAGAAAATGATTTTCTAACTCATTTATGTAATAATTTACCATATATATATTTATCCTTCTTTTTAACCACATTTAATAAAAATTGGACAAGTGTCCCTCCCCATTGCTGCTGCCGACTCAAGGCCCAATTCTGGCCCAAAACATTAATGACTTTTGGGTTAATAACCACTTAACCCCCCAATTCTCCAAATCTTTGCAATTAAAACCCCAAACACAAGTAACAAACTCCAAATGGAACCAAAACTGACCACCACCCTCAGAATATCATAAAATACCCAAAACATGTTTCCAAAGTCCATTTGGAAAATCAGAGTGTCCTACCGGACCCGCTGAACCCGAATAAGTCCCGACGTGCACGTGTTAATCCAAACCAAAAATCACACCACAACCAAAAATCTCCAAATATTACCATAAAATCCGCCTTAAAATATAACATACCTTACACCGAAGCCGTCTGGAAAAATCCATCCCGAGCCCCGGGGATCAACTTCTCGGTTAAACCGAATTAACCGATTTTTTTTTCGGTTTCGGTTAATTCGGTTTGGTTATTTCGGTATTCTGGTTCGGTTATCGGTTATACCGAACTTTAAATTCGATTTTTGGTTCGGTTTTCGGTTATGGCTTTAACTAATTCGGTTAACCGAATTAACCGAAATATTCAGTATTTAATGTTTTTTTATTTTTAATACAAAATTAAGCTCAACACAATATACATAATATACCCAATGCTGAATGAACTACCCCAATCTACAACCCATATCTTAACATTAAGTTTAGCCCATAAAAAATTTGGTTAATTTGGACAAAAACCGAAATAACCGAACCGAATTCGGTATTTGGTTAATACGGTTTTAGGTATCATTTGGTTAATTCGGTTTTTGTCCAAATTAACCGAACACCGAATTATTCGAGTAATTCGGTTTCGGTTAAAACCGAATTAACCGAATGATCAGCCCTACCCGGGATTCCGCCCAGAGCCCCGGGAGTCGCCCGGGACCGCACGTCCCGCTCCAGAAAATATGCTCCGTGAAAAGATGCAGGACGTTCCCATGATCCCAAATATGCGAACAGTTTCCCAATCTGAGGTCCTGGGAGCGCTACCGAACCCGCTGTACGTCCCAAGACAACCCCCCGGCCCCGAAAAATATTTTCGGCGAAAACGTCCGGGGGACCCACACAACCTCAAATCCCGAAGGATTTCCAGAAATGATACTCAGATAAGTCTCGGGAGCCAAATAACCGCCCAGAAACGTGACCCGCAGGCCAAAACCGGAGCCCCGGGTCATCCGGTCGCAACCCGCTCAGGGTGACCATAACATAGATCTTGTTGGCCATATCAAATACCAAGGAAAACCATAGTCATCGAAATACTCAACCTATTGAGTTTTCAGCTGGCGCATTCAATACACTTCAAGGGTTTCCAAGTATTCACTCTTAATCAATGACAATCTTCAGCAGCCTTGAGGACTCAAGAGTCATCCACAATCATCCAGAAACCATTGGTGAAGGAGGAGATACAAGGCTCGAAGTCTCTCCATCAAAGCATTAAATGAGGATCACTTATTGCTCATTTATTTGACCAAAACTCATCCATCATCTTCCAGCTCGAATTTTCATCATTTTATTTCAGTTTCTAGAGATATTTTGGCTAGTACTGCCCCTTAGCTAGCCTAGAATAAGTTTTAACAATAATTGTTTTAAATTCCCATAGTTACATCTCCTTTTAATTCCATCATTAAGAGTGGAAATGAAAAGACTTCTAAATTGATTTAGATTTCTAGCTTCCTTGTCCTATAAAAGGAGGTCAAGGTCGAACTTGCAATTGGAATTCAATCATCAAAATATATTACACTTTTTTCTTGAAATTGAGAGTGATTCTCTTTTCAACCTATCTCCATTTTTCCACTCAATTCTTGTTAAGTTTCCTTGACAAGTCTACTAAGACCAATATTGTCTTCTCATTGAAGGAGGTGTTGGCCCCATCATCATTTCCCCACAATTTTGGCAATGAAGGCTTTCTTTGTCTTGGACCGTTTTGGTATCAATAAGGAGGAATCGCCAAAGGCAGAACACCATCTTTGCCTGGGCAAGGATCCAGGAGGAGTTGGTGGCCATATCAGTTTATTTCACAAGCTTTCGCATCATTTTGTTTTAGTGCATTCCGAATTTGTCAATCTGTTGACATTTTTGCCTCATCAATCATACCTACCTCGTGTTGCTCCTTTGTTGGCTAGATGTACTCTTCGTGTTCAAGGATACCCTCCCGGATTCACATCAGTGCCATCGGCGGGTATTTAAGTTGAATGGAATTAGGTTGTCATTGAGTATAGATTGATAGTTTCACGTGAGCAGAGGTATGGAAAGGTTACTTTTCTTGACAGAGGAAACCTTAAAAGGTTTCTTGGAACCTTTTATGGAATTCCTCTTGAAAAAGAATTCTCTTTTCCTTGCCGGGGTGGCCACCCACCCTTGTAAGTACTTTGAACCTTTCTCTCTTTCTGTTTCTTCCTTCACAAGTTACTTAAGCTATTTTATAAACTATAGTACTTGTTACTCATTTCCCTCAATATAACTTGAAGGGAACCTGGCTAACATCAAGACTGGAAGGAAGATGGAGAAGGAAAGCTCGGAGTCTCGAAGATGGAGCTGAAAAGAGACTTTAAGACAACTTAGACACAAGTTTATCTTCAAAATGGTTTGTATTTTCTTTCGGGTAAAGTGCACGCATGGTCTTGTATTTTAATTATTGTACCACTAGGGTCCTGTTTTAACGTTTTGTACTAATAAAGTCCCGTTTTCAAGTTTTTTCTTCATCCATGGTCCTATTTGACATTTTTGCCCTCAACTTTTAAAATATTGCCCTTTTAAACAATTGGAAAATATAAAAATCACCCTAATGTTTAGCGAAACCTTAAATTTTACCCTCAATTTTTTTAACCCTAAAATTCTACCATAACTTTTACAAATACTTACAATTCTACCCTAAAATTTTTTTTCTCCACTTTATCTCACCACCACCTAAAATCTCGCCGGACGCTAGAATCGCCGGCCAAGAGCGGCGGATCGCGAGCCCAGGGTTGCGAAACGCGCGCCCAAGGCCACGAATCGTGAGCCCAGGGCGGCGAAACAAGCGCCCAAGGCCACAGATCGCGAGACCAGGGCGGCAAATCGCGAGCCCAAGGCGGCGAATCACGAGCCCAAGGCAGCGGATCGTGTGCCCAGGGCGGTGATCGGTGGCCGAAGGTTTTCCGGCGGCGGCCCGTGGCGTCCCTGCGGTGGTGGGTCGAATGGTGGTTGAGATAGGTGAGTTCAAAAGTTTAAGGTAGATTAGAGGGTTTGTTTGTAGAATTTTAAAATTTGAGGGTGTAAATGGTATAATAAGAAAAATTCAGTTTATGTTCGTTATTGTACCTTTTTTGTGAAATGGTAAAATAGTAAAATAGTCGTAAAAAGGACCATGGATGAAGAAAAAACTTGAAAACAAGACTTTATTAGTATAAAAAGTTAAAACAGGACCCTAGTGGTACAATAGTTAATGTTACAAGACCATGGGTGCACTTTACCCCTAGTGGTACAATAATTATTGTAACTCTTAAACTCACTTCCCTAAACTTTGGTATGTACAAGGACTTTGGATATTATTTTTGATTTTAAACTTTAATTTTCTTTCTTTATTTCCATCGACAAAACTATTTTATAAACGCCAAATAATCCCGTGAGTTGTGGCTTTAGATTTAGCTCTCTGCCTGCTAGATTTAAGGTCACAACAATAGTCCACTATATTCTCAACTTGTTGAGTTTCCAGCTGGTGCATTCAATGCACTTCAAATGTTTCCCACATTATCAATCAAACAATAAAATCATGAAAAAATCAGTACTTAAAATCTTTAATTAAGTACATGACATAGTAGTCAAATACACACCAAATCCACAACCATTGTCCAAATTATTCAATTAAAGTTTGTGAACGGATGAAGAAAAATAAAAGTAGAAAAATGATCATCATCTCATCATCTCATCGTCTAGCTTGTAACTTGTGGAACATTTATCAAGTTGTTTCATATCTTCAATGTGGAACCTGTTTTAGTTAATATAACAATGATAAGTAGGACTATTAAGACTTGGAGCAAAGTGAAAAAATGTAAATTAGCCACGCAGATACCCTTGTGAAGCCATCTTTCTAACTTCAATCGTCCACAGTAAAAGTTGAGGTAGATTGAGGAGGCACGTCTTTCAAATCTAAAATTGTGTAAATCATGCATTAAATGCAAGAACATATATAATTGTACAAAATTAAAGACACAAATTATAAAAGCATACCAGCTTCAAAATTTTCAAGTTCTGCAAGCCTTTCCTCAATCTCAATTGGAACACTTTTAGACTTCAACCAATTTTGTGAACAAATCAGTGCTTCAACCAATGTAGGAGTTAATGAACTACTAAAGGCATCAAGAACACACCCCCAGTACTAAAAGAAGATTCAGATGGTACTGTTGAGGCGGACATTGCTAAGATATCCCGGGCCATTGCTGCCATCACTAGGAACCTTGCTTCATTCTTCTTCCACCAATCCAATAACTCAAACTTATTATCAAGAGACTCACGTTGTTCACCCAAATACCTCAGATTTAACTTTCATATTGGTGGTCTCTTCCAATTCTTTCATAAACTCATTATCCAAAAAAGTTTCATGGTCATCATCAACAACCATTGCAAATTCTTGTGTAGCATGAGAGTTTTTTGTAGTTTCATCAACTGTACCAGCAAAAGTTGAATAATACATAAACAAATCATCCAATGTAGTGTTTATTTTGGCACACAAATCAACAGCCTCTTCTTCCCCATAACTTGTTTTGACAATAAAGAAAACATAGCTTAATTTGTATCTAGGATCAAGAATGGGCCCAATAAATAAAAACATGTTGATATTTTCTATATTGCCCCAATATTTGTCAAACTTCTGTTTCATTCGGGCAGCCATGTTCCTTACATTTTCATCTCCAACAGTCATCTTCTTTTTAATCATTACCGCAATTCCAAACACTTCTTTAAATTAACTATTGCTAGTTACATATAAAGAACCAGACATGCGCACAGTAGATGCCTAGAACCTTTTCAGAAAAGGCAACAAGCATCTTGCAAAATCCCAATCTGTTTCCGTAGGGATATTCTTGAATGTTAGTTCGGCTCTATACTTGCTATCTTTTTCCTCCATAATTTCAAAAGCAGTTTGGAACTTGATAGCACTTTCTAACATCAAATATGTTGAATTCCACCGAGTTTCAACATCAAAACAAACAAGGCTTTTACTCTCAATTTTTACTTGATCTACACATTCCTTAAAATGTTGAAGCCTAGCAGGAGATGACCTCACATACTTCATAGCCGAACGGATTCTAGAAATTGACTCATCTAGTTCTTTCAAACCATCTTTCACAATAAGGCTTAAGATATGAGCACAACATCTCATATGCAAATGCTCACTATCCAACACACTATTCTTCCAAGCATTAATCCTTCTCTTCAAGTATCTAACACTTTTATCATTTGAACTTGCATTATCAACAGTAATTGTGAGAACCTTATCAATTCCCCAACCAAGCAAATGTTTCTCAACATATTTCCCAATTATATCACCAAAATGACCAGGAATTGTGCAAAAGTTCAATATCCTTTTATGCAAAGTCCACTCATGATCAATAAAATGAGTTGTCAAGCACATGTAACTAAGATTTTGCCTAGAAGACCAAATGTCAGTTGTCAGAGAAACCCTTGGTTTGTTCTTAGCAAAGTATTTTCTCAAACTTTCCTTTTCCGACCAAAATATATCCAAGCAATCTCTGGTTACAGTAGTCCTAGATGGTATCTGAAACTGTAGTTGCAACATATTCATAAAATCTCTAAAACCATCATGCTCAACAGTCTTGAAAGGCAACTCATCCAGAATTATCATTCTAGCATAGAAATTTCTACACATGGCTTGATCAAACCTCCAAGTAACAAATGTAGAACTACTATCACCGGTATCTTGAACGGAAGATTGATCATGAAAAATCAGCAGCTTTTGTTTTTTATCCTGGTTATACGGGTACTTCTTGCAACGACTTAGATGATTACGCAAAGAACTAGTTCCATTTTTACTAGGACACCTAAGCTGTATAGAGCAATAAGCACAAATAGCATAAGTAGAGTCCTCCGTAGATCTAAAGAAATGATCCCATACCGTTGATATAACATTTCCAGTTACTGTTGATTTTTTCTTTTTTCCACCTTTTGCTTTCATTTCTTCATTTTTCTTTTCTTATCCTTGTTCCTTTGTTAATGAAGGGTCTGCATTTGTAGGGGCAGCAGCTGGAGTAGAATGTGTTACAGCACTAATGGGATCAACATTAGGTTGAGATGGAGGATCCATTCCCTTAAGAAAAGAATAGAGATAGCATAATTAGTAACTTACATGATGTTGAAAATAAGTAACTTGAGAACATGAATAGCTATTAACAAAAGGTATTGTTGTACATGGCACAACAATGTTTAGAGCTTAGAGCTAATCTATGTTTTTGTTCACATGTTTTTTTTCACTCAAAGAGAAAAGCTTAGAGCTTCATAATAATGAATTTGTTACCATAATAAGGATGAGCATGCACATGGACCCAACATCAAAGGTGATTAATTAAATAAGGATGAGCATCGTTGATATATACTAGTTCCCATAATAATGAATTTGTTACCATGGTAATATGCTTATGAAGAAGACAAAAGCAGCATAAGACAATATGTGGTATATTGTGGAAACAATCCCATTCTTTTGTTCAAAATCATTGAAATGATATGGTGCACTTAGAGAAAAGGACCAGACAGCCATTGCGTTGATATGGTGCAACAAAAAGAAAATTTTCTCCATTTTTGCTTTGAACAGACAATCGGATCGGGAAAACCAACATACATCCAATCAAAACCTTGCTACAGAAATAGATCCACGTAACAGATAATTAAATTACTTAAAAATGCTATAAAAATTTCACTGATCAGAGAAAATCACAATGGCTCAGTTCAGTGAGTTCACGAATTCCAGATCCAACTGAAAACACCAACCCATAATCATAATCCTAAAGAGAAAACCCCTTGATATGTGTAAGAAAGAGCAAGGCAAAGTAAAAAGAAGCCCAAAACTTACATGCTGGAATAGTCCCAGAGCTGCGAACCCTTCGAGCTGCGAACTCTTCTATCTTGAGCTCGTACCACCAGAGATCAATCTCTTCTATCTGAGACGAGGAGACAAACGAAAGAAAGAGTTTGTTTGATGATGGAAGGAGAGGATAGGAGATGCGATGAGAGGGAAGAGAACGCTGGCGGCCAACTCCGAGATTGAACGCGAGTTGTGCTCCTGAGTATCTGATGGGTAAGTGGAAGGTAGGTGTAGGTTTACTCACAGGGGTGGGATTGGGTATGTAGGGTGTATCCAGCAGCTGTGCAGATAGATATATGTAGGGGAGGGGCGGGTACCCGCAGTTTTGTAATATTAAAAACCGAACCGATCTGCAACAGACCGGTTATCCATTTGTTCGATTACCTGTTTGTTCGGTTACCCATTTTTTCAATTTTTTCGATTTCGGATTGCACGGTTCGAAACGGGTTGGCGGTTTTTCGATTTTTTTGAACACCCCTAACTGCCAAAATCCCTAGAGACGTATTGTGCCATCAACTTCAACATCCCAAAATGCCCAATTTTGCAGACCCCTAATCCAAAGATCGATTTTCATTAATACACATCTCTTGTGTTACGGTCCCCCCCCGAGCGGGTTGTGACCCGGGTGACTCGGGGCTCCGGTTTTGGCCTACGGATCACGTTTCTGGGCGATTAATTGGCTCCCGGGACTTGTCTGAGTTTTATTTCTGGAAATCCTTCGGGATTTGAGGTTGTGTGGGTCCCCCGGACGTTTTCGCCGAAAGTGTTTTTCGGGGCCGGGGGTTGTCTCGGGACGTACAGCGGGCTCGGTAGCGCTCCCAGGACCTCAGATTGGGAAACCGTTCGCATATTTGGGATCGTGGGAACGTCCTACATCTTTTCACGGAGCATATTTTCTGGAGCGGGACGTGCGGTCCCGGGCGACTCCCGGGGCTCTGGGCGGAATCCCGGGGCTCGGGAAGGATTTTTCCAGACGGCTTCGGTGCGAGGTACGTTATATTTTAAGACGGAATTTATGGTAATTTTTGTGAATTTTTGGTTGTGGTGTGATTTTTGGTTTGGGTTAATACGTGCACGTCGGGAATTACTCGGGTTCAGCGGACCCGGTAGGACACTCTGATTTTCCAAATGGACTTTGGAAAGAGGATTTGGGTATTTTATGATATTCTGAGGGTTGTGGTCAGTTTTGGTTTCATTAGGAGCTCGTTACTCACGTTTGCGGATTTAATTGCAAAGATTTGGAGAATTGGGTGGTTAAATTGTTATTAACCCAAAAGTTAAAAATATTTTGGGCCTAGTTTGGGCCTGAGTCGGCTGCAGCAAGTGAGAGTGGACACTTGTCCACTTGTTATTTAAGATGGTAAAAAGGAGGATAAATATATAAGGGATAATATTTCATAAAATGATGAATAATTCATTTCTTTTTCTTCTTCTTCCTTCTTCTTCTTCTGCCGCCATGTTCTTCTTCTTCTAAACTTCATGTTCTTCATCTCCCTTTGCTGAAACTTCAAGGATTTGGGTTCAAGAATTGGTAAGCTCCTCCCTTTCACCTTCTTTTCAAGTTGAGAACATGTTTTGGGTGGTTAAAGAGAGGGTTTTCAAGCTTTGGATTTACTCTTGTCTACATGCTAGAGTGATCCTCTCCCTCCCATCTTTTAGTATGTTGTTCTTGGGCTTAAGGGGAGTAGGAATCTATGTTTAGATTTTGGAAGAACACCATGGATGGGGGAAACATATTTATTCGAATTATTGATGGAATTTCTAAAATGGTGTAGAGTTGTGTTCTTGAATCATGCTTTGGATATGTTGTTCCTAGCATGATTCTAAGGCATTCTATGGTTTCAATTTGGTGGAAAATTGGTTGAGTAGGAAAGTCCCAAATTGAGTGAATAGTGAATTAGGGTTTATGTTGAATTATGGTGATTTGGGTGAAATTTGAAACCCGATTTTTGCCTGTATGCGGAATGAGGTTTAAAGGTTGTGTTGACACCCGATTTTTGCCCGGACTGTTATAATATAGTTCGTGATTGTGATTTTCGGTATTTTTATTTCTCGTGATTTTTGTCCTTTTATTTTATGTATTTTTGTCACTACCGTTATTTTATGTGATTTTGCTCGTTTGCATTATTTTACGTACTTTTTGTCATTTTTATTATTTTATGTGATTTTCATCATTTCTCGTATTTTTATTATTTTCATTACACATTTTTATTATTTTTAATTGTTTTAAGTGTTTTTCTTCTTTTTAGTCTATAATTTAAATGTGTTATTATGTTTAATTAACAAAAAATGAAAAAAAAAGAAAAAAAAAGAAAGAAAAGAACAAGTCGAAGGCAGCAAGCCAGCATGCCTGAAATGCTGCATTTTTTTCCTCCACGCTTCTTCATCTCCTTCATCAATCAACATACCTTGTAAGCTTCCTTTTCTACCATTGGACAATAGCATGATCATCTTGGTGTGTAATTTGATGTCCAGATTCTCAAAATTGGCTATAAATTGGCTGGAATCAAGCTCACGAAGGGAGGTGGGCAGCAACAAAAAAAAACGATCGGAAGAAACTCATCCTCAACCTTCACTTTGCATTCCGGCCACCCTCATCGCAAACCGTCACCTCCATCATCATCGCCGACCTTCCAGAAACCCGTGGCCACCCTCTTTTCCGCCGGAGCTCGCCGAACGGGGGAGAACAAAAAAAAACGCTTCTGTCGGTCTCCTCCTCCACTCCCTCCGATTTTCGACCCTTCACCACTACCAGCAACCACCATCAGTTCCACGACACCGATAGGAAGCAAGAGAGCTTTTCCAACTCACCGGAGATGGCCTGAGGAAGGAGAACGGAGTGAGAAAAGTTTGCCGACTCGGACACCGTTTACTCTCTCTCCGGACATTTTCCCTCCACCTCCACTGCTGCTCCGTAACTTCCAGCCGCCACCGCACCTGTCGGAGTTTGAACCGCCGCCGGAAAATCAGCTTCGCCGCCGGCCGCCGTCACCTCCGCCATCTGGTTCAGACGCGTGAAGAAGAAGAAGTCGCGTGAAGAAGAAGAAGTCTGCATTGGTTTTTAATGTTTTTGGGTAAAACTACAGTTTCAGTCCTTTCTTTGTTCCTCATATCACTTAGGTAATCAGGTTTTCAGAAGTTTCAGTCAAGTCACTTAACAAGTTTCAAAACTAACAGTTTGGGCACTAGGCCTAAACCTTTTTTTGTGTATCTTAGTTAATATTTTTGTTATTATGTCGATATAAATTGTTTTAATTTTATTTTTTTTTACTTTGAGTTTTATTAGCTATATAAATTACTAGAAATCTTTTCTTTTATTGTCTTTTAGTGTGGTTATTTGTTTTGTTTTTGTTTTTTTTGTCTTTATATTTTAAAATCAAGCAAAATTTTATAAAAATACCCGTGGTACCAATTTTTGGGCGTACGAAAATTAACCATTTTTGTACGTAACTGACAAACGAATCCAGATCTCTCGTAGACCATTTTTCAGGTTCCCAATCGACCTAGAAAAAGATTGGTGGCGACTCCGTGACGAAAACCACGTCGCTACAGATGGCGACTCCGCTGGGGAATCTGTCCGGCCACAAAAGGGGTTTGTTTTTTTATTTATTTGCTTGATTTTACCTTTTTTTATTATGTTTCCATTGTATATATTGTTTTTTACACTCACACATACACACAAAACATACATGTTGCATTCATATCATTGAACTTCCTACCCGAGCTCTAAACAAGACAAGTTCTTTCTAAGCGGAATACGATGTTGTTGTACTTGTGAGATGTTATTCTCCAAGCCTTCATTGTTTCCTAGTAGGGAAGTAGTGCTAGCCCCGTGGGATTAATATTCCCCGCATGGGCTCACGAAAACCTACCAACCGGGTTAATCCATTCCTTACATGTCCCTCGTGGGTAAGGATTGGGCCGTCGTTATTCAACGATGGGATTCGGGAACCACCCTGAGCCTCTTTGATAGACCATTCCCTGCATATAATTGGCCCATATCCCATCCATTAGAACCAACCATAAGCTACCTCCACCCATTTTTCACCCTTAGGCATGTGTTTCTTGATTCACATATTGGTCACATATTATGCTTTATATGGCTAAGCTTGAACACTATAAAGCATCAAAGTTTAAGAAAGGACAAATATGTCAATTCTCCAAGGAGCGAGTGCGGGACTTTACACAAGTTGCGTAAGTGACAAAGGAGGAAGCTCAAGATCGCACGAGATCGACCAGCCACACAAGTCAGCCCAACGTGCAACCAAGGTACCCAAGTGACTGCACCGAGCTAGATGACACCAGTAGAGTGATCTGAAATCGGTCAACATTTTTTCAAAGGGAGATATTCCATTCATTATTTGTCAATTAAATCATTTGTTATTGATACTTGTACACTTTTGTTTATATAATTTGTACTAATTGGTGCTCTTTCTTTTTTTTATTTTATGACATTCACATTCATCATATTTCTTTCTAATTTTTGCCATTCATTCATTTTTTTCAAGACGCGTCACTGTACATTTTAATTCATACACTATACATTTTAATTCATAAACTGTACATTCTTCATTCATCAACTGTACATTTTCATTCATAAACTTGGAACATCGACAAAAACATCTTGCAAAAATGAGAAGTGGACATTAAGGAGCTTCAGAACAATTTTATGAGGTGAAAACGTCTGATGACCCCTGATCGTGGCATGAAAGACAGTTTCTTGCAAGTAGTCATTAAGCTAGGTCCAACACGTTTGATCTATGCAAATTGGTGAATAATTGGGAAAGTCTTTGAATTCACTCAAATCTTTGAGAGCTTGCCAAGATAGCTTGAAAGTTGAATTACCTAGATTTAGTCCAGAATCTAAAGTATTGTCTTTGTTGCAATGGACAACTGTTATTCTTTTCCTTGAAATGAGAAGGGATAGAATGTGCACTTTGGCATCCTCCAGCAAACTTCACATCACAGACTCCACATTCTTTCGTCCCTCCATCCCATGTTTCTTTCACCAAGCCACAACAAAAGAGTTTCACCAAGGAGATAAAGGAAGACTTGATAGTAGTCATCTCGAGGACATCGCTGAATCTTATGGGAACAATTTCAAATGTGGCTTTTCAATTTTCATCTTGGGATTCTTCTTCAAACAAATCTGATCTCGACTTACTTCAGAAGATCCTTCCAGAGCATCAAGAAAACTCTCTCCAAAAGGCAAAGAAACATCATTCATCGAAGAAAAGGGGGCATGAGAATGAAAATACATTTCGGATCATTGATGCACCATCAAGGTTGAGATCAAGCCAAGTTTCTTCAATTCATCGACCCCGTGTCTCGTCAAAGGTCAAGTCGCCTTCAACTGTCAATACCCATGACTCACAAAAGATTAGGAAAATAGAAAAAAAGAGGTCAATATAAATTCTACTCATTGTCTTTAGCTTGAAAAGGCTGAAGCTATGAGTAGTGCTAGTAGCCATTTGGCTTTGCATTTTAGTCGAAGTAATCGGGCCTAGGTAGCAACAACTATTTATGCTCGCATGAAAATGACTAAAAGCTGAGTCAAACAAGGTCCGACCTAAACAAAAAGAAATTAGAATGAAATAAAAAGTTAGTCATGTATTCTAAACTTAATACCTGCAAGGGCGGTTTAGAATGAAGGCACAAATTGAAACAGAGGTTTCCATCTCAATGACGCAAGTAGGGCAACTCACATCTCAAGCGATCAACAACATCTCAAGTCTCTAAGAAGCAATTCCACCTATCATGAAGAATTGGGGGCAACATTTTGAGATAGTTTCTCATCGGACAAGGCGATGTTTTCGTGATTGGCACTATCAGGTTTTCCTTTTAGAGAAGTCAAGCCATTAATGGGTGACATTGCAAGAGGCCTTTCGCCTAAAACACCCACCTTTTCACCAGCCCATATCAGTGAATGCCATTGACCTTACAAAAACCGTTTAAAGACATTCTTTCTTCACCTCGACATTCCCACAAGTCAATCCTCCATACGAAGAAGCCCTTACACTATCACCGCACATTCTACTCCTTCAAGTGGAAAAGGAAAAGAATACCAGATTTTAATGATCACACAAGGACCATCATATATTTTGTCAAGCTCTGCAAATCGATGAGAGTTTTCTTTGAAGATCAACCATTACGCATTAATGAGTATGGGTCAGACGTAAGACATGGTTTAAAGACTCTTCTATAGAATTTTGCACTTTTATGGTCACAATTGGGGGGCAAATGGATCATTCACCCATATAATTGTTCGGCGTCCAAAAGGATCAAATAAATTTTCGATCACCTTGAGTAAGATGAAAGGTATTCATGAGGTAAAGTTGAAAGGTGTTTTTGCATCTACCTGGCATCATTGATTAGTCATGCATCATGTACATCATGTATCATGCACATTGTCATTACACAGGTTTCAAGGAGCACATTGAGCAAGGACTTGAACACGCGCTATCCAAGTGTCTCATCAAGGAAGTCAACCAGCACTCAGACAGTCAAGCAAGGTTCTCTAACCTCTTTTCAGAATAGAAGCATGTCTCCCATAAAAGGTTCAGAAAGTCTTGCCCAATGTCAGACACGATTTTCACCAAGACAAGTAAGGATTAGCTCCTCAACTTCATCAAGAGTCAAGTAAGAAGTTCATACTATTCCTTCATATTTCATGAGCCAAGTCTATGGTTCACAGCAAGAAAGGTAAGGAAAGTTCCTTAACCCATTCAAAGAGAAAAGTTTCTCTTGCAACATTCAAAATTTAGTCATTTTGTCAAACTTCGTCACTCTCAGGGATCTACTCGTTTCGTGGGATTCCTTATTTTTGAAAGTTTAGTCACTTTGTCAAACTTTCTATCATCACTTTTGAAATCTACTCACTTTGTGAGATTTCTCATTTTTGAAAGTTTAGTCATTTTGTCAAACTTCATCACTTTTCGTCTACTCGCTTTGTGAGATTTCTCATTTTGAAAGTTTAGTCATTTTGTCAAACTTTCTATCATTTTCGAAATCTACTCGCTTTGTGAGATTTCTCATTTTGAAAGTTTAGTCATTTTGTCAAACTTTCTATCATTTTCTACTCGCTTTGTGAGATTTCTCATTTTGAAAGTTTAGTCACTTTGTCAAACTTTCTATCATTTTTGAAATCTACTTTTTGTGAGATTTCTCATTTTTGAAAGTTTAGTCATTTTGTCAAACTTTCTATCATTTTCGAAATCTACTCTTTGTGAGATTTCTCATTTTGAAAGTTTAGTCATTTTGTCAAACTTTCTATAATTTTCGAAATCTACTCGTTTTGTGGGATTTCTCATCGAAGTTTAGTCATTTCAAAACTTCATCATTTTAAGTGATCTACTCATTTTGTGGTATACCTCAATTCAGAGTCTTTGTCATTTCGTCACACTTCTCAATCAATCAATCAGTCATTATTCCGAGCATTGGGAAGGTTCTCAATCTCAAATTACCGGAGCAAGGAAGGTTCCTTCGCTTCACGAATAACGAGAAAGTTCTTGTTATTTCATCTCAACTTTCATCCAAATCAGTCATTCATCTTACTTTTGCTGAGCATTGGGAAGGTTCTCAATCTCGAATCATCGGAGCAAGGAAGGTTCCTTCGCTTCATGAATAATGAGAAGGTTCTTGTTGTTCCATCTCAACTTTCATTCAATCAGTCATTCATCTTACTTTTGCCGAGCATTGGGAATATTCTCAATCTCGAACTACTGGAGTAAGGAAGGTTCCTTCGCTTCACGAATAACGAGAAAGTTCTTGTTATTCCATCTCAGCAATCAATCAATCAATCAATCTATCATTCATCTTACTTTTGCCGAGCATTGGGAAGGTTCTCAATCTCGCATCTTTGGGGTAGGGAAGGTTCCTTAACCTCGAATAGTGGAAAAGTTTCCGCTATTCAACTCAATCGGAATGTTCTTATTGAGTGAAGCAAGGAAGGTTCCTTTGCTTCACGAGTAACGAGAAGGTTCTTGTTATTCAATCCAATCACAACAGTCATCTATTTTCACCGAGTATTGAGAAGGTTCTCAATCTCGAATCTTCAGAGTAAGGAGAGTTCCTTAACTCTAAATAGCGGAAAGGTTTCCGCTATTCAATTCAATAGGAAAGTTCCTGTTGAATGAAGCAAGGAAGGTTCCTTCGCTTCGGAAGGGTAAGAAAAGTTTCTTCCTTTCATGAATAATGAGAAGGTTCTCGTTATTCGCCGGGCAAAAATTCGGTGTCATCCTACTTTGCATGCTCCATGTTCCATGAATCACGCAAAGGGGGGCAGTTGTTGACACCCGATTTTTGCCCGGACTGTTATAATATAGTTCGTGATTGTGATTTTCGGTATTTTTATTTCTCGTGATTTTTGTCCTTTTATTTTATGTATTTTTGTCACTACCGTTATTTTATGTGATTTTGCTCATTTGCATTATTTTACGTACTTTTTATCATTTTTATTATTTTATGTGATTTTCATCATTTCGCGTATTTTTATTATTTTCATTACACATTTTTATTATTTTTAATTGTTTTAAGTGTTTTTCTTCTTTTTAGTCTATAATTTAAATGTGTTATTATGTTTAATTAACAAAAAATGAAAAAAAAAGAAAAAAAAAGAAAGAAAAGAACAAGTCGAAGGCAAGAAGCCAAAGATGCCTGAAATGCTGCATTTGTTTCCTCCACGCTTCTTCATCTCCTTCATCAATCAACATACCTTGTAAGCTTCCTTTTCTACCATTGGACAATAGCATGATCATCTTGGTGTGTAATTTGATGTCCAGATTCTCAAAATTGGCTATAAATTGGCTGGAATCAAGCTCACGAAGGGGGGGGCAGCAACAAAAAAAAACGATCGGAAGAAACTCATCCTCAACCTTCACTTTGCATTCCGGCCACCCTCATCGCAAACCGTCACCTCCATCATCATCGCCGACCTTCCAGAAACCCGTGGCCACCCTCTTTTCCGCCGGAGCTCGCCGAACGGGGGAGAACAAAAAACGCTCGCCGGTCTCCTCCTCCACTCCCTCCGATTTTCGACCCTTCACCACTACCAAGAACCACCATCGGTTCCACGACACCGATACGAAGCAAGAGAGCTTTTCCAACTCACCGGAGATGGCTCGAGGAAGGAGAACGGAGTGAGAAAAGTTTTCCGACTCGGACACCGTTTACTCTCTCTCCGGACATTTTCCCTCCACCTCCACTGCTCTCCGTAACTTCCAGCCGCCACCGCACTGCCGGAGTTTGAACCGCCGCCGGAAAATCAGCTTCGCCGCCGGCCGCCGTCACCTCCGCCATCTGGTTCAGACGCGTGAAGAAGAAGTCGCGTGAAGAAGAAGAAGTCTGCATTGGTTTTTAATGTTTTTGGGTAAAACTACAGTTTCAGACCTTTCTTTGTTCCTCATATCACTTAGGTAATCAGGTTTTCAGAAGTTTCAGTCAAGTCACTTAACAAGTTTTAAAACTAACAGTTTGGGCACTAGGCCTAAACCTTTTTTGTGTCTTAGTTAATATTTTTGTTATTATGTCGATATAAATTGTTTTAATTTTATTTTTTTTTACTTTGAGTTTTATTAGCTATGTAAATTACTAGAAATCTTTTCTTTTATTGTCTTTTAGTGTGGTTATTTATTTTTTTTTTGTTTATTTTTGTCTTTATATTTTAAAATCAAGCAAAATTTTATAAAAATACCCGTGATACCAATTTTTGGGCGTACGAAAATTAACCATTTTTGTACGTAACTGACAAACGAATCCAGATCTCTCGTAGACCATTTTTCAGGTTCCCAATCGACCTAGAAAAAGATTGGTGGCGACTCCGTGATGAAAACCACGTCGCTACAGGTTGGAATATGTTTGTGGGTGTTGGAAAGTCGGGCCGGATTTCCCGGAAGTTGTCTGCGAGGCAGCGTTTTCGAGGTAAAGGTTCAACTTCTCTCGTTATACATCTTGGTATGGGACTTTGTGTATACGGGTTTAGTTGAGGCGGGTCCCCGGGTTGAGGACGGTGGTTCGGTGATCCGGGACTGTCATATGGTAGGGTACACGTTTGTACTTGTTCTGCTTTCAAGGCCGGATGGTCTTAGAGGCCACGGGTTTATATCTGTGATCTGCGTATTCGCGCTAGGCGCTGGTATTTATGTTTTTACGCTTTGATATATTATATTCTGCTTTCGCATATGCATTATTATCATGTGGTTACATTCGCGGTCTATCCGCACCGAGGTGCCGACATTCTGTTTGTACACGCACCTGGAGTGCAGGTACTTCTGTTCTGTGTGTCTGCACTGGAGGGTGCTGACACTTTACGTATACACGCACCAGGAGTGTAGGTATACCTCTGTGACCCTACGACGGTTTGGGGATCGCGACCCCAGCCGGTACCGTGCTTTCTTGCATTACATTACGTATATTCGACCTCTTTGAGAGGGCTGTCGTTTTGGGTCATTCTGGCGGTTGGACCGCGTATGATGGATTCTGACTCATCTCTGACTTTGCATACATGCATATGTATATATATATTTGTACTTGTGTTTGTTCTATTTTGCAGGTTCGATTCAGCAGTACTTGTTCAAACTGTATCTTACCTCAGCCCTTACTGGGTCCTTCTGAGGACTCACCCCTTATTTGTTTACCACCTTTCAGGCCGTTTGATAAGCATCCAGCGGAGTAGATTTCAGCGGTCTTTGTAGTGGATTTGGGATTTTCAGCGGCAACAGCAGATCGCGTGCGAAACCTCTGCGATAGCGATTTCGATTCCGCACTAGGTACATTTAGATTTCAGTTTGATGGCTCTGTAGCTGTAGTTGCATGCATGTGTTTAAATCATGAATTGTATATGATGTGGGTTTATGGAATATAATCTGATCTTGATTGTCTTCTGAGTCGAGGGTGGAGCCCCGACTTGCCTATATTGAATTGGTAGATGAGATGGATTCTGCAGTTCTGCTTGTCTTGTATGGTATTTGGAGAAAGTTATATTACTTGTATGCTTGCCATGTATGCATTTCGGTAGGTTGCATGTTAGTGTCGATTACCCTGTTTAGTGGGTAAAATGCTCCGTTGCCACGTTCTCCGCCATAGGTTCCGGTTCTCAACGTCGCGGTCAGGTCCACCTCCGCAACCGGGCGGGGTGGCTGTGACATCTTGTGCCATTAGACTTCCTTCATTCTTTCTCCATCGAAAACATAAACTGAGTTCGACAGCCATCTGTAAAATCATTGGGTCACCTTCATTGCTGCAAATCAACTTTGACATTTCGCAATAACTCGAAGCCTCTCACGATGTAATCTTGAACCTTCACGTTCGAATTTTTTTTTCAACTCGACATCAACGACACCTTAATTGAGCTGCAGCTGAATGATTGGTTTTAAGTGTGAAGTTATTGATGTTCAATTAGACACCAGCCCTGGGCTTGCGTATTGTCACTAGTGGGTGATGCAGTATGACTCTGAGTGGTCGTGCAACATTTCGATTAATGAGGGTGGCAGTCCGACAACAACACATCAGTCGGCGGGATCGTGGTGGACTGAGGGTGAAAGGAGAAAGTTTAGGGTATAATTGTTAGGGTTGATAATTAGAGGATGATCAAATTATTAAATTAAAAAACTTAGGGTGCAAATAGAGTGATAAATAAAATTTTCGGTTGCTAAAATTATCATTTTTCACAAGGTTTTGTTAAACTTAACGGAAAAGGTTGACGATATGGCTATAAATGCATGGTAACTTTTGAACAGAATCACGGTAGTACAAAAACATAAAATAGCTCATATAGGACATACTATTAAAAGTTATAGGACTACCTATGCACATATCTCTCTTTTTTAAATGGGTTAGCCGGGCACAATGTGTCCAGCACATTGTCGAAGCACCTAATGATGTCAGGACGAATATCAATATTGAATCATCCGTCCTTATTTTAAACATAGTTAGATAAGATGGAAACAACTAGCCTTAACACTTACACCTAGACAAAAACACCAAATTAACTTAAATCGTAACACGGTTTGAGAATATTCTTGTGAATTTATTTGTTTTTATTTCCTCTTTTCGGCTGAATCTTCTTGATCCACTCAAGTAAAACTTTTTCTACGTGAATATAAAGGGGAAACCAATTGAAAAGAAAATGGTTAGGACAAAAAAGGGAACAAATGTGAATTTAATTTTAAGGACTCCCCGCTATGTACAAATTAAAATGTTTGTATTTGAGCGAGGTGAGTGTAGAGAGATCAAAGGTAGCTGGAAATGAATTGCATTTATGTCGTCAAGGAAGATGGACGTTAGTATCATTGCTCTTTCTGGCCTCGTCATCATCTTATGCATCATCTGTATCCACGCTGACTTTGCAGCGGCGGGCTCCGATGATTGCCCGGAGCAGCTGGGGTATCATACTAAGACTATCGGAGATTGCGTGGAACTCGGATCGATCAGATGTCGTATGAATTGCAATGAAGCTTTCCAAGATGGTATATTAAACGGTGCTTATTGTGACTCTGAGTATGATGAAGAGACCCAAACTTCTAAATATGTGTGCATTTGCTGTGGCGCCGGAGCCGCCACCGACACTTCCCACCAAGAAATTTCGACAGATCAGATGTCCGATACTCTGCCACTTGATTGAAGAAATAACAACTCTACCGAAACGGTCGATTCCATGAGAAGCATCCCCACCGGCCACCATCACCGAGTGGATCATGTGCCATGATGTGAGTGTTTGTTACTTGTTGTACATACCACTAAATAAATCGGCACATATACATATATGTTAGAGACCATGGCGAGATCTTCCCCGACCATGGCTAGATCTTTCCCGGTCCAACCGGCATCGCCATGCGTCGGCATTGCCATGCGTCCCAACTCACGGTCTTTTCCACACCCGGTTGTGGAATTTTTGCCTTCCCTGGTCTTGAACCCGGGACTCCGGGCTTAATGTCCCGTTTCACAGGAGACCGACTCAAGTGGTACTCGGTCTCCTATGAAACGGGACATTAAGCCCGGAGTCCCGGGTTCAAGACCGGGGAAGGCAAAAATTCCACAACCGGGTGTGGAAAAGACCGTGAGTTGGGACGCATGGCAATGCCGACGCATGGCGATGCCGGTTGGACTGGGGAAGATCTAGCCATGGTCGGGGAAGATCTCGCCATGGTCTCTAACAAAAAAGGCGCCCGCTCTGATACCAACTTGTCACCCCACCCCCGACCCACAGACCCCGCACTCGCGGAAGCGCACGGAGAACGGACCAAACCGGGGAAAGGGGGAGAGTGGGGGCGACGGTTCACTCACAACCTTAACACAATAACAACTAATAGGCAACCGCCCCTTGGGAACCCCTAAATTTAACCTTAACCCATAGCATAAATGTTCAACCAAGTCCCAAGATGTTTACCTATGCGAATGGGGTTGAAAATAACCAAATCCCCAAAACAGGGTCCAGGCGACCGCCTGGCCTAAGCCCGGGTCGCCTGAACCATCGCCTGGCTTGCTGCCCAGGAAACCGAGGGGCCCAGGCGACTGCCTGACCTGAGGAGAGGGGTCGCCTGGCCTCTCGCCTGCCCAGGTGACCGCCCACTCCAAGGGAGGGGTCGCCTGGCCCATCGCCTGACTGCCTGTTTCTAAAACCCAAGGGGTCCAGGCGACCGCCTGCTCCAAGGGAGGGGTCGCCTGGCCCTCCGCCCGGACTTACCAAAACTTCCTCCTGGGCCCAGGCGACCGCCTGTTTCAGAAAAGGGGTCGCCTGGGTCTCGCCCGACCACCTGTATCCCACGAAAGGGGACCAGGCGACCGCCTGATCCAAGAAATGGGTCGCCTGGCCCTCCGACTGAACCCGAAACCTGAAATATCAAACATGAAACAAACGGTTCCGAACCTGAACTTAACACTTAAGCAATCCTTACCATTTACACAACCAAACCTTACAAAACGAAACATGCATGTTATGAACGATATACAGAGCCAGAATCCAAGTTCGGAATACGAAAGAAACCAACCAAGTGGCGGTCTCGCGGGATCCAACCGCGCCACTCGAAAATACTGCTGCTGCTTCAAGTCCAAAACCCTCCAACTCTAGCAACCTCGCCACTACTCGGCGACTTGCTTTTCCTTTCCTTTTCCTGAAACGGTAGATATAAGGGTAAGTTCTCGCAAGAACTTAGTAAGAGAACAGGTATAGACATGGTGCAGTAACAATATCATTCGATACAATGTACCTGCAAATCGAAAACAGAACGAACACAATATACACAAAACAACCCACCAATCATATGCTCAATCAATGCAACACAACCAAACATATGCAATGCAATCGGTCAATCACAATCACGATCAATACACAATCAAAACGGTAATGCTCATGGCCCAACCAAGGCATATCGGTCATAAACGGTTGGTGGAGCATGGTACTAGCTCGAGGGAGCGACCCCCATCGGTCAATCAATACGAATCGTCGATAACCATCGTAGGTATATCGGAATCCTAGTAAATTCATCGATAACCATCGTAGGTATATCGGAATCCCAATCGGTTTCTGCACAAACAATGTCTATACCACGGAACTAGGTCGGCGTCATCGGGGCACTCCCCTCTTCCAAACCTAGCCTCAGTCTATATCCGAGTATGCTTGCTACGCAAGGCAATACTCCTAAACACACACTGAACCCTTACCTCGGGTTGAAGTCCGAATCCGAATTCTCGATTGACGGTCCCGGTAGAAATTTGGGCAGAGTTTCAGCCCAATTTCCAAACAACTCCCTGTTCACAATCAATCCCAGATACAGAAAACACATTCAGAATTCACAGAAATAGCCATTACCAATGGTGCCAAAACTGAGGCTCGGGGCGGGAAAAACGGCTTTCACACCGAGCCTCTTCTAACAGAACCAATTACACTAACAGAACCTGAATTTCACTCTGAACACAAAAACATCCTTACCTTTCACTGAATCCTCCGTCGAAAATTACACCCAATTTTTCAAACGCGAATCGGCACTACCTCGGGTGCGTTTCTTCCTACGTTCCTGTTATCAAACACGCACAAGGAAGTGCCGAGAACGCTTAGGAACCGAAAAATCACACAAAGAAGCATATGACACTATTCACTCCAAAATTCAAATGCTCGTAACTTGCAAACTACACTGATTCTTTCAAAACAGACCTCAGATTACTCAACTACACAACCCAAAGAACGAACTGAGTGCCTTACCTCGGAATTTGGTCGCCAAACGACGGAAATCAGTTGTGAAGCTCAAGCTCCAAAAATGGCGCAAGTGAGGGAGAGAGAGAGAGAGAGTTACGGTTTTGAGAAGAAGAAGAAGTTAACCCAAAAATCCTTTTCTCTTCCTATATACATATATATATATATATATATATATATGTATTATTTGCATAAATACATATACATTTTCTTCCCTTAATTCTTTTCTTTTCTTCTCTTCTTCAATTGAGAAGGGACAAGTGTCCCTTCTCCCATCTCTCCCATCCGCCCCATCCTTCCTTTTTAACCAAAATGTCCAATTTCCACTATCTCACACACACTAACAAAATTACAATTTCGTTCAGCCCGAAAATGCAACTTTTTACAAAACATATTTTTCTTATCGAAATCTAAGTCCCGAGTCACCCAGAACTGAAACTCCCAGGAATTACGCGTAGCCGCGTAATTAAATTCTAAAACCGTCCCGGGTTACCCAAAAATCACTAAATTAATTCCACAACCACCAAACATGCAATACGAGTCCCAAAACAGAAATTACCAAAAACCCGGTAATTAAATTTAAACGTGTAATTAACTTAATTATGTACCGGGTGTGGGTAACAATATACCTATATGTTTGTGATTTTGCCTGTTTTGTTGATGTTTTTCATATCTCTTTGTACTTTTATCCCTTTGTGTTTTCATTCGTTGATTCCCCCTTGTTCTTAATTACATGTCCAATTGTTTTAATTTTTGAATACGATGAGCTCTTTCTTAATTCATTGCTTGGCTTTCTTTTGACATCTGCCTCGACACCCTATCCGACATTACTCTTGAAGTCGAGGTAGCTGATTCTTTCACTTGAATGAAAAGTCTTAAATTTCTTTCCTCGCATGTTGAGTAGAGTCAATTTGTCTAATGAAGCACTTTTGGCGGCATCTGGGCGCTGAAAAATGAATAGATTGGATACTGCAAAACTTATATCAACTAGGTAGTGCCCGTATAAAGGGTAGTGGTTAAGTAAGAGCAGATCGTGGGGTCATGGAGCCACGGCCACCACGACCCCTTAAGAGGGAGTTGGTCAGGCGTATTGTGCCTTCGATGTTTCCTTCTGTTTATAGGTGGTAGGTTATTCCCCGGTTCCAAAAAGGGGTAATCCCTAATTTTTAGGAATACATTAACTTCTAGTAAACCACCAATTAAAGTCACGAGCAATTCATTCCACATACAGACAACAAGATTTACAAACCTACAAGAGTCACCCCGAGCGGGTGGTGACTTCGGCGTTCCGAGGCTCCGTTTCAAACATCGGGGTATGTTTTCTGTTGGTCAGATGGCTCCCGAATCTTTTCTAGGTAACAATTTCGGGAATGCTTATATATTTGAGGTCGCACAAGTCCCGCACCTTTCCGCGGAAAATATTTTTCGAGGTCGGGACGTTCATTCTCGGGCGACGATGGCGCCAATGGTGTTGGGTGTGTTATGACTCGGGATTAGTAATGCGGTAATAAGCAAGCACACATGACGGGATTATTTGGTCGGGAAAGCAAACACCCATGTCGGGATTATTTGGTCGGAGTAAGCAAGCACACACGTACGGGATTTGTTCGGGTTAAGTTCAGATTGGCATGGTGACTAAGGTGGTGTGTGTGTGGCATTGGCATGGTGACTAAGGAGGTGACTAAGGTGTGTGCTAAGGTGTGACATGGTGACTAAGGTGTGTGTGTCATAAGATAAGAAGTATAAAAGGTGAGTAATTAGAAAGAAATACAATTTTGGCTTCATTTCTTCTCTCCTACCATCCGCCAACTTCTCTTCCTCTTTACCTCTCATGTGTTCTTCATCTTACAAGGATTAAGGAAGGATTGTTCTTGGTGTAAGCTTGAGGTAAGCTTGATTTCTTCATGAGTTTGGTGTGTTGAAACAAGATTTGTGGTTGAAAACACATGTTGAAACCGAAATCATGATAAGCCTTAGCTAGATGATTTGTTCATCTTCTTGCTTCAAGCTTTGGGTATGTTGTTCTTGGTATGATTTGGTGTAGGAATCAAGGTTTGGATTATGGAAGAACACCTTGGGTTAAGAAACCCTCACTTGGCCGAATTGTTGGTTGAATTCTAAGTATGTTGAATTGATGTCATCTTGGATCATGCTTTGGATATGTTGTTTCTAGCATGATTAGGAGTTGATATTAGGGTTCAATTTGAAGGTGAGCATGTTGGATGAAAAGTACCCAAATAGGCCGAATTGGTTATGTGAAGGTTGGTATGATTTTGGGTGATTATGGTGAAGTATGTTAGTAAGCATGCTTAGAATGTTTAATTGTTGAATTAAGCATGAGAATGGAACCCTAATTGGTTTGAAATGGATTTTGGTATAAGAAGCATGTTAAGGCCGAAAATGAGGAAGGGTATGTTTATGGTTGTGGTGTGTTTCGGGGATGTATTGATAATGAAATGGTATCGGGAATTGAAGTAGGTAACAAACGATGTTCGGAACATCGTTTTCTGAAATTGTGAACGTAACCGACCTACTTGCTTGCTTGCGTAGATTTGGGAAAGTATGATTTAAATGCTTGGTTGTGTATGTTTGGGTGTAAATATCAATGTTCTAGCTCGGTTTGAGAATCCGAGCTTTCTGTGGAATTTTGCGGGAAAGTGCGGGAATGTGCGGGATTAGTTCCCGGGGGTCTGGATTGGTGATTTCTGATTTGTGTGTGGTTGTTCAGCTTGAATCAACAGTTGTGGAGTAGTGCGGGACTTCGGAAGTCACACTACCGCGTTTCGGGCCGAGCGTCGGGATTTTCCCGGGATTCTTCTGCGGATCGGTAATAGTAAGGTAAGGGTTCAACTTCTCTCGTTATACATTCTGGGAGGGATATCATGTATATCGGGGTTAGTTGAAGCGGGTTCCGGGTTGAGGACAGTGGTCCGATGATCCCGGGACCAGTTATATGGTAAGGTACAGGTATGCAGGTTCAAGGCCCGGGATGGTCTCGGAGACCTCGGGTTCCTTATCGGTACTATATATCTGCACTGGGTGCTGATATTCTGTATATACCTTGCGGTATATTCTGTTTTGCTTCAAGGCCCGGGATGGTCTTGGAGACCTCGGGTTCCTTATCGGTACTATATATCTGCACTGGGTGCTGATATTCTGTATATACCCTGCGGTATATTCTGTGACCCACGACAGTTATGGGGATCGCGACCCCGGCTGGTACCATGCCTCTGTTAGCTTCGGCTTCTGACCTCTTGGAGAGGGCTGTCGTTCTGTTGATTTTTGTTTTTATGGGTCTTCTGGCGGTCTGCACCGCGTCCTTCGGGACTCTGTCTAACCCCGTCTTTCGGGACTCCGTCTAACTCTGTTTATTACTTATATCTATTTGTATATATGTGTTTTTGTGTTTTCTTTGTTTTGCAGGTAACCGCGCACTTAGCTTGCTTATTGCAACCTGTATCTTACCTCAGCCCTTACTGGGTCCTCCCGAGGACTCACCCCTTCTGTTTACCACCTTTCAGGTGTATCTGACAAGCAGCCAGCGGACTAGAGTTCTGTGGTGCTTTCTGTTCTGTGATCAGGTATCTGCAGTTCCGACACGGAACTTCTGTTATGTTATAGGGGTAGTCTCGGTAGAGGTTTCAGTCTGCTTTCTGATTTCAGGATTATGCTAAGTATAGCATATGGGTTTTCTCACAGTTAACTTACTTCTCTCTTCTGTTGGTGTGTTAGCAGCAGCGGTACTTGCGGGGATCTTCTGATCTCGGAGTTTCTCCTAGATCCCGCACGTAGGTATTCTGAGGTTTTCTTGGTCGGCTCTGTAGGTGTATATGCATGCATGTCATCTGTCTGATCATGCTATGTATCTTAGATACATTCTGTTTCTGTATATATGTTCTGGATACTATGTAGGACCGGGGACTCGCCCATGACAGTGGAAGGCGGGACCCGGGATGTGATCATATTCCGATGTGTTACACATATTGTATCTGTGTGGTTCTGTTGAACTTATGTATGATGTTATCCATGAACTGTATGTTTGATGATGGTTAAGTGCTCGCCATGGATAGCTAGGGTTTATACTATATTCTTGTCATATTTGGGAATTGTAGGTTGCGGGTCGAAACACGACCGAAGGTTATAAGCGCATAACTCTGTCTGCATACTCCGTGAGCAAAGTGTTCTCAGGCACCGGGCCTTCGAGAACGAGACTTTGCGGGCTGGGTCACGGGACCACCACACTCAGCGGGTCTCGGTTGGACCGACCGCTTCCGTGTGTTACGGTCACCTCGAGTGGGTTGTGACCCGGGTGACCCGGGACTCCGGTTTTGGCCAGCGTGTCACGTTTTTGGGCAGTCAAACGACTTCCGAGACTTATTTGAGCATTATTTTTTGGAATCCTTCGGGATTTGAGGTCGTATGGGCCCCCCAGACATTTTCGCAGAAAATATTTTTTCGGGGCCGGGGGTTGTCTCGGGACGTACAGCGGGCTCGGTAGCGCTCCCGGGACCTCGGAATGGGAAACCGTTTGCATATTTGGAATCGTGGGAACGTCCTGCATCTTTTTACGGAGTATATTTTCTGGGGCGGGACGTTCGGTCCCGGGCGACTCCCGGGGCTCGGGATGGAAATTTTCCGACGGCTCTGGCGTAAGATATGTTATATTTTGAGACGGATTTTATGGTAATATTTGAGGATTTTTGGGCATGGTGTGATTTTGGTTCCGGGTTAGTACGCGCGCACGTCGGGTTTTGCTCGGGTTCAGCGGGCACGGTAGGACACTCTGGATTTACAATTGGACATGGGAAACAGGTTTTGGATGTGTTATGATGTTCCGAGGGTTGTGTTCAGTTTTGGTTCCAATTGGGGTTCGGAAGTGCGGTTGGGCTAAAATTGCAACTTTTGGAAAGGTTTGAGGACCAAGTTGTAATTAACCCAAAAGTTGGCAATATTGGACAAAGAGGAAGAGAGTAAGTCGGCTGAGTTAAGTAGGGATAGGGACACTTGTCCTAATTTTGTTAAAGATGGAAAAGAAAAGAAAAGGAAGAAAATATAAAAGGGAAGGAAATTACATTTCCTACACTTTTCTTCTTCTTCTTCTTCTTCTTCCTTGCCGCCATTCTTCTCTTCCTCCAAGCTTCATGTGTTCTTCAATTGGTCAAGAATCAACAAGGTTTTGGGCTCCATAAATTGGTAAGCTTCTCTTCTCCATGTTTCTAGCAAGTTGGAAGCTTGATTTTGGTTGGAGAATGGGTTTAGAACCCAATTAGGGTTTGTTCTTTGCTATGTGTTGGATTGATCCTCTTGCTCCCATCTTTTAGTATGTTGTTCTTGGCATGGAGAGGAGTAAGAATCTAGGTTTGGATTTTGGAAAAACACCATGGATGGTGAAACCCTAGGTTGCCGAATTTAAGGGTGTTTTCTAAAGTGGGTGTTTTGTTGTGTTCTTGAATCATGCTTTGGATATGTGGTTCCTAGCATGATTCTAAGGAATTCTATGGTTTCAATTTGATGGAAAACATGTTGGATGGAAAACCCCTCTTTGGCCGAATTCAATAGTTAGGGTTTATGAGTGGTTTTTGGTGTTTAAGGTAAAATTGGTTAGTAATCAAGCTTAAGATGGGTAATTGGTGGTTAAAGCATGCTTATGGAACCTTGAATGGATTGAATTGGAAGATGGGTGAAAATTTGGTTAAGGGCCGAATTGGTGAGGAGAAACTTTATCTATGTTTGGGTTGTGTTATGGATGTTTTGGATAGTAATTTGGTATCGTGGATGGAATTAGGTGCGTAACGATGTTCGGAACGTCGTTTTCGGGTAATAGGAGCAAAGTTGCCTTTTATGTGTGTTTTCGGGTAAAGTGTCTGGAATGTGGGGTTTAATGGCTTGGATGTGTTTGTGGGTGTATGATTAAGGATGTTCTAGCTCGGTTCGTGAAACCGAGCTTTATGTGGATTTTTGTGGGAAAGTGCGGGATTGTGCGGGTTTGGTTTCTGGGGGTTTGTTTTGGTGAGTTCTGACTTGTGTGTGGTTGTTCAGCTTGTTTCTGCAGTGGTGGATTAGTGCGGGACCTTACCCGGGCTTTGTCTTGCGGAGCAGGTTTTCGAGGTAAGGGTTCAACTTCTCTCGTTATGCATTTTGGAATGGGACATTATGTATACCGGGTTTAGTTGAGGCGTGTTTCGTGTTGAGGACGGTGGTTCGGTGATCCCGGGACTAGTCACACGGTAAGGTATTGTTTGTAGCTTGTTCTGCTTCAAGGCCCGGATGGTCTTGGAGGCCACGGGTTCTATTTCTGTTCTGTATATCCGCACTAGGTGCCGATATTCTGCTTATATCTTTCTGGTATATTCTGTTATTTGGCTTATGCATTATTATATGGTTTTGTTGTATATGGGTGTGGAGAAGTTTGTGAGTCCGGATGCATGGCGATGCCGGTTGGACCGGGGAAGATCTAGTCATGGTCGGGGAAGATCTAGCCATGGTGCGGAGAAGTCCGTGAGTCTGGATGCATGGTGATGCCGGTTGGATCGGGGAAGATCTAGCCATGGTCGGGGAAGATCTAGCCATGGTCCGTGACATACAGGGTTTGGTGGTATTTCCCTACGAGGTTTGGTGGTATTTTGGTACGTGTTTGTTCTGTTTTGCAGGTTCGGTTCAGCGGTACTTGTACAAACTGTATCTTACCTCAGCCCTTACTGGGTCCTCCCGAGGACTCACACCTTTCTGTTTACCACCTTTCAGGTCTCTCTGACAAGCAGCCGGTGGACTAGAGATCCGCGGTGCTTTTGGTTTTTGGTTTCAGGTATTGACATTTGGTTTTTGGTTTTTGGTTGGTTTATCTGATTTCTGTTCTGATGGGTTACGATTAATTAACTCTGCTCTCTTTGGTTGTGCTTTAGCAGCAGCAGCAGCACGTCGTGCGGGAATCTTCTAGGCGAGAGGTTTTCCTGATTCCGCACCTAGGTATTCTAGGGTTTACTTTAGTGGCTCTGTAGGTGTAGTTGCATGCATGTATATTGGATCATGATATTGTATATGACGTATATTCTGGAATATGTGTTGGTTCTGTATCTGTCTTCTGAGTCGAGGGCGGAGCCCCGACTTGCACATACTGGATATGTTATAGTATGGATTCTGTGTTCTGTTTGGTTCGAGTAATGAATGGTATTCCATGAACTGCATGTTTGATTGTTAAGTTGTTTTGTATACTTGCCATGTATGTGTTCTGTAGGTTGCAGGTCGTCGTACGACCATTCTGTTATTGCGGGCCGGGTCATGGGACCACTACACGTAGCGGGTTTCGGTAGTACCGTTACCGCGCTTCCCGCCGTAGCTTCTGCTTCCGTACGTCGCGGCCGGCCTCTCCTCCGCAACCGGGCGGGGTGGTCGTGACAACAATGGCGCTACGATTCGAGGCGTTACTTAAGGGAAGTTCGTTACTAGGCGTTACCAGCCCTGACAGCAGATCTGCCAAGCTGACAGGCCCGGTAGCGCCCCGCCCCCTACTATCCCATAACCTTTTTTATGTTTTCACATTTAATCTATTAAATCTAATAAATGTTTATTATAAAAGAAATAGAAGTAATCAATAATTAATATTTATATTTTGGAATAAAAGATAATTGAAAATAAACATATTTTATTTAAATGTCTGAAACACAATTTAAACATCCAAAAAAGATTACTAATACAATCACGATCCTACGGACGCGGGAAATTTTTACTGTCCCGGGGGGGATTCTGACTCTCCGACGGTCGTTGCTCTGACGGATTCGGTTGTTCCTGGTTAAACCCATTGTTTAACCGGTCGAAATGCTCGATATTCTCTCTCAAGTACGTGTTTGTCTCCAAGTTGTACTGATATGGCGGTTGCGACGGTTGCATCAGAGGCTCGTAATGATCATTACCGCTGATGAGAGTTGTATTGGCGAAAGGGTTCTGGTGCGGCGGCGGCTGCAGCTGTGGAAATCGGATTGAGTCAAGGAAGTTAGGCGGCCTCGTGTGTTCCCGGGTTTGCGGGGATGATGATGATCCCCTCGGAATCAGACCCGGAGGCACCTGGTCTCGCTGCATGATAGGTGTGAGGAGGAAGCTGATGCAGGTGATGATCGCCCGGAACCACGGCCTGCGTAACCACTGACTCCAGAACCATGACCCCCAGAACCACGACTCCTAGAACGTCCGGATCCGGAACTACATCCGGTGGAACCACGTCCGAACCCATGACTATCAGTCGGACCCACCATATCCTTGCAAGAAGTTAACTTGTCAATAAAAGTATGAAATTTCATCCAAAACTTTTTAAAATTTACAATTTCATCCAAAAGTTTTAAAAATTTACAATTTCATTCAATAGTTTTAAAAGTTTACAGTTTGACCCAAAAATTTTAGAAGTCTACAATTTCATCCAAAAGTTTTAGAAGTTCACAATTTCATCTAATAGTTTACAATTTCATTGAAAAGTTTGACCCAATTTTTTTTAAAGTTTACAATTTCATCCAAAAGTTTTAAATTACCATTAAATACTAAAAATTCATCGTAAATGACATAAATTACTAAAAAGTGAGCAAAAAAATATAAAATTACAATAACTAACCATGAATTATAGAAATTCACCAAAATCATAAAACTACTAAAACTGCACCAAAATCATAAAACAAAGTAACTAAATCTTAAAATCATAACAAATCATCAAAATTTCTCATACATCATAAATCATGAATATTCAACATAAAGAATCATAAATCATACATACTGAAATTTCATCTAAAAAAATCATAAACCTACTAAATAAATCATACATACTAGAAATAATTACTGAAAGTTCATATAAACGCTTAATTTATTACCTTTAACAATAGGCTCTGTGAAATGGAGGGTGTACGGCGGCCGGCGCGGTGGTGAGCAACTCCGGAAATGAATTATAAAAGTTACCATCATATCTCTTGAAATGGATACCGAAAATGAAAAAAAACAAGAGGAAAGGAGCTTACCTCGAACCGGCGTTGAATTCGACGTCGAAATGGAGGGAGGATGGCGCCGGCGTGACGGAGGAGGTCAGCGGTGCGAGGCTGAGAGAGAGGAGGTTGAGAGCAGCAAGCGGTCGTTCAGGTTCGAGATCTGAAAGAGGAGACGCGTTTTTAATTCAGGTTATGCTGGTAACGCTCTAGGGCGTTACTTGGGCATTACCATATGTCATCTTTAATTTGAACCCAATTAATGCCCAGGAACCGAAATGGTGCAACTGGTAACACCTTATGGCGTTACTACGGCGTTACTGAGTCAGTAACGCACCAAGTCATTACCAGGGCGCTGTTAGCTCTGACAGGTAGCGCCCTTAGTAATGCCTTGGGCGCTACCAAGATTTTCGGCCTCACAGTAACGCCTGGGGCGCTACTGTGTGCATTACGAGATGGGCTGCAACTACGTAGTGTTAATTGGCATTAATTAGAATTATTAACTTCGTTCTGATAGTTTTGAGCACTATTTGTATATAATTCATGGTTACATCCTTTTTATAAAAAAACACAATATAATGAGTCGGTAATACATCATAAAGGTATGCAGACGCATCATAATTCTCTCATGTGCAGCAGGTTGCAACTCCGAGTCGTAGGACGAATTGCGTCATTCAGCTGAGGAAATGGCTGAGAATGGAGCGACGGCAACTGGGAAAGCGATTAGTTGTTCCAACGTGGTTGATTGCAGCCTTGGTTGGCGGATTTCGTCAGCTCAGGGAGCCGGTTGTCTGAATGGGTCTCCTATACCACTAGGTTGCTAATGGCCTGCTGATCTTTTAGGGAAGAGCTACAATGGTCGGAGGTGGGGTGGGGTGGGGTGGAGCTATTTGGGCACGCGGAGGGGATGGCAGTCTGACACAAAGGAAGAAGACGTTGGAGGTAAGTGATGGCCGTAATGTAAATGTTAAGAAATGGGGGCACGGTGGCCCATGTTAATGTGGGGCAGCACGCTATCCTGGACCACACAATTATTATCCAACTCCATACACTTGTCCTGCAGTTCTATACATCGGTAAAAAGGTGAAATTCCAAACGAATTAAAGTAATACGAGAACAAAAGAAAAAATGAAATGTGAAATAATGTGAAAATTAAAACTTTAGCAAAAAATAATTATAAATACCAATAAAATTAATATATGAATTCAGCTTATAATTATAATCTACTTGCATTCATTTATTTACATATTTACTAATTCTCAAATAAAATATCATTTACTTTAAATATCAATAAACCTAATTATGAATTCATATTACAGAATTCGACAACAAATGCATATGTTGCATTTATATTCAGCCTACCACTGCGTATTTAAAAGTTCGTTTACAGCGCCAGTTGCGCTTCATATGCGCTGGTATAGAAGCGCCATTATGAGCTTCTAGCGCCGCTTCTACGTATGCCATTTTTAATGAAAACATGCGCTTCATGGCGCTACAGAGTAGCGCCTTAGTAGCGCTAAATGGAGCTTCAGAAAGTCCACGTTGGCAACTGACATAGATGGAGCTTTGTACCGCTTATGGAGCGCCATTTAGCGCTACAACGAAATTATTTTAATTTCTTTTTTTTCGGTGGAAATTATGTATTTAGAAAGTGAATTAATATTAATAAATATTTTAAAAAAATTAAAAACAAAATAATTATTTCAAAATTAATTTGACAATACATATTTATGTTCCTAAATTGTTTTATTTACAACAAAAATAGTTGAATAAGAAAAATCCCAAGTCCTATGACGGTGGAGCTGGAGGAGTATCATCACGCGAAGCACCGGGATCGCACGGGTGCTGAGGCTGCTGAGGAGTGTGGGCTTGCAAGAAGCTTCTGATGTAGGCCTCCATCATGTCAGGTGTCGACATGAGCTGAGCTAGAGGACCGGTCGGCGGGATGCTGAACTGTGGAGGAGGCTCCTCCATGCGCGGGGTATAAACATCCTCGTGCAGACCGATGAGGAAGTTGGTGGTGGGAGCACTTACTGGCCCACAAGAATGCGCTTCCTTCCATCCTCCATCAGCTCTGGTGGTGGGAGCACTGGAGCGGTGGTCGTAGGCATGGCATGACTAGAGGCCTGAGGTCCACGGCGTCTACGTCCCGGGGGCAGGGGTGGTCTGGGTGCATCATCCGAAAGAGGCACCGACGGAGTTGGGCGCGAAGATCCTCTATCAGCTATACCCCCGCCACGTCCCCCACGACGTGACGATCCACCGCGTGATCCGCTCGTCGACTGGTGACTCGGACTCTCATCTTGAGAGCTCGCACCCTCAGCGTGGTGCTGGTCACTCAACGAATCCCGAGAACTCGACATACCCTTAAGTTTCTCAAATTTAACAAGTTAACCCTTCAATTCTTTAAGTTACACTAAAATACCCTAAAATTTTTAAAATTTTCAATTTAACCCTTAAATTCCTTAAGTTGCAGTTATACCCTACAGTTTTTAAAATTTTCAATTTACCCCTTTAATTCTTTAAGTTACACTAAAACACCATAAAACTACGTAGATTTGCAATTGAGCCCTTAAATTCTATAATTTCGCCCTAAAATTTTTGAAAATTTCAATTTAACCCCAATTAACTAAAATACCCTACAATACCTTAAGTTGCACTACAATTTAACCCCAATTACCTAAAATTCATCCAATACACAGAATTCACAAACTACAATTCATCCAATTCATCCAATTCACAAACTACAATTCATCCAATTCACAGAATTCACAAAGTAAAATTCATTGAACAATTAGCTAAAATAATTTTGTTACAAATTATCATAAACTTTAATACTTACAGAAAATGGTGGAGATGTGGTGGTGATGGTGCGGCGGATGATGTTGATGGTGCGGCGGGCTGAAGGACGCCGGCCGGACGGAGGGACGAATCAACGGCAATGCGGGACGGAGAGAGGAAGTCGATGGGTTGGGCGACGCGGAGAGAGGAAGCCGATGAGTCGGGCGACGCGGAGGAGCTCACCACGTGTGATTTACGGAGGTGGCGCCGGTGAACCAGAGAAGAATGGGAGAATGAGAGAATGATGCAGATCTGATGCAGAGAGGAAGGAAGGAGACGAAGTGGGCAGTTTAAAGGCCCATGAACAGCTTACATGCGCTACAAAAGCGCCTCTTACCCGCTCCCTGAAGCGCGACTTAGCGCTGTATGGCTTTTGGGCTACTTAAAGCGCAGATTGGCACTTCTGATTGCGCTTCATAGCCGCTTAATGAAGCGCCATGTAGCCTTAGACGGCTGGTGGCTTGGTTGTAGCCCTATTTGACGCTACTAAGCTGCCCCCAAGTACGTAGTGTACTTTCCCTATTTTAAAAATAGAAAATTTTTTGGTTGATGGAATAATGAAAAAAAAATAAAGAGATAAAAAAAAGTTGACGGTTTTTTTTAAACGTAACTGTAAAGATACAAAATTCCTAAAAGTAAGGAATGGGAAAAGCAAGGGAGTTAAAACAAAGAGTACCTATACAATGTGTCATGGATACTTTAGCACAAGAGATACAAGAAAGGAGGAAACAGGAAGCATCAAGAACATGAACGGAGGTGCGTGCCTGGCGCCGTCAAATTCGGAAGTTGTCGGCGACGACACCGGATTCGTCAGATCTCAACTTTTTCCGCGACGATAACAAATTTCACTTCAAATCGAACCAATCCACCTTGATTCATCACAAAGGCTCCCAAATCAGCAACAATTCGACGATCATCCTTCTTCCGGTGACAAAAATTCCAGCCTATGCACATTTGGTAAACAATGGGTTATGATGCACCTGGATAACTTAATTATGCACTCTCGACAAATTATGATACAACAATATAAAAAACTGTTGTAACAGAGAGCTATTCAAGGCAATTATGATGTGCTCTGATTCCTCAATGATGCAACTTTGACACATTATGATGCGTCACAACACGAAAATAATATAACAAAGATGACAATTATGATGCGTGTACGAGATAGTATGATGTACCTTTATAATAAATATAATGCACCATTATGATGTAAACCGAGTACTCCACATTATTACTCGAAAAGATGTGAACAATTATGATGCGTACAAGAGACAGTATGATGCCCCATTATAATACAGATGATGCACCATTATGATTTAACCCTAGAGTCCACGTTATTACTGGCAAAGACGTAAAAAAATTGATGCATCCACAAGACAATATGATGCACCGTAATATTAAAGATGATGTACCATTGAGATTTAAACCAAATAGTCCACATTATTACGAATAAAGATGTAAACACTTATGATGCATGCACGAGACAATATGATGCCCATTACAATGAAAATGATGCAACATTATGATGTAAACAAATTAGTCAAGATTATTACTAGCAAAGATGTAGAAAATTATGATGCGTCCACGAGACAGTATGATGCACCGTTATAATAAAGATGATGTGATTTAACCCAAGGGTCCACATTATTAGTAGCAAATATGTAAAAAATTATGATATGCCTATGAGACAGTATGATGCACCGTTATAATGGTTTACCTAGTGCACACTTGTCTAGTTGATTTTTATCATAATGGTGCACCGTCTATAATGTAATGGTGCATCATAAAGTCTCTGAGGCACAACCCTTTAAGAGTGCATCATCTTATTTTACTGGTGCGCCATACTACCTCCTGTTGGTATCATATTAATAATACATTAGAAGGGATGAAGATATTATAAAATTTTAAGGTGCATCATTCTATTATGGAGGTGCATCATAAGCATGTGGTCATGCATCATAATGCCATTTGGGCGCATCAAATTTCCCTCTTGCAATAATACGCGGTGGCCGGCTGGTCGCTGTGATTTGTTGCAGATCTGGCATCTTCTCAAAGTAAAGAAGAACATCGATATTATTTCATGCAGATACGTGCTCGACATGAAGGAAAGAAGTGGATCGGCATGGATCTTTAGAAATTCGGCAATTACAGCCAAGGGTGGTGCTCCGGTGGTCGAGGGTGGTAGAGAAGGTTCCGGCGCTGGGCGACTACGATGGTTGTTGGTAAGGACAGTGATGAAGTTGAAAGAAGCCACTGTCATCGACGGCAAGCATAATCGACGAAGTCGGACTGACGGAGCTGGTGAAGAAATCGAAAGAGAAGTCGATCGGCGATCAACATAGAATCCAATCGGTAGTAGAGAAAACGATCTTCTGGGAAAGTGTGAAAAAACGGAAAACAATCGGAGGAGATGTGAGACTTTTGTGAGTTATTAATTAAATGTAATTAGTGATAAAATGAAATACTGAGTTATAATAATTTGGATAAGATGCACACCTTAACACATTTTAAGAGGTGCTCATTAATATCCTAAGTCTAAAATAAAACTTAGAAAAAGCAACTTTCGGCTTGGTATGGCTAGGGATGTCAAACCCGAATTGACCCAACCCGCCTGAAGCCACCCGAATCGACATTTTCACTTGTAAATCCTTACACCATTTACTTATAATTGAAATTATTGACACAGAAATATAGAATTCTAAATCCATAAAATTTCTAAAGCAATAAATTCATAAATCTTAAACAAACATTTCATCTCATATTAGAGAGGTTGTTCGAAGTTCGGAGTCTTAAATAAATATTTTCACTTGTAAATCCTTACACCATTTACTGGTACAAAAAATGACAACCCTGGAAATTGTAGCTTTCAAAGCAAACACTATTTGTTCATAAATGATAAACACTAGCAATAAATCTGCAAATTAGCACGATATACATTCCCCTTCAATGCAACAAGACGTCCTCCATTTCATCAAAATCTATGTTTCACAAAAATGGGATGTAATAAAAGTAGAATTAGACATATTTAATCAGATATAATGGTAAGTAACTTTACCTCTAAATGCTATTCGACGCTCCTTTAGAAATTGGATCGGACTTCAAAGAACTTCTAAGCCATTTAGATGCGATAGCTCTTACTCCCCAACTATATTAGTTGTGTAAAAAAACAACGCATGAGTAATGATAATTGTTACAAAAATACTAATAATATTAACTAATATATATATATATATATATATATATATATATATATATATATACACACACACACACACACACCTAACAACTTAAAAGATGAGACAATCCACTCATACCTTCATAACCATAAAGCCAACTATAAGATGTGACAAGTGCTTGCACATTGTTAGGAAGTAACAGGTTTCTATATTTATTGAGAATCTTACAGCCCATACTGAAAGTTGATTCATATGCAACACTTGTGATAGGAATGTTCAATATGTCCCTAGCCATTTGAGCTAGAACTGGATAACGCATTTCATTTTCTTTCCAAAACCTAAGAACATCTAGCTTAATGCTTAATGCTAGCTAGCTGTCTAGCCTCGGCCATCAAGTAAAGATCAAGTTCAGATTTTGAGTTGCCAGTCACTACTGCATCCAGCTCAAATTCCTACATCCAACATTAACAATTCAACATATTTATCAAAATCAAAGAGATAGATTAGACTCAATGATCGATTGGGCATCAAGTAGTCACCAACTTCATTAGTTCACCAATTTTCAACTCAAAACTTGATTTTTGATCTGTTCTCTAAACAAAGCAGTTTGTTGAACGATTAAATTTATTTCTCATTATTATAATCTCTGTTTCTCATCTAATATAGATTGAACCAGGCACTTGATCAAAAAAAGAGAGATTGAAACAGACACATCAAACTAGAAAATAAAAGATAGAACAAAAAAAATTCACATGCAACCTTCACCCAAGCTGAATTACTATTGTCAACCTACTGTTGTAAACACCATTAAGGATAACCCTCACATATTCGTATAAATAAAAAATAAATAAGATTTAACCATACTGCTAAACTAACAACAAAGATTTCTTAAAGCATTTAGTGGAATCTGACTTCTTGACAAGTTTGCTAAAATAACAAAGTTTGCTTAAAGCAAATGGTAAAATCATAAATAAGAAAAATAAAATAAAGTTCACTTACAAGGATCTGACTCGACTTATTGACAAGTTTTTCCACTAATAGCTCTAGAATCAGGTGATATAGATGAACCGGTAAAACAAGTCTTATACTCTCTAAAAAGAGAGTACAATTGATCCTGAACATCCAAATACTTGCCAATACTTGCCAGCAAATGTTGGACCCATATCTTCCCATAGCAATATTGGACAAAACTCATCTTATACCAAGGATCAAGTATAACTGCAAAAGTGAGAACTACAGAAAAATCTTCCCAATATTTATCAAACTTCTCACTCATTTGTTGTGTCATTCCTTTATTTCTACATCTTGATCACCTTTTGCCTCTGTTATAAACTTTTGCATGCGCCAAATATTCTCAAATTACAAGTTGGCAGTAGGGAAGTCAGAACCCAAAAAGAGAGTGGTCATATCATAGAATGGCTTCAAAAATATTTTAATCTTTGCAAGTTTATCCCATTCATCAGAAGAAGGACAATGTCTATAAGAAGAATCCACAATGTGCAACTGCTCAAATACTGGACGATAAAAAAGTGCCCTCTCAAGCATTAAATAAGTAGAGTTCCATCTTGTAGGCACATCAAGCCACAAGGATTTTGAAATATTCAAACCAACAGCTGTTGCACATTCAAAAAATTTCATTTTTCTTGCCTCTGACCTACGAAGATAGAGAACACTATCTCTAATTGCTTTCAAATGCTCAGAAATCACCTTCAAACCATCTTGAACAACAAGATTCAAAATATGTGCACTGCAACGAACAAGGAAATATTTTCCTCTAGAAAGCAAAGCATTTCTCAATTTTAACTGGTTACACTACAAACCTTGCATGTGATTCATGTTGCTTGCATTATCCAAGGTGATGGAAAAAATCTGGCTCTCGATCGATTCCCTAATCTTTGAGGAGTTCAAAGATCTTCTCACAGATTATGTTACTGTTATGTGGTGGCTCAAAGTGCTGAAAGCTCAAAACTTTACTCCTTAAAATCCAATCACTGCTAATATAATGGGCAGTCACACAAAGATTCCCTTCACCAACCATTGATGTCCACATATCACTTGTTAAGCAAATTTGTCCAGGAAGTTTCTCTAAAGCATGCTTAACTAAAACTTTCAATTTTGCATTGAATTTAATGATTTTACTCACATGAGTGTTTCTACTCCAATGCCTAACAGCTGGGTTTAGATAAGTAAGAAAACGGCGCACCTCTTCATATTCTACAAATATGTATTGGAACCCATGTTTGGTGATTTTACAAATATATTCTTTACAAGTTTCATCATCTAGCTTCAAAGGCAGAGAACCACCCGTTGCACCACTACCACAACATTCGATCATAGTACTTAAATACTTTGAACATGAGCTCAAATGACAAATCAAATTAGGTGTTCCAGTATTACCATTAGCTTTTTACTCTTCACCATTACAATGTTTGCATCTTGCTCTTTGTGCCCCATCTTCATATAACTCACCACTAATAGTTGTAAACTCCCTCCAAACCTTAGAACGAGGTTTGTTATTACGTTTTCTTTCCTTACCACTAAGGGCAGCTGAGTTTTGACCTTCTTCAACATTGTTATCATCCATATTTATGTTTGACATTTCTACCTTGACTCCATTCCTAAAAAAGCAGAAGAAAATGATTTTTCATGCTCTAAACACCTGATAAGTGCAAATTAGTATATATATTATTTCCTCAATTTTAAATATAAACTCAATCAATTGCTTTGTTCTTATTATTTTGAGTAAGAATTTTGTAGGAATATGTTCGGAAGATAATTGGGTGAAAATAAGCTAAAAAGGAGGAATTATAGTGAAGAACAAGAGTTTGGTGCTAAATTGACAAGAGATGAGAAGTTGAAGACAAATTGATTAAGAAGATGGAAGCTTAGGACCAAGTTACAAGAGAACAAGAGCTTAGGGACCGAAATGAGTAAGTGAAGAAAGTTTAATGTCTCAAACACATTTGAGCCATTGAAAACCCATTCCTAATAGGTTTGCACGTGAAGGGGTTACGGAAAAGAGAAGTCCAAATTGGAGTTGGCTTTGTGGCTTGATATATAAGCCACGTTATTTTGGCTTACGGAGAAAAGGGGATGCACAGAGAGTGGGTTCGCACAACAGGGAGGGCTATGCAAGTAGCAAGGCTGCCTTCCCCGGCCGCATCGTTTTGTTCTTCATCTCTTTTATTTTAATTATGTTTAGTAGCTAGTTTATTTTATCTTCTAGGATTTATTGTGAAACTTGAACCTAGGGTTTGATACTTTAGTTCTATGAATTATTATTCCATGATACTTGTTTAATTACTCGGATAGTTCATGCATTATTCTTTTGGTCAGAGAATATTTGTGGTATGTTTTTGCTCGATAGAGAAAAGTATTACTAGACCACAGGGTAATTATGCTAGATCGATGGCTTGCCACGGGTCTAGGAAGAAGATAGATCACTTGAACAATTAAAGTGGAGCGATGGTTGTGCTTTAATCATCTAGATGGAATGCTCGATAGAGGACATCTAGAATTGATACATTGATTTACATGTTGAGAATAATAATTGTGGGTAATTCTAAATTGTCAGACCTGAAGTTTAAGTGGATCAATAATCCTATGAAGTAGATTTGGTATTTAATTTCTTAATCTCTTATATTTTACTAGCTAAGTAATTCTCTCCAAATCAATCATTTTACTGAAGAGTGTACGCTGTCTTCTGCGATCTTCAATTTCAGCAACTGCTCGATGAGGACGAATTGATGATGCATCCAAGAGGCGAAATTGTGTTGAAATGAACACAATGTTAATCCACCCGAAAACTCTAAGAAATATGCTTACTAATTTCGCCAAGAAATGAGAGGGAGAAGGAGTGTTTGAATTTGCAAGTGTGTCCTTTAATGTGGTATCTCTCCCTTTATTTATAGACAAGGGAGAGATGCCAAGTGGTGGTTAGGACACCCCTTTGGCCGAAAATACATGTACTTTCGGCCAAGGGTGATAACCAACACCTCTTGGTCACAAAAGGAGGGAAGGTTCATGGTAACCTCCCTCCAACTTCCATTTTAGCGAATGGGTGCCTCCTTAGAGGCACCTCTTCGCCTAAAACAGCCTTTCTAGGTGTAGCTACTCATATGTAACCACCTAGGAAGTATCCCATGTAGTAAGGTGCATACACCATGCACCTAGGATGCCCCTTTTACCAAAATACCCTTTATTTTGTCCAAAAGGTGCAAATGGAAGTAATAACTTGTGAATCAATATGTAACATCCCAAAGATGTTCCAAATGATCACACCACACACATTTGAGCTCTCACGAGCTAACATGAGTTGGTGTTAGCTACTTCTAGCTAACTTGAGCTGACTTGAGCTGGAGTTAGCTACATATAGCTAATTCGGAGCTCCCACTTAGCATCATAAGCTTAAGTGTCATATCAAATGATCTTGGTGCGTCAAATATACTAACAACATGTGTGAACATGTGTGAAGTGATGTCTAATTTCTAATTGGATTTGAAGTAATGATCAATTCCAAATTTATTTGAATAATGTTTAATTTCTAATTTTGTTGGAGTAGCAACTAATTACAAATTTATTGTAGTAATCTCCGACTTCCAATTGTGACTTGGAGTAATGACCAATTCCAAATTTGTTAGAGTTGCGTCCAATTTCAAATAATTTGTTGGATTTTGTTGGGGTAATGATCAATTCCAATTTTATTGGAGCAATGTCTAATTTCAATTTTTGTTGAAGAAATATCCAATTTCTAATTTTATTGGAGTAATGTCTAATATCTAATTAGAGTAATGACCAATTCCAATTTTATTAGAGTAATATCAATTTTCAATTTTTGGAGTAGCGACCAATTCTTAAATTGTTGGAGTTGTGTCTAATTTTCAATTTTGTTGGAGTAATGTTGTACTCCAATTTCGTTAAAACCATGTTCAATTCTAATTTTGTTTAAACCTTTTTTAATATTGAAATTTTACGATATAGAGAATACTTGGTTTAATTACTTATACTTTCATTTTTTTAGTTTTGATTAGTTTTGATTCAACCAATTTCTTTTAGGATTCACTTATTTAAGAAACTAGTTGTGGATCGAAAATTTTAAAATGTTTTTTCCTTTATGGAATAGGAACATAAATATTAAATCTTTGCATGAAGAAATTATTTAAAGGTCAATTGATGATATTTTTCTAGAATTCATGAGTTTAATCATTTAAAAAAATCATATATATGCTCGATAGGAAATATACAATCCAACCCAAAATATGATCCGTTTTCGACCCGAAGTAATCCGAAAATGAAATCGTCTCAACCAGATCTCAACCCGAACCCGAACCCGAACATACCCGACCCAACCAAACCCGATTCCGAAACCGAAAATAAGCAAACCCGCTATCAACCCAATCCTGAATGATATGATTTGAACCCAACCCAACCCAACCCAAAAACAGGTAAACCCGAAGCCATCTCAACCCGCCCGATTGACATCTCTAGGTATGGGTATACCGTATATCTATTAGAAAAACATTAAAAAAATAAACCTTTAACGGAACTGCTGGATGGAAAAGGGTTACGGTTGTTCTATTTACCCATTAGTGGGTAAAATCACTAGCTAATTCTAATACTATCTAACTAATTTAACTAACTAATTAACAATTTTAAATACTAAAATACCCTCCTAATTTGGTATTTATACACATAATACAACTAGTAATTTTTTCAACTAGTTAGTAAATAATATATCCAAAGGGTTAGGCATAAGGCACATTGTACCCTTTAATGGTCAATGCTCGGAGATTAGGTTGTACCCTAAAGAAGCGGCTTAGTCTTAGCACAGTAGACGAGCCTACGTTTATCTTCAGCTGTTAATATAATATTTTTAACATTTTACGGCCAAAAAAATTGTTTCCTGACTCTTTTGGGTCCATATGAGCTTCACGCCCATACCCTATCAGGATTGATGTTGTAGACTTGTAGTCCGACAACATATTTGAGCAAAAATTATCTACCGCGGAAAACTCCAAATTAATATCATGGTGAATATTTTCAAGTAAGTACAAGAGATCCCTATAGGTAAAAACACCAAACACGGTTTAAGAGTATTCTTACAAATTTCTTGGGTTTTTACTATGTGGCCGAGTCTTTTTGGACTCATATATAGTTCAAACAAGAGAAAAGTGGTCATTTTATCACTAATGTTTGGGGTTGCTAACTTTTCACCTTTAAACTTTTTTTATGGTCAAATTGCTTCCAACGTTTGGGAAATGAGATAAATTTGTCACTGCCGTTAAATGGTTTGACGGATTCCGTTAAATTTTTTGGGTTAATGTTTTAGTTTCAACTTAAAATTTGTAAACCTGACAAATTAATCCTTAAACTTTAGACTTCCTCTCCACTTTGACCATCGCTCCCACCAGTAGAACCCACTACCCCCCTCCTCCACTGCACCACCGCCCCTCCTCCACTGCACCACCGCCCCTTCCGTTGATGCACATGCACCGCCAGCCAATTAATCAAAATTCTTTTGTTTTATTTTTGTTTTTATAAGTATCAAACTTGTTTTGTTTAGCCAAAGCATATTTGATTTTTACGTAATATTTAAACTGCGATTCTACATGTGTTCTACTTTTTTATTATATTTGGAAGTAAAGTAAAAGAAATTTTCATTAATTCTTTAATTTTATTTCACTGGAAATTATAAGATGGATTTTATAATTACATGTAAAAAAAATGAGGTGGCGCAGGGTACACAGTAAATCAAAAATATATATATTTAATAAAAAACAAAAAATGATTGATTGGCCAGTGGTACAGCTATGGATGAGGTGGTGGTGCAGCAACAGAGGGGCGGTGGTGCAGTGGTAGTGGCGGAGCTGGCCTATTAGTGGGGTGGGTCATGGCCCCTCCTAAATTATTTGTAAGTACATATTATAGAGTAATATTTGTTTATAATAATAATTTTCATATTTTTTAAATTATTATTGAGGTTCATTATTAAACTAATTGATCAGTTTTAGAATGAAACTAATTGATTAATCAGATCCATATAATTTTGAAAATAAAATGAGATTGTGTGTGGAGTGTACAAACTCTATAATTTTTTTAATAAACACATTTATGGTCCCTTTCTATAGCAAATTACTCTCTATGTTCCCGAACAGTAATTAAATAGTTTGATGATTCAAAGATTAAATTAATGTATGATTTTATGTATTTTGGTATAATTACCTATGAGTGGAAATTGTATAAATAAACGGGATATAAATAAATTTAAAGTGGTAATTGAATGGTAATTAATTTTGAAGGAAAAATATTTTTCATAGAATTTTTTTTACTCACAAACATCACATCCAGATTTACAAAACACAAAATTTTCTTCCTAAAAAAATCTTCTAAAAAGAGCCTTTGTTACAAAATTTTAACCGGTCGTCCATAACTTGAAAACCTGGCTCAGCGAGTGTACAGTGCATTGCATGGTGCCAGCATGCTGAGGCGAAGTGTAAGAAGTTTAAAGTTTAAGGATTGATTTGTCAGGTACAAATTTTAAGGTGAAAATAAAATGTTAACCCAAAAAATTTAACGGAATCTGTTAAGTCATTTAACGACAGTGATAAATTTAACACATTTCCCAAATGTTGGTGGCAATTTGACCCCAAAAAAATTTAATGGTAACAAGTTGTCAACCTCCAAATATTAGTGGTAATTAAAATGACCCCTTTTCCCATCAAACAACTAAAGAGAAAGAAGGTGAATTTTACAGGTTTAAGACGGACGGAGGGCTAAAACGTCAGTTTGCTGCATGCTAAGGACGTCCGCTACGTACAAAATGCATGCTTCTGTATACATATTACATACCATTAATTGTGAGGAGTTAGCTAGGAAGCATAGAGGAGGTGAGAAGGTAGCTAGTTCCGGTTTCATCAAAATCCTGATCATATATATTGTGAGGAGTTAGCTAGGAAGCATAGAGGAGGTGAGAAGTTAGCTAGGAAGCATAGAGGAGGGTGAACGTCAAAATCCTTGCTCCAATTTCCGGTTTCATCATTTTATGCATCATCTTGCAAGCAGGTAAACGAAATTGGATCTCTCTCAGCATTTATATCCTGATCATATATATTGATCATTCATATAGCTTGAATGCATGCAGAGTCATCAGCGGCAATGGAAGATTGCTTAGCTCGGAGCGCTATTATCCTAAGACTATCGGAGATTGCGAGGAAATTGGAGCCATCACCCGCCTTAAGCCGCATAACTTTTGAAGAACTGCTATACGAAGCTTGTGACCATCGCTATGATGAAGAGACCGCCATTTTAAATCTCCCTGTGTTTGTTGTCCCAGAGTTAGTTCTGTTATTCCTGGATTTGCTTTCCGGACAGAAATCCCGCCGGAGATGTTCGATCCGTCTGGTACACTTCCAGAAGATATAGGGCTTGATCAGGAACTTGAAACCAGTACAGTTGATCCGCCACCCGAAGAAACAGCTGTTGGATTAATTCTTCTCAAAGAAGAAGATTTTGATGATTACAAAAATTTTGGGTCTTTTCTGCAAAGTTTAAAAACTTTAAGGAGTGTTTAATAGTTTTACATTTCTATCTAACTGTTGTGATGTAACATTCGGATAAATCCTTGTTGGCCATTGTTATTGTTTAGCCCAATAGGATTTGTATTTATTTAAACTAGTTGCGTTAAGTAAGAAAATAGTGTATTTATTTAGGACTCTTTTCCATTTCTCTTTGGTTTGAATGTTGGGTTCAAACAGATTTGGTGGAGCATTCAAGTGAATCAAATCTAAATTGACGTTGAAGAAGTGGCTGTTGAAGAAGTGGCTCCTCCTCTTCTATAAATGAAGATGAAGCATTCATGAAGAAGATACAACTTGAATACCTCTCCAATATACAAGATCCTTCATCTCACAAGCAATCAAGCAATCTAAAAGCTCTCCAGCACTGTGTTGTTCGAAGATCAAGCCTCTACTTCATCTTAGTCTCATTACTTTATTTTTTAGAGAGTGAAAAAGTGCTTTAAAATGTTTTGTGTTTTTCGTGAAAAACCTCAACAAGTTGAGTTTTTTCGAGAAAACTGTTTTGTTAGGTTTGTTTTGGTGGGCCTTGGGAAAACCAAACAAGGATTTTTGTTAGGTTAATAGTGAGCCTTGGGAAAACTATTTTGGGTAGTGTTAGGTTTTTTGGTGAGCCTTTGGGAAAACCAAAGTTAGGTTATAGTTGAGCCTCGGGAAAAACTTTTGTATACTTTTGGTTGGTGTAACCATTTTAAAGTATAGTGGAAGGAACTCTCAAGTGGTGAACTTGAGGAGAGGACGTAGGTCGTTGACCGAACCTCTATAAATTTCTGGTGTCGTTCTTCTCCTTATTTTTATCTGTTTCTTCGTTTTTACATCTGCCCAGACGCGTTTTTCTCAACGGGTTGAGACCTTTCCAGTGTTAACGTTTTTGCAAAAAAGAATTAGTTTTTGAGACCAACCAATTCACCCCCCTCTTGGCTGCCTATTTGGGACAACAATTGGTATCAGAGCATGGTGATCTGTGATAAAAACCTCACGGTTTCAGATCAAAAGGTCAGATGGCATCAGTTCCAAGCATGATCCTTGAAGGTTACAACCCGTCTAGACCACCACTGTTTGATTCAACAAACTTTAACTGGTGGAAGACAAGAATGCAGAATCATATTCAGGCGCAAGATCATCATCTTTGGAGGATTATCAAAGCAGGACCACATATTCCATCTATTATGACTGATGATGGAAAAATTGAGCCAAAGCCCTTGAAAGACTACACACCAGAAGATGATAAACTATGCACCTTGAATGCTAAAGCGGTAAATGTGATTCTTTGTGCTTTAACTCCTGATGTTTTTAACATTGTTTCTGCTTGTGATAGTGCACATGAGATTTGGAATAAGCTACTAGTGACCTACGAAGGAACGGATCAAGTCAAAGACACCAAAATGTTCATGTTGGTCAAAGCTTATGAGATGTTTGTCATGGATCCAAAAGAAACAATTGCTGACATGCACAGGAGATTCAATGAGATAATAACACCTCTTCGACAATATGGTAAGATTTATACAAATGAAGAATTGGTCAGGAAAATCCTATGGAGTCTACCATCAACTTGGAGAAGTACAGTTGAAGCAATTAGTGAAGGAGGTAGTATCAAAACTATTAGTGTTGATGAATTATTTGGAAAACTAATGACATATGAAATGAAGGATAGAGAAGATGAAAAGATGAACAGGAAGAACAAGTCAATTGCTTTGAAGGCAAAAGATTCAGAAGAAAGCTCTTCAGGTGAAGAAGAAACAGGTGATGAAGCAACAATGATAGCAAGAAAAATCAAAAGATTGCTCAGAAGTAAAGGAAGATATCTTCAAACAAAGAACAAAAAGAGCAGCCCCTTCAAACCTCCAATTTGTTACAACTGCAGTGAAAGAGGACACATGCAATTTGATTGTCCAACAAATGAGGGCAGCTCCAAGAAACAAAGAGGAAGTTCTGACAAGAAGAGAACTTTCAAGAAAAGAAAGCCCGGATTGAAGGGTATGGCAGCATGGAGTGATAGTTGTTCAACTACAGAAGATTCATCCTCAAATGAAGAGGAAGAGGCAAACATATGTCTCACTGATGATGAAGAAATGGATGAAGAAAGTTGCACATTCCAGAGTTGTCAACCTGTTGACTGCACATTTCGGAATTGTCAACCTGTTGAACAATGTCTAATGCCTGCTGCTGAATCTGAGGTAATGAGTACTGCTAAATCTTTTAATTCTTCCAATTCATCATATATTGATGATAGAGCCCAGATGCTTAGAGAATTCACTGAAGTATGTCAGGATTATGCTGCTCTTATTAAAAAGCTTAAAACTGAAAGTATGACATTATTAGATGAGGTAACGAAATTAAGAGTAAAGAATGAAAAATTGGAAAAGACCTTATCTGGGTTTGTAAATGGTGAAAATAATTTAAATAGCTTGCTTGGGAGTCAAAAGTCTTATTATGATAGGACTGGAATAGGGTATGAACAAAGAAGACCTAGCTTTCAAACTAGATTTGCTAATATCACCTATATAACTTGTAAGACATGTCATCGAAAAGGCACAGTGAATTTGAGTGTCTTTTTAGAAATGGACGTTTTATGTATGGTGTTAAGCAAGTTTGGGTCGTTAAAAATGCTACTAACCTTTCTGGACCCAAGAGAATATGGGTACCAAAAGTCAGACGAAATGTTCAACCTGTTTAGGCCTTGAAGAAGCATACGTGGTACTTGGACAGTGGCTGTTCAAGGCATATGACCGGAGATAGGAGCAAGTTCTTCAGTTACACACCAAGAAAAGGAGGTACAATATCATTTGGTGACAATAGCAAAGGCCAGGTACTTGGTATTGGTAAGGTTGGTAAGATTGGTTCATCTACTATCAATAATGTACTGCTAGTTGAAGGACTAAAACACAACCTGTTGAGTATTAGTCAGTTATGTGATAGTGGTTATTATGTTACTTTTAAATCTGACCAATGTCATGTAATTGATAAAATAACCAATAGTATTAAGTTTATTGGTAGGAGATGTGGAAATGTTTATACATTTGATCTAGATGATTTATCTTCTTTTAATGTAAAATGTCTTATTGCATCTAACAAAGATGATAGTTGGCTATGGCATAAAAGACTAGGGCATGCGAGCATGTACACCATCGCAAAATTGTCAAAGAGAGATTTGGTACGAGTACTGCCAAAGATCAAGTTTGACAAAGATAAGGAGTGTGAAGCTTGCTTGAAAGGTAAGCAAACAAGAGCTTCCTTTAAAGCTAAACAGGTTGTGACAACAACAAAAATACTGGAACTATTACATATGGATCTATTTGGTCCGATCTCTACAACCAGCCTTGGAGGTAAACGATTCTGTTTTGTTATCATTGATGATTATTCAAGATTTACCTGGACATTTTTCCTTGCTAAGAAAAGTGAGACTTATGAAATTTTTGTCAACTTTGTCAAGAAAGTGCAAAATGAGAAAGGTAATAAAATTGTTGCAATAAGAAGTGACAATGGTGGTGAGTTTGTCAATTCTGAGATGGAATCTTTTTGTGCTTCACTTGGTATTTATCACAATTTCTCTTGTGCAAGGACACCCGAACAAAATGGTGTTGTAGAAAGGAAAAATCGCACCATTGAAGAAATGGTAAGAACCATGCTAAATGACTACTCTCTTCCTAAGTATTTTTGGGCAGAATCTGCAAGCACATCATGCTATATTCTCAACAGAGTTTTATTAGGCCTATCCTAAATAAAACTCCATATGAGCTTTGGAAGGTAAAAATACCAATATTTCTCATTTTCATACCATTGGATGCAAATGCTTTGTGCTGAATCTGGATAAACAACATCTAGGTAATTTTGATGCGAAAAATGATGAGGCAATTTTTTCTTCACTATTCTCTAAAAAGTAAAGCTTTTAGGGTTTTCAATAAAAGGACCTTAAAGGTAGAAAAATCGATACATGTTGTTTTCGATGAAACTAACAATGTTGTCAGAGAAGAAGATGATGTTCCTGAAAGTCCAGCATACACAAATCAGAGGATCAGTGAAGAAAATAACCCAGCTGGAGGTCAAACAGATGAAAAATCGGAAGAAAAAGACTCTTCTCAACCTGTTGAGAGAATGCCAGGAAGAACAGAAGTACAAGATTCGGTTGCTGTCCAGACTTCACAAGTATTGCCTCATGAGTGGAAATTCAAGCACAAATCAAGTCATCCTCAGGAAAATATTTTGGGTGATTTAACCCAAGGGGTAATGACACACTCTTCTTTAAAGAATTTTTGTGCATTTCATGCTTTTGTTTCACTTGTTGAGCGAAACTCTATTGATGAAGCTTTACAAGATGAAAATTGGATAAATGTCATGTATGAAGAACTGAACCAATTTAAAAGGAATGAAGTATGGGATTTGGTACCCGGACAAATAATCATTCCATAATTGGTGCTAAATGGGTTTTTAGAAATAAACTTGATGAAAATGGTGTTGTCACAAGAAATAAAGCAAGATTAGTTGCTAAAGGCTATTCATAGGAGGAAGGAATTGATTTTGATGAAACATTTGCTCCTGTGGCTAGACTTGAAGCAATAAGAATGCTTTGTGCATTTGCATGCTTTATGGATATTCAACTTTTTCAAATGGATGTTAAAAGTGCTTTTCTAAATGGGTTTATAAAAGAGGAGGTTTATGTAGAACAACCTCCTGGTTTTGAAGATCCTCACTTTTCAGACCATGTTTTCAAGTTAAAAAAGGCTCTTTATGGTTTAAAGCAAGCTCCAAGAGCTTGGTATGAAAGGTTAAGTACATTTTTGGTTAATCATGGTTTTACAATAGGAAAAGTTGACAACACCCTATTCATTAAGTCTTCTAAAAATGACATGTTGGTTGTACAAATTTATGTTGATGATATAATTTTTGGTGCAACTAAACAATCTTTGTGCAAGGATTTTTCAAAGCTTATGCAGGGAGAATTTGAGATAAGTATGATGGGGGAATTAAGTTATTTCCTTAGGCTTCAAATAAAACAATCAAAAGAAGGGATATTCATAAGTCAAGCCAAATATATAAAGGATATCTTGAAGAAATTTGGCTATGCTACAACAAAACAGAGTTCCATACCTATGAGTTCAACAAAGAAAGCTGGATGAAGATTCAAATGGTAAACATGTTGAGCAAAAGTTGTTTAGAAACATGATTGGTTCTTTACTTTATCTAGATATTCTTTTCAGTGTATGTTTGTGTGCTAGATTTCAATCTAATCCAAAAGAATCTCACATGCATTGTGTCAAAAGAATTTTTAGGTACTTGGTTGACACACCAAGTCTTGGGTTGTGGTATTCAAAAGATACAGTTTTTGAACTTCATGATTTTTCAGATACTGATTTTCTTTGTGATAAAGTAGATAGGAAATCCACTAGTGGTTCTTGTCAATTCTTAGGAAGTTGCTTAGTTTCATGGTTTTCAAGAAAACAAAACTTAGTTGCTTTATCAACTGCAGAAGCTGAGTACATAGCTGCAGGAAGTAGTGTAGCTCAAATTTTGTGGATGGTTCAACAATTGAAGGATTTTGGTTTTAAATTTAGAAAAGTTCTCATTAAGTGTGATAATACAAGTGCAATTTGTTTAGCTAAAAATCATGTTCATCATTCTAGAGCTAAACACATTGTGGTGAGATTAGGAATGGCAACGGTTTGGTTTATCTGCGAATGAGGTATAACCACGACCATTAATCGCGGTTTTTTTATATCCACGGTTTTGCGGATTTTCTTATGCGATTTCTAGTTGACACTGTTGGAATTCTTAGCGCACCAAGTCCTTTTGAGGTAATGCTTGAGCTCATCTCAGATGGAGAAGTGAGTTTCAGCTCAAGGTGAGCTGAAATGAGTTCTATGGAATTCAACTATGTGAATTGTGGCTATATGGAATATTTGTGATGTTTCATGAGTAGTAACTACTTATTAGCATCCTTTTATACAAAATAAGGGTATTTTGGTAAAAGGACATGGCTTTGCCAGTTGAGGTGCATGGTGTATGTACCCTAGTGCATGTGTGCACATCCCTTGGAAGTTACCAAGGCATAAATCGGCCATGAGAGCCTTAAAATGGCGAAGAGGCACCTCAAGGGAAGGCACCCCTTCGCCATAGAGGATAGTTACTTTGTTTTTAGATAAGGGAGTGTACAAGGAAGGAGTAACCACTCCCTAGGCCGAAAGTACACATATTTTCGGCCATAAGAGAGTTGTAACTCTTCCTTGTAACTCCTTACATCATCTATAAATAGATGATTTGCCCACAACACATGGGGTGACTCAAAAAATCCGAAACTTCTCTCTTCTCTCTTGTTCTTGGCCGAATTATTCAATCATTCTTTAGAGCATTTCGGGTGAATCTATTTTGTGTCCATTCAACACAAATCGCCCCTACCATCACACATTCAATCCGTCCTCATCAAAGAACTTGAAGGCTTGAAGATTGCAGAGGAATTCGCCACCAACTTGGAAGACTTGGAGCATACGTTTTGGAGCAAGGACAAAGATCTTTTCGCTGTTTTTCAAAGGTGCAAGGTACGTATCTACATCTCCTTCTTCTTCCTCCTTCTCCTCTTTCTTCTTTGTGAAAGTGGAGAGGCATGATTATGGAAAACACATCATGCTATGAATCTCTAAATTTGCAGACACCCATAGCCACATAACCACAATTATTCGCTGTTTGCGGTTATAACCACAGATATTTTCATTCATTCATTAATCACGAAATATAAATTTAACTGTGCAATATAACTTAAATTTTCAAGTATAATCCTACACATCAACTACAAGCACATATAAAATACTCTTATATATTACTTTCTACAAGCACGTTGATCATTCTATTCCTCCACATACATCTGTGCATATGTGGTTCGATTTTGATTAAATTTATAATTACTAAATTAGTAATTGCTAGGACCAAGAATGGGATTGGATTTGGTGGGCTAGGGTAGTGGTCGTAGGGTAGTTTTAGTGGATTAGGAAGAGATTGTAGGATTTAGCTTAATTGAATTGGGCTTCGTGGTTAGCGGGCATCCACTATTCGCGGTTAGTGGATATCCGCGGTGCGGATACTCCTAAACCACAACCGCAATCACCAAAGTCGCGGTTTTCCCTAGCCACCCATAACCGTGAAACCACGGATAAAAACCGCGGATATATTCGCCAATTGCGGTGCGGTTATCCACGGTTTGTGGTTTTAACCAATCCACTATCATCCCTAGGTGAGATATCATTTTATTAGAGAACATGTTGCTAATGAGGATATTCTACTTGAGTTTGTTGATACAAATCACCAGCTAGCAGACATTTTCACAAAACCACTATGTGAGGAAAGGTTCACTTATATAAGAAGGGAATTAGGCATGAGCAATCCAAGATAATCTCAGGTATGCATCTTTCAACCTGTTTAGTGTCTGTCAAAAGAAACAAAGTCATGTGATATGAATATTAATTTCATATTTATATGATTTTAATTTCTTATATTAACCTTGTGCATAAAAAGATTCCCATATTATTTTTTTAATATATATATATATATATTCGGGTTATTATTTAAAAAAAAGAGTCAAGTGAAGAAAACTGTTTAGTTATGTTTGGCTATGTTTTCTTAGTGTTAAAAACATCTGGGAATGCACAAACATGTTGCATTATGGATAATTCCTTCTCCTATGCTTTAACTTTGTTATATCAATTGATGTTATTTCACTACCTTTTGATTATGACAAAAAGGGGAGATGTATGCTTGTGATGCTTATAAGTTGTACTTGTTAAAAAGCTGTTTTACTCAGGGGGAGTTTCAAGCAAAAATAGTTTTTGGTGTTTTTGAAATAAATTTCTGTTTTAGTAAGGGGGACCTTTTGAAAATAAAATTGCTTTCTAAACTTTAGTTTCACATAGTTTTGTCATCATCAAAAAAAGGAGAGATTGTTGGATTAATTCTTCTCAAAGAAGAAGATTTTGATCATTATAAGAGTTTTGGGTCCTTTGTGTAAAGTTTAGAAAACTTTGAGGAGTGTTCAATAGTTTTATATTTATGTCTAATTATCATGTTATAAGTTTTCGGATGAAGACATGTTGGCCCAATTTATTGTTTAGCCCATTTGTAACTTTGTAGTTGAGATAGGTAAGAAAAGAATTTGTATTTGTTTAGAACTCTTCTTTGCTATCTCTCTGTGGTTTGAACGTTGGGATCAAACAGATTTGGTGGAGCATTCAAGTGCGAATCTAACATTGATGAAATAAGTGGCTGTTGAAGAAGAGGCTCTCTCCTCTTCTATAAATGAAGATGAAGCATTCATGAAGATGATACAACTTGAAAACTTCTCCAATATACAAGCTCCTTCATCTCACAAGCAATTAAGCAATCTAAAAGCTCTCCAGCATTGTGTTGTTCGAAGATCAAGCCTCTACTTCATCTTAGTCTCATTACTTTATTTTTGGGAGAGTGAAAAAGTGCTTTAAAACGTTTTTGAGTGTTTTCGTGAAAAACCTCAACAGGTTGAATTGTTTCGAGAAAACTGTTTTGTAAGGTTTTTTTTAGTGAGCCTTGGGAAAACCAAACATGGATTTTTGTTAGGTTAATAGTGAGCCTTGGGAAAACTATTTTGGGACGTGTTAGGTTTTTTTGGTGAGCCTTTGGGAAAACCAAAGTTAGGTTATAGTTGAGCATCAGGAAAAACTTTTGTATACTTTTGGTTGGTGTAACCATTTTAAAGTATAGTGGAAGGAACTCTCAAGTGGTGAACTTGAGAAGAGGACGTAGGTCGTTGACCGAACCTCTATAAATTTCTGGTGTCGTTCTTCTCCTTATTTTTATTGTTTCTTCGTTTTTACATCTGCCCAGAAGCGTTTTTCTCAACGGGTTGAGACCCTTCCAGTGTTAACGTTTTCATAAAAAGTATTCGTTTTTTTTAGGCCAACCAATTCACCCCCCTCTTGGCTGCCTATTTGGGACAACAACATGTGTTGAACTAGGCTTGGCAATGGGGCGGACAGAATCCGCAAACCGCAGATAACCGCCAGTTACTGGCGGGTTTAACCGCGGTTTTTATCTGCGGATTTGCGGTTATGGTTTTTATTTGCATCCGTCAGTTTACGGTTACGGTTTACGGGTAGGGTGTATCCGCACCGCGATTAACCACCATCCACGGTTTTGCGGATACCCACCATCCGCTTATATAAGTCAGCCCATAAATCAGGCTCATAGTTGTGATTTGTCATATCAGCATGACTATCTAGTTAGATTGACATCACTACATTGTCAGATCAGCATGACTACCTTGGTTGATCGACATAACTACTTGATTGATCAGCATAAAATGGTAATCAGCATGATGAGTTGTTAGATCAGCATGACTACCTAGTTAGATCGACATCACTACATTGTCAGATCAGCATGACTACCTTGTTAGATCGACATAACTACTTGATTGATCAGCATAAAATGGTGATCAACATGATGAGTTGTTAGATCAGCATGACTACCTTGTTAGATCAGCATGACTACCTTGTTAGATCAGCATGACTACCTTGTTAGATCAGCATCACTACATTGTCAGATCAGCATCACTACATTGTCAGATCAGCATCACTACCTTGTTAGATCGACATAACTACTTGATTGATCAGCATAAAATGGTGATCAACATGATGAGTTGTTAGATCAGCATGACTACCTAGTTAGATCGACATCACTACATTGTCAGATCAGCATCACTACCTTGTTAGATCGACATAACTACTTGATTGATCAGCATAAAATGGTGATCAACATGATGAGTTGTTAGATCAGCATGACTACCTTGTTAGATCAGCATGACTACCTAGTTAGATCGACATCACTACATTGTCAGATCAGCATGACTACCTTGTTAGATCGACATAACTACTTGATTGATCAGCATAAAATGGTGATCAGCATGATGAGTTGTTAGATCAGCATGACTACCTTGTTAGATCAGCATGACTACCTAGTTAGATCGACATTACTACATTGTCAGATCAGCGTGACTACCTTGTTAGATCGACATAACTACTTGATTGATCGGCATAAAATGGTAATCATCATGATGAGTTGTTAGATCAGCATGACTACGTTGTTAGATCATCATGACTACCTAGTTAGATCGACATGACTACATTATTAGATCAGCGTAACTACCTTGTTAGATCAGCATGACTACCTTGTTAGATCAGAATGATAAGTTATCTGTTTTACTTGGGAATTTGGATATTACATTATTGTAAGTTTATTAGTTCTTTGGATATTATTGTATGTATTTGGATGAAATTATGAATGTTTAGGTATCAATAATGAACTGTTGTAATAACCATGGGTTAACCGCGAACCGCGGGTATCCGCAGTTTATGGATGCGGATTTAAAATTATAACCGTAATGGGTATAATCGCAATCCGCAGATACTGAAAAAACCGCGGATTACGGATTGCGGATATATGAGTACCGCGGATAATCCATCAAATTGCCAAGCCTATTTGAACTTATGCTTGCTTCCTCACACTTATATATAATATAAGTTATATACTACCTCCGTCCCTGAAAGATTATACACTTTGAATTTGTTGTTTCAAGATTCAATGTTTGACTCAAATTTTAACAAAGATAGCAAGTTTTAAAAAATTCAGAAAAAATATATTTAGAAAGTTTATACTTCAAATTATGACATGCATATAAATTATTAACTTTAAAGTCTAAAAATTCATGAAAAAAAATCATAGATTAAATACTGTAAAACAGTAAAAACAATGTGTACAATTATTCAGGGACGGAGGGAGTATAATATAAGTGTTTGTTAGTAGATTATAACACACGTTTCTTCTCGTAGTGTTTTTGTTAAGTGGTTATGTGTGTGTGTGTCACACTGCATTCGTCCTTCTTAGTGAAGATTATTTTGCCAACTTGGGGTTCTCTTTATTGGGTTGTCTTATGTTTTAATCTTAACAAGTTGGTTATAGGATGGAATCTACAAACTTTCAAAGTTTTCATATGCAAGAATGTTGTGTTTGATGAGACTCCATAAGCATAACTTGGCTTCACTATTAATTCTAGGACTTATGAAAAAAAATGAAAAGTAAGGTGGACCCAAGGGAGCGATTAGGTTGAATGGATTGGGGTTGCTTTTGGACAGTAGAAATTAAGGCTTAATGAGCAGACTATTACATGAGTCCTTCAAATAATTTTTATACACCCCTCAAACTTTCACTGGTGGCAGCTTTCCCTACCATCCTTTTTAAATCGTGTCTTTGGACTTCTATTTCTTCATTACCAGTCTTCTTATCTTCGCTCAACCATCGCTCTTGTTTCGTCTAGTGCATATACACCCATTAAACTCTTGTCTTACATAAGCTCTCTTTTTGATGATCATTCTATTTCATGCTTTCTTCTTCTAGTTGTTGGGATTAATTAACAAATAATTAATCCATAAAACCCAAGAATCATTCATGTCAAATCATCTGGATTAAATCATAAAGCAGAGCCGGAAAACATACCCGGATCCATAGCGGAAGAATGGAGCAGGAGAATTGCGGCTCGATGATCTTCCAAACCAGTGTGTGTGAGTTCCTCTCTTGCACTCTTCTAACGACGGGACTCAGAGGAGGCAGAGACTGAATGAGAAAACCCTAGCACGCACGGTTTGGGGACCATAGCCTCTTTATATAGTTGTATAATTTTTATTTCAGCCCATCATTAAAATAAAAAGTTACACTTTGGCCTCTACACATTAAAATTGTCCACACCTTTATTAAGATGTTTAGGGCCCAAACCCAAACTTAATTAGATCACTTTAAATTGGGCCAAATCTTATGATAACAAATATAATGCATAAATTATATCACATATTAGCCCATATAAAATTCCAACACTAGTTGCATAGCTTCCAGTTTATGTCTTCTATATATCTCTTATTTTTCTTATTCTTTTTACTGTCATGTCTCAAGGAATAATGGTAGATTTGGTTGGCTATAAAGATTAAGGATTGTTGAAAACATAATAATAATAATAATAATAATAATAAGAAGAAAAAAAAAAGTAGTAACTCTTTTGATGGAGAAGTGAAATTGAAAGTAACAAGGTCAAAGTGGTGTCAACAAATCTATTATTATATCTTATTACAGGATACATTATTTGTGCTAACATGAATCTGAAATATTAAGCGCCACGTCAGACTAAATTCCGCCACATCAGCTTAATACGTTTTCGGTTCCACGTAAGCAAACAGCAGTACACATTAATTTCGGGATACTAACTTATTACAAACCACCATTCCGGAAAACTCAGTGATTACATTTCCATTTGAAACAGATTACGAAAAAAGGAAAACTAACCTAAATTTCGGGGTAACAATTGATTGGAAAATTCTATTTTTAAGGCAGAAACACTATATTTAAAGTACATTACATTACAGATTCTAGGGCAGCATAAGCAAATCCCAGACCGGCAGAGAGCAAGCATGGATTCAAAGACTATGACGGACGAGGAACTCCAAGAGGCTTTGGCAGAAGACCAGTTTGACTATCTTGTGGAGCTCGATTTCAGGGAGATTCACCAGAGGTACGAGTATGAGGACGAGATTACGAGGCTGCGAGAACGGGTTTTGTTCCTGGAAAGTGCCAATCGTCAGATGAAGAACACAGTCTTCATGCTTAGGACTCACGTAAGAAAGTTATTCTAAAATTTATTGACTTAGCAACTACATATAATTCAACAACTTTTAACTTTTACTTTGTATTATAAGCAGATGCATGAGATGAACTACCTGATCGGCGACGAACAACAATTTCCATGGACGTGTGTGGGATCCAAAAGGATGAAGAGAGTGAGGGCGGGACTTGACAGGAAGTTCACAATTGTGACATCGGCCCAAAGAGCCTATGAAGTTTTCAAGAAATGGGCCACTAAGAATGGAGTGGACATATAGTCGATAAATTATAAAACTATGAAATAAGATATTTGAAAAATAAAGTTATGTCATAAGCGGTATTGGACATTTTTGAATATGAAGATTTCCACTTAATGTCGCGATCGTATTTTTATTTGTTTCCTATTTGGTAATTTTCCATTTCTATTCTGTTACTTTCTAATTTTAACATGTTAATCTTCCCTATAAATAGTGGTCCGTCTAACCATCAGCGAAAGCAGCAAAGCAGTGGAGCAAGAGATAGCCGGGGGGACTCAAGATGGCAGAAGACAAGTCATGTAAATGAGATAAGTTATAAAATTATAGAATAGAGGCAATTTGGTTTTGGTGACGAAAGTTATCCGGCTTGCGAGGAGAAGGGAACATCGAGTCAAGATGACGGAGTTACTACTAGACATACGGAGGAGCAAGAAGAACGGAGATCCAAAATACTTGATAACAGAGAAGGACGGTGGATATGTTGCGAGGTATGCATATTCATCGACTCTGTCACCTTCATTGAATTCACATCGACGTGAAGAAAACTATTCGAGAGGCTACCGACGACGCAGCCAAGAAGGCGATTGATTCATGCATATCAACCTACGGCATCAACATTATAGACTACGGCGAGGCACTAGAGAAACGCGGTGAAGTATATGCTTCTGGAGGTAAGGAATACTCAGTTGGATCTCTCGAATAAAACTCTGTTGGATACTTTGGCGAAGACACAGAGGGAGAACAGGAAGCTTAAAGAAGTGAATAAGAAGCTAAAAGTTGAAAGGACGAAGGCCGTGAAAGACACTGAATGTCAGAAGGACAAGGTGATGGAACTCGTAAAGGTTAAGGATGATCTCCTGTATTTGTTGGCTTACGACAACGAATACAGACATGTGGAGAGCGAGGAATCAGTGAGAAAGGGCGGCGGCGTCAAGAGAAAGCGAGGCAACTGTTCTGCTGGCGTGAGCCGCAAGATTGAGTTTAAAAATTAGAAAGAGTAATGTACTCCTAGGATTCGTGCTTTTTTGCTTCCAAGAATAAAAATTTAGAAAGAGTATGTGCTCCTATAATTTGTTTTCCATATATTTTATGAAAACGATGAGTTCTAAGATATTTATTGTAGTTTAAATTTTATGAGTTCTAACCACAATCAAACTTTATGAGTTCAAAACAAATTCAGACTTCAAAAAAGTTGTGTTCAAAACAAATTCAGACTTCAAAAACATTGGATTATATAATATTGGAGGAAAAACTTTTTGAGTTCGAAACAAATTCAGACTTAAAAAGGTTGGATTTTAGAATATCGAGCAAAAACTTTTAGAGTTCTTAAGAAATTCAAACCTTAAAAAGTTGGATTGTAGAATGCGGCGACGTAATTGTTCGATAAAAGATATTAACCTATCTACAGTCATCGATTTTACCTAACAGAGCGGTGTCGAACTCATCAAACCGTACCACTAAGTTTTTTTCTAGCGAAAACGTGCCCTAATTTTTGCCTAACGAGATCGGGGATAGAGGTAAAGTAAATTTACAGCAATTCCTAACCCCACATACTGCTGAGATGGGGGCGAACATTTATCTACTAAAGGAAATTTAATTAATTGAAAGCGTCGAAAAGGAATTTACCTTGAGTTGATTGATACTGAATTGTCCGAAAATCACGCTTTTTTGAATATTCTGCATAATTAAAAAACAATTGTTATTTTGATTGAAATTGTACATTCAATTAACATTATTGTTTTACTCGAACAATCTACTACTAATGTATGGAAAGGAATTTACCTAATGTCAGCATGAATTGTGTTGTATTCCCTTCATCTTGGACTAGTATGCAAAATAAAAAAGGAAACTATTCAGCCTAACAATTAGTGATTCTATAGGAAAACCATTCCACCAAAAAAGGAAAGAGATAATCGATTTGTCTAACAACACCCTAAAAGCGTAACTTACACGCATATATGAACACCGAAGGGCAAAACAATTGTTCCATCTAAAAAACCCTAAAATTATAAGAAATCACAAACAGAGTTTACTGATATATCACAAGCAAGCTACTGGAATATCACAAGCAAGTCTCATCCATCTCAGTTTCGGGTATGTTTTCCTACAAGCAGTTGTTCGATTACAAACTTGAATGTTCAAGAAAAACTTTACATAATGTCTGTTAACAATTACTAACTATGCATATAACGTTTACTCATTTTGCAGTCACTTGAATTTCACAATCAAGATTCCACAAGATATCGATACTAGGTTTCGATATAAGCATAGAAGGTATGTGTTTATTTTACATACTGTACTACAATTAACAACATGGGTGATTGTAGTTATTCAAGAGAAAACCATGGAATCATCAGATAACATAGAATGAGATCAGATTTAGAGGCATAGAATGGGATCAGGGCAAGCATACAGTTTTATAGACATGGAATCAGGGCAAGCATACAGTAAGAAACATAGAATGGGAAAAAGAGGCAATATCTATAAAAACTATATCGAGAAACCTATACCGATGGCAGAAACTATATCGGTGAAAAACATTACACCATGTCTGTGTTTGTAAATTACTAACTATGCATATAATGTTTACTCGGTTTGCGATCCTTTGGTATATCACAACCAAGAATCTCAAATATCGGTTCTAGGTTTCGATATAAGCATAGAAGGTACGTGTTTATTTTGCATTACGTACTTCAATTAAAAACATGGTTGATTGTAGTTATTCACTAAAAAACATGGAATCGAGAGAACTCATAACAGTTTTATAGACATGGAATCAGATTAAGTATGTAGGTAGAAACAATTGAATGACAAAAACCATAGAATCAGAGCAAATATATAGGCAGACTACATATAAATAAGAAAAACATTGAATCATAAAATGGGATCAGTTTTATATACATGGAATGGGAGGAAGTGTATAGGCAGAAACATGGAATCATAGAATAGGATCAGTTTTAAAGACATGGAATCATATCAAATATATAGGCAGAAACAATTTAACAATAAAAAACATTACCTTTAGTGTAGTGTTCATTTATTGCGAGTACAGAGGCATTATCACAGAATTGAAAACAGTTTTATAGACATGGAAATAGAACAAGTATATAGGGAGAAACATATGAATAAGAAACATGTAGGCAGAAACAATTGAATAACAAAAACCATAGAATCACAGCAAGTATATAGGCAGAATACATATGAATGAGAAAAACGTGGAATCATAAAATGGGATCAGTTTTAAATACATGGCATGAGAGCAAATGTATAGGCAGAAACATGGAATCATGGAATGGGATCAGTTTTAAAAACATGGAATCATATTTAAAAACATGGAATCATATCATATATATAGGCGAAACAATTTACCAATAAAAAACATTACCTTTAGTGTAGTGTTCATTTATTGCGTACTGAGGCATTATCACAGGATTGAAAACAGTTTTATAGACATGGAATTAGAACAAGTATATAGTCAGAAACATATGAATAAGAAACATGTAGGCAGAAGCATATGAATGAGAATGAATACTAATTAACGATGCTATTTTGAAGATAGTACTTCAAGAAACGAAGCATATGAACGAAGCATAAAAAGTATATCAACGAAGCATATGAGCGAAGCATCAAATTATATCAACAGAAGCATATAAATTTAACGAAACTATTGTGAAGATAGTATTTCAATAAACATTTACAGAGTCATTAACAAGGGATTGGAAATCGGAAACACATTTAACGTTGAAACATATTCAACAGAAATAATACTTCAAATCAAATGGACACAGAGGCAAATCGGAGGACAAGTGATCGGTAACTCATGAGTCTCATGATTACTGAACAAAAATAACACAGACAACCACAGAGTTTTTTTAAAAACTATTTTAAAAAAAAAACAAAATAAAAAAAGGAATGTTGGCCACGAAGGGCCGTGAATGTTACCGGTGATATAACCCGGCGAGTACCGAATCAGATCTGATTCAACAAAACCAGCGACAGAAGATTTACAATGATAACAGAATTAAAAAAAAGTTGCATTAATCATGAAAAAATTAATCATGAAAAAATAAAAACGCAAAACCGAAGAATGTATGGACGAAAATCAAGATCGCAATTAACTACAGAGAAACAAAATAAAAAAACAAATGTTGGCCACGAAGGGCCGTAGAATGTTACCGGTGAAATAACCCGGCGAGTACCGAATCGAGATCGATTCAACAAAACCATGAGTAGTAGATTTACGGGGGAATAGGGAGGAAACAAAAATCTAAAAATGTTGGCCATACATGGCCGTGACTGTACCGGTCAAATAACCGGGGGATTACCGAAAGAGATCGGTGATTTCGATCTACCAACATGTCGGCTGTAAAACTTATTCAACAAAACCGAAGAAAACAGGAGAAACAAACGAACATATGCTAGATCAACATAAGAGTTACGCTTAAGGATCGAAATCAGGGAGGCGCAGAAGAGGGAAAGAAGATTTGCCCAGCGATTCTGACTGGAGTTGAGAGGAGAAGGGAGGCTAGGGTTTGGAGGTCGGTGAAATGAGGTGAGAAAGGAAAGTCGGTAGTTTTATTTGGGAATGGGGCATTTTCGTAATTTCATGATGAAAGTATGAAAATGCCCTCACTTTTCCGCGTCAAGGCCGGTCGTTCGGTAATTACGTAGGAAAGTACGTAAATGCCCTTACATTTCAGCGTCCAAGGCGGTCGTTCGGTAATTTCACGGTCCGTAATATATTTTTTGGCGAAATCGTTTGAATAGTCCCCTAACTCTTTCGGATGTTCACAAAAAGCCTCAGTTTATTTTCGTGACGTTTTAGTCTTCTACTTAGATCAAAGTGCATGGTAAATTAAAATAAATTCTAAAAAAGGAGTTACTCATGAAAGAAATAAAATCTGTAAATACATTAGGGGGTTTCAAACATAGGAAGTGAACAAAAAGTTTTTAGGTGAAAAACTGAGTGAATTGGAGGTGAGTGAAAAAAGTGAAAATAGGAGGGTTAAGTTTGAGGCCCCCGTGAACTAGAAATTGTGCACAACCTGTGCGCAAGCCTGTGCGCTGCGCACAAGCCTGTGCACAACTTGTGCACAATCTGTGCGCAAGCTCTTGCGCAAGTCAATGCACAAGCTGTGCACAACCTGTGCACAATCAGGCAGTGCAAGGTCAAGGTTGTGCGCACAAGCTTGCACAAGCACAACCTCACAACAACTAATAACTGCATGGCAATGTGCGCGCGCACAAGCCTGTGCACAACCTAAAATGTGTACGAAACGCCTAAAATTCTTTTCTTGACGTGCAAGAGAATAAAATACTTACCAATTTAATAAGTGGAAATAAAATATAAAAAGGTACTTATCAGTTTAAGAAACAAATAAATAATGACAAAATCATAGTTTCAATTAGTTTTAAATGTATAGCTACTTAATTAATTAAGTAATTAATTATCTAATTAGATAAAGTTACACCAAGTCTCTCTTACACCATGATAGTTTCAAATGTGGACAAAACGCCTAGAATTCTTTTCTTGACCGTAGAAGAATAAAATACTTACCAATTTAAGAACTGAAAATAAAATATAAGAAAGTATTTATCGAGTTTAAGCAACAAAATCAAGAAATACTTTGTATTAACTTTTAGCCTACACATTGAGGTCTTTAATTTTATTTGATTTGATTACGCTAAATGTACATTCCTGAACATGAAATTGATTTTTTTAGATGTTGAGGTATTTAATGTTGTGTATGTTTTTTTATACGTTAATTGGTTTTAGATATAGGGACATACAATCGGATTTTGTGAACAATTTGTGCTTGCTTTCATTCTCGGTAGACAGACAACTATGAGTGAGAATAGGCGAGAACAACGAGTGAGAATAGGGCAGCCGTGCGCAGATCCTACGTTCACGTCGGTCTGCGTCACGGTTATCAAATCAACCCGGCTCCGTAATCGGCGTTCGGGACTACGGATGAGAACTCCGTTGGATTGGTTAATAGTGTGTGTGACATTAATGGCACACACCGCAATGGAAATTTCTCTTTTGGCCAACACTTGCACATTGGCCGTCGCCCTTGGTGACGTGACAAACGGCCATAATATTAACCGCCCACCCAGATGTCGCAACATTTCACACAAACCCCTTTGTCTTGTGTTACTCAACCGAGTGGGCAACCCTCGGGTCAAAATATTCATTTTGAGCGTGGCGAGTCATCAACATCACGGCGTTGTAATAACAAAAGGAGTCGTGTTCCCGATAATGAAGATCTTGGTGGTCGCGGTCTTCGTTGTGGGCTTACTGACATGAACTTCCAAGGTGTTGCGGAGGTTGGACGCCGTGGCAATCGACATCAAAGTACGTCCTATATTTCTGTATGAATTATTGATAACCTTAGTTGAACGGTGCTCATCTGTTGAATTGTGTACCCGTACAGGGAATGTACACGCCAAAGAGGACTTTGGTCCACCGGATCATGTTTGTCCGAATCCTTGTCAGTAGAGCAATTGTGTGGGGATTAGAGCGGAGTGTTCGCTCCCAACCACTAAGGAACCCTACATTCGCCGTATGTTGTATGAATGGGAAAGTCCAACTACCTATGGAGGTTAACCCGCCACACTATTTGAAAGAGCTAATGGACTATAATGGTGGTGGGTATGTCAACTTATTTCCGTCGCAACATACGAGAATTCAATTGCAGATTTTCTTTCACATCCCTTTGGGGTGTGATTGATAATCGCATAAATGATGGTGGTGGTCCATATGTGTTTCGTGTAAAGGAGAAAATCATCATCGAATTGATCACCGGTCCCTCCACAAGGTCAACGCCCAGATTTGCTCATTTGTACAGTTTTGATACAAGTAACGAGATTCATAATCGGTTGACCAGTTTTGGGGATGGGAACCATACGTCGAATGATGTGAAGATCGTTGAAGGACTGACAAGCATGTTCAATGATCACAACCAGCTGGTACAACGGTTCAGAGTTGCTAGGGACATGCACAGTCAGTCAGATGTTGTGTCGGTTAGGTTACGATTACTTTCATCTCGCTCGGGGGATGGACGCAGATACAATCTCCCAACATCGAGCGAGATAGCTGCACTTACGGTTGGCTTGGATGAGGAAGAGGGATGCAAGAGAGATATTGTTGTCTTCAACATAGATCATGGTCCGCAAAGAATTCAAGTGGACCACCCGAAACTTATGGCCCTCCATTTCCCCATTCTTATTCCCAGTGGAGCTGATGGATATAGACAACGTATGAGCAACGTGAAGGTCGGTCAAACGCTGTAAGGAAGTATGTCACAATGCGTGAATATTATGCATTTCAATTGCATAACCGAGCTGACACATACTCTACTATATTACGTGGTGGAAGGTTGTTCCAACAGGATGTTGTATATGCATATTGTTGCATTTTGGAAGAACGGTTCAGCTACCTACGTATGAACCAAGATAAATTCCGATGTGAGGTGTTGTATGGCTTGCAAGATGCTGTACAACGAGGAGATTCGATGCAAGGCGGTATGGTCGACCGTGTATACTGCCTTCGTCGTTCACTGGTGGTCCTCGGTATATGATTCAAGCATACCAGGATGCAATGGCAATTTGTCGTTGGTTGGGACATCCCGAATTGTTCATAACAATGACATGCAACCCTAAATGGAATGAGATAACAAAATTTTTGGAACTGATCCCCGGCCAGACACCTGAAGATAGGCCCGACGTAATAGCACGAGTATTTGAAATGAAACTTCATTCTCTGATCACTGATGTCACAAAGAAAGGACTGTTCGGCCGATGTAACGGAGGTATGTTACACGCATACATGATATTATGTAGTACACGTTGGTTGTGTAAGATGTGCATACTTAATCATGTGTCATATTGCGGTTGTAGTGACCATCGAGTTTGAAACGCGGCCTCCCGCATGCGCATATTGCTGTGTTCCTACACCCAGATGACAAATTGAAGGATTCTATCCGCATCGACCAATACATATCAGCCGAGTTACCCGATCCGGATCCACCCAATCGCATTCAATCTTGTTTCAACCCACATGATGCACGGACCATGCGGTAATGCAAATCCACGGTGTCCATGTATGGTAGACAAGAAATGTTCAAAGCGTTATCCACGGAAACTACAAATTGAGACATCGGTTGGTGAGGATGGGTACCCTATTTACCGTCGACGACCGATTGCCCATCTTGTGGTCGAAATGGAACAATCCTTGACAATGGATGGGTAGTTCCACATAACGTTGATCTGGTTGTTAAGCATGATTGTCATGTTTGTGTGGAAGACCAATCGTGATATGTGCGTCAAGTATCTATGCAAATACATGCACAAAGGGTCTGACCGGTCAACGGTTATAATTGAATCGATACTCTTTGGATCACGATCAAACAGACGATCAACGACACAACAAAGTTGATGAGTTAAAGCAATATCTTGACTGTAGATATATATCTGCTTCTGAGGCATGTTGGCGAATATTTGGCTACTTTCTACACAAGCATGATCCTCCAGTAGACAGACTGACATTCCATCTCCCGAACGAACAGAGCATTGTTTTTCAAGCATCATCAGACCTTAATGATGTTGTCCAACAACATACCGAGAGTGTCACGAAATTCCTTGCTTGGATGGAGTGTAACCGTCGATCATGAAGCACGGCAACTAACATATGTGCAGTTCCCAAGTAGATATGTTTGGAACAGGCCGGGAAAAAAGTGGTCGTTACGTAAAAAAGGTCTAAGTGTTGGACGCCTTATGTTTGTGCACCCAACAGCCGGTGAGCGTTACTATCTCAGGCTATTACTTAATGTGGTGCGTGGACCGACATGCTTCGAAGACATTCGAATCACAATGGGGAGTTGTACCCTACGTACAGAGACGCGTGCATGGCGTTAGGATTGCTGGAAGGTGATAGTGAGTGGCACCGGGCAATACACGAGGCAGCGCGATGGGCGATGCACTCGTAGCCTACGTGAGCTTTTCGTCACAATAATTACCTTATGCCAAGTATCTCGATCCGATTGAGCTGTGGATGAAGAATAGAGACATGTTGTGTGACGATGTTTTATATAATCAGAGGATCCGTAGGGGCAATCCCGAGCTGGTGTTAACGGATGTTGATATTTTCAATTACGGACTATATGAGATTGAGAAGGCCTTGAATAGGCTGGGGACGATCCTTAAGGGATTATGAAGGTATGCCCTTTCCCGATCTTAGTTCGGTTCTTCTTGAGAATAACTCATTGGTTTTGAGGAGCTAAATTACGATAGAGTTGCATTGAGAGGCGAACATCATACTCTATACAATGGGTTTAATGCAGAGCAGAACAATGTATATAACTCTATAGTTGACTCGGCACTAAGTGGTGACGGTGGATTCTTTGTCGTATATGGCAGTGGTGGACTGGCAAGACATATGTCTGGCGTACTATACTAGCACGTATTAGATATGAAGGGAAAATTGCACTTGCTGTTGCATCATCTGGTATAGCTGCTCTGCTCTTACCCGGTGGTAAGACAGCGCATTCTCGATTTAAGATACCGATTGAGATCAACAAAGATTCGTTATTGAATGTTAGCAAATCAACTCCAATTGCTGATCTCATATGTAAAGCGTCGTTGATTATATGGGATGAGGCGCCCATGGCTCATCGATATACATTTGAGGCATTGGATCGCTCGCTCCGTGATCTGATGCGCTCGGACGTCTCTGGACCGAGATGTTCCCATTTTTGGTGGTAAGACTATTGTCCTTGGTGGTGATTTTAGACAGATTCTTCCGGTCATACCACGTGGAAGTCGTGGTGATGTGGTCATTGCGGCGATCTGTTCATCGCATCTTTGGTCACATTGTCGATACATGTGTTGCGCGAACATGCGAGTTCGTAACTCTTCATCGGGTAATGCGGCGTTGTTCGGTGGTAGTTACTTAAATTGGGTGAGGAAAGCTCGCTGCGTAAGTTCTCGGATGATGAGGAGGATGAAAAATGGATTAAGATCCCGAGTCATACTTGGTCGATACAAATGGAAAAGGTTTGGACACCGTCGTAGGCGTCACTTACCCAGATCTGCATAATAGGATGTCGATATGGAATATCTTAGGAAAGAGCTATCCTAAATCCACGTAGCAAGCTGTTGACATCATTAACCAAAGACATCATGTCACGTATTGATGGAGAGAGTGTGGCGTATCTAAGTGCTGATCGAGTTTCCCGACATCCGAGAACGTTGATGCACAAGTGGAGCTATATCCCGTTGAGTATCCGAACACATTGAAGTTTTCCGGATTACCCAATCATGAGCTGATATTGAAGGTTGGTGTACCGATTATATTAATGAGGAATATGAACCATGCTAGCAGTGCATGCAATGGGACTCGACTGGTTGTCACAAAGTTGTCGCAAAGGGTTATCGAAGCAGAGATCCTTTCTGGTAGTTTCGTTGGGCGACGGTGTTTGATACCTCGCGTTGAGATGCTCCCTTCTGATACGAAGTTACCGTTTAAACTTTCCCGTCGTCAGTTCCCGATTAAAGTCTGTTTTGCAATGACCATTAACAAGAGCCAAGGCCAGACATTTAACCGGGTTGGATTGTATTTGCATCAGCCTGTTTTAGTCACGGGTCGGTTATGCGTCGCCGCATCACGCGTAACGTCACTGAAGGCTTGAAAGTTATCATTGAATCCGATGATCCGTCTAAAAAGGGATTCACTAAAAATGTTGTATACACTGAGATATTTGACAGATTGTTCAGGTAGTTATATTTTTCCTGATTTTGTGATGTTTGAATGCATTGGTGAATTAATCCGGAGTTGATATCTGGTCTTACCAGTATTATTGCTAATGTACATTTATATTTTTGTGTTTGATAGATGAGCAATGCAAGTGGTACAACTCATATGATATCTGGTCTTACGAACTGGTTACAACCGGGTCGATCCATGTCCGTGTCACCCGTTTGTGGGAAGCGGTCAACACAACAACCGGATGTTTCATCGGTTTAGAGATGGTCTGCTCGATGCAAATGTCAGTAAATGATCACCATTTTAATAATTTTGTGTTCCAATTTCAATATGTTCAATATATTACGTAAGCATAGATGTAGTTGTTGTTCAACGTTACATATACTTTGATGCATGTTTCCCGAGCGACCACATATCAGCTCGGATTGGACTGTGTTGTGTGACAAATTTCGACCAATCTTGGATGAAGGGTCGGTATATAACATTAGTAACTTCGTTGTTGGAGGTGCACCGTCGTCTTTGGAAGATCTATTACGTCTGCCTTTAAGATTTTCTTCACTGCCACACAAAGGTAGCATTGCTTAATGATTACGCAAATATACCAAGGCATAAGTTTGAGTTAGTCAATTTTGGTGAGGTTGGTGCACGTTTCCCTCATAATGTCATTTGCACAGGTTAGTCGTCATTTTTACTGCGAGTGAATATCCTCGGACAGCGTACTGCGATTATGTTATATGAATGTGTCACAGATGTGATTGGTCGGTTATGTCAAATCGGTCCACCCAGAGATCGATCGCTTAAGAAAGGTGGGATGACGAAGGTTCAATCACTTTGGCTTATAAATGAAAGGTTAGGAATATAAACGATGTTCGTTAAAATGATTTGAAATGTTAAGTCTTGACCGTCTTTTTAATCGTTTCTATGTAGTGGTTCTCGACTTGAGATTACTATGTGGGAGATAAGGTTGATATGGTCAAGAATACTCTGCAGTTGGATCAGAATGCCTCACAGATCGTCGTTTGCACTAGCACGTATGTTAAACGCTACCAAGGTACGTTTGTTCTTTTAATATAACCTACTTCACTACTTTTGGACTATTAGGCGTGGAAATGTATTCTTTATTGCATGTCGTTTGAACAGCTACATATAGTCTTTCATCAACATGCGCGACGAAGATATATTTGAATCCTGATATGCCAGAGGCAACTATGCTAGGAAGCAGGTTTGTATGTCATATGCAATACACGTAAATATGTTGTGTATCCTCATGTTCAACGTAAGTATATCGAATTTCTAATCGGTACTTTAATCAATTAAATAGTTCAAATGAAGCTGGCATTAGTAGTGTTCAATCGTTGGCAACCACACCGGCAGTGATGAGGTATACAAGACAGATCACATTGGCCATGCTAGAGGATATACGTCACACAAAATCAACCGAGGTATAATGAGATTACTTTAAACATTATGTCTTTATTGATTTATACCGACGTTGTCATGTGTTTGTGTAGGAGAGGAATTTTAGGATATGCGCTGTCATACTTGGTGTGAACACGCGGTACCCAATGTGGTATTTAGCTTTGTCATATATGCATGCGCAAAGTGGTTGCGATGGGGCCCCAATACCCTTTGTGGAAGTTGTAAGACTGATATCCGTGCCCCAACAACCGGTATCCGAGGATACCGGTTTCCCAAACTGTATTACTCAGAATGCAGTTCCACCATTAACACATGTGTATACTTAATCAAGTTGTATTTGTCTATGTTTTTTTATAGGTACAAACTTGAGATTAAAGTTCATGATAATACCGGCGATGGCACACTGGTGTTGTTCGATAAGGCAAAGCGAACTTTTAAAGTGTGACGCGCTCACATTATCCGGGACCGAGTCAAATGTCTGATAGATCATCTCTCTTGTTGCTCGCGTGCGTTTGTTTATATATATATATATATATATATATATATATATATATATGTTCAAGTATACACATATGTCATGTGCAATTTATAGACTATAAGTATATATATATACAATTGGTATTGTGCTCATGTAGGTTCAAGTTGATCGCACGGTTAACAGGATTGTGGGGTTACGTCTTATGTGGGACATCCAGATTACCGAATATAATTTCGGGAACAAGTACTCAGGGTTCACTGTGAAAAAGTTTCTTGAAATAGATTTTGCGTCGAGAAAGTAAACGGATACTACGTTCAATTAGGCAGTGCGAGGATGACTTCTAACTTATTACTATTACTACATAATGTTTGTTTGTTGTTTTATTATTATAGTGGTGTAATGTTTTTTGTTGATATTTTCATAAACTTAGCTGCGATGCGGAACACGGTTGGGGTAGTTGGTAAAGAAAAGTACCACTTGATAATGATTCAAGTGGACCCTCATCGAAGCGGTATGCATTACGAAGAATTGGTCTCATTATGCACCTTAGCTGACTTATTTTTGATCAAGCTGATCAAATATCGTTTCTCCTATTAACACTTGCAGTCAATCACAATGTGATTCATCGGAGATATTATCGGCGAACATCTGAGGTGAGACTGGACAGCCCGAAATCAAGATGAACAACATGACAGGTATTTCAATTGTATAAGTTGAACATGGTCCATGTTTATTAGTTAGTATGTTTTATTCTAACGACTACATTTTATAACATTTTGAAGCAGTGTTATTATTGAGCAACACCCGATTTGAGCTTCAGATGTCGGCGAGCGGAAGTATATAATTCATATTCGGACATTAGGTCGTTATGCAGCGATAAATGTATCTGAAACCTTTTACCACCGTTTTCGATATCGTTATTACAGCTATAACAAATTACCTGTTTCTATTATCGTTGTCACGTACCGTAGGTCGGTGTTCATACGACATTTCGTTTGATTTCTTAATAACTTAAAATTCAAAAGTATTATCCCGTGCCATCGGCGGGTATTTAAGCTAGTTAGATTTAATAGGAAATGTGACAATTTTTTCCAGACCGTCCAAATAGGAATATTAGCGAGTTTTTATTTTGGATGAATGGAGTAAATCTTAGCAGTATGTGGGTCGAAACACCTCCATCCTTCTGATGGTTATCGTATCCATTGAAATTTCTACTGAGCATGCAGCTCGCCCCTCTTTTACTTCCATTTGTTCCGTGCCTCTAAGAAAGTCCTTCAAACACTTGGAGCTGGAGTAATCAATTTTTATGTGGGGAAGCAGTGAGGGACAGAGCGATTCCTAAGTTGCCTAGCTAGGGCCTTGGCAGCTTTGATCATGGGGGCCTGGTGATTTGAATAATTAGGCAAGAAAAAAATCAATAATAAGTTAAATTTATGATAAATTAAAACATAATTCTTACACAATATTCATCAAGAATTGAGAGTTGGGTGGATAAAAATTGAGGGTTGGGCTATTAGTGGGTGTAGTTTTTGGGTTGGGCTAAGTGGTGGATCCAGAGTTCAAATCTTAGGTGAGCGGAAAAGAAAAAAACATTCAATAATAAATAAAATTTTTGATATGTCAAAATACAATTCTTACATAGAATTCGTCAAGAATTCAATCCATATATAAATGTAAGATTTGTAAATCAAAATTTCATATGATGCAAGTAATGAGTATTCGGTTCAGGTATTGTTGCTAAGATCATGACATCCAGTTTGAAGATAGCACCCATATCCATGAACCAAGAGGTTGTTGGTCATTTGAGACTGTGAGCTAAGAGAAGGTTTCAAGAGATTTTTGGCCATGGTGCTTCCTTAATTACGTTCCACAGTGACATGTTTTGAAGCCAACGAATTTCGAATCCACTAGACTCAAGCAAGGTATGGCATTTACCCATCAGCGATAGGTATGCAATATGAAAACTATATGAGAAATTCCCCTAAAAGGACAATATCAGGCACATTTATTCTAGTGTTTCCTCATTAGGCAAAAGTATGGTGACTTTTTCCCCAGCCATTTAAATTTGAATAATTCTCCCTTTAGCTATATAGAAGTTGCATGCACATAATAGAAACTACTTCAAGTAAAAATGGTAACAAGGTAATGAAATTAAAAAAAAAAAAAAAACAGATCTAAGACATAAGAGTGAGCGGTGAACATCATTACACCAAACTCTTAACAAATTGTAACAGGTGGCCAATATTATGAATTCATCGTGTAACAACTAACAACATAGTACTAAGCCAATAACATGATTGATATTGGAAAAATTATAAATTATGGAAGCATATACTAGAATATCATAAATCTTCAATGCATACCAGGCAAAGACGTTTATCTAGGGGTGATCAACTTCTCGGTTAAACCGAATTAACTGAATTTTTTTTCGGTTTCGGTTAATTCGGTTTGGTTATTTCAGTATTTCGGTTCGGTTATCGGTTATACCGAATTTTAAATTCGGTTTTCGGTTCGGTTTTCGGTTATGACTTTAACTAATTTGGTTAACCGAATTAACCGAAATATTCGGTATTTAATATTTTTTTATTATTAATACAAAATTAAGCTCAACCCAATATACATAATATACCCAATGTTGAATGAACTACCCCAATCCACAACCCATATCTTAACATTAAGTTTAGCCCATAAAAAATTTGGTTAATTTGGACAAAAACCGAAATAACCGAACCGAATTTGGTATTCGATTAATACGGTTTTAGGTATCATTTGGTTAATTCGGTTTTTGTCCAAATTAACCGAACACCGAATTATTCGAGTAATTCGGTTTCGGTTAAAACCGAATTAACCGAATGATCAGCCCTACGTTTATCGATCTGAATATTAGATGTGAGAGAATTCCACCAGCTGCAATTAGGATTGTGTCACCAGGTCTAGCTACAGAGAGGAAACCTATTGATTAGGTGTCCTATTCTCTTACTAATACAACAACCTCAATACCTCACATACCTTTGCTGCGGCTACTATGTTAGGGAAAACATCAGGTTCATATAAATTTGTAATTGATGGCGCTACTAAATAAATAATTCATATAAAAGGAATTTAAGGAAATTCATATAAAAGCAAGAGAAAGGAAAAATCAATTTTGAGAAACCTGCACAATAAGAGGCAGAACAGATGATGTGTTGACGGAGGCAGTGGATTGATGTAGACCCGCCTCGGCGGCGCCGGCGACAGCGAGCTGACGAGCTTGGAGACCGGGGTCCGATCTGTCACTTGCTGGGAGGTTAGGAGTTTGGAATCGGAAATCCTCACGCAAAAGTGAAAGGTGAGGCTCTGTTGGGGGAGATGGGGAGACGGGTTGCTGACGGAGGGCTGGGAGATGAGTGCTTGTGGGTTGGGCTGGGGTGGGCTACGAATGGGTATGAGATTTGGGCTTGAATTCTTGCCCAACGGGAGCTGGGCCCGCCAATGGGTTGGTCCGTCTCTAGTTAGGCTAAGAGTAGGTAGGGAGTTGGGCAAGCCACATGCTAGATCCGCCACTGCGTTTAGGTTTGAATGAGAGGCTTTTTGGGTAAAGATGATTAATTAATGAATTTTATGGTTTTTGGGAGGGATTAGGTTGAGTTTTAATTAGATTTTGGGTTTAAGTATTTATTAGTTTGGGTTGGGTAGTGGGAATGGATTGGATTGCGCGGTTTTGGGTAGTAGAAATGCTTAATGGGTTGGGTTGATGTTAGATGTGACAATTTAGGAGGCTTTGATTCATGTAAGAAAGTATATATTTATTCTGAGAATCATTTTCAAAGGTAAATTAACCTGGGTAATTAGGGATTCTTTGTCCTAATTAATTTGATGGAGGAGAAGACCACAGTAAAAAAATGCTTGAGGGTTATAAACATGCGTAATATGTAGAGCGGGCCCTTGAACCAGTTAAAACTTCTCCAAAGTAAATTCTCCAACGTAAACTTCTCCAAAGTAATAGCTGGCTTACCGTGTGATCTCATCACCTTGATTAAACCGTAACAAGGTTTAAACATTAATTGTTGTTCCGATGTTACATTCTTTGTAGTTTTTGCATCATCATCTTGTTAGCCTAATCACACTACTACCACTAAGAACTTAAATTTCTAGGCTAAAAGATTGGTAAAAAGCTGTAAACTAATTACATCCCACTTACTTTTGGAAAGTTGTAATTAATCCTTTAGTTCCCATCTCTACTACCACTAATTTTCTTTTTTATAGCCTCTCCTTTATTTGGTTTCAATTTAACAAGCACCCTTCCATCTCTCTTTCTTTCTTTCTTTCTTTTTTTTGCAACACTTTCTTTTGGAATGCAATGCGGAAGGATGTGATTACGAGCCAATCACCTTGTGCGCACTTATGGATATGTGATGGCAGAGGAGAACAAACCGGAGATGGTTGGAAATATAGTTACTTGGGGATGATGACTTTTTGTATGAACTTTAAGTATAGGGACCATTTTGGTGGGAGAAATAATTTTAAACGTCAATCATAATATTTTACCAAAAGTTTAACAATGAGGGTAGGGCAAAATTCCCAATTTTAAATGCAATATTAAGAACCCCAAAACATATATATATATATATATATATATATATATATATATATATATATATATATATATATATATATATATATATATATATATTACCCCATATATGACTCATCGATCGGAAACTAAGCGTTGAGGGAATTATTCTTTTGCCTGCACTAAAAATTCCCTAGTAAATTAATTTATATTTAGAGCTTGGAGTTGGTGCATGAGGGGAATTCACAAGATCAATATTTCTAGCTAGAGGGAAAAGCAAAGAAAGCAATGGGGCAACCGCAGAAGAGGCTGGTAAGTATTTTCCTCCTTTTGGTAACCTTATTGCTGCTTCAAGTACTGTCATGGAGCAATGAGGATTGCCCCAAAGAAGACGGGTACTATGAGAGGCCTATAGGTGATTGTGAAGAAATGGGAGGAGCCTTCGTGTGTCAGCAAACCTGCTTGAGCACCTTCCGAGGGTTCCTTCGTGCAACCTGTGACTACTCCGGCAGTACTCGGACTCGCTCATCCTTCCAAAATCCTTGCCGTTGTTGTATCAAACAACAAATGAATTTTCTCCCTGGACATGAGTATCGAGGAGAGGAGGACAGTCTCCCGCCAGAAGAGTGGATCCCATCAGAGCTTCCGGCCTCGGCATTGACAGAAACCTTCTTTGACACATGCCCCCTGGAATCACACAAGTACCACATCATGGGAGATTGCCAGATTCTCAACAAGGACCTTTGCGTTGAAATCTGCCGGCAGACTTTTCAAGCTTTGTTTTCTGCATTTTGCCTCGACCAGTACATTGAAGAGGACAACTCCTCTTGGTCTCCCTGCGTTTGCTGTTACTCAGAGCCGCTTGAGCCTGGTTCTGAGTTCCTTCCAATTACTGATCATGATCAAAATTATGATGGAACAACATCTGGTGATGATCTGCCCCAACTTGGGGATGAAACAACGTCTATGATTCAGCCAGAAGATGAAACAATATCTCCACCAATACCCGATGCATGATTAATGACAACAACAATATCATATATAGTAGTAGTAGTAGTAAATAATCACAAGTCTCTGTCTTTTGTTTCTTCAATAATCTTGTGATGTAGTATATGATCAGTTGCTTGTTTTTACCCTCTCTCTTGTCAAATAAATAAAGAATTCACAAATATTCTCCAGACATTATAAAAGGGGAAATTATCATTAACATGCTTGAGGTTTGCCATAATATTCACGTTACCCTCTGTATTTTTGGAATTCATCTTTTTACACCCTGAGATTTGAGAAAACACTCTAATTTAACCCTAACAATAATCTTGCCCCAACACTTAATTTCCACTTTACAAACTTCCAAAAATTCATCCCCAACCCACATCTCCACAACACCTTAATCTTAATGCAGCTATTTCAGACAAATTATAGATCCAAAAAATGTAAATCATAAGCACAAAAACTCAATCAACTAAACGATTGTCCAAATTCAACTAATGCATCGCATCCAAATTTGCTGCTGGTGCTAGGAAGAGAGGTTGAGCGATTGTCTAACTTGGAGGTGCTGTCACAAGAAATAAACCCTATTCGTGGCACGAGATTGTGGTCGAGAATCCTGTTCGCGGTCGGTTCACTGATGAAAGAGTTTCCATCTACGGCGAAGTGAAAGACCACGAAGAGTGGGAGAAGATCGAGCAGTTCGAAATGGCCACCGATTTCAATAAAAGGTTGAAATTGATGGATGCGAGTGTTGGGTTCAAGTACTTTTGGGTATTTGTTAGGCACCGGAAATGGTGGTTGAACGAGTTGTCGTGGGAGTAGTGGACATTGATTGTCAAAATGTTGTTGGTCTCTAGCAATGCAAGCATCTATAATCTCAATACTAAATATGCAATCCACCAATGCATACTCAAGTTAGACCACAATCCAGAACCGATCATCAACAAGCATGCTGGTGATCAGAGAAGTTTTAAATCTTTAGTCTCAACATAAGAAACAGAAGGTCACTCCCTAAGTGTTTCACTCCGAGATTGGGAAGTGTACATGTGCATTGTGATCTTACCATGCGTTGTCAATCCATAAGCTTGCAAGTGAACCAAAACTCCTCCACCGATGTCCCAAAGGACGTTGCATGTCTTGCCGGTCGGATGGTCTTCCGTTCGGGTTGTAATGAGGCCACGCTTTGTGAAAGTGGTGTTCGGTTGAAGGATTTCAATAAGTGGAGCTTATATGAAAAAACTTAAGCTTACAAGAATACAAGCATCTAAAGATAGAACAAAAGTTACAACATCAAAACCCACACTTGCACCTTTTTCAAGCATCACACTCATTCTCACAATTTTTGAACTCTTTCAACACAAAATGCAATCCTGACATGCACAATAAATTCAAGTGCCTTTCTTTTACTTTTCATCTTTTTTTCTTTTCTTCATTTTCAGTCTTTCTATTTTCTTTTTCTTTGAACTTAGGCACACTTTTTACAAGAATTGTGATTGCATCACTTACTCTCACCTCAAAGCACAACAATTGATGATCCCCGCAAACTCACATTTTTAACACATCACAATATTTTTCCCACCTAATGCCCAAAATAATATGCTCAAGAAGTTTCATGGACAAAAAGGTAATACAATAGATGGGATATGGCTTATGATGTGGTTAATCAAAGAATCCGGCTTAAGGCTCAAAGGGGTTTATCTAATGAGTTAATGTACAGGTTGGCTATTTGGTCGGCTGGCTCATCCTAAATTCCCATCGTCATCCCAATTTAACACACAACAAATGTGGACTTGAAAGGGTTTCAAGCAAGCAAGTTCTAGCTCAAACGCACGGTAAGATACTCTCAACAAAGATTATGTCACACATAAGTCATACTTCGAAAAAATTTGACACAAAAACTCACAAGGTAGAATTCTCTATTTAAAACATTGAGGACAAAATTCTACCACTTCAATGATCACAAACATAAAAGTCGACAAAGGTTCTAGACAATAATCAAACTTACTGGGGCAAAGGAATCATGCTGAAGTAAGAAACAAAACTAGATGCTCGCATGGTGTTTCAATCAAATCTATCATACATAAAAGTATAACCTCACTTCCCATCAGAAACGTAAGCACAACCCCCAAACTCGAAATAAGCAATGTCGTCATGCGCAGAAGGGAGATGAAAAAGAGGGGGAATGTGAGGTTATACCTGGGGGGCCAAGTTATGCCCCCGGATCCTGCGTGATGATGGGATCGGCCTCAGTACCGGCCTCGGAGCTGTTGGAAGGGGATTGAGAGGTGCACAACTCAAAGCATCCACGTGATTTTATGCTATGAAAAATGATCATCCACCTGAAAATTAAGCTCGCACGTCAATGTACTGAATTTTTTATTGAAACATGAATTTAAAGAAACTTAAAGGAACTAAAACATGAAATTTGAAACGGTTGAGTTACCTCCCAACAAGCGCTACTTTTAAGCCTTTAGCTAGCCATGGATGATGAAGGGAAAGTCAAGTAATTCCCTTTGGCCTCCTATTATCCACAACATGAAGATCAAGAGGGTGTTTCCTTCCAAGGTCCACTAGACTCATATTTCTTGGAGGTTTCCATGGCATGCATCCCATTCTTTTCATCCACCCTTCACAACACTTATCAAACTTGAAGTTTTTTACATATTCATCTTAGGGCACTTGAGAGCAAGGAGTGAGTGTTGCTCCTAAAAGTAGCTTCACATTCTCAATTGTCCACTCATCCCACTCAAATTCTTCTCCACACTATTCTTCTATGTTTTGCTCCAAGTGGTCACATTTCTCTTCCAAATCCCAATATTCGAGTGTTTGTTCATGGCTCTCATTTGTGGTATCATTTTGCACCTCTTAGCTTTCCATTAGGTCACAAGAGGACTTATTGGTGCTAGACTCCTCTTGTAGTAACTCTTGTATATCTAAAACCATTTGTCCACATAAAGCTTCCATGTTCTTCAATGATCCCCTTGTTTCTTCTTCTCCATAGGCCATCTTGTTGGTCAAAGTGTTAAAATTCTCTTCAAACATGTCGTTGCCTTCTCTCATCTCCATAGCCAAGTTCTCTATTAACTCACTAAGAGAGGGCTTGTCTTCTATTTGAAGCTCCATGAAGATTGGTGAAAGGTGGGGACTTTCTCTTTGAAATCTTTTCTCTTTCCTCTTTTGTTGTTTTCCCGTATTTCATTTACAAAATCTTCCAACATTTGATTCATGGAAAGCAACACTTCATTTTGTTGCACAAGAGGTGGTTCCTTCGTTACTTTGCCTATGTCCTCCTCACTTTGAATGTTGTTTGCCCTCATTTCATTCAAAAGATCATCTAACATTCGTGTTATGGAAGGAAATGCTTCATTTCGTTGCACAAGAGGTGGTGGAAATGTGGCATAATGTACACTTACAAATAAACCAACTTACTAAATAATGCGCGCAAATATGATCAAATTCGCTCAAATGCATGATGGAAATGATTTGAAATACTTGAAAATGTTATATGTGTATGCTACAATATCTGGAAATTAATTTCCAGCTTCGTGATTATCAAGGCTTAGCAGGAAGCATGTCAGATAATGAATTTACTAATTTACCCCTTAGTTTCAATTTACAAACTTTTGTCTTTTCTATTGATGAAAGGTACAAACATGTAAACTCATCACCTAACCTTCCATTATTGCATTCAAATTTTGAATCATTTCAAGAAATTATTTTCTTCTCTCTTGCACTGAACACAACCTATATAACAAAACTTTCAAGCCCTTTGATCAGGAAATTAATAACCACAAACAAACAACTGAACTTTTCAACTTATAATGAATCAATTATTGAACTATTTATCCAATTGAATAAATCATTGAACTTTCAAAATTGTACCAATTTAGTCACTTTATCTGAATTTCACTGATATTTCAGAAGGAATAACGATGTCGATTGAGCGAGAAGTTAAAACTGGAGTACTTCTAAGTGTTCGATTAAAAAGAAACATATAGAATACTATGTCGTCTTCCATCACTTTAGTCACACTTATTACTTTCTTATTACTTTCCTTTTGGTATTTTCTTAACATGTTTTTCTAATCAAACATTTAGACATTTTAGGTTTAGCTTCATACCCAATACATGTCATTATTCATTCTGAACCATCACCAAAACTCACATGAAGTGGCTAAATTGATACACTTTTTATAGTTCAGTGATTTATTTGGTCAGTAGCCAATTCGTAATGGGTTGAAATATTCGGTATTTGTTTTGTGTTTTTGCCAACTAATATATGAAATGTATAATAGTTTGACTACCTTTTCAATTTTTTGTCCAACGGAAGAAAAAATTAAAGAAGAGGTAAATGAAGGAAGCAAAGAATGCGGCGGGAAAGAAGTGGAGCGGGAAAATATAGCCATGATCAAAGCGTGGAAAACAACAAGGAATAGAGAGGTGTAGCAAATTAGAGGCTAAAAGAATCAGCCTAAGGAGACGCGATGCGACACAAGACAAGGCCCTAAAGAGACGTTCGTGACAAAACTTGGAGATTAAGCGCAGACTTGACCAGGGTTCTGTTGCCCAAACCCAACTTCGATTTGTTTTTTCCCCACAAAATACCTTTCAATTCACCATCAAATCATCTTGAACTTTTTCTCTATTCATGTTTTTGTTTCCCAGCACACCCGTCCAGCTGGTATGTTTCCTTCAAGATCAACTGATTAATCTCAAATTAAACATTATTAACAACTCAATTTATCACCTTTCAGTATTAAAGTTGGCGTCTTTACCTGACATTACTCAAAAGTTTGTGTCTTGTTGGATTTCCTTTTTGTGATATTTGATGGGTGATCAGAAAATGTCTCGCGGAGGCATGAGGAAAGCTCTCGGGGCCATCAAGGACACAACTACGGTGTCTCTGGCGAAAGTCAGCAGTGATTACAAGGTAATAATGTCAGGTCTGGTCTCTCATTAGGACAATCAACTGCAAGCCCTGTTCAATAAAAAAATTTTGGGAAGAAAAGTTTGTGTTTTGTAAAGATGGGTGTAATGATTGTGAGAGACAAAGTTGGGAATGATGTTGAATTTTGAATATTTTGGGGGAAAAAGTTGGAGAAATGGGTGCAAAAGAACACACTCTAATAACACCTTCTGGATTCTGTAGGACTTAGATATTGCAATTGTGAAAGCAACAAATCATCATGAACGCCCTGCTAAAGAAAGACACATCCGCGGTAATAATCAAATCCTCTTCTTTCCTGTAGACAAACAGAGAAACCTGCAGAAATGCATCTTGTGTTCATGTCCTTGTGCTTCGAATTGCAGCTATATTTGCCTACATTTCAGCAGTAAGACCTCGAGCTGATGTAGCCTACTGCATCCATGCTCTAGCCAGACGTTTATCAAGAACGCGTAATTGGGCGGTACATCAAATGTTAGCGTTGATTTGATTCTCTTATATGACATTATGTCCTGAGAATTTAACAGGCTTAGTACTGCTCCTTGATACATTCAGGTTGCTTTGAAGACTTTAATAGTCATCCATCGCACTCTGAGGGAAGTAGATCCTACCTTTCATGAAGAACTCTTGAACTTTGGTAAAAGGAAGATACATATGCTTAACATGACTCATTTTAGAGATGACTCTAGCCAAAATGGTACTACAATATTCCTGGTGAATCATTTTCTTTTCTGAAAACCCTGACTTCTTCTTCACGTAAACATTTTTAAAACTGGATATATGATTTTGGCAGCATCGGATTATTCTACATGGGTTCGTAACTACGCGTTGTTCTTGGAGGAGAGGTTGGAATGTTTTCGTGTCCTCAAGTATGATATCCAAGCAGAGCGCCTTGTAAGAAGCATCTATTGGATCATGAATTTCTTGATCTTGCTTAAACTGGACCACGAATTTCTCTTGATCATGATTTTGTTGTAGAGAATGAAAGATTTGGGTGTGGAGGACTTGCTTGAGCAGTTGCCAGCTTTACAACAACTTCTATTTCGTATTTTGAATTGCCAGGTGATTTAATTTCCTATAAATTTTGTCATTTTTCAAACTTTTTATAGCTAGCTTTGGAGCCTTACTGAATCTCAACATGTACAGCCTCAAGGAGCCTCAGTTTATAATTGTGTCGTACATTCAGCTCTGGCGATGGTGAGTTAACTTTCTTAGCATATGCATGATGTTCGTCTAAATTACACAGATGTTCTTTTCTAAATAGTTTTAACTTTTTGTCCTAACAGATGGCTTCTGAAAGTGCAAAAATCTACCAAGCGATAAATGATGGTTCATCAAACCTAGTGGACAAGGTAGTTTACTTTCAAATTTCTTTCGGAAATGCAATGCTCATCATCAAAAACCGTAACTAATCATGCACAATGTTGATATTTTGTTTGTCAGTTCTTCGAAATGCAACGATCTGATGCTTCGAGAGCACTGGATATTTGCAAGAGGGCTAGACAACAGGTGAATGAGTACTTTTTTCTTTATTTTTTTTCTCTTTCTTCCTTTTAGTCATTTTGTGATTATAAATGGAGAGTTAAACACACCCTAATATTCATTCAGGCAGAGAGGCTCAACGAATTCAATGAAATGTGCAAGAATCTCGATGTTAGCCGTGCAGAGAGGTTTACCAAGTTAGAGCAGGTTAGTTTAACAGGTCCATTAATTAATCACTTGACAGAAGTACTTTATCAACTCCACTGACATTTTGCTTCATTTTCTCTTTGTATTTGCATGAAGCCCCATGAATCTTTCCTGCAAGCCATGGAGGATTTCGTACATGAAGCTCCTCGATCTTTAAGGATGCACAGTGATCAGATTTCGGACAGTACAACTTCAGCATCTAAGGAAGTTTTGGTCGTTGAATCCAATGAATACAACAAAAACACAGAGGGTCTTCCATCTCCACCTCCACCTGAACCAGTTAAAACAAAAGAGCCAGTTGTTATGCCTGACTTAATGGTAACATTTTTGTTGATCCCTATTGTTTTGTGCTAGCATCAGATCTCTGATTGCAAAGTAGCAAATTTCTATCTTCTGTTTGGTTCTCTGGTTGTAGGCTCTAGATGACCCTGTCCCAACTGTTCCAGAAGTAGATGAAAAGCATGCCATTGCTGCTTTGGCCATAGTGCCCATCGGTAACTTTCCTTTTTACGATTTAGGATATACAAATAAAACCATATCATGTGAATATGTTGAATCATAAAATGGATGAATCCTTAAAATTCAGGAAATGAAAATAAAATTTATACTAGTTTTCCACTAAGTTTTAAGCTCTCATTTGCTCTAAAAACTTTGGTTAGTACCTGATAGAAAATGCAGTAATTTCCAACATGTCTGTTATTCCAGGTGATCAAACAGGGTGCGCTGGTCCACTGCAACCAAATGGAGCAATGGCCTGGGATATAACCCTCATCCCTAATCCAAGCCTGAACATCAATGCTTCAGTCGCAACCGCTCCAAACAAATTGGTACTCTTTTTTTCTTTCAATCCACTTCTTACTTCATCCCTGTACATAATCTCATTTCATGCGTTTGATTATTATCATTGTAATGCTAATATGTCTTTGGTTTTATCTCCAAAGCCTGGAGGTCTTGACAAGTTTACTTTAGATGGCCTATACGACGATGCAATCAGAAGAAACCACCAACAGAACTCAGGCCTCAATCACTGGGAACCAGCAGTCTCAATGTATGGCAATGGCACGTTGCAGCAACTGGCTCATGACCCTTATTATGCAACCAACATGGCTACAGCTGCTCACATGGCTGTAATGAGCAACCAACAACAAGCCCTGATGTTGCGCCAGCAGACATTGAATCATTTTGGGACTTCTTATGCAGCTGCAGGATCTTTCAGCTCAGCTATACCGGCTCCAGCATATAACCCGTATGCAGGCATAATTTAGTTGCTTTAGAAACAAGAAACCGTTCTGTATCCGTGCGTGCCAAGACATTGCAAGATTTTTGGAGATGGGGGTCAAAGGTCCTTCTAGGGTTGATGATGTTTTTGGTAATAACTAGCAGCAGCGTGAGTAATTAGTTGACTTTAAATAGTTTAATAGGTAATAATGCCTTTGGGGCAACACTGATCTTTTTGTTAGTTGATGATGAAGGTGTTGATGCTTCACCGGCAGGTTCCTGATCTTGTTTAGTCCTTTTTCCTCTTTTGCTTAGTTACACCTTAATTAGCATGGATTTGTGGTAAAAGTTTTTTAGTTCATTGATTGATAATTTGTTACTCTATAACTATAGGGTAATCTTGATCCATACATCAAGGTTGACATCTATGTTTAAGTACTTCTTAAAGCAAGTGTTAAAAAGGTAAAAGTATGACCAGCATTTACCTTTTACCGTTTATTTATGCCTGTTTCCCCCTTCCAGTTTTGTGTTTATCATCATGTTCTCTGTTTTATGTGAATTTGGTTGGAGACATTAATTTTGCTAATTAAAATACTTTTTTATATAAAAAAAGCAATTAATTCATATATACTCTCATACTTTCCATGGGCCAACATCTATTTATTAAAGGATTTAGACAAGAATCTGACACCCAATAAATCTTACTCCTAGCTTTTTCATGGGAAAAAAATACTATACATGTATACGGTAGCATTTGCAATCATGAATTGAAATTAAAGAGTGATGGATTAACATACTCTTATCACAAATTCAATATCCCGATGTGAGAAACCTACCAAGTGTGGAGGCCCCACCTTCATAAATCCTGCTGCGTCAACCGTATAACACCATCACTGAATTAGCCACCTATGGGATTAACAATTATTTTTTTTTTCCACGCTCTTAATTGAGAAAAAAAAAACAAAGTGAAATGAATTGAATACTTTTAAAAACTTAAGTCCCCCATGAAATCTCTATCTTGGTTATTGAGGAAAGATTTGACATCAACTTTTGGTTCTCCAAAATTGAAGCAGAGATAGTTTGAAAGGAAAAAAGAGCAAGACACTTGAAACATGCTATTAGTACAATAACAAAATTAGGTGACTTCTTATGTGAATAGTTTTTTTAAAAAAAAAAACGTTTAATTGACTTATCAATTAGTTCTATATGAATTTTAAATTAAAATAAAATAAAAAACTTCATAGGAGTTCAGGATTCCCACCACCGTCGGTGGCACCTTTGTGCACCTGATTGGCCCGCCAATCGAGGGTGTCTTGTCTTCCAAATCGTCGTCTGCCTTACGTGTTGTCCACTGCCGTCTCTTTCTCCCATTGTCGTTCTGCTCCAATCTCCATCATGTACAACGATTTCGATTCGCGGAACAGAGGTAGATGGTGCGGTGCTTGTGTTGAGGGTAGTTTTTCTGCTAACAGCAAGACAGAGCGGAGGCCCGTCATGCCTGGCAGAATGATTTCTCATTCTAGGGACTGTCTCCCTGGTTGGTCTTGGTGTTGCATAAATTGAACTCTTGGTGCTATCAATGATCTTGACCTTCCAAGACAACTTGAGCCCGTTCGACGGGACATGAATTGGTCTCAACAATTTTTGGACTTGTCTGGAGCAGGTCCTGTACCAATTCCAGTGTACCGGATGGCATGAGGTGTGAATGACTTTTGATATTCGTGGATCTTGTCGTTGATGGGGTGGACAATCTCAGGGCCATATCTTTCACCATCATTTTGACATCTCAGGTTCTTCGTATCAACCGTTTGGATGTTTCTCTTTGCATCACTGCTGGTTATCTTTCAATTTTTTATTACTTTTGCTTCGTTGTTCCTGGTAGTTATTTTCAATTTTCGCTAATCCTCCTGTTGCATGAGGTTTTTGGGATTTTCTGTTTCTACTATGTTACTCTTAAAGATTTGTATTATGATTCATTGAATTAATAATATAAACATTTCTTGTTCAAAAAAAAATTAGGCTTTCGGGTTATCCAAATCGAAGGACAAAATGCTTGTATGTATTAGTGGCTAAATGAAAGAATTATATATATAACAATTACAAACCTTTGCTAAATTGTGTATGGTAGGGTGTATGGTGTTGTAGTTTAGTTGTGGTGGGGTGTAGTTAGAGGAAAATATTTATTTTACCTCATACTTTCAACCCTTTTTCATATTGAACCCAAATATTTTCAATCTTATATTTTGACATTTTAACATTTTATCTTTCATTTCTTTTGCATATCGATCCAAAATATTTTCAATATTATATTTTGATATTCTACATTTTCTTAACCTTTTTTTTCTTAATTTTTTTAAAAATTTTGTTTGCTGAAAGAATAACTTTATTCTACTCCACATTTTACTTTCATTCATTTTTCATATTGGTCCCAAAATGTTTCCAATCTTATAATTTAGATATTTCAATATTTTATTTTTTTCTATCTTTTTTCTTAATACTTTCACTTTTTACATTTAATTTCATTTTTATAGTAACTAGGTTCTTTCTTTAGAAGTGATGCGATGAAATAACATTTTTTTTGTTCTCTTTTGTTTGTTAATGGACTAACTCTCTTTTAGTATACGGTTTTTTTTTGTTCTTCTGTATAATTTACATGAAATTTTGTACGGGTAGCTAAATTGGACATAGAAAAATATAGAATGAAAAAGAAAGAAACAAAGAGAGAAAATGGTATAAATTTGTTTATAAAAGTAACTCAGTTAATTAAAAATAAATAAAAGGAACTTAAGTGCGGATCCTTTATCTTTTATTATTATTACAGTTTGCTACTTATGTTTTTGTTTATTATTCTTATAGACTCTATTTACTTTATAAATATTTATAAATATTTGAGTTAAATATTTAATCTTTAAATATGAAAATTAAATGAACCAAATTATTTGAAGAATTGACCAATGAAAGGAATTTTAAATATTTAGGGTGAATATTCAATATTAAAGAAAGGAAAAATAATAATAAAAAATATATAGAAGAAAAGGAAATATAAAAAAATAGAGTTCTAACTTTTTTTAGGAGCGTGAAAGAAGATAGCCGAAGTTTCAAATGTTGTTTTAGATAAATATAATACTCCGTAGCACATAAAACATGGTAAATCTCCACGCAAATAAGAAAAAAATAGAAAAAGAGACAGAAGTAAGAGAGAGAAAGATGCTGAAAACTGCAAGTAATTAACACTCCAAAGCAATCGAAACTGGATCAAACATTTCCACTCAAATTGTAGACGGACGGCTGGATGAATTTCTCCTGAATCAAACAAGTATCTGTTATCGTTTCGCAAGAAAAATCGGTTACAGAGAAGAAGAAGAAGAAGAAGAAGAAGAAGAAAAATCATGTCTTGGCTCTTGAAATCGCTTCAAACGGATGATCCCGATTCGCCACCGTCGCCATCCCGGAACGCAGGTTTGAAGGACTTGTCGGAGCTCGGCCAGACAATCGGCCGCCAACTGCGTGGAGTTGCCTCATTTCTCGCTCCACCGCCATCACCGTCCCTATCGCAGCGGTCTGACGACTATCCTCCGCAGCCTTCCGAAACGCTTGTCGGTATCCGGAGCGATCTAGCTGAGATCGGAGGTAGCTTCAAAAGTGGGTTTTCTGTGCTATCGGGCAACAAGGCTGTCTCCGAAATTTCTAGATTCGCCTCCAGTTTGTGGCAGTTCGAGAGTCGAGATGGTGACGAGGATGATGAAAATGTCGAAGAATATGGTGGAGTCCCGGGAACGGCTGATGACACCGTTGAATTTGTTAGGCAGATCTCGACGAGGCCGGAGCTTTGGACTGATTTCCCTATGCCCATAGATAATGGTAATTGCATTACTTCGCATGATAAAGTCGTCTTCAGCTTTACGTTGTCTCTGTAATTTGATATTCTCGAGTCTCTCTACTTCGATGCCAGTAGTAATTTCAGATGACGGTATAGAAGATTTACCTGCTAGGGGGATAATTGGAGTTAAAGATTTTAATGTAACGTCTTGGGTTTGAGTATCTTTGAAGCGCTTGATCTGGAATAGTTGGGCGGCTGTACTTTTAGCATTTTTTTGGATAACATTGGATTAGGATGCACATAGTTAATGGCTTAAGCAGGCAATTGCTTATAGGTTGAAGTGCAGCTAACTGCTTGTTGATAACGCTGTTGGATGTTTAGAGCTTTTGAGTTATTCAATCTGTTCACAATACCTCTGTTCGTGCTCTTTTTCTTCCCAGAAGAACCATTGTGCTTTAAAGCTAGAATAGTTATCCTCTCACTGCCATAAAAGCTGTATCCTTGAGCTGCTACAGACACTAGAATGGCTATTGTTGTGAATGGAAATGGAAATTATATGCATGGTAAGGCTTTGGAAGCTTATGGACACCATGCTTTTTATTCTTTTATCCTTGGTTCTCAATGTGTTCATTCTCATAATATCACATTATCCTATTTCTTTTCTATAAATGTGTTTAGGCCTTCAAGTTTGCCTTTAATGCTACAGATTTCAAAATGTCTCATGCTCAGAGAGAACATGCTTCAGTAATTGAAGATTTACTCCCAAGTTTCGCTGCTCTAAGAGCTAAGGTTCAAAGTGACCTGGGGGAGAGAAAATTTTGGATGATCTACTTCATATTGTTGCTGCCAAGATTGAATGAAGATGATTTTGAGCTTCTTTCAACTCCAGAGGTAAGATTTTTTTTTTTTTTGTGATTTAGTTCTGTGATTTCGTATAACCCTGTCATGTTATGATTGTCAATCATTTTTTAATGTTTTTTTTTCTTGTTTTCCATCTCGGGTCTTAAGTTTTAGAGTTGTTGTATTAAGTAATTGTTGAGAACAGGAAAACATGTACTCCCTTCATCCCATAAAGATTGATCCATTTCATTTTCAGCATTTAATCTATGATTTATTTTCTTCGACATGTTGACGTATAAAGTCAAATAATTTATATGCATATGTTATTTCAATGTGTCTAGTTTCTAAATATATTTATATATATATATATATATTTTAAAAACAATAACAAAATCTTCCTAGTTAAAAATTGAGTCAAATACAAGTATAAAAGTCAAACGAATCAATCTTCATGGGACGGAGGGAGTAGTCATTAGCACCATACCCAGCCTGAAATTAGGGTATTTTCTTACTTTTCTTTATGGTGTCTCTTGTGCTTGTGACTGGACTAGTCTTTCATGTGGCAACTATTAGTTAATCAAATAGATTAGATGGAGACCTGAAGATAGCATAAAGGAGGGAGAGATGGCAAATCAGTACCAGCACTTTAAGAATTCCATATATTATTTTAAAAAAATGAAAAACACTTTTTGCATTGTGTACCATGAGTAAATATAAAGTGCAATAGTTGGACAAGATTCATAAAGCACAATAGCTGGACAATATAAAGCACAAAAGATCGACTGGAGACACTAATTATCTCCAGCTAAATACAGGGAAAAAATATATATAAAGCGCAATAGCTGGACAGGAACCTAACCTTTTGTCTCATAATTTCCTCTAGAATATAAAGGCATTAAAATTTCAAAGCAAACTTTCAAAGTGAAAAGCACTTTACCTGTGATTGATGAGTACAGAGCTATTCTTCCACAGGTGTAACCGAGAATTATTACACCAACAGTTTTGTAGATAATAATCATTATGATTGGCAATTTTGTTTAGGGCATTGAAAAGTAGTAGTAAAGTGGTAAGCAAATCAGTTGCACATTGGTGAAAATAATAGCATGTAATAACATAGTACATCATATGTATTCACTTTCTTTTGTATCTGATCCTTGGCAGAGGCCACAGAATTCTCTTCTTCTTCCTGACATTCAAACATCCCCCTTCATCTGCCAATACTGCCCCCTTTCTTACTTGTGTCAACATGGCCATCTACTAGGATGAATACATGGTTACTAGGTTAGGAACTGCATATTCTACAAGAACTTATTTTCTTATTTTTGTTATTCTGAACAGCACTACAAGAACTACCTTTTTTTACGGATGCATTTAAGTTATGGAAACAACATGACAAGGAAGATATATGGTGGAAAAGATAAAGAACGGTAGTGAATAATTGGACTAAACATAATTCCATTAGTTTAAATGTCATTACCATTGAAATTCGATTGATATATTGTTAGTAATTTGGTACACAAGCATTCAAAATGGAAATTGCACTTAGCTCTTAGCTACTGGCATTACAAGAGGCAACACAAGACATACTTGACCGTTTCTTAGAAATATCTCTTCCATGCAAGAGGAACACCTACATCTGATTATGCGGTGCAACCCAATAGCTTAAGAAGGGAGCGCATCTGCAGTTGTGGCCTACAAAATATACGAACCCAGTAAGAAACATGGTAAGCTAGTATGGAACAACAAGTAGATTTCAACTCTAAGTTGTCAATTTTTACCAAATAAAAGAGTGATTCTCAATCAAAAGCCACTTACCAGACATTAATTTTTTGGACTTTTAAGGTTCTACCTTCGTCGTTCTCAGCCATTGTTATGGGTATGTGGGTGGGTTTTCTATCATTCTGATGCTAGGGTTAGTGAATTTGATGAGAATCGTCACTGGGGATGGTTTATATTTTACCGATAAATATGTCGATGCCAAGGAACTGATTCACAACCAAGTCTAAAGTATTAGACCATCAAGTGACCTCTGAGGGAATAAGGACGAAATTGCAACCAACATTGAGGACCAGAGACACCTTGTGATATTTACCTATGAAATTTTTGAAGGCTTGAATATTTGGATTACGTTACATAATAAATACATAGTTAGTTATAGTCATATGAATTGTATGTGACCATTAAGAGAACTACTAGTGTTTAACTTATATTCCTTCCGTCCCATAAAGATTGTTGTGTTTGACTTTGATGTTTCAAGCTGTAGTGTTTGACTCAATTTTATTAAGATAAAGAAAAAAAAATCAATTTTTTTTTGAAAGTTTAGATTGCAAATTATGAGAAATATATGAATCATAATTTTACATGTCTTTGAATTCATAAAAATAAATCGTAGATTAATTACTGTGAAAACAACAACAAAAAAACTGCAATTTTTATGGGACAGAGGAGGGAGTATATTCCTTCTTATATGGTCACACTTCTATCACATTTTGGTAGTTTTTTTCTTTTTTTTTCTTACTTTTGGTACTGGTATGTGAGAAAACAGTGTTGGGCAACACTATTCGAGTATTAGGCTCTATTTGGGAGATTTGGGAAGAATGTATAGTTGTATGCCTTCTTTGTGTCATGGGAAATAGAGGGGACGGATCGTCATGTTGCTCTCACTTTCCCTCATGTGCACTGTTCATCCATCCAAATTGGGGAGAAACAATTTGTCCCATCCATTCTCTCCCGGTAGTATTAAAATCCAGAGTATCAGTGTATAACATTCTCCCTCAGACAAAGTCACCCCCATCCACACCCATGATTTGAGCAAATGATCAGGTGTTAAGATTCCAAGTTTTAACCTCTAGGGTTTCGCCTAAGGGAAATCTTAATTTTTAAAAGTGTTATTGGAGAAATGTAAGTTTGGAAGTAAACCAACAGTGAACACACATTTTTTACATGAAATTTGCATGTTGTGCTACTTGTTTTCTGCATGATATTAGCACTTTTCTGTCATCTCACTATTTCATTGGCTTCAGAGGAAAGACTGTATTCTTCAGAGACATACTTTGTTCAAAGCTGCTTATGTTCATGGATTTGCTTGAAATCTTATCGTCAGTGACCTAATCTTTTGCAGGTTCTCGAAACAAGGGACCTGCTTTTGCAGAAGCTGCGAAGTGCCCATAAAGAAAGTGACAGTTCCCATGGTGTATCTGAGGAGCACGGTGAAGTCCACGAGAGTCGAGCAGAGGTGGGAATCAGTGAGATTACGAACCGGTCAAAGAGGTTAGAGATTGAAAGTGAAGAGGAAAATGAGCAGTGGTTGGAAGAGGCAGATGTTCCCGGCGACACTTCTCCACACAGAGAGGAGAGAACTGGAGAAGAGGTTGATTTGGATGTTTCGTTCAGTGATCTCGAAGATGATGACAGCAACAACAATCTTCCTAATCAACGCAAATCGACACATGAAGTAAAAGGATCATCTCCCACAGGATCAAATGACTGGGTTCAGCTGAATGAAGGTTCTGAAACTCAAGGTGGCTCAAAAAGACCCAGCCCTTCCAGATCTCGTGATAAAGACTCAGAAGGTGAGTCAAGTGATTGGCTTGCTGTTGATGATTTCGATTGAGAAGAGAATCTGAATTCGGTACTAAATTCATTGTAAAATTTCCATTTTACCGGTTCTGCTTATACTCATGGTCATGGATCAATCAACCTGAGACGCAAGTGTTGTAGTTTAGGTTAATAAACCTGTCAATAGCTACACTATTTGTTCCCTATTCCTATGCTGTTGCAATTAACAGCTGTACATAACACTTCAGTTCATAATGTCACGTTGCAAAGAACAATTTCGTCCTTAATCCTCAAGTTTTAATGTGCACCCTCCTTTTGCTTGTTGTCTCTAGAAGCATGATTTCTCTGTTAGTGATATTCTTACTTATGGAGTATCTATCGTTATGGACAGTTAATGGGTCATGCCTATTAGCTCTAGCCTCTAGACGTGATAAACAACAATAGGCACATGCAATAGCAAGACCTCATCCTCATGAGAAGAAAACTGATTCAAAAGGTCCAGTTTGGTTGGAAGTGATACTCATAAATATATAGTGATGCTCATAAATATATATTTATTTTGATGGGTTCTCGTAATCTAATTAGGAATCATCATTCACCAATTTGTTGGATTCACTTTACCGACTCTATATTAGATATCGTTAGAAACCATTTACTATTTTCGAAAAATACAACAGACATTGATAAGTTTACAATGTTTTTTTTTAATAAAGAAAACTTATTTTTTTAATGAAAACTCATTACAAAATAAGTCGAGTACAACAAACTAAAATACTCAGAATATGTACATATAAAACAGGCCGTTAAAGGAGAAATCTTCACGTAAGTAGAATTATTATGAAAAGCCAAAATCACTAACGCTAGGCTCACCTATATCGGTTTCAAAAGGTTTATAAGCAAACTAATGACGACGGTCATGACCACTATGATGTTAAAATCATTTGGAATCCATATCCTAGCATTACCCTTGAACAGTACCAGCGCATCATAGTATGCTAGGGAGAGCATTAGCCTTAGTAATAATGGGAAACACAACAACCTATTTCTGTAGCTACTAGCAAACAAACAAAAAATTAAGCAGAATTGAAGCAAAAATAAAGAGTTCTTAACAACCGAACAGAAGTTAACTTAGCCGAAACTAAAGTAGCTGAAACATAAAGAAAAACTCGAGCTTCAAACGAAGACCACCCACAAGCTAACCTGGGGAGCTCGATACCTTGCCAACCTGGGACCTAGAGGTTCATGGTACAATGCAGGGCAAGCCTGGCTCAACCATGCTGGTTCAGAGAATATATCCTACCAAATCCACTTTATCAAAATCCTCAAAAGTCGGAGCGTTTCACAACAATAGTGACGAAAAACAGAGGCCTAGAGGAGGAGCAGGCACAATCGGTGTCCATAACCGGGTCAGAGAACCACCATCAGTGCCGACGAGGACCAGGCGGCACCGCCATGGCCGCACAACCTCCCATGCATAACCTATAGGACTCATACGTTTAATCGAAAACCTATAGGACTTGTATTCGCACGCTAAACACACTCGAAATCCATTGAGACATTTCATCACACCATCTATGCACTAAATATTCATACATCTCATTGATATCTATAGCTCTAAACAACCACATTACATATATTTTCAGCCAATAAACAAGCATAGAACCACAATCACATACACATAAATCATCTCCTTCTTCTTCATTTTCTTTATTTCAGCTTCCACCCCACCAACTCGAGCCTTCACATCATCCTCCGCAGCCCCACCAAATTGTTCGTTTTCTTCATGAATTGTCATCCTCACCACTGTTTGCAGACCACATCTGCAAGTCTTCCTCAAGTGGATGTTGGAGAAGCTACTTGAAGACCAATTGGATGCCATTTTCGAACTGAGATCGTCTGGATTGGATTCGCATATGTTATAACACAAATTTTTAACGATCGAGTCCTATACATTTAATAAAACCTACGTGTCCACTTACAAACGCCGTTACTGCCACGTGTGAGCCAGTTATGCAAAAACATTAGTTTAGGACTCAAATGAGCTACGTTTTAACTCGAAAAGTTTTAGGACTCCCTTGTTAGATTTCGCAAACCTTTAGGACTTCCCCAAATAAATTGCCATCAGAATTCTCATTCTTTATAGGAGATTTCTGAGGTTTAAGTTGCACCTTTTGTTAGTTATCTGCATGTCTGGCAACACACCACTTTGTGTGTTTGTTTGGGAATAACGTTAACGTTTAATATTAGAGGTTGGAAAATGTTATCATGATCATTCCAAAATTTATTCAACCTCTAACTCTAATCTCAAACATTCTTCCCAAATAAACCCTCAGTGTGTGATCTATTGCCTTCTAATTTAGCACGAAAATATAGTTTAATATATTATGGTTTAGTTTGACAAGTATCAACAGTTTTTAACAAACTACGTACATATGGAGGGGGAGAATGTATGGTTGACAGCCTCAGGTATGAATCTGTAGAATCGATGGTTTATTTATGGCTTTGGAGGTTTTATTCTCTGATGATACAGTATGGACCTGTACTTTGTTCCCTTGTGGTTGTGGTACACAACTTGACAGACAAGAAATAGACATGAACCAGACTTGAACTTTCATTGTTGTAGTATCAGAAGACGAAAAGAAAAGGTTAAATAGAAAAAGAAAAAGAAAATAGTAAAAGTGGATAAAAGTGAAAGAGCAAGTCTTAATCTATAGCTAACAAATTTATTGTCATGAAACTCAACATGAAAACAATTATCATGCATATATATTTGTATTTTTAAAAAAAGGTAAATATTTTTTCAATTTTATTTAAATTGAGTTTTATTGACAGTACTTATAACACGATGTTTTTTACATACACAAAATTTGATATCTAAACCTTGCATAAGGCATATATATATATATATATATATATATATATATATATATATATATATATATATATATATATATATATATATATATATATATATATATATATATATATATATATATATATATATATATATATATATATATATATATATATATATATATATATAGAGCGGTAGATGAAGAACCCGAGAAGACATGCATGTGAAAGCGTCCAAACAACCGATCAAATGGTGTGGATAAAATAAGTAAACTCATTAATGACTTGTTGACAAATAAAATTATTCGAGGGACACATGTGACACTCATATAACATCTCGTGACCCTTTAGGATATTCTTTTTTTTTTAATGTCAGAAATCTTGAAATATCAGGAGGTGTCACTGCTGCTTTCAGACAAAATCATGTTGGACTTACTCTTCTTCTGTCCATACGCTTTTGGATTATTGTTCTTGCACTCTGCACCTTAATTTACATATAGTGTGTCCGAGCTGCCAATTTGTAGCAAGAAAAACTGGCACAAATTTGAAAATTGGAAGAAAAAAATTGGTGAGAGTCAAAGTTTTTAGGAATTGTTTGGATTTTGAGTTGTTTTTTTGTTCAGATAATACAACCATAATCTGACATTTCCTCGCCACTCAGAGGACTCAACTTGTGCAACTTACACATGCACCACTCACTTTCAACCACAATGAAGAATCAATGATTGAAGTGAATTCTGCATTTCTATTACTTTCGATGTTCGGCTTTTTCGAGTTCTCGCAAATTTCAGCCGGTTATCGAGCTCGATTTCGGAGCTCGGCCGTGCTGTTTCGTGATAGCTCGAATTTCAGCGGACAGAGTGAGGTAGGCGTCGTTTGAGCTGATTATAAAGTTCGCCTCGATTAGGCTCGAAGTGGCTCGTGAAGCTCGAAAAAATTGAGATATATTACATTAATTCAATAAAATATAATAGATTCGTGAAGCTCGTTTAGGCTCGATTATAAAGTTCAGCTCGAAGTGGCTCGTGAAGGTCGTGAAGCTAATAGGTTCGGGCTCGATCGGCTCGACTCGAATCTAATAGGCTCGGGCTCGGCTCGTTTGTTAGGCTCATGTAGGCTCGCGAGCCTCATCGAGCCGAACCATTGAGGCTCGAGCTCAGCTAAAAAACGACTCGAGCTCGAGGCTCGGAAAAGCTCGGCTCGACATGCTCGTTTGAGCTGAGCTCGAACGGACTCGGTTCGTTTCTTAGCTCTACTTTTAGTCCACATTTCAAGTTTCACATTTACTATAGTAGTATATGTAATATTTTGATCTGTTTTTTTTAAAAAAAATATGTAATATATTGATCTATTGCTATGGAGTATAGATACGTAAATTTCTATTTATGAATAATTAATTATCCCTTGTAACCGTATACAAACAACCATGTATCAATATAAACCTCAAATGGAATTGATACTTAGTTGATTAATTAACCTGCTGATCTATATATTACAAGATTTTAACAAAATTTGATACATTTTCCTTTTTGGACAAAATTTTCCTCCTATTCAGAGCGGAAGAAAGTCGCCGTTTTGCATCGTGGCATGCATCGGTAATTCGGTATTATGCCGTCTTTATCACTATTAATTACGAGCTGCTACTATTTATTACGGGGGTGACAATCGTAATTAATGGTGGTAAACCAATTAGTAATATACCGTATCTTGAAACGAGGAGTTTCCTCCACCTTTTTTTCAAATTTTTCATTTTTTTTGAGCTATTTCAAGAAAACTCATACGTATATTTCTTTTTTGTAAAAAAAAAATCTACTTAACGTGATCATCTTATTATATATAATCTTCAATTCCCGCTCTCGATAAGAAAAATTCAATCAAATATACCATATTTACTAAGATGAAAGGAGTGTCTCTTAAGTAGAACTTGAAGAAACTCAACAAAAACAGGCACAAAAACATAGTGCATGTAGGATATCAACACATCAAAAGTTAACTGATAATTTCATGTACTAACGATTGTTATTAACAATGATGCCATCTTTGGAGCACTCCTTTTATAGTTTTGGATTCGTTTGACTTTTTTTTTTAAAAAAAAAGACAGGCGAATTATATAAGAAGTGGTCAATATTACAGCTTGAGCTCTACATCTTTCAACTCATTTTTATTAAAAATATTGTAATAGCATATACCACTATATACAGTTTGTATTTGTGTGTATATATGTAGCTTGTGTAAAATAAAATTAATTCCATTATAAAGGAAAGAAATTAAAGTGTATAGCATGTATATATACTACCTCCTACGACACTTGAGCTTTCACTCTATAGCTAGCTAGCAAACATGGAGTCGACCAAACCCTTGGCCCTTCTCTTCATCTTCATGCTCTTCATCTCCTCCGCCGCTCCCATTGCCGTCGACTGTGACTGCAACCCACCCAAGCACCACAACCCAGCACCAGGCCACGGCCCGAAAGTGAAGCCACCAAGCAAAGGCCCCATTAAAAAACCACCAACAAAACCAGAGCACCCTAAAGTCCCCAAACCGGAGCACCCCAAAGTGCCCAAACCTCCGGTCACAGTCCCCCATCCCGTAAGACCGCCGGTCACCAAACCTCCGGTGACCGTCCCACCCATCACAAACCCACCTGTGACAATCCCTCCCATCACAAAACCGCCGGTCACTCTACCTCCTCCGGTGACGAACCCGCCGAGCACCACACCTTGCCCCCCGCCGCCGCCGCCGGCGTCTGAACAGGGCACGTGCAAAGCGGACACGTTGAAGCTGGGGGCTTGCGTGGATCTGCTGGGAGGGTTGGTTCACATCGGGTTGGGTGACCCGGTGGTGAACCAATGCTGCCCGCTACTTGAGGGGCTGGTGGAGCTGGAGGCGGCGGTGTGCTTGTGCACAACCATTAAACTCAAGCTTCTCAACATCAATCTTGTTCTTCCTCTTGCCCTCCAACTTCTTCTTACCTGTGGAAAAGCTCCTCCTCCCGGTTTCACCTGCACCCTCTAGATTCAACATCAAGTAACGTATAACGAACCTCTTCCCTATTTTCAGCTAGTCTTGCTTTTTTTTTTGCTCACTAGATTTCTTGTGACCTACGTTTCAGGCTTTCATGAAGTTGATTATAAATTCGATGAAGAAATCGATCAACATGATAGGATGTCGACCATTTCACTCTCTAATTCTCATTGCTGCTGTTTGTGTAATGCATGGTGTTTTTTCGATCATTATTTTAGATATTTTGAGACTGGGATCATTGTTTTTTTTAATCCTTGGATCGATCAATTGAGTAGTCGATTAGAATGGTTTTGGAAATGAACTTAAGAAATTCATGAATGAAACTTTCCCATTATTGTTCAGTTAACAGATGAGATCATGCATGGATGTCTACTTTGCGATTTACGTACTCATCCTCAACCCAATACATGAATTCTTTGGTGAGATAATATGATAGCGTTGTTGGATGGTTATTCAAAGTATCGCTAATTGAACTTGAGAAATAGATCAAAAGATAAAGTGATAATTTTATACCCCAAATAAATTGTGTATATTCCTTTTCTGGATGTTCCTGAAATATTTGTGCATTTTCTTTTTTCTTTTTATAAAATTTAGGTGAGTTGTTTTACTTAATTACCCCTAACAATATTTTATTCATATTTAGAGCCAAAGGAAATGCATTATTTGTTGAGAGGGTATTTTTGACCAATTTTTTTCTTCCCGTCATTCTTAATTTTAGTGCTAAAAGAAATACACCATTTATTTGAGGATATGAGGAGTATCGGCCCTCCCAAAACTATTTTTCAACAGTTAGGGTCCATTTTAGAATAGCGTTAGGGTTTTGTATAAGAGATTTGAAAACGTTATCCAACGCTAACTTTTAGTGTTACAGATTTGAAGAAATTATAATGGATTCACAAAGTTTTCAACTTCTAACACTAGTACTCCCTCCATCGTCCTCATCAGTTAATCTATACATTTGACTTTCATGTTTCAAGATTCAGTATTTGCTCAAATTTTTACAAAGATAAATAGTGAAAAAAATTCATAAAAAATATAGTTAGAAATTTTTTGCTTTAATTTATGATATGGATAAGAATTATTTAACTTAAAATGTGTAAATAATATGAAATAAAAAATCTTAAATTAAATACTCTGAAACATCAAAAACAAATGTATGAATTAATTGAGGACTGATGGAGTATCAAGCCCTTTGATCCCAGACCAATCCTTAATCTACTATTTCATTTAATGTCATTTTGAAATATAAATTTATAATCTTTGTATAAAATCTTTCTGGTAGAATATTGTACATAAATTGAAATCAAATTGAGGTACCGGATATTTGTAGTGTTTATTATTAGTGTTGTAACATAGGACCCATTATCAATCAGTTTCAGATAAATACTAAAAGTTACATGTATATAGTTTTTTCAAAATGCAAAAACTAATTAAAATGTTGTTACAAAACATCAGCAAAAAATCACACACTTAAAAATAACTTCCGCTCTAATGTATGTTTTGGTGATGTTGCTCTCCTTTATTTCATGGGACTATGGGAGTGGAACTCTTTTTAATAAAATTTCATATTTTTTGCACTTAAAAGAGAGAGAAAAAAAACTCTCGCCGTACTTTCCTGACATGAATTCATCTCGATCGAGCCCAATCTCCTAGTAAATGTAAATCGAGGTTAAAATTATAATGACGCAATCACATAAATTCAGAATTTAAACACGAATGTGATCATTGGTTAGTTTGATTAAAAACCAAAAATTAGGCTTAGCCTGCCACGAATATATCATATGGACTACTTTAATTGCTCCAGGCGTTAATAACAGATTAAATTCAAGAACTGATAAAAATATTATGGAGTACTTATCAAACACCTGTAATTTGTGATGGCGCGCGCTTTAAGTAGCTCATCTCCACTTTTGTAAGGTATAATGTTCTTGCAAACGGGAAGATATGTTTTGAACATCTGGTATGGATAGATAATGTTATAGGGTTATAATTAATGCTCACATTAATGAGTGCCTTTTCGCCCAAGTTACCAAAATTCTTGACAAGTACAACAACCATTCGAAAATCTATGGTATCTGTTCAGATCCCTCACAATTATTTCTCGTCCCAGTACTGTGGACATGTACTTGAAAGCTTCATGACAGTCCCTACAGATACGAAGATTCTTTATAATTCTTAGGGGCTTCCCAGGAGGTGCTGCTTCACTCACAACCCCAAATGCCAAAGCTAGCTTCTCACTATGGTACCTAAGTGCTTCCTTCTTCTGCACTTCAGGTACTTGGTGCAACATCTCATCCCAGACCGGCACATACCCAAGCTTCTCGATCTCCTCCATCAACTCACTTAGCTTCGCGTAGATTTCTCTTGTCATCTCATGTTTTTGATCTCCGGCTGAAAACACTTGATCGGTTCCTCTCACTTCAATCCAACTCTTCCCCCCTTCCTTCTTCACCATCCTGTTCTTCATCAACTTCCTGATTTCCACAACATCACCCCACCTCCCTGAAGCTGATAGTGTGTTTGCTGCGATCACGTAGGCTGAATCATCGTTTTGGTCGATTTCCAATAACCTCCTTGTCATTTTTATAGCCATATCAGCTGCCCTGTGAGAGGCACAGCCTAATAACAACACTCGCCAAACTGCAGCATCTGGCTTGAAGGGCATTGTCAGTGCGATTCTCTCTGCGTCCATCAAGTTCCCGGCTCGTGCCATTGACCCTACGAGGCACGTGTAATGCTCAAGCTGCGGTTCCACCGCGTATTCCACTCTCATTCTCTGCAACCATGACTCTACCTCATTGACTGAACCTGCATTGTAAAATGCTGAAAGCAGAGCCAGAAAAGTGTACTCATCTGGCGAGTATCCACGAGCCTCCATGGACCAGAACAACTCCATCACAGAACACTTATCACCCTGTTGTGCATAAGCAGCCATCAAACTGTTCCAACCAACTATATTCATTGCATCCAAATTCTCGTCAAACACCCGCCTCGCATCTGAAACCAGCCCTGCTTTTCCATACCCATCCAGCAGAGCACTCCCCACGACAACATTCTTATCCATCCCGATAACAGCAGCATGGCCATGAAGAATTCTACACCGGTCCATGGCAGCCAAATCACCGGCTGCTCGCAATGCTCCGGATAGACTGTAATCCGTTGAACTCAAATGGCAGGCTCTCATATCGGCGAACACGGAAAGAGCATCAATAGGCCTAGAATTTTGCGCCAATCCCACAATAATGGCCGCATAACAAACAGCATCTCTCTCAGTCATTACCTCGAACACCTTGCGTCCATCGTTCGGGAGGGAATACTTGCAGTAAAAATTGATCAACGCAGAGCCAGCGTAGGGCTGTGCATGCAGAGAAAGCTTGATAGCTAGGGAATGAAGGGAGAGGCCGAATGAGAGACAATCAAACAGGGAAGCGCAAGCCTTGAGAAGCGAGGCCAGTGTTCGCTGGTTGGGGAGGACCGGGTGGCGAAGCATTGAGACGAAGAGAGAAAGAGAGAGAAAGGAGTGGGCATGACCGGAAATGAGGGCGGTCCATGAGACGACATTCGGCGACGGAATTTGGCGGAAGAGGCGTCGGGAATATGGAAGGAGGTTGGATTTGGAGTAAAGCGTAATGAGAGTGTTGTAGGTGGAGCGGTCGGTGGAACTCGATTTCAAGGCTTGAGCATGGAGGGCTCGTGGGTCGGATTGATTCATCGAGCACAAATGCTGCTTAATAAATCTTCGAGCTCCGGCCCTTTTGCGACTTGATTTCCAACATTGATGTTGGTGAAGGTGATCCTGCAAACAAAATGCGGCGGTAACTCGTGAAGATTTTGAACTTCGAAGGTAAACACGATATTCGGATTTTTACCGGAATCCGGATCACTGTTTTTTCACATCAATTAAAGAATTGTGACTGATGTGATTAATTATCAAATCTTTGAGGACTTCTTAGGGTAGGCATTTTTTCCCCAAACTGCCCTTACATAGAACTCTGTTTACGCGCAGCCAGTCTCGGTGCCACTTCCGCCAACGCTCCGCCGTTAGCGTCTCTCGGCCAACGCTCTGTAGCTCATCTATCTTCCTTCTCATGACCCTGACGATTCGGCTTCAGTTCACCTCCAGTTCATTTCCTTAGATTTTTTAACGCCATCGCAAGCATTGAATTTGAAATCGGTACGGTTTAGTTTTCCCATTTGAGCTGCTGAGTTTCGTTTTCTCGAGTCGTTTCCTTAATTGCTTTCTGGATTTTTCCTTTTCACCTGCTGATCCTTTTGAAGGTGGTGATGGATGCTCAGGTTCTCTGCTTGAACAAACATCTGCGGTTTCCTCATTTTCGATTAATTTCTGTTCCCAGGTCCATTTGTTCCAGGAACCTTTCTTTTATAACAGGTTAATTGGCTTTAAATTAGTAATTTATTCATAAATTAAGTATAAAAAAGGACCCTTTAACAAAGAAGACGCGAACTTTGTTGCCCAGGTGCCAGCTATAAAGGAGTTAAGTGTGCAATGAAGTCTTACAAGCTATCAGAGCTGAGTGATACTGAGGTTCAGAGTCTGAAGGCTCGTCCCAGGATTGACTTTTCCTCAATATTCAGTGTGGTGAACCCGATAGTTGATGATGTTCGCAGCCGAGGGGATGCAGCAGTCAGAGAGTAGGTTTCTTTCATTGCTTGGCATTTATATTTCGTGTTGTTCTATGCCCGTGAATTGGGTTTTTTTCTGCCAATGTATTGAACCTCTTCTAGTTACAAGTACGGAGTTAGAAGATAGTGGCATTGGTTTCTGACCTAGGCACATTGCATCATTCCTTTTCAAGCATTTAGCCAGGTTTAGTAAGTGGACGAGCACAAGTTTTTGAGAAACCATAAGAGACCTTCAAAGTTAATCCGTTTTCCAAATAATCAGCTAGTGTATTGTATTGTATTGCATTCGCAGGTACACTGAAAAGTTTGACAAAGTTATTTTTGATAAACTTGTTGTGGATGTATCTGAGCTTCCAGATCCTAAGGTAGTTTTTCTTTCATCAAAGTTCCTGCACTTCAAAGTTCATATTTGGATGAAGTATCCACTTTTTAATTTGTTTCTTAAGTTTTTTTTTTTGCATTGCTTATTTGTTGTGAATCTTGTTTCTCAGCTTGATACAACTGTGAAGGAGGCATTTGATGTTGCATACAACAATATATACGCATTTCACCATGCTCAAAAGTCAAGTGAAAAAAGTGTCGAGAATATGAAAGTAAGTTAATAGTCAGTATTACTGTCCTGATAATGTTGAAAACCATTACTTTGTATTTATGTTAATCTAAAACTTGATTGGCAGGGTGTGAGATGTAAGAGAGTCGCGAGGAGTATTGGCTCTGTTGGTCTGTATGTGCCTGGAGGAACTGCCGTCTTGCCATCAACAGCTCTAATGCTTTCTGTTGTAAGTTAATGATATGGACCTATTTCATTCTGTTAGTCTGTGCCTTTTAGTTAGTCATTATTTTTAAATTCTTCTCAGTTGTTTTTTTTTCTTCTTAACCTTGTAGCCTGCACAAATTGCTGGTTGCAAAACTGTGGTACTAGCAACTCCTCCAGGTCCTGATGGTAACATATGCAAGGTATGCTGTCTCTTCCTGAGATTTTATCTAATAGGAGTAATTCTTGTGGATGCTACATTCTGAGTGTAACTATTTATTTTTCATACAGGAGGTACTATATTGTGCCAAGAAGGCAGGTGTAACACATATTCTTAAGGCCGGAGGTGCTCAGGTCTTGCAGCATGCACTACGCACTCATTAGTTTCTCTTATGTCTAAATTCTTTTGTCGAAGATCGTTTTCTATTTAAATCTTTTGTACTTATATAATATTGCTTCTGTTTATCAGGCCATATCTGCAATGGCTTGGGGGACAGAGTCTTGCCCAAAGGTTATTATTCATCACATTCTCTTCTAAACCATTAATGTTAGATTCTGGTACACATCTGAAGTAATTGCTTACCATGTAAATTTTGCTTTGCAAATATTGGATGCCTTTGGCCTTGTTACTAAAAGACAAGTTTATATTACTCATGATCAATGGTCAGGGCTTAATCAGTAGTCTGATCATCGAAAACCTTCTGAAAAAAGCCGTGTTTGTTTGTATCCCAAATGTATATGTACTGATAAATGCTTGGATTCATCATCCTCAAACGTTAGGCTTTTGTATTCTCAGTAACAAGCAGCGTGTTGACTTTTGATTTGTGTTATACTCACCCTTAATTCCCATGAGACGTGTATAACTTGTTTGGCAATGCCAAATAGCATGGGGTGTAACCCGCGCCTGTCGAGTAGAATTTCAATATGAATAGGCCACCAACTTTTACTTTGAAGCCACTCTCAGATTCATATCAGATGAAAGGATGATTAAATTTCTTTTTCATTTCGGCAATAAAATCAGATGTTGACATCGTTCTTTGTTGAATTTTCTTTTTTGCCATCTTTGGCTCTGATTTCGCCCATGAAAGCAGTGGCCATTGGTGGAGTATTATACCATGTGATCCAACCACTTTCACCCATCCTTTACCCTTTTGTAGGCAACATGTTACACCCATTTCGTTCCTGAGACTTCATTTTCTAGCCTTAATGGATATTACTTACCTATTTTCCAATGAATGAAGGTTGAGAAGATTTTTGGACCTGGGAATCAGTATGTAACAGCTGCAAAAATGATTCTCCAGGTATAATTTCTTCTCCGTTCTTAGAGCTTGTGTTGTTGAATGTCCTAAAATATACCAAAAGATGGATACATCTGCCTTAGCGATTTGACATTTATGTATTGTGATATTTCTGCAGAATAGTGAGGCTATGATTTCCATTGACATGCCTGCTGGCCCTTCTGAGGTCCTTGTAATTGCTGATCAATATGCCAGTCCTGTCCACATAGCTGCGGATTTGCTTTCGCAGGTCTATTACTTAGTCCTCTGCAGTTTCGTCTATTCTGTTATGATACATCTCATATCTAAAAAATTTAACAAAGAGAAATATGTCATTTTGGTTCTCATGTTGTTTGATAACAATATGAGGTACTATTACCTTTATCAGCAAAGCGCTGTACACGTTAATCATCTTACTTCTAGCTAACATAAGCTAGCAAGTACAGGTAGGACAGGGAACTCATTCTCATCCTCTCAAGTCTCAACCGTCATATCAATGGGAAAGAAAATTTGAACTAGTGGAGTTGTATTTGTTACCTCAACGATCTAAGCAATCCATATGTATTTCAGGCAGAGCACGGCCCCGACAGTCAGGTAGTTCTTGTGATTGTTGGTGATGGTGTTAATGTAAATGCTATAGAGGAGGAGATCAGTAACCAGTGCAAAAGTCTTCCACGAGGAGAATTTGCTTCAAAAGCCCTAAGCCACAGCTTTACAGTGTTTGCTCGTGATATGATGGAGGTCAGTCTTAACTTTGCATGCTTCTGTAGTGTCACTTTGTGAGTAAGTGTTCTCCTGATAAATCTAGTAAACAACTGGACTGATGCAAATGACATATTTCTGGAGTAGTGTTCAGTTGCTGAACAAAGCCAAGTGATTTCTCTTAAATGCCCATGTGATTTCTCTTTCAGGCAATCTCTTTCTCAAATTTGTATGCACCAGAGCACCTGATAATCAACGTCAAGGATGCAGAAAGATGGGAATTTCTGGTTGAAAATGCAGGTACTCTTGTGTATTATCAGTAACAAACTGCAACTTAGACCACATCTGGTTCCTTAGTGGATTTGATTAATTGAAATCCCTCAAATTGAATTATGCAAGAGAGATTACAGTGGCTAGCATGAAAGCAACTAGCTCAATTACGTTGTCCAAGTTCATACATAGACAATTTAGAAAGAAGCGTGGAGAATTACTGAAGTCTCACTCAATCTCTTTTATGCTCTTGGCTAAATAAATTTTGGTTGTTGGATTCAGGATCGGTGTTTCTAGGGCAGTGGACCCCAGAGAGCGTGGGAGACTATGCCAGTGGCACAAATCATGTCCTCCCAACATACGGGTACGCTAGAATGTATGGAGGCGTATCTCTGGACTCATTCCTCAAGTACATGACAGTTCAGTCCTTGACGGAGGAAGGTCTAAGAAATCTCGGCCCACACGTTGCCACGATGGCGGAAGTCGAGGGGCTGGATGCCCACAAGAGAGCTGTTACCCTCAGACTAAAAGACATTGAAGCCAAGCAAGTTTCAGGCATGAGGTGATCAGAATCTCCTTCAAGGTTTGTGAACCCTTTTCATGTAGAATACAGAAACAACTGAGGTGAATGACAGTGAACGTTTTACCCATATCATGTTTCTTGATACCTAAGAAAAGTGAAGAAATCAACAACTGAATTAATGGAAAGCTACAACAATGCAAGAGATATCATCTTTGCTTCCGCTGGAGAGAGCCTCCTCAATCACTCCCTCTGCTGCTTCTTGAGCATGTTCTGAATCCCTAATGCAATCAAAAGCCTCTTCATTTGCATCACCTGCGAATTTCACAAAGGAACCAACAATAAACTAACCAAATGTCCTTGCTTGAAACTGTGTGTCCTCATCATTCTCTCCGTTCAAGATCTCATTACCTTCTAGACACCATCACTGGCCAAGATGATGAACCGTGTGCCCTCATCAGTCTCTTCAATTCTCACATGTGGCTCTGATGTTATGTGCTTTTTCACCTTGGCGTCCCCAAATGCCCTCGTCATTGACTATCAGTACACCAGTAAATTATTCTCAGGTACTAGCAAACAATACCTCTCCTCCGTACCGTATCACGTATTCGCCTCTGCTCTCGACCAGGTCCTTCTCACTCTCCGGGGGTCATGATCCACAGTCGTCTGCTTCGCTCACCGAAGTTGGCCACAATCAATCAGCCTCTGCCTATCAACAAGGATTGCAGTTACAGCAGTTGAGCCTCCGTGCGAACCAACAACATTTTCCAGAACCTGCTCGTCAGTTAACTGATAAACCCTCTTCATCGCCGGTATCGGATGCTTCGGGATGTCAGACTGAAACATCAAAATACATGTCAAGGGACAGAACAGAACCAACCTCAACTGTTTTGTTTCAGCGTACGTACTACCTCATTCAAGATGCCGAAAAGATGGTGTTGCAAGTACTCTGCGACTTCACGGCCTGAGTGGCCATCAAAGATGGCATCGAGGCCCAATTCATGGCCGTCGAATTCTCTGTTCTCGGCCACGATGTAGTCTTCCATGCCATGTCCCATTTGGCCTCTAACAAAATGGTACCCATGGCTCACCTCCGGCTTAGGTGGTGGTGGTTCCACTTCGCTGCCGCCACATTCAGGAACAAGAAACTTGGCACGAAATAATTAAACTTATCACTGCAGCTTGATCAAATTTACCTTCAGTTTATCGTTGACCGGGATATTCTGTGCTGCTGAGACCTTTCTTCTCTATCATATGGAACAAGTAACATATACTTATTACCTTCACTGAAATGAATAAAATGACGAAGAGGAGGGTACCTTAATTTTGGGGCGGAGAGCTTCTTCCGCTTCAGAAGGTCCTGAATGTTGCATGCGCTACACAAATAAGCACAAAACCATGGCACTAATATGTACTTTGTGTGGCATTTGGTGCTGGTTAAAAAATTTCTAAGAACCAAAGGGGTGAAGAAGAAGGTGCACTTTCATGTTGTGCCTGAGTTGAGTTGGCTTGTGAATTTGCAAAAGAGTTGGGCAAGACAAGTGTCATGGAGTACGAGGTAATAATGTGTAGTCAGAAAGCAGCTAACAGAACCGCACGTGTCATGGTGAAACAGGAAACAAGTCACAACGCACATACAGACACGACAACTGTGACCGTTTTAAGGATTTCCTGATTGCCTGTAACTCTGACATAACCGCTCACGCTTACTACTTGTGGCAAAATATGTCACAGACCACTCTTCTCTAGAAAGTTCTCATAACTGTGACAGATATTTGTTTTGTGCCTCATAAACCACTGACACTTCTGAATGACAACAAACAAAGACAGTGGGTGGGCGAAAAGACTTAAGAAGCATGTAAACTAAAACCCATGAGATTTGATCTAGCAAGCAAAACATTCCGTATTCTTCAATGCTAGATGGGGCTTGCCTCTAGAACACAGTTATCTGAATCAGAACTACATCATCTGAAATATGAAGAAAGTTGGTGGGCATCAAGGCTCATAACAAAACATTTGCTCCACCGTTGTAAGTGAATCCTAACATGTAAACATTAAAAAATTGAAAACTTATTCCCTGAATCGATTGAGCTATATATGATACAGATCCTTTTCAAAGGATTGCTTGCTGCTCTACCTGACAACACCTAGAACTAAAACGTCCCCAACCTCAACCTGCCTTAAATAAAATCATTCATCCGTACAGCTAGCGCATTGCATTGCATTGCAATCATCAGGAAGCCTTGCTCAACCGCAAACCACCAGGAAGAAACCGAACACGGCTGCAATGTTTCAACCTCGCAAGTGCTTCTTGCGACTTACCCAGCATTAGATCAACATATATAGCTGTCATCGTGGCTTCTACTCTGTTCGGCAACAAAGAAAGTGCTTGAGTCATGAAATGGTGAGCCCTCTCAAGCTCACCTTGTAACGCAAACATGACACCCAGATCTGCGTAAAGGATCCCCCGTGCCTCCTCTGGCTTCAAGAACATGAAATCTTCCGAATCCCCAGCAGGTGGAGTCGTCTTGGTGGTGGCTGATCCACCATTTGTTTCTTCACAATCAACAGCCTTTTCAACTCGCCATACTTCATAGTCTTCTACGCCAAATGGGAGTTCAACATTGTTTTCCCTGGATAAATATACTGACAAATGCTCTGCAGCCTCCTTTGGCTTGTTCAGCTTGCAAAGTGCCTCTGCTGCATAGACATGAGCTAGGAAAACATAAATTCTAGAACAGTCTGGTAGATTCAGTAAAGATCTTGCAGTGGACAGTGCCTTCAGAGGATTTTCCAGTTCAAGCTCAACAAATGCGAGATCAGATAGAAGAGCCTGCTTGATCAACTGGTTTTCTCTTCTGCGCATTTCCTCGGAACATGAGAGAGAGCTTTGAATAATGTCCTGATTCATCACTCCCTTTTGCTCATTTACTTCTCCATTTGAGTTGGCTAGGCCTACTGTGGCAGAAGATTTGGAAACTGTACCAGCTAAACTCTTATGATTCGAGCTCTTCTCATATGCAGCCCCACTTGCATCATTTTCCTCAGGGTCCAAACCAGGAGGAGCAGGAGATTCTGAATGGCTTGAATCAGAGACGGTCAATAAATGCAATGCATTATATAAACACTGGCGAGCAAGAGGTAAAGAAAGCTTGATCTGCCCGTCACTGCCCAAATCAGAGGGAGTAACTCCATTTACCAAAACACCATCATCAATTACAAGGTGCCTCCATTTACCCTTCCCAATGACGTGAACACCAATGTCCGATCCATCCGGTGTCCCCTTACTTGCATGAATAAGTCCTTTCTGCAAAGCCATTATACAACATTCAGCTAGTCGTAACCACAGGAGGGGTCTTCTGTAGAAAACCAAGCTAGCCTTCTGGAAACAGTGAGCCGCAGGAAATGGTTTCCCACTTGCCAAGTACTGCAGGCCGCAGTTATAAGTTATGTGGAGAGACTTATCCAGTGAAAACGTCAACAGCTTCAGAGGCTTATCCTTTTGAACAACAGGACAACCACGCAAAGCTTTAGAGAAGAACACCGCTGATGTGTGGTATTTGCCCAGCTGATAAAAGATGCACCCAAGATTGTTGTTGAACATGCTTGACATTCCTGCCTCTCTAAGATTACCTGATGCCATCAGCAATTTAATGGCTTTTCGGTGGTTTCCACGAGCATATTCAAGCTGAGATTTTAAGAGAAGGGCAACAGGTAACTCACACCCACGTGCAATGTTCATCGCGTGCTTAACTTCCCTCTTCGCTAGCTTCAGATTTCTCGTTAGCAGCAGAAACTGGACCTTATAAAGTTGTAGCTTGAGCTTCAGATCAACAGTGGAGATAGGTCGATCAACTGTGCTTCTGGGAAGATCATTTGGAGATGAAAGAGCAGCCTGTTTTGTGAGATTGTGTTGGGATATGTCCAGAGACCCAAACATTTCATCAAGTTGGTCCTCTGACAATGTTCTTGTCAAGGGATTCTCAGAGGCATTCACACTGGCAGCCAATTCTGGAGAAGAAGGATCTGCAGAGAAAGAGCTGCTTGAAGGTGAAGGTGACTTCACAGTCAGATTTGCTGATTGCTGTGAAGGCATGTTACTTTCTCCTTGATTACTGGAGCCAACACCAAATGCTTTCTCTAAATAATTTAATACATCCTGAAAATAATGAAGGCCTATTATAATCCGACTCAGGGTTTAGACACAAACATCAAAGAAAACAAAGGTACTCGATAGTTCTCCAGATGCAAGCCAAATATAAAAAGGAACCAGAGTTTATCTGTATTCCTTGGCAACACCACATGTCCACCCAAGGTTTTGTGGCCCACTCAAGAGCTGAAAAACAATATTGAGTGAATAAAAAACAATACCAAGTAACTGTCAAGTCCTGTGATGCAAAACCAGAATGAGGCCATCTAAGTTTATTATAGGTTTGGCTTGAGAAAAGGTCTTTTTGCTAGCTCTCATCATTACATTACCATTATCTGTAAAATGTTCAAAGAACTCATATGAGTCTGCTAACTGCGTAAGTGCTCTTCAAGTTTTGCATGAAAAAGAAACTGCAGGAAATTGTATTTATCTTTTTCCTTTTTTCCTACACATATACACTGAGGAATGAGGAATCTAAGATGCAATACAACTGAGGTACCATTTATGCATGCAAGTTTGATACAACCTACTAACTCCTTTAAGCTTAGCTTTGGGCTTAGGTCAGAGCAGAAGACATCAACAACACCTACTAGCAGATCCACTAAACCATACTTTAATTTCAGAACGAGCAACAAGAACAAGACTAAGAATGAACTACATCAACTACAAATTACACTCAAAAAGAAGAAAATTATGGGGTCCGTAGTGGAATATTTTCCAACATTTCTCTCCAAATTTTCCTTAAATAAAAGTGTGATGCATAGCATAGCTTATGGAATGGGAATCTCATTTCCATGAACTATGGTGGACACCTCTGATTAAGTGGAAACATCTAAAACAAAGCATTTTCAATCCTTTAAAATGAGTAATCCAGAGCTTCGAAAGCAGGGTTTTCAACATCCTTAATGTTAAACACTCAATAGTTTTATCAGAGAATTTGGAGAAGATAGAAATATTCCACAACTGATGCCATATGACTCTAAATTTCACATGCAGATACACTGCATTTTCATAAGCTAAAAAACTTGTCCAATTCCCAATTGTTGGTAATTAGAAAAATACAAAATAAACTTTGATGGAACACAACCATAGTAACTTTTGTTATTTATCACCTTTACATGAAACTGTTCAATGCAATGAGAAGTAAAATATGTGACGACTAGTCTTACAAATCATCTATGAATATTCTAGTTGTATTTAAAATGTACCATCTAGAAGGAAAACTTGTCACTTATTTTTTCTGCATCAAACTGCAACATCAGTATAAATCTTTCATGTTACTCTACTCACAATAAGACCACTATGTCAATCCAGATTGGTTTTTAACTTTACCAAGACGTTCAAAGTTTACTCTTAACTCATCCATCTTGTGGCCTCCCTCATATGTACCAAATGGAAACCAAAAACCAAAACTTTGTATCATATCACAAGAATGAGAAAATAGAGAAAACAATTTAGATTACGTTTACATCTCTACTGGCTGTCACAACTTGTACCTCTTACCACCTCTCAGCAAAAAGAAACTGAAGTTAATTAGTGCCTATAATATAGAAAGACATGATAACTAACTGGAATAGTGATGTCAACGAATGTCAGGAAAAATTAACACAGCTTTACTTGTCAACCAAACAAATAGAGCTCTGAATGAATATAAAAACTCAAGCCAGGCAAATTATAACTTACGGCAAATTTTGATTCATCGTGACAAGCAAGCACCACATCCAGCAACAAGAGGCAGACATGAAGGGCTGTGGTCTGCATATAAATAACGAGATGCTTTTAACAGAATGCCACACCCAAAATACATGACAAGGGTTGAAGATAAAATACCTCATCTATAGGTTCAATATTTTGGTACAGCGGTTCCAGAACTGATAACGCCTTTCCATATTCATGAAGATGGAACCAAATAACTGCCTACATTTGGAAAAATGCCACATTACAATGAGCCACCACATATAAACATACTTCTAGTTGAGGGGAGAAAGAGGGAGGGATAGAAAGAGGATATACCATATTTAAAGTGGCCACTGATGTGTCAAATTCATCCATGTAAATTATACTGGCACAGTTAGCACCAGAAAATTGATGTGTCACTGCACTGCTTCCCTTTGAGATCTGATGTGACTTGCTTACTGTATTGTTAGCAGAATCCACCAGCTCCCCAGACGCACGAGCAAGTTCTTCACTTTTTTGCTGAACACAAAACAATGGAAGTCAAGAAACATAATACTTACTTATGGGTATTAAATAAAACACAGTAACGACGGCACTCAACAGAACTATACACTTGATTCTACAGGACTTCAGATCTTTGACAATACATAATGACTTGGAATTATTCTTTCCTTTAATCAGGTAAAAATGGACTTAGTAGCTTCCATTAGACATATGTCAGGAACCTTTCAGATATTCCTTTACAGAAAAGGAAAGACGCTCCCGTTCTCATAAAAAACACAGAACCAGTGGTAATGCACCTCTTTTTCTTCCAAAGAATGCTTGATGACTAGGTGTAAACTTTATTCTCCATTGTTGATATTTATTAGGAATCTAGTTTCTTGACATAGCAACACTCTGCAAGACAGTTTGGATTTGTATGAACTAGAACGATACCTTCACAACGTTAAGCATTTCAAGCAACCTTCTCGGATTTGAACAACCATCCCGAAAGTACTCCGCAATTGCAAGATTGTGAATAACCTGCAAAATAACAATAAAGCATCAGAACTTTTCCAACACATGAATACTTTAAAACAACTTAAACCAGTTGAGTCAAACCTACTAATAAAGTCCAGCTGCATTCAAACATGACATTGCATTGAAATGCTTCAAAAGATCTAGGGCCACTAAGATCAATTTTTGTCCCAACTTCAGATAACCATTCACCGGACATTTTACATACATCTCAGAAGCCTATCAAGTTGTTTCTACAGGCCATTATTATCAACATATGAAGTCAATGTGATAAATACTGCTACATGCCAAACAAAACCATACCCATAATATTCCTCTTCCGAGAATAAGATTTTGTAGTCAAAAGAGGAAGAACGAGAAGAAGAACATTATAAACAGCAAATTGCACACCATAGTGCTATATCTGACTAAAAACAGAACTATCACTGTTTGTAAAGCTTTCCAGATAAATGTTCAGAGAAGACTTATGCACTAACAAATAGCATTACTTAAATCAGCAAACTGGAAGAAATGAACTCAAACTTCATCCCAACTTCCACATTTACTGATATCCTCACCAATAATTCATTTCTTACGTTTCTTAAAAAGCAAGAGGATACGGAGTCGAGGCCATAAAAAGCCACTCTATAAAGAGTACCGCAATAAACGAAGTTCTCAAAATGAAGGCAACAAGAGCAATGTAAAACTGACTTAACAAGGGGCGTAGAAACACCTTGGGATCGTCTTCTTTCTTCTGCTTGATTTGATTCAACACATCAACACACTCAGCGTATTTGCCGGAGTGGAAGTACTGAGTGGCGTCTTTAGCGAGGGCAGAGGCAACGGAGAGGGCACCGTCGTCTTCCGCGGAGGGACCATCTCGATTGGCTGCAGTCGAAGAAGATGAATCTCGCGAATCCATTGGCAGATCGGATATCCAGAGTGTCAAGAATCTCACAAGAACCCTAGCTTCTTCTCAATCTAAACCTCGCCGATGGGTACCAGAAGAATCCCGAATACGAACAGTTGCCAAAAGGCACAGAAAGTTTCGATGGGCCTAAACGACGTCGGAGAAGTCCGACGATTTTCCGGTTCTCCGGCCGGCGGTCAGACGGATTTGAAGAGAAACGATGGGGGAATGGTTCTTGGAAGAGAGCTACAGAGGGATGAGAGCAATTGTGTCTTGTGAGTGGCTTTGATGGGAGTTTTGGTTGTCTGCAATACGAGTACGAAAGAAGACGATGCCTTCCCTTTGATTTGGTTGATTCGGTTTGATGGTGTGTTTCGATCTGATGGGTTTAAGGACCGTTTTCCCTCAATTATGCCTCTTCTGCCAAAAATGTTTGTATAACTTACAAAAAGCTCCCTGAAGTTCGAGAAAACCTACATTTTTCTCCTTCAACTTGTAGACCTATCGATGATGTGTTTGAGCAAACATGCACTTCAGGTTGATTCGACATGTAAACTTAGTTTTTCATATCACCCACTATCTTTTTTGATACATTGGGGTAAGGAATTGATGGTAGTGAGTTTGAACACTAGATCTTGCATGTTCTTAGAGCTTAACCAATTGACTAGATGCGCAAGGGCATATCACCCACTATCTTTGTCACGAACATCGTTAATTAAAAAAGAGAGAGAAATGGTAAACTTGTTGTCAATTTTTTAAAATTTTCTAATTTTATCAACTTTTTCGGGGGCTAAATTGTCATCGACCTTTCATTTAAGGATAAAATTGTCATTAGAGAGGTTTATTGGTGTAAACCAATCTTCAAAATTACAGGTAAAATATTTAACAGTCAACTAAGACTACAAACGGTTAAGATGGTAACCGAAGGTTTCACTAAACCTCATAATGGTAACTGAAGGCTTTTGAAAATATAGGAGCTAAATTAAAGATTTCATAAAAGGTATTTGTAATTTACCATTTAAAATTCATGTAGGGATTGATGAAACAGTTGTACATGAGTTCTTCCATTTTTTTTGTATGTTTTTCCGAATTTCGGTTTAAGTTCTGTTCTTCCACCACATTTTTTACAAAAAATTAACACATTTTTTAATTTCCCCTCTCAATTTACTCTCTCTCTCCTTTTAAATTCAAAAGTTTTGAATTTTCATTTATATCGTGTGGGGGTGTTTATAAACTCAAGATGAAAATGGAATATATATATATATATATATATATATATTATTTTTAAAATTTTGTGGATTAGGGTGGTAACACATTCTTATATAAGGATACTACGAGGTTTGAGCATATCAGGCTAAGAACTTATACTGCTCTTGGTATTGTTAAGTTATTTATGTATAATATCATATTTATACAGTCCTCCTTTGTCTTCCTCTTCTTTCTTTTTCTTCCCCCTCTTCTCTTGTTTCATCTTCTTTCTTTCTTTTTCTTCTTCTCCTCTTTCTTTTTTCTTCTTCTTTTTTATGTAACTTTTGCTAGGAATAAGAAATCATGGAAAGAAAAAGATACCACTACTTCTTCTTCAAGACTTCTCTCTCAACCGTTGCCGTTGTCAATGTTCGAACTACTACCGTCGTGGGTCAGTTTTCTACCGGCGTTGGAGTGTGTCATTCAGCAACTCAGACTTCCCGTTTAATTCCCATATGATATTCCTTAGCTTTGCTGCTACATTTGGTTTCGATACGTTTTCTTTGGTCACACCCCCTGATCACTGTCGGTTCGCTTGTGGTATGGAATGCCTCACATGGCCTAATCTTTTTGAAAACAGCAGGATTGAGCGGAGACTCGTCCTGCCAGGGAAATTGATTCATAGGTCCTCGAACTGGTTGGGTTTTGGATCATTTGTGCCAGTTTGTTTATCTTTTGAATTGATCTCTCGGTGTTGTCAAGGATCCGGACCGTCCAGGACAACTCAAACCCGTTTGACGGGATGTAAATTGTCCCTAGCGTTTGGCTACTGGTGTAGGTCAGATACCCAACCCAACGTAGCAGTTGCTCTCAGGTGTAGAGGACTTCTAATAATCGTCAGATGGAGCAAGTCGCTATTGAAGGGGATTTCAGGCTCCTCTGTTACACTATCTTCTCAACATCTCAGGCCGATTGTTCCAGCCATATAGATGTCCTTATCCGCTTTACTAGTTGCTTTTCGTTTTTAACTACTTGTAATATTCATCTTGACAAGAAATTCTATACAGAACATAATAGGAGAAATCAAATAAATATGTATCACAAGGAAGGGCTATAGCTCAGTTGGTAGAGCACCTCGTTTACACGCGCGCCACTGTTTTTTAGAAAAGTCTATTGTGCAATCAATTGATCTTTTTGATAAGTCAATGTCTTACTCCATGCCTTTTAGGGAACAAAACCAGAGAACAATAGCCTGACAAATGATTCGGCTCGATCGATTGGCTACCTTTTAGGTAGGAGCCAAATGAATCGAACCCATCGTTGATTTGAGATATTGATAGGGTGACACTTGTCCCTTGTTCAGTTGCTGCACTTTCACTCACGATTGTCAATTGGCCTCAAAATCAACCATCGCTTCACCTCCACCTTCCCTAACCCTAAATCTAATTTCCGAAATCCCTCTCGTCCCTCATTCTTTTGCTGCACTTTCCTCAACCAAAATCCATCGACTCACGATTCACGAACCAGAGACCATCGTCGATCGGCCTCCAAATCAACCGTCGCTCCACCTCCACTACATCTGCTCCACCGCTAGCAGTCTCGCTTACCCACTTTCAGCTCCACTCCGCCTTTAGCACCGCTCGACGTCCTTCACTTCAGTCTTCAGCCAGAGGCGTCGACTTAAGAGTTCAGACTCCAGTCCACAGTCCACCTCAAGTGCACCTACCATTCTGTTGTTGCCTCCGTGCGTGACCTCTCTCTGTCGTCCAGCAACCTCTTGGCTTCAGCTTTAGTACGCAAGGCAACCCATCCCCAGCCGCAAGTACGGATATCTCAGGTATTTGGTTGACAATAGAGATGAAGAGATCCTCTCTTAATGAGCCTTTTTCTTTATTCGATGACTCTGTGGCCTGAAGTAATAAGTATTTCACAAGCTGTCAATTTTGGAGTCAAGGAGGGTTTCGATTAAGATGGCATGGTGAAGTACTTTGTTTTGTATGATTACTTGGATTGCAACAATTTTAATGTTTCCATTTTAGCATATTTGAATGAGTATGGGTGTTGCGTTTTTTGTTATGTTTTCTTTGTGTATTCATTCTAGCATATTTGAAAAGCTTATGTGAAAATGGGTAGGGTGTAAATGGGTGCAATGCAACATGGATGGTGTAACCTAAGAGAAATGTAAGTCCTTTTGCATTTACTTCTGAAAATGGTTTGTGGGGAGGGGATGTTGATGGGATTTGTCTTCTGCTCTTTTGATTGTCCCCCTGAGCTGTTGGACAGTAAATTGTTTCCATGAGCTGTTGTTTTCTTTGAGTGTGATGTTTGTCTTGAAGTTAACTGGCTTTAATTAGAATCCTGCCACTATTGTTAAAATTTGTTAACTAGATAGATAGATTATTCTTTGTGAATGTTTAATTAGAATCCTGTCACTACTGTTATAGCTTATTTGGCCATGCTAGTATTATAGCTGTTTAATTATTAATGTGGTGTTTGCTTATGTGATTGAATGCAGACATGACATCTACCAATGATCCTGAATCTTTTGACATAGATTTGATAGATACAACCATTGATACCGATATGGCTCATTTGGAAGACGAAGTAGAAGTTATTGTAGAAGATTCGGGTGGGAAAGAAGGAGGAAAAGAAGGTGAGAATAAAGGTGGAGCACTTAAAAGGAAAGAAAGAACATCAAAAATCAAACATTTGGAAGTTCATTGAGAAAATTTATAATGACAAAGGAGAAGTGATAAAGACTCAGTGCAAGTATTGCAAGAAATTTCTCTCTTGGCAAACCACCGGGACAACCTCGCATCTTGGAAGGCACATAAAGTATTGCCATCTAGCATTACAAGCAACTTCAACTCAATCTCGCCTTAATTATCAGCCTAGTGATGGAACAATTGGTGGTCCGGTCCTTGGAGTAGCGGTTGTTGACAGAAAGTATGATCCTTTGAAAATGAGGGAAGCAATTTCTCATCGGATTATGATGCATGAGCAACCATTCTCCATTGTTGATGAGGAAGGGTTTAATCTGATGATGAGAACAGTTGTTTCGGTGTGGGAAAAGATCAGCCGTGGGATAGTGAAGACCGATTGTATGAAAGTTTATGATCATGCGAAGGAAAGGGTGAGAAAGATGTTGAGTGAAGTGGAGAAGATAAATCTGACAACAGATTTGTGGAAATCTAAAAGTCAGAAGATTGGATATATGGTGGTCACCACACATTTCCTTGATCAAGATTGGAAGTTGAATAAACTGGTGTTGAGCTTTGTCCACATTCCTCCCCCACATAATGGTGAGAATATTGCGGACGCTTTATTCAAGTGTATGACAGAATGAGGGATTGAGCAAAAAGTGTTTATTGTCTCAGTTGACAATGATCTGCAAATGATTCTGCCATCAGAGCTTTGAGGCTAATCATAGAAAGAAACATAAAGTTGATGTGTGGTGGGAAGTTGTTTCATGTACGCTGTACTGCACACATTCTCAATCTCATTGTCCAAGATGGTTTAGATGAGATTAAACTTTTGATCCAGGATATTAGGGAAAACGTATTGTACATTAATCACAGTGAGGCACGTCTAAAATTGTTTTCTGACATTGTGAAGCAACTGAACCAACCTACCCGAAAGCTTATTCTTGATTGTAAGATACGTTGGAACTCAACTTATCAAATGCTTGCTTGTGCCTATGCAATGAGAGATGCATTTTTGATGTTTCAAAGGCAAGATTCTCATTATTTTCGTGTCCAACAATAGCTGATTGGGAGAAGGTTGCAAAGATTATAGAACTTTTGGAGGTTTTCTCCAATATTACCAACCTCATATCAGGAAGTGACTATCCAACAACTAACTTGTATCTTTGTGAAGTTTATGAGATTAAACAAGTGTTGGATCTTCATGCATCTTCTGATGATGTTTTCATAAAACATATGGTGCTTCAGATGAAGAGAAAGTGTTGGCTAACTTGCTGATGTCGATAGCTTCAGCCATGGATCCCAGGGTGAAACTGAGCGCTGTTGATTATTATTTTGAGAAACTATACCCTCCATCGGAAGCTGATCATCTGAAAGAAAATGTGAGAACTACTATGCGTGAGCTTTATATAGAATATGAAGTTATCTATAAGATCCAAAATGAAGTTGATGAAAGTAACTGCTCTTCTACCAATTCTTCAGGAGGCACTGCTACTACAGGGTTTATTAAATTCATGAACGTACTAAAGGTAGTAAAGGGTACAGGGCCAATGAAAACAGAATTGAAGTTGTATTTGTTAGAAGATAACTTTGTGTGCTCAAATGTTGTGAATAACAAGTTCGACATATTACAATGGTGGAAGGCAAACCAAGCTAAGTACCCTATTATGTCAAGGATGACTTGTGATATTCTGGCAATCCCTATTACTATTGTTGCTTCAGAAACAATTTTTAGTGCCAGGACTAGAGTTATTGATGCGTATCGTGCATCACTTTCAATTGACATGGTGCAAGCATTAATTTGTGGTGGGGATTGGCTCAGACATCTCCATGGTATCAAGAAGAAAAATCGAGTGAGTTGTTTCTTATTTTGTGTTTCATAGTTACTAGTCACTACTTTCTACATTGATGTTTTTTTTTTAAAATTAATTCTACCTTGATGTTTGTAGGTGTTAGAGCCAGTGGAAATTAAGCTGCCTTGATGTGGTTGGACTATGATATTCTGATGGATTGAGTTGTGGACTTTTAAGTTGTTATGGTTTAAGTTGTGGACCATGACATGATCCACTAGGATGTACCATATGGAATTTTAGTTTGGGAAATGAATTATGTTCTTGTTATTGTAAAGGGAAATGAATGTGCACTTTCATTTTGCAGTATGTTCTATCTGCATAGCCTCTAGAGTTGGCATTGTGATGGCATGGAAAAGTAGAAGATGAGAAAGCACTAGAGTAAAATCCGCACCGAGTCCGTCTTTTTATGTTTGTGACCTATCTGGTCCCAGTTTAAGTTTTTGCTTCAAAATCGTTATATTTTTAAGTAACGTGTCTCATTCTGGTCATTTCCGTCAAATTTTACCGTTAAAATGAACGGTTGAGGGTGAAATGACCTTTTTACCCTTAGTTAATTGCATCAATACACTCAGTGTTTTTAAATTTAATCAATTATACCCCAATGTTTCCAAAACATACATATTAACCCTCAAACTCCACAAATCTCCACTTTTACCATTCCTCTCCGACTTCCTCATTCTGCCGGGAACCAACCCGGACCCTTGCTTCTTCACCTACACCGGGCTCTGCTTCCTCGTGACGGCGCCACCATCCAACAACTTCACTGTCACCAAGGCGGCCAAAGCAGAGTTCCCGGTGCTGGATTAGTTGTTAGATCAACATGACTACCTTGTTAGATCAGCATCACTACATTGTCAGATCAGCATCACTACCTTGTTAGATCGACATAACTACTTGATTGATCAGCATAAAATGGTGATCAACATGATGAGTTTTAGATCAGCATGACTACCTTGTTAGATCAGCATGACTACCTTGTTAAATCAACATCACTACCTTGTTAGATCAACATCACTACATTGTCAGATCAGCATCACTACCTTGTTAGATCGACATAACTACTAGATTGATCAGTATAAAATGATGATCAACATGATGAGTTTTAGATCAGCATGACTACATTGTTAGATCAACATGACTACATTGTTAGATCAACATCACTACCTTGTTAGATCAACATCACTACATTGTCAGATCAGCATCACTACCTTGTTAGATCGACATAACTATTTGATTGATCAGTATAAAATGGTGATCATCATGATGAGTTGTTAGATCAGCATGACTACCTTGTTAGATCAGCATCACTACCTAGTTAGATCGACATCACTACATTGTCAGATCAGCATCAGTACCTTGTTAGATCGACATAACTACTTGATTGATAAAAGTATTTAAGGACGAGTCACAACTAGGAAAATCAATTGCTAGTTTCTGAACGTTAACAAAGACAAGGCACACCAAACTGGAGAAATCAAATACTTCTTGAACTCTGAACTGAACTCTTATGTCGTGACTGACTCTGGTCTTGTGCCTGATATCCTCACAGGCCTTCAGCTTCCTTTATATAGTCAATGTAGCCCCCATTATTTAATGGAGATGACCTCAGCCCAACAACAACATCAAGGTCGGTACTTTGAAGTGTAATTCGATCCCAATATCTTGGCAACTGGGTTTTTAGTCCTTCATATGAAATGTGGCTTAGGATTTCAGCTTTCTAACGCATCTTGAAACACCCAATTCCGACTTTTGTAGCTCAAGTTATGATTTTTCTACTAAGACATCTCCAATCTGTCAAAAATCCGAAAATAAACACAATCATAAATATCTATAAAATTAACAATTAAATCCACATTTAATCAATTGTCTCCAAATAAGATCTAAGATATTAAACATACTGAAAATAGGTATTTAATCTCAAAACCCATGAAAAATAGTTTAAGTAAGAGGAAAACAAATATCACAATTATCAACTTATGAACGAGAGTAGGTGAAGTTGCTGGAAAGAGAACAATAGGTAAACTCAGACATATATCATTTTTGTAACGTCCTTACTGATTACTGATCGGTTCCATTCCATGGGGAAACTCTGCAATAAGATGTTGCTAGTTTATAAAATCATTAGGTTAATGAATAGCACAACCCTTCTTCTGGAAGAACTAACTATAATTACTTGCTGGATTATATATGCTCCATTATTGTAAAAAGAACAACTAGTTATTGTATTCTGAGAATGTGATGGATGGAGTTATCACTGAAATTGCAAAATTATAGACTTGAGAGGTATGGGGTACCAGTTGACAAGTAAATAACTGGAAGCTTTACTGTTAACAGGTTAAGTGGATCATGGGTGCTAATTATATGGCCAAAATGCAGAATGGTGCCCTGAATTACACTATTAAAAGAGGGCCCACCCCAACTATATATAATTGGGACACTTTAATCCCTGAATTATCAAAATTCCTCCCCTATACAATGCTAACCGTTGTAACTCCACAGCCAGGCATATATCAAATCAACCTGTTTTGATTCCATAATAGTCATACAATCAACATGCATATATCAAACAAGCATGTGATAGACGATTGCCAAGTCTGAGTAGCAAGCCAATCAAAACCTAATTTGATCCCCCCACACACACACATCCTAATTTTCATCAGTGACAATTCATCATTGATCAATTTTGTTTGAATCATACGAACACAGCTTTGATTTTGGACTTCAAACACAATGTCTATAGTCTTCAAGAAGCTTACACTAGTAAGCTATAACATCAAAAATATCAAGTCACTAAATAGGTTGGTAAAAGAAAATCTGTCTTGTTGCACTAAATGGGTCTGTAACATCACAAATATTTTGCAGTCACTTGAAACACAATCACAGCTCAGTTGCACTTGATGAGAGCTTCTGTTTCTTGCATGTTCCCTCCAGTCCTCGCATCATTGTTTGTGGTCATTGATCCATCAGCAACCTTTGTCAAACAGAGCATAAACATTACAGAGATTATTGAGTAAAACCTTTAAACATTTTTACCTGCACTTTTTTTTATATATATACAGGAAACAGATTATGAATTTAATAAGAGAGTGCGCAGAAGCTTTGAAAAAGCTCATCCCTGCTTAAACTTCAACTTCAACACCAATCATGTGGACAGATTAGAAACCCCATATTGGAGAAGTGTGAATGATCCCATTGGATACCCGATACTGCAATTCATCCACTTCGATCAACCTCCTCACGAATATTGGCCGGAGTTTTCAAAATGCCTAAAAAATACTCATTCAGCTACCAAGATAAGAGACAGTTTAATGATTGATTATAACCAAAGGCATGAGTGGAAAATACCAGTAATAAATTTCTACACTATGGAATCAGAGTTAACCTACTTGGGAGGATGCAGAACCAACAACCTCCATTGGCTAGGTTGCGGCAGCATATCATCGTAATTAGGGTTGAGCTTGAATTTGTATAGTCCCCAGCCAGTGAACTCAGAATCAGCATCTAAGTAATGATAACGCTTTTTCCAACCTAACAGCCCCTGATCGTCATCAAGTACTTCGCACTCTGCTTTCTCTTGATTGCCTTGAATTTCCCCGTATCCGAGCATTTGACCATCGTTGTTCGCTATCAAGACATCAACCAGTTTCGTTGTCTTGGAGAAGGCAAGCAGCTTGTTATAATAATTCTTTAGGGGACTTGCTAGGAACTGCTGGTGGTACTGACTTGGCATCCGACCGAATTCGGTGTATTGTAGGATGGGGTAATGTAGGATCGGGTCATTCTTGCAGAAGTGAAGGAGTGCTCGCAGCAACGGAATATTAGCTTTTCGAAGAGTGAATTTCTTCATAACAAGGTGTGTGTCAACATCACTAAACCTCCTGAAAATAGGATGTTGGTGGTGTTGACATGAACCATATGGATGGAAATTGGCAGCTGCAAGGAGGAGATGAAACGGGGAAGCAAGTCCATAATCGAAATCAAGTTTTGATCTGGTTTAGAAGGAAATACAAGTATTTCAGCTCGGCCGACAACATGTATAGTGGTTGGAAATTACACCACTATACTTATCTTCTGGGTACCCACTGCCAACTTCTAAGAACCCACAGGTGGCACACAGAAATGTTGATCGTTCTGTTAACTCCAGGAGATCAATATGCTGATAGAGCTTTTCCACAGCAACCGGAACAACCACTATCGTAAGTAAAGAATGTCTTTTGTAATCGGAGGCTTCATGCATACACACAACGACAGGATGTTGGTGGTGTTGAAATGAACCATCTGGATGGCAATTGCCAGCTGCAAGGAGGAGATGAAGCGGGGAAGCAAGTCCATAATCGAAATCAGGTTTTGATCGGGTTTAGAAGGAAATGTAAGTATTACAGCTCGGCAAATGAACCACTATACATGTTGTCTGCCGAGCTGAAATACTTGCATTTCCTTCTAAACCCGATCAAAACCTGATTTCGATCATGGACTTGCTTCCCCGCTTCATCTCCTCCTTGCAGCTGGCAATTGCCATCCAGATGGTTCATTTCAACACCACCAACATCCTGTCATTGTGTGTATGCATGAAGCCTCCGATTACAAAAGACACTTTTTACTTACGATAGTGGTTGTTCCGGTTGCTGTGGAAAAGCTCTATCAGCATATTGATCTCCTGGAGTTAACAGAACGATCAACATTTCCGTGTGCCACCTGTGGGTTCTTAGAAGTTGGCAGTGGGTACCCAGAAGATAAGTATAGTGGTATAATTTCCAACCACTATACATGTTGTCGGCCAAGCTGAAATACTTGTATTTCCTTCTAAACCCGATCAAAACTTGATTTCGATCATGGACTTGCTTCCCCGTTTCATCTCCTCCTTGCAGCTGCCAATTTCCATCCAGATGGTTCATGTCAACACCACCAACATCCTATTTTCAGGAGGTTTAGTGATGTTGACACACCTTGTTATGAAGAAATTCACTCTTCGAAAAGCTGATATTCCGTTGCTGCGAGCACTCCTTCACTTCTGCAAGAATGATCCGATCCTACATTACCCCATCCTACAATACACCGAATTCGGTCGGATGGCAAGTCAGTACCACCAGCAGTTCCTAGCAAGTCCCCTAAAGAATTATTCTAACAAGCTGCTTGCCTTCTCCAAGACAACGAAACGAAACTGATTGATGTCTTGATAGCGAACAACGATGGTGAAATGCTCGGATACTGGGAAATTCAAGGCAATCAAGAGAAAGCAGAGTGCGAAGTACTTGATGAGGATCAGAGGCTGTTAGGTTGGAAAAAGCGTTATCATTACTTCAATGCTGATTCTGAGTTCACTGGCTGGGAACTATACAAATTCAAGCTCAACCCTAATTACGATGATATGCTGCCGCAACCTAACCAATGGAGGTTGTTGGTTCTGCATCCTCCCAAGTAGATTAACTCTGATTCCATAGTGTAGAAATTTATTACTGGTATTTTCCACTCTTGCCTCTGGTTATAATCAATCATTAAACTGTCTCTTATCTTGATAGCTGAATGAGAATTTTTTAGGCATTCTGAAAACTCCGGCCAATATTCGTGAGGAGGTTGATCGAAGTGGATGAATTGCAGTATCGGGTATCCAATGGGATCATTCACACTTCTCCAATATAGGGCTTCTAATATGTCCACGTGATTGGTGTTGAAGTTGAAGTTTAAGCATGGATGAGCTTTTTCAAAGCTTCTGCGCACTCTCTTATTAAATTCATAATCTGTTTCCTGTATATAAAAAAAAAGTGCAGGTAAAAAAATTGCGAACAATCCCTGGCTCCCAAAAAATGGGATCGCACTAGATCGTTAAAAGCAGCATCATCCATGTATGTACCACATGAATCACTACTTATCAAGGCCACCGAAAAAGAAACAAGACTGAACAGGGATAACAAATTGTTTTTTTGGACAGCAAGCGTTATTTTATTTATTAGGAGAAAAGAGGGAGTCAGAAAGGAGAAAACTGAAAGCAACGAATCTCCTAAATCACCGAACAAAAGTTGTGGAGGAAAAATCAACTACTGTAAAAAGAAATACGACGGAGTCAATATATATAACTTACATTTGGAAGGAAGACTCTAGGTCGGAGTCGTGCGCAGTCTCTTGGTCCGAGTCGTGCGCAGTCCGCCACACTCGCCGATAACCGCTAGGTTTTGCGTTTGCCAAGGAAAGTAGTAGTCGAGTGTGAGGAGGGCAACTGTGAGTTTGGGTATGGGTAAGGGTGGCAATCGGACGGATAATCCACGGTAGGCTCATATCCGCGAACCGCAAACCGCGGTTTTTTTGTATCCGCGGTTTGCGGTTACACCTATCACGGATAGAAATTTAAATCCGCATCCGCGAACCACGGGTATCCACGGTTAGTGGTTAACTCACGGTTAGCCCTTCCTGAGAAACACAGCTGACGTATAGCTTCCCTCTTCTCCTCAGCCCTATCCATTAACATTGCTCTGTCCCTCCACTTCAGTCTCCAGCTCCAAGACTCTTGATCTTAGCTCCTGCACTACTTGCTGAGCATTCTCAGATTCAGAGACCACTTTCAGATTTTTCCCAATCCACTGCCTCAGACGACCTTCCATTTGTGCGATCTGAGTGTCTCTAGAATGAACTTCAGCCAACAGATTATTCACTTTCGCAGCGGTTACATCTCTCTCAGCCAACAATACACTATACATGAGTTTGTGGTTATCCTATTCCTTGTTCAATGCTTCTATTTGATCACATCTCTCAGCAAATCCCTTTTCCAGCTGGTTGATCTGAATTTGCATTCCAGTCTCCAGAGCCTTTTGTGCATCTCTCATGTCTGTTTTCTCAACTTCACATTGTCTTAGTTGATCCTCCAACAGTTTGCCACGAAGGTCCCATTCTGTGAGCCTTGCTTCTAACTCAATCTGTTTATTGGACAATCCAACATTATCAGACTTCAGCTTTGCTGTCTCATCAGAAAACTCCTGCAGAGCAGATGATTCGTTTTTCAATTTCTCAATCTCATCCTCTCGATCAGATAAATCATTGCAGTAACTTGTGATCCTATCCTGCAGGTTCTGAACCTGCATCTTTTCTTTATCTAGTTCAGCTCTCACCATGTCAATCTCTTCTTGTGCCTGATTGAGCTTGAGAACTTTCTGCTGAATCTCATGCTTTAACACTGCGATCTCTTCATCAGAATCTTTCACTCTATCTTTACTTGCATTAAGCTCCTCATTTAACCTTGCAATTTTGAAAATAGAGTCTGCAATTTGAGCTTGCTGAAGCTCACTACTGATTTGTCCTTTTTCTCTGAACATCACGGTTCTCAAGGTCACTCTTCAGCCTGGAAGCCTCTTCTTCTGAAAGCTGGAGCTTTAGATTGCATAACGTCAGCTCTTCTTCACACTTCAGCAGCCTTTCTTCAAGTGCTTCATAGGCTCTCTTCCCCCTTACTTTCGAAGGGCAATCAGTCTCCTGTTCTTGGGCCAGCTCAAGCTCATCTTTCTTATGTGTTTCATGATTGAGGTAGAACCTGTTGAAGCAAAAAAGAAAAAGAAAATGGAAAACGCTTAATAAGTTGCGAAATCAGTAAATCAAAATAGTAAATGGTGATCCTAACACTTCATCCCAGTTCCTATAGAACAATAGTATATTTATCGAAATTCACCGAGAGGCACCCCATCCTCGAGAAAATCTAGTTCCGGAAACATAATCGTAACGTTAAATTTGCGCATTTATCAACCAGGAATATGAACAGCAAGAAACAGGAATCCTAAATCTTGGAGAATAGCGTAAGCTCATAAATTCAAACAGCATCGAAGTGACAGTCCTAACTAGGGGTGGCAATCAGATGGATAATCCACGGTTAGCTCATATCCGCGAACCGCAAACCGCGGTTTGCGGTTACACCTATCACGGATATAAATTTATATCCGCATCCGCGAACTGCGGGTATCCGCGGTTAGCGGTTAACCCACGGTTATTAGCGAAATGTCCTTCCAAGGCTACCCAACATGAAGTTTATATGCAAAGCCCAACATGAATTACCAAAAAGCTAGTCAATGAATATGCAAAAACACCATAACTACCAAATAACGCATTTCTTTAAACATAGAAAGTGAAATGACCTCTTTGTCCATGTCTATATTTCTAAATTTATCCCAATCTCCCATGCTGGTCATGGAAAATGCTGAAGGTGGCACAATGTTGCCTGAAATTAGATACGCATATAAGTAACACAAGAAATCATATGAGAAACAACTGAAAGAGCATCTACCACAAATCTACAGATCAGCAAAGCTTCTTGCACTATAAAAGCTGCAGCATGCACGTATAAAATCCATTGAAAGTGGAGAAACTTGCCACTCAAAGGAGCAAGTTCGGAGGAGAAATTTTTCTAAAGAGGTATCAAAGACTACCCCATGGTGGTGGAGCAAATAAGCCTCTGATCTCCTCTGGGTTCAGACGAGGAACAAGTTCCATCAACAAGCGATCATTTAGTAGTCTCCGAGTACGTCTGTTGCTGACCTAAAAAATTAATCAAGGAGCCTTAGATAGTTAGATTCCAAGTTATATATACTTGTGATAGATGATTTTAGTGGATATAGATTACATAGCTCCTTCCTAAACAGAGGTAATCACTAGATTCCACTGAGACCCTAAACAGAAACTACATGACTTCAAACTCTAGCCATGGGTTAAACAAGACAACGGGGGATCATTTGTCTATAATATAGCTAATCCTTCATTTCGACTAAGTACGAGGCATGAGGCATCATAAATCATAATCACAAGTGCCAAGATTCAGCAGCTATGATAACATCAGATGTCACGTCATAAACCAAACTGTGGAAAGCTTACGCTAGACTAGACACCAACAACAGATCACTATCACTTTGACTAGCAAAAACCTCATTACATCAATTTAAGGAGAAAGGAATAAATTGGCAAAAAAATGTTACTTTTCCAGTTATGCTCTCCAGGAATTCGATCTTCTGCTCAATCGAGAGCTCACGAGGCTGCACACTTCCACTTGCTCAGAATTCAAAAGCTCATCGTCAAAATTTCCCAGGCGGCCACAAATGGGTCTCCTAATTTCTACCAAAACTTAGGTGAACAGTTAAATAGGAAAAGGCATGCGAAATCGGGAATCGACCAACCAAAACTTAGATACGGTCAAGCAATCGAACTTACTTGCGACGGGAGCTCCTAGCTAGCGTGGTGGTGGTGAGCTCGGCAACAAGGGGGTGAGCAGCCCCTGCTGTGTTCTTAATCGTTTGTTGCGATGAGCTGCGATGAGTTGCGATGAGCTGCGATGAGTTGGAATGATCAAAGATGAAGGATTGAAGATGAACGATTGAAGATGAAGGTCTGCAAGAATACTCGGGTTATAAATCGCATGAACTGAAGGATTCCAATTGAAGGATTGAAGATGAAGGATTCGCGAATCGTGTGTGATTGTGTTTGCGGTTTGTGTGAACTGTGAATGTTGTTAAGTGCTCACTGCTAACCCTAGGTTAAGACACTCACAAGTAACACCCACAGACACGCTTCATTAGGCTTCACGCATGGGCAGGGCCGCAGACTGCAGGGCACACCAGTTGGACCTCATTTAATGGGCCTCAATAATCTTATGGGTTTGGCTTGCAGTTTGTGGGTATCCGCAAATCGCGAATAGTGGATAACCGTGGTGCGGATACGACATATCCGTAATCCATAACTGCGAATTAACGGATGCGAAAAATAACCGTATCCGCGAACCCGCAAATAAAAACCGCGGTTAAAACCATCACTGACGGGCGGTTATCCGCGGATTGCGGATACTATCCGTCTGGTTGCCACCCCTAGTCCTAACCACGAAAATCATCTTATATCAGCAAGAATCTCAACGAATCCCCGCCAAGAACTCAAGCAATGAAAGCAACCGGACAGAGGGAAAAACCTGAGATTTATTTGCATGGTGATGACAAACAATCCACCTCTGCAGCTCCTCGACAAAAGGCACGACCGGACTGTGGATGGGTATGAAAGAAGCGGGTCTAAGATCCGAAGATCTCGAGCAGGCAACCCAGTCCGGCGCATGATCGCGTGCTTGCCGGCTTCCACGACATGGGCCTGATCCACAGAAGTTCTGGAAGTAATCAAAGATGAAGGATTGAAGATGAAGCAGAAGGATTGAAGATGAAATTAGGAAACCCTACCTAGACTTCGACTCAGTGATACTGATATCACGCAGCCGGTAGGCCTTGGCCTGGGCTGGGCCTCACTTAATAGGCCTCTAATTTGATGGGTTGTGAACTTTGTGGATGGTGGGTATCCGCACCACCGCAACAAAACGGATGCAAAAAATAACCGTAACCGCAAATCCGCGGATAAAACCGTCACTAACGGGTGGTTACCCGCGGTTCGCGGATTTCGTCCGCCCCATTGCCAAGCCTAGGTATGGGGCCTATGGGCCGATTTCATTTCCGCTCATTCACTAGGGGTTTGTTTCTCATTTAATCCCCCTTCATTATTTTGATTTGTTCAATTTAATTCTCAAATTGTAATTTAAAACTATTCGGTCCCCAATTTAAATAAGAAACCAACGGCCTCCTTCCCCATTTCTTCTCCATCTTCCATTTCTTCCTTCTTGTTGCAGCCGTCAGACCGGAGTGAGACCTCCATCACCGGCGCCGTTTCTTCTCCTATATGCGTGGATCTGCTTCATTTCATTAAGGTAACCTTGAATCTCTTTTTTTTTTCATTTTCGTCGGTTAAGAATTGATTATTTCAACCATTTTCTTTTCTTTGTTGAAGCTCTCCGGTCACCTCCGATTTTCATTTCCGGCATCACATGTATGTTTTACAAATTAATGTATGTAGCTTTTGTTTTTTTTTTCATTTTTTGTGTTATTTTATTATCTTTGTGTAATTTAGTGTATACGTTAGGTATTTTTGTGGTACATTTCTGTTTTTGTTGTATTTGTGGTATTTTAGTATATATTTTAGGTATTTTAGTATATATTTTAGGCATTTATGAATTTTGTGCTATTTTAGGTATTATTTAGGAATTTTGTGGTATTTTAAGCATTTTTGTGGTATTTTTGTATATATTTTATGTATTTTGTGGTATTTTTGTATATATTTTAGGTATTTATGAATTTCGTGCTATTTTAGGTTATTGAGAAAAAAAATAAAAGAAAAGGAAGAAGAAAAAAGGCATGCAACGCCAAGGAAACAAAATTAAAATGAAAGAATATTATAAGAGGAGAATATGACTAAAATTTAATAAACATGAAGTTTAACAGAATATGGTTAACAATGGAATACAAAAAGAAACAAAAGAATTATATCAAAACAAAAGTAAAAAGAAAAAAATGCTTAAATCATAAAATTAAAATAGTTAGAGCCAATTTGAAAAATTATAGAAATGTAGGACAATAAAGGAGTTATTCCTTAAACAACAAACTGGGTGGAAAAGGTGAAAAACGGCTTATCTCGCTCTGACATTCTCTGCATTTAAGCATACTTCTAGTTGGGCAAGAATAGACAAAAATGGTAAAAGGAAAAAAAACAACGAAGAAAGAATAATTGTTTAGTATGTAAAAACAATAATAGGAGAGCCGTGACATAAAAATGGAGTACAAAAAAAGAAGAGAATTAAATCAAAACAAAAGCAAAAATAAAGGGAAATGATTAAATAACATAATTAAAACATTTGGGTTCAATGTGTAGTATGTGAAAACGATCAGAACAATGATAGGAGAGTCATGGCATAAAATTGGAGTACAAAAAGAAAGAAAAGAATTAGACAAAAAATAAAGTAAAGAGAAAATAAAATGCTTAAATCATAAAATTAAAACAGTTGGGGCCAATTTGAAAAATTATAGAAATGTAATACAATAAAGGAGTTATTCCTTAAACAACAAAGTGAGGTGAAAAAATGTGAAAAATGGCTAGGAGAATAAAAAAAGGAAAAGGAAAAAATCAAAGAAAAAAAATTGGTTCAGTATGTGAAAATAATAATAATAGGAGAACTATGACATAAAAATGAAGTATAAAAAGAAAGAATAGAACAAAATCAAAACAAAAACAAAAATAAATGGATATAGTTAAATAACAGAACTAAAACTTTTTGATCCAATGTGTAGAAAATATATAAATGTTAGACAATACTTCGTTATATTTGTTCCCTAAACAATAAGAGAACAAAACGACAGAAAATAACAGTTTAGTATGTGAAAAGAATAATAGGAGAACCATGACATAAAAATGAAGAATAAAAAGAAAGATCGAAGAGAATCTGATCAAAACAAAAGAAAAAAGAAAGAGAAATGGTTAATTAACAAAACTAAAATATTTGGGTTCAATGTGTAGAAAATACATAAATGTTGGACAATACCGAAGTTTTTGGATACATTTGGGTTCAATGTGTAGAAAAGACAAAAAACAATTGTTCAGTATATGGATACAATGATGACAGAGCCATGGCATAAAAATAGAGTACAAAAAGAAAGAATAAAATCAGATCAAAACAAAAGAAAAAATAAAGAAAAATGGTCTAAAACATTCGATCCAATGTGTTGAAAATACTAAAATGTTGGAAAATACCTGAGTTTTTTCCTAAGCAACAAAAAAGAAGAAGAAATGAAAAAAAAGAATCCCGCCTAATAGGACAGGGTTTCTACAAATAATTATATAGAAATACAAAAAAAAGAAGAGAATCAGATCAAAATAAAAGCAAAAAGTAATAGAAATGGTTAAATAACAGAACTAAAACTTTTGGATCCAATGTGCATAGAACATAAATGTTGGAAAAAACCGATGTTTTTCCCTAAACAATAAGAAAGCAAAATGACAGAATAAACAGTTTAGTATGTGAAAAGAATAATAAGAGAACCGCAACATAAAAATAGAGTACAAAAATAAAGAAGAGAATCTGATCAAAACAATTCCAACGGGCTATCCGTTAGAAATGACTAAATAATGAGAAAAATAATATTTTCCCCATATATCATTATTTCTTAATGACACTCTCTAATCCTCAATTGACAAGTTAAATTATAATTTTTTTGTTCCTCCATTTAATCCTCAATATTAGTTACGTTTATTCTATTTTAACTTGCGTTTATCTTCAATATTATGTTCTTAATTATAATTGTTTCATTATAAAATTTATATTTTTAATAAAATTCTAACCACATTAAAGTTTGATCAATTTTATATTATAAAAATAAAAATGTTTAAAACATGCATATAATCAATGTTTTAATTGCATAGAATGGATAAATTGTGAAACTAGGATAGTACCAACGGACTGCCCGTTAGAACCTTCACCATACCAACGACATGCCTGTTGGAAATGGCTAAATAATGAGAAAAATAATCTTTTTCCCCACACATCATTATTTCTTAATGACACTCTCTAATCTTCAATTGCCAAGTTAAATTATAATTTTTTTGGTTGCAAGATTTAATCCTCAATATTAGTTACGCATTCTATTTTAACTTGCGTTTATCTTCAGTATTATGTTCTTATTTATACTTTTTTCATTATAAAATTTATATTTTTAATAAAATTCTAACAACATTAAAGTTTGATCAATTTTATATTATAAAAATAATTTTTTTTATAACATGCATATAATCAATGTTTTAATTGCATATAGTGGATAAATTGTGAAACTAGGATAGTACCAACGGGCTGCCCGTTGGTACGATTAACAATTCCAACGAGATGCTCGTTGGAACCTTCACCATACCAACGGCCTGCTCGTTGGAAATGACTAAATAATGAGAAAAATAAATTTTTTCCCCACATATCATTATTTCTTAATGACACTCTTTAATCCTCAATTGACAAGTGAAATTATAATTTTTTTGGTTGCTCGATTTAATCCTCAATATTAGTTACGCATATTTTAACTTACCTTTACCTTCAATATTATGTTCTTAATTATAATTTCTTCATCATAAAATTTATATTTTTAAATAAAATTCTAACCACATTAAAGTTTGATCAATTTTATATTATAAAAATAAAAATTTTAAAACATGCAAATAATCAATGTTTTAATTGGATGTAGTGGATAAATTGTGAAACTAGGATAGTACCAACGGGCTGCTCGTTGGTACGATTAACAATTCCAACGGGCTGCTCGTTGGTACGATTAACAATTCCAACGGGCTGCTCGTTGGAACCTTCACCATACAAACGGTCTGTCTGTTGGAAATGGCTAAATAATAAGAAAAATATTTTTTCCCCATACATCATTGTTTCTCAACAACACTCTATAATCCTCAATTGACAAGTTAAAGAGTAATTTTTTAGTTGCTCCATTTAATCTTCAATATTAGTTACGCTTATTCTATTTTAACTTGCGTTTATCTTCAATATAACAACCTTGTTAATCATCACCTAGGTGATATTTCACCCATTAGTCCAAATGACTCAGTTATAAGGTAATCTGGAAGTCCAAGCCCAACTAACACTAACCAATTTACTGCGGCCTACTGCGTGGTAAAACCGCGGTTATTCTACGTAGTGTAACTGAACAATTACATATCCACCTCTCATTTTCCATATATTCTAGGTGGGTGAAAATTCACCCGGATGATAAATAACATTGACGTCAATATAATGTTCTTAATTATAATTGTTTCATTATACAATTTATATCTTTATTAAAATTCTAATCACATTAAAGTTTGATCAATTTTATATTATAAAAATACGAAGTTTTAAGACATGCATATAATTAGTGTTTTAATTGTATAGAATGGATAGATAGTGAAACTTGGATATACCAAACGTCTGTTCGTACCAACGATTAACACTTCCAACGGGCTGCTTGTTGGAACCTTCATCATACCAACGAGCTGCCTGTTGGTAACATAGCTTTTTCTTTTTCTTTTTAATGGGAAAACGAAGTTTTTCACGATACCAACGGGTCGCTTGTTGGTAGCCTTTTTGTTCCGGCTAAACCAAGACTAAATCGCCCCGTTGGTTTTGACACATTAATTTCTAGTAGTGTAGCTCTAGAGTTGAACATTGATCCTAAAATTCTCCAATTGCTCAAAAAGTATTTCCTTATTTTAGATCCAACTTAAACATGCTTACTAGCTAGCTTTTTAAATAATAATGCTTAGTTCATAGTATTTAAGAAACTACCGTAAATAATAAAAAATAGAAATAACCTATGCATGCACATGCATTTAATAACATCAATGATTGACCTAATCCCCAATACAATCATCTTTCAGTTGAAGCTTATGTGCTAATTAGTACTTGATGTACTCTTGTAAGAACTTACTTGTCTGGAAAACGGCTGAGACCTTGGTAAATGAACAAATGACTTAATTCGCGCACATCACTTGTAAATCTTCATGTTTTGCGACAAGGTCTGTTGCATTGCCTTATTTGTGAATTTCTTTGTTTTAAGGTTTTTAATAGATTTCACGTCCTTTGCCTTCCAACCGTCCATCTTATAAAAACCAAACACTTCCAGTAGAGTACGTGAAATTGCCTGGAGAAATTGATTTCAGAAAGAAAACGTAACAAACACTACGTAGTTTTCCTAACTTTTGTGACGGCAAAATGAGGGCCCAAGCCGTCATAACGAAAGTATGAAAATGTTATGACGGTTCTATGACGGCTATTTCCGTCATATACTATTTCCTAAAATTTTATGACGGCCCTATGACGGATATGGCCGTCATAACTTATTTCAAAAAATTTTATGACGGCTCTATGACGGACGAAGCCGTCATAAAATACTTCGTACGATATACGTATTTATTCATATTACTTATGACGGTCTTATAACCGCTTTGACCGTCATTAAATTTTTGGAAAACACATTATGACGGCTGTATAACCGCTATGGCCGTCACAACTTTTTCGAAAAACGCACTCAAGATTCCTTCGACTTATGACGGCCTTATGATCAACCGGGCCCTCATAATTCATTTTTAAAAAGACTTCACCTCACCATTTCAAAACGAAAACTTACAGAGAAGTGCTCTGCTCTCAAACTCCATTAGAGAGAATAGATTTTGCTCTCGGAAGTCACCATCTTCAACCTTGGAGCAGCTCATTTCTCATGGTTTCACTCTCATTTTCTTCATCTTGAAGCGAGAAGGTTGATTAACAACAGAAAATATATTGTTGACGCCGGTACGTATAATTTTTACTCTTCTAATTAAATTTTATTGGGTATTTAGTTTTTGTACTAGATCTCTTAGATATTGTAATATGAAGTTATATTTTGTAGATGAACCATAGTTCCTGTCTGTGAATACTCTTTAGAAGATGAATCTATGTTATATGATTATTTCCAAGCTACACTGAAATAGTTGTGTTGAAGATTACTTCTATCGAGTATTCATGGATTGTCCAAAGTGGACGATTCATAAAAACGCAATCGGTGATTAGGTTGGCTTTTGGATTTGTATTGTTGTTCACGCTTAAGTTAAGTTCATTCTTGCAAGTCGGTATGCAACAGTAGTTTACATTCCATACCGCCGATCGCCGACGCTTGTCTCGATGGTGGACCATATTTAAAACCAAGCCGCGTAATTTTATCGGACCATACGTTGAAGAAGTTTCAGACATTAATGAACGATCTCGCATCTAGTTCTTCATCAACTATCCATACAAATGATCGAGATGCTCTTCAAGAACCAAGCATTACAGAATCACTTAATATACAAGGTGAAGACGATGATGAGATTACAACACTTGTCAACCAAAATGAGGAGCCGCAGATGTTGGATGAAGGACATATTGTGATTGAGGAAGATGAAGATGATATTTCTAATGAAATGTAATTCTTTTATAACTCGTTTCAAAATTGTGTGGACCGGATTGAACGTTTTCAATATATTTGTATTTGCGTGTGAGTCATGGACTTAATTGTACATTACAAATGTGTAAGGACTGGATTGGATGTTATTTCACTCTTTATGACCACGTTCTCCGTCATAAAGCCGTCATAACGCTTACAAATTCGGCGAAATCTTGAATTTTGTCCGATTGCTCGTTATGACGGCTTAGCCGCCATAAAGCCGTCATTACTTGGCACATTAAATACTATATGACGGCCTGGGCCGTCATTCTTCCGTCATAACGTTACAAATTCTGACGAAATCTTGAATTTTGTCCAGTTGCTCGTTATGACGGCCTGGGCCGTCATAAATCCGTCATTACTGGTCATATTAAATACTATATGACGGCCTTGGCCGTCACAGAGCCGTCATATCGTTACATGCATTAAATGCGACGCCTCAGAATACTCCTTCGCCGATACGCTTGCCTGTAACCCTCCCTTCCCCTTCCCCAATACGTTTCTTCTTCATCCCCTCCCTCCCTCTGTCGCGTCTCCTCCCTCCCTCCCTCCCTCCCTCTGTCTCGTCTCCTCCCTCGCTCCCTCTGTAACTCGTCCGGAGACCGTGACGTCACAGGTAACTTCTTCCTCTTCTTCGTTTTTGTTTTACTCTCTTATCTTCGTCATCTCTCTCACCTTAGGGTTTCGTTTTTTTGCATCTGCTGTTCGCCGCCGCCGCCGTCGCACTCGTCGTTCGCTGCGGCCGCCGCCGCCGCCGTCGCCGTCCTCGTCCTTCACCGAGGCAACCGTCACCGTCGCCGTCGCCGTACTCGAGGTAATTATTTATGTTTTTTATTTCTGTTTTTTATTTTTGTTTTAAATTTTCTGTTTTTTATTTCAGTTTTAAACATTTAGTGCGTTATTTCTGTTTTTTGTAATTTTATTGTTGCTGTTATTAATTATATTTTTTTGTATTTGCTGTGATTTTCTTTAATTTTTTGTAAATTTTTGTAAACTGTTGCTGTTATAATTTTTTTTGTAATTTGCTGTTATTTTAAAAATTGTTGTCTGTTATTAATTCTATTTTTGTAATTTGTTGTTATTTTCGTAATTTGTTGTTATTTTTGTAATTTTTGTTATTTTTTGTTCTTTGTTACAAAATTGTTCTTGTTATTTTAAAAAATTTTAAAAAATATTGTTTTACGTTATTATGTTATTATTTATATTTTCCATGTAATTTAAGTAATTTTCGTTTTCAAATATTGTTTTACGTTATTATGTTATTATTTATATTTTCCATGTAATTTTAGTAATTTTCATTTTCAAATATTGTTTTACGTTATTATTTATATTTTCCATGTAATTTTAGTACTTTTCATTTTCAAATATTGTTTTACGTTATTACGTTAATTTCGTTTTATGTCATATCGTTTTACGTTATTATGTTATTATTTCTATTTTCTGTAATTTAAGTAATATTATGTTGTTTAAGTAATATCCGGACTTTGTATTTGAGAGATATGGCTGGATCCGGGGAGCATCATGACAAATCGGACCGGTGTAGTGGTCGTAGTGCGTGCGGCAGCATCTTGGCACCGGCCAGAGTGCCGACGGCCGTGGCGGCGACAGCTTCTTCCGCGGCAAGATCTCGCAGACGGGCCACGCCTCTATCTCACGCCGTCCAGAGGAGGGCCCACAGGAGGGCCCACAGGAGGGCCCACAAGAGGTGTCACTACCAGAACGCCCCGAGACCCGCGAACTCATATACGTCGGACAGTAAGTTATAATATACCTCCGCTCATTAAATAACTTAATGCGCCTATATTTTTCAAATATACTAAAGATATTTCTGTTTCATATAGTCTTTACAGAAAGAGTACGGGGTCCCGGCCGAGTTGCTTCGCATCCTCGAAGGAGCGTACCGTGGTTGGCCGCCGACATACAAAGATGATGAGCCGCATGCAGTATGACGCATATGTCGGGCCGGTTCGCTTAGCGGTACCGATGGCCCCGATGAGAAACGAGCACACCGACATGATCTCGCACTTCCACATGGTGATGGGAAAGAAATACAAGACGAAGCGATCGAACATCCGCGCCACCTTGAAGAGCAAGGCCAAGAACCCATCTTGGGTGGAGCAACAGATTACCCGAGGTTCAAGGCCAAGCGTCCTCGATACGTATCCTAGGAGGACTGGGATAAGCTTCTGACGTATTGGAATAGCGAGGAGTTCGGCAAGTTATCAGCTCAGAATACCTTGAATAGAGCAGGTAAATTCTAATTACTATATTTTATGGTATACCGTAAAATTCTTCTAACTATAAAAACTTATAACGTTACAAATTGATTTGCAGCAAATCAGGATGAGAGCGGTGGAGCTATAGCACCGTCACGGGGTCGGAAGTCGAAGGCCGATTTTTATGATGATTTGGTACGTTTTTCTTAATTAATATGTGCGGTTTATTAATTAGGAAATGACTGATGTTTTTCTTGTTGAACAGCTTGAGGTCAAAAGCTAACCCAGATATGGGAACATTTTCAAAGAGCTGGGTCGGCAACAAAAAAACTTGCCCGATGAAACAAGAGCAAGCTGCTGCACGGACGGCTCGTCACAAGACACGTATGGGGTATGTTTTTCTACAACTTAAACTAATATAATTTCATCATAATTTATAACTATGTTCTTAATTAAATTGTGAAATTGAAATTAGGAGAGGTACGAGGAATTGATGGATCAAACGGTCCTGATCAAAAGAGACCGTCTTTCGACATCGACATCTACACAGAGGTGACGGGGGACCTTCACGTGGACGCTACATTGGCCTACCTCCCAACTGACGCACCCTGAGATGTTCGAGCCTCCGCCGCCGTGTGAGGTAGTTGATTTAAAATTTTTATTACAAATTCATATACTTTTAATTTCATCTATTTAATTTCATATACTTTTTATTTGTGGTGTTGCATACTATTCATCTATTTAATTTTATTTACAAAGATGACACCGAGATGCAAAGAATTTCAGACCAACGACAGTCATCACCGGTTGGAGGCCACGGTCGGCAATATGTGGAATGCTATGGTGGCGAATGAGTTATTCGCCTGCAGGATGTTCCACGGACGCTCGCGCCTCGCATCATCATATGTCCCTCCACGTACATCGCAGCCTTCACCCCGCATTCCGATCCACCGATTCCGATCCAGCCTGTCTCACAAAGACATCCTTCATACTGAGACTCCGATCCAGCCGCATGTCACTCCTTTCCCGGATTATCGCATCCCTGGTTTTGCTCCTTTCTCTCAGTCCCAGCCCCAGTTCCAGACGTTTTTTACTCCTATGCCGACTCCGTCTACATCGTATAGACCTCAGCCTCCACCGCAGTCACAGTCCTCGCATCAGCAAAGCCTTGGCCTCGGACTTGGTCTCGGTCTTGGTTTTGACTACCGGCAGACAGCGGGAATGACGTTCACCGATCTCCTCAGCCATGACAACTTCTACTCGGCATTGGACCGTCGGCGGAGGGAGCAGCACAACTAATCTGTCAGCCCACGGACCTCCTTCCCACCACTGCCTATTCGGACCCGATACAGTCGATGGCTCGACCGCGCGAGGCTCCGGTTGATTTGCGGGATGAGGAGAGCGGCGAGGAGGAGGACGAGGAGGATGTCGACGAGTACATCAACACTCGGGCGGATGAGTAGTTTTATCTTTATCTTTGTAAAAAATGTTATATTCGAAACTTTTAAATTATTAATTATGGATATTAATATATTTTTATTATATTTAAATTGATATTTTATTTAATTATTAATGTTTTTTTAGAATTTTCGTATTCATTTAATTTCTGAATCTATAAAACAATACAAAAAGAATTAATTTTTTTTTTCATTACAAAAAACAGTTTATGAAGGCTTCATCCGTCATAAAGCCGTCATAACCAGAATTCGTCACCACTTACACGTGGATACGTTATGACGGCCAAGGCGGACATAAAGCCGCCATAAATATGAGGGCCGAGGCCGCCATAATGCCGCCATAATCAACATCCATCACAATTACACGCGCACAATTTATGGCGGCCAGATCCGTTACAAAGCCGTCACAATTACGATGAGGCCGCCATAACGAAATGTGACGCCAAAAATAACGAAATAAACAACGGCCTCACTGGCCATAATAGTGACGGTAAAATGACGGATACGGCCGTCATAAAAGATAAATCAACTACGCAGTTGAAATTAATTTTGAAGACGAGTGATGAAATATTACTATAAGATAAAAATTTAATAACAGAGACTAGACATAAATGAGGACGAAATATTACTATAAGACAAAAAGTGTGACAAGTCCATACCTTAGAGGATGAAATATATATGGTGTTCACATTAGGCATCATTTTTAGAATGAATGCAATTGCATGCACACTGCGTAGTTGATTTATCATTTATGACGGCAGAATCACCATTTATCCGTCACACTAATGATTACGAGCCGTTGTTTGTTTCGTTATTATTTTGGGCGCCACATTTCGTTATGACGGCCTCACTGCCATATTTGTGGACGGCTTTGTGACTAATACTACCATAAAATTGACGCGTGTAATCGTGATGGATGTTGATTATGACGCCATATGACGGCCGCCTCATATTTACGACGGCTTTACGCACCACATCGCCATAACGTGTCCACGTGTAAGTGAGGACGACTTTTATGACGGCTTTGATTTGAATGAGCCTTCATAAACCTGCTTTTTATAATGAAAAAATTTAATTTTTTATATTGTTTTATTGATTCGTAAATCAAATGAATACGAAAATTTTAAAAAACATTAATAATTAAATAAAATACCAAATTTAAATATAATAAAAATATATTAACATCCATAATTGATAATTTAAGAGTTTTGAATATAACATTTTGTACAAAGATAAAACTACTCATCCGCCCGAGTGTTGATGTACTGCCGACATCCTCGTCCTCCTCCTCGCCGCTCTCCTCATCCCGCAAATCCACCGGAGCCTCGCACGCGGTCGAGCCATCGACCAGACGGGTCCGAGTAGGCAGTGGGCCGGGAAGGTCCGTGGGCTGACAGGATTAGTTGTGCCTGCTCCTCCGCCGACGGTCCAATGCCGAGTAGAAGTTGTCATGGCCGAGGAGATCGGTGAACGCCATTCCCGCCGTCTGCCGATAGTCAAAACAAAAAATAACGAAAATATAAAATATATTATTAATGTTAGTATATCATTAATGTAGGTTTAATTAATTTCGATTGTCATCGCCTTGTTCTTCATTAGATTCTTTGGTGTCCCCGGAAAAAAGCTTCATGTCCAACAAAGTACTTCATTAAAGAACATTTGCATTCTGTCCCCCCCCAAACTACACTACTTTCCATATCTTATATTCAATATTACCTACTTCTGTTCTGTTTTCTCATCATGCATCTTCTTTTTCACAAAAATGAAAACTTGAATTTAATTAAGTCTAAAAGAATGATCATATGATAAAGATATAATCGTCCAAATTGTTAGCATTACTTAAATTACATGGAAAATATAAATAATAACATAAAATAATATTTTGAAACAAAAATTACTTCAATTACGAAAATAGAAATAAATGACGTAAAACAATATTTGAAAACGAAAATTACTGAAATTACATGGAAAATTGCAAAAATGACAAAAATGACAAAGAAATTACAAAAATTAGAATTAATAACAACAACAATTTTTTAAAATTGAAACATGATGAATTAACGCACTAAATTTTTAAAACAGAAATAAAAAACAGAAAATTTAAATTTGTAAAACAGAAATAAAATGACAGAATTAACGCAAAAAAAACGAAATATCATGAAATTTAAATAATTACCAAAATAAATAGAAATAAAATGACAGAAAATTACTCCAGCAGTTGTTTCTCATGATGAACGCAAGCATCATGAACCCAGAATGAAAATGAAAAGATCAATGGTTTAGGTTTTACCTTCCCTGTCCGCAACGGTTGCCTCGGTGAAGGACGAGGACAACGACGGCGACGGCGGCGGCCGCAGCGAACGACGAGTACGGCGGCGGCGGCGGCGGCGAACAGCAGATGCAAAAAAACGAAACCCTAAGGTGAGAGAGATGACGAAGAGAAGAGAGACAAACAAAAACGAAGAAGAGGAAGAAATTACCTATGACGTCGCGGTCTCCGGACGAGTTGCAGAGGGAGGGAGGGAGGGAGGGGACGAGACAGAGGGAGGAAGGGGTTACAGAGGGAGGGAGGGGAAGAAGAAACGTATTGGGGAAGGGGAAGGGAGGGGTTACAGACGAAACGTATCGGGGAAGGGGAAAAGAGGAGTATTTACAGACGTCGCATTTAATGCATGTAACGATATGACGGCTTTATGACAGCCAAGGCCGTCATATAGTATTTAATGTGACCAGTAATGACGGCTTTATGACGGCCGAAGCCGTCATAACGTGCAAACGGGACAAAATTCAAGATTTCGTCAGAATTTGTAACGTTATGACGGCTTTATGACGGCCCAGGCCGTCATATAATATTTAATGTGACAAGTAAAGCGGTTATAAGGCCGTCATAAGTAATATGCATAAATACGTATATCGTATTTAAGTATTTTATGACGGTTTCGTCATGAGCCGCCATAAAATTTTGGGAAATACTTTATGACGGCCGTATCCGCTATAGGCCGTCATAAAATTTTAGGAAATAGTATATGACGGAAATAACCGCCATAACCGTCCATAACATTTTCATACTACGATTATGACGGCTTGGGCCCTCATTTTACCGTCACAAAAATTGGGAAAACTACGTAGTGGCACCTCATCGTCGGTTAGGTAACAATCATCTATATGAAGGGTCTCTACTCCTTTTAATGAAGTTACAACTCCTCTCTTGCTCAACTGCTTGAATAAAATCTGCAAAACATGTCGGTTATAGAAAGAAATGCTCGAAAATATTGTTAAAACATTTAAGCATGCCGCAAGAAAATTGAGAAAGAAAGATTACCTCGACCGTCCTGGCAAGCAAGCGTAGAGATTCAGCGTTCATCATAGTGCTAACAACCCAAGACAAATCTATACCACAACACTCATCAAGGCTTCTCCCAGTAGGCCAGGTGCAATAAATCGTGGTGCTCTTTATAATATGTCGATTTTCCTTATGGTATTTAACACAATGCAAAGGGGAACCCTTCCACTCAACATGTTGTATGGTAGGGTAACATAGGTAAACGGTTGCCCCAGTCATAGTCTCAGGATACCAAGTAATTAACAAGGTTTTGAGTTCATAACAAAAGAGATAAAGATAGGAGAGGTCGCAGCTCTTCTCTTGTATAATTTCCAAATGCTCAAGGTTTCTGTGCGCAATTACAAGGTGTTTCAGGCCAGTACATTGATACAGACGTAGCAGCTTGAGTCTACGGCAAACTTCAGAAATCACGTCTCCAAAAGTTTTAGAAGGGAGCTTAACAGATTTTAAGGTGAGGTTCCGGAGCCTTGAGAATGGAGGCCGACGGAGGTACTTAAGGGTTTTCGGAAAGGAGAGAGGAGCATTGTTCATGGTGAGAACAAGATTCGTAATGGTTTTGACAAAAAATGATGATAAGGAAGCTTTGCAACGGCCACCCCGTCTTAAGAGAAGATAAACCTCAACATTCTCAGGGTCGCAGCAAGAAACACATTCACGCAAGCACGTGAATACAGGATCTTCAATATCACAACACTTCTTAATTTGGTATCTGATCTTACGTTTCTTCCCTATGAGATCAGGCTGAAGATGATCAAAAGACGACCAGACTATACGAACTTGTTTGTGACCCATAGAACAATGCGAGTGAGTCAAATGATCATGAGTACTACTGTTGTTGTAATTAGTCATTGTGAGGCAAGGGGCTAAGAGACTGGATGAGAGACGAGTGGATGAGAGACATAAGTGGTTCCATCTCTTAGAGACAAACATCAGCGGAGCAAAATCATCGAAGTTGACAAGACAACTAAGAATGCAGTCAACTAGAGCGTCAGGAAGATTGCTCAGCCTATCTTCCCCAGTACCAGAAGCCACTTGGTTTGTCGACATCTCAGAATCTGCAATTGATATTCATACGAGAAATGCCATATACAAAGATATATAACTAAATGGGGAGTATGTTGGAAGAAGACATTCCAGCTCTCCCTGGATTCGTTCAAAGTTGAAATGGTAATTGTTTGCAACTAGAGGAGGCGCTTGAACGTCGGAGAGTTCCGTTTTTCTGTTAGCACTGGTTTGTTTTTACTTCCGATTAACTTGCAAGGTCTGTAAATGCGATCTCTCTTCTTTTTTTTCAATGAAGTTCACGTGCTTCGATGATATATAGTGAGTAATTATGTACTGAAGTTTTTTCTGTTGGAAAAAAGCAAGAGCCAGAAACAAACAAAAATGAAGAAAGAAAAGAACCTTAAATCACTACGTGGAAGTTGCAATGTTTACCGCGGCCTATTGCGCGGTAAATGACGTTTACCGCGCCGTTTACCGCGCAATAGGCCGCGGTAAGTCGTTTATTGCGCGGTAACGCCGCAGTAAATGTTGCAACTTCTACGTAATGAATTAACATTAATAATAAGATAGAAGTCTTAATAAAAAAATATAAGGTAGAGGGCTTATAATGTTTTTCAGCTAAACACAACCTTGGATTAAAAATTTAATTTGAATATGAAATAGGATAATAAAAAATAATAAAAAAGGTATAACCCTTAATAAAGTATGTGAGAAAGAAGGTATAGCCCTTAATAATAAAAAAGGTATAACAATAAAATTATATGTTGAAATACAAAAACACATGTATTTATGAAAAAATTAAAAGACGGCCCACAATTTTAAATGGAACAATTTTTGAATTACAAAAGACTAAAAATAAGAGGTAAGAATTAAATTGTCCATTTAATAAATAAAAGTAGGGTAAAATTAAGAAAATATAAAATGTTCAAATGTTCAAATAAGAAAATTGAAACACACTCAAATCTACACCCTACCACACATTGCAAAACACTCATATAACTATTATTCCCTATTCATCTAAAGTTTTTACACTACGTGGGGAGGAGAGGCCTCACTGCGGCCTCAGGCGCAGTTGGCCCGTAGTACCAACTGCGGCGACGGCCGCAGTGAGTGCCGCCAGAAAATGTCCGCAGCTTTCAACTCACCGCGACGTCGGCCGCGCACGACGGAGGTCTCATCGCGGTCGGCCGCGCGCCGGAGGCCGCAGAACCAATTTAAATAATTAAAAAAGTGGACGAATCCGGATGAATGTTCATCCGGATTCGTCCAATGAAACCTAAAAATTCAAGAAGAAGAAGAAGAAGAAGAAGAAGAAGAAGAAGAAGAAGAAACATAAAAGAAAAAGAGAGGAAGAAGAAGAAAAAGAAGAAGAAACAAGAAGAAGAAGAAGAAGAAGAAGTTGAAGAAGAAGAAGAAGTTGAAGAAGAAGAAGAAGAAGAAGAAGAAGTTGAAGAAGAAGAAGAAGAAGAAGAAGAAGAAGAAGAAGAAGAAGAAGAAGAAGAAGAAGAAGAAGAAGAAGAAGAAGAAGAAGAAGAAGAAGAAACTAAAGAAGAAGAAGAAGAAGAAGAAGAAGAAGAAGAAACAGAGGAAGAACAAGATGAAGAAGAAGAACAAGAGGAAGAACAAGATGAAGAAGAAGAAGAACAAGAGGAAGAACGAAGAAAATGAAGAAGAATGGTGTGGCGGATGAAGAGAAAGGGGAGTTTTAACCCTTAAAAAAAAATTTACTGCGGCCTTGGCCGCAGTAAATCTTACTGCGCAAATTTATCATGCGGCCAAGGCCGCAGAAATCTTATCTGCGCCAAAGAATCGGGCCATTTATCACAGAATGGGCTTACTACGGCCCAAACCGCAGTACGGGCCGCAGTAAGAAATGTCTTCCCCACGTAGTGTTAATTGTAAGATGTTTAATTTAATGTGAAAAAATAATAAAATTAAGAGGTAGGAATTGTATTTTAAATGATTAATTAATTGTAGGATAGGATGGTTAATTTAACTTCTTTGAGAAAAAAATAAAAAAAATAAGAATATTCAAATGAGTTCGCATACCCCAACTTACACTCTACCACCCCAAAAAATTAAAATAATCATTAAACCTTATTCATGCATGTGAAGTTTATAATTGTAGGATGTAATTTAGTTTGATTGGGAAAAAAACAACGGGTAAAGTGCACTCATGGTCCTTTAACTTTAATTATTGTACCATTAGGGTCCTGTTTTAACTTTTGTACTAATTAATAAAGTCATGTTTTTTAACTTTTTATTACTTTAAGGTCCTTTTCCGTCCATTCAACGTTAATTTTAACGGATTTGAGAGAACAATGATAAAAACAACAACTCAATTGTTTTAAAAAATTTATTGACACTCCGAGTTTTAAACTTAATCATTTAAGCACCCCTAACAGTTTTAAACTTAACACTAATGTAGATGATTTAATTAAGCCCAACAACATCCAGACAGCGTCGGGCTGTCGCCAGCGCCGAAAAATTCCGGAAACACAAAAAAATAGCCGAGAACGTAGATCGGGACCTAGGACCACCGGATCCCGGCCTAGGGCAGTCGAATCGTGACCTAGAGCCGCTGGAACGCGGTGCAAGGCCAGCGAATCTCGACGGCGTTTCCGGAATTTTTTGACGGCGGCCCGACGATGACTGGGGTTGTTGGGCTTAATTAAAACATTTAGGTTAAAGTGTTAAGTTTAAAACTTGGGGTGTAAATAAATTTTTTTAAACAATTGAGTTGTATATTTTATCATTTTTCCCTCAAATATGTTAAAATTAACGTTGAATGGACGTAAAAGGACCTTAAAGTAACAAAGAGTTAAAAAAACATGACTTTATTAGCACAAAAAGTTAAAACAGGATCCTAGTGGTACAATAATTAAAATTACAGGATCATGAGTGCACTTTACCCGAAAAACAAATAAGAAAATACAAATGAGCTCGCACACCCCAATTTATACTCTATCACACATTGTAAAAAAACTAAAATAACTATTCAACCCTATTCATTTGAAGTTTGTAAATTATAAGATGATTAATTTAATTTAATTGAAAAAAATATAAAAAAACCAAGTTGGGTGCACCACCCTAATTTGGTGCACCCAACCACACCCAATCTTAACTTCATCTAACTGTTCATGGGTGTAGCAAAGTTTGTAAATATAATAATTTGAAACTTTTTTCGAAAGACGTTTCAAAAGAATCTCAATTAAATCAAATATATAGAATTGGCAATCATAGTTGTGAATGTACAACTATAGTTTATAAAACTTTTGCCATCAAATTTGTTTTCTCATACCAATTTCATATTCTTTTCGTTCATTGCTGTTTGTAATACTCTAATCAGAGTTATATAATATCCAGTCTACATAACTTCCAACAAACTTTAGTCTCTTTTTATTAATTATACAATGGCAGTAACCTAGCTAGACAAAAATTAATGTGAGGGCTAATTTATAAGAAAATCCTAAACTATACTTCCTCCATTCGCAATTAATTCTACAATTTGTATGGACGTGGAGATTAGAGGTGTTCAAAAAATCCAAAAATATGAGTCGAACTGAGCAATCCGAAACTAAAAAATCCGCAATCCGAAACTAAAAAATCCGAAGATCCGTTGAACCGTCAAACAAAAAATTGTACCTCTACGGTTCGGTTTCGATTTATAATTTTAGGAAACCGCGGATATCCGACCCGGACCGTACCTATTACCTATTTCTATATATGAGCTTACATAGATCTACCCACACCCAATCCCAACCCACCCCTTCATCCTAAATTCCTAATATTGATAGCACAACCTATCAGTTTCTTTGTTAAAAAAAAAATTATGAAGAAAATTATCAATTGCATTAACACATACTCCATCCATCTGTGTCACAAGTATGTTGTCACAACATTAAAATATTTTTGTCCCAAATGAAATGACATTTTTCCACTTGTGTTTTATTTTAGTCCATTTCTACTCTTACAAATGCACACATTTAAAGAGTCTAGAGAGTAAATTAGGAGGGGTGAGAATGAGTTTAGGAGGGGGTAAAGATGAAAGTTCATGTGAAATGGGTTAATGACCAAAAACAATCTTAATTAACACAAAAATGTTAAAAGTGACAATACACTTAGGACGGAGGGAGTATTAAATAGTCAACTTTGATTTGCTGTACCTTCGATTACATCTCGTGTTACCATTTTGCTTTAATTCTTGTAGCCCTACAGACACTAATATTTTGCAACATTTAAGATACACTAATATTTTAAATGGAACTCTATATGTTACTCGTATAAAACTTTCATGTTTATTACTACTTAAATTCGATTTCGATTGTGAATTGTAATTGAACTATATCGTGGATATAAACCGATTTGTGAGAAACCATCATCGGCGGTTCGGTTCGGTTTTACACATGTACGGTTTGGTTCGGTTTCCAAGTTTGAGAAACTGTCCCACATGAGATGTATTTTATTTTTGCAAAACCCTCCCCGCCCCATCCCGTGAACACCTCTAGCGGAGATTAAGGTGAATGTAAGATTTTATATATGTAGTTTGACATAATTACCCTTGAGTAGATCTTGCACAAAAAACGGGATAGAAAAGATTAAGATAAAGTAGGGATAATTTGGTAACTTTAGAGGAGAGAAGTTTTCACTTAAGAAAAGTGTGGAATTTTTTAGGAACAACCCGAAAAGAAAATGTGTAGAATTAATTCAGGAAAAATTTAGATTTCAAAGTATGCGAAACATATGAATAATTTAACTTTACTCTAAAAATAAATCATAGATTAAATACTGTGAAATGAAATGAGTAATTAGCTGCAATCAATTTGTAGGACAAAGGGATTGGTAGTATATGATTTGGCAACAGGTTGCTTCTAACCAATAAAAACTTTGCAAAGCGTTAATCAGTCGAAGCAAATGTCAGTGTCATTCAATACTGGTATGAGAAATCACTCAAGCACTCTTGACGCTTTGCTACGATCTTCTCGAATCAGTCCTGTAAGTTATTAGAACACTACATACATTATTCATAATTAGTAATCAGTAGCCTGTTATATATCTTGAATTACTACTAGCTCCACTGTAAACGAGGCATACCTCTTATCTAACATTCATTACTTTGCACATGTAAATACCAGAGCAGTCGAGAGATAAAAAGGGGGGGTAATTTTCAGAAAGGATTAACAAAGCAACCAACACTATTCATCATCAGCAAGTAAGTCCATGAATTAAGTCATATTTACAATTAATATTGTTCAAGTTCCCCGGCCCACTTATAAAGTTAAACCTTGGTCCTCAATTTCTCTTATTACCCAAAAAAGTATTTCCTGAAAATTTAGATCTAACTTAAACATGCTTAATTACTAGCTTTTTAAATGATGCTTACTTCATAGTTAAGAAATTAACTGCCTTAAATAATCAAAAATGGAAGAAAACAAACTACCTTAAAATATAATACAACCAATCATGCATGCATGCAATCAGTATCAATGAGTGACCTAATCCCTAATCAATCAGTCATCTTTCAGTTGAAGCTTATATGCTAATTAGTACTAGATGTAAGAACTTACTATATAGGTTGTTCGAATCAGGCATCATTTTTAGAATGAGTGCAATTGCATGCACCTCATCATCCGTTAAGTAGAAATCATCTAGCTATATGAAGGGTCTCTACTCCTTCTAATGAAGTTACAAATTCTCTCTTGCTTGCTAAGGTACATGAATAAAATCTGCAAACATGCGGAAGAGAACTTCTCAAATTAAACAACCTGTTGATCACGGTTCTAGTGGGATTTTATGTTTACTCATGACCTGTAGACTTCAGCTATATGCAGTACTACACCAAAGAAATGATCAAAATATTGTTAAAACACAGGAGCAACAAGAAATGTAAAAGAATGGAGAGATTTAGCGTTCATCAAGGCTTCTTCCAAAAGGCCGGCCTGCAGGTGCAATGAATTGTGGTGCTCTTTATCCACTCAACCTGGGGAAACATGCGTAGGTAAATGCTTAACCTGCTCTATGAAAGGAGAGATAAGCATTGTTCATGGTGAGAACAAGATTCCTAATGGCTCGCTAGCTCTGATAAAAAATGATGACAAGGAAGCTGGTTTGCAGTGGCCACCCTGTCTTAAGAGAAGATATATAGACCTCAACATTCTCAGGGTCGCAACAACAAACACATTCACCCAAGCATGTACGTGAATATACAGGATCTTGAGATCAAATCTACAACAAGTTTTCTCGTGGAAAATGTTCCGTTCGAAAGTCGGGTCCATCTCCATGCCTCTTCTTTGCTTTGCTGCAACTTTAGCCCTTGGAGAATTGAATTGAGACTATCTAGTTCTCTGATTTCTCTTCCACATGGAATATGTCACCAATCCCATCTCTAATTATAGTCCGCCCCCTCCCATTCTAATCTTGCACTTACCGAGCACTCTTTGTTTACATCCAAAGCATATAGACGCTTAAATCTGATATTTAAAGCGCAATCCCCTAGCGAAACATCTTTTCCAGAATTTAACATCTTCACCCCCACCGACCACCCGAGTAAAAGAGTTTGTAAAATCAACCCCAACTGTATCTATATCAACCCCAATAGTGATAATGTCCATCCAATGACCACCCGAGGGAGGAAATTGCGATGAGTCCATCCCTCCATCGTGACCATATGTAGCAGAAATAGCACAGACCCATAATGTGTTCTTTTCCACACGGAATCTCCACCACCACTTGCCGAGGAGAGCAAGATTTTTTTTCCTTGTAGACCGCGCACGTTTAGGCCACCGTTGTTGTACTCGCCATATAATGTATGACATTTTACCCAGACAATCTTTCTATTGGAACTACTGAAACCCCAGTAGAAGTTGTTTCTCGTCTTTCCAACGTTTTACAGACCGAAGGTGGCACTTTAAAGAGGGGAAATAGTAAAGAGATACGCTGCTCAAGACCGATTTAAGAAGTTAAGTCTCCCTCCAATAGACAATGACTTTGCTTTCCATGTGTTTAGTTTTTTTTTTGCAAATTTTTGTTCCACATCCGCCCAAGCTGTAGCTCGTGACATCTTAGCTTCCACCGGTAGACCAAGATAAATGGAAAGGAGCGCACCGGCACTGCAGTGAAGATGATTAGCTAGCCTGCTAACATCTCCTACCGCCACTCCCACCCTGAATAGCTTGCTTTTGTGTAGATTGATTCGTGGTCCTGACGCATCCTCAAAGCATTTCAATAACTTACCAGATTAGAGGCATTAATGTTGGACCACTCTCCAATAGAAAAAGCATCATCCACAAATTGAAGGTGTGAGATTCCAACCCCTTCGGTCCCCAACTGACAGCCTTTGACAATATTTTTCTCCAATGCCTCCAACATCATAACATTAATTGTCTCCGCAGTCAGGATAAACAAGAAAGGGGAGAGAGGGTCTCCTTGACGGATACCCCTCTCCATTGAGAACTTGGAAATAGGACTGTTATTGACCAGAATTGACATGCGAGTCGAAGAAATACAACCCCGTATCCACTTTCGCAATATTCCACTGAACTGCATTTGTGACATAACTGAATCCAATAAATCTCAATTCAAGCAGTCATATGCCTTGGCGAAATCAATCTTCAGCATAAGAAACTGACATTTTCATCCCACTTTATCACCTCATTTGCAACTAGAATACCATCTAATATTTGTCATTCCCCAATAAAAGCATATTGGGTAGCACTAGCTTCAATCTTTTAGCCAATACTTTAGATATAATTTTATACTAACACCCGACTAAGCTTAAAGGCCAAAAATCTGATAAAGTCAGCTGGTAGTCAACCTTCGAAATCAATGTGATAAATGTAGCATTGCACCCTTTCGCACTTCCCTCAAAGTCGCCTTTATATCTTTATTTACCACCTCCCAATGAGTCTTGATGAAATATTATAACATTTTCTTCAACGTAATTAACTAAACTCGAGTTAATTATCCAATCAAAAGGTAGAAAAGAACAGTCCAATATCAGTAATTTTAACGCAAAATTTGACGGGCACGTTTTTATTCACAAAAGCCCAAAAGGTTGGTATAAAATCACATTATTGTTGATAGAGTTAACAGCGTGGATCCGAGTCAGCCAGACTGAGTCAGGGTGGTTTCGTAATTTAACAAAAAAGCGGCGAAAATCTGGAAATTTGATAGCCAATGTGACAAGAAAACTAAAAATCCAATGAAAATAATAGTAAGGACGAAAGCAGATAGTACTATTCTATTATAGAAGACACAGAAGAATGCCGTCAAGTTTGTGTTACACTTCTCAATTCTTCTTCCCTATAAATAGGAGGGCTCTCAATTTCTTCAGCTTCAACCCAAACAGATCAAAATCCACTTCTTCTCCATTCTCCTCCTCGCTCACAAATTTCAAATATATCAAGAGAAGCTCCGTTTCAGGTATGAATAAATGCAATGTTGCTGCTTATTTTGATTTGATTGTTTGTTCAGTTTCTCTTTCTGGGTTTCTCGATCTCAGTTCAAATTTTGATCTTTCTTCTTTGGGAAATTGAAGGTTTCAGATTCTCTCCTGGTCGAGTATTGTCATTCAAACCCAGAGAATTTTCAAACCTCAACAGCGGAGACGACGACAGCGGAGACGACATCATGACGATCAAGCCGGCGGTTCGGATAGCCGATCGGAAACTGATTGTCAAGAACCGGACGATTCTGACCGGAGTTCCGGACAATGTGATTGAGACGTCGGCCTCCTCCTCCGGCCCGGTGGACGGGGTCTTCATCGGCGCGGTGTTCGAGGAGGAGAGCAGCCGCCACGTGGTCAATTTAGGGACCCTCCGCGATGTTCGGTTCATGGCCAGCTTCAGATTCAAGCTCTGGTGGATGGCCCAGAAGATGGGAGACAGAGGAAGCGAAATCCCATTAGAGACCCAGTTTCTGCTTGTAGAATCCAAAGACGGGTCCGGGTCGTATCTCGAACCCGAATCCGGAAACGAAGACAGCAAGACGACGGTCTACACCGTGTTTCTTCCTCTTCTCCAAGCTCCGTTCAGGGCTTGTCTCCAAGGCGGCGCTAACGACGAGCTTGAACTCTGTTTGGAGAGTGGCGACGTCGACACCACAACGTCGTCGCTTACGCACGCCGTTTACATTCACGCCGGAACTGACCCGTTCGCGGCGATAACTGACGCCGTCAGGGCCCTCAAGCTTCACCTGAAAACATTCCGACAGCGGCACGAGAAGAAACTCCCCGGAATCGTCAATTACTTCGGATGGTGCACGTGGGACGCCTTTTACCAGGACGTTACCCAGGAAGGAGTCGAGGCCGGGCTCGAATCTCTCGCCGCCGGCGGGACACCGCCGAAATTTGTGATCATCGACGACGGCTGGCAATCCGTCGGCGGAGACCCGGAAAAGGAAAAAGAATTCTCGAAACAAGAAGGCACCGAAACCAAACAACAGCCGCTACTTCGCCTGACCGGAATCAAAGAGAACGCCAAATTCCAAGACAAGGACGACCGGAAACTGGGGATCAAGAAAATCGTCGACATCGCGAAGAAGAGACACGGGTTGAAATACGTGTACGTCTGGCACGCGATCACCGGGTATTGGGGCGGAGTCCGACCCGGAGTGGAGGAAATGGAGCAATTCGGGTCGCTGCTCAAGTACCCGTCGGTGTCCAAGGGCGTGATGGACAATGATCCGACCTGGAAGAACGACGTCCTCGCCGTTCAGGGCCTGGGTCTAATGGACCCGAAGAGTGTTCACAAGTTCTACAACCAACTCCACAGCTATTTGGCATCTGCCGGCATCGACGGCGTCAAGGTCGATGTCCAGTGCATACTGGAGACACTCGGCACCGGCCTCGGTGGACGCGTCGAGATTACGCGCCAGTATCATCAAGCTCTCGACGCCTCCATTGCCAAAAACTTCCCGGACAACGGTTGCATGGCTTGCATGAGCCACAACACCGATGCGCTTTACTGGTAACTAATTCATTCTTTTCTCAAGTGTTTTATGATTTAATAATATCTAGAATTTTCTTTCTGACGCGGAGGTACTCTTGTACTCTGCAGCTCCAAACAGACGGCGGTTGTGAGGGCGTCCGACGACTTCTACCCGCGTGACCCGGTGTCCCACACGATTCACATCGCTGCGGTGGCTTATAACAGCGTCTTTCTCGGCGAGTTCATGTTGCCGGATTGGGACATGTTTCACTCTCTACATCCGGCTGCCGAGTATCACGCCTCCGCACGCGCCATCAGCGGCGGCCCTCTCTATGTCAGCGACTCGCCTGGGAGGCACAATTTCGAGCTCCTCAAGAAATTGGTCCTCCCTGACGGGTCAATTCTCCGGGCTCAGTTACCGGGCCGGCCCACCCGAGACTGTTTATTCACCGACCCGGCCCGGGATGGTGTGAGCCTACTCAAGATATGGAACATGAACAAGTACACTGGTGTTCTTGGAGTATATAACTGTCAAGGCGCTGCATGGAACAGTGCAGCCAGGAAGAACACCTTCCACCAGACCAAAAGGGATAAAATTACCGGCCAAGTGCGTGGCCGTGACGTCCACCTTATCCCGGAGGCTACCGTTGATGATCCCGAATGGACCGGAGATTGTGCCGTATACTGCCACAGTTCCAGGGAGATTGTTGTTCTCCCATACAATGCAGCTTTGCCCCTGTCCCTTAAGGTGCAGGAGCATGAAATCTTCACAGTCACGCCACTCAAGCAGCTAGCACCAGGGTTCAAGTTTGCTCCTTTCGGATTAGTCGACATGTATAACTCTGGAGGTGCGATCGAGCATTTGGAATATGAAGCGAAACCCATCTTAGAGATTGGCGGCGAGATCAAAGGAGCAGCGGAGTTGGAGAACCGGAGCAAGGAGCGAGTAGGAAGAGTTGTCATGAACATTAAGGGGTGTGGCAAGTTGGGGTTTTACTCATCAACTAAGCCCTTGAGGTGTCTGGTAAGAGGCAACAAGGTCGAGTTCGAGTACGATTCAGGTTCAGGATTTGTTACGTTCGGCATTGATGAAATGCCTGAAGAAGGGAAGACACATCTAGTGGAGATTGAGTTATGAGAAATGGGTGTACCTGTTAGAACTAGTATTCCTTACTGGGGTTTGACATTGTTTGTTGCACTTGTAACACAGCAATGTGATGAAACCCTAATAAAAATCCCAGCGTGTCTTACCTTCTAAAAATGCATGGCTAATTTTAATTTTACAAAGAGAAGCATGGATGATAGAAATCAGGTTGTCCAATGACCCAGAATGTCACCTAATTTTACAATGACAAGAGGCATTCTACTGATGAACTAAGTATTAAACAATGTAGAAACCTACCACAATCATTGCTTCTTGTTGTGCTTCTAAAACTCCGTTTTAACAAGTGCGGTTGATAAATCAGCTGATGTTCCATTTTGCAGCCACTCCTTGGCACAGATCAGTGCTTCGAGGGTTTCCGGTCTCAACGAGCTCCGATACTCATCCAGCTGCTTGGTTTCTGTGTCAAACAGAGAGTCTGGTCCAACAGCTGAGACTTGGATGGTCAATATGTCACGAGCCATCTTTGAGAGTGTAGGGTACTTAAGCTTGTTCAGTTTCCACCAACCTAAAACATCAAACTCTTGTACTCGAGGCAACAAGGATTCTTCCAGGTACTGATCCAACTCCGACTTTGATTGCTGACTCGTGGTCTCCATGATGTACATGTCAAAATCTGTCAGACCGTTGTCTGAGTTCTGATTACCTCCATCTTCTGTCTTAACGTCGTTTCCTTCTTCATAAGTTGGTGTTAGCGGCAGAGGAAGTGCCACATATTCAAGAAACAACTCATGAATGCTATCATCAACAATCTTGATGTAGTTGCAAGCATCTTCACCATACATTTTCGTAAAACTGAATTCCACAAGCTTCATCTTGAACCGGGGATCCATGACCACAGCAATCGCCAAAACCAGACAACAGTCGTTCCAATATTCACTGATCTTTTCATGCAAGGCTTTAGCAAGGTTGCAGATAAAAGGGTCCTCACTAGAAACAGCACGGCTCAGGTCGGAATGTATCTTCCATGCTTCATGAAAGAATGTAATTGCAGGTGGTGTAGTTGATGTTGCAAGTACCTTTCCAGCATCAAAGAGAGGTTTCAAGAAAGCGCATAAAGTCTCAACCATTTTCCACTCTTCCATCGTTGGGGCTTGCTTGTAATCAGGATCGGAAGTATCCAAACAAGAAAACACTTCCTTCAACTCCGAAGCTGCAACCAGCATCTCATATGTTGTGTTCCACTGAAGCTGGTTATCGAGAAGCAGGTTCTTTTCACTGGGCACTTGAAGTTGATCCTTGAGCTCGAAAAACTTCTCCTCATGAGAATCTGATGTCTTCACATACTTTACACTGTCACGAATTCTCTTAACTACCTCCTGCCCTGCTCCAAGGACATCTTTCGCCATGCTGGCTAGGGTACGAGCAACGCAATTTCCGATTAACAGCTGACCATTAAGAATATGGGGATTCTTGAGACATAGTAGGGGTCTAAGTAATTCCAGCCCAGCTTCACGGAGGGAATGGTTGAAGGTAACTGAAAATAACTTGTGCTCCAAACTCCAATCAGCCAGACAAGCAGAAACAGCATGACTAAGAGCAGTGTCAGAATCAGGATAAGGTTCCATGATCACATTGAAAATCTGTCTACGCATCTTCCAGTCACTATCAATGAAGTGTGCAGTTATGAACACAAAACCGAGTGTCTGGTTCGAAGTCCACATGTCCAAAGTGAAGCAGAAACGTCCAGAAATCCCCTCAATAAACTTCATAAGGTTCTGTGTTTTTTCCCTGAGATAAGCTGCAACACAGTCCCCTTGGACGGCACTGAAGCTCACCTTGTCAAACCGAGGCTGAAGAGTCTCAACAAAAGCAGCAAATCCAGGATGCTCGACCATGTGCAAAGGGTAGTCATGCATGATAATCATCCGGGCAATTTCACGGCGGCAGCGGTCATAATCAAATGGCACGATCGGTGTGCTCGGAGTTCTGTAACGTCGTTTTGTTGGAACGCTTGCATTCATCCTTGGGGTATATGGACTGTGCTGATTGTTATCTATGTCATGAGAGACTGCTGGACAGGTTCCCTTGGCAATATGGCGTTTTAAGTGGCTAGTCCCAGCTACCTTAGGGCCTGTACTGTATGCAAAACTTTGTTTGCACCGCTTACAGATTGCTCTTCTACATCCGGGACTAACAGCTTCAATGGTGAAGTACTCCCAGACCTCCGACTTCTTTTTTCTTCTCTTGTTGGGCAGTAATTCAGGGATTGGATCCGGTTCGGTGGTCACAAGAGCATAGTCGTTGTTTTCTTCAGGATCATCCATGTCATTCTCTTCATGAATAACCATGTTATTCTCTTCATGAATATCCATGTTATTTTCTTCATCACGGATATCCATGTTGTTTTCTTCATCACGGATATCTACGTTGTTTTCTTCAGAATTGTCCATGTCCATCTGACTCATGAAAACTAAAACCCTGCCATCAGCAACGGAAAAAAAGTTAACATACTGGATGTACTAATAACAATGTCTAGAGGGGAAAAAAACTAATGAAGCTAAAACACAGTACCAAACTGTAAGGTCTTGTTTAAGCATGGGGAAAATCAAAAAAGTGTCTTAAGCAATGAGACATGTCCAACAGCGATATCTGAAGAAGCACCAAGTAAATGCATCCAATTCCAGGCATGAGGTGAGAATTAAGAAATTATACTCCGCATATCGCTAGTTGAAGGAAAACAGAACCTACCCAAAATTCTACAACTGGGAACAAATGAAAGGTAACGCACACTGGCAGTGCAACAGTTGCACCAGGGATGCAACTTAGAACCAGATAAGAAGAATAAAGGGAGAGAAAATAGAAGAGTTTTCTCAAGTCGCTAGTATCACAAGGAAATCTGGTCTTCCACATTGCATGTGTGAATTCTCTCGCTTTCAGTTACAGGACGCAAATCTGAAACCAGGAAACAACAGAAGTTTGTACGGAGTAATACAAAACAAAATTATAAACCAATAAACTACTCAGTTACACCCAGTTAATCCCTTTAGATTCCCTTCATGTTTCCTACGAAATCATCGCCAAACACTTTCTTCAAGGCTCTCATAAATTTTCATGTTTCCCTCAACAATTCTCTCATAAATTTTCAATCCAGTTCAAAAAAAAATACAAACTTTTCAAAGTTTAAACTTTCCCACCAATTTTTCTCTCTACTTATTCCCCAACTTATTTAAATATCTAGAACTACATAGTCCCACCATGTTCATCACCTACCAACACAAGCACTAGCTACCTGATATATCATGAAATCACTACAAACGCAACTCTCTTAACTTGATATACTCTGTGTCTGGGTCCTTGTTTATGTATCTAAGAAATCATCCTCCCCATAAAACGTAATCTTTTTTTCACATGCTAATGGATCTAACCATTAATCACTCCATCAAAAAAGGTGAGAAGGATTTCCAATGCTTCATCCCAACAAGTGGGTTGCTTGGACCTGCCAAACCTTTCTCAGGTTTCTGAATCTAACAACTGACTCACTCTGCTCTCGTAACAAATGAGAGTAAAATCGAAAAGTTCAGAAAGAAGAAGATCGGGAGTTCAGAGAACAAAATGAACAAAACTCGCTGCTGTAAAATGAGATCCCAGTACAAAGTAACAAGAACAAGAGCAAAACGAAATCAAATCAGTCGTCAATTCCAATATCCCGAACATAAACGTCAACGAAGAAAGACTCAACGAGAACGAAGAACAAAAAAATCAAAGCTGCAAGCTAAACACGAAAGCAATAGAGGGAAAAACTAAAAAACAAAAAGCGCGGCAGAGTTCGAATTTTAACCTTAACTATGAAGATCGAAGGTGATTTCGGGGCCCGATCATCCGGGCTGAGGAAGAAAGGCAAACCAGATCTGATCTAGGGTTTTGCCCAGAGAGAAACGAAGAGCCGATTGGGAAGACTTTGGGGAAATCAGATAATTGGGCTTACAGCGGACCCGAAAGGCCAATTGGACCCAAAAGAAGGTAATAAAAAACGGAAAAAGCAAAAAAAAAAAAAATCACATATTCCAAAAGTGGTTGAAATAAATTTGGGATTTTGAATATTTTTTTTGGAGGTTTGGACTTATGAAGGTCCGATTACCTATTTCACGACCTATTGTTGTCAACAGTTTTCTAAAATAACCGGACCACCAAAGCCCACCCCCTCTCTTCATTATAGAGTAGATTTATGAGTTTTTTGTTTTAAAGAAAAATTAAGGGCACAGGTCCTTGTGTGTGAAGCCCACGTAGCCCGCCGAAAACAATGGGTCGCGTGTAGTTAAGGGTCCACTTTGTGGCCTAAAGACTTTCAGTTTTATTGGGTCAAAGACATCATGAAACCTTCAAATATTAATCTGTTTTCTATTTGAGATTTTGAGTCCTACAATTATCCAATCTTTTAAACGAGTAGTAACTTTATTGAATTTATTTGAAACAGCTTTACTGAAATTTTAAGAGTCAATTCTAAAAAATTTTAATTAATCTTGTAAATTTACATTTTAACTGTCTGGTAATGTTAGTAAATTTATGGGGTGCTCGTTTGAGGGTTTTGAAGGAGTTGTTTTGCAGACTTATGATGAAGCTTTCAAATATGTAAAAAAGGGAACTTCAAATTCTAGGTCTCGGGTGAAAGTTAGTCAGGTCGGGTTGACCAAATTCGGACTCAGGTCAACTTGAACCCGAAATTCTTATAATCTTGCATGTTGGACCGAAACCGATCCAAACTTTTTTCGGGTCAGGTTAACCCAAGCTCGAATTTTCAAGTTCGGGTCGGGTTGAAGGTGGTAACCCCAACTGCATGGCTCCACTATATATTTTTCTCAGACAACAAAGTTTGGGGTCATGGTTTCATAATTTTGATTGTAATTTTTATCATTATAGAGAGAAAACTTGAGTTAAGGCTTAGTAAATGACCAAAGTGAGACAAATAGTTAGAGCCTTAACAATATCTCTTGTACAGAGAATTTTATCAATATAAGTGTGAAGCCTCTTTATCTAGCATTAAGCGTTTAAAGTAGGAAATTCTGTGGCTCTTTATCTAGCATCAAGCATTAATGTAGGATATTCTGTGGTTCAATCTTGTACAGAGATGAAATGGTTAGGTCTTTAAATGGGTTAATGCTCATAAAAACTTCAAAGCTTGAAGTACGGAGTATGTAAAGAGCATGCCTTGTAATATTGTTCTTCATCCCATATTGATGGCAGATAAAAGGGGAACAAATGTTGAGTTTTTAACTTGTTCCTTTCATCCCACATGAGATGTCTACAATGGATTGATACCCTTGGGCATGTAGAAAGACATTCATTGTGGGTCTCTACCTTAGTTAGTTAAAGAAAATTATAACAAGTGAAGAGTGAAACTATCTTTACTTGAAAAGTATAAATAATTATTTAGTGGGAGTTCAGGCTTCAGGTCGGGCTGCACGATTTCGGGTTAAACCCGACCCAAACTTGAATTTGGGCAAAAATTCGGGTTCCGGTCGGGTTCGGCTCACCCAATAGCATTTTCACTCTTATCCCGACCCTGACCTGGCAATTCGGGTTCGAGTTGCGAGTCCTGCTTACACCCCCACTCGTGTGAGGTTGAAAAATGATCTAAGAAGACTATACAATGAAACTTCAAAAATTATGAGATATGTAATCGATTTTAAGGGATCTTGGAGCACTCATAGGATTTGTTGCAAGTTTGATTGGCTGAAAGATTCAAGGTGAATTAGAGATACTCATATTTCAAGAAGTTTTGTATTATAGTGGTGTGGGGATTTCGATATATTTCTCAGCTTGTTTTAGGGTTCTTTTATTTAGGGACGTGGTTTGTGGTTTCTAGTTTGTTGGATGTGCATTTTAGCATTTCGCTAGAGTTTATGTATTTGTTTTATCCCAAATAAAATTATTTTCGTTCAAACAAAAAAAAACTGTTCGGTAACCGTGTTAAAAGTAAATTTGAAAGTAAAATTAGTGGACCATGTAAATGATCATTTTTTACATTATTGTTGAAAATCATCTGTCTACTAACTATTCCCCAACCAATTTTAATTGTTAATTTTTAAAGTTAGAGGAAATATCTAAGTTGATTGTTACATTTCCCTTCAACAAAATTTTTAGTTACTTCATTTACCATATTATACTTTTAATAATAACCCGTTTTCCTCAAATAAAATTTATATTTTATTTTCATAATTTTGCACAATCATTACTCTAAATTATATTTCTTACTCCATGTATCAAAAAAAAAATCTTTCAGAATCCTAATATATATATATCGAACGTATATATATATATATATATATATATATATCTTCATTTGTTCTATAAAGATAATTGATTTTATGTTTTGAAACTTCATCTACGTAAGTTTTCACAATGAATAATTGTTAAAATTTTCTTTACAAAAAAAGTATTTAGAAACTAGATACGTACGACAATTTTTAAGTCTTAATGCCTTTTTGATTCTATAGACTACAATAAACGATTATATATGCTCTAGGAGAGAATTATAATCTCTTCAATTTCTCTAATTTTTGTGTGCAAAATTTACCTCTACTTCTACAATATAGAATGGGTACATGTATGGAAGTGTCATGGGCTATCGCCAAATGGTTAAACTTCTAATAAAACAATGTGATCTTGAGTTCAACTCTTACCACCACAACTGATGAAATATATATATATATATATATATATATATATATATATATATATATATATATATATATATATATATATATAGTTGTCACTTCATCGGAAAAAAATTCAAAATGAAATAATCATTTTCCATTTTTGTTTGATTTTCTACCATTTTTAGCCTTGTGACTAAGCAGTCCAACGGGAAAAACGGCAGATACACATTGGTGGCAGCGGTGATGATACCCTTGTTTTATTATCCCATGCATGCAACATACGCGAATATGCAACATAGCCACAACCCTTGGGAGTGGATGAAGGGTAGTATAGGAAATTCACTCATATTTTAAGTTATGTCTAATTAATACTCCCCGTCGCGTAAAGATTGTTGTATCTGGTTTTAATGTTTCAAGTTGTAGTGTTTCAAAATTTTACTAAGATAGATAGTGAAATAAAACTAATATATATCTTGAAAGTTTTGATAGCAAATTATGAGAAACATATGAATCATTTAACTTTATGTCTATAAATTCATAAAAATAAACCGTAAATTAATTATTGTGAAAACAGCAAAACAAAAGTTGCAATCTTTATGGGACAGAGAGAATACAATTTTAATCTTTTACAGAAATTGTAAAAGTGACCACCAAATTATTTAGGATGAAGAGAAATCATGTTGCATAAGGGAAGTGGAAGACAAAGTTGTGGGTGAAATCAAATGGGCAAAACAAACTCCAATATCGATCCAATCGATCATGTATATATGTATAGTATAGTCATGCAACAAACAAGATCAACGGACCTTCACTGTCACACGCTCGTACGTCCATACACGTGCTAGACCCCTATTATAAATGTATTCGATCTCTACTACTTCGGTTGTGTTGGAGCTGCAATTTTGTAGCAATAAACCAATATCAATTTAAAAATTGGAGAAAATTTTATGAGGGTTAAATTTTTTGGAAACTGTGTAGATTTTGAATTGTTTTTTTTTTGTATCAAATAACACTACCTTCATCTCGTTGTACATCGTAGCATCCTAGGGATTGCTCAGATTTATTTTTGTTTTTTAGCTCCTCCTATGCTTTATGAAATGATATGGAGTATTTGAAACTACAATACAGGACCAAACATTGCATTATCAATATAGCTGCTATTGTTGAATTTTCTCCATAGGCAATATGTTAATAATTATTACTCCCTCGATCCATCCCATAAAAAATGACACATTTGACAAGACACGGAGATTAATAAATATTATTGATTATAGGGTAAAAATGTAAAGTAGACATATAACACAAAACTTTATTTTTTGAACGTTGAGAGTGAAATGCAGGGTAACAAGGTAAAGCTTGTATGAAAATGTTTCGCTTTAAAGAAACATATCAATTTTGCTGAGATAGCCAAAAAAAGGAAAATGAATAGGATGGAGTAGTATATACTATGTATGGATCATCATACTCCTTCTGTACCCCATTAATTGATCAATTTTATTTTGACTGTTTCACATTATTTAATCTATGATTTTATTTAATCAATATTTAAACATGTAAAGTTAAATAATTCATGTATCATAATTTGAAATATAAAGTTTCTAAATGTATTTTTTGGAATTTTTTACAATTCATCTTTGAGAAAATTTGAATCAAACTTTAAACCTTCAAACATGAAGATCAAATGGATTAATTAACGGAGTTTGGATGGAGTACAATGGATCAATTGAACTCAATCTAAGTGACCAAATGATAGGCTTAAGAAGTCAAGAAGTTGGGCCCAACATTGGATCCAAAACTGAGCCACAACACAACTAAGCATAAAAGAGAGAATGAAGTACTATGTCACCAGGAAGCCAAAACAAAAAGAAACGGAATAAGTGCATGAAACTTGAGTGATATATATAGATGAACGAAATTTCTAATTTGTTATGAAGGGCATGAGGAAGTAGTGGCTTTATCTGATAGTAACGAGAAAAAATAAATTTTTGAGGTAAAGTGCACCCATAATACTGTAATTTTAATTATTATCCCATTTGGGTTATGTTTTAACTTTTTGTCTCAATAAAGTCATGTTTTTTATTTTTTTAAAAAATTCGTGGTCCTTTTCCATCAAATATCCGTTAAGTTTAACGGACATGGGAAAAATATTAATTTTAGCAATTCAACTTTTTGAAAAATCTTTTACACTCTAAGTTTTAAGCCTAAACATTTAGGCACACCCCCAACAATTATAAACTTAACATTTTTACCCAAAGTTTCCAAACGTCACGTTCACTCACAACACCCGTCGGACCACTACTGGACCACCGCCGGAAAATCCGAAATGGAGAAAATAATACAACGGATCGTAGATCGGGGCTCGGGCTAGCCGTATCTAGGCCTAGGGCCGCCGGATTTTGGCCCAAGGCCGGTGAACCGCCGCCCTAGGTCGGCATTTCGAGAGGCCGCGAATCGGCAACCCAGGGACACGATTCGCCGGCCTAGGGCCGCAATTCGCCAGCTTGGGGCCTCTATTTGCCGGCCCTAGGCCATGATATGGAGGCCCTGGGGCGGGATTCGGTGGCGGTGGTCCGACGGCGGTGTTGGTGACCAGACGGTGACATGATAGTGGAAGGAATGTGAGAAAACTTTTAGGTAAAAGTATTAAGTTTATAATTGTTGGGGGTGTACCTAAATGGTTAGTTTAAAACTTGTATAAATAGATTTTTTTTAAAAAAGTTGACTTGCTAAAATTATCATTTTCCTCCAAAGTCCGTTAAACTTAACGGAGGTCAGATGGAAAAGGACCACGAATTAAAAAAAGTTGAAAAAAGACTTTATTCTGACGAAAAGTTAAAACATGACTCTGGTGAGATAAGAATTAAAATTACAGGACTACCGGTGCACTTTACCCTAAATTTTTAGTCCATTAACAATAACACGTCTCCAATTTTGGTAACGTTTTAAGAATTCGTCATATTTTGGTCTTAAAGTTATGGTTTTTGTCCTATTTTATTCATTATGTCAATTTGACAATTAAATTGACCGTTAGTTAGGTTATTTTTACTTAAATACCACTAAAAATATAATCTAATTACACATTTAATAGATGTATGGCCACTAAACTTTTAATAAATATACAAACAAGTCCCTAAAGTTTTTCTCTCTTTATCTCTATCTCATCATCATCCCTAAAGTTCTTCACCTACTTCGGATCATCATAACCACCATCATCAATCTTGGTTTGCCAATAACTCCACCACTATACCTCTTGCTCTCTCCGTCGAAACAGCCCGACATTCATCACCAAAAGGAAAACGAGTCATGTCGTGTTTGATCCTTTGGAAAAATTCGAAGCTGAATCTAATCCGAAACTGGAGGATTGAAGTCACAAGCCCTAATATATTTTTTCTCCTCTCTTTTGTCAGTTGCAAACCGCCGCCAATCACTAGCCCGAATACCTCTCTCTTTCTCAGTTGAATCTAAAAATTTGAGACGAGGTGGCCTAAATCTGAAAAACTGAGACGAATATGTTCGCGGGATGGCCAGACATCTGACTGGGTCGCAGAAAAATCGGCCTTTTCCGGAGGTCGAGCTGGTCACGAGTGGTGTGCCGGTGGCTAAGAAAATGTTCCGCCGTGCTGGAGCCGGCAGGTCGACGCTGGAGCGGCCTAGATGCAGTGGGTCAGGTGTGATTGGGTCGGGAAGTTGTGGCTTCATTCCCCTTAGTTTGAGCATTTCTAGTGGCTTAGGACGACTGGCCGAACGTGGCGTGTTGCGGCGATGCTAGGGAAGCCGGTGATGAATGATGAAAGGCTGCAAGTGGAGAAGGTGGACGACTTGGTTACGCTTTTGCCTCTTTGTTTGCTTCTACTTCTTTTTTTGCTTTTGTTACTTAGGGATGGAAAGGAGAGAGAAGAAAAAGTAGGGTCTAAAATTGATAAGAGTTTTATAAACTCAGGGAACAAGTTTTAAAATAAGTATGGGTAATTTGGTCATTTCACTCATCTAACAGTAAATTTAATGGATAAATTAACGGTAGGATTTCGATAGACACAAACTCATAGCTATGAGAGTAAAATAATAGGATTTATTAAAATGAAACCAAAATAGGATACACATCAAAGTTATGGGACTAAAAACATACTTTATTACCTGATAGTAACAACATATTCCATTTTATGGAGCTTAGCTTTGATATATAGTTAGTTGAATAGCACAATATATACTCTGTTAATTACATTTTGGGAAATTTGGCTATTTGATCTATTTCTGATATCATTATATTGTAATAATTATGCTATTAAGGTCTCGTTTGGGAAGAGCGTTGATATTATGGTTACCGAGCTCGATAGAGATAAAAATAAAATAAAATAAAATAAATGGTTAAAGCGTTGTGATTTATTAAGAGAGCTCTTTTCATAGTTTTTGCGCGAACAATTTTAATTATCACTATTGCCCTAAGAATTCTTGAAATTAGTCTATCCATCCCCAATTAATTCTACACTTTGTGAGGGTGCAGAGGGTAAGGTGAATGTAAGATTTTATATAATTTGACATAATTCTCCTTAAGTAGAGGTTCCACAAAAAACGAAGTTGAAATGCTTAAGATAAAATATGGATAACTTTGTAACTTTAAAAAAGATAAATTTTCATATAAAGAATGTGTGGAATTTTTTAGAGACAACTTAAAAAAATGCGTAGAATTAGTCGGGGAGAAAGCAACTATATGCAATCATACCTCAACAAAAGAAAGGAACAAAAAAAGAAAGGGAAAGGGAAAGTGAGGGAAAGCTAAGAGAATTCCCTTTTCACTCATAAAATGGATCATGCATGTCAAATCAGATCAAAGTAATAATTAAAGAGTGTGTATAAAAAATAATAATTAAAGAGTGTGTTAGTGCTAAGACGATTGGCAATTTCCACCTAATAAAGCTGAAATTAAGCCACTAGATATCTTGTTTGCTACAGCCTACAAATTATCCCCATTTAAGCCGCACCAGCTTGTGTGGTTTTTCTAAAACAAAAAACACGGAGAGGCTCTCACAATGTTTGTGTATATCTCCATTTAAGCCCACTGTCTTTCAAAAGATGAATTAAATCCACTATCATAAGTCTAGCAATTAACCTACTTAAGTTGTTGTATTTTGTTCTCCCCTCGGAGGTGATGTTTTTGTTCATACTATTACTATGGGGTTTCAAACATGGGTTTAAAACCGTGATTTTACGGGAACTCACCTCGGTGGAATTCACCGGTGAGTTCGTTCGATTCTCACCCTCGGCAAAATCGGACATGGCGTGAATTACCGGCGTGAAGTCTGAAACGTGAGTTTGATGAAAAACGTGAATCACGCTCCACACCCCTCCATCCCCTCAATCCACCTTTGTTTGTTTTGTGCTTAGCCTCACCCCACTCCTCACCTGTGTGCATGCCTGCTTGTCCGACTACTCACCTGTGTGCATGCTTGCTTGTTTGTCCGAGAGGTGGGTTTCCGGAAGGCAGGCAGGTGAGGAGCGGGGGTGGGCTTATTATTATTTTCTTTGCCTTCCCCCACGAAGGAAGGCTACGTCGGGGAGGGAGTGGGAATCACGGGTGAACTCACCGAAAATTCGGTGAACAAATTTCCCAATCACTCCCAGGATTGAAGCCCCCTAATAAATCTGAAGTCATGACATTTTACAAAGGTATCTTACAATTATTATGGTTTTTTATTTAGTTTTATAAAATAAAAATAATCAAACATTATTATCAACATGAGTTAATTGCAATAATACACTTGGTTATGTAAAATCTACCGTGGCGAGCTCCTAGTATCCTCGTAAATGTTCAGGTTCTCTCATTTCTGTAGATCACCAGCAGGTGTCGGAAGCTAAAGATCTCCTGGACGGACTGGTTACTCGCCTCTCTATTGAGAGCCTCAGAGGTTCTTGGATGAGCTTCCTAGCTGTTACCCGTATTCCGGGACGCCTTGTGTATATGTGTTTCCATGAACCTGCTTTGCTCTTTTAGTGTGCGGTATGTTGTTCGAGCGTGATGCCAGCTTCATGTTCGGAAGTGCAGCGAATTCATGAGATAGAGGCGTTGACATACAATCTTGTAGGTGTCTAAGATGGAGACGATCCTAGTATGCCTATGCTTGCCAAATCTTGTTGGTGTCTCTGCTTGTTTTTTTTCTCTGCAAGTCTGTCGTTTGCAGTTGTTGGTTTGTGTCTCAGCATGTGGTTGTTTTCCCTCTTCTCGTGGGATCCACATAGCATGAAGTTTGACTTGTTTTTATTTTTCACATTTCTAATTCTAATAATATATCTTGTTGTTCAAAAAAATTTGCAATAATACACTTGAGATTGACATATTTCGAGACTTACATATGATATATATGAAGTCTACAACACTAAGCCGAGCAAACAGCCTTTACCGCGGTCTCTCCCGCGATAACAATTGCGGAAGATGTCGTAGTATCTCCCGCGGTAAATTAGCTCGCAGTAGCCACCCTTACTACGCATGAGGCCACAGCCATTACTGCGGCTTACCGCGCCACGGGCCGCAGTAAACATTTTCTTAATTACAAAAAGATGGATGAATCTGAATGAACAAATCCGGCGGTAAGCTTGCAACAACAGTCATTTGTGTCTCTGGCTTTAAACTGAAATCCAAACTGTACAAAAATCATGAAAACTACTTATAAAAAAACCCATAAAACTTGTTAAGCTACATTTAAACTAACAAACAACAAAACTGAAATCCTATGATTATTCAATATTAACAAAACTTAAATAATTAATTTACCAATTAAAATTAAGAAAAAGTGTAAAAATCTACCAATATTGTTCAATATTAATAAAACCATGTAAAGTTCTGATCTACTTACCGACAACGACCAAATGGTTGTGGCAACAAATGGACGCAGTGGATGATTCAAAGGCGCCGGTTGGGAGCGGTGATTCTGGAGAGGGAGAGGAAGAGGGAGGGTTTCGAGTTGCATAAGTGGAGAGGAAGGGGAAGCTTCTGCCTTTAAAGGCCTTACCGCAGACTTATACTGCGCACGTTGCCATGGTAAAGCCCAAGCTCATGGACCTTACCGCGACCTTACCACGCATCCTGCCTTAACAAGAAGCAATGTTGGAGGGGGGTGGCGAGTGAGTACAGGGTGGAAGGAAGTGCATTTGCCGGGCACACCATGACCATACATACAGGAACAGGCCAGCCCGACAAAGCGACCTCCGTCCCGCAAATAACGGGGTTCATTCATACGCACCCACACACATTCCTACGGGTACGTGGGCTCTACCCCACATGTCTCCATGTGATCATCCATATACTATCAACTAATACCAAAACTTTTGCTACTAATAATTAATAATCATATAATACATTTGATTGGATATAAAGATTAAATAATATTATTAATTAAATGATAATAATGTAATGTAGAGATATAAAATAAAAATAATTTTTTTAGTGAGAATGTTGGTGTGAGAATATTTCCTTTATCAATTTTGCTTAAACAACCTAAAAACGAAAACGTACTAGTTTTAATGGAACGAATGGAGTACTAATTGGTTGTTTCATTTTCAACATTTAATTAATACTACTATTTTTCTAATATATATATATCACATTTTAATATAATTAAATCATTACCGTTTTACATATTAATGTCAATAAAAAGCAACTGGATTCATAATTTTCTGGTTCTTAGTACTCATGTGAATTTCATGAAGTTTGGAATGAGGCAAAATGTTACTTCGTCCCTCCATCTTAGAGTTGTCACAAACAATAGGAGATAGTACCCCCTCCATCATAATTAAATTGTCACAACATCAAAATATTTTTATCCCAAATGGAATAATATTTTTCAATTTGTGTTTTATTTTAATCCACTTTTATCCTTGTTATGAATCTAGGGGTGGATTGGAAGATATAATGATGAAAATTTATGTAAAATTAGTTAATAAAAAAGACAATTTAATTTACAAAAAAAAATAAAAAATAAAAAATCACTTGGGACGGATAGAGTATTAAATATTGCTGTCTGCCACTCGCGTTTCGTCCTGTCCTAACGCGCTTGTCTCATTCTAGGCTTCTAGCTACTGAATTCTAATTAACGTGTCCGTAATAAGTCCCACGAATTCAACAGTGTAATCTTCCTCTGCTTCCATGGTCATGGGATTATGTTCTGTTGTGCGAGGGTCACATTGCAACATCTCATATAGCTCAGGTCCTTTTCTGTAAATACGTGGTTCACTCTTGTGACACACTGACACAGCACCCCTCAATTCTGTTACCATGTTTCCAACTAGCTAACTTGGCTTCAAGTTGAAAAGAAAATATTTGCATGCGATCTTGGGCAACATATATATGTGATCAGAATACAGATGGATCGAGAATTACGTGTTCATCATCCAATTGTAACATTCACGAGAAATTTGGAAATTTTGAAGTTGCATGCGATAAGTGTGAATTCCAGTTAGATTAATTATTTATATACCAATTTTTATAAATAAATAAATAAAAATAATTAATTACCGATTACTCGCTAGCTATAGTACTGCCGGTACGCATCCATCTGACACCAAAATTAGTTCGGGGCCAATAGTGCAACATTGATCATATCCTGGGTATGAATTCCGCAATATATATCTTGCTCGGGTTTGGATTATGTAAAAGAGTAAAATTAAGAATATTGAGAATTCTGATGAGTTCGTTTTAATATGTGAAGGTAAGTTTGGGTGGCGGTGAATTTATAAGTTAATCATATTTAAATTGTATAATAAAAAATTTTCTGCTAATTTAATTATCCAACAATTTATACAATCAATACGTCAATGTTATTTATCACTCAGGTGAATTTTCACCCACCTAAAGCACTTAGAGAATGAGAGGTAGATATGTAATTGTTCAGTTAGTTGGGTTTGAGCATCTAGATTACCATGTAACTGAGTCATTTGAACTAGTGGGTGAAATATGAAATATCATCTAGGTGATGATTAACAGGGTTGCAATCAATAACTATTTATAAAGATGAAAATACAATAAAAATTTGCTGCTAGGGTTAGCGTGTCGCGCCTCCTTCGTGGCTTGCTCGCTGATTGCTCATCTCTTCCACCAATCATTGGTCGTCTCCCACCATCAAGGGAGGTTGTCTTCTACCAGAAAGGAGTTGCGATCACGTTTTTGTGGGCAGCAAGTGGTGGGTGGCGTCTCGTGACATGCATCCGTTTTTTCTGGCCTCTCACTTGTTGCGTACTTAAAAGACGGTGACTTTAGTACCAATTGTTGTAGCCGGTTTCTCGGTTTTGACGGTTTTGTTGGCAGCGCTAGTTGACTTCCGTTTTCTCTGTCTTCTCACAGAGTCTCCCACCGGTTCTCAATCAGGCTCTTGTCTTGCGTGTTGATCACGGACCCATGGAGGACATTGGTGGAAGGCTCGCTTCACCGGATCTCCCAAGGAAGAGGATAATGCCGTGGTCGTTGCTGTTGCCCATCGCCGTCAGTTGGTGGAAGCTTGCCTTGCTGCCAAACTGTTTCTTTCTCAGCCATACCGGCGAAGGTTATTTTGGCATCAGCGCTCTGCAAACTCGAGTAACCGTGAGAATCTCTATTTTTTGGACCTAACTGACAAGAACCATGTGTCACAAATTCTTGACAAGGGCCCCTGGACTTTCAATGGCCGTGTCATCATCTTTCGTAAGGTATTCGAATCTGACCGCCCCTCGACAATGATTTTCTCTCATATGGGTACATGTACTTGATATGCCTTTTGCCTGAGTAACAAAGGAAATTGGCGAGGCTTTAGGTCGTCTGATTGGTAGTGTTGATGAGGTGTAATGTGATGGAGCCTCTTTTTGCATGCGTGTTCTGGTTGGTGTTACAAAGCCAATTCGCTCCCCCAAGCTCGGGAGCAAAAACTAGGACTCAGGATAGTTCAGCTGATTCGGGTTCGTCCATCGTGAAGCCCCAACCAAGGCTTCCATTTAACAGGGAAATAACCTCACCCCGGCCTGCAACCTAGTGAAGGGACGATGGCTTTGGTTCCTCACATGCCTCCTGCTCTGGACGCAACTGAGGTGACAGGTATGGGGAAACACAGAAATAAGCAGCCTCTAAGACAGTCTCGTGTGGAGTCGGTTCTTCGAGGAGCTAAGCAGAGCAGTGCTGGAAAAGGTATCTGATTTTAGAAGTCTGCTGTCTGAGGGCTGATCCGAACAACAATTCAAGCTCATGGTGTGAAAGGTCCAAATGCAGAAAGTTGGAGGGTGAGATAGTGCTGAAGATGGCACGCTAGCGCTACGAAACAACCTCTTTTATTTTTCTGTTTTGTTTTTTTCGTTCGTTTCGAAGCACAAAGCCACAACACAATGGACGTATGCAAGCCAAGGTGGGACACATAACTTTGTGCCCCCAAATAAGGTAGCATTTACCGTCAGATCCGGCCGGCCAGCTAAATCGGGGCCGCACGTTAAAATATGAATATGCTCCATAGTTTTTAAAAGCTTTTTTTTTTTTAAACTTTGTTTTTAAAAGCTTACTTAATAGGGTTCTTTTATTTATAAGCATAATTATTTTATCCTCGATTTTAATTTTCAATATGCTCCTAACCTTTTAGGAGATCTCTTTAAAATCATTTTTACATTTTTATCTTCAATTTTCATTCTCCACTCAAATTGTTATTTTTTGTCTCAAATACATATTTTCCTCTATCATCTTTAAACCTTCAACATTTCTTAATTTGTATGTCGAATTAGATGTTTCAACTTTTTTAGGATGGATAAATACTACTATCTCCATTTCTAAATTTTTGAAATATTTGATTTTTGATATCTACTTGACTCAATTAATTTATATTATTAGTGAATGAAAACAATTCTAAAAAATTTATTCATAAAGTAGACATCAAATCACCACGTGTTTGCAAAATAAAATATATTTCAAATTATTACATAAATAAAATTATAAATTAAATACTGAAAGTGAAACATTTCAAAAAAATATTTAAGTATAGATGGAGTTTTTGTTTATCTCTTTAATTGTGGGAAGGATGGAAGTTAATTAACTTTTGCGTGAGAGGTTGGAAACACTAGTGAACGGTAGTTTTAGCACTAACGGTTTGAAAATTAAGCTATCACACTATTTGAAAATTTCCTCAGTGGGGAAGACGATTTCTACTGCGGCCTGCACTACGGTTTAGGCTGCAGTAGACGCAATACGTACTTATTGAAAGGTTTGTGACGCCCATTCTGTCACAAAAATGTACTAAATCCGGCACTATGGTAACGGCGTGACCCGTCACAAATTCCGCCACTAATTTGGACGTCCCCCTTCAACAAATCCGTTACACAGGCCGCCACAACTTTATTTGATGAAATAAAAAAATCAAATTCATCCGGAGCTTCAACCAAATTTGCAGATCTTTTTCAACTAAACCCAGAATCAAAAAAGCATCTTCATACAACTCAAATCCTCAACTCTTTTATTATATCTTCATACAAACCCAAGTATAAATATTTTTGTATTCATCTTTGACTCATAAATACAAAAAATACTCAGATCTAAGGTTAACATTAATTTGAAGAAATTTGAACACGGATCTAAGAAAGGGGGGATGCTAACTCGCGTTTATATATTGCACTGTCGCAACTACGTCCTCAACCGGATCCACCGTCGGAGGTATCTCCATTGTCGCCATTAAGACTTGACTATCACTACGCCATTTCTGATCTTCGTCCCAGCCATTATCCACCTCTTCGTTTCAGCACATAAAGATTTGAAGGGAGGTGAGGTGATAGTTTTTTGAAGAGAGAGAAGAAAAAATGTTAGCTAGAACTAGAGGCGACCATGAGAAGCGAGAGAAGGAAAAAATGTTTAAGGATCTGAAGAGGGAGAGATTTTAACCATGAAGAAAAAAATGAGAAGCTAGAGACGAGTGTGAGAGTTTCAATTTCAGATCTGAAGAGTTTAAACGTTGACTTCAAATTTAAAATGTGTGTTGTAATGACGAATATTAGTTGTATCGGCCTTCACCGTCACTAAGCCGTCACAATTTAACTTTTTTTAATTGTCCATCCCATTTGTGACGGAAAACAAAGCGTTGTGTACCGGGCAATGCCTTGTGGTGTCAATTGTCGGTACAACGGGCGCCCAAATTCTCTTGCCAAGTACGTAGTGACGTCGACCCGCAGTAAAACGATGAGGTTGTGCAGTGACGACCGCAGTAGCGCCTCAATAAGATCGTCAATCCCCATGTGCCCTACCTACCACTTTTGTATTGCGGCTTTACCGTAGTAGAGCCGCAGTAACGATCATCTATAAATACACTCTCCCCTTCATTTTCTCTCAACACTCCACACTTGCAAAAACTTTCTTCTCCGTCTCAACATTATTTTACGGCGAATTGAGTAGATCTTCACCATCAGTTGTTGGTAGCTTTTTCTCATTTCTTTAAGGTATGAAACATTATTTTTAAAAAATTTATAGTTAGTGTAAAATTTTGTTGAATTTTATATATGTATTTGCTTATATATAATTAAATATCGTATATATAATTTAATTAAATTAGTTGAATCATAGTTCTTGTCTATGAAAACTTGTATGAATATATGTTTTTACATTTTATTTGAAAGTTTTGGAATAATTTTGTAAACTAATATATTAGATAGAGTTTTCATGGATTGTCCAGGTGGACAATTTGTAAAAGTATATTATCGGTATATTAAACTTTTATGGTTGAGTATATAAAACTGATTGGAATTATATAAATTTCGGGTGTATTTATACCTTTTGTTCCTCGTTATACTTGTTCTGGGTGTTATAGGCCAGAAAAAATTGTATAATAGGGAACTAAGTCGAAATGTTTGCGAAATTTATATAATTTCAGTTAGTTTTACATACACAACCATAAAAGTCTGCTTACTAATAGTACTTTTATGAATTGGATATGATCCGTGCAACTTGAATTAGGAAACAATGGTGGAAATATTTATATATAGCTAGATGAATCTATGAAGTAATTTAAAATGAACTTCTGTGTGTTTTTTATAATATATTATTTATCATGTTTGTTATTTATTTCATTACATGAAGAAGAGCATTTTTACCGTGGCTGAGGCAGCAGTAAGTGGCCCGGCGCGGTAAACGACGCAGTTCGTCTCGCGGTATGCATTTACCGCGGCTATCGTCGTGGTAAACAGCCGCGGTAAACGCACATTTTAGGGTTTCGAACTCTTCCTCCTTCACCATCCGCCGCACTTCTTATATTTCTACTTCATCTTCTTCTCCATCTTCTCCTTCATTCACCTTCTCCACCATCTTCTTCATCATCTTTTCTTCCCTCCTTTTTTTACTTCTCTTCTTCCTTCTTCTCCTCCTCCTCCTCCTCCTCCTTCTAATGTTTTCTTCTTGTCACACTGCATGTACAGTGCCAAGATATTGTCCGCTGGGGTTACGGCCCACCTTTTCCCCTCAATCCAATATCCGTTAAAAGGCCTCTTGAAGGTAAGGAGGGTTATGTACATTATATACACAATAAAACCCCATTAAACCTTCCATGTGGGATTTAACATGTCACGGACCATGGCTAGATCTTATTCTTCTTGTTTTTCTGTATTCTTTATCTTCTTCTATTTTCTTCTTCTTATTTCCATCGACATCGATCTCCCACCTTCGCCAACGCCGCGTTGCGTGCTCTTTTTAGGCCTCCGAATTTTGGGAATTCTGGGTTTTGGTGATGAATCCGGATGAATTTCATCCGGATTCATCAACTTTATATTAAATAATGAAAAACGTTTACTGCGGCTCGGTGCGCTGTAAGCTGCAGTAATTGTTGCGGCCGGATGCACGGTATACTCTTTACCGCGAGCTATTTTACCGCGGGAATTATCGCGACTTCTCCATTGGTAATTACCGCGGCGCTACTGCGGGGAAGGCCTCGGTAAACCTAGTTATCTCCACGTAGTGTTTTATTGATGAATGAATGTAGGAAAGGTATAAATGGATGAATGGTGTGATTGGATGTATCAACGCTTTTAGGAGGGGAATCGCTATATAAGTAAAACATTTTGGACTGGGCTTCAGGAATTTCTGGATTATGTTATTTTTGTTGCTAATTCAAATGGAGAAAAATTGGTGAAATGTCCGTGTAGAAAGTGTAAAAATAGATACTATTATGATTGAATAACAATTGACAATCATTTACTATTAGATGGATTTCAACCTAATTATCATGTGTGAGATTGGCATGGTGAATGACTTGAGATCAATCCATGTGTTTATCGAGGTTATCGATTTGATGAAGTAACGTCAACATCATCGAATCTTGCAAGTACGAGTACTGCACTTAGTTCTTCTAAGGGTGACCAAGAACAGGCAGGTTGCGAAGAAATGGTTCGTGATGCTTTTGGGTTTCATCATGAGCACAATTATAATTTAGAAGATCATGATCAAAATAATGACGAAGATGACGTTCCAGTCAAAGTATCAAACGAAAGGGCACAAACATTTTTCGAACTCTTACGTGATGCGTTAAAACCTTTATATGAAAGTTATACAGATAAGTACACCAAATTATCGGTAATATCCAATTTTTTAGTATGAAAAGCCAACACATCGTATCAGACGCCTTTTCTCTGAGATGATCAAATATATCATTGAAATATCACTCGGAGGAAACTCGTTGCCAACGAGCATGTGTAGTACGAAAGGTATGATGAAGGAGTTGGGGTTACCGTATAGAAAAATTCATGCGTGCGAGAACAATTGTATGCGTGAGAGTTAACTCTAACGTTAAAATCAAACATTTTCATAGATGATGTTTATATATAGGGACAACAAGTGACAACCTTCCCTCTTAACATCTGGTAAGGTACTCCAAACTTTTATTTGTAGTATAGTATGGAATGTGTTTAATTATCTTTATGCCCAACCCCTTGATGAGAGAAAATTCTTCATTTATGTTAGGTTTCTATTTTAACCCTAATTAAACATTTTTTTGAACAACAATAATTTTATTGTATTAAATAAGTAAAGAGTACATAATATAACTCCATCAAAATATTAGATTAAACACCCAACAATGTTGAAAACCATAGCCCCTAAACTAATATAACAACAACATGCGAAAAACTATTAAAAAAATCGAGCATTTTAAAGCTTAAATAGAAATTAATCATTTAGAGCATCTACAACAATGCTAGCTATTAGACTCCTAAGTCAAATATAACTTGCAAAAATAGGAAAAGTAGACAAATCTTTGATCCAACAACACTAGCTAGTAGCTATATATAACGCTAGCCATTATAGCTTTGACTATTTGGCTCTCCCATTCCGTAGTTGTTAGGAGCTCGGTAGCGGGCCTGGTAGGTGGCGGCCCGCTACCCAGCTCCCAAAAGAGCTTCTGGTTGGCTGGAGCGGGTTACCCGCTACTGGAGGCGCAACCGGGTAGCGGGCATGGTAGCGGGTTCCCACTACAACGGTGTAGGCGGGAGTTTCAAATTTCGAAAACCACCTCGGAAATTCAAAAAAACAGAGGATATCTGGTTGGGTAGGGGGTGCCCGCTACCGTCTGCCTGGTAGCGGGCCTGGTAGGTGGCGACCCGCTAACAGGCTCCATAAATCAGAAACCTCCGATTTTCGTTTATGGCATCACAGGTATGTTTTACAAATTAATGTATGTACGATGCGTGGGAAGACATTTCTTACCGCGTCTGCATCGCGGTTTGGGCCGCAGTAAGCCCATTTATGCAAGAATGGCCCGATTCTTGTCGGCGCAGAAGATTTATCGCGCCTTGGCCTCAGTAAGGCCGCAGAAATTTACGAAGAAGATTTATCGCGCCAAGGCCGCAGAAATTTTTTTTTAGGGTTTAAACTCCCTTTCTCTTCATCCGCCGCACAACTCAACCATTCTTCTTCATCATCTTCTTCTTCTTCTTCTTCTTCTTCTTCTTCTTCTTCTTCTTCTTCTCTCTCTTCTTCTTCTTCTTCTTCTTCTTCTTCTTCTTCTTCTTCTTAATTCTTCTTCTTCTTCTTCTTTTTCTTGTTCTTCTTCTTCTTCTTCTTCTTCTTCTTCTTCTTCTTCTTCTTCTTCTTCTTCTTCTTCTTCTTCTTCCTCTTCTTCTTCTTCTTCTTCTTCTTCTTCTTCTTCTTCTTCTTCTTCTTCTTCTTCTTCTGGGTTTCATTGGACGAATCCAGATGAACATTCATCCGGATTCGCCCACTTTTTTTTAATTATTCAAACCGCTATCTGCGGTCATGGCCGCATGAGACCGCAAGACGCATCGCGCCGACGCCGCAGCTGAGTTCGAAATCGCGACATTTCAACCGCAACATTCATCGCGCCGCCGCCGCAGCTTGGTACCACGGGCCAATGCGCCCGAGGCCGCAGCTGAGGCCTCTCCTCCCACGTAGTGGTAGCTTTTGTTTTTTTTTCTATTTATTTTTTTTCGTTTTTTATATTATTTTATTATTTTTGTGCAATTTAGTATATATGTTAGGTATTTTTGTGGTGCATTTATGTTTTTTTTGTATTTTGTGGTATTTTAGTATATATTTTAGGTATTTTAGTATATATTTTAGGCATTTATGAATTTTGTGCTATTTTAGGTATTATTTATGAATTTTGTGGTATTTTAAACATTTTTGTGGTATTTTAGTATATATTTTATGTATTTGTGGTATTTAGTATATATTTTAGATATTTATGAATTTCGTGCTATTTTAGGCATTTTAGGTATTATTTATGAATTTTGTGGTTTTTAGTATATACTTTAGGTATTTTAGGAAAATAAGATTATTTATGAATTTTGTGGTATTTTAAGCATTTTTGTGGTATTTTAGTATATACTTTAGGTATTTTACGAAAATAAGATTATTTATAAATTTTGTGCTATTTTAAGTATTTTTGTGATATTTTAGGTATTTTGTGGTATTTTAGTATATATTTTAGGTATTTTGTGTTTTTTAGTATATAGTTTACGTATTTATGAATTTCGTGCTATTTTAGGTATTTTAGGTATTATTCATGAATTTTGTGGCATTTAGTATATACTTTAGGTATTTTACGAAAATAATATTAGTTATGAATTTTATGCTATTTTAGGTATATTTGTGGTATTTTAGTGTATATTTTAGGTATTTAGTGGTATTTTAGTATATATTTTAATTATTTATGAATTTCGTGCTATTTTAGGTATTACTTATGAATTTTATGGTATTTTGGGTGAATTTGTACCATTTCTTAAAATTTTGGGTTAAATTGAACATTTTGAGTTTTCTGGTGGTAGTAATTACTATGTTCTTGGTAAGGAACATCTGCACTAGATGTGGGTCAAGATGTACCAGGGGAGTAGACAACATCAGGTGCCCTAGGACTTGGTTGCGGGAGGATCATCCCGGGCACAACAAGACCAGTACGTGCCGCCAAAAAACTACACATACATGATCCCGACGTCGCGGCAGCCTCAGTGGTCTCCTGGCGCACGACTACAGGATTCCAGACGCCAAACATCCGCAGTTCTAATTACTATAGCCCAAAGATCGTGTTTGACTCAGAGATGTTCAGACGGAGTAATGAGTCATTTGACCCATTCTCGGCGGGGTTTAGCAAACATCCGTTCGGCGATTCAGAGCACTGTTCGCCGCTGCGTGAGGACCGGGATGACGATTATGATTTACCTTCCCCGTATGGCATTTTCATAAAAAGTATTTGATTTTTGATGTTTTTAATTGTATTTGATACATTTGGTTAATTTATAATCAATTTTATTTCTGTTTTTAATTATAATTTCTAAATAATACTCCTCCGTCCCGTAAAGATTGCAGTGTTTGACTTTGATGTTTCAAGTAGCGGTGTTTGACTCAAAATTTTACTAAGATAAATAGTGAAAAATTCAGAAAAATATATTTAGAAAATTTATATTACGAATTATGAGATTCATATTAGTCATTCAACTTTACATGTCTATGAACTCATTAAAATAAATCGTAGATTAAATACCGTGAAAATGACCAAAAAGAGTGCAATCTTTATGGGACGGAGGAGTAATAAATAATATTGTTACTCAAACATTTTTTAAATGATGAGAATAAGAAAAATCATCTTTAAAAAAAACTTTGGTAGCGGGTCAGGTGGTAGCGCCTACGTGGCACGATGGTAGCGAGGCGCCCGCTACTGCGAGCACCCTACTACCGCAACCATGGTTTATAAAACCGAACCGGACACGTAACTGCTTCAAGCTACGGTTCACTGGTCGGGTTTGATCGATTGAGCCACCGGCTCAACCGGTATTAGTTAAATACGCGGGATATCTAACATTTATCATTCATCTTAAAGTAAATAAGTAATTTATAATAAACTCAAGAACATATATCCATCAAAACTCAAAATAGTTAGCACATATATGCTTTAAAATTACAATGAGCATTAAAAATGTAAAATAAAAATTTTTAATTTTTTTTAAAAACTTTTTCCTTTTAAAACCGGCGGTTTCCGGTTCGCCGGTTTTGTCCGGTTCTGCCGCTTTCCATCGGTTTCTAAGTAGCTGCCTCAAAACCGAAAACCGGACTGCAGTGCACGGTTCGGTCCGATCGGCCGCTCGGTCCGGTTTTCTCAACTACGCTGACAATGGGTCAGAAGCGTCGAGTTGAGAAAAGCGCCCAAAAGAAGAGCCAGCAGTATCGGGTGGCCTCGCTTCTCTAAGAATGGGGTAGCGGGACCCCCCTACCCATTGCCCATTAAACACATAGTGTCCAAATTCGGGAGCAAGGAGAATGATTTTATTACTAGCTATATGATAAATATGGTTGATTTCAAATCAATAATAAATGTCACTATTTATAATAGCTAGCTAGCATTGCTTCAATAACATTATTGTTCTCACTAGCCAATATAATTTTTTTGATATTTTTGCTACAATTTAACTTAAAATTTAGTTAGTATTGTTCTAGATACTCTTACATTAAAACATCACATATCACTTAATTTGGATTAAATTAATTCATTTTAAATATTTGGAGGATATATAAATAAATGATTTTCCCTGAACTAAAATTTACCAAAATTGTTTTCCTCTCCAAAATTACGTAATTATTTTTGAAACGTTTTTTTTGACACTGCTTTGTTTTAGGTGGGTGATTTTGAGTTGACTTGGTAGATGAAAGAGAGTAATGAGGAATAATTGAGTAAATTCATAAAAGTTTACTAAAAAGAAAGTGTTTCAATAATTTAGGAATAGTCAATAAGGAAAGTGTTTGAATAATTTTTGGGACGGATGAGAATAATTAAGTTTACTTCCGTTACATCAAAAAAAGAAAAAAAGAATACTTCCGTATTGAAGTTTGATTCTATCCGAAATACTGATTTAAGAATTGAAATCTTGATTAGCTAATATAAGTGAGTCGAAAACAACTAATCCATGTGCCAATTTTATTTTATTATTTTTTAATTTTTAAAAATGTGTGTGTATTAAAAATTACTCTAAAAAGTTAGGGTTGAGGAGTAAATATCTTTAAAGGGCCAAAATTCTTCTCGGGATTGGTGGTAAAAAGACTCCCTCAAAACTCCCTATAAATACACGCCCTCTAAATCTCCTCCTGCATCTCATCTCTCTATCTCTCTCTGCTTCTCTGCCACTAATTAGGGTTTCGCCATTAATCTCCGCAGCTTCAACTTCTTATACATCATGCCCCTCTTTGTATTCTTCCACAGCTTTCTTGAACTGCCACTGTATTCTAGCCGCCGCCGCCGGAGTAACTCAGCGGCGGTTCAATAAAGCTGTGGGAAGATACAGATAGGGTCAACCGTCGAGAGATCAATCCGGTAATATATTAAAAACAGCGGATCTGAGGTAATATTTACAACTTGGTACGTAATTATACTTTACATTAATTTGTCTTTTACCCTAATTAATTTCTTTCAAACTGCTGTAAATTGTTTTGGCTTTTTCCTTTTCTTTTAACTGATGATTCAAAGTTGGAGTTAGACTGTGTCAAATCAGATGCCCTAAATCTGGGAGCGGGTTGCGCGTAACGTCAAACATGTTTTTGTGCAGGACTTTAATTGGTTCCAAGTTAATGTTTTTGTGCAGGACTTGGTTCCAAGTTAATTTGTGTCGTCAAGAACTTACAGTTAATTAACGGATATGGTGAAATTTGAAAATTACTGTTAGATTTAGCGTTAAATGTTCTTTTCCGTGATTTAATTTAAAGTTTTTACAGCAGCTTCTTCACTTCACGACCAACAATCAATTGAAGTGATGATGATCCTACCTATATAGTAAAGATTGGTCTCTTCTCTAAGAGTACAAGTTTTTTCTTCTTTATTTTTTTGGTCCAGTGTGAGATATTTTAGCTTTTCAGTGATTTAGAGCAACAGCAACCCCAACTGACTTGGATGTGTAGATGGACCACAGTGGGAAAGTCTATACATAGGCCAGCAATTTTGCCTTTGTCCTCCTTTAATTTCCATATTTTATTCAATTTCCAACTACTTTGATGGTGTGGCTTTTATTGAGTGACAAACAAAAGAAAAAGAAAAGAAACATATAGAAACAAAGATCATGAATAGTTTAAAAGGCTGGTGTCTGATGTTGATTTGCTGGAAGAGAGATTAATTAAGAACTACTATTACTGATAATTATCTGATCTCTAATTGTATGGTATTACTATAAGGCAATAGAGAAAAAGGTGAGAGGGTTAGGTTCCAGATCATCTCTAGGAACATGCTGTCTTGTCTTTGTTAGTGCTGAGGTGTTTTTAGATCAGATCTGAATCTTCTTACATGATAGAAAACAACCAAGCTTTTTCAAGCACCCAATGGGGTTTTCTATTTGCAGCCTATGGACTAGAAATATAAAATTGTCCATGGTTCACTGATAAAACCTTCATCTGTATAAAGATTTGGTACATGCATATATGCACTAGCAACTGTTAGCTGATCATCCACATTGCTTAAGCACCCTAGCTTAAAGATCAGTGCAGTTAATTTATTAATTATATAAGTGATGAGCAACTTTATGCATGTTTTGTTGATTACACAGGTAATTTAACCTGATAGAGCTGTAACTTTGGTTGCATAATAATCCATCTGTTGCAAGAAGATTCAGTGAGCGGTTAAATATGTATGTAGAAAGAGAAAGTCTTGTGAACTCCATAAAAGTTTAAGATGTTTTTTTTCAACAGCAAGCTAGTTATTTTATTAAAATTAATAGTAATGGTAGAAAGAACAAAGTTTAAGATGTTAAAATTTATGTCATAACTCAAAATACAAAACTTAATTATGGTCCTACATTTTGGATTACCTGTAACGCACGTAGAAGGAAAATTTTAAAGGGCAACAAAACCAATAGACGCTATTTTCTTCCCCTTTTTGCTCTTAAATGATCGCTTCTTCTTTTTTTTTTTATTTAAAAAAATCACTGTGGAGAAAAACAATCAGCCGGAAATTAAGGCAGACAGTTTAAGAAATAAAATGTCACTATCTTTACACGGCGTTAATTAACTTCATCCTATACGCACTAGTGTGTATGTAGTGTTAGGCTGAATATTAGAGTTGGGTTGAGTAGGCTTTCATTTGGGAATGATGATTGTGATTAGCATTAGGTTGGAAAATTTTCAAAATGGCCATGATCATAGTGTTTACACCGTAATGCTAGTTGTTGGATAACTTTTACATTTTGAAAAAACTATTTACGGGTAATTTTTACTCCGTAAAATGTAACTGTAATTGATCATTAAAAAATTATATATCTAAAACGCTATAGCTACTTGAAACGGCTATTCCCAAACAGGAGTAACGTTTCAACCTCTAATTAATTATGTTAAACGCTTATGATGTTTCTAAGCGAGACCTAATTAGAAGTATTACTAGTTTCTTTTTTTTCCTTTTTGATTACAAAAATACTGAGACGACAGGCAAGTTGAACCTCAGCTGAGAATTATTGAATTCGACTGGATCACTCGATTAATTGGAGCCTTATTTTGATTGAAATTACTAATTTCTCAAATTAACGTTAAGTGGTTCCATGGCGTGTAAGTGCGTCCATGCATGACAAATCTTTATCTCGAAAGTGCCTGATTTTAGTGATCATGTCATGTCTAAGAAAAAATGAGATCGGGCGCAAGTCAAGAAGGGCACTCGTGAGTTGTGACAAATTATATGGAGTGAATCGCATAACTCTCGAAAGTTAGAGGGCATAAACCGAAATCTTCTTATAACCCTTAATTATGCAGGCTAATTACCCTACATTTTGCTTGATTCTGCTGTGTCTTGAAAGCTGTTCCAGAAATTGAGAAGCAGTTTGATAATTAGTTTACGGGAATTTGATGCCAGGGAATTAAGAGAAAGGGTTTGATTAACAAACAAACAAACAAACAAACGTCGATCACCATTTCCAAGTCAAAAAGTGTGGGAATTGTTTGTCTCTTTTTATTTTCTTTTTAATCTGCCCTTTTTTTAAAGAAAAAAGAAGCTGCGATTTACCTTGTGCTTTGTGAATCGCTACATCACCTTGTTTCCTTCGTCTACTCGCATAATTTATTACTTAACTCATTTCTCACATTATAAATTGAATAGAGGAAGTAGTGGAATTTACTCCATTCTTTCCTTCATTTGTTACTCCGTAGTTTTTTTTGTTAATTGGTTTAGTGCCGTAATAACGCAAGATGGGCGAAACTAGGGCTATCACTTTTCTCGCTTCTCGCCGCCACCACTGGCTGGCGCCGAATTCAAACTTCTTGGAGTTTTGCGATTGTTCCTCATGCCGATCTCGTCTTCCCCCGCTTACCCCAAGTATTCGGGCATCATGGTGTAACGCTACTGGGCTACACGACTCTAGTGCTGGAGACCCACTGGTTTGGGAGGTTAGCGGGGTCCGGTTTAATACTTGTCGATGGAGTGTCGGATCTTGGACTTCTAACCATCGATTGGGCCGGCACCACTGCAGGTCGCCGGCACACACTACATCTTTAAAGCCTTCCTTAATGCGGCCATTCTGCACTAAGGCCGCACTATTTACCGCGGATAAGGCTGAATTAAAGGCCTCGGTAAATTATAAGCCAACACTAAGTCGTCTAATGTGGTTTGGACGCTGTTCTTAATGCGGCTTTGGCCGCATTACTACACTTTTGAAGAAAAAAAATTGGATCATCCGGATTCATCGAAGAAACATAGAAATGCAACCCTAAACCCAGAAATGCAACCTTAACCTAGAAACTGGAAAGAAAAAAAACTAGATTTTAGAAGCATAAAATCAAACTTTTTCTTCCATTTCTTCAATTTCTTGAACCAAAACTCAGAATAATTATTGTTCAACAACTAAATCAAACAAAAATCCAAAATAAAAGAAAAAAAATCGTAGATATACTTTTGCTTAAGATCTGGTGTTTCTCTTCAGATTTGCCTCTGTTTAGTTCTTTAGATCTGACACTCCTCTTCTCCTTTCTACCACCACCATCCATCGCCGTTTGTTCGACCGCAAAACAAAACAGAGGACTCATGCTCAACAGAAGAAGTAGAAGAAGAAGAAGCAAGATTAGATGAAGAAAGAAGAGGAAGAGCCATGGAGCTAGATCTGAAGAAAGGGGAGAGAGAGAGAGAGAGAGAGAGAGAGAGTGTGTGTGTGTGTGAGATTTTTTTTAAGATGCGGATGAAAATGGAAGAGAGATGGGAGGCATGGAGCTATAAGATGATACGTCATAAATTTAGCGGTTTTCGAAGACTGGTAAAGCCGTTGGAGCCGCTCAGTTCTTCGAATCGTTCCGCACCACATACTCTACAATTGTTTAGCTTTTCATATCTTCCATCAAACAGCATACAGTTGTTCTCACATGCATGAATCTTTCTATATGATAACCCCAACTCTTTCATCATAGCTTTTCTACTACACATGCTCGTAGGCAAGGCCGCGTCTTCTCCGGGCAGTATTTCAATGATAAATTCAATCAACTCCGAGAAAAAAGTGTCAGATATGTTATGTTGACTTTTCATGCTCAAGAACTTGGAAATAACTGACAATTTCGTGTGCTTATCAATACATCCCTCATATAAAGGTTGCGACGCATCACGTAATCAATCAAAAAACTTTTGAGCTCTTTCATTTGGCTTTTTGGGTGTGATGTCGTCCTTATCCATCGGATGAATATCATCACCCTCAAAATTATTATTATGATCACGAATCTCAGATGCCTCGCGGTCCATTTCACGGTAATCACCCCTTTCTTCATTACACTCAATTGAGATATTAAGTGCACTACTCGTACTTGCAATATTCGATGATGATGACGATGCCTCATCAAATCGATAACCTCGATAAACACATGGATTTATCTGACTCCGTTCACCATGATAATTCGGTTGAAATCAATCTAACAGTAAATGATTGTCAATTGTTTCTCGATCATAATAATATCTATTTTTACATTTTCTATAAGAACATTTCACAAATTGTTCTCCTTTTACCGAGCAACAAGAAAAACATAATCCAGGAATTATAGAAGCCCGTTCCAAAACCTCTGACTAATATTGCAAGTCCCCTCTTGAAAACGCTGATACATCCAATCACATCCTTCGGTCATTGTACAATTCCTATAATTTTATCACTAAAACAATATGACAAAGCATAACAATTAATATATATTTAGCACACAACTTAATTCCAGAATTCTCAGTACCGTTTTTTTCCTAATTCAGGGTGCATGGGTCCTAACCTATTCATAAAAGTACTATTAGTTAATCAAACTTTTATCTTGTCTATGTAGAAACTGATGATCATAATTACATGAATTTCGACAGCATTTCGTCTCATTTCCTCATTATACCATTTCTCCGGCGTAACGCCTAGAGCAGGTATAAGGAGGAACAAGACCAAATATTGCATCCGAAATTTAATGTAATTCTCATCATTTCTCCATACACTATTATAAAAGATTAATTAACCGATAGTATACTTTACAAACTGTCCAATCGGACAATCGATGAAAACTTTGTAGAATATATAATTTTACGTTATTCCAATACTTTGAAATAAAGTGTAAAATAATATATTACTACAACTTTTCATAGACAGGTACTATGGCTCATGAACTAATTTAGTTTAATTACATAATTAAGAAACTGAAATATATAAATAAAAAAATTTAAAAAATCATAAAAATATAAATAAATCTAAAAAATAACATTTGTTACCTCAAAGAGACATAACAACTGCCGTGGTGGATCTTCAACTGAATTCACCGGATGATAATTTCTTCAAACATTGAGAGATTAAATGAGAAAAATTGAAAGGAGAGAAAAATTGGTTAAGTGTTGTGTGTAAAATCGGAAAAGAGGTGTTGGGTTATATAGACAATATTTACTGCGGCCATGTAGAAAAGGAGAGAAAAATTGGTTAAGTGTTGCAGTAAAACGCCGCGGTAAGACCACCCCATGGAACACGAGGTGTTACTGCGGCCTTACCGCGCATCTGGCCGCGGTAAAGTGGCGTTGTCGTGGCTTGTTGTCACTTTACGGCGACCAACGTTTTACCGCGGCCTTGTGCGCGATAAAGACCGCTGTAAAACATGTATCTTCTACGTAGTGTAGGTCTTATATATATATATATATATAACACTTTTCTACGGTCATGAACTCCACATGAACTCATATACGAAACAGTAAAAAGAAAAATTGTAAAATAATTATTTTTCAGCATTAATTGAACCGTTACAGACGCTAAATTATTTACTAATTCTCCTTATTAATTCTATATTACTGCATCCACAACCCCTATATAACCATAAATATATAATTAATTATTCTGCGATATATATAACCCTAAAACTCTATAATTCTCTGTACCATTTGAATGAAGGCTTAACTATGGTTTACTCCCTTGAACTATTTCAACTCTCGCACTCTTTGGTCCATGTATTATAACTCAGAATTACTCAGTCCTCTTACTATTAACATCGAGACAGTTTGGTCTTTTGACCGTTTTCATTGTTAATTGACCTAAGATGAAATACCTAAAATGGTCCCCGAAATTTCGTGACCTTTTTGTAGATACCCAAAAGTATAAAACTTTGCGGTTCCATTCCTCCTTCGCTCCCTCTGGCGACCAATTAGACATCCTCACCCAACAGCCTCGTCACCGCTGCCACCGCCATTTACCGCCGCCGCCTCATACCGTGAAGCCGCGGTTGGCTACTGGCGCCATAGGCCCGCAACCCTCCCCCCCCCAACCCTGCTTTTTTCAGTCCGACTTGCTAAGGCAAACGAAGCCTGCTCCAGATCTGGCTTCGCGATGGGTGGGTGAGAGGTTGTCGATCCTGCTGGTCGCGACGCCAGATCTGGAGCTGGCTTCCAGACGCCTTGCGGGACAGTCTGACGCAAGGCGAGGGGCGACGTGAATGGTTGGCGGAGCGACGCGGGACAACCTTCGACTTGGGCAGAACAAGGTTCAATTGGAGGCTGGAGTTGCTGGTTCGGTTGGAAGGAGACAGAGGTGGGGTGGGGCAGGATCGAAGGTGGTGGTTGGACGAGGCTTGGTAGTCGGGAGAGGTTGGGCGGGATTCACCCCATTACATATTTTTTTCTATACTATTGTACTAAAACTTTTAAACTCGTACATACTAGGCACTAAACCGTCAAAGGTTGACGCCGATGTTAATAGTACGAGGACCGAGTAATTATGAGTTATAGTGGCGAGTCAAAATAATATAGGCGGTAAAACCATAATTAAAATTATGCCTTGAATGAATGATCCATTCAACACATATATGTAGATATCACACGTGCAACATCTTTTTGTTGTACTTATATATATATAATTAACAGTATCAAGATAATTATCATTTCACTTCGGTCATCATTAATTAGCAAAAATAGAGAGATAAAAGAAATATTATTGCGATGATTTGTCGTATTTTTCTTTCTCAATATTGTAATTTTCTCGTAATAGATTTATAAATAAATAAATAATAGTACTAGTCCTATACTAATTAATACTATACTGTATCGGGAAAGACAAAGGTAAAAGTTGTGAACCCGTGCGGTTAACTTTTTCCCGTCGTTGAATCGATCGTTTCATTGCGAAGGCAAAACAAGTTCCCACCAAACAACTGACACAAGTCTGTGTTGGTAATAACCTTGAGCCTTGAAAGCTACTTACTATATATAAATATATATATATATATATATATATATATATATATACGTAGTATTTATTATTATTATTATTTTATGTGCCCTCAAAAAAATAATACTATAAGCCTATTGGCATATATACGTACGTTACGTGGTTAGCCCTGGAAGGTCAACAAAGTTTCCATTTCATTGTTTATAAGTTGTTTGGCATGCACTTTCACATCAAATAAAAGGACTTACCAAGCTGTAGCATAGATCTTTTCTGCATGCTGCAATGTCGTCTTGTATAGTTGGAGTAATTTACTTGCTTTTTTTCCCAAAATAAGATGAGCAATGTATTAATTCATTATTGCTCTCTCTGCATATATATGTATATATATATATATATATATATATGAATTGCTTATGAACTAGTATTGCTTTGCCCCCTTAAGGCTAGGTGTAATCCTCCATTTTACTTTTCCTTTCATGCATATCCCATATGAACTGAGCCTTGTCTGTCTTACGTCCTCATGCCTTATATACCTTACTATAATTAATTAACGTCTAACAATATTAAGTGAACTGCTTTTTCGTTGAATAAGTAACAGTATTAATTAATTATATCAGGGGATACGGATAAGACATGGAAATGTTGGATAAATTACCATCGATTCATCCCATTCCCTCAGTGAATATATATGCTCATATATATGATCAATTCTGCCATAGACCTAGTTTTTTTCTTGGTATCGATTTTTCCTTTCATCCCAAAAAGAAACTTGGCACAATCGGCTCTCGTTATTGTAAAAAAGTGAAAAAAAAAAATTCTTAAGAAGTGTTGAATATTTGAAAATAATAAGGTAAACATTTTTTTGAGATAAAAGTAAAACTAGAATATAAGGTAAAAGTAAGTTATAGCATGGAGAAGGGGAATTGAGCGTAATAAAATAAAAATAGTGTTAAAATAATTCATTAATAGAAAATTGTTGACACCTAATTTTGTCCGGACTAGTAATTTAGGTTTGTGACTTTGATTTTCGTTATTTTTCCTTATTTTTTTTATTTATTATTTTATGTATTTTTGTCACTCCCGTTATTTTATGTGATTTTGTGCCATTTTCCATCATTTTATGTGATTTTACTCGATTGCATTATTTTACGTATTTTTTTGTCACTTTTTGTCATTTTATGTGGTTTTTATTATTTCGCGTACTTTTATTATCATTTTATGTGTGTTTTTTAGAATTTTAAATGTGTTATTATGTTTAATTAACAAAAAATGAAAAAAAAAAAAAAAAAGAAAAGAAGAGAAGAAAATCTACAGCAACACCTCCGCATGGGCATGCTTCCCTCCACCTTTCCTCCACCTTCCATGCATGTCTCCCATCACCCAATCTCCTCTCCATTGTCAATTCACCCTAATTCACTCCCAATTTCATGTAACTGAACAAAAGGGTGAAGCTTGGGCAAATAGAAGCTTCAAATCTCTCTATAAATTGAAGGAAAAATGAACAATTTAATACCAATTCACAATCAAAAACTGAGAGAAAAAAAAGGAAAAAAAGAAAGCTTCTGTTGTTCTTTGTTCGTCCGAATTGCATCCACCACCCAATTCTTTGATTCCTTCCTCCAATCGCCTCCAACTCATACCCCCAGGTCCATCACATCTCCGGCAACTCAACGGTACCATTCTCTCCGCCGGACGTCGCCGGCAAGAGGAAAAAATCGCCGTGACCCGCCGACCCGTTTTGTGACCCAACACGTTCGAGTGCGACACTCCAGGCCACTATTCGGCTCATCACCACCGCTGACAGTCTCTCCTGCCACCGCACCGCCGATTCCATCCAAAACCACCGCCGGAGAGTGACCGGAAGTCGACAACCCGGACGAGGCCACCCGACCCGCGGAGCGGCCCGATTCGATCAAGCCATCCAGGCCGCCGTTCGACTCCCCAACACCTCCATTCTCCTCGCCGTCCGCCAAGCCGTCGACCCCCGCCGTTCTCCACCGCAGACGCAGCCCACGAGCAACCACCCGAGCCTCTCCCTCTCCTTCATTCACGTTCACGAATAAGTGCAGCAGCTTCAGGTACGTTTTCTTTTTTCTTTTATTTTGTTATTTTGTTTTTTCTGTTTTATTATTACTTTTTATTACTTTAACCCTTTAAGTTGTTACCTTAACCCACTTAAACCCCTAAATTTCTTTAAGGATTCATTTGAGTCACTAAAGTAGTAAAGTCCATTCAACCATAACAATCTTCAACAAGTTTAAAAAGTAACAGTTTGGGCACTAGGTCTAAACCTTTTGTGTTTTAGTTAATATTTTTTGTTATTGTGCTCATTCTACATTATTTTTTTTTATATTTTGAGTTTTCTTACCTATGTAAATTACTAAAAATACTTTTCTTCTATTTTTAGTTTTATTATTAGTTTTTTTTCTTTATTTCCTTAAAATCAAGCAAAAATCTAAAAAGAACCCGTGGTACCAATTTTGGGCGTATGAAAATTAACCATTTTTGTACGTAACTGACAAACGATTCCAGATCTCTCGTAGACCATTTTCAGGTTTCCAATCGACCTAGAAAAAAAATTGGTGGCGACTCCTGACAAAAACCACGTCGCTACAAAAATGTGTCAAGTTTTTTTAGTCAACCTGAAAAAAAAAATACAAGTTGGGTTTTCTCATATGAATAGAGTATCTAGAAACTACAATATCGGATTTATCTTTTTATATCAGTTTTTTTCAATGAAATATTTTATTCCTAACTTCCGTTACTCTCCGGCCCTCAAAAATCTACCTATTTCTTTCTTAAAGAAGACTGAGTGAGTCCTAAAGCCGAAAGACGAAAGCTGAAGCAACTAAGTGTAAAGAGGACGAAGGACGAAAGCCAAAGGCGAAGAAAGAAGAAGACTAACTAGATATGTCTATGGGCTTCTAAAATATGAGTTCGTTGCAAATCTTTACCTGTTGTTTAACTTCCGTTAAAAGTTAACGGAAATCATTGTTAAAATACTCAAATTAAACCTTAAAGTTTTTGAAATGTGTTAAAGACCCTCTAGTTTTATAATTTCATATTTTGAGTCATTATTCTTAATTATGCATGTATTATTTCAAATAAACTTTCAAATCAATAATACTAGTTACAGATCGATTGTGTCTAAAATATTCAAAAAAAAAATCAAATATGAAACCAAATGTGTAAAATAATATCAACAATAATAGTTGTACATATATCTACTTTTTCATTGTAAAAAGTAGTAATTATCAAAATAAAATGCAAGAATGAATAAATATTTTTCTAAAAAGTTCCAATAGTTATATTAAAATATTTAGATGATGTACTTTATGAAAATATTTTAATAGCTTTTTGAGATTTTTTTAGAAAATAAATATTCATTTTTACATTTTCTTTTGATAATTACTATTTTTTCCCCAATAGAAAGTAAATTTTTAAAAAATATTATTATTGATATCATTTGAAACTTTGTTTTCATATTTGATATTTTTTGGATATTTTAGAATCAATAAAAATTAGTATTCACGATTTGGAAATAATATTTGAAATAATGCACATAGGTAAAGTCTACTTTTAGTCCCTTAGTTTTTCGATTTGTCCTACTCGAATCCCATTTTAAGAATTTGTGTCATCCAAGTCCCGTAGCTTTGGTTATTGTATCATTTGTGGTCCTTTCGTTAGTCTGACCACTAAGTTGACCATTAATTTATAGAAAATGACGAAAATACTCTTAAGTCATTTACAACATTGTCTTTCATTTTATTATAATTAGCGTTTTTATCCCAAAAACCTCACATCCTTGTCCTCCCTCCCAAGCTCAACACCGCCAACCATAAATCAGGACCGATTGGCGTCGAAATTGCTCGGGCAAGGAGCGACGGTGGCAGAGGAGGATGTTGTCGGCTCCAGGGCAGCTTTGGTGCAACCGATTGAGGTGGATTTTGGCGGTCGGGCAGCAACGGCTCCTCCTGGCAGGTCTGCTTCATCACGTCGTCATCACCATGAGATCTTCCTTTGAATCACTGCTTCGTCGTCGTCATCACCTCCTCCGTCCACTACGTGGGGAGGAGGGCGTTCACTGCGGCCCTCAACGCAGTTGGCCCGCAGTAGCTACTGCGGCGAGGGCCGCAGTGCACGCAGCTAAAAATGGCGGCAGATCACGCCATCGCGGCCGAGGCCGTGGTGCGTCTGCGCCTAACCACGCACGGCCGCAGAACCGCTTTCAATAATTAAAAAAAAGGTGGATGAATCCGGATGAAAATCATCCGATTCATCCACCTTTCCCGTAAATACCCGAAACCGGCGGTCAAGGAGGAGCAAGTGGCGGTGGCGACGGCGTCAGTGGAGCGAAGAAGAAGGAGAAGGGAGAAACCCATAAGAAGAAGAAGAAGAAGAAGAAGAAGAAGAAGAAAGAAAGAAAGAAAGAAAGAAAGAAAGAAAGAAAGAAAGAAGAAGAAGAAGAAGAAGAAGAAGAAAGAAAGAAGAAGAAAACGGAAGAAGAAGATGATGATGAAGAAGGAGAAAATGAAAAAGAAGAAGAAGAAGAAGAAGAATATGAAGAAGAAGAAGGATTGAAGAAGAATATGAAAAAGAAGCAAAAAATGAAGGAAACGGCGGATGGAGAAACCCTAAAAAATGGCTTACTGTGGCCAAAGGCGTAGTAAAGCTTACTGCGCAGTTTACTGCGTTTTTCATCTTACTGCGGCCCAAACCGCAGTAAAAGCCGCAGTAAGATTTGTCTTCTTTACGTAGTGGTCAGATCTCCTTTGTCATCGTTGTCACCACCTCCGTGCCCAACAACTTTCATTCGTTTGAATCTCCAGCGTCGATATGCCCGGTGATGAAACAATCATTGCCTCCTTCGTGTCACCGTCGTTCGCTGTTCGCCGATCTCACCAAGCCCAGATCGATTCCAGCTCTTCTTCCTTTCCTTTCATGTTGAGTCTTGACGGCAGATGAAGAAGCAATGGGCGGAGCTTATGGAGATGGTGAAAATGAGAAAGTTTAATTTGTAGGGCCTTTTTAAACGTTTTTGTAACAAATGAGGTGATAAGTTGAAATTTGATTAAGGGAAATTTTTCCATTCTCATCAATTAACGGTCAACTTAGTGGTCAAACTAACGGAAGGACCACGAATGATACAATAACCAAAGCTACGGGAGTTTGATGATAAATTCTTAAAATGAGACCCAAGTAGGAAAAACCGGAAAGCTAAGGGACTAAAAGTAGACTTTACCCAATACACATATAATTAAAAATAATGAATCAAAAAGTAAATTATAAAGCTAGAGGGGTGTTCAATATATTTCAAAAACTCTAAGGGTAAATTTGAGCATTTTAAACAAAATTTTCATTAAGTTTTAACGGTGTTAAATCGCAGGTGTAGATTTGCAACCTACACATACTTTAGAGCCACTTTTGTAACAAATTTTTGTCGATGTATAAATTTGCAACAATGAGTATACTTTAGGTATAGATGGTGCAATTTACTCATGGTAGTTGTGTCACTCTTTCAAAGCTCCTTTTCTTAATATAATTCATTTATTGTTGTCCAAAAAAAATCAGCTAGCAACAATTCTTAAGGCAGTGAAAACTCTGCAAGGCATATATTCTCCTTAATTCTAATATCCAATAATTGAACATATAATCTTTAAATAGGATTAGAGTAGAAATTCAAAGCAGTTGATAAAGTCGATATTGATCTATGAAAGTTTGACGAATTCAATGTTGTGAGAGTTAAATTTGTACACTTGGCAATTTCAAATTTCTAAAGTCCGTCGCGCGACAGAATCTCATCAAGAAACGTTGCGTATCATTCTAGAGGAATGCAAACAAAGTTGCGGCTTTTAAAAGTAGTAAAAATTATGGGGGTTAAAATGTCAATATAATACTTTTCGGTGCTACTATTAGACAAGTCGACAAAGTCGGGGATGCAGCTAAAACGGAAAAAGCAAGTGGGAGTGGAGTGGGCCGAGTGGGGAGGTAAAAATAATTGTTCGAGATAATAATTAATGCCATTTGATTTCCAGATGTCAAATTCATTTGTCCCTAATATATTACAATACTTTGATTTTGGAAATGAATGAAAGTGAAAAAAAATTGGTATTGAATTTCCAATTTTCTATATTGAAAAATGTACGATCAAACACATAAATTGAGGAAGAAAAGTAAAACAAAATTAAACTATAACGATAAATATTCCAAGAATAAAATTAAAGAATTATATTATTAAATATAAATTTCTATTTTGAGACGAATGAGATCCATATTATTGACTATGTTTTGACATTTTATTTCTTAAACTATAGAGGTTATAATGATGATTTGGTAAATTAGTATGTAAAAAGTTACCAAAAAATGGAAGTATTGTACTCCCTCCGTCCCACAAAGGTTGTCAACATTATTATATTGGGCCGTCCCACAAAGGTTGTCAACTTTCTTAAAATAGAAACTTTCTATTATCATTTTTATCATTTTATCATCTTATCTCACATCATGGACCCACAAGTTTTTCTCTTTCCTCCCACTCAACTTAAAATTGGGGTCCACAAAATTTTCTCCTTTCTTTTTCATGAGGGTAATTTTGTCAACACATTACTATTCTCCCACTTTCCTTAATATATGTGCCAAAACAAATCCTACAACCTTTGTGGGACGGAGGGAGTATTATTTTTTCGACGTTCCAAGTAAGAAAGTGTTGCAATAATTTTAGAACGGATGGAATATTTGATAAAAAATCCTACCATTATAAGATTTTTTTAAGAAGAATTCATTTAAAAAATTAGAGAATAAAATATTTTATTATGCTTATTCAAATAATTAAAAATTATTAAATGTTAAAGAGGAATAATCGATTTAAAATATAAAATACTAACAAGTATGTCTATTTGTTGTGCCAAATCCGGAAAGTTTATTTAATGGTGTTCATATCATATATCATTACACTACGTAGTGAATACCATATTTAATGCGATACGTAATTCGGTTTAAGCCGAATTTAACCATTTTCGCATTAGATGGTATGGTAATTGTGAAAATACAATTTTACCACATGCTTGGGCCGCATTAACGCCTTGTATCTCTTCAGCCAATTTTCCATATATCATTCCACACATAATTTTCTTTTTTCCCAATCTTCTCTCTCATTTCTTCTTCTTCTTTCATCTCTCACACTTTCAACTTAACATCATCTCTTCTCTCTCCTTTTTCTTTTTCCCCCATATTTGACTTCACCTTCCAATCTTCTTCTTCTTCTTTCTTCCCTCACATATGAGTTCGATCGCTTTCCACTATTTCTCTCTTAATTCCTTTCATCCTCTTTCCCCGTATCTAAGTTCTTTGCGTTGTCATTCATGTGTTCTGGTAAGTATTTTGTTGAGATCCACCGGGTGCAAACGAAATCCATGGAGATCACTTGAAGGTTTGTCTCTATTGCTCCATCCAATTCGATCTAACGTACCCGGCTAGCGCGGAGCTTCTTCTTGGTTTCATATCTATTTGACTTTCAGATTTGTTGGGGTGTAGATCTGGATCTATTTCCAAAAAGTTCATAAATTTAAGAACATGATTTGCTTCTTTTACTCATATTTTTTTCATTATTAAGGTAGTTGTTCTCTTTAGTTGTTGTAGAGGTGAAGATTTTTTTTACTCAGATTGTTGAAGATTGATTATGAATTCGGTTGTAGATTTCTGGGTTTGGGTATGAAGATTTTTGGGTATCTGTATAAATTTCATATGGATTCATCTTTTTTTTCAAAAAATTTGTAATGCGACCGAAGCCGCATTAACAACTGCGGAAAAACCACAGTAGACGAGTTAGTGCGGGCTTATTTACCGCGGAATTTAATTCAGACTTAATCGCATTATATACTTCGAATTTAATTTGTGCGGAATTGCCGCATTAATTAATGTTTCAACCACGTTGTGTAAATATCATTTAACAAAAATCATTTTTTTACAATTGACCTCTTTGCTAATTCGAACTCTGAAAATGATCTCAAATTACATTTTATTAATAAAATTAAACAAATAATTCCCAAAATTATTGAAACACATTCCTTATTGGGCTGTCCCTGAATTATTGAAACACTTTCCCTTTTTAGTAAACTTTTGTACATGAATTTACTCAATTTTCCCTCATCACTCTCATCACTTTCTTCCATCTATCAAGTCAACTCAAAATCAGCTCCACCTAAAACAGCGTGCCCAGTCAAAACGTTTCAAAAATAATGGGACGGAGGGAGTAATTGATAAAAAAACTAGTCAATGACTTCCTTTAAATGGTGATTTTAACGAAATATGTAACATGATAGTGGTTTTTAGAGGAAATAGGGGGTTTCAAACTTAGGAAGGGGAGAGATTTTCATGATGTGAGAAATTGAAGAATTCACAGTGGATTCTCGTGAGGTGAAAAAATATATATTAGGGGGTTTAATTTCAAACTTAGGAGGGTAGATGAAAAATTGAAGAATCACTGTGAATTCTTGTGGGGTGACAAAATAATATTATAGTGAGATTTTATTAAAAAAATTCTAAAAAAACATATTTAGAAACTATATATTCATTTATTATTTGCATATAAATTATTAATCTTTAGTTATTAAAATATTGAAGAACAAAAATCATAGATTAAATGCTAAATTCTATTTTTTCATGGTGAAAAACTAATTTTCACACCTCAAGTGATTTTTGGAGGAGTGAAAAACTTCCAAAATCACCATGAATTTTGGAAGTGAATCACTCATCATCCTCACCTCCACGAAATGAAGTTTGAAACCCCCTAATAAATGTAAGTTAAGAGATTTGAAAGACAAATTTCTAAAATGGACATGTTTAGAACAATGACCAATGTTAAAAGACTAACAATGGAGTTTACTTAAAAAATCTGCATCACTTTTGTGTACATAAACATTATTCTTTTCTTTTATTTATTTTATTTTCATCTCCAATAGTTATATATCCAATAATAGTAGTGGTGTCCATATTATTTTTTTAATGGTGTTCAAAAGAAAATTATCCATAACTTAGCATGATTTTGTATATATTGAATGGTGTCCATTGACCACTCATAATAAGCTGGATCCGCCACTATTTAGAATCTTAAATTTTGTTTGAATGTATTTGGTAATAGCTTTTTAAAGTAACATTTACATTTTGAAAAAACTACTCCATACGAAAATCTTTTTACATTTATTTGTAGTTATTTGATAGTAATAATTAAAAAAATTATCTATATATATTTTAAACTGTTTTTTCCAAACGAGGACCTTATCTAATTGAGTTAGCATAGCTTATGCTATTACCATCCATTTTAGCTATTACTAGTAATTATGTTTAAAGGCTCAGTCCATCTATAATTTTTGGAAAAAAAATTATCCATTTTTTTATTTCTCAATACATCAATAACATTAAATTCATCAATTTTCTATAAAATAATATTTTCATCAAATTTCGCTACTTACATATATCTATCCATGAATAAAAAACGCATCCCAAATTTCCTAAATTTATTTTCCAATTATAAATAAACACATCCAAAAGGGTAAAAAAAGATAAAGGGAAAGAGAAAAACTTTAAAGTAACTGAGGAGTGGGGATATGTGGTTGTTTTTGTGGCAGACAAACTTTATGTAGTTTTTGGCTGTTCTGTGGATCTCATGGTAAGGACCAATCAGAATGGTCCACGTAGCAAAATTCTTCTGACATCAATCACTGGCCAATGGGCAGACTCATAGCTCCCCGCCAAACAACCACAACACAACACCGAGAATTGGCTGCTGTCAAGTACTACTACTCACCTTCCTTCGTGTAAAAAAGTCAAAAATACAAAATATTTTCATCCCCACTCTTTGGGAAAAGTTAGCTTTCATCAAGATTTACCTAGCTACACTTTAATTCACTTTTATCATAAAACCCCTTTTTTTTCTCACTACTTCCTCTGTGCCTGTAAAAAATTAAAGGAGTACATTTCTTTTTCAACATTTAATTTTTTTATTTTGATATATAAAGTTAAATAATTTATATACAAATTATAGATTATTGTATCTAATTTTCAAATATATTTTTTTCAAAATTTTGTAATGAGTTCTTTCTAACAATAATCTGAATCTCTATCAACATAAAAAAAACCCACCAAATTTTCAGGAATAGAGTGAGTACTAATTAGGACCAAGCACTGAACATGACACATAATCATGGATCCTGAATTTGGTTGTTAATTAGGGTTTTTTATAAGAATAAACAAGATTGTAAAGTTAATTTTCGTATGATTTAAAGTGAAAAGTAATTACTCCACAATTCTGTTTAGAGCTGTGTCATGAAAAGAGGACATATATATCTTTTTTCCCTCAAGTTCTTTTACTTCCATTTTACAAATATTCATCCTTTACAGTAAATATAATAAAAATCAGATTAGGTATAGTGCATTCTGAATATAAAGAAAGAGAAATTGGAACAGTTTTGGGAAATTGAAGTTGATTTGAGGCAATAATTGGAATGAGATAGGGTTAAGTGAAAAGGCGCGCAGCAGATCGATCGGAGAAAATTAAGCATAATTTGGAAGCTAGTTCTGGACAGTTTGACAGGGCCGGTGGTGTAATTTATATATAGCATGTATAGGCATCCCAATTATGTAAAGTTAAGATAATTATTAATTACATATATACTCTTTCTGTCTTCAAAAGTTCTGTAACATTTGTTTTTTTAATATTTAATTTATAATTTTTTATAATTTTTAGAATTATAATTTGAAAAATTAAATATTTAAATGAAAATTTGATCTGCCTATTTTATGAAGATATTTTTTATAAAAATTTTTACAAACAAATATTATAGAAAAGCTGAGGTTAAATTGACATTAAAAGTCCAATGTTGCAAAACTTATAAGATGGAGAGAGTAATAATTTCACATAACTTATTTCAAAAAAGGGCTTAAATTAAGTACATTGCCTTAATTTGTACTCTATGAAGAAACCACTGAAATTAGAATAAATTCCCACAATATATTTCAACAGCTTTAATTTTCCCATACTGTAAAGTAAAATTCTGTCATAAAACATTAAAAATAATTATAATAACCACACCTAATTGTTGGAAAATTAAAGTACTGCTAATCAAATACTGTAAAAAAAGTTCAAAAAGGAAAAATAAAAGAGAAACAAGAGGATCGATCTCACTATATCAAGCCTTGCCTTGTTGAGAATTAGAGACAGTAGATTAAGGAAGCAAAAGTAAATATAATTTGAATACGCTTAAAACTTAACTGATATCATCATACCGGCCGACTGTACGTGGTGTCAATTGTGCGGTGAGTGGAGGGCGGCGTTGTTGACGGTGAAAAAGCCAGCGTCGCCATCTTCTCCCACAGCTTTCTTGAGCTTCCATGGAACTTAATTAAAAATTACTGCCGACGGTACTAATTAATCAACCCAGTAATTACTACACGGTGGCGGCTGGAGATGGAAGTTCAAGAAAGCTGTGGAAAAGCATGGCGAGGACTTGATGATGATCATCTTCATCATCATCTTCATCTTGATTTTGATTGAATGCAATGGAGGAGTGAAGTTGTGAGCTAGCAATAATTCAAAAGCTAGGGTGAATTTAGAGGAAAGGGTGAGAAGTGAAGGACCACTCTATGTAATTAAATTGACAAATAATTCACCATCTCTAATAGCTGCCTGGGTTGCCAGCTTTATAGAGGATGAAGATAGAGAAAGAAAGCAGGAGGAGGAGGAGGAAGAGAAGTAGTAGGGCTTTGCTTTGCTAGTTTGTATGGGTTATTATAGTAAGAATAAGGGAAATAATAATATTGGCTGATGGAGCAATTATCACCTGTGCACTCGGTGCATACTCACCCTGCCTCACCTACCTTTCACTGATCACACTCACCACTCATCCAAATTCCATGATCGACCTTCGCACTCAACGTCCTATCATACTTAATCAGTATCATTTTTTTAGCTTACAAGCTTTAAATCAATTTTTAAAAATCTCAACTTTAATTTTCCCCAATGTTTTCACATCTGTCACTTTTAATTGGTCATAAAAGACATACCCAGAATGGAGCACAAAATGAAAGTTGATGGCTTGTCATAATTTTGCCAAATCAACATTATATATATAGTACTTTCCTGATATATATATATATATATATATATATATATATATATATATATATATAGATAGAGATAGGGGCTGTTTCAAGTCATGAACGTCTCCCTTAATGGCTGATCTCATACGGATATGAGGTGAATGTCTTATATTCAAATCCTACGATCTTCAATCTTCTACCTATATTCGTGTATATAAAAAAACAATTGTTTTTATTATCATTGACAATTTTGTATATATTCCTCCTTTGTATATCAAAGAAGCTTGCCAACACTTAATCCAAATCACTTGAGGCTTACAGAGTTACAGATACTAGAGGCTATAGAAAGAGGGAAAGAATCCATAATTAATCCGTGGAAATGCACATTGGGACTAGTTTGATTAAATTACAATTTGAGTAATTAAACATCTTAATTATATACTCCGTCCGTCTATCAATCACATACAAATGCATTATTTTTCGTAATAACTTAAATAAAATGACGCCACATTTTTTCTAGGACTTAGGGTAGTTGACTCTTCTTATTGTTGGAAAAATATGAATATGTTGTTACATGAAATTTCAAATATATACAACAAAATACCTTTGGTAATTAAAATTTAAAATGTTGAGCTTTTATTTTTATTTTTATTAAAAAAAACAATTTCAGATATCACGTACAGGAGCAAATTAACCAACTGGTGCTTGCTTCAGCTTTGCATTGTGAGTGCACAGTGGGGTGCATTCAGAGAAGTTTGATGGGAAAGGAAACAAAACATATCTCAATTATATACCTTATTTATCTATTGCACCATTATATAAATAGCTAGATGATTGATGTTCGAGAAAAAAAAACAGAAGAAGCTGATTAATTAATTGCTAACAAAGCGATAGAGTACATGTCGTATAGATGATGATAAATAATAATAATAATAATAATAATAACAACAGCAACAGTAATAATAATAATAACAACATATATACTCCATAACCATGCGGTGTTAATTATTGGCCAAATATTCATCCCATGCCCATCACATGCAGCCATGTGATTTAGATCGAGGGTATGGGCCGGGTTGTTTTATGGCCCGTCCACATTTGTCATTTTCGTTTACTCATTTCGTCCCCAAATAATTCTACACTTTGTCTTTGTTGTTTCAATACTCAATGTTTGACTCAAATTTTAACAAAGATAAAAAGTTTTAAAAAAATCCAGAAAAATGTATTTAGAAACTTTACACTTCAATTTATGATATGCATATAAATTATTAACTTTAAATTTCTAAACATTCATGGAAACAAATATCATAGATTAAATACTATAAAATAACAAAAACAAAGTGTAAAATTATTTGGGGACGGAGAGAGTATTTTTTTTCCATCAATATAAATAATTGAATATCCACTTTTATATAATAGTGTGATTGAACAATCAATAATGCATGGAAAAAAGGGAAAACTTCTATTTTTCCCTTTTTTCCATGCATTATTGATTGTTCAATCACACTATATAAAAGTGGATTCTATTTTTCGAATTTTTCCAATTGCGAAAATTAGGCAAATTAATTTTTATTTTTGAAATTTATAGGCTGATATGGTTGTACGGAAATTAAACTTAAGGTGTGTTCACTATAGGCTAGAAATCAATTTTGGGAAATTTTTGAGTTGTGTATATGTTCTGATTGATATTAGGTCTGTGAACAGGAAAATTTGATACAAATATGATTTGATGTAGAATTGATGAATTTTGGGAAATTTATGTGTTGAACACTACATTAAGAAGAATCTGTAATTAGTCGAATTAAGTACTAGTATTGAAAATGGAGCTAGCTAACATAAGTGGTTCTATAAATGGATTAGTTCATGCAAGTATGATGGTCAGTGGCGGACCCAGGATTATTGGCACGTGGGGACACAATTTGTTACTTATTTTTTTAGCTTTTTTCAAAGACAAAATTGGTAATTTCAAATTTTCATATTGTATACTCATAATCGCAATAATCTTAATAAAAAGAAGTGTGTGTTAGGGGAGGAGAGGGTGTTACCCTAGATAATATTTATTACATAGATTATTCAAGATCAAGTATAAAGTTATAACTTATTTAAAAGTTGATAGTGTAATAATTTTAGTAATTTAAACTAAATAACGAAATATTTTAGCTTTTTATTCGTTCAAAACACCATGATAGGATAATCCAATTTTATAAAAAAAACCAATACTCTTATTTGTTAGGGGGAAATCATTTATTTTATTTAATAATGTTCAGCTTACATTATAAATGTCTAAGATTAATTCTTAGCATTTTGTCTAAATCTTAAGACTTAGATGGAAAAATAACTAGTTTTATTGCTTGAATATAATATTATCCATAGTAGTAGGATGTTAATGGTATTTACCCATCTTTACCTCCGATTGGCAGGCTGGCAGTCAGCGCGCGACTCGAGCTCCTCCGCATTCTCTCTTTTTATGCTTTAAATGATAGATATCCCTTACACTATGAATTTTCATTCATAATGGTCCCTATACTTATTTTGTATCCGAAAATACTACCACTGATTTCATAATTTGTAAAATTTTAACGGGACCCGTGCCCACGTGACCCATGGTGGGTCCGCCCTAGATGATGGTAGCTATAAAAAAATGTGTCAATTTTATTTGTCACCCATATGATTTTTCACCTACTTTTTAAAAAGTATAAAATGAGGAGTTGATATGTAATTGTCAAATTAATTGGATTCGGGTTTCTGGATTATCATGTAATTAAATCATTTAGGTGAATAGATAAAATATCACCTTAGTAATGATTAATACGGAGTATAATTGAAAAGAATGGGTTTCGACTTTCGATGAATAATGATGAAAGTGATTGGAGTGACAAATTGAATACTAATTGTATGATCATATGATCATCATGTGGATCCATATGGACGTCCCATCTCATCCCCGGTAGATGCTCTTTGCTTCCTTTCTTTTCATACATGACCATGTTCATGCATGCATGCCCATGCCCATGATATTAATCACAGACAAAATCTACTATAGCATGCATGCAGTATACATCACAATACATACTCACAGTACTTTTCCTCAGTATTTTTAAAAACGATTGAAATGATTACTGCATTTTGTACTTTAGCATCAAGCGTACGTACACATACACACGTGTGTGACCAGTTTTTTTTAATTAAAAAAAACATGAGAGTGTATATTGAAGGGAAGGCTTTGACAGTATCAACGATACTTCATGATCAAAATAATTATAAAACCAGCAACGTACTATGATTAATTAACATTGTTACTGGGTGCTGACTTATGCTATATGAGTTATAGTTTTCATTTTTTCCCCCTTAATTAACTCCCTATACTCTTTTCCTTTAGTAGGAAAATCTCAAATTAGTTACTTTCATTCTCACTTTCTAATTATTAACCATTATCCCCATGTTAAAAGCATACTCTTGTGACTAATTTTAAATAGTAGAGTCTGCAAACGTTAACTGATAAAATAGAGTGATGCTAGTATTTCCCATAAATAAGGTATTTCCCATAAATAGAATGATACTGTCAGCATTTCCTATAAATAGAAGGATATTTCCAATCTTTTGGTAGGTTTAACATTTTACACAACATTTTATCTTTCAGTACGTACACCCTTACTCCCTTAGTTACATTTTCTTACCATAAATTTTATAAAAGTGTCAATATACAGTCTATTTTGATTTTATAAAAATTCTACACAATCTTAAGGACTTTGAAGATTTTAAATTGGCGTGTTCATGGGCCAAAAATATTTTTCCCTTTTCACATCAACATTTTCTTTCCATCTTTTCCTTACGTACAATTATCATATCACTTTTAAAAATACCATTTTTTCAACATAAACCTTTTTTTTTAAAAAATTACCATCTCTTGGAAGGGTTATATATATATATATATATATATATATATATATATATATATATATATATATATATATATATATATATATATATATATATACAAGTTGATTTTAAATTGGCGTGGGCCAAAAATATTTTTCCCTTTTCACATCAACATTTTTCTTTCCATCTTTTCCTTACACAATTATCATACCACTTTTAAAAATACCATTTTTTCAACATAAACCTTTTTTTAAAAAAAAAAACTCCTAAAATACCATCTCTTGGAAGGGTTATATATATATATACAAGTTGATTTTACGATATCAATATTGGAAAGAGACATGACTATAACAATTATCTCATGAATTCATCACTATCTCATGATATTTTTGCATGCAAATGGAAAAAATTTATGATGATATGGTTTGAAATTTCATCTCATTATTCTCTCATAATTAAGAAAGTTGCAATAAGAAGGACATTCATCGTAAAACTTTGCCACTATACTTTTGCTTGAATTTATAGTGGACAATAAATTTCCTTTATAAACTTCATGCCACTAACCCCAACATAGTTAGAATTAAGGTGTTGTTGATGATTGCATTTAGTAGATAATGAAATAGATAATAATTCCAACTTTTTACATTTCATCAGTTCCACATATTCCCACATAGGATTCCAGACATCACGAACCTTCCATCGAATAGCCAAATTTACGAGCATATTGGCTGTATGTTTGTTACTACAAAATAAAATAAAATAGAATGATGATACAAGATATATAAAGTAAGCCCACAGGATAACATTTTATAAGCAAAAACAAAAAGGACAGAACACGATCACTTAATCTGTCTCTATTGTAATCAGAGATGACATAATTTACGTGTTACCGATGTATATAAGAGTAGAGATTGGGATGGACATAAAATCCGTGGATATATGAGTATCAATTTTAATCTTTTCATCCCAAAAAATTGATCCTCCAAAAACTTGATATGTCAAATTAAGTGTAGAGATTGGCGTAGATATATATAAGATCTGTGAATAATATAATTTTTTTTCCAATATAACCATAACCATAACATAGGGGGCTTCAAACATCAACTCCAGATGGTGAAAAACGAATGAATTCACTCCGCCAAATTCATCAATGAATAACAAAAAACTCACTCTTAGAAATTCAGACCTCCAGTGAAAAACGCATTTGCGAATTTTGTAATTTTCACGGTGAAAAACGCATTCGTGAATTCGGGTTAAGAAATAAACAACCACTCCGTCGCGCAATCGCCGGCGCTGTCCAACACCTTTGCTGTCCCAACATAGCCTTCCACTAGCAACCCGGCGTTGATCTCCAAAACTTGGTAACTAAAGATCCGTCAGGTTGGGTCGAGCTCGGCCAGCTTCTCTATGATGTAGGCAGTCCCGGCCGCGTCGCCGTCGGCGGGCGGAATCACTTTGTTGGTGCAGCGGCGGACGGCGCCGATTTCAACGACTGTTCCGTCGACGAGGGAGAAGGATTCGAAGGAAGGGGAGTACTTGTGAAGGTTGCCAAAGTCGGCGATTCACTCTCAAATTTGGTAAAAATTGGTGTTACCCCGCCGGTCTCGGCCTTCGTCTTGCCCACCCACTTGGCTTGTGCTTCTTTAGCCATTTTCACCAACCCATGCACTTTCACGAACCCTGAAACAAGAAATCCATTTTCACAGTGTAAAAACTCAAAAATTCGGTGAATTGAGATCTTCAAAAAACTGATGTTTGAAATATTAATTGTGTTAAATTGACGGCAATGCAGATCGAGCAAATTATATTGGAGGTAAGCTAAATTGTTAGATTGCATATTGAAGAAAATAGGTATGTGTGGTAACACATTAACGTTTCAGTGTTAAAACGTTATGCACTTTTTCATTTCGTAAATATCACATTCATCTTTAAAAAAATACATACTTTTCCATTAAAAGCTTATTCTTTGAACACAACAGTTAGTAACTGGAAACTGCCATCTCAAGTTTCACTATTTCGAGGTAACATGAAAGAACTCTACCTGGTGCAAAAATCTAAAAAATAAAATAAAATAATAAAGAAATAAATAATACGGTGTGTATCTGAAATTTTAAAGTGAATCACAGATCGTGAGCTAACTTCCGTAGAAGAGCAATATGGTGCATGTGGGTTTGAGATGCAAATATTAATGTGGGCCCCGAAAGAGAGTATTGGGCCGTGGGCCCCACAAGGCCCATCAACATGTTGTGATTTTAATTTATTCAGCCAGCCAGGTCCACCTCATCACTGTCTGTCTCTGGTGTTTTTCTTTTTTATCTTCCCTTACAACTGCCGCAAGTGGCGTATGGAACAGTGACGTGTTAGGTTTTAAATCAGTTTAATTCAACGTCAGCCGTCAGATCTGTCAGCCACAAACCATCAGAAACTCCTATCCTGTGGGCCATTCGACTATTGGGCCTCGGCCCATAGGCCTAACTTTCAGTTATCCAAAGTAGTTATCGTTAACCTAGGACTGGAAAATAGATTATAGTCCGTATGAAGGATTGCAAAGACCTGATATGACATGTCTAGTAACTACACATGAGTACCAATGAATGAAAGATGTTAGATAGGTACTCTAGTACTTCATATTCATGTTCATGAACGTGTAAAATCATGATAGATGTTGAAATTTACCCAATCCTGTCTATTTGTGTAATGTCGATTAAATACTCTCATTCTCATTGCCCCTAAAAATTAAGTGAATTGTTTTTCCTATTTTCGATATGTTTAATTTGTGATTTTTTATCATACATATTTAGACACACACTCCTTCCGTTTCCAAAAGATTGAAGGGTTTGACTGTGCGTGCAAATTAAGGTGAATGTAAGATTTTTGTATATGTTTACTAAATTGCCCCTTAATAGAAATTGCACAAAAAATGAGGTAGAAAAAGTAAATATAAATTAGTTATATTTTAGTAAATTTGAGAGTGATAAGTTTCCTTTTAAGAAAAGCGAACAATTTTTCTGGGACAGCCAAAAAAGGAAATGTGTTCAATTTTTCAGGGACGGGGAAGTATAATTGAATAATTTATATTCATATCATAATGTGAAGTATAAAGTTTCTAAATGTTTTTTTTTCATTATTTATCTTAATTTTAATTAGAGTCAAATATTACAACACATAATATGGAAAATAACTCGGTCAATTTTTCAGGAACGGATTGAGTATGTTTTAAGTTTGTAGAAATGAAAATAAAAAAAGGTTTCATCTTGAGGTTCTACTCTACTAGTCTAGTGACTAATCTCTTAAGATCATACATTATTGAGATTTTGAGTTCAAATCTCTACAATTTCATGTCCCATCTTATTAAAAAAAACTAAAGCGTTACAATTTTTCTGGAATATAAGAGTTAGTTGAGTGATGGCAATTATCATGTAATCTCTCAGTTATGAAAGCATCAATATGTGTATCATTTACATTTAGATTACTTAACTTCCAATTTTAAAATGTTAAAGAGAAAATTAACCCTTAAATTAAAAGTGAAAATGAAACGTAGATGGGAATTGGGAAATCTGATCATCAGCAGCAGATGGACCAATTTTGGATGCCAAGTCCCTTTGAGAAAACTGTTCAAGGCTGCTATTTCATTTGGGGTCCTCATAGATAGATAGATAGAAATGGGGCCTAACTGCATCTAACACTAACACAGATTCCTCTATTACCCACTCTTCTTCAATACTTGAGTGGCAGCTTTGACACATTAATTAATCATTGTGTCTGTGAACCCTCTGTATATCTTTACCTTCCATCTCTTTCACTATCCTTTTGTACTGCTAATCACTGTGAAAAACAACTATCCATCCAACAACTTACAACTTCACATGCTGCTAAATTGTAGAATTAAAAAGATTAGTATTATTATTATTCTTGTGAAGAGGAAATGAGGGGAGGGACAGATGGAATGGTTGATGGGCCTGTGATGGATTATAATGAAGTGATAATTGGGAAGGCCCACTTCAGATAGATAGCCTCCAAAACCATCTGCATTCATTACAGCTTTTGATCTTGACAATTCAAGTGCACGAGCAACCGCACCAGCTGATCATTGCACCTCTTTTTACTTGTGTTGTTTGTTTGTACCACCCCTTAATTCTAACTTACCTCTATGTTTCCCTTCTCCCTCTCCTTCAATTTTTTTTATTTTTTTATTAAAATTTGTAGGTAATTTTGAGTTACATGGTGGATTTACAAACGTGTGATTACATATTAATAATAAAAATGAAACTGAAAATAAAAAATTAAGGGAAAAAAAAGTGTGATAAAAGAACAAAAAAAGGCAATAATTGCACGTGAAGTGAGGCGAGAGAGCCCACGCACGCACTGACATTTACAAAAGGTTAGTAAAGGAAGCTTTCAGTTGTCAGTAATTGGGCCCATGAAGGAGACTACTCTGGCTTCGGTAAAATACAAAATTGGGCCTTTAATGGGCTCTGAATCCCTTGCCCTTATAGAAACAACAGAAGCGGGCCCCCGACGCTGTCATTCACTTACACGCTCTGTCTCGTGGTGCAAAACAGGGCCCAATCCTCTAAACTGTTAGCTCATGGAGTATTTCTTATTTTAAACCTAAATTGCCTTTAAATGGACTATTAAAATATTACGCACACACACACACACACAAATATATATATATATATATATATATATATATATATATATATGAGTCCTATAAAATTTAAAGTCATTTTTTAAGTTTTAAATTAAATAATATTTCCCAGTAAATTATGTAAATTTCTACAAACTAAAACAAATAAAATGATTGAATTTATAAAAAAATGAATTAATTAATATCAAAAATTTTCTGAAAATATTATTCATGCTAACCCCTGAAAATTTAATAAAATTTTTAAATTAAATAAAATGTCATTAAAATTGAAACGTGTTAAAAATAATGGTTTCTTTATTTTTTTATATAAAAAAACAATTGAGTATAAGAAGTTGGTGAGAGGGAAAATTTGAAATAAATGTTTGATTTATCAGTATTTTTTTTGGCAAAAGAACACACTTAAGTTCAAGAAAATGTTTAAATTCATTTTCGGAAATTCTTAAGCACACAAGAACTTCGCATTTTTTAAATTTCTCAATTTAACTTTCCCGTTATTATTTTAGGTCCATAGCGAATCCATGTCTAGGTAGTGTTCTTTTCATTTTCTTTGATTTAAAAATGAGAAAGAGCCAGTTTGTGAGATTTCTACATCCCGCCTTTTTCCTATAAAAGAAAAAGAAAAAAAAGAACACACAATCAATGTTGTATCCAGTTTCAAAAAAGAAAAAGAAACAAACAACACACGATCTATGTTGGACTATAAATCAGGCCCATATTGCTTTGGATGAGTTGGGTTGCCCAAATAACTGATTTCATGTGCCAGCTTCATGGCTCTTCTTGGGCCCATATTGACCGGGCCCAACTAAGCCGAGTGCATGCTCCGATTATAGGCTCAAACAAGAAAGCCCATAAATGAATATGGGCGAAAACATTCGCCATTTTCAAGTTGTGAATGGAGCCCAAATGTTGTGATTTCTCAAGTTTGATGAAGGCAGGCTTGTCGCCCTTGAAAGGAAGGAAGCCCAAATGTTCATCTCTTCAAGTTTTGATCGTTGTGATTGATACAAAGACTAAATTACGAGTCCATTTATTTATCACATATGTGGAAAAACACATATCTAAATGTACTACTAATTAACTAACTCAACTAATTAATCTATTAAACTAAAAGACTAAAACATACTTTGTAGAAATTTATTAAGAGGGCAAATTTGACATTTTCATGGTATGTGTTTTTCCACATATGTGATAAATAGACACTCACCAAAATTACTCCCTCCGTCCCGTCCGTTATAATTGATGCATTTGCATTTGCACGCAACTTAAGGAGGATGAAGTATTTTGGAGAGTTTCCAATTATACCCTTAGTGAAAGAACTCACTGGAGGCTTTAACACGGACGCATTTCTTCTCTTCTTCTCGCTTCAGGATGCTGGAGAGCCTTGTCTGAGAGAAGTTTGAACCAACCAAAAAACCAAAAAAAATTATTTAGAGCATTTCTGACAGTTTTTTCATTTTCTTGATATGCTCACTTTTGAAAAACTTTGAGCATTATTTTGGTCCAACATTTTCTCCATCCCTCTCTCCAAAATGGGGAGTTTCCCCAAATTTGGAGCATTCTCCAAATTTTGTAGAGCCTCCTTAGATCTACTTTTTCTAAACTTCTCTCCTCTCTCATTTTTTTGGTTACTTGTGATTAGTTTAAATATTTCACATCTCTCATCTCTCTTCAAATAATTCATTAATTATTATTCAAATATGTAGAATATTTTATTCTTTTAATAGATGTATAGTTCTTCAAAATTGATAAGCTGTTGGAGTTGGAACAATGTTTTTTTGAATAATATGGCTTTTGTTTCCTCATTTTGAAAAAACTTTTAGGGAATTTGTTTGAGATGCTCTTAATACCTTGAACTATAGTGTTTTGAGTAAATCAGAAACGTTGCAAATAAGACCTTGAACTATTGCAAAATATTGCAAATAAGGGTCTATAGAATACAAACACTAGTCAATAATAATTAGTATTAAGGGATTGCGTTTAATAATAATAATAGCAGTGGAGATTGTGCCAAATCAAGTATGGCTATTCATCTCTCTTCTTCTGGCTCTTGTGATTCGAGAGATGCAGTTAGGGATGTCAAAAGTTGACTCGATGCAAGTAACCCGCCCGAATCCGTCCTAACCCGAACCGACCCAACTCGAGTTGACTTAAAAAGTCAACAACCCGAACCCAATCTGACCTGAACCCGACCCGTGTAAGTTGAAACCCGAGATGAATTGAACCTGAAAAAACTCGAACCCGAGTAACCAGAACTCAAAGGGACCCGAAAAGACCTGAACATGATAGTATATTGAGAAATTATATTCAACTTACAAGTACCAAAAATTTTATTTATATAATTTGGTCACAAATTAAGTTATTTTACCTTATAATGTTTTTTTTTCACAAAATAAATTCTTTTATGTTTTTCTACTATTTAGATTTGATCATTTAATTTTCACTTATAATTTTTTAGTTCAATTCATATGGAGTATATATATTAAAAAATCAATTTTGTTTGAGCAATTTCCAATTTTGTTGGAGCGATGATCAATTTTCGATTTTGTAGGAGCAATAACTAATTTTAATGTTGTTGAAGCAATGTCTAATTTACAATTTTGTTGGATTACTGCCCAATTTTTAATTTTTGTTAGAGCAATGACCAATTTTCAATTTTTTGAGAGTAATGCCCAATTACAATTTGATGGAAGCAATATCCAATTTTCAATTTTGTTGGAGTAACGTCCAGTTTCCAAACTTGTTGGAGCATGGTCAACTCCAATTTTGTTGAAGCAATGATTAATTTTCAATTTTGTTGAAGCAATAACCAACTTAAATTTTTGTTGAAACAATGTCTAATTTCCAATTTTGTTAGAGCAATATCTCATTTTTTAAGATATTTTAGACCAATAACAATTTTCAATTTTGTAAGTAATGCCAAATTCTAATTGTTTGGGAGAAATGTCCAATTTCTAATTTTGTTTAAGCAATTTTCAATTTTCAAATTTCTTGTAGCAATGTTTAACTCCAATTTTACTCGAGCCATGTCCAATTCCAATTTAATTGGATCAATGACCGATTTTTAATTTTGTGAAAATAATGCCCAATTACAATTTTTTTGGAGCACTATCCAATTCTCAATATTGTGACAGCAATATTGAATTTCTAATTTTTTGTTTGGAGCAATGCACAACTCCAATTTTGTCGGAGCCATGTCTAATTCCAATTTTGTAAGAGCATATCAATTTCTAATTTTGTTAGAGCAATAACCAATTTTAAATTTTGTCGAAGCAATGTCTAATTTCCAATTTTGTTTGAGTAATATCCAATTTTTAGTTTTTTTTAAACCAATTTCCAATTTTATGAGTAATGCTCAGTTTCAATTTTATGAGAGCAATATCCAACTTCTAATTTTGTTGGAGCAATCTTCAATTTCCAAATTTGTTGGACCAATACTTAACTCCAATTTTGTTGGAACCGTGTCAATTTTATTGGATAAATGATAAATTTTTAATTTTGTGAAAATAATGCCCAATTTCAATTTATGAGAGCAATATCCAATTTTCAAATTTGGTTGGAGTAGTGTTGAATTTTCAAATTTTTCCGAGAAATGTGCAACTCCAATTTTGTTGGACTCATGTCCATTTCCAATTTTGTTGAAGTAAAGTTCAATTTCAATTTTTTTCGGAGCAATAACCAATTTTAATTGTTTTTGGAGCACTATCTAATTTCCAATTTTATTTAAGGAATGTCCAGTTTTTAATTTTTGTTAGACTAATGACCCATTTCCAATTTTGTGAATAATGCAAAATCCAACTTCTAATTTTTTCAGTTTCCAAACTAGTTGGAGTAATGCTAAACTCCAATTTGTTGTTGCCATTTCCAATTCCAATATATTATATCAATGTCCAATTTTAATTTTTTTAAAATAATGTCTAATTCCAATTTTGTTGGAGCAAAATCCAATTTTCAATTTTGTTGGATTAATGTTAAATTTCCAAATTTGTTACAGCAATGTTCAAGTACGATTTTGTTGGCGCCATATGCAATTCCAGTTTTGTTAAAGTTCCAGTTTTGTTAGAGTAATGATTAATTTTCAATTTCTTAGAGCAATCACCAATATTATTTTTTGTTGAAACAATGTTTAATTTCAATTTTGTTAAAACAACATCTGACATGTAATTTTTGTTGGACAAATGACTAATTTTCAATTTTGTAAGAGTAATGTCTAATTCTAATTCCAATTTCATTGGAGCAATCTTCAATTTCCAATTTTATTATTGTAATGTTCAACTCCAATTTTGTTGGAGCCTTGTCTAATTCCAATTTATTTGGAGCAATATCCAATCTTAATTTTTGTTGAAATAATGTCTGATTTCTTATTTTATTATAGCAATATCCAATTTTATTTTTTTTTACCAATGACTAAGTTTCAATTTTGAATGAGTAATACGCAATTCCAATTTCGGGGAACATTGTTGCATTTCTAAATTTCTTAGAGCAATGTTCAACTTCAATTTGTGCAATTCATGGCCAATTATATTGAAGCAATATTCGATTCCAATTTTGTTGGAGCATTTCCTATTGTTGATTAAATTCTACCATATAGATCGTGCTTCATTAACTTACTTATGTTTTCATTTTTTAAAAAATTTTGATTACTTTTGATAAATGAATAATTTTTTAAGATTCACTAATTTAAGAAATCATTTATGAAAGTTTATATTAATTTTCTCCTTTATGGAAAACATATTTAACTATTAAAATTTTGCATTTTGATGATATTTCTTTAGAATTCATGAGTGCGAAATCTAACCCGAATTTGACCCGGTTGAAGTAACTCGAAAATGAAATTGTCCCAATATGGACTCAACCCGAACCCGAAGGACCCCGACTAAAAGGCAAACCTGGTCTTAACCCGAACCCGATGACCCGACCCGAACCAAACTCAACCCGAAAATAGTTACACCGGATCTTAACCCGAACCCGAATGACCCAACCAATTGAATCATGGGATCACTCCTTTAGATTCATTCACATATGCTTAAAGATTAAATCATCTAATTAACTAGCTTTTGATCCAAAAAAAGTGTGCCATTTTTAATACTAGTAGTTCATGGTATCGAATTGAACGAGGTAGAATTGAGACCCTAAAATGAGGGAGTTGGAATAGTTGAGGGCAACCAATATGCATTTTGCCCTATAATTTTAAACTTTAAGCTTTTGCCAAAGAAAGAGGGGACAGGAAAGGGGGCAAGCAAGAGCTACGCCTGGTACGGACGGGTTCCTTAGTTTATACTTCAAGAATAGGATGATTTCGTGCGATTTGTTATTGTGATTAATTAATTTGGCCGAAAACATCATGATCAACAAACAAAACAAAATAATTTGGTGTGGACCTTAATTAATTCTCACTACCTAGTTTAATAACACACTTAAGCTTCACGCGTTTTGTGGGATCCAAAGTACACCGCGTTCCGCATCTATTCCACTCTACTTGGAATTTACCCAAACCACACGCTTGTCATCTCAAAATAAATTTACATTTCTTTTTAGAAATTTTTCATATTCTTATTTCACTTCATCTTCATCATTTTTTTCTTTTCTTTTTTATACCGTCTTTTAATTTTCTACATATCCGTATTTTCTTATAGCTTCATTTTCTACTCTTTACATGAATTTACAATATACATGACAATTGACACGTAGAGTGATATTGGTGGCCAGCCTATGGGTGTTCGGACTTGAGATAGTTTTATGGTGGTTGTGACGCTGAGTGAGTCATGAAGGGGTGAACTTGACCTGCACACAAAGAGAAGTTTGGACCAATCGGAGAATTTCTGATTGTTCGGGGTTCCGACGCTCAAGTCAGTTTTGGTGATTTTGAGAGAGTGAGAGCTTGGGTAGAGTGGGGATACTTGAACAGTGCAAATGATTTGTGAACAAATGACTTGCGTATTTATAGTCTAGGTCTTTGAGTGCTAAATCGGTAATATTCTTGAGGGAGTTGGTAACATTCTTTGTCCATATTCGCGACGAGGGGGAGGACTGTGTTCGTGTGTGTCAGATGTACATTCTGTTAGCATTACTAACCCGAACGAGCATTTGTTGGGCGGTTCTCAAGAAAATTCGGAGAAGTGGTTGTTCACTTGTTTGGTCGTGTGGGTCGAATTCAAATTTGGACGGATGCCCCTAGCTCCCTTGGGTCTTCCGACTTTGAGCAATCTCGGTGGGGGCATTATGGTGGGGCTTGTAAATTAATTGAGTTTTGAGTCGATTCTGGGTCTAATCTTAGTTATTATTTTTTTGGCCTATTGTACATCCGTTATTTTTAGATTTATGAAGTATATTTCATAAAAAAAAAATGATGTATGAAGTATATCAGTAGCTATAGTAGGAGAAACTTTTACTCCCTCCGTCCCATTATTTTTGAAACGTTTTGACTGAGCACGCTGTTTTAGGTGGAGCTGATTTTGAGTTGACTTGGTAGATGGAAGAGAGTGATGAGAGATAATTGAGTAAATTCATGTACAAAAGTTTACTAAAAAGGAAAAGTGTTTCAATAATTTAGGGACAGCCCAATAAGGAAAGTGTTTCAATAATTTTGGGACAGAGGGAGTAATAAATAAGAGTCTTGATATGATACACATATGTGTAGGTACACATAGTAGATTAGATGCCTAATTTACAAAACAGTTTCAACCCAAATCCACTAAAAAATACCAAATGTCTAAATTATCTCTACATACTTTCTCTATATATTACTATGTGTACCTATACATATGTGCACCATATAATTGGTAAATAAATATGGAATACACAAAATGTAGAGGAAAAGAAACATCTATAAATGTCACGTCAATAAAACAACAAAACTACAGAATATAAACGTTTAATTTGCATGAACGATAAGATCAATCCTAGTACATCTATATATCATTGCTGAGTATAATCTATTTATTAGTTAAGGGATAAAATATATTTTGAGTCCCTTAGTTTCTGTGCGTGTTTTAGTTTGGTCACATTTTAAGAATTCGTCATATTTTAGTTCTCAATATTTGGTTTTGTCATATTAAAATCTTACCGTTAATTTATTTGTTAAGTTTACCGTTAAGTTTACGTAAATACCCCTACAATTATAAACTAATTACAAATTTAATAAAACTATAACCATTAAATTTTAATGAATGTAAATATAAGTCCCCTTTTTTTCTCTCCATCTCTTCATCATAATCATCTGTTGAAACCATTTACACCTTTACATGAAATCATTTATACACCATCACACCTTTTTAATTTTCTGGAAGACTATTATAGTCATGAGATTAAGAAGATGGATTTTATTCCATTTTACCAGAAAACTGATCGGAAAGAAATTAAGAAGGGAGCGAAAAATAGAAAAAAAGGGTAATAGAGGCTTTCCTTTACCGGGAACTCAGCGGAGAGATTGGAGCTGCGACAAGGTCAATCGGTTGATCGGGCAACGGAGAATAGAATCGACTGAGGACGGCGAAGAGTTTGGGAACGAGTTTGATCGATTAATTGTTGATTCTATGAATACAATCTATTAGTTGTTGATTTGTTGATCTTTAGAGCAATCAATCTGAATAAATCGATTGTGGCCACTTGATTAGTGGGATAGATCCGATGAGTTACCAACGGAGCAGAGACTGAATCCCTCCATGCCTTGCCCAGCCCCACACCGCTTCGCCTCCGTCCTCGGATCTAGACTGCAAGCGAGGCTCTATGAAGCACATTTGGCTGTGTGGGTTCACAACGACGCGCGATGTGGAGCCGGATCAGGATTTGCGGGGTTGACGGAGCATGGTGTGGATGAATCTGGCGAGTCTCGCCGTTTAGATAATGGGTAGAGATGATGGGTGGTTGGAGATGGGATACTTTTGGGATGAAATTGGAAGTTCTATGTAAGTTCATGGAATAAATAAATAATTGTAAATATGGGTATTTTTGTCCTTTAATCAAATTAACAGTCATTTAAACGGAAAACTAATGAAAAGATCAAAATGGACAAAAACTAAAACCAATGAATTAAAACATTAAAACATGATCAAAATAAGACACAATTTAAAACTAAAGGATTAAAATTGTACTTTACCAATTCTTGAAGTGTACATCACCCAAGGCTAGCTCCCAAGCCCTAAAAAGAAAAGCATGAGAGGTCGAAGGCATGCGTTGTACTAGAGTGACTCTATAGTGTGTCCAAAAACTTAATTTCTTCAAACCATTTATTGGCAAACTAAATAAACTGTCCACCACAACCTCATATATTTTCTAGCTGTCCCTTGTTCTTCTCTTCTCTCAGTCTCTCTATACAACAGTAATCAGTTTCCAGAAATCATGTTATTCTCAATACTCTTTCCAGCAGTTCTGTTTGGTATAGGCTTCATCAACATCCTCTGTCTCTATAGTACCCCATCCAACAAATTCTTCTCATGGCTTCGATCCATCGTCGTTGTAACTGTTCCGTCAGCGAAACTCATGCCCGATGTCTTCCCGGCGCCGACGACGGATCCAGGCCGCAGAAAGGAAGAGCTGAAGAGGGTCTTTGCAACTTTCGACAAAAACGGTGATGGGTTCATAACAGAGCAAGAGCTGGTGGAATCTCTGCGGAATCTGAACATGTCCGTGACGGAGAAAGAGGCGGCGGAGATGGTGGCTAGAGTGGACGCCAACGGCGACGGTTTGGTCGACTTGGACGAGTTCTGCGCGCTGTGCGAGTCCATCATGATGATTAGGAGATCAGACGGAGGGGATGGTGGTGATCATGATCAGCTGATAGCAGAGGACTTGGGCGGCGGCGGCGAGGGTGAGCTTAAGGAGGCGTTTGATGTGTTTGATAAAGACAAGGACGGTCTGATCTCGGTGGAGGAGTTGGGTTTTGTTCTGCGTTCTTTAGGATTGAATGAAGGGAGGAGGGTTGAAGATTGCAAGGCCATGATTAAGAAGGTTGATGAAGATGGTGATGGGATGGTTAATTTCAATGAGTTCAAGAGGATGATGAAAGCTGGAACAACAGCCTTGCTTCCTTCATGTCTTCTATGATTAGAGATCGTGGCTAACATTTCTCTGTATTACTAGTATTCGTTTTAACTAGAACAGATCACCAATTGCTGGTAATTGTTGTGGGAGGGAGGTGTTCATATTCCGAATCTCCTTTTCTATCTCATATATCGTAATTATCTTTTATGGAGTTAGTATATTTGATGTCATGAAGAAAATTGAAGGATAAATATGAGCCAAAGTGAGTGAAGATTGCAATTTTTTTTGTTGTTTTCATAGTAATTAATCAATAATTTATTTTTACAAATCCATACATATGTCATTATGTAGAGGATACAGGAAGGCATAACAACGGTTCAGTTTATCTGCGGATGAAGTATAACCACGACCACTAACCGTGGTTTTTTCGATATCCGCGGTTTTGCAGATTTTCTCATGCGATTTCTAGTTGTCACTCATAATCGCATAATCACGGTTAATTGCGGTTTTGCGGTTATAACCACAAATATTTTTATTCATTTATTAATCATGAAATATAAATTTAACTATGCAATATAATTTAAACTCTCAAATATAATCCTACATCAACTACGAGCACGTGATATAAAATACTCATATATATATTACTTCCTACAAACACATTGACCATTTTATTCCTCCATATACATCTCACATTTAAAGTAAATTTTGCGTCTGATCATTTTAAGTTTGGTGGCTATTTTAGTCCCGTTTTAAGTATATGAGTCAATCGAATCCCATTTTTTGAATTCGTGACCTAATGAGGTCCTTTCCGTCCACCCCTTCCGTTTTCTTGGACGGAAAGTGAAATGTCGAATTTTGCTTAGTGTGTATAAGTTGTTAGTCGAGGTGGATATAAAATCCTAAAAATAGGAATAAAATCCGAAAAAAATCCGAAAAATCCAAAATAAAATCAGAAAAATCCGAAAAAATAGGAATTAAATCATATAAATAGGAATCATATAATTATATAATTATCATATAATTATATATCCGAAAAATCCGATAATAATTAAATAATCCAAAAAATCCAAAATAAAATCATATAATTATATAATTATATGATTCCTATTTATATGATTTAATTCCTATTTTTTCGGATTTTTCGGATTTTATTTTGGATTTTTCGGATTTTTTTTCCAGATTTTTCGGATTTTATTCCTATTTTTCGGATTTTATTCCTATTTTTCGGATTTTATTCCTATTTTTTCGGATTTTATATCCACCTCAGCTGACAACTCAGACACACTAAGGGCAAATTCGACATTTCACAGCTTTCCGTCCAAGAAAACGGAAGGGGTGGACGGAAAGGACCTCATTAGGTCACGAATTCAAAAAATGGGATTCGATTGACTCAAATACTTAAAACGGGACTAAAATAGGTCACCTAAACTTAAAATGGGACTGTACGCGGAATTTACTCATCCGTGCATATGTGGACTCGATTTTGATTCAATTTATAATTACTAAATTAGTAATTACTATGACCAAGAATGAGATTGGGTTTGGATGTGTTGAGAGTTGGTAGGCTAGGGTAGTGGTCGTAGGGTAGCTTTAGTAGAATAGTAAGGAATTGTCAGATTAGGTTTGATTGAATTGGGATTTGAGGTTAGTGGACATCTACTATTTGTGGTTAGCGGATATTCGAGGTGCGGATACCCCTAAACCGCAACCTCCAGAGTTGCGGTTTTCCCTAAACATCCACAACCGCGAAACCGCGGATAAAACCGCCAATTGCGGTGCAGATATCCACTGTTTATGGTTTTAACCAACTCACTGTCATCCCTATGCACGATTTACTGTTGCCTTTACTGAGATTAGGGTCACGGTAAACCTCTAGTCGTGGTAAAGACGCGTTTCCCTAGGCTCTTCCCATTTCTGCGGTCTTTTGCGTGGTAAGGCCGTAGCAAAGCCCCTTTTCATCTAGGGTTTCTCTCGTCCCTTCAAAATCCGTCGCACAACTTCTTCAATTTCCCCTCTCCAAAACTCTATACAACTCATCTCTTCTTTCCTTCTCGGTGTTGGTCGAAGGTCGCAACGCCTTCTAGATGCCTCGCTCGGTGTTGGTAACGAAAAATGAGAGAAGGGGCAGGGGTTGGAGTGTGGCGATTTTCTGGAAAAAAATGATGAAGATGATTGTTTCTGGGTTTAGGATGAAGATGATGAATTGATGAACATTTCTTGATTTGGATTTTTATTTTTTCCAACTTCAATTTTTCTCTCTTTTTTTTAAATTTTTCCTCACTTTTGCTCACTCTAGGTTTACTTTGTTTCCTATCCTTGTAAGTTAAGATTTATGGGTTGTAATTGATGTATATTTCTGGGTTTGGATTAAGGTTTCTGGGTGGATGGATGAAGATTACCAGATATGTGGACGAATCCGGATAAATTTCATCTAGATGCATCCATTTTTTAAATAAAAAATAAAGAAAAAGTTTACTGCGGCCTTTTGTGCGGTAAGTCGCATTAGCAACCGCGATATCCTGCACAGTAAGGCTATTACTGCGAGCTTATTTACCATGGCATTTACCCCGGCCTCTCCCGCAGTTGTTACTGTGGCTTTACCGCAGGAGAAGCCGCAGTAAATGGTGCTTCCTCCACGTAGTGTGTAAAGTTAAATGATTTATATGTTTTTCATAATTTGTAATCTAAACTTTCAAGATTTTTTTTTGAATTTATTTCACTATCTATAATAATAAAATTTTCGGTCAAAGATTACAACTTAAAACATCAAAATCAAACATAAAGAGTTGAGGGGTCTTTATGAAATTGAGGGGAGTATATATCATTGAAGTGGAAGATAAATACAGTATTATGCAGGAGAAAGAGCGATGCAGATAACATGCGTGTCCCGGTATCCAAACTGAGGATCAAAGAAAACTAGAGATTTGGACTCAATCCCTGCAATCCTAAAAATTAATCCTAGTATAATATTTTATTTCATTGTTTTTCCATCTTATTTTACTATTTCAGTTAGGCCCTTCAATTGCACACACTTCAAAAAAACAAAACAAAACGACTAATACTCCCTCCGTCCCCGATTAATAGATATATTTGTTTTCATTGTTTCACAGTATTTAATCTATCATTTTTTTTCATGAGTGTTTGGTCATTTTAAGTTTAATAATTCTTATCCATATCATAATTTGAAGTATAAATTTTCTTAATATATTTTTTTTGAATTTTTTTCATCATTTTTCTTAGTAATTATTTGAGTCAAACGTTGAACTATGAAACAGCAAAGTCAAATGTATCTATTAAATCAGGACGGAGGGAGTACATTAGATGTATTTCAAAACAGAACAAAATATAGAGAAAAATCTTTCGTTCACAATTTTATTTAAACGAACACATCAAAACGTGAATGTGTTATCCAATGCTACGTGATCCCTAAAAAATATGTACATGTTAACTTATATATTTGTATTCATTAGAAGAATTTCACTTAAAAATTATAGAAAAAATATATTTCGAAACTAGATATATTTATCATTTGTATGCAAAATACTATTAAACTTTATATATTACTCCCTCCGTCCCACAAAATTAGTCATGTTTGTTTTTCAACATTTAATCTATGATTTATTTCTTACAACATTTTGACTTGTAAATTGTACAAGTTTATATTCAAATAAAAATTTAACGTGTCAAGTTTCTAAATATATTTTTCAAGAATTTTTTAACAAATTATTCTTAATGAAAATTTGAGTCAAACACAAGTAAAAAAGTCAAATGTGACTAATTTTGTGGGATAGTGGAAGTATTAAAAGATCAAAGAACAAAAATTATAAATGAAATGTTGAAAAAGGAAAATGTAACATTTTTTTATGATGGATGGAGTATATAATAAAACCAATAATCTGATGTATTTATTAAAAATCCATTTGTGTAATTGAAAGATGTTTCCTAGGAGGCTAGGATTTTAAGGAGTGTTTCCCACCACCGTTGGTGGCTGATTCCGATCACCGCCGCCGTGCCTTTTTCCTCCGACGTCTTGTCCGAGCATGTGCATCATGTCACTGCTTCTTCTACGCACGGCTACTGGTCGATTCCACCTTAACACTCATTGATGGTTTTCGTAGTGCATAGGATATTACCGTGATCGAAGCTGGGCTTCATCGATCGCGTTCCTTGGTGGTGTCTCATGGCTGTCGGAGTCCAACTTTAGTCATAGGTGGGTCTCTAGCAGGTCCGGTGTGTGGCGTCGGGCTGTTACAGGGGGTCGATTAGGGTCTTCGATTGGAAGGTGGCACCGGTGGTAGGTTCAGCGTCGAGATTTGGTTGGTGTCTTCCGGCTGTTCTCTTCCACCACATGACCCTTGACGCCACTAGTTCATCCGCTTGGCTCTGATTTCGCTTTCCACCGCCAAGATGGTTCGGCTTTGGGCTGTGGAGGGATTTTCAGATTTGTTTCTCACTTGGTTTCTCTCTTAGCTCTTGGGTTGGTGGTTGGTGCCCTTGCCGATTTGGGTCCTGAGACAACCTTGTGTGTTTGGAGTTGGCAGGAACGGGGTTGGTACTCGTCTAAGTCTGGCGAAGGATGAGGGCTCTTTTGGCACAATAGTGTCGAGCGAGCGCTTACCCTGCTCAGAACAATTAGGCTTAGGCTTTCGGACTGGCTAGGTCGTGTGCTCCCCTTGTTAGTTTACGATTGCTTAGGAGCCCGGAGCGATGCTCACCGTTGCTTGTTCGTGGGTGATAGAGCCTCCCAAATTTTGCTTCTTTTGTTTATATTGAGTCAGACCCTATGTCTTTTGGTTGTTAAGCCAATTTTGTTTTGTTTATGTTTTGTTGTTTGACACTTACTTGTCATTTACAAGTTTATCTCTTAGCTCCCATATCAACGCACTGATATGATGCGCCAACACCATTTTGTTCAGGTGAAGCATATCAAGGATGTTGGGAGTTCGCATACCTTATCTTTCAATATGTCATGGTGACAATAATGCTCATTGACCTTTTTAGGTGGGGTTGAGGCAGTTGGAGATTGCTTTGTAATTTTGATTATAGCAGAATGTTACATAGCCTATTAAGCTATTTGCTCAGGAACTTTTGCGCCACTGTTTGGTGCTGCTACTTTTTTTTCGGCTTATTTTATTTTGATTCAAATATAATAAAATAAGTTTATCAGTTTTAAAAACAAAACCAATAATATGTACTCTCAATTTATTATCCCCAAGTTGATATGCAAACTCCTAGTAGATTTAACAACTCCAAATATAAAAGCAATCATGCAGAGAATAAAGAATAAGAAACAAATAAAGAGAGCACCAAAAAAGAGAGGAGAATATGATGAATGTAAGGATTATGTATCACTTAAGTTAGATGGTTGTCCTATTTAGGTCCTTAAATTACATGGTTGTCCTATTGGGGTCTTATTTTAAGATTATGTATCACTTTCGTCCCTTAAGTTACATTTTTGTCCCATTGAAGTCTCCCCGTTTAATTTCCCGTTTAATTTTTCATCATGTTATCGTTAAAATGAAGGTATTTTTGTAAAGTTCCATATTTAATATTCAATTCGACCCAATTTTTTTTAATAATATACAAATTAACCCTAGCTAGTTTTAGAATTTACAAACTCACTACCCTTTCATCCCTCCATGTTCCCATCTACGATTTGCTCCACAACCATCCATCATCTTCCTTAGTGATCCATGGTTTGAAATCTAGAATCTAAAATTATTAAAAGGAAGCTATAAAAAAATAAAAAAGAAAAAAAATCTAGAATCATAAATTAGGGATTAGTCTGAAAAGCTTGTTTGTTTGAAACCACACTCACCAGTTCTCGTTTCTTCCTTTTATACATATCTCTTTGCCGTCCAAACAAAAAAACAACATTACCATTGCTACTAGATTTAGGTTCCGTTCAATTCTTCAACAATTTTCAAACCAAAAAGTTGCTGACCAAACATCAGAAACCAAAGAGATGCATAAACTTTTTCTGTAGGCTGCCCAGATCCTTCAAAGCAATCTCGCCTCCCTTCCCAGCCATGACCTGTCTTCCCTCGAGTCAACTTAAACACCGAACTATATTGTAGTCCCTTAAATTAAGGGACCATTGACAAAGTTTACTCTATAAGGATATAATAATAATAATAATAATAAGGATTAAATATCCCGTAGTACCCTGAACTATATTGACTCGAGCGAGTTAGGGCCTGAATTATAAAACGGACAGATTGGTACCCTTAACTATTCAAGTGGTGCAGATAAGGGCCTCAACTCGGTTAACTCGACACATGCCATCACGTGGCGTCACGGACGTTAGAGAAATGACGGTTCCGTGAAGGAAGTTAACAGTTGGGGTTAAATTGTCAATTTTTAAAAGCCCAAGCCCCAATTTACTAAAAAGTTTTCTCCCGTTCCCTTGCTAATAAGTGCTAAACACACTCGTCAATTGATGGAATCGGTCTCCAACCGCCGCCGGATGTCCACTAGACCGATAGCAGCTTGCTTGTTCCTCAATCGACTCTGCTCGACACTCTGTCCAGTCGTCTGGTGGCGAACGCGTTTCTCTCCTGCACGATTCTTCTCAAAGGCCAGAAAACCAAACTTTTATTCGGGACGACGGCGTACGTGACCTAAGATGACAACTTGATCGGAACCCTGACAGTGGGAGAGACAATTTCATACTCAAGATGGCCAGATCTGATTTCTTGTCTATTTCATACTAAACCCGGTATAAGGACGAGTCCTTCGAGAACTCCAATAAGCGCAAAAACCCAGGTTTTGCTAAAGCTCTTACCTGAAGGATATTGAAGTGGCGGCGATGGAGATACGGTCTGGGAAACAGTCGACGGATTTTGCAGCGGAACCAACAGTGTGGTAAAAGGGAAAATTGTGGCGCTTTCTTTTGAGAGCCCGTTCACTTGGAGGGTCGTCCCTGTGTCAGCCCGAAACCTGACAGCAATGGAGGACACAAAATCACCCTTTGCAACTAGGTAGCTCAGCAAATAGTTAGTGCCCTCATTGGTCTGATTCCTGGTGGGGCAAGCGCATCTGAGAGGGACTCTGATCCTCGACCCAATGTACAAATTTCTGGCCTAAGTTTTGGATTGACGCTGCAGAGCTTGGCAGGTGGTGAGGCCCCTAGAAGGTGTTGTTGGCGTGCTGAATTTTCAATTATTATTTTTTAAAATGGAGGTTTGGCCTGAGTTTTCAAAACGTACATGTAGGTCACTCCTAAAACATGAAGCAATGGAATCGTTAACTTTGGTCCTCAAGTGCAAACCAATGTGACGGTGTGATACCACGTGCCGAGTCAGCTGAACCGAGACCCTTATTTGCACCATTCAAATAATACAAGGTACCATTTTACTCATTTTGTAATTCAGGCTCTAACTCGTCAAAGTCACTATAATTCATGGCAGTACGGAATATTTAAGCCTAATAATAAAGACTATAAATCCCATGAAAGTCTTATGGTGAGTACATCTCACAGTCTAATTTGATTACACATATCCTATCTTCTAGCTAATTACATCTTCAGTTCCTAATCTTTTTCAACTTGCATGAATTTGTCCCTCAACTTAAATCAAGTATCAACTTTGTAAATTTAGTTTCTTAACTTTGCAATATGATGTGACTTAATCTTTTAGTTAAGAGAAACAATTACAACTTTCAAACTTTTTGCAAAAACACCCTACTATTACAAATTTATATTTAGCACTTATGATTATGAGTTAATCAAATTTAATAAACTCTAAAGTAAATATTTACTCACTTTATCCATAAATATATCTTTCATTTATTTTTTAAAAGAGAAATATTAATAATTAAAGTTACTAGAATAACCTTAACTTCCTTTCTTCATCCATTTTTTAACAATGGTCTTTAGAAATGATCTACTCAATTATCATTCTATTATAGGTACAAAATTGGGGGTGGGGGCAGAGAACATACATAATATCCCTATCATTTATCTCCATATCCAAATAAATGTTACATGCATATTGGCAAATAAAGGAGGTAAATAATTTGAATTTATAAAAAATAAATAAATAAGTAATAAGTATACAATCATTTTTTAAAATTAAATCTTAAAATTCATGAATTTTAAAGACGCAAATTTCAACTAATTTACTTAAAAGCAAACGAATCATGATATAAATACCATGTACCACTTTTATTTCAAGTGGATAGTTTGAGGACTGAAATCTTATTACGTGAACTACTTTGCGGGCTGATATTTTGAGGCCCATTCGATATGGACCAATTTCAAGTGGATCAGACGGACGGGTCATGTATGAATTTCAATATTTCAGGCCCAATTTGTTTATAGGTTTTTTTTTTCTTAAAAAAAAACAGAACTTAAGATCTTTTTTTTTCCTGCACAGTCTGGGTAGGAAAGTTGGAGATATCGGAGTGCTCAAACTCGAGATCAGTGTCATCGCAGCGTATTCTGGGTGATCTTTCGGAGACAATCGAATCTTATTTTGTTGGAAAGTACAAGTGAAAAGGCATTTTTAAATATTGATATGTTCATTTATATATAAAAAACTATCAGATCAATATTTTTCTTCAATCTTCTCATTTTAAAAATAAATATTCAGTTTAAAAAATTCAAATTCCCCCCCACAAATGAACACACCGAAATGTCATGATTAAAAAAAAATCTTATACAGAGATGGTCCCTCCAAATTGTCATCTACACCAGAGCATGTGCTGCAAGCAACTGTCCCTTTAAATTAGCATTAGCAGTATATAAATCTTGTTGCCATTATACACAAGAAAACCTTGAGTGGGCCAAGCCTACACAGAGGCCCACAGTAGGGCCCAAAATGATAATGGGGGCAAATTGGGCATCAGCCCTTTCCACCGCATTGCTTTTTCACTCACCCGAAGGAAGGAAGCATCATCATGCCATGGAATTAGTTTTGCATGGTTGTTGATGAAATGACCTCTCACTCACCAAGCGATTTGTGGAATAAGATTAAGCATCTTCGTTCCCCCACGATAATTTGTGGTATTTGCTTAATTTTTTTTAATTTTATATTTATTCTTAGATTTTTTTTCTTTAAGTTTAGAAGTTGGGGAGTAATAGCCCCCATCATTCGCAATCTGCTCATAGGAATATATCCACAGTACTCCTCTCATTGCCTAGAGAGAGGGAGGGTGGAGATTCGACGTCTTCTCTTTAGTAATTTTGACCAAACAATTCCAAGGATTGTTTAATACTACTCATTAGGGTTTCAAATTTAAAAAATGTTAAATCTGTAATTCACCGAAAATTAATCCAATTCACTAGTGAATTAGATTTATAATTCACTTTATGCAAAGTTTAAGGCATCATGAAAAATGGTAAGTATTGGTGGTGAATTTAATATTTGTTCTTTCCTGTAAATCTAAGTTGCCGGAGAAGCGGGAGGGATGCGAGATGACCGATTGTAGAAGAGGAAAGGGATGGCTAAGGTGAGAAGAGGAGAAATTCATGGTGAATTATTGAAATTCACACATCCTCAAAGTCACATCAGGTCCTAATTAGATGAGGTGAATTAGGAACTAATTCACTAGTGAATTTATCCACTAAATCACTTAAAAAGTTCTAAGTTTGAAACTCATATTAGGGGGTTTCAAACATGATAAAGTCTAAAAGAATCATTCACCAAAAATTACAAAATTCACTTTTAATATTCACCCTTCTCTCAATTATCTCTCAAACTTATCTTCTTTTACAAATTTTGGGACACGTGAGGAGGGGTTTGTATTTGTAAAAGTCAAAAAAAGTGGTGGGAGGGAGGAGGGTGCAGCAGAGGGTGGACGCGTGGGGGTGGGGGTGGGGCCGGGAGGGTGCGGCGGGGGTGAATCACGGGTTCTTGTAGATATTCGGACCTCCGTGAATACGGTGAGGTCAGAAAAATGGGAGTGATTCACCCATTTTTAAGAGGTGAATTTTAAAAAATTCACCCCAAAATTATATGTTTGAAGCCCCTATTAGGGGTTTCAAATATAAGAAGTGAATAGAAAGTTATTCACCTAATTGGTGAGTGAATTGGAGGTGAGTGAGAAAAGTGAAAAGAGGAGGGTTAAGTTTGAGGATCCCGTGAATAAGGAGGAGCGCACAGTGTGAATAACGAGAGTCCCGAGAGGTTAGTGCACATGTGCGCAAGCCTGTGCGCAAGCCTGTGCATGCAACTGTGTTCCGCGCACAATATTTGTGCGGGACTATGTGCGGACAGTTGTGCGCTGCGCACAACTTCATGATACACCAGAGTTCAAATTGAGGGAGATAAAATCAAGCACAAATCAATCACAAATCTAGCAAGCTGAGACAAAATCAAGCAACATCTGCCCTAACCCATCGAGAATTTGTACCGTATTTAGCTGGGAAGAAATAAAATTGAGGGAGATAAAAGCACTACAACGATGGAGAATATGAAAGTAGAACGATACCTGGTCGAACGGCAGGAAGACGATGAAATGACGATGACCTTCAGCTGCGACAGGAGTGGGAGCGCCGAGCCTTGAAGAGAGATGAATAAAGAGTGGCTTCTCAGGTGAAAAACATAGTTCACTTTCATGTTTTTCACATGAGGTCCGCGTAATAAGAGGTGAATCACGTCCTGTTTTTCACGTGAAAAAGAAGAGGTGAAAAGCTTTGTTTTTCACGTGAAAATAGGTATGTTTGAAGCCCCCTATTAATTTGACTCTAGGTTGTGTGATTTGTAGCTATTTGAAAAGAATGGTGATTGGTACAAATTTGAAAGTATAATAGTTGTGACTTGTGAGGAGAAAAGAAGAGTGATGGGTGTGTTCTTTGTGAATAATTTTATAAATAAATCATCAAATTAATTATTTCTCTCCAATTTTCTCCTCATATATAACACATCAATTTCAAATAGCTATATTTTCTTCTCCAAATTATTACATAAAGAATACACCAATGTGATAGAAATTTGATGAAAGTTGGTGAATTTGATGGTGTATTCTTTTGGTGATAATTTGGTAAAGAAAATGTGAAGTTTTTTAAATTGATGTGAAATATAAAAAAGGAAAAAATTGGAAAAATGATTGATTAGATAAATTTTTTATGACTTTATTAAGTAAAGAACACACTTAGCAAGTTTTCTGTTCATTAAAAGCTATCAAAAAAATCTATTAAATCAATAATTTCTCTGATTTTTCTTTCTCACATATTTCATATCTGTTGTCTCAAATAGGCGACCAAGAGGGGTGAATTGGTTGTCTCAAAAACTAAATAGATTGCACAATAAGTAAATAGGAAAGACATCAAGAATTATAGAGGTTCGGTCAATAAGACCTACGTCACTTCCTCAAGTTCACAACTTGAGAGTTCCTTTCATTATTCTTCAAAATAATTACATCAACCACGGGAAAGCTTTTACACCAAAAAACCTCTCCACTGGTTTTCCTCGAGGCTCATTAGAAACCTATTTTAGTTTTCATAAGGCTAACTAAAAACCTAACAAATGGTTTTCGCTGGGCTTACCAAAAACCTATTTTATTTTTCCCAAAACTCACTAAAAATCTAACTTTTGTTTTCCCAAAGGTTCACCAAATAACCTAACACTCCCAAAATTAGTTTTCCCAAGGCTTACTAACAATCTAACAAAAATCCCCTGTTTGGTTTTCCCGATGCTCATCAAAAAAACATTTACAAAAAAGTTTTCTCCGAAAAGTTCAACTTATTGAGGTTTTTCAAAAAAACACTAAAAAACGCTTTAAAGCATTTTTTCACTGTCTCAAAAATAAATTTGAAGAAATTAAGATGAGCCAGAAGCTTGATCTTCGAAAATACAGCACTGGAGAACTTTAGATTGACTTGATTGCTTGTGAAATGAAAGAGTTTGTGTGTAGAAGTCTCTTCTTTCAAGCTTTGATAACTTCAGTATTTAAGGATGATGAGGATCTCTTGCTGTTGGAGCCTTCCTCAAAAAGCTCTAGCTCGTTGCACAAAATCTGCTGCTTCAAATAGACATTAGGAACAAACAAAAACAACCATTCAGTTTTAGAGTTTTACTCCAAGTAGAACTCTTTGATTAAAAACTAACGGAACTTTGAAATCCAACAAACTCTCATTGAAAAACTCTTTACAATTATCTAAAATACTTAGTAAATAATTAGATAACTACAGGAAATAAGCTTTCTAGAAAAAAAAGGCCTTTTCTTTTAATTAAGGAACTACACAAGGACTTTTTAAATACGTAAAGATAAAAATAAAGTTTAACATGATTAAATTAAAAATGTAGAATTACACAAGGTCAACAAACTTTGTTAAATTATACAAAAAGACCCCAAAGTTTTGTTATCATCAAAATCTAACTATATGGGAATAAACCCAACAATATTAATTTCAAAAACTTCAATTTTTCATCACTAAATTATCACCAAAAGAACACACTCTTAAAGGCTATGTATTTTTGGAAGAAATTATTTCTAAGAAAAATTCAAAATAATATGTTCTTTTTCAAACTTCACAATAATTTTAAAAATTACAGAATTTCTTTTCAGTTTTGTTACTAAAAGAACGAGTAAAGTCCGTTGGTAGTCCTGTAGGTTTGGGGTTTGTCCTATTTGAGTCTCGTTTTAAAAATTTGTATCACTTTAATCCTGTAAATTTCAATCGTGTGCACCGTTAGTCCTCCCGTTAAATTTTTCGTTAAAACTGCCGTTAAAGTGGTAAAATTACCAAAGTGTCTAGGTCTAATACTACATTTAACACCAATCTCTTAAAAGAACTACAAATGAACTCTAACTAATTCCAAATTTACCACCATCTTCTTAAGGTGCAAATAGAGCTTTTAGGAAAAGTTAAGTAGTTAAAATTATCATTTTCTTCAAATTTCGTTAAAGTTGACGCAAAAAATGGACGGAATGACTTCAATGGGACAAAAAGTTTTAAAATGGGATTTTAAGAGGACAAAAAGTTAGAATAAGACTCAGATAGAACTGAATTAAAAGTTAAGGGACCACCAGTGCACTTTACCCTTTTTTGTAATATCCACAAATTCAAGAAAGAAACGAATTATAGTTACTAGTATCATCATAACAAATTAAACTACTATTATTCATTATCAAAACTCTAAAACAAAAAAATAGTAGTATGCAATTGTCCATAAGTGACCAAGAGCAATTGTAACTTCCAATATAAAATCATACCATGCATCAAATACACAATTTTGTCGGATGAATGTACATTTTCCAATTTTGTTAGAGGAATGTCCAATTTTCAATTTTTGAACAAATTTCAATATCCTATTTTGTTGGAGCAATATCAAATTTCCAATTTCCAATTTTGTAACCAACTCCAATTTTCAATTCTGTTGGAGGAATGTCTAATCTCTAATTTTTTAGACAACTGTCCAATTTTCAGTTTTTTGAAACGAATTTCAATATCCTATTTTGTTGGCAATGCCAAATTGCCAATTTTCAATTTTGTAACCAACTCCAATTTTCAATTTTGTTTGAGAAATGTCTAGGGGTGTAAAACGAATAAAGTCATTCGCGAACCAGTTTGAGCTCAAACCACATTAAATGAGCCAAGCTTCAGGAGCCATGAACCCGAGCTCAAACTGACATTTTGATTCGGGTAGTTAACGAGCCGAGCTCGAACCTTTAAGGTTCGGCTCGAGTCGGTTCGCGAGCCAATTCGTGTAGAGGTATAAAACAAACCGATCCATTCACGAGTCAACTTTGAGCTCGGATAGTCGAACCATGTTAAACGAGCCGAGCTTCACCAGCCACAAAGCCAAGGAAGAGGACGAATTTGGGATAATTTACAATTTAGTCATTTATTTTTTCTATTTTAATTAATTAAGCACTTTAATTTTTCGAGCATCAAACTATCGAGCCGAGCTCGAATTGTCATTTTCGAGCTTGGCTCGAACGAACCCGAACTCGAGCTGACCTTAACGAACTCGAACGATATTCGGGCTCGGCTCAACTCGTTTACAACCCTTGGAATGCCTAATCTCCAATTTTATTGTAGGAATGTATGATGAGGCCATTTTATGTTCTAATTTTGAGGAAGTATTTAATGGATTAAATTGAAAATGTAATTATTTTCCTCATAAAATTATTGATTTTGACACTTCAGGTCATTTTGGGGAAGGATGTACAAAAGAAGAAATTAGAGGATAAAAAAGGGAAATTTTCGTATTCTGGTGATCACCTAGTGATCATCTAGAATCCAGAGTGGACTCGATCGATCACCAGGTGATCACCTAAAATGCAGGATGTTACGGTCACCCCGAGCGGTTTGCGGCCGGGTGACCCGGCTCGGTTTTGGCTGCGGGTCACGTTTTCGGCGTTCAGGCGGCTCCCGAGCCCTATCCGAGTATTATTTTGGCGAACCCTTCCGTATTTGAGGTCGTGTGGGTCCTCAGACGTTTCCGCCGAAAATATTTTTCTCGCGCCGGGGTTGTCGGGTCGTCTCGGGACGTACTGGCGGGCTCGGTAGCGCTCTCGAGATCTCAGTTTGGGAAGCCGTTCGCAGTTTTGGAGTCGTGGAGACGTCCGGAGGTGGTTGTGGAGTTTAATATTTGGGGCGGGACGTTCGGTTCAGGCGACTCCCGGGCTCGGGGCGGGAATCCCGGGGCTCGGGATGGAAATTTTCTGACGGCTTTGGGTTAAGTTGTGTTATAATTTAAGATGTAATTTATGGGTATTTATATAGAATTTTGGAGTGACGGAATTTCGGTTGGGGTTGACACGCCGCACGTCGGGTTTTGGTTCGGGTTCGGTGAGCTCGGTAGGACACTCTGGATTGGTAAATGAACTTTTGAAAAATGTTCTGTGAATTTTATAATATTCTGAGGGTTGTGTCCAAGTTTCGTTAATTTTGGAATTCGGTAAATATTTTTGGGCAAAAAGAATTGGAACTTTCGGAAAAATTGGGAGTTAATTTGCAATTGGGTGCAAATTAATAAAAGTTAGCATGGGCAGCAGATTTTCGGCAGATTTTGGAGGGAGGAGAGGACACTTGGCTATTTCTTAGTTAAAGTTGGGAGGTATGGGTTTTAAAGTGGAAGAGATATATATATATATATATATATATATATTTAGGCTATTATTCCATAAATGAAAATATATTTCATTTCTTCTTCTTCTTCTTCTTCCCCTGTCCGCCACCATTGATGAAGCTCAACTCCAAGCTTCTTGTTCTTCAAATCTTGGCTCAAATCAACAAGGAAATGGATCCTTTTTGTGGTAAGCATTCTCCCTTGTTCTCTTTTCTTGTTAGAAACAAGAATTAGTGAAGAAAAGAGGAGATTTTGATAATTATGAGTTTGTTCTTAGCTACATGCTAGGATGATTCTCTTCCTCCCATCTTTTAGTATGATGTTCTTGGGTTGTATGGGAGTGATAATCAAGTGTTAGATTTTGGAGAAACTCCTTGGTTGTAAAATCCCTCTTTTGGCCGAATTTCTTGGAAATTCTATGTTGATGTGTGTTTGTCTCCTTGATTCATGCTTCAAGTATGTTAATCCTAGCATGATTCTAAGCTTATGTACGGATTCAATTTGATGGAAAACAAGTTGAGGGAAAAATCCCCAAATGGCCGAATTATGGGTTGATTTTCAAAAATGGATTTTGTTGTTTTGGATGCAATTGGATAGCATTCATGGTTTAGAAATGAAATTGGTGGTTAGAATGGTTGTTTGGTAGTTTGAATGGATTGAATTGGAAGTTGGATAAAAAAAATTGGCAAAGAACCGAATTTTGGAATGATTCTTTTTCCATGTTGGAGCTTCATTTTGGTTGAATTGAATGTTAATATGGTGTTGAGGTTGAATTTAGGAGTGGTTTGAAGTTTGAAACGTTGAATTCGGATACGAAATGGAAAAGTTACTATTAAGCGGGATTATCGGAAAATGGCGGGTAATGAAGGGTTTAAGGTTGGTTTGATCAGTTCTGCTTGTTGAATTGTGTTTGTCAATGTATAATCTTGCATTGTCTAGGTTGATTCTGAATTCTGACATTTCTGTGGAAATCTGGAATTTTACGGAAATTCTGCCGGATTTTCGGTTGTGGGGTCGGGGGTTTAATTTGGTAGTGTGGTTGATAAGGATGCTAATTCAACTTGGTTTGGCAGATTCTGAGTTTCGGTGGTTAGGAAAAGAGGAGTTCTAAGTTTCGGGGCACGGTGTAGGTGTTATCCAGAATCGGTCCAATACTCTGGATTTTGAGGTAAGGGTTTGGTTCTGCTATTTTTGGTAAGATAGGTGTATGTTCGATTTCATTTACATTACTGCAGTATTTGATAATATATGCCTAGAGCATATTCTCGTAGTCTGTAGGTGTATGTATTGTAGCACTTCATTTTGCAGGTATTTGGAAATTTCGCTTTAAGGTACGTTCGTGATCTCGTAGGTGTATGCCTTGTAGCATACCCTGCATTAACCCTACGTTTGTAGGTGTATGCCTTATGGCATACTTTGTGCAGTAACCCTACGGCAGTTGTGGGTTCGCTACCCACTGGTGCACCATGCTTCGTAATAGCTTCGCTTCGACTCCCTTAAAGGGAGGTCATGTCGTTGATTGGTTATAAGGGTTTATGGCGATTTAGTATCGCACATCCTTCGGTATTCTGATCTGTTTTATTACACGCACGATGTTACGTATTCATTGCATATATTCGTATATTGCTATCTTTCTCATTTTGCAGGGTTACATATGCTTATCTTACCCCAAATCCCTTACGGGGTCCTTTTAGGACTCACCCTTCTTTGGGTTCTGTTTTGGATTTCGTGTAGACTTGGTAAACAACTAGCGGAGTTGGTTTCCGTGAGGCTTCTGCCTTGGTTGGGTTGAGCAGCAGCAGTACCTTGCGGGCTGGGATTTTGTCTACTTGGTCTGAATCCCGCGAGGTATTTTGACGTTTAGGCCTAGGGTCGGCTCTGTAGTTGCATGTGCATATTTTCTGGATGATTGCGATGATCGTATAAGTATGTGTATAATCTGTTCTGTTGCAGGTTCTGAGCGCTTGGCGCTTGCTAGATACCCTAGGTTCTGTGAACTCTATATGTATCTATGTTTGGTGCGTAAGCTCTCTTCCTCGGAGGGCGAGGCTTACTCTGTTGCTGATGCATGAATTGTATGGTTGCATTTTAATGTGGTTATTCTCATGAAATTTCCGTTAGTTTGCTTCCACTTTCATTTCGCTCTTTGGGTCCGCTACGCGCGGCAGGTCTCGATGGACCTGCCATTCTGTATTCATTCCGGCTTCCGCTTCCGGCGTCCCGGCGCCCCCGCCTCCGCAACCGGGCTCGGGTGGCGTGCGGTGACAAGTTGGTATCAGAGCAGGTAAGTGACCATATTGGTCGTCAGTGGTGACTTGTAGTGACGACTTTGTTGTACATTTTATTTTAGAATGGTTTGGTACGGAGATTGGCCACCTCCTTACTTGAACCACTTCAAAATAAAATTGTGGAACAAAGTTGATCCTTCAAGTTATCCTGATAGTTGCAGATTTCGCACTGGGATTTCGGAATTCTCGGTAAGATTATTACGAGTAAGGGGATTGTGGAAAAGTTTCGTACGTAAAATTGTGTGTTAGGAAAAGATTTGGTGAAATAAGCATGAACCGCTTCGTGATTCCGTGAAATGTATGATTTTATCATTCGAGAAGTAACTTCGTGTCAAGTCTTGCATTGCACTACAGAGCCTTAGGAAACTGCTGCTAGCTTCTGTAGAGATTAGGAGTGACCGATTTTTGTCTGGACTCTGTTTGGTCTGAAATGTCTCAGATATGGTTAACACGCGTTGACAGCGTGATTTGGTACCGGAGGGGCGGGACTGGGATCCCACACCTCCGTGGAATAGGATACGGGTTCAGCGTAACCCAGGGTCTGAACAACCACACTCACATCCAAGAGGTTTAGCGGTCGGAGGGACACCTCTCTGATTTGGTATTACCCGCCACTTAGCCGGTTCAGGCGGCGAGGCAGGGGGAAATCTGTTTATGCCACGGTAAGGGCATTTTGATTAGGTGGTGATAGCGAGACTTAAGTCACTGCTCGCCATAGTTTTGGGATCGGTAAGTGAGTGACTCTGACAAGGGTGGTCACTACGACACCTAGACTTCTCGTCGGTCCTATTAACGACGAGGAGATCTGGGGCACCAGTCTGGCGAGGTCAGACTTTTGGAGAGGTTTTAGAGTTTGAACCCCCCCGAGGTTCAATGACCGAGAAGGGTCTGGGGTAGTAGAGATTTGGTTTGCAGGAGTTGATAAACTCCTGGGGGAGGCTACATTTTCCACTAGCAGTGCAGTGGGGATGTAGCCGAGAATCTGTGTCGTGCACGGTTGTTGAGTTTCATCGGGAGACAGGACTGTCGGAGAGTATGAGTGAGAGTTTGATCGGCTGGTTTACTACGTGCCGTAGTACTATGGAATGGAAGAATAGAAGGCCAAGAGGTTTATTTCGTCGATCGCGCCCGAGTACAGGTGGGTTTGAGACCTTTAGACATTACTTTGTATCGGGAGGCGGTTCTCAAGGCTCAACTCCTCGAGCAAGAGGAGGTTGAGAGTCACCTCACCTCGTAGCGAGGTCAGGGAAGTACGGGGGCCCCACACAGCTGGGACCCCGGCAGATTTCTGGACGGCCGAACAGGCCTGGGTAGTCTAGTAGAGGCATAGTGGGAGCACCACTGGCACGATCTTATCCGATTTGCAGTAGGTATCATTCCGGTTGAATTTGTTACCGGCAGGAGGGCCGATGTTTACGTTACAGGTCTGACACTCTTTGGGTACGGGATTGCCCTCTTACTGTAGGGCAGGGTTTTGGTAGTCTTCAGCGTCCACAGTCTCGGGCACAACCCAACGCGCCGCGAGGGCGTGGGTTTCAGCGGGGTGGCCCGAGACCTCAGCAGCGACAGCAGCTTCAGCCACCCCCTCCACCACAGCAACCAGAGCAGGACGAGTTTTCCTTTTTCTGAAGGGAGGCCACAGTTATCGTGGAGGACCTAGTCAACGGTCAGTACCAGCCAACAGGAGGCTCGAGTCACAGGAATTTTACATGGTACTTTATTTCGAATGAGATACCGGTACATGCAGATTGGATACAGAGCATCTGTTTCCATGGTAACACGTAAATGTGTTACATCTCTCGCATCTGTCTGTTAGTACCTTGCCTCAAATGTATTTAGTAAAAACTGCTGGGAGTCAGTTTCTGTTTTCTAATGAGATGGTTCGGGGTTGTGCGATATCTGTAGGCGGACATCTGATGGTATCGGATTTGTTGGTTTTAGACACGCCGAACTATGATATTATTCTTGGGATGGACTGGCTATCCAAGAATTCTGTGCACATTGACTGTGCAACCCGTACCATTATGGTTTCTGGAGAGGTACCACCTCTCACGACTCCGACTGGTTTGACTATCGCACAGCACGGTACAGTGTTGCAGATTCTGGACCATCTGTCGATAGTTGGTGTTGGGGGAATGTTATGGTCTGAATGAGGCTGGTACTAGGTTGAAGTTGGATGGTTTACCGTTGGTTCGAGATTTTCCGCAGGTATTTTCCGGAGGAGTTGCCCGGATTACCATAAGAGCGGGGAATTGTGTTTGACATCCACCGCAATGGCATCGCTCCGATATCTATTCCTCCTTATCGGATGCCTATTTCGAAATGCAGGAGTAGAAGAAGCAACTGGAGGAATTACAAAGAAAGAGTTTCGTCCGACCGAGCACTCAAATGGGGGTGCTCTAGTTTTGTTTGTTAAGAAGAATGATGGGACACTCTGACTTTGTATTGATTACAGACGGTTGAATGCTCTTATTGGGAGGAATAAGTATCCGTTATTGGGAATTGACGATCTTTTTGATCAACGTTAGGGTTCGAGAGTTTTCTCAAAGATTAATCTCCTATCTGGGTATTTTCAGATTAGTTAGAAGGATGAGTATATATCTAAGACTCGCTTTCCGCACCCGATTTGGACACTTTGAGTTTAAGGTCATGCCATTCGGGCTGACCAATGCTCCGGCGGCATTCATGGATTTGATGCATCGGGTGTTCCGACCGTACTTGGACTCATTTCTGGTGGTTTTTATTAATGATATTCTGATATATGTTCTCGGGATGAGGATTCGCATCGGGATCATCTGAGGGTAGTTCTGCAGACACTTTGGGAACATCAGCTTTATGCTAAATTCTCAAAGTGTGAGTTCTGGATTCGGGAAGTCACCTTTCTGGGACACATTATATCTGTGCATGGTCTGTCTGTGGATCCAGAGAAGGTGAGGGCGGTTCGGGATTGGAAACAACTTACCACAAGACGGGAGTTCGGGAGCTTCACGGGGTTAGTAGGATTTTATCAAAGGTTTGTACCAGGTGTTCTATCTCGGCATCTCCGCTACGCAGTTGACCAAGAAGGGTCAACCGTATATCCGGTCCGATAGGTGTGAGCAGAATTTTCGTGAGTTGAAGCGGCAGCTGACTAACGCTCCGATTCTGACTCTTTCAGATCCGATCTTACCGTATGTGATTTCTTCGGATGCTTCCACATCCAGTTTGGGGTGTGTTGGCGCAGGAGCGTTTTGTGGTAGCTTATGGGTCGAGGCAGCTGCGACCGCATGAGCTGAACTGGTTGGCACATGATCTGGAGTTGGCTATAGTAATTTATGCGCTGAAACATTGGAAGCAATATCTGTTTGATAGTAAATTTCAGATTCCTACCGACCATAAGAGTCTGAAATATCTGTTTGCACAGAAGGAGCTTAGCATGAGGCAGCGCAGATGTAGTATCGGGTACATCTCTGGCAAGGGCAACACGGTTGCCGATGCTCTGAGCAGGAAGTATACCGGCTTAATTAAGGGAGGAAATGTTGGTGACCGATCTGAGGAGAGTGAGTTGATATGCCTTTGGCACAGGGGGCAGCTGGGAGCGTGCTCGAGTTATTACACTTATTATACATTCCGAGTGGCTTGACGGTGCGCGAGGCGCAGGGTAGAAATCCGGGGTTGAAGGAATTATCCGGGGTGGATAAGAGTTCTTTGTTACCGACGTTTCAAGATGGCGAGGATTGCTATACTTCCGAGACCGCCTTTGTGTACCAGAGGATCAGGAGTTCTGGAATGATATTTTAGAGGGGGCACACTCGAGCAGTGTGAGCATCAGGGACCGGCAGGGACACTGCAGACTTTGCCCATTCCAGTCTTGAAGTGGGGTAATGTTATGATGGACTTTCTGACTGCACTGCCCTGACACGGTTTCATCATGATGCTATCTGGGTTTTTGTGGATCGGCTGACAAAGTGCGTACACTTTCTGCCTATTCGGGTCACAGACCCCCTGGAGAAGCTTGCCCGGCTTTACATCAGGGAGATTGCACGTTTACATGGAGCACCAGACTCCATTGAATCTGACCGTGATCCGCGTTTACAAAGACGGTTCGGATTTCTTTTCATGAAGCATTGGGCACGCGACTCCATCCGAATCTGACTTATCACCCCAAACGGACGGGCAATCGGAGCGGGTGATTCGATATTGGAGGATATGTTGCAAATCTGTACTTTGGATTTTGGAGGAGTTTGGGACTAGCGATTACTTTGATAGAGTTCTCATACAACAATTGCTTTGGACTACATTTGACATGGCACCCTATGAGGTGTTGTACGGGAGGTGCATGACACCATCTTGTTGGACAAATGCGTCGATCGGGTTAAGCTGGGACCCGAGCTTTTGAGAGTCTACGGCAAAGATCAGATTATTACAGCGCGGATTAAAACCGCGAACGATCGCATCACCGCTTATATGAACCGCCGCCGTAGGCTCTTGAATCTGAGTTTGGTAATAGAATTTGATCGAGGTAGCACCGTTCGGAGGAACAAGAAGATTTGATAGGCGGGGCGAGTTACCCCGAGTTATATCGGTTATCATGAGTTTCCAGAGTAAGTTGTTAGGTTGGCCTTACCCCCAATCAAGCTTCGTTTTATGTGGTATCTTCCGTGATAACTGTTGTGGATCGGTTAGATTTAGGTTCGGTCTTATCTGGGGTTGTCTGGTAGAAATACTGGCAATCGACTCGGGTGCAATAAGATGCACCCGGAGGGTGGGACGCCGTGAGGCTCTGTATGGTAGTCTAAACTACCACTCCCGCCGCACCAGTACGGTGGTCCGATTGTTCTGGGTTAGAGGAATGTTTATATTTTCTGGTTGGTAGCGACACCTGTCTGGTTGGTTCAGGCTACTCTTGGAGGACCAAGAGTTCTAAGGGGGGGAGAATGTTACGGTCACCCCGAGCGGGTTGCGACCGGGTGACCCGGGGCTCCGGTTTTGGCCTGCGGGTCACGTTTTTCGGCGTTCAGGCGGCTCCCGAGCCCTATCCGAGTATCATTTTGGCGAACCCTTCCGTATTTGAGGTCGTGTGGGTCCCCCGGACGTTTCCGCCGAAAATATTTTTCTGGCGCCGGGGGGTTGTCGGGGTCGTCTCGGGACGTACAGCGGGCTCGGTAGCGCTCTCGAGATCTCAGTTTGGGAAGCCGTTCGCAGTTTTGGAGTCGTGGAGACGTCCCGGAGGTGGTTGTGGAGTTTAATATTTGGGGCGGGACGTTCGGTTCCGGGCGACTCCCGAGGCTCGGGACGGGAATCCCGGGGCTCGGGATGGAAATTTTCTGACGGCTTTGGGTTAAGTTGTGTTATAATTTAAGATGTAATTTATGGGTATTTTTATAGAATTTTGGAGTGACGGAATTTCGGTTGGGGTTGACACGCTCGCACGTCGGGTTTTGGTTCGGGTTCAGCGAGCTCGGTAGGACACTCTGGATTGGTAAATGAACTTTTGAAAAATGTTATGTGAATTTTATAATATTCTGAGGGTTGTGTCCAAGTTTCGTTAATTTTGGAATTCGGTAAATATTTTTGGGCAAAAAGAATTGGAACTTTCGGAAAAATTGGGAGTTAATTTGCAATTGGGTGCAAATTAATAAAAGTTAGCATGGGCAGCAGATTTTCGGCAGATTTTGGAGGGAGGAGAGGACACTTGGCTATTTCTTAGTTAAAGTTGGGAGGTATGGGTTTTAAAGTGGAAGATATATATATATATATATATATATATATATATATATATATATATATATATTTAGGCTATTATTCCATAAATGAAAATATATTTCATTTCTTCTTCTTCTTCTTCTTCCCCTGTCCGCCACCATTGATGAAGCTCAACTCCAAGCTTCTTGTTCTTCAAATCTTGGCTCAAATCAACAAGGAAATGGATCCTTTTTGTGGTAAGCATTCTCCTTGTTCTCTTTTCTTGTTAGAAACAAGAATTAGTGAAGAAAAGAGGAGATTTTGATAATTATGAGTTTGTTCTTAGCTACATGCTAGGATGATTCTCTTCCTCCCATCTTTTAGTATGATGTTCTTGGGTTGTATGGGAGTGATAATCAAGTGTTAGATTTTGGAGAAACTCCTTGGTTGTAAAATCCCTCTTTTGGCCGAATTTCTTGGAAATTCTATGTTGATGTGTGTTTGTCTCCTTGATTCATGCTTCAAGTATGTTAATCCTAGCATGATTCTAAGCTTATGTACGGATTCAATTTGATGGAAAACAAGTTGAGGGAAAAATCCCCAAATGGCCGAATTATGGGTTGATTTTCAAAAATGGATTTTGTTGTTTTGGATGCAATTGGATAGCATTCATGGTTTAGAAATGAAATTGGTGGTTAGAATGGTTGTTTGGTAGTTTGAATGGATTGAATTGGAAGTTGGATAAAAAGTTGGCTAAGAACCGAATTTTGGAATGATTCTTTTTCCATGTTGGAGTTTCACTTTGGTTGAATTGGATGTTAATTTGGTGTTGGGGTTGATTTTAGGAGTGGTTTGAAGTTTGAAACGTTGAATTCGGATAAGAAATGGAAAAGTTACTATTAAGCGGGATTATCGGAAAATGGCGGGTAATGAAGGGTTTAAGGTTGGTTTGGTCAGTTCTGCTTGTTGAATTGTGTTTGTCAATGTATAATCTTGCATTGTCTAGGTTGATTCTCATTCAAGTTTCGTGGAAATCTGGAATTTTACGGAAATTCTGCCGGATTTTCGGTTGTGGGGTCGGGGGTGTAATTTGGTAGTGTGGTTGATAAGGATGCTAATTCAACTTGGTTTGGCAGATTCTGAGTTTCGGTGGTTAGGAAAAGAGGAGTTCTAAGTTTCGGGGCACGGTGTAGGAGTTATCCAGAATCGGTCCAATACTCTGGATTTTGAGGTAAGGGTTTGGTTACGCTATTTTTGGTAAGATAGGTGTATGTTCGGTTTCATTTTACATTACTGCAGGTATTTCAGTAATATATGCCTAGAGAATATTACATGTAGTCTGTAGGTGTATGTATTGTAGCATACATTTTGCGGTATTTCGGAAATTTACGCTTTAAGGTACGTTACGTGATCTGTAGGTGTATGCCTTGTAGCATACCCTGCATTAACCCTACGTTTGTAGGTGTATGCCTTATGGCATACTTTGTCTCAGTAACCCTACGTCGGTTGTGGGTTCGCTACCCGGTGCACCATGCTTCGTAATAGCTTCGGCTTCGACTCCCTTAGAGGAGGTCATTGCTCGATTGGTTATAAGGGTTTATGGCGATTTAGTATCGCACATCCTTCGGTATTCGATCTGTTTTTATTACACGCACGATGTTACGTGATTCATTGCATATATTCTCGTATATTGCTATCTTTCTGCTTTGCGGGGTTACATATGCTTATCTTACCCCAAATCCCTTACGGGGTCCTTTTAGGACTCACCCTTCTTTGGGTTCTGTTTTTGGATTTCGAGTAGACTTGGTAAACAACCAGCGAGTTGGTTTCCGTGAGGCTTCGCCTGGTTGGGTTGAGCAGCAGCACCTTGCGGGCTGGGATTTTGTCTACTTGGTCCGAATCCCGCGAGGTATTTTGACGTTTAGGCCTAGGGTCGGCTCTGTAGTTGCATGTGCATATTTTACGGATGATTGCGATGATCGTATAAGTATGTGTATAACTGCATTGCATGTTACGAGCGCTTGGCGCTTGCTAGATACCCTAGGTTCCGTGAACTCTATATGTATCTATGTTTGAGTACGTAAGCACTCGTCCCACGGAGGGCGAGGCTTACTCATTCTTGATGCATGTATTGTATGGTTGAATTTTAATGTGGTTACACTCATGAAATTTCCGTTAGTTTGCTTCCACTTTCATTTCGCTCTTTGGGTCCGCTACGCGCGGCGGGTCTCGATGGACCTGCCATTCTGTATTCATTCCGGCTTCCTCTTCGGCGTCCCCGGCGCCCCGCCTCCGCAACCGGGCTCGGGTGGCGTGCGGTGACAAGGGAGCTCAAGTCCTCTGGAGCTGAAATGAGTTGATCACCCGGTGATCAACAAGTCAGAAAGAAGTTGAAACGAGGTGATCACCGGGCAATCACCCAAAAACCAGGGATCATCAAGTTGCTGAGTGCAGAAGTTGGTGATCACCAGGCGATCACCCAAAAACCAGGGGATCATCAAGTTGCAGTGCTGGACTTGTTGATCACCAGGTGAGCACCAGACGTGGTGATCACCTGGTGATCAACTGGTGTCGAAAATTCATCCTAGCCATTGACATTTTTAATGATTTAATCCGACCATTGATTGCAAACTTGCCCTACATAAAAGAGGCTCATCTCACCGGAAGAGGGCGATCGATTGCAGCCCAAGGTTTTCTCAAGAACAACACGCACAAGAGGAGGAGCACCACCATCCAAGTTCCATTTCTTCACCTCTTTTAGATTAGAGCTGGGGTTTTCATCATTTTTCTCAGTAGAATCCAATTCTTAGCTCAGATTTAGTTGATTTCTTTTGCTTCACCTTCATTTGAGCTTTGTTCATCTCACACTCATTTCCACTCTAGAGCATGGGTTTCTTTCATTTTTCTCCATTTATGCTCTTCATTAGCATGGGTAACTAATTTCCTATTATCTCTTAGGAATTTGTAAAGTTTGGATTATGGGTATATAATATTTTTGATGAATGGATATTGTTTGAAAATTTATGTTTGTGTTCTCTGAAATTATTGATTAAATACCTTGAGAGAGGATTAATCTTGGTAAAATTAGACTTAGACATAAGCTAATTTTATTAGATCGTAGAGAAATGCATGTTAGGTTAATTATTGAATGAGAGTTCATAATTAACCTAGGAGGAAAATTGATTAATTCATAATAAATTAGGATGCAAGACATTGTGGCTAATTTATCTCTAAACACTCTTGAGAGAGGGGTTTAGACCCAATATATTTTCCTACATAAACTCAAACATTATCCATGAATGTCTATGAACCAAATTCTTATCCACGTACCCATGAACCAAGTGGAACAAAATTCCTATGAGGTAATTTAATTTCATTCCATGTTTTAATCACCAAAGTTCTAGTTTTAGTTTAATTGCTCCAGTTGTTTAATCAATTCATTTATCATTCTTGCATGTTAGTTTAATTCTCACCATCACACAATCAATTCCTTAGTGTAGTTTTATTGTAATTCACACACAAAACACACAAAAATACAAGTCCCTGTGGTTCGACCCGGTACTCCCAGATTTATTACTTGCGACCACCGTACACTTGCGGTGAGTCACTATCAATGTCCAATTCCAAAATTGTTGGAGCAATGTTCAATTTCCAATTTTTTTGGAATGATTTATAGTTCCTCTTCAATTTTGTTAGAATGACTTCGCAAAATAGATTTATATTGAACTCCAACAAAAAACGGGAGAGAAAATGTTTGAGTAATTTTTTTAGTATATCATTGTTGTATATATGAAAATAGAATACGTTGTAATCTATTTATAATGAAAAAATCTATATGTATAAAGACGAAGTATAATATAAAGAATACAAATTTAATTTAAAAATTTTAGATACCTGAACTTTAACCTGAGGAAACTCGAACTTGAACCCTAAAAAATTCGAACTTGGACACTAGGAAACCCGAATTGGACCCGAAGAAACTCGAACCGTATCTGGCCTGAACCCGAAAGGGCCGAAACCGAAACAACCCGAAACATGAATGACCTAAACCTGAACGCGACCTGACTCGAAATAAGCTCGGTTTGGAGCAACCCTAAATAGCCCAAACCCGAACTTGACGTGACCCGAAATCAGCTCAATCCGAAAATGACCCAAAACCTGAACTGACAAAAAAACAACCTGAAACCTGAAAACTGATCCAACCTGAACTCGACCTTACCCACCCAATTGACATCCTAGTAATAAGAGTACTTGATATTCAATTTTCCTCTTATTTCCCCCCTCTATTTTGTCAGTTTTTCTGGGTTCACAAATATAAAATAGATTTTAATTAAGTCTTTAACACCCTTTAGATATTTATTATTTTTAAATACTCCCTCCGTCCCCGAAAGATTGGTAGATTTGTTTGGACACGGAGATTAATGTGAATGTAAGATGTTTGTATATGTTTACTTAATTGCCCCTTAGTTGAGAGTGCACAAAAAACGAGGTAAAAAAAGTAAAGATAAAGTGAGGATAGTTTAGTAACTTTGAGAGTGAGAAGTTTCCTTTTAAGGAAAGTGATCAATTTTTCTGGGACAACCCAAAAAGAAAATATGTACAATTTTTTATGGACGTAGAGAGTATTACCATAATTTACAAGTAAATTTCGAACATTTGATTGATCTAATTCACCGGAGGATTTCTTTGAGCAGTCAGACATGCAGAGAGAGAGAGAGAGAGAGGCGGGGCCAAGGTTGGCATCCCCACAAGAAAAGGTTGTGCGAGAAAGAAAAGTAGTTTTTGTACAGAGAGCGCAATGATGGCCATGATGATGATGATGATGCTTGTAATCTCCAACACCGGCAACAACACTAATACTAGTAGCAAACTCCCCAAATTCATCCCTTCTCTTTCCCTCTTCATCTCCTCTTTCACTCCTTTCTCCTTCTCGCTTTCCAAATTCCAATGGCCGCTCGTCTTCTTCCCTTTTCTTTCTCCTCGAGCCATAGCCGAAGAAGCGGCCCATGAGAAGCTCCATTAGCGCAACCCTCTTCTTCCATGGACACCAAGTGCAGCTGTTGGGCTGTCTTGAAACGCGGTTCCTGCAAACCCTCTGCTACTCGCGACTCTGCTAACTCTATTCCTCGTACTAGCCTCGTTTATGATGCAGGTTACTAGCTTTACTTATCATCTGGGTCTCTTTTGTTCGTCTTTTGAACGATTTCTAAATGCTTGGTAGGTTGGTTGGCTGGTTTAATTTGTTCCTTCTGATTGTTTATATCAGCATGTGGGTCTTGTTTGTTTTCACCTGTATTGAATGCGCTTCTCATGTTTTGTAGCACTTGTTGTCTTCCTCTCCCTCTGCTTTCTGATCTAACTTAAAAAGCACCGGACTTTTCCTTTTGTTTGGTCTCTTCTGTTAAAAAGAATCTGTATTTATTATCCAGCACCCTCATGAGAATTTCGTTGAAAAGTCCCAGTTCTTAAACTTGTCCCAGTTTGGGGTCTTTCACTGATTGTCCTCTGGTCTATCACCTAAAGATTCTGTCTTTTTGTTTCCTTACTTGGCAATTTAGTTATTTTCTGGTTAAGATCACTGAGTTCATGTCAGACTGAATCTGTTTTTGTTTCCGTTTCCTCCAGCCACTGAGACAAGATATCTCAATGCTAGCAACAGAGAGATGTACCCTCCAAATGAAGACCAACTTGTATCAGATAATCTTGATCCGGTGGAATTGGATAAAAAGCCTCCATTCCAGCTGCTTCAGTTCACTTTCCAGGAGCTAAAGTCTGCAACTGGAAACTTCAGGCCTGACAGCATTCTTGGGGAAGGAGGTTTCGGCTATGTCTTCAAAGGGTGGGTGGAGGAAAATGGGACATCACCGGCCAAACCCGGGTCAGGGATCACGGTTGCTGTCAAGAGTTTGAAGCCAGATGGTCTTCAAGGCCATAGAGAATGGGTGGTATGTACAGAAAAACTGAATTCTGTGTTTCTGTTACGCAGTAAGTTGACACCTAGAACTCATGGTGCTGAAACTTGAGAGTTTAATGCTGTGATACTCATCTTTACGTAGGCTGAAGTTGATTTCCTTGGAAAACTTCACCACCCAAATCTTGTTAAGCTTATTGGATACTGCATCGAAGATGATCAGCGGCTGCTTGTTTACGAATTTATGACCCGCGGAAGTCTTGAGAATCATCTCTTTAGAAGTAAGTATGTCTGTTCTTTTAGCTTAAATTCAGAATTCAGTGTGAAATAGGTTGTTTAATCTGTCCACCTTCTTTTGGACACTTTGCCATGGTAGTCATTATTGTTCAGAGTCTTGCCTTCCGATAAACAGACCTTGACTAATGGGAAATGTGCCAAAACATTGCAACAAAGTTCATCATAAAGCAATACATGTCTGGTTCTTCCACCCTAATCCAATGTGATTGAACTGGCACTTTATAGAGTTTTTATATAAAGCTACTGTCTTTTCCTTCCTCTTCCATTCCCTTTTTGGCAGATTTGGCAGATAAATACTGTTTGAATCTGTTAAGACCTGTCTCCATGTACAATTATATATAAACTCACCTTTTCTCACATGGGTTATGACTTCTTAAGGGCTGTATAATTAATTATACTACTTCAGGACTATATCTTAATTCATCACTTTTCACATGGTCTATGACTTCTTTAAGGCAAGTAAGAGATATGGTAATCTGTTTCATGTGCACTAACATCGTTCTTCAAATCTTTATGAAATGCATTTTCTAAATGTGTACATTTTGATGAAGGAACTATACCTCTCCCATGGTCCAATAGGATAAAGATTGCCATAGGAGCAGCAAAGGGCTTGGCTTTTCTCCATGGTGGTCCAAAACCTGTCATTTATAGAGATTTTAAAACTTCAAACATCTTACTTGATACAGTAAGTGGCCTCATAAGTTTAAATGATTTTGTTTTATTCTTTCATTGAAAGGGAGCATTTAGAAAACAACTTGCCTTTCAGGAATATAATGCTAAGCTTTCAGATTTCGGTCTAGCAAAAGCCGGACCTCAGGGAGATAAAACGCATGTTTCCACTCGAGTTGTGGGTACATATGGTTACGCTGCTCCAGAGTATGTTATGACAGGTACCATAAACTTTTGAAACGTTTTCTTGTGTCATTTGTTTCATTAGTTGCTATGAACAAACTAAATAATAAGAGAACTAACATGTACAGCATTGCAATTTTCAGGGCACTTGACATCTAAGAGTGATGTTTACAGCTTTGGTGTTGTATTGCTTGAGATTTTGACTGGTAGAAGATCAATGGACAAGAAACGTCCTAGTGGTGAGCAGAATCTTGTTTCATGGGCGCGGCCATATTTGACCGATAAGAGAAAACTTTTTCAACTTGTTGATCCTCGGTTGGAGCTAAATTACTCGCTTAAAGGGGTCCAGAAAATCTCTCAGTTAGCTTACAACTGCCTCAGCAGAGACTCCAAATCTCGGCCTACCATGGATGAAGTAGTGAAGCTTCTGACACCACTCCAAGATCTCAGTGATTTCGCTATCCTGTCATATCATGCTCGTCTATCTCACCAGTCCAGGCGCAAGAAGAAACCGGATGGCCATCAGCACCAGCTGCCCCTCAGAAGTATCAGAGATTCCCCATTGAACACTGGCAAGCAGCAGTGCAGATGAGTACCGCCGGTTGCCTTCACGAATGAAAGAAGCAAGTTATGGTGGCCGTTTTGAAACTCGGGATGGTGTGAAGATGATGTCTTTGAGATTGCAGCATGGTTGTTTGGGTTGAAAGGTTTGGTAGATCAAGGTGAAGGAGGAGGCTAAAGAGAAGAGAGATGTGCTTAGAATGATCTTACATTAGAGAGCTAACCATCCATTTTACAATCCTGTGGGATTCTGTGGCTTGCATTTGTGAAGAATGTCTGAATATGATATGGCCCTTGTAAATTAGACCAATATTGCTACCATTTGAAAGTTTGATTTTGATCCCCCCCACCCCCATTTGAGTGTCTATATAAATCTTTTGAATCATTCATGGATGTTTGTTTGAAAATGTACACTTATCTCTCCTTTTTCACATGTCCATGAAAACCTTTTAAATTCTTGTAGAAACAGCACTTAATTAGCAATCTTAAAGAAGAATCAAGAAAGGATAATAATTTCACTATTAATTTTTACATCAAGCAATACGTGGAGTAACTTTCTCTGTAGAAGTGAAAGCCAGGTTCCTCTGGATATAGATTAAAATAAGAAAAAACACTTACCGTTTGGTGAGCATTTTAAATTATCAATTTTACTGTTATGTAAATTCAAGTTTAGGGTTTTCAGCTCATCAATTCCAGTTCTGTCGCAAACAGTCAGTCAGTCAGATGTAAGCTTCATCAAAGCAGAATCTGATTCAGCTTTAACAGATTCTTCTCATCACTAGCACCCAAAAATATCACAGTTGCATGCTTAATTGATTCTACATGCGATGCGTTTTGATTTTCTGACGTTTCCACATGAATTCTTTGTACCATTCAAACTAGAATCTTTGTCTGCTTTTCAACATTCTCAGAAAATCATTTCCATAGAAAGGCAGCGCGCAGTAAAATTGTAAGAATCCTCTCTGAGCACAAAAGGAGAGGTTCGATCTACTTGCTTAGGCCTCACGTCACCCGCTTCTCATCTGTACATACTATGAGTTTTTCAAAAACAAGTACAATTAATGGGGAATAGGTAATTTTACCACCGAAATTTACAATATTTCTAAATTTGGCACTGGAATTCATTTTGAAATAAAAATGTCACCGAGTTTTTATTGAATGGGTAAATTTGTCATTGGAAGTTAAGTTGTCTATGTTGGATCTCATGTGGTGTGCTACTGGGTGATTATGTTGACATTGACGGTACATTTTTAGGGTTAATATTTAATCTCACCTTAAAATCTGTCACGATTTAAGGGTTAAATTATTAGTCAATATTCACGTAATCGCCCAGTGGCATTCCACATGAGCACCAACTGGAACAACTTAACGTCCAGTGGTAAATTTACCAATTCAATAAAACATTTGTGACATTTTCGCTTCAAAACAAACTTCAGTGATAAATTTAGAGATTTTGTAAATTTTAGTAGTATACTTACCTTTTATCAGATCAACCGAAGGTGGGCGGTGCTGGAGGCACAGATCAGCCGTAGCGGAGGAGAACTTGCAAGGTTGATGTTGGGTTAGAGTTAGGGGTGAGTTCGAGCCGAGCTGAGCCGAGCCTAGCAGGTTCGAGCTCGAGCTCGTGAAATTTGGGCTCGGCTCGAGCTCAGCTCGAACGAGCCCGAAAATTCAAGATCGAGCTGGCTCGAAGGTTCGTGAAGCTCGAGCTCGTTAGACTCATGAGCTCGTCTAGGCTCGAATTAGCCCCAAACGAGCTCGCGAGCTTGTTAGGCTCGATTCGGCCCCAAACGAGCTCATTAAGGCTCGCGAACCTTATGAGCCGAACGTTTCCGGCTCGAGCTCGGCTCGTATATTATTCGAGCCTCGAAACCGGCTCGAGCTCGAGATTGAGGCTCGTGAGGCTCGGCTCGTCGGGCTCGTTAAAGCTCGAGCTCGGTCCGGCTCGAATCGTTACTCACCCCTAGTTAGAGTATGGAGACAAGGGCTAGGGCTGGGAGAGCCGCTCGGGCGCTGTGACATGTTTGGAAATTTGCTTCTTTTTTCGACTCGAGGAAATTTTGCTATTAGTTTGTAAAGTTGCGAATAATTAGGATTTAAATTGAATAATACTTTAGTCAACTTAAATAATTTATCTTTTATTGATATATTTTTTCAAACTCCTTGATTTTTTTTGTTGTTGCATATTTTCATGTAAATTTGAAATCCTTTTTAATGTTCAAATGTTTAATAGTGCCATGGAGATTTTGTATATAAAAAAATTGATTTAGTTTTACATTTTATTTTGAAAATCATCAGTCATTTATCATTAAAAAGACTACAAATTTTTATGTTCAGCATAGCCAAGCCAAGCCCAGCCCAACCCAACTCAGCCACGGCCTAGCCTATAGTGCAGCAGGGTGGTCTAGGATACGGAGGGAATTATTTGCATTAAAACTGTTGAATTGAAATGCTGCAAAGATATGAAAAAATCACGACGTTAAAATTCCAATTTCACCACCCAAACTATCAGTAAACTGCGCCGGATATATTAAATCATATTTTTCGTTGTAAATCTATACATGAACTAAAATTTGTTGTAAAAATAACCTTAAACTATAATATAATTGCAAAACTATACCTGAATAATACGTAACTGTTAACTCCGTTAAAATCTAACGAAAATGCTGAAAAAAGTTCAAGTTTACATTTTTAATTTCTGAAACTTGACGAATAACCCCCAAGTTTATGATTAAATCTTTCAAGTCATTATTCTTACTATAATATCATATTTTTCAATAATTTTAACAATTTTATTATTAATTTTATGTTTTAGTATAAAAATCTAAAAAATATACAAATAAATAAAAATAACAATTACCAAGATATATTTATGTAAATTTATATACTTCCTCGTCCTTGAAAAAAACGTTGTATTTCTTTTTCGATATTGTAGAGACTCAAATTTCTACTAGAAATAGTCTATTTAAAAAAATTTAAAAATATATATTTATAAACAAAAAATATTGAATTGTACTTTGCATATAAATTATTTTACTTCAAAGAAATAAAATACTAGATTAATTTTTTAGGGATGGTGGTAATATATTTTATTATTTAAATTAATATGTTATTGTCAACAATTTACAAAAATCAACCTAGTTACGTTTCAAAAATATAAATATTTCAAGTTTCTCCAGTTCACCCCACCTGTCGACTAGCCCACCTCCATCCCAACCCAACGCAATAGAGATTGTTGATGATGGTGGAGCTCGGATGACTCATTGGACACGTTTGGCTGCAATAAACCTCAGATTAATCAGGTGGGATGGCTTTGTTGGACATCACATGATAAGTGTAGGGTGGCTCGCTGATGTTAGTGGGGTGGGGTTGAAACAGTTTTGGAATGGGTTTTATTTAAAATTATACTTTGCTATGATAATGATGACCTGAAAAGTAAGATATAAACTTAGGGTATTGTTTAGCAATTTTTAGAAACTAGATTGGTAAATATCAACATTTTTCGTCATAAATTAACGGAATTTTTTATGGAACTATAGATTTGCAACAAGAACATACTTCAAATACATTTTTTACAACAAACTTTAGTTCGGGGTATAGATTTGCAACAAGAACAATAGTTCAGGTATATCCGACGCAATTTACCCCAAACCATAATTTTGCGCCAAATCCACTCCTTTTCTCTCCTTATCCCAAAGCCACATCCCTATTCTCTCGATTGCAAAAGTCCAAAAAAAATTATTGACAGGAATGTCTAAACCAACGTGATTCCTTGTGAGTTACTCTATTGCCTTGTGAGAGATCATCGAATTGATGCATCAGATCATCAACCCGTGACGTCATTCCACCTCCGTCAGCTAGCTAGTTACTTAATTACATCGGATGTCCAATTCCAAGCACATCATCAAGCAAGAGATCGATCATCAGGGTTATAATCCACGACTACTTTAATCTCATCATTTTGTTTAATTATACTCACTCTGTCTTAGAAAAAAATCAAAGTACAAATTAATTACTTTTTGGAGTTCAGTAAAACTTGATACGTTTTCTTTAAATGTTTTTACACAAACTTTTAGAATATGAATATCAATTTTCCTCCACAATAAAAAATATCACTTTTGATTTATACATATGTTTCACTTATCATAAAGTCATCTAACACGTGTTCAATCAAATTGACGTGTTCAATCAAATTACCCTTTTCTAATTGACGTGCATGATTGATGCATGTATATATCATGTCTACTATAATGCTCCATTCTTTGCATTATTGAAAATGCATTAATAACTCCATTATGCACTATTCGTATTTATATTTATATGATGTTTTTTTATATAAAAAATGTACGTTGTCTAAAACACTCCGAAAAGTGTTGCATTAATAACAATTAATCCCCATAATAATTAAATAATTAATGTAATAAATTAATGTAATAAAATACATATGGTTTATTAATACTATTAGACTAATTAACAATAAAACACGACAGTCACAGATCGATGATTATAGTTGCTGGTTTATATTGCAAGAACCAAGCTAAGTTATAGGCTGTAAAATCAAGGTGAGTGAAAAAAAAAGAACACTCAATAATACTTCTCTCGTCCTCAAAAAATACATACGTAATTTGTTTTTACAGTTTCATAGTATTTAATCTATCATTTTTTTTCATGAGTGTTTAGGCATTTTAAGTTTAGTAATTCTTATCCATATTAAAATTTGAAGTATAAATTTTCTAAATAATTTTTTTACTATTTATCTTAGTAAATATTTGAGTCAAATAGTGACTTTTGAAACATTAATTGAGGAAATAGGAGTAGATAAAAAATAGTTATAAGTGAATATTTGGGAGAACCACTACCTACTTGGTGGGACTTTTGTAGCGCCATATGTAGCGTCAGAAGGTGGTACAAAGCCTCATCCAAACTTTGGCGCTACAGAGTTAAATGTACTATTTTGTTCGTAGCGCCTTAGTAGCGTATAAAAACACTACAACACCATAAATTCGAGTTATATCATCTGTAACTCAAATCTGAGAATTCATTTCGCCAAAATACGTTTCTCTCACAAAATCTATCTCTCTAAAAAAACTCTCATCTCATTTTCATCTCTTCTCAAACTTCAAACACTTTAACACTCTCATCTCTAGTTTGATGTTGGACTTGGAAGCACCGCAGTTGAGGACGACGTGGAGCACCGACGGTGGAGGAGATGGAGGCACCAGCAGTGGAGGACGTGGAAGCACCAACAATGGAGGATCTGGAGAAATTAGTGGTTTGTCCATTTCTTTTTTTTTGTTAAGGGTTAAAATCTTAGTTGGGATATGATTTGTTTAACAAATCTGAGTTTTTTTTTCAAGATGAGTTAAGATCTGAGATTTTAATTTGTTCCAAACATGAGTTTCTTTTTTTGTATTTTATTTGTTAAATATTCGTGTTCAGATGAAAATATTGGTTTGGTGATGAATAAAAGTGTTGAAGATGTGAATTTGGATAGAGTTGTATGTGTGTTTTTGGATTTTAAGCGGATGAATGTAATGAATGTTTTAGTTTTGCGTTTCCAGATCTGAATTTCTTTTCTAGATCTGGAGTGTTTTTTTTAATTTATAAAATATTGTTGTAGCGTCTCTTGGCTCTACAATAGAAGCACATTGAAGCGCACCTTAAAAAAAACGTCATCTGTTGTAGCGTGTCTGTATCAGCTCCGTTTGGCGCTACAATAGTAGCGTAAATGAAACGAAATCTGCGCTACAAAGGTCCAATTAAATATGTAGTGAACACCCAATAACCGAGTGTTTCAATAATATGCGGGTCAGTCATAAATGGGTTCGAATGTGGACTCAATATTTGAAAAAAAACACTTAATAATATTCGGGTTTACTAGTGGGAGATGAATTTTTGGGCCACCAGGGGCTGGGCCCGCCATAGGGTTAGTCTGTCACTGGTAGGGGGGTTGAGGATCTGAGATCTTAAACTGAGGCACTCTACTGGTATCGCCAGCGTGATTCTTAGGCCAAAATCTTTCGGGACCTAAATATACTACTTGTCCCATATGAGTTATATATATATATATATATATATATATATATATATATATATATATATATATATATATATATATATACACACACTACCTTTATCCTATAAGTTGATATATACATTTGATTGAACACGTATATATCAAAAGTGACATGATATATACATGCATCAATCATGCACGTCAATTAGAAAAGGGAAAAACAAATAGTATACGTACCAAGTAAAAATGAATAAATTAATATCCAAAATCCAACTAATTATATGAAAGCCAATAATGAATATGAGATAATTAAGGCTGATATCAATTAATTTTATAACTATATATATGCTCTCTTTCCACACACACACACAGACACACACACTCACACAAATATGACTTACAATATTTTTGAGCAGTAAGAAAAATTAATCATTTAAAATTAAAAAATCATACCTAAAAATTACCAATACTAACATGATCATACCATCAACATTAATTACTATAATTAAAAATTACATTAGCACTATAATTATTTATATGTGTTTAAAAGATGAAAGTTAGTTAATATATATATATATATATATATATATATATATATATATATATATATATATATATATATATATATATATATATATATTACGTACGATCTAATGCTTGACGTGAAACATGATGAGGAGAGAAATGTTAATCATGAACAAACATACCTTGCTTAAACTTATTACATGATTAATGTTGGTGTACCAATGAGCAAGTACTGATCATGATCATCGACGAGATGAGGTACGTAGTTGAAATTATACTAACCGGCCGGTGAAAGTGATATTGGCGCGGCTCAATCTGAGATCGTACTTTACAACCTGCTTGTAAATCCGTCTTCGGATTGAACCTCACCAATATCGCTTTCTTCAACATGAATTTGGCTAGCTAGCTGTTCCCAAAAAGAAACCTGTAATTAATTTCATATAATTATTAAGACGACGACGACTTGCAATCCAGGCAAATTAATAAGTAACTTACAAGTAAAAGATCTCAATATATTGTATATATATTTGTATATATGTCGATGGAAATGGGAAAGCTAGGTAGCTTTGTGAAAGGGTTGCTGAAGAACTTGGCTGCCGATATGTGGCCTTTTATATACTTGCATGCTTGGTACCACAAATCATGAACAGCGGCCCGGAAAAAGGAAAGAATAAAGAAAAAGAAATTAACGCTAGCTAGATATGGACCCATGCATGCATGCATGCATCCCGCCACATTCAATTTCATTAAATACAGAGATATATATTAATGATGAATCCTTTTTTCTTTTGGTAGGGAAACCTTCAAGGAGTAGTGAAGAAGAAGAAGAAGAAGATGATGACGGTTATTGTTGGTAGCTAATTGGGGACAATGGAAACAAAAAACCATCATTGAATTTATATTCCATGATCACTTGACTCAAAATCAAGGTAATTAATAATTCGATCAATATTGCATGAACAATATTTGATGAAATTAACTATATATGGAAAGGAAATAGTACATATATATATAAGATTTTCTTGACACATACACACACATATATATATAATTAATTTAAATTATATATGTGTGTATATATATGTATATGTATATATGGAGGTGGTGGGGGAATTTCTGTATGTATGTGTGTATATGGCAGGTCTGTGCCTCGGGATGGGAAGGTGAAGAAGGTGAGGGGAATGATGTGAAACCTTACTTTTAGGGTTTCTCATGCTTAGTTTGTACTCAACAAAAATCAAGCTCCTCTTCTTGCGCATGCACCTGATCATCAAAATAATTAATAAAGAAGGAAAGAAAGAAAGAAAGAAAGAAATATTCTCCAACCCCATATAAGACCCCAAACGACTTCTTTTGACTCTACCACTACCAATTCCCTTTTTTTTTTTTTGCTTTCCTTGTGTGTGTTATGCACTTTTATAACACACCTATATCATTGTCCATGGGGCATTTCCATTAATTAGGTGCCTCCTTTTCTTAACAAAATAATACGCTTGGCTTATTTGTACCCCATGCATGTGTATGTAGATCAATTATATATCTATCGCAAATTATCCTGTCATGTCAATGAAATTTATATCACACCTGTATTACCTTAACTTTTCATCATTGCTTGGTCAAATCTTCACCTTATACTAAATCAACAAGATACACACAGTACTTCATCTTTCGCATATTGTGAACTTTTCATCTCGGGAATTAGGGTTATTTTAGCACTGAAATTTAAGAGATCTCTATATTTGCACCAAAGTTCATTCTGAAGTAAGAATGTCATCAACATGTTATCGAAGGTGTAAATTCTTCAATGACGGCAAGTTGTCCCAGTTAGTAGTGGGATGCACTTAGATGACGCTCATGTAGCATGCTACTAGGCAATTGCATGGACATTGACTATATATTTTGTAGGGTTAAAGTTTAATTTCACATTAAAATCTCTCACAATTTAAAGGTTGAACTGTTAGTTTTTTACAAAATTTAAGTGAAATTAAAACATTAACCCTACAAAATGCATAATCAATGTCCACGTAATCACCTAATGTTATGCCTAAGCATGGAAATGGGGTGGTTAAACCACGGTAACCCTTAAACCACGATCACTAACCACAGTTTTTTTAGTATCCGTGGTATACGATTTTACGCACCTCTGTTATAAATTTATATCCACAACCGTTAACCACGAATATTCACGGTTAGCGGTTCATTTGCGGTTATTTAGATGAGAACTTGAATATTATCCAAATATCCTAAATAAATCCATAAACGACATAAACATCCAAACAACATTTTAATCACAGGAAAAAAAACATCCATGGTAGTCTAAATATATATCAACCCAAACATCCAAACATGCAAGATTGTCATCTTCATTTTGTTGTGAAACATGACTTCTCCTACAAAATAGAAAATGATATAGTTAGAAAAGAACATAATTTATTAGATAAATTTTTACAAATTAGAATTTAGATGAGAAATTAGGAAGTAATGGATTGTGTAATGGGTTGTGTTGTGCTGGATCTTAATTAAGAGGTGGATTGGTGGTTATCCGCCAAACCGCGGATATTGGTTATCCGCGGTGCGGATACCCCTAAACCACAACCATAACCATTAACCCGACGGTTATGAAAAAAACTACAACCACTAACTGTGTAGTTTTAACCGCGGTTAAAACCGCCAAAAATGGTCGGTTAACCGCGGTTAACGGATCTTAATCCACCTCAATGTCATGTGCCACATGAACATCAGTTAAACGTATGTCACTGTCAACTGGGTCAACATAACGTCTAATGGCATATTTACTCTATCAATTAAATGTTGGTGACATTTTCGCCTCAAAATAAACTTCAGTGATAAATTTAGATATTTCGTAAATTTTAGTGGCAAAATTACATTTTTTCCCTTTTATTCTTATCAATAAAATCATCGCTTGTTCATTTAAAAAAAATGAAGGTTATTGTAGATAAATTGTTAAAAAGTAAATGATGATGTCGATAATAGATAAATGTACTGGTAAATGAATATTACATAGCTCTACATGTGTGGTAGAAACTGAATTCTGGAAATTTAATTAATAAATAAATAAATAATTTGTATTAAAAAGTTATTGCAAAATGAAAACAGAATGGTTGGGCACTGTACAATGATACCCATTAACGTCCCCTAGTTTAATCGTTGCCTACACTGAGTCATAGTACCTTTTTCCCCCTAAATATATTTACATTCCTTAATTAGACCATAGTATCATGGAGTATATGTAGAACTTGTAAACAAGGTCACCATATATAATTACTGAAATGTTTAAGGGGTCTGTTGCAATTAAATTAAACAAGCAAGGTCCAATCGATTTCGTCAAGTTTGTTGCATCTTAGACACCGGGCTCCATTTCGAGTCGAGTAAATTCAACGGAGCTCCATAATCACAACTATACCCACGGATAAAGCGAATAATGTGTTAAGGAAACAATTTGAAGAAAAAAGTTGTGGTTGTGACTGAATTGTAGGAGGAGGTGAGCATGAGCCCTTCAACGCAAGATGGCGGAAATCATCCTAGATTAATTAAGGTTTATAGTTCGATGGGATTGCTTGCTTCTGTGAATTAATAAAATTTTAATGCAATATTAATGGTAGGAAATGAATATAAGTCTCTCAATATCTGGAACGGAGACACCGGCGCTGAAGGAGTCCAGTCCTGCACCGGGGAACACACTTCTTGGGTTTTGTTTGCTTTGCTTACCCTACCCCGACCTGCCTGCCTGCCTCTTTGTTTGTTTCCAAGATTTTGGATCGGGAATGGAACCACAGGAAGGCAGGCAGGCAGGCAAGGCTCTTTCTTTTCTTTTCTACTAATTTACTAAACTCACTACTCCTCCCCCCAAATCAATCATGATTTTGGCCGCTAACTTCGCGTGCCACTACCCTTAAACAGATTCCCCCACGCCTTAATTCATTCCCAACTTTTCCTTTTTAATATCATCACCAGATCCTAGGTTCCCATTATTCCCCAATTTTACTCAATACAACAAAACACACACCATCACAACCTATAATAATAATAATATTATTATTATTACTTAAATAATACCACTATTATGCCATACTCTATTTACCATTCAGAATTTCACAAGCTCATTATTAAAAAAAAAAAAAATCAAATTAGCTGAACTACAATGGCTCCAAGATCATGACTTACTATATTTTCAGAAAAACCTTAACTAAGGGGAAAGTTCAAGATAGTACTTACTGGTAACTACTAGTAAATGAAATAATCCGTGCAAGATCAAATCAGGCACTCACTCTTCAACCTTTTTAAGTACAATATACATAGTACTAGTACTAACTACCAGTAACTCATGTTAAAGACAAGCAGACAGACAACTACTATATAGTACGTACGTAGTTTGAGCTTTGAGCAGCAATGTTGTTTACAAACATGAGAACAGATGTGAATACGCTGCTAGATTTCATGATATAGGGCTGGTAGCAGCAGCAGCAGCTTGTGCATGCAAGTTCAATTGGATGTAGAGTTATAACAAAATAAGATCGGATTGATAACTCTGTAACTCTTAATCAAAGCAGTGGATATAGAATAAAAGAGAGAGAGACCCACATGTCTTGCTCAAAGTGATGTAGCTCTTTTAAATTTACAGACTCCATGGGCCATGCTGTCTTTCATTTCCATCACAAAATAAAAGAAGCAAACATACTTTCTTACAGCAAATTGCCATCTCCTATGACACTCTCCCACAGATTGAATGACTTTTCATTTTTTTAAGTCATCAATCATCTCCTGCAGGCCTCATCAGCACCTGTACCACTGCTTTTCTTTTACTATTTTCTTAAAAGCCTCAACTCTAGAGCAAAGAGAGGGGGGCATGAGGAAGAAAGCGAAGGAATTTTGCATTCAATTAAGACCATGTTCTTTAAATGGAAAGTGCCAAGAAAAGTTTATACTCTATTTTATAGTATCCAAAAAAATGTATACAATTTTTCAAGGATACTGAGCCTTTAGAGAGGGGAATGATATGTAAAATTATAGTAGTATCTTTTTCCAATTTTCAGCCAAATCTTTATTTCCTGTCCAATAACCAAAATTCCAAAAGTAGAGTAGTACTTCATCCCCACCGGAGGTTTTGTTTTTCTGAAAGCAACTACTTATTTTATTTAATAAAAAAATATTAACAAATTTTAGTTCTTCAAATTTTACTCCTACTTGGTTCGTTATGTGTGGTGACCGGGAGTAGAAAACCACGTATTTGATCCCGAAGTTATTTAAACACTTATTTCACGTACGAAACTATTCTATGCTTTGATTTTTCAAACATTTTGAAATATTAATTTTTAACATTTTATACACACAAAAAAATCAATTGTTTCAAAGATCAATAAATGAATAGGGTATTAGGCATAGCGTTAGAGAATGAGATTAACCATTTTCCATGACCCACGAGAGCAAAACAAAAGGGGTAACCATGAACCCTAATGGTTATGCTATGTTATGGTTGTTAAGTACTATTCCATTACCAGATCATGCCAACTATGATCCGACTAGGAGGGGGGCAATCAGATTTGGCTTTAACACCAAGTTATGATGAAACAGACAATTAAGGGGAGTATCGGGTACGTAAAGCTGGAAGGAAGGGATGTTATGTTTCATGGGTGCGAGGAAGGTAGGTAGGCAGGCAAGGAGGTCAAACTTACTTGTCAGTTAGTGGAGACAGGCAAGACACCGAACTCAAGTTGTTGCCTCAAATCTTTATCTTCCCAATCACGTTGAGATCAGTCTCGTCCACGCTCATGCGGCTTGTTTGTTTGTTCCATAAAAATATTCTCTCCGCAATAAGTGGACGCAAGAATCAGCTAATTCAACCTTTTTTTTCTTCCTCTCTTTTTCTTCCTCTTGGAAATGATGAGAAACAAATGGCCACGAGCAGACTTACCTTTCATTACGCTAAGAACCAGGGAGGTTGTTGAGTGAGCCCAGACCCGAGTTCACTTCCATCACGTGACAGCTGCAGTCGTTTAGTAGTTTAGTTTGTACATTAATCGTAAAATAAGTAATCAAAGCACTAGCATTTAAATCAGCAAACCAATTAAGTTCACCAAATACGTAGCTAGGTCAGTCAGTTGCATGGCAAACCAAAGAGAATAAACTGTACTACATTTATGTCACCAGTTAATTAGGACTTTGCACAATTGCGAAATTAGAGTTTTGAATTCTTAACAGTTTCCTATGACTAAGAGTGTCATATTGTTCACCTTTTCCAGCATACCAAATGTCAGTGCTCTGGTATCAGCTGCAAGAAAGCAAATACCTAACTAGGATACTGGAAGCTACAACATTCTACCAATACATTTAAAGCTGCTCACTCTAGGTGTCAGGATGTCTGTGTCATACGTCCTTGCTGTAGCGTCCCCAAGTCTGATTCTTGGATACTAAATATTTTGATCACTTGGGCCATTTTGTCTTGTTATTTCCCTTTGAGTTTGCAGTAAGCATATAAGCATGATCCCAAAAAGCCAAAAAACTGTCCCACCACGTTTAACTGGAAGCATAAAAAGGTTGAAGAGAAAAAAGGTAGGGTAGGTGAGATGCATGCATGATGGGAAACCAGCTCAAGTGAACCTTCTTTGTTTCCAAATTATAGTTTTTTTCCTACTTTATGAAATAGGAACTGAAAAGCCTGAAACTCACCAAATCAAATGGAAGCCCACCAAACAGCATCCAGCCGAATCCAATAGTGAAAAGGTCCTACACATAACAGCAGAGTCGGCAACACTGCAAGTGAATTCACTGTACACAAGCTAATATAGGAATCTATCTTGCGTTCTATAAGATTGATTTGGGGCTAATCTTGCGTCAGTTTAGGAATCATATGACAAGGGGAACAACAGCATCTTCCTAATGACCCCCCCCCCCCAATTTTTCTACAGCTGGTTTAGAACGCAATATAGTCTTTCCTGAAAATGCAATTCATGATCAATTTAAGCACCTTTATTTGCTTCTCTCTCCTGTGGGTAGTGTGGGGACTTCTACAAGTATAATCTACTCCATCTTTTCTTTTTTATGTTTTGATGGAATCTATTCCATCTAATTATGCCATTCTCTGAACAAATATCCATGTGGAGGAAAGATGCTTGGTGCTAAATCTAGTTACCGAATCTTCAGAGTTGTGGCATGGTATCCCTGATTTGTTCTCTCTGGATGCAAGAATATTGAGTATTTGTTTCAGCCATTTTTTTCATGAGAACATAAGGAGCAAACATGCACATATACTATATAACATGACATAACCAAATGAGCTTAGTCAATGCTGCATGACCACTTTGAAAATTAAGCTGAAATAGGGCATGCACACCTTCATGTTACCACATACTGTCTGTGTGAGTGCTGAATTCAGTGATGTATTCAGAAATACGAAATAGTTGATTAAGAAAGCCAAGATACAAGAGAAAAGCATCACAACCTGCAAAATTCAATTAAAGTGTCAACACCAATTGAACTATTTGAGTAAGAAAGCACTTCCATGTCATTCAAATTTTTCATCTACATAATTCACATATTGGATGATCTATAATTTCAGTACATGAACCATTCAATGGTTTTAGTGCCTTCTGTAAAAGACATCCAAAGCAATGGCAACTTAGCCAACTTTCAACCCAAGAAATGACATTTCAAGTGGTCCAGCGGATAGATCCACCAAAAAAATAGAAAAGAACTTTCAAAATGGTTAGCTAAGAAACGATGTTCTAACGAATTAATGGAAATTTCACTAGTATAGGAAACAGAAGAAATCTTTAGTCCAAAAGTTTCTCTCCGCATGAAACCAGATGAAAGGAGAAAGAAAAGTATAATACTCGCTTTTTTGAATCAGAACTTACAAGAGATGGTATTAAGACAAAGACTTTTTATCAGTAAAAGAAAAAATTGCCATCTGTAGGAAAGAATCGACATTGTGGAGTGAGTTGAGAAGATTTGAATGATGGTTGAAATATGATAAGGCAGCCTACCAATTATAGTTCTTGATATCTCTGAGTTTGGTGATAACAGGGGTCATGGTGATATGATTTGGGTTGAAGACTTGAAGTCATCAATCCAGCTAAAATAGGGACCATTTTTAAAGTATTTGGCTAAGTGATTTCGTTTCAACATATGGGTTTGGCAAGTTGAGTCAGGTGGTGATTTAAGTGAGATAAACATTACCATCTTATGATATTTATAATGCAAGTGGAAAATACCTATGATGATGAGATTGGACTTTAGGGATGTTGACATAGAAGGGCACTCTTCGTGCGCAGGAGTGAGAAGGTGCAAATTTAGTGTTTGATATTTTATGTCTTCTTTCCAGCTTCTTGCTGATTTTTTACTAGTAAACCTTTACTGCAGTTTTAAAAAGGAGAAATGGTACTAAGGCCACCTTAACAACCAACAACTTGTACCATTGAATGAGTAAATTAGCTCTGGCTGCAGGAGATCAAAAGTAATCTATGCAAAGTGATATCTTACTGTAAGAAATATAAGCGGGATCTGATACTCTCTGCTAAAGGGACAATAAAAAACGAAATTGACCCACATGTGATTAGTAATATTCATCTAACCATTTCTTGACCTTGATGAATAAAGTGAAAAGATTAAAACTCTTATCAGGATTAAATGAAACAATGTCCGTCTGGCAAGAGAAGCAAGAGGAAAGGGTACAAGAGCTATGCATTATGCATATCACAGAAAACTCTAAAAGGATGAACCTGAAACCCGGAAGAATACAGATCACGGAATTTCATTGTTGCTTGAATGTCACCTTTAATTGATGTCCACAGAAGCAAAATTGGCCCACAAATTATTCCTACATATGTATACAAGGTTCTCAATATTTTGGACAAGGCGTATTTTTCGTTTACTAGATACAGAACAGAAAAGCTTACCATTACACCACATCAAACCAAAGCTGTTGAGACCGCTGGATTTACCTGAAACCATAACGAAAACATCAAAGATAGGCAACACAAATGATAGAAGTTAACTTGTGCATGGTTGGTAGAGACAATAAGGCATTTACCAATACGAGCAATGGATGCTAGATACACTGCTGTGCAGATATTTGCAATAAAAACAACAGAATAGCCATAAGCATCGAATGAGAAGTCCCGTGCTCCAGCAATAAATGCACCAAGTACAACTATTGCCACACTGATAAAATCCTTGGATTAATTTATGAAAAATATCAGCTCCATGATGAGCAACAGATACTTCCACAAACATCAAAGATATTCAATCTTAAGAGTTGCACATGCACAATAGAAGTTACATAAAACCTTTAAACAGCTAATTTTCATGTGGACACACCAAAGTCAAGGCCACAATTAACCAGATGATGGTGGAGCCTTTCTGGTATGAGCTTAAACAAAATAGTATTATGATTTACACTTAATCTTCACATGGATACATGTGATTTGTTGTTCCTGTTTCTACTATATCTTTTACCAGTTTTGAACATTAATGTTCTCCGTCTTACCTTCTCCTGAGATTACTATTTTCTTGCACTAAAGCAAGAACCTTCTTCTTTCAATCTTTCTTCAGGTACAACTGTACTCCACATGCCATAATGAAATTGTACAATGTTGTTATCATATGAATTATATACAAATTTTCCACATACAGAAACTATCCCATATTTCTTAAAGAAGCTACTACTTCTAGGCTTTTCCATGGACCCCTTGGTCACCAGCAGTAACTTCACAACTGAAGAACTGCTGTCTAGGCAGAAAAGTATCGGTGAAGATTTCATTCGATGCATGATTACTGGTAGATTATCGTAGAACTACATTCAAAACCAATCTCTCCTCAAACCTAGTATTGATAGAGAGGGGGAGGAAGGGGATCCTATTTTTCAGAGAAAGACAGAAGAACGACCCTAAGAATATTAAACATTAATGGAAGTTAAATCAATCTGAGACAAATTTAAGATTATTTAACTATGTCAATATGAAAGGGCCAAAGAGTACTGTTGGAAACAAATCATAAGTTCCATCTATTCATTAGAAGCAGAACATTACTTTTTAATAAGTGAGGTAAAGTCTTCAGACAAAGTAAAGCAAGGGTGATATATAACAAGTTTGTTCTCCTTTATTTTGTTCTTTCTTTTTTTGAGCAATCCAAAAAACTTGCATTGTTTAGAAAGATTGATACCTTCCAATGACATAGAGTGAGTATCTTTGTCCTGTCAATAAATACTCTACAACCATAGTGAAAGCAACAGTTGTCCGCCTGAGGGTTGTATACATGGGCACATTTATTACACGCACCGATTCCATGGTAATTAACTATCATCACAAAAAAAACATTTATTTAGACTCTTGCTGAAAAGCCACTAGGATTTGGAGAGAATAAAGCTACAGAGAGAGAGCGAGATAAAATTAACTACATACCATGTAAAGCAAGTATGACAATGCAAGAGGAAGAGTTTGAATTAACGTCTTTAGAGGAACTAAAGTCTCAGTATAACTTGGATAACTTTGTCGTTCCCCTACGGTGAATGAGATAATTTTCCAGCGATTCAGCGCATAGAGAAGCAGACATGAAGATAGCACCTATAACCGACATGAAACAAAAACCAAGGTTTAGAGACTTGCACGATGGCCAGGTAATCATCCCAAGTTTTACTTAAAACTAAAAGAGTTAGCGGTTACAATTTTGAAACATTCACATTGATCCACACAGCAAACATACAACACGAAGTCCTTCAATTGCCTGGAAGAAAAGGAAGGGAAGTATGGACTAAGGAGAAATTTGAACTTAAAGTCTCATGTATGGCGCAACAAAGTGGTTTAGTGCAGAAAGGACAAATAAACAAAATTCCTCTGATCCCTTTGTCAGCCACTAATAGAAGATAGAAGGAATTCAACATGAGAGATCCAAAATGATGTACAGTGATAAAGCAAACTCAAACTCAATGCTACAACCAAGATACAAACAGAATTCATAAAGGTTACTGGAATTTAAGCTTCACAGTGTAAACAAAAGATTCATGTATATTGCATATACCATCAAAGTCAAACACTGCAATCTTTACGGGACGGAGGGACTATTAAACTTGCAAATGGCCCATTTCTATGTTAATAGACTATAAAACATTTGTAGATTTACTACAAATATACCATAGTCTACTATGTATATTACATTGCAAATATGCAGGAAAAGTTTAAAAAGTAAATTTGCATGTTGTTTCCTCATTGCATATGCATTGTCTATCGATTCCCAATGTATGATGAGAACTTCCACAAGAGCTGAACATGATACATGCAATATGTTTCATCGCTATGATAATCCTAAAACCTTTAACCTCAGATATTCAACAGAAACAGACACCAGGGGCTAAGTACTCCATTTGAGACTCTGCATATCGGAAACATCTATCTGTGTCTAGCACTATGCACTTACTATTACCAAACCATCTGCTTCCACAAAAAAAAAATGATATTCACAGGGATAACTTAGGGACAGTGTATCATTTTTAAATTCAAAAGTTCACTAGAAAACATTGTTGCTTACTTTTGGACATACGACTTCATAGCATACACAGGTTTTACCAAGTAATTTACATTTGAACTGTATTCTTCCAATGCCGACAAGGCATTAAGTGTAGTATGATGATGATGATGATGATGATGATGGTTGACTTGAAAAGACTTATGGTATGACTGGATAAAACATTAACTGGAGAAATGGAATCGAATTAGCATGCGTATACCTGAAGAAGTGTGATAACATTCACATACGGGAATTCATAAGAAGAAAGGGCTGCTTTATTAAACATGACCAAGAGGACTGCACAAAAATGAAGAAAAGCATTACCACACAAGGTTCGGAAGCCTTCCACAGGTTTTAAATTAACATTTGCAACCAGATATCGTTACCTATCAAAAGAACAATAAACCTGAAACTATGAATTTGAACCAGCTTTTGCTTTTACTAGTCACTTTCACAAAAGGTCAGAATCCATTTAAAAGGTAAATAATGGAAAATAAAAGACCACACCCACCAAGATGAATATGATAACACTGGAGACAATCAGGGAGGAGATAGATACAGTTTTTTTTATAAGAGAGATAGATACAGTTAAACAAATAAAAACCAAGTTTTATCAATCGTCATGATACTCTTTCATTTAGGAGATGACGTAGAAACTTGCATTAGTTCTATAGGATATAAGTAGCTGACACATATTTAAACAACTTTGCTAGCATTTAGTAGTTAGTTTGTAATGAATCATGCATCAGCTTATAAGCCGTTCACTGGACTAATAAAATTTTAAGTGACTTCTTTTGTTTTTTAAATTTTTCCCGTGACCAACTCTTTTATAAAGTATAAGCGCGTTTAATTTGTGGTTTGACCTTTTGGTACAGTTGTTCCATGCACTACACCATTGCAATGGAGATATCATTAGAATACTCCAAACACACTACGGTGATCAATTATAGAGGTTTTTCAGCCTAACACATGTCATACATTTCCACTAGAAAACAAACACTTGCTACTTGTTAAATTCCTCAGTGACAGTTCACAAATTTCGGCGATTAGATTAACTCATATAACTCCAAAAACTCTACTGAGGGTAATCTAACAAATGAAAGACTGTTCAATCATACATGCTCCATAGTAACAGGGTCACAGGAACCTTATTTAGACCATAAGTTTAACTTAACAATACTAATTCGTAGTTCGATTTCCAACTTCGGAGAATCGGCTGTAAGCAGAACGTGTATTTCTACATCACTAATTCAGCGATGTAATTATGTAAACGAATATCACATACAGTAGGAAAACAGAAATAAGTATATAAAATGGGTAGAAATAAAACGATAGCATGATAAACGGGAAGGTGAAAAAAAGCGTCAAAATCGCTTCAGACTTCTACGTGCCGTCAGCCTAATCGGGAGAGACTGAGGAGATGTTAGACCTTCAATTTCAGACATGCAAATGCACGTCGACGAGAAACAGGAACAAGGAAGAGAGAAGTGAAAAACTGGTATGAGGAAGTGGACACGCACCGGCGCTGGCCATATAGCCAAGAGCAGCGTAAGCTCCTTTACCGGACATGGCGGCGTTGGGCTGAGGCGCTGGCGGCGGATCGGTGAGCGGTTGGTCGTCTTCGTTTCTGATAATTTCCATGAAAGCTGTCCGTCAAACACCACCGTGAAAAGCACCTTTTTGTTGAAACGAATTTGTTGGAAGAATCAGAAGGAATGGGAGGAGAAGATTCGGAGGCAGTGCGCTACGCAGAATTAAGTAGGACCGTGAGTGTGTCTTTTAGTGGAGGCGTGGAGCCGAGAGGGAAGGAATTTTGAGGGTGCGCGCACTCACGTTATTTTATTATTAGTTCAAAACTCAAAGTCCCAAAACACATTTGCCCTTACACCCGGAAAGTCATTATATTATTTGTTTTTAGTCCCAAAATAACAACAATCACTCAGCTGACAACTCACTCGGTAACTCAAATAAGTGATAACCATTGCCTTATTTATTGTTTAGCCCCGAACTATCACTCGTTCTCAGGCACAACCTGTGCAAGTGCGTGGTGGCAAGCGCACATATTTCGTGGCCTAACTCAAATTTACACATCGTGAGCGGAATGCACAACTCCGGCTGACCCGAGACGGACTCCAAAGAAGACGAGATTACCATTTCTACCGATTTTAGCCGGGAAAAGAAAAATTGAGGAACTCTAATATAAGTGAACAACTCAGTTCACTTTTAAACAATTCGCCGAGGTCCGCGTACTCTCGCGTGGATAAAAAGAGGCGAATAGTGGCGTTATTCGCCTCTTTTTATCCATGTTTGAAACCCCTATTGTTTAGCCCCGAACTATCACTCGTTCAGTTTAGTCCCTGAGTTATAACTCGGAATTACTCAATCCCTCAATTATGCTCCGTTAAGCACTTTACCCCTTTGACCGAAGTAAAGTCAGTTGACCTCGGGGTAAAATGCTTGTTTTGGTCCGAAAATTTAAAAGTTCTTTTCCAATTACCTCATGTTTTAAACTTAACCATTCAGACACCCCTAACATAGGGGTGAGTTCGAGCCGAGCCCGAGCCTAGCAGGTACGAGCTCGGGCTCGTGAAATTCGGGCTCGGCTCGAACTCGATCGAGCCCGATAATTCGAGCTCGAGACAGGCTCGAGCTCGAGCTCGGCTCGATGGTTCGTGAAGCTCGAGCTCGTTAGACTCGCGAGCTCGATTAGGCTCGATTCGACCCCAACACTGAGTAAACGAGCTCGAGCTCGGCTAGATGGTTCGTGAAGGGTAGTATCATAATTTTAGACGGTGGTTAAGTTTATTATTCGAGCCTCAAAACTGGCTCGATCTCAAGCTCGAGGCTCGTGAGGCTCGGCTCGTTGGGCTGGTTAAAGCTCGGCTCGAATCATTTCACACCCCTATCCCAACAGTTTTAAACTTAACCACCGTCGGGCCGTTGCCACCGTAGCCGGACAACCATCGCCGACAACCGCCACCACCGCCGAAAAATGCCGGAAACACAAAAAAATAACGGGAACGTAGATTGCGGAGGCTGTCGAATCATGGCCCAAGGTCGCCGGATCGTGGCCCAAGGCCGCCGGATCGATGCCCCAGGCCACGAGGCCGTGATTCAGCGACCTAGGGTTGCGATTCGGCAACCTAGGGCCACGATTCGCCGGCCCGGGGTTGCATTCGGCGACCTAGGGCCGCGATTCGCCGGCCCGGGGGCTTCGATCCGGCGGCTTACGGCTTAGGGAGGAGAAGGAGAAATAGCATGTAAGTCCTTAAGTTTATTTTCCTTTTCTAATTCGACCCTGCAAAATAACTTTTATCAACTGTAACCTTAAAACTTTAAAATTATACAAATCAGATGTTAAACCGTTAAAAAGTTAACACCGTTAATCTAATGTTAACCGAGTTATCGATTCCAAGGACTAAAGTGCCGGAAACTACATAGTTCAGGGACTGAGTAATTCCGAGTTATAACTCAGGGACTAAACTGAACGAGTGATAATAGTTCGGGGGACTAAATAATAAATAAGCCTAACCACTTTCCACTTGGATTAATTATTGGCAAAACACTCAAAGCACCCGTTTTACCATTATTTTAAAGTGCACTTTTTTTGTTATTGACTTTTTTTTGAAAAAAGTGTAATTTTGTCACTAAAGTTTACGAACTGAATTTGTCACAAAAATTCATTTTGAAATGAAAATATCACCAACATTTCATTGAAATGTGTAAATTTGTCAGTGGATGTTAAGTTGTCTCAATTAGCGCTTATGTGACGTGTCATGAGGTGATTATGTGGACATGTACATTTTTTTAGGGTTAATGTTTAATTTCATTTTAAAATCTATCACAGTTTAAAGGTTGAATTAATAATTTTACAAATTTTAAGTGAAATTAGAACATTAACTCTACAAAAATGTACAGTTAATGTTTACGTAATAGGCTAGTGGCAGGTCACATGAGCACCAATTGACACAACTTAATGTCTAATGGCAAATTTACCCTTTCAATGAAACATTGGTGTCATTTTCTCTTCAAAATGAACATTAGTGAAAAAATAGAAATTTCGTAAATTTCAGTAGTAAAATTACCCTTTTACCGTTTCCTCTTTGCCACCATCGTTTCCTCTTTGCCTGGAGTTTATCACTGAATCCGTTATTAGCTGAGGGAATATTCTACAACGGATCGTCATGTGGTTTCCATGTCGCTATTCTAAGTAATTAATTGAACCTTAAACTTTTTAAAATGAACAAATTAAACCATAAAAATTTAAAAGTTACAATCTAACATTCTTTCATACCCAAACTCCAAATATGCTCCTCCCTGATAACTACCCTCACCAGCGCTGCCTTGGAATTCAATTAGATGGGTCAGGTCGGGTTCAAGTCGGGTCATTCGGGTTTCGGGTTTGGTTGTTTTCGGGTTAGGTCGAATTCAGGTCATTTCGGGCTGAGCTAATTTCAGGTCATGTTAGGTTCGGGTTTAGGTTATTCAGGTTCAGGTCACCATCGGGTTGAGTTTACTTCGGGTCAAGTCGGGTTCATGTTCAGGTCATTCGGGTTTCGGGTTGTTTCAGTCTCGGGTTCAGGCCGGGTCCAGGTCGGGTCAAATTTCGGGTTTCTTCTAGTCCAAGTTCGGGTTTCTACAAGTTCAAGTTTGAGTTTCGTCAATCCAAGTTCGAGTAGCTGAAATTTTCAAACTAAACTTTTATTCTTTATATTTATATTCTTTATAAATAATACTATGTATTTTATATTCATATATACAACAATGATATACTAAAAAAATTATTCACACATTTTTCTCTCCCATTTTCGCTGGAGTTTAAAATCAATCTATTTCGCGAAGTCGTTCTAACAAAATTGAAGAGAAATTAGATATTATTCCAACAAAATTAAAAATTAAATATTTCTCCAACAATTTTGAAAATTGGACATTCATCCAATAAAATTGTAGATTAGTTCCTCCAACAAAATTGAAAATTGGACATTGCTCCAACAAAATTGGAGATTGGACATTGTTCCAAAAGTTTAGATATATTGGCGTTATTTACTACCATTTTCTTGCTTTAGAGTTTAGATAATGAATGATAATAGTTTATTTTGTTATGATGATAGTAACTCTATAATGCATTAGATGATTATGTTTTGTTATGATGATAGTTTACTTCGGGTTCCTTGGGGCTCGGATTCGGATTAATCGGGTTCGGGATTCAGGTCAGGTCGAGTTCGGATTCAGGTTAATCGGGTTTGGAATTCGGGTCAGATCGGGTTCGGGTCATGGGCTCACCAGTTTCGGGTCATTTCGAGTCAGGTCGAGTTCGGGTCATTCAGGTTACGGGTTCATTCGAGTCGGGCTGTTTTTGGGTCAAGTCGGATTCGGGTTCAGGTTAGGTTTAGGGTCATTGACTTTTTTTGTCAGCTCTGGTCAGGTCAAGTTCGAGCGGGTTAAGCAGGTTAGGTCAGCTTTTGACACCCCTAGCGTTGCCCCACCCTGCAAGATACTCATCGACCTTGCCCAACACCCTACTTCACTGCCACTGGCCATGCTCAACATCACACCTCATCGGCTCTGACCAAAGAGGGAATTATTGGAGGTTCTAAAGGTGTGAAAGGTTGTATGGCGAAGCAGATAGAGAACCTGGGTTAGCTGATGGGCTCGCTAGCTGTCAGGAGGCTGCCCCCTAATGACACCGATATTTGGGGTGGCCGATGGCTCACTGACAACAGAGGACCCAGGATGGTTGAGGCGGTAGAGCAAAGTCCGTCTGCCCTACCATCTGGTGCTGTCGAATTCATCATCATTTTGTCGAATAATAGACGTATGATGGCCATCACTAACACCGAAGTCTGGCCGATGAGAGGCGGTGCAAGGTTGGCTAGGGTAGTGTCCAGAGGAGCAGATTTGATACTTTTATATTTTCAACGTCTCATCCCTTTTGATTAAGTTCCATTACAAAGTTGATAACGATGTTTTAATATTTAATCATAAAATCCGCTCAATCATAATTTAATGGTATGATTGACATTTAGCTAGTTTTTATCTTTGAACCACCCTCCTAACTTCCCTTAACTTCTAGCATTGATAGAGGCTTACGATTCGTCGATGTTATTTATCATCCAAATGAATTTTCACTCACTTAGAGCACTTGAAGAATGAGAGATAAATATGAAATTGTCCGGTTAGTTGGATTTAGACTTCCAGATTACTTATAACTGAATCATTTGTAATAGTATGTAAAATATCACTTATGTGATGATTAACCTTTACCATTTGCCATTTGGTGGATGAAGGCAAAAAGCTTATAACGCTAAATGTCACTATTTAGAAATACACCGAACAATCGCTATTCGTGTTACCATTCGGATATTCAGCGTCCGTGTCAGCTTGTCCACGCCCATTTTCCTTCCTCCCTAAGGAAAAACAAATTGAAAAATATCGTCTCGATCCCCAAAATACATATCCACAAAATCCCTAGGCCATGCAAGAATCTGAGCTCCACGATTTGTCGGACGACGCCGATTACGAAGCCTCTCAACAGCAAGTAAGCATTCGCATCCAGGCTTCATACCTGTTGTTGTTGTAGTAGTAGTAGTAGTTGTGCTTTTCTTTGTTCAATGTTGAAAAGAATCGGAACAATCCAGCTTTACTGTTCAATTTCTCTTTTATTGTAGGCGTCGGCTAGCATGATTCGGTGCGATAGTAGCAAAACGAGCTCGTCGAGCGAACCCGAGGGTGCCCAAGTAGTTTTCTCCAAGGATAATGTCTCGATTCACCCTACCCAGTTTGCCTCTGAACGAATTAGTGGAAGATTGAGGTTGATCAAGCAAGACTCTGGTCTTTTCATGGTATTAATCGATAGACTATTAGAGCTTCGGCATCAGTTTGTTCTGCTTGCTCTTATCTATAAGCGTTACAAAGGAAAAGTAGAATAATGCGGTTCCTAAAAATCCAGTTACGAAGCTGCAAGAAAGTAGAGGAATCATGGTTTTGTCTGTTTGATATTAGCGTAGGAGCGTTCCTTTCCATGTTATCTTGTGATTGACTTGATACCTTGATATATATGTAATCTGGTTTAGACGTGTTTATGCGTCTCATATTCAAATATATACGCAACTTCCTAGTAATCATTGTTGCCGCTGCTTAAAATAAGGTATTTGTTTTCTTTCTTGCTCTGATACAGACATGGATTCCATATAAAGGGCAAAACTCAAATGCGAAGCTGTCTGAGAAAGGTTTTCATTACTGAGTTTCCGGTTTCACCTATTTATCAATATTGCTTTTGCAAAGATTACAATTTGCTCTAATGTTCTGGTGCCTTGGTTTCCTTGTGTAGATAGAAATCTTTATACCATTAGGTATGTGCCGCTAACAGAGGTGCGGTCCATTCGTAGGCATACTCCGCCTCTTGGGTGGCAGTATGTAATTATTGTTTTGTCATCAGGTAAGAAGCCAACTCTTTTGGCTTTATGGTCAATGCTTATGTGATCATAATACTGACGTTAATCAACAGAAAATATCATTAATAAATATGTCTGAAACAGTCTCAGGATTCATATAACACGTGTGTGTGTGTGTGTATTATTTCTTCATAAGAAGGTTGCATCTGGCGTAAAAGTTTGTCACTATGCTTTTGCATGAATTTATAGTATTAACTAATTTGCTCTCAAGTTTTTTTAGGGGCAAGTTCACTAGTGGGAAAAAAAAATTCCCATCAAATCAATCGTTTCTTCTAATCTTGTCCTCTCATAAACCTCACATCGAGTTTAAAAAACGCCCACTTTTCTCCACAAAACATTTTTTTTACTTTCAAGTGAACATTCCCTAGATTTATTGGACTGTGCTTCTGTAAAGATTGTTTTAATAAGTTGTTTTGCAGGACTTGCTTACCCCCCTTTGTATTTTTACAACGGAGGAGTGAAGGAGTTCCTTGCTACTATAAAGCAGCATGCCTTTCTTATGAGGTCAGTTGTTGTCCGGTGTTATTACATGCTTATTATATTATTGTGTATTTGCATAAGCCATGCTACTGAAATTCACTGGCGAATAGTAGGCACAGTTATTGGTTCTTGTTGCTATTTTGTTTGATTAGAGTAGACAATGGAATGCATGGGAAGTTCTCTTAAACTATTCTTTTTGTGTGAAATTTTTTTACGGTTTATGCAAAAGCATTCTGTTGTGAGAAAGAAAAAGAAACTAAACCTAGTGTGATACGTTTCTGAAATCAAGAAGTCTATGTGCGCTGCTAAGTCTTGCATGTAGGAGGGAGTACATAGGATTCAAGTGTTAAAAGTTCTGGAGAATGTATGTGTCTTTTTCATCAGTCAGTCTAATATTTTTCTCTCAATCTTAGTAACAAAGAATAAGAACACGCTCCTTTTTTTACTTGATTCTTTGATTCCTCTCTTCAAATTATGTTTCTGACATTGTGCTACATCTTTTTTTTATTGATCTGAACATGCTCCCATCTTTTTGTGTGCTAGGATTTTGTTAATCCTTTTTTAATCACCTTGTTGAATACACCTTGTCAGGTCAGGAGAAGATGCAAATGTATTTCTTGTGAATGATTTCCAAAATCCATTACAGGTATGTAATGTCCACTTATTTTTTGGTGTCATGAGTTCATGATTGAAAATTCCCTTCTGATATGTTGCTCATGTCGATTGCAAAACCTTGTATTAGTAATAAAGTATTTTATTTAGCTCCATCTTGAGAGTCAATATGCGGTAGTTTATTTTTGTGTGTGGAAATAATAGATGGTCAATTAACGGAGTTAATGGTCAATGGGGTAGTTGTAGGTTTTGCCAATTTCAGGATTTTTTTATAGGTTTCTGAAACTTGGATATGGTAATTGCTAACTGTAGGTTTTGGCAAACCTCAGTTTTGTTTTGTTTTGTTTTGTTTTTTTGTAATTTACCCATAATAGATTGCTATTCTCTGTTGGTGGTTTATTGTTTTTCACAGTTGTCCGCCTACTCCTGTCTAGATATGTAGCACCTGTTCCAACTTTTCCATTATTTTCTTTCTTATCTGTCTAGGAAAATGGCAGAAATACCAAAAAAACCACCCAGTTATATGGCTCAGGTCAAATCAGTACTTTTTTTCACGTCCGGAAAAACCACTCAATTATAAAAATTGTTCAAATCCCCCACTTGACGTTTTTCATCGTTATTTTTTTCTGAAGTGGTCCCCAGAAACTTTTGAACCAAGCAAATAAACTCTCAAAGGAAATAAGCCACAAATACCACTGTCTGTAATAAATTATAAGCACAGAGCCAAAATGCTCAAGTATTCAGTATTCACGCATCCATGACAGCCTCCATTTAAGGACATTGACTTCACCGGTCAGAAAATAGATCAAAATAGTGTTGTTGGTTCAGATATCAGGAAAGTGAGGTGAAAAAGTATGTAAGGTAACCCATAGTATAGGACGAGTTAGTGATTTTTCTGTAGAAATTCGTAATGGAATATTCCGTTGCATGACAGGGTATTCTACCATGTTAGTGAAATTTAACGGGAATATGAGTTGGGTGGGAGATTTGACCAAATTTTACTGAGTAATTATTTCAGATCCAAAGTAAAAAAAGAAGAGAACGAAAAGGAAAATTGTGAGTGACCAGCTTGATCCAAGGCATATAAGTGGATGGTTCTTTTTTGGTTTTTCTGCCATTTTCATAATAAGTTAGCAGGTGGATGATACTGATAAGGTGTCAATATTAGGCATACACCTGGTGGTTAGGCATTTATGTTTTTTCCTTCTTTGATTTTATGGCAGAGAACTTTGTCTTCTTTGGAGCTTCCAAGGGCAGTTTCTCTATCAAGTGTGCCAGCATCATCTATTTCTGGTGGTGAGTCAGCTTCACTTGACAATCAAGGAATCACTGACGGGGGTATCCGTGGTGGATTTGGCAGCTTATCTCTGTATAATCAGAGGCCAAGGGCAAAGGTTAATGATCCTCGAGATATTTCTATACAAGTCTTGGAGAAATTTTCTCTTGTGACGAAATTTGCTAGAGAAACGACTTCTCAGCTTTTTCGTGAACCGCAAGACAATGGCTTTGGTGATTACGAAACAAAAAGCCACAGTCAGCCTGCACATGATTGTACCCCTCAGATAAAAGCTCCTGTTCCCTCGGATCCGCTGGAGGTAGTGATTGCTACTCCTTTAGTTCTTTTCAACTATATCCTAATTTACTCTTCTGAAGATAATACAGCTTAAGCTAGTGAAAAAATGAAGGTTTCTAAATGATACTGGCTGCATATGAGCCACTGACATTATTATGTTAATACTTGAACTTATATGCTTCTTGGAGAGGTACAGTTTTTTCTCATTGGGATTTATGTTGCACATAGTTTTCTGTATGGCTATGGGGTAGAATGGAATGCATGTTTGTTACAATTAAAATACTCTTTCATTCTTCTTTCTATGTCAGTTTGATAAGCTTTCGTTGGTGTGGGGAAAACCACGGCAACAGCCTATGAGATCTGAAGAGGTAAGGCAGCTAATGGCAATCTGTAGTTACGTCTTCGATCTTAATTTTTGTCCAAACTATTTCTTAAATCGCACAATTGTCTTTCTGCACTCTGAATTCCTCTCACTTGTTATGTACTTATGTATCTGTTTATTCTTTTCAGTGGGTTGCAGTCATGGATTCTGAAGGACGAGTGATGGACCCAGAAGCCTTAAGAAGAAGAATATTTTATGGGGGAGTTGAACATGAACTACGGAAGGAGGTATATTTTATGTTGTCATGAAATTTATATGAACATTTGGTTTGATATGTTTATAGCTATCACTTACGATGCATGGTTATAGGTCTGGCCATTGCTATTGGGTTTTCATGGTTATGAGTCAACATATGCAGAGAGGGAGTATCAAAAGTCTCTTAAAAGGTCAGAGTATGAGACTATAAAACACCAGTGGCAGGTTTGTTTCCGTCTTTTTACTTTTGGTTAACTGTTGGGACCATATTGTAATACTGCCTTTGTTGTTGCCTGACATAAATCGTGGTGATGGTACTTTCTCTTACTAAAACAATGCTATATCTTGACAGAGTATTTCTCCTGAACAAGCAAAAAGATTTACTAAATTCAGGGAGAGGAAAGGTCTTGTGGAGAAAGACGTGGTATGCACAGATTGGTGTGGTTTAGATGTTATGAGTATTTCCAGCCAATGTTTTAATTTCAAATGTTGATGATGGCTCTAGCTTATTTATCATCTTTCTTTGTGGTTAAGGTAAGGACTGATAGATCGCTTTCGTTCTATGAGGGAGATGACAATCCGAATATCAACCTCCTACATGATATTCTCTTGACCTACTCTTTCTTCAATTTTGATCTCGGTTATTGCCAGGTAATTTGCCTACTTTGCACATCTCTATCAACCCACGATGTTCTGATTTAAGTTTATCAGTGGAAATAGCTGCTATCTCTTGCTCTTGCTGGGTCGGACATGGCGGGGCATCCTCAACTACAGCAAAGTGCCAGTGTCCTTATTTCTCTCAGCCATCTTTTTTCATCAAAACTTCTTATCCTGATTTTCATTCTCCAACTGGTCTTGAGCGTGTGCCTCTCAGTTAATTAATGACCACCTAGAGCTGGCTTGGCTTTGGATTATTTAATGCATCTCCCCTTTGTCTATTATGTCAGGCTCTTTTGTGATTAACTGCTTTGTCTCCCTTCTTACAGGGAATGAGCGATCTGTTGTCACCTATTTTGTTTGTGATGGAGGATGAATCGGAATCGTTTTGGTGTTTTGTGGCTTTAATGGAGCGCCTTGGGCCAAACTTCAATCGTGATCAAAATGGAATGCATTCTCAACTTTTTGCAATATCTAAGGTCTCTTCTGTCGACTTTCTACCCCTTTTAGCATGCAACAGGACAAATCTTTGAGTACTGTTGCTATAGGAAGGCTAAGAACTTATATGATAAAAGCCTTCAGTCAATTGTCAATTCTGAAATATATATTCCAAGTAATGAACAAACATTTAGTTACATACATGCATTGCATACATATTCCAAGTCTTCTGGTAATTGAACTTTTCTGCTCTTTAGAAGTCTACACTATACTCCTTATGCTGAAGTTCATATTTGTTACTGAACAGATGCAGGTGTAGGGCATGCTTCTTTTTTCAGTGAATCTCTCTTTAATATTGATGTCACTGTTTAGCAAGGACATCACCTGGCTGACATGATCAAAAGATTTATAGATATTATGTAGTGTATCTCAAGCTGATTGAAAGTAGTACTAATGTCCATGAGTTTATTTGCATTAAGACAAAACTAGACACTGGTGAAGTTTGGTTGATTACTGTTTGGTTGGATTCTTGTTTTGCTTTTGGATTTTCTGGACTGGTCTCTTTGTGCATGCATTTTCATTAGATAAGCAATTGTGAATTGGTGCATCTTTGCTTCTTTCCAGCTGGTGGAGTTGCTAGATGCGCCGTTGCACAACTACTTTAAGCAGAAGGACTGCTTGAACTATTTTTTCTGTTTCCGCTGGGTTTTGATACAGTTCAAAAGGTGACTCTTCTTCCTCTTTGAATTCATGTATTGTTAGTTATACTACTGCAGTAGTAATTTTATGTGATGAGGTGTTATTCATCCTCAGGGAACTCGAATATGATGACACGATGCGGTTGTGGGAAGTATTATGGACGCACCATCTGTCGGAGCATCTACACCTCTATGTATGTGTTGCAATCCTGAAGCGCTACCGAAGTAAGATCATCGGGGAGCAAATGGACTTTGACACACTGCTCAAGTTTATCAACGAACTAAGTGGCCAGATCGATCTCGATCCAATTCTCAGAGATGCAGAAGCTTTATGCATATGTGCAGGCGAGAATGGAGCTGCTTGCATCCCACCTGGAACACCTCCGTCGCTACCTGTGGTTGATGGTTCATATGGTTCATTTTATCCCCAACAGGACGAAGTGCTATGAGCGTTGTCTTTGATCCTATGTCTGCATTAGAGATACATACACATTGTCTCATCTGTAAATGCTTTTAGGACAGCGGCGCTGGACATAGCTCATGTCTTGTTCGTTATAATTTTTTTTATAAAAAAAATGGATTCTTAATTTCATGTGCATGCAGTTGGTTTACTTCTTAATTCATGTGCTTTAACCATAATGACAAAGCCTTTAGTAGTAGAAATATTTGATGCAACATTCATCACTCTCCCTCTGATACTACAGTAAATCGTTGTGAACAAGTTGAACATTGACTCATGGTTGGTATTGTAGGGGGTGATGATTGAAATCTAAGTAAAATACACATGAGATATGACCAATGACAACATTAGTATATTTTAATATAATATAGAATCTCCTTGCTAACTAAAAAACATTAATCTATTTTAAAAAAACTGAATGGGACAACGATTTAGAGACGAAGGGAGTACTAGTCCTAAAAATACTCGGCACACAATTTGGTGCTTATATATCCAGATGACAAGTTGATCTCATCTACTAGTGAATTTAAATTGTGTTATACCTCATCAAAAAAACAAAACAAAACAAAACATAACAAAACGTGTTGTACACTCCTCTAAGAATAATTATACGTTCGATTTTCTATCTTATATATATATATATGATTCTAACTGTTGTAAGAAAAAAGTTAATTTCTATTTTAAAAAGAATTATCTAAATTAAAATATGTTTATTTAACATTTTACATATAAATTATTTAAATATACATTCTAAAACATTGAAGTATCTACAAATATTGTAGATTAAATGTTAATGTATCAATTATTTTGTGTCAAATGGAGTATTTAATTTGTTGGACTGAATACTACTCCTTCCGTCACATAGAGATGAGATTGTAGGATTTGTTTGGGATATACTCCGTATTAAGGAAAGTGTGAGAATAGTAGTGTGTTGACAAAATTACCCTCATGAAAAATAAAGAATGAGAAAATTTTGTGGACCTCAATTATAAGTTGAGTGGATGAAAGATAAAAACTTGTAGGTCCATGGTGTAAGATGAGAGGATAAAATGGTAAAAATGTTAATAAAAAAATTATGTTTTAGGAAAATTGGCAACCTTTGTGAGACGATCCAATATAATAATGTTGACAATCTTTGTGGGATAGAGAGTAATTAATAATCCTTGTGAATTGCTATACTGGCTTAGGAATTAATCTACAACCACTGTAAGTATATCCTAATATATTTTCAATCCACCCTATATTATTCTTCATTCAATACTTATATAGTGAGCCGCTGCGTTGGGTTATTACATGGAGTCAAAACCATATAACATAGCTTAAAGGCAATCTCATGCGATGGGGGCCATAACATAGAAGGTGTCAATGCACATCCACAACTTCCCACATACCCAATTCGTAACCATTGCATCAGCCGCAATCCACCCTTGCAAATGGCCACCATGCCTTCCACAACCCATCTACAGATCTATCCGCCATTCTCTCTTGATGAAGTATTGTGGGTTATTAGGACAACTGTGATATAGTCTCATTTTCAACTGCTAAATTTTTTGTGGTTATCTTAATATGTGTAGCTCAAACTTATTTTTATGTATGACATATTTTATCACTAAATTTCTTAACTCTACATCAAACAAATGAGTAAAATTCGCACCGGGTCCCTCTTTTTATGTTTGTGACCTATTTTAGTCCCAGTTCAAATTTTTGCTTCAAAATCGTCATATTTTTAAGTTACGTGTCTCATTCCGGTCTTTTTCATCAAATTTTTCCGTTAAAATGGACGGTTAAGGGTGAAATGACCTTTTTACCCGTAGTTAATTGCTTCAATACACTGAGTGTTTTTAGATTTAATCAATTATACCCCAACGTTTTTAAAAAGTTGATCCCAACCCCCAAAATTTATATTTGAAACTTTAACCGTTCAAATCTCCTCCAGCCACCTGAATCCTTGAGCCTCGACATCTTCTCTGACATCGTCAAGCCCCAAGCTACATCGCCTCTCCGATCAACGGCATGTCCTGGATCGGCCGGTCCGTTATCACCACCGACACACAACCGAAGCTCGTCGAACAGGTTCGTCTCTTTGCCCAATTGAAACGGACGAAGGCCAAATGTGACGCGCTCTTGGTCTCCGGCGCGTGAGGTACATTGACGTTTGCGAGCGGCGGGAGGGTAAGGTCCTTGTGGGGGATGAACAGTCCCGGATTCGACGGAAGCAAGAGACCTGAATAGAGTTTTTCTTGAGTTCGACAACGTTCAATCGAAACCATGGGGGACGCCGAACCATGAGAGGAAGAAATGGTCAACCCCAAGAGTTCGGTTCCAGTAGATGAATTGGATTCTGAAGTGTCCGACGACTCGCGCGGCGGCCCGTGTGGTTAGATCGGCGTGGAAGTTGAAATCTCCTCAAACTTACAGATTTGTGGAGTTTGAGGGTTCATCTGTAAGTTTTGGAAACACTGGGATAGAATTGATTAAATTTAAAAACACTGAGTGTATTGAAGCAATTAACTAAGGGTAAAAAGGTCATTTCACCATCAACCGTCCATTTTATGACAAAAAAATTTGATGGAAGTGACCGAAATGAGACACGTAACTTAAAAATATAACGATTTTGAAGCAAAAATTTAAACTAGAATATGTCACAAACATAAAAAGAGGGATCCGACGCAAACTTTACTCTCAAACAAATAGTATATAAACTATTTGAGATCAATTTTCTATATTATGTCAATTTTTTTTCCTCCATGAGCAACGCAGGTATATAAACTAGTTTAGAACCGGTAACTCTGACCACCTAGCAGACGAAATGGATGGATATAAAATACTGAACCTACCGATTAGCGAGTAGTATGATAGACGAGTTTGCAATAATGCAAAATCTATTACTGTCTTTATCTCTAAGTTTTTTTACCTATTTTGTTTTTGAACTGATCCTAATCTTTTAGCTAATCCTAATATATATGGTTGGATAAATCAAAAATATTATCCAAAAAAAAAGAGGCAGCAAACTTTATGCTAAAAAGCGACACAAGGTTTAGACTTCAGAGTTAGACAATGGCGTGCCCCAACCTTTCCTAGCTTGGTAGGAATTTTTTTCTCCATACTCCCTTCCTTCGTCACAAATGAATTATCGTAATATCAAAATATTTTATTTAAATAAACATCACTCACTCCATGGAGGGAGTATTATGGTGTATTTTGTTTAAATGAGTTAATAATAAAAAATAATGTTTAATTTACACACAAAAATTAAAAATGACAACCTTCTTGGAACAAAATGAATATTATAGTGTATTTTGATCAAATAGTTTCAAAAGGTTTAGAATGATTCAATTTTACTTTATTACTCTTACTTATTTTATCCACTCAATAAAAATTACTCTTATCTTACATGTATATATAGTTTTTATCTTCAAGTTAACACAGGTTCTTAATTAATATAGAAATTAAATTTGTGCAGCCACGGAGGCGGAGGGAGTATTTTTTTAGTGAACGCAGTCTGTATTTTCCATCAGACGTATTGGCACAAAAACAAACCAAACACGTGGAAAGGTTTAAAACCCAAAAAAAGGAATAAAGAGGAAAGCAAATGGTACGTGCGGTGCATGGAACGAAACGTGAGCAGAGCCGCATGTGATCCCAACTTCCCCTTTCTAGATAACACCAATTACAAGTTTGAAATTGAAAGCTAGGAAAAAAAATGTCCTTGTTTTATCGCACTCAACTCAAAAAGTGACGTGCGCCTGGTTCCCAAACGAGGAAAATGAAGGAAGAAATGAAATGATCCGAGAGAGAGGGACACTCATCTCATCTCATCTCATCTCATCTCGCAATATACAACTTCTTCCATATCGCGATATATTGATAAATTGAGGCGATATTCTCAGTCACGTTCTTGCGTTCCCTGTTCTTCAATCTACCTACTCTTTAGAGTCAGGGTCAACAAGGATTTCTTCTTATGTGTTCGTTCAAATTACACTTTGGTCCCCTAAGTTTAGAAATAGACAATTGTTAGCGGCAGCTTTTATTTATAACATCTTATAAGTCATTGACAATGAGGGCAAGGTTCAGCAGCCTATACCATGTATAATGTATTCCTCATATAAAGGTGGTTTCTTTTTAAAAAGGAAACTTTTTTACTTTTGAAATTACTAAATTACCATATCTCAATTTCCTTTTTTATTGTACAGTTTATATCAAAATTTACAAAAAATATCATTTCTCTCCGTCCTATAAAGATTGTCAACTTTGTTTTCCCATTTCTCATGTATTTAGTCTATAAAAATATTTTGATATAGAAAGTTAAATAATTTATATGAGTATCATCATTTATAGTATTGATTTTTTAAATATTTATTTTTGAATTTTTTTCATTATATATTATATATAGTTTTAATTTGAGTCAAACACTCAAACAATATTAAAGTTAAATCCTACAACTTTGTGGGATAGAGGAAGTAGTATTCACGTCAATTTCAAATTTATTCAATTACTTGATCAGCGCGAGATTCTTTTTTGGCAAGAATGAAAATTAATTTCTGAAGAATTGATATTGAATAATTTATTGAACCATGCATGGAATGGGCATCAATAAATCAAATGGAAGGGTGAGAGATCGATAAGTGACTTTGAGTCCTAAAGCTCTGCAAAATTAAAGTTTATATTTGAGTCATGAATATATTCTGTATACACTTTTTCCTTTAGAAATCTCTGTTTTCAGTTATCATGTTTCCTACTACATTAGATATTGCATTTGTGTGGAAGAAAGAAAAATAATACTCCCTCCGTTCCACGAAGAATGCACATTTTTTTTACTGTTTCAAATTGCAGTGTTTAACTCAAAATTTAATTATGATAAACAGTGAGAAAAAATCCAAAAAAATATATCTAAAATATTTAGATTACAAATTATAAGAAGCAAATGAATTATTTAATTTAAATTTTTATGAATTCATAAAAATAAATCGTAAATTGAATACTGTGAAAACAAAAAAATGTGCAATATTCGTGGATGGATTGAGTAATAATCTAAGATGCTGATTGACCATGCCTAACGTCGAACTGCTTCGACAAGGAATTGGTAGCCAAATCAGTTTGATTAGATTTTTAAAATCACTGTAAAACATTTTTAAAAATAGCAGGAGGTATTTAGGTTTCTAAAACATGTAAGGTACAAATATCATTTGTACCGAACCTAGAGGGAACAAGAAAATTTTACCGGATAAATTACAATAAGGGTATGTTCACCATTCAAATTTCCAAAAATAATTTCTCAACTTTCTCATTTTTAATATATAAAATAACATTAAATTCATCAATTTTTTCTACTCACATACATCTCATCTTTCAATCGAGACACATATCCCAAAATTTCTCAAAATTATTTTCCAAATTCATTTGAACACACTCTAAAAGAGCTGGACTCTGTACAATAAGAAAAAAATATTATCCTCCACTCTATTTACGAAAATTGCATTGTTGATGAATAGTGGTCAACCAATGAAGTTGTGGCACATCATCAAATGTTGTGTTTTTTTTACTTTCTTGCCTTTTTTTACATTAATGTATTTCATCTCTAATTACTTTATTTGCAAACTTTTGTATTTTCTTAGTTGTTAAAGTTTAATTATGTGATTTTGTATTTCCTTTTTTTAGTGGGGTGAATTAAAGCTAATAAAATTGCACTGTTGATGAATAGTGACCAACCAATGAGGTCATGTCACATCAGCAAATGTTGTGTTTTTTTTACATTAATGTATTTAATCTCTAATTATTTTATTTTCAAACTTTTGTATTTTCTTAGTTGTTAAAAGTTTAATTATGTGATTTGTATTTCATTTTTTAGTGGGGTGAATTAAAGCTAATATGATAACTTTTTAAACCTAAATATATTTTTCACCTATACTTTTAGTGGCCAACCAATGAGGTTGTGCAACATTGTTTTTTGTTTGTTTGTTTTACATTAATGTATTTAATCTCTAATTATTTTATTTGCAAAATTTTGTATTTTCTTAGTTGTTAAAGTTTAATTATACTAAAGTTTAATTATGTGATTTTGTATTTCCTTTTTTTAGTGGGGTGAATTAAAGCTAATATGATAACTTTTTAGACATGAATATATTTTTCACCTATACTTTCATATTTTTTGCATGAAATTATATCACTATCTATAACAGTTTTCGCTTAATGTTACAACATTATCAAACTTTTTAGATCTAAATATATTTTTCACCTACGTCTTTTACATTTTTTGCATGATACCTAATGAAAATCGCATTGTCGAACCAATGAGGCTGTGCCACATTATCAAACATTTTTTGTTCCTTTTATTGCCCTCTCTTTTTTTCCTTTCGTTTATTCAATAGTATAATTTGCATATTTAGTTTCACGTTTTACTTTTTTGTTAGGCTTATGAAATTTCTTACTCATTTAATTGTCTTTTATTCCTCTATTTGTATGGATGGTGCGAATGGAAATAAATTATATGCATTAATTAATGATTAAAAATCACATTAGTTAGAGGTAACACCTTAAAATAAGTCGTAGGCATAATTTTTTTACCTAATTAATTTTTAATTTGTCATATATTTCATGAAAATTGCATCATCATTTATGACCAATTATAACTTTACACAATTGTTGAAAATCTCTTGATTAAAAAGATTTCATCTATAAAGCGAACTCATCCTAATTTGTTACAAACGTTTTCCTTATTTGGATTGTTGAAAGAACTAACTATCACATTTAACTTTTAATGATTAAACTGATACGATAAAATGTAGTCTTAGGCCTAATTTTTTTTACCTAATTAATTTTTACCTTTACATACTCCCTATGTACCCCATTAATTGATCCATTTATTTTGGTTGTTTTACAGTATTTAATCTATGATTTTATTTAGGAATATCTAGACATGTAAAATTAAATAATTTACATACACATCATAATTTGAAATACAAAGTTTCTAAATAGATTTTTTTTTTAAAAAAAATTCACTATTTATCTTTATGAAAATTTGAGTCAAACATTGAACCTTGAAACACCAAAAATAAATGGATCAATTAATGAGGTACGAAGGGAGTATATTTCATGAAATTGCACAATCATTTATGACTAATTCTAACTTTACATAATTATTGAAAATCATGTTGGGTAAAAAGTATTCATCGATTAAGCGAACTCATTCTAATCTGCTACAAAAGTTTTCTTTATTTGAATTGTTGAAATAACTAACTACCGCATTTAAATTTTATTTCTCATCCTTGAGCACATTGATCTTTGAAATGTCAAAACAAATAATCAAATGAGAAATTTTTTGGCCTAATGTTGTTACGTGTCATGATTATTTACATTCTCATATATTTCTTGAAATTATACTTTCATCTATAATCCAATTTTGCTCGATGTTATAAACTTATTAAATTCTTATAAATTTTGCAATCTACATCCGCTGCGAAATGCGGGTAAAGTAAACCTAGTATATATATATATTAAAGTTTTTAACTATTTATTTTTGTAAATATATTTGAGTAAGACAATGAATCTTGAAACATGAAAGTCAAATATATAGAATGGAGGGAGTATTTTTTTTTACTTTAACCTCTTTCATCTTTGAAATATAAACAATAATATCCCTTATTTGTTAGGACCCAAAACCCCGCCCAAAAATAAATGGGCAAAAGAGGAGTCTCGATTCCTAACACCCGAGACCGATGACAGCTTTTAAACTATTTAAAGAAAATAAATAGAATTTTTACTAGTTTTAAAAGGAAAATAAAATTTACAAAATCAAAATATAATTTCAAAGTTGAAGTGTGTACAAGATAAAGAAGAAACAAATTTCTAAAAGTCTAGTCCTTCTCTTGGGGTTGTGATCTCCAGACTCTGAACCATCATTCTCGATCTTCTTTCCAGTCTTGATGAAAGCCAGGTTCCTTGCAAGTTTGATATGAGGGGCATGAGCATGAGTAATATGTATAAAACTAGCTTACATACCCGCTAACGGCACGAGTTATCTATTTTAAATATAATAGCTTAAAGTCCGGCTTCATCATGGAACAACTATTTTGAATATTAACTTATTATGTAATTAACACGTATAAATAAAATGTCATCATAAACATTTAAAATTTCAAAAAAAACATATACATGGATATGAACATTAACGTTTAATCATCTGAATACATGGATGTGAACATTAACGTTTAACCATCACAAGCGGGACCGAAACTTCTCCACAAAATGAAGCAACATTAAGCACAGACTCCTAACACAGTAATGTCTGGATAATGGAGCACAAAATTTAACCATAGTGATGAACATATGTATCTCATATACAACCATCTTTATGGGAATTAACATTCCTCAACCTAGCCTAACCTCAAAATAGATTGCTTCTATTGTCAAGTTTGCAAACATGGCAGCAGATTTCCCGCTTATTTAGCCATAATTTAAAACAACCGGAATAAAAGTCTACTAGAGATGGCGATAACATGATGTGTCAACATCAAGGAAAGAAATGAAATAACATTTTAAACCTGATGGATTCTTTGTCCATCATTTGTAAAAGGAATGACAATGCATGAAGATATGGAGCAACCAATAGAATTGTTTAAACTATGTAGGAGACAACCAAATAATCATCCAATGTAAAAATAAAATAAAATAGATCAACTCATCCAAAACTATTTTGATTACCATTTATATATCATTTTTTAGCTTGGAAGCGATGTATTGTATGTCGTAATAGCCACCTGCAACCAACAAATGTCCATCAAATAGCCAATAAAACTTCATATCAACTATACACAAAGCTAAATTATTCAAAAAAATTGCACTCACAAAATTTACAGCTATGTCAGTCAATTGATCTACCGATGCTTCGTATAACAACATAGAAATAGATGGGAGCATTGACGAAACTATTCAATGACAGGGGGGTGCTACAGCCCCCCAAGTTGACAGGGTATAGGGTATACGGTAAAAATTATGAGGATTAATGTAATAATTTATCCACTAACTCCCAGTTAATCCAAAATAATTTTTAAACCTACTTATTACTAAACCCCAACCTAAATAGTCCATTTTTTCACACACCCAAATTGCATCCATAAAAGAAGTCAACTCAACTTGTTTAGGTAAAAAAAAATTTGGTCCATGTTTTCTATTTACAGTTTTATCTAAGTCATTTAAATTTGATATGTTGTGGTTTGGGACCATGTCTAATTAATCTTTAATTTTCGTTTAATAATATTTTAGTATATTTAATTTGGATTTTTGTGCGGTAGTTTTTGTGAGATTGTTTGGATATAATTAAATTTTTATTACTAATCCATTTTTATTTTTGTACTTGTCATGAGTTTGAGTTTATTATTTCACACATTTCTCTTTTTTTATTTATTAATTTTTCACTGTGTTTTGTTTCTTTATTTGGAAATATTACTTTCTATAAAAAATCAAGTAAAAGAAATAAAAATGAACTCATGATACCAATTTGATTGTATGAATTTGTATTATTATTTTTCTACATAAAAGGTTAGCAAACTCAAAAAATTTCGTAGGTTTGTTTTTATGTTCTCAATCGAGTTAGGTGAAAATGATTAGTGGCGGCTTCATTGGAAAACAACGTCACTAACCTCCATTACTTCAACTATTACTATATATGTAAGTTGGTCTGCGTTCATTATAAAATGGGTTAAGGCCGACGTTTTATAATTACAAATTCCAATCCCTAATTTAATCTACCCTCCGGCCCCCCCAACTTTGAATTCCTGGTTTCGTCACTGGATGGGAGGATATCCACCATATAATAATGACAAAAACACATGGATGAGTAGAGACACATTTGTTCTTAATGTTGTTCCGACAACTATTTTCAGAATCTATTTGATTGGCTCAATACCCATAACCACATGTGTTTCAAATTTCTAAGAAACTGTAGAGTGACTTTCTTGGCAATTTCAAACCCATCAACGGGATGCGGGGAGGCATCCCTGCAAAACCACCAATAGTTGTGACCACGACATTTTAAATAGAGTAGCAAGAAATTCATCCCAATTTGCATAAAAAACATCACTTGCAACACACATATGCATCTTAATATGCCATGCACATAACAGAACAATCAAACTAAAGCAGAATAGTAACTTCCAGAACTTATACATAGCATGTATCAAATTTTTGGGTGATCGAGTCTAATTATAAGTTTAAGTAACTTTCTCCATAACTTAAACGTGACATGTACCAAATTTTATGATGACTGAATCAATTTATAAAACTCATACATGATAATTTTAGTAGAATGTCTAATTTAACAGTTTATTTGGATTAATGTATTCACAAAAAATACACCAGTGCAAATGATCGTTGCTCTATAAAAATAAATTTCAACATAGGCATATAACAGAAAACTCATGCAGAAGGTAACTTTCTCTGAACTCCCTCATATATAGTACAAGAGTTAGACTAAAATTTTTCCAGATAAGAACCTACCTATTACCCAATTCACCGAATTCACCCATGGATCTGGTAAAGCAGGACGCCCATATCCCAGTGATGAAACAGCCATGGCAAGAAACATCTATATATTCTGGGGAAAAATACATAGCAGCAGACTGAAATCAACCTATTGTACTTGCTCAGATTTGTCACTTCCATGCCTTTAGACACCGCAACCTTGCATATTGAAGAACCAATAAATCCACTTCCTCCTATGGCTACAGCCTAAATGAGAGAATGTTGGTGAACAAACACATAGTTCTAATTAACTTAGAATTGGATCAAAAGACCAACAAAACATTGATGATCCGCGACAAAGCAAACACACACTCGTTGGCTCTTCCCATCAGCAACATCTCTTGTCCGTTGTCTAAAGTCCTCTTTTACACTTAGGCCAGCTGAGTAGTTGCATTTCACATCAAACTTAGTGAAGCTGAAATAAGCAATCAAAGTTAAATACATGCTAGAGGTGCTCGTTCAACGAACTAATAGTTGGTACGGCGGTTAAAATTCCATAATACTCTAAAAAATGCTCCATATCACCGACTACAGATAGAACTCGAAAAGAAGCACAAGGAATTGAAATCACCTTGACACCGATCTGGAGCTCATTCACTGCCTGAGAATCCCTCTTTGCATCAAACATTATTTAGCATCAAAAGCAGTCCAATAAACCGGATGAATGAAGAAACTGTTTGTTGGTGAGATGGAAAAAAATATAACACTGATGCAAAGGAATACTAGATTTTAGAACTGCAGTCATGAGTCATGTTGTATAATTTCATTTCCAGATAACTCACCTAGCCTTGTATGCTTTGTTGTGATGGTTCCATCTATTTTATTGTACCTTGAGCAGTTAAATTTTCAAAAAAAACATGTCCAAAAAGTGATTGCATGCCAGCTGCATTGGAAATGCCGAATTGTTCAAAATGGGTAAAATATGAAAATACCAGTCCTTGCACATTCCCTTGAGCCTCATAATAGCTATATTAAGAGTCTTCCCATTAGAACCCAACCTTTCTCGCATAAGTATAACTACAGATTAAGAGCCATGAATGAAGAAAGAGAGCGAGGAAAGGAAAGAATAACAGTGTGAAAAAAGAAAGAAAGAAAATCATGAAAGAAACGGAAAGCCATTTAAAAAAATTAATGGTATGTATTAGTACTCATCGAAACTTACCATTAAAACGTTAAGTTGGCCATGTCATTAAAAAGTAGTATCACAATCAGTGGATGATTTTAATACATGTCTGTCTAAAGCATGTAAATTTTCATCATAAATTACTCATCAAAACTTACCTAATTGTTTAACTTCTTTAAGCTTCTCCTTTATCTGCGTTGACAGCTCTGCACTTTAGATGTCTGCTAAAAGCACCAAAACATATGAATGCAGCTTCTCCATTTTCATTGTATCTCTGCTCTCTTGAAGAGGGGCAGCAAAACACCATAGTATTAGCAATAATGAAACGTATAAACGCAGGTCACTTTTGATCATAAATTGAGCAATAGACTGCAGGGTAAAGGAATAGAATAGGTCATTACAGTGCCAAAATGGATGCAATTAGAAAATTGAAGCAGAGGTAAACCAAATCTTTGACATCATGGAGTTGCCCGTTGTGCTTTGGGAAGATAGGATGGAATCACCTATTTGCTTTTTCCAGTGAAGCAATTTTTTCATTCTTCACCTTGATTTCATCACTCAACATTTTGATCTAAATCTTAAATACAGAACAAAAGAAATGAATGGGAGGAAAATTAGATTGGGTTCAAGAAAAAAGAGAGGTGGAACACTCATAAACCAATAGTAGCACCCATGAGACCTAAATCTGTGGATTTTGGGGGTTTCTTGCTGCCTCCTCTGACGATCTTTTTAAATTACTTGAATATAGCTAGTGCCACTGTAAAAATCTTATGTTACCTCCCCAGAGCACAATTGTCCCGCCGTCTCGTACATCGTCCGTCGATTTGCCGTATCGCGCTGTCGAGACTTGCTCATCGAGTGCGGAGACTTGCGCCGCCAATGTTGCCACCGATTCCATCATGTTTTTTATCTCCACCGAACGCAGCCCTTCGTCATTGTCCTTCCTCTCACTCTCATCGTCAATCGCAGCAGACACGGCTTCAATACGATGAAGGCAAGTTTCAGGTTGAAAATCGAATCACGAAGAAAGGGAGAGTAGAGGCAAAAGGAAGTGAAAAGACGAATGATAAAAGAAACGGAAGGGGGACTGGAAACAAATTGCGATTATTGTGCTCTTAAATTGGACATTGATGAGCGGATGGAGAGGAAGGCCGAGAAAATGGTAATTGGAAGCGTAAAAAATGGTAGGCTGTATTAATATTTCATTAAAACTTATTATTTATAAATACGAAAAAAGAAAAAACCATAGGTGATGGGCCCTCTAAAATTGTTTCCCTCATGTAATAAGATATATAATACGGAGTATATAGTTAATAGTAGATTGTTTTAATTACTAATTAAAATTTACCATAAAATGAGAGAGAATTGATTGGAATTAAATCTATATTAATTACTGATTAAAATATACCATAAATGTTTTATTAAAAAAACTGAAGTGGTCCTACGTGATGCTGACTTGTCACTCTAAAATTGTAGTGTTTGAATTTTTTTGTTGGCACTTTGGGCGGGAGGCTCCTATAATATAGTATATTAATAGTAAGGAACCCGTAAAGGAAGAAAACAAAGAGAGAAAGGTTCAGAGTCACTTACAGGGGCGGGTGGCCACCCCCGGTTAGGAAAGGTGAGAGCCTGTCACTGAAGAATCTTAAAAAGATCTCATGAGAGATCCTCAAAGGTTTCCTCAACCAGGTGCAGAACCACTTCCAAAACCTCTGCTACAATCTTCTTTTGCATCTACACAATGACAACCACGGTTAATAGTAAAGCCGGTTTGTCCTAGGGCTGGTTGGCTAGGTGACTTTATCTAGATTGCTTTTAGTTATCTTAGCGTACAAGAATGGGTAGGAGACATGCCAGGGTTTAATCAAACAGCAGACATGGCAGAATGGTATGCCAAAGAGATGAGAAGGTATATATGGATCTGGGTACCGAGAGCAGACAAAACATCTTAGCTGCATGATGCTAGCATACTTGAAATGCAAGCTATCCTAAATGGATGCTACAGAACTACACCTTAATTCACTAGCATGATATACTTCTATATGACTGAAAGATGTAGCATGAATATGGCAGCATGTGCTTAAAGACACAAGGCGGAGACTAGCAGATGAAGAACACCTGCAAAGCTATAAGCAAAAACAGGCTGAAGTATGGCTGAGGTGTTCATAACCTCAGCTGGCCAGAAAGGAGTCTCAGACTCCCAGTACACAAGCAGGAACATATATTTGATAGTAAGGCAGCAGCACTAGAAAGTACAATTGAACAAGAAAACGTACCTTGGCATTTAGCAAAATTACACTTTACTCATAAGGAGCCTTACCGAGAAGGATTCTTCTTCTTCTTCTCATGTACCTTTCTTAAAATTCTTCCGTGAAACGCTTCGCCGGACCAGCCTCCTCGATTGCCTCTGCCGAGTTCGAGCATCAAAGTAGAGCCCGGCGGTTGTTTCCAACATCAAGTCTCAAGCTGGGTGGTGTAGTAAACTGTTGCAAGCCTCGCTACCTCTGGTTTGATGGAATTCGTTGCCGGTGAAGAGAGAACCTCCGTGATGAAGCAGCAAATCGCTTTGCCGGAAAATTGGCCGACGGCTCCTCCTCCTCCGATTGTTCTCTAACAGCCTCCAATGCAGATATTTTCTTGTTTTAATGTAAATTTCGACTCTGATTCTCACTTTTCAGCAACATGCATCTTCACTCAATTCCTTCTTCTTACCCTGCCTTCGTCGAGCAACTCCTCCGAAAAATGGCCCCCCAACTCATCTCTGCCTCCTCCCCTTTTATTTCTAAATGCAAATTAATAATATAATTAATCAGCCCTTGAACTTTTACCTTATTTATAAAAGACCCATCTCTATTCTTCTCTTCATGACAAGTGTCTAATCTTTTCACATTTGTCACCAACTCTTTTAATTATTTATAGCCTCCTCCATTTTCCAAATCTTCTTTGAAATTAACCCTTATCTTCTTATTTTCTTGCAAATCATCCAAAACTCCGTAACCTCACAAATCAATCTTTCACTTAAGTAAAGTTCCCAGTTTTTAAATCTCGAAATTTTCTAGATAGTTTTATTCAAGTTATAAATCATTTATTTCTCTCAGTTGGACACGTCCGAGAGGATGGGTCACAACATTATTGATTCTTAAATATGCAATTTTTATGTTTTATATGGGTCTTGATGATAATTTTATGAGGTGAAAGTACTTTCTTTCATCTTTTTAATGGCCCTCGAACGCCTGACATTTTGGAAGCACCTCGAATACATCAGACTTTAACAATTTGATCAAAGGCAGGACCGGTGAAAGTACTTACTCTCTAAGAAAATAACGGTTCTCAACCAATATTTGATCAATTACCCGGATCGGTTGAATCTTAAACCATAATTCGTACGGTTTCATCCACGATTCACTTTCTAAAACCATGCATGAGAGTAAAAATGAGCTTTCCCAATTGTAAAATAAATAGAGAGAACTTGATGGTTTTAGGCCCCATTTGGTAGGCTTAAGCCATTAACCTAAGTTCAATATATGTTTTTCTGTGTGCATATTTTCTTATGTTTATTACTTTTAAACATATATTTATTTATATTTGAGTAAAATACAATTAAATTCTTCATATATTTATCTATTTAGTTGGCTTAAGCTTAAGCCAACCAAATAGCCTCTAGTTTTAAAATGTGTGAGGTAATGAATGATACTAGTAAGTTTGTAAAATTAAGGCTATGTTTATTTGAGGCAAGCATTGATGAATTCGAGGATGTTTTGGGTGTTAAAAATTGAAAAAAATATGAATTTGATGAGAATTGATGTATTTAAGGATGTTTTGGGTATTGAAAATTGAAAAAATAAGAATTTTATTTCAAAAAATTATTTGATGAAACTTAAGATCTCCACATCATGTCAAAGGAGTATTGCCACTCAGCTATCTACTCGGACACAAAACAATAAAATGAACCATTGTTTTTTGAACCGCGTAGTAGGATTAGGATTGGGAAGAAGAAACCTCAACATACTAATTACGATCATAAAATGCACGCAAATCCAGCTGGATCCGTATAAATAGCGCAGATACGCTATTCAACCTATCACTAAACGTATCACTACACTGATAAGCAGCTGGTCGTATCACAGAATTATCAATCAAAGCGTTGCTCGGTTTCAGCTCATCTCATCTCATCTCGTTTGGTTCACGGTATATGATTTGTCCGGTACCCTCATTTTTTTGTTGTTTCTCTTTCTTCAAATCCCTAATTCGCTCTATAAATACTCACCATACATACGAGCTCAGAGAGAAGAAGACCAGAAAGACAAAAACCAGAGAGAGAGAAAGAAGCTTTTCAGAGAGAAGAAAACAACTTGCCTCAATCGCGGTCTCTCTTTTCCTTTCCCGCTTTGTTAAATTCCCCGATCTAAGTTTTCAATCTGATCCTGACCTAGCCGAAGGTACAATCTGGTAATTTTTCCCTCTCAATTACGTTGAATTTGTTTATCATTTCTGTTTGTCGTAATCTGCGGAGCTTCGTGATTTCGACCTTTCTGGGTCGCTGGAGCTGTGATTGATTCGTGGAAAGCTCAGATCTTTGGCTGGTTGTGTCGGTTTCTTGTACAGGGGAATACGGAATCATGTCTTCCCTTAGTAGGGAGCTCGTGTTCTTGATACTTCAGTTCCTCGACGAGGAGAAATTTAAAGAGACTGTTCACAAGTATGCCCCGCCTACCTTTTTCGTTTGTCGTATTGATGAGCATTCTGCGGTTTATGTGTTTTCTTGACGCGTTTCTGTTAACTAGGTTGGAGCAAGAGTCTGGGTTCTTTTTTAACATGAAATTTTTCGAGGAAATGGTGACAAATGGGGAGTGGGAGGAGGTGGAGAAGTATCTTTCTGGGTTCACAAAGGTTGATGATAACAGATATTCGATGAAAATTTTCTTCGAGATACGCAAGCAGAAGTACCTGGAGGCCTTGGACAAGTAGGTTTCGTTGACCACATTGAAAAAAAATAATTGGGATTTAGAAACTGATTCATCCACCACTCTGTATCCGCCTGGATTTTTGGCAGAATGGACATCCCTTCCATTTGCTGATAACTCCCATAAAAATATGCAGGCAAGACCGTGCTAAAGCAGTTGACATTTTGGTCAAGGACTTGAAAGTCTTTGCTGCATTTAACGAGGAGCTTTTCAAGGAAATTACTCAGCTATTGACATTAGAGAACTTTAGGTATGCAGTAATATTGATTTTTTGTTTTGTTTCATAACAAGGTTTTCTCAACTTAGAAAAGTATTCAGATGAGTGGGTATGTTGATGTTAATTTGCAGGAACAATGAACAACTGTCAAAATATGGAGATACTAAATCTGCTAGGGGGATAATGCTTTCCGAACTAAAGAAGTTGATAGAGGCTAATCCTCTATTTCGTGATAAGCTTCAGTTTCCACCCTTGAAAAATTCGAGACTGAGAACACTAATAAACCAGAGGTATGAAGTTGTTCCTCTTCATACTAGCATTCTTTAAACAGACTTAGCAACTTGCTGTTCTCTCTGGTAGTCCTGGATGCTAACATATTCTTTCATCAATTGTAGTTTAAATTGGCAGCATCAGCTTTGCAAGAACCCTAGGCCAAATCCTGACATCAAGACTCTTTTTGTTGACCATAGTTGTGGACAACCAAATGGTGCACGTGCTCCATCCCCTGTCACTAACACTTTAATGGGTGCCATGCCGAAGGCTGGGGGTTTCCCACCATTGGGTGCTCATGGTGTATGTAAACCTAATTAATGCTACAGGTTCTTTAATGTCTTTCTAGTATCCGGGCTTCCTTTTTACTTAATTTGGTTTCTTTGATAGCCATTTCAACCTACACCTGCTGCTCTTCCAACACCACTTGCTGGATGGATGGCTAATTCAGCTCCAGTGCCCCATCCGTCAGCTTCTGCTGGGCCAATTGGATTGGCTGCACCTAGCAACGCTGGTAATTATATGGAGCATTACATTAATTATTTTGAAATTCTGAAAAAAAATGTTTCACTTATTTAAACTGTAATTCTTAAAATCTCACTAGTTTTCGTGGATAGGTCTCTAGGAGTTTTCCTTTGAGTTTTAGATTAATTCTATTTTCTGTTATCAGCTCTTACTGTGAGGGCATATGGTATGTTATTCATCTATTTCCTTACTAGGTATATAATGAACAATACCAGGAGGAACAGATAAACTTAGGATGTTACAAGAACATTAAGCTTATTAACTATTAGAACATCATTAAATGAAAGCTTGAAATTCTCTCTCTCTCTCTCTCTCTCTCTCTCTCTCTCTCCCTCTCTCTTCTTTTTTCCCTCATTGGAAGTAGCAAAAATTAACTATCTTTTACTGGCTGAAATAGCAAAATATGGAATGAGTGAATCTATGCTCTCTTATGCATATGTGAAATTCATGCCCCTCATTTAGCAGCGTTTCTTTAATGTGACCGTATTTTGTGGTTAATCTGCTTTGCCTGATATGTCTGATTGTCATGCAGCTGCAATCATAAAACGCCCAAGAACCCCTCCCACTGTGAACCCTGCTCTGGATTATCAAACTGCAGATTCTGACCATACCCTAAAGAGAACAAGGCCCTTTGGGATGGTAGATGAGGTACCTCCATTATCAGTTCTATTAAATCTCTCAAGTTTATTTATCTAATAAATTTCAATAAAATGCTCTAGAAGATCGTGTTCTTTGTTTTTGTCCTTAAGCTATTAAATTGTGTTATCAGTCAAATCCATTTAAGTTAATTCATGCAAGTCTTTTGGTGGATGAGGATGGTTTAAAAATGGAAAGCTCCATGGTATCATATTTTAGTAAAATCAGCATATACCTTTCACGGTTGAGGAACTGAAAGGACATCTAATAACTATGTTTTTGTAAGATTCGAGCATCAAAGCAAATATTTAGCAGCCTATACTTTGGTAGTTCGAATTAGCATGTTGTAAACATGAGGGTCTTGTACTTCTTGAGCCCAAATCTTAAAGGTGACCTCCCTTGGAAGATGAAGGGTCTTATTTTTAGTAGCACTTTGATCATCTAAGAATCTGTTTATTGGTTTGTTTGAAGATCTGTATATATTTAATGAAGGGGAGGGGAAAAGTAGAGGGTTCATTTGCAAGTTGAGGGCAGTGTGATTGAAAGGTAGAGCGAAAGAAATATTTTTTGGGGAAAAAGTAATTTGGTAAGGCAAAGAAAGGGGGAAAACATTTTTTTTATTTGAGATGTTATGACATCCTGTATTGGTACCTTTTTACTTACTTTCTGGTTTTGCGTGAAATAAAATTTAGGTTTGACAAAAGTATGCCTCTTCCAGGTAAATAATATGCCAATGAACATGTTGCCAGCTGCCTACCCTAGCCAGAGCCATGGTCAGAGTTCCTATTCTTCTGATGACTTGCCTAAGAATGCTGTCATGACCCTAAATCAGGGTTCGACTGTGAAAAGTATGGATTTCCATCCTATTCAACAGATCTTACTTCTTGGTAAGACCAGATGACTCATGAACACCTTCCATGCTTGTTGATCTCTTCACTTTTCTTTGGGCCAGATGTAATTTTTTTTTATTGTTCTGTAATTTAGTTGGGACGAACACTGGTGATGTCATATTATGGGAGTTAGGTAGCCGCGAAAGAATAGGACAAAAGAATTTTAAAGTCTGGGACCTTTCAGCATGTTCCATGGCTTTGCAGGTTTGCCTTTGACTTGATCAAAATACTTTATTTATGAGGCAGGTTTTAGGTCTTTCATGAACTGTTTGATGAATATTAACTTGTCATTCAAAATTTTAGGCATCTTTGGCGAATGATTATACAGCATCAGTAAATCGCGTGATGTGGAGTCCTGATGGAAGTCAGTTTGGTACGTTTATGGTTCGATATTGACCTGAATACTTTTTTACTGTAAATTGGAGGTTAGATTCATATTTCCAAAATGTCACAGGTGTTGCATACTCTAAGCACATTGTACATGTATTCTCCTACCATGGCAATGATGACATACGGAACCACCTAGAGGTCTGATCTTTGATTCTTAGCAGTTTGGGCCTTTATTAGAAGTAATATATCCCTTGTGTTGCCATATTCATCCACAAGAAAGTGAAGTATTGGCTTGTAACACCGTTTTCCCTAAATGTCAGATTGAGGCTCATGTGGGAAGCGTGAATGATCTAGCTTTCTCTTATCCTAACAAACAATTGTGTCTTGTCACTTGTGGGGAGGATAGGGTGATCAAGGTTTGTTTCTTTCAACTGATTGTGCGTGGATTTTTCTGTGAGAACTTTTTTAACACTTTAAGCTTATGCAGGTATGGGATGCAGTTACTGGGTCTAAACAGTTCACGTTTGAGGGTCATGAAGCTCCAGTGCATTCAATATGTCCTCATCACAAGGAAACTATTCAGGTATATCTACTACGGAGTTCCATGGGGACTATTCTTTTCCCTTTCCTTCGGATCATTTTATAATTCATATGTAGCAATTCTTTTTGCCTACCGGTTCTGAAGAAAATGGTGCAGGTGCTTACTCAAGAAAATGCCAGGTTTATTATTCAGGGGAGTTGTCTGTTTTAATGCAATTGAACTCGGACCCTTCGTGCCTTGTAGTTTGTATTCACATGTTAATTCTGTTCAATGCATAAACATGTATGCATGTGATTATCAAATGTTGAGGCAAGTCAAGAATCCATCTATTTTAACTGAAGAACAAAGAACAAAGTGTAGTCATATGACCTTTTCTTGAGCGATTTTTTAGTATAGTTTTTGGTGGAAGGGTTCATTCATTTTCCTAGTTTCTTTTATTGGAGAGGTTGTTTTATGACCCTGTAAATGGTAGTTTTGTTCTTCAAATTATTTTGTACCAATTGTTCTTTTGTGCCTCACAGTTTTCATGCCACCTTTTTGTCTTTTGAATATTCTGACTTCTGTTCTCTGTCTTCCAGTTTATATTCTCAACAGCAACTGATGGAAAAATAAAAGCATGGTTGTATGATAATATGGGCTCACGTGTTGACTACAATGCTCCAGGGCATTCATCTACAACAATGGCATACAGTGCTGACGGAACGAGGTTCACATTCTTTGTTATAATTTTTAATTTTCCTTTTCTTTTTTTTCTTTTCGTTTTTTATTTTACGTATATTGCATAATATAGACATGGACATGGACTTTTTATTTTCCTAATAGTTAAACTGAAATTTATTTATGTTGGCTTTAATGGGCCATTCATAGGTTATTCTCATGTGGGACAAACAAAGAGGGTGATTCATTCTTAGTGGAATGGAATGAGAGTGAAGGAGCTGTCAAAAGGACATATCTTGGCCTTGGGAAGCGGTCTGCGGGAATTGTTCAATTTGATACAACTAAAAGTCAGTTTTTGGCTGCTGGTGATGAGTTTGCCGTCAAGTTCTGGGACATGGACAATGTTAATCTTTTGACAAGTATTAATGCAGGAGGTGGACTACCGGTAATTATAGGATAAACAACTTCATTTTTTTTCTTTTTAGTAGATAATGGCTTGGCCCTCATGCATTCTTTACATACTAGTTGTCCTGAGCATGAAAATTTGCAGGCATCTCCTTGTATCCGCTTTAACAAGGAAGGGATTCTTTTAGCTGTTTCAACAGATGATAACGGAGTTAAGATTCTAGCTAATACTGATGGGATGAGGATGCTTCGGATGGTGGAGAGCCGTTCATTTGATGCTTCCAGAGTTGCTTCTGCTGCTATTGTGAAGGTATATCTGGTTGAACTTCCAGTGACTTGGTTTTCGATCTTTAAATAACATTTTCAACAACACATTTTATAACAGGCTCCAACTATTGGTGCATTTACTCCTGCGGATGCAGCTGCTGGGACAAGTATTCCAGATCGTGCTACCCCAATTGCGAATATGATCGGGATGGTGAGTTCTTCCTTGTTGTAACTGTGCATGCAAAAGAACAGTACGAAGTTAGTCCATCTAACCTTCATTTTTATTTTTTTATTTTTAAATTATGTAGAACAGTGAAAGCCGAGCCTTGGCTGATGTGAAATCAAGAATTGTTGATGAATCAATGGAAAAATCCAGGATCTGGAAACTCACAGAAATCAATGAACCATCACAGTGCCGGTCACTTAGACTTCCTGATAACTTGACAGCAATGAGAGTAAGTGATTGTACCATGTGCGATTCTCAGTTAGAAATATGATGAGTTCTGGATTGCATACATGATACCATATATTTTCTGTTTTCTCGGACACATACTTGCTCATGTATTAAGCTTTTCTGCAAGTTTCTTATATCCCGGGAAGAATTGCTCTGGTGGTGAAGTTTGTACTTCAGTACCAGTTCATTTGCAGGCATAGAACTTGGTTTATTGAAATGTTCATTTCAGTAGTTTTTTAATTCTCTGCCTGCATCCCTTAATTTTTGAAATAGTAGTTGACTTTTGATGTCAATTTGGCTTCAAATTATTTATATTATTCTTTGGTAGAAATTTTTGTAAGTAAGATACGTTCACAAACTGCAAATATCAAATTATCATTAGTTTACAAAAGTTAGAATTTATATTTGTAAATGTCGGATAATAAATCATAGAATGAATGCTGAAAATGAGTTTAAAAATTTTAGCGAAAGAGGGAGTATTTTTTAATATTGTCAAAAAACTTCAGTGCAATGCTTGTGCTGTTGGCTTAGTGGTAAATGTGCACCTTCTGCAGCAAGTGTTTGAACTTCAGAATCCCATTAGAAGGGGGGCAAAAACCAAAATAAGATGATTTAAAAAACATGCAATCCTTTCTCCATACTCCTACCATTGAAGTTAAGGATAGAGTATATATGAGCTGTTCTTTTTCATTTTCTTCTTTTCCTGTCTGACACAGTGTACTGTTTTCCAGGTTTCTAGGCTGATTTATACGAATTCTGGTTATGCCATATTGGCATTGGCCTCTAATGCAGTACACAAGCTCTGGAAGTGGCAAAGAAATGACCGTCACCCAACAGGGAAGGTATCAGTTTTTTTTTTTTTGGTTTCTTGGTTGTGCAGTTAGGTTTCATGATGTGCATGTTGTTATTAATCAGTCTTCTAATAGGACATGACTTTTACAACTCATCACCGTCTCATGATATTTTCCATGCAAGTGGGAGAGAATCGATGATGATGCTCTTGGAATTTCTTTTGATTTCATGTAAAACTTTGCTACTATGTCTTTTGCACGAACTATAGTGTTAATTAATTTTTAGACAATTAGTTGGCATTGTAATTTCATGCCATCTACCTCAACATAGTTGGGATTAAGGTGCGGTATGATGGTGGTGGTTTCTTGGTTGTATCAAACTAAGTATTTGCTTAAATTGTTTTTGATTTTTTTCTTTCGCTTAACTTCTTTTACTACCATGCTGTACATTTGTAATGTGCTGTATGTTGATTATTCAAGTCCTTTATTACAGGCTACAGCTAGTGCAGTACCACAACTGTGGCAGCCTTCAAGTGGAATATTGATGACTAATGACATAAGTGATACGAATCCTGAGGATGCTGTTCCATGCTTTGCACTTTCAAAGAATGATTCTTACGTCATGTCAGCTTCAGGAGGAAAGATCTCACTGTTCAATATGATGACATTTAAGGTGAGTGCTTTTGTGACTTCTGATGGTTCTATATTATTCTTTCCCAGAAGTGGACACCTAAGTTCAAGTATGATATTACAGTTTCTGAAGCACAATACAAAGTTGAAAGGTTACCTGTGCAAGTAACTACATATATGAACCTTTTTCGGACAAAGTGACATAGTGGATAATGCTTCTCGATGATGATCTGATAAAAAGTTGTGTATCAATAGAGTTTCTTCTAATCAGCATCACTATACTTTAGATTGGTTTTGAACACTCAGGTTGATGGCACAGAGTTCATATCAATATTATCAATTCATGCAAATGACTAACTCGCAGGTTTTTTTTTTAATACTGGAAGCCTTATTGGGTTCTCTGTGCAATTCTTTTGTTTGAGTATAAAATCAAATTGTATAATGATTAGGATCTGCCTTAAATAAAAATCCATGGTGCAGTTCCATATGAAATAGCACACAGTAAGTAAGAACCAATAAGATTTTACTATGGTCAACCAACAACTGAAAGTTCCTTGTATGTCTATCTCTGCGGTACGCTCACTGTTAGATATGGAAATATCCAAAATGAGGTTCTTTCCTTTTTCAGTTTCATGTTTCTGTGTTGATTGTTAATTCTTAATTACTTCTATATTCTACTCTCTTTTTCACAAATCTTAGCACTTCTTTGTTTTCAGACGATGACAACATTCATGCCCCCACCTCCAGCAGCGACCTTCTTAGCCTTTCATCCTCAAGACAATAATATCATTGCCATTGGGATGGAAGATTCATCCATCCAGATTTATAATGTTCGAGTAGATGAGGTATCCTCAACCATCAATTTTAATTTGGGCACATTCAGCAAAGTAGAGATTAGCGATTATTCAGTGAATGCTTTTTGATTTTACAGGTCAAAACAAAGCTAAAAGGTCATCAGAAAAGAATTACTGGTCTTGCATTCTCTAACATTTTGAATGTTCTTGTATCTTCTGGTGCCGACTCTCAGGTAACTTGTTATGTCATGGATATGAGTGTTCTGAGTACTTATGTGTGCTCTCTGCTTGTATTATTTTCTTGTCTAATGCTTCTCATGTGTCTGCTGTGGTTAATTTTACCTTTATTCATTGTTTCCTGCAGTTATGTGTCTGGAGGACTGATGGATGGGAGAAGCAAGCATGTACATATCTGCAGATCCCATCCGGAAGAACAGCGTCTCCACTCGCAGATACCCGCGTTCAGTTTCATCTGGACCAAATACATCTGCTGGCTGTACATGAAACACAGATAGCTATATATGAAGCACCGAAACTAGAATGTTTAAAGCAGGTAGACAAAAGATCCATATATGGTGTTAAATTTGAATGTTTGCGGTGGCACTGCCTGCTTGTTTATGGAGGACAGCAGCTTACTCTGTGATTTGTATACATCAATGTTTCTGGATTGGATCTGATATAGTTTGTTCAATTTTCTCCCAGTGGGTTCCTCGAGAAGCGAGCGGTCCAATCACACATGCTACATATTCCTGTGACAGTCAGTCAATATATGTGAGCTTTGAAGATGGTAGTGTGGATGTTCTTACTTCCTCAACACTCAGACTGAGATGCAGAATAAATCCGTCTGCTTATTTGACACCAAACCCGAGGTACATTTACTGTCCTGAGGAAAAACACAGAGAGAGAGAGAGAGAGAGAGATAGATAGATAGATAGATAGATTGTGGAAGTTTTATGCATACTTGTATATATGTATTCAGGACACCTATTTACTTATCAAATGTTTTTGTAAGCAGTTTGAGAGTATATCCTCTTGTGATTGCCGCGCATCCATCAGATCCGAGTCAGTTTGCATTGGGACTGACAGATGGTGGAGTCCTGGTACTGGAGCCGTCTGAGTCTGAAGGGAAATGGGGCACAGCTCCCCCAGTCGAGAACGGTGCTGGCACAAGTGCAAACCCTGGCGCAACCGGATCAGAGCAAGCTCAAAGATAGTAACCCCAAATGACAGGCCGTGCAGTAGGCTCTAGCTCTGCGTTGGACCAGGCGGCACGGATGAATGTTTGAAGTTAACATCTCTGCATAATATCCAGCTCTACTTGGTCTCATCACTCACCTTGTGTAATTTTATTCAAGAGGTGTTCTTCTGGGGATTTAGATTTCAGGGTTCTCATTCTTCTGAATACAGTGGTAGGTTAATTTAAGAAGCAAGGTTAAGGTATGGTCTCTGGCTGCAGCTAACTGGGTTGGGGTTCCTTCTGCGATTTTTCCAGAGGTAGAAGAAGAAGAAGAAAAAGATTGGCTAAACTTTTTTAGATGTTGCTACTCTTGTTAATTGATCATATGAAAGTAGGGAATAGAATGGTAGAAGTAGAATGAATCCAAGATCAGTGTCTGGATGCAGTGAATATTTATTATTTTATTTATTTATTTCATCTGGTTGAATCAGGGGCCGGGGTCGCTTTTAATGGTATGGTATCAATCACAACTACTTTTAAATATGATAAAGAGTGTGTGAGGTGACGAGCTTGTGCATTGTATAGAGGATGAATAAATACAGGTAAAAATGTATAAATAAACTTCAAGAGTCTGTCTGATAAGCATGCATGCAGCACAGAAAGGAGGCCGAGGCCGATTCTATCAGTCACCACCACCACCACGCAGCCTTCAAGATGGAGAACATAAGCAAAAGATTTTCAACGACGAGGGAATATGGTTCCTCTGAATCAAAGCTGGAGTTGATTATACCGAGGCAAAAAGTGTGAATTTGTCACTAATGTTTCGGTGGTGGAGGATTTTTATCGATCAACTTTTTTCAGGCGTAAATTTATCATTAACGTTTGTAAATGTGACATCATTTACCGTTGAAATTTGTATCGGGTGTGACTTTATATTCCGTTAACATATGGAATATTCCGTTAAAATACAATGTTTTAATACTCCCTCCGTCCCACAAAGGTTGTAGGTTTTGTTTGGGCACATATATTAAGTAAAGTGGGAGAATAGTAGTGTGTTGACAAAATTACCCTCATGAAAAAGAAAGAAGGAGAAAATTTTGTGGACCCCAATTTTAAGTTTAATGGGAGGAAAGAGAAAAACTTGTGGGTCCGTGGTGTGAGATAAGAGGATAAAATAGTAAAAATGGTGATAGAAAGTTTCTGTTTTAGAAAAGTTGACAACCTTTGTGGGACGGCCCAATATAGTAATGTTGACAACCTTTGTGGGACGGAGGGAGTAATTAATTTGACACTGAACTTTTAAAAACTAACAAATTAACTCTATACTTTTTCAAAGTTTACAAATTGATTATCTCTCTACCCAGATTTGTCTCCACTTCCCCTTCACCTTTCAATAAAAGCTCGGATCAATCTAATATGTAAATTGATGCTCAATTTTTCAAATTTTGGGCATTGTCGCTTGCTCTTCCTTTCCAAACTTCCTCATTCACTCTGTTTTGGGTCACGGGCACCGTCGCTTGCCTCAATAAAAATAAATCGTACATTAAATATTGTGAAAACAGTAAAAAAAATGGTGCAATCTTCATGGGACAGAGGGAGTAGTTATTACAAAGTTTATAACGTCGAGTAGCAAACACCCACCCATTTGATAACATTAGTGGCAAATTTACATCCGAACAAAGTTGAGTGACAAAAACCCTCCACCACAAAACATTAGTGGCAAATTCGCACCTTCAGCCTTATACGGAATGGTTTGGTCTTGCAGGTCATAGGCTAATTAAAGTCTCTTAATTATCTGATGCTTTTATACTTCTCTGCTTTCTATATCTTGATTTATTGATGTCTTGAGATAGACTCTTGAGAATCATTCTCAATTAAGGGAGTCCTTGCATGACAAAAAAGGGAACCCATTTGACCCAAGTAGTAGTAAAAGCTGCTTAAATTTGTAATATATAAAAAAAGCTGTTTATATATGCTGTGAAAAAATAAAGATGTTGCTAGTAAATAATTGTCATTCGCTAAATTTGATCATAATAGTCGTATTAGATTAACATGATTAATCTATCAGTAAAGTTTCCTTGTTTGTACAACATCGACAGATCAAGACAAAATTATAGATCAACATGGATCAACATGAAAAGTCTACTGATCAACATGCTAAAATGAAATATCAACATGACAATAACAAAGATAAACATGGCAAAAAGAAAGATTAACATGACATAAAAGATAGATCAACATGGTAGGAAGATGGATCAACAAGCTAAGAAAAATGATCAGCATGATAGTAAAAGAGATCAACATGCTAAAAAGACTGATCAACATGGTAAGTGAAGAGATCAACAATCTAAAAAGAAAGATACACATAACAAGATGATAGATCAACAAGCTAAAATGAAAGATCAACATGACAAAAAAAATATATCACCATGGTAATATGGAAGATCAACATGCTAAACAAAAAGATCAGCATGACAATGAGAGAGACCAACATGTTATATAAAAAGAATGATCAATATGACAAAAATAGAGATCAATATGCTAAAAAGAATCATCAACATGACAAAAAAATAGATCAACATTGAACAGAAGTTGATCAACATTGGACAGAAGCAGATCAACATAAGAAGCAACCCTGTTAATCATCACCTAGGTGATATTTCATCCACTAGTCCAAATGACTCAGTTACAAGGTAATTTGGAAGTCCAAGCCCAACTAACTGAACAATTACATATCCACCTCTCATTTTTCAAGTATTCTAGGTGGGTGAAAATTCGGGTGATAAATAACATTGACGCATAAGAAGACAACTGATCAACATTGAAAATGTGCAGATCAACATGACTATACTAGTGATCAACATGACTACCTACTGTGATCAACATCGTTTTTATCCAGATTTCTTAAGTTAGAAAAATATTAATTTTTTATCATTTGCAAGTTTGGTTATTTTGGAACTTCATCGTGTCCAAATGTTGATGGTGGTTGTATTGCTAAGTTTGGCTAGTTTGGTTTCTAGAAGTACATCTGAAATCTCGAAGGAAGAATCATAATGAAAGAATCCTTGACGGGAAGCTTCATCGAAATTGACGGCGGTTGTCGGAACTGAAGCTTGGACCGAATTCATGGTGATTTCAAAGCCGGAATTGGGGCTAGACCGAATTTCATGACAATTGTCGCCGGTGGGAAGCGCAATGGTAATAGATGTAATTAATATTACATCTTATGCATATAGGATGTGCACTGCGCTTCCTATAGCTACTTTGGTAATTATTGATTCAGGATTGGAGTTAAATGTGGTGCATCCTTTGTCTTGGATCCAGATCAAGCTACCTAATTTTATTAGCACTAATCATTACCTTGGTCTTTCTTTTAACCATTCTCTGTGTTATTATGATGTTAAAAAAGCAGTTTTCACTTGCAGTCCGTCCTCAGAAGATTGCAATCTCTCTATTCTTATTACATATGGCAAAATAAATGTGTGGTGGAAGGGGTACTATTGTTGGAGGCAAATGGATGAAGGAGGCTGGCATAATACATATATAGTCTTCTTGACGTGGAGTCGACTCAACCTAAGCCCAAACATTAAGATCCGCTCGTTAGCCTTGGTCTATAACAAGGAGCCGGTCCAAGAAGGCTAAGGAAACGTGCAACTTGTTGGGCACAATTTTGCAAAGTGTGAGGAGCAAAATGAAGACATCATCAGAGATGAAGGACAAGTGCAAGCACTCTTCAATTTAGGCCAACCCAATTCTCAAATTGTGCAAACAATTTTCAACATTTCGGTTTGGGCTCAACCAAATGACAATTTGGCCCAAGTGCATTTTCCGACCCATGATCGGGCCTACACCATCAGTTCTTGGACTAAAGCTCATCCCAATACTATGGTTCAAAATTCAGAAGCCCAGATCCAGTTGGTCATATCAAATGCCAATGAAAACCACAGTTCACGAAATTTTTAACATGTTGAGTTTCCAGCTGGCGCATTCAATGTACTACAAAGGTTTCCAAACATTCACTCTTCATCAATGACGAACTTCAGCAGCCTTGAGGACTCAAGAGTCATCCAAAATCATCTAGAAACCATTGGTGAAGGAAGAGTTACAAGCCTTGAAGTCTCTTCATCAAAGCACTAAATAAGGATCACTTACTCCTCATTTATTTAGCCAAAACTCATCCCTCATCTTCCAGCTTGATTTTTCATCATTTTATTTCAGTTTTCAGAGATATTTTGGCTAGTTCTACCCCTTAGCTAGCCTAGAATAAGTTTTAGCAATAATTGTTTTAAATTCTTATATTTACATCTCCTTTTAATTTCTATCATTAAGAATGGAGATAAGGGACTTGTAAATTGATTTGGATTTCTAGCTTCCTTGTCCTATAAAAGGAGATCTAGGTTGAATTCACAATTCATTCAATCATCAAAAAAATATTACACTTTTTTCTTTGAAATTGGGAGTGATTCTCTTTTCAACCTATCTACATTTTTCCACTCAATTCTTGTTTTCTTGACAAGTCTGCTAAGACCAATATTGTATTTTCAATGGAAGAAGGAGGTGTTGGCCCCATCATCATTCCCCCACAATTTTGGCAACAAAGGCTTTCTTTGTCTTGGACCGTTTTGGTATCAAGAAGGAGGAGTTGCCAAAGGCAGAACACCATCTTTGTATGGGCAAGGTCCATGAGGAGTTGGCAGCCATATCGGTTTATTTCACAAGCTTCAGCATCATTTTGTTTTAGTGCATTCCGGATTTGTCAACCTGTTGACATTTTTGTCTCATCAATCATACCTACCCCGTTTTGCTCCTTTGTTGGCTAGATCCGCTCTTAGTATTCTAGGATACCCTCCCGGATTCACATCACTTCTATAGGGGCGATTTTACGCTATTGATCGCATTGGTAAAATCTCTACATGGGACACACAAGGGACTAGAATTGAAGTGGTCGCCAAATTACCATTCGAGAACTGGAATCTTCTGGATAACAATAGGAGTGTTATTTTGGGAATGTATCTGGTTGAATTAGAAGGGTCGCGTTTGATAGTATCACTAAAAGGAGAACTTGAGGATTCCAAGGTTCCAAGGAATGTAACATACAGGGTCCATATGTTTGAGGTGAGCTTCTCTGAGAGTGATACAAGTTGGAGACAAGTTTCATACTTGGGAGGCAGGGCATTGTTCGTAGGTTCCAATTCTTCATTCTTCATCAACGCCTCCAACTTCCCTGGATGTAAGCAAAATTGTATTTACATTGGTGATAACTGTGAAGTAGTTAACACTGTGGATAAAGACATGGACATCTACCATTTGGAGGATGGACATTTCGAGCCCTTTCCAGTTCAGTCTTTCTGCTACAGATCTCCATCCATCTGGGTCCAGCTTTCCATCTAAATACATTGTTCTCCAGTTCCTAGCTTAATGTTGTTTGGAAGGAAAGAAATTGCATGGCGATCTTGCTCAGGATTGGCAGGCTCTAGTAGTGCAAATTATTTCAATTGTGCGGGAAAGAACAAGTATTTCAATTGCTTACTTTATCTCAATTTTCCTTCAAATTTTCTTTTATACCATGTGTGAAAACTCATTTCATACAATAATGATACATGTTTTGTAATATTATATTGTTGTTCTATTTATGCAAATTACTTTTCTTCTTTTTGATGCTCTAGATATATACATTTGTGATACAAATTTTAAAATATCTCTAAGTACATTGGAAGATTTTATAGGATAAGTACAGTCAAGAACACATGCGGATACTCGCGATCCGAACCTCATAAAAACCGTGAAATTGGGTACCTGCACTCGATGAGACGGATACTATTTTTTTCATTATTCCCCATCCCGTGAACACCTCTATCTCCAGCGATGCCTCTTTAATTACCTCACCTCGCTACTCCCTTACTGGCACCAACCCTAGGGCTGTAAACGAGCCGAGCCGAGCTCGAACTGTGCTCGGCTCGAACTCGGCTCGAAAGTTTTTGTTCGAGCTCGAGTTCGGCTCGATAGCTCGACGAGCTTTCATGATACGAGCTCGAACTCGGCTCGAACGATTGCTCGAGTTCGGCTCGATTGCTCGAGTTCGGCTCGAAAACCTGTAAACGAACATTCAAACCATACTCGAGTTCGGCTCGATAGCTGCTCGAATTTATATTCAATTAACAAAATAAAGCATGATTCGAGTATCAAATATAATCCAACAAAGTACAAACATGATCTAGTAGTCATTAAATAGATTCTACAATCCATGAAATAAAATCTTCTTTAACATCCGTCAAGTTCTCATTCTTTGTCCGCTTAACTTGATGTTTAGTAGCGAAGCGCCCATGAGAAAACCTGTTGATCAAGCAAATGCATATAAACTTCTAAGAACATAAAACGGATGTATATATTAATATTCAAGTATTACATCCACAGCTAGTTAATTAATCAACAAAAAAATTTCTTCATTTACAGCTAGCATTAGATTAATTCATCAAACACTCTTCTACTATACATATGCAAACTAAACACTATTTTTTTATATTATATATATATATATATATATATATATATATATATATATATATATATATATATATATATATATATATATATATAAACCTAGCTATATATCCACCCACGGCCCACTTCATTTCATTGTCTCCTCTGCAACTGATCTTATATATATAAGTACGTACGTGTCTACACCAACATCAAATATTTCCTCTATCCTATTCTCTCTTTCATCCAGAAATGTCATCGAACAAGTTCTTTCAAATTCTCTACATCGCCATATTTCTTCTTCTTCTTCTTCTACTGAGTAATTATCCCTAACAAAATCAATTAATAAACCTCATATACTCAATAGCAAACTGCAACAACCCCATATACTCAATAGCAATCTTCAACAATCCCATATACTCAGTAGCAAACTGCAAACATGTCATTGCACGAAGGAGAGACATGGAAACAAATGGGATCAAAAGCTAAAGATTCACATTTAAGGGCTGAATAGGCAAAATGAAATAGTGTATAGTTCCCTTCCTCATATCAACAGAGCAAGTATGGAAAGAGCCTAATGAACAACAGAACTTACCACAGTGATTGCACTTCCCCTTTTTTACTCCTTTCTTCTCAATAATTTCAAATTCTTCCCAAGCAATGGACCTCTTGCTTCTTTCAACTTTTTTTGGTGCTTCACTAACCTCTGCTTCCTTTTCTTTCCCTTTACTGCCCTCCACTCCATCCCCCGTAGTTGTGTTGATATTAACAATCTGAGTAGGACCTTGCACAGAATTAGAACTTTTTTCTGTAGCAGGACTAATTTCTGACATTATACTGCACCTAAAAGACTATAAGATATAAGAGTACTTTCAAAGCCAGCAAAACAATATAAAATCTACTGCATATGCTTAACATAGACATCAACATTCTAGACTATATATGCTTAACAAGCAAGCAAGCAGTAGAGCTCATGGACAGAAAACATGGCCATAAGTGCTTAACAAGCCAGCAAAATAAGCAAGCATGCTTGCTGCTGCAAGTAGGGCTGTAAACGTGGCCATAAGTGATACATAATTAATTTATAAATTAAGTAATTAATTGGTCTTTTTTAGTGAAGACACACACGCAAAGCGTTTAAAGACAATAAAATCAATCAATTGAGAATGAATTGTAAATTGTAATCACATAAATCAATTAGTTCATTGAATTAAGTGAATTATCACCAACCAGCCTAGCTCATTATAGTAGTAAAACATAAAAGTTGTTCCGTTTAATCGAGTACTGCATTGTAATCTAATGTGTGCAAGAAAGAGAGCTTGATGGGGACTTATGAAAATACTAGAATATTAACATTCAAGATTCTAATTCATCCCAATTCTGTACATATATGAGGAAACAAAAGCAAAACTATGAAAGCCCAAATGACATTTCTGTATTGTAGTTCACTGAGCAATTCCTACTGAACCTGAATACTAATAACTAATTGATTTATGTATCCATATCTGAATTGCTAACTGAATCCATATAAGATCACAATTCAAAATGACACGAGTTCCAGAAAAAAAAATTGCGTGAAAAAGAATAGGGAATGGCATGCCACATACCTGTTTAAGTCGTCACCAACCAGATGCAGCAGCCATCGTTTCCTAAGGCAAAGATCAGAACTGTGAAGACTGAGATTAGTAGAGTTCTGCAACTGAGATTAGGCGAGAAGAGAAGAAAATGAAGTGAGAGTGAGACTCAGACAGACAACATACCTGCTGCTGCGAAGTGAGGACTGCGAGCTTGACGGCGGATCGAAGACTCTTACGGCAGCGACTCACCATGTGCTTGACGAGAACGAGCTCGACAAAGAAGCATCGAGGAGATTCAAGCGAGGACGACAGATTGCGAGCTTGGGTTTGGGGGCCTAGGGTTCGAAGAAACTGATTTGAAATTGAAACGTGAAAGTCTGAGAATGAGAATAGTTACTCCGACCGAAATCCGAATCCCAAATTATTTGTTACAAAATTTGATGTTAGTCCTGAAACTTTAAAGATTTGGTCAACTAGGTCCTAACATTTTAATTACTTACACCTGAACAACCATAAGTTCATTTTATATAGGTATGGCTCGATAGCTCGATAACCTATCGAACCGAACCCAGTTGGGCTCGAACTCGGCTCGATAAAATTAACGAGCCATGAACTCGGCTCGAACTCGAACTCGAAGCTCGATAAGACAGTGTTCAATAAAACACGAGCCGAGTTCGAGTTCGAGTAAGTTCGATAAGGGCTCGGCTCGTTTACAGCCCTAACCAACCCTACGGCCATCGGCCCTGATTTTGGCGATTTTGAGCGGAGGAGGATAGAGTTAAGGCTGGGCATTATAATCCCTTAAAGTTTGGAACTTGAGTATGTTACAATCCAAAGAATTAATAAATTCTTACAAACAAAGGTCACTTATAACGATGTTTACATTCGTTGAGCAAGTTACCGAGTGGAAGGACTAAAGTGTTTGAACTTTCATGATTTAGGCATTGAGTCATAATGAGTTGTAATTCAAGGACAGAACTGAGAACTGAGCGAGTAATAGTAATTAGGCCTACAAAATGTTGCTATCATTTTAGTTTGTAAGTCAATAGCTTAGTTCTGAAAATGTCCACACATGTGATTTCTTACATTCATGTTTCCCATCTATGTTTTTTCCCCTTACCTATAAATTTTAAGTTTTGCAATGCTTATACAATTAATCAATACCAGTTACTACACTACAAGGCTACTTGGTAATTTAATAAAATATAATGAACAAATCATTATCAATTTTGTTTGTTATGTGATTGTTTTAGGCTCGCACGAGCTCTGCGTGCTCTTAAGGTCTGGTGAGTCTTTCTGCATGCATTTGTAAGACATGAGAGGTGCATGCATGCACTTGCTCGTCTGCAGGCAAGGAGAAGCCAAACAAACACCAATACCCAAAAAAAACTTGGGGAGTGAAAAATCATGATGGTTTTGGCAGAGGGGAAAATGTAAAATGCCTCCTTTAGGTTTCACATTTATTACATTTCAATACCCATTGTTTTGGAATTAAGAACCAACTCCTAAATGTTTACAGCTATAGCTCATTTCGATTATAAACGTAAACGTTTCCCTCGTAACAAAGTTAACACAACCTGAGCTAGTTCGTAAGGCACATATATTAAAGGGTAAAAAAAACATTAATTATGACTAAAATAACCACGATTGTAAATATTTAAGGCTCATTTGTTTACTCGAAAACATTTTGACTAAAACTTTTTATAGTAGTGCGAAACCTATATAAATGATTTTTCATTATGGCGTTGTCATATATACCTGTGCTGCTGAGCTGACATCGAAAGCGCAGTTGATAATAGTATGAGGCTGGGACGAGGCGTCCACACGGCGGCGGCGAGAGCCCAAACTTTGTCGGAATCCGAAAACAAAACTGGTTCGAAGTCGTGCCGAATCCGAAACTGTTTCGAAGACAAACCTGAAGCTGTTGTCTTATTTAACGAAAACTCCATGACCAGTTTATCGCTGCTTATCAGAAGAAGAAGAAGAAGAAGACGTCGAGAAGTAGCCCCAATTCAAATTCCCACGATTTGCTGGAAAAGAAATTCGATTCCTTCGGTAAAGTTTTCTCTTGATTTTAATCTCAAGGGCTAATTCCCCCTATCTCTGATTTCGTGATATTTGTGGCATGCATTGATTTGGTTTTGATTGTGCAAATTAACAGGCAAGATCAATCTGGTCATTGTTAAGCCGAGGCCGATGCTGCATCGTTCGATTGCCTGGGAAATTCTTCTTCGGGGATCCAAATCTGCAGCACTGGATTCCAATAAGGCATCAGGTGATGAGAAGAGTACTTGGTCAGAGCTTCCTCAGGAGCTTGTAACTGAAATTCTTCGACGCTTGAAATCATACCAAGATTTCGTATGTGCAACCTCCACTTGTGCTTTCTGGCGCTCCATTGGGACTGCCAATGATCATACATTTAGCGGTGGCTATCAGTTTCCATGGCTTATGGTTGCAGAAGAAGGAGGAGGAAGAGGAGGATATTGTAACAACACCAACCTCCGAGGGTTCTACAATGTCAGAAAGAAGATGACTTGTTATCTGAAACTGCCTGCAGCCAATGGGAAGAAGCACTGCCTCTCTTGGCATGGATGGTTGGTAACTATTGACTCAAGTTTGGAGTTAAATGTGGTGCATCCTTTATCTGGTGTTCAAATCAAGCTGCCTGATGTCACCACTGCTATAGATCTCCATTCTCCTGGTTTTTACCCTATTCACGAGTGTTATGATAGTGTTGTTGAGAAAGCAGTTTTCTCTTCCAGTCCCTCATCAGATGGTCATTACACTCTCTCTATTATTTTAACAGGGGGAAGAATAATGTTATGGCGGAAGGGGGACGTTTGTTGGAGGTACATGAATGAATTAGGGATTATAATTACAGATATAGTCTTCTATAAGGGGCGATTTTCGCCACCTCTCGCCATGGCACAATCTTTTCATGGGACACACAAGGGACTGCAATCCAAGTGGTGGCCAGAGTACCTGATGAGAATCTGGCGCTGATGAATCAATATTTCATTGAGAAAATGTATCTGGTTGAATCAAGCGGGTCACTTTTGGTGGTATCACGGAAAGCTGCAGACTTTGAAGATCTGAAGGATGACATTGAAGGCTATGGAACACACAAGTTCCAAGTCTTTGAGGTGAGCTTGTGCAAGAGTGATACAAGTTGGAGACAAGTTTCAGACTTGGGAGACAAGGCATTGTTCTTTGGTTTCAACTCTTCATTCTCCATCAATGCCTGACTTTCCAGGATGTAACCAAAATTGCATCTACTTCACTGATGACTCGGATGAATTTTACAGTGTGGTGGCTTTAGGTGGTGGTAAAGACATGGGCATCTATCATTTGGAGGATGGACGTCTTGAGCGTTTCCCAGTTCAGTCGTTTTACATCTATAAATGTAAACGTTTGTTGAAATAACTGTATACTCCTATGATAAAACATCTAGAATCTCATACTTCACTGTGGATGGTGATGTTGGTCTTATTACCATCTTTATCTATTGTTGTGCGTGTGGCAGCAGTGAGTGAGGGAGAAGAGGAGGAGAGTGAAAAAGAAAAGAAGAAGAACAAGGACAAGTGAGGAGGAGAGGACATGAATCATCATTTAGAAAAAAAAAATGAGAATTTAAAGTTTTGAATTGAATTGTTATTTCTAAAAGTTAGTATTAATGTTGGTCAATTGTACAGTATTACTGTGGGAGAAAAAGAGCTTTCGACTGAATTTTTTCAGTCATCTGAACGGTGTTAACACCGTTAGCCACGTCGCAAGAACGTTTATCAAATTATGATTCCATTACATATAGAATTGAAATGAGTTATGGTTTAGTAACAATGAGGACTGATTCGTGATTTCGAAAACTTAAAGGACTGATCCGTCAAAACTGCGAAATTTGTAGAATTGGAAATGCTTATTTTCCCCTTGGCAGAGGCGGTCGAAATGAAGCTTTGGCAGAGGCGGTCGCTGCCATGTAGTTAGTCGTCGGCGAGTGAGCTTGGAGTGGTCGGTAGCGAGGGCTGGCGAACAGAGTGAACCCAATTGGCATTGGCTTCACCGGATAGGAGGTGGAGAAAGAAGTCTAAGTGGTGAGAGTGGGGAAATTGTAAAGGGCCAAAAAATTTGGGGTAGTTATGGTCAAATTTTGTAGTTAAACTTAAAAGTTTAACAAAATGTCTAATGTCTAGGTTTTTGTATATTTATCCAAACCTCAATCAAAAGGAAAAAGAGAGAATTCTGGAAAATATGTAAAAAAATGGAGATTATGACAAATCTTATGGGCTAATTTCCCTTCATTTTTCTTTTCCTATTATAACCTATGACAATTGACAAGCTTTTATTCTCTTCCCTTTTACACTTAAAACAAAAGCATAAGATTTTCTATCCTTTTTTATTTTTGGTGTGTTCATTTGGTGGATAAATTAGAGAAAATGGAGTTTTTGAAAATGAAGGGAAATTTTGTGACAAAACTTTTGTAGAAAACGTCAAAAATTGCCACCTCTGAAACGTCCGCCGGTGCCGTCAAGCAACATATCAGGACAGGTCCGTCAATCTATTTGAACTTTCCTCCGAAGAACAAACATAACTCAGTTGGTTCATTATTGAATCAAAGCTCTTTCTAATGACTGATCATGAGGTACCAGAACCTACCAGCTCTATCTTCTTCACTTTAAATCTTAAATTGTATCTATCCACTCTCTTGCAACTGAATCTGATAGTTTAGTGTTTCACTTGGAACTCAGACCTCACAGCTGATGTAAAATTCAAATTTATGAAAAGTTAATGGAAGATTCCAAGGTCTGGGAGCCTACAGAGATCAATCAACCATCTTTATGTGAATCTCTACAACTTCCTGATCACTTGACAACAACCAAGGTAATCTGTTCTGTCATCACCCATTGGAAGCTGGAAATCTTGAATTTTACACAAGTTATCCGCATATGCAATTTCAGATCATGCATGTTCTCTCCAACCTTAAACGCATGGGGAAAAAAAGAAGAAGAATTCAAAACAATTTTCTAACAGACCTAGAATTTTTTGTTCACATGCTGTTTCTCGTTCTAGGTCTGTAGGCTAGTATATACAAATTCTGGAGATGGCATATTGGCATTAGCTTCTGATGCAGTACACAAGCTATGGAAATGGCAAACAGATGAACACCTGCCACTGAAGGTATAATGAAATCTTCAGTTTCTTTCTAGTTTCCTGGGAATTATTGTTCAAAACAGTGTGGTTATGAAGGAAGCTTTTGTCTTCTACTACAAGATATATATATGTTGGTCACTTGTATGCATTTCACCATTCTAGGCCACAGCTGGTGTTGTACCTCAATTGAGGCAGCCTTTAAGTGGGATATTGATGATCAATGAAACAAGTGAGACCAACCCTGAGGATGTTGTCGCATGCTTTGTGCTACCGAAGAACGATTCTTATCTCATGTCTGCTTCAGGTGGGAAGATCTCAGTGTTTAATATGATGACATTCAAGGTGAGTTATTTGCTTCATTTGATTCAGTCTGTTAATTGCATCAAATGAACGTTTAAGTTTCTAATATAGTTTACTGAATTAGGTTCTGACTGGAAAATCTTATGCAATGAACTAGATAAGCTTTGATTTTTCTGTTTTGGTTGCAAATGTTACATAGTAGTCCTATGTAATAATTTTCAATGCTCTCTGGATTAGAAGCTGTATCTGGGTTCCTTGAATTATTCATCACTGTGATCATGCTACAAGTTACAACTTATTAATGCAAACTATGTTAGGTTTAGCAGGATATATAGTTATTTTCCACAGGGAAGATCAAAAGTGGTGAGGTTTTTGATGGACTACTGGTGGAGTTCTCCTGTAAACAAATAACATAAATTCTTAAACAACTATCATTACAAGTGTTTCTTTTGTTGCATGGAAAAGTTTCATTAGACAGTGATGAATGAGGATTCATGTTATCGTGACCACAATCAATCGGTGCAATATTGACAACACTAGATGAATTATTTTAACTTGGCAACTTGACATGTTGCTGGAATTATTCAATCTAAAAGAAGTAGTAAGGACTAGTCTGGTTGCCATGCCAGCCTACAGCTGCAGCTTCCATTGTAATGTGAAAAAAACAGTGCTCTTCTTCATATTATTTTATTTTTCATATTTTGGCAGAAGATGACAACATTCTTGTCTCCACCACCAGCACCTTCTTTTCTTGCATTTCACCCTCAAGATAATAATGTGATCGCCATTGGCATGGTGGATTCATCCATTCAAATTTATAACTTCCGAAACCATAAGGTCTCTTCTTTCAATCAGTTTTGGGGTTTCTTGGATAACTACAATATGGTAACATTGGAATGTGCCTGATGTATTTGGGTTCCACTGTCACAGGTGAAAACAAAGTTAGAAGGTCATCAGGAAAGAGTAACTGGACTTGCATTCTCAAACGTTCTGAATGTGCTTGTATCATCTGGTGCTGACTCTCAGGTTAGATTTTCATGTATTTCTCTGAACAGTTAGTGTGGCAAAAGCTACTAATATTTTCTGGTGAAAGAAAAATAAAAATGCTCCTAGTTTGCTAAATCAGACAATTGCTATTATTTTAGTTGGTCATTCAATTTCTAAGTGTTGAAAATGTCCAAGATTTCTCACATTCTTGCTTTCCATCTATGTTTTTTCTCCTTACCTATAAACTTTTTTTGTCCAGTTGTTTGTCTGGAGAACTGATGGATGGGAGAAGGTAGTTTCTACTTATTTGAAGATACCATCTGGAAGAATAAGAATGGCATCTCCTCTTGCAGATACCCATGTTCAATTTCATCTGAACCAGAAACATCTACTAGCAGTGCATGAAACACACTTAGCTGTTTATGAAGCACCAAACTTAGACTGTCTGGATCAGGTAACAGAAAAAACCACGTGATGTGAGAGTGAAGTCTGAGAGTTGTAATATGTTTTGTGAAATGTGTTTGGTTGGTACTGATAAACACTTGTTTGATATCCGGAAGCTGGTTCCTCGAGAAGAAAGTGGTGCAATCACACACGCTACATATTCTTGCGACGGTCAGAACATATATGTCAGCTTTGTAGATGGAAGTGTAGATGTTCTGTCATCAACATTGAGATTGAAATGTCACATACATCCAGCCGTTTATCTGTCTCCCAACCCAAGGTGTGGATTACTCATTTGTACAGAAGAAGAATAAGTGTTTTCAACACAGACATCATGCATATGTGAACTATATGTATGTATGTATGTATGTATGTATGTATACATTAAATGTTCTAAATAAGTGCTTGTGTTTGAGAACAGATTGAGAGTCTATCCTGTTGCCATTGCGGCACATCCATCAGAACCAAACCAATTTGCATTGGGTATGACTGACGGTGGAGTCTTCGTTCTGGAGCCATCGGAGTCCGCAGGCACATGGCAATGAAGCAGTGGTACAGTACAAGCTCGGCCAAAGTACCTCAACTAATTACTAGTGGATTACAAGTCCCTAATTATTACAGTAAATTAGAAGTAGGAGGAGACTCATCTGCTCTATTTAAACCTTTGTTGCTGTTTGTTTATCATTCATTCAAGGTTGAGTTGAGACTACTTCTTCTCAATATCAAATTTTACAAAACCTAATCAGTCCGCGTCGTTATCGCTGCTGATAGGAAGAAGAATATCAGTCGCTTGGTGTGCAAATTATTAACAGGCAAGATCAATTTGGGCGTTCCGGTGCCGTTTCCTCGATTGCCATGGGAATGCTTCGTCGGCGATCCAAATCGAGGGCACTGGATTTGAAGAAGGCATCAGGTGATCGTAAGAGTACTTGGTCAAAGCTTCCTCAGGAGCTTGTAATTGAAATTCTGCAGCGCTTGAAATCATACCAAGATTTCGTTTGTGTAACCTCCACTTGTGCTTTCTAGTTCTCCATTGGGATTACCAATGCTCATACATTTAGTGGTGGCTATCAGTTTCCATGGCTGATGCTTGCAAAAGGAGGAGGAGGACATTGCAGCAACACCAACCTCCGAGGCTTCTACATTGTCCTGAAGAAGATGACTTGTTATCTGGAACTGCCTGAAGGCAATGGCAAGAAGCACTGCCTCTCTTGGCATGGATGGTTGGTAACTGTTGACTCAAGTTTGGAGTTAAATGTGGTGCATCTATTGTCCCAGGTCCAAATCAAGCTACCTGATATCATAAGCAGTGCTAAATTGGATGATCATGAGCTACATCATCGTTATAATGCTGTTCAAAAAGCCGTTTTCTCTTCCAGTCCATTGTCAGATGATTACACTCTCCGTATTCTTGTCGCAGGGGGTACAATAATTCTGTGGCAGAAGGGGGATGCTTGTTGGAGGAAAATGGATACATCAGGTTTACATTTTACAGATATAGTAGTGTTCTATAAGGGGCGGTTTTACGCCATCAATCGCTGGGGTAGAATCTATGCATGGGACACACAAGGAAGGGACTAGCATCATCCAAGGGGTAGCCAACTTACCAAGCTGGTATTGGAAGGAGCTGAAAGAATATGATGTTAAGAGAATGTATCTGGTTGAATCAGGGGGAGGGGATCGCTTTTAATGGTATCACAACAAGAACATAAAAATATGAGTCTCTACTTTCCTTGCACTGAAACAACATACAGGTTCCAAGTGTTTGAGGTGATGAGCTTGTGCAGGAGTAATGATACAAATTGGAGACAAGTTTCAGACATGGGAGGCAGGACATTGTTCTTGGGGGGTTCCAATTCTTCATTCTCCATCAACGCCTCCGACTTCCCCGGATGTAAGCAAAATTGCATCTACTTCACTGATAACTTCGCTGGATTTTACGCCATTTGGAGGATGGACGTTTGGAGAACTTCTTCAATACATCTCCACACCGAGCTTACCATCTAATTACAGACAGTACATTCTAACTATTTAAACTAGGTACTAGTATTTGTTGAAGTAACTGCCTCTTGTGCTAGCTGATGTGCAGATGGAGTGTGTACTGGTAGTTTACATTAGCTTTGACTTCCTGCTTAATTACGTTTAGTACAAGTTATTGGACCAAAACATGTTTAGTTCTCTTCATAATTTCTTACTGGTTTACTTTTACTTCATAATTTTTTTGAGAAGGGGGTAGAAAAAAAAAGGTTAAGCACGAGTTTCGTGTAGGGGTGTGAAAGGGGCGGGACGGGGCGGGTAGTGGAGAATATGCTATCCATACACTGCGGGGCGGATATCCAATTTCAGTATCCGAAACCGCCCCGCACTATGCGGGTACCCGCGTCACGGGTACCCGCACGATGACGGATTTTCGCTGATCGGGGCGCGGATACCCACAATATCAATAAAACAATAATATCATGAAAAAAATAATCCTTAAAATCCTTAATAAGTACATGACATAAGTAGTCAAATACACACCAAATCCACAACCATTATCCAAATTATTCAAATAAAGTTTGTGGGTGGATGAAGAAAAATAAAAGTAGAAAATGATAATCGTCCCATCATCTCATCTTCAGGATTGTGACTTGTGGAACATCGATCAAGTTGTTTTAGCTCTGCTAAACATAAAACGCATAGCTTCAATATAGGGGTGGGATTGGGTACATAGGGTGTATCCAACTGCTGTGTGTAGATAGTATACGTAGGGGCTGGTCGGAACGGGTACCCGCGGTTTGAAATATCAAAAACCGAACCGCAACAGACCGGTTACCCGTATGTTCGGTTACCCGTTTGTTCGGTTACCCATTTTTCGGTTTTTTTCGGTTTCGGATTGCATGGTTCGGAGCGGGTTGACGGTTTTTCAGGGATGATGTTATTTACCAACTAGTTGGAAAAACCACTAGTTATGTTGTGTGTGTAAATACCCAACTAAAAGGGTATTTTAGTCTTTAAAATTATTAGTTAGTTAGTTAAATTAGTTAGATAGTATTAGAATCAGCTAGTGGTTTTACCAACTAGTTGGTAAATAGAAGAGCCGGTTTTTCGATTTTTTTGAACACCCCTAATTTCGTGATCTACTTAATCCGATGAGCTTTTCGGTCAGCTGTAGAGCATGTTTATATACCCGTTTTGTCCCTTGAAACAAGTTATAATTGACTTTCAACAATTTATCTATAATTTTTTTCTTTACTATTTTAATATATAAAGTGTAATAATTTATTTACAAATGAGAAATAAATATTTCTAATTTTTAAATATCTAATGAAAGGCGATAAATTATATCCTGTTTCATAAGGAATCTCTAGTTGTGTTATTTGTTCAAAGATCTAATTAGAAAATGTATTTTAATCTTTAAAATTATTAATTAATTAAATAAATTAGTTAATTTTTAAAATCACTAGTTGTTTTATATAACAACTATCATAACGTTAGAGACGCAAAACATAGCTCAAAATTAGTTGGATCCTCTAACAAAAGATAGCTCAAAATTAGTTGGATCCGGTTACCCCTAGGCAAAATCTGACATTGTATTACAAAAAAAAAACGAAACAAAAAACGCAAAACATTAAAATCTGAAGGATTGAACAAGAGATTTCCCCCACCCACTTCTCAAAAAAAAAAAAGATTCCCCACCGTCACGACTTACAAATCGCATACGTCGTCGTTTTATGCAGATAAATTTTGCTCCCTCTCGGAAAGGTCCGTCCATTACGCGCTTTTTGTAGCTCATTTCATTAATCATGCCCGCTCATTGAATACTTCAGCACCAGATGCCAAAGTGCGGTGCGGACAATTGAGGAAATAGATATACTGCGAGCGAGAGATTTTTGGGGATTCAGATAATCTAGTGTGTTTGTTGATACAGTCTCCTCAAAGTCCTTCCTTCTTCTAAGCAAACCAAAAAATTTCCTTTCTTTGTTGAATTATTTCTCTCATCTTCTTCCTCAGAATTCGGCAGATCTACCAACTCTGCCATTGATCGGCCAATTCCCGGCGATCTTGATCAGAGGTTTAACTTTTCAGGTAAATGCGTTAAAGGTCCGTTTTTTACTGGTACCCAGTTGTTATAAATCTTAAATTTTGATGAAAGATTGGACATTTGATGTATGGTCATAGTTAGAGTGAAGAGCATTCGATCTGATCATCAAAGTTCCGTTTTTCTCTCGTCATGCAGTTCTAGTCCCCTATCGAAATGTCTGCAAGTACGATCAGGAAAGCAATCGGGGCGGTGAAGGACCAGACCAGTATAGGCATAGCCAAGGTGGCTGGGAACATAGCGCCGGAGCTGGAGGTTTTGGTGGTGAAAGCCACCAGCCACGACGAGGATCCGGCAGATGAGAAGTACTTCAGGGAGATCATTAATCTGACCTCTTCCTCTAGGGGATATGTGAATGCTTGTGTGGTTACTGTGTCGAAAAGGTTGAGCAAGACCCGTGATTGGATGGTGGCCATTAAGGCCCTGATGCTTGTTCATCGCCTTCTGGCTGATGGCCCCCCTTCTTTTGAGGAGGAGATTGTGTTTGCTTCTAGGAGAGGGATGAGGGTGTTGAACATGTCGGATTTTAGAGATGAGGCGCATTCGAATTCGTGGGATCATGCTGGATTCGTGAGGTTATATGCAATGTATCTCGATGAGAAGGTGGAGTTTGCGATGTTTGAGAAGAAGATTAGAGATGGAGATCGGAAGCCTGATGATAAGGACGACCGGTGGGGGCCGAATAGGAATGAGTATGGAGAGTCTAGAGATGATTATGACCGTGGAATGGGAGGGAGGTCCCGCTCTTATGGTGATGTGAGTGAGTCGGCGAGTAGAGAGCAAAAGATAGAGGCTACACCAGTGAAGGAGATGAAGCCAGAGAGGTTGCTCGGTAGATTGAACCGTTTGTTGCGTATCCTTGATAGAGTCTTGGCATGTAGGCCGACTGGTAATGCAAAAAATAGCAGGTTGGTATTGGTTTCCCTATACCAAGTCTTGAAGGAGAGCTTTCGGCTATATGTGGATATATGTGAAGCATTGGGTATTTTGTTGGATAGGTTTGCTGAGATGGAATATCCAGACTGTGTTAAGTGCTTTGATATGTATGTTAGTGCGGCAAAGATGATTGATGAACTTGTCGGGTTTTATGGTTGGTGTAAAGATATGGGTGTCGCAAGATCATCTGAATATCCAGAGGTTCAGAGGATTACCGATAAACTCCTTGGAACGCTTGAAGGGTTTTTGAAGGACATGTCAAACAGACAGAGGAGCCCGGATAAAACCAGGGATGTGACACCCCCGGCTAAGGTGGAGCCAGAGCCAGATATGAACGAGGTTAAGGCGCTCCCTGCACCAGAGAGCCATGCCCCTCCACCGCCACCTGAGCCTGAAAAGCCTAAACCACAGCCACAGCCACAACAGGTGACCGAGGATTTGGTGAATTTGAGGGATGATGGTGTTACAGCTGATGAGCAAGGGAACAAGTTGGCATTGGCTTTGTTTTCTGGAGCTCCAGCAACGAGTGCTAACGGTTCATGGGAAGCATTCCCGTCTAATGAACCAGAGGTAACTTCAGCTTGGCAAAATCCGGCTGCAGAGACTGGTAAAGCAGACTGGGAGTTGGCTCTGGTCGAGACAGCCAGCAATCTATCGAAACAGACTGCCACAATGGCCGGTGGAATAGATCCTTTATTGCTGAACGGAATGTATGATCAGGGAGCTGTGAAACAGTACGTGAGCACCAATCAGCAGAGCGGTGGAAGTTCAAGCAGCGTTGCGCTACCTGGTCCAAGCAACACTGCCTCTAAAATCCTTGCATTGCCTGCCCCAGATGGGACAGTGCAGCAAGTAGGCAATCATGATCCTTTTGCTGCATCACTAACCGTGCCTCCACCTTCGTATGTACAGATGGCTGAGATGGAGCGTAAGCAGCAGCTTCTAGTACAGGAGCAGCAGGTCTGGCAGCAATATGGAAGAGATGGAATGCAAGGACAAACTGGTTTAGCAAAGATCTCTGCTGGTCCGGGTTACTATGGCCCCGGTGCACCACCCATGATGCCCTACGGCATGCCACAAGTAAGCGGTACCCCATATCCAGGAGGGTACTACTATGCTCCTCTATGAATATTATGATTGTCATGTTAAGTTTTCTGGATCAATTTCCAGTTCAACTACTTTTTTGTTTACTTGTGTAATTGATTCGTCTGAAAGAACAATGACATACAGGCTAAGTAAGAAGATGTATGCTACTGTAAGTGTAATCATCTGCGTGCTCCATTATCATGCTGAGAAATGAAATATTACTACTTGAGTTGATGATGTCCCAAACGTCCTGCATTTTTGCTTGTCAGGTTATAAACAAACACATTGATTTTGGTCGAGAAGCAAGCCCAGATATGTTGTGGAGGTTGTGGTGTTGTTTACTTGTGCTGAAACGTCACACAAATGGTTGTTTTTTTTTTTGAAGACAGAGGTGTCCCCACTTTTGGTGAGACTTCGCAAAGAACCCACCGCCACTACTCCCATTTAAATCATGAGTTGAATCTAGGGGAATCGAACACGAGGCCGTGCGCCTAACCACACATTGTTCGCCTTACCACTGGCCATCTCGTGGGTGGGTCACACAAATGGTTGTTGAGTAAATAGCACCATATATACCTAAACTATACCCTTCATTACAAATCTATACCTCATTACAAATCTATACCTAAACAAACGTTTGTTGCAAAAGTGACTCTAAAGTATGAGTTCGTTACAAATCTATACCCGCGACTTAATACCGTTAAAATTAATTAACGGAATTTTCGGGAAAAATGCTCAAATTGACCTTTATGGTTTCTAAAATGTGTTGAACACTCCTCTAATTTTATAATTTTAGTTTTGAGTCATTATTCTTTATCGCGTGTATTTTTTTATACATTCCTTCTAAATTCGAAATTTTAATTATACTTTCAGTCTAGATAACAAAAACAATTACCAAACATATGTTCCTTCCAATTCATCAAACATCAATCCACATGTTACTTACTAAGAATTACACTAAAGTTATAATTAAATATGAAAAACTTCAAAAAAATTACAAATATGGAAATAAAATGAAAAAGAATCAACATTAGTATTTTGAATTATGAAAGATAAAACAGGAAAATGTGCCGATTTGAAAATTTTCAATTTAATTTGTGAGCTTTTAAAATCTAAAATATATTTAATTTTATTTAAAATTTTGTATTGGTTCAATGTTTTAATATCATTTTGTGAATATTTTTTACATTATTTAAATATTTTAATATAAATGTTGGAGGTTTTAAAATTTATTGTTCATTCGTGCATTTTATTTTGATAATTACTATTTTTTTCATAATAAAAAGGTAAATTTAGTATACAAAGACTAATATTGAGATTATTTTAAAACTTTTTTTTTCATATGTGATAACTTTTGGATATTTTAGACTCAATTTAAAATTAATATGAATAATTTGGTATGATTATTTGAAAAAATACACAAGTGATAAAGAATAATAAGTCAAAAATGAAACTATAAAGTTAAGAGGGGTGTTCAACACATTTTAGAAACCATAAGGGTCAATTTGAGTATTTTTCCCGAAAATTCCGTTAAATTTTAACGGATGTTAAGTCGCGGGTATAGATTTGCAACGAACTCATACATTAGAGCCACTTTTGCAACAAACTTTTGTTCAGGTATAGATTTGCAACGATGGATATAGTTTAGGTATATCTGGTGCAATTTACCCAATGGTTATTGGTTGCTAAACTTATCAATCTTACGTTTGTAGCAACTTGTTTGGTATAGTAGTATATACTACTCCTACCATTACTTTTCTTCTTTTGAAAACAATATAACAATTTTAATTGTGAAAATGAGTCATGAAAACGTACGATGATTGTTTAATCTCTAGGTCTAGGTGTTTTTGTTAAATTCTCTCTTTTACCCCCTGAGATTTGAAGAAATATACAAAAACCCCTTAGAGATAACACCCGTTTATATATCTGTTAAGTTTGATGTTTAATTACAAGAATTGAACCCCTAATTTTTTTAACCCTAACAATTATACCCTAACTATTTTACTTTTATATTTTTGCCATTTCTCTCTCCTCTCTCCCACCAACCCCAAACCAATAGGCTAGGTAAATTGCTACAACCACTCGCCCTCTTCCAACCACCATCGCCAGCAACCGACCGTTAAAAGCCCTCCGTCCAGCATCCTCGACATGCTGAGAACCAATTGAGCGGCTCCCTCGCCAGATTAAAGCATAATCAACAACAACTCACAGATATGATTTATCTCCTCCTGCCCGCTCGTCGACCCAATTAGCCGCTCCAGGACCTTATCCGCAGTCTTCGTTCAGCGCCGCATCCTTTCCGACTTGTCCGACCGCCAATCACAACCGATTACTCCCAAACTGAAGCGGCAACTTGCGAACCTGAGCAATCCTGGTAGAATAACATCAACTGAAAAGTAAAATTCTTGGCACAAATTCTAGAAGAAATTGCTTGCCTTTGTATGAATCAATTGATAGAGTTATTATATTGATTGCACAAGGGAACAAGGGAGGCGTGAGGAACAGAGAGGCAACGTTCCGGCTGCATTGCCCGACAGCTGGTGGGGTTGGGCTATTGGTGGTGGGTAGTGAAAGGGTAAAATGTAAGTTTTTGAAACTTTTAGGGTATAATTTTTAGCATTAAAAAAATTAAGGGTACAATTCTTGTAAATAAACCTAAAATTTAATAGATTTATAAGTGGACTTTTGCTATAGGAAGGTTTTTGTATATTTATCCAGATCTCAGGGGTAAAACAGAGAATTCTGAAAATGTGGGGGCAAAGTGATCATTATGCCAAAACCTCGGGAGTATTTGTTAATCCCTTTGTTCTAAACTATTTAAAAAATATTAATCTGAAAAAGTTGAATTTTTTACTGGATAGAGAAAAATAAAATAAAGGAGAGTGTTTTTTTGTTTAAAATATAAAGTTTAATCTCTAAAAATCAAATTTAAAACAAAGAAATACTCCACTAAGATTTTTAAGGAAAACGGTTGGTCCATCCAAAAGTTTAGTAGGCCAAGCCCAAGAGTGGCGCAAATCTAAACCCTTTGAATTGAACTTAAACCCCTAAGCCCTCCCGACTGGAGAGACCACGAAATCGGTATTTTCTTCGACCCAATGTCGAACGTCGTCGTTCTCGACAACGGCGGCGGACTCATCAAAGCCGGTAACGGCGGAGACCGCGACCCGTCCGTCATCATCCCGAACTGCCTCTACCGACCTCTCTCTTCCAAGAAATTCCTCCACCCATCCCCGCTACACTCCTCCGCCGCCGCCGCCGAGGACCTCACCTCCGCTGCCGTTCGCCGTCCTATCGACCGCGGTTACCTCATCAACCCGGAGGTCCAGCGTGACATCTGGTCCCACCTCTTCTCCAACCACCTCCACATCTCCCCCGCCTCCTCCTCCCTCCTCCTCACCGAGCCCCTTTTCTGTCTCCCTTCAATCCAGCGCTCCATCGACGAGATCATCTTCGAAGATTTCGGCTTCAGCTCTCTCTTCGTCGCCGATTCACCTTCTCTCGTCCATCTTTACGAGGCCAGTCACCGACCGGACGCCCTCGTCTCAAAAGCCCAGTGCAGCCTCGTCGTCGATTGCGGCTTCTCCTTCACGCACGCCGCACCGGTGTTCCAGAACTTCACGATCAATTACGCCGCGAAGAGGATCGATCTGGGTGGAAAGGCTTTGACCAATTATTTGAAGGAGTTGGTCTCTTATCTTGCTGTGGATCTTAAGGACCAAAATTTCATAATTGATGATGTTAAGGAGAAGCTCTGCTTCGTTTCTCTTGATATGGACAAGGACCTCCAAATTGCCAGGTGATTTGGAAGCAAAGCCTACATTTTTCTATTTATATGGACTGCGTTCTTTAGATTTCCCGTTTCGGTGTTCATGTGAAATTTGTTAACAGAAAGCACGGAAAGGACAAACGCTTTCGATCTACTTATGTTCTGCCTGATGGTGTAACTCACATAAAGGGCTATGTCAAAGACCCAGATGCAGCGCAAAGGTTTTTCCAGTTGACAGCTGGAGTTCCTCACGAATCGTTTGTTGCAGTGGATGATTCATCTCAGATGCAAGTTGTGGAAAGGACTGAAGATGGGAGAAAAACTGACTCAAGAAAAAATGTAATGTTAAACCTATCTTTTGAGGCAAGTTATATTGTGATTGCAGTTTGTATCAATGTTTTACTCATCTGTTACAGGAATTTGACTTGGCGAACGAGCGCTTTCTTGTGCCGGAGATGATCTTCCAGCCTGCCGATTTAGGTAAGCACTACACTTCTTCTGCTGTTATTTGAATGAGCACCAAATTAACTTTTGAAAATGATACAAGCTAGAAATTTGCAACTCTTTGCCACTTGAGAGCAAGTTAAAGAATTATGTAAGTGAAGCTCATTATACGATAGAATGAGTTAGAAATCACCTTGAGGCTTATTAAATTTGCAGGAATGAACCAGGCTGGATTAGCCGAGTGCATTGTAAGAGCAGTGAACTGCTGTCATCCTTATCTTCATCCTGTATTGTATGAAAGGTGCAGTTATATTGCTTTTGGATAGTGTTTTGAACATAGTGTTGAGTTTCTGTTATGTCTAACCTGATGAATCTATTTCTTATGCAGCATTATATTGACTGGTGGGAGCACATTGTTTCCGAGATTTTCTGAGAGACTGTAAGTTCCCACATCACTGCAAGATTTTCTGAGTGTGAATCTTTCGTGCCCATTCACTTTTTTCATTGAATATTAAATCTCAGGGAAAAGGATCTCAGGCCTCTCGTCCCAGATAACTATCAATTGAAGATAGCAACCCAAGAAGAGTAAATTCTTGCAAACTCAGAATTATTTTTTTGCCTTAAAAATACAAATAAGTTTTATGTATGGTTACCATTTGCGCTTTCAGTCCTATACTCGGTGTCTGGCGAGGTGGTTCACTTCTGGCTTCTAGTCCTGATTTTGAGTCCATATGTGTAACGAAAGCAGAGTATGAGGAGCTTGGATCTTCTCGATGTCGCAGGAGATTCTTTCATTGACTTGAAAAAATCTTCCAAGGTATGATTACTTGGTTTGTATTAGTTAGTTTGCCCCCACACTCTTTCTTCTCCTGTTTTCCAACAGGAATTCTGGTTTGAACTGCCTAGGGTTAAAGATTATTTCATACATCATTTCTAAGGGATAGCTAAAAAACCTCATACTACAAGTTTTTGCTAGTGCCATTTTCATGATGTTTATGTTGGGTTCATAGTATCAATCTCAACCTATGAGGCAGTGACCATCTCTTGATATAACCATTGAAATTGAAAAATTGTGTGGTGATTACGGTTTTGAAATTTTATTTAATTATTCTCATGTAAGGGTTGCTTTGTGAAGGGCATCTACCATTAAACTTGGTCATGATGCTTTGAACAGTTAAGTGACACTATAAGCTTCATATCATCGACTCAACGTAGTTGGCATTTGTCCTTGTAGCTCAAATATTTAATTTTTAATTCTCTGAAATCTGTTTGGTATATGGAGCCATGAATATTGATTATACCTTCAGTTGGCTGTTCTGAATTATTACTCTCAAACACTGAAAAGGGAAGGGATTGGGTAAGGGCTTGAGCAGTTATGAGCAGCTTGAGGTTGAACACTTCTGAGATGTGGCTAAATTGCAACTACAATTGATGGCATGAAGCTCATAGTGTCGGTTAACTATTTGAAGTTCATTAACACTAAACTGCAATTGATTAACATTGTTGATTGTTGTCTAAAAGAATCTATCTGAAAATGAACTTTAAGTACTGGGTCTAACCATATCAATGGTTGTCTCGTAGATTTGGGTAGATTGATGGGCTTTGTATGATTCAGCTCAGAAAGCTTGAATGAAATAAACTTTAAGAAGTGATTGTTTTGCAGGTTCTGCAAACGAAAGTCTCAACTTTCTTGCTTAGTTCTCCGAAATCCATGTAGAAGATCTACCTAAGTGAATGCTGGCAGGGATTTGGATTCTCATTTTGCCGTGCTGTGCACAAAAGTGGGTGAAAACCTTACTAACCTTCTGCGGTTGTGGCCAACTCCTATGTTTGAAGACTTGGACTCAACAGTGGTTGACATGCTCAAATCAAAACACCTAAAGTTTCTAACATTGGCCCATCAGTGCCGCGACTGGGCACTCGTGATTTGTCCTCAGTCTTCTGCACTAGCTTTGGCAGTATTGTGATGCTACCATCCCCGGAGTTGGTGGCTGTAGCAGCAGTGTCTCAGGAGACTGAAACGCCATATCTTTGGTTGTTTAGGGGTGGTCCTTACAATTTCTGGCTGAACCATGCTTCGAGCAGACAAGGATCAAGGTAAGGTTGTTCCATAGGCACCTCAATCAGAGATTCTACGCCATGACAGAGTCTGTCAGGAGTCTTAATGACCCATTGTGGATGGAATTCGGTTCTGGAAAGAATTGTGCCTACGATCCGCTTGGCCTTATAAGGTTTTATCAACAGCTAAACATGAGAACGGTAGAGGCTGTTTAGGCGCAGACATTGATGAGGGTTTCTCCGAAGGCTGGCGTGCGTTGCTCTGAAATGTGTGCTATCTTCAAGTTAACGGAAGAAAGTGCTCTGAAATGTATGCTATCTGCAAGGTAACGGAAGAAAGTGAAACACAGCAACGAGGTCCAAAGATTACTTGCTTTCAAGCCTATCGAAGGGCGTGGGCTGAATTTAAGATCTTTGTTGCATATTTTTCAGAGAAATATTTCCATACAAAACAATATATCATGTTATCTCAGCAATGGGGAAATTACATTTTACTACATTTATAACTCTTATGACCTTGAACACCAGGATCTTTTAAATGAATAGAAATAAAGGTTTTTCTTTGCCGCCATCGAAGGGCAGTCGTTTTCTTTCTTCCGCTGGTGGCGTCTTCGGATCCCAGGGGGTCGCCTCTCCTCCTTTGGCGACTTGCGATGCCTCTCTTCCAGTTTCTCGCTGCCATCGGATGGACTCTTCCAGATCCACGCGGCTCTCCTCTCCGATTACGTTATTGTCGTTCTCTCTGTCCTCCATCTTGTCTCAGTTACAAGGTGGTCAACTGTAGGACATACAAGCTTTCCGCTGCACGCATCAATACGAGGTCAGGGCTTTTCATAGCCGGTGGATTGGGCCGCCACTGAGTTTGCGTTTGTCTCCTTAAGTGAAGGAGGCACTCTCCACCAGTCGCTGGCGTCGACCGGCCCAGGATCCACTTTCAGTGTCGCCGATAGTGGCGGCTGGCCTCCGATGCTGCCTTTATGGCTGCCTCCTCCTGCAGTGCCCTTTTCTTTATCCACATAGGTGGATCTGGGGTTGTAGCAAAGTCCCTTTACCGCTCAAGTTTTGCTACCCGCTCTACATCCTCCCTGCGTGCAGCCCCGCTGTGGCAACATGCGACATTTTTGTTGTCAGGAGACTCGAGCAGCAAGGTGTCAAGGGGTGTGGGATGTGGTCGTGTGTGTAAAAGTGCGTGGATGTTAGGAAGGGAGGAGGCCGAGGAAGTGGATACTAACACGGCAGGGCTGAGCCAGGGTTCGCCCTGCCTGTCGAAATGAGGAAGCTAGCTTGGGACTCTCAGGGCCTTGGATCCCCCATGTTTGTCCCTGGCCTCGGGCAGGGCCGTGGTTGGATCCTAACCAGTTGTATTTGGCGTTCGGATGTGTCGTCTCGACAGTGGTCATCTTTTATTCGCTCTTGGGTGATACTTGGATGGATCGTTTTATGGAATATCATTGCAGGGACCAGATAGATTGTAGCTTCTTTGAAGCTGCCAAGACGGGGGATGGTTGCTTTTGGTTATCTTGAGAATATTGCGGACCGGGTATTCCTTTAAAATCCTTATGTGGATTAGAAGCGTCCTCTATGTTAGTCTAGGAGTAGAGGAACTGATGTTTAGTGTTGAGATGATGCTTTCTCCCAGGTGTTATCGGCGTTTTATTTGCGTTTGGATTGTTGTCTATTATTGTTTTTTTTCCGATTTGCTAGTTTCTTTGTAAGGCGTCGCCTTTATGGTATTGCCTTCGTTAATGCTCACTATGGCTTAAAGCACATAGGTAACTTTGTTAGGGACATGTTCCTTGTTTCTTGATTTTTGTTGGCAACAGCCGCGTATCTTTGAATGAAAGTCATTCCCATAAAAAAATGTATAAAAAATGTATAGAAATAAATGATGTCGAGTCCCTTTATCAAAAAAAAAATGATGCCGAGTCCAATTTTTGGGAATATCTGGTGGATGTCGCCGGACGTATTGTAAAGGTAATATTACCTATGCTCTTCAAGGGCTTCGTGGTTTTTGGGTCTACAAAGTTGTACTCCATTAGTAAAACGTTGGATTGTTTGATTGAGCTAGGAGATTAAAGTGAATAACACCCTTCAATATTTTACCATGGATGTAAGACATACTCCTTCTGTTTCCAAATAATTCTACATTTTATTTTTATTATTTTACAGTATTTAATCTATGATTTTTTTTTCATAAATGTTTAGACGTTTAAAGTTAATAGTAATTTATATGCAAATCATAATTTGAAGTATAAACTTTCTAAATATATTTTTTTATGATTTTTTTAAAACTTGTTATCTTTGTAAAAATTTGAGTCAAATATTGAATCTTAAAACAACAAAGTCAATGTGTAAAATTATTTAAGGATAGATGAAGTATAAACTTTAACATAACTACCCTTGGAGAGAATTTCATAGAAACGAAACAAAATATTTAGATAATTGATATTAAAAAATTTTCTTTTAAAGAAACTGAAAAAGGAAATATGTACATTTTTTTTCAAGTACGGTTATACAAGGCATCATGTTCACTCGGATAGATGGAAGATAAATTACATGTTAATTTAAGATATTGTATATTTAAGAGTCTTTTACAAATATACTATCAATAAACAAAGTTAAATTTTAATCTAAACGTCAAATGTTTCATATAGTAAATTGGAAGACGGATAATACTTGGAAGAAGATCTCCAACTCACCAATGAATTTAATCACCATTCATTCTGTAATAAACAGCCAGCAGTCGATAAAGTGCCAAGGAGAAAATTGGTGTGAAATATACATCTCAACGAGCAAAATTTCACAAGGCCTTGCTCACTACCACAGCTTGTGATTTGAATACCACTCGCTCTGGCGTGAGTCCAGAAGTTGAAAAAGGCTTGCAGCTCTATACATTAAACAATAAAGAAGATAAATCACCTGAAATTCTTTCTTTATCCCCAGTGGCTATAAAATCCAAGTAACCCTTCCTTTCAGCGACACAAACAAACAACGCTACGAGCAAGCGGGTGTGGAAGGAATTCCATAGTATAGCAGCAACCTTCTGGAGATGGAGCAATTGAATCAATTCGAAAAACCAAGGTTCATTCCGAGAATGGTTGAGCATCTACACAGAGGTGAACCAGCTTATTCTGGTACTGCCCAAAATATTCAACCACAGCTATGACATCTGCATTTTCGGGCTCTAAACCACGTAACTTAACATTCTTGAATGATGAACCTGGTTCATCATCTCCTAACTTGGCTATACTTTCTGCATGAATCTCACGGCAAGCTACTATGAACATGGCTGCTGTGTCCGCAAGTTGTGCCTCTCGGAGGGCTGCTAATGCTTCTTGCATTGCACCAGCAGCAACATACAAAAGAAGAGCCCTGCATTGACTTCTTTTAGGAATTTGGAATTGAGATGTGCAAGGATTACCAAGTGTCTGGAATGTAGAAGACAAGTGGTTTTTACCTCCATAAGTTGTGTTCTGTATGAAGGACATGACCGGCCCATCTCTTCAATACCCTGCAAGAATGAACAATGAAGATGACCCGGATTTCAACAAATCATAAAACCCAACTTGCATATGCCAAATGCCTACAGAACAATTGAATATAGATTTCCGTTAAAGATGAGAACACCATCTCATTCATAGACATTAAAACCTATATTCTACAGGATTTTAGATCCTTAAAATGTTAAAGTGCATGTTGTATCATCTACGGTCCAGAAAAATTGAAGCGATGGTAATAATCAAGATGTAAGTTTGTGAAACTTTTTGGAAAAAGAGGTAGGAACCTTGCATAATCAGATCCCTTTAAATACGTGGCAGCTAAAGTTGCAGCATCAGTCCAGAATCCAGCATCTTGGAGCTGCACAAAATCATGCATTACAATCAGTTATACCAAAAATGATAATATTGCATGAATATTTTGCATGGAAACTGAAAAATAAAAAAAGTTGCTACCCGTGGGTATGATACCTATACCTGAATGGTAAAGAAGATACTTAAGGTAATCTTAATAGTGTGATTAATGGGTCTTAATCCATCCCAAATTGGACAAATGCTCGTATGTTCTCTAGAGAATTAACCAGTGTGCTTGGAGAGGCTATCTTTTGTTGAATATTCTGGAGTCAAAGTTAGGAATTGTATCTGATTAGTATGTAAATATTCTGAAATATACTAGGGATAGTAAGTGCAGATTTAGGATCCCTGAAATCAGGGACTAGATTAGTAGGAAGATACTTTCCTATTCCTTGCTGATTTCCAGCTAGGATATCTCTGTATATAATTGCTGTAAACCCCAGAATTATTATTGATTCAGAAAATCTTCACAAAGAAATTCTTCATGGTATCAGAGCCAAGTTCCATGAAATCCTAATCCTTTCAGGCCATCTCAATTTGGTCATTAATCCATCTGACCATCTCTCTCAGGCCTGCGTCCTTTTTCTAGCCAATTACTTCTGGCTTTCTTTTCCCTTCCTATGTTTTTCATACAAATTATCTCTAGCCAATCAACCCTACATGACAAAGTACGGAATGGCCTCAACCCAGGACAACTCAGAAAATACTGATGTTCCCAACTCTAGCCAATTCGGCAAAGAGCAGACAGAGATGCTGCAGACACTGTTTTGTAGTAGTAGCATTACTGATTCTGGTTTGATTGCCCAAGCAGATTCCCATACAGCCCTTGTAACTAACAGAGGAGGAATAAGACCCTGGATAGTCGACACTGGTGCCTCTAACCACATGACAGGAGATGCTGCCCTCTTACAAAATTACAAACCAAGTAGTGATTACTCGTATGTCCGTATTGCTGATGGTTCAAGTTCAAAAGTGGCTAAGACGGGTTTTATCCAACTTACTCAAGAGTTGTCTCTCAATTCTGTCCTCCATGTTCCCAACCTGGATTGTAATCTTTTGTCCATTAGCAAATTGTCTCGTGACCTTCATTGCGTTGCTAAATTTTATCCAAACTTGTGTGTTTTTCAGGACTTGAAATCAGGGAAGATGATTGGCTGTGCTGAACTGTGCTTCGGGACTCTCATGTGGTTATTACTCACACCAAGGTTCTCATGCAAGTTGTGTCCAATCTCAGATTCCTTTCAATTTTGTGTCCAATACCAATAAAGATAGTGACATCATTTTATTACACTATTGTCTTGGCCATGCTAGCTTTGCATATCTTGCAAAATTATTTCCCATATTATTTATCAGTAAAAGTCCAGCATTTTTTCATTGTGAAATCTGCCAAATTGCAAAGCACACTCGAAAAGTTTACCCTCAAATCCCATACAGACCTTCACATCCTTTTTTCTCTTATCCATAGTGATGTGTGGGGTCCCTCATGAATCAAAAATGTTTCTGGTTCCCGCTGGTTTGTGACATTCGTTGATGATCACACACGGGTAACTTGGGTTTTCCTCATGAAAGAAAAGTCAGATATAGAGAAAATCTTTGACACATTCAATCTCATGGTTCAAAATCAGTTCAACTCTAAGATTCAGGTTCTCAAATCAGACAATGCTAAGGAATACTTCACTAGTAGTCTCAATACCTATCTTCAAAACCATGGGATTCTCCACATAAGTTTATGTGTTAACACCCCCCAGCAAAATGGGGTGGCTAAACGCAAGAACAAACATCTCTTGGAGGTTGCCCGGTGTCTTATGTTTTCCTCTAATGTTCCAAATTATTTGTGGGGGGAAGCCATTCTTACAGCCACTTATTTGATCAATCGTATGCCATCTAGAGTCCTTCATTTTCAGTCTCCACGTCAACTCCTCTTGGAAAAGTTTCCTAACACCCATGCAACATCATCAGATTTACCCCTCAAGGTTTTTGGTTGTATGGCATTTGTTCATGTGTATTCTCAAGATTGTAGCAAACTTGATCCTAGAGCAAATAAATGTATTTTTCTAGGGTACTCCCCCCTACTCAAAAAGAGTACAAATGTTATTCTCCGGAAAATAAAAAAATTTACACCACCATGGATGTATCTTTCTTTGAACATATTGGGAGTCCATTCTTGAGTCCGCACCTCTTGCCTCACAACCACCAAGTTCTCAAACCATGTTGTCCACACCCATACCTGTTCAGCCATCCATTCTTGAGTCTGTACCTCTTGCCTCACAGGCCCCAAGTTCTCAACCCATGCTGTCCACACCCATATCTATTCTGCCATCAAACCTGCCCACAAATGTTCCTTCTCCCATGCCTACCCAATCTCTCATACCTACCGAATCTGGTGTTCCACAAATTGGTGTTACACAAATTGCAGATGAGAATCTTCAAGTTTATACTAGGAGGAAAAACAGAAAAGAGCTAGAGCATGGACCACAGCCAGCAGGTGACCAAGAGACTGGCTTGATTTCAAGTCCCTCTGAAGAAAACATGGGTAAGGATAGGGCTGGAGATGTGCCTAGTCTTGATGACTCTACAATGGCGATTGCATTGAGGAAGGGTGTTACTTATGAAAGGCTATCACCATCTTACAGCATATTTGCTGCTTCTCTTGATGATATTCAGGTTCCTAAAACTGTACATGAGGCGTTGCAAGATCCTAAGTGGAAGAAGGCAGTACAAGATGTGATAGATGCACTTGAAAAAAAATGGAACATGGACCATCACTGATCTACCAGCAGGAAAAAGGGCAGTAGGATGCAAGTGGATTTTCACTGTAAAATACAAAGCAGATGGATCAGTCGAAAGGTTTAAGGCTCGGTTGGTAGCTAGAGGATTTACACAATCTTACGGGATAGACTATCAAAAAACCTTTGCACCTGTGGCAAAGCTTAATAAATTATTTTGTCACTGGCTGCAAATCAAGATTGGAGCTTGCAACAATTGGACATAAAAAACGCCTTTCTGAATGGTGACCTAGAAGAGGAAGTCTACATGGATATGCCTCCTGGTTTCAAGGGAATTACAGTGAAGAATCAGGTTTGCAAACTAAAAAAATCCTTGTATGGTCTTAAACAATCTCTAAGAGCCTGGTTTGATAGATTCACAAAGGCTGTTTTAAAGCTGAGCTACACACAAGGTCAGGCTGATCATACTCTATTTATCAAAAAGTCTCCTACTGGGAAAATTGCTATATTGATAGTCTATGTTGATGATATTATTCTGTCTGGAAATGATGTGGAGGAACTACAGAAACTGAAGCAATACTTGTCAGCAGAATTTGAAGTCAAAGACTTGGAAATCTAAAATATTTCCTTGGAATGGAAGTGGCTAGATCAAGAAAAGGTATTGTTGTTTCTCGAAGGAAATATACTCTAGATCTACTTAAAGAGACTGGAATGCTTGGCTGCAAACCATTTAATACTCCTATAGAAAGTCAAAAGAAACTTGGAAGAACCGAACAAGAAAGTGCTCCAGTAGACAGGGGGAGATATCAACGACTTGTTGGACGCAAATTTATCTTTCACACACTCGGCCAGATATTGGTTTTGCAGTAAGTGTTGTAAGTCAATTTATGCATGCTCCTACAGAGGAACACATGGAAGCAGTCTATCGGATTCTCAAATACTTGAAGATGACACCAGGGAAAGGTCTATTTTCAGAAAGAATGAGAACCGTGACACTGTAGTGTTTTCAGACGCAGATTGGGCAGGTAACATCATTGACCGACGATCAACTTCTGGGTATTGTTCATTTGTCTGGGGTAATCTTGTTACTTGGAGGAGCAAGAAGCAATCAGTGGTAGCCAGAAGTAGTGCTGAAGCTAACTACAGAGCACTAGCTCAAGGAATTTGTGAAGGGATTTGGATAAAAAGGGTTCTTAGTGAACTGGGTCAAATGGATTCGTCTCCTATTCTTATGATGTGTGATAATCAGGCAGCTCTCAGCATCGCAAAGAATCCTATGCATCATGACAGGACTAAACATGTTGTAATTGACAGACACTTCATCATCACAGAGAAGGTGACTACTGAGGTTGTTAAACTGAACTACATTCCTACCAAGCAGCAGGCTGCAGACATCCTTACCAAAGCTCTATCTAGACCTAACTTTGAAGGGTTAATTTGCAAGCTGGGATTATATGATATATATATTCTCCAGCTTGAGGGGGAGTGTTGAATATTCTGGAGTCAAAGTTAGGAATTGTATCTGATTAGTATGTAAATATTCTGAAATATACTAGGGATAGTAAGTGCAGATTTAGGATCCCTGAAATCAGGGACTAGATTAGTAGGAAGATACCTTCCTATTCCTTGCTGATTTCCAGCTAGGATATCTCTGTATATAATTGCTGTAAACCCCAGAATTATTATTGATTCAGAAAATCTTCACAAAGAAATTCTTCATCTTTGATTCATTTGTAACAGGCTTATCATGTTGACTCCTCATCCTCATAACAAGATGGTAAGAAGCAAAGGAAAAAAGATGATAACCCTCCTGTCAACATCAATATTCTGAAAACAATGGAACATATTGCTTGAGTGGAGACACACATGTATTTAAATTTAGGAAGAGGACTCCTGTTCAACTTTGATGATGTGAAGTGATAAAGGCTCTTGAGGACATATCACGAGGAAGCTTGGTAAGCCCATGATACAAAAAATCGCCAAATGGACAACCCATATAACCTAACCTGAGAGCAAGCTTCCTGATGCCTTCCAACAGCACAGAGAAGATGAATGCCCGAGAGAGACCTGTCAGTTCTCACCATGTTGGCTGCCACAACCTAAAGATGATGCAATAAGAGATTAGGCATACATACAGGCTACAGCATCAAAATTTGAAGATAGAGCATAGATAAGTGAATATGATTTCCAGAAAATGACTCATACCTTAACTGCAAGTTCATGAAGAGATATTGAAACTGCAGAAGAAAGAGCAACTGCTCGGAGAGCATTTGGGTAGAAATAAGAGCTATCTGGTGAAGTTGTAAGCAATAAACTAACAGCAGCTTCCAGGTTCCCAACTAAAACGAGTCTAGCATAAATGACAAGTATTGCTAGTATTAGTAGCTCCAAAGAAAACTTCAGTTGCATGATGATATAACTCGTTCTGAAAAAGCAAAACAGAACTACCACATTGCAATACATTATTGCCTGTAGAGATAGAGTTTTTATGGGAAGCGAGGCACCTGGGTTCACATAAAAGAAACAATTAACTAAAGATAGTTTCAAGCTAAGCTAAATCTCCGGTTCCAGAGTCGGAGCTGCCAGTGTAACTCGACTTGTTCATACTTCAATGATTTCCTTTCAGGACTCTCTATACTTGTCACATGATTTATTTTCACATTAATTCCTTGGATCCTTGTGTTAAAATTTGAATAGCTAGCATACATACCTAGAATAAAGCCAGGATTAGTAATTCAGATAATTATGTGTTACGATTTTTAAGAAATAATTGAAGAGAGAAACAGATACTTACTTAACTCATAGACTTCAACTACCTGAGAGGGCCTCCAAACCAAAGTGGCAATTAGAGGTGCAACAGTTGGGAACCCTTTCATTCAGTCTATTAAGTTTATAAAACAATTATTAGTACTCCCTCCATCTAATATATGTTGTCACTTTTAGCTTTTTTGTATAGATTAAGATTGTCTTTAGTTATTAACTCATTTTACATAAACTTCTATTTTTATCCCCTTACAAATCCATTTTCACCCTCCCAGCCCACTCCCTAGACTCTTTGAGTGTGTGCATTTACAAGTGTAAAAGTGGACTAAAATAAAACAAAAGTGGATAAGTGTCATTTCATTTGGGACAAAAATATTTTGATGTTGTGACAATACATTTGGGACGGAGGGAGTATTACTTTTCAAGTATAACTTTACAAAGAAGAGTATTACTTCAGCATCAACAGTTGGACATTTTAGATCACACCGGAATCTCTAAACATTATCACCCGTCACAAGTTCCAATGGCTAAATTCATAGGATAAGTTCCAATGCTTGGATTTGTGTAAGGAAATATTTCTCAGGGAGAGGATACTTGTTGATAAAATAAAAAAAAGGTGCAGCTATTTGGAAAGTTCCAAATCATCTAACTCAACAAAGACTGTCTGTCCAAGGATATAGCATTGCAGAAACGAAACCCAACACTACTAAACTGTAAAACATTAAATGCTGGGAGTGTTCGGCAAAGGAGAAAAAAATCCCTCCATCAAATCAGTCACTTCATCCAATCTGTTCCTCTCACACATTTCACATAAGCCTTGACATTGGATAAGGCAGGGTTGTTAGTAAGAACAGTCTTCAGAAAAGAAGAAACTGGAGATTGAACAGTAAATCATTGGTCCATCGGGAATTTCAAGACTCCCAACTCCAAGGAAACTTGATACGTTTTCCTTTTCGGATTGTCCCAGAAAAACTAATACATTTCCTTTTTTGGAAACTTTTTCACATCAATTTTACCTTATTATCCTTAACTTCTCTTCCCAATTGCTTTTGTCTTATATGTCCGCATCTGGTATTTTAAAACATATCATGTAACATGTTTACCAGAACGAAGGGAGTATATGATTCAAGCTGTCATTACATTTATATGTTTGAGAAAAGGAGAAAAAAGAAACAATAAAAGGGTGGGGGGGGGGGAGCAATAGACCAGACAAAAAGAATACCAACAGTCTCTATAGTCAGTGTGTTTACTGAATAAATCAAGAACAACACATGATATGCAAGAGAAAAAGCACAAGGTCCCTGAGCTACAACTGTAGAAACATCATCATAATCACACTGCAAATTTCAGGGGCAGTTCATGGTGTCAATTAGCTAATAAGAGCGAACAGGCACTGTGCACCCATATTTGAAATTGCATATTCATGCGAAGAGCGAGTATCGGACTTATGCTAATCCCTCTTCTGATGAAACAATGAGATAAATTCTTGAAATAACATGTCAGATTTACTAATAAAAGAGCAAAAACCTAAGCTGTAAAACATTATATTCGTGGCTAAAAAACATGGAATCTCTATAAAAGGGGCTCATAAATGCTCAAAATATTCTGACACCAAAGAGATTCAACTGGATGAAAATTGCTTCTAAAATGCTGTGGATTTAGAACACGGAATATATTGCTTTGCATTTTGCATCCTGTTTGTAGTGCCCTGTTCTTGACTTTTTCTGTTCGAGGAAACTATGCATGAATTCTAGTATACTATTATGTGAGCTGAAAAACTCACTCGTGTACACGATTTTGTAAGGCTTCTTCTCCTTCCAATCTCTCATGCCAAGAAATACGTTGATTCGCATTTTCCCACAACTCGGCTTGCTCAAAAGCCATTAATCTAAGCTGACCTCGACCAGGCTGACCAAAAAAGAGATGCGCAATTGTTTCTAATCATCAATTTCATGACGTGATGTTACAAAAGGTCAAATCTAACTAAAATTAACTTTTCTTACTGCAGGTGATCATAAAGAACACAAAATTGAGTTGATTAACTCACAGATAGATCCTTTCCAGTTTCTGCTGTTGATTTCTCCTTTGAAGTAATTTTACTAAGCAGGAATGTGTCATCAAGCTCAGGATTTGTTGCTGACACACTAACTTTCTGAGGTGACTTAATTACCAACTTATTCATCAAATGACCAATGGCATGTGGCAACCGCAACCAGAACAGAGCTTCTGAGATCTCACCAAAGATTGCAGCTGCAAAAGCAAACCTTGGAGCAGAACCCTTGTTTACAATAGTAGCATACAGCCTTGCTCTTTCATCATCAAGAATGCAACCTAGAGGGTACAAAACCACAGGAAATATAAGACGTTATTAAACTAAGCAATCAAATCGAGAAAATATATTAAAACCATACTGGAACTTTGTCCCCAAAAAAGCACCGTACTAGAAGAAAAATATCTTTAATCAAAGAATACGCAAGCATTACCTTCCTTCCTGTAAGGTTCTAGCACATTAAGCAGCAATTCTGGTACTACAGAGTCCACAATAGGTGGCAATTCAATCATATAACTACGAAGATCCCCTGAGGATGGAGCAGTTCCTGAAACCAATTGGAGTCTCTTATTGACAACTGTACCACAAGTATTAAACCAAGAAGGTTTGACGCCTAATTGTAAGATCATTCGCAGTGCCTGCAGTGAAGAAAACAGCATAGCTCAATTAAACTTGTGCTAAGGCTAAGGCATCTTTAAGACATTAACCCAGTATTTCAATATCAATGTAATTTTGCTGAGCAATTTTCCAGCTTTATAGCAATAAGAAGTGTTACAACTTTGTATAATCAACTCCCAAATTTGGAAAAATGTATGGAATAGTACCAGAGCATGAGGGACTGGCAGCAGTATGGGACAGCATAAAGGCATTGGACGAAATTTCTCTTTAATGGGTCGTTGTGCAGTGGCAACACCTCCTTTCTTGTCGTTTCTGTATGTTAAGAAAGCTTACTTGTGTATATCAGCAATTTAAAGGGTTAAGAGATCTTGATAAGAATATAACTCCAGAACTGCTTAGAGCGGCAGCTTTCTACTCAAAGAAATATCTTCAAAGACATCATACTAATTGTCAAGGACCCTGATTTTGGACTTGTATAAACATGCAACAAATAATTTCAACCAAGAACACAAAAACAGCGCACATTAAGGAGTAAAATATGTAGGGAATTGAAAAAGAAAAAGGGCTTTGAGACTACTTTCAATATTTTCTGTACATGTAGCATAGTCAAGCAGTGATATGATCAAATATACATCACACTGTGTAATTTAACTATGCAGAAACTACAGAAGGTCAACCCTCTACAATTTACATCTGCCAAGCTACGCTGCATACAGTCAACACATGAATAAATGATTAATAGAAAACAACCAACCTCAAAGGATCCCTTTAAGGATGGTAATTTTTCTATCCACATTAATCCCTTATTTAAACCTTTAGATATGGAGATTAATGAACATCTTGAATATCTTTCTTCTGATACATATAGTGAAGAAACCAAAACCAAGCATGTCACCCTACTTAGGGATGAAGAATTACATGCAAATGCTTCTTTTGAATTGGTTGAATCATCCTGTGTTCATCATGCATATGTCGACCCTTATGCTTATTTGACTTTACCTATCTTGAGTGAAAGAAATATGTTAAGGTTGGCTGTGTTTTCCTCGTACTTATTAACTTGTGACAAAATGAGGCATCATGCTTCTACTTGTGGTACACTTGTCTCAAGTTATGATGATTTGTTGCACTTACCTACACATGATGGGAAACTTGCATGCACAAATTCCATGATCAATTCTTTTGATGTAGAAACCTTCAGCCATAACCATTTCTTATGCATTGAGATGCTTGACTTTGATCATGTGAGATTAGATAAAATTATAGAGTGGCCTAGATTGTTATTTGATCCAAATGCGTGTGATTATTCATTGACAAATTGTTTTAAAAGTAAAAATGAGCATGAAATACTTTTGTCATGCACTTACTAAAGAATTTGTCATTCTCATTGTTTACTTGATAATTGAAGGGCGGAAAATTGCCATGTGGTTCCACCCAGGGACCACATTGCATAAAATAAGGAATTGGAAGACCTAGTTAGAATTTTTACCAAACATGAAAAACCAAACCAATCTCTACCTAAGAAAAGGCCAAAGAAGTGTTTTGGGCCCAAGGCCCAACTATTGCAGGCACGACAGAATCTCCAATCCAATGGGCCCAGATGCACATGTAGGCCCAAACCAAACGACCTTGGCACAATAGGCCCATCAGGGTATCGGCCTCACTTTTTAGCCCAATCTGAGGCTCAATACCATCCGATCAGACCACCAGAGCAAGAGGTCATGCTTGGCCCAACTCAAAGATCCAGTGTTGACCCGACCCATCAAGCCTACACATTTTATCAAGTCTTCAACATGCTTATGAAGATCATTTCAAATAGAAGTTGGGTCAACTGCGTCAATACTCAATTCTAAGGTTTGAGCAATTTTAAAAATAAAAGGAGCAAAATGACTTGGATGCGACTTGAACTTGGCACCTCCTTCTCTTAATGTCACACCTCAACCAACTCCACGTCATATTCTTGTCATGAAGAGCTTCAATGAGTTTCATAAAGAGGGGCATTGATGGAGACAACATATTGGAGTTGTTTTCGTAGAAACTTGAGAACATAAGCTACATACATTGGAATTTCCTGACTCTTGTTCCGTTGGAAAGATGGCATCCGGCTCTACATTTCATCTTCTTTAACCAGAAGCCAAATCGCATGTTAAAAGGTCTGAAATCAGTTCCAAATACAAGTCTTGCTGCAGTTTCAGGTTTGAAGCTAAGTGAGTTTTGTAACTCCTTTTTGCTTCAAATTTCAACCATTATTTTGAAACTTACAAGACATTTAGAGGCTTCTATTCCCGAGGTTACAACACAATAAAAGGAGAAGCCTTAGAGATTTATTATATGAATTAATTTGGAGTTTTAAACCAAGAATGCACCTAGACACATTTCTAGCTTATGTTGCATTTTTTCTCTTTGTAACTTATTTTTAGATTAATTATCCTAGATTTATTATGAGGGAATATTCTTATTTTATTCTTGTAACCTTTGACCTACTCCTACACTATAAATAGGAGCATTGGCTACACATTTTGGACATCAAGAATTCTTCTCTACATTTGTTCTATCTAGTTTATTATTCTTTAGCATAGTTTTCTAGTGAGAATAGCTCCTAGTTTAGTCTTCTCTTAGCCACTTCAACTCCATACTTGAGGCTCAAGTGTGCTACAACTCCATCAACTCCAACTTGCTCATTTTCTCCAAGGAAGGAAGAAGTTGGATCCACCACCACCGGACGCTATTATTGTGATTGTCAAGTCCTTTTGGAGCTTGGAGGTTTCAAGAGTCCAAACTCCATCACCATCATCAACTTTCACCAAGCACAAGGAGGAAAAGATCATCCTTGGTTTTGGGCCACCATCCATCCAACCGGAACCATACCGTCTCTATGAGTGTTGAAAGAAGAAGACTGTCCAGTTGTAACATCCCACCACCTTATGTTACCAGACCTGTCCCCCATGACCTAAGAAATAATAACTAAATTCAATACAGAAATTTCAGACTCAACATGGAAGCTATATTACCAAAAAGAGCGCAATTCAAGGAAGGTAAAGTACATACAACATGGGGCAAGCGATAAGCCATAGCAGTAATCAATCCATCAGAAGACACGAATGAGGAGGAAGGCCATTTTGGTCTGCAGACAAGAGAAACAAGTTGTTATTAGGGTCAAAAGGAAGAAGATGCAAAGTTTCCAGACCACTGAAAAGAGAGAAAAAATGGAAGTAAGGTGCCAGCATTTGACAAACAACCATTCTGACTTAAGGAAATGTGAGCGGATGAAAAAGAAATAACACACACAAATTTAGGGCTCAAACATATACTCTCTCCATCCTAAAAAACTTGGTCATTTCATTTTCCGCATATAACCTATGATTTTGTTTCTTCAATATTTTGATATAGAAAGTTTAATAGTTTATATGAAAGTAATAAATCAAAGTTTGTAGTTTCTAAATACTCCCTCCGTCCTCAAAAAATACATACATTTGTTTTCACTGTTTCACATTATTTAATCTATCATTTTTTTTCATGTGTTTAGGCATTTTAAGTTAAATTTTTTTATCCATATCATAATTTGAAGTATAAATTTTCTAAATATATTTTTTATGAAATTTTTTCACTATTTATCTTAGTAAATATTTGAGTCAAATACTGAACATTGAAACATGAAAGTCAAATGTATACATTAATTGAGGACGGAGGAGGAAGTACAATTTTTTAGAATGTATTTGATATAGAATTATTTTAACAAGTTCTTCCTAACAATAATTTGAATCAAACACAGTATCAAAAGTCAACTTGGCCAAGTTTTGTTGGACAGATGGAGTATTAATTTTTTTATTGCAGCAAATTCTTTTCACTTCTCAAAAATCGGTCATAATTCTTTGACACTGTTGATAGTTAGTCCTAAATTTACAATACATAGTTAATCAACAAAAGAACTATTTACTGTTAGAAAAAATTAAATGGTCCATAATATTATTGCAAAGTCTTGTATTAACTCGAACATCATTAGTGAACGGCTTAAGTTAGAGCTCTAAACCTCGATAAAATTGTCTAAAAGGTAAAAGGTTTCAGAACTAGTTTTCTATAAGGTATAGAAGCCTAGGACTCATTTACAAAACTGGAAAAATTTATGACTGAAATTTATATATTAAAAAGGTACTGTTTTAGGACCAAAAGTGTACTTGCCCTAATAAACTTATCGAACTATAATACTCCCTTTGCCACAGGATAATTGTTACATTTCATTTTCAGCTTTTAACCAATGATTTGTTTCTTTAACAATTTTTACATATAAAGTGAAAAAACTTATATGCAGATGATAAATTAACATGTCTAGTTTCTAGATAAAAAATTGTTTAGGTTTTTTTACATACACTCTTCTTAACAAGAACGAGGAACACAAGTTCGAAGGTCGAACATAACAGGTTTCTCAGATGGAGGGTGTACTATAAGGAAGTGAACAAGCGGTCGTGAAATCCAAAGCAGTCTGGGTCAACTGTAGTCCAACCCAAACTACCAAATTAGTGCTAACTTGACCTTTCATCGAGGAAGTTATTTGATCTATAAAGTACATCTCGATAAAGTTACAGAACTGAAGAAAAGCTGTTTGGATTGTAAAAATATATATATATCCCTTCCTCTGCAAACCCTCAAATGTAATACTCTGTCCATTTTTTAGGGAAAAACATGTGTGTGTGCACACAAACAGAGGTACACTCTATCCCAAACTGTTCATCACTTTCTGTTTTTTCGTAAACAAAAGCAATTTAGATGTCGTGCAACATATATGTTGCACAATGTTTATGCAATGTCAACCACTACCAACAAGTGTAATTATAACAAAAACTCAACTAGAATTCATAAGCTTTACATTTTAGTATGTATGTGTCACTCGAGAAAAGAGTGTATATATGCATAATTCAAGAAAATTGACAAACATTAGAAAGAGGAAAAATCACAAACATTTTGGGACCAATACAGTGCAAAATTACATCATGAGATCCTTTACACGCTGCTTGAAATCTTACGTCCTTTACAGTAATGGAAAGTTTTCTGACCTGTATTTCCCATATCCTTCTCGGATGTGGGTCTTTTCTAAGTTATTATAATCCTGAGGTTGCCTTTAAAAAAAAAGTAATGGAAAATTTCTCCTTTTTTTCATTTCCAGCTTTCCTTGAACAATAACATGGTACTTAATTATATTTTTTTTATGTGCCAAATCATGCATTCTAGAACTTGCACAACTATGACAAAGCAGAAAACTGCATCTGACTTCTTTTTTTCCTACAAAACTTGAAAACGGGGATGCCAAATCTACAAATTACCTCATTAGTTTTTAATGAACAAATGTTAGAAATGCATTTTGAAAGAAATTACAACAATTAATCAGGACCTTAAATTCCATTTTTCAGTAAACAAAAAATGCGTTTTTATATTTTATCCATAAGTAAAACCGAGTGTTCCAAGAAAGTCAAAAAATGAAACTAGAAGTAAAGAAATGTTTTATGTCTGATTGGCACTTATCTCTAAACCTACTTTTCAGTCCAAATTATCTAATTGATACACGTCATTGGAAGAATGATATCAGCAAAGGTCATGATAGCAAGTTTGAAATGGTGAAAAAGATGGCTAGTTTGATACTCCCTCCATCCCATATTAATATATTTCCTATTAATAAAATCTTATTGCTGTTCTGAAAAAAAAAACAATTTCGACGTCTGATTTTTTATGTTGAGTTTGACACAGGGCGTGTTCTTCACCTAATAACTCCATCAACTTTAAAAACTTTTCAATCAAATCACTCAACTTTTCCTCTCACAAATTTTACATCAATATTCACAGACTTCCTATTTTCTTTACCAAATTATACAAAAAGAAAACACCCTCAAATTTTTGCTAGAAAACCAAATTTCAAAGAATATTTAAAGCCTACAAATGTCGATTTATCATATGCATATAATCATATGTGTGTTCATTTACGCACTTCTTTTTTCGAACATTTCAAATTTAAACTGTCCCTTTAATTTTTACTCTCGACTTATAAAAAACCCAAACTTTTTCTCAAACTTTCTCCAAAATGTCTCTCAAAAGAGCACAGCCTAAATGCTGGAAACGAAATGAGGCAATTATTTTGGGAATGAGGGAGTTTTTTTTTTTTTTGATAAGCTAGGGAGTATAATTTCTTAAAATGTCACTGACAGTTTTAGAGAGATCATGCAACTATCTTCTCTGAATGACATGTTCTCTTTTCTTCCTTTTTCCTATTATTTCCTTTTTTTCTTAAAGGTTACTGTATAATTAAGGGAAACATACAATAACCCCCTTCAAAGATACCAAAACCTACACTTTCCCCATCCAGTTCTGGAATCCTACAATTTCACCCCTAACGTATCACCATAACCTACAACTACTCCCCTTGACCCCTAACTCTGTTAGTTGACCATTAGATTTTTTGGATAATGCTTTAATTGCACCATAGAAATTCTAACTCTTAACAATTTTACCCCTAAAGCTAGTGGGTAATTTTTTTTATAGGTTTTAAAACTTTGAGAGCAATAAATCTAATTTAACCAAAAAAATAAATAACAGGAAATCTAACAACTGTTTGATATTGATTTCAAATTGTGACAGCATACCTGAAGTCGCGGATCCGCCTTCCATGAAACTCAAACACTCCAACTGCCCCATTAACTAGAGCAAATGCAAAACTCTCAGATATGTCCTCTTGGGAGTTTTCTGAACTCACTGTTTCTGTGTATCATTCAAACATACGAAGTACTTTTAATATGCATGAAGTGATAAACTTTAAGAACAAGATGATGTGAAAACTTACTAGAATCTGATGGTGCAGTTGAGGATACTCCATCAGATGCACCAGCAGAATTAATATCTTTAGAGGAAGATGATAATTGTTTTGAGGGGCCACTTGAAGTTGGTCGCGGAACTGTTGGAAGAGTCCATTCCAATACTGTGAACCCAAGAGCCAAGGATCTAAGCTACATTGAAGCATGTAACACGATGGTTATCTAAATTAAGCAGACAATAGCATCTGAAAGTGCCATCAGACACTTAGGAATAGATCCTAAAACTCATGGCTCCAAAACATCTATATGCTTTCCATGGAGCTTTCATAAGTGAAGCTTAAGAACATTAGGATGAACCACAAAATTAACCCAGAGGGGTTCTCTGCCATTTTACATTAATGTACTCCCTCCGTCCCTGAATAATTGTACACTTTGTTTTTACTGTTTTACAGTATTTAATATATGATTTTTTTTCATGAATTTTTAGACTTTAAAGTTAATAATTTATATGCATGTCATAATTTGAAGTATAAACTTTCTAAATATATTTTTTCTGAATTTTTTAAAACTTGCTATCTTTGTTAAAATTTGAGTCAAACATTGAATCTTGAAACAGCAAATTCAAAGTGTATAATCTTTCAGGGACGGAGGTAGTATTAGACAAGGTTGTTGAAGTCTGTTACTAATAAAAAGGGGGGGAAAGAACATCCAAGAATGTCAACAATATGAGTTACTAGTTTTTTGTAGCATAGCAATTACACTTTGTTTGTGCTAAATTAGTTTGAGATTTTCTCTGACTACATACCATTTTTTCATACTTTTACTATTCTATTCCGCAATCATGATGAGTATTATAAGATGTCAACATTAACAAGAACAAATATCTACAATTTTTTGAAAGCCTTTTATTTAAATCTAAAATTGACCATTGAGAGAAACAGGAGGATTTACAGGCATGTTTCTAGAGATTGGAGCGAAGTCCTGAAGGACATTATTGGTAGCTTAGAGCTTAAGTTTTCATCTGCCTTTGCTGACCTGTTTAGTTAGCTTAGCCTTGTGTAGCGGGGCTGTTTTTTGCTAGCCTGCTGCTTAAGTTTTGAGTCTTTGTATTTTGGTTTTTGGGGTTGCCGTTTCATGTAAGGCCCTCAAAAGTAGAGTGATCTTTTTGTAAGTGCCGCTTGGCTTTCTTAATCAATGAAATTACAGGAGGTGTGCTCCCCCCTTTCTCAAAAAAAAAAAAAGACCATTGACTTAACATGTCAAACGAGACATCCATTAAATTCAGTTAATCTACCGGTCCCACAACGAGAAAAATGAAAATCAGAAAACTCTTGCTTTTATCAGCAGACTTACCATAATAGGATTTTTTGACATTGCCCATACTTCTACAGGAGCATCACGAAACAAAATCATGAGATACCTGAAGAAGTTAACATCACAGTTTCAACATATTTTCACAGTGAAGGTAAAGAGTGAGACTGTCAAGGACATATTTTCGCAGCCCCGACACCACATAAGGTAGTTATCTGTATACGCAAATAGTAAGTCCCCCATTTTAAATAAGTCTATTCATTTTCCCTTTAATATGGTTATTCGCAAAATATTAGAGTTTCTATTACCCTAATACTGTCTTTTAAAATGTCTATCTAACTTTGCCAGGGCACATGTGACATTCGGAGCCTCACAAAATGGCCTTTGGACCTCTTGCACCCAGGTAGACATTGCAATCTACCAACACCCACAGTTCGTGAAAACAACGGATACTGTAATATTTTATCTGAAGGTAAAATGCAATTAAGGGGAAAATTTATTAGTAACTAACATAAAAAAATCTGGCGAAAGTACAACCTTCCAGATGAAGAAGCCCTAAGAGCTCTGATAGGTGCACGTTCTGGCTTTTGTAAAACCCGAAATGGCCGATTAAGCCCACTTCTAACACAAGTTACGACAAGCTTGTTGATATAGCCCCCAGTTCTTTCACTTGCCTGAAACCATTTACCGGGTACTTGAGAAATATGAAGTCATTGACTAAGACTATGATCCTTAGGAATTCCAAGATCTACCTGTGTGTATGAAAAAGAAACCAGCCTAGAGTTCCCAAGCCATCGTAGACCTCTCACACTACTGCTATGAACCATAAAACTTGCAGCAATAGCATTTGCAGAAACATCAACAACATCAACTGTTCCCCCATTAGTACCCAAAGCAACTAATGGAACAGCAAGTGCAGGATGGTTTCCACCGCCTACAAGCGATATCATTTCATTGATCAATCCATTAATTACTGCGATTAAACAAAAATGAATTCAGAGCATATTAAATGCAAGAGAAAATGGCACTTACGGGCTAAAGTGGCTGTTAAAGAAGGGGTTGGTACAGCCAACATAGTAACAGTTGAAGAAAGAAGCTGAAGTTGTTGAACCAAACTGATCTGCAGCAATTTTCTGTCAGTACTCAGTACTCAGTATGGATCACCTGACTGATATAAGGAGCTGAAAGGCATAAATTTTCAAAATCACTAATCAAACAGTAACTAACACCACTGAGAAAGTGACCTTTTCTTAATGCTATTTTGTGCATACTAGATATACAAAAGGAAAAATAGAGAAGCATGAAGGAATTAGCCCAACAAATCCAGGACTGCTTCATGGCAGATTTCTCAAACAGAATTCCATAGGATAAACATCCAGAACTTACAGTGGTAGTTTACAGGTGAAGGTATTAACGTTGTACGAAATAATACAAATAACATAGCTTTAGCAACAGCCCACTAGTTTTAATGTCAAAAATAACTCCCAGTCTGATCTACATAAACTAGAATAAAATAATGGTTGGTAGCGTTTTTTTTTTTACTAACTCAACACTGATGTTGAGGATATAGTTCCTTGAATTGTGGCTAATGAACAAGAAAAGGCTTGAAACCATAATATGACACCTTATGCAAAGGAAACCAATAACCATGTTATACTACCTCCGTCATGCAAAAGATGTTTTTTTTAAAAGCATTCTAATCTATGATTTTTTTTCTTTAACAATTCGATATGGAAAGTCAAATCAATTATATGCAATGATAAATGGAATTTGTAGTTAGGTACTCCCTCCATCCCACAAAGATTGTCACATTTACTTTTCCAACATTTAAACCATGATTTTTAATCTTCAACATTTTGACATATAAAATCAAATACGTAATTTATATGCAAATGAAAAATAAATGTGTCTAGATTTCAATTTTTTTAACAATTCTTCCTTGAGAAAAATTTGAGTCTAACACAACTATCAAAATCAAAAGCTACAATCTTTGTGCAACGGAGGGAGTACCTTTAAGAAAAAAAACTAACAAATTTTTTGTTAATTTTTTCTATAAAAAAATTAAATCAAACACATGTTAAAAAAGTCAAAAATATCTTTTTTCTAGACAGAGGAGTACCAGTTTTGTGCTCATAAAAATCAGCATGCTGATAGAATTTGTACACAAATGTAAGTATATGCATACAAAAAGTGGGCGAGTGTACAGACAAATGGACAAGGCATACATCCGGTTGGAAGAGTTCTACAAAATCTAATGTAACATGTTACCACTTTAAGAAAGCACAAATAGCATTATAACAATAAATTTTGTACTCCATAATTCAATCATCTCATTATATTTCTCTCTATGGAAAAAGGAAAAACTTGTAAAAATTTTATTACAATCTCATAAAAGAATGTTATTTGAGTGATAATCCAGCAAATAGAATGTTAGTTTTCAGATGGTTTTTAGTTTAGACAAAAGCAAAATGGAAAAAGGTAGGCTTACATGTCCTCCAAAAGATAGCAGGATTTTAGGAAAGAATGATTTCAGAAATACAAGACTAAGGATGATGATGTGAGCAACACAAAATTGGTTGGATCTTTCCTGTAAGCACTCTAGAATAGAAGGGAAGGCTTATTTCATTGTTGTGTTGTGTATTTTGTGGCTTCTCTGTTCTATAATTTTTATATATGAACAGATTATATAGTATTAAGACAATATTCTCTTTTTAGTTTCATCATTACACGATTGAGTTTTTTGTTCAAATATACCTAAATCAAAAGATTCTTCATCTAGAGTTCTGAATCATTTATAAACTTGCCAATGGAAAAACATTTTTTTGAAATAGTAAATAAATTAGAAGTATGAAGCAGAAAATTCTAAGGGAATATAGATCACAAAAAAGGTTTCACGAACCTTGAACGTAATATCTTCCAGGTTGAAGCAAGATGACTGGCATTTACCACCATGTGTATGCTCCAGTTGCTGCTTGCCTTCAAAAACAGGTTTACTGTTAGATGAATCTAATGTGTTTGCACTGGCATTCTTAGTTAGTAGTTCTCTAGCATCAGCCATGACAACCGTGTTTGCAGTTTCCTTATCAGACTCTCCTACTCCCTCGGCGGTCAAAAGCCAACTCCAAATTTTCCCATCATCAGATATGGTGACTAAACGAGTCTTTGTAACTAGAATGGTATCATCATAAAAGTCAAAATGAATATCAAAATCCGCTTCAAGAGAATCACAGTCAGTGGAACCAGAATATAACTTGCTGACGTTTTGCAGGGTGGCCTCGGGTTGGCAGATGAGGGCAGCGAGAAGTGAAGGTGATGGGACAGATGTGGCAATGGACGGGATCAACTCTTCCCTCATGCACATTACATGCACCTGTTCGCCTCTGTGATAATATACAGTTGACTACGTTACTTTTAATGCCAAAGATATTTCGAAGTAAACACGATCACTGCCATTACTACGACACAAGTAAACTTTCAAGGACACTAAAGAACATGACTCAAAATAAGCCTACTGCCTCATATCGATATGCCAAGACTTACATACTCTAAGAGACAATGTGTCCCGGAGAGTCAAAACATGCCAGTCAGAGGAGTCACATAAGCATTAGAAAGGAAAACTCCCTCATGCATTCTTTCACCAATATTATGTGATAAAAAGTACAATTGATAGCCTGGTGATGACAAAGTAAAAACAAGGAGATGTACATGATAAACAAAAAACTAAACTTCTATTCAGAAAAGAAAAGACAAGAACTTAAGAAGCTAGAGAGGCAGCCAAAGGGGAGTAACCTAACTTACTCTTTACGTCTCCAAATGCTGATCTTCCCGTCAAGGTGAACGCAGTACAACACCTCATGATTAGGATCGTGCAACACGTCAAGAAACTTCCCACTGCCGCGGGGCATTGCCACAGAGAACAGCCGTGTCTGGTACTGCAAATCGAACACAACCAGCTCCCTCGGGAACGTTACATATATTACATGCTTCCAAATTGGCGAGAAAGCGAACTTCACATGGTATTGCGGATAAACGGCCGACGCCGGCGACGAAGAAAGACCGCCGGCATTGGCAGCGTCCCTCTCCAGCCTCGACAGCTCCGTACAGTCCGTCCGAATCTGGAACTCCTTAATCGCGATATCCTTCTCGGAATCTCCTAACACTTTCACAGACAGAAAAAACCCTTTAAGACCAATTACGCACATATGACGAGAATCGAACGGATCGCGACGGACACAAGAGAGGAGCTCTGGCGAGGCATCGTATTTGAAGATGCATCTGGATGAAACGGTGTTGTATATGGAAAACAAGGAAGGGCCAGTTATGGCAGCCAAGACGACGGAGTCATGGCGTGCCTGCGCCCAGCAGAGATCCTGAATGCCAGCTTTAGCAGAAGGATCGGGAGGGTCGAAGGTTAGTACGATCGAACGGAGGCGGAAGTCGATTAGGGAGATTCGACCATGGCGGTCTCCGACAGCGATGATTAGGTGAGAAGAGGAAGGCTCGGTGGCGAGGAGGTCGCGGCGGAGGGGTTGAGGGGTCCAACGGATGGCGGTTACAAAGGGGGTGGGGGTGGGGGAAGAAGAGGACGGAGAGGTGAGAGGGACGGTGGCGATGAGCTGGAGGGAAGCGGCGTCTACGACGGAAATGGAGGAGCCGGAGGCGAAGGCGAGGAGGCCGGCGGAGCTGAGGTCGGCTGATCCGAAATTGTTACGGCTGGGAGGACCCGGGAGCATGCAATCCCAGGAATCGGTGGTGAGGATCTTGGACATGGGCGATCGATTGACCGCTAGGCCGATCTTTCGAATTAATTAATTCGATGGAGATGAAGAACTGGAATTGTGCATTGAGTTTTCTGTTTCGATGTTGTTAAGAAATTCAAACGCATCGAGTTTCTGGTTGGTTCAGTTTATGGAAATTTCAGTTCCAGCAGCGGCAGCTCTCGCGTCGCGGGCTTTGCCTGCCTCGGACCACGCTCGTTCAACTTGGAAAAAATAAAAATAAAAACCGCTGAACTTTATTGGTCCCCTAACTATAGAAGTTATTGCCAATTAACCTCTCAACTGTAAAATGTGACCCTTTTATCGCTTCCATCCATCACTTTAAATGCCCAGTCTAGGGGTGAGTTCGAGCCGAGCCGAGCCCGAGCCTAGCAGGTTCGAGCTCGAGCTCGTGAAATTCGGGCTCGGCTCGAGTTCAAACGAGCTCGAAAATTCGAGCTCGAGCTCGGCTCGAAGGTTCGTGAAGCTTGATTCGAATCGGCCCCAAACAAGCTCGCGAGCTCGTTAGGCTCGATAAGGGCTTGATAAGGGCTCGATAAGGCTCGATAGATAAACATGGGTATATATGTAATTTCACACCAGGCTCGATAAGGCTCGTCGAGCCTATCGAGCCGAACCATTCATGTTCGAGCTCGGCTCGTTAATTATACGAGTCAAATAATCGGCTCGAGCTCGAGGCTCGTGAAGCTCGGCTCGTTTGGGCTCGTCAGAGCTCGAGTTCGAGCCGAGCTCGGCTCGGCCCGATTCGTTCAACACCCCTAGCCTAGTCTGCCTAAATTTGGAACATTTAGGTAAATTCAAGTCGACTTCGTCTCCTTGCCAAAGTTGAATAATCTAGGTATTTAACGTCATTTGAGAATGTGGCTTTAATATTTTCATCCAAGTAATTACATCTGGGTTGCATTAGTGCGTATCTCTGAAATAGCTGAACTTTTATGATGTCGTCCTAGAGCTCTAAAAACACATACAGCTACATCTTTTCTAATGTCACCCATCAAAGACACAAATGTGCCATTAAATCATTTTGGCCTCATTATCACTTTTTTTTTAAGGGAATGCTCACACATTCAAAATCAAACGGCGAAAGCCGAAAAAGTTTGACAAGCAGGGACGAGGCCCTGAGGAAAGCTAATGATAGCTCTTTGCAGCTGCGAGTGGTATAGTGACTACGAACCAGATAACTTAAAGTTAAAAGGCTATTTATCTTAGGTCTATAATAACCCAATATAAGCAAAGAAAGTAAACATAACAAATACATCAAAGGCATAATAGTTTGAGATCTGATGAATGTTGGACGCTTCGGCTATAATGAGAGTTGCTCTTCAAAAAGCTTCCTTGCTTCATGCGGCATCCTACCCACAGCATACTCTGAGAAATAACCGGCTACCGACCTCCTCCGTCAAGCGAGCTGCATCAAGCATGCTCCAAAAAGCCTGGTAAAGGATACCGGAAGAGTCCAACCATCCAAGACACAAAGCATAGCAAAAATCACTAATATCCAAACATGCCAAAGATATATTATAGACTCTCTAGCGGACCAAGCAGGGGGGAGAGCTCAGAGCCGACCCTGCTTGGGAAGATGATCCTCACTAGTTCAAGCAGAGAGAGCCAAAGCCTCTCCCTGCCGTGTTCTCTTCTATCCTCTGCTCCTCCACCTGCCCAATTCGAGCTCTTTTCCTTCCTTGTTCGCATTCTAAAGTAGAAGGAGCAATCTCTGTACCACATTCTTGTCCTTTTTTCCCCTCGTTTTTTAAGGAGACTTTCTTACCAGAACGAGAAACTTGAACAAGGGTACGATCACTGCCAACAGTAAAAGTGAATGGCGTTTGAGGGCCTGGCGCAGGAAGTGGTAGAACATCAGTAACCACCAAAGCACGTTCCCCTAGAGTTCGTTGCCGACTATGAGATATCTTCCCGCCTTCCTTTGGAGTTTCGAAGCTTCGACTAGGTCAGCAAGTAACACTCCCTCGGAGAGGAACTTCCATAAGGGTGCTCTCCATCTGGCGGTGATGTTTAGAGTTCGCAAAGTTTGGACACTAGGGCGGTCCCTTTCTTCATCATATTCTGAGGCCTTTGCTAGAGTGTCAGCCTCGGTGTTGTGGGCTCTCGGAATTTTCTCGATTTCCAGTTTTTCGAACTGCAATGCTAGTTGTTTTGCAAGGTCCACATATTTTTTTAGATTTGGCTCTTTTACCTCATACTCCCCATTCATTTGCTGAACGAGCAGCTGAGAGTCGCTGCAGGTCTTCAGTGACCGAGTTCCTGTTGGCTCCATGGCCATCAGCCGCTTTTTACCATAGTATTAAATTTCGTTTCGTACCGGCCGGTACACCGGTTTCGTTTCGGTACCGGCCGGGTAACGGCACCGTTTAAACCAAAATTGTATCGGCGGTCGTACCGGACTGTACCGGCCGTTTCGGCCGTGCCGTGTACCGGCCGAAACGAAGAAAACGACGGTATAGGGGTTTAAATGAACATTCTTTAAAAGTTTGAGGATGAATCACGAATGAAAAATATCTACTAAATTAAAGAAATTAAAATACAAAATCACAAGATTCATAAAAACTTCTCACCGATTGTTTTGGAATATGTTAATTACGTTAAAGAAAGAAATAATATATTAATCTATTTGAGATCCATGCTATTTACATTTGTTTTCCATACTTAAATTAGTTTTTGATGTTGACTAATGAGATCAGTTAGAATTATCATGTTTATATTTCTTCAGACTCCCAGTTTGTAATTTAAAAATTAATTTACCTCATTCATTTTTTTAATTCTTTTAATTAGTATATTTAGTTCTTGTATGTAGCTAGTAAATACTTGTTTATTACATTCTTTTTTTCTTAGTCAAATAGGTGATCATCCAAGTACTCCAGGTAAAAAATTTAGAATCTCAGATACTTTTACAGGTATATATATACACACACACCGGTACAGTTTTTCCGGTACAACCGGTATACCCCCGATGTACAGGTACTGTCTCGTATCGCTGGCAAAACGGCACGATCACCGGTACGATATTTAATACCTTGCTTTTTACCTTCACACGATTCACAGCCAGATCGATGCCTCCTTCGCACATTTAGACACAGTATGATTCACCGCAAGTACAACCTCCTTTCCCCACCGCCATGATTCAGCAGAATATCCTCAACGATGGAGCAATTTTGCAGTCGACTAGCCACCAACTTCCGGCGATTTAACCCTAGCCATTTTAAGATTGCACCTCCAACCGACAATGCAGATGTCGTCAAACTACCACCATTCAGACCTGAATCCTTATCGTGAATGAAGTCGCGTGTGAAAGGTGGAGATTGGAGAGAGGGAGAGAGATCCACCAGTGACTCGTCAAAACAAAGAAGAGAAACGCGTTAACTAGTTTCTTATGGTAAATGTCAACATTAGTCCTTAAGTCTTTCTCACATGATCAATTTACTGCCCATTTTTCTTTGTATTCTTTTCGAGCTTTCAAGCTCATGAGCCGAACTCAAACATTTCACGAACCGAGCTCAAGCGAACTTTTTTGAGCTCGATGAACTCGAACTCAAAAAATTATGTGGTAATTTTGAAGGCAATTAAGTGGTAAAATTATGTCTTAATCCCTGCTAATTTTAATCAATTCACAACATATTTATTTCAAATTTATTAAAACATATATTTAGGTCCATTTTTGTATTGCTAAAAAAGGTCCATTTTTGTAAATATAAATTGAAGTGGATGAAATAGTTTATTTCGGATTAATAGTAAACGAACCGAACCTTATAGCTCGTTAGGAAAAAAAGAACCTTAATACACCATTGATATCACTTTAACTGTTACGTTATTATTTTTATTTTTTGATTAAAATAAATTATTTAATCTATGAATTTTTTCTATGTTAAATTATTTATACTATGCATTAGGTAAGATAATGTTAGTAGTTTCTGAATTTTTTAAAAAACAATTAAAAAAATCTGACAAAATCAGGATCTCATGTTGACACATCAACGACACCTCAGACCCATGTCAGCGCCACATGTGTGAACACATTTTTTTACACATACACATTTATTCACTCTACCATTTTTATGCTACAACTTACCATTTTCATCTCATTCCATTTAATTTGATAGATATCACTAATTGGGTATACAATATGGAAAAAACATAATACTCATTTTCACCAATTAATGTTGTCATAATGCCGTCATTCTCTCTTCTTTTTTCCGCCCTTCTAATTTTTTTATATTAATACTTTCATATTAATTCAAACATTATATATGCTATTTCAAACTATATCAGTTTTAATATAAAAAACATAATGAAACATTTCAAAAATTTCTTATTTGATGTAATTAATAAAACGAAAAGAAAGAACTAAAATAAAATGACGAAACGTGCATGATATGATTTTTTAAAATAATTATGAAACACAAAATAAAGGGAAAACGGGCCGGGGAGCGGTCCATCTTTATGGTGATATTTTTTTTAGGTCATAGAAATCATTTTGAAAGTATAATTTATTTATTTTTTTAAATGTAAGTTTTAGAATGCTCAACGTTTGTTCATTAACTACGTCGATTGTACAAAGAAAATTGCGGCTACCCCGCACTTGGGTTGCACTATTTAGCGCGGTAAGGGCCGCGATAAAAGTCGCACTATTTAAGCCCGCATTAGCAGGCCTATTAAGGCCGTAATACGATGGTTTTAATTTTTAAAAAAACTGGATGAATTCGGATGAATATTGTTCATCCGAATTCATCCCAACCCAGAATTGTTCATCGCTCAAACCCAGAAATCACAAAGAAATCAAAATATGAACAACACAAACTTTTATTTCTTCCATTTCTTCAATTATTCGAACCAACAACTGAAAATATCACCAAATACAACTGAAATCAAACACTAAAATGGAAAAAGAAAAAAACCTAGATCTAATTTTCTTAAACTCAAACAATTTCAGATCTGGAAAGTTTCCCATAACTGGCGAGAAAAGACGTGGTGAGGTTGTGGTTAATTTGTTCCTGCTCTCCCCGACGACTCCGTAATCCTGCGCCGGCCGTTGATCTTGGCCGAACCACCAAGCCCGATCACTGACCTTACTTTGTTGACTCAGATCTTGGGAAGGATGAAGAAAGAAAAGAAGAGATGACGAGTGGAAGGCGAGAAGAAGAAAGGAAGATGAAATCTGAGCATTTTTTAGCGAAGAAATGAAGATGAGATCTGGGCATTTTAATTTAAATACTGGTAATGCGGCCTAGTACGCACTAAGGCACGCAATTAGACCCACTACCAGCAGGAAAATTTTTGCTTATTGCGGCCAAGGCCGCATTAAGCAAAAATTGCACCTAAAATTGCACCTTTAAGTGCGGCTGCTTCTAAGTACGGTTTAATCCACAATAATAGCCGCAATAAAAATTGCATCCACCACGTAGTGATTGTAATCAAGAGTGAATCAAAATATTGATTTTTTTAAATGAGTGTATGCTTTGTTAATCAAAGTAAAACGTACATGACCAGTACAGAGACGTGTCCAGCTATGAGGAGCGGCCAACAAAAGAAAGGTCCTGACGAACATCATTGTGTGCTGCCACATTACAACTACATGGGGGGAAAATGAAATAACAAAAAGAGAATTAGGAGATCAAGAAGCGAGCATCTGCTACTAAACTAGACCCGAAATTAAGCTCATTTATCAACACTTGACAGTCCAATTCAACCAACACAGACGGCCAACCACATCTATGCGCTTCACGCAAATCCATGGTATTAAATATCGTACCTGCTATCGTACCGTTTTGCCAGCGATACGAGACGGTATCGGTACACCGGGGATATACCGGTTGTACCGGAAAGAGTGTACCGGTGTGTGTGTACATACACACACCTGAAAAATGTATCGGAGATTACAAATTTTTTACCAGTAATATTTGGGTGATCACCTATCTGACTAAAATAAATAAGAATGTAGTAAGTAAGCATTTACTAACTACATACAAGAACTAAAAATACTAACTAAAAGAATTAAAAAAACGAATGAGGTAAATTAATTTTTTTAAATTACAAATTTGAAGTCTGAAGAAATATAAACATGATAATCCTAACTGATCTCATTAGTCAACATCATAAACTAATTTAAGTGTGAAAAACAAATTTAAATAGCATGGATCTAAAATATATTAATATATTGTGTCTTTCTGTAACATAATTAATAGATTTCAAAACAATTGGTGGTAATTTTTCTGAATTTTCTGATTTTGTAATTTAATTTCTTTAATTTTTTATATATTTCTTATTCGTGATTTTATCCTACAATTTTTAAAAAATGTGCATTTAAGCCATTGTACTATTGTTTTCTTCATTTCGGCTGGTACACGATACGACCGAAACGTCCGATTTGACTGGTACATACCGATACTTTAGTCGGCGCAACTTTCGACTAAACGGCGTCGTTTCATGGGTACCAGCGTACCGGCCGGTACGAAACGAAATTTAATACTATGCGCAAATCCCATAAAGCGAAAATCAAGCGAAGAGGTATTGATTAAAACACTCAAATGATCACTCGCGATCATTTATGTTGCAACAAAACTATCTTCTTTTCGTAAAGCGTCATCCATATTAATTTTAATCAGTCCCACAGGTAGTGGAGATTAGTATGCAAGATTCCTCTACAGACCAGTCGGGGGCATTGCAATGGCCAGATTTACATCATACCAAGCAGCAAAATATGCCATTATACCAATATTCTTCCCAAATTTCATATTATTGAAAAGTTACAACTTTGTAGAATATTTTGAATTATATTAGTAATAAACAATATCATTTAATTGTTATAAAATTGACAATTAGACCTAAAGTTTTTTAAATAACGAAATCATCCCTAAACTTTTTAAATCATAACGAAATCATCTCTAAACTTATAAACTTTTATCATTAACATATTAAAATAAAAGTGGCTAAAGTGATTAACTTATTGGGACAAAGTGTACACTTTATAATTATACCCATAAAATTTTACAAATTGAGCCCCTTACTTACAAATTATATCCATATTCTTGAAAAAATTACAAAATTGTAGTATATTTTGAATCATATTAGTAATAAACAATATCATTTTAATTATTACTCCCTCCGTCGCATAAAAACTGCAGCTTTCTTTTGTTGTTTTCACAATATTTAATCTATGATTTATTTTTATTTACTTATAGACATGTAAATTTAAATGATTCATATGCTTCTCATAATATGCAATCTAAACTTTATATATATATATATATATATATATATATATATATATATATATTGTAGCGACGGGGTTTTCGACGGGAGTCGCCACCAATCCTTTTGTGATAGGTCGATTGGGAACCTAAAATGGTCTACGTGAAAACTCGAGGGTTCGTTAGTCAATTACGTACGAAATATAAATTTCATACGCCCAAAATCGGTACCACAGGTTTATTTTTATTTTATCCACTTGATTAAAAAAATAGTTAGAAAGGATCACATGAAATTAATGAAGAATTAATAAAAATAAAATAAATAAAACAAATAAAAAAAGCAAATAAATCACATTCACATGTTAAGCAAGAGATACAACAATAATAACAATAATATGCCAAGGGGCAGAATTACGGAATGTGCACAAATATTTCATATGTGTCATAAAAGGGACAAACAATAGATAAGCGTCATCTAGGCTGAATATTCGCATCTAGTATGGAGTGATCAAAATGAAGCTTTAACAACGTTCGTGCCTCAAGTGACAATGATGACAAAACACAAGGACTAAAGGAGAGATTACCAAAATCTGAATTCTTTATTTCTTCCTCAGTTGCGTTTTCGTCGACTTCAGAGGAGGCGAAATGCTTGGTGACAGGCCAAGGGAGATTTGCGGCGGGTTTCCGGCGTAACAAGAAACAAATGGTCGGAAAATGGTCGGAGGAGCTCGGCGGTTGTGCGGCTGGGAATCCAACGTCCGGTGGCGGATCGATTTGGCTGCGGTCAGATCTGGCGACAGAGACGCCTAAACTTCAGCAGCAAAGGATTGAGGACGAGACTAGGCGTCCAAATCCACGGTGGGGTGGCTCCTGGTGGGCAGAGAGAGGTTGGGCGAGACTGGAGCTTGGACGAACGCGGCCGGAATGGAAACGCCCAAATCCGTTGCTGCGGATGATCTTGTTGCCGAAATTGATTTTTGGTTTGATTCGTTTTTTTTCTCTGTTGCTGCCCTTGCTGCTGAGATTGATCTTTCTCACGATCGATTATAGGTAGCTTTGTGAAATTGCTGAGATGCTGAGATCGATTGTATCTCCCTCTGTGGTGCTTTTGTTGATTGCGCTCTGAAACTCGTTTTGTTTGTGTTCGATTCGTTTCGGTTCGGTTGTGGCTGCCTCTGTTCTTCCAGAGAGATTGCTCTCTTGTGTTCTCTTGTAGATGGGAGGATTCAGTAGCTCCACCTCCCACGAACCCACGAACCTCCCTCGATCGTGTCGCAAATGGAAGCTGGAATTCGCAACCGTCGTCGGCGAAACTCTCGGCCTCCACGACGTCTCTACGCAAAACGAAAATGAAGTGGGATAATTACAGAGCTAACCCACGAATTTTTACAACGTTCAATTTGGTCCCTAACCTTTCAATTTTATCACCAACAAGTTATTTCTTTCCAATTAGTCCCTTGAGCCCTTTCATAACATAATTTTAAGAAATTCGGGGCAAAATGAGTGTCAACATATATATATATATATATATATAATTGTTTTCACTAACAGTGCAATCTTACGGGACAATTTGTAAAATTTTACAATTAGACCTAAAGTTCTTAAAATATGTTCCCTCCGTCCCACAAACGTTGTCAACATTACTATATTGGGTGGTCCCACAAAGGTTGTCAATTTTCATAAAATAGAAATTTTTCACCACCACTTTCACAAAATTACCCTTACTTATCTTTACCGTTTTAAACACTTATTTTCATACACCTTTTTTATACCAAATGTAAAAAGGTCGACACATTACTATTCTCTCACTTTACTTAATATCTGCTCCTAAACAAATCCTACAACCTTTGTGGGACGGAGGGAGTGATTTTTCTCCATCATTTTTAAAGACACATTTTACCATTTAATTATAAATTTTTATACAAAGTTTTATGCATTAAACTTTTCCAAAAATTAGAAAAGATGCACAATTAATCCCTCAACTACTAAAACTTTACAAAAGATTCGTGAAGTTTTTTACACTTTTATATATTGGTGGACCCTTCACCTAAAAACTAGAATTATTCATGTATAGTTTAACCCAAAGCCTTAAAAACCCATCAACTTAGAAACTATCATATATCTCACATTGCCTAGAAAACTCTAAGAGCACTCACCCCAACACTATATCAACCCTGTTAATCATCACCCGAGTGATTTTTCACCAACTTGTTCAAATGACTCATCTATAAGGTAATTTGAAAGCCCAAGCTCAACTAATTAGACAATTACATATCTATCCTCTATTTTTTAAGTGTTCTAGGTGGGTGAAAAATCACTCGGGTGATAAATAACATTGATCACACTATATACCCCCCAAGAGACTTATTTCTCACCATGTTAATCTTGGACTTAACATTGACGGCATCTGTGAGAATCCGGGTAAAAGACCCAATGGATACCACACTTGTGCATCCTCATTCAAGGAAATGTCTCCAGGGAATAGTATAAGATTTTTCATATGCCCTCTAAAGTCATCATATGTCTTTCGGGACCATCACATGTCCTCCGGGGCCATCAAATGTCATTCGGAGCCATCAATACGCCTTCCGAAGTCATCAATATGCCCTTCGGGACCATCAAAATGCCATTTGGGGCTTCGTAAACGCACTTAACGCACTTCATGGCCAAGAAACATTCTTGGGGAATAACTCTCGGGCCAAATAAGATGGATGAGGAACATGGCCAAGGAACATAGCCAAGTAACAGGTAACAGAGTGTAAACTTTATAATTAGATATATAAAATTTTACAAATTGACCCCTTTACAAATTTACACACTCACATAAAGGCTTTAACAACCCATCAACTTAGAAACTCACATATCCCACATTGCCTAGAAAGCTCTAAGAGCACTCACCCTCAACACTATAAATACCCCTCAAAAGACTCATTTCTCACTATGTTTGGACTTAACATATATTAACGTATTTAGTCCTTAAACTTTTGAAAAACTTACAAAAGATAAACAATTATTCTCTAAACTTTTAAAAACTTAATGAAATAGTCCCTAAACTTATAAACGTGTATCATTAACATATTAAAACAAAAGTGGCTAAAGCTTACATGGACACAATGTAAACTTTATAATTAGACCCATAAAATTTACAAATTGACCCCCTTACAAATTTATTTTTTCCTCATTCCAATGTACATAAACGAATATTCAATAAATATAATTTGTTACTTTTATTACAGTAAGGGTTCAACCTATGTCATATTGATGTTCATTTTGTTTATTCTTACTCTGTTTACCTTTGTTCATAGTAAGGGTTCAGCCTATGTGTTTATTCTTATTTTGTTCACTATTCATTCTCTTATCTATGCATTTTAATATATTTTGTAACTACATTACTTTATTTGTGTGACAGTTTTAGTCACTTTCAAACTGTTAAATAATCAACGAAGTTACATAACAATTATAAATATATGTTTATGTTTTTACGTAATTTTAATTTTCATTATACAAAAGTGTACCTGAACCGTAAGTGAGTATGTACACTAGTTAAGTACTAAAACATATGATTAAAAATCATACTCCCTCTGTCTCAAGTGTATTGTCACAATATCAAAATATTTTTATCCCAAATAAAATTGTATTTTTTCATTTGTGTTTTATTTTAGTCCACTTTTACCCATGAAAATGCATACATTTAAGGATTCTAGAGAGTGAGTTGGAAGAGGTGAGAATGAATTTGGGATGAGGTAATGATGAAAGTTCATGTAAAATGAGTTAATGTTCATGTGAAATGAGTTAATGACCAAAGACAATTTTAATCTACACAAAAAATTAAAAGTGACAACCCATTTGGGTCGGATTGAGTACGTAATAACTAAAGTGTAACTTATTAGAGTAGTAGCTTGATCAGAGTTAGTCATAAAAAGTAGTATACCAGGGGTTCAAACGACAAATCAGAACAAGTTTAGTGGCTTTTGTCGTTATAAATAAAACTACCATGATTTGCGGGCCACATGCTGCTTCCTGCTTTTTATCAGTGCCATCGGAATCCTGCGTTCTCATTTGTGCATTTTAGATCACCAAGCAAAAGAGTCATTGTTCGATGATCTCTCTCTTTTTAACCTAACAAAAAGAGGGAAAAAAAAAGAAAAGAAAACCATCATGACTAAAGGCGTAGTGGTGGACGAGAAGTTCTGCTTCGAGGAGGAAACCCAGTTGACAGTCCACAAGACGTCGATGTTCTTCCCCGGCGACGGTTTTCTGGCCTACGATCCCGCCGGCGAACTGCTTTTCCGGTTCGATTCGTACGGACCGAACCCGCAACCGATGGACGAGCTCGCTCTCATGGATGCCTCCGGCAAGTGCCTCCTTACTCTCTTCCGGAAGGTAATTCTCACCTGCAGCTCGCCTACTCCGCGTTTACCGTTAGGTGACAGTACGTGACGGTTGTATACCTTGTTTACTGTTTCCTAATCTGGTCCAAATATATTTTACTCCTGCTAAAAATTGCATAATTTCAATTTTGAACTTAGTTAACTTAAGATATTAACCCATCCACATATCTCATAAGTAATGAAATAACTATTTTCAACATTTAATTTATGATTTTATTTTTTAAAATTTCTAATTAGGAGTAAAAATTTAAAAATTATATATACAACTAAAAAACTAAAAATATGATGTCTTAACTTTATAAATATTTTTATTTCTTTTCTACTGAGAAATAATATAGATACACGACATCAAGAAAATAATATAAAACGTATAACTATATATTTGAAAATTAAAATTGTTGAATTAGTATTTGGATATAAACTTACTAATTTTTTATCTCAAAAATTGAAGAAAAACCCATACATTAAATGGTAGTGCTCCCTCCCATTCTAATTTGTTAAAGGATCGTTACTGTATGAGATGTAAATAATATTTAAAAACATTTTCAACTGTAATAAGGGATACTATAAGAATTGATGGAAATAATCCAAATAAAATGATTCAAAAAAATGATCAGCAAAAATGAAGTGGAGCAGGTAGTATAGTTACAAATAATGTTAGTTGTATTACGTTAGCTTAAATTGGCCACTTGTTTTAGTAAGTTGTACGATTATATGATTATCTGTATTTTAGGTACTAATTCAAATTGCATAATTGAATTAATTAAGACCAATGGCGGAGCCATGTTGGGACATGGGGCTAGCAGTTGCCACCCCTTTTTTTTCTCCCCTTTTTTTTTCTCGAAAATGTATGAATACACAGTGTATATTTAGGTTGGTTTGGGGATTAGTTATATATTCCTCTCATATTAATTCAAATTTAAATTCCTAATCCATTACATATTTGAAACTAGCTTAATTTGATAAAGCAAACTCAACACAATTCAATATCTAAATACTATTTTTAATGTAATACTCCCTCCATCCCAGTAAAGATGATGCATTTGATTGAACACGGAGATTAAAAAATGTTGTTGACTAGAGGGTAAAAATGTAAAGTAAGTATATAGGACAAAATACCTTTTTTGAGTGGAAAGAGAAATTGAGGGTAATAAGTTAAAATAGATGTAAAAAAGATTCATGTTTAGGAAACGTATCAATTTTGCTGGGATGCCCAAAAAGGAATATGTATCAATTTTGATGGGACGAAGGAAGTAATATATTAACTCATTCTATGATCCACATATTCATGATGGATGCAAGATTTATTTATATAAAAAAGTGTCGGTGAAAGAAAAATTACACTATTAATGCATAGAATTATGAGTAAATATTCTATCGAGTGATGAAACTTTGTTTCTATTATCAACATTTTATTAAAACAAATTTATGAGTCAATTATACTTTTATTGTACTAAATTTGTAGGTTCTCACTACCCATAAAAAAGATGATGGAAAAAAAATTTCACTGTTGGTAGATTAGATGTATATATTTTAGAATTATTACTCATCCCAAATAGATCAATAATAAATCCATTAACAAAGACAATTTTAATCATTATTCATAAATTCATCAAGAAAATAGAATAAAATTGATTTAATTTAATCGATATTGTTTAAATTCAGCTTTGGTTAGCAAAAAAATTTATTACCACCACCTCATGGTTAAGTGGAACTGGCTCCGCCACTGATTAAGACCTTGGCCTCACCACAAAAATTCAGATTATTGCTAGGTAGTCACTAGAGTATGTTTTAATGTTCATGACAGATAATGAATAGAAGACAGCCCTCGCCTAATTAGCACTTGAGGCTTATCATTCATCAGTCATCAGCAAACTCATCTTAATATCTCAATTTAGTCTTCAATAATTTTACAATGACAATTCATTCTCTAAAAAATGAATATAGGTTAACAATGACGATGGCATAATAATCAGATAAAATTAAAGTTGGGTGGTGCAGTTGAGCTATTAGGCATGCAACAAGCATTGGTTGTTTAGTACTCCCTATATAATTGTATACTATTTTATACTTATTAAAAATAAGTAAATAGGGAAATTTTATTTTTAATTTTTTTAATAAATTCTAAATATTGGTGATAGAAAAGTGGAGTTTGCATACTGAAATGAACATTTAGTGATAGGTGAGGGACTCACGTTATATTTTTCGCAATTTGTAGAAACCGAGTTTGCATCAACGGTGGGAAGGCGTGGTAGGGGAGCGATCAGCTGGAGACCAGACCAAAGCAGCTTTCAGCGTCCGTCGATCATCGATAATCGGACGGTCGAACGTGCTGGTGGACATTTACGGCGACGAAGGCGAGGAGTACCAGATAGTGGGCTCGTTTCCACGGCGGTGCTGCGCGGTTTACGGCGGCGGATACCCCGAGAAGGAAGCGGTGGTGGAGATAAAGAGGAAAGTGGATCCTTCGACGAACGTGATGCTCGGAAAGGACGTGTTTTTGCTGTGCATGAGGGCGGGGTTCGACGGCGCTTTTGCCATGGGGCTGGTTTTGGTTCTTGATCAGATGTACGGTGACGATGAGGACATTGAACCTGGGGAGCACCTTGGGGTTTAGCGCACTTGATTATTTATCCATCTTGAAACCTCTCTATTGTATTTTTTTTTTTATATGAAGAAACGTCTCTATTGTTTGTTTCTCTATTTACCGTACTCCCTCCGTACCAAAAAACTCCACCATTTGAATTTGTTGTTTCAAGATTCAATGTTTGACTCAAATTTTAACAAAGATAAATAGTTTTAAAAAATTCAGAAAAAATATATTCAGAAAATTTAGATTTCAAATTATGATACACATATGAAATATTTAATTTTCGGTGTCTAAACATTCGTAAAAAAAATCATAGATTAAATACCGTGAAACTGTCAAAACAAATGGTGGAGTCTTTTGCGTAGGGAGTACTTTTTTACCTGCAATCGGTGACATTCAGAACAATCTTTTGGCCTCGCTGGCAATGAGAATCAACGGAGCAGATGCAAAATGTAAGTCCGCCATCTCCAGCAGCACTCTTACACCATCACCACCAGTCAATCTAACCCCAGCGGCGTCCGTGTCGCACCGATCGTATTCTTCTTTGTTCACCCCCGTCGCCGTGTGGCTCTGATTCCGGGTCCAGTTGAACAGTGAACACTATACCCAAATTGACACATACTCAACTTTAGGTCCTTATAAGGGAACTGATCATATTTTTAGGGGGGGGGGGGATTAAGATATTTTATATTTTACCTGCAACATCTCCCACTTGGAAATTGTATCTTCTTGTCCAATTGGTGTAATAATCAGAGCTGTTTCCATGAGGAATATCTCATCCATAGTTATCCCCTACAACGTAATCTCTTGCTGCTACATTACTGATAATCTTTAGCAGAGCCAAGCCTGTAATCATCACATCATGAACATTCTGGCTGAGCTACTCATCTTCATCTTCCTTCTACCAGTTGTTTGTTTTTTGTTTGAATTCTCTCAATATAGTGTTATCTTGTGTAGGTTATTAATGTTGCATGTGGTTACAATTTATAGGGGAGACAGGAGACATGTGTGGCAAAACAGAGTTGGTCCAGACACAATTTGTTATGTTCTCTTACTAAATAAAATTTGATGGGAAGTTGAAATAGAATACGTAATTAGTTTGAAACTTATATATGGATAAAAGAGTTATCGTATCAAGGTTGAAGAGTTGAATGCTTACTTGGTTGTCCTATTGTGTATCTTCATTTTTTTAGATGTGTATCTTCATTTTTTTAGAATAGATAAATCAAGGGAAATTAACAAATACCCCGAGATTTGACATAATCTCCAGTTTATCCCCCGTATTTTTAAAATTCTCAAAAAAACTCTCCAAAGTTTGATAAAACCTACAAAAAACCCCAATCCTTAACCACCGTTAAAGTTTCTGTTATCTTCTAGGTTTAAATAAAAAATTTACACTCCAATTTTTTAAATCTTGCATTTTCCCCTAATAGTTTTAACATCTAATATAATTACCCTCTACCTCATCCAACCCACTACCCAACCCCGTTCCACACCTAGCAGCACTGCCCTTGACCTCACAACACCCTATCAAACTTGCAACGCCGCTCCCTTGTCCTCAGTTCACTCCCTTGTCCTCCCGCCGTCGGGACCTCCTCCAACCAACCCACCCATGGCACGCCCCATCTTTATCATGCATGCTTTCGTGAGCTTCACTAAGGCACGCTTCTCCCGTGGCTCCGGTCTCAATCTCCTCGGCAGAGGTGGGCATCCCGCGTATCATGTTCGCGACGTCTCTCGGTGGTGCTCCCACAAACATCCCATTAAACATCCTCTGTCTACCAACCCTCCTGTCGCCTCACCCGCCAACCGCTCCTCCACCATCGACGTCGGAAACCGTTACCTGTATCAGGCTGCCGTGAATCGCGATTTCCAATTTGATTCGCAGCTACAAACCCACCAACTGATTACTATCAACATCCGCCATTTACCTCGTTTCTTCAACTTTCGACCGCTGGAACTCCAACAACTCAGTGGTGGCCTTCATCGCCACAAGCTCTCTTGCTCGTCTCGGGCCTCAATCTTAGGATCTGAGGCTGCCGTCGGTGCCCTTGACTGCCGATCACCACTCCCAATCAAGTCCGCCACCGTTTGTCATCGATTTCGCTGCAACTCGGTCGTTGACCAATGAAATCGTGAAACGACCCACGATTATTGGGGTATTGAAGTTCAAGCAGCCATCGCTTGCTAGCATGAGTATGGATCGTAGAGAGAGATGAAGATGTTGGGGTTTAGGTGCAGGGGGTAAAATAGTTTAGGGTAAAATTGTTAGGGCTAAATAATTTAGAGTCCAAACATTGTAATTAAACCTAAAGTTAATGGTAATTCTAACTGGAGTTAACTTTATGGGGGGTTTTGTATATTTTCACAAATCTCGTGGGGGTTTTTGTAGGATTTTGAAAATACGGGGAGAAAATGGAGATTATATTAAATATTATGGGGGTTTTTGTTAATTTTCCATAAATCAAACTTATATTTTTTTTATTAAAAAAATTAACATCAATTATATTTTGATTCAATCAACTCTATCAAGCAATTTGGTAGGTGTAAAGCCAAAGGCTTTGAGTAAATTACGCCAATTATACCTAAACTATTGGTTTCATTGTAAATCTATACCTAAACTAAAGTTCGTTGCAAATATATGTCTAAACTATTGTTTCATTGCAGATATAGCCCTCTGTTAAGAAGAAAACATTTAACGTCGACGGAAGTCCTACGTGGCATTAACTGTGTTTAAATCGGGCTGGGGCTAGGTTCTTCTTCAACTCGACGCTGACAGAGAAAGCCAACGATTGAGCAACTCGAACCTGGAGTGATTTCTTCCATCTCCGGCGACGCTGGAGCATCTAAGGGTGGAGGAATGCCGACGTCTTGGGTGGTACGAGCAGAGGAGGAGAGGGAATTTCAACCGAAATATGATAAGCCCTCTTCATGAATTGGTGTCTGTTTCTAATATTCGGGTTCAAATTGATATACAAGTAGAGAAGGAGGAGGCCACATCAGGTTGCTGGTTAGGGTTAAAACATTTATTTTTGAAGGGTTATCTTTACAGTTTCAGAGCCTCTTTGAAGTTCATTAATGCTCTGTTTTGTATGTTGTAGTTTTTTTTACTACACTACTTATCTTGTATACTCTGGTGTAGGGGCTACGAATGATTATTTCACCGTCGAGATTCATTATGGTCACCAAGTCGAGTATATTGATTGAGTTGATGGTGATATGGTTTCTTTGATTGAACCGAGGAGCATGATCAAAGATGCGAAAATCAAGATAGACAGTTCTAGGGTGAGGTTTTTTTGGAGAAAGGAAGACAAAAGCTTAGGTAAGGGTTTGGTGGCTCTTGTATGGATGATGATATAGAACAAATGGATTTAGGAGTTCCAGAATGTAAGGCTTTACAGCTGTATGTTCAGGACATGATCTAGGATGGCATTGTCCCAACCAGATGGTGGTGCTCATGCAGAACATGATCTAGGATGCTCACTCACTCAACCACAGATGCAAAAGAAATGTAGGAGCAAGCCGTAGAAATGTCGAAGTGATGCTGTCGATTTTTTGTGATAGTGTTGCAGGGTAGCAGACCATAAAACTTGGTCATAGTATTTGTTTTGTGATTATGGATAGCATGGGTATAAGTCCAAAGGTTTATATTTTGTAAAGTGCAAAGGTTTATGGATGCTAATCAGATTTTGTAAAGTGCAACAGGAAGATGACTTGCAATTAGTGGTATAGTTCCTCTAGGAACTCTAGTCTTCATAGTGTGATGAGTTCTTGTTGGAACTTACTTTTGTAAGGATATAACACAATACTTTCGCAAAGTGCAACATGCCATTTTTGTTTTTTTACTTACATTGCAGTAGGGGTGTGAAACGAATCGAGCCAAGCCGAGCTAGGCTCGAGCTCGAGCTTTAACGAGCCCATCAAGCCGAGCCTCACGAGTCACGAGCCTCAAGTTTGAGCTCGAGCTGGTTTTGAGGCTCGAATCATAAACGACCCGAGCTCGAGCTTGATACGTTCGGCCGACTCGGGTGGGCTCGCGAGCCTTAACGAGCTCACTAGGTAGTGATGTCGATCTAACTAGGTAGTTATGTCGATCTAACTAGATAGTGATGTCGATCTAACAAGATAGTCATGTGAATCTGACAAGGTAGTGATGTCGATCGAACTAGGTAGTCATGTCGATCTAACAAGATAGTGATGTCGATCTAAACAACTCATCATGTTAATCATCATTTTATGCTGATCAATCAAGTTGTTATGTCGATCTAACAAGGTAGTCAAGTGGATGTGACGATGATGATCTAAACTACTTATCATGCTGATCTATTATCAATGCTGACCTATCAAGTAGTTATGTCGATCTAACAAGGTAGTCACGTGGATCTGACGATGATGATCTAAACAACTTATCATGTTGATCTATTGTCAATGCTGACTTATCAAGTAGTTATGTCGATCTAACAAGGTAGTCATGTGGATCTGACAATGTAGTGATGTCGATCTAAAAAACTCATCATGCTGATCACCATTTTATGCTGATCAATCAAGTAGGTATGTCGATCTAACAAGGTAGTCATGTGGATCTGACGATGTCAATCTAAACAACTTATCATGTCGAGCTCGAACCTACTAGGCTCGGCCTCGGCTCGAACTCACCCCTACATTGCAGGCCATTTTCATTGAATTAAAAGAGATTAAATTCAGAACACATGATTCATTTACTCACATACATACATAGCTACCAACACATTCACACATACCCACCAACCTAATCTTCATTGCATACCAACCAAACCTTACACCATTCACTTATACATAACTCATTTACTCTTTAGCCACAAACCTAACATCAAACAATCTACACAACCACAACCAGCCACCCAAACCCTAAACACAAACAACTAAAACCAGCACTATCCCAAACAGAACAACCACAAAGATTGCTAGCGCTAGTAATCATTTTGATTAATTAAAAAAAGTGGATGAATCTGGATGAAATTCATCATGATTCTTCCACAAAAATCCAGATTTGCCCAAAAACTGGCGATCTAAGAGGAGCAAGCGGTGGTGGCAACGGTGGAGAGGCGGTGGCGAAGAAGAAGAAGAAGAAGAAGATGGAGAAGGAAAATGAAGGAGATGATGGAGAAGAAGATGAAAAAAAGAAGTAATTGTGCGCCGAATGGTAAATAAGGCGGAAGGTGGAACCATAAAATGAAGCTTTACTAAGGCCGCAATAAAAGCTCACTGCGACCTAAAGGGTGTCTTTTATTGTGCCAAACGTGTTATTGCAACCCGTGCCACGGTAACGACGCAGTAACAAACGGCCTTCTCCACGTAGTGTCATATTAATATCACGGAACTTCTGATGTGGTTGCACTTTTTTCTTCCATTTTTCTTAATCTTTTTTTTACTTTGATTTGTCTATCCCCTTAAGAACAGATACAAAAATAACATGGCTTTATTTTTTTATGGGATATTTTAATAAGAAAAAGATGAATTTAGAAAATAAGGATGTATTATGTTGGTTTAAAAAAATTGGAAGAAATTGAGTATCATTTTAAAACTTATATTATGTTTGTCGTCGCAAAATTGAAGATAAATATTGATTTGATGATTGAAAGACAAGAATGGCTAACAATTATGCGTCGTATGGGTTTCCATGAAGCTAACAATTTCTATCATTATGGATTGCATCTCACGGTCCGGTTAGCAACATGTCAAAGAAGTAATATGTAGATTTAATTGGATTTCATCTGTGCAATCATTTATTTAGTGATTTTTTTGTTGTTGGAAAAATATGTTCATAAACAATACACATCAAATTAACATATGTATAGCTTAAGGGCAAACCGGTATTCCTAAAGTTAGGACATTGATTCAGAACCTGAAGAAACTAATAATTCCAGTCAAAACAGCCACCGCAAGTCTCAAATAAAAAAATGACCTAAACGTACAGAACAGAAAGTCTAAGGGCAAACTTCTATTGTTAAATACCAATGGAGGACCAAAACTGTAATTTTTCCTACAACTGTAGATGAACAGTAGATCAGGTTCTTTGCATAGTACTGATAAAAAATACTCCAAGTATGTAGGATTAATCCTTTAGTATATAGCTGAAGCATACCTCTTAACTAAGTTTCATTGCCTTGCACGCAACAGCTACCAGCGTTACTCTTCTTCACTAATTGTATCTGAACAATCAAAGGGATGAAGGGGTGAGATTTTGTGATTCTCAGCAAGGAGCAACAAAGCAAGCAACATTTCACCATCAAGTTTTAAAACTATTAATACAATCGAGGCGAGGATTATCATTCATGACAGTAACAAATCCTTAAGCCATAGAAAAGGGATAAGCTTTCCTACCACTTAATTGGGGCAACTTAATAGCTGAAACTCATATTTACAATCTTGTTTAATTTGCACCTCTAAAGTTAAACCTCGGTCCTCGGATTCTCCTTTTACCAAGAGTATTTCCTAAGTTTAGATCTAACGTAAACATGCTGACTCCTATTTAAGAAACTCCCTTAAAATTGAGTAATCCCCGGTCAGTCATCTTATAGTTCAAGCTTATGCGCAAAGTACTAGATGTATTCTTGAAATTAATAACTTACCTGTCCGGAAACAGCTGAGACCATGGCAGATGGACAACTGACTTTCAGGCTTTCCAAGCATTTTCCATGCTTTACGAAATACTGGACAAGCTCTGTTGCATTGCCTTCTTTGTGAATTACTAAAGTAGCTGTTTTAAGTGTTTTAATACATTTCACATCCTGTGCCTCCCAATAGTCCATCTTAAAACCACACACTTCCGGTAGAGTATCTACTATTGCCTTGGAAGACATTGATTTCAGAAAAGAAAACATGACAATCCAGAAGACAGGTGATGGAAAATTATAAAACAATATAAGCAAAGACTATAAATGAGGTTGTTAGGGCGATGAAAGCCAAAAAGAGTGACAAGTGTATACCTTAGAGGATGACACATATATGTTCTTCAAATTAGGCATCTTTTTCAGAATGAATGCAATTGCAGGCACCTGATAATTAGTTAAGTTGCAATCATCTATATGAAGGGTCTCTACTCCATTTAATGAAGGTATGAATTTTTCCGGGCTCAGATTCCTGAATAAAATCTGCAAAAATGTTGGAAGAGAATCTCTCCAATCAGAAAACATAGTGATGGTACTAGAAAGAACTCATATGTTTACTGAGCTATATACTCCAGCAACATGAACTACACCAAAGAAATGCTCAAATTTTGTGGAGTGTGGAATAAAGGAGCAAGAAAATTGCAAAAGAAAGATTTGTCTAGATTACCTCGATTGTCCTGGCAAGCAAGTGTAAAGATTTAGTCATTCCCATATTTGTAACAAGATTATACAAATATGTAGCGTAGCGCTCATCAAGGCTTTTCCCAGTAGGCCAGGTGCAATAAATAGCGACGCTCTTTATATGTTGATATTTCCTATCAGCAAAAATCCGCAAAGGAAAACCCTTCCACTCAAAATGTTCCAGTTCAGGGACATAAAGATCAAGGCGTGCGCGAGTCAAAGACTCAGAATACCAAGTAATTAATAAGGTTCGGAGTTTACCACACCTCACAAAAAGATGATAGAGGATGCTGCACTTCTCCTGTATCATTTCCACATGCTCAACTGACTTGCTTTGAATTTCAAGGGATTTCATCCCACTACACTCATACAGACGCAGCTGCTTGAGTTTAGGGCAATAGAGAGAAATCAAGGTTCCAAAAGATTTGGAAGGGATCTTAACAGATTTTAAAGTGAGGTTCTCGAGCCTTGATGAGGAATGAAGGGGAAAAGAGCGGAAGGTGAGCGCAGAATTGCTCATGGTGAGAACGAGATTCCTAATGCCTTGGACAAAAAACAATGATAAGGGAGGTTTGCAGCAGCAACCTTCTCTCAAGAGGCAATAGACCTCAACATTCTCAGGGTCACAACAAGAAACACATTTACGCAAGCATGTGAATACAGGATCTTTGTCATTATCACAGAACTTTCTCAGGTATCTCTTACGCTTCTTCCCCCTGTGAAAAGGCAACCAGAGTACACGAACTTGTTTGTGACCCATAAAACGATTCAAGTGAGTCAAATGATCATGAGTACTGTTGCTGTTGTTGTTAGTCATTAATGTGAGGCAAGGGGCTGAGAGACAAGTGGATGAGAGACATAACTGGTTCCACCTCTTGGAGACAAACATCAGCCGAGCAAAATCATCTAAGTTAACAAAACTAAGAATGCAGTGAGCCAGAGCATCAGGAAGACTGCTGAACCTGTCGTCCTCCTCTGGCTCCATCATCGTCGCACTAGATATTTTCATACGCTCTGATCACCATAAGCCATTTGATTGAGAAACCCAGAATCTGAAATTAATCATAACAGAATGAGTAATTAGAACATCAATCATTCAATTAACAGAATGAGTAATTAGAACATCAATCATTCAATTCAACCTAGTCTCCCGGCCGTCGAGAATGAGTGATCAAAAACTTTATACAGATAGCTAGCAAGATTGGATTGTGTGCTATTAAGGAGAGACAAGAACAAGAGCCCAGAAATGAAAGAAAGAAACTCAATACCCTAATTTGGAACATGATTCGGCGCGGCTTCCGCTCACTCGGTTAACCAATTATCATCAGGTGAATAAAAAGGCCAGACTCTGTTAGATTCAACGAAAACATGGAGAAAAAACACAAAACAAACCACTCAACTAAATGTTTTGTTTCTTTCCTGATTTACTCAACTAATTTCAATTTTCAGACTGAATAAAAAATTATTCAGCTATCAAATTCGTATCACTTTAAACCTACCAGTGTTTTTTTTTTTTGCTTCCTTGATGAACAAATAAATTGGTGCTCATAAATTTCAATCTATTTTAAAAGCATCTTGTTTTGGTCCTATCTAATGGTTCACTATTCTATTTTGGTCCTTTCCGTCCATTGATGCCGTTAGTCTTGACGGATCTTCGTGAAAGTACCATTCTGCCCTCCTGATTACCTGACGTGGCGCTCACGTGGACTTCACTCTGATTTCTTTTTTTTCTCCCCTCAGTCTCAAGACCGTTGACACTCTCTCTTCAACAATGGCGAAAAGTGTCCAGCTAGAGAACCACCTCTGTCATCCTTTCTCCTCCCCGACCGAGCAGACGCTTCCTCCAACCTGCACCTTGTCGACAAGCCATGCCCATCGCCGAACCTGATGCTCTGACGCGACACCCATCTCTGTATCGATGCAATCTTCCTCTTTAACGCCTAGCTCAGTCATCGTGAATCCGATCGAGTTGATCCAGATCTTGAACCAAGGTCCTTCAATCTGACGTCGAAAATCATCACGGATTGAGTTGATCTAGAGTTTGAGCTTTGCGGATGTGTTGGCGGCTGTCTCGATTGCTACCTACGAACACAGCAACGTTGCTAGGCTTGGCAGTGGCGGATTTGCACTAAGGATCGATTGTGCACCTTCTCTGTGGTTTCTACAAAATGAAGCATTGTTGAGCATTGATTGAGCACCTTCTCTGGGATGCTGTTTAATTACTTGAAACATTGATGCATTATTCTCTTGATCACGGAATATTTGTGGTGTGTTTTTGCTCGATAGAGAAAAATATTACTAGACCACAGGGTAATTAGGCTAGATACCGTTATAGAGCGATGGCTTGCCACGGGTTCTAGGAAGAAGATAGATCACCAAAATAATTAGAGTGGAGCGATGGCTGTGCTTTAATCACCTAGGTGGAACGCTCGATAGAGGACATCTAGACTTGATACATCTTCTTACATGTTGAGAGTAATAATTGTAAGAAAAATAGAGTGTCGAACCCGAAGGTCAAGTAGATCATAAATCCTAGAAAGTAGCTTTAATTTCTGAATTTTATCATCACCTGCAATTTAGTTTTGTTAATTAATTTTCACAAACAATCTATAAAAAATCTCATTTATTTCCATAATTCATACACAATTAGCTAGAATTCAAATGGAGCCGCTTCTCACGATGATCAATTTAACATATTTACCTCGAAGTTTCACCCAATTTCCTTCAAGATCACACAAGCACATCCATGTTGCTTCTCTCAGGGTGGTCACATTGAAGAGAGGAAGAAGAAGAAATGAAGTGATAATGTTTCATTTTCTTATTTTCTACCTGTATCTTTTTCTATTTTAACTTTTTCTTCCACTTATCTTTTGTTTTGTCTTTTCTTTCTTTTTATTTTCCATACATTTTCGTTTTTTTCTTTTCTTTTCCTTTTCTTCTCTTTATCCCATATAGCCGCCACTTCTCTCTCTCTCTCTCTCTCTCTCTCTCTCTTCCAATTATTTGTTTCATTTTTCTTCTTTTACATTTTGGCCCCCAAACTTTGTAAAGTTACAATTTAGTCCAACCGCAACTTACATATCTTTCAAACCGCTTCACCAACTAAAATGAAATCTGAATACCATCTCCGGAACTTCATAACACACACAAAACATGTTTAACATGTTTAAAATTAAGCCCCGAACTTCACAAAATTCGCTAATCCCGACATTAACTCTTAATCACACGAGCACACACACACGTCGGGAGTAGGTAACAAGGTGTGCTCTCTGCTGCCTGGTGCTGCATTTTGTGCAGGTTTCGGTGAGGCATGAGGTGTGGAGTTTTTGTCCGCCCTCTTGCTGTGTTCTTGCTCTTTCTATTTTTATTTTTTTTCTTTTTGTTGCCAGGTTCGTCTCTCATCTCAAGGATTCGAGCTCTATGTTGTCCCTTCCTTGGTCACTATGTAGATAAACCAACCTTGGTAGCTCCCAGTAGCCCCTAAGCGGCTACCAAGGGTTGCAAAACACTACTTGTGGGCTACTTGGGAGCTCTAAAGGTAGTGGAAAAGGGTCTACCAATGTGAATTGATATGGTAGCCGCTTTGGTAGTGGACTAGTAGCTACCATGAAAAAAAGAAAAAGTTCCCGAGCGTGGGAAATGAAAATTTCAAGTTTAAATTTTTGGGCTAGTAGAGCCGATGGTAGTGGACTCAGAGCTACCAGCCCAGCTTCTCAAAGAAGCTTCCTCCTTTCTCTGGCCTACAACAAGCCCTCTCCCTCACAACACCTTTCTCCTTCCTCTCGACTTCACCCTTCCGACCGTCACTCTCCACCGTCGAATCTGGCGATTTCAGAGCCGTTTTACCTCCCACAACCGTCCATCGGCACCGGTGCGTTTAGGTAAGCTTGAGCCTTTTTTCTTTTCAATTTTAAACTCTAATTTTGTCGGTTCTAATAGGTTTTTTTTTCAAAAATTCCTTGCCATCTCCATTGTCCGTCGCCGCCTTGTTCGCCGTCAACTACCACCACTGCTCTCCACATGTCCAAGGTAAATAATACTCAACACTTTCATTTTGTGATTATGTGCTTGTTAATTTTGAATTATTGATTATATCAAATGAGTATGCTAGAAAATTGGTGGGTATAAATGCTAGAAATTTTTTACTTTTTAGTGATGAACCATGTGGGTTATACGTGAGATTAGTGTTTAAATCATGTCGGTTGCTTGCATTTTGTCATTATGAACACTTAAATGAATGTTTCACTTTATTTTTAAAAAAAATCTCACTTTTTCTAATTTTATATTTTTGTATATGATTTTTTTCTTAATTTTTTTATTTCTGATTTTTACTTCTTTTGGGTGCTTTATTCTGATTTATATGTATATGCTTGGTTTTATCATGTTCATGTGGATTTATAAAGTTTATGACGTAATGGTGTAATTTTTTAAAAACTTACGACATATTTGTAACATTTTACAAACTTTAGGACTTCCTCTGTCGGCCGTTCCAGCATATGCGCCACAACATGATGACTTCCTCCGTCGGCCGTTCCAGCAGATGTCGCCACAGCACGACCCCCTCTCTCGTGCTAGCCTCGGTTTTACAGATGATGTTTATGAGCCGCAGATGGAACAATTGGGGTTTCGAAGGTTGTTCTCAGGGGCTAGATGCATTTGCTACGGGCTTGACGCCCTTCTAGTAGCAGCCACCTCGTCCGAACCAGAGGATGACGTGCCTCTTCTTAGGATTTTCTTGTACTTAATTAAGTACTATTATATTTTTAATGTAAATATTACATTTAATTGATATATATTTATATTAATTTAGTCTTTTTATTCCAAAAATTTTAAATTATAATTCATATTAATTTCATTACTAATTCTTCATTTATCAATTATATTATAAAAAATAAAAAAAAAACTGAGAAGTAGCGACCAAGCAGCTACTTGTAACCATGTATGTCATTGGTAGCCGACGGGTAGCGCAGCAAAGGCAAAGTAACTCCCCAATTTGTAGCAGATTTGGTAGTCTTTCTTTCTTGAGCTACCAAAGGCCACCCACTACTTATGGCTTGAACTTTGATCTTTTTATGAAATTCAATTTGTTGTGCAAAAAAAAAAATTCTCAATGGAATAGTATAACGTAAAATTTTATTATTTCAACACGCAAAAACCTCAATGTGACAACTGACAATGTGCAGGTGTTAATTAAGATAAGTCTGAAAAACAAAAATGAGTATACATATCTCGATCACTCACACTAGCTATTCAAATAAATCAATCCGCTATATACGTACGAACGTATACACCTAATTAAGTACGCAGTGCTAGCTTAGAACACGAAAAACAGAGCTACGATCAAAGAAAACAGCGTAGCTGCAGAGACAGCCGCGAAGCCCAGTGACGTTGCGGAGCTGTCGGCGGGGGATGGGGCGGAAGGGACGGATGTGGATGATGGGGAAGGTGGCGTGGCGTTGGAACCGCCGCCGGTGACGTTGATGGCGAGCCGTTGCCCGGCGGAGCAATGGCCGTTGAAGGTGCAGATGAAGTAGTGCTCGCCGGCGGTAAGAGTGATTGTCGTCGGTGGATTTGTTTCACTGGAGATCGGGTTGTTTCCGCTGCAAGACTGGTACGATTGTCTCGTCACCTCCGTCACATCATGTTGTCCACTTGGGTAATTGAACACTGCAAAATTAATTTTGCCAGAAATTTTCTAAATTCAAACATTCACATTATTAATTAAAACGTAGAAAAGTCCGATTTGTGTACTCACCAAGAACATCGCCGACCAAGAAAGTCTTATCACTAGCCCATGTTTGGTAAGCGGCGGCGGCGCCACTAGGAATGGCCCAACCCATGTTGTCTCCGACAGTGTAAGTCGCAGCACCCCTAGAGGCAGGACCTGGCGCCGGCGCTGAATTAGTTACGGTCGACGGAGGCGGTGATGAAGAGGGGGTGGCAGCGGGTGGAGTACTGGGGGAGGAAGCTCCAGGGGCAGGGGACGAAGCTGTGGGAGCGGGCGTGGAAGCTCTGGGAGGCGGTGCGGCGGGCTGAGGAGCTGGGGAGGAATTAGAGGCGGCGGCGGTGACGTTGACCTGCAACTTCTGGCCGGCGTTACAATGGCCGGTAAATGTACAGATGTAGTAGTGAGATCCGGTTGAATTGAGAGGAACTCTGGCTGGGGTGTTGGTGATGGTGAAAATGGGATTGCTGGTGTTGCAGGCGTCGAAATCAACTCTGCTCACCTCCGTTACGTCGTGTTGTCCGTTGGCGAAAGTGAAAACTAGAAGTACAAAATTAATAAACATGAATTAATATTATCCTATTATTATTATGCATTTTTGGTGTAACTAAATAGTAGTATTACTAACTAGTAGTTGCATATATATATACGTACCAAGAGTGTCCCCAAGCGTGAAGCTCTGGTTTCGGGCCCATGAAGTGTAAGCAGATTGGGCGCCGGGGACGATACCCCAGCCCAAAGAGCCACCGACGTTGTGAGTGGTTTGTGCGGCGGAGCAACCTAAGAGTAGTGCGATGACCACCGCCATTGTTGTGAGAGAGGTGGAGATGGATGTACTCTTCATTTTGGTGTTCAAAGGGTTGAGGTCGCCCCTGCCTTAATTCTATCTTTCACTCGCTTGCTAGCTCCTCTGCTTATGTTTCTTTCTTTGGGGCTAGCTAGCTTTGGATTGTTGAAGGGGTTAATTGGGATGCGTAGAAATTTATAGGGATGGGGAATTGAAGGTGGGGTCCTAGCTATTAAAAGTATACATACTACATGATGAGAATGTTCAACGGCAAACATGTACACCGGTAGAATTGGAGAAAGAAGCGACGTACGCGTGAGATTTCACCAACTCCGTGACTTTTTGCGTTTACTAGTGGAAACCGACTCCATTTCTGAAAACCAAATAGATGTGGGTTCACGTCTAGGGATATTTAAGTTTGAATAAGTCAATAGGGGTTTCAAACTTTCTTTTTGGAGGTGAATTTATACAAATTCACCTCCTTAAAATCAGTGATTTTCACTCCAAAATTGGACCACACGTGAATTTGTGAGGTCCGATTATCTACAGTTCCATGTGATTCACTTACTTGCCTCCACCCCCTGCCACGTGTTGGTCCCTGCTACCTCCCTGCCACCCCACCCCCACGTACGTGTTGGTTCCTGCCCCCCTCTCTCAAAGCCCAGTCAACATTTTCGGCTGAATTTGACCCAAATTTGAGTGAATTTTAAAAAGAAAAGGAAGATAGGTTTGAGGGAGTAATTTGGGAGGGGTGAATTTTAAAAGTGACTTTTATAATTTTTTGGTGAATGATTTTCAATCTCATGTTTGAAGCCCCTAATGAAGACTACTTGTTTGTCATGATATAATTAAGGACAAAATGCCAATTTTATAAGTTGTACAAACACCTATTAATTTTTTTTATAAAAGAAATGACTTTCATCCAATATCATAATTTGATCAAAGTTCAAGAAAACATACTAAAGAGAAAATCGTTCAAGGGATACAATGCTAGACGTCATAATCATATTAAACGCAGCAGCAAAGAAAAGAAATATTGAAAGCTAAGGGTTTTTTTTTATGTTATGCGACACTTAGCCAATTTATAGGCTAAAGTTCCCAATTCTACAAGAATTAGGATTCTTTCTCCGTATCTGACTTGGTGTCCCAAACTTTGATATCTTTCAATTGCTTCAATTTATCAATTGAGTCCAAACATGTAGTTTTTAATCGTTTCTGCGCGCCCACCATCAGTAACATGTCGCGACTTTGAAGCTTATTTTGACCTCTGTACCGTGCGAACTGTGTTTTGTGTCCTTCACATGAAATCTAACTCTGGATGTTTGCTTTCGAATGCATCTTGATGAATCATCCCATTCTGATCTCTGTATCTCAAGATATGAATTTTCTTGTAAGATAACTCCAGTCTGTCAATAATCCTAAAATAATACCATCATGAATATTTGCAAAATTAACAATTAAAGCATCTTTTAATCAATTGTCTCAAAATAAGTCCTAAGATATTATACATACACAAAATAGGTCTTTAAAGCCCAAAACTCATTAAAATAGTTAAAATATGAGAAAAATATATTTAACAAATAGTATCAATTTATCAACTTTTAAGAAATTTTCTCAACAATTTATTCAATTACCATTTTTTTCTCTCGTATTATCACATTAATTTTAAAACAACTACAAATTCTTTCATCAAACTTGTTAAAGAATAGAACAAGTGTCTAACTCTTGAAAGATTTTATATTTGTGCGTGGTATATTTGTGAAGTTGTTTCATCATTATTCTATGGTGTCTTATTTTGAAGATTTAGTTGAAGAAATTGAAGATTTTGAAAATTGAATCAAATTTGTGAGAGAATAAAGTAAATGAAAATATTGATCTTATGGGTTTAGAATATTTTTTTTGTTACAAGGTATACGGAAATTGAGGTTCTAAAGTACTCACTCTATTCCATTTTAATTGAAACATTTAACTTTCTATCTTATGTTCGATTTAATATATAATTAAAAAATCTTCTTAATTTTTTTTAAAAAAATTATAGATGAGTTGTTGAAAGGGAAAAGATCCTTTTTTTGCCACTAACATTTGGGCAAAACCCATTTTTGCATTTATTTTTTTAACGGTTCGTTTTTGAAGTTTTTTTTAGTTATCTGATCTAAGATTGTCACTGAAATTATCTTTTGGACCAATTTTATCATTACTTTGACTAACAGCGAGAATATTAGAGCATATTCCGTTACGGTGCTATGTCATGTAAATTTTTTGTAAAAGTGGTGTCTAGTGGTAGGTGATGACGGGGTAATGGTTAGGATGATATGTCGTCAACTCCATGGTCAAGTTATCAATTAATCATTTACTTCAACAAAATTACACAAATTACCCCTTCCATTGTTCAAGATTTTCATTTTCATCATCCCAGATCTATGTCTCTCACTCATTCATGGCTCCACCTTAGGCCGATGGTGGTGATGGCCACGATCGGGGCGTTGGAAGCTCTCAAAAACCAAGGTGTCTGTCGATGGAACTTCATCATTCGATCGCTCCACCAACACCTCAAGAACGATGTCAGTTCTGCCCTGGCTGGTCAGTCCGAGTTTCGTGCTTCTCTCGCCGCGATCAAACCGGAGGTCTCCATGAACAGAGTTCTAGAGCTGAATTTTCGGGGGCCTTCTTCTGTTAGGTTTTGATCTGTTATGTGTGAATATGGGAAATCAAATCAAATCAAATATTTCCAGCTGCGATTATAGAAAGAAATAGTTTTCCCACTTAGTGAAATTGAGGAACTGAGTAGTAATAATATTTATCAGATTTCTGCATGATGTTGCTTAATGAAAGTGAAATTAAGGTCCTGTTCTGATTCTCTCATAAAAAATCTTCTTATTTCTCAACATTGAGGATAGATCAAATGCATTGTTTTGTTGGTGATCTCAGAGTTCTTTTTATGTTGTATTAGTTTATGGACAAAAGGGGAAAGAAGAACACACACACATACTCGAACAAAAATTAATCACGCTCACTCTTATCGCATCGTCGACAACTCGAATTTGTATTAAGATAGGGAGTGGCGTCGACAACTTAAATTTTTCATGGTGGTCGGTTTAGGTTTGATCAAGAATCTAGGAGGTCAAAGACAACATAGTTACCAAGCAGCTTTTGTTTTACCCATTCTTGTGCACGACGTCGTTTCGAGCAGGAGTGATAGCCTCCGGGAAATCAAGCGATGGCGAGAGCTAGGATGAAGCTGCCTCCCAAACCTGAAAAACCCAAGACACATAAAATCTTCAGTTGCAGAAGAAAAGGGGGGAGGCGTGAGTGTATAGCTGGTACCTTATTTTGGATTGACATCACCTCATTTATAGGGTGATGCCAGGACTCCCCATGCTGGGGTAGAATGATGGCAGAGTTTTTCCCTACTGAGATTGCTGACTCCCAGATTTTAGGGACTGTCATATACCAAAAGTGGCGATCTGACATTAATTGAGTGGGCCTTTGACTTGGAGTTGGAATGTGAATTGGGTCTTACCCGTGCCTATCAGTCAATGTCATACTCATGGCAATATGGTACTTTCCCACCAATATGACTATGTGGGGAGTAGCCTCGTATTGATAGTATACGAGAACCCTCGTCGTATTTTCGGGGAGGTCCTCGTAATGGTGACGTCAGCGTTTGGAACGACCTCCTTGGGTCCATATATATCAAGGAGATTAGTTCGCCACATCATCAACACACAACTTGTACACAGTGGAAAATCAGATGACATGTGGGACAATATAACGACTAATGGTAAACATGGACCGAAAACATTAACGGTAGTGGTAATTACGAAACAAGAAGAAAAATGTAAAAAAGGTTTTTTGCCCAAATGTTAATGACAAAAAAGAACATTTTCCCAATGTTGAAATATAAACATAAGACGAAAGGAGTATATAATACTACCGTCATTATACACTTTGACTTTCTTTGTTTGAAGTTCAATGTTTGACTCAAATTTTAACAAAGATAGCAAGTTTTAAAAAATTCAGAAAAAATATATTTAGAAAATTTATACTTCAAATTATGACATGCATATAAATTATTAACTTTAAAGTCTAAAAATTCATGGAAACAAATCATAGATTAAATAATGTAAAACAGTAAAAACAAAGTGTCTGATTATTCGACGGATGGAGTAACTTTTAATTGCAAATAGCCTGATGATTTGACTAACCTATACTATATTAGACGTGAATGGTCGTGAGAACCGACTGAACAGTTCAATTTTGGGGCTAAATTTTCTCTCGCATGGAAAATACAATGATAGATCATCGAGTCATGTGAACGAGATCAACAAACCTCGGAATTTTGAAATGGAAAAATGAGAGAATTTGTTGTTTGGTGAAAAGAAAATTTTTGCCACTGGACAATTTTTGGATATGATTTTTTCATCAATGTTATATTTATGGAGAAATTTTACCACTGACCGTTAATTACTAATGAAATGTGAAAAAAATGTCATTTTCAGTCCAAAACCTTTTTATTTTTGAAAAAAATTCCCTAACGTTTGAGCCATCTTATTGTTTTTGTTATGTTTTATGTCATGGATTGATTTGCATAGTTTATAGTTAATCAGTGGACCATATACTTTTAAGGTAAATATTTTTTAATGAAATAAAAAAGTTAATCGGTAGACTAAAACTGCTATTTTAAAATGATGGGGAAGACTTTGTGCAAAATAAAAAAGTTTTGGACTAAAATTGACATTTATGTAATATTTTCCGTTAGAGTTTAATAGTCAGTAGAAAAATTGGCTTTCAAATATAACATTAATGGTAAAATCTCCCATAAAAATAATTCGATGACAAAATTTCCCTTTTTTAGATCTTTAATTTTTTTGTGTGTGCAGATATTTCATTTCTTGAGAGCAACCCAACAGCTCGCCCCAAGCTTACCTTGACAGCAAGTTGCCCACCCCATGCCAACAAACTCAAAAGTTACATTTTGGTCAAACGTTAGTAGCAAATTCTCGCCTTTTACCTTTTTGAAATTCCACAAGCGTTTTTCTTATGTTGAAAAAATAATGTAATCATATGTTTTAAGCCCCCAAGGTTAAGTAAAATTTGCAGTTACCTCCATCAGGTTTTGGATACATTTTAAAAAACATCATAGTATGACAAAAACCTATAATTTGACAATTTTTCAGTTTAAACACCGTCACAAGTCATTGATCAACACATTCCGGTGGAGGCAGGTAAACCATGAAGCAACTTCTTATAACTAATGGGTTCCTAAGTAGACATAAATATATTATTATTTTTTTAAATGCTAGCAAACTTTCTTAATTGGATGGTCATTATTTGCACATTCTTTCCTTGAAAACTTGACATGTGTATGTTCTTTTGATAGAAAATTGTGAATTGAAAATAGATATGAAGTTTGAGAGATGAAAGATTTGAAGAAAATATTGTTTTGATATGAGAAAATTGCATGATAGATACCTAAATTACAACCCTTATTGTAAGTTTTTTTTTTGGGGAAAGAGCAAATTTATATCTAAACAATGTTTTGATGCAAAAGTGATTTTGAAGTGTAAGTACGTTACAAATCTATATCTGCGTTTAACGGAAGTTATGGTTAAAATGCTCAAATTGATCATTGGAGCTTTTGAAATGTGTTGATCACCCATCTAATTTTATAATTTTACATTTTGAGTCTTTATTTTTAATTACGTGTGTATTATTTCAAATAATCTTTCCAAATCAATAATATTAATTATAGATTGAGTCTAAAATACCGACAAATTATCAACTACGAAAACAAATGTTTAATATCAAAAATAATATTTCTATTTAAAGTTACTTTTTTATTGCAAAATATCAAAATAAAATGGAAAAATAAATAATAATTTTCTAAATATCTCCAATAATTATATTAAAATATTTAGATAATATACAAAATCTTCAATAATGATACTTAATTTAAGCAAAATCTTATTGAACCATCACGAACTTGGCAAGCCGAAGCCATAATAACTTTAATTGAACCGAATTCGAGCTCCGGTTCAACCGGTTTACCACTAGCTATAAAGACTCAGAAAGATTATTTTTTTTAAATAAAAAAGAAAGAAAGAAATGAGAAGAAACAACTCAAAGCAACAGCCAAAGTAAATCTATAAGGATCAAGTTTTATTACATAAAGATGAACACACACATATATAGTCCCAATGAGTAATCCCAAGAACAAAAATGTAAAGAAAATAAAATAAAATATAATTAAGAAAAATCCCTCAGTGCTCCTGACTCATCATACAATAACTAACTTATAAACTGCTGCAACTGCAGCAAAGATTGTCAAGAAAGAAGCGCCGAGCGACGCGCTGGAGCTGGGCGCTGGGGCGTTGGTGTCAGAAGGAGAGGCCGCCGAGGGAGTGGTGGTAGGGTTAGGGCTGCCGGACGGCGAAGTGGCGGAGACGCTAGAAACCCGAACGTTGAGCTTTTGGCCGGCGCTGCAGTGGCCGGAGATGGTGCACATGTAGTAGTGGTCGCCGGTTGAGTTGAGGGTGATACTGACCGGAGGAGTGCTCTGAACTGAGAGGGTGTTGCTGGTGGCACAGCTGTCGTACGCAGACCTGGTCACCGTCGCCACGTCATGTCCTCCATTGTTAAAGTTGAAAACTAGCAACGCCACAAACATGATAAAGTCATGAGCTTTAAGCGTTTTAATCAAAAATGGAAATTCAGAAACCATGAAAGACAAATTCTTCAGAGAAATTACCAAGAATATCACCGACTCGGAAGGTGTTAGTATTGGCCCAATCGGAATAAAAATTGGAACTTTGAGGGATTCTCCAGCCAGTAGATCCTCCGACCGTGTAGGTTGCAGCAAGTGAGCTCCGGCAAAAACACGCCGCCATGAACAAAACAACAAATGCTGCTGCAGAGGTCTTGCCGGCCATTTTCGCAACTTGTGTTCTTCTGCTTTGTGGTCGCCCCTGTGTTTTCCTCTGTTTTTCTTCCTTCCTTTTTAGTGAGGTTTTAGTTTCTGAGTATTGGTTGAGATAATTCAGAGTATTTATAAAGAACAAGTCACAAGTGTGTGGTAGTTAGAGAGATTACTTGAATTTATAAAAAATGGAGAAACAGAAGATATAATAATCAGTCTGAGGGAGCAGTTGTTGAACCACATTAGATTAGATAGATTATTGAGAGGAGGAAGTGGTCAGAACATGGAACACCTTAACATTATTTATCCCATTGGGCCGGTTCAGATGTAATGTAGCTAAACAAAAGTTTGGTATTTCTAAATTCCATAATGGCCATTATAGTTTCATAAACATGTCAATCAAACCTTGAACCAGTTGGCATAGTTGATAAAATTCTGTAATTGACTAAAGATCACAAAATTTTATCACTACTCCTTTGGGAATGTTCTTTCTCTATTTTTTTTTAAAAAAAATCACAAAATTTCATCTAATCATCTCTCTCAAACAAACCTTTTATCTCACAAACATCATATTCTCATTTCAAAGACACAAACTTTTAAGGTTGAATTTTAAGGTTGGATGTTGTATTGGAGGATTGTTGGACAACAATAAAGTTCGACGGGCTGATTGGAAAGATTTTAAAAGATTGGTGGTGATTAGTCATATTGAAGCGTTGATATTTGTTGACATGATGTATAGTTACGAAAAAGGACTGTTTCAACTGGTGTTGTTTTAAGTTTTGATTGCTCTTAAAATAATTATTCCCCGATGTTTTTCTTTTTGTTGGTGTTTGAATGAAAAGGGTATTTAGTGGATGAATTAAGAAGGCACCAAATGTCAGACATTGCATTGAAACGTTGAGTTTCTTGTGTTTTTTTAGGTGCAACTGCCAGGTCATAACCCATATGATCTGTCTCTTGTCCCATATTGATGAAACCTGAAAATTGAAGTCCATTAGATATTGGATAATATTCTATGCACGGATGATATAATATTTTCACCATCACTTAGTTATGAAAATTATACTCATTCATGTCTCTTGATTCACATATACATTAGGGGTTTTAAAGTTGGACTTTTTAAAGTGAATTTTGAGTTTTTCACACATCTTTTTTCACAAGTGAATTAGTAAGTTTTCCCCCCTAAACTAATTCGGACTTAGTGTGAGTTATGGATGAGTGAATTAGCTTTTTCACGGTGGGTTAAGCTTGAAACTCACCCTTATTTTCCTCTCACAGACGAGATCTCATCGCAATGAACATCTTGACTTTGATCATGCTGACCAAACAATTCTACAAAAATTATCATTAACTTGAACACAACCATTCTGAATTGTCTGCAAAATTTTAGATTAAAAGCATGTTAGGAGCTTAAGATATCATCAATTCAAGTTTGATGCATAAAGAGTTAGATTAAAAGCAAGTTAAGCAAGTTAAGTGTTAGACCAGCATGATAAGTAGTTTAGATCATCATCGTCACATCCACATGACTACCATTTTATGCTGATCAATCAAGTATGTATGTCGATTTAAAAAGGTAGTGATGTCGATCTAAACAACTCATCATGTTGATCACCATTTTATGTTGATCAATCAAGTATGTATGTCGATCTAACATGGTAGTGATGTTGATCTAAACAACTCATCATGTTGATCACTATTTTATGCTGATCAATAAAGTATGTATGTCAATCTAACAAGGTAGTGATGTCGATCTAACTAGGTAGTCATGTCGATCTAACAAGATAGTGATGTCGATCTAAACAACTCATCATGTTGATCACCATTTTATGTTGATCAATCAAGTATGTATGTCGATCTAACAAGGTAGTGATGTCGATCTAACTAGGTAGTGATGTCGATCTAAACAACTCATCATATTGATCACCATTTTATGCTTTTATGCTGATCAATCAAGTATGCATGTCGATCTAACAAGGTTGTGATATCGATCTAACTAGGTAGTGATGTCGATCTAAACAACTCATCATGATGATCACCATTTTATGTTGATCAATCAATTATGTATGTCGATCTAACAAGGTTGTGATGTCGATCTAACTAGGTAGTGATGTCGATCTAAACAACTCATCATGTTGATCACCATTTTATGCTTATCAATCAAGTATGTATGTCGATCAAACAAGGTAATAATGTCGATCTAAACAACTCATCATGCTGATCAATCAATTATGTATGTCGATCTAACAAGGTAGTGATGTCGATCTAACTAGGTAGTCATGTCGATCTAACAAGATAGTGATGTCGATCTAAACAACTCATTATGTTGATCACCATTTTATGTTGATCAATCAATTATATATGTCGATCTAACAAGGAAGTGATGTCAATCTAACTAGGTAGTGATGTCAATCTAAACAACTCATCATGTTGATCACCATTTTATGCTGATCAATCAAGTATGTATGTGGATCTAACAAGGTAGTAATGTCGATCTAACTAGGTAGTGATGTCGATCTAAACAACCCATCATGCTGGTCACCATTTTATCTTTGATCAATCAAATATGTATGTCGATCTAACAAGGTAGTGATGTCGATCTAACTAGGTAGTGATGTCGATCTAAACAACTCATCATGTTGATCACCATTTTATGCTGATCAATCAATTATGTATGTCGATCTAACAAGGTAGTGATGTCGATCTAACTAGGTAGTGATGTCGATCTAAACAACTCATCATGTTGATCACCATTTTATGCTGATCAATCAATTATGTATGTCGATCTAACAAGGTTGTGATGTCGATCTAACTAGGTTGTGATGTCGATTTAAACAACTCATCATGATGATCACCATTTTATGCTGATCAATCAAATATGTATTTCGATCTAACAAAGTAGTGATGTCGACCTAAACAACTCATCATGTTAATCATCATTTTATGTTGATCAATCAAGTATCTAAACAAGTCATGTGCCGAATTCACACCCTAGTCCCCTTCAATTTCACAAGCTCCTCAAACTTGGCCCCCCATTACTCACTTTTCTCACTCACCTCTCAAACCCTTAGTTATTAGGTGAAAAACTCATCCCTCAATTTCTAAGTTTGAAACACCCTGTTATTGATTTAAGTTTTATTATCATAGGGAAAAATAAAGGGGAAAAAAGGCAATGGGAAACAAAGAAGACTAATTCCAAGGTGCCAATTTCAGATGCCAATGCAACGTTGATGATGACAGCCGCCTAAGCATTTACGTTTGCAAGCAAAACATTTCCAACCTATTGCCACAGCCTTTGACGTTGGCTTTCACAAAGGAAAAATGATTTCATTTTAATTAGATGAATAAATATTTTGATCGATTAAAAAACAAATAAACTAATGAAGATTAAAAGGTAGGAGGGGAGGGAATACAAGTGCCACGGACGACCACTTTTTCATGAAAATGTCATCAACTTTACGAGGATAATCACTAACCATGCATAGGTGTTATTCAATCCTTTTCATATATATGTATTAATCAAAATTTAATAAAACAAAATTACGCATCAAGTATAGTATAGGCCCATTAACATGTCATGCACTCTTATATACTTTATTCGTCTCCGAATAATCTTACATATTTTTTTTTTGTCATTTCTAAAAAATTTCTAAAAAATATATATTTTCCTTAAATAAAAATTTATCGTCTTTAAAGTTACCAAACTATCGATACTTTATTTCTACTTTTTCTATCTCGTTTTTGTGCAATTTTTACTCAAGGGAAATTATGTTAAACTACATAAATTTTTACATTCACGGTCTTAATCTCCACACTCACACAATGTGTATGATTAATTGGGACGGAGGGAGTAAGTGAGTTGTCACTTTTAGTTTTTTTTGTGTAGATTAAGATTAACTTTGGTTATTAACTCATTTTACTTTTACATAAACTTCCATCATTACCCTATTCTAAACTCATTCTAACCTCTCAACCCACCCTCTAGACCCTTTGAGTGAGTGAACTAAAATAAAATAAAAGAGAAAAATGGTCATTTTATTTGGGATAAAAATATTTTGATGTTATGATACCCACTTGGGACAGAATGAGTATTTTTGAGAACCAGAATGGACAGATTTATCCTCGGAATGAACTTCATGTCATGATATGAGTAAGACTATAACAAAGAAGTTAATTTCCCAGCTAAATAATTTCCTCTCTGGAAAATTAAAAAAGGATCTTGCTATGTCTGGTTAATGAAATTGCTTAAATTCTAGCATGGTTTTAGGTTACATATATTACTACTTCCGATTAATCCATAACAGTTATATTACTTTTTTTTTAAGATGCAATGGGTAGTAATCATTAAGATAAGGAATACACCCTAGAGTAGCAACAGTCGAGCCTGCAGATCGTAAACTAAACCCCCTAACACTAACACTGATGGGGAAGACATAAGCCAAAGCAAGACAACACCGTCCATAGGGGTGATCAACTTCTCGGTTAAACCGAATTAACCGAATTTTTTTTCGGTTTCGGTTAATTCGGTTTGGTTATTTCGGTTCGGTTATCTGTTATACCTAACTTTAAATTCGGTTTTCGGTGCGGTTTTCGGTTATAGCTTTAACTAATTCGGTTAATCAATTAACCAAATATTCGGTATTTAATGTTTTTATTATTAATACAAAATTAAGCTCAACCCAATATACATAATATACCCAATGTTGAATGAACTACCCCAATCCACAACCCATATCTTAACATTAAGCTTAGCCAATAAAAAATTTGGTTAATTTGGACAAAAACCGAAATAACCGAACTGAATTCTGTAATCGGTTAAGAAGGTTATAGTTATTATTAGGTTAAATCGGTATTTGTCCAAATTAACCGAACACCGACTTCTTCAAGAAATTCGGTTTGATTAAAACCGAATTAACCGAATGATCAGCCCTAACCGTCCATAGGCAAAGTCCAAAAACGTGGAACATAAAAGTATAAAAGATAAAGTACAGATAGATCGACATCTGAAGCTTGAGAAAAAGCACCAGCAGCGCCACTCTGGCAGTGACGGACCTACCCTTTGCAAAGGGGGGTCCATGGACCCCCTTTTTCTCAAAAATATGTATAGGGGATATATAATTTATTAGTTGGATCCCTTTAAAAATTATAATGATATTTAATATATTATATTGGTTATTAAAAAATACAAAGTGGATCAATTTCTTAATTATTGAGTTAAAATTTATTATGGTAATAACTATAACTTGACCATTGTATTTCACTTTTTTTAATAACTTGATACCACATGTTTTCTTTTGCACTAATATTCCTAAAGTTCTTAAAGTAGTTTTGATTGCTTAATGACTTATATCGAGAAAGATGTATTTAAAAGCATTAGCAATTGTAGATTTTTTCTAAGGGATGAGGACTCGACGAGAACAATTGTAATATAATTTTTATCATTTCAAAATTTTACTATATAATTATAAAATTTAGTCTTTTACTTGTACATATGGACCCCCTTTTTGAAATTCCTGGGTTCGCCACTGCACTCTGGTCCAAGAGATTTTAGAGGCAAGGCCATCACAAACCTCAACAGGGTTTCACTGCGTATATAATGGGAGCGTGGTAGGGGGCAATCCGCCACCAATCCCGCTACCATGGTGGCGGGATAGCCCGCTACCGAAACCGCTTCCATTTTGCCCGCTTCCTCGACTTCGGACGCTACCGAGCCCGCTACCGTTAGTAGGGGTCATGGTAGCGGGCAGGGCGCTACCCTGGCGCCACGTTGGCGCTGCCAACTGACACAGCTGGTAGCGCCATACCCCCTACCAAACCCGCTACCATCATTTATTTTTTTAAAAATAATTTCTTTATTTTCATCATTTAATAAATCATTCAATAATAATAATATTTATTAGGTTTTATAGATTACAATTAAAAACATAAATAAATTTAATTATAAAGTAACCAAATGTACCAATTACAATAAAAAAACATCCGAAACGAAATAGTTTTTACAAAAGTGTCCTACGGGGGAGGCTGTTGCATCTCCTCGGACTGCCGCCGCATCTCCGTCGAAGAGCTGTTGCATCTCCTCGGACCGACGTCGCTCCTGCTGAAGAGTACGGTTCATATGAACCTCGTACTCAGCCTGGCGCTCCCTCAGTGTACGCAACTCATCCTCCATCCTGAGGCGATCCTCCTCCGCCTTGCGGCGCGCCTCTTCAGCGGCAAGCTCGCGCCGGAAGGATGTGAATGAAAATAACTTTAGAAAATTTTTAAATATGTAAAGTATATACTAAAATTACACAAAATACTAACAAATTCATAAATAATACCTAAAATACCTAAAATAATTCCTAAAATACTAAAATAATTCCTAAAATACTAAAATTCACAAAATATTCTTATTTTCCTAAAATATGTAAAGTACATACTAAAATTACACAAAATACTAAAAAATTCATAAATAATACCTAAAATACCTAAAATAATTCCTAAAATACTAAAAAAATTCCTAAAATACTAAAATAAACAAAATATTCTTATTTTCCTAAAATATGTAAAGTATATACTAAAATTACACAAAATACTAACAAATTCATAAATAATACCTAAAATACCTAAAATAATTCCTAAAATACTAAAATAATTCCTAAAATACTAAAATAAACAAAATATTCTTATTTTCCTAAAATATGTAAAGTATATACTAAAATTACACAAAATACTAACAAATTCTTAAATAATACCTAAAATACCTAAAATAATTCCTAAAATACTAAAATAATTCCTAAAATACTAAAATTCATAAAATATTCTTATTTCCCTAAAATATGTAAAATATATACTAAAATTACACAAAATAGTAACAAATTCATAAATAATACCTAATATACCTAAATTCCTAATTAAAATACTAAAATTCATAAAATACAACAACAAATACCTGTAGATGGTGGTGGAGACGGCCAGTGACGGAAAATTGATGGTGGTCGGCGGCGGTGCTGCAAAAAAAAAATGCTCCAATACACCCTTCCAACCATAAAAATACCGAAAAAAGAGAAGAGAAAAGAAACCTTACCTTGCTGATGTAGATCCGCCGAAAATGGAAGTGAAACGGCGCGGCAATGGGAGAAAGGCGGCGGTCGGCGGCGATTTTTGGAGGAAGGTATCGGATGAGTCGGGAGAAATGGAAGAGAGGAAGGGGACGAGCAGATTTAAATGGCTCGATGGCGGGTAGCCCGCTTCAAGCCCGCTACCGAGCGCGTTTGAATTTCAAAACGCCCGCCGAACATTAATTTCATGGTAGCGGGCTTCCCCCTACCACGCCCCTACCAAATTTATTACGGTAGCGCCCACGGTAGCGGGCTGCCCGCTCGGGCTGCCAGCTCGGGCTGCCTTGGCGAGGGTGGTAGCGGGCCGCCACCTACCAGGCCCGCTACCGAACCCCAACCAACTACGTAGTGTTTCCTGGACTCTGATAGGCTAACCGCATCAGGTTGATATGTGGTTATGGGAATACGCCAATACTATGCACCTGCCAGAGATGGTCACCCGCATAAAACCAAATGAAGCAAAGAGGCAAACACTGGGCATCCTGTCCTACCAGATGAAAACCCACTGCTGAAGCTCCTAGCTAGATTAAGCTCCTAGCGAGATTAAGAAATCGTAAGCTGCCATGGCGGGGCATCACATCAAGGAATCCAAACGCCAGACAGCGCACTCGGCGGATAATGAGTGACAGCCCTGCCTAAAGTGTGGATTCGCCATGGCCAGACATAGTCAGTGCTGGCCCATGCTCGCGAACGGGCCAGATCGAGGGAAGATGTGACCGGATCACAGATTGGGTCGAGCGAGCGGAGGCCTCGACTTGGCAGTGAAGCAGCGTCGCCAGTGGCAACGACGACAGCTGGATCCGAGTGAAACCCTAGGATTTAGAGCCATCTCACTTCGTGATAAAAAATTTATACAGTTATATTACCTTAATCCATATGGCTTATCTTTTTTTTTTTTGGTAAATTGTAAAGGAGAAGTACAACTCATTTAAGAGGAAGTGAGTACTTTTCTTTTTGTTCTCACATTACATAGCTACATGTTTTATGTTCTCATGCATTTTATTCCAATCAATAGGAGTTTGGGATTGTTTATTTGGAATGTCTCTAGTGGGTTGTGATAAGAGGAAGGCATTAATAAAAGAGCCGACCAATATCAAGCGTTTATTTATTTATGGAGTTAAAGAATTATTGTGATCTGCCTAAAAGCCATGTGGCTTAAGGAGTAAAAAGAAGAAGAAGGGGGCAAATTGCAATAGACCCAGTGTCAAAAAGAAGCTTCAGCAGCGTTGACGCGCAATAAGCAACGTGTTGGTTTCATCTCTGAATCTGGACAACACAAATAAAGCCAGAAATCCTTGGTGTTTTTTTTAGTATATTTTTGGAGTACCCCTTTTTCCTGATATTGCCAAAACTCCATTAAAAAAAGAACAGGTCAAAAGAAAAGAAGGTTCTTTTTTAGTAATTAATTTTAGCTTTTTTCTTTTCCCATTTCCTAGCGTGTATGATGTATTCACTTGTCGCCGTGAAAGTTGACGTACGAACATGACGGCAAGTTAACCCTTCAACTAAATACTCCATATTCCCGACTAAAAAAATTACTTTTATCTTATAAACTTATTTTACATTTTTATTATCTAATCAATAATATTTTTTAATTTTCATATCCAATCAAATACTCCCTCCGTCCCCAAAAGATTGGTAGATTTGTTTGGACACGGAGATTAAGGTGAATGTAAGATGTTTGTATATGTTTACTTAATTACCCCTTAGTTGAGAGTGCACAAAAAACGAGATAAAAAAAGTAAAGATAAAGTGAAGATAGTGAAAAGGAAAATGTCAATTTTTCAGAGCAGTCAAAAGGAAATGTGTACAATTTTTCAGGGACGGAGGGAGTATATTTTTGGTGAGAAGGAGTGAGTATATCTAAGGAGAAAAGAGCTCAATTTGACAAGACAATCTCGATCCGCATCCATTTTTGGCCCACCAGAACTGAATCTCATGCTGATTGGTGCTTTTCAAAGCAGCACTGAATGTGCAATTCCTTGATATAAAAAATAAAAGTAAAGCAAAGAGAGATACTCATAAAGGGAAAATACCAGCAGCACTGTTCTTTTGGATGGTTCTAAATAAATGCAAGAAATGGTGCTTTATGTCCTTCTAAGAGAAAATGTTCTCATTTTCTCCATAAATGGCCTGTTTCATAATCAAACGTACACTAACCTAGGGTTTCAAGATGAGAGAGGAAAGATAGGGGATGAAAACTGTAAATTTCTCAGATGTTAAAACTCCACCATTGGCCCTGTATATTCCACAACTATCAGATGAGTCCATCATTCACCAAATGGCAAGCACGTCGAAAACCAAGTCAACTAAACTCATGAAACTCGGATATATCCATATTACAAGATGAAGATTATTGCCTATACGGAATCTCTAATGTACATTCTAGTTATGCATGGGTCTAAGAAGCAAAATTCAGCTCCTAACTTTATATGGTACCAAAATCAAGATTCAAGATCACCTCTTGTATAAGAATCGTTTATCTGGTGCTGGCTTGACATCAACTTGCAAATAGGATATGTCCCAACACATAATTCTGTCATTGCCTTGAAAACAGAAGTACTACTGCAGTCCCCACAGTTAATAATGGTGGATATGACCAAGAAGAACCCTCAGCTTGCATAACCTGTAACATAAATATGAGAACATGAAGCAGATTTAGAACTGGAGACACTGGGGGGCTGAAGGATGGATGTATAAATGTATTACCAAGAAATGCTGTTTCATGATTTTTACAGCCCAAATTCACATAAAAGAAACAGCAATTTGTACAACCACGCAGGCCATTCAGTTCGATTTAACATCACAAGCTTTCATGTCAGGATGAAACTCTGACCTATCTATCCTGTACAACAGCATCAATCTTAATCGTGTACTTCCTACTTCAGCTAATAACTAAATTGTGGAAAAATATTACTATATCAATTTATGTAAGTTTACCAGTAGGTGAACTACTTACATTTTATCAGAAGTCCTTGAAATTTTGAACTAGGGCAACTTCTACAGTTTCATGTTATCAGCAGTTGGCTAAACACAGTCCAACAGTAACACAACACTCAGACTCCCAAAGGTCAGGGAAAGAGAAGACAACATTCAAGTAACTGCATGATGGGCAAATAAACATAAACAGGAGATGTTTTTACCAGAAAGTTGACAGCATTAGTCATTAGAAGTTGAGCAGAAGCTCAAAAAAAATCAAGAGCCTATCAGTTAGCATATGCAATGGATGATAGGATAATTAAAAAATATATCAGTTGGCATGGGTGACAGAAGAACAGCCTATCTCATCCTAAATCGAACCCATTGGCAATTACATGACTGCTATTTCAGGCATTTCGAACAAATATTGTAAGGTCTAACACACACTAACAAAGAGGGAAAATACAGACTGTTTCGGGGATAAACTTCAGAGCTGAAAGGTGTCTACAGAAACTCAAAAAAAGAGAAACTGCTTAAATAGAAAGCTCTAACAAGGGCTTCAAGGAAAAGGCAGGGATGTGATGCAATCTGGAAAGGTCAGATGTGTTAACACAGAATAGAGTTGCCTTCAGGTTCCACACCGCCTCCCCCCCCCCCCCCCAAACGAAGTCCTTCAGACAGTAATATCCATAAATCTGAACAAAGTTAAAAGCTTGGTAGCCTACCGATAATGCATCACAATATAGACTTCAGCTATGCCTTCTTCAGAGAAAAAGTTAAGTGAAGAAGGACCACATATCTATTTATGTATTAAATGTGCAGACAGCAGATGATAAAAGGAATCAGACCTTGCGAGGACACGGTGATGAAGATGCAGATGAAGTTTTAAGCCCATGATATCCAATGTCATATGCAATGCTTCCATCAGGCTTAAATAGCCCAAAATTTCTCTCAGAAGTGGGTCCTGGCTTCTGATTTTCATTAAAAAGTGCAAAAATGTACGCCTTCAACATCTTTTTTGGTCTAAGCGGAGTTCCCTTCCTTTTTGCAAGTCTTTTTCTCAAATTATAATTGTAAGTCCTTGCATTATCAGCAGTGGCTGCAGCTTCATTATCATCCCCATGAGAAGCCCACCCAGTTTCTGTAACAATAACTTCCATCTTTTTAAAGCCTGCATCTTCTAAGGCAGCATAGGCTGCATCGATCTGAGCATCAAGCAAATTGTCATAATGTAGATGACTCTTTGAGTCATCAATCCCTTGATTTGGCTGGAAGAGAGCATAATTAATATCAATCTGGCCAGGATTATACATGAAGGCCAGAAATGGATAAGCATTTAAACAGAAAGGAGAATCAATCTGTGAGAAGAAGTCCAAAAGAGGCTTCATAAACTGAGCAACATTGTCTCTGAAAACACAAGATGAGGGAGGGAATGAATTAGCAAATACAGCCTGTGAATGGGCTGTGGTAATTTGAATTGCATCACTCAACTTTAGCTTATCCAGTGCATTATGGACATTCTTGACTGCACCCAAAAGAACTCCCCAAAGCTCATAATCACCTCCCCCTAGGACTTCATTACCCACAGCAATTCCAACTATACGTGTCTTAGGAAGAAAAGCCTGGACATTATCCTTGACCCATTTCATAGCATTATCAGAGCTGCTGTTCATATCTTTCAGGTATCCATTTGGAAGCCCAACCACCAGATCAAGCCCTGTCCCACTAAAAGCTTGAAGGACACTGTGATCAGCATCATATATCCGAACATTTCTTATTTTTGACGCCTTGAGAAGTTTAACAACCTCATCAGGTGAAGGAATGTTATTTGCTATTCTTCCATAGTTTATTCCATAGGTTCCAGTAAATGCATCTGTCCTCTGGGTTGCTGGAGAGAAAACAGAAAGATCACCATCAACAACTTTGACCTAAATATCATATATGCAGCCAAGTTATACTAACAGTCCCAAAATAAGAACAGAGAGAATGCAGAACATTTTATACATCATCATCATACTGAACCTTACCCAACTATGTTGTGGTCGGTTGTATGAAGTTTATATTGTCAATTAAATATCTAAAAGTAGTTAACACTGCAAATTTATGCAGAAACCATAGTTATAAAGTTTTACGCTGGATGAAAAACCTATCCCAACCGTTCTACAAAGGGCAAATGAAAATAAATCCCACGACCGTCATAATTATTAGGTTATTTTTACTTGCATGGAGAATCATGAGATGGCGATGAGTTGGTATAGGTACTATAGTCATAACCCATTACAAGATTCATTGTATTATAAAATCAACATGCACATCATGGACATGACTTGGTAGTCAGTAGAGCATTTTGTACAAAGAACCGAATGGAAACACTATGTTTTGCAAGAAAACTTGTGTTGTAAAATCCATAAATAAGGCGTTTGGCTTTTACACATAACTAACTTGAGTTAGAAAGCAACACATTAAGTTCCAGCAAATTCCATGTACCAAAAAATATATAGCTCAACACACACGCAGACACACTAAACGAGGGGGGAAAAGGATAAAGAAAGAAAGAAAATAGCTAACAATGAAAGCGGATCAAGAACCCAAATCTGAACGAAAACAATATTAGAGTAAGCTATTAAAAGCATTGGCTTCTATTCTTCCTAAAGATTCCTGTATCCTATCAAACTCGGGTCACCATTCTCATTCTGTAACATCCATCATCAACAGGTCCTGAAGAAAAAAAAAACACTGCAAATTACCAAAGCTAAGGAAAAAGATAACCCACTTAATTAAAGAATATGGCTACGAATAACTCATGGTTCAAGAAGCATAAGGCTGGCGAACATGAAAACACACAAGAAAATCTCCTAAAAAATATCTCCAACAACCTGTGAAAACAAGCCACCCTCTTAGCCAGCGTAATTATACATGCCAATTGCAATTATATTCGGCTAATTATCCACTTCAGGGTTCGAAATAAGAGAAAACCAATCATTAATCTTGAAAATGGGAATTCTACATTATCTGTTGGAGATTCTCTAGCCACCAAACAAAACCTACAGAGATCACCAACAAGATCACGGAGATTCGGGGGGGAACACTCGATCAACAAAAACCAGTTCCAATTACAAAGTTAACATACAAGACCAACGAAAAAGAAGTACCTATTGAAGCAAAGAAAGCCGATACGATAAAAAGAGGAACCCAAAAGCCGGGCCAACTTTCCATCTGCCCGTTTCGTCTTCTTACTGAGGAAGTAAGCTAATCAGCGGATTATGAAGCTTCTGGCGACGAACTTCACAGAAACAGTTGGAGGAGGAAACGAAGAAGGAGAGGGTTGTTCAACGCAGTGCTTGGTCCTCTTCTTCCTCTTGCATGCCATATAGAGTAGAGTAGAATCAGTAGATTCTCTACTCTATCGATGCATCAATCTGATTCTCACCCAAATTCCTCTTCCTTTTCCAACGATTGAAGAACAGATTCTGAAATTTGGTAGGGGATTTCGATCGAATTGGTGAAGGCTTACTTGCTAAGTTGGGGTATTCTTTCTTTCTTTCTTCTATCTGTTGTTACAACTTACACTTACTGGTTGAGAGCGAGGGCGAGAGCGTTTTCTTAGCTGATTTGAAAAAGTTGAACCGTCTGTCTGTCCCACTCGCTTGGTTCATCATGCTATCACCACGCGCCACTCAATTATTGTTTTCTTTTCACTAAACACTTCGACAACACACGGTTTTATCGAATTTACTCGGATTTAAATTTGATTTAAATTTTTATATATTCGAATGGAGACGTGGAATTAATGCATTAAATGAAACAAGTTTGAGATGATATGAGTTTGCCTCGAATAAACTAAAAAGTGGTTAAGATGGTTTAGATGTAAGTAATAAAAGTAGTAAATTTTACTTTATTAAACTTACATAGTATAATGACTAACTTGCTAAAAAAACAACTCTTATGAATCAGTTTTCGAGTAGCTGATAAGCAAAATTCAAGCTTAATCCATCCGAAGCATTTGAGCCGACTTTGGGCTCAACTCAGCTCATTAATGGCTCTTATATATACAATTAGTTTAATTTATAGGTTTAAGATGGAATTCGAATCATTTTGTTATGATATCAAATACTAGGACGGATGGAGTAAAATTTTCACATCAACTTTACTTTACTACTTTTATATATCAATTTTGTTTTGACAAAGGAAGTAACTTATATGTATCAAGTTAATCAATTTTTTTAGTTTCTAAAAGTATTCTTTCCCAATTTTTTTAGCTAACAATTTTAGATAAAAAATTAAGTCGAAAATAAAATGTAACAATTAAATGCCAAATTTAGTTGACCTCAATCATCATTATGGACTATAGTGAAGGTTGGCCCAAGCCCAAGTAGTAGCCTGTACTAGTAGTTCAACTTCAATTAGCAATTTAGCATGCGACTTGTCTGATACTCCTCCAATTTCCAATCCGATTTGTTTGTGAATTGGAAACATGGGAAGGAAGCGCGTAATTCGTGTAAGTGTCAATCCAAGTCATCTTCTTGTCTTATAGCAAGCAGTAGCCTTCATTTTCATTTTCATTTTCAAAGTGGAACTACAAAAAGAAAGAACCACGTACATACATGGCCTCCTCTTCACCGCTGATCTAATATAAGTGGTATATACTATAATAAAGGAGATGATGGATGACTCCAAATCAAAAGATTATCAACACTTTAATTCTTAAATGTTTTGTCACTATAATGTTTTGCGTGAGTAAGCGGTACAAAACTTCCTAGGAATCAGCTTTACAAACATTCAATTTACTATTTTCTAAAGTTACACTTTTCAGTTTATAATCAATTAAAAAAAAATATTACAACTAAATTGATGGTTTATATATAATGGGAAAGGTGCTTGAAAGTTTGTCTTTGTTCTCTCTAAGTATATATGGCTAGAGCTTTTTATAAAAAAAAAAAAAAAATTACTTTTGCTTTTGAGGTGAATACAAGAGTATTCAAGTCCATTACTTTTTCTTTTTTAACCTTCTTTCCTTAGCTATGTTGTATATAGTTTCCATCTAAAACGATGTGGAAAAGGATCCCACAGTGGTTCATCATTACCTGTGTATAGAAAGCATCATTACCTGTGTACAGAATAGATCAAACGAGACACATAGACCACAACAAGAACGTGAGTTGTTCTTTCTCCCTTAATGCTCTTCTTTATTACATAGTGTGTGTATCTGTGTCAACTGTTAATCTTCTTCAATGGACAGAAACAAATACTAAATTTTACAATTAAGATCATTCTAGTTGATATCTGAATCAGTACCTATCATCAGCTTGAGCCTACACAAGAACTGCCGTTACTCGGAAGAACCTAAAGATCAAATGAGATTCTCTCCGATGAGTTCATTTAGAAATCTATATCAAGTTAACCTGCATATCCAAATGCTAACTCAGGGCTTGGTCTCAACAGCATCACCACCATGACGACCATTCTCGGATGTCTCTTGTTCATTCTTGTCAGCTGAGACCTGTTCCTGCTCTGGTTCCACCGTTGTAGTGTTTCCTTCAGGTTTCTGGACAGTTTTTGTTTCTTCAGAAATTCCTGCCTCCTTGTTATTATTTGAATCGTCTGCATTGGTTTCATTTTCCTCCTTTTCCTTAATAGTAACATTCTCTTCCACCTCCTGAGCTGCAGAATGAATCATAGGGCCTTCAGTTCCTTCAGGAGCTACTTCTGTTTCCTTATCATCCTTCTGCTTATCCTTTTCATGTTCATCTCCTTCAGTCGCAGCATCTGACTCTTTCTTATCCGTCTGCATATCTTCTTTCTCATCAGTTTCTTCTGTTACAGGTTCTGCTTCTTTCTTGTCTTTCTTTGAAGCTGATGCTGCCTTCTTCCTTTTCTTTGGGTGATCTATCTCTGGCGATGCTGTTGCTTTTGCCTTCCCACTGATCCGTGCTGATCTCCTGGGAGTTTCACCACTGCCCCAATCAAACTCTGATGCTGCAGGACCACCAGGATGTGCCTTCAAGAACTGTTCCAGCTGTCTTCGGGTACTGAATTCCTCCCCCGTTGGTGCGATGAACATGATCTCATTTTTCTTATGAGTTCCACTTTTTTGTAAGAACTGCAAAACAACAGGCATGGAGGTCATGCTAATAAGCATTACATTACAGTACCATCGTGCAAATTCACTAGGCCTAGCTGTATCTTCTTGTATCTTGCAACCATACAGAAGAGAAATGATTTGGAAGTGTTATTGCAATATTAAAATTTTATGAGTTTATTCCTTCGTAAGAAAGTTGCGATTGGAATGACATCCCACGAAAAACTGATGCTTTTTGCTGAATTTATAGTGTTACTAATTTTAGATAATCAATTGACACTGTAAAATTAATGTAACTGACCTCAACATAGTTGAGATTAAAGTGCAGTATAATGATGATATGAATCATTATAAAAATTTAATGAGTCTGTAAACTCCTGAACACACACATGACAAAATTTTGCTTGAAGTGATCAAGAAAGTCCCAGCAGCTAACGCTATCAGGGGAACAGGAAATCCCTTTTTACACCACATAACCATAAACAGAGTATGATAACAATAGACACTGAAATTCTCTCCACAAGAGAGCCAAATGCGAAACAGGGTGATATTTTCATCAAACAATACAGAAGTAGAAACAATGATAATTGAAGGCTAAAACAATAGGTTGATGTATAAATTGTTTGATCCAGGCCAAAGAATGCGATAAGATAGAGACATGATTCATGGCAGCATTCTGCAGAATTAATCTTGGGAGTGTGAATTTCAATAGTTCAATCATCATGAGTTGAAACTGAAATATTATGCATATCAGTAATAATGGGCAAAGCAAAGAAACACGGCCATGCCTCGTCTATGAAGGAAGCAAAAGCTGCACTTCCTCACACAACCTGTACTAGTAAGCTACGCATTGGTATAGACAGAATATTGCAACCCCGTGACAAGAAAGTGCGTAGAATAGAAAATGCTCCAGCCAGGCACCACAAATGTATGTACTGGAATTTGAGGAAAACACAAGAAGTACAATAAGGATAGACTTAGAACAAGACAAAATTATGGAAGGTATCCGACAATAGATAGAAGGACAAAGAATATCACACAGGTAAAAAGAGATAATTAAGTAACCTAAAATGTTTTCTCTAAAAAAATAACATGACTGTTCAACATTATTTACCAGTCATTTCTCAGGCCCCAACAATCTCACTCTGATGAAGAAAAGAAACGCTTAAAGTTGAAATGAAATTAGACGTAAATTTTTGGAATAGACCTGATCCGAACAAATTGCAATGGACAGAAAAAAAAAGTAAAAAAGTTTTGGTATTTCAAAAGGCTATAAAGCATGATATGTTAACCATTTCACTTCCAAATCATAGTTCATAAGTTCATAAGGAGAAAAAGTAATAAAATAGTTCAACCAAAATTTAAAACTCAAGGTGTCAAGGAACACAAAATCACCAAATTCAGATAAAAACTTCAGCCAGGAAAACAAAAAGTCAACTACCTGCTATGCATACAAAGGCAACAGTTGATTGGTACATCTAACTATTTGACTCTCCAGCTTATCCAGACATTTTTCTTTCCTTTACTTCGCGTTTGGACTCTCTCCAGAATGTTTGAAAGCATGAGAAAATCAAAACCCTCAAGCTCCACTATTATGTTAAAATGTTTTGATTGAAACCAACTGACAATGGTGGGGAGACCACACCACAATAAAGCACGAATAGCCCTGTATCATAGACCATGAACCTACTGATATTAACAAATCAGCAGTTGAGGTTATCTGCTTAGGAAATACAGTAAACCTTCATAACGAGTATAATTAGTACTCTCTAAATGTCATTTTAGGCTGTCGCCACTTATATAAAAAAACTACAACATTGTGTGTTGGAACACTCGCAGCAAGAAGATAGTGAAACTCAGGACATAATCTTGTTAATGATGAACATTCTGCGGAAGGAAAGGGTCAGTGACTGCAATCCCATGTCGCAGCTTAAAATAAGAACAATTTTCATGGTGGACCTGTACCTATAAGTGGTGAAGATTTCACTAAAGTCTAAAGTTTTTGTACCAGCTTGACCAACTACGCTAAATGCAACGCTTATAGTGAGTAAATCATGATTAGGAAATCTTGTTCTTGAGGTTCTTACACAAACTTACTGCTCTCTGTATTGACTATATAAACTAGTTTTACAGACATATAATAACAATAGGTAACTTGCATAAGGTTCACTTCCATTAGAAAAGAATACTATTTCACCTCATTATTGCACTGTCATAATCCATGTCTCTGTTATGCTGAAGTCTCTATCAAAGAGACAGGAACCAAGAAAAATTGAGGTAAACTAAATGCAGCAGATTGTTGAACTCAACAGGTAAAGTCTCCTTGACGCTCAAAGCACTTCCAGGGCATGTGCTGAGCACTTTTGGCCTTTAATTCAACATTCAGTATTTATCAGAAAAATCTGGAAGAAAGCTTAAATCAAATGAGGAAGAGAAAGACAAAAGGTACTGTTCAACAAAACAAAAACCAGAACGCTATTCAGATGTCCTATTAGATTTTCAAAGCGCCAAAATGCAAAAATTGAGAAGATCTGCGAGTGTTGACCCACATGAGAGAAGAGCAGATGATTCAGCTGTACCACAAAGAGCAGCAAGATCTAAATAGTTTTTCGGTGCGTGCTTAAATTGCATCACACTGCCAGTGATTAATCACTGATAACACGCATTTGCATTCATTCTTTTAGGAAATGCACGATTTCTCCGTTATCATCATGTTTTAACATTTCCGCTTAATCCACAGGATTCTTAGCAACAAGAACAAAAGAACTCGAATGACCATAAATCGTAAATAGCAAAAACTTTCGCTCAATCCATCAGCAAGGAGGTAATTCCACATTCCATCATTAACCGAGTAGATTAACAGAGAATACACGGAAAAACACCAAAGATGTTGTCCCTGCCGAAAATCGTGTCGAAACAAACCATTTTAAAAAACTTGATCAACGAAATCATTTCATAGACTAAGATGTCTTAATTTCCACCGAAGACGATGAAGCAGAAAGAAATCCTAAGAACCGCGAAAGCGAACAAACCGGGAGCATTAACAAATCCACAAACTAGGCAACAAAATCTCCAAAGACTAAATCGCATATAAGAACCGCAAAGAACAGCAAGAAGAAAACGACATTTGAATGAAATGGAAAAGGAGAGAAGAGAAGAGAAACAATCAACCTTCTTCTTCCAACCAGGAGGAGCAGGAAGCTCGCCGGAAACGTCCTCCTCCTTGCCTGGCCTCGTCTCCTGGTCCTTGCCTTCCACTGAGCTCGCCATTGTTGTTGCTGATTTCCTTTCACCTAACAGATTGAATACAAATCCATTAACCAACCAACTAAGTTTGGTAAATTGGGGAAGACATAGACGAATCTGCACGTCAAAACAAGTAAGCTGGAGAGAGAAATTCCAGGAGCTCACCTCCCCACCGCTTCTTTCTCTCTCTAGATTTTTGTTTTGTTTTTTTTTTGTTGGGCGGTTTGGTTAAATAGAGAGTATATTTATTAATATTATCAAAACAAATTATTAATTAATTATTTAAGAAGATGAGAGGACACGTGTCGCTTCCTCTAATCAATCTTTCAGCGCTTTCTTTTCGCTCCAATGCTCTCAGACGTACGGTCAACGTATGACGGCTCCCCGCTTGTCGGCTAACGGCTTTTTCAGTAAATAACAGATAAAGGCCCTGAGCTTTTTCTGCCTTTACTATTTTGACCTACTACTATATATTGGTTTAATTACTCTCACTCCTCTTAACAAATCTATAAAAATTCCAATCATTCTTAGTTGTATTTTATACCCTTTTATCATCTTCCAAACTCTCCTCTCCTATTATAGCACTTCTGCGTCGAATAAGCTCACGGTTTGACGACAACTAGCGGTGAATGGTAAGAGCAAATATGGTTATTTCAGATGGCCCAGAGAGAACAACATCGGTTGTTGTGGTTCTTCGCCATCATCGGTGAAGCCATCCATGATGGCGAAAGGGTTGGGCTGGTTGAGAGCTTGGCGAGAGGTAGGTGGGTGGGTGGGGGGGGGGGTTAGAGGATTAAAAGTATAAGGGTAAATATTTTTTAGATTTGAAGTACTCATCATGGTTAACCAATTTTCTTGACAACCAAAGATATAGGAGTAAAAGTTACCGTCATCAAATGTACGTTTTCAAAAATAGGAGGGAAAACAATAAGTATCAAATGTACGTTTTCAAAAATAGGAGGGAAAACAATAAGTTTAGCCAAATATAAGAGGTTTTATATGTAAGTCACCGTTAGGAAACATAATTTATTGTCTTTACTTAGACTAGGAAATAGTAACTTCATCTGTTCATAAAAAAATAATAAAAAAAAGAGACTAGGATATAGTAGTAGAACATTTTAATTTTATTATAATCGGTCTTCTTGGACTTTATGGGCCGACAAATCGGAGGCCTGGAAAAAGATTCTAGTATCAATAGAATGGATCGGGGGTTGTTAATTTTGATGGGCTGGCCATTGGGCTATTGGCCCAAGTGGATGGAGGAGTGGAGGAAGTGAAGATTAGGAAGTTAGGCGTCGGCCGGCCATGTTATTAGGGGGGTTCAAAGTTAAATGAGAGAGGAAAAAAATTCGGTGACTTTTCTTCTCAATTCACCGTGAAAAATCAAAATAAGATACACTATCCATCAAACTAAAAAAAATGGTGACTGACAAACGATGCAGAAGAGGGAGAAATGATGCAGACAAGTGGGGGTTGGGAAGACTCCCTGATGGGGGGCCAGTTTCGAAAAAGTCATGGTGATGGGGGCCACTTTCGAAAAAGTCACGGTGATTCTCAGCTATTCACCTTAACGTGAATTCCTGAAGGTCCGAAAAACACAAATTCATCTGGTGAAAAAATTAAATGATTCATCTCATTTATTCACTTGTAAAAAGCCAACTTTGAAGCCCCCTATTGATGACAAACCATGTCTCCGACATGTCTAAATCAACGTTTCAATTCATATAATCAGCAGAACCATGCCCACCGTGTATGATTGGCATTCTAATAGTTGCATTACATTTCTCGACTGAATTGTGTCAAATATATATATATATATATATATATATATATATATATATATATGGAAAAAAATAACATTATATACTTAATTATATTGTACTTTATAAAGCATTGACTTAATATTTTTCATCCTTACATTTCTCTTTCAACATCTAATTTATGAATTGTTTTCTTCAATATTTTGTAATACAATGTCAAATAATTTATATATAAAAGGTAAATCAAAGAGTCTAATTTCTAAAAAAATTCAAAATATTAAACAAACTCTTCTTACTTAAAAATTAAGTCAAACAAAGTATTGAAAATCAAAATCTCAATTAAAAAGGGACGGAGGTAGTAGTAATTAAAATGATTATCACCAATCAAATAGGACCTAAAAGTCAAGCTATGCTCTTTGTAAATAAAAGTTGAGAGAAAATGAGAAGTTCTTATGATTATAGAGGAAGTTTTTTAGGGGAAAATTAGGAAAAAAATAAAAATTACTCCGAAAAATAGATGGTAGCCTTGGGTGGCTGTCCCACAAGTTTTGCAACGTTTGACTTTTAAGTTAATTTGACTTCAATTTATTAATATCATCATTTGGTAGAAAAAGTTTATAAAAATATCTTCATAAAATAGAAACATCAAACTTTCATATCAATATATAATTTTCAAGATTATAGTCCAAAATGACATAGAAATAAAATCATAAATTAAATGTTGAAAGATAAACGTTGCAAAATTTATGGGACGGAGGGAGTATTTTATGTTTTAGTATTTTATGGTAATTAAGTATTTTAGGTATATTTTTAGGAATTTCTGTTTATTTATTTTAGGAATTCCTATTTATTAATTATTTTAGGAATTATTTTTGGGGTGTTTTAGTATTTTAGTGGTATTTTAGTAATTAATTTAGGAATTATTTTTCCATGTATTTAATGTTTTAGTAATTATTTTTGGTCTAGAATTCTGTGTATGTATTTTTTGTTTTACTAAAAAATGTAGGAATTATTTTTGTATGTATTTTATGCTTTAGTAATTATTTTAGGAATTTAAAAAAAATAATTGGGTCAAACTCATTTTTTTACAAAGTTTTTAAAAGTTTTTGAAGGCTTTGGGTGAAATTGAAGTTTTTTTAAAGTATTGGGTAAGAATGAAAATTATGTAAAAGTTATAGACTTAATTAAATTTTATGTGTGTTATGTTACTTATGTATCACAACTAGTGAATGGTGTGTAAATTATTGAGTAAATTCCGCTGGTGGTCCCGTAAAAATAATTATTGTCCTATTTTGGTCATATTTTAAAAATTTGTCCTATTTTGGTCATATCCAATGGTACATTGTCCTATTTTGGTCTTTTCCGTCCACTTACCCCGTTAACCTTGACGGACCAACATGAAATGGCCGATTTACCCCTCAAAGTAACGACGCCGTCTCCAACTTCCAAACGTCCGTCACCTGATGGGCTCCAACGCCAAGCCACATGATGATGACTGCGCTCTGCTAGATCTAAACCCGCCCACGCGCCGCCCTCAGCGCTGACGATTCCTCCAACTCCAGCTTAGTTCCACATCGCGTTTCCAATGGCGTCTTCGAATCGGACCAGGACAACAAGTCTGGGTCGCAAATCACGCCCTACAAGAAGGCCAGGATCAGGGAATCCGACTACCAAAAGGATCTCGAGGAGTGGACCGACACAACCATCGCCGTTCTCCTTGAGGTCTATACAGAGAAGTTTAACCAGCTCAACCGTGGTAATCTCCGAGGGAGGGATTGGGAGGTCGCTAATACCGTCAGAGAGAGGTGCGGCGGTGGAGGATCCGGTGAGGAGAAGCACATATTGTATAAGACCGTGGAGCAGTGCAAGAACAAAATTGATAACATGAAGAAGAGGTATAAGGTCGAGGCGAGCTGAGGGAGGCCGCCGGTTGTCCAAGCCATGTTTCGTTTTCGGCGAGCAAGCCTGGTTGCGCGGGCATGGTGAGAAGGGTTGTGGTCAGCTAATCCTCCGGCCTCAACGAAGAAGAAGATTTGGTGGCAGCAAATCGGTAAACTTAGAAAATAATTGTCTTTTGATTTTTAGATGTTTGTGTTGCATAAGAATGTGAGTTTAATACTTGAAAATACATTTGAATGAACATTGATCTAGCAAAGGAAATGACAAAAGGGAAAGTTAGAGTCCACGTCCTTTTAGTTCTGAAGCTTATTTGGTTTTTCATCGTCCATCACAGGAACTTTTTCAAGCATTGGCTGAGAGAGGGGTGAGAGGAGAAAGAGGAGGCATTGGTTGAGGAGCGGCCGAGACAGAGGCGGAGGCGGAGGCGGCGAGGGCCATGTCATAATGTTGGTAGACGTGACAGGTAATCAGAAGAGCAAAATGGTACTTTCACAGATATCCATCAAAAGTAACGGCATCAATTGACTGAAAGGACCAAAATAGGACAGTGAACCCTTAGATAGGACCAAAACAGGACAAGTTTTTAAAATAGGACCTAAACATGACAATAATTATTTTTACGGGACTGTGTACGAAATTTACTCCACATAATTATTGTTCCAGCTCTTACTTACAATTTGTGGGACATATGCTTGAAGAATGTTTAATGAAGCATTTTAAGCTTTTGTAGGTTATAGAAAGCATTAGTAAATGTGATGTGGATATTCAAAAATAATTCTTTGGGAGCATACTAGTTTGAATAATTTTGTGGATATTCCCGTCATTCAATTTTGGGTTCAACAGAACGACGTCAGGCCAGTAGGAGCAGCGGTCACCGCAGCGTGAGGAACGGTGCGACGATGATTATGATTTCCCTCCCGCATATAGGACACTTTTGTAAAAACAATTTGATTTTGGATGATTTTTTATTGTAATTGATACATTTGGTTAATTTATAATCAATTTTATTTATATGTTTAATTGCAATTTATAAATAATATTAAGTAATAATATTATTCAACCATTTATTAAATGTTGAAAATAAAGAGATTAATTTTTTTAAAAAAAACATTGGTAGGGGGCTTGGTTAGGGGCAGGACGCTACTAGTTGTGTCAGCCGGTGGCGCCCACGTTGCGCCGTGGTAGCCAACGGCCCGCAACTAAGCCCCATACTAATGATAGGGGGTCTGGTAGCGCCAAATATCAAAGAAGTGGGTTGAAAAGTAACAAACTGGGTAGCGGACAATCTCATTACCTTGATAGCGGGCAAGGTAGCGGATTGCCCCCTACTTTAAGCCCATTAAATACGTAGTGCACATACAACTGTCCAATCTACTTAATTTCAATTTAATCAAATGGTTACGAGTGTCATTTTATTCTTTTTAGATTCATCTATTTTTAGGGGTAAACACAAAAAACAAAAATATCTTTAATCACTTTAATTCACATGAGCCAAATAGAGCTTAAAGTTGAACTCCATAAAAAATTAGCATCATTATAAGTAAAGAATGCATAAAAGAATAAGGAGAAACATTTTATGCATAAAAAAAGGAGAACAATTGAAACGAAGCACTTCCTAACTTTTTGTTGATGACATTAAATGGTTAAAACTTTAATTATAATTGGTCCCTGCATGCAGTGGCGGCGTCACATTGAGTTCCAAACTCAAACTCAGTAACAGAAGATTATTCTTTTCTTTTTTGAACGGCAACAAGAGATTTTATTAGAGAAAGAGATAGCAGAAACAAAGCCAACGAGATGCAGGCTACAGAAGAACAAAGAACACCTGAAGCCTAGGGGAGTTTTGCTGCTGCTCCAACCAGGGGGCTAAGAGCCAATCACCCCATGACATGTTCAGCTTATCCCACCTGCTAGTGATCCAAAGAAATGAAAAAATTTGAACGTCTGAAAGAATTACATTTGATCTCCAAGGAATATCCTGCATAACAGCATTGTTGCGGGCCTTCCATAAAGCCCAAGCCGAGACGTAGACAATCCCTTGCCACACCTGCTGAACCGAGGACGGACTCTGGGTAATAAAGGCGTCATCCACTAGCGATGAAAACGTGAGGAGAGACCGAACTTCAATGCTACACCACACCGCAATAGCTCTCCAAACCTCCGAAACCTGCTTACAAGAAATTATAGCATGGTCTACAGTCTCCACCTCGTTACCGCACAGCGGACAAAGCTGCGAATGAATCAAGATCCCGCGGCGATGAAGCTGGTCACGGACTGGAATCAATCCTCTTGATGCTCGCCAAATGAAGATATTCACCTTTTTGGGTACTTTATTGCACCACCTCGTCTGGGTACTGAAACCTGTTGCCAACTTTGCATCAATCAATTTGGACAAACTTTGGACTGAGAAACTGCCTTCGCCAAGCTCCCAGCGCCACTTGTCCATGCATCTTTCCTTTGGGACGAAATCCTACAAAATAGACTCCAACACCTGGAACTCGCCGATCGCTCTCCCTCGCATCGGCCTCTCCCAGCGCCACTCCCACCTCCAGGCCCCCTCCTCCCACTTAATCTTCTCGGCTACCCAACACTCTTTATTCCCCTCCAGCGCATAGAGTCTCTTAAAATTCTCTTTCAAAGTGGAACTCCCTACCCACATATCTTCCCAAAATCTAGTTTGTTCTCCTGCCCCAACCACTCTTTGAAAAATGAGTTAAACATAACACATATTCCCTTCATCTCTCCACTCATCTTACAAATATCTTTCCACACACTCCACCCCCGAACTCCCTCCGAAGTGGAAATCTCCCTCCCTCACTTCATGAATACTCGAAACTACCTTCCTCCACAACCGGCCTTCCTCATTCAGCCACCTCCACTTCCATTTCACTAACAGCGCCCAAGTCTTCCCTCTTAGGCTACCCACACTCAACCCTCCTACTTCTCTACTTCCAAACAATTTTTCAATCCTAGCCCAAATCAATTTTCTACCCTGCCCCGAGCACCCCCAAAAGAAATTGTTGCGTAGACATTCAATCTTTTTAACCACTCCAGCAGGGGCACGAAACAAGGCGAAGTGATACAGGGGCAAGCTACCAATCACTGATTTCATCAAAGTAAGACGACCACCAGAAGATAAAGAATTTACCTTCCAGTTCGAAAGTCTCTTGCTGATTTTTTCCACCACCGGCTCCCAGCTTTTCCGATGACTCATGTTTTGGCCCACTGGCAAGCCCAAATAAGTGAACGGTAAGGAAGCTGGAACACAACCGATAATCCGGGCTATCCTGGCGACTTCAATTGGTTCCACTCCCACTCCGAAGATCCTTGTCTTTTGGCGGTTGATCTTCAGCCCATAAACCAGCTCAAAACAGTTTAGAATATCTACCAGAGCCCTCGCGTTGCTGTCTGACCATTCCCCAAAAAAGATTGCGTCATCTGCGAACTGTAGATGAGAAAGAGACACCTGCGCTCTTCCCACTTTTAATGGTCTAAAGATACCTTGGGCAGACGCCGCTTCCATCATCTGATTCAGAGCCTCCGCTGCTAGGAAGACTATTCGACTTTCTTCTCCACTGTGCACCCCTTCTATTCACCTTCGCACCGGTTGTCGACGGTGACTCCATCTTGACTCCATCTTCGGCGGCAATTAAATGGGGAGAAGCAGCTCGGACAGTGAAGAAAACGAGGTATCAACCGGCTAAAAAATTTCCGTTTTTTGTTTCTAACAAAGTGCATAAAAAGGGTTTACTGAACGAGTTTTTGTTTTCTAATTTTTTCACCGTCCGTCATCTACGGCTGTTATGATCGACAAGCCAGTGGAAATTGTTGGGAAGAAGCAAGTGGGATTGTGAGGAACAAAAGGTTTGTTCCTGCGCTGCCTTTTTTTGTTTTTGTTTTTTATGTAAATTTTGCGTAATGTAATGGTTCATTTTCTCGCCCTCTCTCTCTGTATGTCTAAGTGGAACAGTGACAATGATACAGCAATTCAAGTGAATTGAAAGTTGAAGGAGTAAGTCGCTGCTACTACTGCTGCTGCATACGGGCCAATATCCCACATGGAGAAGTGAAATGAATGGTGATAGAGAGGAGCGTGATAAAAGAAGCTCGCGTTCCACTCTTACAATTAAAAAGGGTCGGTTGGCTAAATATGCCACGCTCACCCTAGTCAGGTGGGTGCTGTATGGCTATCAAGACATATGGCCGACATAATTTTTGGAATTCTATAGGGTTGGCTTGCTTAGCCGATCCTCCAATTTTTCAAGTTAAACAAGCAAGCTTGGAACCAAAAGATGCTCTCAAGAATCACGACTTGGGATCTTCTTGCCTAGCCATTCATACCTTCTTAGACCGGTGACCCCTCTCGCTCTGCAAGTTTTATCCAGATTGTGTGACAGAACAGAAACACATGACGGTCCTGATTCGACACCGATCGGGCAACACCAATTGCTTTGCCAAGTTCCAAACTTTTTGTTGTGCAGCTAGCTAGCTCTTAGAAGAAACAAGAAATGAGATTTGCTTCTATCTATCTATGTGTCGCATTCACATATTTACACATAGAAAACGCACCAATAACGAACATATTTACATAATTTTTTGTGGGACGGAGGTAGTATATTTTTTCTAAAATTGATTTGAATCATCCACAACATAAAAAAAAAAAACGCACCAAAATGAAAGGAACTAGTATTTTGACAAAGACTCCAATTTTTATTTTCGCTTGGGGTCCCGGAAATGTCAGAGTTGGCCCTGAATTTGTGGAGACAGAAGTTTTAAGCATTGAAGATGGAAATATATGCAGCAAGTCATTCGTTGAGAATGATGAATCAAATCTGGACCGTAAAAACACTCTCTGTTGCTGCAATTTTGAAAGGTGGTCCAACTTGTATGCAAGAATGATAGTTGGTAACTCCTTTGGGATCCAAAATTTCATTCTATTTACCGGAATAAATGATTCATTTTGGGGAATTTGTATTTGTTTCTTATAATTAGTTCATGTAATTAACAAAGGATGAGTTAGCTTTTTAGATTTAAGACTTTTATATTGGCGTGGCGTATGAACTTGAAAATGAAATGTACGTAGTTGAGTGAGATTTGCACATGAATCTATGAGTCATGTATCTATGTAATTTTCTTTTATATTTAGGACTTTTGTGTTGATGTATGAACCTGAACATGAAATTAATGTATTGGGTAAGTAAGATTTGTACATGAATCTATGAATCATATATGTATGTATATAATTAGTTTTTTTTATTTAGGACCTTCGTGTTGACGTATGAACCTGAAAACGAAATGTATGTAACTAGATGTATATGGTATGAAAATGGAAGTAATAATTATTTATTACGAATATAGTTAAGAATTCGAAATAACTAAAAATAATCGTTTTCCATTTCTCAAAATGTATTGGATGTACTTTGTATGTAAGTGGATGTATTTTGTACTCGACGTATTTGGTATGTAAGTGGATTGATGTATTTTGTACTTAAATAGATGTATTATTTATTATGGACGTAGTTTGAATTTATTAATTTTTTTTTCTGTTGTCATTGTTTCTTATATAAACTGATGTATTTAGTATGTTACTGGATGTGTTTTTTATGTAACTGATTGTCTGTTGTTTGAATGCAAAGAAATTGTCGAATAAGCGGGAAATTGTGAGTAAAATCTAGCAAATAGAATAATTCTATGTAATCAACAAATTTGACTGACAGTCAATTCTATATATGTAATGAAGTTTAAATTGTATGTAAAATGAAAATGAAATGCTCAACGCAATTTGAGTTTTTTTATTTGGAAGTTTCAATTGTTTTTATATGCATACAATTTAATATCAGTTGCTTAAGTTCGTTTTACACAATTACCAACACTATATCAATTTTAGAAAATACTCCGTAATAACAAAAAAAAAAGGTTAGTTGGACGGAAATAGATTATCTTTCGTATATTTTGATATACATTTGCAACATTGTTATTTTATATATGTACATGATTAATATATTGCATACAAATATAAATCAACTTCATACAGTTTTCACCCAGATACACACATGAGCAAAAAAATGAATTTCCAAACAAAAAGAATTGCCAAATAAAAATTGTACTTCGTACATCATTAATTCATACTACTAGTTTTATTCAATTTACTTGTCAATGCTTAAAATTATAAATTATATATGGCAAAATAATATAACCAAGAAAGCAATGTTTTAGATAATACATAAAATTCTAATTATAAAGATGATAAAAGGCAAAAAAACAAAAACAAGAGTGAATCTAATAATTTTTCTTCGAGGAACTTTGCCACTACCTTGTAGAAGCAGCCGATGAGGCTAATAGGGCGAAAGTCAGAGATTAGAAGAGGGTCTTTAACCTTGGGCACCAGAGTAATAAAAGAGGAGTTGCAGCCTGGACTGAACGATCCAGTGGTTTCAAATTTTTACACCGCTGCTACTACCTCTGCCTTAATCGTTTCCCAGTTTGCTTTTTGATGAAATTTAAGTTGAATCCATCTGGACCTGGGGCTTTCCCGCCCCCACAGAGCCAAACTGCTTTCTTAATTTCCTCCTCCGAGAAGGGCGCTTCGAGATGGCTGGTTTGGTCTTCAGTAATGTGCTTGAACCTGTACTGGCTCCTTAAACTGAGTTCTGTAATAATCTAGGACTACTTCTTTTATGACCTTCGGGTCCTCCACCCAACTACCATTGATCAATAAACCCTTGATAGAGTTTCTGCTTCTCCTCCCTTTAACCACCGCATGGAAGAACTTGCTGTTTTAATCTCCTTCTACTGCCCATTTTAATCCTTTGAGAGGAGTCTTTGCTCTTTGAAGTATCTAACTTTCAAATCCTACCAATTAAACCTCTCTTCAGGGCTAAGGTCTTGCACTTCCGCCTTTTTATCCAAGGAAAGAAAGTCTGCTTTTAAAGAATTGACATGTCCTCCTACCCGTGAAGTGTTACTCTTTCGCCACTCTTTTATCTTAAGTTTTAATGTCTTCAGCTTTCTTTGAAGCACAACATCAGCTTCGCCCTGCACCCCTCCACAGTTAACCAATGATCGTAAAATCTGAAGGGCACCGGCCCGAAATTCACAATTGTTGTCTTTAGAAGCACTGGGCAGTGATCCGAGAAGATTCTATCCATGACTACTGTTGCAACATCAAGCCAATCGTCGATGAACTGTCTAGAAACCAAAAATCTGTCCAATTTGCTCATCTTCAATCCATCGCTACTACCCAAGTGAATTTGCGTCCTCCTTGCTTAACATCCTGGAGGTCATTTTCACGAATAAAGGAATTGAAATCTGTTGCTCTAATTGGTTTAAACCTGCAACCTTTTCTCTTATCGCCCTCCTTACTACATTAAAATCCCCCATTATACAAACCGCTTCACTGTGATCCTGTAACAGAACCCCTAGATTAGCCCACAAGGCTCGTTTCTGACTAGTAAGTTGAGGCCCGTAGACATTAAGCAGAAGGTACTTGCTCAGCTTGCCCTTCCATCTGCCATACACCCCTAGATAACCAGACCCAGATATTATCCCCTCCGTTTGCCACACATCCTTATTCCAAAATATAATAAGACCTCCCGACCTTCCTGCAGATAACCGTTGAGCAAAACCCAGCTCACTATGACGCCAAATTTGTTTAATTGAATCACCTAACTCCTGGTCCAACAACGTTTCTTGAACCGCGGGCACATCTAGCTTTTCTTTTTCAATTACTTTCTTTAGCTCTCTCAGCTTCTCACCAGTCCCCATACCCCTTATGTTGATAGACAAAATCTTCATTTATTCGACATAGAAACTCCTGGAACACATACCTGCGCTCCTCCATTCATGAAAGGGAAACCCACTGCCCACCCAATCGACTGAGCTCTAGTGACTGAATTGCCTGCTTCCAATACGTCCTCAACAGCATCCGCTACAGATTTCGATTCTGCAACCTTCATCTGCCAAGAAGAGTCGGAATCATACTGACCTGCTATCGCCACTTGTTGGGAAATTTGTTTCAGGCCCTTTGAAATACGCTTGGCCTTCACTCTTGCAGCCTTTTTAACTTCCCGCAAGGAAATCTTTGCTTTGATCCCCCCTGTCCGTTGTTGGGTCTCTACCCAATGAGAAGATTTTGAGATTTTATGGCGTCCTTTTCTTTGCCGCGTCTTCCGCCCGCGTTCGACGATTAAAACTTCCTCAGACAACTTCACGGAGTAGCTAGTTTCCCTATTCGCCGATTCTGGTTTGCTGATCGAGTCGGTTATGCGCAGGTTGCTGGAGACGTCTTTTTCTTTCATTTTATTTTTAATGACCATCTTCATCACCTGAATGGGCCAGCTCTACCACTGCATTAAAAGAACACTCCTCCGGACCTAATTGGCCTTCCCCCACTAAGGGCTTGCCTTGCAATGTCTCAGCTTCATCTTGTACAAACGATATGGGGGCTGTGAAAAGGGGCCGAAGTTGAGATTATGTATCTCGGCCCAAAGGCCCAAGCTGTTGAACACGCCTCCCCTGCTCCTCCAACGTCTCATGTACGACCTCTTAGCTTAAGGGAAGCACATCATCGATGAACACGCTTTTCCGCTTGTTTAGTGTTAAGCCACATCGCAACCTAAGGCAGCCAACTTCAAAGGCTCTACCACCAAAGGCGCCAAAGGTGGCCAAGCAGCCTCTGTCCCTTTCACCGAATCAAGGAAGGATCTTTGAGACACCAAATACCAAAACAATTTCACCTTAATTTCCATACCAAGTCAAAATGTTGCATTATATTTGGGACGGATGGAGTATAATATTATGGAGTATATAACACCTTTCCCCACCTTTACACCATCAACAACATCCACCGAATTGAGTTTTTCCTAATAGTGTAACAAATTTAATGTTGATCTAGTTGTCTATATATAGTGACTTGTCTTGTTGCACATTTAAAATGATAGTTCGTGTACTATTTTTATTTCACGTGTGAGTTACTCCGTCTCATTAAAATTGTCACATGTTTTTTAATATTGAATGTATGCTTTATTTCCTTCAATATTCAAGTGGATGCATATGATAATCTGATACATGTGTCCAGTTTTTAAGTATATATTTTAAGAAATTTGAGTCAAACAGAGCTTCTAACTTGAAAATGCCACTAATAGTTCACTTATTGGAGCCACCAATTTCATTTTGGTGCAAAACTTTTTGATGGCCGAAGAGTACTCCAATGGGCTCCTGGCTCACGAGGCCCAAAAACTTATCATTCCCCAACGAAGCCCAAACAATAACACAACCAAATCCAGCGGAACCCTTATGGTCGAACTTCCAGTCGAGGTCCGACCTGAACTCAGATCGTCATTAATGCAAAGTATACTTTATGTCGCTTGAGAAGCTCATCAACCCCTAGTAACACACGCTGACCTCTGGCAAAAGGCTGACAATGGACAAATAGCCTTTCGCCCTTGCCAGCCAAACTAGCCAAAAGTCACCCTTTGACACACAAAAGGTGGTCCACCATATTCGAACATGAGGCTAATTAAAAGCATGCTATTAATTAGGCGTTCCCCTATAAAAACCCAACCATTTGTAAATGCAAATGTATCCTACAACTTCACTTCACCCTACTCTATAATTTCTCACTTTAAAACTACTGACTTGAGCGTCGGAGCCTCGATCAATCGGAAAAACTATGGTGGATAACTAACCCTTTGGTTTTAGGCAGAGCAAGCGACATCTTCAACAGCCATGGTCACCCAGATGACCCACAACCAGAAGAAGAAAACTCAATAAGTAACCAACCCCACAGATAGGGGTAGGGATGGCAACAGAGCGGATTAACCACGGATATATATAAACCATAACCGCAACCGCGAATATATAACTATTTGTGGTTAACGGATATCCACCAATGCGGACACCTATTAATGAATATCAGCGGATATCCATCACCCGCGGTTAATCTGCGGACAGTACTTGAAAAAAATTATGATTACAATACAAAACAGCTGTCAATAAAATTCAACATAGTTTAACAAAGTTCAATAAAGCTTAAAAAAAGTTCAACAAAGTTTGACAGAGTTCGACAAGGTTTTTGTTTCCATCAAATAAAACACTTCCATTTTCTATCCTCCGTCTTCCTATCATGATTTCGTTCATACAGAATAGTAAAGGCACTAATCTTCGTCCCCACAGAATCAAACAAGATCATGAACATTATGAGGCAAGAAACAAAATTTGAGAACTAGAACAAAAAATTTTTGGATAATGGGAGAAGCTCTTTACGTGAATCAAAAGAACTCACTCACAGTCGCTAGTCAACTAATGAATCGAAAGAGATGAAGTGAAGCTTGTTGGCGGTAGTGTGAAGCAGATGAAGTGAAGTGGTTGCCGGCGGCATTGCGACGGTCACTACGTGGGGTGGAGGGCGTTCATTGCGGCCCTCAACGCAGTTGGCCCGTAGTAGCTACTGCGGTGAGGGCCGCAGTGCACGCTGCGGTAAAAATGGCCGCAGTATCACGCTCACTGCGGCTGAGGCCGTGGTGCGTACTGCGGCCTCACCACGCACGAGGCCGCAGTAACCTTTTTCAATAATTAAAAAAAGGTGGATGAATCCGGATGAAATTCATCCGGATTCATCCACCTTTTCCCAGAAATACCCAGAAAATGGCGATCAAGGAGGAGCAAGTGGCGGTGGCGACAACGTCAGTGGAGCGGCGAAGAAGAAGGAGAAGGGAGAAACCCAAAAGAAGAAGAAGAAGAAGAAGAAGAAGAAGAAGAAGAAGAAGAAGAAGAAAGAAGAAGAAGAAGAAGAAGAAGAAGAGAAGAAAAAAACCCGAAAGAAAGAAGAAAGAAGAAAGAAATACCCAGAAGAAAGAAGAAAACGGAAGAAGAAGAAGAAGAAGAAGATGATGAAGAAGGAGAAAATGAAGAAGAAGAAGAAGAATATGAAGAAGGAGAAGAATAAGATGATGATGATGAAGAATTAGAAGAAGGATTGAAGAAGAAGATGAAAAAGAAGCAAAAAATGAAGGAAACGGCGGATGGAGAAACCCTAAAAAATGGCTTACTGCGGCCTCTTACTGCGGCCAAAGCCGCGATAAAGCTGCTTCTTGTGATTTCTGCGTTTTTCATCTTACTGCGGCCCAAACCGCAGTAAAGGCCGCAGTAAGATTTGTCTTCTCTACGTAGTGGGTTGCTGATGAAGTGAAGACTGAAGACTCCACCGTCGACTCAAATTCGAAGGTCGCTGTCGCTGATGGGGAAGAAAGGAAAAATCGGCAAGGAGCAAGGACTTAGGGTTTTTTTTTTGCCTTGTTGGCTTCTGATCTGAGACTGAAATGCTTTGCGAATTGAGAGGGGAATGGGAATGAGCTCAACTTTGGGCTGGGCTTGGAATGGTTATCTTTAGTTTAGGATTTTGGGAATGGGCTTTTGGCATACAAGTTGCATGGTTAGTTACATGGTTAACGGTCACAGATATCCACGGTTCGGATAGCTGATATCCGTAACCGTAACCATTTATCTCACGGTTACCAAAATCCATCTACTAGTCAATAACCGCGGATATAACCGCGTGCTTGTATGCCTCGGTTAACCGTGGTTAACGGATATCATCCGGCCCACTGTCATCCTTAGATAGGGGTGTAAGCAGAACCCACAACTAGACCCTAAATTGTCGGGTTAGGGGTGAAAATGCCCTTGGGTAACCTGAACCCGACCTTTTTGCCCAAATTTCGAGTTTGGGTGGGGTTCAACCCGTAATTTTGTAGCCCGACCTGAAACTCAAATTCTCACTAAATAATTATTTATACTTGGCGAATAAAAACAATTCTACTATCCATTTGCTATAATTACTTCAACAAATTGACGTAGAAATCCATAATGCATGTCTTTATACATGCTCAAGAGCCATGAAGCCTTTGTAGGCATCCCATGTGGGATGCAGGAGCATATTAAAGACTTACCTCTAGAACCTCTCTCATCTACCATCAATGTGTGATTAAGAACAAGATTATCAATCATTTTTTATATACTTCATGCTTCAAATCTTTAAAATCTTTAAAATTAATATGTAACAATGAAAGCTTTAACCCTTTTAAAAATTATCCTTTGCATTTCTCTTATCAACCAACAATGTGGGATGAGAACATACAAAGGGAGGTCTTTAAATGACATACAATAAGGAAGCAAGAGACTTTAGAAATATATAGAGTCAAACATTTCTTCTCTCTTTTCACCAATAATGTGAGATGAAAACTAATATAACATAGATAAAAAGAGCTATCATTTGACTTGATCATATGTCACACATTGATGTTTGATGCTAGATAAAGAGGCTCCAGATTTATATTAACAAAGTTATCTATCGAAGAAGTGTTAAGTCTCTAACAATTTATCCCACATCGGTCATTTACTAAGTCTCAACTAAAGTTTCCTCTATATAATGATATGAATTACAATGAAAATTGGGAAACCATGAGTTAAAGTATTTTTTCCAAAAACAAAGGAAAAAAAGAACTAATTTTGACTTTCAAACTTGTATTTAAATCAATTTTTATTCGTCCTTGTGCATTTCGCCGTCTTCGCCGCCCGGATCCTGCACTCGCAGAAATCGATCTTGGAGTTTGTGGGCATGAGGGAGATTCTGTTGTAGAAGAGCTCCAGGGCGACGCCGACGATCCGCGCCCTTCTGGTGGCTCGCACGATTGGAAGGTATCGTAGAGCCAGCGGCAGAGATTGTTGTCGCCGGCGCCGTAGGAAGGGTTTCGGAGGAGGGCGGAGATTTGGGTGTAGATGTCGGGGTCATGGAGGAGGGCGGAGGCAGGATTTGGCGAGGAGGAGAGGGAGGGTGGAACGGTGGTGAGAATGGATTCGCTTTGTATTTTCTGATTGATATATGATATAAGAATTGAAGCAGGCATGGCGGTGACTACAAGGACTGAGGTGGAGCCGCAGTTGGGGCAGCGCACGGCGGCGGATGCTGGCCAAACCGTTGCTAGGAGGAGCGCCGCCGTTAGGAGGAGTGGAAGCGGCGCCGCCATGGGAAGATGGCTTTGGATCCCAAACTGGGTTGGGCTATCGTAGCTGGAAGTGGGAGGAAGAAGGGTTGGGTTAGGTTTGCAAATTTGAAATTAGTTGGGGGCTCATTTGTAGTTTTTTTAGAAGATTGATGTTAAATTTAGTATTATACCTAGATATTTCGGTAATTTTACCACTTTAACGTCAGTTTTAACGGAAAATTTAACGGGAGGACTAACGGTGCACACGATTGAAACTTACAGGACTAAAGTGATACAAATTCTTAAAACGACCCAAATAACAAACCCCAAACTTACAGACTACGGACGTTTAGTTTACTCTTTTTATTCTTCAGAGGGAAAAGCTTTATATTCTTAAACCAATGGAAAGTATTCGCATCAAGTTTATTTAAATGACAATCTCTGTTTTCTAAATAATTTTTCTTTAAATTTTTTAAACAAAGTTTGTGGTGAAAATTTAAACCAAACATAAATTCAAAAGTAAAACTATGCATGTTTTTAGGGGATGGAGGGCCGATAAAAAGAGTGTTGATATGATCTGTATGTGTGAACATATAGTAGATTAGATCAATTTACAAAAGTTTCAAAATCCACTAAAAATGCTAAATGTCTAAATTATACATACTTTCTACATATATTCTTTATGTGTCTCTGGAGGGTACGATAAAAACGTTGTTTTGGATGTTTCCATATCCCGACACATAAATTCTTCAAGTTTATAAAACAAAGTTTTTTCATATATGAACAGTTACAAACTCAAATATCTATAAAAATATAATTTAGAAAAGAAACTTGCAAAAAATCTTCAAAGCTAAACCGCCATAATTTTTTTTTTACGATACTCTTAAAAATATGATATCATAAATTAATAATTCATAAATTCCTGACATACGACCTCTCGCTAGCTATAGGTAGCACCACCTGAACGTTTTTACCCCCCCCCCCCCTCCTCTCTAATTCCAACTGAAAATAAAAAACAAAACCGGCCAGCAGCCTTTGAAGTGAACCGGCCCTATCATCATTCCCTTCCCTTCCCTCTCCTCTTTGGATCCCTCTCTTTCATCACATCCCAAAACCAAAACCACATGATCTCTCCTTCTCTCTCTCTCTCTTGCAGCATAAATTCTCTTCAAAATTATAAAGGGCATTTTGATCAGTATAGTACTTGTGATGTGGTTTTGAACAAGTGCATGTGTGCCTGTTTGATGAGGGAATAAAATAAATTAATGTATTAGCTTTTTTCAATTCAAATCACCTTAATTATTGCTCACTCACTCTCTCTCTCTCTCTCCATATATACTTGGGTTTGTTCCCATTTCTGATCTCCTCCATATATAATTCAATCTGTGGTTTTTAACTGCTTGGAATCCAGCTCTTCCTCTTCTGTCACTATCTCTTTCTCTCTCTCACTTCCTCAGTTTCTCTCTCTTCTGGTATATTAGTAGCCAGTACTTCATATAGCAGGAGATCAGTACAGAGAGAGAGAGAGGTAATAAGAGTGAAGGGTTGTGTTGAAAGCTGGAAGGTAGCTAGCTAACTGGACATGTCAAGCTGTGCTGCTGATCATCATGTTGCTGCTGCTGAGCAACTCTGCTATATCCCTTGCAACTTTTGCAACATAGTTCTTGCGGTATAAATATAAATATATAAATATATATATATATATATAGAGAGAGAGAGAGAGAGAGAGAGAGAGAGAGAGAGATTTCTCTCTTGCTGGTTTTTCCTCACACAGCTATAGCCTGAGCTAGGGAATGAATTAATTAGATATTCATGATCAATTGGGTTTTGGAATTATAAGGCCAGGTTTAATTAATTGTTTATAGGAAAAGTAGGGATCTTTTTCATTGATGCAGAAAAAGAGGCAGCCTTAATTAAGTACTGATCAGTGAATGAGTCATCATAAATTTCTTTTCTTGGTTGCCATTAGAGCATGGTCAGGTCTCCATCTTTGGACTTTTCCTTTTATCAGCTTCTTTATCTCTTTCTTTGCAGTCAAAGAAAAGTCACATACCTCTCAAACTAGCCAGCCTATAGGACCAGAGAGAGATCTGAAGAGAGAGACACATATGTAGTAGTAGTAGAAACTAAGTCATTTTTTGTTTCATTTTAAAGAAACAGATAGATAGATCAGCATCGATGATCAATATATATATATATATGTATGTATAAATTTGAATTAAATTTTTGATCTTTCAGGTGAGTGTTCCATGCAACAATCTGTTCGACATGGTGACCGTCCGATGCGGGCACTGCTCGAATCTGTGGTCCGTGAACATGGCAGCTGCTTTTCACCAATCTCTCTCCTGGCAAAATCTCCAGGTAAAATTCACACCATTTTACTTATTCCATGTCTTTTATATATATATATATATATCGACTCTAAAACCTAGGAGCTAGGGTTTTCTTCTGATCATTTGGGTGAGAGAAACCCTAAATAGGAAGCAGTCGTCAAGGTCGAATTGCCAAGAGATCAGATCAGATACTATATAGATACTTCCCTCTTCTTTGTTTTTCTATTTTGGACCTTTCACTGTTGAGAGGTGTGATTGATTTGATTGACATGAATGTTAGGGTTTCTCATGATTTTTTTGCCCTGGTGGTCTGGACTGTCTTCAACTGTGGAAACAATTTGAGGGAAAAGAGGGCTCTGGGTTCTGTGCCCTACCTCTGATCAGATCATTTGTTTGTTTTTCTGTATTTTAATGGAATGTCCTTATTTGATTCTTTCTTTGGCTCCAATTCTAACTTAAATGCACTTCTGATTTCTCTTCTATGAAACATCACCTCAAACCTAGCTAGCTTCCTCAACCCCCCCCCCCCCCCCCAAAAAAAAAATTCAAAAACATAAATTACAGTATATATATAATAAATCAACACCATTGCAGCACCACACCAAGCTTGAAGGAAATACATATACACTATGATACCAAGGACAGTAATTGAGTCTGATCACAGTACACATCTTTTCTTTCATACATATATGTACTCCTCAATAAGTGCATTTATTTGCAAACAAATTTTCAGAAAAAGTATATATCCTAGTACTCCTATATACTGTAATTACTTCTGCAAATACCTACTTCTACTGTAATTCTTGTTAGGTGTAGAAACTAATCAAATGAAATGAGATTAGTGGATGCATGCATACAGACAGTAGTAATACTAAACAGCTTACTGGCTTTTGTGTGTTATTATTTTTCATTCATAATTATATATGCTGCAGGCTCATCAGAGTTATTATGGGACACAAGAAATGAGAATGGAGAAGGGATCATCTTCCAGATCATGCAACGGCAGCAGGATCCCAATGAGAGCTCCACAAACCAACATACCGTCTGATCATCACAAGACTACCATTAATCGACGTACCTAAATCTCTCATCAGCTTTATATTAACTAATGAATAATTATTAACCTAGCTAGCTAGCTAGCTAGGGAAACTTAAGAAAAATAACAAGGGAATGTAATCAAATTAGGTTAACTTTATTTTTTCCTTTAATTATTGGTCGCTCTCATTAATTTATATATACATATTTGTGTGACTGATATAAAGTTCCCTGGAATTTTCAGCAGCTCCAGAGAAGAGGCAGCGCGTGCCTTCTGCCTACAACCAATTCATCAAGTACGAATCCCGGAGCTATTTATAATGATCAGCTACTGATGATCAGATACATATTTATTTATTTATTTATTTATTTATTTATTTATATACACATGACGTACACAGAAATACGCTAATTAGAAAATAGTTACTAGATCTATTAATTTCTACAAGAACTTGCTAAACTGGGGTTTGGAATTGTTTATTCATGAGTTTAGAGAGGAGATTCAAAGGATCAAGGCCAATAATCCGGAAATAAACCACAGGGAGGCCTTCAGCACTGCAGCTAAGAACGTAAGGACTCTCTCCATATATATACCAATTTCTTTACAGCATGTATATATATTCCATTCATCAATTAATTTATGATTTTTATCATCCGCGGCTTTTTATAAAAAATTGAAATGATAGACATAATTATAGTCAATCGATCTATGAGTTAAAGACAGTTTCCTATCATGCAATTTGCAACAAAGGTATATATACATATGAAGCAAATTAATCTAATTTTTTTATTTTAAGGAAATTTAAGTCAGAGCTATGACTTGAAAGACAATTGTATCACACAATTTGGAACAAAATAAGTATATAAAGATACATATATACATATGAAGCAAATTAAAGTGATTTTTGTTTTAATTAACCCCTCTATGTTTATATTTTCCCCATTAATTTATATATAATTAACCCGGCCAAAAGTTTGATACTTGATTTCTGATCGACCATGTACACATACTTTACCTCTTACAGTGGGCACACTTCCCTCACATCCATTTTGGGCTGATGCTGGAGACAAGCACTCAAAATAAGGTGGATGATATGTAAGCTTTATACGTTTTTTTCTTCTCTCCACCCCTTTGTGTGTTTGTTAACAGCTTTTTTAAGTAGCTGCTTGAGTTTTTTTCTCAAAATTTTGGAAGTAATTAAATAAAAGGTGTGATAGTTTTTTTTCTCATTTTATTCTACCATTAATAGTATATATTTTTTATCACATCAATATATTGTTTTCAATATTGATATTTCCTTATATATATATATATATATATATATACGGTAATCATGATTGTATAATAAAATACTGATATTTAATTAGCAATTGGATTTCACAGGTCTCTGAGAGGCATATGATGTCAAGAGCTTCACTTTCTTACAAGAGATGTCCTTAATTAAGCAACTACAGTTTTTCTGTAGTCTGGTGATCATCAACAGAGCGTGGTTAATTTCTAAGAATTAATATGTATGTGTACGTTTTCAGAATTTGTTTGTTGCAAGTTGTCCAGCTGCAGAATGGTGTTGTGTTCTTTACTTAATTATTGGCATGTTTTATGAGCTAGCTAGCTAGCCTTAATTTCTCCTTCTGCAATTCTTCAAGAAACTTAGAAGCCAATATATTATTATTATTATTATTATTTTTAAAAGGAATGACTTTCATTCAAATTAAGCGGCTATCGCTGAGAACAAACAGAGAAGGGGAACCAGTCCCTAAGCGGAACTATCTAATTGTCTGAAGCCATAGTTGTCCAGGAAGCAATGAAAACATAAACCAACAAATCCTACAAACCATACAACTTAAGGTTGTATGATACAAGAAACAAAGAAATTGTCCAGGAAATAACGATAGAATGTACATCAAATTAAAAAAGAGTAAATAGATGAAAGCAAATCGAGTCTATGTCGGACTAGGATGAATTCTTCATATATAGCCCATTTTGGCTGGCTTTGAACAAGTGTCTGTACGCAACATCTCTCACATAATACCCGACCACCATCCACCTCCACCAAACTATAGCCGCATATAGTAAACTACTAAAGACCTGGACCCTGCATAAACAGTTGGAAGATATAGCCATAGAATCAACCTCAAAACAAGTTATCAAGCACCTATTCCATAGACATACCTGAGTCAATTTAACCAAAAAGGAAGAGAAGGAAGACTCCAGACCCACTCTACCTTGTACCAAAAGCCTCATTATTGCTTAAGGTAGGGCGAGCCACTGTTGCTTAACCCCATTGTTTCAACCGCCTATTCCTCCACACTCAGATCAATGGTTGGGTTATGTTCACGACCTCCGCCCAACACCAGTGAGGATCTTTTATCTTCCTCACGAGGGCCCCAAGACCCCACTAGTTGTCAGATTAGAGGAGGGCAGGATACATCCCCGGCCACAACAACATCAATCTAAAACGCAGAACAAGACACTACGTATTTAATGACTTAGGGTAAGGGACAATCCACTACCCAGTCCGCTACCAAGGTAGCTAGATTGCCCGCTACCCAGCTCGCTACTTTTCTGCCCGCTTCTTTAATGTTTGGCGCTAACAAGCCTACTACCGTTAGTATATAGGGAGCTTGATAGCGGGCTGCTGGCTACCCTAGGCCACGTGGGCGCTGCCAACTGACACAGCTGGTAGCACTCTGCCCCCTACCAAGCCCACTACCAAAGGTTTTTTTTACAATTAATTTCCTTATTTTTAACATTTAATAAATGGTTGATTAATATTATTATTTATTAGTATTTATAAATTACAATTAAAAACATAAATAAAATAGATTATTTGTTTTACAAAAGTGTCATACGGGGAAGGAAAAATGTGGCCATTGCCCTCGTTCTCATGTGGCGGTGACCGCTGCTTCGACTGGCTCGACAACTGTCTGTTGGACCGAAAAGTGAATGCCTCCAACATTTCATTACTCCACCTGAACGCCTCCGGGTCATACTTGAAGTTATCTAGGTCTCATTAATCTTGCTAAAAAGTAACCAAGAAATTTAATGAAATACTTAAGTGGTTTATAAACTAGTAAGTGGATAAAATCTTTAAATATCCAAACAACCTCTAAGCGTATGCTTCAAGCCAAAAACATAATGGTATAAGTAAAAAGTGATAACATAATAAAGAAGACCAACATGTTTGACTGAATTATTTATAACTAATTTATGTAACACATGCTCATAGTATTAAATTCTTGGCAGGGCTGAGACTTCAAGCAAGTACAAGTGAAAAATAACAAGTTTCCAAATCATGTATACTGATACACAAATAATTAATTACTAAAACAATCACTAAAATCCATACACAAATTTCTAAAATAAATACTAAAATATAAAATATATGCAAAAACAAATTACGCATTTTATGGGCCGATCGAGTTTGCATTTTGGTTGAGTGACACTACGTCCGGCGAGGCCTCATCATGCCAAACGCGCAGCTCCCGTGGTACCAAGCTGCGGCGATGGCGCGATGAACGCCGCAGATTGAAATGTCGGCAGCTTTGATCTCATCGCGGCCGAGGCCGTGGTGCCTACCGCGGCCTCACTGCGGTGATTGCCGCAGATAAGCTCGATGCACCGCCAACCATTTTGGCGGCGCCAATCATCTCATGCGGCAAAGATGCGTCTTTCGTCATAGAAAAAAGAATTTTTGTGAAAAAAATTAATTGTTATAAATATTTAGTAACTATTATTTAAATTAGTAAATTAACATATAATAATAATGTTAATTAATTAAGAAAGTAATTATTAATTGAAATAAATATAAATTGGTACGGAATCGAATATAATTAACCGGTTACATCCTAAAAATATTTACAAGAATTCTAATTCTAATTGTTCGAGGACGCCGATTTAGAAAATCGTCAAAATCCTGATCTTCCATATTGATGAAGTTGCTAAAAAAGTTGATCGGGGGTTCTCCGATGTCCGCGGCGGCTCGGGTGATATTCATCTTGGACGGAGTGGAGGGTGAGGTCGGGATTCGGAGAAGGCGGCCTCGGAGGATGCTCGTGACGTGGAGGAGGCCGGGATGATCCGGCGACAAAAGACTCGCACGTCGGAGAGTCGGACATGTCCCCCTGCGTAGCGCCGACTGATGCCGCTGATCGCCGCCCGGTCGAACGCGTCATCTCGTACGCCCGGGCTTCCACTGGCTGCCACCTCACGCCACCTCGCTCTAACCTCTGTCCGCGCACGAGCAGCGTTGTCCTCGAGAGTGGCGACCACCGCATCTCGTGTCGCTGATCTCATCCATGTCCCTCCGATGTCGCTCCTCCGTGTCGATCTCGCTGAAATCAAAATTACGTTTTGAAAATGTTATACTTATAATGAATGTACTGCAAAGGTATGGAAGTGGTAAAAGTTCAATTCTATTACTGCGACGGCCGAGGTTGCTCGAACAGCTGGGCCGAGAAAGTGGGCGGGACACCGACCCATCGCCCTCGCGTGGCGGGCCCAAGACATCCGTGTAGATGTCCTCATCAATATCGGGAACGCCCGTCCGCCCCATACTTCTCGATCAAGCGCTTCTTGTACTCCTCCTAGTTAAGATTAAGAAAATTTGTGTTAATGAATAATAAATTGAATACGTTAAACATATAAATGGTTAAAAAACGACCAAAACTTACCAAGGCCCTATTTTCCTTGCCCAGCCAGTCCTCCCCGAATCTGGTCCACCACATGACATTGTCCCCGCCTTCTCGCACCGCCAATTAAAATATGTTAGGTATTCAAGTTTTTTTATACATACGTAATTATGTATAAATATTTTAAAAACTTACCATCTCCTCATAAATTGTCGCCTTTGACTTGTTGCCATGCGACTTGAAGATCGGTCGTTTGTCGCTCTTGGCATTTCTCTTGTTCCGCGGAGTTGACCTTGAACTCCGGGCTACGATGAATACTCGAGCAGCCTTCCACTTCGCAGTTCTATCCTCGGCGGAGGAATGTCCAGCCACTCCATGTAGTTGGGAGCCTCGCGATCGAGGGGACATTTCTTCCGGGCCGCATCCGGATATTGTCCCGGGTGTTCGGTAGAACTCCGCGAACCGGGAATGGAGCTTCTCCAGGAATTTGTTATCCGTCCACGAATCTGCTCTGTTCAGAAAACATCAAAACGTCACTAGTTATAGAATTAGTTTTAAAAAGTATATAGAAATGTATAGTGCAATTAGTATTTGTATTACCGAGAATCTGTGGACGTAGTCGGCTCGCTCATCCGCGGGGAGGTCGGAGTACGTAGGCGGGAAGCCTTTGAACTTGCCGGCGACGATCGCCCGATCGCCTGGGCACGCCCGACGCCGCACATTTCAAACCGCATAAGAGTTGAATGTTACGTGCGAAATAAAATACTAAAATTAGTAAATTTATGAAAACTTAAAATTAAAAACTTATCGCCGATGTGCGCGACCAACCTCCCATCAGGACCCCTCTCGGGCGGGGAAGAGGAGGCGCGGGAGGTCCCGCCAGACGTCGGCGCCGGGCAGTCGAGTATCGGGCCGAGGAGAAGGGATCGGGCCGCTCCACCGAGTCGGTGTGCTCCGGTGTCTGGGACGACGGTCCAGTGGCGGCTCGATGAGCGAGAGCCACGACCACGCCTCCGCGAGAGAAATCAAGCGTCCCGTGAACCCGATCCACGCGAGCCCGAGCCACGTGAACCCGAGCCTGCCGACGCATCCCGGCTACGGGATGGTGTGTCCGCCATATCTCGAACCATTCAAAAATTCACTAATTTAACTAATTTAATTAATTTCACTACTTTGTCTAATTTAATTAATTTCAATTAATTTGTCTAATTTAATTAATTTCACTAATTGCACTAATTTAACTAATTCCAACTAATTTAGTTAAATTCACTAATTTCACTAATTCATTAATTTCAACTAATTTCACTAATTTCAAATAATTTGTCTAATTTAATTAATTTATCTAATTGCACTAATTTAACTAATTTCAACTTGATTAGTTTAATTCACTAATTTCGATAATTCATTAAATTCAACTAGTTTAGTTAAATTCACTAATTTCACTAATTCATTAAATTCAACTAATTCACTAATTTAATTAATTTCACTAATTCACTAATTTCACTAATTTCAACTAATATTAATAATTCATTAATTTCACAAAATTCACAAATAATTCACTAATTTACTAATTCACTAATTTCAACTAAATTCACTAATTTAACTAATTCACTAATTTCACTAATTTCAACTAAATTCACTAATTTAACTATTTCACTATTTCACTATTTCACTATTTAACTATTTCACTAATTTCACTAATTCCACAAAATTCACAAATAATTCACTAATCTCAACTCCAAATAATTCACTAATCTCAACTCCAAATAATTCACTAATTCACAAATAATTCACAAATAATTCAATAATTCAAATAATTCCACAAAATTCATAAATCCACAAAACTCACAAACTAACCTATTCCACAAAACTCCAACTAATCTCAACTAATTCCAATTGATTTAAACTAATTTCCACTCAAAAATTCAAAAACACAAATCAATGAAACAAACTCAAAAAACTCAAAAACTAACCGTGGAATTCGAAAATAAAACTCACCTGGGGCAAGGGGAGGCTGAGGCGCTGCGGCGGTGACGAACGGAAGCGGCGGCGACGGCTTCTTTGGCGAGGACGGCGAGGAGGCACGGCGGTTTGGGAGGAGACGAGACGACACCGAGAGTGAAAGTGAGAGGGAAGAAGACGATTCAGTTTTTAAATCTGACTCATCATGGCCTCATCGCGCAGATGCCGCAGCGAGCCAAATGGGCTGGGCCTCACCGCGGTCTCATCACGCACGTGGCCGCAGCTGAGGCCCACCATTTGGCTCACTGCGGTTGGGTACGTGGTGAGGCCGCAGTGAAGCCCACAAACAGCCAATTTCGAACTTTTCGTTTCCCCCCAAATTAATTATGCATTTGGATATTGTGGGGCCCACGCAAATTCGGCAAAAACTTACAATTTAGCCCAAACATCTTTGGAACTTACAATTTCACCCCCAAATTAATTATGCATTCAGATATTGTTTAGAATTACGAATTTAGTACAAATATCGTCCGAGAGTACAAATTCAAATAGGAGATATGCTACTACAAATCCACAGGAACGTCATCGTCATCGTCATACGCCTGGTCATTTTCCACATCGTTATCCACTTCAAGTATATCGGCATGGGCACGATGATCTAGTAATGACATGCTTTCATCAGGGGCCGGTCGTATGGTTTCACCAAGTGTTGTCGATTCTTGTAAAGGATGTTCCGTACCAATCTCGTCTGTGTCCGCATCGATTACAATGGCACTTGCAGATCAACACTTTCGTCTTTAAATCGGCGGGGTTTCATTTTGAAAACTGTCCCACCAGCTTTCTCAAGTCACGACGCTTTGAAGGATATTCGACGTATACCACTTGTTGGGCACGGCTTGCAAGAATGAATGGATCATCGTGATATAGTCGGGATGTGTAGTCGACATCGATGATCCCTGAAATTTTATCGGTGCGGATGCCTTTAGTGGTCGAAAACCACGCACTCAAGACCGTAAGATTATTGTTCTGCATCAAGAACAAGAATTTCGTCAATCCAGCCATAGAAATCTAAATAGTCCTGCGCATTTGTGTCCCCTGCAACGCAGACGCCCACCCGCGGTCCTTTTAGTTTCACCATGTTGTATTGTGTGAAACCTGTACCCATTAACATAGACACTGGGAACGATTTAGCCCTCATTCTAGGACCGCACGCCAGTCATATAGTGCGTGTGGGAGGACCGCCCGATTTGAGTCGGCTGCATGTAATTACCAATCAACATATAAATTTCGTACCGATTAAGATCGCAACAAATATAAATGAGTAAATAAATAAACACAAACTAACCACATTCTTGAACCAACGTGCGAACTCGCCACCGTAAGTTATCCACAGATCATCGTTCATTTCGGGAACCGGTCATGGGGACAGCTCGTTAAATCGATTCACGAATTGCTCCACCTCCCGACAATTCAAGAATGTATGTTTGGACATGATTTACTTCTTCAGAGACAAATCTCGAGCCCGAGCCTTCCCAAACGTTCTTGTAGGATGACTGAAAATCGATAGTCTCGGATCGTTAACAAGCTGCCGGAAAACTAATTTCGCTCCGTATGTGAGGGTTCACCCGTGTTCCTTGATTATCTTCCATGTAATGCTCACAAAAAAGCTACCTCCTGTATCGTGAACTTTTCAATGATCGAGCCCTCCGAAATTGTTTGTTCGCACATTTTGCTTTCAACTTCTTCATATTCCTTTCGAAAGGAAACATCCACCAATAGCCGACAGTGTCCGCAAGTTCGCAGTGCCAAGGTAGATGCATAGTCGATGTTCCATGGAGTCAAAGAATGATGGCGGGAAGATCTTTTCCAACTTGCACAATATTACGACGATCAATTCATCAAGCTTCTCCACATCGTCCAACTGAATATCCTTAGAACATAGTAGTCTAAAGAATTTGCAAAATTCTGCAATTACCATCCAAATGCCGCCGTGATGAAACCACGTAATGTAACGGCAGAGCTTCGCATGAACACATGACAATCATGGGTTTTCATCTTGTAAAAGTGTTGTTTGTCGTATTGACACATCGCCAATGTTAGAGGCATACCCATCGGGAAGTTTAACGATATGCTTCAACCAATTGCAAATCATCGCAATCGATCATCGCTTAACGTGTATAACGCCTTCGGTTGAAATGGTTTCCCGCCCGCCAATGCTCAAATGCAGTTCATCACGGATATTTAACTCCTGCAAATCGCGTCTCGACTGTGCATTATCCTTTGTTTTCCCTTTCACGCTCGTGAATCGTGTAGAAGATGTTATCAAAACAGTTTTTCTCAATGTGCATTACATCCAGACATGGCGTACTCTCAAGTCCGCCAATACGGCAACTCCCAGAAAATTGATTTCTTAACCCAATTGTGCTCAACGCCAAACTTGTCAGCCCTCATTTTGTCCCACGGTGTTCCGAATGCCGGGAATACAATCCTATTAAGATCCCTTAAGATCTCATGACCTGACTTATACGCACACGGATGACTACGGTCAGTTTGTCCCCACGATTCGGTATTGTTACGCAGAGCATGCCGACGTGGTAGAAATCTCCTATGACAGCCCCACCAACTGGTTTTCCGTCCATGCTTCAACGGAAAGCTATTAACATCGACCATGCAATATGGGCATGCAAGTCTTCCATGCGTACTCCAGCCCGATAGCATTCCGTACGCCGGAAAATCACTTATCGTCCAAAGCAAACATGCTCGCATAACAAAGTTCTGATTACGGTGCGCGTCCCAAGTTTCCACTCCCGTATTCCATAAAACTTGTAGCTCCTCAATCGGTGGACGTAGAAACACGTCAATGTTACGGCCAGAGATCGGGACTGGAATTAGCAGAGGCATGAAAGTGTACGGCTCCTTCATGCACAAATCAGCGGCGATTGTAAACAACGATGAATACCGCCACATCGAATACGATTGCCCTGCTTCGGACAACGGGTTAAAGCCATCGATTTAACCCCAATCGTACGCTTCGGTACTCGTGTGCGAAATCCGGATACATTTCGCCGACGTGTTTCCAAGCCTCACCTTGAGATGGATGTCCAACAAAGGCGATACATTTCCTCTCGCTCTAATATGATACGTCATGAACTCTGCGGTTTTAGGCAGAGTGGTAAAGCCGTTGTAGCCGCTCGATGATTGGTAAATATCGCAAAACCTTTTTCGGTTTCGGTTTCTTACCCGGGACACACACTTGATACCTATCCGCTCCACACACCCTACAGCCAAGAACTTGTCAAGCTACCGTAGAACAACATACAATTATTCTCGCAAGCGTGAATTATTTTATACGGTAACCCCACTCCTTCAACATAGCTTTCAGACTAAACATGCTTGTTGGCAACGAATTTCCTCCGGGTAATAGTTCATTGATATATCCGATCATCTCGGAGAAAAAGGCATCGATACGTTGTGTTGACTTTTCATACTCAACAACTTCGCTACAACCGATAATTTGGTGTACTTATCACCACAACCTTCATATAGAGGTTTTGATGCATGCTCCACCAGTTCAAAAACCGCTGCGCCCTTTCGTTTGGCACTTGGGAGCTGAAACGTCCTCATCGTCATTACTCTGATCATTTTCAAAATTATTAGAGTGCTCATGAAACCCAAAAGCGTCACGAACCATTTCTTCGTAAGTCGGCCGTTCTTGGCTACCATTAGAAGAATTATGTATTCCAATACTTGTACTTGCGCGATTTGATGATGTCGACGCTACTTCGTCAAAGCGATAACCTCGATAGACACATGGATTGATCTCAGGGCGTTCCCCATGGCAATCCCACACATGATAATTGGGTGTAAATCCGTCTAACAGTAAATGATTGCCAATTGTAATTCGATCATAATAGTATCTATTTTTACAAATTGTACACGGGCATTTCACCAGCTTCTTCTCCATTCGATTTAGCAACAACAAAAGCGTAATCCAAGAATTCCTGAAGTCCGGTGAAAAATCTTTCACTTATATAGCGAGTCCCTTCCTCAAAGCGCCGATACATCCAACCACGTTCTTCGCCCATTTACGGTCTTTCCTATATATGATCGTTCATTCATCAATAAAAACAATAAACATGCACAATTGATATTCACATACCATTTTCGCCTAATCCAGATGCAGGTGCATGGGTCCTATCCTCGTTCATAAAAGTACTATTAGTGAATAAACTTTTATCGTTGCGTACGTAAAGCGTAATTACATAAATTTCGGCAAGATTTTCGCCTTAGTTCCACACTATACCATTTCTCCGAATATTACTCCTGCAATGTATAACGTGGAACAAGACGAAAATGCGACCAAACTTATGTAATCCGCTCGCTTTTACATACACAACCATAAAAGTTTAATACACCGATAGTAAACTTTTACAAACCGTCCAACTTGGACAATCCATGAAAACTCAGACAATAAATTATTTCACACCGTTATTCCAACGTATTGAAATAAAGTGTAAAAATATATTCTTACAAGTTTTCATGACAGAACTACTACTACCTAATTTAATTAAATTACTTAAAAGAAAAAAATTACCAATACATAACTTAAATTGAATTAAATGAAAAACTATATAACTATAAATAAAGAGGGAAAATATTTATTACCTCGCAATACACCTAAAACCGAAGGTACCGCAGCTTCCACCAAGTTGAAGTTTAGAGAGAGATTTTGCGAAGTGCGGAATGAGTTGAAGTTTAGGGAGGAGATTTTGCGAAGTGCGGAATGAAATGAATTGGAGGAGTGGGGGTATATATAGAAGAGTCTACTGCGCCACGTCCCAGCGATGCGCATGATAGGGATGGTGGTAGGTGGGGCACGTGGTGCGCGAGGGCTTACTGCGACTAATCGCGATCTGACCGCGATGCAATCCACATCGCGCTTGATTCGTTCGGCTGAGTCGTTCATCGCGGCCGTTTCATGATAACACCGCATGAAAATGGTCCTCCACGTAGTGTGAAAAGCCCAAAAGAGACCTAAAAGTTAACAACTACTGGTAGAGGCAAAGCAGTTGACACCTGGATATTATATATATACTACCACAAAAGAAAGTAGCTGCTTGATCATGGTTTCATTTTCATATGAACCAATATTAATTCCACATTTACCTGAATTATTGAAGAAAAGACCGATACCAATTATATGGTGCACATATGTGTAGGTACACATAGCAATATATAGAGAAAAGATGTAGGGATAATTTAGACATTTAGTATTTTTTAGTGGATTTGGGCTGAAACTGTTTTGTAAATTAGGCATCTATGTGTACCTACACATATGTGTATCATATCAAGACTCAAAGACCGACGAGCATATAGCAGCATTTATGTTTCTTTTTTGGCTTTGAAAAGTGGGAAACATCTAAGACCGGTCTCTATCCGCCCAAGCATAGAAGAGCTAGCTAGTACAAATCATAAACAATAACAAACAACTGTGAAAAGTTGGCATGCATGCATGGACCACTCATTCCATCGATCCTAACTTCATGACACCCCAGCCAGCATCCCTAGCTAGCTCCCATCAAGAAGAAAAGAAATAGAAATAGAAATTAATCTGTATTTAAATTATTTTGTTATAGTACTTTTTATCTAGCTAGTTTTAGTCGACAATTTCCTAATCAACGAGATTGCAATGGAGTATCAAGAACTAACAACTTTATTTCTCTGGTATACATCTATCCAATTTTAGAATAAACTGCAAAGAAAATACTATCATACACTCCCTCCCACATAGGGTTAGGAGCGATCGAGGAGGGACATGGATACAGTAGATGTGTGAGGATAAGAATATGAAACGTCAAAATCAAGTCATTTCAATTAACAGACCGAATTGAGGGCTAATCGATCGATCGAGGACTCTCTTTCCTTCGCTTCGTTCCCTATCTTCCCCACCATAATAATAATTAATACAACTACGTACTGCTCTCTCTCTCTCTCTATGGTTCATTACATTACTCATGATGACACGCCCCCCGCACCAAACTCGGTAGCCTGCTTGCTTGCATCCAGACCCCAACCCCAACCCCAACCCCACCACTTTCTTTTCAGTTCCAATTCAATGGAATGTTTCTGCCTTTTCATGGTGCCTCTAATTCTTACGCACAACACAACTACACTACGTCCCTACACACTTTATTATGATCACTATATTTAACTTCCTTCACTCTTCCGTTTTAAATGGATTCTCGTTTTTAACTTTTTTTGTATAGCTAGATTAATATTGTCTTTTATCATTAACACATATATTTTTGTCATTATCTCATTTCAAACTCATTCTCACTCATCCGAATCCATTTCTTAGAATTTTTAAACGAGTGATTAGGGTAAAAGTGAAGTAAAATAAAAATCAAATTACAAAAATGTCATTTCATTGGGACAAAAATATTTTGATGTAGGGAGTGCGTAATTAATAATACTACTGATACACGTGATTCCCTTGCCATCTTGGCAGCTGGCTCTATGCTTATGCTTTGGTTTCAGCGATCACGATAATGTGAACAATTTTTTTTTAAAAAATAAAAATAAAAATAAAGCTAGTGTTTAATTACTACGTAGTACGTACTATATGTTTTATTTTCTGAAATGTTCGAAAAATGGATTTGGTACATTTTAATTTCAAGGGATTTTCCTTACATATTATCTTCACATTATTTATTTCTTTTTTATTAACACAATTTACAATAAAATTTATTTTTTTACATTAATATTTCTACAGTACATCCAAACTTTGACAACATCAAACGTTTTTAATTATATTTTTTAATGTTAAAGTTTAAAACTACGTACGCAAATCTTCTCCTTATCGATCTCCTTAATCGATCTGTGTGTTCAATAAATTAAATGTTTCAACATTTTTGGGAATAAGAGTGATAATTTCTACATTAATAAAATATACTCTTTTGCCATTAAAATATTACATCTTTTTTTTTCTTTTAGGAAGTCTGACTAAGCTTATAGAGTATTAATGATTTGTTTAATTTTACACATAATTGTACCGTATATATATATATATATATATCATCCTTATTTTAAATTTTTTATAATATTTAAGCACAACCTAAATAGAATTTAGTTGACCTGTCGATTGATTCTACACAATATTTAAATAATTTAAAATTCACCTTTTTGAATGGCGTCAATACAAAGAAATCACCAATTTCTAATATCTTAACTTCTACTAGCACTAGCTAGTAGCACATAAAAAGAATCCTACAATTCTAGTTGAATGGAGGGAGAGTGTCATGCAAAACTTTGTCAATGTATTTAACACCCGGGTGAATTTTTGTACACCTAGATCACTTGGAAAATGAGCGGTGAATATGTAATTGTTCAGTTAGTTGGACTTGGCCTTCCAGATTACATTGTAATTGAGTCATTTATAGTAGTCGGTGAAATTTCACTACATGGTTGATGAAAACTTGCATACCTTTGTAGATGGAGCTAGCTACCTCTTTCTTTGGTTCTTGGTGTTTTCTCAGCACAAAGGAGTACGCAGTTAGATCTCGTTGGAAGTTGGAACAAAGGCACTTGATGAGGTCAACCGAGCAAAGTTTCAAATGTGTGGAATCGAATAACGCAAAGCTAGCCCAGATAAAGGAATAATTAAGAGCACACAACCTGTGGCATATATTGTCACCTAACTTGATTATTGCCCTCGAAGATTTTTTAAGAGTTTTGCTACGGGTACATTCTTAATCTTCCTAAAAATCTCTCTACATTATCATATCATCCTTACTTTCCTGATTTTTCTAATTATCATCCACTCACTTATTAGTACATCATCCGTCACATCAGTAGTGAGAAAAATGAATGTCATTTTTAGTGACGTCTTGATGAAATTTTCCTCTACAAAATTATACAAAAAAAGGAGTTCAAAATCTAAGTTTCACTCCTCCAATTTGTACTTTAACAAGAAAATAAAATAAAAATCGATCTCTTCGTTTTCAGAAACATAAACTTTTTTAAAAAACAGAATTTACCAGCCTAATACAAATAAACTTTGAGTTAATTATGGACGAAACAGAATTGGTGGAAATAGAATTTAATATCTTGAATTGGTGGAATGTTAATTATAGACGTTTCCCTATCCTTAGTCAAATAGCTCGTGACGTTTTTGTTGTTCCTATCTCTACCATAGCCTCTGAAGCTGTCTTTAGTACAGGAGGTAGAGTTCTTGATGAATTTAGGAGTTCATTGGCAGAAGCAATTATTTGTTGTCAAAATTGGCTTCAGAGATCAAATCCTGAAGATATTGTTGAGCAAGCTTTGGTGGATTTGAAAATTATGGAAGAAGGTATTTTATTTTTCTTATGTTACTTTCTAACTTATCATTTCTGTTTTCTCAGTTGATGCATATGTTCATATAACTATTTTTCTTCATATTTTTTAAAACGAACAATGGGTAATTCTATCATTGATATATGACAGATTGATCGAAGTATTAAAGATATGACTGAGATTTGCTGCTACTACTTGCTGCAGCTGATTTATAGCTTATTTTTTATTGCTGATTTGTTGCTGCTAATTGTTGGTGGCTACTTGCTGCTGTTGATTGATGTATTGAACATTTGGCTATATGAATTTGGAGTTTGTGTAATGAACATTTGGCTACATGATGTTAGCTACTTGGCTTGTTTGCATCTTGCTAGTTATCTTTTAAGTAATTTCTCTAATTTGGACCTAGCTACAAGCTAGCTACATGATGAATCATGAATGAATCAAATAGTAACAAGAAAATGACAAAATTTCGGTTAATTTGGACAAAAACCGAAATAACTGAACCGAATTTGGTTCGGTTAATACGGTTTTAGGTGTAATTCGGTATCTAATAATAGATAACCGAATAAATACGGTGATTCAGTTTCAGTTAATACTGAAATTATAACCGTATGACTCCTAGTTAATGTTATGTGTAAACATAACGTACTTACTGGGATGGGGGTAGCGGCTCTGCCGCTCCCTTATCCGCATCCAAGGTAGCGGGATAAGCCGCATCCAAATCCTCTACCAAATTGAGCGCACCTTTCTCCAAGAGCCGCTACCAGGTCGCACCCAAATATAATTTTATGAAATAAAAAAATAAATATAAATTCATCTAATATTCATAACCCAAATTCAAAATCATCAAGAATAAACCCATAAATTCAAACAAACAAGCCTTCAATATTCACATACAAACTCATTAATTCAACCCAAATTCCTTATTTATCAAAATTTTATTATAAAGAAACATGTATAAAAAACAAAAATACAAAACAAAAACTCAAATACAAACTAAAACTAAAAAAACACCAAGAAATCCAAACACCCTAACAATTCAAATACAACCTAAAAACTAAAAAAACCTAGATCTGGAAAATCTTCGACGATGGTGGCAGTGGTTGCTTCTCGGATCTGGCTTCAACAGCGGCGGCGGTGGAGGTGGTCTCGAAATCTCGTCTTTCTGCCAGTGCCAACGCTTCATCTCTCTGTTTGCGAGTAACAGTGGTGACGACAAAAGATCTATTGAAGGTTGGAGAAAGGAGTGAGAGGTTGAAGAAAGGAGTGACAAGTTGAAGAAGTGTGAGGTTGAAGGAGAGTGAGGAAAATTTAGATCTGAGAGAGAAGTGTGAGGTTGAAGGAGAGAGAGTTTAGACTTGGGAAAAAAATTCGTCTGATTTAACTTGGTGGGAGAGCGGCCATCTTGCTACCGAATCCGCTACCACCATACAAAAATATTTGGTGGTAGCAACATAGGGTGTGACATGGTAGCGAAATTAGGGGGTATTCCCCTTGGGAGCGGCTCTCTAGTTTGTTGCCCTTGCCGCTATGACATGCACTTTGCCGCTTACTGACGTTCCTATGATGTACACCATGCGAAATTAGGGCAAGCCCAACAGCCTCCCTAAAAGTTTCTCCAAAATGGAGAAGTAAGAGTCATATTCTTCAAATTATTTTTGCTCTAACTCCAATAGTTTCTCCATTTTGGAGAAGCCTGCATTTATTACAACAATAAAATATTTTACATCTTTGACTAATAATTAATGAATTAATATTTTTTTATTTGAAACTGATTTTTGTATCCAATTAAATGTTGAGTTCACACCAATGAGAGGAGAGAGGGAGTGACTATTTATATATGTTGGAAAAGCAAATTTGGAGAAGGCTTTAAATTTTAGAGAATGCTCCAAATTTGGGGAAGGCTACCCATTTTTCCTTCTCCTTCCCCATTTTGGAGAATGAGATGGAGAATCTGTTGGACCAAAAAACAGCCCAAATTTCTCCAAAATTGAGCATTTCCATAAAATGGAAAACCTGTTAGGGCAAGCAAACATATTCCGGAGATTCTGGAAATTAACAAAAAATAACACATGCAGTTGAATGGCATTTAGCATAGTCGGAAAAAATCAGAATTAGCATCACTATTAGTGTATGTTTTTATTTTAAAAAACTAACTCATTTTTCTGAAAATTATTTTAGAAAAGTACTGTATATGAAAAAAAATTAAAATTAAAATTAAAATTAAACTATATTGAAATGTGACGCCACCTGATCAAGGATTCGTTGAAACTATTCTAACATTCCGAATACTTTGGAGATTGAAGACAAAATCCTAATGTCCTTAATGTTTGCTTATCTTGAGAAAGAGTAAAATTAAGCCAGGCATAATTAGTAAACTATTAATTGTTAATCACGCAACCAGAACAGACAAACAAGAAAGAATAAGGCGTTCACGTTCATGGAACAAAACTAGGATCTCAGGACCTATATTATTATATTCTTAACTTGAGTCCTGAGCTTTTCCTAATGCCTACCTAATAATACCATTTTACCCTTGAAAAGAAATTTTGAAGCATTGTAAACCACAGGAAAATGACAGATAAAAATAAATAAATAAATAAATAAAATGACAAACACTATATAAGTAATAATCGATCTAAGTGTCGACGGAAGAAACAATAACTCATCACAAATTCACAGAAAAAGTTAGGGCCTATCCTTTAGCGTGACAAGGAAATGGAATTTCCTTCCCTTACAAAGCTTTCTCGCGCAATTGCTTTGCTGCCAAATTATCCAAAAAGCAAGAGGAAACACAAATAATGCCTAGTCTCTTTTTCTTCTTCTCGGGTTCTCTGTGCATATAAAGGCCCAAGCCCAAGATGCACTTCCAGAACTTACAGTCAGTAACCAACCAAAAATGTTTACAAGTGACTGTACTTTAAACAACGATATCCCACACCACAAATTATCTGACAAAATATAATGACGGACAGACTCCATCAAGTGCATCCTTGCTGACCATGAATTGTTAAAACTAGAAAAAGCAACTTCCAAAGCCAAAATTAAAGAAGAAAACAAAAAAAGAGTAAAGTAATCTGCATGTTTAGTTATGGAATAGCTAGTTTTCCATTAGAACACGCAGTACTATGAAGTTATTAGCATCCTTAAAGTAAGCTATGATCACTTAAGACTTTTATCAAAGAAATTTTGGAAAAGTAAGTAAATTTCAGAATTGTTGCATGCATTCCAAATGCCCTACAGCTTCCCACGAGTGAGTGAGGAGGAGCCTCCATCCCAAGGAAAAGGATCTCTTCTGTAGAGAGATCATTAACTACTAGATCAGACTAAACAAGTTTCAGAATCAGTCCAAGAGTGAACCTGCTTTAGCAATCAAGAATCGCGGTTAAACTTTTTCTTTTTCCGGCCATGTATTGTGAGTCATTTGCTGGGCGGTTTGGTCCCCATGCTGCCGCTTGCTCCCTTCTTGTTTTCTCCAATCTCTAGCTCAGTGGATTTCCAAGTTCTGCTTTCAAAAAGAGAACAGATGAGAACAAAAACAGTGCTAGATAAATTACTGGAACTGCGCAATGAATAGCTAGGGATCATCTCATATGGGTACGTACCTACCAGTTATGTTCATACATTTTAGAAAGTTGACAACTTAGTAACCTCTCAACCAGTAACATCACCCAATAAAACAATCACTGATTGAAGATGATCTATATATATATATATATATAGTACCCAAAAGGAAAATGGTAGGGAATCTCCAGAAAGCTTGCTGCCCTCCCATACACCCTAAACTAATAATAGAGCCATTCAGTACAGCAAAAAGTGCTGTAAATGCCAGGACAACCCTCTGCAGTCTCCAGTGCTATAAAGCTCCTGCAATTGCCTACTGCCTCTGCCATGCACTGTAGTAATTCACTAAACTTTTGCGTCGACAAGTTTACTTCAGAAGCATGGAGATGTATCATAAAAATTCTCTAGATAGGAAGAGTTATGCAAGTGTTCACAAGCGTTTTAATTAAGCCTTCTCTTTTAAACTTTAAAGGTTCAAACTCAATACAAGGTACGCCTTGCAATCATAAAATCATTCCCTCGTAACAAAGCTGGTTTAAACGACTTATAGTTGTAGCTTGGAGTCACTGATCAGTAAGCCAAAGTGCTATTGATCACTCACTTTACCCTGTCAGACAGTATGCGTTTGCTGCAAACAACTATTGTTCCAACTATCAAATTCCTAATGAATGAATTTATGAACTTTGCACCTACAGGAAGACAAAAGTAGGGCAGCTAACAAGTTTCCAAAAGTAATAGAAACAATGCCAACGTTTCGCGAATAAGTAGTGAAGGCTAAAATATGCTCTTACTTAGTGAAAAGTCATACATACCCAGTACCCACCATGTTTGTGACAAACTCATAACTGAATGTCCTGCACTACTGTTCTGTCTGCATTAGAATCTCCAGCCAAGAGGTGGCAAATCACACCCCTGCATTCCAGAATGCTGAAATCTACTTCCTTTGGCGTCCTTTCTGTAAAATCAAGACCGAGTATAGCTGATCATTATGCTTCATTGGCGTTTCTTTCTGGATGTTACAAGTATCAGACAGATTCCGTAATATTTTCATGCATCAGTTTATCAAATCCAGATTTTCAATAGTTAAAATGGTTGGCTTCTATCAGAAATTCTAGTAATTTAGGCCATTGGCCGGATATGTGGATGAACGGTTCTCGCCTTAGCCAGAAGGTCAAGCTACTGTGCACGGCTTGGAAAACCAAAACCTCTACCAAATGCCCACATATTCAAAAGCATTCTCATCAGCATGCAGCGACATACATCTCAGAAGAGTTGAAAATTTCCCCTTCAGGACCATTCAGAAGTTACTAGAATCAAGAGGAGGACTACAAGAAAACAAACTGAACACTCATGTGGATAGGTCCTGATAACTTATTCAAAACTGTTCTCATCAGCATGAAGCGACATACATCCCAGAAGAAACGAAAGTTTCCCCTTCAGGACCATTCAAAAGTTACTAGAATCAAGAGGACTACAAGGAAAGTTTCCTGAAGGGGAATTAATTGAACACTCATGTGGATAGCTCCTGGTACCTTATTTGTACCATCCACCGTTATTTCAAAATCAACAGCATGTTAAAAAACAAAAGACAAAGGTAACGAGTTAATCTTTCAGTGTAAAGTGTTGAGGGTTCTTTTGTTGAAAACAATTTCTAAATATCTCAGATGAATAGAAACTATAGATCGCATGTTGAGCTGTCATGAATTCATTCAGAACCTAAAATAGCCACTAAAACTTCTTCATTTGAACAGTCTTTTATTGTGTCTAGGTACAGGTTGACTGGGATGTTAAGCTGTCTCATTATTCATATGTAGGAAGGTTTTGATAGGAAGGGTATCCGTTGTAAACCTTCCCACTATGCTTTTTGCATAAATTATAGTGTAACCTAAATTTAAACAATTAAATTGATAGAATATAAATATAAACATTATACCACCAATTAATCCCAGCATAGTTGGGGATTAAGGTGCAGTATAATAATTTTGAGGTTGACTGGGGTGTTGGGATTTCTTAGTTTGCAAGTCAACCAACCAAAGTTAGTATTCATCCTACCAGAATCTGCCTCCTTCAACCATTGCACATGCATCAGCATTCTTATCAAGAATCACAGTACGATGGAAGAGCTATGTGTGCTTAGCAATTTCAACCGGTCAAGATGACAACTCCTCTTTGCATCAAATAACATCAAGTATAAATAGATGCAGTTAAGAATGCTGGATCTGGATTGGAGGAGTTTATGTAATGAAATGCGATCATATTTGGCATAAAACTAGGAGAGACTTCAATACTTTCATAACAGACAAACAAACAAAAAACAAAGTGCTGAGTAGACAGTGCCCACTGCATACATTGTCTATCTACATCCTGTCCTCGTACTTCACCATTATAGACTTTGATAAAAAGGACTATGATCCCTTCCAACTTCCTTTAGTCAGCTTAGCTATCCACTCTCCTTTCCTGCATCACTCAAGAATCAAGATTCAAAAGAGAAATTGTGACCCTATATTAAGTCCTAGACATCAGATGTCATAAAAAAAGGTTTACATCGGTGGATCTGTGAAACTATCTTCCTTAACTTATCCAAGTCCCGCTCATTTAAATACTTGAAATGTAACCATCTTGTGAATGTACACTATAACAGAAAATAAGTATAAAACATATCTGATAAAAGATTGCAAACTGCATACGTAGAACTGATAGAAAGAACATGCTATACCTGTGCAGTTAGGGATGACTTCCGAGTCAAGAGTTACTTGCATTGTTTAACTATCAAAGCAAAAATCCTGTAAATAAGAATAAGAAAACGTGATGCCTACCGAATCGAAGTAGCAAAGAGTAAAATGCTCAATCTCTTGTTCAGAAGAAACAGAAGAATCCACATCGTCGAAACAAGAGCCAGAATTCCATTTTCTCATCGGCATCCGATTCGTTGCTTTGAAATTTTAAGGAATTGTTTGAATAATCAGATATCCATTTTGACATGCGACCAGTCCCAAGTAAATCCGCAGATTAAACTAGCCACAATCGGCGAAACAACTGAACTGACCTCGACTCTAAAACGAACCGATTTCTACGACGGAGAAAAAAATCTGCAGAAGAAAATGTGAAAATCTCTGGAAAAAAAGGTGCTACGGCAGGCATTGGCCTCCGATAACACAGGCTATCGAACAGAATCAACTAGGGATTCAGCGGAGATTTACTCGCTCACACCGGCCGAAGGTGTTGCCGGCGACGGAGGTAGCAGCGGCTCCTCCATGTCTCATTCCCACTCCCGACTTACTGTTGCGACGTTAGAACGATTACGCCTCGTCGCCGATTTGATGTATCTGTCTCTGGAGTTAAGCGCGCGTTCCATTCTTTCAAGTTTCAACCGCGTTTACGCTCTTAGAAGAAATGTGCATAAAAAGTCCCAACATTTCTTAAGTTTTAACGCTCGATCTCCAAACTTCAAGAATCCCCGAAAAAGCCCTTGGATCTTGATTGAGTAATACTGGTAGAGTAGATTCATAAAATGAAATAAGCAGCTTCTTGATCGAATAATGGCATGGGGATGGCAGGTGCCTTTTAGTGTGAACGCGCCGTTTGACGTTGATGAGGAACGACATCGTTTCACTGCAGAACCCAGCTATTATTGTAATGTTGCACAACGGACAACGGTTGTGCAACAGCCAACAAGTTAGTAAGGAGACAAGAGGGAAGATAGACTAAGGGAGAAGAGAGATTAGGGGGCTTCAATCCTTGAGGTTTAGGAGAAAAATTTTCACCAAATTTGTGATAAAATCACCCACTAAAATTCATCCCACCCCATTTAGTCTCTCAAATCTCACCCACCCTCAGGCCCTCACCATGGTTTTAAAAACCGGACCGGCAATAGAACCGTTCGAGCACCGGTTCATGGTCTCGACGGTTCAATCATTTGGACCACCGGTCCAACCTGTTATTTTTTTAAAGTTAGTTATCATCCCTCATTGTTTAGAATTATCATGAAATAATCTAAATATGAAATAATAATGCACATTTTTTATATTAAAATAATAATTTAAAATACAAATTAGTCATTTTATAATAAGGAAAACAATATTCTATATTTTAATTAATTATGTCATTGAAAATAATAATTTTAAATAACTGAAAATTATTTTGTATATTTATATTATAGTTTAAAAATGTTTTAAAATATATTATGAGAAAATATTAAAAAAATTAATGTGTTAAATATGAATTTATAAGTAAATGTGGAATAAATTAAAATTAGTGATAAAAATTTGGGAGTTTTTGACAAAATTTTTCAAAAAAATGCAAAAAAAAAAAAGAATCACCGATTTCCGGTTCATCGGTGCTTCCGGTTCTCACCGGTTTTCCGGTTTTGACGATTCTTGACCAAGCGCCTAAAAACCGGTTCGCGGTCCAACCGTTCGACCGGCCGGTCCGTCCGGTTTTGAACGTGGCCCTCACCGATCCTTCACCTCCCCAACCCTTCACGTACGAGCTCGCCGGAGTTCGTTACAGGCGGCGGCGGTGACGGATTCCGGCGGCGGTTCAGGTGGCGGTTGGTGCGGAGGCGGATGGGGAGACGTTTGGCGATGGTTTCACAGCGAACGGAGCTCCAGTTGGAGAGAAAACGGTGTCCGAGCAGGCAACGGTTCCTTGCTGTGTTCTCCTCCGTTCGGGCACCTCCGGCGTCGAGGGATGGCTCTCCTGACTCGTGGTGGTGCGGCGGTGATGGTGGAGTTGGAGTTTGGAATCGAAAGTGTTAGAGGAGAGGAGGAGAAGATGGAGCCGGCGGTGCTGCTTTCCGATTCTCTTTTTCTCGACCGGCCGTGGAAAGACTTCGCCTTGACGGTGGTTATGCAGAGTTATCTCGACGGGAGTGTTGATCCTCAAGGATGACGAGACACCGAGTTTGAACACGATTTGCAGTTGCTGCCGGGTGGGAGGGCATGAGTCACGTTCGGATTCTCACGTTCACGACTCCTTTTTTCACTGAAGGTCCGAAAATTTTGCTCATAACTCACCGAAAAATTCACTCCTAAATTGCAAGGATTGAAGACCCTATTGTTTAATTCCTTGTTGTCATTTCCCCTTGTTACCATGAACGTTAAATACATGAAATACCCTAGAACATTAATTACTATAATACCTTAGAATTTAGAATATTGGGCTAAAAGTCTAAAACATATGACTCACATAACTAATTGTAATTTATTGGCCCATCACACTACCACGGTCTGCAACATTTCCCACCCCTTGAAATTGGTCTTGCCCTCAAAGCCTATATATGAATAGATCTAGATTCAGTAGAGATATATTTTTCACTAAAAGTTTTGATATAAAGTAAATTGACAATATGCTTCTTCCTATTCCAAAAGGCATTTGGGATAGAAGCACAAACTTCATTTTCTAGTTTTTCTTTTATTTTTTTGAATTCTTTCTTTTGTAGCAGATTGATTAATTTCTTCCTCAATTCTTAATCCTTTAATCTCTTGAATTAGAAAATTATATTGCTTTTGCTTTGACTGAAGTAAATTAATAGAAGTGGGTTTTTATAAAGGAATCTCTTAATATTTTTATGTTTTTTTCTTCTATTTTTGAATTCTTTCTTTTTTGATTTAAGGTAAATTAATCTCTTGAATTCTTAATCATTTGACTGAAGTAAATTAATAGAAGTGGGTTTTTATAAAGGAATCTCTTAATATTTTTATGTTTTTTTCTTCTATTGGATAAGTAAATTTGAATTTTATTTCTCTTCCTAGAATATTGGCAATTATGTCAGAAGGAGTCACTTTGAAAGGATATAGACGGGTGATAAAAGAGGTTCCTAAAATCACATTAGTGTTTAAATTTTTTATTAATATGAAAGGCATTTTAAAACATAATCCTTCATTACAAATTTTTACATTACTCAGTTTGTAATTAATATGCAAGTTTTGACTATTAGCAGCATAAAGAATTTCTTTTGTTTTTACAAAATATTTGGTTGGGATTAATCCTTACAGTATGCAATTTTGATCAGCTCCAGTATCAACTAGGGCTGTAGTATTCAGATGATATTCGTTGTTTATTATTAAATTTATATGAATGAACCATTTATGGTAATATACTTTTGAAACAACATTCAAAAAGGAATCTATTTGATTTGAAGGTTCTAAGGATTCATTTTTATTCAGTCTGTTGGAAATGTAGACAAGTTGGTCATTTTGAAAGTGATTGCCAAATGAAGAATAAAATTAATACATTAGAAATTTCTGATAAATTAAAAGATCAGTTAATAAGTTTAATGACATATGATTCTCCCATAGAATATAGTCAATCTGAAACTTCAGATAGTGAAGAAGAAGAGATTCCTTATATTAATGAAATCCAATCAACTGATAATTCTGAAGAAGAATCTGAAGATTCTAGTGCTAATGAATGTTTTGAAAAATGCAATCGTTGTAATATGCTCTCTACTAATATAGATTCTTTACATGAAGCAATAATCCAAATTGATGATTTAGAAAAAAAGAAAAGAAACCTTTTTTAGCATTAAAAGGAATATTACAAAGAGACAAAGAAGTAAAACAAAATTCACAACCAAAAAAATTCAGTAACATTTCTGAAGTAATAAAAACTTATGGTAAACAGCAAAAGGCAGTTACCATACAAGATTTACAACAAGAAATTAGTAATATAAAAATTGAGATTAAAAAATTAAAATTACAAAATCAAAACATCAAAGAAACCTTACGTATAAAAGGATTACAAGAGTCAGATAATTTACAAAGAGAAGAAGGAGAATGTTCTAATAAAAATGAATCCTTAGAACCTTCAAATCAAATAGATTCCTTTTTGAATGTCGTTTCAAAAGTATAATACCATAAATGGTTCATTCATATAAGTTTAATAATAAACAACAAATATCATCTGAATACTACAGCCCTAGTTGATACTGGAGTTTATCAAAATTGCATACATGAAGGATTAATCCCAACCAAATATTTTGAAAAAACAAAAGAAATTCTTTATGCTGTTAATAGTCAAAACTTGCATATTAATTACAAACTGAGTAATGTAAAGATTTGTAATGAAGGATTATGTTTTAAAATGCCTTTCATATTAATAAAAAATTTAAACACTAATGTGATTTTAGGAATCCCTTTTATCACCAGTCTATATCCTTTCAAAGTGACTCCTTCTGACATAATTGCCAATATTCTAGGATGAGAAATAAGATTCAAATTTGCTTACCTTATTAAGAGGCTTATAATTAATCACTAATCTGGGAGCTCATTTTTCTAACTGTTGCGTTCATAACATAAAACATTGAGCAAGACCAAGGAGATTTTGATTTCCTTATTAATTTGTTCTATAGTAATTCATTAAGAGTAAAGTACATTTTTAGTCCCTTAGGTTCTGTGCGTGTCCTATTCTGGTCCACTTTTAAGAATTCGTCCTATTTCAGTTCTAAATGTTTGGTTTTCTGTCCTGTTTTGGTCCTACCGTTAATTTTTCCGTTAAGTTGGCTGTTAATTAAATTATTTTTACATAAATGCCCCTAAATATACAAACTAATTACACATTTAATAGATGCGTGATCACTAAACTTTTAATAAATATTCATATAAGTCCCTCTGCTCAGTTTTTGTTACGCCCTTCTTCTTCGATGGGCTCGCCGGAATCTGGGTTTCGCAGCGGAGGGGGCGGCGGCCCGCGGCGGAGCTCGACTTCCGGCGGCGGACTTAGGTCCAGATGGTGGAGAACAGGCCGATGGTTCCAACGGTGGTGGTGGGAGCGGCCGAATGCGGATGGAATGACGGACCGAAGCAGTTAAACGTCGAAACGGGCGGCGGTTTTTGTCCGATTTCTCCTTCTCCGGTGCAGCTCCGGCGACGCGAGATGGTGGGCTAGCTTCGTATCGTCATGGGGGAGGTAATGGTAGTGGGTTTTGGAGGCGAAAAGGGCTGGACGAATCCGGCGAATCCGACGAACGAATCCGACGAACGAATCTGACGCCGACGAATCCGGCGCCGACGAATCCGACGAGTCCGCCGCATGGGTTTTGTCGATTGTTCCGGCGCCGACGAATCCGGGACACTGGGGAGGCAAGGGAATCCCAGGATTACGGAAAGGCTGGAGAAGAAAATGAGGGACAAGGGATGTGATCAGGTGGTCATTCTGATGTCAAAGATCAGTCCAATGCGCATTGCCTTGTTTGAGGATTCTGTGGATGCTTGGATTCAGATTGCTTGCCCCAGGCTTTCGATCGACTAGGGTGATGCGTTTAAGAAGCCCCTCTTGACCACATTTGAGGCAGAAATTGCACTTGGGTTCATACCAGGATGGTGGGAAAGAGGTGTGGTAGGTGGTGGTGAAAGTATTAGAGTTTAGTTGTAGGGATGAGATTGATAGATTGTTATAAATTTAGGGACTTAGTTGTAAATTAAGTTATGGGTATTTTAGTCATTTCATTAATCTAACAGCGTATTTAACGGAAAAATTAACGGTAGGACCATAATAGGACAGAAAACCATAACTTTAGAACCAAAATAGGACGAATTCTTAAAAGTGGACCAAAATAGGACACGTGTTAAAGCTAAGGGACTAAAAATGTACTTTACTCTAATTCATTAATCTCTTTTTGCAAACCTTTTTCTAATTCCTCATTCATATGATGAATAGATCTAGATTTAGTAGGGATATCTTTTTCATTAAAAGTTTTGATATAAGGTAAATTAACAATATACTTCTTCCTATTCCAAAAGACGTTTGGGATAGAAACAATATATATATATATATATATATATATATATATATATATATATATATATATATCAGCCCATAAGACTCATGTAAGTTTTAAAAGGCATCTACCAAAATTCTGAGTACACACCATGCATGGTAACGTCAATATTGTGATACTTAGAACAACAGAAAGTTCATAACCAATCTGCCCACTTCCCACTACAACACACTTCCCACTACAACAGCCTTTCCATTTTTTTCTGTTTGAATTGCTTCATCCAACTTGTCAATACCATCAATTTCTCGCAAGTAAAAATTGTTCTTAGAATCGGCTTCTTCAACACCAAAATCCGTCAATCCTAGTATGATGGAGCCAGTTGCATTGCAGTGATCAGTATTTGATACTTCAAGGTTTCTCCGGCATTGTCACTAATAGGACTACATGCAACAATAGCCAATCCAATAGCCATGGTGCTCAAAATGCCTAGGGCAGCTGACAGAGACTCACCACAAGTAGGGATGGCAGTGGGTGGGGTGGATTGAAACCGTAAACCGCGGATAACCACCCGTTTCTGACCGGTTTAACCGCGGTTTTTATCTGCAGTTGCAATTTTGTTTAAAAACCGTGAGGTTGGCAGTTTCGGATAACGGATAGAGGGTATCTGCACCGCGATTTCACGGATATCCACTAACCGTTAGAATATACAGATTATTAATTACACTAACATTTTCTTAAGCCGATTATAAGCTAACCCTTACAGCCCAATTCTTCAAACATCCAGCCTAATCCAATTATTTTTAAATTGCTCCAACCCCAATCTAAACAAAACTATCTGTACCTATCCATTATACACCACACGCATAATCTTCAAAGGAATTTGCCTATAGTTATCTGTACTATTGTTATCAAAGAAGTTTGCTCACAGTTGTGTGCAAAAGTTTCTTATCTTTCAGGAAATTTTTTTCTATTATTTTCATGAACTTATTTGGATATTATTATGTATATTTTTATAAAATTATTGATATTTAGGTATTTATAATGTATTGCGTTAATAACCGTGGATATAACCGTTAACCGCGGATAGGGAAAAAACCACGGATTGCGGTTGGCTGTTTTACCCCTACCGTGGATTATCCGTACCGTTGTCATGGCTAACCACAAGTGTATGGTGGTCACAAGTAATAAAATCGGAAGTATCGGGTCGAACCACAGGGACTTGTTTTATGTGTATTTGTGTGTGAATTACAACTTATACACTAAGGAAATGATTGAATAGTTGGTGAGGATTAAACTAACATATGATTGAATAGTTGGTGAAGATTAAACTAACATGCAAGAAAGAACGATAATTACATTGATTAAACAACTAGAGCAATTAAACTAGAGCTAGAACTTAAGTGATTAAAAAATACAATTAACTAGATTATCTCTTAGGAATTATTGATCCACTTAGACTTTAGGTGTGAATAGCTAGAATTACCTATAACTCTTACTTAAGTTCATGTAGGAGAATGTATTAGGTCTAAACTATCTCTCAATGATGTCTCGTTTCCTAATTTATGTTTTAGTAATCTATTCTCCTATTATGAATCGTCGCTCTATAATTAAATCTAGCATGCATTTCTCTACGGTCTAGTACAAGGTGTTTAATCAACTAATCACAGAGAAATCCAAACATAAATAATAAGTAATAAACATAAAACTAGCATAATCAACTAACCCAAGTCTAAGTTTTGCTAATTCCCAAGAGATAATATCTAAATTAGCTACTTAACATGCTTAAATAACTAAATTAATGCTGTAAATAAACTAAAGGGCTTAAGTGAAACAAGAAAACTTGTTGGGTGGCATGAAAAGGAGTTGAGCCCAAAATCATCTTCTTCAAACTTCAGTTCGCAGACGCGAACTCGTCAACTTCCATAAGCTCCACCTTCGCTGCTCCTCCATCCAGCTCGCCGGAAAGGCTGGCTCGAGACCAGAGAGAGAAGCCTAGGCCTTGGTAACTCCGCTCCGGTCTTCGACGAGCTCCGATGAAGCTTGCGTTTTTTGGTCCCAAACCTCTCTCTTCTTCCTCTCAAGTTTGCCTCCAAAGTTCGGAACTCACTTTCTGAGATAGAGCTTTCCCTTTAAGTATGGCTTTTTAGACAACAATGACCATGATTAATTCATTAAAAGATCAATGGTCTGTGTTGATTCTCGACTTCAGTTGATCACCTGGCTTGGTGTTCACCAGAAAATCACATGCTCAGCATCCTGCAGCTTCACAGCTCCCTGGATTCTAGTCGATCAATAGGCGATCGACTCACTTACCCTGGCACCAGACTTTTTGATCGCCAGACGATCGACTGATTCAACTCCAGTAAGGGTTGAGATCCCTGGATTCTAGTTGACCACCCGCTGATCATCTAAATGAAAAGTTTACCCCTTTTAATCCTCTAACTTCTTCTTTTGTTACATTCTGTTCCAAAATGACTTGAATTGCCAAATTGAATAACTTTATGAGAAAAATAACTCAATCTTTAATCAAATCAATTAAATATTTCCTCCAAATCAAAACCTAAAATCTCATCAGCAGCCAGCCACAGTTATACCATATATAGCAGCAAGGCTGAAACTAACGTAAATACTGGCTACAATTGCGAAAATTGGGATGATGGTAGACTTGTACCCCAATGCTATGCCAAAATAACATTAGGTGGAGCTCCAATATCATGCACTATTTTAACTCTATCAAATATATTAGAATAAATCCTCCCAAATTGAACCAGCAATTTTAAACTCCACATAATTTTTGCATGTACCTCATTTTGCACAATTAGTATCTGAAACATGTGTGTTTCCTTTGTATCATCACTACTCCACTCACTTGCCATGGTTTTGTCGCTGGGAACAAGCACAATAAATGATCTCATCGTAACTTGTTTTGATGGATCATCGAAGCTGTCTTGCTCACTCAAATGAAGGACTTTTACCAATCATTCACTCATTTGATAGGAAATTCCTCGCCTTTTAGGAACCAACACCAGCTCTCAACTGTCACTGATCCATAGCGGAGCAGAAGCGTAGTCCACGTGGCCAACAGTGTCATTTGTTGCAGCCGCTGTAATGACCACCCTCACTCTTGCAGCATCTTCATAATCTTGTCTAGATACAACTCCACTCAACCTCACCTTCAAGAGGAAGAGTAGGTTTTCTTGTTCATGGATATGCTCGAACTACTCCTTCCACCTATCCCAATCCAATTCCTCACTCACGGTAGTATCTGAATTCGAAGAGAGTTTGAAGAAAGGGATTTTAGCGTTGCCCCTCTTCTTCGGACGAATCATGTCTCTCTGTAAAATATTGTCGAGCGGCTTGTGTGCATTAATTTCAAACTGTAGGTGGCCAAATTTGTTGGTTGCCTTCCCGAATTTGAATTTCCATTTCATCTGTGGTGTGTTCGGTGGCTTCTTTCCGGGCCATTCATTTGGATCACTCATGACAGGGACGATCGATGCGTCCTCTAAAGCAGTAGCATTCATGCTATTAAGAGTCGAAGGATACTTACTCTTGATCGTGAGAGCGAGGGTGTTGATTCCGTTGTTGCGGAGAGGGATGATCTTGTTCTTGGCCACCAGGTGCAACGGAACCGTTGTTGTTGGCAGGGGCGGTGCTGCAGCTGCGTTTTCTTCGTTACCGACTTGCGCTGTATGTACGTCAGTGATCGGAGAGCTTGCGGACTCCATAAGCATCGGAGGGAAGGCATCGTCAATTTTGGTCCTTCGCCGTCGATCTGCTCTAATTCCACGTTGATGCCCGCAACGCTTGCGAAGCGTTGTGAATCCAGAAACAGAGAAGATGGTGGGGTTGCCAAATCCTTGTGTTGAGAGAGTGAAATCGGCATCGATGGTGGTGGAAGAGCAATCAGGACTAGATAGGGGAAAGTGCGGGTGTTGAAATCAACGGGATTGGTTCTATCTGAGTGGAGAGGAGTGGTTGAATCAATGATGTTAGGGGAAAAGTGGATGAGGGCGTCAGGGGAGTGGGTTCCATATGATCGGAGATGACAGATACGATCGGTGTTGTGGTTGTTGAAGCCAGCGGCGCTGGTGGGGCGAAGGGTGAGTCAATAATTTCCTGGAGTTGGGCAACTCGTTCTTCCATGCGGGTAATTGGAGAATGAGACGATGTCAGTGCTGAAGGAGAAGGGACGAAGATTGAGCGTTCTCGGAGCTTTGCGTCAAGCTTGGAAAGGTTTTCTCCCAAGCGAATATGCCAGGCTTCTTCGGATTCCTCCATTGATGAACTCAACGAGAGCACCAATGTTGCACAACGGCTGTGCAACAGGTTAGTAATCGGAGACAAAGAGGGTAGATAGACCTAGAGAGAAGAGAAATTGTTTAATTCTTTGTCGTCATTTTCCCTTGCTACCATAAACATTAAATACATGAAATACCCTAAAACACTAATTACTATAATACCTTGGACTTTAGAATATTGGACTAAAAGCCTAAAACAAATGACCCACATAACTAATTGTAATTTATTGACCCATCACACTACCATGGTCTGCAACATTTCCCACCCCTCGAAATTGGCCTTGAGGATATACCAGCCCACTTAAGACCGATGTAAGTTTTGAAAAGGCATCCACCAAAATTCGGAGTACACACCATGCATGCTAACGTCAATATTATTGTGATACTCGCACAATAACAACAAAAGTTCATGACCAATCTGCCCACTTCCCACTACAGCAGCCTTTCCATTTTGAAATCTCTCAATTTGCCACTAAATTTCATTTTGAAGCTAAAGTGCTATCTAACTTTTGAAATTGGGTTAAAAATGCCACTGCTGTTAAAAACCGTTAAAAAATCCGTTAACTCTATGGTTTAATTACAAAAAGTGGCTTTGGGCTTGTTTCCTATTGTTTTCCTCGTGACCGAGTCATTCAACTCCAACCCCTCTTTTCCCTAAATCCGCCTCCCTATAGCCAATAGTTATCCTATCAGAACCGCCCAGTCGTAAGGAAGCCATCGGTGCCTTCATCTCCACCCGACGTCGTGTCGTTGGAGGACAGAGAAATCGACGTCGACCCGTTCCGACCAACTGCTCAACCCGGACGATCCAGGCTTCTGTTTGTCGCGCTATCATCGCCAACACCCTCACCGTCCGCCAGAGCAACGATCTGCGCCGCCTTCATCGCCATCGGACTGTCGTTCCGCCGTGCTTGGAGTTGCGCCGCCGGAGAGGAGCTGTTGCTGCTTCGTTTTCTTAGCTCAGGTAAGTACGTGTTCTTCGTCAACCTTGGTCACCATCAGAACCGCCTGGTCACGCCGGAGCTCCCCCAACCAGCTCTGTGGATAGAGATGCCCCGACCGGAGAGAATTTCAACAAAAATCGTCAACTCATTTCTAAGTATAACCGCTTTGATTCGTTGTTCCAGCCGTGCTACGCCGCTCCAACCACCATCATTGTCACCACAGGTCGCCGTCGAACCATCTCGGCCCAAGTCCGTTGCGAAAACTCGACCGCCGCCAATCCTAGATCCGGCGATTGTAAATGGTGGGGCAAGGTGGGACAAATTTCAATGTAAAATCATTAGGATCAAATTGTAGAGGTTAAAAACTTTAAGCACTATTTTATTTTATGTAATTAAACCATAGAGTTAACAGATTCTTTAATGATTTTCAACGGCAGTGACATTTTTAACCTATTTTCAAAAATTAGATGACATTTTAGCTTTAAAATGAAATTAGTGACAAATTGAGAAATTTCAAATACTTTAATGACATTTTTATTCATTTCCCACACCTCAAACATATGACCACATAGTTAATTGTAATTTATTGGTCATCACACTACATGGCCTGCAGCAAGCTTCCTCAGCAACGATTTTATTACATAGAGTCGGACGTTGAGACAACAACAATGGGTGTAGAACAAAACAATCACGTCATGGAGGAGGGGACACTAGAGATTGGCATGGGTATGTTCTAACTACTGCCATCTTAGTAGTTATCCCAAAGAGTGGCAATTAATCTCTTAGTTTATAGTGAATCTGTATACTTTTAAGGGATGTTAGATGTCATCAGAAAATGTTTATTTAATTGTGGTGTAATCATGATAGCATGCTCGGTAAAGTCTTCTGTCTGTGTTCTCTGTGTTGCAATCAGAATACAGAACAGTCTCTGGAGTTGCTGGACCTCTAGTTATCTTAGAAAAAGTCAAGGTATGTTACTCTTAACACTCTGGTTTTGCTTTTCCTTGTAGCAGTAGATTTAAAATTTAATGCCTTATTTGATTTTATTTTGCTAATGCACCATCAGGGCCCCAAATATCAAGAGATAGTTAATATTCGCTTGGGGGATGGAACAACAAGGCGTGGTCAAGTTCTTGAAGTTGATGGAGAAAAGGCTGTTGTTCAGGTAATGGGTGTTATATACTCCCTCCGTCCTGATTTAATAGATACATTTGACTTTGCTGTTTCAAAGTTCAACGTTTGACTCAAATAATTACTAAGAAAAATGGTGAAAAAAAATCAAAAAAAATATATTAAGAAAATTTATACTTCAAATTATGATATGGATAAGAATTATTAAACTTAAAATGACCAAACACTCATGAAAAAAATGATAGATTAAATACTGTGAAACAATGAAAACAAATGTATCTATTAATCGGGGACAGAGGGAGTATTGATCATCAATTGCTCGTAAATACTGGTACTCCAGATGTTTGCGGTATGGATTATTGCAGAAGAGTAAAGCATATGAGAAATTTCATGGTGTAATTCAATGTTTACACCTTCATACTATTTTGCTACATACATGAGAATGCTCAACCATAAAAAAATGAAAGAAAGAAAGTGAGAAAGGAAAGGAAAGAAAAGAAAAATGTGGGGAGATAGTTATCTCCTCAAGTGCTTGATGTGTTCAAGCTTGACACCATAATCCAATGCCTGTATGCCACTCAATATTGTTTTCACTTGAATATCAGTTTAATAATCTATTCTTTGGACTAGGTGTTTGAAGGAACTTCTGGAATTGACAACAAATACACCACGGTGCAATTCACTGGAGAGGTATGTGAATTTTGTGAGATATCAGATAGGAGTATGTAATACGGAGTATTAATTTTAATGACAAAGAAAGACTAAAATGTTTTAGCCAATGTACGTCCCTATATATATATGATCATTTCTTCATCTTTTTGTCACCTTTCAGGTGTTAAAAACTCCCGTCTCAGTAGATATGCTTGGCCGCATTTTTAATGGCTGGTAAACCCATTGACAATGGCCCGCCTATCCTGCCAGAGGCATATTTGGACATTTCAGGTTGGTGATTTTCCAGACCAAATAATATTTAATAATTGTCGAATAAGTTGCTTCTGTATTTTAATTTCCCGCATACCTGCTTTCATTTTAGGGAGTTCCATCAACCCTAGTGAGAGAACCTATCCCGAAGAAATGATTATCGAAGCCTCTCGCTCAAGAATTCCCGCACGTGGTACTCTCTTCTTCTGAGACCCAAGATGTCGGGAAGCACCGCGGATCTCTATTCCGGTTGCTTGTCGACTGAAAGATGGTAAACAAATAAAAGGGTGAGTCCTCGAAAGGACCCGGTAAGGGCTTAAGGTAAAAGTGCGGTTTGCCGGGCGACCATCTCGAACTCGCAAAGCAGAATATCACAACATATGCAAGTACATATAAACATAAAGCATAACGTAAATCGAGAATCCAACACATGCGGTCCAACCGCGAGCGACCCATGCGGCGGCCTCAGCGAGAGGTCGAATATCTGGTCGAGCGAGCAGATAGCACGCAGTGCAGGGGTCGCGAGCCCCAAATCCGTAGGTCACGAGCAATGTATCGGCACTCCGGTGCGGATACGCAGAATGTCGGCACCCCCGGTGCGGACCACAGGCAATGTCGGCACTCACAGTGCGGATACGCGAGAATGTCGGCACCCGCCGGTGCGGACACGAGCGAACATATAATAATAATATGAATACATAAACATAAACGAAGTAACATTACGATAACCATATATAGAATGAGAATAGGAACCCGGGCCTCTAAGGTCATCCGGCCTTGAAAGCAGAACAAACGTACATTTTACCAAATTAAGCCCTTACCTCTAAACGCGCGCCGCATGAACACTCGGAAGATCCCAACTCCCGACCGAAATGCACAACTTGGCTCCTACGGGTCCGCGCTACTCCACCAACACAGAATCAAGCTGTACAACCATAGTTGGATCAGAACATATCCAAACAAACCCCAGAAAACAATTCCCGCACAAACCCGCACTTTCCCGGAAAATTCCACAGAAAGCTCGGTTTCACAAACCGAGCCTGAACATTGTTATTCCAACACCCATAAACATATTCCAACCCTTAAACCCGCATTCCAGACACTTTTCCCGGTAAACTCGTATAAAACTAACTTTCTTATTTCTAACCCGAAAATGGTATTTCAAACGTCATAACACACCTACTTTCACCCACATTACCAATTTAGCATCCAATTCAATCAACACACACCACCAAGATTGAAAAAGAATCACTTCAACAATTTGGTCCTTAACCAATTTTTCACCACACTTCCAAAACAAACCATTCAAGCTTCCAATTAATCCCACTAATCACCAATTTCATTTCCTAACCAACATTACTAACCAATTGCATCAACACAACAAACCCCCAATTTTGAACAATTCGGCCTAAATGGGGATTTCTCACCCAACCTTCATTTCAATCCAAACAAAGTTCCATTAGCACTCTTTTATCACCAATTACAATTATTAAACAAGATTACTAACCAATTGCTTCAAAATCAATAAAACCTATTCATTCCACAATTCGGCCCAAAGAGTGGTTTTTAACCCAACTTGTTTTCCACCAAATTGAAACCATAGATTGTCTTAGAATCATGCAAGGAACAACATATCTCAAGCATGAATCAAGAACACAAACATACACAATTTTGGAAATTCTCACACAAAATCGGCACCCCTAGGTTTCCTCCTTCCATGGAGTTTTCCAACATTCAACCATAGATTCCTACTCCCCTCAAGCCCAAGAACAACATACTAAAAGATGGAAGGGAGAGGATCACTCTTTCAAGTAGACAAGAACAAACTCATACTTTGAAAACACCTTCTTTATCCACCCAAATCATGTCCTCAACTTGGAAAGAAGAAGAAAGGAGGAAGCTTACCAATTTAGGAGCTTTAATCCTTGTGATTTCAGCAAGAAAAGATGAAGAACTTGGAGCTTTGGATGAAGGTTAATGGCGGCAGAAGCATGGAAGAAGAAGAAGAAGAAAATGATTTTTCATTTATGCAATACTAGCCTAAATATATATATATATATTCTTTCCTTTATCCCATTCCTTTTCCATCATAAATAAAAATGGGACATGTGTCCCTTATCACACACACACACATGCTTGCTGCCGAAACTGATTGCTACTGCCCATGCTGAATACTTTTGATTTTTGTAGCCAATTACTAATTAGCTCCCAATTTCTCCGAAAGTTCCAATTCTTTTTGCCCAAAAATAATTACCGAATTCCAAAATTAATGAAACTCGGACACAATCTTCAGAATATTATAACATGCACAGAACATTTTTCAAAAGTTCATTTACCAATCCAGAGTGTCCTACCGAGCTCGCTGAACCCGAACCAAAACCCGACGTGCGAGCGTGTCAACCTGAACCGAAATTCCGTCACTCCAAAATTCTATAAAAATTCCCATAAATTCCATCTTAAATTCAAACACAACTTACCCCAAGGCCGTCAGAAAATTTCCATCCCGAGCCCCGGGATTCCCGTCCCGAGCACCGGTAGTCGCCCTAAACCGAACTTCCCGCCCAAAATAATAAAATCCACACCCACCACCGGGACGTTTCCACGACTCCAAAACTACAAACGGCTTCTCACACTGAGATCTCGAGAGCGCTACCGAGCCCGCTGTACGTCCCGAGGCGACCCCGACAACCCCCCGGCGCCAGAAAAATATTTTCGGCGGAAACGTCCGGGGGACCCACACGACCTCAAATACGGAAGGGTTCGCCAAAATGATACTCGGATAGGGCTCGGGAGCCGTCTGAACGCCGAAAACGTGACCGCGAGCCAAAACCGAGCCGGGTCACCCGGTCGCAACCCGCTCGGGGTGACCGTAACATTCTCCCCCCCTTAGAACTCTTGGTCCTCCAAGAGTAGCCTGAACCAACCAGACAGGTGTCGCTACCAACCAGAAAATATAACCATTCCTCTAATCCAGAACAATCGGACCACCGTACTGGTGCGACGGGAGTGGTAGTTTAGACTACCATACAGAGCCTCACGGCGTCCCACCCTCCGGTGCATCTTATTGCACCCGAGACAGATTGCCGGTATTTCTGCAGACAACCCCAGACGATGCGAACCTAAATCTAACCGATCCACAACAGTTATCCCGGAAGGTACCACATAAAAGCAAGCTTGATTGGGGGTAAGGCCAACCTAATAACTTACTCTGGAAACTCATGAGAACCGATAAAATTGGGGTAACTTGCCCCGCCTAACAAATCTTCTTGTTCCTCCGAACGGTGTTACCTCGATCAAATTCTATTACCAAACTCAGATTCCAGAGCCTACGGCGGCGGTTCGTACAAGCAGATGGTGTAGTCGTTCGCGGTTTTAATCGCGCCTATAACAATCTGATCTTTGCCGTAGACTCCTCAAAAGCTCGGGTTCCAGCTCGGCCCCATCGACGCATCTGTCCGCGATATGGTGTCATACACCTCCTCCCGCATAACGCCTCAAATGGTATCATGCCAATCGTGATGCAAAGCAATTGTTGTATGAGAACTCTATCAAAGTAATCGCTAGTCCCAAACTCCTCCAAAATCCAAAGTCATGATTCGCAACATATCCTCCGATATCGAATCACCCGCTCCATTGTCCGTCCGTCTGTGGGTGATAAGTTGTATTCGGATGGAGTCGCGTGCCCAATGCTTCATGAAAAGCAATCGAACCGTCTTTGTAAACGCGGATCACGGTCGAGATACAATGGAGTCGGTGCCCCATGTAATCGTACAATCTCACCGATGTAAAGCGGGCAAGCTTCTCCGGAGTGCAGCGGCCGAATAGGCGAAAGTGTACGCACTTTGTCACCGATCCACAAAACCAGATAGCATCATGATGAAACCGTGTCGGGCGGTGCGGTCAGAAAGTCCATCATAACATTACCCACTTCCCATCGGAATGGGCAAAGTCTGCAGTGTCCCTGCCGGTTCCTGATGCTCACACTGTTCGAGTGTGCCCCCTCTAAAATATCATTCCAGAACTCCTGATCCTCTGGTACACAGAGGCGGTCTCAGAAGTATGGCAATCCTTGCCTATACTGAAACGTCGGTAACACATAAACCCTTATCTTCCCCAGATAACTTCTTCAATACCAAATCTCTACCTTGCGCTTCGCGCATCCTATCAAGCCACTCAGTATGTATAATAAGTGTAATAACACGAGCACGCTCCCAGGCGCCACATGCCAAAGGCACGTCAGATCACTCTCCTCAGATCGGTCACCAACATTTCCTCCCTTAATTAAGCCGGTATACTTCCTGCTCAGAGCATCGGCAACCGCGTTGCCCTTGCCAGAGATGTACCCGATGCAACAACCATAGTCCTTAATGTATTCGAGTCATCTGCAATGCCTCATGTTAAGCTCCTTTTGCGTAAACAGATATTTCAGACTCTTATGGTCGGTAAGAATCTGAAATTTACTATCAAACAGATATTGCTTCCAATGCTTCAACGCATAAATCCCTGCAGCCAACTCCAGATCATGTGTCGGATAGTTCAGCTCATGCGGTCGTAGCTGCCCCGACCCATAAGATACCACAGAACACTCCTGCGCCAACACACATCCCAAACCAGACGTGGAAGCATCCGTATAAATCACATACGGTAAGTTCGGATCTGGAAGAGTCGGAATCGGAGCGTTAGTCAACTGCCGTTTCAACTCCTGAAAATTCTGCTCACACCTATCAGACCAGATATACGGTTGACCCTTCTTGGTCAACTGCGTAAGCGGAGATGCCAGGATAGAACACCCTGGTACAAACCTCTGATAAAATCCTACTAACCCCAGAAAGCTCCTAATCTCCCGTACCGTGGTAGGTTGTTTCCAGTCCCGAACTGCCCTCACCTTCTCTGGGTCCACAGACAGACCATACTCAGATATAACGTGTCCCAGAAAAGTGACTTTCCGAATCCAGAACTCACATTTGAGAATTTAGCATACAGCTGATATTCCCAAAGTGTCCGCAGAACCACTCTCAGATGATCCCGATGCGAACCCTCATCCCGAGAATATATCATAATATCATCAATAGAACCACGAAATAAGTCCAAGTACGGTCGAACACCGTGCATCGGATCCAAGAATGCTACGGAGCATCGGTCAGCCCGAATGGCATGACCGTAACCCCAAAGTTTCCATACCGGGTGCGGAAAAGTCTTAGGTATGTCCTCTTCCTTCTCCCTAAGCTGAAAATACCCGGATCGGAGATTAATCTTTAAGAAAGCCCTCAAACCCCGAAGTTGATCAAAAGATCGTTAATCCTCGTAACGGATACTTATTCTTCCCAATAAAAGCATTCAACCGTCTGTAATCAATACAAAGTTAGAGTGTCCCATCATTCTTCTTAACAAACAATACCAGGCACCCCACGCTGAAGTGCTCGGTCGGACGAAACTCTTTTCTTTGTAATTCCTCCGATTACTTCTTCTACTCCCGCATCTCGAAATAGGCATCCGATAAGGAGGAATAGATATCGGGCGATGCATTGCAGTGGATCTCAAACATAATTTCCCGCGACCGAAACCGGAAACCTTTCTTTTTCAACCTTACGGACCTCGAATCTGTCAATTCAAGCTGAATTAGCAACTTTACCAACCACACTACCAAACTACACCCCGACCCAAAATCGAAAATCCGTGAATTTGGTAAAATTCGATTTTCCGCGAAACATCGAATTCAGAACCGATTGAACATGCAAGAATTCACTTCAATAATCACAAATCAATCCACGAACACATCAAATTCAACGAAATTTCCAACATAATCGATCAAAATTCGGCCAAAAGGTGAGTTCTCACCCGTGTTGTGTTTCCAACGATCCAACGTTATTTCCCTAATCCTTACCTACCCAACATCAACATATATGAACCACACAATGATCCAACGGTTCAATTCCATCAAAACGCAGATCTAAGCCAAGAACATCAACTTTCCAATATTGCCAAATACTGTGAGAATCGAACCATACCTCGAGAGGGCGTAGTACTCGAATTCTTGATCAACTTCCCGGTTGAACTCTCGGACCAAGAAGCAATCTAGAGCAAGCTTTGGAAGCTTGTAAAACACAACAATGGTGGCTTTAGAGAGGAAGAATTCGGCGGTGAAGAAGGAAGAAGAATACGTTTGCATTTTTGCAAGACTTGCCAAAACTTAAGTCTTGTAATAATAAGTCATGTGCTTTGCACATGACATCCTTTGACATCATAGTGAATCATAATCACTAGAAATAACAAGAGACCAATTCCAATACTTTCCACTAATCACATTTCGCCAAGTGTCACGGCTTGGCTGCCCAAAACCGCCTCAAACCGTATTTTCCGAGGCCGAACATTTTTCTTCACGAGAAAAATGTAAATTATATCCCGACTCGAGATCTTCCTCAAAGCGCAAATCGAGTCCCGGGTCACTCCGAGCCGTTTCTCCGCCTGAATCCCGAAAATCGTCCGACGGCAACCCCGGCCCGAAAAATATTTTCAGCGGAAATGTCCGGTCTGTTGCCGGACACTAGAAATCGAATATCGGGTCAATCGAACTCCGGTTCGAATCTGGAAGCAATCGGCCGGAGTAGCCGTTAACCCCGTGTGGCCAACCGGCTCAGAATAGCCTCCCTCCAGGAGTTTGTCAATTCCTGCAAACCAAGTCTCTAATACCTCGGCCCTCCTCGGCCGCCCGAACCTCGGGGGATTCAAACTCGAAACCTCTCCAAAAGACCAACCTCGACAGACTGGTGTCACAGATATCCCCGTCGTTGATAGGACCGACGAGAAGTCTAGGAGTCCTAGTGACCACGCTCCTGAGTCACTCACTTACCAACTCCAAAGTCAGTAGCGGCGGTGGCTAAAGTCTCGCTATCCCCACTGATCAAAATGCCCTTACCGTGGCATAAACAGATTTTCCCACTGCCACTCGCCCCCGAACCGGCTAGGCTGGCGGTAATACCAAATCGAGAGAGGGTCTCTACGGCGGCTAAGCCTCGGGGTGGTGAGTGTGGTTGTTCGAACCACAGGTCACACTGAACCCGTATCCTATTCCACGGAGGTGTGGGATCCCGATCCCGCCTCCGGTACCAAATCACGCTATCAACGCGTGTTAACCATATCTCAAAATTTCAGACCAAACAGAGTCCAGGACAAAAGTCGGTCACTCCTAATCTCTACGAAGCTAGCGGCGATTTTCTAAGGCTCTGTAGTGTAATGCAATGCATGATGCAAGGATTCTTTTGAATCCCGAAACTAAATAATAATCCTTAACATAGAATCGATCATGCTTATAATCACGGAATCACTTCATATAACACCCACACCTTCCATAATGCTCCAAAGAACCGCCACCGCTCCACACGCATTCCGAAATGGTTCAAATAAGGAGTTGATCGGGCTCCGCATCAACCACTCCGAATGTGGTGTAAACCAAGATAACTTGCCCTTCGAAGTCATCTTCCGCAGGTACTTAACCATGAACAGACTTATCTTACTCCAAAAGTCCACCCTCGGACTTGTATACTTGCCTTCCACATTTCATATCAAAACCAAACATACTTTACCTTTTTGGGTCACTTCGACCCGACCTGCTCTGATACCAACTTGTCACAGCCACCCCGCCCGGTTGCGGAGGCGGAGCCGGCCGCGACGTCGGAGAACCGGAACTTACGACGGAAAGCGCGGCAGCGGAGCATCGAGCTCAAATACAGAACAAACGAGAATCGACTAGCAACCTACAGAACCCATACATGGCAAGTATACATGATAACTCAACAAAATACCAACCAAGCAGTTCATGGTATACCAAACATCAAACATCGCAACAACCACAGAAACACTGAATTCATATCATAACCAAACCAATATAGGCAAGTCGGGGCTCCGCCCTCGACTCAGAAGGCATCAAAGGCAGAATATATTTCCGATCATATGGCATATACAAATTCATGATCTGATCTACATGCATGCAACTACAGCTCTGAGCCATTAAACAAAATCCTATAAATATATACCTAAGTGCGGAATCGAAGCCTCTCGCTCAAGAATTCCCGCACGTGGTGCTCTTCTTCTCTGAGAACCCAAGATGTCGGGAAGCACCGCGGATCTCTATTCCGCTGGTTGCTTGTCAGGCTGAAAGATGGTAAACAAATAAAAGGGTGAGTCCTCGAAAGGACCCGGTAAGGGCTTAAGGTAAAGTGCGGTTTGCCACAGGCGACCATCTGAACTCGCAAAACGAGAATATCACAACATATGCAAGTACATATAAACATAAAGCATAACGTAAATCGAATCCAACACATGCGGTCCAACCGCCGAGCGACCAGTAACAGACCCTCAGCGAGAGGTCAATATACAGATCGAAGCAGAGCAGATAGCACGGCATCGGCAGGGGTCGCGAGCCCCAAACTGTCGTAGGGTCACGAGCACGAAGTATCGGCACTCCGGTGCGGATACGCAGAATGTCGGCACCCTTCGGTGCGGACACGTAATGCAATGTCGGCACTCCCAGTGCGGATACGCAGAATGTCGGCACCCTTCGGTGCGGACACGTAATGAACATATAATAATAATATGAATACATAAACATAAACAGAAGTAACATTACCTGATAACCATATACAGAACAGAATAGGAACCCGGGCCTCTAAGGTCATCCGGGCCTTGAAACAGAACAAACGTACATTTTACCAAATTAAGCCCTTACCTCGGAAACGCCGCCCCGCAGCCCAACACTCGGAAAATCCCAACTCCCGACCCGAAATGCACAACTTGGCTCCTACGGGTCCGCGCTACTCCACCAACGCAGAATCAAGTCAGACAACCATAGTTGGATCGAACATATCCAAACAAACCCCGAGAAAACAATTTCCGCACAAACCCGCACTTCCCGGAAAATTCCACAGAAAGCTCGGTTTCACAAACCGAGCCTGAACATTGTTATTCCAACACCCATAAACATATTCCAACCCTTAAACCCGCATTCCAGACACTTTTCCCGGTAAACTCGTATAAAACTAACTTTCTTATTTCTAACCCGAAAATGGTATTTCAAACGTCATAACACACCTACTTTCACCCACATTACCAATTTAGCATCCAATTCAATCAACACACACCACCAAGATTGAAAAAGAATCACTTCAACAATTTGGTCCTTAACCAATTTTTCACCACACTTCCAAAACAAACCATTCAAGCTTCCAATTAATCCCACTAATCACCAATTTCATTTCCTAACCAACATTACTAACCAATTGCATCAACACAACAAACCCCCAATTTTGAACAATTCGGCCTAAATGGGGATTTCTCACCCAACCTTCATTTCAATCCAAACAAAGTTCCATTAGCACTCTTTTATCACCAATTACAATTATTAAACAAGATTACTAACCAATTGCTTCAAAATCAATAAAACCTATTCATTCCACATTTCGGCCAAAGAGGGTTTATTAACCCAACTTGTTTTCCACCAAATTGAAACCATAGATTGTCTTAGAATCATGCAAGGAACAACATATCTAAAGCATGAATCAAGAACACAAACATACACAATTTTGGAAATTCTCACACAAAATCGGCACCCTAGGTTTCCTCCTTCCATGGAGTTTTTCCAACATTCAACCATAGATTCCTACTCCCCTCAAGCCCAAGAACAACATACTAAAAGATGGAAGGGAGAGGATCACTCTTTCAAGTAGACAAGAACAAACTCATACTTTGAAAACACCTTCTTTATCCACCCAAATCATGTCCTCAACTTGGAAAGAAGAAGAAAGGAGGAAGCTTACCAATTTAGGAGCTTTAATCCTTGTGATTTCAGCAAGAAAAGATGAAGAACTTGGAGCTTTGGATGAAGGTTAATGGCGGCAGAAGCATGGAAGAAGAAGAAGAAGAAAATGATTTTTCATTTATGCAATACTAGCCTAAATATATATATATATATTCTTTCCTTTATCCCATTCCTTTTCCATCATAAATAAAAATGGGACATGTGTCCCTTATCACACACACACACATGCTTGCTGCCGAAACTGATTGCTACTGCCCATGCTGAATACTTTTGATTTTTGTAGCCAATTACTAATTAGCTCCCAATTTCTCCGAAAGTTCCAATTCTTTTTGCCCAAAAATAATTACCGAATTCCAAAATTAATGAAACTCGGACACAATCTTCAGAATATTATAACATGCACAGAACATTTTTCAAAAGTTCATTTACCAATCCAGAGTGTCCTACCGAGCTCGCTGAACCCGAACCAAAACCCGACGTGCGAGCGTGTCAACCTTAACCGAAATTCCGTCACTCCAAAATTCTATAAAAATTCCCATAAATTCCATCTTAAATTCAAACACAACTTACCCCAAAGCCGTCAGAAAATTTCCATCCCGAGCCCCGGGATTCCCGTCCCGAGCCCCGGGAGTCGCCCGGAACCGAACGTCCCGCCCCAAATATTAAACTCCACAACCACCACCGGGACGTTTCCACGACTCCAAAACTACAAACGGCTTCTCAAACTGAGATCTCGAGAGCGCTACCGAGCCCGCTGTACGTCTCGAGACGACCTCGACAACCCCCCGGCGCCAGAAAAATATTTTCGGCGGAAACGTCCGGGGGACCCACACGACCTCAAATACGGAAGGGTTCGCCAAAATGATACTCGGATAGGGCTCGGGAGCCGTCTGAACGCCGAAAAACGTGACCCGCAGGCCAAAACCGGAGCCCCGGGTCACCCGGTCGCAACCCGCTCGGGGTGACCGTAACACGAGGTAAAGTGAAGAATTAACTTGGATGGTGTATTAGGTATTACTGTATTAGTTACAATTTTCCTTGAAGACTAGGATGACTGAATTTGAAGGAAGAGCTTAAATAATTTTGAGATCATTATGTTCTGCTTACAAAGTTGTATTCTACTCTTTATTACTAGTAATCAAAAGGAAAAAGAAAAACATAGAATGCTTGCTCATGTTTGTACATGCGTGCATACTACGCTCATATGCCTAAGTTCAGTTGCACCCAAATTTATGGGATGAAAACACATTAGGATTTTATGTTATGACAGCCTGCTCTGTTTGTTGGGAGCTGGATTATGAGGAATTTGTGCTGTTGAAGTGTTGAACGCATCATCACACCACATATAATGATGAAAATACCAACATCTGCTGTGGTTGTTGAAATCTGTATTGTGCAATTACTATGAGAAACTCTTGCTACAGTAATAATACTATGTTCATTCTCATAATATCATTCTGGAGCTTTCTGGTTCAGCACTGCATGTCAATGCAGACCCATATTTTTGCTCAACAGGAATCGTATTTTTACCAAAGTTTCTTTCAGTTGGTTCTTCTCTGGATGTAATAATTTACCAAAGAAGGTGATTGTTTATTCATTTTCAGGATGGAGAGGATGACAACTTTGCTATTGTGTTTGCCGCTATGGGTGTAAACATGGAAACTGCACAGTTTTTCAAACGAGATTTTGAGGAAAATGGCTCCATGGAGAGAGTGACCCTTTTTCTGAACCTGGTATTTTAGCAAACAGCGTTATGTTTTCAGTGATTCAGTGATATACTTATAGAAACACATACACATATTTATTCAATGTCCATCAGTGGTAATGCCTAATGTTTGTTTTCAATTTTTTCGTTTGTAATGACAATGTCTACAGGCCAATGACCCAACAATTGAACGCATCATCACACCACGTATTGCCCTCACAACTGCAGAATATTTGGCATATGAATGCGGGAAGCATGTTCTTGTGATACTAACGGATATGAGTTCTTATGCTGATGCACTTCGTGAGGTAAGATAAAAACTTGAGAAACTACCTTGTAAATTAATGAATCTGTTGATTTTTATATACATGTCACAAACAGTTGGTATACACCACTATTGGTGTTTTTGGTGGTGACAAAGGTGAAGAAGAGAAAACAAAGAAGAAGAAACCGTATGAAAATGGGAAAAACTTCATTGATTTATTGTGCTTACAACCTTAAGCTTATATAGGCTTGTAGCAAACCAAATACTAGTTGATATAGGAATCCTAAAATAACATAAATCCTATCTACAATAGTTGTAGATAAAATAAAAAACTCCTAACCTTATCACTAATAATAAAAAAGTCCTAATTAAACTAGAACACTTTATTTATTTTCTTTTCTTTTCTTCTTTTTTTCCTCTTCATGTATATCTCCTCTTGCTCCATCCTTGACTTGTTGCACAAGTTGCTTCTCTTTCCCTTCACGTTGAGCAGCTTCAAGCATCAACTCTAACACTCCTCCTTGCTTTGAAGCTGCTTATTCCTAAAAAAAGATATCTTTTTTTTCCTTCTCTTTTTCTTGACATGCATTAGCTTTAACATACCTCGAATGCTTCTTGTTTCTTGATCTACATATACCTCAAAATAGCTCCTCCTCATTCTGGACTTCTGCTGGCTTGACTTGGTCTGTTTGTGCCTTCTTTTGTTATGGCTTGGTATGTTCTCTGGTTCATTTTCTGGTTCTTCCTCCACCACTTCCGAAAGCTTACATCCGGATGGACCACATCTGATAATTGGTTCCATCAAAGATGGGTGGAGACATGTTGTTGAATAAAGTATTCTCCATATGTTGTGGCTTATGTTGGTTTAGGGTTTATATGTCGTTCTTGGTCCCTCAAGATCAGTATGCTCTGATACCACTTGTTGGTGTTTTTGGTGGTGTCAAAGGTGAAGAAGAGAGAACAAAGAAGAAGAAATCGTATGAAACCGGGAGAAACTTTATTGATTTATTGTGCTTACAACCTTTAGCTTATATAGACTTGTAGCAAACCAAATCCTAGTTGATATAGATAGTTGTAGATAAAATAAAAAACGGGCAAAGTACACGTAGAGTCCCTTAGTTTTGATGCGTGTCCTATTTTGATCATGTTTTAGGAATTCGTCTCAGATTAATCCCTTAGCTTATTGTTCTGTCCTAAAGAGGTCCTTCCGTTACATTTTCTGTTAAAACCACTGTTTAATTAAGGGCAATTATGTAAATGTTTATATTTAAATATGAATTTAACCTTTCTTTTTTAAAAATCTCCAAATAAACCCCAACTAATTTCAAAAGTTACAAAACCAACCCCAACCTTTCCTCTTCCTCCATTCACCATCACTAACCCAACCACCATCCATCTCACAACACCATCGGTCTCTCCACCTCTTTCCCTCTCCAGACCGTTTTGCTACAAACAGCCACCACCTTCAGCTCCGCCATGAAGAGATGAAGCTAACCCACCCTCTCACATCGCTGGAGATGCTCCGACGAAGGAAAATTTCAAGGAAAAAAAAACCGTCACCACGTTTCCATATTTAATCGCTTCGATCCACCGTTCTAGTCGTCTTCAGCCGCTCTAACAAACACCGTTGGAACTGCCGGCCGTCGCACCACTAGCTGGACCTAAGTCCGCCGTGGAAACTCGCCGTCAAACTCAATTGAAAAAGATCGACGGCCACGTCTTTGTTGTTCTTCTGTTGTTGTCGTCTGCCGTCTCGCATCAACTCATAATTGCAGCAACACGAAGACCCAAATCTCAGAGAGATTCAGTGTCGATCTTAGAGATTGATGGCAACGGAGGGGTGAGTTCGAGATCGAAAATTTGCAGGTTTTCGTTTTGCAGCAAGCTGAGATGGATTATTTTTGGTGCTCTGAGAGATCAAAGAAGAGGAGGGCGATAGTGGTGGCCGACGAACAAGTCAGAGGAAGATGAAGAGGTTAGAGAAGAAGAATGAGGGAGGAAATAATGAAGTGGGACTAAATTGTAAGATTCAAGAAATAGAACGGTCAAATGAAAATTTGGATAGGGCCATTTAAGTAAACTCATGGTGATAACATAAAACTTAACGGAAACTGTTAGAAAAAGACCAATTTGAGACGAATTTAAAGTTAAGGGACTAATATGAGACGAATTCCTATAAAAGGACTAAAATAGGACACGTATAAAAGCTAAGGGACTATACGTGGATTTTACCCAATAAAAAACTTCTAACCTTATCACTAATAATAAAAAAGTCCTAATTAAACTAGAACACTTTATTTCTTTTCTTCTTTTTTTCCTCTTCATGTATGTCTCCTCTTGCTCCAACCTTGACTTGTTGCACAAGTTGCTTCTCTTTCCCTTCACGTTGAGCAGCTTCAAGCATCAACTCTAACAACAACAGTCAAACTCCATTTTTCTTATGCGGTTTTCTCTGCTGGATGTTTGATGTTTCTGAATGATTATAGAACTTTATGCAACAAATTTCGAGCCAATTGTTTTTTTAAAGAATAATGACTTGGTACTATCTTTAAGAGCCCACTCAACATAAGAAGAATGCATACACATAGTATATTTTACCAAATTTTATGTGAACTAACAAAATGATGGCACACACACCATAAGGAAAGTAGTGGATGAGAATGAAACAGCTAATATCTTGACCTGGCACAACATCCTTATACTATGAAAAATAAAAAAATAATCTAATTTTCTCTACAAAGGATGGGGTTTGCTTTAGTTTTGTAAGATGCTATTGCGTTTCCTGGATCTTTTGTGGTTTTAATTACTTGCTCCCTTGCAGGTCTCTGCTGCACGAGAAGAAGTGCCTGGGAGACGTGGATATCCTGGTTATATGTATACTGATTTGGCCCAAATTTATGAGCGTGCTGGGCGAATTGAAGGACGAAAGGGTTCAATCACACAAATCCCTATTCTTACTATGCCGAATGATGGTAATGACATCTTAATCCATGCTCTCTCTCTCTCTCTCTCTCTCTCTCTCGTTTAGGGAAGTTTGCAAACTTGTTCATTTTCTGCGCTAACAAGTTGCTTGGGTTGGCCAGATATTACTCATCCAACTCCAGATCTTACAGGATATATTACAGAGGGTCAGATATACATTGATAGGCAACTCTATAATAGACAGGTATGAGTAATACTTGATCTTCTTCCCGAGTTTTCTATTTACTTCATATGTTCAGCAGAATTTGTGTCAAGACATGAAGCTTATACTTACATTAATGAGTGACAATCTTTCTCTAACTAATAATCACCAAATTGGTGGACTTCTAAACTAGCACAGCTTGGTCATTTGATGTGAGAAAACAAGCATAACATGGCAAGTACAAATCTTTTCACTTGTTTGCTAAAGTTTTGCATTCTGAGTGCAGATTTACCCTCCGATCAATGTGCTCCCATCTTTGTCCCGATTGATGAAGGTGGAAATCCTAAACTTGTGCTTTCTTGGCTCAAGTAGCTTGCAAACAATGAAGGTGGAATCATGAAAATAACACCACCTCTTGGTTTACTGCTGCAGAGTGCTATTGGTGAGGGGATGACACGCCGGGACCATTCTGATGTGTCAAATCAGGTCTTACAAGATACTACTGTTGTTGTAATTCATAGTCAGCTGTGTTCACCATGTGAGCATTATTCTGATGTGCTATTGGTTTTCTGTATTTGATTTATTATTTCCAGCTATACGCGAACTATGCCATTGGGAAAGATGTTCAGGCAATGAAAGCTGTGGTTGGAGAAGAGGCCCTTTCTTCCGAGGACCTGGTCGGTCTCTTTCTCTTTGCCATATCACTTGATTCCTGAAGTTGAATAATCCTGTACAAAAAGAAACTAAAACTTTTCCTGCTCATGACAGCTGTACTTGGAATTCTTGGAGAAATTTGAGAGGAAATTCGTTTCACAGGGAGCATATGATACACGCAACATCTTCCAGTCACTTGATCTAGCGTGGACATTGCTTCGTATATTCCCTCGTGAGCTTCTCCACCGCATTCCAGCAAAGACTCTAGACCAATACTACAGCCGAGATGCGACCAGCTAAAGCATTTAAGCTCCTCGGCTGATCTATTTCTTCACTTGTGCCTTCACTTGTATTGGCGAGACCAATACAAGTAGCATTCTCATCAATGTTATTTATCACCCGGGTGATTTTTCACCCACCTAACACTTGAAAAATGGAGGATAGATATGTAATTATGCAATTAGTTGGGCTTGGGACTTCCAAATTACCTTATAGATGAATCGTTTGAGCAAGTGGGTGAAAAATCGTCCAGGTGATGATTAACGAGGGTTGAGCATTCTACTGATGCCTTAATGTTACCGGCCATTTCATAAAGCACATCTAGTATGTTGTATCATACATTACGTAAAAATGTGCATAGACTCTGTCTACTATGAAGAAGGTTTGGGATTTTTCACATGCTGGTTTCAAGATATAAATCTTGTGATAGAGTATGACAATGTTAAATTCATCATTCACCGCAATCTCATAAACACCTTCATGCAAGTAAAGAAAATTCTGTCATTTCATTGGAAGACTGCCACACAAACAACCTATCCAATTTCGGGAAATTAACAAAAAAAACTCTGAGGTTTAGCATAATCTCCGCTTTTTCTTCCGCATTTTCAGAATTCTCAAAAATTCCCGAAAATTAATATACAAAAACCCATTAGAACAACCGTTAGCTTTTAGGTGTAATTACAAAATTGAACCCTAAAACTTTTAACTCTAACAATTTTATCCTTAATTATTTTACTCCTACATTTAAACCCCCACCCCTGCCTGAGGAGTTCCGCCGGAAGTTGCTCAAGTGTGCCTAACTGCAGCGGCGGAGGGACGGCGAGGACAAAAGAGGAGGCCGCCTCGGTCCGGTGAGAGACGACGATGGTGATTGCAGAGACAGTCTTGTCTGTGTCACCAGCGGCGTCTCATTCTTGGGCCTCGCCTCCATCTTCGTGGCTACCCGGTTCGAATCGTCGTCAATAATCCAGGTAGCGGAAGTGTCTTCTTGATGTAATTTCGATTTATGTTTCGGTTAGGCTCGTCGGTTTCATTGCATGTGCCGGGTGCATTGGCGATGGCGATGCGGCATATGGCGCGTTATGGTGGTATGTTCTTCGGTCACGTGTTGGCGTGTGCCTTCTTTTATCGTTGTGCGCTCCGTTTCAATAAGGGGTGGACGTCGTCGTTTTCTTTGGTAGAGGAGGACCTATAAACGGTCATTTCTCCAACGGTATAGAGCGGACTGAGTATTGTTGAATGTGAGTTTCCCTCTCCCTTTTCCAACTCTCTCATCTGTTGGAATTGTGCTTTCGAGCCCAGCCTAACTCTACGTTACTTCCAGTGCGAGAAGGTGATGTGGTTGTCGAATGCTCGATACCAATTGATGTGATTCCGGAGGTATCCTGGAACACGAGGAGCAGATCTAGCCAACAAAGGAGCAACACGGGGTAGGTATGATTGATGAGGCAGAAATGTCAACAGGTTGACAGATCCGAAATGCACAAAAGCAAAACGATGCGGAAGCTTGAGAAACGAACTGATATGGCCGCCAACTCCTCCTGGATCCTTGCCCAGACAAAGATGGTGTTATGCCTTTGTCGACTCCTCCTTCTTGATACCAAAAATGGTCCAAGACAAAGAAAGCCTTCGTTGCCAAAATTGTGGGGAGATGTAGATGGGGCCAACACCTCCTTCTTCCAATGAGAAGACAATATTGGTCTTAGTAGACTTGTAAAGAAAACTTAACAAGAATTGAGTGGAAAAGGTAGATAGGTTGAAAAGAGAATCACTCTCAATTTCAAGGAAAAAAGTGAAATATATTTGATGATTGAATTGTGTCTTGCAAGCTAACCTAGACCTTCATCTCCACACTTAATGATAGAAATTAAAAGGAAATGTAAATGTGAGAATTTAAAACAATTATTTCTAAATTTATTCTAGGCTAGCTAAGGGGTAGAACTAGCCAAAACAACTCAAAACTGAAATAAAATGATAAAAATTCGAGCTAGAAGATGAGGGTGAGTTTTGGCCAAATAAATGAGAAGTAAATGACCCTCATTTAAGTGCTCTTGATGGAGGGCTTCAAGGCTTGTAACTCCTTCTTCACCAATGGTTTCGGATGATTTTGGATGACTCTTGAGTCCTCAAGGTCATTGAAGTTCGTCCTTGATCAGAAGTGAAGAGTTGGAAGCCGTTGAAGTGCATTGAATGCGCATTTGGTGTCTCAACAGGTTGAGACATTCGTAAACCATGCACTTGGGCCAAATTGTCATTTGGTTGAGCCCAAACCGAAATGTTAAAAATTGTTTGCACAATTTGAGAATTGGGTTGGCCCAAATTGAGAGTGCTTGCACTTTTCCTTCATCTTTGTGGATATCTTCACTTTGCTCCTCACACTTTGCAAAGCGTGTTTCAACAGGTTGAGAGCTTCCTTAGCCTTCTTGGTTTGACTCATTGTCATAGGTCCATTAAAGGTGGAAGTGTCATAAAATCCAATGACCTCTTCTTTGGCATGTGAGCTCTTGGATCCTCAAGGTTGCACATGGGTGCATCTAGATCACTTGTTGGTTTCGCGTCGAAGGCATCTGCAGTGCGTAGCCATTCCTATCCCTTCGTCTCGGTGTTGATCGAATTTCATTCCTGTAATGGCTATGTATATCTTCCCTAATACACTCTGTTTTGCTGGTTAGAGCCATTGTAATACGAAATCTTGATTCGGACCTTAACATTTGGTATCAGAGCAGTCGTTCTTCGGATTTGACGATGGCGGACGGTACTCGTTTGGCTGAGCTGAGGAAGGTTATCGAAGAAAAGTTTGGATCGCAGATGCACGCGCGTTGGAGGAGCGGATAGAGCGAGTAACGCCAACCACTTGGGCGATTAGATCGGAGTGAGCGACAGAGTGGGGAGCAGTTCCGACAACTCACCGCACTGATTGCTGGACTGCAACGGGTGCAAGTTGGCCACGATGGAGATGATCGAGCTCGGGTGAAGGCGCCGGACAAGAAAACATACCGCCATTGATCCGAATCGAGAGAACCAAGCTCTTGCAGTCATGAACAATACGAAGGTGAGCAAAATTGATTTTCCGCATTTCACAGGGAAAGATGTGGACAGTTGGGTGTTCAGATGTAATCAGTTGTTCGATCTGGATGGAGTGCCGGAGAATTTGAAGATTCGGACGGCGGTGCATTTGGAAGGCGGCTCTACATTGGCACCAACGATTCATGCGCGACTATCATCGGCGCGATAGAGCGACGTGGAATGAATATTGTGTGCATCTGCAGGAGAGGTTTGCAGAGAATTACGAATCGCCATCGGAGAAACTTAAGAACTTGAAACAGACGAGTTCGGTGAGCGATTATGTTGATGCTTTTGATGATCTTCTATCCAAAGTAGGACCTCTGCTGAATCTATGATGATCGGAATGTTCTGGGGGTCTTTTCTCGATTTGAGGGCTCGAGTGAGAGCTATGAGGCCGTTATCCCTTCATAAGGCTCAACACTTCTCCAAGTTACAGGAGGACATATCCAGGAACCCAAGGAGCTCTTCGGAGGTGGTTCTTATCGAGGAAAGGGAATTTTGGAGTCTCCAGGGGCCATTCGAACTCGTTAGTAAAGGATTTGTTAAACAGAGCCTAACCACTTCGAGTTGGAGCCAACCTTCAAGAGGTTGACAGACAAGGAGTTGGATGAGAAGAGGGCTAGGAAAGAGTGCTTTAGATGTGAGGAGAGGTGGGCTCCTGGTCACAAATGCAGGAAGGGTCAATTTAGACTGATTGAGTTAGTTATGGACACGGATGAGTGTAGTGGAGAGGATGAGGAGTCCAGCTCTGGCACTGACGAGAATCCAGTGGTCTCTTTGCAGGCCATCACAGGCATTCCCAGCCACAAGTCAATGATAGTGGGTGGACTGGTGGGTAATAGCAAGGTGCATATATTAATGGATACAGTTAGTACCCACAATTTTGTAGATGGAGTGTGGGCAGAGGCATGGATTTGAGGTGGAGCCCTTGCCAACCGTGGGTATTACCTTGGCTGATGGGCAACTTGTTCCATTGGTATCATCTGTGGGTTCAAATGGTCTATCCATGACATGGACTTCACAGATGACTTGTTTGTAATGGGATTAGGGAACTGTGAAATGGTGTTGGGACTCCTCTGGATGGATGGATTGGGTCCAATCACGTGGGACACCAAGAAGTTGACCATGTCCTTCAAGTATCTCAACAAGAGAAGAGTCTTAAGGGGAACAACTCGAGTACACAGCAGGTCTTTGAAGGCTAAAAGGTGGATAAACCGCTGCAACAGGGGCCGAGGCATTTAGTGTGCAATTGTTGGAGAGCGGTGCACATGCACATCTGCAGGCCTCTCAAATTGTCTCAATCGAAAAGGAAGCAGAGATGAAGAGTCTTCTATCTCGGTATGCGCATTTGTTTAAGGAGCCAGTGGGTCTACCTCCCCAAAGATCACTGGATCATCACATTCCACTCCAGCCGGGCACAGGGCCTGTCAATATTAGACCCTACAGGTATCCCGCACTCAGAGGATGCCATTGAGCAGATGGCAGGGGAATGCTGAAACTGGTGTGATTCGACCAAGCCAAAGTCCTTACTCCTCCCCTATTGTCTTGGTTAGGAAAAAGATGGCACTTGGCGTCTCTGTGTTGATTATAGGGAACTCGACAAGGTAACTATCAAGGATAAGTTTCCCATTCCCGTTATAGAGGAGTTGTTGGATGAATTGTTCGGTTCCCAGTTCTACACTAAGTTGGATTTGCGTTCGGGATATCATCAGATCAGAATGGTGGAGGAAGACATTAAGAAGACTGCCTTCAGAACACATCAAGGGCATTATGAGTTCATTGTGATGCCTTTCGGCCTAACAAATGCACCTTCAACCTTCCAGGCCTTGATGAACCAAATCTTCCAAAGAACACTTGAGGAAATTCATCCTAGTGTTTTTGATGATATCTTGGTGTACAGCCTGATTGGCGGACACGCTTGCGGCACGTGGAGTTAGCTCGAAATCCTCCAAGAGAACTCCTGTTAGTGAAAAAAACTAAGTGTGAGTTTGGGGTGCGCAATGTTGAATATCCGGGCCATATTGTGTCGGGTGATGGAGTGGCTACAGATCCAAAGAAAGTAGAGGCAATGCAGCAGTGGCCTAGGCCCAGGACATTGAAGCAGTTAAGGGGGTTTCTCGGGTTAACTGGCTACTACAGGCGTTTTATCAGGAGTTATGGGTTGATTAGTCGGCCTCTAACTAATTTACTCAAGAAGGATGGTTTTTCTTGGACTCCTGATGCAGAAGAGGCTTTTGAACAACTGAAGGCAACGCTTACCCAAGCACCGGTGTTGGCTTTGCCTAATTTCAAGGAGCCCTTCATTGTTGAAACAGATGCTTCAAAGGAGGGGTAGGGGCAGTTCTGCAGCAGAATGGTCACCCTATCGCTTCCTCAAAGAAAGCATTATCACCTAAGCACCAATCCCTCTCCACTTATGAAAAGGAATTTGTTGCTCTCGTGTTTCTTTGTGGAAAAGTGGCGGCCCTACTTGTCAGCGAAGTTTATCATCAAAACCGACCACCAAAGCCTCAAATACCTCATGGAGCAACGCATTCTTACCCCACTCCAACAGTGTTTATCGTCAAGCTGCGCCGTACACTTATGAAATTCAGATCGAAAGGGGAAGGAGAATGTTGCCGCCGACGCTCGTCTCGAATCCTCGAACTGTCACCAAGCAATGGTCACTATGACCTCTCCATTACTCCAAGAGATTGCCGATAGTGTGGCACAGACATACATCTTCAACGAATTATACAAGACAAGTTGCGGGATGCGCCACCATCCTAAGTACGAGCTCTCCACCACGGCTTAAGAAGGAAGGGTAGATGGGTGGTTGGAGATGACAAAAATTTGAGAGCCAGAATTGTCAAGATGGTGCACGAGGTTCAGGTGGAGGACATTCGGCAGGATGCAACCAAGAAGCGAATTAACCAGTTCTGTTTTTGGAAGGGATTATCCAAAGATGTTGAGCAGTTTGTGCGTGAGTGTGACATCTGCCAGCGCTACAAATATGACACCAGTGCATCTCCTGGTCTGCTGCAACCTTTGCCAATTCCCCAACAGATTTGGTATAGTATATCTATGGATTTCATTGAGTCCCTACCAAAGTCTGATGGGAAGGAGGTCATCCTAGTGGTGGTGGATCGCCTGAGTAAGTATGCGCATTTCATAGCCCTCCCTCACCCCTATTCAGCAGTCACTGTGGCAAAAGTCTTCCTGGATCAAGTTTATAGGTTGCATGGCATGCCAACAGATATTGTTAGTGATCGTGGAGCTGTGTTTGTGAGTTCTTTTTGGCAGGAGCTGATGAAACAGTTGAAAGTTGAACTTAAACTTTCCACCAGTTACCATCCTCAAACAGATGGTCAGACAGAGGTGGTAAATCGAAGTGTGGAAGCTTACCTGAGATGTATGACAGGGGACTTTCCCAGGCAGTGGACGCAGTGGCTTCCCTTGGCTGAGTGGTGGTATAACACTTCTTTCCACACTGCCATCCAACTGACGCCCTATGAAGCTGTCTACTGCCAGCCGCCTCCTACACATCTTCCTTACCTAGCTGGTCAATCTTCCATGGAGGCTGTGGATAGGACCTTGGGAACCCGGGAAAGGATCATACAACATCCGAAGGACCACATGGCCAAAGCACAAGCAAGAATGAAGTTCTATGCCGATAAGCACAGAACGGAGAGGAGCTTTGCGGAAGGGGATCGGGTATATCTTAAACTTCACAAGTACCTACAGACTTCAATGAGAGGAGGCGTAGACCATAAGTTAGCTGCAAGGTATTATGGCCCTTTCCAGGTTTTAAAGCGTGTTGGTCAGGTGGCTTACCAATTGCTCCTACCACCTGAAGCTAAGATCCACAATGTTTTCCACGTGTCCTCGCTCAAGAAGAAATCGGCTCCCACATCACTCAAGGCTCATTACCAGCTCTCTCTCGACGTTATTGAACCACCTCACCACTTGCGATTTTGGACAGAAGTTGGCTAAACAGGCAAGCGGGCTGTTACTAAAGTCTTGGTTCGGTGGACGGATTCAGTCTTGAGGGCGCCACTTGGGAGGAGCTGGTTTCCTTCCGGACACGTTTTCCTTCTTTCAGTTTATAATGTGCTTGAGGACAAGCACATTTTTGGGAGAGGGGGCCTTGTTACACCGGCAGTGCCGGGTGCATGGGCGATGGCGGTGGCGGCTATTGGTGCGTTATGGTGGTATGTTCTTCGGTCACGTGTTGGCGTGTGCCTTCTTTTATCGCAGTGCGCTCCGCTTTCCGCGGGAGGACGCTCGCTTTCTTTGGCAGAGGAGGACCTATAAACGGTCATTTCTCCAACGGTATAGAGCAGCACTGAGTATTGTTGAATGTGAGTTTCCTCTCTCCCTCTTCCAACTCTCTCATCTGCTGGAATTGTGCTTTCGAGCCCACTCTAACTCTACGTTACTTCCAGTGCGAAGGCATCTGCAGTGCGTAGCCATTCCTATCCCTTCGTCTCGGTGTTGATCGAATTCCATTCCCGTAATGGCCGTGTATATCTTCCCTAATACACTCTGCTTTCTGATTAGAGCCATTGTAATACGAAATCTTGATTCGGACCTTATGATTTCGCAGTCTAGATTAAGACGAAGATGATTTTGCAGAGGAGGTGGAGAGATTGAGAGAGATGGAGAGTTCTGGGGAGATGAGAAGTTGTAACAGAAACGTGGCGGTGGCTACGGCGAAGGCGACTGAAGTTGGATGGTTTCCGAAATTCGGCCTGATTTGTGAGCCCGACATGGAAAGGTTGAACCTTGGAACCGATTGGCCCATTGTTTCGCCGTCGCCGGCGGTTACTGCGTTAAGAGCCGCCGGAGACGACGCCATGGAAGGCAATGCGGACACAAAGGGATCGCTCTGATCCATTGGATTCTTCCAAATCCCATTGTATGAGAAACCGGCAATTTGGTCCACTGCTTTTGTGTCCATCCCAATTCCGGGAGAAAACTTGACTGAGCTCGACGGAGGGGATGGGGGTTTAAATCTAGGTGGAGGTGGGGGTGGGGGTTTAAATGTAGGAGTATAAAATAATTAAGGGTAAAATTGTTAGGGTTAAAAGTTTTAGGGTCCAATTTTATAATTACATCTAAAAGCTAACGGTTGTTCTAACGGAAGTTAACGTCCATGAGGTTTTTGTATATTTTCGTAAACCTCATGAGGATAGGATTTTTTGAGAATTCTGAAAATGCGAGGGGAAAGTGGAGATTATGTTAAATCTCAGGGAAATTTTTGTTAATTTCCCACCCAATTTCTCCTACATATATTCAGCATTACCTCTAACAACCGAAAGACATTGTGAATTTCATGACACAAACCTCAACATAGTTAGGATTACGGTACAATCTGATGATTAAAAAAAATTAAGTATGTGGCAGGGCTCATAGATTCAATGACAAGTCTCAGTTATTGCGAAAGAACAAACAAAAAAAATCATAAGTTTTCAGAAGAGAACTTAACAGTATTAGGCGGTTCTTGTGGTACACACAAAAGCCATGGATATTCAGACGTGGAGTTTCATTAAGAGAACCAATGGTAATGACAATTGAACCCTTCACCATAAAATGTAATGAAAATATTATTTATAAAAAGTAAAATTGGCATATCTTCCATACTACCATACTTTGGCAGGATGGAAAGAGGAAAAATTCGCTTCCTCCATTCTTTAAAAATTGTCTACCTATATTTTGGGATATTTGCAACAACAACAACAAAAAAAACTGACCTGAAACTTCATTTTTAAAGTTACTATAATGTCCTCAAATTTTCTTCACACTTGCCTTCCAACAAATAGGTCCCGCGAGAAGTCCGCTCACTCCATCTCCATTCCACGTAAGGGCAAAATCAACACAACACCTACTATCTACCACTAGTTTATAATCATTAACTAGTTTTATATAATTTTTTATTATTACCCCCTTTTTAAACTCATTCTCGCCCCACCCAACCCATTCCTAGACTTTTTGAATGAATACATTTGAAATGTAAAAGTGACTTAAAATAAAACAAAAATGAAAAAAAATACTCCTTCCGTCCTAAAAAAAATGTTCCGTTTGATTTTTGATGTTATGTTCGACCTCAAATTTTGTTAGAAGAATTGTTTTAAAAAATTTAAGATAAATATATTTACAAAGTGCAAACATTCAATTATCATTTACATATAGACTTTTTCATTTTTAATATCAAAAGATTGGAGAAAACAATTCATAGATTAAATGCTCAAAAAGAAATGAAGCATTCTTTTTGGGACGGAGGGAGTATCATTTTATTTGAGATAAAATATTTTGATGTTATAATAATACAAATGTAGCACTTTAATCTCACACTGGTAGTGCCAAGAAGGGCAGAATCCTTCCTGAGCCACGACCACCGGAAGGGGTGGAGCAGCCCGAATTATTTCTAGTTGCCCCGAAAACTAGGAAGCTGAAGATTAATGAATATTCCAGACACGAAGCTGATCGTCTGAGAATAGTGAAGCCACCCTTCCTCGTGGAGACACGCTCGTCCTCTCTTGCATCTTGCTTGGAAAAAAACTGTTGCCGAAGAAACTTCATGTTTGCCATTGTCACGGTCTCATTCATTCTATGTGGAGTCTCCCATATTTCTCATGAGGACTCAATGTCTTCCACTGAAACTAGTACCTTATCCTTGACCCCCCACAAAGGGGGAGGGAGTCGATGAACATCTTCAGAAAGCATTTCCAGGAAGAAATTCTACAACTTTAACATCCTTGGGACATTCAATGTTTGCTTGGGATCCCATGAAATGATCATACTTGCGTAAAATCAATATGGCAAATATCGGCACACCATTGTTTTAACTCGACCAGAGAGAGAGAGAGAGAGATTAAACCCATGTCTTATTTTTGATTTTACATGACATGACTCCAAAACTGATCAAAGGAGGGAACAAACAAAAGGCTCTGAAACAAAAAGGCTTGTGAACAGAAGACTGAGAATTGAAATGATCAGGGGTTATGTTACACGGGGTTAGAGGCAGAGGTGAAGGGGACAGAATCTAAGAAGCCACCGCGCTTAAAGGAAAGTGTGTTGGGACTGCATCTAAGAACCCAGATGCTGAACTATTATTGCCCATCGCGTCCTTCTTCGCTTCTTCATCCTCTTCTCCTTCTTCAGCATCCCAAAGAAACTGGGCATATGATGCTAGAACATAACTGCATCACCAAAACCCAACATACTTCCTCAGCACAGATGTTAATGTCATTACAAATTTAGAAAGTCAACAGTTCAACAAGCAACATTCTGCTTCAGTAGCTTTCATTATCTTCCTGCCCTATTTGATTTAACATTCATATGCTAGACAAACCTGCCAAACAAATTGAAACAAAAATCCAGTACACTGCCTTGGTTTAATTAATTTGATGTCTAAATATATTTTCCTTTGGAAAAGTAGAAATTCATACAGCAAAACATTTACTTGGTACAAAAAAAGAAAAGCTTCAGGCAGACCCATCTACAGCATATCTAATGGATTTCAATTAACCTTTTCAGCAGATCAAATACTACTAGTTGCTAAAACATGGTCATAGGGTTGAACTCACCAGTCATTAGGTGCAGCCTTAACAGCTTGTTCAAAATATGACTCGGCTCGATGAGCATCTTTATCACCTTCCCAGATCAAATCTGCATACATAGACAAAACACCCCCATCATTTGGATTCTCCAATATCGCCCTCCCACAATACTCTTCGGCTCTTGCAAAATCCTTTCGAACCTGTTCCAATTAACAATCACGGTCTCTCATCAAAATAAAAATAAAAAAGCAATCACGGTCAATTAGAGATTCATCAGACATGTAAAAGCGATTCGATAGACTGATGAAAAATCTTTCTGCACCTCTTTCAAGAACCTTGCGTAGTTGCCTAGCAGAAGCACGTTCCCAGGATTAGCCTCGATCATCCTCTGATAATAAACATCAGTACCATTGTTCCCGTGATTCGCATCCCAATACTCCGATCCCCCACCGCCATCATTCCCACCGATCGATCCTCCGCGGCCGCCTCCGCAACCATCTTCTTCCAACGACACCGCCGCTTCCCATAGCCCGAAACCAGACTCCACCTTCTCTTCCTCGACGGCTAATCCGGTAAGGATCCTCTTCACGGGTTTCCTGACCTCCCTGAAGTCGTTATTGGACAACACTCGGGCGATCTTTCTCATCGAATCGTCGCCGGATGGAGTGTGAATCAGGCCATGAAACGACACCGAGAGAGCCAGAGATCGGGTCCGGGTAATCGGGTGGTGGATCATCTCCACCTCCGACGACAGCTCTTTCGCATGAGGATGCCAGGACTTGAGTACCGGCATTGAAGCTTGCTTGAGAAGCATCGTTCTAGATCTGAATAGCAAGAATACGAGACTAGGGTTCTTGATAAGGGATCTGGAATTGTTTATGGGATCGTTATTGTTGCTGCAGAGGCTCGCTCCATTCTCATCTCAGCTTCGTTTCCTCTGTTTGCTAATCATTTTGATTTTTGTTTTCTTTTCTAAAATCGTTTATTTTTCCTTTTTAATTGTTTTTTTCTACGTTGAGACAGCTGAATGGTTTTGGTTGGAGCTCTATATATACTGGGAGGGAAGGATGTAAGAGATTTGATCTGAGCCGTTGATGGGGAACAAACAAAGCGGTGGGTTTTTCCCAACGGCTTGTTTGGCGCTCCGAAATGGTTTATCATCTTTTACCGGGAAAAGGTAAAAATTACCATTGATTTTTGTCTTTTCGCATTTTAAAAAGCCTCCATTTGCCATCATAATGGTGCAAATTTGTGATCGTCCTTGAAATTATCCTACGTAATGTGGTGAAACTGTGACAAAAATTTGACTCGTGGTGAAACTGTGACAAAAATTTGACTCGATTACTCAGATTAATGGTAGAAAGGATTCAACAAATTTATTGAGTGGTAATATTAAATCGACAAATTTATGATGATGGCAAATTGGGAGCCTTTCTTCTATAAGTGATAAAATAAAGTGACAAAAGGTAAACATTGGTGACAATTTTGGATATGTTTCCTCTTTTACCGCATTGGAGTTTTTTGGAGCTAATTTAATTCAACAACATACACGAGGTTTGATCATGATTTCACTTTCCCCCTCACCTTTTTCGAAATCTTCATTTAGTGTCTGTTTAAAAGTAAGTTGTTTTCCAATTAATTATAGCGTTTTAGAAAAACATTATCTACTTATAGTTTTTAATGCTTAATTGTTACTATTTTATATCAATTACTAAAAGAATATTCAAATCACTACAACTAATGGAAACGATGACTTTTTTTTTTTGGTCTGGACTATGGAGGCCTTTTAATGCCTCAATCATGAACTTTGGGAAATTTGCCAAAACCCAAAATTACTCACCTCGCACCTCCCTCTATTTTCTTATAGTATTTCGAAGGTTAGAATTTTTACTTTAATTGAACCAATAATTGACACTGATGAGTAATCGGTAATGTTGGACATGGACAGAGATATTACCACTAAACTTCGAAGCGAATTAGTGGTGCGATTGAGGAAAAGAGGTCACTGTAGTGGCGTGCCTCCTTTGTTAAGTTATGCCATAATCATGAGAATGAACGGACCAAATTACAATTACCACTAAACTTAATTACAATGGAGATTTGCCGTTTGCTAATAATTTCACTTCAGTTTATCTATATTAATCTTTGTTATAAATTATTTTTATAAAATATAAATATTTGAATATCAAGTTATGTTTTGTGATGCATGTATTGATTTTACAATATTATTAACTTTGGAATGATACGTGACTGTAACAATTATCTTAATTCATTACAGACTCTTCAATTTCACCCAGTGACCGAATCATGAATTTGGGATCGGGGCAGGTGTGTAGCTTAATTAATATATATTGAGTCAATTATGAGTGTCACAACAAAAACAAGTAGTACACAACAAATCTTTCAAACTTTAGATAAATCTCACAAACTAATACACATGAAATACTCAAAATTCAACACGACATTCTTTAAGATTTCTAAAATCATCAACTAGTGAATCTAAATCAAAAGTCTCCGCAAGACCCCTCTCAATATATAGTTGCATGCTATTTGCAAGAAAATCCTTAAAGCTTGATCACTTTTAGATGATTGATCTTGATCTTCACTTTCGGTTGTAGAAGAAAACATATAGTTTTCTTTGCTTGTCAGACATAACTGAAAATAATATTTAAACAATCAATTTAAAATTACTACAAACAAACGATAACATAACAATTAAATTAGTACTTATACATTATGTAATTAAAAAAACTTCAAAACATGAATTCAATTATAATAAAGAATTAAACTTGAAATTTTATTTTTACCGCAATAAAACTATTAACTAGGTTCCTACTTCCTAGAAACTACGAAACATGAACAATTTTAACAATGGAAATTAGAAAAAAGAATGGAAAGGACAAAAGAGAGACATTGTCGCCTGAGTGGAAAGAAAAAAAAGAAAGAAAGAAAACACTTAATAAATAAATACATTAATAAATAAAACAAATAAAACAAAACTTACCGCCGACAAAGTGGATTCGTGAATCGTGGAAGCTTTGTGCATTTGTAGAAAGGGGGACCATGTATGTAAGGTAGGGTTGTATTTGGAATGGGCTTTGAACTTATAAATTGAGCAATAATTTATGGAATTGAGCTCAATTTTAATTTTTGATTGGTCTTAAATTTTATTGGGTTGAATGGAGGGGGCTAGTGGGCAAATTATTACATTAATCCTAAAAATATATATTATATACCTTATACCCCCTAACTAATTGGGGATGGCAGCTTCCCCCTTGTCAATACACACATCCGTCTCTGACTTCACCAATATGTGTTTACATGAATTTATATTCATACAACCAACTAGGGCAGTAAATGTGTCGAGTCGAGCTCAAACTTGGTTCAAATGCTTTTGATCAAGCTCGAGTTCGGCTCAATAGCTCGACGAGCTTTCACGATACGGGCTCGAATTCGGCTCGATTGCTAGCTCATGAACTATTCGAAAACCTATCATGAATTAATTAAACTACGCTCGAGTTCGGCTTGGTTGTTGCTCAAAAACTTTATAATTTTATTTTTGATGCTTTATAATTTTAGTCAATAGGTCGTACTACTTTCAAATTACTGCTTATACTTTAGAGTTTTTGTAAATTAGGTCATACTACTTTAATTACTTACATATGAATTATTATAGGTTCGTTTAATATGTATTGTTCGATTTCTCGATAAACAATCGAAACGAACTCGGTTCAATAAAATTATCAAGCCTTGAACTTTGCACTCGAACTCGAAACTCGATAATACATTGCTGAAGTCAAATTCGAGTTCGAGTAAGTTCGATAAAGACTTGGCTCATTTACAGCCATACCACCAATCCAACATAGTTAAGATTAAGGTGTTGTTGATGATTGATGATGATAAATATTTGATCATCGTGCATAAAATGTTTTAGAATTATAGTTTAAACTAATGCTCCATATATAAGTAAAATTATAAATTAAATATTCAAAAATAAGCATTACAAATTACTTTTAGTATGTAAAGAGTAGTAAATTTGCATACATGAATAACTCATAACTCTCTCATACTCCCTCCGTCCCTGAATAATTCTACACATTATTTTTACTGTTTTACAGTATTTAATCTATGAATTTTTTTTCATGAATTTTTAGACTTTAAAGTTAATAATTTATATGCATGTCATAATTTGAAGTATAAACTTTCTAAATATATTTTTTTGAATTTTTTAAAATTTGCTATCTTTGTTAAAATTTAAGTCAAACATTGAATCTTGAAACAACAAAAACAATGTGTAGAATTATTCAGGGACGGAGGTAGTATATTCTTATAATATCCTTTCTACCAAGCCTACACATTACACAACATCGATCTAGCAAAATTTACCTTTTTATCATTAATTTTATGCAAACTCAATCACTAATTACAAAAATTATTTTAGTTGTGTTCTTTTACACAAAAATAACAACAAACCAACAATGATTTAAATTTTCCTCAATTCAAAAACTCTTATTCCACATTTTAACTTCCCTTCTAAATTTAATTTGTCCTTACTTTTTTGTAAATAATTGCGCAAATAACAGGTATAAGGTATGGCTACTCCATCTGTGTTCAAAGTTTATTTAAACACTAGCTAGTAGCTGTGTTCCTTCATCCCATTTCACTAAAAAATTAACAACTATTTAAATTTTTCTTCTCAGATTTATCTCTCTCTCTCTCTCTCATTTCTAATTAAAAAAATTGTCATTTTTATGCTAGTGTGGTGGGCAATGCTAATGCTGAGGTAAGTGTCCGTACGCGCATGATGAGGGGGCTAGTACGTACATGGTCTGCCAACGTGGAGGCTCTGGGGACCCCTTTCACATGGCTACGGTTTTGTCGATACTCCATAGCAGCCGTCTGATTACAATACCTGGACATTTCAACCGCTGAGTTTTTATCTGCACACGTGATACAAAACAGCCGCCATTTAACCTTCAATCAGAAAATGAACTACGGAAATGCTAAGGGTGGATATTTTTAACTATCAATTAAACATTCTTTCACTGAAATTCAGTGATGTGAGATTTTCTTCATTTTTTTCTTCTCTTTTTGAATCCAGATACATTCAAAGTTTAAATTACCAAATTAACTCGATTTTGGATAAAAATAAGTGAAAAATATGTAATTAAAAATGTGCAAATATCTGTTAAAGTATGACTAGAATTTTCTAAGCAAACGAATGGAACAAATTCGGAAAGACATCATCTTCGTTAATTTAAGCTGTCTCCATCTCACAAAATAATCTTAAAACTTTTAAATTGATTTTTTGTAGATATGAACTTTAAACTTTAGACATTCACGATTAGAGAAATTTGCGGTTTATCAATTTTAAATGACTTGTGATTATCTCTAAAATTTGGCTTTTTATGCATGTGACCTGTGGGAGAAAACAATACTAATTAATTGTCACCGTTTACTCCAAATCATTAAGAAGTCGTCAAATTGAAATAAATAAAATAAATGTTTCCTAAACGTAACCTATCATTGTTCAAAAGGACTTGTCCTCACTCCGTCAAAAATTGACATATTTATTTTACCTAAGTTCAGCAACTTTTTTTCAAATTTGTTTTCCAAATTTCTCTATTTTAATATATTTAACAACCTAAAATTCATCATTTTAATATAAAATAATATTTTTCTCAAATTTCTCTATTTATATATATTTTATCCATCAATCATAACACACAATCCCAAATTTCTCAAATTTTTTTTCTCATTTCACTGAACTGACCCTTTGACAATTTCATAATATTTAGTTTATAATTTTTTATAAATATTTAAGTATTGAAAATTAAATATATCACTTATATATCATATTTTTAAATTTTTAAATAAAACTTTTCTAAATTGTTTGTACTATTTATCTTAATTAAAATTTAAATTAAATATTAAACTTAAACCAGCAAAGTTAAATGGTTTATGTTCAAAGGTAAACCAGCAAAGTTAAATGGTTCATGTTCAAAGGTGAGCCAAAACAGAATTGTGGAACCCATGGGTCTCTCTTCAACGGTGAGCCGTCGAGCATGGGTCACCGTCACATCACTATTATATTATAATTATAATTATAATTTTTAATTATATTATATTATATTATATTATAAATATTAACATTAGGCGAGCTGATGAACAATGTATATTTTGTCATTTTGTGCATTTTTTTCCCTTTCCTTTTCTTTTTTTTGCGTGTTGTTTTTTTTGTTTTCAATCTGCTCACATGTACCCTCTATTTTACGACATTTACACATTGATGCCTGAATTTTTTATTTAATATAATATTTCTATTATTTTAAACATTACAAAAAACTCACATCTTTATTGTTTGTGTATATTTTTGTACATATAACTTTACAACCATCATACTACCTTAATTTTTTCTAAAGCAAATGCATCCTTTAATTTTATGGTTTTTTTCACTTTTCCTATAATCTTTTATTTTTATGATTTATGCATTTTAGCCTCATAAACTAAAAACTCTATAACTCTATTCCCAATCTATGTATATTTTTATCTATACAACTTCTCAAAAATCAAAATTTTCACACATATGTCCTCATTTCTCTTAATTAAACAGACATTTTCTTTTATATAATCCCCATCATTTAACATGAGAATACTTAGTAGCAATTTTGTTTTAAACCTCAGACGCCTATATAAATGTGAAATTAAAGTGGTTTTTTGTGAAATTAAGCCAATGGATTCACGTTGGCCAAATGACCTCGAACCTTGAAAATTTCAGTTAGTTTTCATAAAATGGGTTGTGTTGCCAAAATCAAAATATCTAATTAGTGTTTCATTTTATGATATTCTATTTTACATCAGTTACCACATGGAAACTCCGTTACAACATTTATCAACGATTTTTTCACCTTGATCGAAGAAGAAAATATTTTTTGAATTTCATAAATTTTTATTCACCATTTTGATTTTTTTTAATTGTTCTCGCTGTGGAGCGTAGGTAGGAAACGAAACTAGTTCCATATATAAATATGTAGAAAACATGTCTTATTTGGCGTTTTTTTCTGGTCATTTTTTGTTTTTATTTTTTCGTTGTCCAATATTTTTGTATTTTTCACATATTTGATCTAAATGTTTTAGTTCTGTTATTTAACTATCTCCATTTCTTTTTACTTTTATTTTGATCTGCTTCTCTTCATTCTTTTTGTACTTCATTTTTATGTCGCGACACTCCTTTTATTGTTTTCACATATTGAATAGTTATTTTTTTTATCTTTTTGCTTTCTTATAGTTTAGGGGAAGTTTCTGGTATTGCCCAACATTTATATATTTTTTACACATTTAGACTCAAATGTTTTAGTTATGTTATCTAACCATTTCCCTTTATTTTTTCTTTTATTTTGATCTTCTCTTCTTTTTGTACTCTAATTTGATTACACACACACACGTAGAAAACGTGTATTATTAGGCATTTTTTTTTGTCATTTTTTGTCATTTTTTATTCTTTCTAGTTGTTTAGGGAAAAGCTTTGGTATTGTCCAATATTTTTGTGTTTTGTACATATTGGATCCAAATGTTTTAGTTCTATTATTTAATCATTTCCCTTTTTGTTTTGCTTTTGTTTTGATATGATTCTTTTTTTTTGGTACTCCATTTTTTGTAATTCCGGACCTCCTCACGGTAAGAAGAAGAAAGATATTGATAGAATGCGTCCCATTTGTCGTGAGTTTCATGGTGATCGACCGTGTACTTTTGGGACTAATAAGTGCAACATCTGCTATAAAGAATGACGTTGGGATGTCCTGATAGGTTTCAGTCAGTATGTAGAGATTGGTTTCAACCAGTGGGTCAAGAACAAGCTCCACCAGCAGGCAGGGGACAACCCCCACCATCTGGCAGAGGACAACCTCAGATAGCATGGCCCATTGTGCAACCAAGGGTTTTTATTTTGGCAAGCTAGGCAGCAGCAAAAGGTATGTTTATGTTTCAAAATGGTAGTGTTAGAGTTCTTTTTCGACACTGGTGCTACTATTTCTGTCATTTATGCATCTCTAGTAAATAAGTTGAAACTAGAGAGGGAATACATGCAAGAAATGAAATTTGATTAAGACTGCAAGGAGAATTTTAACACTAACTAATGAAACAGTTATGAAGTACCCAATCGAAGTAGAAAATGAATCATTCTCTTGTGACCTTTGGGTAATGGATTTACAATCCTATGATATTGTGTTGGGAGTGGATTGGTTAAGAAAAAATAAAGCTAAGATTGACTGGGCAGACTGTAAGATCACACTTGAAAGGCCTACTGAGGTAAGAGTGGTTTGTATAGGAGGCCTAGCAGGCAATGCTAGAAGTATGCATCTAAAAATTCTCGATAGTATTCCAATAGGGGTAAAGTACACGTATAGTCCCTTAGCTTTGATGCGTGTCCTATTTTGGTTATTTTGTAGGAATTCGTCTCAGATTCATCCCTTAGCTTTCATTTTGTCTCAAATTGGTCATTTCGTTACATTTTCTGTTAAAGTCATTGTATAAATAAGGGCAATTACGTAAATGTCTATAATTAACATTCAATTTAACCCAAATTGTTTTAATAATCTAAAAATTGACCCAAATATTTTCAAAAGTTACAGAACCCCCCAAAAACTCCTCTTTCCCATTCTCCCTCAATTCACCGATTTGCAGCTTCAAAAAAACCCATGGTGGTCTGCTGGTCGCGTTCACCAGCCTCAATTCCTCATTGTCCCCAACCCCAGATTGCCTGGGTTGATCTCGTGCTTGGCCACTCAGTTGGTGAGCAAACCCATGCTACAATCTCTAGCAGCACGACACGACGGTGACTTTCGAATCTCGAAAAGCTCTTTGTCCTCTGCCACGACAGCTACAACAACTCCTACAAAGCAGAGTATAAAATATCGTACCATATCGGCCGATATGCCAGTTTCGTATCGGTATCGGCTAGAAAACGGTACCGTTTAGACCAATTTTGTGTTGGTGACCATACCGGCCTGTACCGGTCGTATCGGTCGGTCGTACCGGTGTATCGGACGAAATGATGAAAATGGCGGTACATGACACAATTGTAAGAAATTTAAAAATTTAAGGTTAAAATTGTAAGAAATGGTAATGCCGGTTGGTGTTATCTTGCTATTACTGCATCATTTTCTTTGGTGGTGGGCTTTTGAGTTTACTTAAAAGCTCCATCAAATGATTTGCGGACAATTCGTTGTTAAAACTTCATTAATATTTTGTTATTTTTTTATATTTATATTAATTATTGTATATAAATATAAATATTTTTATATATTTATGGACCGGTACAATATTTCCGATACATCCAAAATATCTCCGATATACCGGTACTGTTTCGTACCGTTAGCAAAACGGTACGATATCTGGTACGATATTTTACACAATGCTACAAAGTCCACCACCGGAAATCCTTCCGCCACCATCACCATGACAAGAAGCTCAGCCTCTCAAACCAGATCTAGATCTCGTCGACCTCCATATCAGTCTCTCGCCGACTCAATACCAGCGTCTCCACTCGGCCCGACTCACTACCAGCGTCGCCGGCCACTTTTACGTTGGCTCTTCCTCCTCTTCCTCAGCCCATAGCTTCGGATGACCATCGGAAATGGTCTCCGATGTCAAACCGAGAACTTCCGTTGACTCAGTCTCCGACACCTCCGTCCACGAATCCTCCACCGATTTACACATGATGGTCTCGATCTTTCCTCAGAAGCCATTAACTGGAACCCAACCCTCATGTCTTTTGAATTTTTGTTCTTAATCAATTTCTTGATCAGTGGTGGTGCTACAGAAGTCGGAGCGATCACGAGGGATTGGGAAATTGGGAGATGATGATGTTGGAGAAGAAGATTCATGGACGAATAATCAAGAATTAGGGTTAAATTGTAATATTCGAATAATATAAGGGGCAAACTAAAATTTGGATAGGGGCATTTAAGTAACTTCATGGAGATAACATAATACTTAACAGTAAATCTAACGAAAGGACCAATTTGAGACGAAATGAAAGCTAAGGGATGAATCTGAGACGAATTTTTAAAAAATGACCAAAATAGGACACGCATCAAAGCTAAAGGACTATACGTGTACTTTACCCTATTACAATAGTGTAGGAAGAAGAATATTACGCACTAAATGGGGTGACTATCGAAGAAGAGTTAAAACACATTCCAGTAATCAATAAATTCCTAGAAGTGTTTCCTGAATACATGGTTTACCACATTCAATCTTAGGGCTCATGCCATCTTTCCCCATCACCTACAAACACATTTAGACTCACACTTCTCGAGTCCACATTTGCACCGAACTTTGGTTACTATGAATGTTTTTGTTAACTTCAATGATTAAAATGTTGTTTGGATATTTAAAATGTTAGCTTGATGTTAAAACTATTGTTTGGATGTTTATGTTGAATTTATGGATTATTTAGGATAAACTTTCATTTATCATCTAAATAACCATGGATATTCGTGGTTATTGATTGTGGATATAAATGTATAACCGTAATGTGTAAAACCATATACTGCGGATACCAATAAGATCGCGGTTGATGGTCGTGGTTTAAGGGTTACCGCGGTAATTAAACCACACCGTTGTCATGCCTACTTCTACAATAACGCTCATACATTTATAGTTATAAATAACCGAAACCATAGAAGATGGAGTAATGGTAGAACGTTTCATACATACATACATAAAAGTAAGAAATTTTAGAATCATCAAGAATTAGTCGCTTATGAAAATACTATGCGTCAAAGTAAATAAAGTTTGTAATAAATAGACCTAATTACCTATTACTCTAAACTATGTTGACTCAATTACTTTCATCCATAAACTATAATTCGTTCTCACTCAGTTCGTAAATTATGCAATGTTAAGCACTTTCTTCCTTTAACGGTATCACTGTTAGTTTACCTTAAGGAAAAATAATGACCTAATTGTTTTTCATAAAATAATTGTATAATTTTACCTAAAATAATTTCTACATTATGGGACATGTAGCAAACAAAGTGTACACCTACATGGACTCACCACAACCAATTTATGGGATTTGTAATCCATGGTGCAAACAATTTTTAAATATATTTTCTTATATTTTGTTTTTAAATTTTCTATTAACAATAATTTAGGTTAAATTTAAGTTCGAAAAGACTAATACTCTTTCCATCCATAAAAATGCATTATTAGTTCAATATTCAATTAAATATCTTTTATTCATTTTTTTGATATGAAGTTGGATAAATTATATGCATACTGTAATTTGAGTTCTTAAGTTTCTAAATATAATTCTATTGATTTAACATTTAATTACTTAATTTTTTACTTCAATTTTTTATCATAATGTTTGATAAATTTTATGCATACCATAATTTGACATTTTATATTTCTAAATACATTTCTCTATTAGCAAGATTTTAGGTGATCACATACAAATTAGAAACTTTGACCTTTCAAAATGAAAAAAAATGTATGAGGTTTTTTAGCATTTAGAAAAAGTTAGAGTTAATATTTGAGTTTTTTGAGGAATAAGGACAAACTTGGAACTTTTAGGAAATTACCGGATTAAGATTTACTATGTTTTATTTTAAAAATTAAGAACCTATTTTGCATTTCATAAAATAAGGTAAGGATATACTGTGACAAGCAATTTGTGGTGCCATATGCACCCACCTTATGAAAATCATCAAGATTTATATATTGTACATGCATACAAAATGAAAGTATTATAATATTATCCACTAAAACTACCATTAAAAAACAAAAAGAACATATAAAACAAAAGAATCATATATCTATCTACTTAAAATAACTAGTGATAAGTGTTTAAAAAAAAAGTGATAAGATTTATTTAGGTAAAATAAGGTATGATAAAAAGAATTGTTTTTGGTGATAACAAGCTCAAGGAATTCTGTCCGATTCCGACTCCCCTTGCAGGATTTCCCCAAGGGTCGTAAGAAGGGCAGCGATAACGACGACCGCGAAAAAGCGCGTCGTCGACACAATAGTCCTCGAGAAAGGAGAATGTCATCTACCGTCCTAACGGGACAAAGGTTGTCGTTCCACACTCGATCCGCTGCTTATCACGGCCAAGGATCGCAGGTTTCGACACCGGTAGAGTCTACATCGACAACGGCGCGAATACCAGTGTCATCTTCAAAGACATGCTAGACAAACTCGGGGTACACATGTCTGCAGTGAGGAGGAGCTCCGGCCCTACATTTGGCATTGGTAGGGACATTGTCCCGACTATAGGGGTCGTCAACCTACCCCTCATGCTCATCGGGGACACACACCGGCACGGTTGACCGCCACTCCATCATGACGGAGTTCTTGGTCCTCGAGGTGCCCTCGACTTCATTGGCCGACCAAGCGGTCGATTTCAGCATGAGATGCGACATCCGCTCCCTTACAATCACATTTGCAACACCTCGTGGGGATGCAACCATATACATTGACCAGCGTACTGCGCGGACATATTATGTCACTTCTTTGAGCTCGACGGTTGATCCGCAAATCTCGAAGAGCGTCGATGATCTTATGGATCCCGATGACAGTCCGCGCCTCGATGATTTGGCGAGAGGAGATCGGCGTCGTCCCAGGCAAGAAGTTCAAGGTTGGCAAAAACACGGAGCAAAAGGAGAAGATGGCGCTCATCCACCTCCTCGAAGCAAACCTTGACGTCTTCGCTGGAGCTTGAAGGATCTGCCGGTGTCGACCACTAGCGTCATCACCCACAAACTGAATGTATTCCCGGACTCAAAGCCGGTTAAACAAAAGAAAAGGGTATGGCCCCCTCAAAAGCGATTTGTAAAGAGGAAGTTTCTAAACTCCTCGATGGAATAATAAAGGAAATTCAGTACTTGGCTTGCTAACATAGTTCTATAACGACGACCTTCGTATGTGCGTCGATTTCACGGGCGTTTGTCCAAAGGACCCCTATCCGTTGCCGGTAATCGACCAACTCGTGGACGCTACTTCCAGTTTTATCTTTCATGGACGCTAAGAGTGGGTACCACCAAATCTACATGGATCCCGAGGAGGCCTTCAAAACAGCGTTCTGGCGGTGACGACGTCTATTACTACGTTCGAATGCCTTTTGGGCTCAAAAGCGCTGGAGCCACCTACCAGCGCCTAATGAACAAGGTCTTTGCCCACCGGATGGGCCGTAACCTTGAAGCGTACGTCGATAGTCAAAAGCATGACATTCGAGGATCACCTTCAAGACACAGGCGAGACCTTGAATCGTTAGGCGATATAACATGAGGCTCAATCCAGCCAAGTGTTCCTTCTTTGTTGGAGCCGGAAATTCACTGGGCTATATGATCTCCGAAAGGGGATCGACGCCAACCTTAAGAAAATATCAGCCATCACGAAATGGCGCCACCAAGGAACATTAAGGAAATCCAGCAACTCACGGGAAGAATTGTTGCCACTGCGATTCATTTCAAGTTGGGGACAAGTGTAAGCCGTTCTTGAACAGCTTCGCATGAAGAAGGCGTTCACTTGGACACCGGAGTGCCAAGAAGCATTCGAGCAAATCAAGAAACACCTCTCCGATTTGCCAACGCTGAAATGTCCGCAACCGGGGGATGAACTCGTCATCTACCTCTCCACTTCGAACAGCACTGTATCCGCAGTGCTCGTTAAAGAGGAAGGCCCGCAACAGTGGCCCGTCTATTACATAAGCCACACGCTACGAGGGCTGAGGTTAATTACCCTCCTCCAAAAACGATCTACGCTTTGATCGTGGCTGCCGAGAAGTTGCGAGCATACTTCCAAGCCCACACAATCATTGTCGAACGGACTTACCAATCCGAGACATTCTAAGCAGACCGGAACATAGTGGTCGTTTAGCTCGTTGGTGCATCAGGCGGGAATACGACATCAAGTTTGAGCCTCAACGTGCATCGTGTTCATTTTGTGAGGAATTTTTTCCCACCAAACCAATTATTTATTTTCATTCTTTTGTCTAACAAACCGTACATAAATATTAAAAAGTAGCTATATTTTTAATAAGTTTTTTCTCATATATGAACCAGCCCATAAACTGGAACATAAAGGGGGAGATAAAATATAAAATAAAGATAAATAATAGTGATAATTAATTACATAGAAATATTTTTAATAATAATGATTTATTTCGGTAACATAAGGAACTAGCTTAAATACCCGACTTCGTTACGGGATGTTATTGAAAATATAAATAGTATTTACGGAAAAAATTACTATATTAATTCCATATTTAATATGCCAATAACAGGTAGATGAGAAATTCAAAATATGCGGTATTTAATGAGGTGTATCATACATGTTTAATCAATCACTTTTTTGGTGAATTTTTCTATCTATCACCTGGTAATCCCAACATAAAACAAAACAACGTTATAACATGTTTTACATTCTCATGCTTGTCTGAAGCAACAAACCAGATAACATTAAGTTGCATCACCTTTTCAAAAAATCACAAGTTAAACTCATATTTACATGAATCTATCTCAGCTTTACTGCAATCATACAAACAAAACCAAGTAACCAACAACTTAGTTTTCTTGATCAATATACAGACGTGTATCCTACCATCATACACACAAAACTAAGTTACCAATAAAACTATTTTAACAATGTCTAGCATGTGATGACACAAGTAACATGAATTTAGGAATTAGTAGATCTTTACTTACATGAGCAAATCTAAATCATTTATAACTCATCGTCATCAAAATTTCTACCATTGCATCCCTCACACTTCACCTCCTGAAGCTTTCTTTTGATACCTAAAGAACTTTACTGGATTAAACGCGCCTTCAAAATTCAAAGCAACGCAGAGATAGATTCAACATGTCTCCCTCATGCATGATGGACTCATAAGCATGTACATAGAATCAGATAAATGCAAAGTTTGAAACTGGCAGCAACGAAGTAGCTTAAAAATCTAAAACTCTTAGTGATTTTTTTAACGATCATGCTAGCATTAAACATTATTATATCGTTCCCTCAACTACAATAAAATAAAAATACTTCGAGAAAATTAGGCATAAAATTACTAATTCAAAGACAAACCATCAACATTAATTACCAGAGGATTATCATACTAAAAATCCTAAATCCGATTAAACCAATACTTCAGACCTCCAGACAAAATATTAGTAGTATCAAACAATCAATATAGCGGACTTCGGACAATTTGCTACTTCGATTTATACTTACTAGTGTTCACCGGACCCCCAACGATCATCTGAGCGACGCTGACCAAGCAGAAGCATACATGTCTGGAACAAAGGTATCTCGCCGCCCATCTAGCAACTCCTGAAAAGTCATAATTATCAGAAAATCAAACCAGTAATGAAACTCATGATTCGATCAAAGCAATAATAAATAAACTCGAGACAAAACCACATAGTATCAGACATTCAGAATAGAGAACCTCAGACAATCCCCATAATTGTTAAAAAAAATCCTAATTTGGTTTTCTACTAACCAATGCTAATCGAAAACCCAACGACTATCTGATCGATGCCGACCAAGCTATGTACGGAGAACCGCTGTCTGGAGACGCACTGTATAAAGGATAACCATTTTGAGTTGCGTAGTCTGGAAACACGAAGAAAGGCTTGTCGGTGTGGCGCCGTGAAATTGGAAATTGGAGTGGTGCTGCTCTATTGTGCCGTTGGAAATCGGGGAGCGGGATGAAGGGCTATTTCTTTAGACAGAGCAAGCGGCGGCTTGAGGGAGTGGAGGCTGAGAAATGGTCTGCATATGGATGCCATATATCAAAGGGCTAGAGGACGATAGTCTTCTTTCAAACGGAGCGTGCAGCTTGGTTTTGGTATATGGGTCTGATATTTGGAATGAAATGGGAAGGAAGGGCCGATCGTGATTCGTGGTTAAGATTGGGTGGGTTTTTAATTGTAGCAGTTAATTGGAAGGGTGAATGAGATGATTTGAAATTACTATTTTCATATATATATATATATATATATAATACACCTAATAGAACACTAAACGGAGTGTATACGAATCAAAAAACAAAACGTAGTGTATAAACCTATATAGGAGTGGAGAACAAAATTGGAAAAGGGTGGATTAATTAGAGTAATGATTGATTGAAATTGCATTAATTACTTACTTATTGGAGTGCATAACATGATTTGACTATAATTGTGATCAATGGTAATTTAACCTTTATTAATTTCTTATCAATATTCCATAAATATGTTAAATTGACCACGTCATTTAAAAAAAAAACCTGATGTGATCCTACATGGTGCTTAGGTGTCTCTCTAAAATTGCAGTATTCGAATTTTTTTTCTAAGCCTACTACCTAGAGTCTCCTGCAATAAGATCAATAAGATATAATAGTTGATGTGAAAATAACTTTTTTGTGTGTAAATAACAACATATTGCATGTTCGTTAAAGCAAATCTGCATGAAAGCAATTTTTTCTTCCCATTGTTCCTTTACTTTACAAACCTTACACCAAATTTTAAAAGAACCAATTTTTTCAATAAGTTTACGCCCAAGAATAAGATATATTAAACCAAATTCATTAAAACTACCATTTAAAAATGACATGAAAACAAAAGAATCCTATTACTATTTAAAATATAATGTTTTTTTGGGGTAAAATGAGGAAACGGTAAAAAAAATTATATATACATCTAACAACATAAGGTATTCATTTCTTGAAGGAAAACAAATCATTTTTAGAAACATGAAGGAAAAATAAATCTATTAAATAAACTATTTCTTCTCATCGTAATTTGTCTCACAAACTTTATATGAATTTTAAAAAACACCCATATTTCAATAATTTTTTCTCATAAATGAACACGCCCATTAACGGGAAGGAAAAAAGGAAACATAAAAAAATAAATATATATAAATAATAATGATAAATAACATATAAATATTTAAAACAATATTAGGATTTATTTGGGTGACATAAGGAATGAGTAACATTTTTTGGGAAATAAAAACATTTTGCATAAAATAATATGAAAATTATCCGTTTCATAATATATATATATATATATATATAAATTCCATCAAAGAAATTATTTCTTCTGATCCCAAAGATTAAATCAACTTTCAAATTCAATTTTTTTTTTCAGGAAGCCTTTTTCTCAACATATAAGCAAGAATGAAATGGTGAAAAAATATAAATAGAAAATGGAAGGAAGTTGTCCAATAAGGATTGAAAATTGAAAAATAAAATAAAAAACTGTGTAAAACATGAGAAATGAGTGCTAACTATTAAATATAAAAATGACACTCTCTCCAAAAAAAAAAAGTTTGATGGTTTGATCTTCGTGTTGTATGTTGCATTTTTTTTTGAAAACGGTTTTTTGTGTTGCATTATTTTACTCTCTCCTAAAAATAATGGTTTGACCTTTATGTTGCATGTTGCATTTTTTTACTCAGATTGCTAAGCTATGTAGTGAATATATATATATATATATATATATCTATATATATATTTAAAAAATTTAGACATCAAATTATAATTGACTTAAAAATTATTTAATTATAAAAATTGTAAGGTTTGACTTTTATGTCTGTGCCAAATTAAATTATTGTAAAACTTTTAGAACGGACAGAGCAGAAAATAAAAAAAATGGAAAAAACATAAAGAATTAAGAGGATTTTCCATAGGGAAGTTAATAGATGAGAGAGTTGCTCAATAAAAAAAATAAGAGGGTTAATTGGTCAATAAATATAGAACTTTATCAGGTGACTTTAGGATTAACTCATCACATACTAAGTCCACTTTTACCTTTTGGGCCTGAAGAAGGACCACCCATATACCAAGCCCAATATGAACGTCTCAACCCAACCCACTACAAGATAAGCTGAAATTTCTGTTTTGCGAAACTAATAATCGAAATAACTGACTTTTTTTTCTTTCTGTTTTTAAAAGTTTCAGCTACTACCGTTTTTAGGCTTATTCAAATAATTTAGTTATTGATAAATTGGAATCGAATCGGTCAATCCAGTTTTGATTATAATCGAAATAATTGTATGATCAACACTTGTTTTGACAATACTTTCAAATGTGTATTTGATGATCTCTTTTATCATCGTTGATGACAAATTAAAGTGTCGGCTCGTAGTAGATGGGGGCCTGAGTAGGGTGTTGCTATTCAGTGCATTGGAAGCAGAAGCAGAAGAAGAAAAAGAAGTAGAACACGGAGTCGAAGGACTCGTCGTGTTTTTCGGTGATGAAACCGGAACTCTCCAATTTCGAAAAATTCGTCATTCATTCCTTACGGAGCAACAAAATCAGATCGAAATTCAACCAATTTTATTTTTTCTCTTAAAATCAACAAAATTAGTAACAAAAATCATATGTTCTGCTCTTAGGGTGAAAACAACCCCCACTCCGATGTATTTGTTGATTGCATAAAATGATATGCTTCGACATCACAATAATGCATTCCGATGCGCTATGATGCGCTCATAACAATGTGATGCGCTGGTTTAATGAGTTTCTGATCTGATGCATTTTAATTTATAATGATGTTCTTCGATAAGAACATATACTATACTGCCATTTGGTGTGACCAAAATTACTTGTGCAATTCAAGTACCTTCTTTTGCGTTCCCAACTTTGGTCTCTGGGTTCATAGTTCTCTTGTTTGACGTAGCTCGCCGTCTATTCCACCCGCTGGAGCTCCGACGAAATTGCGGTCCGGTTGGAGATTGCTCCAAGGTAAGAATCTCGCGCGAATTTCGTCGGGATTTCCCTTTTACGCGCTCGATTCTCTTATACTCTTCACTGTTTCTGCGATTCAGTTTCCGAAGGTGGACGGTGGACAATTGGAGTGAAATGATCTTCGAGGCGTGATGCAGAAAGGAACGAGGAGGCTCGGTAAGTATGAGCTTGGAAGAACTATTGGTGAGGGGGCGTTCGCCAAGGTTAAGTTTGGTCGGAACTTGGAGACGGGAGAGAGCGTCGCCATTAAAATATTGGACAAAGCTACCATTCTTCAGCACAAAATGGTTAAGCAGGTGGATGGAACTTCGTTGCTAATCTTTTACTTCTTCTTTCAATTCACTAGCCGATCACGCTTATTCTCTTACACTTGTACCGAGCTAATTGCTGTGCGAGTAGAGTAGTAGTGCTAATTCTATCTATACGAAACTGCTGGGATTTTAATCAGCTAATTTTGGTGTCCTGGGGTTCTAATAATTTCTACTCCGTATATACTTTTGCCTTGATAATGAACAGACATATATCCTTTTGTCGAGGGAAAGCGGGTTTAGTTTTCTAGGCGTGGTTTTTGGACATAAAGTCAGTTCATATTATATAAACTCATTTATGCATCTTATCCTCGCTCCGACTTTAAGACAACTGCACCTTTATACTTTCCTTTTCAAATTTTCTTTCGATTGGTTTGCAGATGGAAAGAGAGATATCTATAATGAAGATAGTGAGACATCCTAACATAGCAAGGTTGCATGAGGTATGTTAACTGGCAGCATGTTGTGATATGAATGATGAAAGTTATGAGTATGCCTACGTAATTAAATGCCATTGTCTAATAATCTATATGATGATATTGTCTCTGTATCTTGGACTTCAGGTGTTGGCAAGCAGGACAAGGATATATATTGTTCTTGAGTTTGTCAGTGGAGGAGAACTATATGATAAGATTGTATGTCATTTCTGCCTACCTTTCCCGGTTATACTTGGACTTTTATTATTCTGTCTTCTTGAGAATTTCTTACAGAAGACATGGTTAATATTGTGGTGAATGGTTTTCAAATATGCTGGACTTTTCAATATTTGAATCAACAAGGTGCACCATTGCTCGTAGAATGTTTTGTCAGTGTCCAGTAATGTATTAATACTCCCTCCCTCTCATCTCATATATCATGAAGCATTTACCTGGTTCGGCCGTCCCAGAAACATTGAAACCCCCCCCCCCCCCCCAATTTAGAACATTCTTCCAATTTCACAATGTTAATCTTCTTTCAACTTTCTTTTCACTAGTGTACACAATTCAAAGTAACTCCAAATTTTTTAGTTGCATTTGTTGAAGAGTAGAAGAACCTAGAAGCTTTCATAAGTCCATATTGTCCATGCCAATAGAAAATGTTTCATTGGATATGAGAGTGGGATGAAGGGAGTGTTTTTTGTTCTTCAATTAAGTTTCAGTTATTCGACAATTAAATCTCTGTAGCTGTCGCTGCAACTTAGATGCACTCCAACTTATCTGATTTGGCGATTCCTCCTACAATAAGGGTCTCAATTTTGTTAGCTAGAATTTGAAGCCTACATTTGTTTAGCCAAATGTAAGATCCTATAGTCCAAGTAATCTGGTTTGGGCTTTAAGAAGAGAGATTTAGGAATTTTTCGATGTCTCTTTTGTGACACAAAGGGACATGTCAGACAACTAGAAGTGTTTTTCCACTTTCTTTTTCATGTTTCGAAGATGAAGGTAGGAACTAGTGATTTACTTGTAATATGATAGAAGTTGTCATATAAGCGTAAGTGAGCAATGGGGCACTTAGGTCATATTTAAAGATCTAGAAGATCTGCCTTCAATCTTCCCTTTTGCATGCCCATGGCTGACATTTGTCTGTATTGATCAACTTTCCTTAGGTTCATCAAGGAAGACTTTCTGAAAATGAGTGCAGGAAGTACTTTCAACAACTTATAGATGCTGTTGCTCATTGCCACAGTAAAGGTGTATACCACCGGGATCTAAAGGTGGACCATTTCACTTAATGTTTAGCACGTAAGTAGCCTCTGCTTTTGCAATCCAATTGTACAAAACATCTAATTTAGTTTTTTTTTTACATTTTAGCCAGAAAACCTGCTGCTTGATTCGTTTGGTAATTTGAAGGTTTCTGACTTTGGGCTTAGTGCATTACCTCACCAGGCAAGTATTTTGGGCTCGTTTATATTTCTGCCAAGAAACTCATTTTCTTCATTGTCATCAGTAACAGCATATCATACCTTACTCCCAAGTATGTCGAGGTTGGTGGTTTGGATTGGTGCATGAAATGCATATTGTCAACTAAATCCTATAGTGGAGTTATAAACCCTTACAAACATGGTGGCACGATTACATATTAGTTGCTCTTCTGGTTGCATCCCTTTCACGAAAGGAATAACATTGCTTTCATACATTTTACTTAACTTGTATGATGATTTTCATGAGATGATGATAACTGAGGATTGTTTCTATGGCTCTGTTTAAGAAATATTGATGATAACGTATGTGAGATGCTAGTTCGACCCATCTCAAAATCTTAGCATGTGTGCTTACTGGTATGGTTACACATTACCCTTTTCTTTGTGCATAGGGGGTGGAGCTTCTGCACACCACTTGTGGAACCCCAAATTATGTTGCGCCAGAGGTACTTTGTTAATGTCACTTAGAAACATGTAATTATGCTATACACTCATCGTATTTTGTTTAACTAGGAACATACCATCCTTTTCTTTTTATTATCAGTTTTGTGCAGTACATTGCACTCAAGATTTTTCAGTGTGTGAAGAGTTTGCCTTTTCTCTATTTCTATTAGTTGGGAGAAAGAAATTAGGCTAAAATACTGGGAGATATATTCTTTTATTGTTCAAGTTATTCTCTTTCATCGGAATCGAATTTGAGACGCATCAAAGATGGTGGGTTCTCGCTCTTTCTCTCTGTTCTAGTTCAATTGGCTTTTATTAGGCTACCTAATGGTAGATAGCCCAATTTCGTTTCCTTCACACCAACCCTTGTGAAGTCAGTACTTCGATTGGGACTCACAAAAATAAATAAGGCGCGCTTGCCTTTGGTTCCCTTCCCTACTGTCTAATCTCCTAGGTCTCTCAGCTGACGTCCGAGGAATCGATGGTCCTATTGAACTATGTCATGATGATTTCATGGTCTGAGTTTTTATGTTTAAAATGATGATTTCGTGGATTCTGAAATCCTGACTGGTTGTCTTGTATGTACGCAGCTTTGTGATTAGTCTGAATTTTCTAACAGTGATGGTTCTTTTACAGATAAATGCTGCTGAATTTGTGTGTCCCTACTGGTTTTCTTCTACGGCAAAAACATTGATATGTAAAATCCTTGATCCTAATCCTGAAACTGTAAGTAGTAATATTGTAACTGTTGTTCTAGTTGGTAACATTGCTGAAATTACCTAAACTTATTTGTCTCTTATGTGCCAGAATCTTTGGTATATTTTTCATTGTCATTGTAGTCTTGAGAGCAGGGGTAGTGTATTGTTTTTTGTGTTCTGCTGGATCACATATTAGTTGCTTGATAGTCTTGAGGTTTCTGGATTGACCATCAAACACTTAGAGTATTTAGTACAAAGAATTGAGTCGACTGTTACATATTGATGTTGCTTTCTTACCATCAGGAGGCATGCTTAACATGGTTGAAATCATAGAGTAAGGAAATTTCTTTAGATTAGTGATGGAATAGATAATCTCTAACTTGAGAGAAAAATTGGTTAACACAATGGAGTTTTGGATTATTTGGAGGGTATATATCACCTTAACTTAATCCCCCCCCCCTTTCCCCCGTGTTCGTTGTAAATAATTTCTTTCATCTTTTGTGGACAGGCTTCTGTTTAGGTTTCTTACTCTAAGAAATGTGTTTTGTTGAATTCGGAATACTTTTGACTCTTAGTGTTAAAAGATCGACATGATAGTCAGAAAACCTAGAAAAATATTGTAGAAGACTTTATTTAGAACTGAAGTTAAAAAGTGAGTAGTATAGGTAGATCTAGAGCATACACTAGTGAAATAGTAACAAGAGATACATAAAGTTTTTGGAGGGATCATACCTAGCGTAACATAGGCTTTGTGGATTTGGATTTGACTTGTTGCATTGTTATAAAGTTTTGAAGTGCCGGATTTTTTACTTCCTTGAAAGGACAATATTTACGCAATGTCTTATCCTTTTATACTGAGAGGACAGACAGTTATCATTTTTAGGAAAGGTTTATTTTATTTATTTTATTTATTTCTAAACAATCCAGAAGTGAAGTTTGGGTCCGATGAATTGGGATGCTAGTAGTATAATTTAGAAAGAACCATCATTAATCAAGACCAAAAAGCTGATGATTAGTCTGATGATACCTTAGAGCAGCTATAGTTGAGGTCACTTTTCATGAGAAATTGCTAGTTCTCGTCCATAATTGTAAACTTTCGGCCTCATCAGTATGATGCGGGCTGGTGATTGGTGCAGTAAAATTGAAACAGTTACTTGGTTTGATGTCCTCTAATTCATTGCTACAATCTTTTTTAAACAAGTGCAGAGAATTAAAATCGAGGGTATAAGAAAAGATCCATGGTTTAAGAGGAATTATGTACCCAGCAAAACTAAAGATGAAACGGTGAATCTGGATGATATCCGAGCAGTTTTTGATGACATTGAGGTTCGACTTCGACACAAATTCTCTTCTTCTCTTTGCTTCTTCGTTTCATTCTCAAAAAAGAAAACTCTTCTATATTGTTTGGTTACGAATTACGATTGGCTCCTTTTTAAACCCGAACTTGAAAATTTACGTAACATATTCACAATCTGAAACCTTCACTGTTATTATCCTATTGAAAGGGCCTATGTTGCAGGATAAATATGTAGACGAGAATACTAAGAGTCATGAAGTGCGTCCTTTGGCAATGAATGCATTTGAGATGATCACATTATCACAAGGATTGAATTTATCAGCACTGTTTGATAGGCAACAGGTATGTCATTGGACTCAATCTCTGGGCTACTCCACTTTCTCATGGTTCAATGTATCAAATGTTCGGTTAGTCTGGTTTATATTTCACCAGTCGTCACTTAATATAATATTCTGATTCCGGGATCAAGTCAATAGATTTCTGCTGTGAACCTGTTCACTTGATCACAGAGGTGTTGGGCCCTGGCTATCTCAGCTGACATGTAAAATGGGTGAATTACTCCTAAATTTTTTGGCCAAAATTACTCCTCCAAGTGTGTTATTTACAATTACCCCTAAACTTTGGTCAAAACTATACTTAAACCCTCCCCTCCCTTAAATTTGGAAACTTGGACTCACCCCACCCCCCTTCCCCCGCTTTCTTTTCCTTATCATCATCATCATCATCATCATCATCATCATCATCATCATCATCATCATCATCATCATCATCATCATCATCATCATCATCATCATCATCATCATCATCAACACCTTGATCCCAACTACATTGGGATCATCTACCATGAAATTTCATCTCATTATTCCTTCGATAGAAGGTTGGACAGCACCTTAATTCATCTCATTATTCCCAACCTTCTTTCGAAGGAATGATGAGATGTTTCAAACCATATCATCATAGGTTTTTCCACTTTCATGAAAAATATCATGAGACTGCGATGAGTTAAGATAATTGCTCTAGTCATGTCCCATTACAAGGTTGATATTGCAGAATCAACATGTACATCATGGAACATGAAATTGTAAACTTAATTTAGAGAATTTTTGTAAACTTAATTTAGAATGTAAGGTCTTTCAATCATTTGAATCTTTCCAATATCTTTTTCCAATTAATGAAATTGTTTATTGTCAGTTATTCTTTTAGCAGAACAGCATTTTCAGAATGTGAATTAACTTTGAAAATGTACCACTGCTTGAAATTACTAGAACAATATTATGTGATAGTCCAGACTGGGATTCTAAGGTTTTTCCTGGACAGTATAAAACTGTAAATTAGAGCACACTGTAGGTGTAAATTTCAAAATGTGAGGTGGGCAAGTGTAATTTCCACCAAAATTCAGGGGATATCTGATATCTGTAAATAACTCTTCAAAATATGTGTTCTTTGTTTCCTAAATCCTGTTCGGCCAAGTTTTATCAACAGGCTTAGTTTAACTTGAAAAATGGCCGGTTCTTTTTATAGTAACAGTTCGTACCTCCTTCAAAATCCATGAAAATGGCATTTTAAACTCAAGTGATCCTGAAAACCAAGTGGCAAGTTCTATCAAGACAGTAATTCTGGCTTTTTATTCCTTTTTTATTCCTTTCTCTGTTTAAGGATTCAACAAATTGACTAAATGGTCTTAGAAATGGAGCAGAAAGTGTAAGTTCTAAGGACACAGGGAACTGTAACTTTGACCGAAATTTAGGAGTAAAAATGCACTTCAACCGAGTAGATACATCTTTTGCTCTTTCGAGTTTTCTTTATCAGCAGCATAAGTTGCCATCTCTCTCCCACCATGTCATGTAGTTTTTGTCTTCCAGTTAAATGGATAAAGAAAGATCAGGAAACTTCCACTCTCATCGAGGAGATGGTAAATCTTCAAACTTAACATGCAATTTTATCTGGTTAGAGTTGAATTTAGATTAGATACCATTGCTCCCAGAAGGTTTGCATCTCCTATAACTTTTTTCTACCAATATTTGGGATGATATGTAGAGTCAGCGAGCTTGGTTGGTCGACAATATATGTGGAGCTGGTTTACACAAGTACTTTCTCAGTTTTTTTCTGTTCTTCTCTAATCGCTTATTCATTTATGCCTTTTCTTTGCAGGATTATGTGAAACGGCAAACTCGTTTTGTATCTCGAAAGCCTGCTGATGTCATAATCTCAAATATTGAAGCTGTTGCAGTACTGATGGATTTTGAGGTTCATACCCGCAACTACAAGGTACAAATCTTGAATATACACAAGTTTCTCCTACTAAGTGTTATAAAGAGTGATTATCTGTCTCATCCATTTCCTTAGAGGTGGGAATGAATCCAAAATTGCTGTTTAACTACTTTGATCAACTAAGTCAGCTCACAATCTCATGCTGATTCTTTCGGAATCCTGTAATAGCTTGCCACCAACAGGCCTTGACATGATGTCATGCCAACATTACCATTGAGATACAGGGGTATTCAAAATTGAAGCATCCCATCATTTTTTCGATTCTGCCAGTTCAACTATGGAGCTAGTTGCTCTGAGTTCCTCATTGTAATCACATCAAATCATTTCATAGGGCAAGTGTTTTATTTTCAGGCATGTCCTGAAATTACGAGGATTTTGTGTGTGTTTGTCCAATGACATTTAGATTATCTTGCATGTGAAAATTTAGGCTGTTCAGTGTTTTGGTTTGTGTTTTAGTCTTTAATTTACATTGAGAGATGTTATCATTAGGGAGAAGACAAAACAGGGGGAAAAATATATTTTGAAGTACTTAAATTATGAGATAAATATTGTATCCTAATTATTTTTGTCTTCCACTTATTTTCCTTCTATTAATGATAGACAAGACTGGAAGGAAGATCTTCAGGTAAAGCTGGACAAATTGCTGTTGTCGTGGAGGTAGCCTCCTCTCTTGATCATTACTGTTAATTACTGCTTTCTATGCTTTGGAATGTATGATTTCTAACTTATTTTACATATTGTGTACAGATTTATGAAGTCGCTAAATCCCTTTTCATGGTAGATGTTCGAAAGGCTTCTGGTGATACACTTGAGTATCACAAGGTTAGTGCAAGCTACATGACTGTAGATTCCGTGTTTATGTTCATTCTTTGTGAAAGAATTAGCTTAAGACATGGTTAGTTTCATGGTGAATGTTAGAAATCACATTAATAACAAACATGAGGAAGTTCGGTACTCACACTAGACAGGTAGATCTGCTTGTAACCGGGTATGAATCTGCTGTACGCTCAATCTGGAGAAGATGGTCCTCTTCAAAGTTCAAACAAAAATCAAGAATATCGCACTGATTGCGTGTTCTGGTCTGCACCTTCAGTTCCTTATTCATACATACATCATACTGGTGCATATTGATCTCTTCATTTTGGCAGCATCAGTTATTACATCCTAGGGAAAAATGCCTAACTAGTCCTAAAACTTTTAGGGTCCGTTTAATTGTTGAAATTTTTTCATGTTTTCATCTTCAAATTTTCTTTGTAAATATTTGATCATACAAGTAGCTTTCAAGTGATGGAAAACCTTATTTTCCAAACTTTGAAAAACTCTAGTATCACCATGGAAACCTTTCAAACAATGTTCCTTAATTTAATATACTAGTTTTCCAAAATTTGGAAAACAAGGTTTTCCATCACTTGAAAGCTAGTTATATGATCTAATATTAACAAAGGAAATTTGGAGTTGAAAATTTGAAAAATTTTACACAACTAAACGGAGCCTTAAGGTTTTCGAGATGTAGTCCTAAAACTCTTGTACTTCGAACCGTAGGACTAAACGTCTAAGCCGTTACTGGGTTGTAGTCCTAAAACGCAAGGTGGTGGACGGAATAGTGACGTGGATGACTGACGTTGTTAATTTAAAAAAAAAACGCTGACAAATCATCAAAACGACATCGTTTTGATGCTTATAAGCCACATAGATTGCATAATGCATAAACCAAATTAACCTTTTTCCATTTACACTTGCCAGTTCACATCAGAGGACCACACACTTGGGCCGCTTTCATCTGGCTATGCGGCCCCATCTCCGGCCTAATCGTCCAGCCCACCGTCGGCTACTTCAGCGACCGCAACACCTACCACTTCGATATGGAGAGGGAGGAAAAGAGGAGGAACAGAGAGCGAGCGGGCGGGCGGGCGATGGACAGTGAAAATGAGGGCGTGATGCGCGAGCTGGATTTCGATTTCTCAGGAGAGCGATTGTGCAGTTTGCTGAGGAAGCGAGACGACAACTATTATTGTAGCAGTTGGGACGGGGGCCCGCAACTCGATCGGTGATGGTGGTTGTGCGCAAATTGGAGAAAAATGACGACGACGGCTGGTGGGCCAAATCTACATTCGCAGTGTGCAGATCGTGAATGAAGGCGGCGGAAGCTGCTTAAATCTTAAGCTTGTCTTGTCAAATCGAGAAACAAGCAGCGATCTTGGCTTACTTTTTAGTGAGAAACTAACACCAGAATCAATCTTTGGGGAAGAGGAGGACTGGAATCGAAGAAAACCCATGTGGGTGGGATTTTGGTCGGAGAGATAGAGGATTAAAATGCTATAGTGTTGGGGAATTTAGAATCATGAAACTTTGATATCTTGAGAAGGCTTCGCGAAGGACATCGGGTACCGCGTTGGCTATTCTCTCGATTGGCCGACCAAGCCTCTTGTCGTCGCCATATTCGTCTCCGGCTTCTGGTGCCTGGACGTCGCCAAATACGAATACGCCTCTTCTTCTTCGTTTCTGATATAAGCATCAAAACGACGTCGTTTTGATGATTTGTCAGCGTTTTTTTTTAAATTAACACCGTCAGTCATCCACGTCACTATTCCGTCCGCCACCTTGCGTTTTAGGACTACAACCCAGTAACGGCTTAGACGTTTAGTCCTACGGTTCGAAGTACAAGAGTTTTAGGACTACATCTCGAAAACCTTAAAAGTTTTAGGACTAGTTAGGCAGTTTTCCCTTACATCCTATATATAGTGGTTGTAGCCCTACCTCAGATTTCAAACATCTATTAGACTAAAGTGTATTTTCTCACTGTTCTTTCTAGCCTCATTACCCAAGTCACAAATGCTAGAGTGAATTGATTGGTTTAAATGTCGGAAAACTATAGGGACTGGCTCAGTTCATTGGTTGACACTTTGTTATAATAAGATAGTCAGGTCTACCTGTTCAAGTCGTTTTTTAATGGTGGCTGGTTTTATCTCGAACATGCTATGCTGCCTGGTTGTGATCATTAATGAATTTCACTTGTTGAAAATGGACCAAAAATGACCTTACATATGATACCAAACCTTCTTTCAGTTCTACAAGACTTTTTGTGCTAAACTAGAAAACATCATCTGGAAGCCGACCGGGGTTGACAGTCTCTCCAACTCAAATATGCTAATAAGAACAATTTCAAGCTGAATGCGACACTAGGGACGGCGTGTGGAAGGTACAGGTATCAGTGTTTTCAGATCCTATTAATGTATAGTGGTTATAGAAGTGAATAATGAATAATCTGCTCGATCCCCGATGTTTAGGTTGATCTGTGTGTATGTTTGAGAAGAACATGTAACTCGGTTACTTCTTAGATGCACTTGTGAATGTAGTATACATATGTCTTGTTTTTGCAAAAGCATGTCCAAGTGGTTATTTGAATATGTGAAATTGCAGTGTGTATGTCCATTCCCATGCGGAGCTAAGGAGAAAGTGATTTGCAAGATCCAGTAGTAGTAGGTACCATGGATGGGCTGGGCTAGTCTTAAAAGTGGAATGCCAAGCCAACTAGTCAAGTATACTGTTGCTCTCTTCTGCTTTCTACCAACGTGTACGATTCTGTGTTATATTCAAATTTTCATTAAAAATAATTATTAAAAAATGTAGTAGTATTTAACAACTAGAGATATCAAATTATTCGATGTACAGAAAGTATTTAATTTCTTGTGATAGAATAAATATTAAAAAATAAATGTATTTGAGAGGAGTACAACATTGACTAGAAGTAGAAGCACGCGAGGTGTTTTGACTGTTACTTGGGCTAGATCCGCTGTGAGAACTAAATTGTAGCGTGTTCAAGATTTACGGGAGAAAAACAAAAAAAATAAATAAAGAAAGAAGAAGAAACAGAATGATGCTCTGTCCTAGAAAAACTGAAAAGCTTGACTGAACAAGAGATTTAAATATATTTAAGCCAAAATTAAATCAAAAGTCAAAATATTCGTTTCTTTTGAACAGCCGAGTATTTTTTTGAAAAGGAACAGCCGAGTATTAGTGGTTAAAGTTTTTGCATGGCGAAAAATGCAAGAAATTAGGTGGGTGTTTTGAAGATGGAGAAATAACTACTCCCTCAATTCCATCTTTTGCTTAAACCTCTTTAATTGTCTACATAGTAGTATTTTTGTAGCTAGCTTAAAGTTGTGTCAACTAATGATGATTTCAATTATGACAAACATGAACTACTACCTCTTAAAAATTAAGGGTTAGTTCAGTGAAATGGAAAAAAAAAATTGGAAAAATTTGAGATTGTGTGTTTTGATTAATGGATAAGATATATTCCCTCCGTATCCTATTAATTGATCCATTTGTTTTTTGTTGTTTCACAATATTTAATCTATGATTTTATTTAAGAATATCTAGACATGTAAATACGTATCATAATTTGAAATACAAAGTTTTTTATTCTATTTTTTAATTTTTTTCACTATTTATCTTTATGAAAGTTTGAGTCCGTTAAATCTTGAAACATCAAAAACAAATGGATCAACTAATGAGGTACGGAGGAAGTATGTGAGTAGAGAAATTTGAGGAAAATATTATTTTATATTAAAATGATTGATTTAAGGTTGTTAAATGTATTGGAATTAGGAAAGTTATAAAAAAATTTTGGGAAAAGAGGTTGTTGAACTGAGGGTAAAGGTCTCTTCTTTGTCAATAATTTCATTAAAATTCCATCAATAACTCATCAAATTTACCAATAAGTAGTTACGTATGCAATTTTCATCCAATTTTCTCCTTACATACATTACATTAATTTCAAATACATCCATAATCTTCATCAAATTATCACACAAAGAACACAGATACATCTGCAATGCATTCATCTGCATTATGATGACTGATAAGTTTGAGGAACAGCTGGAAGTAATCCAAGAGGGGAAGTCAAGTCTGGTGGAAAAAGCATGAAAGAAGTAAAGTTTAGTCATTTCAATCTCAAACATGAAGACAAGAATCAACTGTTTTTGATGAGGTTTCTTTAAAAAACTATACTATTGCATGGGACCCCAACAACTGATGTCATCACTTATGATATGACCCTATTGATTTAATTAATCTCAATGAGCTTTTTCTTTCTTCCTTTCAAAACAAAACAAAAACAAAAAAAAGTGAATTATTTCTTGGCATCCTATACAATAATCTCTACTCTCACTTCCTTCAAAGTTGCAAGAGCTGTTTCACTCCAAGACAGGACTGATGGTTTCATTAAGCAATCATCATCACCCATCTGCTCTCTACACAGCAGTCAACATGTTGCTCATTCTCTTCCTCACACTTCCCTCTTCCAAATCAGGTAATGCAACAAAACCAACACCCTCCACCATACCAGCTGGCCAGCTAGAATACCATCAGTCTTTTATTTCCCATATTCTCATGGAAATTTTCATTTTTGGGTGCAGAAGGGTTTGATCAGTTTCACAGAGGCAGTGGATCAGCTCCAAAGCATGTGATTGCTAAGATGGTTTTAGGTTCAACACCTCCCAAGTGTATCAACAGGTGCTTCAGCTGTAGGCCTTGTGTTGCCACTTTGGTCACTGCTCCTCCACACAGCAAATTTGTTAAAGAAATTGGGAAATTTTCATACCAAGGAGAGGAAGGGTATTACCTGATGGGATGGAAATGCAGATGTGGGAATCAATTCTTTCATCCTTAACACCACACCAGTTTCAGTTCAGAGGTTTTAGCTAGCTGATCACCATTAATGGCTGTTCTATAAAGTGTATAGCTATCGTGGTTTGAATTGTTGCATTATTGACTTGCAGTCTCCTCTCCTGTACTGCTTTGAACAGTTGCTATATATTGTTGAGTCTTCTGTTGCCTGCTGTTCTGGGGCCACATTTGTGTTTATCTTTATCAAGGAAACATTAATGAATTTAGCATGTTCTACAGAAACTCATGCTACTGTCAACTTTAGTTGTTGCATTGGGTGGAAATTGGAGTACTACATTTTTATCATTTACTACTACAATATTCTGTATATCCAAAGAAATTTAACAGCTTTGAACAAGGCCTTCTATGATGTGATGAGAAAATTAAGTGTTTACCTAGAAAAGGAAAATTACCTGGAATAAGAATAAAGCGTTGACCAACTCATAAAAACTAAAGATTACCATGCGTAAAGATATTTCAGTATAAGTAATAATGACTTGTATTCTTTTAGTACACAATCACGATATTATATGAGGATGTTAAGAAAGACTAGTGGGGTAAATAGTAAATTTTCAGAGTAAGAAGAGTATTATATACTAGTATATACTAGCAATCAATACGCTCGTTAAACGTAGAAAATATTTTATAAAATAAAAGGCATGAAATTAAAATTAATTAATTAATTCAATATATTAATTGATCGAAAACATAAAATTAATAGAAGATAGTTATCGATTAAGGTTTTCAGAAAATATTTAAATTGATTAAGTAAATTAATGATATATTCTAAAGGTATGAATTATAGGATACATTTTATTAAGATTTGAAAATTGGTAATACTGTAATGTAATGGATAACATAAATTAGTGAAATAATTTTACTAACAAACTATTATTAGTCTAGGTTTCCTCTTTACATCTCTTTTTTTTTATGTGTATTCCATTTCAAGATAATTATGTAAAATTGTTCATCCACCTTAAATTTATGCTAAATCAAATGATTAATAATTTAAAGATAAAGAGAGTATAGATTTCTATAATGGAAGATGGGATTAAATTAATAGATTATAGTAATAGAAATTTATATTGTTTGTTTACATTAAATTTTTTAATATAGTTTGGCTTAGAAAACTTTGCATTAGCTTGGAGCACGTGTACTATTTACTTAAATGATCTCCCTCCCTCTCGTTCTCTCTATCGCTCTCATCTACTATCTACTAATCTACTAATACTATTAAAACAGGAATTTACGAAATGATAAAATTATAATCTCCTATTCATCAGCTCCTTAGCGCCACTTGGACTACACTAAATAAACTGAGATATTCAACCTTTCATGGTTTCCATCCTATTTAATACTCCACTTCCTGTACCAACCAACATGGCAAATCACGTTCTTATGGCAAATCACGTTTCATGTTCTTCATACTCAGCATTTTTTTCTTTTTCGTTTGGTTTTGTTTGTTTATCTTGCAACATAAAGTCTCATAAATCTATACTTAATACTTTTATTGAGAATTATTTTCTGTCACCTTAGAAATATTATAACCAATTTGAAAAACAACTTTTAGTAAATAACAATAAAATTTATTAATTCATCTAATTTTAAAAAGAGAAATCAATAATAAAACACATACCGTTTATTTAAAATTATTAAAAAAAGAATAATAATTTTTATTATTAGATGAATGTTAAAAAAAAGATGAATTAGATGAATTAATAACTTTTATTGTTACTGTAAGTTGTTTTACAAATCTACTAATACTATTAAAACATGAACTTACGAAAGGATAAAACTGTAATCTTCTATTCATAATCTCCTTAGTGCCACTTGGACTACACTAAATAAACTGAGATATTTTGTCTTCACGGTTTCCATCCTATTCAGTCCACTTCCTGTACCAACATGGCAAGTCACGTTTCCTATTCTTCATGCTCAGCATTTTCATTTTTTTTCTTTTTCGTTTGCTTTTGTTTTTTTCTTGCAACGTAAAGTCTCATAAATTTATACTTAATACTTTTTATTGGGAATTATTTTTTTACCACCTTAGAAATATTATAATCAAGTTGAAAAATAACTTTTAGTAAACAACAATAACAATAAAATTTATTAATTCATCTAATTTAAAAAGATAAATCAATAATAAAACACATACCATTTATTTAAAATTATTAACAAAGAATAATACTCCCTCCGTCCCACAAAGGTTGTAGGATTTGTTTGGGCACATATATTAAGGAAAGTGGGAGAATAATAGTGTGTTGACAAAATTACCCTCATGAAAAAGAAAGAAGAAAATTTTGTGGACCCCAATTTTAAGTTGAGTGGGAGGAAAGAGAAAAACTTGTGGGTCCATGATGTGAGATAAGAGGATAAAATGGTAAAAATGATGATAGAAAGTTTCTATTTTAAGAAAGTTGACAACCTTTGTGGGACGGCGCTATAGTAATGTTGTGGACTTTGTGGGACGGAGGAGTAACTTTTATTATTAGATGAATTAGCTGAATGTTCAAAAAAAAGATGAATTAGATGAATTAATAACTTTTATTGTTACTTTAAGTTGCTTACAAATTATTATTTCTAAGGTGGAAAAATAAAAAATAGTTCAATAAAAAGTACTTCATTTGTCACAGCAAAACGTACATTTGATCACAAAATGAAAAATTCTCACGATGCCCTGTCGATCCGTCTTTTTCGTGCGCATGGTTTGGATCTTGGGAGGTGGCATGTAGGTGGGGAAATCAATCAAGATCTATTTCTAGCAACGGATGTGGAGTGTGGTGTCGTGGTGCGCGCTGGTAAGGGTGGCAGGTTCACAGGAATTTGGGTGGCCGATTATCAACAATGACGAAAAAGGAGGTAAACCCATTGTGTCTGATTTTGAAGTGTTGTGTTTTTTCTATCCTCGTGCTAGGTTCTGATGATAGAAAGGTCTAAAGATCATTATATATCTTCTTGGACATGCATACTTAGTGAATTTTGTGGATTTTATGTGTTATTTACCTTGACACATTTCATATGTTACAGAATATGAAAGATCACGTTGTAAAGTGACGTTTGAAATTTCTATAGACACTTAGAGTGTCAATTTCTATTTACAGATACAACAAACTGATGTTGCAATCCAAGAAAAGAACCCTAATCTACCAAAAATCTAGAAAGAAGAGAGATGAAGTAGAGAGAAAGGTAGATCTCATTAAGAGTAATTATTTGATGTTTTTATAATCATAGTTGAGCCCTGTACATTGAACCGGGGAAGGATTCAAATGCCCTCTTGCAATGATTGTTGAAGGCAGATACATTGAAAGAAAGTATTTAGTATATTTATCTTTTTTTTTTTTCTAAACTCGTCCCTTAGGAGGGGGTATAAACTAGTTATATACTAATACAGTTTCACTATCATAAATAGCTAGAAAAAAAAGTGAATGAAAAGATTTGGTGAAGTCACCTCATCTCCATATCAGTGCCACATCAGATTTGAGATTTTTTCCACAATCAATGCAATCATTTATATCAATGTAATCAATTACAATCAATCACCTTATTTTTTTGGTTCTTAATTAATGTATTTAATATTTCTAATTTTACGTTAAAATACCTCTACAAAGTAGAGTAGATTGATCAATTATAAAAAAATTACAATTATTTCTTCCTATTTACACAATTTCCGATTTCATTTTGCTATATGTTTTTTTTCGTTCTATTTCTTCTCTTTCATCATGTCTTTTTCTCTCTTTATTTTCTTTGTTGTGCGTCTCTCTTGCTTCTCTTTCTTCCATTTCAGACATCTTCATCCTCTGATTTTCCTTTGGAAACCCTGCTAATCACAATTAATTCATCCTTTCTTCTCTCACATTCCTTTTTTTATCACTTCTTTTCATTTCCTTGATATCCTTCACCTCTACTCTCCAAATGTGGAGATCTTACCGTTGACCAATCACTAACTTCTCCAAATTTAGAGTGGCATTTCGGCGCGGGATGAGCGAGTATCGACGTAGGGTGGCGGTGAATCGGCGGACAATGGAGAGTAATATCCTCTTCTATGATTATGTTTATTTTATTATTATTATTATTATTATTATTATTATTATTATTATTATTATTATCCGCTGCACTGTCAATTTGTTGGTTGATTTCAATTGAAACTGATGTTTCTGGCCATCATTGTATAGTAATTGAGAACGAGTCTTTGCCCATATATGGTGATGAGAAGCAAACGAGGCCATGGTGCTACTTCACTAGCAGAGACAATAGGCTTTCTGATGAGTTAGGTTTATGTTTGAAGGAAACATGGTTTAATGATTATTCTATAATTTAGACATAAGTATTAGATTTTAGGTACTTGTGGAGCCATTTGAAATGGAAGCATGCTTTACCATATTCTTTTAGAAATGGTGAGGAATCTAAAGCCATGTATTCATCAAGAGTCATTTGAAATTTTGCAGATGGAGCGGTTGCTCGGTTTAAGTGCTAGGCTCAATCTCAAAACAAGTTAAAAAATTAAAAGATAAAACATCATGATTTTCATATATTGTTAGTGCGAGTAGCTATTACCCAACACAATGAATATTAGCTTAATTAAGTAAATGCTAGATGTTTACACTATCATAGCCTGTGTAATTTAAAACTATTTTCTTTTAGAATTTTTTTAATGTTATTATGCTCTATAGTTACATTCTATCTTTGGAAGATGTCTAGAATCAGAAGATGGTACTTTGAATACCATTTCAGCTAGAGTATTCTAATTTTCTCTCTTTTCTACATATTATCTTGATGTCTTCCTTATTGTATTTCATTTTATAGATTTGTGAGAATATTGATACTATTTCTTTTCTACACTATGCATTCATTCTAACCATCAAGATATTAGAAGGGGTTGTGAAAAGAGTACTCAAAGTTGAAGAAAGGAAAAACCGATGCATATGTGTTTTGTTTGTTTTACTTTTATTTGGTGCTTAGTCGATTATCCTATGTTGTTTTTTGTGGTTGTTACCATATTTTGCTTTGATGATTTTCGGTAGGGGCGTTTTTTTCATAGTGAGTTTATTTATTTAATTTGGTTTACTTTTAGTGAGCTATGTCTATTTTACTAAGCTGCCCTGTTATTTTTACTCTTGGAATACCTAAATGAATTTTGCAAAATCTTTTTTTTTTCTAAATTTGTTTGTCTAGACAGATTCATGTTTTACGTTCAAAATATTCCCTATATTTGCTCATGTGATTTGGGAGTTCAACGATGAATCTTTATTGGTGACCGAAGCTTAATGTTTCATGATTTTCAAAAATTTCTGGTGTTTTTTAGTTGGATTTTTTATTTTATCATTACATTTTCTTATCCACTTTTCTAATTGCGTCTTTGCTTTTGCACTTATGTCTCTCTTTTTAAATCAACCATCTACATTTTTTGGTTTTATGCAATTTTTTGACTTTTTGACGCAGTTTATAACCTAATGGTTGGTGTCTGGACTATGCATCTGTTACACCAAACTTTTTTAACTGAGAAAAATTAAGTAATGATGTGGTAGATGACTATGCATCTGTCCCATTGTGTTTCCTTGTGATTGTATAATATGACTATACATTCTTGGCAGATGACAAGTTCTGCGGTAAAAAATTCCATAAATGTTTGTGAGCTGAGCTTAGATTAGAGACAGACATGTATAGTTGGAGAAGGAGAAAGACAACATAGAAAACATGTTTGGGTTTGAAGTCTGGGTGTGGACAGTGTGACAATAGTTTGGATGTGAAAGTCACTTGGTAAAAGCAATTAAATCCCCAAAAAATGAAAGAAAAGAACTCATCCACATTAACTTGAAAAAGATTCAAGAGAATCATCTACATGACTACATAAAGATCATTCTTTGGTAGTTTTATTGTGTTGTTTTTAATTTATTCTATTTAAACATTTTATTTTTATTTTATGTCAGACCTGCAATTTTAAACAATCTAATTGTGGATCTTAGAAATCAAGTGTATTATAACTAAGCATATATTAAACCAATTTAGATTAAGACATTTCTTTATCATTTCATGTACTTTTCATCCTTTATTATATTTTTAATTCATTTTTTTGGATGATAAACAAAGTATCGTTCTCACCGAACATAATGTTATTATTTTATATTAACATGTTAATATTAACACGATTGATTTTCTATTGAAAAAGTAAACTCATGACGAAGTCGGGTATTAGGATTAGATTTTTCGATACGTACTTTTTCTCATTCGCTGAAACGAATACTAGTACATAATTATTATGATTATAAATTTAGTCCATACTAAAATAGTATAATTGCATGTATTTATAGATGGTCACTAAAAGAAACTTGAGGATTAATAAAGATTTTAAACATAATATGTCTATTTTGGAGGAATGATCAGTGCGCACAATGCTGATTTTTAGTGAGTTTTTTATACGTTTTAGGATTCTATTAATGTTAAAACTCTAGATAATACAGTATGACAATTTTAGGTATTTTTAGAAGATTATGATAGCTAAAATATAAAAGGTAAAAAACGTTGTACAATATTTATCAAAAGTTATTTGTTTTTAATATATGAAGATATATAAATTGGAAGGTGACAAGAGTTAGTGGCGGAGCTAGCATGTAATTGGGGTGGGCCATGACCCATCTCAAATTATTTGTAAATACATATTACTATAGTAATATTTTTGTATAATAATAATTCTCATATATATAATAAAATTATTATTAAGGTTCATTAAATAAATTAATTTATCAGTGTTCTTATGATGAACTTAATTGATTGATTAAATCCATAAAATTATGAAAATAAAATGAGATGGTGTGCAAAGTGTAAAATTCAATAATTTTTACAGTGAACAAACTTATGATTCCTTTTTATACCATGTTACTTTTCATGTCCCCAAACAATAATTAAATAGTTTGATGGGTAGAGGTTAAAGTAAATGTAAGATTTTATGCATTTTGATATAATTAATTTGAGTGTAAATTGTACAAAAAATGAGATATACAAAGTAAAGTTTAAGTTGTGATAAATTGATAATTAATTTTGAAGGAGAAAGATTTCTTTTAAAAGACCATTTGTTAAAAAAAATTAATTGACTCCCCCATAACTTGAAAACCTGGCTCTGCTACCGACAAGAGTAACTAAATTAAAAGGTAGACCACACATCATGGTTTATAAAACCGAACCGGACAGAGAACCGTTCAAGCTACCGGTTCACGGTCTGATCGGTTTGACCGATTGAGCCACCGGTTTAACCGGTATTAGTTAAATACGCGGGATATCTAACATTTATCATTTATCTTAAAGTAAATAAGTAATTTATAATAAACTCAAGAACATATATCCATCAAAACTCAAAATAATTAGTACATATATGCTTTAAAATTACAATGAGCATTAAAAATGTAAAATAATTTTTTTAATTTTATTTTAAAACTTTTTTTCTTGAAAACCGGCGGTTTCCGGTTCAACCGGTTCGCCGGTTTTGTCCGGTTCCGCCGGTTCCCACCGGTTTTCACCGGTTTCTAAGCAGAGGTCTCAAAACCGAAAACCGGACCGGACAGGCCACCGGTTCGCGGTCCAACCGGTCCGGTTTTCTCAACCATGCCACACATACAAACAATTACTATGTATCCAATGTTTCCTTTTTAGATTTGTTTTCCGTTCATGTATAGAAAGAAATTATAAGTAGAGAGAGTATTACAAGTGAAATTTGCAGTGCTAAGTGAAGCGTGCTCTCAACAGACGAGAGTTGCCTCTATTTATACTAATTTTTAAGATAACAAGCCGGACTTGAACTTGATTGAAGTCCGAAAGCAGATGTCATCTATGATGTCATTTTGCTCCATTAACTTCTGAGATATTTTGCTCCATTATTTTGACAACAACCCTTACTTGAACCATAACTTCCTTTTGACTTTGGTGACTCCATTATTTTTCTTAATGATGACAAGTCTCTGTGACTCCATTATTGCTTGATGATGACAAGTCCCTTTTTTACTTTGGTGACTCCATTATTATTTTGCTTGAAGATAATCCACCTTTTGAAATTTTGTCTTCACTTTTTTGTCTTGGCATTTCCACAGAGATACTCACATATCTAAGGTGAGATCCTCGTATGGGTCTTGAGCATATTGGACGGTTATTAATTTTGAACTGGACCCTTCACTGTCTGTGGACATGGGCCTTTGTGTATCGGGCTTTTGAGAATCATCCTTTTGGGCTCTGGCTCTGGCTAGAGAATCAATTAAATTCCACCAATCTTCTGTTTTGGTGCAGGCTGCTAACTCTGCTTGAACTTTTGATTTTGTTGTGAGGAACGTTGCGACTTCATTTTGTTGATCTTTGGAGAGGATCTGAAAATCCTTTTGAACATTTGCTTTTGATCCATTTTCTGGATTAAGTTTCTCCCACATCTTAACCCTGAATTCTCGACCAAAACATGGGATACCATTATCAAGGAAACCTTGATCCAAGAACTGATAGGACCAGACAGTTATCCAGGGAATTTTGTATCTTATAGCGAATTTTGCGAGGAGAGAAGATTCTCCTTCATCAGGGAAGAGTGATTGAAAGAATTGGAACCCTTCTTGACATTTTTGAGGAAGGAAATCCTTTTCAAAGCCAAAGAAAGTCCACCAGTCAATAGTGAACCAAAATGGCAAAGAATTTTGATCTAGTTTCTCATGGAAGAAGAATAACCATGAGTGGTCGAAACTACGCAAGAACCAACAGTTGGTCCAAGCTGTTTGGTAATCTACATAATTATACATTTTGTATTCATCAGTAACCTTTTGAAATGGTCTTGGCTTAGACAGAGGCATTCCCCAATCAACTGGAGAGATGAATCCATCAATTCGAACTTTTGAGTAATTTATTTTGGGTGACCCAGAGTTCTTAAAATGAGTGATAACTACTGATTTTGAGTCAGTAAGGATATACTCATAAAATTCTCTGGTCTTTTGAGACGTTATGCTACTGTAATTGAAACCTGGAAAGAAAAGTTTTTCTACCACGGAATCAATTGCAGCTTTTGATTTATTTTGAGTACCAAAAAGTCCTTTTTCTGCAAAGTAAAGAAATTCATAGGACTCTGTTTTGACAGATAAGTTGACTCTGTTTTGACATGATAAGTTTGTTTTGGTAAAAAATCTGGCAATTTTGAGAAAGTAGCAGCTTTTGTATTTGAAAAACTGGGAGATGTTGCAGCCAGAGTTGGTTTTGGAAAAGTAAGTTTTGAGGAAAGATTGCCGAGGTCGATAGGTTTACCTCTTCCCAACGTAGTGAACCGATTATAGAGTTCAACGTTGGGTTTTGGAGTGGCTAATGCCTGAAAGTAATTTGATGGGGGAAGAGTATCACTTTGACGAAAATATTCTTCGGGAGTGATTTTTGAAGAGGAAGGGATATTACCTTCTTCTTTCTTTTGATCTTCTTTCTTGTTGATTACAGCCCTTTTCATTTCAAATAATTTTGCCCCTGCAAGAATTCTCTAGAAAGAAAGTCAGGCAAGCAATTATTTTTTCCTTTGATATATTCTATTTCAAAATCGAAATTACTAAGCAAAGCCTGCCATCTAGCAAAAATTTGTTGAGACTAAATTTTTGACATCCTTTTCAATTATATCTTTTGCTGACTTACAATCTATCCTTAAAAGAAACCTTTTCATATAAAGATCATCTTGAAATTTATTGATGCAAAGTACTACAGAAAGAATTTCCTTTTTAATAGTACTGTAATTAAGTTGTGTTGGATTCCAAAATCCTGAAGTAAATCTTACCAAGGATTCTGAATTTTGACCTTCTAATTTTTGTTTTAATATACCACCATATCCAATGTTACTAGCATCGGTTTCAACTATAAGGGCGGTATTAGGATTAGGATTGGGAATGCTTAAACAAGGAAGAGTTTTGATTTTTTTCTTTGATAACTTTAACAGCTTTTGTATGTTCTTGGACCATGGTTTTGGGTTCTTCTTAAGTCTCTGATAGAGGGGCTTACAAATTATTTTAAGATCTTTGAAAAAATCGAAAATGTAATTAAGACATCCTAAGAACCTTTGTAATTGAGTTTTATCCTTAATTTCATCAGGGAATTTTGTTGTGAATTCAAGGCTTCTAGCAATAGGGTTGATAAGACCATTATTAATATCATGACCTAAAAATCTAATCGTTGTTTGAAACAATTTCATTTTGGGAAGGGAAACAACCATTCCATTTTGTTTTATCGTATTATAGAACTTTTCTAAATGTAGAAAATGTTGATTAACAGATTCTGAGTAAATTAAGACATCATCAATATAAACTATAGAAATTTTTTGAATTGGCTGAGTAATATCATTCATAATATTTTGAAATTCAGAGGGAGCATTTTTAAGACCGAATGGCATAACATTCCATTCAAAATGCCCAAAAGGAACATTAAAACCCGTTTTATACTTATCCTTTTCGTTAATCTGAATTTGCCAAAACCCAGACTTCATATCAAATTTTGAGAAGATTTTTGCACTATGTAATTTTTTCAATAAGTCTCTTTTGTTAGGGATTGGATATCTAATCCATTCTAAGACTTTATTAAGAGGTTTATAATTAATAACTAATCTAGGAGCTCCTCTTTCTAACTCAGCGGCGTTCATAACATAAAAGGCTGAACAAGACCAAGGGGATTTGGAACTTCTTATTAATTTCTTTATCATGAACATGTATCCTAGTTCATTCCGTTGTATCCTGGTTGCGACCCCCTTATGGTATCAGAGCCATTCTTTTTTGGCCTGGTAGGGAGATAGTGTACTGAAGCAAAATCTTCTGTAAGTTATTTTATCATTAATATTAAGTGCTGAAAGTTTCTTCTCTGTTCTTGAAATCCTTTCTTTTACTATGGAAGAATCGTTTGCTTTCTATCAACAATTAATTCAAAGTATCCACTTAGATTATAAAAAGGAAATTGACTCGTTAAGAGATCGAGTTAGAAGATCAGAAATACAAATTAGAATTCTTCAGCATGAAATTAATGATGTTCCTGAACATAACCTCAGACTTAATATTAGATATTATGAAACTATGATTGAAAGTGAACAAAGAAATATAGATATGAATATGGTTCAAATAATCAGATTGAAAGACGAAAAAGAAAGACTTGCTGCAATTCTTCATTCTGAATAAAATGGTTCTTCAATGGTATAAAACTGCTACTGATCAAGCCCTTGATAATTTGATTAATCTTCATCAAACTATTGATATCCTTGAACGTGAACTGGCATTAATAGATCACAGACTCTATAATTTTGAAAGCTCAATAAATTTATCCTTATATGAAAGATTTAATCTATATAATAGAAAATCTGATTTAATATTCCAAATTCCAGAACTTAAGGATCTCTTAGAAGAGAAATTAGCTCGTTATCACAAAATAAAGGTTTTACTTTCTGTTGCCTAATCATGGTTTTACCTATTTGGTATAAAAATGCATTAGATAGTACTATTGTAGATTTAATAATGCATGAAAATGAAACTGAGTCTAGTGTGTATGAACTTAGAGCTCTTCAAGCTTTATCCCCGCCCCTCAGTTTTGAGTATAGAATTAATAAAGCCATTAGAGAAGCTGAACTTGTGGCAATAATCACTAAAAGAGAAAGTGAATATAACAAATTGCTAAAGAAGTTTCGGGATTTAAAGACTATATTAGCACATGCTTGATTTAGGGTTTTGAACCTGAGCCTTTAACAGTTAAAGATTTTGTTATTTCTAATCTTTTAAAGAAAGAATACAAGTTTGTTAGATTCTAAAGTTTTTCTAAAGATTTTTATGATTCAAAGTTGTTTTAAGCGTTGGTAAGCCAGAAGAACCTAGGGCGATGAGTGGCAGGAGCGTAAGACCACGTTTTACCGCTAAGGTGTTGGTGTTCCCGATTGAAACAATTAGAATTATGAACTTTGAAAGAAAAATTTAGAGTTTAATAAGATTATAATTCGATCTTTAAAATGAATAGGATGGCAAAGCTCTTTACTGGTAAAGAAACGGTTTCATTTCCAGATCAACAAGCTGATAACGAAGACTTTAATTCTGCAGAAATCAATATAGCCGACATAGAACAAAAGTTGCATAATTGGTCTATCCCTAAGGTAGATCCAAAAACTATTTACAAAATAGGAACCTTTGATTTCTCATCTAGCTATTCTATTAAACAAACTGAGCAAACAATTCCTCTTAATCAAGAAATAGGAACTATTCGTTTAATTAGTAATCAAGCCATTAATCATCACAAAAGAAATAAATATAAATTTATGCATATAGGAATGGTCCAAATTGCTATCAAAACTTTGTTTAGAATAGGAATTGATATCCCTCTTATAATGATTCTAAGAGATGCTAGACATTTGAATTTTAATAACTCCTTATTAGCTATGGCCGAGTCTAATCTTGCAAATGGTCCGGTCTTTTTTAATTGCTATCCAAACTTTTCAGTATCCCTTTATGATCCTCATATATTAGATACTTTGAGTTTAACTATCAAAACAAAAAATATGAATTTTGCTATTAACACCAAATCTATCTGTGTCATTTACCGTGTTTATTATAAAGTAATGACTACTACGATAGAACCAAGAGCTAGGCTTAGTTCTTTAAGAGATGAAACCATAGTCTTTGAAGCAAATTCCCAAAACTCGTTTATCCATGTTCCTAAAAAATTGAAATGGAACGAAATTTCAAAATCTAATCAATGGGATTTAGAGAATCTTATCCCGCATCAACCTTTGGAAGTTATGAATCAAAAAGCTTTAATTACAGAAGCTACTGATGGTTCTGTTAAAATAGATTTTTCAAATTATTTTCCTCAGTCTAGATTTAGCCATTCTGAAACATCTGGACCTTCAATTTATAAACCAATCCAGTCTTTTTAAAATCAAATTCCAAGATCACTTTCTTTCGAAAATGTTTCTGTTGAATTAAGGAACGTTGATTTTAATGATGAGATTCCTCATCCTGTTTATGATATAAAAGATGAAGCTTCTTCAAGTATAAATCCTACTCCAAGCGAGATGGAAGTTTTTACTACAAAAGGATTTGTTAATGTTATAATCGAAGAATTTGTGATAGATAAAGAATTTTTAAAAGAGGATTTAAGATCCCCAGAAAACCATGAAAAAATTACTTGGTACTTCAAAACGTTTTCTACAAAAGAAACTGATGATTTCAAAAGAAAATGGTTTTCTGAAATGGAAAACCTTAGAATGCACATTCCCCTTTTTACTTGGTTTGAATCATATGCACAAAAGGAAAAAATTGATTATCCTTTTTCAAACATCACTCCCATAACGGAAGTAACAAAAAAATGGACTACCATTAATAATAAAGAAGTCATATCAATCCATCCTCCTCCCGAGAGTGTTTATGTTGTTCCTCATCACACTGATAAAGATAAATGTGTAGCCCAACCGTTTAAATCTATTCCTCAAAAGGAAATTGAAGATTCAACAAAGGTGCCTTTTATTACTTTAAATGCTCAGTTGAACTATACAAATCAATCTTTAATAACTATTGGAGAACAACTAGATAGAATAGAACCAGCTGTTATCAAAGAACCTAAGTTTCTTAGCTTTCCTTCAACCAGCAAAACTGTTATTCCTCCTCCTGTTAAAAAAATAATTCCCCTTTCAATCAATCCTTCCTCAGCAGGTAACTTTGTCCCTATAAGTAAAGATTTTAAGTTAGGATCTTTTGTTAATAATCCCATATCAAAAATCCAGTCAGAAATAGATAATATTAATAAACAGATTGCTAAAGGGAAAAATATTAATGTTATTTCCGAAATTGAAGAATTAGAAGATCAGTTTAGTCAAATGAATATTGATACACCCTCTCCTAATATCAATAGAATCAAAAATCCTGATTATTATAAATCAAAAGCTTGGTACAAAAAACCTACTCCTCCTGATGTTATGTTAGAAGAAAAAGCTAATGAATATTTAGCCTTTGATGGAAATTCTATAACTGTTTGGAATATAGATGGACTCTCAGAATATCAAATTATGAATTATATTTGTGAAATGGAAATGGCAACTAATGCCTATATGTGTAATAATCACACCAATCAACAAGCTCTTCATCTCCTTGTTCATGGTTTTACAGGACAACTAAGAGGTTGGTGGAATAATTATTTAACTCAGGATATTAAAGATCAAATTAATAATAGCACTAAAATAATAACTGTTGATGGCCAAGAGGTTCATACTAATGAAAGTAACGTTGTAGAAATGTTACTTTGGGCCATATTAAAATTTTTTCAAGGTTGCCCTGATGAAATTGGTCAAAAAGATTCTGAAATTCTTATGAATTTAAGATGTCCAAAATTACATGATTTTAGATGGTATAAAGATGTTTTCTTGACAAAAGTTTATAACAGAGCTGACTGTGCAAATACTTTCTAGAAAGAAAGGTTTATAGCCGGTCTTCCTAGTTTATTTGCTGAAAAGGTAAGAATGAGAATAAAATCAAAATTTGATGGAAAAATCCCTTTTGACACTTTATCTTACACTGAAATAACAACCTTTATTAATTTAGAAGGATTAGAACTTTGTACTAATATGAAATTACAAAGTAAAATAAAAAGCGATAAAAAACAAACTAGAAAAGAATTAGGAGATTTATGTTCTCAGTACGGTTACGATAAAATAATCGCACCTTCCACTAAAAAATTTAAGAAAAATAAACAAGTTCATAAGACTAGAAAACCTAGTCATAGTTACAAAAATAAATACAAAAGTAAAAAACCTGAGTATTCAAAAAATAAATTTTATAATAATAAAAAACGTTATAAAAGACCCTTTAAAGGAAAAAGAAGAGGACCTCCAACTTGTTGGAAGTGTAGGCAGGTAGGTCACTTAGAAAAGGATTGCACAATGAAAGATAAAATTAATTCTTTAGAGCTGTCTGATAAATTAAATAATCTTTTAGCTTGTCTAATGATTTATGACTCTCCGTTTGAATATAATCAGTCCAATACTTCAGATAGTGAAGAAGAGGAAATTCCTTTTTTAAATGAAATTTTTTCCACCAATGAATCAGAAGATAAGTCTGATAATAATTCTGCTAGTAGTAATTCTGATAATAACAAATGTTTTGAAAAATGCTATTGTAATATGCTCTCCAGTAATATTTCTAATAATGTGGATTCCTTACATGAAGCCATAATCCAAATAGATGATCTAGAAAAAAGAAAAGAAGCCTTCTTAGCTTTAAAACAAATTTTAGAAAAGGATAATGAAGTTAAAAAAACCTCAACCAAAACAATTTGTTAATATTTCTGATATTATCATAGCTCAGGGTAGACAACAAAACCAGTAACCATTCAAGATTTACAACAAGAGATTAGTAATATAAAACTTGAAATAAAAGAATTAAAATCTCAAAATCAAAATTTCCATAAAGCTTTACATATGAAAATGAAAGGAGTAGAAGAATCATCAAGAGATGAAGGTGAGTGTTCCACTAAAAATGATCAAATAAATTCTTATTTAAATATTGTTTCAAAGGTTTATTACCATAAATGGTTTATTCATATTAATTTAATTATCAACAATGAATATCATCTGAATACAATAGCTTTAGTCGATACTGGTGCCGATCAAAACTCCATACAAGAAGGATTAATTCCTTCTCAATATTTTGAAAAAACAAAAGAAATTTTATACGCGGCTAATAATCAAAATTTACATATTAATTACAAAATCAGTAATGTAAAGGTTTGTAACGAAGGTTTATGTTTCAAAATGCCTTTTATATTAATAAAAAATTTGAGTACAAGTGTCATTTTAGGAACACCTTTCATTACTAGTCTTTACCCTTTTAAAGTTACTCCTACTGAGATAACATCTAAAATTTTAGGAAGAGAAATAAAATTTAGATTCGCTTATCCTGTAGAAGAAAGAAGTATCAAAACTTTACAAGATTCTTTTATAAAACTTTCTTCCATTAATTTACTCCAAGCAAAACAAAAGCATCGTAAATTTTTAATTCAAGAAGTAAAAGGCCTAGGAATAGAAGAAGAGGTTAATCAATCGGTTACAAAAGAAAGAATTCAAAAATTAAAAGAAAAATTAGAAAAGGAAGTATGTGCTTCAATTCCAAATGCCTGGAATAGGAAAAGGCATATTGTTAATCTTCCTTACGTTAGCTCGTTTAATGAAAAGGATATTCCTACGAAATCTAGATCTATTCACATGAATGAAGAATTAGAAAAGGTTTGCAAAAAGGAAATTAGTGAATTACTAGAAAAGAAATTAATAAGAAGTTCCAAATCCCCTTGGTCTTGTTCAGCCTTTTATGTTATGAACGCTGCTGAATTAGAAAGAGGAGCTCCTAGATTAGTTATTAATTATAAACCTCTTAATAAAGTCTTAGAATGGATTAGATATCCAATCCCTAACAAAAGAGACTTATTAAAAAAATTACATAGTGCAAAAATCTTCTCAAAATTTGATATGAAGTCTGGGTTTTGGCAAATTCAGATTAATGAAAAGGATAAGTATAAAACGGGTTTTAATGTTCCTTTTGGGCATTTCGAATGGAATGTTATGCCATTCGGTCTTAAAAATGCTCCCTCTGAATTTCAAAATATTATGAATGATATTACTCAGCCAATTCAAAAATTTTCTATAGTTTATATTGATGATGTCTTGATTTACTCAAAATCTGTTAATCAACATTTTTTACATTTAGAAAAGTTCTATAATACGATAAAACAAAATGGAATGGTTGTTTCCCGTCCCAAAATGAAATTGTTTCAAACAACGATTAGATTTTTAGGTCATGATATTAATAATGGTCTTATTAACCCTATTGCTAGAAGCCTTGAATTCACAACAAAATTCCCTGATGAAATTATGGATAAAACTCAATTACAAAGGTTCTTAGGATGTCTTAATTACATTTCCGATATATATATATATATATATACACTCTCATCCCTCAAGAGATCGATAGTGTTTCCATTTTGAATTAACTCAGAAGAATTATTAGTGTGCTAAAGTATGCACTCTTATATATTAATTATTAAATTGTTAAACTCATCATTTCTGTCGGTTCCTTCCTCCTTTCTTATCCTTATTTTTTTTTCGAATGACAGTAGGTTAGTCGGTTAGATTAGACACTTCTGTCCTCGGAGAAACCTCACATCACGAGTTCGAATCCCTTCGGTTTAAACTCATCCGAGGACAGAGCCGCAGGGGTTAAACTCAATTCGTAATGTGGGTAAAAACTCCTGTGTCTTGGCAGCTCAGGGACTCGAAACCAAGACTTCGAGCCCGAACACTCATCTTTGTGGCACACTAAGTGCACACTTTAGCATAGATTAAAGAGCACACTGATAGTTAGTTACACATATCACGTATAATCATCTATAACTCAAAACATTTTTGGATTTTCCTATAGGCAGAGGATACAGTGCGCCCCTCGTTATTGTGAGCCTCTGTGCGCCAACCTCTCATTATTAACAAATTTTCCATCAATCTGCGGCTCTAGTTCCGTCGATCACTCTCCACCGCCACCTTCCTTCAACGTCGACTGCAACAAGACCAGCCACCACAAGCCTCCCTCTACCATCGATGACAACCGTTCCATGTCCGCCACCGCCACCGGCGACAGCCCTTCTCTGTTAACGGTGGACAAGCTTTTGGAGACTAAAAGCGTCGGCACTACGAAATCCGACCATGCCGAAGTATCCAATCGCTTCTTGAGGCATCGCCGATCAATTCCCAACCATTTCCTCAGCTGAACAACGCAATTCATATAATGATTCGGAGCTGCAACCTGCTGCATATGATGTAATTATGATGCTCCTACATACCTTAATGATGCACATGCGACTCATTATGATGCTCATACGTACTTTAATGATCTCTGAGCTGGTTGCATAATACGTAGGAAAAATTGCATCATATTTATAAGGGAGAGCATCATAGTGGAAAGGGAGAGCATCACATTTGTCACCAAGTGCATCATTTTGAAATGTTAAAGAAAACGAGTGCAACATTGTCATGAGAGCGAGTGCATCATATTTGTAATGGAGAACATCATATTTGTAATGGAGAGCATCATAATGCAACATGAGTGCATCATAGTAGTCACCAAATGCATCATTTTGGGAGGTTGAAGAAAGTGAGTGATTCATTAAGTCATCAGAATGAGTGCATCATGTTTGTTACGGGAGAACATCATTATGCATCGCGAATGCATCATTTTGGTAATCAAGCGCATCAATATAGGTGGTAGAACAAAATACATCGTAAGTGATGTGGACATCAGCCCCATTTTTGTGACAAGGCGCGACCATTCATCCGGAGGGTCAAAGGGCCCTTGGCAAAGGCTCGGATGAGGAGGAAGCCACATTCGGACACCGGCGAGGCCCCAAGGCAAGTCCGTGGTCACAATATTCTTAGGCGCACCCATGCCCCATTGGCGAACCCTTGGCCTTTAGCGAGGCCAAGCCTCAACGGCGAACTCGTGGTCCTTTTGGGCGAACTCAAGGCCATTTGCGAAGCCATGGCTCTTTGACCCCGTGAGTCGTTGGCGAAGACCACATGCCTCATTGCAAACAAGCGAAGCCCGGAGTGTTCGCCAAGCGGAAGAGGCTTCATACACAAGTCGGCGAACCCTTCAACTTGTGCGAGGCCCTCTTCTTCCCTTTTCCCGCCGAAAGCAATTCACGGGAAATGGGAGCCCATGCGAGTAGCCTACAATGTCACATCAGTGCCACCTCTCATTTCGCCTACCATAGATCCAGAAGTGTTCCCTTGTCAAGATATTCTTTATTATTTGCTTCTTTCTTTCTCCTTCTATAAAAGGAAGCTGTAACCTAAGTATTAGGGGAACTCATTTTGTAAGAACACATATTTGCGGAAGTACGCATATTGTTCTTCGTGGGTCTCAAATCTTGCTCCACCAATCCATTAGTGATCCATTGCAAGAGGATCCAATATAATACCTAGCATTGTTTGATCTCGTAGTCAAAAGGTTCTAGGTCCCATTTTCCTTTCCCTGGCATTTTCAAGGGCATTGCCTCACCTCGTAGTGAGGAGGTTCCCTTGGCGACTTTGTTTCCTTTGTGTTCTTCCCATGTTTCGTTTCCATTCTTTCAAAACCGCCTCCTTGAGCTAGATCCGAGCTCGTGATCACTTACCCCCTGTGATCACATCGATGAAGTCATCAAAGCAAGTGCATCATCTTGTTTGGGAGCTTATCATAGTGCATCGAGAATGCATCATTCTAGTGTCGAAGCACATCATTTTGGGCAGTCGAACAAATTCGCTAGAGTCGGTGGTTGTTTTCACCGGAAGAACTGGACAGTTGGGTTTTGTTGTTAATTTTGCATGAAAAGAAGAGGAATCGGATAAATTTCAATTTAATTTTGTTGCTTCATAAGGAAGGAATGACGGATCCGTGAAGAGTTGCGAGCTCCGATTTCATTACCGACAAATACGGTGAATTCTTCGATGCCCTGTTCTTCTTCTTATAGGAGGCGCACCGTATAGTTACTCTTTTCTATACTCATCTTAAGTACCAACAAGTGAGATACTAGATCTGTTCGATTAAAATACCGAAAGTGCCCAAACTTGTGGCCGTCAAAAGATAGATGAGCTTGAAGCAACTTACAGAAGGGCACAAGACAAAAACAAACAGGCACACTCAACGAAAGACATGAAACACTAAACACCCTTAAACGAGAATGCTAAAAACAACATATCATATCCAAACAGCAGCAACAGCCTCCTATGGAGCTAAAAGATTCACAAGGCTTGGTTGAGCCACTGCGCCGCAGCACCCGGCAAAATGGTCACAGATTGTTCCGACATGAACCCTCAAAACATGACTTGGTTTCTGCATTCTCCAGGAACCATGGCTATGAAAACAAGACCCTTCCCTCTTGAAACAAGCTAAGCTTGCAAAAAAACAAGGGATGGTGAAGCTAATCGCCATGGTTCCCGGTAAAATAACCAGAGTCAAAAAGACGGAGAGCAGGTTCATGCCAGTGAACCAGAAAAAAGGTTGCTGGATGCAAACATGGCAGCAGTTGAGTTTGAGCCAGCCTTGCTTAGGAAAGGATATCACATCTCCACAAGGTCTCTATAAGCCTCTCGATAGCTTTGCCGCTGATTGATTTGCAATGCTGGAGATTCAACCCGAGAAGCGTCTTCCCCATCTTCTTCAGGTGACCAAAGCTGTTGGTAGACACTTCAACACAGCCAGACAAGGATAGAACTTGCAGATTGAGTTGCTCGGCATGGGATAAGGCAGTAACACCTGAGTCTGTAATCGAACACCTAGACACATCGAGATCGCTCAGAAAGATGCAATTATCAGCAACTGCTATCAAACTTGCATCTGTGATCCTCATGCACCCGTCAAGATTGAGTAACTCGAGGGTCTTGCCGTGAAGCCTGGTCAGTGCTGATACTACTTCATCAGTTAAATTCAAGCAGCCACTGAGACAGACCTTAACAAGTCCAGCCTCACAATGCTCCACAAGTTGGATAACACCAGCATCAGTAACACCACATAGACCGCTCAGATTTAGATGCTCGATCTGAGGGCACAGTTTGCCGAGCATAGCCAGGCTACGGCTCCCCACTCCGGGGCAGTTTTGAATAGATAGAGATCTAAGAGAACTGCAGGCTGTGAGCGTTGGGATTTCCACCATCACATCCTTGATACCGATGCACTTGACCAAAGTAAGGCATTTCAGCTTCATTTCCAGGTTCGAGAGGACACTGAGAACCCCTGAGAGCGTGATCCTGTTGCACTCCTCCAGCTGCAGACTCTCGAGAGATCTCGCTGACCTAGCAAAGGCCGATAGTCCATTGTCTGATACAGAGCAGCATCTCCTCACACACACATGCTTCAGATTGGTGCAACCCTTTCCCACAGCTTCAAGACTCACGTCTGTGACACCCACACAGGAAGCAATCACCAAAGATGTCAGCTTTTGTAGACCCTGAGCATTGCCCATCACCCAAAACCCTTTCTCAGTCACGTTATTCAAACAGTTGAGGGTTAGACTCGTCACTCCCCTACCATAGTGCCCGATCACAGCGAGTGAGAAATCCGTAATATTCAAAGCCTGAAACTTTACCTTTGATAGGATCAAAGATGCTGATGACAGTAGACTCGACACTCCTTGATCTCCAACAAGCGGGCAGTCTTTGATTGACACACACTGTAACTTGGGGCAAAGTTTCCCAATAGCTTGGAGGCCTTCGTTGCCAATATTTGCACAAGACTCGATGCTCAACATAGTCAGGTTCTTACAGCTCTGAGCAACAGCCATGAGACCTTTGCTAGACACTGATGGGCAGTGAGAAAGGTCAAGTTTTTCCAACAAATGACACTCTTTGGCTACCTCATACAAACCCTCATCACCAACACCAGGGACATTCCACAAAGACAGTGACTTGAGAGATGGACAACCTCTAGCGACGGCTGACAAGCCAAAGTTGGTGACTCCAAGGTAAGAATTGCTCCCTCGAATCGAAAGCTTTCCTAGACCACCATGTCCACTGGTTCCCACAGCAATGGCAGCAAGCCTCATGTCAGTTGCTTTCTTCCCTTCCAAGACTCGAGTAAGAAACCCATCGTGTTCATCAGTAGAGACCATTTCAACATCATCAGAAACTGAACCGGTGGTCTCACCCTCATCAGTCCTAGATGTCTCATATGTTCTGCTCTTGTGGAATTCCGAGCTGCGGATACTGGTCAGAAGCGTCAGCCATTGCTTAGAGACACAGGAACAGAAACTCCTTTCCCGACCACCGTTTACGCGCTTAAGGATCTCCATAAGGCACTCATCAGGAAGGACTTCGATCGATGACTGCTCAATCTCGGGTTCTTGAACTGGAAACGGGGCGCTGATCCGAGCCCGTTTACGAGCAGGACTAAATACATCAATAGAACATAATCTACTGCTGAATTCTGTGGGATTGGTAAATGAACCTCCAGAATAGAATTCACCATCACCTGAAATCAGATTCACACAATTCCATAAATCTAATGTACCCATGAACTTTGCACCCAAATCTGTGAAGAACAGCATAATTTTTTAAAACATCTACTCCAAATTTCGCTTGGAAAAAAATTATCACAAACTAGCTACAACCCAGATATATCAACAAGAAAAGTAACGATAAAAACTAGAACTTGGGACATAAACAAAAAGCTTACCACTGTAATTAACAAGAGCATGCATTGTTGTTGAAGCTCCAGAAGAAACGCCCCAAAAACGCAAGACCCAGCAGCCAAAACCAACAGGAAAACGCAAATGAAACTCACAAGGTACAATTGCAGAAGGTCTGAATGCATCAGAGAGAAGCAGTGAGCGATGAGAGAATTTTGAAACCCTAACAAGTAGGGCAAAAAAAGGTGAAGAAGAAGAAGAAGAGGTAAACGGATGAAAGCAGAAAAGACTCAAACTTGGGTTGATAAATGGGAGAATAGGCTATATATGTGGGATGGACAAAGACAATGAAAGAGAGATGTGTCGTGTTGGGAATTTTCTTTTGCAGATACATTAACTGAGCAACCATCGCTACATGCAATGTATCTCTCTCTCTCTCTCTCTCTCTCAAGCCACTTTTGCTCTTTGTTCAACGGAAACCGCTTCCTGTTTTTGTTTTGTTTTTTTCCCCTTTCTTTTTACATTTCCATATTGCTCTTCCATTTAGCTTCCAAATTTATCAGCTTTTTGTTTTTTTGTTTTTATTTTCATTTATAGCACTGTTTAGCTCAATTTTGCCATTAAACATTCAATCAAGTGTGAAATTTTCACCATATTCTAAAGAGTTGCAGATCAGTCCCCGTGTGAGAGTAGGGGTGTAAACGACCTGAGCAGAGCCTGAACATCACTAGTTAAAGCTTGAAAATAACGGTTCGAGCTTGACTCGTCTGATGTTCGAGCTCGGCTCGAGAGTTCGAAAAACTTAAGTACTTAATTAATTAAAATAGAAAAAATAAATGACTAAGTTGTAAATTATCTCAAATTCATCTTTTCATTGGGTTCGTGGCTCGTGAAGCTCGGCTCATTTAACATGGTTTGATTGTTCGAGCTCAAATTAGCTCGTGGATGGCTCGGTTCGTTTTATATTCCAAGCTCGAATTGGCTCGAGCCGAACCTTAAAAGTTCGAACTCGGCTTGTTTTACTACTTGAATCAATGTTTCAACTTGAGCTCGACATGGCTCGCGAACAACTCGATTCGTTTTACACCCCTATGTGAGAGTATATGTCAACCTCTAACCAGACATCCGTTGCAAAATTATTTACCGATCCTACAAAAATCGATATATCGAAACTTTTACCTACTTATTTTATTTTATTATCCTCAACTTCATTTCTCACTAGAAAATGATTTTTATCTTATATATTCAATTTATCTTTTCACCTTTAAATCTTTATGCAAACTTTAAAATAAATGTCAAACTAAATGTATCAATTTATACGAGACAAAATGAGTAGACTTTATATGAACCGGTTGGTGGTTACCATTGCACGGGCCCTTATTCAGTGACAAGTTAAGGCAGGGAATGACTGCTATTGAAGAAGCAATACACTAGAGTAAACTTTGCTAGTAGTCCTGTAAGTTTGTAGTTTGTCTTATTTGAGTCCCGTTTTAATAATTTGTATCACTTTAGTCCTGTAAGTTTCAATCATGTGCATCGTTAGTACTGACGTCACTTTTTCCGTTAAAATGGTAAAATTAGCAAAATATCCTATATCTAATATTCAATTTAACACCAATCTCTTAAAAGAACCACAAATAAACCTTAACTATTCTAAATGTGCAACCTCACCATCTCTCCCACCCAACCCACCCACAAAAGTGACAAACTACCATCGGAACTCGCCCGGAACGGAGGCTCCCGTCGTCCATCCAAGTCGCAGCTCCACCGCAGACTGTCAACAGCCCAACAGCGGCCTTCCCCTCCGCCGAACGCCGCTGGAAAGGAAAGAATCGGCACGGACCGGTTCCGGCGATCCATAACCCGAATCTCATTGAGTTGGTTGTTTGAGCTTCAAATCATCCTCCCCACCGCCGCCGACGTGCTGCCCCACCTCCGGCGCACCTTCGCCGGCCTGTGCCACCGCCAACCGCCGTCATCTTCTCGCAACCTGCCAAGCTTCTCCGTCGAATTCGCAGCTCGCGAACTTGCGAACTCCCTCTGTTCATTAGCCCCAGCGCCGCAGATCGCCTTCCCCTTTCCCGGCCGATCTCGCCGCTTGACGCCAAATCGTTGGAGATCCGAGGCTGGACTGCCAGGGGCTGGGTGAAGCTGGATGATGTGAGGTTGGACTGCAACGGGCTGGGGTCGCGAAGAGGATTGGAAGATGATGGTGGTTTTTAAAATTTTAAAACTATTTAGGTCAATTTGTATATTTTTGAAAGAGTAAGGGTCAATTTTAACGGAAAAAGTGACGATAGGACTAACGGTGCACACGATTGAAACTTACAAGACTAAAGTGATACCAATTCTTAAAACGAGACTCAAATAGGATAAACAGTAAATTTACAGGACTACCAGCGAAGTTTACTCCAATACAATTATACAAAGATGGCGTAATAGCCAATATCTAACTAGCTCCAAGTCCAACGGCCAATATAACTGATGGCAAATATGAACTTTGGAAAACATCGGTCTAAAATCTGCACGAACCCCTACTTTTAAGTGGCAAATGTGTTATTTCTCTCTTTGACGCTCTTGAAATTAAGGAATCATTTTAAGTGCATATTAGCTACATGAATCGTGTTTTAAGGGTCTCTTAATCTGGGTTTGGCCGGTCACCGCCCACTTAATTCTTTAATTTGCGTTCTTTTGTTCTATCCCTTACTTCCCTTTCTTTTATTTCTTCCTTCAGCATTTCGCATATTAAAAAAAGAGAGGCTCATTTCACACATATGGGCACATTCACACCCAAAAAGGAATACTTGTTTATGCATAATTAAATCTCTTGGTTTGCTATTCAAATGTAGCAGTTAAATCTAAACGCAAACAAAAATAACACTCAACACATGTTTCTTAACGTAAACGGGATTTATCGGCTTAAATGCGCCACAGCTCCCTGTATTTTTAAACTCATTACGACTCGGCCCTTACTCTGGATTCGGAGCATTTTGCTCAAGGGTAGCGACTTTTAGTTTTAATTTTAGGTGACGGAGTTTTGCATCGATTCTATATGAATTTGCACATCCAAAATTTAGAAATGAATTTGCATATCTTTGAGAATGGTATTGGAATTAAAAATTATAGATTTCCACGACCCTCCTGTATTATTAAACTGCTCTGACAAGGAAATATATTTTCCAAAATCTCAAATTCCCACAGTGTAAGAAATAATTAATTGGGTTAGATTGGACCAAGTTGGGCGTGGGAGAAAAGTGATTAAGGAAAAGTAATAGAGTTAAAGAACAAGTTGGGGAAGTGTCAGCTTTAAGCTTTTGATTAATTGCATATGGTCATATTTAATTAATTAATAACTCCAATTTCCAATGTATCAAGCTTATATGTATACTTTAGGATTACCGTAAAAAAAATGTGTATTTAGAATTAGCCAGCTAGCCCAACTGCTGCTAGCTATATGTCACCTCTAATTTACAGTTCATGTATATGCTATTGCTATGTATGCATGCATGTTCTCTTGGTTATTCAATCTACTTCATTCTCAAGTTAATTACCTTAATTATTTTTCTTTTACAAGAATCAAGAATCTGTTTTTTTTGATACATAAGCGGTTGGGGATTGGGGTGGAGATTTAAACACAAAACAAAATTTAAACATCTTTATTTTGTTATAATTAAATTTCCCTTATTTTAAACTATTTAATTATGTCTCCATATTGCATTTTTATCTGCATTTTCTTTAAACCGTGTCTAAAATGAGATTATTGATTCGGGAAAGAGGCAATACCTCAAATACTGCTTAAACCGGTCCTTTACCATTGAGAAGAAAAAGATGTTGCCTAGGATTTTATTGGGAAAATGTACCATTTTGCTCTTGACGTTTGGATAAAGGTTCAATAGTACCACTCATTTAGTTTGATGGTATGCGAATATCACTACCATTATAGTTTGTGGTATACGTTTACCTCTCGCCGTTAAAATCTCTACGCTGGCGCCTAGTCATGCTGACGTGGACAATTTTTTGTGAGTTGACGAGGTGTTGCCTAATGACGTGGACTTTGGATACAATTGCATATTTTACAAAGCTTTCGGACCTAAGTGTCTTAATTAAAACTAGTCATCATCCTCACCCTAACCAGATGCTGGCGAGACCGCCAGGCAGTCGCCGCTGATCTTGTCGGAAGACGCCAGATTCGACCGCCAGCAACCGATCTCGAATCCATCATCGCCGAATCCACCGACCTTCCCCGCACCTACACTCTTTTCATCTTCTTCGATGAAGGACGAAAGACAGCATATGGGACAAGGTGTCAAGAGGGGAGAGGAAAGAGGAGCGGACACCAAGCGAGAGGGTCTGGGAGATCTTGTTGGCGACGAACTCGGACTTTCCGAAGCTGGAGAAGAAAATGGTGTCGGTGCAATCGAGGATGGTGCGAGTGAAAGCGAGCGTCTGAGATAGGGAAAGATGTTGGAAGAAGTAATTGAGGTGGTTCTGTTGAGCCGTAAAGAGCTGGAGAAGGGTGGATTCCGAAATCTCGAATGGGGACATCAGCGGCGGAAGAGACCCCATTGGCGGCGATTCCTCACCCACAGTAGATCTAGAGAGCACAAGGTATCGAAAATGCACTTAATTTCGGTTAATTTTCGCGGGAAGAGACGAGTAAAAAGGCAAGGGTTGACATTTTTTATAGCTTCAGTGAGTGTACAGGTGAGGCCGGTGGAGCGAAGATGGAAGCACTGAGCTAGTGTCGGTGCATGCAATGAGCTAGTGTCAGTGAGTTGGAGAAGAGTGGTTCGGAGATGGAACATAGCTTTGTTTTTTAATGTAAACTTACTCCCTCACCTTTTCAGTTTTTTTTATTTAAGCCTCTAGGTTTCATAAAATCCCACTTGGCCAATTTAAAAGAACCATTTGGAGCATCAACTTGCCACGTCAGTACTTCGTCACGGAATATTCCAACATCTTCACACCTTCAGTCAAACAAATGGCAAGATCGGTCCAAAAGAACTAGCAATATTGAACCAACATATAGAAAACAGTGATATTCACGTACCACCAAACCAAAGGAGTGGTAATATTGAACTTTTACCCAAACGTCAAGGGCAAAATGGTACATTTTCCCGGGTTTCAATTTTCTCCCACCGGAGCTTTATTCGCCGCCCTCCAGTGGCTGGCATTTCTTTCCACTGCGTCATGAGGCTGCTATAGGCCAGGTGTCGCCGGTGATGCGTGTCTTTCGGTCTGGGCAGGTTGATCGGCCCGAGACTGGTTGGATTAGGAGCGGCGCTGCCACTGTTACCTGGAAACGGGTGGCAGCGCCTCGCAGGGATGTGGCCTCACTATTGGAGGCGCCGAAGGGCCGTCATGATTCTGTTGGCGCCGATTTAGTTTCCCTCGAGCTGGTGACTTCGTTTGGATTTGTTGGAAGACATTCTCAGTGCGTGGTTGTAGTGCCAATTTGGAGAAGTGTCGCCGGGGTTGTTGTTCATGCTCGGTGGCCAGGTTTGTCACTGATGGCTAGAGGTTTCCAGAAGTTAGAGTCTTCCGGTTCCATCTTGTCTATGGTTCGGCTTTTGCTGGTGTCGGGGGACTCCGAGCCAGACAACGGTCCTTGATGGATCGTTGTCCGGTTACCAGTTTTGCGAGGGCCATTAATTTATTTTGTTATTTCAGATTTTGTTGCTTTTGATTTTGTGTTTCTTTCTATGGACCCTCGGCTATTTTTTTCCTTGTTTAGTTTTTTCTCTTTATAACAAAAAGTGAAATTAAAGGTAAAAAGTGAGTTATCTCTTTATAATAAAAAGTATTTAAAAAAAAGATAGAAAAAATAAAATATTGAAATATCTAAATTATAAGATTGGAAATATTTTGGGACCAATATGAAAAAGGAATGAAAGTAAAAGGTGGAGTAAAATGAAGTTATCCTTTTAACAAACAAAAACTAAAAAAAGGAAAAAAAGATCAAGAAAATATAAAATGTCAAAATATAATATTGAAATTATTTTGGATTGATATGCAAAAGAAAGGAAAGATAAAATGTTAAAATGTCAAAATATAAAATTAAAAATATTTGGTTTCAATATGCAAAAGGATTTAAAGTATGAAGTAAAAGAAACATTTATCCTCTAATTACACCCCACCACAACATACCCTACCACACAATTTAAAACTCATTTAACTATTTATTACACGGTGTAGCTAGCTAGCTATCTCTCATGTGCATTCATTTGAAACCCACTTGGCCACTTGGAGTTTTGCATTGCTAGCTAGAATGCTTTCTGCTCATCATAGTCCAGTTGCCAAAAAAAAACAGCCAAATATACAAATAACTTATCAATGGTTAGTTGTACTATTCAAATTAATTAAGAAATTAGAAATCTATTTATTTATGGGATCAAATTTAGAAATTAATAAAGTTAAAATATGTGTAGATATATAGAGGCTCGATAGGTTCATGGGGATATAAATTGCAAGTTTATATTTTTGTTTTGCTTTTGTCTTTCACACATCCATTGGATGCCATTTCACATCAACCGAATGAGAGATGGAGTCTCAAGTTAAATTAACTTATTGGAGTGTAGATTTGAGTGAATTACACTTCTAATCTATTTGGTCTCAAAAGTAAAAAATAATAGTAATAATAATAATAATCAGGGAGAGAGAGAGAGAGAGAGAGAGAGAGAGAGAGAGAGAGAGAGAGAGAGAGAGAGAGAGAGAGAGAGAGAGAGAGAGAGAGAGAGATGAATCATGAATGCATGGCATGGTGGTTGAGAAATGAAGGAGAGAAAGCAAAGAAAATATGGGGTGGGGTCCAAGTGGCTGGTGGACCAAAAACAAAAACTCGGAACCGTTTTGGTTTGGTGCCTCTCTCTTGGACGTTATATGGATTTAGGGGGCCACCCAAACCAAAAGTAGAGGTAGAAAGAATGGAAACGTTAGTGCAAGTACAATGAACAAATCCATTTCATTCCTTGGACCTCATTTTCTTCCACCATCAATAGGGGCTTCAAACATGGGAAGTGAACAAAAAGTTATTAGGTGAAAACCGAGTGAATTGGAGGTGAGTGAGAAAAGTGAAAATATGATGGTTAAGTTTGAGGCAACCCGTGAACTAGAAGTTAAAAACACGTGAATTCACCACATGTGCGTTTCCCGCCTCAACTTCCTTCCTTTTTGCGCCTCTCCGTGTTGCGTTTACAACCGAAATGAGTTCCCCTTCATCCAAACTTACTTCTCTTCATACCTAAGCTTCTTGGGTCATCTTGAAACCGAAATCGGTGTTGGAGGTCATCTTCTCTGGACAGAATCGAGCTTGGACAGACTCGTGAAGAATCGAGCTTGGAGGTCGCGCATCTTCTCCGGGACAGACTCGTGAAGAAATGCGCCTTGCCTTTGGGAGAGAAATGCGCACATGTGAATGGGTATGTTCAACAACCCACTGTTATGATGTAACGCCGCCTTCCCATCTGCTTTCCGCGTCTCGCTCCGTCCGTTGTCTTGGTTGTTAAGATGCGTGCGCGCAGAGGTAGGGTCATGTGTGCGCTATTATGTGCGCTCATTCGTGCGCCGCGCACAAGTCGCTGTGTGCGTAGAGATCGTGCGCGGTCTTGTGCTACGCGCATGCATGGTTTTCACGTGTCACGGCGTTGTGCGCTAGGTTGTGCGGCGATCGTGTGCGCCGCGATGCAAGACGTCTGCTTCCAGATTTAAGACCAACTCATGCTGTGTTTTTCTATGAAATGCGTGAAGTGATGAACATGTTGGCTTCCTCTTCGTGAAGTGAAAGCGGCCATGCCGAAAATATCCGATCGTCGACTGCTCTATCCGTTCTTGAGCAACAAATGGCAATCGCTATTGGAATTGATGAGGATGACGATAAGTTTGAGGAGCTATACGATGCCTATGTTCTAATCAAGAACTCACGCTACCCGAACACTCGCGTTAGGTCGCCACGGTCCACGGAGTTCTTGCTGAATTGTGCGCTCAACCTAAATGCAGCGAATTCAAACAGAACTTCCGGTGCGATTTGGAGTCGTTCCTCCGATTAGTTGAGCTTTTGGAACCGTGTCCGATTTTCCACAACCGAGCAAGTGTGCATGCATCGCATCACATGGCAAGTGTGTGTTGCTCATGGCGTCTCGGACACAATGGGAACGGTGCAGCCACCGCAATGCGATCAATGCTATTTGGCTTCGGTGTTGGAACCATGGTTCTGTTGACGGGCAGGGTGGTGACGGCACTGTTGCAAATTGGCACCAAGGATGTGTTGTGGCCTTCCAAAGAAAGAAGAGTGGAGATTGGACAGGTCATGGAGGTGGAGGGTTTCCGGCCGTGTTGGTTTTGTAGATGGAACCACCATTCCTCTAGCGGAGAAGCCAGCTGTCGATGGGGAATGTTACTGGGACCGCAAACATAGGTATTCCATAAATATGCAAATTGTTTGCGACAGTGATAGACGTATCATTGGGTTTGCATGCGGATGGCCTGGCTCTATGCACGATGCTGGAGTTTGGAGGAAGTCACATACCAAGACCCCACCAAGATTACTTTAGCAAAGGGGAATACTTGATCGGGGACTCGGCTTACGGTGTCTCCTGTTACCTTATTCCTGCCTTCAAGTCACCTGCAGCAGACGTTCTCATTAACAAAGAGTTCAATTTCGTACTCGCCAAAGCACGAGTGAGGAACGAGCACAACATCGGTATTCTGAAAGGGAGATGGTCATGTCTGCGGGAACATCGCGGGCAAATAAGATCTTCAAATGATGTGCAGACAGTCGTTCGACTAGCAACCGCTTGTGTCATCCTACACAACATGTTGAGCAATCTCGGGACTCGTGGGAGGAGCTGTTCGGTGAAGTGACTCCGTAGACGTGAGCTTCGCAGAGAATGCGGGGGCACCGACGTGGAACGCGCGAATGCCTTTAGAGAGGAAGTCAAAGATTATGCCGTGCGAAGGGTTATTTGAATGGTGTACTTCCTCTAGTTCAATAATAACATGTTCTTCTCGTAAGTAGCTACAAGTACGGGATGTTTTGTGTGAAACCCGCTTTGGTGCTGTTTAATAGTAATATATTTTTGAGAACTTAACGCAACCATGTAAGGTAAACCGCTCAACGAATAACGTAAACCAAAATCGTATAAGATCTCAGGCGCAATCAGATAGCACTAATCGCGCGCAGCAGCGTGCGCATGTGTGCGCGCATGTGTGCGCGTCATCGCGGCGCACGCTCAGGCGCTTATAAGCGTAGTTGTGCGGCTGGTTGTGCGCGTAGTTGTGCGCCGCGCACAACCGGGAACAAAGAATCGCTATATATAGCTTAGGGTTTTTAAGTGGCAGCCGTCGCATCTTCTCTCCACCATTTCGCACAGCAGAGCGCACGGTTCGCAGCGCACAGCGCGAATTGGACCTCCCTCTTCGCCAAGACTTCGAACTACCGAGAGAGCGGGCAATGGCCAAGGTACGCGTCGCATTCCCTCCCTTGCTCTTGTGTTCTTCTGTATGCGCACTGATTTTGGTACACCTTTGCGCACAACTTTGTCGATTAGCAATATGGTATTCAGTTCTCTGCGCACAACTTTGTCGGTTAGCATGTACTGCGCACGGCATTGTCGAATCGACCGTGCTGTTGCACCTTGTTAGGTAGGGCGTCGACAGGGGAAGGAGCCTATGCCTACGGAGGACAGTTCTTCTTCGAGGATGAACGAGCTGCGCAAATGCCCTGTCAAGCCACCTTCTCGCTATAGGAAATTCCTAAGCAAAACGGCCGAGGATCGGTATCGACTCAACCGGGACAACCGCCCGTTGATTCTGATGAGGAGTACGATTTGCATCACGAAGCACTCGATGTGCTACGGGAAACACCGGATGCCCTCCACCGGCGAAGTTGGTAGTGCCACCTCGTGAGGTTAACCGGACATTGGTTAACGAATTCTACGCCGTGGTGTACGAGGCAATTTCGGAGAAGGAGGAGTTTGAAGAAGACCCAACCGAGTTTCAGATTAGAGGGAGACTGGTAGACTTCTCCCTAAATGCCATAAGCGCGTTGCTTGAGATCCTGAATGATCCGACCACATCCGAGGTGACAGTTCCACAGGATTTGAGCGGACTACAGGGGTTATATCCAATGCAGACACCCCAGGTTGAGTGGATGGCAATTAAGGGCCGGAGGGACAAGTTTGTTTCAGTCCGTGTGCTCACGTCAACTTTTCAGGTACTAAACAAGATCATACACACCAACCTCCAGCCAACAAGGAGACCGCATCAGATCGGCATTGAGCGGGTCGACACGTTGTTCAAAGTTGCTACAGGGCGGTGCCGTCAGTTGGGACGCTTATATGGGAGGGTATTGTCTCAAGCGCGTGGCATTCCAAGAACAGTCTCATATACCCCCAGCTCATTACAGCACTCTGCTATAATGCGCAAGTGCCGTTGGAGGACACAGATTCAGTTCCGACCATACCTCCCAACATCTGGCGGTACGGGGACCCATCGCGGGATGCGATACCTGCTGAGTTCCGCGCTGCTAGCAGACGCGGGCGACGGGGCACAAGAAGGGGGGCAAGTGCTGCTCCGGTTGGAGGTGCATCAGATGGCGGCGACGACGACGAGCAGGATGATGGGGGAAGTCCGGTTACTCCTCCAGCTCAAGGTGAGGGGACTAGTACGACCAAGACGCGCGCCACCATCTCGGCTTGAGAGGTTTTTTACGCATATTAAGGCGCATATGAAGGAGCTGATTTCCGGTGTTTGTGCGAAGATAGATGTTGTTGCTGCTGAGGCAAAGGAGAGAGATAGGGTCCAGGGTGAACGCATGGCGGCATTACAGGCTCAGGTCAGAGAATTAGAGGGTAGGCAGCTCGCGGAGGTCGAGAGACAGAAGGTAGTGGAGGAGCGGATTTTGCAGTCTTTCTTGGACCTGGGTAATTTCACAGGGGGACACTTCAGTCAGGTCAGGGCAGAGAACCGTACTATCGGCCGTGCCATTCTGCAGGCTTTGGGCCAGTCTCCCCCAGGCCAGTCCTCTCAGATGCCGCATCCTACTTCGACATCCTCTGGCATGCCTTCTACTCCTTCTACTCCCGCTTCTCCTGCCGCTCCTCCAACCGGTCCAAGTGAGGTGCGGAACCATTGCGGAATCCGGTCCGGCGGCCAAGCGAACGAAGATGGCAGCGCGGCGCCTTATCCCTTGTGCAAATGGCCCACAACGCCTGGTGACGGTCCCAGCAGGGCCCGATGTGGTGTGGTTTTCATGTTCCGGGCATCGCGTGCGCGTCGTTGTCAGGCGCAGATATGTGCGCGCGCACAAGTCTCCGTCTAACTGTGCGCCTATCTGTGCGCACGGAAGTGCGCCGCGCACAGATGCCTGCTGAGAACTTCGAAACGTTAGTAGCGAATATGTAGGTTATTTGCAGGTTCTTTCGAAACGTTATCTCCTTTTCATTTGTAGGGTATTTGTAGATTAAACTATGAATGTTATGCGCGGATTTCTAGGTTTGCACGATACCGTTTCTTTTGGTTGTAACGTACGCCTGTAGTAACCAAGAAATTTGCAATTCCAAAGCAATGAAATAGTAAGGTACAATCAAGAAGGTGCGTAAAAAAAGATGCTCAATTCATTACAACACTCATTACAGAAGGAGGGCCAACATTTCTTTGATCTCGTCGGGTGACTTCCCATCTGCAATCAAGGTTTGCAGCAATGCAAACCTCCTCTCCCTACACTTCTCGGCCTTCTCTTCCACACGTCTCACTCTCTCATCCTCTTTGTCCTCTTTGCGCCTTCGCTCAACAAGCTCTTGCTCCTCCTCGCGCCTTCGCTCGCCAAGCTCTTGCTCCTCCTTCCGCCTTCGCCGCCAAGCTCCTGCTCCTCCTTGCGCCTCACTTCGCGTTCCTCGCGCTCCGTTTCCCACCTCATTTGTTCGAACTTCAGCCTCTTTTCCTCAATGGTGAGAAGAGCGCGCCTTCGCGGATGAGCAATCTTGAAGTGCCTGGGCCAATTGGTTCCGGGCATGCGAGGGCGTTTTCCGACCCGATATGCTTGGCAGTTCCTTCCTTCGATCCCTTTTCAACTTCTTCCCATCGTCCCGGTCCACCGCCGCAACGCGCTTCCCGCTTGTACCGACCACCTCATCCTCGCATCGTCCCGCGGTTGCCTCCTTCGAGGAGACAATGGGTAGAGGTCATCGTCATTGCTACCCACAACGCTTCCCGACATCGACTCCACCGCCGCACGGACTCTCCGTGAACTCATGAGGACCGGAGCTGCCAACAACCGCATCCGCCCGGTGGTCATCGAAACTGAATGTCACCTCTTCATCATTATTGTACCTACAATCATAAACATGGATGCATCAGGTACGCAAAACTATTCTCAAATTAAACACTACAGTTCAACATACCTTAAAACTTCATTGAGATCAGTTCCAGCGTGGACGCTGGCACTATCGAACACTGCAGCAGGACTGATGTTCGGCCGATCACCAACGAGAGCATGCATTCGCTCGAAATGCGGGCACAAGTAGTCGAGCTTCGCCTGGATGGTGTGGATATTCCGCTTCCGGTCTTCTTCGGTCACACCAAAACCAAGGTCTTGTTGCTTTTCTCACGGGCGGCTTTATACTTGCTCAAGTAGTTCCGCCAACGGTCACCCACAGATTTCGCATCAAGCTTGAACTTGCCCTTGTATTTGTTGTTGATGATGGCCGCTAACTCCTTCCAAGCCATGTTCTTACGCAGAGGTGGCACTCCAACCTCTGTCTTCCCGCTGACACCGAATACTTTCATCTTATTAGCCGGATCCTCTAGAAACGCTAGGATCGTGGCATACTGCTCAGAATTGAATCTGGCGTCACAGCGGGTTGGCTGGGCTGGCTAGACATGGCCTCGCTCGAACATGCAACACATCAACACAACAAAGACAAGTTACCACAGCTTCAACTATTACAGAGGAATATAAACCTAGAACAAATACACAACTCCTCTATGGCATTCTACGCATGATAGTACAACAGATGCGACTCCCTGAGGTTACCGCACAGCAGCGCAACCATGTGCGCAACCATGTGCGCACTAATCGTGTTTCGCGCACATTACATGCGCCACAATGTGCGGCATTCTGCGCACAAGACACTAATGTGCGCACCTATGCGCAGATGTGCGCTGCGACACTAATGTGCGCACCTCTGTGCGCACAGATGTGCGCTGCGCACATTGTCGTGCTGCAGCATGAGATGCAGCTCATATTCACACCAGAAACAGTTCAAATTCACACCAGGGAGTGCACGACAGAGCTCTACCGACCCGACACTGAACTCAAGCAAGACGAACCGACCTAACCCATCGACAATTTCAACTACGAAAGTACATACCTCAAGCAAGACGAAAGTACGGCGGCGGCAGGACGATGACGACGACGAGAGCGGCAAAGTGAAGAGAGGTGATGTAGGGGTGAACAAGGGCGTTCACTTTCGCCCAAATAGGCAGAGAGCGCGCGACCGAGGTGAATTCACCTCAGCTCTTCGCGTGGATAAGAAGAGAGTGAACACGGCGTTGTTCACGCGTTTTTCTTATGTTTGAAGCCCCTAATGAACGAACGTTCGGTTACAAATTAAACTCATCATCCATTCCATGTCACACCTTTTTTCTTTCATTTCTTCTTTCTTAAATTTTCACCCAATCTTATTTACCTTTCTTTGGACCAACATCACACTTTTCAAAACGTCTTCCTTCACCACATCAATTTGTTCGGATACTGTTTGGTTGGATATACATACTCGAGGGAAAAAATATCCTACATTTCACTGCATATGGAGATTTAAAAAGTCCACTAGACATGAAAATTAAAAAATGTAAAAGATTTGAGGATAATGAAATAAATTTGGCATGTAAGATAAAAATATATTTTGAGATGGAGAAACGTAATTAAGGGTAATAAGATGAAAATAATGTTAACAAGCATTCTGAATACTCCTACAAAATATATATCAATTCTTCCAAAATTGCCCAAATAAGAACATGTACTATGTACTAGCCTTTTCTCTTTTTTGACGAATGAAGTATATATTAAAGTGTCTTTTCCTCATATACTATTAGTTGTCATTTTCCTTCATAAACCGCATAACATATGAGATAACCACTATGGAACGAAGAGAGTATTACACACTATACTCATGATTTTAAAAACGGGTAAAGTACACGAATAGTACCTTAGCTTTAATGCGTGTCCTATTTTATGAATTCATTTCAGATTAATCCCTTAACTTATTGTTTTGTAATAAATAGGTCATTCCGTTACATTTTCAGTTAAAACCACTATTTAGTTAAGGGTAATTATGTAAATATTTATATTTAAAATTGAATTTAACCTTTCTTTTTTAACAATCTCCGAGTAAACCCCAACTAGTTTTAAAAATCACAAAACCAACCCCAACCTTTCCTCTTCCTCCATTCTCCATCACTAATCCAACCACTATCCATCTCAGCTCTCTCTATCCCCTATCGCCTCAACCCCCATGCTTTCTTGGCACAGTTCGTCGGCAGATAGCTTGTGGACTGGAGAAATTTTGGATATGAAGATGGTCACTAGGCACAAGGACTTGAAAGAGATTGTTGACGCAATCAAAGAACATTTAGAAAAGGCCGCAGCAGCTGGTGACCAGGTTTCCGAGATGCTGAAGGTCGGCAGAGCTCAGCTTGATAGGAGCTTTAGTCAATTGAAAGTAAGTTCCACTTACAATTATGGAATTTTTATCAATTTAGTCTATTTGAGTTCAAATTCGAATTGGTTGGATAGATTACTTGATTGGTGGGCTGATTTACTTGGCGTTACAGAGACAGTGTATCATTCGAGCGGCGTGTTTAGCAACCTGAGTTCGAGTTGGACTTCAAAGCCACCGTTGGCGGTGAAATACCGGTTCGATACAACGGTGATTGAAGAGATTGATGGCAGCGAAGGGATGAGTTTGAGATCAGAACACCCGCCATTTGTTTTTGCCGCAAACTCCTCTATATCTAACTCGTACAGAGTGTGGGTCAGATCCGGATACTTCCTTGACGACGCCGCCGCCGGCAGTGACATTTGGTGGTCGTTAACCATGAAAATAAAGCTATTTCCGTCAATTTCTCCATCTGGGTAGCTTTCCTGATTTTAGCATTGTGATAATTTGCTTCAAGAACCTTGTTGTTATGTTCTTCGTTCTTATTTTTATTTTGTCTTCTTTCTTCACCTGTTATGAAAACTCAAGAATTCAACTTCAAGAAGTTTGCCATTGTGATTATTCCTGATTGTGCTGGTTATTGAGTAAACTCCGTCCATGGTCCCTTAAGTTATATCATTGTCATATTGTGCTAGTTATTGAGTAAACTCCGCTCATAGTCCCTTAAGCTTTCCTATTTGACTATGGAAGGCAAGAGAAGCACTTAGAAAACTAAAAGGGCTAGTGAAATTGCAAGCCCTATGAATTAACTACTATGTTTTTCATTGAGACATTTGTCGAACATTTGGCAGAGTCATTTGTCGAACATTCACGAACTTCTTCGGACATAGAGTCGAAGGTTGTATCGGCGACACTTCTAGGCTCAGCGTCACCTCCGTTGGCGCCACAACATTGGTGCTTAGATCGGCCGCCTGCTGGTTCGTATTGCTCCGCCGTTGGATCTTCTCAACAACGATAAATCAACCAAATAGGAACCAAATCCAAAAGTTTCAAGTGTGCAACAGGACCCATATCTTAGTGGATCTGTTCATGTGAAGTTCTGTTTGTAAATATTTTCAGATTCACAATGACTTTCATCAAAATTGAGTCCGAAATCAGAAATACTGGTGGAGTTCTGAGTGAATATAAAGAGAGTGAAGATATGATAATGAAGAAGAGATAGAGTAAAGAAAAAAAGTTTAGGGACTTGTATGTATGTTTGTTTAAAGTTTAATAATCATACTTCTATTAAACGTGTAATTAGACTATAATTATAGGGGCATTTGCATAAAAATATCAAAGAAAATGGAAGACTTAACGGTCAAACTAGTGGAAGGACCTAAATAGGACAAAAACCAAAGCTAATGGATTAAAATAGGACGAATTCTTAAAACGGAACAAAAATAGGACAAACATCAAAAGTAAGGGACTAAAAATGTACTTTACCCTACATTTTTTAAGATTCTTACATATTTCACTAATTAATCGTAACCAAAATCGGTTTACTGTCCAACCAAATAGGTTGGGCGGGTGTGGTCCGTTTCTTACGCCCATGACTATACCTTCAAGGGTCGGGGTTGTTTGGTTGTACCCAAATTTTAAAAAGAGAACTCAGACGGGCCCAATATTTTTTTGTAGGAGGCACGATTCTTTTCTTATTTTTCGAGCTTTTTTGGAAAAGAAATATGGAAATTTCAAATTTTCATATCATATACCATTCGTTTCCTTGATTTTAATATAAAAAAATATTTTTTACAAGTAAATAGAAGTTGGGGGGGAGTGTCATACTAAGAAATATTTAACCATAAGGATCATTTAGTTTCATGTTTAAAGTTGTACTTTATTTAGAAAGCGTAATAATTTTTCAAAGCAATTGAACTAAATAATGAAATATTTTAACTATTTTTTATTTGTTCATAATATTGTGAAAGGATATTCCGATTGTATAAAATATTTTCATACTAAGAAATATTTAACCATAAGGATCATTTAGTTTCATGTTTAAAGTTGTACTTTATTTAGAAAGCGTAATAATTTTTCAAAGCAATTGAACTAAATAATGAAATATTTTAACTATTTTTTATTTGTTCATAATATTGTGAAAGGATATTCCGATTGTATAAAATACTAGCCTCTTATTTTTTAGAGAAAAATAATTTATTTATGCACTAATGGTTAACCACATTATAAATGTTTAGGGGTAATTCTTAACATTTTATAAAAACTATAAGACTTGTATAATAAACTAAAAAGTTTTGTGCCTTGAATAAAACAGTTAGAATAGTTGTAGGATAACATAGTGGTTAACCCATTCATGCCTGGCTGACCACTCGACGCAACTTATTGGGCCTGCTGCCCCTGGGCGTTCTTTTATTTTTCGTTTAAATGCCAGTTAGTGTCTAAACTATGAACTGGTTTGCAAAATGGTTTTAATACTTTATTTATATAAAACAATACTACCACTATGATTATAATATGATTATAATTTGTAAAATTTTATAGGCAGTACGAGCCCCCGTGTGTCCCCATTATGAGGCCGCCCTCGGTGAGTACACTTATAATAATTCTTTTGTGACCTCATTGTTTTTTGTTTGACTGTTACTCTACAGTGTACGTACACAACAATTTTATAAAATTTCATCTCTTACTTGCTGATGACAAAAACTCCTTCATCTCCCCGATTGTAAAATACACCCGAATCCCTATATTTAATTAACCTATTTACTAAGTACCCCAGGGTTTCAAAAGCTTCAAGGGGCTACTGCACCCACCTAAACCCCTATTTGGTCTCATGTCCCCAGTCATCATGCTCTTTTACTTGGTTATGATTGATGTATATCCATAGAATCTTCCTTCTAACCGGGGGAGGTAATTAAAAACTTATCCTTTTTCTTTCTTAAAAAGAAAATCTAATCTGTGTATTTTATATATTAGTAAATCAAAATAGGATGGAGGAGGAGGTGTGCATTTTGTTTGTAAAAGGGATCACAAGGTTTGTTGTGTGATGCGACAGGGCAGGGTGGATACAGTGAAGCCGCAATGGTACCCTATCGCCATCTTATTATAATAATAAATGTTGCCCATATAAAATTATGACTCAACGTTTTTGTTCCATTGAACCTGTAAATCTTTCATGTTAGTCCATTTTAGTGACTTATCTGCATAAATCAGTGTGCCTGCCTGCAGAAAAAAGAATTCTCACAGCACAAATGCAAAATGCCGATCGACATGGACTTTTCAAATCATGCATGCATGTCCATGCTTCAGTCAGTCATACATGGGCTCCTTATGCCCCCACCTCTAACCATACATCAGAGAACCCAACCCATATCCTCTGAAAAGAAAAAGGAAAGGAAAGAAAGAAACAATTGACTAGCACAGAAATTATAAGATGTTATTGCCTTGAAGGTAATGGAACAAAATAAGTTTATAATATAAAAATAAATTTTTAAGTTAGAAAAGATAATGAAAGTAATCAAAAAAATTTGATGTGAAAAATTTATATAAAAAGAAATATACTATGGGGACCTCATCATGTCCATAAAGTTTACATAATTGCTTGGTTTGCTATAAATGAATCGTTTGACTACCTGAGATTGACCATAGAATACAGGTGTTTTTTGCTATAAATGTGAAAAAATTCCAAGGGATCCAGTACTGTAACTTGTAGAGGAAGAAACATGTACATAATCTGTAAATTGCACAAAATGAACAGAAACTATCTACACCTCATTCACCATCGAAAGCAAAAAAAAAAAACCTATCACTCATTCGGAATGTTCCCTTTCAACATTCACCTGCTGTGTTCATGCAAGTTTTGCAGCTCAAAATTGTAGATACAATGATAAAGTCTTGATGCAATAAACCGAAAACTTCCAGCAGTTTAGATGTTTCAATCATATAGACCCTCATGCTCCCACACATCCACCAGAAAATCAACCATTTCCTGCAAAAATAGATTAAACTGTTAGAGTGAATCAATTCTCACTTCTCAGCAGCAGGATTCTGCAGCATTTCCCAAGGTCTCATAAACCCTGATTAGATGACATAAACAACGGATAAAAACTATATCATTAGGGAGACAGGAACTAAGACATACCGAGAGAGGAATGGGCCGTGGAAAGCGATTTCTAGTAGCAAGCAGACTATCATAAGTTGCATTCCAACTGAAAAGGGTAAAACACAGTGAAACTAGATAAATAAGTTAGGGAAACAAAACGCAGATCACCCTTGCCTAGAACAAGAAAGGGCATTATGGGAAGAAAAGTGGTTTTCGTCTTTGCATTGACATCCACAGGCTTGTACACAGATGAAGACTGATTAGGAAAGTTGTTTAATTTTGTGAGATAAGCTTGAAATGATTAAAAGCTTGGATGAGTCTTATAAAAGTGATTTTGAATTGAAAAGAATAAAGTGATGTACTTCAGTCTAGGCTCCCATGTATTCTTGACTGGATTCGCAGGCTTGCTACTTCCAACCCAGTCTAGCCTTGTCTGATTCCACAAAAGAAGCCCTGCAGTATGTAAAATGTTCATTATAACAAGATCTAATGAAATCCAACAGAGATAAACACAGGAGTTCCACATGGATTATGGCACATGATGCTTGCCCTGATTTGTGAATTCTGAATGGCTGGATAAGCTGCTGGTGGTGCCACAAGGATTTAGAGTTTGGTTCGATGTACTGATGGATGACACACTTCTCTGCGACATGATAGCAGTTTCCAAGTCATGCGTGCTGGTGCTCCAAAAATCATCTGAAACGCTAAGTTTCTTCACCAGACGCCCTTGAATTTTTAATCCGTTTGATGGTTTGTCAACGGCGATAGCTGTTGGCTTACTGAAGCAACCAAAGCAGCCACTTCACGGATAAAAACAATCTAAATCAAGATAGATAGATGGACAAACCACAATCTGAAGATGTAGCTTGATATAGAGGAAGATAACATAATCTTAAATCTCGAACATGAAATTAAGCCCCAACATCAGCAGACATTTCATCATTACATAATTTTCAACATGGAACATCTTCACAAATTTCTAATGCAGCCAGATGCACAAACATAAACAGCAGACTGAAGCACCGAGGGGAATCATTTATATAGCAGTTTCAAAACATTCCTTCAATGATGTTGTAAGAAGAATGGTTACGAGCATTGCTTACAAACAAGCAAGATTTCAAATCAGCAGCAACAAAAATCATGCCAGTGTCCTGTGAATTTCTGTGCTGGAGCTTTCAGCTCCAGATGGAGGAGTGATAAAAGACGTACTGCTCAATCATTAGTAGGAAGAATGAAAATGACGAAATTTCAGAAAGGTACAATAAAATGACTTTTTTTTAAAATGACACTGTTTAAACTGGTGCCATATGCTATAGTTTATTTGCCTTTTGCACTTAACAGGGCAGACCACAGGCTTAGCATATTTTTCATGAGGAAAATATCGATGCCCTGATGCCTAAGCATGTATAAGCACAAGACCTCGGTGAGTAATGAAATGCACAGAGGAATCACATGATGCTTCTTTGTTCAACCGTATAAGATGGTATTCCAGCTTTGCAGGCTACAAGCCAATGGGTTGGTTAGTAGCTGGAAAGAGACATCAACAACTTTGACAAATATAGTTCCCCTGCACTATTTCATCAGTTAAACTAAAGAATATCAGTCTTGAAAAATCTCCAAACAGTCCAACATAAAGCATGACCAGTAAAGATCCACTGCACCAAATTGGGCTGCACAACTAAAGTAACCCATGCCTCTTGCATGAGTGTTGGATTTGACTCCAAAGGTCTTTACCAATTATGCTAGCTAACAAATTCATAGTTCTCTAAGTCCAATAAACTATGGTCCTCAGCTAAGGCTAGTATATTTCACTCCTCCTAAAGCAGATTGGTGGTGGAAAGTACACTCTGAACATGGGGAACAACAGTTGATAAACATTACAGTGTAAGGAAAGTAAAATTTTCTTTCCTTGGCTCTTGCTTGTCCTCATCTATTTTCTGTTATCGACTATAACTACAGTACAACATTCCAAACAAAGACAATTAAAAAAGAATGTGCTAATCGCAAGTCCCCTACAGGGCAGATGTATATGCAAATGCCTGATTCCATCACAATTCAAGTCCAACGCGTTTCCTGTAAAGTCAAAAACTCGTTTAATTTCTGAAGTCGTAAAACTTGGTTGTGATTCAAGTTACTCAAAAGACAGGCACATAACCACAAGCAATAACATGAACCTTATTTGCAGAAGACACCAAAGCCAGCACAGAAAATGATCATCCATGTATATGATACTAAAATAGCTCCATTTAGCTGATAGCATGAATAGAGGAATATCCCAACTAACACTTAGTTACTCTCTGAAGCTGCAAAAAGCATAGTTAGGTCTCAAAGGATCATAAAGGCGTTGTAGCATGAGGTTCTTACTTTCTGAGGTATAATCTTCCTTAAACATTCCAACTAGTGATGATAAGCTAACAAATTTAGAACAACTTATCCTAAAAGACCAAGTTTGGATCTTTATGTCTTATCCTAGATACCAATGAAGCCCTCCAAACAATAGATTGGCTTGACAAAAGCTACCACATAGGTAACCTGTAATACAAGTATTTAGAAACTCGGGGTCCAGATTATATGGCTGCAAGCCCACAATTAAAATACGCTGGAAATTATTTTTCTTGACACACAATGAACCCAGAACTCAGCAAACATAGTAACGTGAATCTGCTACCTACAGTGAGCAAAGCAGAAGAAGCAAATGGGAGAAAAGAACTAAACTGTCAACATTTTCTACCAAGATACAAAGAAGGAAAAGAAAAGGGAACAGAGAGAAAACCTAGTAAATCAAGTCAAGACTGAAATGAAAAAGAAATCCATTACACACCCCATGCAATCAAAGAAGGGTCCGATCCAAGCTGTGATTGGATTGGAGAATGTCACCATATTCTGCGACCAAAGACTAGCAACATCCAGGCGTTTGCAGAAGCAGGAACTTCAAAACTGGGCTCGAAAGAGGTAAAGGGTTGTGATTAAGAGAAGGTTAATGGAAAAAAGGTGTGAGCTTGATGAAGGTTTGGTGAATGAGGCATGAGGGTTTTTGGCTGTTTGTGTGTTTGAACAGGTTGGATGAGCAGAGACAGTAGCCGATGATGAATGGATTAGTCCAAGCAAGTAAAGGACTGCTGATTAACAAAGGCAGATTTTAGAGGATAATAAACGATGGTTTATTTACCAGAGGACAGGGACGGTGAGGAAAAGGCGTTGACCACTTTATCTTTTGTTAGTTCGTTTTGCGTCTTTGCTTTTTCTTTTGGCAAATTATCCCTTCGACCCATAACTTAGCTAATAAGTAACTCACACAATTTCGTTTTTCATTAATTAATATAATCCACTTATAACGCATAAAAAAATAAATATATATCACTTTTAACGCATCAAAACAAATACTCCCATCCATCCCACTTAATAGAAATCAAGTATCATGCTATTTGAGATATATTTTCTCTTTCGCAACAACAATCATTAAAAAATATACTCCCTTGCTACTATTCTTTAAAAAAAATTAAATGTGATATCTCTTTTCTACTTTTACCCTTACCAATATAATCAATCTTGCACTCATTGATAATGAGAGTTTCATGGATGAGAAAAATATACTTAAGATTAAAGATAATAATTAATAACCGCCTGAATTACTGTAGACTGTGTAGAACAAATTTTTAAGAAATTCCATATTTTCACATCCATTTTCGCCTTTTTGAGAGCGGCTTTCTCAATTAGCTCAACGTTTTGAAATTCTAACAAATCCTAACCATAAAAACTAACTTAAAAAGGGTTAAAGAAGTTAGAACTTTTAACCATGAAACTATATATGTTTTTCAAAAGGTTTGGGTTAAAATGCACTGTGCATTGTTGTGCATAGGCGTTTCGTTTATCTACAAATTTGTCGCGTTGGTTTTTCGATCAACAATGTTGTCGTGTTTGATCAACATTAATTATTAATCAGCATCATAGCTTATCTTGATCAACATCTTCAAAATAAATATTGATTTGTATGACAATCAACATCTCTTTTCACTTGGTCAGTATTGTTATCGTGTTTAATCAACATGATGACTTGTCTTGATCAGCATCGTCATAATAAATGTTGATCTATATGGTAATCAACATATCCTTACACGCAATTAGCATTGATTTGCATGGAGATCCGTATCTTCTTACACCTGATCAAAATCATTGTCGTGTTTGATCAACATTAAATGTTGATCAACATGATGACTTGTCTTGATCAACGTCACCAGAATAAATGTTGATATGCATAGTGATCAACATCTCCTTACACCAAATCAGCATTAATCTGCATGGTGATCAACATCTCCTTGCACCCAATCAACATCATTGTCATGCTTGATCAACATAAAATGTTGATCAAACATTATGACTTTTCTTGATCAACATCGCCAGAATAAATGTTGATCTGCATGGTGATCAACATCTCCTTACACCTGATCAGCATTGATTTGCATGGTGATCAGCATATCCTTGCATTTGATCACTATAAAAAATCAAATCAACATGACTACCTACTGTAATCATCGTTTTCCCCATATTTCAAGTCAGAAAAAATTTCAGTTTTCATCGTTTGCAAGTTTTGTGGTTCCGGAGCTTCATTGCAATCAAATTTCGATGATGATTGTGTTACTGAGTTGTATTGGTTTGGTTGGTAGAAGCAAATCTAAAATCACGTTTGAATATGAAAAAACGTTGTCGGAAATGACGGAAATGTCATGGATCCGATGGAAAGTTTCGCCGGAAAACGCAGAACATCGTCGGAAGCGATGGAAGAGTCGTCAGAGACGACGGGAGCTTCGTCGAAGGCGACGGGAGCTTCGTCGGAAGCGTCATCAGAAGCGGGAGTGACACTTGTTGTAATTTAATTCATCTCTTATGCATACAAGGCAATGTCAACAACCTCATTCCATTCAAGGAAAGCCGCATTTCTGGCCTTTTCAGGAAAACAGGTGGTTCCAAAAATTTGTTTGGGGACCAAATAAGCTTAAGTAGTTCCTCTGGTGAAAACAGCACCAAAAGAAAAAAAAGGGCAAGTTCAGATTGTGCAGGCACTTGCAGTTAATCCAATACTACTCTACTAGTTTCCACGTTTGAGTAGAAGGGACGCTATGGTAGCCCTCCATCCATAGAAGACCGGCGGTGCTTGCTTCCTGGGGATAAGAGATGCCAGGCCCTGTGTACTTTCATTACCTGCAACTTCGGCCGCCTTCACGATTGTTGCACTGGACCTGCATTTGATTGCTTAATTCCAACACTGTGCAAAGAAAATGATGCACTAAACTACAAATTGCACAGCCTATCATACCAGCCAATCAACAGATCATTCATTCCAGCTGTTAAATAACTAGTTTAATTCAATGGATATTTGAAACATGAGAGAGAGAGAGAGAGAGAGAGCAGGATTTATAGAGCCATCTAAAACTCTCAACAAATCCAACAGCATTTTGTAAATTTGCCAACAAGTGCAGCCTAATCGACCCGAACCAAAAAGGATAAGGAGAACAGAACAATGGAGCTCAGAACACATCTCTGATGGAGCAAACAAATAGTTCACAGAAGACTTTTGGTGCAGATAAATGACTAAATAATAAAGTCCAGACAAGTGATATCTGAGTTATCATCAAATATCTTCAACTTTTAAGGACCTTCATTTCATCGGAACTGGGACCATGCACTGAGGCAGATAATCAGATGAAATAAAGGTCATTTCTTTAGCAAATGGAGAGTGCATCGGTCATATAAAATTTAAGGTGGGAAGCTAGTGTCAGGTCTTTTATTCTAAGGATCTAGATCGTACGGATTATGCCTCAGTAAGAAGCATAGTTTTGTCTCTCAAGCCTAAAATGACCCAAATCATTATGCTTGCCATATTTTTAGGGTGCCTGCCATAGCCTTTTTGAATTTTGTACCCAGGCATTTGGGATTTTACTTATGCTAACTTTTACCAATCAATGGATCATTGTTCCAGTAGTAACAAACTTAAAAGTACCATCCTATAGCATTATCATTCATTTTTTAGGAAGAGACATCAGGGTTGTTATAGGTGGAGATAAGCTGTGTAGTGCAGTTTAAGACAGCACCACCTATATCTATAAGCATTTAAAAGTCTCCGTTCAAAGGGAAATTATGTCTGTATATGGGAAGATAGAGGTTGTGGTGCCTGTTCTAGGAAGCCTGGTAGGTATTTTGGCCACAATTAGCATTATTGCGGAAGAGTGTTGGTGGTGGTAGGACTTCAATCCCCTGACTTTAGGTTATTAAAGGGTGCCCCTGCTCAAACTTTTAGGAAACCAGAAAGATGCATAGATGCTAGACCCATTTTTCACTAGACATGTGATCTATTGCCACTTTCAACTAGTCAGAAGCGTGGGGATATCAATGCTATTAGTGTAGTATACTGGGTTGATCTTCTACCTATAGGCCATAGGCCTGCTTTGATTGAGGATACTGGGTTTTATGTTCAATGGAGTGTACAACTATATAAGGTTGCTAGATTTGAGTATATTGGGTTAATGGAGGAGAATTTTCTACATATAAGCCTGTTGTGATTGAGTCAATAATACTACTATATGTCCTATGCCTTAGATTCGATGGAGAGAACTATTGTATATATGAGGTTGTTGGCATGTTAGAATCCCAAGTCACTTAATCTATTGTGCATACCTTCATGATAGCGTTTCTCAAATAATTAAACTAAAAATTCCCATAAACAATCATGGGGAAGTTTTTCAAGAGCAATCTTCTTAATTCAAGTTTCCACTTCACATGCAAGCACGCACACAAAATGCAAAAATCAGACACGGCTAATCCTGAAATGAAGCAACAGCATCAATTGTATACTAAAGGCATAACTATTTGCAGATAGATAGACAAACTTATGTCTAGAGAAGAGCTAATAAGACTGCATACATTGAAGGCTGTATGAATTCATGCGCGAAGGTTGACATTCCTTGCCGCTGCTTGTGCTTAGGATTAGCAGTGCACAGCACATACACGCGTCCACGACGCTTCACGGTTCTACAGAATTCACACATCTTCTTAACTGATGCTCGTACCTTCATCGCTACATCAAAAGAAATATATATATATATATATATATCACTCAATATGGTGAAACCAAAAACCTGGTAACAACTTCATACAGAGGAAGATGCACCGCTAGAGCAGAAAAATTCACTTCTACCGCTTTACTGTGCTGATTGACTTAAACCAGTTTCCTTCCGAAAAGCATAGAGGGTGTACAATTTCTATCATCAAGTCAATATCATAGCATGGATAGATTATGGTCTGTTTTTTTTTTTACTGTTCGCAACAGAACTTTGAAAAAACCAGCATATAGAGGATGGCAATTACAGTAATCCACAAAGGCACAACAGTGAAAGAACCAAAAAAAGTAAAGAAAATGGAAAAACGAATGGAAAAAAATATACTTTTACAGTCAAATTATCATTCAGAAAAACTACTACTAATCTCTGATCTCAAAAAGCAACAACTAATTAAGAGACTTTCTGAATCCGCCAACAGAGCAAGGTTGTAGCTTTGTCTTCCTTATCAAACCAAAAACTTCATTTCCACAACAAAGGAAAATTAAGCAAACTTCCTTCGATATTTAGTTTCGGGCAATGATCAGTTAATCGATAAAATGGTTCTTACAGCAACAAACTTTATGAACAAGGAAAAAGAAAGATCCATCAATAATTCCGCACAAACAAAATTAACAGTTGGGGGAATCAGAAGCACGAAGTACCTGACTTGTGGACGATTCTGGGTTTTGCTGCTTCGTTCTCCTCTGTCTGCTTCGTTTGGGAAGGGATGGTTTTACGTCGCGCTTTCGTGGGCCTTGATGCTGGCCCAAATAACCATCATATGTGGCCCAAACAGACCGTTTTTATTGGGCCTCTTGACAAATTGGACGGATTTAGCGGATGTTTACAAAGCGCAGACACTGTGGATCTGGCCTAAGGTGCTCTGAACAAAGAGGAGAGCGAGCTGTCTTTCTTTTTTCCGCGTCTTATGCGAGGGAAAACTGTTCTGCCTAACTTACCTAACCTCTTGTCGTTGCATGCATTGGTCATAATATTGAACTAGCCAAATACAAGAATAAATGGATATATGATACGTCCTCTTTTATACCAAAAAGATTCAATCACATTAAGATTCAATCATATTGACGATATAAAGGACATCCACCTAGAATTTTATCATTATACTTTTATATGAATTTGTTTTATATGAATTTGTAGTGTCAACTAATTTTTTATAATTAATTATTATTATAAATTTATAACATCGAAACAATATAGTTGGAATTAAGCTGGTTTTTGATTGATTAATTGTTTGCATTCCTCTTTGGATTGTACTGAAAAGAAAAAATCAATTAATTTTATTTTAAGAAAATCTATTAGCACCACTTTTATTGTTTAATCTCGATCAACTTTCCTTTTCTATTCAACAAATTATTTTTATCTTACAGAATAGTTTTACTCTATTATTCTTTAACACTCCTAATCTTTGTGTCCAATAAAAAATGTAATGTGTGATGGAGAAAGTGATTAGGTTGTGTTTTTTGACACATTTTTTGCAACATAACAACATCAATGATTTGTTTTTTTTTGGGAACAACTTCATTGAATATTGAGAAGGAGAATGCAGAATAATTGGCAATTGCAAAATTTCAGGGAAGAATCAACAATCTTAGAAAGTCAATGATTTTTTTTTTAACAACTTCATTGAAAGAGAAGGAGAGGAAGAAACAGGGAAACAACAACAAAAAACGAAAAAAATGAGGCCCTTGGTTGAAATCCTAAGAGGAATGGGACCAACCTAAGGAAAAAAAAATAGAGGGAAACACCAGCAAAACGAAACAGAACAAAAGAAACGCAGCAACCCACTCCTCCAAACACAAAGCGGAAACAGACAGCTTTGAAGAGAAGTAACTACTGCTAAAAGGCCAGCACCCCCGAATCAACGAAAGAAAAACGAAAGCCTATCCCACCCCATCGGCAGCCCGTAAGAGAGGGGCAAGGATCCAATATGTCTAGTTAAGCCTCGGCTTTTGAAATCTGCTACAAACCCAAAGAAAGGACATCACCTGAATATCTGCGAAAATCTTGGAAGAACACCAAGGAATATCCTCCATCACTAGACCATTGCGAGCTTTCCACAGTAACCAGGCGGTGACATACACCACCGCTTGCCACACCTCACTACGTGGGGAGGAGAGGCCTCACTGCGGCCTCAGGCGCAGTTGTCCCGTGATACCAACTGCGGCGAGGGCCGCAGTGAATGCCGCGGTAGAAATGTCCACAGTTTCGAACTCACTGCGGCTTCGGCCGTGGTACGTACTGCGGCCTTATTGCGGCCATGACCGCAATAACCGGTTTGAATAATTAAAAAAAAGTGGACGAATCCGGATGAATGTTCATCCGGATTCGTCCCAAGTGAACCCGAAAAGAAGAAGAAGAAGAAGAAGAAGAAGAAGAAGAAGAAGAAGAAGAAGAAGAAGAAGAAGAAGAAGAAGAAGAAGAAGAAGAAGAAGAAGAAGAAGAAGAAGAAGAAGAAGAAGAAGAAGAAGAAGAAGAAGAAACAGAAGAAAAAGAAGAAACAAAAGAAGAAGAAGACGAAGAAGAAGAAGAAGAAGAAGAAGAAGGAGAAGATGAAGAAGAAAACATAGAAGATAAATGGGAGAGAAAGAAGAGGAAAACAGAAGAATTTAAGAAGATGATGATGAAGGGAAGATAAAAAGAAGATGAAGAAAAAAAAAGATTAAAGGAGAAAGAAAGAAAAGAAGATGAAGAAGTGAAAGAAGATGAAGGAGAAGATGAAGATGGAAGAATGAAGAAGATGAGAAAAAATGTGAAGGAGGCGGATGAAAAAGAGAAGAGAAACCCTAAAAAAAAATTTACTGCGGCCAAGGCCGCAGTAAACCTTACTGCGCCAGCAACTGGGCCATTTACTGCGTAAATGGGCTTACTGCGGCCCAAACCGCAGTAAGGGCCGCAGTAAGAAATGTCTTCCCCACGTAGTGCCTGAGAGATTTTGGAGAGATTTTGGCGGGAACTTGGGAGATAAGATCCCCCTCTAAAACGCGATAAAATCCAAAAAACTGTGCACCTGCGTGTCACACCAAGTCGCTACCGCTGTCCAAATTTCTTGCACATAGCGGCAGTTCACTAGAACATGGTCTACCGTCTCCACTGCATCAGAACAAAGCAGGCAAGATATAGACACCATAGGAACTCCTCGCTGCTCCAACTAGGCCCGAACTAGAATAAGGCGCCGGGAGGCTCTCCAGATAAAGACATTCACCTTCTTCAGAACTTTCTTGCACCACCGCGTCTGGAAGACATGGCCCGCCGTTAATGTAGCAGCTATCAAAGAGGACAAATGACGGACGGTAAATATCTAATCGGAAGCCAGCTATTTCTTATTTCTTCAAAGCAACCATATGTAACACAGCTACACAAGTCGCTTGAATCTCAGGATTCCATTATGCAATATGGTAAATGCAACTCTTGGATCATAGTTTTGTTGGGGATAAATCCAGAATACCTATGCTCAACCTGTAGCGGAAATATCAACAAACACAAACCCAGAAAATTTCTCCGAACAAATAATCCAGAAAATAGCAGCACCAGATCAATGCAAGAACAATAAAAAAGACACACGATATAACGTGGAAAATCCTCAAGTGTAGAGGGAAAAAACCACGAGACAAACCGACAGTAGAATCCACTATAATCAATAATGGTACAATGTCCAGAGATTTAAGTTTTTGCCCAAACTTAAATCAATCACAATAATTTAGGAAATAAACCAAGATATTATCAACTCAAATTATAATCACAATGCTCTCACGGAAGAGCAAAATACATGTCCAATAACCACGGAAGAGCAAAATACACGTTGTCCAATAACCACGAAAGAGAACACACCAACCACGAACCAACGTGGAGCACACCGATGACGTCCTCTTCTCTGTCCGCGTTCACTGTGTGCACAAGCAGTAATGTGCAATAAGCACACACCCACACAGCTGTTTGTGATCGACTGGGATGGAAGAGCACAGACCGACCAATTCGGTGCTTCACTTTAAAGCATACAAACACCTAGGTGAAGCAACCACACAAGCTAGTAATTCCATCCCAATCCGACCAATTCGGTGTTTCACTTTAAAGCATACAAACACCTAGGTGAAGCAACCACACAAGCTATTTTAAAGCATACAAACACCTAGGTGAAGCAACCACACAAGCTAGTAACCGATCTCAAGCACAAAACAGATTTGTTGTGCTTAGTCACAAGCACACACGCACCCTGCTTAGTCACAAGCACACTAGCATCTAGGTCAATCACAATTCGGCTCACCCAACTAATCTAAGACTTCACATGAAACCATATAGCATTAGGTTTCTTTTTAGGGTGAACTATTTCTTCAAATCACCAACTTTTGGATTGGATCATTTGTAGAAATTTTATCTGTAAGCAGTGTTAAAGACGTTATATAACAATAATGTTTAATGTAAGAAATTCGCAAATTTTATGATATCAATTCAAACGTTTTCTATACTTCTAACATCTTTCTTTTTCCCAGTATCTAATTATAATGAGATCAGATGAGCAACCACAAAAAGCAAAAGCTAACGACAGAAATCATCACATGTTAAAATAAAAACGCGGAAAATAGAAGCGAAATTAAGAGGTTTAAATAAATATGATCCAAATCGACAATCCATCTTTATTAATAAAAAATACTGTACTGTACATAAAGGAGATGATTATGTATTAAAAAAAAGAGAGATGAATATAAATTTATTAGTGAGAAAGTGACAAAAGCCTCCCCTGCATACAAAATCCAATCTCCAAACCAAACTGCAGTAAAGAATATTCGCTCCGACCGATCCGTATATTTATTTTGTTGAAGACGGAACGAGAGTGAGGCAATAGGGTTAAAACAGTCATTATATCCACACATTTTCATTGACTTTAAAATGCAGTTTGGTTTGGATATTCCATATGCGCCTCACAGTTACTCACACATAAATATAACAAGGCCAAATTACATGAACCTTGCCTCAGGTTTGAGTTTACCCTCTCTATCTATTTATTTATGAAAATTTTCAGTTTCTTTAGGTATAGTGAAATTTCAGCTATTTTTTTTTAATTATTTATGATGTCACTTGATCATTAAAAATTTAAAAGATAATTACATGAACTACACTAATGATCAAATAACTCAAATAACACGGCAATTAATCAAGGGGATAACGAAACGTTTTGCTAAACTTCAGGAGTAATTGAAAATTTTAAAAACTAGAAGGATCAAACTGAAAATTTACTAAATTTTGGATTTTTTTTTGGTAATTTACCCATAAAACAACAAACCTCGGCTCGCTGTTGTGGCTGGCGCATCGGCTTAGCTCTTTATCCTTTAAAAACTACTCCTACATTATTTCTAGATGCTAATTTGATGATTAAAGTTTTAAAACTTTTTTGAAAAAATTATGTCTAACTGAAAATAATGTACGTAAGTTGAATTTTATTCTCCCATCCTAATAATAACGCAACACAACAGTTGATTTTTGATATTAATTTGACTTTAATTTATCTATATTATTTTTTAATGGAAAAATTATAAAAAATACATTTATAAAGTTGAGACATCAAATTTTTATTTATATATAAAATTTTCAAATTTTTAATTTGAATTAATAGAAAATAAAATTATAGATTAAATACCGAAAAATGAGTGTTCATAAAGAAATAAAAGCAACTTTCTAAATCTAAAGATTAAGGGACATGGGTAGCCGTAAACCCCAAGTTTTGTCTAATATCAGCTATATACGTGGCTTATAATCACTCACACATCCCACTGGGGACGACATAGATTCTCGCCACGTCCTAGGTTTGGCTTGTGTTCATTTGGATGAGGAAAAAAAACTGAATTTTTGTTGAGAATGTGTGTTTTGATCGATTAATGAGATATATTTTATGTGAGTAGATAAATTTAAAAAAAATATAAATTGATAGAGAATTAATAAATTTAAGGTTGTTTTTGTTTTTTTATACATTTGGGACGGGGATTGGGGATAGTAGAGACTTGAACAAGATTCCATCTCATATCCCTGGAGCTTAGCCACTAAATCAGATATTCAGGACTTGAAGTTTGCTTTATGTATTTATATTGTGAAAGTTTAAAAAAAAATTGGGGATTTTTTTAACACACCCTAAGTGTATGATCAACTATCACAAAGTAAACAGATTTAATTATGATAATAAATTATATTCCGAAAAATGAAATATTTATTACTTATTCCACATTCAATTAATTAGTTTATTTAATTTTTAAATGTGTTTGATTTAATTTTTTACTGTGAATAATTTGTCAACAAAATATATTTAAAAGCTAGATCGTTGAGTTATGACATAACCTTAATGAAATTTTATTATCAAATAACGAAAAAATGTACATTGAATTTTAAAATCTAAATGGCCAAATTATTAGTAGTGCATAATCTAGCTGATGTGTTTTCTTAAAGACAAAAACACCTCACACTGGATCTAGCTCAACAAAGGATGAAATACTTGATGGAAATGAAGAAAAACAGATTGCGGAAGCTTAAAAATGATAGATATGACTGTCAACTCCTCTTGAATCTTTGTTCAAGCAAGGATGGTGTTTTGCCTTGGCGACTCCTTCTTGATACTTTGAAAGTTCAAGACGAAGCAAACTTTTTTGCTAAAATGGGGTGAAGATGGATCTAACATCTTCTTCTTCAAGTGAGAAAACAATCTTGAATTTCTCTAAACTTGCTCAAGAAACTTGGACAAGAGTTGAGTGGAAAGTGAAGATAGATCAATAAGAGAATCACTCTCAAAGTTGAAAAACATTTTTCTTATGAAATGTATGATATGATATTTACAAATTTCGTGCAAGCCTCCTTTTATAGGGGCTGCTCACAATGACTAGACACTTAAATATGCTATTAACTACACAATTTCTCCACTTAAATGTCATAATGAAGGAAATAATGCTAATACTAAATGCTTAACGTCTATAACCATAAAACATACTTATTCTAGGCTATTATGATGTAAAAAATATCCTAGGAAAAAAAAAGAATTCGGATGGAATGAGTTTAAGGCAAAATAAACCTTTAAAACACCTCATTATAGCTCCAAATGCTCCATAAAGCCTCCAATAAATATCCAACGGCTCCACCATTAATTTCCAACGTCTTCTAGCTCCTCAAAGCTGTTAGAAACCGAAATAAACATGTCTATTTGATTCTAAAAGTTTTGGAGAAGAAACAACCCATTTAGAAGTCAATTAAGGCTCCAACGGCTATATTATTAATGAGCAGCCTCTCATTTATGTCCAACATCAATGCTCAACGTCTCTATCATCTTCATGGCTCCTTCTTGGCTGTTTATAGCTCTAGACATCAGAAGAAATCAGATTGAAAAGCATTTAGAGTGCAATTAACCCATTCATGAGCTAATGATGCTTCAACGGCTAACTCCTTAACTGTTTGGATGTCATTTATGATGGGGCATTGATGACCAACGTCTAGAACTCCTTTTATATTGTTAATGGACTTTTGGACACCATCAAGACTTGGTCTTGCCATAAAAGTGGCATTTAGTGATGGTAAAACATGTAGGACACCTTGGTCTTGTGTAGGGCAGAGGTACCCTTCATTTGTAGGGTACCCTACAATTGTATGGCACTTTGAAGAGTTCACCAACAAGTCATTTGGAACACTTTGAGCATTTTTTTGGTGGACTTGATTTGGAGGGCACCCATGAGGCGTAGGCAGGGGCGGACCTAGTGTGGGGGCAGTGGGGGCAACTGCCCCCACCGAATATTTACAAAGTATAGAGTATATATGTATATTTTTCATAAATCTGAATCATATTTATGTAATTTATCCCCACAAAATTACTATTAAACTCTTATTACACATATATTCCTAAATTTTAGTTAAAAGTACACTCAACCTCCTCCTTTACAATCTGGTCACTTAAATCCCTTGACTCCACCACTATTTAAATACTTCATTCATACTTAAATAATTATTTAGTGTATGATTTTTTTTCTCCAACATTTTATATTAAAAGTCATAAAGTTTATATCCAATTTAAAAATCAATATTTTTTATTTTCAAATAATTTTTTTTCAAAAAAAATGATAAATTATTCTTAGTGATAATTTGAGTCAAATACAAACTCAAAAGTCAAACGAGCCAATTAATTGAGTACAGATCGCTTAAAAACAATTCTATAGTAATAGATATTTTGCCCCCACAGCAATTTGATCCTGGGTCCGCCCCTGGGCGTAGGATACCCTTGGAGTGGAGGGAACCCTAAAGATGGAGGACACCCTTGAACATAGTCCTCTTTGGCATTGTGAATGGCCAATTTGGACATGTCTTTACCCAAAGTATTGTGAGTGGCCTTGGGCCAACAATGGAAGGTATGGGCCTTGACTTGGATTGGCCTCGGGTCACAATCTTGGACATGAGCCATGATATGAACCCAAATGTTGATGGTGATTAGTTGTGCAGCTTCTTGCGCATTGGATTGACCCAAGTTGTAGGCATAAACTGCCTTTCATTCATCTTCTTGTAATTCTTCATATTGCTCCTTAAGTTTAGGCATTCGAGCTCTTGGGTCCTCAAGCCTTATTAAGTGAGCAATTGAATCACTTGGCAGATTCACATCACTAGCCCTTATGCGAGATTGGACCATTGCGGATTAAATTCTAACGCGTGACTACTATACTAGTGCAACATGATTACTATCCATTTTTCCTTGAAATGGTTTTGTTGATTAAAACTTCTGAAAGTAACTAATTAAACATTTTAAAACTACCATACCATTGGTGACAAGGTGGAGAACGCTAAGAGTCCGTTTAGTTTGAAAAAAAAATTCATTCTTAATTTCGTTTGTAAATATTTGGATGTAAAACAAGTTATTTATGAATAAAACACGTTATTTTTCAAAGTGAAGAATGAAAAATTTTCCTAATTAAACGGACCCTAAATAATTAAGGAATTTATGGTGTCATAACTCATAAGAGACATGTTATGTCGGATATGAAAAGGAAGATGAAGATCGAGGAGGGATGCGCGATGCGGCAGCAGCTATAGCTAGGCAAAGCCACGGGCGAAGGAAGACAAATGTAGAGGAAGCTCAGAGACTGATTTGAACCGATCCATAGTATAAGGGCCTTTTGCAACCACTTGAGAAAGTTTGGGATGAGTAAACAACATTGGTCAAAATCAGGTTTAAACGAAAAAATAAAATAACAATTAGACGATGAAGTTAGAAAACATGTAAAAATAAAGAAAAAAATGTAATAATATAATATACGTGAAAAAGTTTTAACTAGAAGATGTGACACTTATTGGGAAATTATAGAAGGATTAAGGAGATTTTTCCAATTTAGGCTGTCAATTCGAAACATTATCATTTGAGTGTTTGGTCCTCAAATGCTCAGGCATCGATTGTTGTCCAATGATCATGCAATGGAATATCCTTTTTTTTAGTCCACGTTAGATGGTTGTGGTTCTCGTGCTAGTCAGCTCACTTGGAAGCCAAGCCACTGACAAACAGCCAAGCCACGTAATAATAAAATACTATTAAAAAAGAAACTCTCTTTCTTTCAGAGGGAATAAAACCAGAAATATACCTTGGGATATTCTCAGCATTGCCCCTCGAATATTCTCTTCCTTTTTCACTTATATGCTCTCCCCCCAATCTCCTTCGTCTTCCCTCGCTCTCCTCTGTATTTTTTGTCGACAGCCAAATACACCTCTTGCACTTCCAATACTGACGACGACGATACAAGAAGAAGAACAAAACAAGATCATACTAAACCATGAAATTCGGCAAGAGCTTGAGCAACCAGATCGAGGAAACGTTGCCGGAATGGCGGGATAAGTTCCTCTCGTACAAGGAACTCAAGAAGAGTTTGAAGCTTCTCGTGCCTAAATCCGGCGACAGGCCCGGTAAACGCCCCAGAATTGAGGACGATTCCGCCGGCGACGCTGTCGGCATGTCCCCTGAGGAGATCGGCTTTGTTCGCCTTCTGGAGGACGAGTTGGAGAAGTTTAACGCCTTCTTCATGGAGAAGGAAGAAGAGTATATCATCAGATTGAAGGTAATTCCGTCCTTCTGAATCTGATTAGTATTGTTTTCGACGCATGTTTGTTTTATTTTCCTGATTTAATAGATGAAATCGATTCGTCTATCGACGGATTTATTAGGAATTGGGCACTCAAATTGTCTGGGGTTAGGCGTAATCGGAATTCTGGGTTACTGTCTTTTGTTTTGTTTTTTTTTTTGGGAGATTAAATGGAGTACTAATTAATCTTATCCGGAATTAAATCAAACCGTATTCCTCTCCTCTCAGGCATAAGGCGTTCATCAATATTAATCCTGAAGGAACGTAGTATTATCATTCTAATTTGTTGATTTCAATTTAAGTATTGGTTCGAGGCAGTGGCGGATGAGGTCTAGAATTGCTCCAGATTGAAGAAACGGCAAACTATTTTCCAGAATTACGGAAACTTGTTTGGCATTAGTGTGAAGACGGAGATACGTGTAGTATAATTTGTCTGTTAGATCTATGGCTTTATTCGAAATAGACATGCACTAGCGTCTGCTACAGAATAGGAGGTTAACTTACAAGTGAGAGTAGCGGAGGAACAGTGAAAGTGAAATTTTAACGGTGAAAGTGAAATTTCCTGTCGTTAGATGATTTGACTTAGAGAGGCTTATACTGGTATTGTCTAGATACTCTGTTGTTTTTGTCGATGCTACCATCACAGACTAATGGTTCAGAGTCATCAAGAAGACCATGTGGAAGCCCCACATGATCTACAACCCAAGTGTTTGATCGACGACTTTTGATGATTTTGTCGTCACTGTCCACCAAGTTCGATTTCCCTTTTCTGGAATCTACCTTAACCATCAAGTCCATCGTCATCCCATTTTCGGATGCATAGGATACATTTCATGCATCTGGTGACTGGTGTGCACATTCCTTCCCTCTTTGGAATGAGGGACTGTTTCCATAGTGGAAGACTTTTTTAGGGATATATAGTACCGATCAGTGCCAGCACTTGGTACGTTTGGAGTATCAGAACAGAGTTTGATTGACAGACGTTGTGGCCTTAACCTTGCATTCCATTGAACTTAACAGATACTGTTGCAGTACTCATCCCCCCCCCCCTCTCTCTCTCTCTCTCATAAGCTTCCTGTTGTCAAATCTCAAACTATTACTTGACTTTAATGTTTGTGCTGAAAGCATTTATGCTTCAATAGTGAAGGTGCTATCATTGGAAGTAGTTCGTCTGGACTTCCGAATACCATTTTCTAGTTTCCTTGAGATACCATTTTCTTTAATTTTTATAATTGTCCATGAATTAACATTGGCGACCATCCGTGTTTTATACAAAATGATTACTTAGTCTTCGGGAATTGAAGTTCCACGCCTGTGGCTACTGATATAGAAATGATGTTGGAAAAGAACTGTGGCTGCTGATATAGAAATGATGATGGAAAAGAACATAACAAAAGAACATAACGAGATTGAAATGATAAAGGAAAATAACATAACTTGAACTTTAAAGCCGCATAACAATAACGTGGAGAACCTTTTGCAAGAGATTTCTCATCCAAAGTAATATACTAGTAGTATTAATGGAAATTTGGGCTCTGAACTGGTAACCTGTGCTATCATACAGGAACTGCAAGATAGTGTGGCAAAGGCGAAGGATTCAAATGAAGAAATGATGAAGATAAAAAGGGAGATAGTTGACTTCCATGGGGAAATGGTTTTATTGGAGAATTATAGCGCACTCAATTATACAGGTAACTACTGATTCTTTAATGAGTTTATGATTCTAACTCTGCCAATTGAGAACTACTAGTAATTATCATTAGTAGATTTTCTGTCATGCGACTTTCCTGTTTTTGTTTTGGGTCTGTTAAGTTTTGTGTAGGTACTTCATAAGTCTGAGTTTCAGCGTTTTGCCACTCACTGGAAGATTGTTTTGTTTCCTGCAACCTTTTTTAGAAGGAAAAAAGCTTAGGTGAAAGAAACAACGATGAGAAGTATTCTTTAGTTAGCAAATGAAGCAATTGAGTGATCCCTTCAACAGGGGAGCTGAAGTATTTTAAGCTTCACCTTATCCCCTGTTCTCTAAGCTGTGTGCCAAACTATTTCTCCCTTGATTCATATGCACCAGATTCTGCAGAACTGATTTGTATGGCAGCAATGGTTTCAAGTTAACATTGCATAACACAACTTCTGAATCATTCTTTGAGTAAATATTTTGGCACCATTGAACAATGAACTGAACTTGTATCTGTGTGGTGCAGGCTTGGTGAAAATTCTGAAGAAATATGACAAGAGAACTGGGGCTTTGCTTCGCCTGCCTTTCATACAGAAGGTTCTGCAAGAGCCATTCTTCACCACTGATTTACTCTACAAGCTCGTGAAGGCGTGTGAGACCATGCTGGATCACCTCTTCCCTGTCTACCAAAAACCACGTACGAATGATGCAATGGAAGCAGAGGAACCAACAACTTGTCCTGATGTGAACAGTGACCTGCCACAAATGCCCAAGGAGCTCGGAGAGATTGAGCATATGGAGAGCTTGTACATGAAGAGCACCGTGTCAGCTTTGAGATCTTTGCAAGAAATGCGGAGTGGAAGCTCGACTGTGAGCGTCTTCTCACTTCCTCCTTTGCAGTTGAGTGGATTTGAGGAGCCATGGAAGAAGATACCAGTTGAACAAGTGGCAAAATAGGGTTATTCATCTGCAAATTCATCATCAGGTTGGTTAAGTTAAGACACGTAGTTTCTAACTCAAATGTATCTCATATGTAAGGAAGCAAATAGATGAGGTGTGCTTGTAACGATATGACTCCTGCTGGATAACTAGAGGTTATTCAGTGTACAAGTAGGCAAGTATAGTACTTCTAGTATTCATACCACGGTGATCAAACTTGTTTTCCCTGGAATGAAAGATATAAAGAAGTAGCCAGATCTCTCTCTCTCTCTCTCTCTCTCTCTCTCTCTGAGTTTGTTCTAGTATAATATTTGCATTTCTGTTTTCCTATCATAGGAGGCTTCACTTTGTGGTTCAGACATTGTTGGATTCCTGAGGTGACCAGCAACCAGAAGCAGCGGAGGAGATGTGTCTCAGGTTATGAGTTGCCCTCCGCTGTTGGGCGATTGGACCAAGTCAAGTGTGCGTTGATTGAGGAGGGAGCACAAGCACTAGTGTGGGAGTGGCTGAGTGAGCCATCAAATGTCTTTAACAGATTTCTGTGTTCACCACTTCAGCTTTGGAAGGACCAATTTGGCGTCATTGTTTTGTTGACGCCAATTAAACTTCTTCATTAGTTTATGAGGTTGGGTGATTGAGTTGCAACTATTGAATACTGAATGATACAAGCTGTACAGCATCCGATAAAATCTCTATTAGATGTTGCCACAAAGAAACATACTACAGTCTATCCATTAATTTACTTGCTTTTAAAGTTGGTATTGATTCTACCTATAGTGAGTTCTTTTTCGTGAAAATGAATTGTAAGTGTGAAGAAAAGTTACGATACATTTAATGATGAATGTGTTGTTTGGTATTAGTAACCGAATTATACCTAAAATCGTAATAATCGAATATCGAATTTAGTTGGGTTATTACCTAAATTAATTGATTTTTTTGGAGTTTGAACATTAAATTTAAATTCCACTTGTACAAAGTCTCACAATATTAGAGATTTAGGGTCGGTCAGTTAGGATATGGTTGGGTAGTTCATGGGTTAGGGGCTATGTAGTACTATAAGATATGGGTTGGGGTACACTTAATTGGCTAGACATAGAGTAATAGTATTCCTATATTTGAGTACAAAAAAATATTAGTTAATTCGGTTAATCGAATTGTCTAATTCACAACCGAACACCAAACCAAACCGAATACCGCATTAGAAAATTGGCATAACCGACTGAATAATCGAATTAACCGATCTCGAAAAAGAATTCGATTTAATCCCAAAGTTGATCACCCTATTTTGACATTTGGATTTGGTAGGTCTAATTTGTTAATATTGGATCATATAACTAGCTTTCAGTGATGGAAAACCTTATTTTCCAAATTTTGGAAAACTAGTATATTAAATTAAGGAAGATTGTTTGAAAGGTTTATATTAGTATCTTAGAGTTTTTGAAGTTTGGAAAACGAGGTTTTCCATCCTTTAAAAATTTAGTTGTATGATCAAATATTCTGAAAGGAAATTTGGAGATGAAAACTTGAAAAATTTCAACAACTAAACAGACCCTTAATTTCTATGTATGAAATAAATAGAAAAGTCTTAATTGAACAGGTTTAATTATTTTTGAGATACTGTTTTTCAGATGGAGTAAATGATAATCTTATTACTTGTGAAAAGAAGACTTCTAATAATCTTATGTTTGCCACCCTGTGTTAGAGAATGTCTCGTCCTCACAAACTGATCTAATCCTTTCAGCTGTGTTCCAATGGCATCGTAAATAACTTTCTTGAAAGTTACAAGTCCTGTACTTCCATCTCTTTGTTACCAGTCAAAAGCAACTTTTTCCTTCCTCTACAAACCCACTCTTCAAATCCCAAAATATCAATACTTATCTAAGTTGCTGCTGAATTTTGCTCTTATCTGCGACCTGCTGAAATTTGCTCTATTGAATTGAATGAAACATTTCTTAGAATCAAATTCATCAAACCAATCAGGTAAAAGAAATTACCTGTCACACAGACCACACATTTGTAGCAAATTGAGTTGTTAACCTTTAAACACACTGTTGAGGGATAAAGTTACAGGAAAACTTGGAAGTGACCAACATCTCATGTCCTGCAGAAACTAAGGGTCCGTTTAGTTGTAGAGAAGTTTCCAAATTTTCATTTCCAAAACTTTTAAGTAAATGTTTGATCATATACCGAGGTTTGAAGGGATGATAAAACCTTGTTTTCCAATAGTTAGAAAACTCTAGTATTAAAATGGAAACCTTCCAAAACAAGGTTCCCTAATTTAATAATAGAGTTTTCCAAAGATTGGAAACCTTGTTTTCCATCCTTTTAAACCTGGGTATATGATCAAACATTCTGAAGAAGTTTTGGAAATGAAAATTTGGAAACTTCTCTACAACTAAACAGACCTAAGCCACTCAAGAACTCAAAGAACTCACTCTTGGAACACTCTTTTCTTTCTTTGTTACTCTTCCTTTCACTCTTTCTTCACTCACTCACCCACTCTTACTCTCTAGCCCCTGTTTTGGGAAACACTTAATCAGTCCTAGATATTATTAGGATACCACTTAAACACTTATCAATCCTTAGATATTTCTGGCATGCATAGTAATAGCTAGCTGACCTATTCTGATATTATTACAAAAATGATAAATAAGACTGCTAGCTGGCTGGTCCTTTCTAGAATGCTGTTTTTTTATCTTCTTCTGAAGTGCCACCTGCACTTACTCCTTAGGCTTTAAAGATTCTCAAAGCTTCTTAAATCTTTTCTGAACTCAGTGATGAATTCCAGCATTCCAATTACTATTAACTTTCTTCCTTTTCACACATAGGCCTAAAGCAGATTAGAAACTGCATCTCTGCTACATTTCTCGAATAATAAGTGACTCAATATGTTCAAAATTACAGTGGGGAATTCATTTTAAATTTACTCATGTAACGTATACAATATTAAAAAATATCTTGTTTAAAATGTATTACCCAAATTAAACCTTAGTAATCACAACGTGATAGTAGACACAACGTTTATCAAAACAACATGCGTGCTAAAAAATATTTTGGCTTTCACACCAGTGGCCTAGTAGTGTTGTCAAGTCCGCGAAGCGCCAGGCTGAAGAAGCTTGTGTTTGATCGAACTTAATTGTGCAACAACATCGCTCATGTTCATCCTCTCCCTTGGAAGCTCAGCAGAGCATGTGACACCAATTCCTATTACTGAGATCAAGCATTCTTGAATCCTCCCAAACATCTTGCTACCTCTATTGATGGCAGCAACATTGCTCAGGCCTCTTGGTTCTTGGTTCTCCTGAACAAGGACCGGATCAATGATCTCCCACACACGTTCCGGCAGAGCACTCTTTGCAAATTGGTGGAGGCCTAATCCTTCTTGGAACATTTCATCAGTTGGTCTCTTTCCAATGAAAATCTCTAACAACAGTACCCCATAGCTGTACACATCACCATAAGTTGATACTTCATTTCCCAACCCGTACTCTGTCAAAAGTTTTGATTATTGTGAGAATAATACTACTCATTCATTCTATTATGTTTCAATAAATAAATAAATTGATTACCTGGAGGAGTGTAACCGATGGTTCCCCTTACACCAATGGAGCTTGTCCCACTTGAAATTGCGGGAAGGAATTTGGCCAATCCAAAATCACCCAAATGTGCAGTCATGTCATCATCAAGAAGAACATTGCTGGGCTTGAGATCACAATGAACTATTGGTGTAGGGCACTCGTTATGTAGATAGTCCAATGCACAAGCAACATCAACAGCTACGTCTAGCCTTTGGAGGAGTGTTAAAAACCTCTGTGTCTGATTTGAGCAACCAATTTCAGTTTTCTTGTGCAGCCATTCTTCTAAGCCACCATTGCTCATGAGTTCACATACTAATGCTTTAAAATCATTACCTTGCTGATCAATACTGGAACAAACCGTGAGTATCTTCACGAGATTTCTGTGTCTAACATTCCTCAATGCTTTACACTCAGCTAGAAAACTCTTATAGGCGCCTTGCTGGAGAAGGTTGAGAACTTTGATGGCTACTAACTTCTCAGCTTGGTCAAGAATGCCTTTGTACACTGAACCAAAACTTCCTACACCAATCAAATTGGCGGAAGAGAAGCCATTTGTGGCATTAAAGAGCTCGTGATATGACAAATCTAAAAACTGATGTGGTGCTTCATCTTCTCTTGCCCTTAATTTGTGTCCCTTTCTTCTTAAAAGAAAGTGAGAATAAAAATTAGGACAAATGTCATTCCCAAAGTGACAGACACTATGATGACAATCTTTTCCCAAGGTCTATTGGTTTGATGAACTCTGCATTTTTGCAAGTGAAGTTGAGGTATCCCTCCGCAGAGCTTGTTGTTTCCATCCAAAAAGTTGCACTTGTATTGGAAAATATACCATGGGATGGGACAACCCCTTCAAAATCATTATAAGACAGATTCAGGGTCTCCAATAGCTTGAAAGATGCCAGAAATGTTGGGATTTCTCCAGTAAGGTTATTGTCAGACAAATCCAATACCTGGAGGCCTCTCAAAGAGGCCAAGGATGAAGGAATGGTTCCATGAAACGAGTTTCCACTCATAACCAAGTTTTCAAGACTTGTGCATTCCCCAATGCTGCTTGGAATGTTTCAGAAAGCAAATTCCCATCAACATACAAATCACCCATTTGGTTTAAATGTTTCACTTCCATAGGCAAAATTCCTGTCAGAAGATTGTACTCTAAGTATAAGCCAATGGAGAATGGTGCAAACTCAAATAATTGCGGAGGTATTGGGCCACTAATTCTGTTAGATGAAAAATCTGTCTCTATCAAGTTCTTGCACTTGCCTAAACCTGGTGGTATGCTTCCATGAAGGTTGTTGTTATTCAGTCTTAACTGTGTTAAGGCTTTTAAATTTCCAAATGAAGGCGGAAATTTTCCTGAGAGGTTGTTTGTATCAAGAAACAGAATTTGTAATTTCTCAAGGTTGCCCATAATAGATGGAATACGGCCAGAAAGTTGATTGTTAGCAACTGAAAACCCCTCCAAATTGACGAGGTTACCTATTGTAGACGGAATCTGCCCCCATAAATTGTTTTCATGAACAGCGAATTTATTGAGATTTGCAGATATGTTGCCGACGCATGAGGGTATTCTTCCTCCAATATGATTAAAATCAACTGCAAAGGTTTCCAGATTAGTAGCATTGACCAAAGAGCAAATAAAGCTCAGATCACTTTCTCCCCACTTACTTCCTAGTTGGTTATCTGAAACACGAAAATTTATGAGATCATTAAGCTTGTGGAGAAAGGGAAGGCTCCCCGTAAACCTGTTCCCTATTAACACCAGTGTTTGGAGATGTGTGCAATTGGATATTGATGGAGGGATTCTTCCTGTGAAGTGATTGTCAAATGCACCAAAGTATTCCAAGTATGGCATGTTTGTTCCCAATTCTGGAGGAAGAGTACCTTCAAAGTGGTTCGTCCCCAACGCAAAAGCTGTCACTTGCCACAAGTTGAAAAGTGTTGCAGGAATTGGACCTGAAAGTTGATTATCTTCCACAGAGAAAAAGTAAGATCTTTTAACTGACCAAGAGGCTCAGGAATAGCACCTACAAAGTTGTTTTTCCCAGACTGAAAACTTCCAATGCAGATAAATTCCCTAAAGAATGGGGATTTCCCTGTAAACCTGTTGTTCCACAACTCGAGATTTTGAAGATGTGATAAGCACCCGAGCACAATGGGAATATCTCCCGATAGGATATTTTCCTGGAGATGTAGCATTTGAATTCTAGTGGAGCAAGATACATTTGAGGGAAGCACACCAGATATGGAGTTGTTTCTTAAGAGTAATCGTTCCAGTCTAGGCAAGTCCCATACCTGTTGAGGAATGACATGGCCAAATCTGTTATTGTTAAGGTTTAGATCCCTCAGAAAGCTCAGGTTCCCAAGATGAGGTGATATGGATCCCACAAGTCTGGAAGAATTGAGGTTCAATGCAACGACTCTTTGGTGTCGATGACCGCAGGTGACACCGTGCCATTGACACAGGTGGATGGTGTGGTTCCAAGAACCAAGAACACCAAGCGGGTCACTGGTGATCTTGGCCTTGAAATCCAGCAAGGCTCTCTCATCGGTTGTGTTTCCAAGTCGTTGAGCCCCAACAGTGCACTGTGAGCTGAAATAAGAAAGTAGCAGGAGAGAACAAAGTAGTAGTAGAGAGGAACAAGTGAAAGAAGGGAATGCTATATTTCTAAACGCATGCATCGTTGATGCGTTCGGTAGAACATTGAGGTAGAGGGCACGGTTGTTGATCTTTAAATAATGTAGTGTAGTTAGGGGACCCAAGTGGGACAACCAATGTGAGATTATCCGATTTTTAGCCTGAATTCATTAATCAATTACTACCAGACCACCCCTAAAAATGATGCGTTTCTTTTTCAATATTTAATTTATCATTTTATTTCTTCAATATTTTGATGTACAAAGTCACATAATTTAGATGCAAATCATATATTAATTATGTGTGTAATTTCTAAATATATTTTTTTCTGAATTTTTTAATAAGTTATTTCTAGTAATAATTTGAATCTCTCAGAACATCAAATAAAAGAAAAACACCAATTTTTCAAGGATTGAGGGAATATTTTTCACCGCTTTCTTTACTTTTTAATTATCAGAATTAAACATTCTCTACCAATTTTTCATCTTATAAAATTAACCTCCTCTTTTTCTTTTCTTTGGTAGGTCTTATCAGTAAAATTTAAACTTGGTGGTACAAATGACGAAAATCCTGAAGTTACATGACCCGTTCTCGCATTTCATGAAGCAAACAAACACAGGGCCCGCCCGGGCATTCCCATTATTGAGTAAGTTAGCTTCAGAATGCAGCTAAAGTAAAGACGGAGAAGACCAAAACACACTGCAAGTCAAGCTGCCTCACTCTCACTCTGTCTCTTGACTCTCTGTCTCTTCTCCCCTGTTTCTCCCGAATTGGAATCGAAACCGGACATGGAAACTTATGTCGGATTCCGGTTCCACCCGACGGACGAAGAAATCGTGAACCATTATCTACGGAACAGGATGGTCGGACGCCCTGATCTCACTCGCGCCATCTCTGAAATCGATGTGTATGGGTGTGAGCCCTGGGAACTGCCTGCCCGTTCTCGAATTCAGTCCGGAGATCGAAATTGGTACTTCTTCTGCCGCCTAAACGAGGGGTCCCACGGCGGATGGAGTCGTCTAACGGGGCAGGGCTTCTGGAAGAAGACCGGGACGGACCGTAAAATCAAGGCTCCTGACTCACGCGCCGAGATCGGTACTAAGAAGACTTTGGTTTTCCACAATGGTCGCTCCAAGAATGGAGTCCGGACAGATTGGGTAATGCACGAGTACAGCCCCACTCCGTCTTTTGCTCCCCCTGACGCGGTACATTTTAGGTCCCTTTTCACGTTTGAATTATAGTCTTCCAAGTGTTTGTTGTTATGAGCAAGTGAACTTTATCAAATTTGAAGTGGGTTAATTGTCCGACTGGAATGATTGATGTTGCGTTTAGGACCTGTTATTGATGATTGATTATGGTCCTAGTTATGATGTCGCTTAAGTCTCTGTCTCATAAGCTTTAATTGTTCAAATGTCGAATTAAACTTGCGCAGATGGCATATGTGGTCTGTCGCATCAAGTATAAAGGAGATGACAAGAATGAAGTTTTGACTCCTTGTGGGTCGTCCAACAATAACGCAGCTGCTAAAAATGCTCTCCCGGAGGTGAGTAGGACTGTAGGAGCCTCTTTTGTTTCATTCAGTTTTAAGCTTTTTGGTGCTAGAGTGAGAAGCATATTCTAGCAACTAATTATGGTTCTTGTTCAGGTTCGTCCACAACAAAACTTAGAATTGGTTAATCAGCAGAAGGAAGCAGATTTCGAAATGGCTTTGCAGGTGTTCATGAGAGATCAAGGTCTGTCAATTGAGGACCTTTCACCTCCTAGGAGTGGTTCCAATAACAACGAGGATTGGATGCAAGAAGGAGGCCTTTCCTTCGAGGATCTCTGGCAGTTTGAGGGCGATGACAATGAGCCAGCTGCAATGCAGATACAGGTTGACACTATTGAGCAGGAAGATGACTTTGTGAATTCACTCTTTGCTGACCAAGATGATCAGTTGTCTGACCAGGATGTCCACGATATTTTCAATGACCATGCACCGTCAAGTCCTTTGAGAGGAGCCTATTCTGAGGATTGCCATGGCACCGACGCTCAATCGTTTAATCAGGTAAAATAGTTACTCCCCTGAGTTTGAAGTATCAGAACTGCAATCATGGCTTCGTATTGACATCAGCATGCCTTAGGTTAGTAGAATTATGTGGGGTGTCCATCGGGACAAATGTCTAAATAAGCCTAAAACTTTTTCGATTTTCGAAAGTTAGTCCTAAAACTTCTGGACTTCGAGAATTAGTCCTAAAACTTTTCAAAAGAGACTTTTAGGCCTAAAAAGGAATATTCCCAGAATATATTTTTCCTCAAACTTCCAAGCTTTTGTCACTTTACCCCAGAACTTTAATTTTTTTTTCAACCCTTAAGAAGAACTTGCTCAAGCTTTTCAAAACTTCCTAGCTTACGGGATTTCAAAATTTCTTTCAAGGATTTTGTTGATTATCACCCAAGTCGCGTTTCAGTAAAACCTGTTGTCAAAGGCTGTAAGAAGGTGTAAAAAGATCCGTTGACAGACTCCTAAAACCTTGAAATTACTTTCCTTTTTTTCGCAATGACTGAAATCTTCAAAAGTTTGGCAAGATTTACGTCTAAAAGGTATGAAGAAGAAGAATTTAAAGGAAGAGGAAAAGTAAAGAATGCTCAAGCTATAATCATTAGGGACATAGAAAAGAGTCTGGGAAACTGGAATATTTCAAGAATTAACAAATCCGAAATTTACCAAAAGAGAACTTTCGAGTTTAGAACTTCATATGCCATTAAAACGGTAGAAAAAAATTGTTCCAATAATAGAAGAATATTATAAATTTGAACTATTATCCAAATACATGATAGAAAATCATCTAGAAAATCATTATAATTATCTACATGTTGGATTAGTCCAGATTGCCATAAAACCACTAATTAGAAATGAGTTAAACACCTCTATTGTTATTGCCTTGAGAGATCAACGGCATAACAAGTTAAACTGATTCCCTGTTAGGGATGGTAGAATCTAGTCTATGTGATGGACTCATATATTTCAACTGTCATCCCAATTTTATCATGAAAGTCTTAACTGCAAATATCCTCACTTCAGGATTTGATATGTTACAAGGATCTCATAATTTAGCCTTGTATATAGAATTTATTACAAGGTCATGACAACTCAAATAGAACCAAAAGTTCTAGAATTTGAGACAAAGGGTGAAACCCTCTTCATACAAGCAAATGCTGAGAAAACCAATGTGGTACTCCCAAAGCCAATAAAATGGAGTGATATTCGTCTACCTGAAAGATGGATAATGCAAAATGAAAAGCCGATAAAACCACTTAGGATGACAGAAGTAGAAAGAATAATAGAATTTGAAAACAGATTAGTTGAGATTAAGTTTGGTAAGGACAAAATAACTAGAATTATTAACTTCTCAGACAAACCCCCCAAAATACCACTAAAGGCAGCATGTTCACATGTGCCAAAAACAGATTATGAAAAACATATTGGTAGACTAAGGCAATCAACAGAACAAGTTTGTCAATAAGGAAAAAACACATTGTTAATTTACCTTATGAGGCAGAATTCGAAGAGAAAAATATCTCTACTAGATCAAGAGTTATTCAAATGAATGAAGAACTAACAATTCTTTGTAAAAATGAAATACGGGATCTCCTTGACAAGAGACTAATCAAGAAAAGTTTTTCACCATGGAGCTGCTCAGCTTTTTATGTAAATAAAAATGCTGAGATGGAAAGAGAAGTTCCAAGGTTAGTATTTAATTACAAACCTTTGAACAAAGTGTTAAAATGGATTAGATACCCAATATCTAATAAGAAAGACCTCATGTCTAGATTATACAAATCTATTGTATTTTCAAAATTTGACATGAAGTCAGGATTTAATGTTCCATTTGGACATTATGAATGGAATTGTTCCAGACAAATGTTCGGTTTCTCGGACATATGATATACAGGGGCACTATAAAACCTATTGATAGATAAATATGTTTTACAGAAAAAATTTCCTGATGAAATCAAGGATAATAAACAATTACAGAGATTCTTGGGAAGCCTAAATTATGTCATAGAATTCTACAAGATGAATTACCTACTGACCAAAAAAGGAAATATAAATTGAAAGAGGAGAATCCTCGCAGAATAACAAAAGTTTAAAGGAACATCCTCCATTGGTATCATTCCCTCCCATAGAGGTAAAAAGAGGAAGAACATTTCTTTATCCTCATGCATACTGCAAAGATGGAAAATATTTTGAAGGAACCTTGGTTCCTAGAATTACCCACTGGTCAAAAAATAAAAATTGAAAGAGGAGTATTCTCGTAGAATAACAAAATATCAAAGGAACATGCTCTATTGGTATCCCAAGAAATTACTCTCTTTTCTCTAGGAATACCACCAGAAAAAAGAGAAATGGGAAGAGAACCCCTCTTTCGAGTAGAAGATAAAGATCTTAAAATCATGACTCCTGCAGAATTGGCAAGAAAATACTGGCCTAAACATATCATGTATGAGAATTCAATCCCATTAGAAAATTTGAGTACTTTGAGTTAATTCTTCAAGAAACAGGCTCTGTAGAAATAGAACATAGAGATAGAACTACCAAATCATCAGAAGGAAGGTATTTTAAAGAAATAGGAATCTCAAAACTGGGAGTCTTAAAAGTTTGAATATCAGAAAAATGGGGGGCACCTCAGTCCCGTAGAAGACTCATGTTCGGAAGATACAACAGCCACCTTTATTCTTACTGGGATTATATCCAGGCATGAGATGAAATCTTTAATATTCAAAATTCAGAACTCAGGCACTCTTGGATGATAATCTTCAAAACAAACCAAAAGAGGTTCCCAAACTAGTTCCATCATTGTAAGTTTTAAGTTTGTAATGTTATAACGTGTTATCATTATTGTTTCATAAGTATTATTATTATTATTATTATTAGTTTCAAAGTATTATTATCTAGGTTAAAAATGGTATCAGAGCCAAGTTAGATTGCTTTACAAAGATAAGTCCTTTGCACATTCCTAACTGCGTTAGGACTACATCTCGCTGTTGCAGACTTTTAGGCCCGTCTCCCTACCAGTCGACTAAGTTATAGGCCTACTTACCAACACTCGAGAAAAGATTAGTCCTACTTTTCGAACTTGATAAGTTTTAGTCCTAAATCTCGAAAACCCGAAAACCTTTATGCCTCTTCAGACCATTATCCCAGTGTCCATCACTACAATCATGGATGATCTTTCTAGGGCCTTTTCTTTTGTCAGCTAAACCCATTTCAATCCTATCATATTGAACTGGTGGTCTTACTCTTTGCCATCTTCTTGGTTGTCTATGTATTTGGGTCTGCTTGAAATGTTGCAGGCTTGATTGTTTCAGTACTAACATATAATCTTCCTATGTTGTGTATTCTATGATCAGCTTCTGAGGAATTCTGTCATGTATAATAGTCCCTCTTGTTCAATACAAGAGCATGAGAAGCGCATGGAAACGGCTGTCAAACATGACGACATACTGTTAATGAATCCACCAGGTGTTGATTCCACGATAACCACAGGTTTCGCAGGCAACCCAACCGGTGAAGGATTTTCTACTCCTTCCAGACCACGCAAACCTCAAAACGAGTTGAGATCCAGTAGGGTAGGAGCAGTGGCAGATAAATGTGCTAGAATAGCTGAATTTGAACCGCAGGGTGACTTTTCGAGCAAAGCCCCATCAAGAAATAAGGTAAATAACAGAAAGCTGATATCCAGCAAACTATTTCTTGGCTGCTTATAGACTTGGTAGATCTCAGACTTCTATTAGTGTGTAACTAAGGCTAAGAACACCAAACTTATGCTAGTTTTGCGCCCATACAAGCTTCTTAATTATGATCTGATCTTGCAGGCAATCAAGAGCGTTGATCATGACCTGTCCAATGTACATACTAGGACAGATACATCAGCTTCGAAGTCTTATAACAAAGACCAGAGAATGAATAGGCAAGCAGTCATTAAGTCCTCGTCGAGCTCGAACTCTCACGGGTCAGTTGGCAGTGTTAGGAAAAGTTCATCCTCCAGTTCAACAGTGGGTAGGCCAAAAGGTGAAGAATTTCCACCATCAGCGCATATCCTCAATGTAGCTGTAGGCCTGATGATTTTTGTAGCCATAGTTTTGCATGCTTGGCCATGCTCTGTGTATTAGTTTCTTGCACCTGTATGTATATTATGTAGTGATAAAAGAAGCAAATTAACAACATCCTGGTACTACAAGAGTGTGCCGCCTGCATTTGACCATTTTTTGTAAGTCTGTAAGGCTAGTTGCTTCCTCCTAGAAGGCAAGTGGTTATAAAATACTGCCAAGGCAAGTGGTTATAAAGATAATACCATCAAATGTATTTACATAGAATATTTAGTAAACAGTACTTACAAAAATATGATATTTGTATTTATGATGTGGTTCTACAGATTTTGTTTTCTTTTATCTTGTTCTTGTTAGTTGGCTGTGATATTAATACTCAATTCAGACAAATCTACAATAAAGATTAATAAGTAACGTATGGATCTTTGAACAAGGATCATTAATAAGAAATCAATACATGATATTAATGGCGACTAAAAACCAGTGTTGAGAAAACCGGACCGGACCGGTCAGTCGGACCGGTTGGACCGCGAACCGGTGGCCTGTCCGGTCCGGGTTTCGGTTTTGAGCCACTTGTTTCAGAACCGGTGAGAACCGGCGGAACCGGACAAAACCGGCGAACCGGTCGAACCGGAATCGCCGGTTTTCAAGAAAAAAAACTTAAAAAAAGTTTAAAAAAATTATTTTAAATTTTTAATGCTCTTTGTAATTTTAAAGCATATATGTGTTGACTATTTTGAGTTTTGATGGATATATGTTCTTGAATTTATTATAAATTACTTATTTACTTTAAGATGAACGATAAATGTTAGATATCCCGCGTATTTAACTAATACCGGTTGAACCGGTGGCTCAATCGGTCAAACCGGTCAGACAGTGAACCGGTAGCTTGAACGGTTCTGTGTCCGGTTCGGTTTTATAAACCATGCTAAAAACTGTAATTTTGGAAAATTCTTTTGAAATTTGGTAAGTTGGGGACATAGATTTGCAGAAATGGTGTCAAATTGCTTTTTAACAAAAATCGACCTAATATGTTCATTAAAACGTACTAATATAATACCTGCTTGAAGAATATGTTAAGAATTTAATACAACAAGTATATGTTACTAGAGGCGATTAAAAACAGTAATTTTGGTTAACAACAAGTATATGTTACTAGTGGCGTAACATGTAGTACTTTTTTTTAATCGCCACTAGTAACATATACTTTTTTTTTGGTGATTAAAAAAAAGTACTCCTATATGTTACTAGTGGCGATTAAAAACGGTATTTTTGGTTATTATTTTGAAATTTGGGAAATAAACGTTTAATTTTTTTTTAACAAAAAAATAGAAGTGTTATGTTAAAAAATGATAATTTCTTGAAGAAAAATAAAAAATGATAAATTTTTGAAGAATTGGTAAATTTGGTAAATATGGTGATATGATAATTGGTAAATTTTGTAAATACTGTGTAATTGGCAACTATGGTGACTCGGTTAAAAAAGGTTTGAATTTCAATTCGTTCTAACTCGGTCCTTGAACTATTGTTTTAGAGCATTTTCGACCTTTGACCTAAAATCTGTTAGTTGACTAACCCGAAAATTTAAGGAAAACTACTCTATTAGTCATTCAACTTTAAACATTTTTTAAAGTTACCCTAAAATAATTCAAAAAGTTACTCTCGCTACAAAGGTTAAGTTACAGCTTAACCTCCATTTTTATGGGAAAATGTCCATTTTTGCCATCAACGTTTGACCAAAAGTCTTTTTTATCATTATTTAAAAAATGGTCTTTTTTGCCATCAATATTATGTCTTTTGACCATTATTCCACCCATGTTTACTTTTTGGTCCTTATTTACCATTAGGCTATTAACAAGAAGAATATTTTTAGAATATTCCGTAACGGACTATCTTTTTATAATCAATTTGACCCCAAACTTTAAAAAATGACAAAATTAACCCTAAATTTGTAAAAGTTACAATCCTACCCCCTCTTTCAGCGATGCCCTTCTCTCCTCCACCTTCCTCCCGCCTTCGCCACCTTGTTCCGCATCTTCTCCACCGCCTGAACTCTTCTCCTCTGCATCCATGTTGTACATTTTGACTGCAGCTTATTTAATTAATCACTCACCCTTACCCATGGTTGAGAAAACCGGACCGGACCGGCCGGTCGGACCGCGAACCGGTGGCATGTTCGGGCCGGGTTTTGGTTTTGAGGCCTCTGCTTAGAAACCGGTGAAAACCGGTGGAACAGGACAAAACTGGAGAACCGGTTGAACCGGAAATCGCCGGTTTTCAAGAAAAAAAGTTTAAAAAAAGTTTAAAAAAAATTATTTTACATTTTTAATGCTCATTGTAATTTTAAAGCATATATGTGCTAACTATTTTGAGTTTTGATGGATATATGTTCTTGAGTTTATTATAAATTACTTATTTACTTTAAGATGAATGATAAATGTTAGATATCCCGCGTATTTAACTAATACCGGTTGAACCGGTGACTCAATCGGTCAAACCGGTCAGACCGTGAACCGGTAGCTTGAACGGTTCTGTGTCCGGTTCGGTTTTATAAACCATGCCCTTACCCAAGCTGAAAGGTCACAACCCTTATCAAAAGCTATTCAAAAAAATTCCTAGCCTAGATCATCTAAAAGTGTTCTGGTGTCTTTGCTATGTGCATAACAAACAAAGAGCCAAAGATAAGTTTGAAAGTAGAGGGAAACCTAGTGTGTACATAGGATATCCTCTTGGGCAAAAAGGCTATAAAGTCTATGATCTTGAAAATCACTGAGTCGTCATTTCTAGAGATATAACCTTCTTTGAACATATCTTTCCTTTTCAACAAGAAAAATCAGATCAAAGAACACTAGTCATCTCTGAAAATCTCACACATGGTGATGATGATGAGCCTTCATCACATACTGAACCTCGGAACCAAGCCCCATTCTCACAACCAGAGAATCACAAAGTTGATCAAAGTACCTCATCTACAACTTCAATTCCTCAAAACACAAGATCAGCCCGAGAAAGGAGACCTCCTGCTTACTTGCAAGTTTATGTGGTTGGACATCTCAAGAAAAATAATTCTCCTGCTGCCGTTGCCACTGCCAATGCATCCACCTCTGGTAAGTCCTATAACATTATAAATTATCTGTCACGAAACATGTTCTCTATGCAGCATAAAGCCTTCATGGTAAACATTGACAAGCATAGAGAGCCTGAGACTCTAAAAGAGGCGTGTGATTATCCTAACTAGTGAAACGCAATGAATGATGAAATTAAGGCTCTTGAACTCAACAGAACCAAGACTCTGACCACACTACCAGCTGGGAAAAGAGCAATTGGATCAAAATGGGTGGTGGTGGATCTGTGTGGGCTGCCACCACAATTCTTCTATGCTGACGTGTTTTGATGTTGTTGGACGCCATGGAGATCCATGCAATGTACGTTAGACTCGGAATTCGAGGAAATAATGGAACTATAGGAGGTCCTCTGCTTGTAGTTTCTAAATATTGGGTGAGTGATATGACAGTCGCGATGAGATCCCATAATTCCCTTCATAAGTGCTTTTATTATAGTCCATTGTTATAGTGGCAATATTGTAATATCTCAATATAGAGTGGCGGCGCGTCAGAGGACACATGTCCTTGATAGGTTCGGGTATATATAGTCCGGGAATGTCTTCAATATTTCAGGTTAATTCTTATCATGTTCGGTTACGTTTTTATCTTGTACGGGTTATGAATTAATTTTTTTTAAATGGGACCCTTATTATAGGCTATCGATTGGGCCTTTTGCTAGACATTTTAGTAGATTGGCCCTGACGGCCATCAATGAGTTTTCAGAATTAAACATAAAGCAGATGGCAACATTGAACGCTAGAGGATTCACACAAAAAGAAGGGGTAGACTTTCAGGAAACTTTTGCACCGGTGGCAAAGATGACTACTGTTAGATGTCTGCTGGCAATAGCTACAATTAAACATTGGGAGCTGCACCAACTTTGATGTCAAGAATGTCTTCCTTCAAGGAGATCTTGAAGAAGAAATATATATGAAGCCACCACCAGAATACTCAAATGAAAATAATCTGGTATGTAAGCTGCTAAAATCACTATATGGACTTAAAAATGCCCTAACATAGTGGTTTGTAAAATTTTCAAAGGCTCTCATTCAGTTTGGTTTCAAGAAATCCATATGTGATTATTCTCTCTTCACTTTTAAAACCAGTTCTACATATAACAAATAACCATGTGTTTCATGAGAGGACGAAACACGTAAAAAAGGGAAAAAATGCTCACTGGTGTCATACAAGCCAAGCATGTGTCCACAAAACAACAAATTGCAGATATTCTCACCAAGGCGTTAAGTGCAAAACAGTTTCAATATCTCTGTTAAGTGCAGAACAGTTTCAATATCTCTCTTGCAAGTTGTTTCCTGGAAGCTACCATTCATCAAATTGAAGGGGGGTGTTGAGAATTGAGTTAGAGTCCTCAATTGCATATTCTTCATTCGGCTACCGCATCAGTTCAAGTGATTGTACAAGATTTTACTTCATATTCAAGTCATCAGTTGTACAAGTCCTAATCTACTTAGATTCTAAGTTGACACTAGGTTTAGGACTTTCTCATCTATGTCTATATGTACTCACTGCAAACAAAAACGCAGATATACACAAGAGAAAATTCTCTCTCTCTCTCGCATGCTAAGCGCAATTGTTAGCCACTCCTAAACTCTTTACATGGTAACAGAGAGTAGGTTGATTAAAAAAAACACCTCAATCATTGCTCAAATAATTAAAATTGCCCAGAAATACCCACATGACCGGGCTAGAAAAATGCATGGCCTATAGAAAGGATTAAACAGATGCTTATAATAAGAAAATGGTTATATAGAATGAGGAAAGTGATTTACAGGTTCGAAAATAAGAGGGGCAATGGCATTTTGGTAGATCACTCGAGACAAAATTGACAGAACAAAAAACGCCCATGCCTTCTCATTTATAGAGACCATAAATCTGTCCTCTCCTCTTCGCAAGAAATCGTTCCTTTCTTCGTTTGATTATTATTCATTTTTCATATCGTAAACCGCTTCCCGTCGCTTTAGCTTCAAGAGCACTTGAACCGCCAACTTAATACAACGACCAGAGTGATTTATCTGGATTTTCTCTTCCATTCATTCATCTGTTTGCCGTGCACTCTTCCCCAACCCCAGCAGTAGACCGTACTAAACTAATCGACTAAGCCTTTTAATAATCGATTTCAATGGCGTCCCTTACCCAATTGTCTCATCCCCAGACCCTTTTTAGCAAACCTCGATTGGAATCTCCGATACCCAATTCGCCTTCTTGTTTCCTCCCCTGGAATCCGCTCTCTTCCAAGGTTAAAAAAGGGTACAAAGTTTCAAGGATGCCCCCGAGAGGCGGAAGTAGCGCTGTGGTGGCCACGGCGGCGGCGGAGAAGCAGCCGCGGAGGTACCCTGGTGAGCAGAAGGGGTTCGTGGAGGAGATGAGGTTTGTGGCGATGAAGCTGCACACGAGAGAGCAAGCCAGGGAGGGTGAGAAGGAGGTGAAGCAGCCGGAGGAAGGGGCCGTCACCAAGTGGGAACCTTCCGTTGATGGTTATTTGAGGTTTCTTGTTGATAGTAAGTTGGTGTACGATACGCTCGAGAGGATTGTTGAAGACGCCGCTTTTCCTATGTGTGAGTTCCCTTTTGTTCTGTGTGCATTTTGTTGGTTTAGCAATATCTTTTAATTGAATGCTCCGTTGGTGTTCGATGATATTCCTCTGTTTGGTTTTAAATAGGTCGGCGATGTGGTTAAATGCTTCCAAGTTAGAACTTTCATAGTTGGTGCTGATTAAATGTGATACTAGTTCAGAAACAAATCATACATGTTAAGTAAATAGTGGGTTACCCTTTAGAAAAAGAAGAAACACACACACTCAGGCTTATGGCATTTCCATAAGCTTAGTACCTGGCTCTGCTCTTTGATGGTCTTGAGAAGAGAGCAGAACGGTGTGACTCTGTGGTTGCGGAATGCTGTGTTTGAGTTGGGGATTAATAATCACAAGAGCAGGGAAAGAAGAAGTTGAGCAAGCTCTGTAGCTGTTCTCTGTGATATGCTTTCCCTGAATTTTTTCTTGGAGTGGAAGCATGTCTGCTGATAGGTGCAGTTGTAGCCAGTGGTTGAATAGCATGTTTGAGTTTTGAGGCTGTTACTGCTCTCATGCATGTGGCATAATTATAACTTGATACACACACACACACACACATATATATATTCCTTTAATGGTGCTGAAAGAATATTAAAATCATTTGTTGGTGTGGTATTTGTAGATGCTGAGTTCAGAAACACTGGATTGGAAAGGTCTGGGCCGTTGGCAAAAGACCTGGAGTGGTTTAAAGAGCAAGGTTATACGATCCCTGAACCTTCATCTCCTGGCATTACGTATTCAGAGCTTTTAAAGGAGTTGGCAGAGAAGGATCCTCCTGCATTCATGTGCCACTTCTACAATATATACTTTGCTCACTCGGCAGGGGGGCGCATGATTGGAAAGAAGGTAGAGAAAAAACTTTAACAATTTTCGATGCCTCAGAATTATTCATCTCAAATTGTCAAATGATTTACTGTAATTGCAAGTACTGGGCTTACATTGATTACTGTGGTGCTTACCTTATTTTGATTGTCCCTAACTTAGTTTTTGTCCATCAGGTAGCTGAGAAGATCCTCAACAGCAAGGAGTTGGAATTTTACAAATGGGATGGTGACCTTAAGCTACTTCTTCAAAACGTTAAGGATAAGCTGAATAACGTTGCAGAGGTAATTCAGCTGTCCTGTAATTTTTTTGTTTTCTGTAAATTTGCTTTGTGGCTTCGTTTGGTTTACAATTTAGCCTGATCAGAACGGCCATTGTCGTCACATGCATCACATATTTGTTTACTCAGGGGTGGAGCAGAGAGGAAAAGAACCACTGTTTGGAGGAAACTGAGAAATCATTCAAATATTCAGGAGACATCCTCCGGCTGATATTGTCATGATGTGTTGAACAAAGGGGTTGAAATCTACTCTGGGCTTGGTCAGGGTTGCTCTCCTTTCTGGGAACACACTAATGCTGCTGTCTTAATGGTTCATCATCATTCACACGAAGTCGCTTTCATTGTAGCGGCGCAACCCAAACGGGTCTGTCTTTTCTTTTAGTTTCGCTTTCCTTATATTGGAATCACTTGTACACTATCTGGCAGAAACTCCCAATTCGACAGTGCAATAACATAAGTCGACCTCTTGTTTTTAAATTGTGTTCCGCAATGCTTCTGAACCACCGGGCATTGCAATGGAGGATGCACCAACTACCAAGGGGAAAGGAAAATAGAAGGGGGCCAATCATTTGTTTTAGCCATAACCGTGCGTGCATGTGCATATATGCCTTTGTGCTTTTCATTTTGCAGTGTTGTTGGTGATCCTGGTATGGTCTATGCGATGCTGCAGCATGTGATATATTGTCTGTTGGATAGTAAATTACAGATCTATTCATCCCTTAGTTGTATTATATACTATCTGCGCATGTATATTTATTGCATATTAAGGATTTATAGTATTACTTGAATGATGTACTTTTATGAATCTATTTTAAGCCGGACTTTGTGGGTATGACGGAAAACAAGTTGAGGTGAGCCGAGGGGAGATGTTATTTACCAACTAGTTGGAAGAACCATTAGCTGTGTTATGTGTGTAAATACCTAATTAGAAGAGTATTTTAATCTTTAAAATTGTTAATTAATTAGTTAAATTAGTTAGATAGTGTTAGAATTAGCTAGTGGTTTTTCCAACTAGTTGGTAAATAACATCTCTCTGAGCCGAGTGAAGAGTACTAAGCTAGTATGTTTGGTTTTAAATGTTCAAATTTGGTTCGAAATGAAAATTATACGAAAACGTTGTAATGAATCCGAGTCGAGTTTAATTTGTTCACTTAAACCAATAGAAAAAATTTGATAGGTTGAAGCTTAGTTTGAAATTCGTATCCAATTGAGAATTTGTTCAAACTAGATAACTACTCAAATAGTCCACAAACATGTATTTTGTTTTGACACAAGATTGATTTCAGCCTGTAATTAAACGATAATGAGTCCCTCCTTTTTTTTTTTCCCTCTGTTCTTCTTGTCTTCACCTGAAAAAGATGTCTACAAACAAAACAAACTTCCATAGCTACATCTGTGGCTGATACCTCCTTGATCAAAGTTCAAATCTTTGTACAATGTGCATCGGTACCATGCTGCGTGCACTGGTTATAACCCACGCTGAGTAGAAAATCCCTGATCTCCTTCGAAGTGGTGTTGCTGGCATTCAGCAGCCGCTCATCTTCTTCGTAAATCACATATGGAGCTTCCTCTTTCTTTCTCGACAGCAGCTTCTTCGCTCCCTTCAGCACATGGTACTCCCATCCCTGAACATCGATCTTCACCAGAGCCACCTGCTCCGACTCCGAAACCACCTCGTCCAGAGGGATGGTTCTCACTTCCACCGCGATTTCTTCATTCGATTTGAACGCCAGTCTCGCTCCGGTGGCTGAAACGGCACTGTTGTCAAGCCGACCTACCAGCTGGTGTCAGAAGAAATGTAACAGAATTCAGAATTTGAAATTCAAATCGAGCTAGATCGGACAACTGAAGCGGGTACTGAGAGCACGAGATGTCTAATTACCTTGTGGAAAGTGATATTCCCGTTCCGATCAGAGGCGGCGGCGTTGAAGACGGTAACCAGATCGCCCAATCTATTAAACCAAACGCCGTCACAGATCCTCTGCAGATTCTCGAAAACCGGCTCAAACGCCACCACTCTAAACCCCATCACCGCCGCCGCGAAGCTCGCCATCCCGACATTGGCTCCGACATCGACGACCAGCCCGGTTCTGCTCTTCCCTTCCAGCACCTCCTGGATGGTGGCGGAGATGTCCGGCTTCCGGAACGGCTTTCCTTTAAGCAGCCGGACGATGTTCTTGTGCGGCTTCTCCGGGAGCGAGCCGAGGTCGGCGAGCGAGTAGATGAACGGGTACTTGAGGCTTTCGACTCTGTTGGCGATTATGGGGTGAGCTTGCGGCGAGGTGGAGCAATCGAAAGGTGGGAGAGGGAATTGGCCAGAGACTTGTGGGGATTGAAAAGTTTGGGTCAAGGGAGAGAGACGCTGTTGTTTGGGAGAGAGGAAAGTGGAGGAGAGGTAGACGATGATGGCGAGGAGAGAGAGGGAGAGGAGGGAGAAGAGCTTTGGGGTCTTGTTGTCTCTCTTCCAGGCGTTGGCCATGGAAGAAGATCTCGGTGCTAGATCTGGAAAGTACAGAGAAAGTGTTGCGACTTGCGTTTACTTGCTGTGTTGTTCTTACGGAATACAGGGCGGTTTTCGGAAGGTATAGAAAAGTTGTCCCAAATCTAACAAAAACGAAGAGTATAATGGTCTCCTATGGACGGTGTTTTTCTCCTTGCCTTTGTTTTGTGTGAAAATGGTAGATGGGGAATTGGGGTTTTATGGGTCTTTCAAATTTTGTTTTTACAAAACCAGATTTTGTTGTCTTTCTGTTTCTGTTATGACTGCTCTCATTTTGGTTCTGAACATTCTGTATTTCTGTTCACTCTTGCTGTGATTAACTGTGATCAATTGGCAACTGTTTTTTTCTTTTTTTTCGTAGCATAACTTCCTTCCCCAAGTAATGCATGTATTACTGTTTGAATTATAGAAAAAATAAATAAAGATTTATAATTACTAATCGCAAATGCAAACAATTTTCATTCATATAAAACACAGGATTTAATCATTGAATGAACGTTGATTCATTTTAACCAAATGGGACATAAGATAAAACCCTACAGGGTTAATTAACACCTAACCTACATGGTATTCCACCTACCACCAGGTGGAAGAAGTGGAATTTGTCCACTTCTGGCAGCGGAACTGGCTGGGACGAGCGAGCCGGAGGTGGGGGAGGTAGTCGCTGGACTTGGCGTGGCTGGTCGGAGCTTCCCTTGTTCGAAATGAGCCGGACAAGATTGGAAAAAATCACGGATCAACCGCGTGTTGACGATTTCGGCGGTGGTTTTGAATGAGACTTGCCAGAATCAACTCGCCGGTGGTCGAGGAGGTCTGGAACGGTGTTGGGTTGGCGAAACGGACCGGCGAGCTTTGCTGCTGCCATTTGCGCCTACCTGGCGCTTTCCAGCGATTCTAACCAACTGAAGTGGCAGCGGAAGGCCGCCAGAGGGTATTCGTGAGTCCATGAGGGACGAGGGCGCAAATAGGATGGAAGGGGAAGGCCACGTCAGGTAATCGGGAGGGTAAAATGGTACTTTCACTGAGATCCGTCAAGACTAACGGCATCAATGGACGGAAAGGACCAAAATAGGACAGTGAACCCTTAGATAGGACCAAAACAGGACAAGTTTTTAAAAGAGGACCAAAACATGACAATAATTATTTTTACGGGACAGTGTACGAAATTTACTCTTCCGTTTACATTATTTATGGGGTTCAAAGCGTGGGTATCTGCATATGTTTTTCAAGTGTTAATATCCTTCAATGTTATTCAATATGTTAAAAGACGTTTCAATATTTTATAATGTCTATATGTAAATTTAAAGCATTTAAAAAAGGGTAAAGTGCACTCATGGTCCTGTAACTTTAATTATTGTACCACTAAGGTCTTGTTTTAACTTTTTGTACTAATAAAGTCCTGTTTTTTAACTTTAAGGTCCTTTTCCGTCCATTAACTGTTAACTTTAACGGATTTGAGGGAAAAATGATCAAATTAGCAACTCAATTGTTTAAAAAAAATTTACACACCCCAAATTTTAAACTTAACCATTGAAGCACCCCCAACAGTTTTAAACTTAACACTTTAACCCAAATGTTTTAATTAAATCCAACAACACCCAGCCACCATAGGGCCACCGCCACAGCCACCTGCCAGCCGCCGCCGCCGCCACTGCCACCGCCGAAAACCGCCAAAAATGCCTGAAATGCAAAAGAAATAGCCGAGAACGTAGATCGGGGCCTAAAATCGCAGGTCCCGGCCTAGGGCGGTCGGATCACGGCCCTGGGCCGGTAAATTGCGAGACCAAGCAGCGAATCGTCGGCCTTGGGCCGCGATTCGGCGGCCCTAGGTCGCGATTCGGCGGCCCTGGGCCGGGATCCGGTGGTCCTAGGCCTCGATCTTCGTTCTCGGCTATTGTTTTATGCGTTTCCGGAATTTTTCGGTGGTGGTCGGTGGTGGCTGGCCGGTGGCGGCGGCGGAGGCCCGACGGTGGCTGGGTGTTATTGGACTTAATTAAAACGTTTGGGTTAAAGTGTTAAATTTAAAATTGTTGGGGTGCTTAAATGGTTAAGTTTGAAATTTGGGGTGTAAATAAACTTTTTTTTTAACAATTGAGTTGCTCATTTGATCATCTTTCCCTCGAATCCATTAAAGTTAACGGTTAATGGACGGAAAATGACCTTTAAGTAACAAAAAATTAAAAAACAAGACTTTATTAGTACAAAAAGTTAAAACAAAACTCTAGTGGTACAATAATTAAAGTTATATAGGACCATGAGTGCATTTTACTCGTTTAAAAAATAAAGTAATTTGTACACACAAAATAACAACCCTAATTTGTAAAAAACTCATCAGCCGGATCTAATAAAATTGATATTTTTTATCTTGGATTGAACTTACTCTAAATTAGGGATGACAACGAATCAGATAAAACCCGCTAACCGCGGATACCCGTGACCTATGTCACTGTTATATCCGCGGGTACTGATTAGTGATTGAAAGTTATTAACCGTGACCTTGGCGGTTACGGATATGATATATTTGAATTGCGGATACCCATTAACCATTACAATTTACCTAAACCATTAATATTATTAATTATGCCCAAATAACCCAACCCACATTTCCTATTACAAATTTAAAATATTATCTACTTTCAGCCCATTTCTAATACTCAACTCAGCTCATTATCCCCTTGTGCCCTTACCAAATAAACAAGTGAAACTCGTTCAGGACCAGGATTAGGCATGGATGATTCATAATTCACATATCACAAACACAAACTCTTACTCCCTTCGTGTTCAGGTGGTGGCTAGCAGCTCATGTTCATGTTTTTAGGTAATTCGCGGATTAACCGTGATTGACGGATATCCGCGGATATCCAAATACAGGTGTTATCTACTAATCGCATTGGCGGATACCCACTAACCGTAAATAGTAAAATATCTGTGATTGGCGGTTACAATTATAAGATATTTGTAGTTAATCCAAACCATTATTACCCTACTCTAAATAATGCGACTTTTTGTTAAAGGAATATGTTTTCAAATAGAATATAAGAAAAATGAGATCGAGTAGAAATGAATATAGGTAATTTAAACTGATTTGTGTGTTATCGGTTTATGGGTCCCTGTTAATCATCACATATCAAACTCTCATTTTTTCAAATGCTCACTAGCACGATAAATAAGAATGACGTTTTCGGTTAGTTAACAAAATTGGTTTCGGTAGGTTTTGAAGATCTGGCAACCCAGCTGGGTGAATCGGGGCCATGGCCGCGTCTGGTTTGTGGAGAGCAAGATTATTTGTTCACCTGGGTGCTAAGAAGAAGGCTGCTCCATCTTTATTAGTATTATTATTCCCGGGGATTCAATTTCATTTGCTTTGCAATTTCGCGACCGGCGATCGGGAAACTGAATCACTCCCTTTCTCGGCCACTTACCTCAAGACGTCGTTTGGGTTCTCTGTCGAAAGAGCAAAAGCATTGTCCAAGTATTTCAACTTGGAAAGCCCAGAGAGAGCAGACTCGGTGGTCACTTTCCTCAAAGAACAAGGTTTCACCGACGCCCAGATCGCAGTGATCGTCGGAAGGTATCCGCGGCTGCTGTTGTTCAATCCTTGTTGCCTGTTGCCAAAGCTTCAATTTTTCCGTTCCGTTGGTTGCAGCGACGCCGATGTCTGTGCAATTTTCTTCAAAAACCCTGAGCTGCTCAGGATGAGCCTGGAGAATCGAATCATCCCTTGCTACAATCTGCTCAAGACTGTGCTTTTGATCGACTCCAAGGTCATCAGATCTTTACAGCGTCCGTTGGTTAGCACCAGCCATGACCCAGAATCCCTTGCTTCCAATATCAGACTTTTCAGAGATCTTGGAACCCCTCATTCTGCCATGTGCAACGTCTTACAGAACTTTCCCCACATAGCATTTACAAAGCCTTCAGTGGTGAAGAGGAGTGTTGATGAGATTGCTGAAATGGGGTTTGAACCAGCAACTACCATCTTCAGCTATGCGGTGGTGACTCGCGCAGGTATGAAGAAGGAGACATGGGAGTCCAAGTTTGAGATTTACAGGAAGTGGGGTTGGTCTAGGAAGGATACAGTGAGAGCATTTGGTAAGTGCCAAGGTTGCATGCGCTTATCAGAGAAGAAGATACACAAGGTGATGGATTTGTTAGTGAATCAAATGGGTTGGGCATCACAGGACATTGCTAGCTTTCCCTATCCACTGATTTATAGCATGGAGAAGAGGCTTGTTCCAAGATGCTCTGTTGCTCAAGTTCTGAGGCTCAAAGCCCTGATTCCTGAAGATGACAAGTTCTCTACTTTGTTGATTTCGACGGACAAGTATTTCATCAATAAGTATGTAACCAGGTTTGAGGAAAGCGTTCCTCAGCTAATGAGTCTGTACAGAGGCCAAATTGGTCTTGATGATCTAGGACTTACACCTATCATACCATGAAAGGCGCAGGTGGTTTTTTGTTTGTAATCTGCTTGAATTGCACATTAACATTTTGGTTGCTTTGTCGAATTAAGTTGTTTGACAGTAGCATCAATGGATCATTTGTGGTTCTATGATCTACTTTTTCCAATTGAAAGGGCAAGCTTTAGAAGACAGAGAAAGAGAGAAATAATATGAGCTTACCGATCCATACTAAACGTAGGAAAAAGTAAAGGGAAAATGTGTCAACAAAGTCGGTCACTGTCCATTGATATAAAGTAGAAGATCTAGGTCTATTCCATGGTCAATATCATTCCATCGGTGAACTTTGTCATACAGTATGCGATCCTCATGAAAAGTTTGACCTGAGTTCTAAACAGCTGATACATTTTGTGCATGCCATTCTCATTGCAATGCTATGATCTTCCTCATCACTTGAAACTGTCACCAAAGAATGTATCATGATGCAAATGCAGCTAAAACAACGTCTTCTCTTCTGCAGCCACGATTGAAAGAAGTTCTCTGATGCAACAATGGAGAAGGATACAAAGAAGTTTTGCTCTCTGCTCCTCCTTTAACCTTCTCTGTATCCCTACCCACAGACTCGGTACATCAACAGCTGAAAGATACGTTTGAAAATATGTATCTGGAACTTGCATGAACGTCTGTGGTTCCTTTACTTCTTCACTGCAACTGGTATGATAAATACAGTTAAAACAACAGTTACCATCAGCTCGCAATGGTAAATGGACTATCACAGAGCTGCAAAAAAAGAGATACTGTGCTCAAGCCATGGAGGCAGAGGTCAGCTATCTGTGTCAAAGTCACAACTCTGTCACTGAGTCTATCTGAGAGTTCTGAATTTGATCCTGATGTTACCGGCATTGCTTTCCATGGAAATCCTGTGCTGATACTAGACCAACGATGAGTTGTTTTAGTCTTTCAGCACCTTCACCAGGCCTAAGTTCTGTAACGTTCTTCACAATGCTATATGATGAGGTTGTACTGTTAAGGTCTCCATCATCCCTGAACCATCCACCTGCCACAAATCCGTTAGCTTTGCGGCCCAGAAGCTCATTATCAACCTTGTCAAGAACAGCCTCATCCCTGCCAAACTTTCTCGCAAAGGGTGCATTGCTGTCGACCATCTTCTGGAAGTCATCGACAGTAAGGAAATGAGGGTGCTGCTTTGGAGGGTTGTCCCATGATATGAAATGGAGATCATGATTCACAGTGGTGTTCTGAAACTCATTCGAATTGCAGATCACAGTATGGAAATAGCCTTCAGGTGAAGAGATGAAATTTGCGTAATACATGAGGACTAGCCTTGGGAGGTTGTCCCAACCCCATAAACAGAATTCGATAAATGGTCTAGAAAGCATCATCCAAGCAGAACCTATTGACACAAACCACAGAGATTAGTGCCAACAACTATCAGGCACTGTCATATAAGTACTTACTAACAACACTATGAAACATTCTTGCCTGTGAACAGCTTATATGCACTAGGCGCACTCCTTTTCTCTGTAATCCAGTAAACATCCGACTTTCGTGAACTATAGAGGCCTGGATCAATTATAACTGGCTTTGCTCTTTGGTACCTGAAAGTTGATACACAGAAGCTGCAATCGATCAACAGCTACATTTACAGACAAAAGATCTAAGGAAATCACTAAGTTCCACCAAATTTAATGGACCCCGAACACTTACTCCTTCCAACCAATGTCACTGGTGTGCTCAATGAAATTAAGATCTCTCGGAATCCCGGACAATGTGTGAAGCAAGTCTGCACAACAGAGCAAACGAATGTTCTTAAATTAGGTTCAGCAAGGAGGAACTTGCACACCACAACTAACAAATGACTGGAGAAACTAACATATATAGCGTTAGTTAGACACAAAGAGCATACTTGGAGTACATAACTAGAAACAACAGATTGGGAAGTACCAACAACAATAGAAGCACCTAACTTTGATCCGCAAAATCCTAAAACATGCTAAAGACTCCACATTTAGCTCCTAAAATTAGGAAGAAATGCAACTCTCCGAAGAACTAGGATCACCATAAATAGCATATGTGGAAAGAAAAAAAAATGACAGTTGAGATTGATATCAAAGTGAAAGTTGAACCAAGAATATGCTATTGCATAAGATTCAACAAAAATGATTGGTTTAATTAATTACCATCCTGAGTTACCAAAGGATAATCAGAAGCGCTCAAGTTAATGAACCAATCCCAATCGGCGCCGTGCTTCAAAAGAATCGCCGCCGCGTGAAGAGTGTTGGTCACCATTGTGGGTCCGCGATAAGTGACAAGATTGGCCCTTGAGATCATCCTGACATTAGCCATTTCCAAGAACACCGGCTGGCTGGCGATGAACTTCTCCAGCTCCAGCCGCTCCTCCGGCGGAGCTTCCAAATCGAGGTGGACGACGTACTGGTTCCTAGGATGGTAGAGCGCCATTAAGACCCGCTTCAAGCTGTTGCCGTCGCCCATGGAGCCGGAGATCAGATAAGCCAGCCTTGGAACCGGGTCGGAAGATACGGGAGATGCACGAAGCTTCGATTCTACGAACTCCGGAAATGGGTCTTTATCAGGGGCGCGGCGGATGTAGTGGCGGAGGAGGGAGGAGGTGGAGGTGCTGACGACGGTTACGAGGAGAAACAAGGCGGAGAGCAGGATGGAAAATGTTAGAGGAAGGAACCAACGCTTCCTTTTGTGGTGTGGATGGTGGTGGTGGTGATGTAGGTGGCGCTTGAGAAACTCCATGGATCTGTCGTCAAGATTTAATCTTTGTTTATAATTCCGTTGTTGGGTATCGGAAAATGAGCCGGAGAGGATCTATGCTTGAGCTACGGGTATTTGGGAATGAAGGATGGTGGAGAGATTAAATTGGTGGAGTCGCCATTGGAATAAAAGCTGTCAAAGTTAGCAGCTGGTGGTGGGTGGTGGTGAGACTGAGTGTGACTTCACCGAGGAGAGAGAGGATAGGAATTAATAACACTGGAAGGTCAGCATAAACAACGCAAAGGTTAATTACGTTAAGACTAATAAAATTTACAATTATATCCTCGTATTTGAAAATAAACTCTTAATGAGTTCATGTCCAACATCTCAAAAAGAATGTATCATGTCCTAGATAAGGAAACGATGCAAAGAATTTGATACATTTGTTATAATGAAAGCAAGACATGAGAAGTATTTTCATTTAAAGATATATGGTAATTTGAAACGTTCATCAAAATTATTGGGATTTCAATGAATGACTGCTATTATATAATCTAAATTAAATTTAAAAGTTTTTATTGGATAATTTTACTATGGATATTTTTTATTTATAATTTCAAAACATGATGCTCTCCAGCTTAATTGGGAATGTAAGTGTAATTAAACCATAATACTCCAAACTTGATGAGTCCAAATGTGATAGTAATGAAAGTTGGGTGGTGAGAATGCAAAGATCCGAAAAGAAACAGGTGGGACTGTTTTTTTTTCTTCTTCCAAGTAACATTCCAGTGTTGATTGTTGTGGAGATCGTGAGGATGTTGGATGTTATCATAGATCACAAAGCAATACTCTTTGGCGTGGTATGATATTAAAAATATTTTTATAGGAGGATTAAAAAACACGCAATGAGATCATGGATTATATTTTTATGGACAGTATTTCAGGAAACTCATCCAACCCTCATACGTGTCATTTTATTATTGGTTGGTGTACCACTATTTATTACGGGACTGTCACTATTAATTATAATGAGTGACAGTTCTGTAATTAATAGTGATGTCATCAACCAATAATAACATGATACGTATAGGGGTTTCCTCCAACCCAGATTGGACAAAAATATTTTCCTATTTTTATTTCAAAGGGGATTTGTCCGAGGATTTTAATGTTGATCTTGTAGGTTGTAATACACTTTGAATTATAAGTACGTCATTTGATATGTAGCGTATGTGTTCTTATCAGTTTTGTAACTGTAGATCAAAATTGTTATACCAAATGAAAATGTAAAACAAAATGACAAAGATGGTAAGAAATAATTAAAATCATAAATTGTAGAGACTGGGCACAATTATTGAAAAAAAAACAAACAAACAAATGTGACCAAATATCTGCTCGAGTAAATGGTACCTGGACGAGAAGAAATGTACTTTGCCCGGAAACATTATTATATATGTACTAAAACATTAAATAACGAAGCAAGATACTTTTGCTGAAAACTACTCTATCCGTAAAAAGATCGCATCATTGATTCAAATTATTACAGAGGAAAATATTTTTTTAAATAAAGAAATATAAATTTAATTGAAAATTATAAATGTTGAATTTTCATTGAATATGAAATTGGTGATTTTGTATGTTAAAATATTGAATAAGAAAATTATACATTAAATCCCGGGATAAAAAAAAATTTTGTTGACTAAAACCGATCAATTATATTAATGATCACACGCAAAGAAAGCCAGAAATCAAAACGGCTTAATATCCAAAGAACCATCAAAGTAGAAGCAAACGAAAAAAAACAAGCATAAACAACAGCGACAAGAATCGAGAGACTAAGTCCTACGCAACAGCGAGCTAGAGAATAGAAAAGTAGCTAATGCAGCCGAAATTTCATCGTACCACTCAAGAGTTTTATCACACAAGCACCCAAATCTCGAAAGGGCTTGAAAAAACATATATCATCATGACGAGGTGTGTATAGACAAGCCTGTCAGGTTCAATCGGACACAAATGTCATTCCATCATGAACATGCTAAAAGAAGAAGTGTTGATGACCGAAAAAGAATGCTCCACCACATAAGTTCCAAACCATCTCATCCAAACACCTATAAAAAAGACACCAATAAAAGGTAAAAAAAGACCAAAAAACACTGGAAGAAGAGAACCCATGTGGTCCAAAGTTGAGTCCGCTCATGAGCTATCAAATCACTGCTCTAGGTGAGGCAGAAAGTCCCCCTACCCCACCAACCAAGTCCCACCACCTCTACCACTGCTTCAGAAATCCTTTGCTTTTTTCCCCATCGACCACCAAAAGGACCAACCAACTCGCACCCCTTCATAGAATTGAACCACCATTAAAACCAAAACGAACAGGGCTCCGCCATGAATCAGCAAGACCCATAGTTGATTGGCAGGGGAAGATGTCGGGCTTGCCCAGAAAACACGGCCATGTCACAGGCCAGGCTCGCCGACGCAGCCCAACGCGCATGCCAAAGAAACACGAAGAGGCATCAACGGAGCAGGGGAGGGCCTAGCCCCACCAGTCCGAAAACATGCTAGATGAGGGGCCACGAGGGGTAAGGGTCCGAGCGCCGGTCCATCGGGGTGAGAAGATAGCCGGAAGAGGTCCTAGGCGCACGCCGGCGGCGCTAGGGAAGGAGAGCATCGCTAGGGTTTAATAGATGAGATTTTTGTGATGTTAAATCCTGAAAATTAAATGAGATAATCTTCACAAGGTAAAGACTAGAGAGTAGTTCACTACGTATAAAATGGGTGCCTGGTAGGGGGCAATCCGCCACCAAATCCGCTACCATGGTGGCGGGCTAGCCCGCTACCGAGGCCGCTTCCATTTTGGCCGCTCCTTCGAGTTTGGCCGCTACCCAACCCGCTACCGTTAGTAGGGGGCATGGTAGCGGAAAGGGCGCTACCCTGGGGACACGGTGGCGCTGCCAGCTGACGCAGCTGGTAGCGCCATACCCCCTACCCAACCGAAATAAATTTAATTATAAAGTAACCAAATGTACCAATTACAATAAAAAAATATCCAAAACGAAATAGTTTTTACAAAAGTGTCCTACGGGGGAGGGAAATCGTAATCGGTATCCTGATTCGGGCGCGGCGGGGAACGGTGCTCCGGATCGTCGAACCTCTGTCTGTTGAGCCCCAAAGAGAATGGGTTAAACGACGCGTTACTCTGCCTGAACAACTCCGGGTCGAACATATTATTGTGCGGCGGCTGCTGAGGTGGCCGCTGAGATTGCTGCTGCTGTGGCGTCGGCATAATCGGGGTATAAAAATCAGAACCCCGAATGTTGGGCGTCTGTAAGCCTGTAGTCGTGCGCCAGGAGGACCACTGAGACTGTTGTTGCTGCGGCGTCGGGATCATGAATGAGGAGTAATTTGGCGACACGTACTGGTTCTGAGGTGGCCGAGATGATCCTCCCGCAACCAAGTCCTGGGGCACATGATGTTGTTGTACGATGCCCCGCTCTAGAAGCGCCGGCCAAAGGACGCTGAAGGATGCGTCGTACTGCCGCCGCATCTCCGTACGAAGAGCCTGTTGCATCTCCTCGACCCGACGTCGGTCTCTATCAAGAGTACGGTTCATATGAACCTCGTACTCACTCGACGCTCCTCGGTGTACGCAACTCATCCTCCATCCCGAGGCGATCCTCCTCGCCTTGCGGCGCGCCTCTTCAGCAAGCTCGCTACTGGAAGGATGTGAATGAAAATAACTTAAGAAAATTTTTAAATATTGTAGGTCTTGTAGAAAATTCCTAACTTGTTTGAGTTAGTTTACCTGAGATGGCCGAGGTGGTCGGAAGTGCTCCGGATGGACTAGTTGCGGGGGAGCGCCAACCCAACGGCCTTTGTAGGGCCCACCTGTGACAGCTCGGAATATCGCCGCATCGAAAGGGGGCGCGTCATGATCCGGGTACTTCTCCAAAGACCATGCGTGTATAATCCTCCTAGTAAATAAATAATGCACTAGTTAGGATAAATAAATGTAAATGCTAAAATTACGAGGCCGATAACTTTGATCTTTTTACCTCGAACTGAGTGTTGTCAGCACCATCCCAATGACGCGTGGAAGTCGGTGATGGTGATTAGCCGACGCTCCCGGATCACCATCTCCTCGTAGGCGCTGCGCCGTCTTGAGCCGTGCTTCTTCCGCGGCTTCAATGCCGCCTCAGAGGTCGCATTCTTTCGAGCCCTCTCGGAGATCTTCTTGAACTCATCGGTGTTCAACCCATCAATCAGCTTATCCCAGTTGGCCTGAGGGATCCCTTTCGGCCTCTTTGATCGCCAGTGATCGTAAGTCGGATTCTCTTCGGTGAGGGGGTATTTCGACCGGTAGTCGGAGATGATCTTTCTCTTCCTCCCCCGGTACATCTTGGCCCACAGCTGGTGCAAATGTTCCTCTACATCATCTGCAGCAGACGTGCGCGGACGCCAAACATAGTTTTCCTGGAGACGGAAAACATGTAATTAATAATTTATATAACAATACATTAATCAATAAACAACATATTAATTAAGCAAAAGTATACCGCGAATTTCGCCACCCATGCGTCCTTGTCTTCCTGTGACAGCTCCGTGTAAGTCGGCGGGATACCGACATAACGCTCACGGAAGACGGTCTGAATGTCCTGGTAGACATTGTGAAACGTCGAGCCAAGACTACGAAAATTAAAAGTAAAAAAAATTAAACCAATAAACTCTGTATGCATAAATTAAAATTATAAAATTAAACATAAATGTAAACACTTACTGGCCCACGAGAATCAACCTCCTACCATCTGGAGCTATCTCTGGAGGTGGGAGCAACTGCGCGACCGCGTCATCCGTCGGGGTGTCATGCTTCTCCTCCACGGTCTGCTGTGACCCGTCAGCGCGCGAGGATGAAGCAGAAGTGCTGGACCGCGGAGTGCGACGACCACCTGTACGACCGGAGCCAGTGCGACCCCCAGAACGGCCCCCGGTCGTGGAATCACGACCTGACCCATGGCCACTATCACGCGTCGGAGACGTCATATCCTTAGAAGACTTAATAATTAGTACCACCAGAAAACTCAAAAGGTTCAAATTAACCCAAACTTTAAGAAATCTTACAAATTCACCCAAAATACCACAATATTCATAAGTAATACCTAAAATACTAAAAATAATTCCTAAAATACTAAAATTCATAAAGTATTCTTATTTTCCTGAAATATGTAAAGTATATACCTAAAATACTAACAAATTCATAAATAATTCCTAAAATTCGTAAACTAATTCCGAAAATACTAAAATTATTCCTAATATACTAAAATAAACAACATATTCTTATTTGTCTAAAATATGTAAAGTATATACTCAAATTCCACAAAATACTAACAAATTCATAAATAATTCCTAAATACCTAAACTAATTCCGAAAATACTAAAATTATTCCTAATATACTAAAATAAACAACATATTCGTATTTTCCTAAAATATGTAAAGTATATACTAAAATTCCACAAAATACTAACAAATTCATAAATAATTCCTAAAATTCGTAAACTAATTCCGAAAATACTAAAATTATTCCTAATATACTAAAATAAACAACATATTCTTATTTTCCTAAAATATGTAAAGTATATACTAAAATTCCACAAAATACTAACAAATTCATAAATAATTCCTAAAATTCGTAAACTAATTCCGAAAATACTAAAATTATTCCTAATATACTAAAATAAACAACATATTCTTATTTGTCTAAAATATGTAAAGTATATACTCAAATTCCACAAAATACTAACAAATTCATAAATAATTCCTAAATACCTAAACTAATTCTGAAAATACTAAAATTATTCCTAATATACTAAAATAAACAACATATTCGTATTTTCCTAAAATATGTAAAGTATTTACTCAAATTCCACAAAATACTAACAAATTCATAAATAATTCCTAAATACCTAAACTAATTCTGAAAATATTAAAATTATTCCTAATATACTAAAATACCACAAATATACAAAATTACACATAAATAAATAAATAACACGAAAAATACAAAAATTAACAAAAAAAATTTGCATTAATCTATAAAACATACCTGTGATTGTGGTGTTGGAGAATGCCGGAGGAGGAGACGAAAATTGGAGGATGTCGGAGCTTTTGCACCAAAAACCAAAAATGGTTAGAAACTTCAATCTATAACCGAATTTAAGGCGAAATAAGAAGAGATTCGACCTTACCTTAGTGAAATGGAGCAGATCCACGGTAAAAAGAGTGGAGAGGCGGCCGGAGACGGTGGTGTTGGAGCGGGCCGCCGGAGATGCGAGGGAGAGGGGCAGGAGGTTGAAGATGAAGATGAAACGAGGGAAGGGGCTGCTTGAGGTTTTTAAGTGAGCCGGTAGCGGGAGACCCCCTACCGAGCGCGCTTGCAGCGGGTAGCGGGCTCCCCTACCCAGCCCGCTACCAACTGCTTTTTCCATTTCCAAGACAAATTCAAAATTCGAAACGGCCGCCCAAATAATTTCGTTGGTAGCGGGCGCCCCCTACCAGTCCCACTACCATGATAAAAATGTATAAAAAATTTATATTTATCATATAAATTAACATAAATGTATATAATCATAAAAACTTAAATTACTAAATTTATTTATCATATTAAGTAACATAAATGTATATAATCATAAAAATATAAATTACTGAATATGTTTATCATATTAAGTAACATAAATGTATATAATCATAAAAATATAAATTACTTAAATATGTTTATCATATTAACTAACATAAATGTATATAATCATAAAAATATAAATTAATTAAATATGTTTATCATATTAAGTAACATAAATCTATATAATCATAAAAATATAAATTACTTAAATATGTTTATCATATTAAGTAACATAAATGTATATAATCATAAAAATATAAATTACTTAAATATGTTTATCATATTAAGTAACATAAATGAATAAAATCATAAAAATATAAATGGATTCAACTTTTGTTCTAAATTTCAACATTTATAAATACCGTCAACAATTACAAACTTTAAAAAGCAATCTTAGAGTAGAGTGCATAGTCGTAAAAGCAAACTCCTAATTCGCCTCACCCTGTACATCATTGTCAAATTCGAGTATCTCCGGTTCGGCTTGACAATCAACTAGTGATACGCTCACATCATTATCTACCACGACTATGGTTTCTTTAATTCGTGGCTCCTGTAGAGGATCGACTTCATTCCTCTGCTCGGTGATGTCCTCCGATGAACTTGTCATGGATCGTTGACGACCTTCACCTTTCAAATGTCGGGGCTTCATCTTGAAAACGTTCCATCGTTTTTTCAAATCCCGGTGTTTAGAGGGGTATTCGATATAAACGACCTGTTGTGCCTGACTTGCAAGTATGAAAGGGTCATACGTTTTTAATCGAGATGTGTGATCGACATCGATGATCCCAGAATGCTTATCTGTACTTACACCGGTGTATGGGTCAAACCAAGTACCCTTGAACACCGTCAGCTTCGATTGTTGTAGCGAAGCACCAAGATTTCATCAATCCAACCATAAAAATCTACACAGTCATCCTCATTTGTATCACCGAAGACACAGACGCCCAATTAGCAGCTTGTCTTTCTCCGCCCATTTTCTTTTGTATGAAACCCGAACCCATTTACAAATGCGCCACCCCATGATTTGACCGTCGTCCGTGGTCCACATGCTAAGTCGAACAATAACGGGAAACGACCATCGATTTGTCTCAGCCAAGTTCTTGAACCACGCAGCAAAATGTGAAAAGCGGTACTTATCTAACCCATCGGTGGCCAATGCCGGTATCGAGAGCATGCAACCTCACAATTGATCGCACAAATGACGCACGGGTAATTTGAAACGTAAGGAAATGAAATAAAACTTTGTTATGAGATCAAGACAGTTACCTTATATATGGTTCTACTTCTTGACAGTTCATTAGAATATACGTTTTCACATGTCGCAGTTCCTTGTCCGCCAGTACTCTATTCATAAGTTCCTCAAAGTTTGATACTGGATGGGTGAAAGCTGATAAACAATTTTCGTGACACATTGTGACTTACACTTCGTTGCTTATCTGCGGGTTGATATTCGTACAGAGATTTTCATCCATGTAGTGCTCGCAGAAATGTGCAACCTCTTGTATCAAATACTTCTCGATAATCGAGCCTTCCTTAAATTGTTTATTGGCACATTTTTGTTTCAGCGTCTTCATGCATCTCTCGAACCCATACATCCACCAAAATTGGACAGGACCACAAATTTTAAGCTGCCATGGGAGATGCACAGTTAGGTGCTCCATGGAGTCAAAGAATGATGGAGGGAAGATCTTCTCGAGCTTGCACAGCGTCACGACAATAAATTCATCCAATTTATCGATGTCCTCCAACTGGAATTCTTTCGCACAAACTATTCTGAAAAATTTGCTAAATTCCGCTATCTAACCCAAATATCAACGGAACGTGGCCACGTAAGACAATTGGTAGTATTTTCTCGCATAAAAACATGACAATGTGCGTCTTCATGCCGTAAAATGAATTATTGGATGTGTTTACACAACTTCCAATATTAGACGATATCCATCGGGAAGTTTCAGAGTGTTCTTCAACCAATTGCAAATACTCCCAATCTGTTCTGGGCTCAATGTGTAAATTGCCTTAGGTTTACATAGTCTTCCATCACGTCCGGGACACAAATGTAATTCATTTCGGATCCCCATCGCTTGAAGGTCACGTCTTGAGTTTTCGTTGTCCTTACTCTTCCCTTTTTGATTCATAACCGTGTAGAAGACATTATCGAAACAATTTTTCTCTATATGCATCACATCGAGGTTATGCCTGACCAGCAGATGAGGCCAGTACGGCAAGTCCCAGAAGATCGATTTTTTGATCCAGTTGTGAGACACACCAAAACCTTCCGGCCTTTGTTTGTCCCAATGTGAACCGAAGGGTGGGAATTCAATCTGATTAATCTCTGCTAGAATTTGTGACCCTGATTTATACACGATTTCATCACGTCGCTCTCTAAAACCCCACGTGACACTTTGTCATTACGATATCTATGCCGATGGGGTAAAAACCTTCGATGACAACCCCACCAACAAGCTTTGCGCCCATTAGTTAGCTGAAAACTAGACACATCTTCCATACAATATGGACACGCAAGTTTTCCGTGCGTACTCCACCCAGATAGCATACCGTACGCTGGGAAGTCACTGATTGTCCAAAGCAGATAAGCTCGCATTGTAAAGTTCATTTTCCGGTGCGCATCCCACGCTTGAACACCCGTCGTCCATAGACAATTTAACTCATCGACCAACGGTCGCAAAAAGACATCAATGTTACGCCCAGTGATCGAGGACCCGGGATTAGCAAAGCCAAGTAAATGAACGGCTGCTTCATGCATAAATCGGGAGGTAAATTGTAAATCGTGATGAATACCGCCACATCGAATACGTGCTGCGGTATCGATAAAGGATTAAATCCATCGGTGCATAACCCTAACTCGACATTTCCAACCTCTCCAAATAATTCAGGATAAAGCTCATCAACATGTTTCCAAGCCCGCGATTGGCTGGGATGTCCAATCACACCAGTTACGTTTGAAGATGCCCTTAGATAGTAACTCATAGATTCGGCCGTTTTTGATGACTGGTAAAGCCGCTTAAGTCGCTCAGTGATTGGAAGATAACGTAGAACCTTCTTCGGCTTAAGTTTTAGATTCCCACGCCGATCCAAACCCCCCTGTAAATACCTTTCCGTACCGCACACTCCACAATGCAACAAATGAGTAAATCTACCATGAAATAACATGCAATTGTTCTCACATGCATGAATCTTAATGTACGGTAGCCCTGTGTCTCGATCATCTTTTTCGCCTCTGCAGGTGCTCGTGGCAATGCATTTTCTCCGGCAATATTTCATCAACAATTTTCATCATTTTAGACCATGCCGCATCTGATATGTTGTTTTGACATTTCACGCTCAAGAACTTTGTCAACACAGCTAACCTCTTATGCTCAGTACGACACCCATCATAGAGAGGTTGTGAGGCAGCTTCAATCAACTTATAAAATTTTTGTACCTCTTCATTAGAAGTTTCCATTTCCATTTCATTTTCAACCATCTCATTTCCAATATCGTCATGCATTTCAACATCATCAATATCATTTTCATCATTGTCATTATCATTTTCGAGATTTTCGACATTTTCAAGTTGTAAAGAGTTGTACTGCAATCCTAAACCTTCATGAACCATTTGTTGGACGTCCCATCCTTGATAGTCATTATTCGATTCCGGTCCAGTACTCGCACGTCCATTGTTGGACGACGATGCTTCACAATTCCTTTCATAATTCGAACCATCATAAATGAACGGATTAATCTGAATAGCTTCACCATGACAATCCCAAACGTAGTAATTAGGTTTAAATCCATAATCACATAAATGAGTTCCAATCGTAGCTTTATCAAAAAGTATCGATTTCGCACTTTTACAAGGACATTTCACCATGTCCCACCCTTTCGATTCTGCATCCGTGAATGCAACATTCAAAAAATGTTTTAAACCCTCCCAAAATGTCGGATTCAATTCACGACTCCCCCTGTGTAAGCGCTTATACATCCAATCGCGTCCTTCAGCCATTTTCAGTTCCTACAACAACATACAATACATACGAACACATAATAATTAACAAACCACAAATTCAATTATTACCTACATAAATTAATATTTTTTAACTTAATTTCTCACAACTAAAGGTACATGGGTCCTATCCTATTCATAAAAGTACAATTAGTATATTAAACTTTTATGGTCGTATATGCATAACTTGAACACACTACATAAATTTCGGCAGCATTCCGCCTTAGTTCCTCATTATACCATTTTTTCCGGGTTTCAAATACCCAATTTGGTATAATAAGGAACAAGACTGACAAAAATGGCTGAAATTAATGTCGGTATACCGGTTATACATATCCAACTATCATAAAAGTTCAACATACCGATTGTACTTTTACAAACTGTCCAACCTGGACAATCCATGAATATTCAATAGAATATTAAATTTCATAACATTATTTTCAAATACTGAAATTAATGTTACTGATATAATATTCTACGTAATATTCACAGACAGGAACTATGGCTCAAATCTAAATTATAAAATTTCTAATTTTTTAAATAAAGAATTAAATAACTGCACAGCCTTAACAAGAAAATCAAAGAACTACATACCGAGCTCGGTATCGTTTCCTGTGCTGCTTCAGATATATAATCGGGGATCCTTTGTTACTTTAAACTCCACAGATCCACGAGAGAGGAAGCACAAACTAAACAGAGATAATGTGACTGAATCACTGAAACTAAACATCAATAACATTTTTCAACAAGTAAAATAACTAAGTACTTGAAATGAAAGGAAATAAATAACAAATTTAGGAGGAAATTCACACCGTGCAACTACTCGAGGGAAGACGAACTCGGCCGGAGAGAAAACGAGTTTGGGGTGAAATGAGATCTGCGCAAATGAAAGGAAGAAGGGAGGGGACTGTAAATACATCAACTAGTAGGGGTGCCCGCTACGCGCATCCGCTACCACCGGCCGCCGATAAATGTCACTTTTTGGTCAAAGTGGTAGCGGGTATGGAAGCGGGTTGTGCGCTACCAAATTGGTAGCGGGTTACCCGCTACCAGGGGCGCCACCAACTTTATTACGGTAGCGCCCACGGTAGCGGGTTGCCCGCTCGGGCTGCCTTGGCGAGGGTGGTAGCGGGCCGCCACCTACCAGGCCCGCTACCGAAGTCCAACCAACTACGTAGTGGTTCGATGTTACATATTAAGGCCAATCCGCTTAAAGAATTGGTTTCTATTGTGAGGACCTCTTGCTTCATGGTAGGAAATTGGGGGAAATGAGATTTCATATATACTGAGATTTAAATTATCATCCAACAGGAATCATTAAAACTTTTCATTGGGTGGGGAAAATAGGTAAATATATACTGTACTATTCTTGCTGCTGAATATGGGAAGGGAATTCATGGTCATAAGGGTGTAAATGAGCCGAACCGAGCCCGAACATCACTAGTTTGAGTTCGAGTTCGAGTTCAAGTTTGTGAGAGTCAGCTCGAGTTCGGGTTCGTTCGAGCCGAGCTCGAAAATAACGGTTCGAGCTCGGCTCGTCTAATGTTCGAGCTCGGCTCGATAGTTCGAGGGCTCAAAAAAATTAAGTACTTAATTGATTAAAATAGAAAAAATAGAGGACTAAGTTATAAATTATCCCAAATTCATCATCTTCCCTAGGTTTGTGGCTCGTGAAGCTCGGCTCATTTAACATGGTTCGACTATTCGAGCTCAAACTGGCTAGTGAATAGCTCGATTCATTTTATACCCCTAGCTCGAATGGACTCGCAAACTGCTCTAGGTGAAGCTCGGCTTGTTTAATGTGGTTCGAGCTCGAACTGACTCGCGAACAGCTCGGTTCGTTCTACACTCCTAGTTCTATTGACATTACAGAAGATAATGTCCATTGGTTCATATCAATCTGGAAAGAAGAGGTCCGATGGTTTCAAAGATATATATGTTGAAGCAACAACATAACTTGGTGTCGTTTTCTCCCTTGCGAACGTCTCCGGTGGTGGTGATGAGTGCCTCGTGTGGTGCTGTAAATAAAGGAGAATTTCGTGAGAGAAAAAAAATTGAAATAATAGAGGAAAAAAGTTTCAAAAACACGATCATAATATTGAGATATGAAGTGTGAGCTAAAATTGAAAATTGAGTTAAGGAATTTTTTTTGATGTCGTGGTGCTTTTACATCACAGTATCGGATTTATAGCTAGTGAAGCAGTTGATTTGGGTTGCATTATGGTTTTGTTAAAGCTGAAAGGGTGTTATCTTTATAATTTTTTTAAAGGAAATGACATTCATTCAAAATCAACAAACAATGTCGAAAAACAACACAAAGAGTAGGGACAGAGCCCTTAGATATGAGGCCAGATGCTCTAGTCGAAAGTGAGCAAAGGTGCAACTAAACTGCAAACCAACTAAAAAGCCATAAAACAAACCAAAGTGCATATCAAAGTAAAGACATAAAGAATGCCTATAAGTAGAGAACCAACTCAATATAGAAAAAGCAGAAATAAGTCATAACTTGATGTTGAGAAGTGAGTGAATAACGGATTCAAAACTCCTAAGACCTAGCCAAACGGCTTCATACGGACTCCCGTCTGCAATATCTTCAAAAGACACGAGGGCAACCAACCACCACTCAAGTTGTGTCATACAAGCTTGTAAACGTCCGTCTCCTGCAATAAGTTACTGGAATAATGTAGAGAATCTCATATGCATATGCATCACAAACATCAAAGAATAACCACAAATCCACCAATTCACAAAGATACTCATCCAAGCCAAATAGTTATATTAGATGCATGGGGGAGGCTCCAAACCCTACCCATCCAGAGCACAGCGCATCACTGCTCCAAGCAGGGTGAGCTTCCGCTCGACCCTGTCGTATCTGGTTTCTTCTGGACCTATTTGTCGTCCACCGGGTTCTTTCTTGCTTTTTTGCATCCCGACACAGTGCCACCCGATTCTCCATCCGTCGACCCACCACCGATGGGTCGGCCCCGACCCCGCTTGACCACCTTTTTTGGGGAGGCACTGTGACCTCGGCCCCGAACCACTGTAACCATCTCTCTTCCACTATGCACCAAACAATGTGCACCCATTGTCTCAATTCGAACATCAACGTAGTTCTCTCACATTGACAGCAGGTGTACATCCCATTGAACTTGTCATAGTAACGCAACACCACCTTTGTGCCCATCCGCCGGAGAGGCCAGCAAACCCACGTAGCCTAATCGATGTCAGACAAACTCCATCTCTGCATTAGATCAGCGAGACTCCATCAAGAAAAACATTGTCGGCTTCAAATTCAAAACCAATGCTGCTACCATCCTCTTTGCTACTAGTCCTTTGCAGTTAAGGCTTAAGCAAGCTAAGGGCCCTTAGATTAATCTCAATCGCAACAAATAAAGTAGTCCAAAAACTCCCGATGAAGCGAGCTGTCGAGAAACAATCACAGTTCACCATTGACTCAACAAGTTGAGGTTGTAGACGGCGATGCTTCGGTGGACAACGGCACCGTGCGACAGAAAGGGGAACTAAGCAAAGCCCTAGCGGAGCAGGGGGGAACGTATACACAATCCTTTTTTTGTTATCTTTATAATTAAAGTGCATGTTTTGGGTTTGCAATTTCGATTGAGTCTAATTTTCCCAAATTACTCTTTTGGGAATAGGGTTTAATATTTTCATATATTAAGAAATTTATTATTACTGTTCAAAGAAAATGTGTGAGCTGAAAATGAGTTTGGCGAAAGTTTAAAAAAAAATTCAATTTTGATGTGATGGTAAAATCACGTTTTGGTATAGGGCAAATTTGTTAGTTACTTTATACTATTTGATGTTGATCTTTGAGCTAAGTTATTGGGAGTGAATTTATTATATTTTTAATCTCTATAGCCAGTTAATTTAACTTTATCGGATTTTATGGGACTGCGAAAGAATATATTATTTGTGTTATCACCCTTAGTGTCTACAACATAATTGATTTACATGTATCAATCGGCAACCCTGTTAATCATCACCTAGGTGATATTTCACTCACTAGTACAAATGACTCAGTTACAAGGTAATCTGGAAGGTCTAACCCAACTAACTGAACAATTTACATATCCACCTCTTATTTTCTAAGTGTTGTAGGTCGGGCGGGTAATAAATAACATTGACGATCAATCGGACCTCCATCTTGAAAGTTGTTTAGAGTTTTGTGAAGTGATTTGAGAAATAGTACTAGCTAGTAAGTAAGTATAAATGTCACAGCCACCCCGCCCGGTTGCGGAGGCGGAGCCGGCCGCGACGTCGAAGCAGGAATTACGGCGGAAAGCGTGGCAACGAGCATCGAGCTCCAAACAAAACCGTCAAGTAACAACTAGCAACCTAAATACTCATGCAAGGCAAGTATACGAATAATCCAACTTTCACCACACAAGCAGTTCATGGTATATCCCATTTCAATCATCGCCACAACACAAGTACCAAATCCATAATATAGCAATTCCGATGCAAGCAAGTCAGGGCTCCGCCCGCGACACGAAAGACAGATAAAGCGAAGTTATTCCAGATATAGACACATATACAAACCATGATCTGATCTATATGCATGCGATTCTGACTCTGAGCCATTAAACAAAATCCTATATGTAAATATATACCTAAGTGCGGAATCGAAGCCTCTCGCTCAAGAATTCCCGCACGTGGTACCGCTGCTTCTTTCTGAACCCAAGATGTCGGGAAGCACCGCGATCTCTATGCCGCTGGTTGCTTGTCGATCGCTGAAAGATGGTAAACAAATAAAAGGTGAGTCCTCGAAAGGACTCGGTAAGGGCTTAAGGTAAAAGTGCGGTTTGCCCACGGTGGCAACAATCAACTCGCAAAACAGAATATCACAACATATGCATGTACATATAAACATAAAGTATAACGAAAATCGAAACCAACATATGCGGTCCAACCGCGAGCGACCATAACGTGACCCTCAGCGGAGGTCGAATATCTGGTCGAATGAGCGAAGCACGGTACCGGCTGGGGTCGCGAGCCCCAAACTGCCGTAGGGTCACGTAACAATATCGGCACTCGATGCGGATACGCAGAATGTCGGCACCCCTCGGTGCGGACACGAATGTATATCGGCACTCCTGGTGCGGATACGCAGAATGTCGGCACCCCTTCAGTGCGGACACAGAACAGAAGTATCGGCACTCCTGGTGCGGATACGCAGAATGTCGGCACCCCTTCAGTGCGGACACAGAACAGAACGTATAATAATAACAAGAATGCATAAACATAAACAGAAGTAACATTACCTGATACCCATATACAGAACAGAATAGGAACCCGGGCCTCTAAGGTCATCCGGGCCTTGAAACAGAACAAACGTACATTTTACCAAATTAAGCCCTTACCTCGGATACGCTGCCCCGCAGCCCAACACTCGGAAAACCCCAGCTTCCGACCCGTAATGCACAACTTGGCTCCAATGGTCCCACGCTACTCCACCAACGCAGAATCAAGCAATTTATGGAGCCCAAAACCTTGTTGATTCTTGGCCAAATGAAGAACCAAAGAAGCTTCATGAATAGTACCCATGGCTGCCTTTGTTTCGGCAGAGAAGGAAGAAAGAAGAAGAAAGAAGAAGAAAATGAAAAGAGATGGATTAATAAGTTTTTTATACTTTATATATCCCATACTTCTCTTCTTTTAAATAACACAAAGACATGTGTCCCTCATGTCTCCCAATGCTGCCGAAAAACTGATTGCTGCCCAACTGCCCATGCTGAATACGTTTAATTTTTGTGGCCAATTACTAATTTAACTCCCAATTTCTCCGAAAGTTCCAATTCTTTTGTCCAAAAATAATTACCGGATTCCAAAATTAATGAAACTCGGACACAATCTTCAGAATAATATAACATTCACAGAACATTTTTCAAAAGTTCATTTGCCTTTCCGGAGTGTCCTACCGAGCTCGCTGAACCCGAACCAAAACCCGACGTGCGAGCGTGTCAACCTTAACCGAAATTCCGTCACTCCAAAATTCTATAAAAATACCCATAAATTCCATCTTAAATTCAAACACAACTTACCCCAAAGCCGACAGAAAATTTCCATCCCGAGCCCCGGGATTCCCGTCCGAGCCCCGGAGTCGCCGAACCGAACGTCCCGTCCCCAAATATTAAACTCCACAAACACCTCCGGGACATTCTCACGACTCCAAAACTACAAACGGCTTCCCAAACTGAGATCTCGAGAGTGCTACCGAGCCCGGCCAGACGTCCCGAGGCGACCCCGACAACCCCCGCGCGCTAAAAATATTTTCGGCGGAAACGTCCGGGGACCCACACGACCTCAAATACGGAAGGGTTCGCCAAAATGATACTCGGATAGGGCTCGGAAGCCGTCTGAACGCCGAAAACGTGACCCGCAGTTAAAACCGGAGCCCGGGTCACCTTGCCGCAACTCCGCTCGGGGTGACCGTAACATTCTCCCCTTAGAACTCTTGGTCCTCCAAGAGTAGCTCGAACCAACCAGACAGGTGACACTACCAGCCAGAATATACAACCATTCCTCTAACCTGAACAATCGGGCCACCGTATCGGTGCGCGGCGGGAGTGGTAGTTTAGACTACCATACCGAGCCTCACGGCGTCCCACCCTCCGGTGCATCTTATTGCACCCGAGACGATTGCCGGTATTTCTACCAGACAACCCCAGACATAAGATCGAACCTAAATCTAACCGATCCACAACAGTATCCCTGGAAGGTACCACATAAAACGAGAAATAGTTGGGGGTAAGGCCAACCTAACAACTTACTGAAACTCATAAGAACCGATATAATTGGGGTAACTTGCCCCGCCTATCAAATCTTACTGTTCCTCTGAACGGTGCTACCTCCAGTCAAATTCTATTACCAAGCTCAGATTCCAGAGCCCTACGGCGACGGTTCGTACAAACAGTGGTGTAATCATTCGCGGTTTTAATCCGCGCCTGTAACAATCTGATCTTTGCCGTAGACTCCTCAAAAAGCTTGGGTTCCAACTTAACCCGATCAGACGCATCTGTCCAACAGTATGGTGTCATACACCTCCGTCATAACACCTCATGGGTGCCACGTTAAACGTAGTCCAAAGCAATTGTTGTATGAGAACTCTATCAAAGTAACTACTAGTCCCCAAACTCCTCCAAAACCCAAAGTACAGATTCGCAACATATCCTCCAATATCGTAATCACCCGCTCCGACCGCCCGTCCGTCTACATGGGTGATAAGTCAGATTCAGATGGAGTCGCGTGCCCAGCGCTTCATGAAAAACCCTCCGTAACCGTGCCGTGAAACGCGGATCACGGTCGATACAATGGAGTCTGGTACTCCATGTAATCGCATAACCTCCCCGATGTAAAGCCGGGCAAGCTTCTCCAGAGGGTCTGTGACCCGAATAGACAGAAAGTGTACGCACTTTGTCAGCCGATCCACAAAAATCCAGATAACATCATGGCGAGACCGTGTCAGGGGCAGTGCAGTCAGAAAGTCCATCATAACATTACCCCACTTCCAGACTGGAATGGGCAAAGTCTGCAGGGTCCCCGCCGCCTCGATGCTCACCCCCGCCGAGTGTGCCCTCTAAAATATCATTCCGAACTCCCGATCCTCCGGTACATAAAGGCGATCTCGAAGTATAGCGATCCCCGCCTATACCGAAACGCTTCAGAACACATAAACCCTTATCTTTCCCGGATAACTTCTTCAATACCAAATCTCTACCTTGCACTTCGCGCATCCTATCAAGCCACTCGAATGTATAATAAGTGTAATAACTCGAGCACACTCCCGTAGCTGCCACCGTGCCAAAGGCACGTCGATCACTCTCCTCGCATCGGTCACCAACATTTCCTCTCTTAATTAAGCCGGTATACTTCGCTCAGAGCATCGGCAACCGTGTTGCCGTGCGAAGATGTACTCGACACAACAATCATAGTCCTTAATGTATTCGAGACATCTGCGCTGCCTCATGCTAAGCTCCTTCACAGAAACAGATATTTCAGACTCTTATGGTCGGTAAGAATCTGAAATTTACTACCAAACCGATATTGCTTCCAATGTTTCAGCGTAAATTACTATAGCCAACTCCAGATCATGTGTCGGTCGGTTCAGCTCATGCGGTCGCAATGCCTCGACCCATAAGCTACCACAAAACGCTCCTACACCAACACACATCCCAAACCAGATGTGGAAGCATCCGTATCATTCACATACGGTGAAATCGGATCTGAAAGAGTCGGGAATCGGAGCGTTAGTCAACTACCGCCTCAACTTCGAAAATTCTGCTCACACTTATCGGACCGGATATACAGTTGACCCTTCTTAGTCAATCGCATAAGCGGAGATGCCGAATAGAAAATCCCGGTACAAACCTCCGATAAAAATCCTGCTAACCCTGTGGAGCTCTTGATCTCCCGTGCCGTGGTAAGTTGTTTCCAATCCCGAATTGCCCTTACCTTCTCTGGGTCCACAGACAGACCATGCTCAGAAATAACATGTCCCAGAAAGGTGACCTCTCGGATCCAGAACTCACAATTTGAGAACTTAGCGTAAAGCTGATGTTCCCAAAGTGTCTGCAGAACTACCCTCAGACGATCCCGATGCGAATCCTCATCCCGAGAATATATCAGAATATCATTGATAAAAATCACCAGAAATGGGTTCGAGCGGTCGGAACACCCGATGCATCGAGATCCATGAATGCCGCCAGTAGCATTGGTCAGCCCGAATGGCATGACCGTAATCTCTAAGTGTCCAAATCGGGTGCGGAAAGCGATCTTAGGTATATCCTCCTCCTTCACCCTAAGCTGAAAGTATCCAGATCGGAGATCAACCTTCGAGAAACTCTCGAACCCCAAGTTGATCAAAAAGATCGTCAATCCTCGTAACGAATACTTATTCTTCCCACTAAGAGCATTCAACCGTCTGTAATCAACACAAAGTCGAGTGTCCCATCATTCTTCTTAACAAACAGAACTGAGCACCCCACGCCAAGTGCTCGGTCGGACGAAACTCTTTTGCTGTAATTCCTCCAGTTACTTCTTCTACTCCTGCATCTCAGAAATAGGCATCCGATAAGGAGGAATAAATATCGGAGCAGTACCCGACTGCAGGTGGGTGTCAAACACTATTCCCCGCTCTTATGGTAATCCGGCAACTCCTCCGGAAATACCTGCGGAAAATCTCGAACCAAGGCATACTATCTAACTTCAACCTAGTACCAGCTTCATTCGGACCATAACTTTCCCCAACACCAACTATCGACAGATGATCCGAATCGCAACATCGCACCGTCTTTGCGCGATAGTCAAACCGGTCGAGTCGTGAGAGGTAGTACCTCTCCGTAAACCATAATGGTACGGGTTGCACAATCAATGTGCACAGAATTCTTGGATAACCAGTCCATCCCAAGAATAAAATCATAGTTCGGCGTGTCTAAAACCAACAAATCCGACATCACAAATGTCCGCCTACGATATCGCACAACTCCGAACCATCTCCTTAGAAAATGTAACCGACTCCCAGTAGTTTTTACTAAATGCGTTTGAGGCAAGGTACTAACAGACAGATACGAAATGTAACACATTTCGGTGTTACAATGAGAACAAATGCTCTGTATCAAATAACGCATGAACCGGTATTTCATTCGGAAGTACAAGACCTTACAGAACTTCCTGCGACTCGCCTACAAGAAGAGGGCAATCCTGCACTCCAAAGAGTATCAGACCTGCTACGTAACCATCGGCCCTCCTGCCGATAACAAATTCAACCTGAACGATACCTACTTCAAATCGAATAAGATCGTGCCGGTGGTGCTCCCTCTCTACCTCTACTAAACTGCCCGAAACCGTAATTTCCGACCCGAACATTTTTCTTCACGAGAAAATGTAAATTATATCCCGACTCCAGATCTTCCTCAAAGCGCAAATCTGAGTCCCGGGTCACTCCGGAGCCGTTTCTCCGCCCAAAATCCCGAAAATCGTCCGACGGCAACCCCGGCCCGAAAAATATTTTCCGCGGAAATGTCCGGTCGCCAGACACGAAATCAGATATCGGGTCAATCCGAACTCCGGTTGAATCTGAAGCAATCGGCCGGAGTAGCCGTTCCGGCCCCGGCCCAACCGACTCGAATAGCCTCCTCCAGGAGTTTGTCAATTCCCGCAAACCAAGTCTCTACTACCTCGCCCTCCTCGGCCAAACCTCGGGAATTCAAACTCAAACCTCTCCAAAAGTCCAACCTCGTCGATCGGTGTCTCAGATCTCCCCGTCGTTGATAGGACCGACGAGAAGTCTAGGTGTCGTAGTGACCACCCTTGTCAGAGTCACTCACTTACCGATCCCAAACTATGGCGAGCAGTGGCTTAAGTCTCGCTATCACCACCTGATCAAAATGCCCTTACCGTGGCATAAACAGATTTTCCCCTGCCTACTGCCGCCCCTGAACCAGCTAGGCTGGCGGTAATACCAAATCAGAGAGGGTCCCTACGACAGCTAAGCCTCGGGGTGGTGAGTGTGGTTGTTCGGACCACGGGTTACGCCGAACCCGTATCCTATTCCACGGAGGTGTGGGATCTCGCCCCGCCTCCGGTGCCAAATCACGCTATTCGCGTGTAGTACACAATTCCTCAAACCAAGTCCAACCGGAAAAACAACTTATCCCAAACCAAATTCCCAAACCACATACCAACTCAACCCATAACCAACAGTTCAAACCCTATCTCTCGGAGGCACGGGATTACAATCCCTCCTCCGGTCACAAAACACACCGCCACGCGTGTGAATTCAACTGAGACATTCCGGACCAAACAGAACCCAGCATAACTCGGTCACTCCTAATCTCTACGAAGCTAGCAGCTTTCTAAGGCTCAGAGTGTAATGCAATGCATGATGCGTAGATTCTTTTTCGATAATCTCACAACCAAATATTCAACTTTAAACCACAAAACCAAACCATGCTCATAAATACGTAAACACCACACAAATCACCCAAGATTCATGAGTACCTCAAATTTTCCAAAGTGCTCCAAAGAACCGCCTCACGCTCCACATCCATTCCGAAACGGTTCAAATAAGGAGGTGGCGATCTCCGTACTCAACCGCCTGCAATGAAACGTAGAACGGTGGCTTGTACCTCAAGTCACTTCCACAGATTACTTACCCATGAACAGACTTAACTTACTCCAAAAGTCCACCCTCGGACTTGTATACTTGCCTTCCACATTCCATACCCAAAACCAACATACTTTACCTTTTGGGTCATTCCGACCCGACTGCTCGATACCAACTTGTCACAGCCACCCGCCCGGTTGCGGAGGCGGAGCCGGCCGCGACGTCGGAAAGCAGGAATTACGGCGGAAAGCGTGGCAACGGAGCATCGAGCTCCAAACAAAACCGTCAAGTAACAACTAGCAACCTAAATACTCATGCAAGGCAAGTATACGAATAATCCATCTTTCACCACACAAGCAGTTCATGGTATTTCCATTTCAATCATCGCCACAACACAAGTACCAAATCCATAATATAGCAATTCCGATGCAAGCAAGTCAGGGCTCCGCCCGCGACACAGAAGACAGATAAAGCGAAGTTATTCCAGATATAGACACATATACAAACCATGATCTGATCTATATGCATGCGATTCTGACTCAGAGCCATTAAACAAAATCCTATATGTAAATATATACCTAAGTGCGGAATCGAAGCCTCTCGCTCAAGAATTCCCGCACGTGGTACTGCTTCTTTCTGAGAACCCAAGATGTCGGGAAGCACCGCGGATCTCTATGCCGCTGGTTGCTTGTCGAGACACTGAAAGATGGTAAACAAATAAAAGGGTGAGTCCTCGAAAGGACTCGGTAAGGCTTAAGGTAAAAGTGCGGTTTGCCCACGTGGCAACAATCGAACTCGCAAAAGCAGAATATCACAACATATGCATGTACATATAAACATAAAGTATAACGAAAATCGAAACCAACATATGCGGTCCAACCGCCCGAGCGACCGTAACGGCGACTCAACAGAGGTCGAATATACTGGTCGAGCGAATGAAGCACGGTGCGGCTGGGGTCGCGAGCCCCAAACTGCCGTAGGGTCACGAACGCAATATCGGCACTCCACGATGCGGATACGCAGAATGTCGGCACCCCTTGGTGCGGACACGTAATGTCGGCACTCACAGTGCGGATACGCGAGAATGTCGGCACCCTTCGTGCGGACACAGGCGAATGTATCGGCACTCCTGGTGCGGATACGCAGAATGTCGGCACCCCTTCGGTGCGGACACGAGCGTAACGTATAATAATAACAAGAATGCATAAACATAAACAAGTAACATTACCCGATACCCATATACGAGCAGAATAGGAACCCGGGCCTCTAAGGTCATCCGGGCCTTGAAACGGAACAAACATACATTTTACCAAATTAAGCCCTTACCTCAGAAACGCTGCCCCGCAGCCCAACACTCGGAAGATCCCGGCTTCCGACCCGTAATGCACAACTTGGCTCCAATGGTCCCACGCTACTCCACCAACGCAGAATCAAGCAATGATTTGCACCCAAAACCTTGTTGATTCTTGGCCAAATGAAGAACCAAAGAAGCTTCATGAATAGTACCCATGGCTGCCTTTGTTTCGGCAGAGAAGGAAGAAAGAAGAAGAAAGAAGAAGAAAATGAAAAGAGATGGATTAATAAGTTTTTTTATACTTTATATATCCCATACTTCTCTTCTTTTAAATAACACAAAGACATGTGTCCCTCATGTCTCCCAATGCTGCCGAAAAACTGATTGCTGCCCAACTGCCCATGCTGAATACGTTTAATTTTTGTGGCCAATTACTAATTTAACTCCCAATTTCTCCGAAAGTTCCAATTCTTTTGTCCAAAAATAATTACCGGATTCCAAAATTAATGAAACTCGGACACAATCTTCAGAATAATATAACATTCACAGAACATTTTTCAAAAGTTCATTTGCCTTTCCGGAGTGTCCTACCGAGCTCGCTGAACCCGAACCAAAACCCGACGTGCGGCGTGTCAACCTTAACCGAAATTACGTCACTCCAAAATTCTATAAAAATACCCATAAATTCCATCTTAAATTCAAACACAACTTACCCCAAAGCCGACAGAACATTTCCATCCCGAGCCCCGGGATTCCCGTCCCGAGCCCCGGGAGTCGCCCGGAACCGAACGTCCCGTCCCAAATATTAAACTCCACAAACACCTCCGGGACATTCTCACGACTCCAAAACTACAAACGGCTTCCCAAACTGAGATCTCGAGAGTGCTACCGAGCCCGCCAGACGTCCCGAGGCGACCCGACAACCCCGGCGCGAAAAATATTTTCGCGAAACGTCCGGGACCCACACGACCTCAAATACGGAAGGGTTCGCCAAAATGATACTTGGATAGGGCTCGCCGTCGAACGCCGAAAACGCGACTGGCAGCTAAAACCGGAAGATGGGTCACCTTGGCCGCAACCCGCCCGCCAGTATAAATAACAATCAACACTATTTCTTGTAACAATACGAGTAAAACTTAGCCGAAATGTTTAGTGGATATTTGCAAGTGTACACTACAAGTTATTGTAATGTGTGGGTATTCGACTTCGAGAATCCTATGAAACAACAAACTGAAAGTAGCTGATGTAGGTGGATCTTGGTAGAGTGCCTTACCAGGTTGATACCATGTCATCTTACGTGGCAAGACATGTAGGCATCTGACTTTACATTTCACTAAACAGAATATTACCCTTTAAGTCATTACTGAAGTTTCTAAGTAATTAAACAAGAATCACAGAATAATGAAATGCAGAATAATGAAATGACGGATACTATGTTTTAAACGTTTAGGACTGAGTTTAGTGATTTTAGAAGTTTTAGGATTGAGTTGGAAAAATATTGTAAATTTTAGGACTTTTCGTTGCGTTTTCCTAAGAGTAATGTGTTACTTATCCAGCCCCATTGTCCATTCCTCCCTCCCCTAATGGAAAGAAACACAACTCAAAATATAAGGAATTGATATTATGTTTGTGAGAGGAGAAATTGGAGAAAGATCATTGATTTGATGGTATGTTAATGAAAATTTGATAAAAATATTGGATAGAATATACTCTTATTATTTTTTGAAGGAAAAAGTGATTTAATAGATATTTAATAAAAAACTAATAGATTTAAGATGTTTTTGGTAAGATGTATGAACATGGAAATTAAATTTTCCTCTTTCAGTAATTAACACGGTGAATAATTTTGTAGGAAAACAATTTAAACTAAATTATTTTCTTTCTTTTTTTTATACAACAATTTAAACTAAATTATAGTATCACTAATAATAGCAAGAGTCCTTTGACTTCTTCTTACTATTGTCTCGTGAAAGTCAAGCCTCGCTAAACTCCTACTACTAATAAACGTTCCAATCCGACCCAAACTCTGAAACCAGTTCACTTCTGTCTATAAAAACCTCATCTTCACCACAGACCTCAACACCATCCCGATGGCAGCCTCCACCGTCTCCACGGCGGCGTCCTCCACCACCGGACTCTCCGCCGCCATGATGAAGAAAATCTTCCTCTCCTACACCTATGTCGCCATCTGGATGTTCCTCTCTTTCACCGTCATCGTCTACAACAAGTACATTCTAGATCGGAAGCACTACAATTGGCCTTACCCGATCTCGCTAACCCTAATCCACATGGGTTTTTGCTCTGTTCTCGCTTTCACCCTCGTCCGTCTCCTCCGGGTGGTGGAATTGCCATCGGTGGCGATGACGCAGCGGCTCTACATCACCTCCGTCGTCCCAATCGGCGCTCTCTACGCGCTCTCTCTCTGGCTGTCTAACTCCGCCTACATCTATTTATCTGTTTCGTTCATCCAGATGCTCAAGGCGCTCATGCCGGTGGCCGTGTACTCCGTCGGCGTCTTCTTCGGGAAAGATTCGTTCAAGAAAGCGGCTATGCTCAATATGCTTTCGATCTCGTTCGGAGTCGCCGTCGCTGCGTACGGAGAGGCTAATTTTGACGGTTGGGGTGTGTTCCTGCAGCTAGGCGCCGTTGCCTGCGAGGCCATCAGGTTGGTTCTGATTGAAATTCTGCTCGGTTCAAAAGGTATAAAATTGAATCCCATCACTTCCCTCTACTATGTCGCCCCGTGTTGCTTCGGGTTTCTTCTGGTTCCTTGGATTTTCGTTGAATTGCCCGTCTTGAGAGAGAAATCCAGTTTCCACTTCGATTACTTCATCTTCGGTACCAACTCCGCTTGCGCCTTCGCGCTTAATCTGGCTGTGTTCTTGCTGATCGGGAAGACGTCGGCCCTGACGATGAATGTGGGCGGTGTGGTTAAAGATTGGCTGCTGATTGCCTTTTCATGGTCTGTGATCAAGGACACTGTTACACCCATTAACCTGCTCGGATATGCGATTGCGTTTCTGGGAGTGGCGTATTACAACCACGCGAAGCTACAGGCCATGAAGGAGAAGGAGGCGCAGAGGAAAGCTGATGATGAAGAGAAAGGGAGGCTGATTGAGCAAAGTGTTGCAGACTCCGGTGAGGGGAAAGATGATGATTCACAAGGTTAAGTTGTTGTTGCTTCAGTGACTCAATGGATGGTGATGATTTATTTTTACACTCTGATGCTCGTAGCTTATTATCAGTATTCATTATAGATTAGAACTAGATTAAAGGGAGGTTTTTGGGACACGGATAAAGGTGATTTTTAGAAATTTAGTTTTTGATTGAGGATTAGAATTTTGTTTCAAACTACTGTCTTTTGATTCTCGTGTTACCTGCATGTTTCTGGATGCTCTTTTGGCTCTTTTTCATGCATATGTATCTTTATCTTTCATTCTTACGTTTGTGGTGCTTATGTTTATGGGAATTTTGAGTTGCAAGTTTGGGTTTACAGAACCATTGCAGGCTCTTATTCTGGGAGTTGGAAGGGATGAGAAACCATTGGAAAGTAAATCAGGGAAGCAAGGAAAAGAAATTGCCATTTCATTCTCTAAATTCTCCCCCAAAATAGTTAAAAAAAAAACCATGTCCTCTGGTTATTTTGGTTCCACTTCTCCTGATTTTTCCCTTCAAAACAGATAACAACAGGGTAACTTGGTTTCCTTGCCTTAGCTTCCAAGTCCCAAGTAGGCAAGTCCTCTGGTCAAGGTAGATTTGAGTCAGTCTAATTGCTAATTATAATCTTAAACTGGAGGGAAAGAGAGGTAATATTGTGTTTGTAGACTTGACTTAGTTAAATTTAACAGCCTAAATGTCAGTCTTGTAAGACTGTTCATTTTTCTGCTGTTAACTTCCTCATATCACAGATATCCACAGACACAAAGAAATCTAATCATGGAACAGTTGAAGTTATGTGTTGAACTTGAATATTGGTACTATAGTTCACTCCTAAATCTTGACAGGTTCTCATTTTCCAGGGGTTTGGCTTTGAAGTTTCTACCCCTCTTAAAGGGGAGTAGAACTTTGAACAAAACAAGGACAGAAGATAGGGTATTGAGGACGCACTGCTCTTTTTTTTTTTTTTTTTCCTTTTCCTCTGGAAAACGTGTTGAAAAGTTTTTTCTACTTGCATATTGTCTTTTTGCTGAAATTCGTAACATATTTCATCAGAATTGTTTGAAAATTTTGCGTAGTGTTCGGTGAGATTGTTTCATTTGCTTTAGATTGAAGAGTGTGATAGCTGATAAACTTTTTATGGCTCATTGACAATTCTTGCAGCATTTTCCCACTCCAATAATGCTATAATCATCAAATATACACTTAAACAGGCACTAAACTTATGTTTGGTGGGAAGCACTGGAAAAAGGAAAAATTGACAGACAACTACTGAAACTAATGACTCAGTGAGAACCTTTCTCTCATTCTCATCCCTGTGCTATTGTATTGGTCAGCATAAGTCTTGATTTCCATTCCCAACTAGTAATAAGGCTATTGGCCCTCGTGTCAGCAATTACCAAGCTTGGTCTTGCCTTGTGCATTTTCACGGCATTCTCTTTCTTTGACTTGTAACCTACGGCACATATCAGATTTTAGTAGTAGAAAAGTATGAACCCTATAACAGCTAATGGGCCTATACAGGAAGGGTTGCCTTAAGTAGTGCCAATCACTCTCATCACCTTCTGGACAACACTAAGGTGCAATAGAGAGGAAGTGGATGTCAAAACACTATATTCATCGTTTTCATGCCCTTTAGGAATGCTCCTACTGTGGGAGGAATGCACTTCAAGTTTTTATCAGTTAGGAGTGGACCAGGGCTTGGCTTATATTCTGGTATCCTTGTAAGTTGCTATTTTATTTTTATTTTTTCATCCTCCTGGAACAAACATTTCAGGCAAATAATGTAAAACATGTGATAATAATCTTCTTAGTATCAGCTAAATTAGATTAGCTGGTTTTCACTTCCATTTTCTAGATTGGTACATTACTTCAAAATATGAGCAGAAAAGGAGCAATTGAAAAGTATTCACATTCTCATTCGATTTTTTTTTATCAATTCAGGTGGAGTTAATCCGATGAGATTTCATTAACAAATGAACTTTGGCGTTTCTCAATATTTTTGAGAGATTTTAAGCCTGAAAATAACATTTTGAAATGTGTGAAGTTGTTTGATGATTGCAAATGAAAGATCGATGATCCAGTATGGAGAAACTCTGTTTAAATTACTTGTAATCCTAGAGTTTGTCCTTAGGTAGGATCATCAAACATATAGCAAGATTGACAACGTTTGAAGAAATTTCTTCTCTCTAATCCCAAATAATTGACCTCCTACCTACCGCATCTCCTCATCAGATGACAACTGCTCAACATTAACCCTATCCACCTCCATGCCCTTTTCTTCCTTTAACTTGTAGCGCAAGCTACAAAACAGATACAACAGAAAATTTGTAAACCCTATAACTGCCAGTAGCCCGTAGAAGCAATCCAATCTTCCCTGATTGATCTTATCAGCCAGCCATCCTTGCCTGCCTGCACCACCAGCTGTGACGTTCTTCACAATGGACACCAATAGGCTGCTGAAGAAGAAACCAAGTGACAGTGTGGTTAAGAAAAGACTGGTGCTCATGGCTTTCATCCCCTTTGGTGACTCCGTGATGAAGAAGTCGAGTTGGCCCGCGTACATGAAACCCTCGCCTGACCCTATCAGGAAGAACTGGGGCACCAGTAGGAACACACTTATTGGGAGGGTGGTACTGGTAGTTACGGAGGTGAAAGCCACGCAGGACAAACGCTTCCTCTCCACCACTACTGCCACCGCCATTCCAAGGGTAGATAACACTAGGCCTATGCCTATTCTCTCTAAGTTTGTGAAACCTGTGTCCAATAACAAGAAAAGGTGTTTTCCTACGAAAACTGAAAACAGAACGAAGAAAAAAAAATACTCTGGAAGGAATGGTGGTAATACCTGGCTTTCCTTTCCATTTCTTCCATAATGGAATGATGAGACGGTCATATGTAGCTAAGGTGATGAGTATAGCCATCACAAAGAAGACAGTGAGAGAAGCTGCTGGAATGGTGAAGTTCTTGATGGTTCTCTCCATAGTAGAGGCCTGCTCCACGGAGAATGTAATCATCTGTGCGTATGTTGTCCAGAAAACAATGGTTGTCGCCCAAATTGGCAACATAGCCACCACCTTCTTCACTTCCTCTATCCTTGTCACAGAGCAGAGCCGCCATGGTTTTGGGGCAGAAGCTCCATTGCTGTCTTTCTCCAAGTCATCCTCAGCTATGATGGCTGCCTTGTCCAAAAAGCTAATGCAACTTCAAATTGGTACCCTCAAAATCCAAACATATGTCATCTGATGATTTAGATTACTAGTCCTTGTTATAGTATCATACCGGAATCTGCTGGTGTGCTGAATTCTTGAGTCCTGCAGGGAATTTTCATACAACTTTTCAACTGTTGAAGGTGGTTTCATCTTCCTCTTCCTCACAGCAGCGACAATGACCTGTAGAATATGAAGGATGGGGCTTCCGGAGGGCTTCTTGTATCGATACCTCCTGCTTCCGGACAAGAACAGAAGGATTGCGACAGCCATGGCAGCAAAACAGAGGCCATAACCCAAGCTTCGGCTCACTCTGTCTTGTATGTAGACAAGCACTGTGACGGCAATCAAAGTTCCAATGCTGATGAAAAAGAAGAACCTCTCGAAGAAAGACGTCATGTGGGCCTTTTCATTATCATCTTTCTCATCGAATTGATCTGTGGCGTAGCCTGAAACGCTGGACTTGAGACCTCCAGTTCCGAGTGCAGTTACATACAAGGCCAGGTACAAGATCCCCATCTGAAATGCATTGGCTTGCTTGCAGGCAGGTCCGTTGCAAGGTGGCGGCTGCAGCTCCGGCACCTTTGTGACTATTGCTAGCATCCCGGTACCCTATATATAGAAATCACTGTTATAGGAAGGCCATGTGAATGAAGGCAGCAGCTTCATAATATATATGAACTCACAAGAGCTTGAATGATGGAAAAGATGGCGATGGTGAGGTAGCGGCCGAGATAAGAGTCGGCCAGGAAGCCACCGAGCAAAGAGAGGAGAAAGGCAGAGCCTAGAAGGTTGGTGACGATGGTGGCGGAGGTGGCACTGGAGAGGTGCATTGGATTGTCCAAGTAGGTCACAAGGTTCACGGCAATCCCAACTGTTGAGAGCCTCTCGGCAGCCTCTATTACTGCAATTGGGAAACAATTTAATTTCGTAATCATCAAGGTAAAGAAGTACAATACTATTTATATGTACAGTTATTGTGAAGCTACCTAAGATAAGAGCAGCCGGAAGCCAACCGCCCGTTGTGGACCTGTCGGCCGGCAAACCAAGGTAGTCCACTGCATGATCACCGATCATCATCATGTTCTGTTCCAGATTAGTGGAAACTCCAACACCTATAAAGGTCCGGGTTTTGGAATCAAAGAAACTTCGTGGTAAGCCGCTATGAGATAAACTCCCATCAACATAAGAATATCAGAATAACATATCGGGTTCTGGTTACAAAGCATTGGCAGTAAAATGTAGTCCAAGATGTGCTCCATATTCCAGCTGCTTGTGTCGCTTTGTACATATCAGCGTAGTAAATGGCCAAAGCACAACATGAAAATAGCAAAAATAATGTACAGCTTCTTTGAAGATCATTTGCTCGTGTACAAAATCTGACCCATCATTGTGAAGGAATAATGGTAGTATATGCCTCTCTGCTCCGAGGACTATACAATTACTTATACATATAAAATTTTGATTGAACAATTCATACAGGAGTCCGTAAACATTATCTAAGTTATTAAAAGCATACAGCTTGCGAAGAATTCGAGTGAAAAAGTCAGAATTTTAGAATGTATAAATGAATTGAAAGGAAAAATAAATGTTATCAGAAGTTCAAAGTATTTGATGCGTTTCTTTAGAACACAGCAGTAAGATTTGAGACTATAAGCGCAAACTGCGTTTGGCAAGCAGAAGAATGACCATGAAACTAGATTTCATATAATAAAAACATAAGTTAACCCAGAAGATTAATCAGATTTACAAAGACACAACTGATAACTGATTAAGCATACATAACATTAACCAAGCTTCCACAGATCCAACCATCAAATACATAGAGCACTAAGCCCTCTCTCCCCTAATTCTGCGAGCCAGCTGCATGTCCTTGGGCATGATGGTCACCCTCTTGGCGTGAATAGCGCAGAGGTTAGTGTCCTCGAACAGCCCAACCAGGTACGCCTCCGACGCCTCCTGGAGAGCAGACACGGCAGTGCTCTGGAACCTCAGATCGGTCTTGAAGTCCTGTGCGATTTCCCTCACCAGCCTCTGGAAGGGGAGCTTCCTGATTAGCAGCTCCGTGCTCTTCTGGTACTTCCTGATCTCCCTCAGGGCCACGGTTCCGGGCCTGAATCTGTGTGGCTTCTTCACTCCTCCGGTCGCCGGCGCCGACTTGCGTGCCGCTTTGGTCGCCAGCTGCTTCCTCGGGGCCTTGCCGCCGGTGGATTTCCTCGCCGTCTGCTTTGTACGAGCCATTTCAGAAGATCAGAGAACTTGAAGGCAGTTTGAATCGTGAGAGTATATGAAGAGAGATTGAAGGAAATTTGCGGCGGTGATGGATGGGATTGTGATCTGTAGTTTATTTATAGAGGAAAGCGGGAAGAAGTTTTAAGAGTGGTTGAATCCGGATCGTAGATTAGGAGTGGTAATGAACGGCAGATAGGTTGTCCGAGTCATCAATCCGTGTGCGTCGTTGCGGATTTTGCTCGCGTGAGGAATCCGAGTAATGGACGGCTGCGATGGTCTGGAATCAATGGATGGAGATGGTGATCCGCGTCTGCCCAACATGAATGACAGATCGACGAGTTACGTAGTGCACGAAACAAATCGTCTCCATAATTACTCCATTCGGCATTCATTCAATTGTGCATGATTTTTCTTCTCCAGAAATAAATGTAATGGCGGCATACATTACATATTAACATGGAGTATATTTTTATCAAATAAACAGTTCCATTACAATATGTGACTCTACACAAAATATAATGCGATTAAAATATATGAATCTGTCTAATTTTTATAGAAAGTATATTTTCTCCACATACGAAATTTGATGGAAAGTGTCAGTTTTAGAGAATTTTCGTTTCTTTAATATATTTTTTGAATCACTTTAGGATCCGGTTAAGCGCATTCTCAATGGTTAAGAGATAAAAGAAACTAGTTCTAATACTCAATTTCGTTACGGGTTCGATAAATAATAATTATCAAAGTTCAATAAATAAAAAATAAATTTGATGAAATAAATTTATATAAAATTAGTTCATTTTTAAAATTTTGTGCTACAATGATTATTGAAATATTGACTATAGTTACCAAATGGTGGCGGATCTGTGAGGACTGCAGCCACAATTCTTCCGTGCTGATGTGTTCTGACGTTGTTAGATGTCATGGAGATCTGTGTAATGTACGCTGGACTCAGAATTCGAGGAACAAATGGAAATGGAGGAGGTCCTCTGCTTGTAGTTTTTGAATATTGGGTGAGTGATATGAAAGTCGCGAAAAGATCTCATTTATTCCCTCCATAAGTGTTTTTATAGTCCATTGTTATAGTGACAATATTGTAATATCCCAATATAGAATGACGGCGTGTCAGAGAACACGTGTCCTTGATAGGTTCGGGTATGTATGGTCCTGGAATGTCCTCAATATATTCGGGTTAATTCTTATCATGTCCGGTTATGTTTCTATCTTGTTCGGGTTATGAGTTAATTAAATTTTTAAATGAGACCCTTATTTTGGACTACTGATTGGACCTTTTGCTAGGCCTAAGGTCTAGCGGCTATCAAGTCCCCCTAGTAATTTGGCCGACTGCAAGGAGTCCGAATTTTTCTAAGTAGAACCCGAATGATGATGTTCGAGTTTTTGGACTAAGGATGTTTCTTATTCCTCATTTGGTTTTCCAGACTCTCATGATCTGAGAATTTTGAGGGGATATTTTTACTCCCCATTTGATTTTCTCGGACCATCAAGGTCCGAGACTTTTGACATTTGGTGGTGTTTCTATCCCCCTTGTGAATTTTTCTGTCCACCATGGTTCGAGACTTTTGATCGTTGGGGATGCTTTTATCCCCTTTTTGATTTTCTCAGACCATCATTGTCCGAAACTTTTGACTGTTGGGGATATTTGTATCCCCCTTTTGATTTTCTCGGACCATCATGGTCCGAGACTTTTGATTGTTGAGGATATTTCTATCCCCCTTTTGATTTTCTCGGACCATCATTGTCCGAGACTTTTGACTGTTGAGGATATTTGTATCCCCCTTTTGATTTTCTAGGACCATCATTGTCCGAGACTTTTGACTGTCGAGGATATTTGTGTCCTCGTTTTGATTTTCACGGACCATGATGGTCCGAGACTTTTGAGGCGGTTACTAGTGCTTCCATCCCAGTTTGTGCGTTAACTACTCCTTTTTTATCAACGGTGGAGATTTAGCGTTTGGTGACGGTTCGCCTTCCCGGACATCCTTAAATAAGGAATGGTTCTTGAGTTGCTATTCACTCCATTCTTGCTTTCTTGTTCTCTTTGCTCTCAATTCTTCTATCTTAAGCTATACATTTTTCGCGACGGACAATCCGTCGTTTAAGGAGGCGATCAGCTTTTTTCAGAGGTGGAGAACCGTCGAGAAAGTCGACCCAGAGGAGTATCTTGTGTATATTTAGAGATTCATAGCATGATGTGTTTTTCATAATCATGCCTCTCCACTTTCACAAGAAAGAAGGAGGAGGAAGGAGTAGAGATAGGAAGCATACCTTGGTATCAGAGCATTTGTAGATTTAGAGATTCATAGCATGATGTGTTTTCCATAATCATGCCTCTCCACTTTCACAAGAAAGAAAGAGGAGGAGGAGGAAGGAGTAGAGATAGGAAGCATACCTTGCACCCTTGAGAAAACAACAGCGTAAGGATCTTTGTCCTTGCTCCAAACGTTTGCTCCAAGTCTTCCGATTGAATCTTCAAGCCTTCGAATTCCTTGATGAGGGCATATTGCATGTGATGCAATGAGGTTGTTTTGTGTTAGAGAGACACAAGAAACGTTCCACCTGAAATGCTCTAAGAAGCCTTGATATTTCGGCCAAGAACAAAGAGAAGAGAGAAGTTTCGGATTCTTAATTGTGTATTGTGTTGTGACCAAATCATCTATTTATAGATGATGTAGGGAGTTACTAGGAAGAGTCACAACTCCTTATGGCCGAAAATACACATACTTTCGGCCTAAGGAGTGGTTACTCCCTCCTTGTCCAAATTCTAAGTAACTCCTTATTTAGGCGAATGAGTGCCTCCCCTTGAGGTGCCTCTTCGCCAATTTCAGGCTCTCATGGCCGAAAATCTCTTGGTAACTTCCAAGAGATGTGCACATGCACTAGGGTGCATACACCATGCACTTCGATTGCCAAATCCATGTCCTTTTACCAAAATACCATTATTTTATATAAAAGGATGCTAGTAAGTAGTTACTACTCATGAAACATCACAAATGTTCCATATAGCCACAATTCACATAGTTGAATTTCATAAAACTCATTTCAGGTCACTTTGAGCTGAAACTCACTTCTCCATCTGAGATGAGCTCAAACATCACCTCAAAAGTACTTGGTGCGCTAAGAATTCCAACATCTTGCACCGTTCCTTAATCAAGCCACTGTCGCTCCCGGCAGTCAAGAGGGTGCTTCCGCCGTTTGGAAGTTCTACTGTCAGCACCATACCATCGTCGACGCGGCAGCTAGCGCTTCGCCGGTGAACCTCTGATCATCAGTCCGTAACCGCTTTCTTTGTCTTATATCCCGATGTATTTGAAAATGGTCCCTCCTTTCCCAACTCCTCCCTATGCTCGCCCTTCGGGAGATCTTTTAGAAACTAGTGGCTCTGTCCCCGAAGAATGGTGGTCGGAAGTTGAGCACTTCCGTAGCAAGGCCACTCCCGAACTAATAAGGAGGTGGCAACGTGACTTCTTACTTCCCCGTACCGTAGCCGTTAGAGTATCGACGCCTGAGTGTTGTGTATACGAACCAGGCGTCGGTTGCCATGGTAGCCACCCCTCCTCTCAACAGCCCTCACGTCCCCGGCCAAACAGACCACACCGCCCATCGTCGGCGCCGGTCCTGGCTGAAACCGTCGAACCTATCCCTTCTCCACGACCGTCCTTTCTCCCGCTCAACCTCGACCCTTCCTTCTACTCGATCTCGGCCCTCGAATTTAAATATTGGACTTTGTCACGGATTGAACTATTTATTTATTATTAACTAAGCTCCACCCAAAGATGTTAATATATCTAAAAACATTGTGCTCAAAATAAAGAAATAAAAAAGCTTAAACATCCGTCTATGACATAAGCATTATAAATTTATCACTCCATCCATCCCGAAAAAAGCCACATTTGAATGGACACATAAATAAAGTAGAGTTGAATACTTTACAATAATAAAGTAAAATTGGTATATAATGCAAAGTAACTTGTATGTGGGTGAAGAAGAAAATTTTGAGGGTAATAAATTAAAAGTGGTATTAAAAAGTTTCATGAATCAATTACACTAATCAAGTTGCCGAAATCACACAAATGGTAGGGACAAAGGATTAAAATTAAAAATTTAATTAAGGTGTGCAATTTACTTGTCTTCTTCATATGAGCACATGAGGCTTCCTATTTCAAACCATAAAACCGCTTGCACATTCAATCCTCCATATCGTTGAACCACGATCATAAATCACCGAACCTGCATCTTGGTTGACCCGCCCCTCTCGAATGAACCGCTTTGACCAGTCAATTTGTGGATCAATCCACAACCCACTCCACTGCTTGATGGGTCAACCCACGACCCCCACTTAAATTTAATATCTAAAATCTGATTGTCAATATCAATTTTCAGTAATATTCTTTTACCCAAAAAATATTATATGTATATTAACACACATAACACATAAAATGGGTGAAAAAACAAATGAGATATTAATATAAAGATTACAATTATTAATATAACCTATCAAAATTCAAAAAAATTGACTGATGGGGGATTTAAGAAAAAGAAAAGGGAAATTAACGTCAATTGGCAATCATACAACTCTTCCACTTTTCTCTAGCTAAAAGTGAATCTTTTAAAACTAATACCCCTATTTGGGAAAAAATAACTGCAATTATTTATAGATCGGAATTTATATCAATCATAGGATCAAAAGGCACTAAATCAATCAGAACCATGCAGTCTTAGTTGCTAATTTCCATCACCGTAGTGTGACCCAGCTACCAAAGATTGACCAAACGGGTCCATTCGATTTCCCCGATTAGATGTCTTCGGGTCAACAAACCCTTCTCACTCGACTTTCCCGGTGACGTCGTCTGCTCGACGGTGATCAGCTTTGTGAGGTGAGATGAAAGAGCAGCAACCCAACTTTCACAAGACAATATTAGTCTCATACCACATGTCCCTTCGCTCGATGGTGATCAGCCTTACTAGTACATCGTCTCCTCTCTCTCACAATGTCCATCCTTGTATTGCAGCCATCATCTGCTCCAAAAAACCTCTTGACCGAATCCCCTTCATAAATTGAGTCTACGAATTAAATAGAAAAATAGCGAATACACTTTCGGTAGAAAGAGATGTGAACATTGTCGTTTTGGGACCTGTCGATCTGAAAACACAAAAGGTTACACAAAAATCGCTTAACACCGAGATTCCCTTGGAGGAATAAGAACATAATCAACATCACATGCAAGGAAAATAAACCCATTAAAACATATTTAAAAAGGAAAAAAAATCATAAAGGGGTAGCAAAGATGAAGGGAAATCAAAAATTAAGGCAGAACAAAATGTAATCATTGGACATTGAGAAAAAGAAAATGAGAGAGGAGACCGAAGGATAAAGATGGAGAAAAGAAATGGAAACAATAGAGAAGAATCAATAATTAAAGAATAATAAGAGAGACACGCTTAGGCTAGTAAAGGAAGATATTAACATGTAAAATGCGCACGGAAAGTATTTATTTCCATTGAATTCGTTTAATTGTGGTTAACGATTTTAAAACTCCATTATATCACTCATGCGAAGAATTATAAAAAAGAAGAAACAATGTTGAGGTGGCTTCGGAAAACAAAGAGACAAGATTTTAAGGCAAAAGAAAGAGAATACTGAATTAATTGTAATATACTATTATAAAAATTTCCCAATTGGTGAAAAAATGAATTTAATTGAAATTTAATGTTGTATTCATTATTGATTAACACTCACCATGTATACGTAAGCAAGAAACTGAAGGCATAAAAAATAGAATATTGTATTACTTGTATTAGACAACAATACTATATAGTAACTTCCTAATGTGAACGTTTTCATTCAATCAACACTTACTGTGTGAAAAAAAAAAACAGTTGCAATTGAATGTGACTAATTATAATGGAGAGAAAATTAATACTACCAATTAATGAATTAAATAATTTTTAGAGAATCAATCTAATTAATCTGAGGGCTGAAATTGGAAACCAGATCCTTAAAAAATGGTAGGCTGACTGATATCTACATGGCGCATAAAAAAAAAACTCTTAGTCTAGTTGGCGCCTACGTAGATCCCAGCTGTCCTCACGAAATCGTTTCGTTCACTTTTGTTTTTAGCTATTGTGGCAAGACTCTCATATTAGTATATAATACTCTCATGTCTCAAAAGTAATGCAACACTATTTTTTCAGCATTTAATTTATGATTTTATTTCTCTATCAATTCAAATTAGAAATTTGAAACTTTTATATATAACTAAAAATTTGATGTCTTAACTTTAATAATGTATTTTTTGATAATTTTTCAATTAAAAAATAATATTAATAAATTGAAATCAAATTGACATCAAAAGTCAACTGTTGCGTTATTTTTTGGAGGAAGGGAGTAATAGATAGATTATAACCATGTCACCTCCATGTTGCTCCTTAAACTCGAGCTTCAAAACATTTTCGTTCAAATTTCTCTTGAACACCTCCTCCAGCAAACCCATTTATCCTCATTCTCCCAACTGGTCTATAATCACCTGTGATAAATCTGGATTGCATCGAACATACCACATCTCATCGGAATCCTACATCGTTCGTTGAGCTAACCGACCGGAGCACGAAGAATGTTGTGGCCAAGGAGCATCTCCGAGAGCCAATCAAGGAGCATAGTGCCGTCAGCAGTCAGCGGTGACAGATCCACATGTATTTAAGGGATGTCCATAAAACCCTTTTTCCCCCCAAAACTAAGTATAAGGGGTATATAAAATATTAGTTGGATCCCTTTTAAAATTAAAATAATCTTTTATATTTTGTATTATGTATTAAAAGAAAAAATACGTATTCTTATTACTAAGAATACTTTGAAAAATACAAAGTGGATAATTTTTTGAATAAATTATATTTGGTAAGAAGTACAATTTATCCATTATAATTTTTTATATTTGGCACCCAACTTTTATTTTTTACTATAATATAAGGGTATATAGATGCTTTTATGACTTTTTCGAAGATTGCTTGATAGCATATACTGAGAAAGATGTATTCAATAACATTGATAAGGATGAAATTGTAAAAAAAATAAAATCAAAGGACGAAGACTCGACGAGAACAATTGTAATGCATTTTTTACCATTTTTAAGTTTTATCATTTGTTTTGAAAGTTACACAATATTTAATCTATGTTTTTTTCATTAATGTTCAGAGATTGAAAATTAAATAATTCAAATGTATATTAAAATTTGAAATCTAAATTTTCTGAATATATATTTAGATATTAATTTTTTCACTCATTTATCTTTGTTAACATTTAAGTCAAACATTAAACCTTGGAACAATTAAATCAAATAAGATAAATTTTGGCGAACAGAAGGAGTATAATTTTAAATTTTAATTTTAACTTATATATATATATATATATATATATATATATATATATAGTCTTGATTTGATTGATGAACAGTCTTGAATAGTCTTGAATAGTGATCTTGAAGTGATTGATGAACAGTAACCGATGAGTCATTCTTGTCTGCTTCTGGATGAGTTATTAATTCTGTACGAATTATTAAACTGGTGAGTCATCACGCTTTGTGGTGGCCGACGTCTTGAAAATCTTGATCATATCTTGACAACTTGAAATTTTACATCATTAGGATTTTATCTTACATTTGAATCTTGAATTCTCAAGTATCATTATTATATATATATATATATATATATATATATATATATATATATATATATATATATATATATATATATATATATATCCCTTTCTAGAAATCTTGGATATGCTATTGACCGTCAGTGATGTGCGGCCATCACCATTGCCCAAATACTAACGTTGTAGTCGATTCTTGAAGGTCGCAAGGAAGGAGATGCAAAAACATTCAACCCAAATATGGGCTGAAGTCCATTTTAATCCTTAAAATTTCTCCATTTTGACAAAATTATGCCATCTTCATCTTTCCTTTAGCAACAAACCTTCATTTTATCCCCTTGCTTCAGTTCAGCGCACAAGCAATCTCACATATTGAACTATTAAACTCCAAACTTGCCATTTTCATGATCCATTAATAGAAATTTTAGAATCACATGGGCTCAGTTCACCTACAAATTTTTGGAAATTTTTCTCTCCATTTTTTCAATTCTCATTACACCAACAACCTTAAATCTATCAATTCACCATGAATTCTCTATAAATTAATATTTTCATCAAATTTTCTTACTCACAAACATCTCATCAATCAATAAAAAATACATCCCCAAATTTCTCAATTTTTTCCCATTCCAAATGAACACCCTATAGATATTTCATGATCCCTGAATTTTATGATAACTTTTGGAAAGTTCATGAACCAGAATTTCATGATCCTTTATAAAAAGTTTATGATCCTTGAATTTCAAGATCTCTTGTAAGAATTTTATGATCCATGAATCTCATGATCTCTGAATTTCTCGATCCCTTAGAGCATCTATAATAATGATAGTTAATTTTAAGTTAAATAGTAATCAAAATGATAAAAACACTATTTTGACTAGTGAGTTTAACAATGTTATTGCAGCAATGTTAGCTATTATAGTTAATGACATTTATTATTGATTTAAAATCAACCATATTTATTATACAGCTAGCAATAAAATCTCTCTCCTCACTCACAAATTTGGAGTGCCAAATAGCTAAAGCTATTATGGCTAGCGTGATAACTAGTATTGCTAGATCAGAGATTTATCTACTTTTCCTATTTTTGTTGGTTATATTCGACTTAGAAGTCTGATAGCTAGTATTGTTGTAGATGCTCTTATAGGAAATTCATGATCCCGAATTTCATGATCCATTGTAGGAATTTCAAGATTGTGAATTTTATGATTCATTGTAGGAATTTCATGATCAATTGTAGGAAAGTCATGATCCATTGCATAAATTTTATGATCCATGTAATTCATGATCCTTTTAAGCTAATTCATTACCCCTTTGTCTATTTCATGATCCACTTCGAATGAACAGTAAAAAAACACGTCGAGTGGTAATGGGACTTTGACGAAGCATCAAATATATGACATACTTCCTCCGTCCCAAAAAGATTGAAGGGTTCGACTGGACGCGGAGATTTAGGTGAATGTAAGATTTTTATATATGTTTAGAGCATCAACAACAATGTTAGCTATCACACTCTCAAGTTAAATGTAACTAGCAAAAATAGGAAAAATAGATAAATTTGTGATCCAACAATACTAGCTATCATAATAGCCATAATAGTTTTAACTATTTGGCTCTCCAAATTTGAGAGTGACGAGATAAATTTTATTACTAACTATATGATAAATATAGTTGATTCAAAATCAATAATAAATGTCACTAGCTATAATAGCTAGCATTGATGCAATAACAATGTTAAACTCACTAGCCAATATAACTTTTTTGTCATTCTGACTACAATTTAACTTAAAATTAGCTAGCATTGTTGTGGACGCTCTTACTTAGTTGCCCCTTACTTGAAAGTGCACGAAAAACGAGGTAGATAAAATAAAGATAAAGTGGAGATAATTTAGTAACTTTGAGAGTGAGAAGTTTCCGTTTAAGAAAAGTGATCAATTTTTCCAGGACGACTCAAAAATAAAATGTGTTCAATTTTTCAGGAATGGAGGGAGTATGAGTTTATTTTTCTTCATCTTTATTTTTTCATTCAATTGATTGGTTGTATTTTTCAATCACAAAATTAAAAGATATGAATTTTGTAGAATATCTTACAATTCGTTTTAAAAAATCAGACAGTCCATGTATTAAAATATCAAGTAATCCATGTAAAAATATTATACACTTGGAAAATAATTTCAGAAAATCATGTAATAATTAAAAGTGGATGAGGGTATTGTCACCAAATTAACCATCAAATCATGTTCAACGCAAAGCAACCGTCGACCCCTGTTTGTCAGAACACGGCCATTGAACCCTATTCATTGGGACACGGTCGCCGATCGTTGAACCCTAACGCATCTTTATTCTACATTTTTTTTACCGTAGGGGCAGAAGATAAGCGATGGTGGAGACGAAACTTGAAGTCAAATCTTCCACTTTATGTATTTAGAGCACCTAAAGGTTCAAGACATACATTCTACCAAACGGAACACACTCACATCCATTCAATAGGGGTTTCAAACATAGGAAGTGAATCTGAAACTTTTTCACCTAATAAGTGAGTGAATTGGAGGTGAGTGAGAAAAGTGAAAAGAGTAGGGTTAAGTTTGAGGTCCCCGTGAACAAGGAGAAGCGCACATGTGAATTCACCACGAAGGGCGTTTCTGCCTCAAATTTCCTTCCTTTTGTTGCGCCATGTCTTTATGAAAACCAAAATTCGTCTTTCCTTCATCTCTCTTGCTTCTCTGTCATATCTAAGTTCTTCTTGGGTGAGTTTTGGCCCTCTTCCGCGTGGTCATCTTCTCGGACTATGTCATCTTCAAGCTCGCGCATGTGAGGAAATGAGAGAAACAGAGACTCGTGAAGAAAATGCGGTTGGCGTATGGGAGAGGTCACCGCGATTGAATGAGTTTGTTCGACAACCTTTGTTTTGATGTAATGCTGTCTTCCCATTTCGCTGCGCATCTCGGCTCTGTCCGTTTTCCTTGGTTGTTGAGTTGATAGGCCTGTAGGTAGCAGTCATATGTGCGGTCGTCTGTGCGCACATCTGTGCGCCGTGCACAGGTAGTTTTTCATGTGCGTTGACACTGTGCGCGATCTTTGTATTCGCACGAATGGTTTCCACGTGTCTTCACGTTGTGCGCTAGGTTGTGCGGTGTCTTGTGCGCGCGCGATGCGTTATTCTGATATTTAAGACCAATATCATGTTGTGTTTTTCTATGAAATTCAGAAGTGATGAACATGTTGGCTTCCTTTTCGTAAAGTGAAAGCGGCGATGCCAAAAATATCTAATCGTTCTATCCGTTCTTGAGCAACAAATGGCCATCACTATTGGAATCGATGAGGATGACGATAAGTTTGAGGAGCTATCGATGCCTATGTTCTAATCGGCAACTCACGTTACCTTAACACTCGCGTTAGATCGCCACGGTCCACGGAGTTCTTGCTGAATTGTGCGCTCAACCTAAATGCATCCGAATTCAAAGCAGAACTTTCGGTGCGATTTGGAGCCGTTCCTCCGATTAGTTGAACTTTTGGAACCGTGTCCGATTTTTCACAACCGAGCAAGTGTGCACAAAGCTGCGGTGACATGGCAAGTGTGTAGTAACCAGAAATTTGCAATTCCAAAGCAGTTAAATAGTATCGTACAGTCGCAGTGGATGCATAAATAACGATGCTCAACTCATTACAACACTCATTACAGAAGCAGGGCCAGAATTTCTTTGATCTCGTCGGGTGACTTCCCATCTGCAATCAAGGTTTGCAGCAATGCAAACCTCCTCTCCCTACACTTCTCGGCCTTCTCTTCAACACGTCTCATTCTCTCATCCTCTTTGCGCCTTCGCTCAACAAGCTCTTGCTCTTCCCTGGGCCTTCGATCGCCAAGCTCTTGCTCTTCTCTGCGCCTTCGCTCGCCAAGCTCGTGCTCTTCCCTGCGCCTCACTTCTCGTTCCTCGCGCTCTGTTTCCCACTTCATTTGTTCAAACTTCAGCCTCTTTTCCTTAATGATGAGAAGAGCAGCGGCCTTTACGGATGAGCAATCTTGAATTGCCTTGGCCAATTGGTTCTGGGCATGCGATGGAGTTTTCCGACCCGAGATGCTTGGCAGTTCCTTCCTTCGGTCCCTTTTCAACTTCTTCCCAGCGTCGATGTCCCCCTGTGCAACGCGCGTACCGCTTGTAGCAACCACCTCATCCTCAGTGTCAGGCCTTGCGGTTGCCTCCTTCTGAGGAGATAATGGGTAGAGGTCATTATCTTCATTGCTACCCACAACGTTCTCCACATCGATTCCACCATCGCACGGACTCCCGTGAACTCATGAGGACTCGAGCTGCCAACAAGCGCATCCGTTTGGGGATCATCGAAACTCAATGTCACCTCTTTATCATTGTACCTACAATCATAAACATGGATGCATCATGTATGCAAAACTATTCTCAAATTAAACACTAACGATTCAACATACCTTAGAACTTCAATGAGGTCGGTTCAAGCGTGGATCTGCCACTATCGAACAACTGCGGCGGGTGATGTTCGGCCGATCACCAACGAGCATGCATTCGCTCGAAATGCGGGCACAAATAGTCGAGCTCCGCTTTGAATGGTGTGGATATTCCGCTTCCTACCTTCTTCGGTCACACCAAAACCGGTGGTGTTGCTTTTGTCACGAGCGGCTTTATATTTGCTCAAGTAGTTCCGCCAACGGTCACCCACAGATTTGGCTTCAAGCTTAAACTTGCCATTGTATTTGTTGTTGATGATGGTCGCTAACTCCTCCAAGCCATGTTCTTACGCAGAGGTGGCACTGCAACCTCTGTCTTCCCGATCACACCAAATACTTTCATCTTATAACCGGATCCTCTAGAAAGGCTAGGATCGTGGCATCTTGCTCGAATTGAATCTTGCGTTACATTTGTGCGAGTTGGTGGGCTGGCTGGACATGGCCTGCTCGAACATGCAACACATCAACTCAAGAACACGGGTTACCACGGTTCGACTATTACAGAGGAATATAAACCTAGAACAAGTAGCCAACTTTTCTATGGCATACTACGCATGATAGAACAACAAACGAGAGTCCCGAAGGTTCTTGCCGATTGTGCGCAAGCATGTGCGCAAATGTTTGCAGGCAACTGTCTTCGCGCACATTACTGCGCGGCCTTTGTATCTTGACGCCATGCGACTGTGTGCGCACAGTTGTGCGCTGCGCACAATATTGTCTTGTGGCCATCAGTGATTGTGCGGCTGTGCACATTTCGTTACGCACGAGAAGAGAGTTCAAATTTACACATCAGGGAGCGGCATGCACAACTCCGGCGACCCGAGACAGACTCAAGCAAGACGAGATGACCTAACCCATCGACAATTTCTACCGTATTTAGCTGGGAAGAGATGAATTCAGGGAGATATGGCGCTACATACCTCGTACAATTGGTAGGAAGACGATGACGAAGACAAGATGACCTTCAGCTGCTGCGACAACTCGTGGAGCGGCGAAGTGGTGAAGACTGGTGAATAAGGGCCTTCTCACGTGAAAAACAACATTCACTTTCGCGCTTCTCACGAGGTCCGCGTTGCGCGGGTGAACTCATGCCAGTTTTTCACGTGAATAAGAAGCGATGAAAAACGGCGTAACTCACGTGTTTTGAGTCATGTTTGAAACCCCTAATAGTTTTCTTAAGTTAATCTCAAATGAAGTTGTGGAGTGTGCTTGGTAATAGTTTTTTTTAACAATAAAGACCTATTTTATTAATAATAAATCATTACAAAATAAGTCTAATGAGACAAACGACAATACCTAGCAGTGGTACCTAAAAACCAGCCCAAAACCGGTACATCTTCCACAGTAAAGTGGTCACATTGGAAAACCATAATCACTACGATTAGGCTCACCTAAACTGGCCTCCAAAGGTAAAGTAAATCATGACGATGGTCATGACCACCATGGCGGATAAAAAGATTTAGAATCCGGCTCCCGATACCCCTGCATGCCCAACGACTAAATGGTATCGACACATCATGGTGAGCTGAGGAGAGCACTAATCGCAACAAGAACAAAAACCAAGGCAAGCCAAATATGTGGATGCTAGCTAAACTGAACCTAAACACAAACCAACTAGATGAAATGGGAAAGTAAGGGAGGGTCCAAATGAAAGAAAAACCGAAAACAAAAACTAGCACAATCTTAGGAATAAAACAATAGCGGGTCCACGAAAAATGTATACAACAGCCCATTACGGACTGTTGTCTGACTTTGAATCCCCCGGCCCAAGCAGAAGTCTACCTGGAGTTGCACCTACAGTTGACATAGATCGATGCCTCTTCCTCGTATTTTCGAAAGCTTCATCTCCCAAGCCAGTGCCTGAGCAGAAATTTGCACAACTTCCTTTGGATAACCCAAAACGGTCCAACCGAGGAACACACTCCGCATTGACTACCCAACGACCATAGGCATGAAGGGGCTCCGAAGAAATATTACCTGAAAGTGGCTGATTTGGAACATACAGAGCCTCACATGCTAGTCCAAACACTGAAATATGTGGTGCATGATTTGTCATTGCAATTATTGCATCGGGGTAGTATGAGTTTTTTCAACAGGTGGTTGAGTGAAAACCACTTCAGGAGGACCTTGCGGCGGGTTCCTTCTAGGTAGAGGACGTGGACGAGGACCCATATACCTCATCCATACACCGAATTGGTGAGCACCACATGCAGCAGCTAGTGAAGAGTAGCAGCTCTTCTCAACATGGTCAATACGACCACAAATAAAGCAGAAGTCAGAGAGTTTCTCATATTGTAAGATAAAGTCACGTTCCTTCCCTTCCCATTCCACATAAAGCACATGCCGAAGCGGTTTAGTAATATCGAAAGAAACTCTCAACCGTAGTGAAGGACTTGAAGTATCAACCTTAATGACTCAATCGGGTGCCAAAACAATAGGCGAGTTCTAGCGACCGCACGGTTATCAAAGGAATGGAGAATGTTACCTCACGTGGCCAGACACGTCCAGAAGCAACTTCCAAAGATTCCACCCTTGCAGGCCGTGGCGATAAGATCCTGGCCACAAGCGTTGGAGTGAGTTCGTTGGTTGGAGACAGACCTATAGGGTGGACTATCTTGGTCTGCTTCGAAGTGAGATCAAGACTCGCATGTGTCGAGTGAATGGAGTCCATGGTGTAGCGAAGGAGATGCTTGGAGGCGAATTGAAGGAGCAAGTAACGATGGTAGGCAACGAGCATAAGCAACGATGAGAGAAGTAGTAATGATGGTTTCGTGAAAAAGAAGTAGCCACCGGCCGGGCCAAACGAGAGCAATCTCTAGGGTTTCATCTAACTTCTTATTTCTAACCAAATTTCTGATTGGCTTGCTGTTTGTACGCTTTTGTTTGCTCACTCTATCTTGTTACCTAGAGAGGTTCGTTCCCAAGCTTTGTCTAAGGGTTTATTTCATTGTCTCTCCCATTAATTTATAATATATGGTAATAATTTTTTTTAAGTAATTTTTCTATTTTTAAATAGCTATCTACGATAGCTTTTAGCAATAGCTGTGATTTTGATCATTACAAATTTATTCAAAATGCTACCCCTACTTGAAATAGTGTTTCACAAACGGGGCCCAAGTAAAATCGAGAAGTATTATTTTGTTTTAGGATGAAGTTGCAGCCATTAATATAGTAGAGGGACATAAAACGCAATTTAGACATAACATTCAGGTTAATTGCATACACTTGGCTGTATATGATTTGAAGAACCACGCAAACAGAAGAAGCACAGAGAAGGGAGTAGCATTCAAGATTAAAGCTGCACTCAGGGCGTTTGGAACAAAACAGCCGAACAAATTGCAGAAGAACATAGGGGCGAGAAAGAATCCAAGCAAAGGTTTGGTCTTTTGGGCTCCGGAGATCAAGACCAGCGGATAAAAAAAAAACAATGTCTTGGATCAGTGAAAACATCACATCGATCCGGATCCGGGAGTTCCTAGTTCAAGCTGTCACTCTTGGTCTGTCTGATATCTCAATCGATCTAATTCGCATTGTGTTTCTGTCTCTCTTCAAAATCTATTTATAGGGTTTCTGCATCACTTCTGAGCGAGATCTTGAATTGTGATTCAGGAATGATAGTTTCGTCGGCTTTGATTATGTGGAAGGGTTTGATGCTTATCACCGGAAGCGAATCACCTGTTGTGGTCGTGCTTTCTGGGAGTATGGAGCCCGGCTTCAGGCGTGTGAGTTGATTCATTTGTTTTTCCAAATTGCTGCCTTTTAGTAGAGACAAAGCTAAAAAAACAATTCTGTTTATTCTTATGGTTCTACATTTTCGCCCCACTTGATGTTGATATTGACATTGATACGACATTATGACATGTTTTATGTTCTGGCCTCGTCTATTGAATGTGGAAATCTCTTTGCAGGGAGACATCTTGTTTCTACACATGAGCAAGGAACCTGTTCGAACAGGAGATATAGTAGTATTCAACGATGTAGGTTCTTACATGCTTTTACTTGTCTATTATCTTAGTTAAATTATGTCGCTAAAGATTGGTGATCATGATAAAATCACCTTTTTTTTGTTTCTTTCATTTCTAAACGGTTTTATCAGAAGTTTGGCAGTTATTTATCTGCAAAAGAGCACTGTAATGTTAGTTGATATCATTATCAGGGCGATCGTCCTTCAGTAAGATGAAATGGCTGTTAGAAAAGTATCCTTTCCCTCAAGATACGTCACATGCTGAATGCTTTCAATCATGAGGGAACTCTGGTTTTGACTGTTTTGGGTTAGAAACTAAATTTCGAGTAAAATCCAGAGTGCTTCATCTAACACAGCTGCAAATTCCCTTCAACCATTTACCGCTTCTTCTGCAGCTCTTTAACTTAAGATGTTTGTATTGTTTAGGGACGGGAGATCCCAATTGTACATCGGGTCATCAAGGTAAGATTGTGCTCTTTGAACCCTGACTGCTTCCATGCATGTTGAAAGTATCTTTTATGAAAACCTTATACGGAGCATATTTCTACAAATTAGCTGAAAGTGAAGCAGCTTAATTAGATCCCCCACTACCCCTTGGCTTATTATTTGAATTCTTCTCATCTCTCATCTTCAAAAGTTGATTTTGTTGGCTGCCCATGTTGGTATTATGGATCAGTTAGAACAAAGACTTATCGATTCTTTTCAGTCAGTAAATCAAGAAGTAGATGTCAAGACTTCCCCCGCTGATTTCGTAATACAGGAAATCACATTGATTTCATTATCTACTCTTGTCAGCTTCAGTACTATAATGAATAATCCCATGCAGAAATTTAGCTCGAGACCTTTTAGTTTCTACCTTGTGATATTCATCATGTCAGAGAGAAGTTATGGATGTAAGATTTGATGTTTAACATATTTCCAATCTTTTTATTAGCTCTTATCTGGTACATCCAAGCTTGAACTTGGTATATACGAGTATAATTTAAGTTCTAGGATGTCTTTTAACTGTCTTGTAACTTAATGTCCGTTGGAAACATTACCTTCTGTAAACTCTAGTGTCCGATAAGTGTTAAATTGTCCTTTTCTCTTTAATGATAACAATCCAATATCAAGATCTGCTTCAATTGCTTTACCCCTGTAATGAATCTGAGACAACCGCGTTAACCTTTTTGCCTGTTATTTTTCATGGTAAATTGACATTTTCTTGTTTCTCACGTTCTGCTAGGTTCATGAGCGGCAAGATACAGGAGAAGTTAATATCCTTACAAAAGGTTGTAGTCTAAAATCTTCCTGTAAAGATGGTTCAGATTTCTGAAAATGAATCGATTGAATATATATATATATATATGTATATTATTTCTAAACATTATAACATGACTTCACACTTGTGTGTACAGATGAAGAATTTTCAATTGTGCATATCTGTCATATCAGTTTCTTTGTAGTCTTGTATGTTTTCACTGAGCAAGCTCTCAATGATACTTCTCAAGTTTGGTTGCTCCCCTAATGCTTAAGTTTAACCACCTCAATTGCTACTTTATCCAGGTGACAATAATCTTGTGGACGACACACATTTGTATAATGATGGTCAACTTTGGCTGCAACAAAATCACATAATGGGAAGAGCCGTGGGGTAATAACAATCCCTTTAAAGTTCTAGGGCATTGAACATAGAGCTTATAGGAATGATTAAGTGATTAATGTTCCTTTTATAGACAGATATAACCATTTGCATGCTAACATGCTAAGGCCGTGTTTTAGCTTGTAACTGATCTTCGGAAAACTTGTGCAAGAACTTTTTCAGCACACGGCTAAGTATTTTTGCTATTAAAATGAGAATCTATTCTGTGTTTCTATACAAGTGCTGTCGTTATTACTAGTGTTCATTTTTCTATCTCGAATGTTTTACTCGATGATATGAAAAAGTCCGCGCGACTTCTTTTCAAGTTGATCCGGTTATAATCGAAAAAGCGTTCACTGTGAATATGGAATTGCTTGACAGGTTCTTGCCTTACGTGGGTTGGGCAACAATTGTGATGACAGAAAAGCCTATGATCAAGGTATGTATGTTCAAATCCTTTTTATTTTTTTGGTCAAAACATGAATTACATTTTATTAATGTTAATTCATTAAGGCAATTTGAGGCTGCTATTAATTTTTTTTTTTCCTGCCACTTCTGCAGTACATACTCATAGGTCTATTGGGGTTGCTGGTTCTGACCTCGAAGGATTAAAGGATAACTTCTACAACATTGTAGGCTACTGTACTACCATTTTCCCTTCAAAAACAATACACAGAACATTGCCCTTTATACCCCTTCTTAAGAGAGATTTAGAAAGAAGAAAAAAAAAACTGCGATTAGTTCTTCCCAACATTTTTTTTGTGTAATTGAAATCATTTCCTTATTCCCATCTTCTGTCTACAGTCCCACAATACTACAGGAGTTCAAAGCATTTTCATGTCCTTTGAATTAGTAATATGTATTTGTAGTCAGATAATCAGTAGACAGGTAATGTGGTGGATTTGAATTACTGATAGCATTTTCATGGCATACCAAGAGACCCTTTTACCACTCTAATTACATACCTATTACTGATAGCATTCTACTCCCTCTGTCCCATAATCTTTGTTCCACCTACTATTTTGCGAATACCAAAAAGATTACACTTTTTTCTAATAAGAAAAGTTTTATCAACTAAAATTACTTGTTTATCCTTGAATTCTCATCTCACTAATAAAATTATTCATTTTTTCTCTTGCTAATGGGTTAGGGGTAAAATTGAAAAAAAAACCTATAGTCAATAGCTCTCATTAATCTCCGTGCCCAGTCAAACGGAACAAAGATTATCGGATGGAAGGAGTATTTATTATAGTACATTTCATTCATTCATTCATGTTGTCTCTGTTTCTATACATTTCTTAAAGGAAAGGGGACAACATGAATGGGACTGAGAAAGTATCTATTAGGTAGGTTCTGGTTTAATCTTGGCACTCACTAGGATATGTCATGGGGTCTTTCGCTGCATCGCCCCGGCTTCAATTCAATGTACAAGGTAGTGGTTTCTTCTTACCGTCTAGCATGTTTATAGGCTCACGGTATAATCTGCCCACCTTCCTTCATCAGCAAGCATAAATACAAGCACCCAGAGGAGAGGATCTATATTGATGACACTTGTTATGTTTTACCGTCAACTTGCCACAATTACAAAGGTATATGTATATCAGACTTGATGGATATCTAAAAAACTGTTTCGGCCCAAGTGGATTGTTTGATTACAGTGATAATAGAGCTAGTGGTAGTGTAGTGATAATAGAGCTACTGGTCGTGGTCGTGGGTATGCCCCATCCGATACAAGAAAAACAATACTACCTCTGTCCTAAATGGATTATCACCTTTTCTGTACAATTTGTAAAGGAAAAGTGGTAAACCATTTGGGGCAGATGGAGTAATAAACAACAGTAATCCATCACCTACCTGGAGATCTTGTAGTTTCATGATTTATTGGTGAAAGAGCTCTGTACTGGATTCACTACATATCGGGACATCATAAACAACGGCACAGGGGATCTCGTACTAAGCAATACTCCAAACAGAAATTCAATAGTATATCATCTCAACGCTCTTCTAGAAAGCCTCTAAGAAAGAACGGTAAAAATGGTCTAACAATATCTTCGTGACTGTGCAATCTGGATCTCAGCCAGGGTCCAAAATATTGATGAAAGGAACCTGGTCAAGGGCTGTGCACTCTTTCTTCCACACTGCTGTGCACTCCTGCAACCAATGTGTAACCATAAGCCACCCTGCTAACAGATAAAACCACATGCGAAAGCGGGATACAAAGAGAAGCGAACGAAATATGCATGCATCTACAAACCAATACTCCCAAACAGTGCCTGCACAAAGGATTAACAATACAGAGCTAGCCCACCTTCATATAGGCAGCATCCTACTTCATTGGGGGCAGTGATAGATTTGTACACCATACAACAGTGCCATGTTATAAGGGAGAATAGGGACACACATAAGTAGAGAATGCATCAAATCTCAACGACAATGTGAAATATAATTCACAATATCTATTAGTCAAGTTGCCTTGGAAAAATATTGAGTTGGCAAATAAAGGTGATGTACAGGAAAAGTTAGTATTCAGATGCAGCATAGTCTCATCAATTTCAATCATCTTAACTAATCATTTCAGAACTCGGATTTCATAGAACCCATACACTAATCAAACTTCAACCAGACATGCACAGAATTTCATAAACACCTGTAAATATTCCCATATCCTCCGCCTTATTGAGGCAACGTTCATCATCTAAGGCGGTAAATTATATTCCCTCCGTCCCGTTCATGATGTCCCCTTTCCTTTACAGAATGTAAAGGGAATGAGACAATATGAATGGACGGAGGGAGTTTTAATGGATCCATCAACATGGGATGATAAAAAAAAAGAATAAAAGAAAAAGCCAGTGGCTAGAGGCTTAGGAAAGACTCTAGATAAATCCACAAAATTAATCCAACAGTACATGGAATGCATGCTATTAATCGAATAATATAAAAGAGAGAAATGGGGCACCAATTTACATGACAGAAAAGCTTGGAACACTAAAAAACAAAAGAACAGAAAATACAGCTGCTCAACCAACTCTAAGAACACGTAGCTTGGCTGCAAATATGAAAACCACCCCAAGACACAAGAAGTAACCAAACGAAAAAAATAGCATTCAAATGGCTGCTTCATTATGGTTTTTCCTAGTAAAGAAGACTGGTTTATGAATCACATAGAAATGGCTGTTCTTTCATACATGTAAGATGGAGTCAATGTCTCACAAGATTGTAGAATTGGAAGCAGCAACTTTTAGGGTATGTAGCCAAGCCTGGCCAAAAACTTCCCTCAGTAGAATACTAGCAGTGTGTTACTTAATCTTCTTAGTAAAAATGACTCCATAATGCATAAACGTTTACTGAAGCTAAATTTAAATTAATCACTACTAAGATCACTTTTTCTGTTATATGGTGGACCCTAATAGTTAGGCTGCATGTGTTTAAGAGTTTCTTAAAAAACAACTTGAACCAGATGCTTAGATTTTCAGCTACTGCCCCTACTGCAGAAAGAAATATTCTAATAGAAACAGAATAGCAAATCGTTCAAGTGGTTGGCTCATCGAAGCACATTATCAATCAAACCTAATCATATTCAGCATGAAAATCCTGGTTCCTGCTCAAAACATTATCCCCACGTTTAAGCCCAATTGTCAATGAGGAAAGACAATATGTAAAATTTAGCCAAAAAAAAAGTGGAGAAATAAAGCAAAAATGAAGGAATAAAATGATTGCCTCAATTCACACCATCAAGCAGCATCCTGAAAATTCTGCAACATATCACAATGTGGTGTTTCTCTGATAAAACCCCACTGCTGTCTTTGCATCTCATATCGACAATTTTGAGAGAGCACAGAGAAGTAATCATTCTCCACTTGTTTTTCTAGTCTCGAACGTTCAGTGCTATCAAAAGGATACTCCTGCTCAAACTTTGTGGACCTCACATAGAAATTGACACCCTTTGCCGTTTGGTACTTATACTCGTATGGATATGACCTTGAAAGTGAATAAACAGGCTGTGAAGAAGGCAAAAATTGCAATAACACGATTAGAATCACCGGCAGTAACTGAATCAGAGTGCGTATGTTGAAGCCAGCAGAGCCATGATCACCCGTTCTTGCTCCCATTCCCGTCCCGAAGTTAAAGGTCCGAAACTGGGTACTGGCAGGAGGCATTCCTCCAAAGAAGAAGTTTCTAAAGATCTCATCAGCATCAAAATCCGTCTCGTAAAACCCATTAAACCCTTGACCGCCCTGGTGCCTCGAGGCACGTCTCTCATATACCGGTTCCTCCGAGCCAGTGAGATCATACTTTTTCCGGCTCTCCTCATTGCTAAGGCACTGAAAAGCCTTGGAGACAGCTTTAAAGGCCTCCTCAGCTCCAGGAGCCTTGTTTTTATCCGGATGAACCTTCAACGACAACTTGCGGTACGCTTTTCGAACATCCTCTACAGAACATGTCTTCTCCAATCCGAGAATCTCATAAAGATCCTTTTTCTTCTTAATTTGCCTCACGATCGTGACCTGCTCCTCGGTGTAGGAAGCGGAAGAAGAAGAAGACGAAGCGGACGAACCATTTACAGGGTTACGCATCCGGATCGAAGGCTGATCGGACGATGGAGGGGAGCCAGTGGGTGAATCAGCAGAGGCTGGCGCCGTTTGATCGCTTGAATCCTTATCGACGGTCGACAGCAGATCGTCAACGGGGAGAGTGGGATCTAGACGCTGAGCTTTGGAAAGGAATTTAAGGGCTCGAGCTCGATCTCCTGCTTTGATCGCTTCCTTACCAATTTTGAAGCACTTGAGAGCATCATCCTTATTCCCCTCCATAATCAAACGAGCACTCGATGCTGGTTGATAGAAGGGACAAGTAATATAGAGATTTATGTCACCGACGCTATCGGATTGAACAGAGATGGAGCAATTTAGGGTTTCATGATTTGGGGAAGACGAAATATCTGTGGAATCATAAGCTCTCGATGTCGAATTCGAACTCTGATAAATTCCACTTAAAAGCTGGAGTGCTTGCGTTTTGTACTTTCCGAAATGAAAATGGAAGGAGCAGGCTTTTAATGATTTTATCAAGTTGGCCCTGATATTATTCAACTTACTCAAACCGATCCTAAACCTCTAAAAATGACTATCTATAATTTGTACTGAATTTTTTTGAACAGCAACATTTTTTTTATTAATGAAAATAAAAGTAAAGTTACAAACTACACCAAATAGAATTTGGTTGAACTCCTCCATTACATTTAAATGGATCATTAAACACCCATGGAAAATCACCCAAATATAACATTCAATAAAAGAAACCCACTTCCCAATACATTTTTTGAACACGTCTCCTACCTACTCCTGAATCCTTGAAAACTCAACAAAAAGTGCTTCTTGTTTCCTACTCCCTAACCTTCCCAGCTACATATATGCCCAACCCAATTGTGGATACCCAAAAGACATTCACCAACCCAAAGACAAATTCACCAACCGAACACCGGATCAAACAATAGGGGCTTCAAACATCACCTTTTAGAGGTGATTTTTTTAATTCACCTCTCAATATTTGGTGAATCAACACACAATAAAATAGGACCTCTCATATTCACGTTAAACGCGAACGTGAATATTGAGGTGATTCACATCTAAAATGTGTCTGCCCCCTCGCGGGCCCCACCCTCCAACATGTCCCTCACCGCCGCCCTTGCGGCCCCCACCACATGTCCTCACTGCTGCCCTCCTCACGCGTCTCCCTCCTCGTTCTTTGCGTTGAGGTCCGAGATGCCAAAAATGTGGGTGAATTTTGGTCGATGATAGAGTGCAAATCGGGTGAAAATTTTCCCCCTCTTGCATGTTTGACACCCCTAATTAGTGCGTTGCGCGATTCTCGGAATGCGAGGAATGAGGGTTGAGTTTGTAGTGTTTTAGTTTTTGTCAACGAAATGGTGAAAAGATTGATCCACTTGACTTATGTCATAAATGTCTTATATAGCCGGTATTAATGGTGGCAAAGTCGTAATAAGTCAATATAACGTTAATGGACACGTGTTTTGTATATTCGGGAATTCCTCACGCTGTGTTCGGGTAAGTATTCATTAAGTCCGGGAATGTCAACTAGGTTTTAGTTATCACCACTTGAGTTTTTAATGGGGCCTTTATCTTTGAGGCTTGAATGGCCTTTTGCTAGGCCTTTTTAGATGATTAGGGGAGACATCGGAGTCACTTTCAGATGCCCTACCGCTCGAACATCCGCCTTCACCGTTGGCACGCCAGGCCGCTCCGCCTTCGCTGCCTGTACGCTAGACCTCCGTGACACTACACAAGCCTCTTGCTCTTCAATCCGCCAGTTCTCCTCCCACACTTCCCCTCATCTCCGCCTCCAGCTCGCCATCTCTAGCCCTCGAACAAGGCAGAACCACCCCGACCGTCAGCGGTCACCTGCACGCCCTCCTTCGTAACAGGAGGCACCACCATCTCTTAGTTTATATCTGCCACGTCTGTGACGTGATGGGCTCTAAGCCGCATGACCGACGCACGCGCCTCCCACGCCGAACTCACCTCCGTCACAACAAGGCCACCAGACTTTGTCACCTTCACCCTCGACTCAACGTTTCCTCGCAGCCGCCACTGTGCCCATCTGCCCAAGGATCCGATTGATAGGTCTCCAAACTACAACTGAACCAAGAACTAAAATAACAAAAAAAAAAACAGAAAAGATGGGGAAGAAATCAAAGTAAGAGGGAAATAAATGTTAAGAAGGAAAAACAGAGAAGAAAGGGACAAGGTTGCCGGGATCCGGCCGCCGGAGAAGATGAGCTGAGTTGGGTTTTTGAGAGAGAGAGAGAGAGAAGTGGAAGAGTTTTCAACAAGGTCGGCTCTACGATTTTGGGGCTTGAAGTGAAAAAACAAATCGGGCCCTTTTAAGATTATAATACCTTTATTCCTAAAATATTGGTGCGTTTCGTTTTTAGGATTTAATCTAAGATTTTATTTCTGACATAATATGTGATGGCGGCGCAGATTGGACAGCACCGCCACGTGTTTACGTGGTTGTCGTGTGTTGGCGTTGCTTGATGCCATTGGTGCGTGATCGTAACGCGTTTCTCGGGATTCGAGGAATGGGGGTTCTTGGTGATGAGTCCACGATTTTCTCGGTTAATGAAGTTATATCAAGAAAGCAAGAGATCTTACTTATGTTCGACGTTTGTTATATAGTAGGTTTTAATGGTGGTATTATTGTAATAAGTCAATGGCATTATCGTAATAAGTCAATATTTCGTTATTCACAAGTATCTTGTGTTGTCTGAAAATGGTCATCAGGGAATCTCCATGTCTTGTCCGGGTAATAAGTTTTATTAAGTCAGGAATATCACGAGTTTTAAGTAATTCGAGTTTTTAATGGGGCCCTTATGGTGGGCTTTTATTTTGGGCCTTTTGGTAGGCCTGTTTTAGGTGATTGGGCCTATCGGCCATCAAGTCCCCCCTTTGTCATGCGGCCGATTAGAAGGGGTCCGCATATCTTTCGGCTGCTTCCTGAGTAGTGCTGGAAGAATTCCAACTGTTTTCCCGAACTACTATGGTTCGGGATTTGCATCCTCTTTTGAAATATCCCGGACAACTGAGGTCCGGGATTCCTTTGGAATAGGATTTGCATTCTTTTGAAATATCCCGGACAACTGAGGTCCGGGATTCCATTGAAATATGATTTGCATCCTCTTTTGAAATATCCCGGACAACTGAGGTCCGGGATTCCATTGGAATAGGATTTGCATCCTCTTTTGAAATATCCCGGACAACTGAGGGACGGGATTCCTTTGGAATAGGATTTGCATCCTCTTTTGAAATATCCCGGACAAGCGAGGTCCGGATTCCATTGAAATAAGATTTGCATCCTCTTTTGAAATATCCCGGACAACTGAGGTCCGGGATTCCTTTGTAATAGGATTTGCATCCTCTTGAAATATCCCGGACAAGCTGAGGTCCAAGATTCCTTTGAAATTGGATTTGCATCCTTTTGAAATATCCCGGACAAGCGAGGTGCAGGATTCCATTGTATAGGATTTGCATCCTCTTTTGAAATGTCCTAGGACAACCGAGGTCCGGGATTCCTTTGGAATAGGATTTGCATCCTCTTTTGAAATATCCCGGACAACTGAGGTCCGGGATTCTATTGAAATAGGATTTGCATCCTCTTTTGAAATATCCCGGACAAGCGAGGTCCCGGACTACAAGCTCGAGTGACCTCCCGATCCTTCCACCGCGTCCCAACTCGCCGCGGTTGAGGCCTCTTTCCCGAGCACTTGTAGCTGCTCGGAGGGAATCGAGAGGAAGAACTTTGACGGGAGAATGAAGCTCTCGGAAGAGGGAAAGTGATCTTGCCGTTGACTTTAAGAATCTTAAGAGTCACACCGAACAAGATCTCGAGACCTCAGAGAAGCTTCGGGCGTCAGCAGAGGGCAATTAATGCCCGGGAGGAGAAGGAAGCCTGGGAGAGCGCTGTTCAGAAGCAGATCCAGATGGCCAGGGACAAGTACAAGCTCGGTTTCTGCCTTGCCCGTAGACAAGTCCTGGACAGGAACCCTCACGCTGATTTATCTGCGTTGGACTGTGCCGAGGAACGTGAGGAGGATCCTTCCTGGTTTGGGGATGAGTTTCTGAAGGCCCCGGAGCCTGTACACCCGGACTAATTTTCTTTTCCTTAGCACTTCTGGTTTCCCCCCTTTTTTTTGGTCCCTTAGGACACTCACTCCGGGGAATGTACATGAATATTTTTGTGAATGAAAGTGCCAAGTGTTTTATTCAAGTATTTTGACCGAACTACTTGTTCATGCATATAACTTAGAACTTACACAAAGTACTTTCGCAATGCTTCAGAATGAAAAGAGTTAGAAAATTCTTTCCTTTCAGAATCTGATAATTTGTAAACTCCTTTTCTTTCTTCGGCAGTTACCCGGAAGGGACCTTCCCGATTCGGGCGAAGGAACCACCTTGGGGTCTTCGAGAGCCCGGCTTCGTTTGCCGTAGAACTAGGTCTCCAACCTTGATACCTTTGATCTTGACTTTTGAATTAGCTGTGGTTGCGGTCCTTTGCTGGAAGGCCTTCTCCTTCATCGTTGGTATTTTCTTCGAAAACTGTAGCCCGGAGTGAAGGGTTTGTAACTTCAATTGGGATAAGGGCTTCAGTTCCGTAAGCCAAGGAAAAAGGGGTTTCTCCTGTCGATTTGCGGGGAGTTGTCCGGTAACTCCATAATACGTGTGGGAGTTCCCCGGGCCATTTGCCCTTAGTACTCCCAAGTCTTTTCTTCAGACCGTCTTTAATTGTTCGGTTTGACACTTCGACCTGTCCGTTGCTTTGGGGGTGTGCGACTGGAGCAAAATGAAGCTTGATGCCGAACTCCTCGGCGAAGTCTTGGAAACCTCCGTCCGTAAATTGAGTCCCGTTGTCTACGACGAGCACCTTCGGGCACCCGAATCTGCATATTACGTTCTTCCATATGAACTCCTGGATGTTTTTTGCTGTGATTGAGGCCAACGGTTCGGCTTCGATCCATTTGGTAAAATAATCTACAGCAACAATGCAGTATTTCACTCCTCCCGGGGCCTTTGGTAAGGCTCCGATCAAGTCTACCCCCCCAATGGTAAGTGGAATTGGATAATCCGAAGACGACACGTACTCGAGGGAACCCTCTGTATCCGGGCGTGTTCTGGCATTTTTGCACTGTTGACCAAGCTGTTTGCGTCTTCTTTAAGGTTCGGCCAGAAATAGCCTTGCCGGAGTATTACTGCTGCGAGAGCGTCCGATTTGATGTGGGACCCGCAGGTTCCCTCATGAACTTCCCGCAGGACTTCCTCCGTTTCTTCTTCACCAATGCACATCTGGAGTGGTGAAGAAAATCCTTTGCGGTAGAGATGGTTTCCCACTATGATGAACTTGGCTGATTTTCTCTTCACCTGTCTTGCTAGGACAAGATCCTCCGGGAGCACTCCTTCGGAGATGAACATCCAATATGGCGCTCTCCATCCCGAAGTGATGCTCAATATTCGGAGATAACAGATGCTTGGACTATCTCTTTCTTCGTCGTATGATGATGATTTGGAGAGTAAGTCTGCCTCGGAATTAAGAGCCCGAGGAACCTTTTCAATTGATAGTTTCTCGAACTGTGTTGCTAAATTCTTGACAATATCAGCATATTTTTTGAGGCTCGGTTCCTTGACCTCGTATTCCCCATTTGTTTACTGAACAAGAAGGTTCGAGTCGCTGCATGCCCGGAGAGACCTAATTCCGGCCTTCTGAGCTAGTTCTAGTCCGGCGATCAGAGCTTCGTATTCGGCTGCATTATTTGTCACCGGGAAGGTGAACTTGATGGACCGGGTTGCTTTCATACCTTCGGGGCCTGTGAGCACCAATCCTGCCCCTTGTTTTTCCGATCCCGACGCTCCGTCTACGTACAGAGTCCATACAGGGTTACTCTCAACCTCTGTAACGTCGTCTTCGGACTCCTGGGGTAATTCGGCAATAAAATCTGCCAGGGCCTGAGCTTCTCATATTCGCTGAGTTCGATACACCATTTAGATAGTCTTCCCGAATGGTCTACCCTTTTTAAGATATCTTTGACTGGAACGTTGCTCCGGACTATGATAGAAAAGCCGAGGAAGTACGGTTTTAATCTCCGAGCGGAGAGGACCAAAGCGTAGACCAACTTTTGGATCACCGGGTAATTGAGTTCGGCTCCGTGTAAGGATTTACTGACGTAGTAGACTGGCCACTGTTTTCCCTGGTCGTCCTCCTGCACGAGGACCGAACTAACGGCCTTCTCTCCTACTGCAAGATATACGATCAGGGGTCTATCTTCGGTTGGATGCCGTAGGGTTGGCATTTCCAAGAGATAGGACTTAATTTCTTCCCATGCCTTTTGGTAATCAAGGTTCCACTCGAATCGTGCTCGGTCAGCCGCGTTCTCTGCCTTTGACTTCTTGTCCCCCTTTGCTCCTATACGTCCGGGTTCCGCACCCTCTTTGATTAGAAGCTTGAAGAAAGGGCGACACTTATCCCCGTACCGAGATATGAAACGGCTAAGGGATGTGAGTTTCCCGAGCAACCTCTGTATGTCCTTGATTGAAGCGGGTGTCCTAGAATTGAGCAAGGCTTTGATCTTGGCCGGATTTGCATCAATTCCACGTTCGGACACCATGAACCCTAGAAATTTTCCCGCGGTTACCCGAACACGCATTTGTCCAGGTTTAGTCGTAGCCCGTAGTTCCGTATCTGACCGAAGACTTCTTTGATATCCCGAATAAGATCATCCTCCTCTTTGCTTTTTATGATGATGTCATCGACGTATACTTCGAGGATCCTGCCGATCTGGCCGGAGAAGATTTTGTCCATTAGCCTCTGGTAAGTGGCTCCAGCGATTTTGAGGCCAAAAGGCATCCTGAGGTAGCAATGAGTGCCGGAGTCACTTATGAAGGAAGTTTTTTCCTCATCACCGGGTTCATCCGGATCTGATGATACCCACTGTAGGCATCAAGAAAACTTAGTCGGGCGTGCCCTGCCGTAGAATCCACTAATCTATCGATCGGAGGTGTAGGATATGAATCCTTCGGACATGCATCGTTTACATTGGTGAAGTCAATGCACATGCGCAACTTGTCGCTATCTTCTCGGGAAGCTACTACGGGATTACTGAGCCATTCGGGGTAAGATACTTCTCTTATTACTCCCGCATTGAGCAGTTTTGAGATCTGTTCTCGGATGAAGGTTCTCTTGAACGGTGCATTGTTTCTCTTTTTTTGCCTTACGGGTCTGACGTTCGGATCGACTTGTAAGGTATGTTGAATTACTTTTGGGTCGATCCCGGGCATATCACTTGGCGAGTAGGCGAAAAGATCTTTATTTGACTGAAGGAGATTTACAAGTTTAGCCTTACTACATTCGGGCATATCTCTTGCTATTCTCGTGGTTCGTTCTCCCTCTAGGGCCACTTCTTCAGTCGCCAATGTTTCTTCGTCTTCTTCCGTCGAGGACTTCGGTCCCGGGACCTTCTGGGCCATGGCCATAACACTCTCGGCTTCTTTCTGATTTATGTAGATGGAGGCGTCGCCTTCATCGGTCTCGAAGATGATTGTGAGGTACTTGACGTCGCCTCTCATGTGGATCGCACTCGAGTCTCTCTTCCGATGATGGCGTTGTAGGCCGAAGGAACGCCCACCACTAGCCATTTCATCATGATGGTGGTATATCGGACCTGTCCTTCGGGCCCAGTTCCGAAGAACATTGCCGGGAGCTCGATACAGCCGAGCACCGGCAGCTCGTCTGGACCGACTCCATACGTTGCGGTTCTGACCGGGATCAGCCTACTTGCTTTCAGCTTCAGACCTCGGTATGCCTCAGCGAACAGGACATCGGCGTTTGAGCCGTCATCGCAAAGCACTCTCCTCACATCTACAGTACCTATTCTTAGGGTGATGATGAGCGGGTCATAGTGCGGGAGTCGTGGTTATGGTTTGCAGGGTCCCGGTTGCCGGAGGTGGAGATTTCCTCCCTTTGTTCTTCTCCTGCCCTGATGCGTCCTCCTGGACCTTTGCTTTTCCCCGGGAGAGCCCTTCCTCCGGAGGCATCTTCAGGTATTCTCTCAGGGAGCCTTTCTTGATGAGAGATTCAATGTACCTTTTCAACTGGTAGCATTGTTCGGTGTCGTGTCCGACGTCCCGGTGGAACTGGCAGTACTTGGCCGTATTGCGTTTTGATTCTTCCGGCATGGCTCTTGGCCAACTTATGGTTCGGGTGCCTTGCCTTTGCAAGGCCGCAAGAATATTTGTCCGAGTGGAGTTGAGGGGGGTGAAATTCGGATTTCTCTCGAAGGGTTTCTTCTGCCCTCCCCATCCTCCTTGTTCCCTAACAGCGTCGGTTTGGGGTTGTCCCTTCTTGGTTCCCGGTTGTCCCGGTTATCAAGCTTTCCTTCTCTGGGACAACATTTCATGTGCGATCATATGCTCCTCGCTTATCGCGTACATCTCCTCTACGTCGGTGATGTTCTTTCGGGATAGCTCGTAAGCTAACACGGAATTCGGGATCGGGGCTTTTGTGAAGGCCATGATCCGGATATTATCCGTCAGTGCGAAGCATGTACGGCTTCCTATTGAAACGTTCGACGAATTCCCGAATGCCTTCATTCTCGCTTCATTTGATGTCGAACATTTGGATGGCCCTCTTTGTAGACCTTTTGCATCCTATGAAGTGAGTGGAGAATTTGGTAGCCAAATCTCCGAAAGTGTTCACACACTCCGGGAAAAGGAGTTGTACCACGCGATGCCGGACCTCCAAGGGCCACCTCAAAGCATTTGCACAGGGCGCTTCGTTGGCGCCCTTTAGTTCCATTGCCCGTTTGTATTTTCAGATGAAGGCATCCGGGTCTCCCACACCACCGTAGATTTCAAGGGATGTGGTAAGTTAAACGATCGTGGCATCGGGCTTTCTCGGATTCGGGCTGTGAATGGACCATCATCCGTTGCTAATTCGTACTTGGCGTCAGGCCTGGTAGCACTTCTTTCTACTTGTTCCAGTCGGTGCAGCATTTGCCGGATAACCTCGTCCTGTGGATCCCCGGTTGTGAGTCTTTCAGTCTCGGGAGCGCACTCTTTGACTATTTTGTGGAGACCGGGACCTCGACGGCCTTGCCGATGCCGCCACGCGAGTTCTGCGGGAGTTCCCGGATCTGTGCCTCGCTACGTTCTTCCCGTAGTCTGCGCGTATCGTCTGGACTAGGTCCGGCCCAACTGGTTGTCGTCCCGGCGTAAATCGGAAGTTGGTCGCAAGGAAGTGGCTCCGTGGGGCGACTCTTCCGGAGAGCTCCGTAGCCGTGATCAGCAGTTCGGCCGTCCGTGAAGCCTCCTCCTTCCGGTATCGATGGGTGGGACCGTGAATGGTCCGTTGGTCCTTGGAAAGAACCGGTATTTTCGAACCTCCACGCTTCCCACGACGGCGCCATTTGATGGTGGCGCAGATTGGACAGGCACCGCCACGTGTTTACGTAGTTGTCGTGTGTTGACGTTGCTTGATGCCATTGGTGCGTGATCGTAACGCGTTTCTCGGGATTCGAGGAATGGGGGTTCTTGGTGATGAGTCCACTGATTTTCTGGTTAATGAAGTTATATCAAGAAAGCAAGAGATCTCACTTATGTTGCTGACGTTTGTTATATAGTAGGCTTTAATGGTGGTATTATTGTAATAAGTCAATGGCATTATCGTAATAAGTCAATATTTCGTTATTTACACAAGTATCCTGTGTTGTCCGGAAAATGGTCATCCGGGAATCTCCCATGCCTTGTCCGGGTAATAAGTTTTATTAAGTCCGGGAATATCACAGGTTTTCGTAATTACTGAGTTTTTTAATGGGGCCCTTATGGTGGGCTTTTATTTTGGGCCTTTTGGTAGGCCTGTTTTAGGTGATTGGGCCTATCGGCCATCAATATGTAAAGTTAAAAATATTTTAGATACAAATTATAGATTACTGTGTATAGTTTCTAATTATATTTTTCCAAATCTTTTTTAAATAATTTTTTTTCTAGTAATAAGTTGACTCTCTCATAATATCAAAAAAGAAACTCACTAATCTTTCAAGAACATAATGAGTATTTACATAATCAATGACAAACCTACCTTGTACAAAGGGGGAGAGGGTAATATATAGTGTAATATAAAACTTGATGATCAAAATATTAAAAATATGAAGATTAGGAACTAAATCAATTATAAATCTAACTTAAACAAAAAATTTGTCAAATAGCTCAACACTAGATGAAGTATATATTTCTTTAAAAATGGTTCACTTTTCTTAAAAACATTTTCACTTTACGAGTATTATTTTGGATTAATTACAATATAAGTGAAATCTGCCTTTTATTTTGGATTAATTACAATATAAGAACTGAAAGTTTATATAAATATACTTATATAACCTATATTTAGGTACCAATGCAATCTTAAAAGTTAAAATTTGAGACCCCTCAAAATTGGGGGCCCTAGGCGACAGTCTTGTCCGACTTTCCCAAGGGCGGGTACTAGTTTTCAGATAAGTTGTTCTATAATTTGTACTGAATGAGATTTATTACTCATCAATGTTGAAAAGTAGATATAAAAAATTGAGAAAAAGTGTATTAGTTAGTACTATAAAGAGTGATAACAAAGTTGGAAAAGAAACGGAGAATTAGTTGTTGAACTTGAAATTCTGGATTTTGTGAATGCGTTGAGTTTCTTTCTGAGCAAGGCTTCTTATAAATTCTAATGCCATTACTATTAGAGCTTGACTCGCATATGATATGCTGTAGCTCAAACTCCCGATCCATGGCTTGCCGGCTGTGAGTGACTCGATTCGTTTGATTCGTATAAACAAGCATACAATCCAACTCAAACTTCTGACTTGTGGCTTGCTTATGGTGGTTTGATTCGTTTGAACTGTATAAATGAGCATACTAATGCAGGAAATTTCATTTGCATTGAGAGTGCCAATAATAATCTGAGAATAAGGATCTCTGCTGCCCCTTCTCAGTTGCAAACTTGAACTGATAACAGTCAAGAGGATTTCAAGCATCCAAAGCAGAGCCAGTAAGATTTCAAGCATCCAAAGCAGAGCTTGGTTATAAGACTGACTGAGTAGCCTGGTTGAAGAACTGTGAGAGACTGCCATGTCCCAAGTCCTGACTGAGGACCTGAAACTGGATTTTTGAATAACAGACTAGAAAGAAGTAGAAATTTACTTTCACTTCAGAAATATTGAATTAGTACTGTTAAATGTGGTAGGACTTGGAACATTAACAGCCAGTTCAGTTGTTTTCATCCCTGGCTTCTCTTTCTGCGGCAGCTGCAGCCATCAATTCATCGAACTTCTCAGATTTTCGCAGCAATATCTCAATCTGGAAGTTTAACAACAAAATTGTACTATCAATAATCAGCGATGTGACAGCAATATAATCGCAATTGCATTTCTTGCAGCAAGGACAAAAAGTAACATACATCAACTGCATGCTTAAATACTAAAGGAACTTCAAGACTATATCCTAGAAGACTGAAGAGTGCCCCTTGCCTAACCAGATTATGATTGATACATCAAATGCACTCTCATTCGGCACAAAAATGAAGCATTTCAAAGATGAATCATCAGACATTGAATTAAAAAACCCACCATCGGTTTCTGAACAGCCCGTCCTCTAGGGTCTTCATTCATGTCAATTGTTGATGTCATGATTTCTGCAGGATAAGCGATTTGATACACGAGAAACTGAGTTTTGATGCAGCAAAACTCGAAAGAAACAAAACAACTAAATGCCAGATAGAAAGCTCACTCTTTTCAACAGCCAAGTCATTCTTTTTCAATATCTCAGCAACCGTGACAACAGTCGCAACAGCTGAACATAAAAGATATTCCAACACGGAGATAAGTAAATGAGAATTCCTATGTTTACAAAGTCTTTCTACCACCTTCTAGAAAAGCCATAAAATAACATACCCCCGCATAATCACACCAACAAAAACTTCATTACAGAGCTCAAGGAGGCGGTACATAAACAGAATCACTATAAGCTCACTTCAAACTGATAATTTCAGTTGGAAAATTCAACCAACGAGAATAAGTTATAATCATAGTCAAATCAGTAAGCCAATGACTAGCAGAAGAAGAAGCGACACAAGAAGAGTACCCATTCCAAGCGCAGATAGCTCGACCTCATTGTACTGCTGCATATACCTCTGCAACAAAATTCAAACAAATTCCTCAATCAACTTCCAAGACCATCGATTTCGCATAAATCCTAAGCCGTAAAACACACTAACGAAAAAAAATATGAAACCAAAAAAAGACGCCTTTAACACAACTCTGACATTTCACCAGAGACGGAAAACGACGATTGGTACCTTGGCGAGATTAACATAGAAGAACATGGGTTTCTTGGTGTTGGAAACTTGAATTCGGTTTCTCTTGTGGGAGTCGGCTCCTAGGTTCATGTTATTGACTCTGTTCGTGATTGCGTCCATGGCTACCTCTGCAACAAAACCCTAACCCTAGCCTGCGATTTTTTCACTAAGCAGCCGAGCCCAGCCGATGATGCAAATAAGACCGAGAGTCTTTATCAGAGTGTAGAGCAAGAAACATGCGGCAAATTGCGTAAACGTCCTAGTGTTGTTTTTCGTTTTCTGAAACACACCACAACAATTATTTATGGCTCTTCAAGACAAATGATTCTCAAAGTCCCAAACTTTTAACATGTTCCAAATTACTCCTGATCTACGGAGATCTTTTCCTTCACTTCTCCTTGTTCGAGTGTTCCCTCTAACTAGGGGTGTCAAAAGCTGACCCGACCTGATTAACCCGCCCGAACCCGACCTGACCTGACCTGACCAAAAAGGTCAACGACCATAAACCTGACCTGAACCTGAACTTGAACCCGACCTGATCCGAAAACAGCTCGGCCCGAATGAACCCGTAACTCGAATGACCCGAACCTGAACCTGACCTGAAACCAGCTCATCCCGAAATGACCCGAAACCCGAATGACCAGGACCCGATTAACCCGTGACCCGAACCCGACCTGACCCGAATCCCGAACCCGATTAACCCGAATCCGAATCCTAAGGAACTCGAAATAAACTTTCATCATAACAAAACATAATCATCTAATGCATTATAGAGTTACTATCATCATAACAAGGTATTGATGTTGATCTAACAAAGTATTGATGCTGATCTAACAAGGTATTGATGCGGATCTAACAAGGTATTGATGCGGATCTAACAAGGTATTGATGCTGATCTAACAAGGTATTGATGTCGATCTAACAAGGTATTGATGCTGATCTAACAAGGTATTGATGCTGATCTAACAAGGTATTGATGCCGATTTAACAAGGTATTGATGTCGATCTTACAAGGTATTGATGATCTAACAAGGTATTGATGTTGATTTAACAAGGTATTGATGCTGATCTAACAAGGTATTGATGTCGATCTAACAAAGTATTAATGCTGATCTAACAGGGAATTGATGTCGATCTAACAAGTTATTGATGTCGATCTAACAAGGTATTGATGCTGATCTAACATTGACAAGGTATTGATGCTGATCTGACAAGGTATTGATCTTTGATCGACAAGGTATTGATCTTTGATCTGACAAGGTATTGATGTCGATCTAACAAGGTATTGATGTCGATCTTACAAGGTATTGATGCTAATCTAACAAGGTATTGATGCTAATCTAACAAGGTATGCTGATCTAACAGGGTATTGACGATCTAACAAGGTATTGATGCTGATCTAACAAATTATTGGAGAAATATTTAATTTTCATTTTTGTTGGAATAATGTCTAATTTCTCTTCAATTTTGTTAGAACAACTCCGCGAAATAGATTTATTTTAAATTCAAAGGAAAAAAGGAGAGGAAAATGTGTGAATAATTTTCTCAGTATATCATTGTTGTATATATATTATATGAATATAAAATACGCAGTATTATTTATAAAGAATATAAATATAAAGAATAAAAGTTTAGATTGAAAATTCAGCTGCTCGAATTTGGATCGACGAAACTCGAACTTGAACTCGTAGAAACCGGAGCTTGGACTGGAAGAAACTTGAACTTGGAGCCGAAGAAACCCGACCTAGACCCGACCTGAACATGGGACTGAAACAACTCGAAACCCGAACCCGACTTGACCCTAAATAAACTCAACCCGTGGCGACCTGAACCCGAATAACCCGAACCCGAACACAACCTGAAATTAACTCAACCCGAAATGACCCGAACCCAAACCCGACCTAACCCGAAAAAGTCCAACCCGAAACAATCAGAAACCCGAATGACCCAACCTGACCCGCCCAATTGACACCCCTACCTCTAACCCTCAATCCGCCATCCTTATGTGATTGTGCCTAGTAGAAATTTTCATCTTCCTTTTTTGTTGCATGTCTACTCATGTGTTACTAGAATTTTATCGCAGAGAGACAAAATTGAGGTAGAGGATTTAGACTAATGAAACAAGAAACATATTTATTTTTATAATCAGAAATAAAATCATAAACTAAATTGCAAAGACAGATATTCCAAAAAAAAAAAGAGGATGGAAGAAGAAAAAGACAGGTTTAGCAAATTCAAATAACAGCGATGCGAAATTGCAACAATATGAATAGTTCAAGGACGGCTGGCATTAGATTACGCATATGTGGAGCATATAAAACAAGTCCCCAAAATACAGTTACCATCATCATCATCTGTGCAGGTTATAATCCTTCCTGATACTGCCTATTTCTCAAAAGCCTGGTTTAATCTTCTTTCAGTTCCTATGATTGATTCCCTATACCTGACGTTAACAACTCAACAGATACCTGAACCTTCATGTCTAATCCCAGCCGCTAGGAACTACAGACTCATGGCCATGTCCCCAACCAGGTGGAACCTCAGGTGCAGGTGGTGCACCATAGTAATCAGTGTAGCCGTGAGTGCTGTAACGCCCACCACCACCACTACCATAATGAGCTGTATCATCATAGTAATCGCCGTTAGAGTACTGTGAGCTCATCCGGTAATCATACCCACCGAAATTCCCTCCACCGCGTCTGCTCCTTCCTCCACCATTTCTACTGCCAGAAGTATCAGCATATTCGGTGAGCCATGGAGGAACTTCTTGTTTTGCTTCCTTCATAAGGTCCACAAGAGCTCTTGCCAATGGCGCATTCTTGTCGCTGAAGAAGGCTGTCGCTAGACCGAACTTTCCAGCACGACCGGTTCGGCCAATCCTGTGGACATAATCATCAATGTCCCTCGGGAGATCATAGTTGATCACATGAGCAACATGAGGGATATCTAGACCACGTGAAGCAACATCAGTAGCCACCAAAATGGGTGTTTGTCCTCTTTTGAATGACTTTAGTGCCCGTTCTCGTTCCTAAACATATGGAAAATGACAACTGAATAATTAAGATGAAAAACAATAGCCTACAAAGTGCTGAATAGTTAAATATTTATTAGGACAGGTCTACACTCAGCAATGTCTAGTCACCAAGCTAGAAAAACTGATTCATTAAGCTCTGGTAATGACTAAATACAAAAAGTGTACCATATAATTAGAGTGACAGCTCCCGCTAACCTATCCGAAACTAAATACTACCATTGAGACAAAGTGTAATCATTTGAACCTTGCTGGTACACTTGTTGTCCTTATCTAGCTAGTATTATGTGGTCTTCATCTTGAAGTACTAATTCACGAATTAGTACTTCGTACTGCAGCTTACTAGCAAGAGATAATAACAACATTTACCCTATCTGCATAAATGACAAGTCAGCATAAATGATTACTACAAACTACTCCCACTGTTCTCAAAAAAGTGTCCACATTACTTTTCAGCATTTAAATACAAATTTATCTTCAACGTTTTGACATATAGATCAGAATAAAATTTATGAAGCAATACAGTATCATATCAGGATGACATTTCGAATAGAAACCACAGCAATGGGAGCTTAACTGTACTTACCTGATAAACATCTCCCATTTTAAACTTTCATTAAAAAAAATAAGTGAGCCAGAACATAATCAAACAGTGATGAGCACATGACGAAACTACTAACCATTTGACCCTTGTCACCATGAATTGCAACAGCATGAAAGCCATTCCTATAGAGCCAGCTTTCTAATGCATCTGCTCCCCTCTTTGTCTCAACAAAGACGAGAGTTAAAGAATGCTGCAAAAAGTTATAAAAAAATAAATTGTCAGAATGTTGTGTATCCATTAAGTTACAGATAGACAATAAACTATTCAAGGAGCTGCCCTCAATGAGACATTAAATGCCCTGGCATTTTCACAATGTACCTTATTCTGCTTCCCATTCATTGTTTCATCACCCAGGACACCTAACAAATGGTTTCTTTTTTCCATGTCCTGAACCAATTCCACCTTTTGCATTATCAAGTCAGTGCTCGAACCAACCCTTCCAACAGCCAAGAAGATGTAGTTGTGCAGAAAATCAGATGCAAGCCTCTGCAATATGAAAACAATATGGAGAGTAAGGCTTAACCAGTACTAATTGATCATGGGATTTCACATTAAAAAACTTGCACTTCAACCATTATCAAAACTTTGGTCACTCTACTGACCACAGTTGATGGAAAAACTGATCATACCTTCCCATTTGGCATTTTAAACAAATCTCATCGCATTATGCATAAATCACAAAAAATAAAAAAACACACACACACACAACAGAAAATGAATAGCCGGGGACTTGGGTTTTGCAAAGCAACAATGATAAAATAACTAGAGTACTTGAACTAGAAACCTGTATTTCATCAGGAAATGTAGCACTGAAAAGCATAGTCTGTCTATTGCCTGGCGTAGGCATATCAGTTTGCTGAACAATCTTTCTAATCTGAGGCTCAAAGCCCATGTCCAACATGCGGTCAGCTTCGTCTAAGGCCAGATACTTTATCATGCTAAGGGAAACTCTTCTCCTCTCTATCATATCAACCAGGCGCCCAGGAGTGGCAACCAATATGTCAACACCTCTTTCCAGATTATGAAGCTATAGACACCAAAAAAAAGAGCAACGTCTAAGAAACTGACAAACACTGTAATGTCAAATAAATCTTAGAAGAGGAATCTAACAAAATAAAAGGTCCCTCTTATAAGCACAATATCACAAAGAACAATAGCAGTCATGGAGATTTACATGAGCTCAAAACCAAGAACTCTTTTTCTTTCAGCCAAAAATCAAATCCCAACTTACAAGTTACAACCCTTCATCGTCAAACACAATACTCAGTGATAGGATCAGACTAATAACATAAAAGAACACACCACAAGGAATAATAATCACAGAAACACGAAACAACCGACCTGCTGAACAATGGGTGAGCCTCCATACGCAACAACAATCTTCACCCCAGTTCCATGAGCAAACTTGTTCGCCTCATCATGTATCTGTTCAAGAATCATTCATCGAGATCAGTAACATTAATGGAAAAGGTAAACAAACAAAAAAGCTTAATTCACAAGAATGCAGAAATGTACAGAGAACCTGACGAGACAGCTCCCTGGTAGGAGACAGGATAAGAGCAAGAGGAAGGGCAGTGTTTCTCCCTCGCCGAGCCTGAGACCGAGCTGACCTGTCATTCAGCACCCCGCAAATGATTGGGAAGCAAAACGCAGCCGTCTTCCCTGAACCAGTCTGTGCGCAAGCCATCAGATCACGACCGGCGACGGCGGCGGGAATCGCATGCCGCTGTATCGGCGTCGGCCTGACATACTTCAAGCGGCGGATATTCTCCATCAAAACCTCCCCCAAATCAATATCAGCAAAGGAGTCGACCGCAGCCGGAATATCCTCGCCGGTCGCCTCAACAGGAATGTCCTCGTACGCGTTGAAGTTGGCAGCCGGAACGTCATCCTCCGAAACCTCGAGCTCGTCAAACTTGTCAGCCATTTCATCGACTACCCGGGACTGGCCCTGACGGTTGGAATGGAAACCGCCACGGCCACGACCAGGACCATTCCGACCGAACTGCGACTGAAATCGAGGACGAGTTGACTCAGAGGCATTACTTTCCCTTAGAGGTGGCGGAACGTAACTGGGTTTAGCCGGGCGACTAAATCGCGAAGTTGAGTCGTCGTAGCCACCGTAATGCTGATTCCTCCACGCCATTGCTGATCCGTCTCGTTTGCTTCGATGTACTGATCGAACAAAGACGAAAAAAGAAATGGAGGAAATGGGGTTTGTTTGTGGCACGCTAACCGTGGAGCCGAAAAGTCGACATCGTAAATGGATTTAAAACCTTGGCGTTGCCATGGAAGGGGCTTTTATGGAAGGAAGGGCCAATGGACTTTCAAGCTTCCCCAATTTCTTTTCAAATTTAAAAATTGACGAAAACCCTAGAGAGAGAGTGAGTGGCACTAGAATCCAGAGAAAGGGCCTAAAGAGAACAAAAGGATTTCCCGGGAGAGTAGGGACTCACTGCACTGAAGGAGAAACAACAGCTCGGCCCATGTCCTCTTATGAAGTAGAATGACGAGATTGCCCCTTTGTCTTTTAGTGAAGGGGTGTTTTTTCAGGTGGAAAGAGATCTGCGTCGTACGAGATCCTGACCCCTGTGGGAAATACTCCTATGAGCTGACGTGGAGGTGTGTAATTGGTTAGAAAGGTGCCAGCTGGCTCGGATGCGGGGTTCGGGTGTGTTCCGAGTCCGACCCTGGGAAGGAAGAATATTGGAATGTGTGTGGGGCAAAGCAAAGTAAAGGTAATTGAATGTTTGTTTCTGTGGTGTTTTTTTGTGTTGTGTGTGCGGACTGCGGAGGATGGCAGTGGGATTATTTGATCACAATTCATTCACATTATAGGTTGTGTTATTTTCACAACAAAATACGAAACAAATAAAATAAATACAGTTGGAATATTGGAGGAAAAAAATGTAAGTGTAAAAGTTTTTTTTTTAGTAATCCTCTATTCTCAAATAATTTTATATTTTATTTTATTTTTGTTGCTTTAATTTATGATTTTTAAAAAAATGTTTAGAAATTTAAAGTTAATAATTTATATGCACATCATAATTTGACTTTCCAAATATATATTTTTAATTTTTTAAAATCTGTTATCTTTGTTAAAATTTGAGTCAAACATTAAATTGTAAAACATCAAAATCAGAGGGAGTAACAATTTTTTTTTACGGAAATGACTTTAATTTAATATCACTCCGTTAAAGCCGATAAAAATAACACGGAGGGGGAAGGAGTCCCCAACAAACTACCTAAGTGTTCTAAATTATACTGAGCAATAAGTTGGATAATAGAGTGAACGAAATGAATTAAATTAACTAAAGAACAATAAAAATAAAAGATACTGAAGTCGTCATCAGAATAACAACATAATAACGCTTCCAACAACTAGCTATCTTTCTAGAGATTTTAAAAAGAAGATACCCACACGAAACATCTTCGAGACATGCACATACATCTAACAAGCTCTAAATCAATTGGGAAGCTAAGCGATGTCCAAATCTTGCAAAGTCACCTTGCACAAAACTCACAAGTAACTCCAACCAGCTGTGGAGGAACCGCAGACGCGGCCACAGCAAAAAGATCCATCGACCGGACCATGGTAGTTGGGATCAATTCAACACTCATACATCGGGTACAAGTAGACGAGGAAGATCCAGAATCCTGCCGACCAGAAGCAAATGCCATCCATCCGCAAGCAGGGCGAGACATCGCTCCACCCTGCCAGGACACCTGCAACTCCCTCGCCTTCACAAAATCCTCTCCGACCTTCCTTCGCACACTTCCAACACCACCCTCCCATAACAACAACATAGCAACCCATAGCGAATGAACATATAAGGAAAACCACTACAGAAATACGTTGCCATGACGAAGCTGCCTGGAGGTAGGCCCAGAACAGGGAAAACCAGCAATGCACCCTAGGCTAGAGGGACCCCTAACGGGGAACTACAAAGGCAAAACAACATCTCTCGACCCATCAAGCCAGAAGCATGATAGCGGGAAACCAACGGCATCGGGGAGGGATGATGGCCCTGTTTGGGAGGGAGAACCAACAAAAGGGGTGTGGGATGGCAGAAATGGCCCAAGCGAGTTCCAACCAGCCAGCAGAAGACTCCACCAGCAAGAGTGATAGTCCACACCTAGGACTCCAGGATCGAGGCCCCCTGGCAGGGCGAACGCAAAGGGGAAGTTGGCGGACCAGGCAGCCTTCTACGGTGAAGTGACGGCTTGCCAGAACCATTGCGCTAGGACTCGAAGTCGAACGACACGAAGTAGCGAGGATTGCCACCAAAAGTGGCACAACAGCCAAGACACCAACATGCCCTGGCGAACAATGACCACACAGCTCAGAGGAGACCTGGACCACCAACCAAGGAGACGCAGGCCGCTCAAGAGGTGAAGAATCAATCACAGATCCGAGAGAAGGCAAGGACATGTGCGACATCGTCAAAAGAGGGGTTTCATCAAAAACCTTTTTCGAACATTTATGCCAAATCATGAACAAATATGGATTGATCATCAAAACGTACGGATTGATAATCACCTTCGCAAGATCATTGGTATTGAGTTGTCTTGAATCATAGAGCTACCTGCAAGGTAGGCGAAGGGCAATTGTTGGGAGTGGCACGAGTAGCCTATAGCAACTCTTAAATTTATCAGTTGGTTCTCACAGTCCGATCGCTTAATTATCTATTTGATCTTTGAATTAAAGTAGGGATTTTGCTTATAGACCTCGGGGATCCATCTTTGCTCTCATCCCAGAAATTACATCTTGATGTCTTTCTAAGGCTTGAATTCCCTCGATCTCGTCTTTGATTAACTTAGCTGTTTCGCCATCAGCTCAAAAACAGCCATCCAACTTCTCTGTTAGTACCTGTTGATATCTGAAGATCCTCCATGTTGGGGTTACCAGAGACGTCAAGTCTTCAATGCTACTACAATTTAAGCAAGGGCGTGTTCTAGGTTGTTTTCTGTCAGCAAACGCTTCTCTTCCTCCTCAAGTCTCTCTAGCCATTTTAGTCCAAGGTCACATCCAGCCTTCGCTGCAACCTGGAACTGCTCTTTTGCCATTTCCACAGGGTTCATCTCTAGCTTCTCTGCGTTCTTCTTCACCCTTCTGGCGGGGCCCTTTGTAATTTTCGTCAAGCATTCCGGGACTTGCGCACCTGAAATATCGCCAGAAAATGTTACGCACATGTATAACTTGGAAAAACAGGGTAATTAGAACTATCACAATCCTTTGCACACAAGCAAAGTCTCTGTAACGGAGTTTTCTCTTTATTTGCTTTGATGAAGCCGCACACTTCCAGTGGTGATTTCACTGCAATTCTACCCTTTCATTTCTTCGACCTCTGAATTCCTAACTTCACCACTACTTTTAATTAGTACTATATTGATCTGGCAACTGGCTTATATAAGAACGCCAAGCACTTGACACCCACTCATTCGTTGATCGATATTGGCTTAGATCATATATAAATTAATGGTCACAAAAAGATAAGCATGTTACTATAATGATAATACATCATGATCCTAAATTTTAAAACCAGGAAGATTATCCTGTTACAGTATATTGTTGAGGTGAAGCGGGGTCAGATTCTTCCGTGGAGGTTAGGGTGAATATGTTCTTAGTTTTAACCAAATAAGATGGTAAAGAGGACTGACCTCTAAGAAGGAGAGATCCATATGCGATAGCTGCACCAGCATGCCCCTGCACTTTTGACAAGTAGTTTTGAGGATCAAAGTATAAGCATGCCACGCCCAGAAAAAAACATTAGATTAGTTCATTTGGGTCTTAAAGTACTAATGTTACAATATGCAACTTAAATCTAAACTATCCAAGATTTTTCAGAGGAAAAGAAGTCATTCATTGAGTTGAGAAAAATGTACTACAAGAGACTCCACAATCTGAGTCGTCTAAAAATTGTAAAAACATCTCGTGTTTTTAGGCAAAGGGTAGCCTTTTAAACAAGGCTGGAAAATTAGATTACTACTATAGGAACCACTGCATACTAAACTCCAGGAAAACTTTACCTTCTCTGATGCCCTGTGAAAACACCACAGTGCCGAAGCAGTGTCTTTCTTCACACAGTCACCAGTCAAGTATACAGCCCCTAAAAGATAGAGAGCACCTGGATGCAACTATAAAATAAAATACGTTAACAAGGTCCTAAACCTCTTTCTGAAAAGAAATAAGCATTATTATAGCACGAAGCACCTGGTCAACTGCCTTCTCCAGATAATAGAATGCCTGTTGATCTGATTGCACATGATCGTTCTACACAAGAAAGAAAGTGAACAAGTCACTGCAGTGGTGCATATTTGGTCCCTGTTTGTTTGGCAATAATCCCGATTTAAATGGGTATCTTTAAAGGTTTCAGAAAAAGAAAAAAAATCCATGTGATGTGTTGTGCAACATAGCCTCCACTTTTAGCAAAACTACTATAGGTGCCAACCTATTAATTTAATTCTTCCTCTTGTGCGAAAAAAAGCAACTTTACATGGATGGGTTTTTTGCAAATCGATTAAAATTTAGATATACCCTTTAGATCCCCTAAACTCTTTAAGTGCGACTCATTTAAATGAGATTCAAAATTGAATAAAATTGGCTCTTGCATGTCAAGGGGGTGTCAAAACAAAGGCTGAAGACAAAAAGCAGGTTTAAAGCCCAGCATTGACACAATCTTCCAGCCATAATTCACCTGTCAAGCTTTCAGGTGCTAACCTCAATTCTAAGACGTCGGCCTAATTCATATTGTGCATCAGGATTACCCATATCTGCAGCTTCTACCAGCAAAGCAGCTCCTCTGCCATAATACAGAGGTTATTCTTAGCAGCCGTGTACAGCAGAAGGAAAACAGGAGTCCAAAAAACTGAAACACTAGTAAGGGATGTGAAAAGCCCAAAAATTACAAGCCCAAGAATGAAGTATGACTGCATTGATTCTAGTATTAACAGAAGCCATTGTTACTCCAGGAGATAAAGAATCAACTATAATAAAAATTCTTTGCAATGATCTCAATTTTCTTTGAAAAATCAAGCCCTCAAGTTAGGAAAAGATTCTGCCTGAGAGAACCCCAAACTGCCGGTTAAAGTAAGCAATTAGCAAAAGGTCAGCTAGTTCTTTGTCAAAAGTGCAAACTGACTATTTTCTCAAAAACATCAGTCATACAATACTTGGTCATGGTATCCGGTCATTTTCAACCAACCCACCATGTCTTCTCCGAGTTAATTGGGCATGCCACATGGATCTTATATCTTCATCTTGTAGTAACCCTATCATTAATGCTTAGTGGATCTGTAAGCCTATAACCATTTGACTATTCTCTTGTATTTCATCCAAGTACCAATAGCTTATTTTCGCCCAGATGTTACTTGGTCAACATGAAAGCCAATAGAATAAGGTTTCTTAATCCGTATAAAACCAATAAAAAGCCAGCACTTCTGAGAGTGTTTGTGTTGTTGTAGCTTGCAATCCAAGAGCACTGCTCAGGTTTGTTTTCCTTGGTTACCCATAGTAGCGCTGTAGCAAATAGCAAAGATGCGGAGCTAAATTATAAAGGCATGAGCTACTGAGGGGTACCAAAAATTATCGGTCAGAGTGAGGATCATACAGTTTTATTTATAGGTCAGGTTTATAGTTTGGCCTAGTAGCAAAATTCAGAGGAAATTATAAACCAAAACTATTCTTCAGAGTTCAGAATAAGAAGCATCTTTTATACACTTTAACTAACAATTGACTCAGAATTGGCTGAATGAATGTTTCACTTACATGGCTTTACAACCACCAGGAACATGGTACTTCAAATGCAGTTTGGCTAACCAATACCTTGCATGTGTATTTGAGTTATCAGCCTCCAAAGCCAGCTCAAAATTTTGTTTTGCTGCCTGAGGAAAAAATAAATCAGAGAAAGACAAACCAGTCTTTTGGAGACATACCAATAAAATAAACATGTTTACTTAAGCAGATAATAGAAGACATGCATAAATGATCGCACACACAAAAAAAACTGTAGATTGTTGACTCCTTATGGAGCATGGGTTCAAATCAGAACAATTTGAACTTGAAGAAACCCATCATCATTGGCCCAACAACCAGCAGGTTAATAAACATTTGGACACCACCTCCCTGTGAATCTCTTATCTCCTTCAACAATTCAGTAAAAACACCAGGAATACACCTCTGTTCACCATACCCCCCAAGAATGCCATAAGACAACATGAGCAATAGCAAAAAACAATGAGAAAAAGGTACACCTGTTCCATTTCCCACTATCAAGACTCTTCCAGTATAATCACTAGCCAGAGATTTATAGGGGAAAAAAAACTAAATGGGCAGTCAATCAGTCATAAGAGATTAGCCACGATTGATATAGGAACAAAGGGGAAGTGTATAGCAAACTTACCCTCAGAAGAGGGATGAGGCGTTTATCGTTCAGTTCACAATAATCTATGACTCTGTCGACCTCCTGCAAGGCGCTCCATCCTTTCGCTATCAACTCCATCGCCTTCTTGTTTCTGCTATGCATACCTCGCTGCAACGAAACACGAAGATCAGATCAACAAGGGGAGATTCAGCGTCGGAAATTGATAAACATTGTAAACCCCACTAAACCCACATTTTGGTTGAGCTGCAGAAGAAACCGAATGCTGGATGTAGGCTTCGGGAACAGCTTCCTCATCATCTTCGCCCTGAAAGTAATGGAACTGAGGAACAGAATTCAAACTTTTGTGTTTCCACTGGTTTGGGAAAGAAGCTCCGCAGTCCGAAAACTTAACAGACTCCTCATAATTAGCTTCGAATGGATACTTTGATGTAATCGAAAGTCGTTGATGAGCACGGAGCGAGCCGACAAAGAGCAAACTTCGAGACTGGACTAAGGGGATTTGGACTTTGGACCCAGAGTTATTGCAATTGCGTACGAAATTTCTGAGAGAGGCTTTCGGAAAGAGACGAAAAAGAAGAAGCACCTGAAACCGACGGCGGCGCGAGCGAGGCTGATCTTCCGCCGGAGGGAAACTTTGATCAATAAGAGAGGTGCAGTCGTGAAGAGAACGAACACATGGTAAAATGAATAAATATTTAAGAAAACACTCCCTAAGCTATGTGAACTCGCTTAAATAAGAGCTTAAACTATGATTCGCTACTAAATGGCCCATTAACTAACACAATTAGGAGATTTTTACAATTGTTTTTTCTATAAATTCCCTGTAAAACTCCAGGTTAAACATGCAATCGAAAATCAAACATTAGAATCAATAAAGAGCGACTGTTGAATATAGTCAACTGCATTTTTTCTACTTATCATTTTGTCCACTCACTTTTCCAAAGTTTGGTCACTGGTATATACTACATGTGCCAACTTCCTTGCGGAGAAAGGTTGTCATGTGAACAAGTTTTAACAAACTTTCCATTGTTATCTACTACCTTGCCCCAAATTAATTACTCAATAATTTATGTATCTATATATTTTTTGAACGACAATAATTTTATTAAAATATTTAAAGTACAAAAACTCTAGCGAAATGTTAAAACAAACACTTAATAAAAATAAAGATCTCAATTCCCTTCTGAACAAACAAAAAAGCACAGAACAACCCCATCGCAAAGAAATAAAATTCTTTAATTTTTACATCCTTAGTTCACATAGAACTTTCAGACAATCCATATTGTTGAAGACCAATAAAAATTGCTCCAAAATCCCTCATTTGGCTCTTTACTCTCTAATTTTTGAAGTTCCATTGCAATATTCGCAGTTCATTCTTCAGTTTAATACAAGATCCAGAGTTCGAAACCCCCATTTTGATAGGTTTGAACACCTCATCATAAATCTCCAACGCTCGAAAGAACATCCCACAAATTTACTAACTTTATCCACTCGCCTCTTATCCTTATTTGAATTTTTTATCCTATTTGATTTCATTGATCCATTCGATCCACTAACCTAAAAAAATACTCCCTCTTCCTTTAACTTTGAATATGACAAATTACTATCTAAGGAGGATAACACAATTTTGACAGCAACAAACAAGTAAAGATCAGAGTTATTGAAGATCTGGATGCATCAGTGAAATTCGAATCATCCTACCATCAGGACTTATCATCGGACTGGCACTCCGATTCCGATTTCGACGAACGAGTCAACTCAGTGGATCAGGAAGAACTTTACCCGGAGGATTTAGAAGAAGATCGGTTCTCAAGGCAAAGTCTCAGAGAGCCGCCTCTTTTTTCGAAAGTTCACCTCAACAGCAGTAGCTTTTCAAAGGCTGTTGCAACATAGCAAAAAGAACAACCATAGTTGAGCCTTCCTATCCCTAAACCTCCGGCCTACACTACCCAAATCTCCTCACAAAGCCCAACCATTAAACCTTCGACACAATTTGATTCTATTACCTCCTTTGGGCCTTCTTTTGTGGACTGCACCATCTCCACAGGCCCAACCCAGACTTCATCTCCCTCCAAGTTGCAAGCTCCATTCGATTCCGAGATTACTCTTTCAGATCAACAGCGGCATAGAACCAGTTTCTACCGACGTCGCAACACGAAGACCTTCCTTCTTCGCAACCACGATTTACAACATCACCAACCTCGATAAAAAATGCCAACCCCGTCGTCGTCAAGAACGAACAGCGATTCATCAGAAGAAATGTCCTCGCCCAGATTCCTAGCTAGAAAACCTGCAAACCAAACCCTAAACCTCCCCACTCAGAAATTTAGAGAAGGAATCATCGCTACCTCAAGTCCCAGCATCTCGGAAAATGATTCAGTGGAGGAATCGAGAACTACTCTTCTGGGTGAAACATTGGGAATTCAATTCACCCATGCTGACAAAAACCTGACAGGACCAGGAGCCCGCCGCGATGAGGTAAACTAATTCCCTTCTTCTTCATCATCCTAGGATTCGATGTTTCTGCTTCCTTTTAAATGAAGATAGTTTCTATGAATGCTCGTGGCCTGGGTCAAAAGTGGAAACAAAAATGGACCCGCGATCTTGTTGGTAAGGAAAAGCTTGATTTGTTGGCTATTCAAGAAACAAAAACCATAGGCCTTACTACAATTCAGGCTAGATATCTTTGGGATTCAGATGACTTTCACTTCATTGCAAAAGATGTTGTTGGTAGATCAGGAGGTATTTTGTTGGTTATAGTCTGACTAGCTTTGCCCTGAAAAACTCTTATGTTGGAGATGGTTTTCTAGCAATTCAGGGCACTTTCATTCCAAATGGCCAAGAAATTCTCATGATCAACGTCTATGCCCCTCAGTCAGAACAAGACAAGAAGCATCTTTGGGAAAATCTGGTTCTTCTTATAAATTCTTTTGATGGTGCTATTTGTTGGTTGGGTGATTTTAATGTTGTAAGGTCAGAGGAAGAAAGAAAAGGTTCAACCTTCAACCAAAGAGAAGATCGTGATTTCAACCAATTTATCACTGCAACAGATTTGCAAGAAGTAAACTGTGTGGACAGAAAATTCACGTGGATAAACAAAGAAGGAAACAAGCTGAGCAAATTGGATAGAATTTTGTGCAACTCTCTATTCCTTGAAGGATGGCCAAATCTCTTCGTCAAATCATGCAATAGATTTATTTCCGATCATCTGCCCCTAATGATTCTTGATAAATCTGTCAACTTTGGCCCCAAACCTTTCCGCTGCAACAATGCTTGGCTCCTTTATCCTGAGTTTAAAGAAATCTTCTCCAAGTCTTGGTCCAAGCTCGACATCTATGGTCGTCCTGATTTTGTGCTAAAACGAAACTTCAGCTTATCAAGTCCTCCTCAAAGATTGGAGAAACAACAAAATTGGCTCAATTGAGGAAAAAATCAGCAACTTACAACAGTTGAAGGATTACTGGGATTTCCAAGCAGAATTAAAAGACCTGAATGAAGAAGAAATCATCAAAAGAATTGGTTGCTACAATGAGCTGATTCAAATGCAAAAAACTCATTCTAGCATGCTAATGCAAAAATCAAAGCTTAAGTGGGCTGCAGAGGGTGGTGAAAACACTAGAGTTTTTCATGCAGCTATCAAGAAAAGGGCCAGTCTAATTCAATCAAAGGTTTGACTATAAATGGAGTTTGGTCAGAAGATTCGAATTCAATCAAAGAATAGGTGGCTTCTTTTTTTGAGAATTTGTTCAAGGAACCAAACAAATCTAGACCGGTATTATCGAGCACGAAATTCAAGAAACTTCCTGAGTCGGCTCAATAAAATTTAACTGCTCCTTTCTCGGATTCTGAAATAAAAAAAAAGTGGTTTGGGATTGCGGTGGTGATAAATCCCCAGGTCCATATGGTATGACTTTCTCAATTATTAGAGATCAATGAGAGACTATTGGTGCAGATTTCATCCATGCTGTCAAGAATTTTGAAGCTACAGGAGATTTGGGTAAGGGTTGTAACCCCTCTTTCTTCACCCTTATACCAAAGACTCAAAATCCAACAAACCTGAAGGATTTTAGGCCAATAAGCCTGATTGGCTATCAATATAAGGTGATTTCAAAACTGTTGGAAGATCGTTTAAAGGCTGTAATACCACTTTTGATCAGCGAGACTCAGTCAGGATTCATAAAGGGGCGTCAAATTTTAGATGGTGTTCTCATAACCAATGAGGTGGTTCGTTTTGTCAAAAAATTCAAGAAGAAATCCATGCTCTTTAAAGTCGATTTCCGAAAGGCCTTTGACACGATCAGTTGGAATTATTTATCTTCCGTCATGTCGCAGATGAATATGGGGGAAAGATGGATGCGTTGGATAAAGGCGTGCTTACAGTCATCGACGGTTTCGGTGCTTGTTAACGGTTCTCCAACCAAGGAATTTCCAATGGAAAGAGGTTTACGCCAAGGATACCCTCTTTCCCCTTTTCTCTCCCTTCTAGCAGCTGAAGGTTTAAACATTATGATAGAAGAAGCTAAGGAGAGAGGGCTATATTCAGCTTTGGAAATTGGCAGTCCATCTGTTGGAATTTCACATATTCAATATGCAGATGATATTATTTTCTTCGGTCCGTGGCAAGGATCAAATATAAGAAATTTGCTGCGAATTTTGAAATGTTTCGGAAAAGTCTCGGGGTTGGAAATTAATTTGGAGAAAAGCATGTTATATGGTGTAGGGGTTCGGCCGCAAGATATTCAAGACATGGTTGGTCATTTTGGTTGTGCATCGTGTCACCTTCCATTCTTTCACCTCGGATTACCGGTTGGATCACACATGAAGTCAAGTTAAATCATGGGAAAAGTGGAAGAGAAATTCAGAAATAAACTCTCATCCTGGAATGCGAAAAACATATCGGCTGGAGGTCGTTTTATCCTTCTAAAATCAGTTTTATCAGCTCTACCTCTGTTCTTCTTCTCTTTGTTTCGTGCCCCAATGAGTGTTCTGAAAACCCTTGAAAAATTGAGAGCAAGATTCTTTTGGGGAGGGAATTTGGAAAATAGAGGGATTCATTGGGTGGTTTGGGATAAAATTGTAAGTAGAAAGGAGGATGGTGGTTTGGGCATAGGTAGCTTGAAGTTTAAAAACTGGTCGCTCTTATGCAAATGGTGGTGGAGGTTTAGGGAAGATAAAAATGTCTCGGGTTACATCTAAAGTTTTAAAACTAATCATTTATACACCCTCTCAACAATTAGAAACTTAAAAAAATTACCTTAATGTTTCAAACAACCCTACAAACCCACAGCCCATCCTGCAGCCGCCACCGCATTGCTGGGCCGATGTCACCAAACACGGTGGAAACCACTGGAAAACGCTGGGAATGTTCTTGGTCGGCCGCCCGAACCTCCAATTTGCCGTAAATTGCAACCGGCTTTAAATCGTGAACCCTAGGCCGCTATTCGCGAGCCCACTGCTGCGATTCGCAGCCTTAGGCTCAAAACCGCGGCCTAGGTTTGGGGGGAAATCGTTAGTGTCGGGCGAGAGTTGAAAGATATAGGCATTGACTTTGCAAAATCTTTCCATAAAAAAAGTGGGTAATGGGGAAAACACCTTCTTTTGGACGGATACTTGGGTAGGTAACTCACCTTTAAAAAGTTTATTCTCTAGATTAGTGAGACTAGATTTGGATCCAGTTTGCAAAGTTGCAGATAGAGGTGCTCGGGATGATGATTCTCGGGGATGAGTTTGAAATTGGAGGAGAGATCCAAGAGGGAGGGAGGAAGGCGAATTCAAAGAGATGCAAAAACTTTTATCTAACACCATCTTAAGTGCAGGTTCAGAAGATTCTTGGCAATGGTCTCTTGATCCAAATAGGTTTTCTCTGTTTCAAAGTTGAACACTATTCTCGTTGATATTGCTTCTTCAGCAACCAACGATACTCAGTGTATTTCTTGGTGTTCCTGGGTCCCCAAAAAATTTCAAATCTGCTGCTGGAAAGCTATTCAAGACAGATTACCAACAAAGGAGCAACTTCTTTTGAGGAATGTTCACCTCACCCCAGTAGGATGCGATAGATGTGACTCCTCATCCTTGGAGTCCTTAGATCATGTGTTGATTTGGTGCCCGTTTGCTGTTGAAATCTGGCAGTTGATTTTTTCTTGGTGCCAAACAGGTCAATTTCGTGGTCTTGACGTTTCTAATCTGCTTGCGGATATTAGAGGAAACAGGTGGTCTCGAAATCAGAATTTTGGGTGGTTGACAATTCGATTCATTACGGTTTTGGTCATTTGGAAGGAGAGGAACAATATTGTCCATGAAGGTCAAGCTAACTCATCCATTCACATCTTTGATTCTGTGCAATATCTTTCCTTCCTTTGGATTACAAGTAGGTGGAAAGGCAACAAGCTAACTTTGTGCAATTGGCTACTCAACCCTCTTGGAGCAATCGGTAACTGCACTTAATAGGCCTTATTTTCAGTTCTCTTTTCTTCAGTTTTTGGAAGGTGGTCTCGCTATCTCGTTTTGGTGCTCTTCAGCCTGTTGTAAGCTTCATTAGCACTCGACTTTTATTTTTCTTTTGACCTTTGTTTTTTGACTTTTCTTCCTTTCCTCAAGGGAGCAAAGTCATCATCGTTTAATATATTTTTCTTGCAATTCAAAAAAAAGTGAAGTGAACTTCCGCCGCAATTCCGGGCCCATTAGTGCATCATGTATCAATCATTGATAGTTATTCAAGTATACATCTATTATTAATTTATAAAAACGAAGCATACAGAGGGATGTTTTTGTCTTTTCCTTTTTAGAGAATTCTCATGACGACACGTGTCCCTTTATTTTAGGAGTGTAGTATAGTTGAAATGGCATTTTTCATAAATATAAACTAGGGGTAAGGACAGTTAAGTAATAGAAAATGAACTAATCTGTTGCAACAAATCCGGATACAATCTGTGATTAGTTTAAATCCGCACGAAAATTTAAAATTCGAAATTCAATAATCAAATTTCGAAACTTTAAATTTCCCTCCAAAATTTTAAATTTCGAAATCAAATTTCGAACTGAAAATCTGAAGCGGGAAAAAAAACGTATTTCGAAATCTTTGGATGACCTAGATGTTCTACTATAAATACAACATTTCGGATCTCATCTCTACAGCAACAACAATCAGAGGTGAGACAAAACAATGTCACAAGGAGCATCTCAACATTCCATAAGCCGGCGGCTGAGCGAGTTGGTTGATCAACATGAGCTTCTATACAACAAGATCGAGCTGATCCACACAGAGGTAATTTCTCATATACGATCAAGTATGTTCAATCTACACAACAACGTATAAATAATAAATACCAATGTTGCAGGTTGTTAATATTCGCTGCAGACAGATGTGAATCTTCATATTATAACAAATTAAGCAGCTATTGTTTGAATTCAGGCTTCTCAATAGTCGTTTTGGGATATTTTCGGATTAATGGGTCGGCAAGGCATGAACTGCGTAATATTTTTTTAGGATATTAGTGATATTTAGGATATTTAGGATATTGTTTTGGGATATTTTATTTTCGGATATCTAGGATATTTAGGATATGATTTGTTCTAGGATATCTAGGATATGATTTGTTATGAGATATTTTATTCCAGATCATCAAATTGGTTATAATAATTATCTCACATGCGAAATCTAATTAATAAAAGTGTTTTACACGAAGTACACTTCCTACTCATGTATAGCCTTATTTAATGTATCAACTACTCAGCGACTCAGAGTCAGTACAGCCAGCAAACTCTGTGCGCATCAAATAGGTCCAACTACTCAGCGAAAGTATGTATCAACTATACCAACCTAATTCTTATGATTCATCATTAACTGCTTTAAAACAACAATTAATCTTCCTTGCAGATGCACGATTTCTCGATTTGCAATGTTGATGTTCTTTCAGATCTAACAAAAGAACTGAAGTACGAGCGACCAATTTACTGTCCCAAATTAAGTGACAGTGGCTTTTTTATGGGCAAGGTTCTTCTACGAGAGACCCCAAACGATCGACCCATAGGAATTGTTTCACAAGGAGGATTACGGACAAGAAAAGAAGTCAATGAGGAGCTGCGAGAGCCGGAATTGATTACTTGACTGTAATGCACGATGTGGCCCTTCACGATGTGAATTACGAAGCTCTTCAATTTTGGAAAACAGAATACGTGAAGTTGGAACAGACATTGAATGAAACAGTAACAGAGAAGTTCGAACTTATGCGATGATCGGAGAGTTGACAAAACGCAATTTGGCACTCGGAGGCGAGAGATTAGTGATTTGAATAACTAAGTTAAAAGTTGTTAGCTCGGAAAGGCGGAATACTACTGTCTTAACCGAATTTTTATCTCAAGATTGTAATTTTTTTCTTCTCAATAAAGAATACCAATGTGTTCCACGAATTTTAACTAATGAGATATGTTTTACATTTCTAATGATCAAACAATATTTTAATTAAAACAGTTTATGAAAATTATTTAATACGTTTGTTGATAAAACAACATTCTAAATATATTTTCGCCATCCAATTTGATGTTGAAAACATTAATTGTTTTGATTTAAATACAGTTTTGAATATATCATAACAGGGAGAATATAAGCATGCAATAAACAAAAATGCAAATTATACGAACAATTTTGCTATGTTCGATAGAAATGAATTTGAAAATGTACATTTTTTCAAAAGAAAATAGCGATTTAAATTATTTACTTAACACGTTTTATTATTATTATAAAATACATTATATCAAAAAAACATACTAAAAATAATTTCTATATCAAAACTTGATGTTGAAAATGTTTTAAGTAAATCATGTTGAAAATGTTTTAAGTAAATCATGTTGAAAATGTTACATTTATTCAAAAGTAAATAGCGACTGTAAATTATTTAATTAACACGATTTATGATAACATTTTATGAAAACAATCATTCTAAAAATACCTACGCAATCATGTTGAAAATGTTTGCGTTTTTCATTCTTTATCTATTTTATAATTATCATTATATTTGTTTGATTAAATATATTTTTCTATGCAGATAAGAAATTTTCGATGCAATGTTATGATATTGTGTGTCAAGGAGGATTATCCCCTTTGGTACTTAGCATGTCGTTTGTGCTCTCGAAAAGTGTTCGGCAGTGCTGATTTTTACTATAAATCGTGCAATTCAACGATTCGTTGATCGTTCATCGGTAAGCTTTCATTGGTTAACATGTGTATTATAATTTCACAAGCAGACATTGGATTGAACTTATCTGCGAGTGACACTTTTTAATATTTGTGTTAGATATAAAGTTGAGATGATAGTTGGTGACCATACAGCGAATCAAAGTTTGTTATGTTTGATAATGTGGCAACTCGCCTTTTCCATTGTGATGCGCAAACATTTGCGAGCTACGAAAAAAGGGCAAGTCGTATATTTTACGATGTTTGATATTATGATCTTAATGGTCTCATGATAACTTCAATTGTACACACACACACACACACACACACACAATATATATATATATATATATATATATATATATATATATTTGTGCAGAACGATGGACGAAATAAATTGGATAAGATACTTGAAAGTGTCAAAGCGATGAAGCTCTCCTTTGATATCAAAGTGACTGATTTTAATATTACAAATAAACGATCGGGGTTTACGGTCACGACATACTCTGAAATAGATTTTGCATCTGAGAGTCGGGAGATAATAGAAATCATCAGAGAGGTATGCTATGCCACATTACCTATTTTAGTTGGATGTGTTTTTGTATATGATTTATTTTCTAAATGCGTATATAAACTTAATTATCTTTCTGAATGCAGCGACATTTACGGGTAAATTAATACCGCCTCTTAAACGATTAGCAGATCAAGATGATAGAAGTGGTGATAACACATCAAAAAGGTATTCGGTATTTTGAATGTTTATGGTTAATTAACTTTATTACATTGATGTAATATTGTTTACTAATTTATTTGTCTACGTTTATAGTTGCCTGGTTGTTGTAGAGACCGGAAGTTGCAGTAATACGTCTAATAACAATAAGGGGAATGACGCTGATGTGCGTTATGTTAACACCGATATAGATGACACGTACGTACATATATTTATGAACTATTACTGATTGAAGATATTTCAATATTTAATTGATTTTTTTGTGACATATATTTCTAGATTGGAGCTGCATCAACACTCGATATATTCTATCACAAATTCGGATGAGGCTATTCTGATGGCCGATGTGATGATGATCGTAGATTTAACCTTTTGAGTCACTATTGCGCTTTACTTTGCTTTGGTGATAAACATGTAACATTGTTTGATTTTTTATAATAATATTTCATTTGATGTTTAAACATGACTTACAATGATTTTTGTGTTCTGTTTGATGACATTTGTTGTTTTATTCTAATTCTTACCTATGACTTTTGTTACCGTGGTTTGGTTAATTAGAAAATTATAAAATTATTATAATATTTACTATAATTTGCATTTTATTCTTTTTTTCCGTCCCGAATGAGGGGTACAAGCTAGTTTACATATATTTTAGTATTTCCGATGAATGAATTGGAAAACCTCACAATGGTCGGTAAAGAATTAGAAAAAATGCTAATTAATCAATTGATCAGGCCATCGAATCTATTCGAGAACAATCTTAAAGGTTAAAAATAAAACTATACAAGCTTTCCTTTTTCTCTTTAATTTTTCAATTATTCTCTACGGAGATATCCAATTTTCAAACATATAGATTATCAAAGCTGTTAGAAGATTTTCTCAACGTCACACAATTGCTATTCTGTCAATAGTAATATATATATATATATATATATATATATATATATATATATATATATATATTTCTGCTTTTTTTTGTCATTGTTTATCTTAGTTTTAATTTGAGTCAAACATTGCAACACAAAACGCGAAAAACAATTCACTTAATTTTTCAGAGATAAAAGGATTATATAAATGTAGAAGAATATAAATAAGCTCGAAAATGGCGTATATCAGGATGAAAATGTACTAATAAAGTAACTCAACAACATTATTAGGCTCCCTTAAGCCTCGAAAGCTGATGAAAATTCATAGGTCGGTAAATTTCACTCGTTTGTTATAGTTCAATCACTGCTTGTATTTCTTTTGGTTAAATTATTGTTTGGTACCCTGAACTATGACTCGAGAAGCAAACAAGGGTTTGGAAAAAAAAAATTCTACAAGGAATGGCCCAAAGAATTACTTCGGGGCAGATAAGGGCCTGGAATCGGCCAACTCGGCACATGAACTTAAGGGTGTAATTCGGGTCAACCCGACCAAATTCGGGTCGGGTTAACCCGAACCCGAATTCTATTTACACCTACAAATTGATCCAAAACTGGCCCAAACATTTTTTGGGTCGGGTCAGCCCGAACCCGAATTTATGCATTATAAAGACATGCATTATGGGTTTCTACAACAATTTGTTAAAGTAATTATGCAAGTGAAGAGTGTAATTGTTTTTATTTGTAGAGTACAAATAATTTTTAGTGAGAATTCAGGTTTCGGGCCGGGCAAAGAAATTTTGGGTTAAACTCGACCCTAACTCGGAATTTGGGTAAAAAGTCGGGTCCGGATTACCCAGAGTCATTTTCTCCTAACCCAACAATTTCGGTTCGGGTTGCGGGTTTTGCTTACACCCCTACGTGAACTCATGTGGTCAAATGGATCATGTATTTGACGTTTTCCACTCCTTGTTGCCTAACCAAAACTAACGGTCAACGTATCAAGATTTTTATGTTAGTTTTTAAAGTTCCTTCCTTTCTGCCAAAATTGAATTAATATTTACGAACTGACAAGAATCAACAACCAATTCTTAATCAACCCATGGCGTTCGATTCAATTCGGCTGGGAGCTAAAAGAATCATCAATGTTATTTATCACCCGGGTGATTTTTCACCCACCTAAAACACTTGAAAAATAGAGGATAGATATGTAATTGTCTAATTAGTTGGGCTTGGGCTTCCAAATTACCTTATAGATAAGTCATTTGAACAAGTGGGTGAAAAATCACCCGAGTGATGATTAACATGGTTGTAAAAGACATCAATGTTATTTATGAAATCAGAATTAATAAATAAAAAAATCGAAGCAGCAGAGCTTCATCGTGATCTCTTTATCCTTCATCTTCTCCACCCTTGCCACCACCTCCTCAGATCGATTCTCTTCTTCGCCACTGCCTTGCAACAAACTAGCCTCAATCTTAGCAGCTACATGATCTCTGCTCTGCTACTCGACCCACAGCCCAACTCCAAGTCGTCGCCATCTCATCTTCGAGTTTATGTGCCTCAACGTCGTTAGATCTAAGATGAAAGCGATGAGATGGATTGGGAAAGGGAGGTGAGATTTGGGCTGAGAAAAGGAAGAAATCGGCTTAAAGTTTGGATTCCATGCTACAGATCGAGCTAGGTAGAGGAAGGGCTAATAAGCTGTAAAGTGGTGGGAGTGGCAGATGTGACGCTGGCGGAGGCGGATCTTCTTCAGGGGATCGCGAAGCCGACGGTGATCAACGACACGGTGGGCTCCGTCGTGACATGTGCGAACGTCGAGAAGATCCCAGGTCTGAACAATCTGGGAGTCTCAATGTCGCAGATTGAATTCTTATCCGGGGGGCTGAATCCGCAGCACACTCATCCACGCGCCACTGAGATCATCTTCATGCTGGAGGGCGAGCTGAACGTCGGGTTCATCACGACGGCGAACAAGCTGTTCACGAAGAAGTTGAAGAAATGGGATGTGTTTGTTTTCCCCAAAGGGCTGGCCCATGCGATCGATCCAGGACTAGGCCTCAACTTTTAAAAAGTGACAATCTAGTCACTCCATTCATTTAAAATTTATCGTTGGTTAAAGAATGTTCAAATTAAACAGAAAAAGGTTACCAACTAACATCACGTGACACTATGTGCCGAGTTGGCCAATTCCAAGCCCTTATCTGTCCCGAAGTAATAGTTTGGGTCATTCTTTGTCCAATTTTTTTTTCCAGGTCCTTGTTTGCCCCTCAAGTTATAGTTCAGGGTACCAAAGAACAATTTAATCTTAATTTTCCATTTTCATAAAACTTTTGTATGTTAATTGTGAGACATGAGATGGATTAATTATAATATATTTCTCTTATTCAATTTTATTAGTACTTTATATATTTCACTTGATTTTCTAGCTGAGTTATGCTTTTGCAGTTGTGGTAAAACTAATTCTTTAAGAAACATTTTCAGCTGAAAATGTCCTACGACCCCCTGCTACCTCTTATAAGCTATTGTGCAGTGTCCCTCCCTCATCAAGTAATTAATTAGTTCATGCATGTAATTAATATGCATATTTATAGAATTTTGGCGACGAAAATAAAAAATTAAACTACTATATTCCCCCGACACAGCTAAAAAATACTATTACAGCAATAAAAAATATAATACAACTAATAATTTTTATGTTTCTTCCAACTTTCCAAGCCTTAAAAGATGAGTGAGTGGAAACAAAAACCCTGTGGGCCTAAAATAACTAAGAAACTAAAATTTAAATTAAAACAAAGGGAAGAAGAAGCTCTAGGGGGAAATTAAATATTTAAAAAGAAAAAAATAAGATGGCTGATTATCATGGAGAGCTAGCTGATCAAGAACAAGAAAAAGTATAAACAAGCCACAACGAAAACCAAAAATATAAAGAAGAAGAAGAAGAAGAAGAAGAAGAAGAAGAAGAAGAAGAAGAAGAAGAAGAAGAAGAAGAAGAAGCTTAGTTTATTTACAAGAGAAGCTTCTATGGAGTATATATGAGTAGAAATTTTATATGGATAAACAAGAAAAAGGAAATGAACCCCGACCAACAAAACACATAATTAACCCAGAAAAAAAAGACAAAAACCTGTTGAAAATTCCTACAAGACCACCGAACTGGTCGAACATAGTTTCATGATTTTCGCGTTGGCCTGTTCTGTTTCTTCGACGACCATTTCCCCGACGGAGCCCCCTTCGGTTTCCCGAAAACGGCGCAGAATCCGCAAGCCTGAACCTTTGGCGACGGAGGGTCGGCGTCGCTGCCAACGAACTCCGCCTTCACCGGCGTCCGATACATGTGCTTCCCGCCGTCCGATCGGCTGCGGCGCATGACAGCATCGGAACCTCCGCCGGGAACATGATCTTTGGTTGTCGTCGTCTTCAACTCGCCGGATAGGAACTTGTCGTCCCAGATCAAGCCGGAGGAGCCTTGTCTCCTAAACGACGTCGTCGACCTCTGCAACGCCGTCATGTCCATCTATCTTCCCGGAAAGCAGGCGTGGATTAATATGTCAGCAGCGCAGCTTCTTGCTTCCGGCAAAGTCTAAGGGCGTTTGAGTTTTTGAGGACTCAAGGAGTCTCTCTCTCTCTCTCTCTCTCTCTCTCTATTTGTTGTGTTTGTTTTTCTTGTCCAAGTTGCGGCATTTAATTAGAGATATATAAGAGAGCAACAGATGGAAAATGACAAATGAGGAATATAGGGGAAGTTTGTGAAACGGTATCTAGGGAAGGATATTTCCGGGATTTCCTACCGGATCAGGCAATGTTTTGATTTAGGTAAATGGGTCAATTCGTCACGAGTTCAACATTTGAAGTTGAGAAAACCCTATTTAACAATCATAATAGTTTATCCAAATTATTAGTTATTTTAAAAGTTACTGTTAGATAGACTCTCTTTTTTACTGAACAGCTTAGATAGAGTGCATACATTATATACTAGTGATATTGTTGAAATGATTTGTACATTTGACTATTGATTTTATGTGACTAAAAAATTTACTATAAATTTTTAAAGATATTTTAAAACTACTAACATTAAAGTATCATTCGCATATAAATTGTTGAACATTTATATAAAAAATTAAATGTATTGTCGAGATCTTTTGAGATCCGAAGGAGCTCACGTATACTACTCCCTCCGTCCGCCAATAATTGATACATTTGACTTTAATGTTTCAAGATTCAATGTTTGACTCAAATTTTAATAAATATAAATAATGAAAAAAAATCTAAAAAATATATATTTAGAAAATTTATACTTATAATTATGATACACATATGAATTATTTAATTTTAAATGTCTAAATATTTATGAAAAAAATCATAAATTAAATTATGAAACAGTCAAAATAAATGTATCAATTAATGACGGACTGGGGAGTATTACAATTGGCTGATGAAGTTGAAATAAATGAAATGTTATGCCCGGAATTGAAATAATATCCAAACGTTAGTGACTGGCCGGACTTTTTGTGGTTTTTCCCCATAGCCTGCGTTAATTCGTGGCCCAGTCAGTCCTTGAAAGACGACTGCGCCCCCAACGCGTTTGCCAACTCGCCCTCAACCTTCCAACTTCCAAGCAATTAGTGCAACACTTTATAACAATGGTTGTTTATTCAATAACCAATTATTCTCATGTACAATAATTGTCTACTCAATTATTTTTAAAATTCTTAGATTATAAATACGTGAATGCATTCTAAAAATCATTTTCAACATAACATGTCTCTTTTATCATGTTGGATAAAGAAACGTTTTTTTAAAACAAAACAAAAATACTCGTATTAATTACTTTATTAGAAAAAGAGAGAGTATTTCTGAGAGTATTAGCAAACTAAGGTTAAGTATTTCGTGATATCGACTTTAAGGAGAAATCAGTAAAATTACAAGTAAAAAATTTATTTTAAATAAGAATTGACTACCATGGTCAAGTTCATCTTTTATGGCACTAGCTTGGTCAAGTTTATCTTCACTTCAGGCAAAAAAGCAAATATACCTACCTTAATGTATTTAGCTCAACCAAGTGAAACTTTCAACAGAGAATATAAAAAAGGAGTTATTAATCTTTTAGAGTTTAAAGGTTCGACCAATTCCTCATATAAGGTCAAATATAGACAGCTGCTTCAGAAGAGAAGACATGAATAATCAATCACAAAACAACATAAAACATCTTAACTACACCTATCACTCTATTCCAATTCTCAGGTAGGTACTACTAATACTATCATCATTTTAACAAATTTTATCCTGAATTATAAACAAAACCTATTTCCCCCCAAGGACTCTTCTCACTATTGTTTGAAATCCAACAAGCATCAAAGTATTCACAGTTCCAATAGTCCAAAGTGTTTCAGCAGAGCTGCCCTCAGCTGTCATCATCAGGTGAAGCAATATCTGGTAATTCTGTTAAAGAAACATGTCTATTTTTCTAGTAGTAATTCCTCATGGAGTGACAGCATACAGGAGACGAGAATTGAATACATAACAAAGAAGCATTCCCTAAAAAAGAAAACAAGAATCTAACGAAACCACTTACTTCTGTGGCTGCTACTGGTTCCATCCTCGATCAATTCTGACCTCTTCTTCTCTTTCAGGAGCTCACTCAGTGGTTTCGGGCCCTGAAAATCTGTAAACCTTATTTCACTAGCGTGCTGCATCTCATAATTAGTATCTTCACATTTCTTCTTCTCTTCTTTAATCTGAGCAAGGGTCTTTGGTCCACTGAAAGTTGTAGGCCACTGATGAGCACTTTTCCTCTCCTTTGATGTCCTTTTCCTTGAAACCTCTAAAGGAAGGGGCCGCCTCCTAGGCAACCTTTTTTCGCTGTGATATTGTTTAGAGTTATAATACTCCACATGCCTGAGTGAATGCCTCCTGTAACCTCTATGCAAAAGACTGCTATGATCATCACGTGAATCAACATACCTTTTCATATTATATGTCAATCTTGCACACAACCTTCCATGTCCACGCAGCTTGTCAGTTTTACCTATCGGACTTCTAGAAGATCCATTCATTATTGATGAGAATCTAACTCGATGATCATCGAATCCTCTGTCTCTCCTCAATCGATATCTAAGATCCATCCTATGCCGCCGTCCTCCAGCTGGAAGTCGAAATGGTGAGAGTGTATTTCTCGCAGAAATCGATCTTCTTTCTCGCACATGGTTTTCGGGTTCTACAATTTCAAAAACTAATCCATTATCTATGTGCTCACATGTACTAATCACATCCCTTTCATACAAAAGGCCAGATTCAGAATTCAGGATCTCAATATTATCTTCATGATCAAAATCATAGCCCAATATGTGTTCTGTGCACTCTGTATCGTAGGCTGGCAAATGATCTTCAGGATCATCCTCACTAACTAAATTCTCTGATCTATCATCAACAAGGACATCTAGGTCTGTCGAAGACTCCCATTGCTCTTCAGCATCAACAGGGTCTACTGCTTCATCCATTTGAAAGAGGTCTGCGCATGGCTGATTCATGGTTAGAGCAATGCCTTCAGCTTCAGGCAAAGAGCCCGACCTTAGGGGTAAAGATTCATCAGATTCAGATCCAAGCACTTCTGAAGGGATTGACGGCTTTGATGATTGAAGTAATGCCTGTTGGGTATCCTTGGGTTTACTGATCATCTTCATGACTGGTATCAGCTCAGTTTCAGTTGCACAAGGAACGGTATCTGTTTGTTCTAGTCCCATGTCTTTAGAAGCACATGTCTTATTTACTGAGGGGAGGCCGGTAATTGACGTTGAAGGTTTTGCAGCAGATTCACTCCCATCAGGACCATGCATAAAGGAGCATTTATCACCTTTGTAGCAAAAACCATTGAAGTAAAAGTAACAAGGGATCTTAGTCTTGTTCATTGATGAAGCAGATTCAGGTTGAACCTCTGTGAATTCAGATGACACTTGAGTATGCCCTTCCAATGGCTGTAAAAAGAAAAGGAGGAAAAGCTCACATAACTGAGTGAGTGGCCAGCTAACTAAACTGATTATATCTCCAAAGCCAAGAATCTAATCAGTAATAATTAAATTGCAAAAGCACATGGAAGCCCAAGGCAAAAATTCAAGCTGGAAATGGGATGCCCGTTCAACACATTGATGCTAAGTAAAAAGATCAGATTACAAAGCAAACAGACCAAGCAACAAACAATGCAGAAACAAACTTACGGGATGCCTGAAAGCACAGGCTGGATTAAAACAGCTCCCAGCCAACCAGTACCAGCAGTCTCTGGGGTTAAGCCTAGCTGTCTCACTGTGCCGAAATTCACACTCCATTCCCTGAAAAAGTCACAGCCAAAGCAAGATTGATCATCCAATTTACAGTACATGGCTCATCAACCAAAATAATTTTCCAAACAACATGCAATCGTCCAAAAGCAAAGAATCAAAATGCATATCCATCATGGACAATGAAACACTCGTCCGAAACATGGCTCATCAACCACGATTCCATCATCTACATGAACCACATTATCCGAGAAAAACCCACCAAGAAAACAACATGCCTAACTCATAAAATAGAACCCAACCCAGAAACATTACAGACCTCCGCCGTCAGGAAACCCTAATGTCATTCTAAAACATGCATAAAAAAACAATCGGAAGTCGATTAGAGAAAAATAATACAAGAAAAGAAAAACTCAGACACAAACAGAAGCAGAAAAGCAGGATCAAGGATTAAGGGAAAAGAGAATGGACAAAGATGACGGCGCGAGTACCTTCCGGCATGTGAGAGGAGAGGCGAGAAAGTAGACGCAGTCTGTATTGCTCTTGACCAAATCATCCTCCATGATCGACGGTAGAGCAAGAGCGGCAACCAGAAAATCTCAGAAGCAATCGAGCGAGAGGGGAATCGGGAAAAGGAAGAGGCGGGTTCTCCAATTCGACATTGCCGCTTCACATTCTTAGGGGGAAAAGGAAGGAAGGAAGGAAGGTTTGTAATAATCAATCAGTGGGGACTGGACTGGGCTGGAGAGTGGGGGGGATGTGAATTGCGAAACTACAAAAGAGGATGATGCGTTTGGCCTTTTCGGGGAAACTATGAAGGGCTTCTCGTAAACAGTTGATTTCGCCTCTTAACTTTTTGGTATTTTTCAAATTGGTCCTACACAAACAAACAACATTAATGGGTGTTAATAATCTTTTTTTTTTGAACGGCTAAGATGATCATCATATTGGTGTTTTTTGTGGTGAGAGAGGTGAAGAGGAGATAAATGTTAATGTTAAACCGTATTTAAACCTATAAACTTTATTGATTTATTATGCATACAACTTTAAGCTTATATAGGCTTATAAAAAACCAAATCCTAATTGATATAGGAATCCTAAAATAATATTAATCCTAATTCTTATTGCTAAAGACTTATGACTTAACTAATTCTCCTAAATAAACTAAATAGTAATAATAATAGAAATCCTAGAAAATAGCTGCAGCGTACAATGACAAGACCTAATTAAATACTAAAATATATGCTAAAGAAACAAAATAGGTAGCTTCAGAAGCACATCTCAACACATCATATATATAAAAAGAGAAGAGCAAAGAGACCCTCAAGTTGAAGAAGGCTAAAAAAACACGCATAACAAAACACAACACCAAAAAACACAGTACAAGATCATCTCAGCAGCCCTTTAAGCAATCTCAAGATTCAAGAACGTCTAGATAAGAGAAGTAGTGTCAATAACCACCTATCTCGACTCGTGGGTGTCTATTTACCACATATGTGGAAAAACACACACCATGAAAATGTCAAATTTACCCTCTTAATAAATCTCTATGAAGGGTGTTTTAGTCTTTTAGTTTATTAGGTTAGTTAGTTAAGTTAGTTAATTAGTAGTACATTTAGGTAGGTATTTTTCCACATATGTGGTAAATAAACGGACTCTCCCGACTCACTTGAAAATAAAATATGGTTGAAGCTCTCCAAGTTTATGCAAACATTACCAAGTGGCTCTCCAAATTGCCCAAACAATAACTAGAATGATCTCATACCACACCGTTCTTAATTTAAAATTTGTCCGTTTGCTAATAATAGTGTTTAGATTATTTTTAATTCAAATTTGGTAAATATTTCAGGTTTGTGGCATACTTTTGTATATCAGTTGTTATGATTTGATTTATTCATTTGATTTAATTTAATGACTCAAGCTTACCCAATTTAAAGTTTGTTTAAAGGTTTGATCATGCTTTTCTTCAAGACCAATTGTGGTGCAGGTGCAAATGAGATCAATAATGCTTTTCTTCAACTCTTTGTTGGATATGTACCAAGTTATTATTAATATGTTGGATATTTTGGTATTTTAAAATGTTGGATATTTGAATATTTAGATTGCAATGTTTTTAGAGAATTCTTCATTTTTACTAAGTTTTTTTAGTAATTCCTTTTAGAATGTTGAATATTTTGACGTTATTATGTATGTCTTGATATTATAATTGATGTTTAGGTATTTATAATAGATTGGGTAATGACATGGATAGAAAATTGTGGATATCCGAGGATAGTTGAGGTAGGTGTCAAATCCTAACCGTAAAATAAATAACCGCAATCCGCAGATAGTAGAAACACCATAGATTACGATTAGCGGCTTTACCCCACCGCGGATTATCCACACCATGGTCATGCTTAAGTGCGACAATGCTATGGCGTAAAGGACGGAAGGGCAATGATGTAGCTAGGTTGCATGGTAGGTGGTGGGGCTGCATTGTTGGTGGTATGTAGAGAGAGGGTAAAAATGGAAATGTTTAAAACTAGTATGATAGATTAGTTAGGGATAAGACAGTAAGTGATTTAATCGATAATTTAACAAAAATTTAAATAATGTTAACATTTAGTAGTATTTGTATGTTATGCCAAACATTATAATTTTTTTTAAAGAATTCCGAAAATGCTGTGACAAAGTATCATGAAAGTGATAATTACCCAAATTGGGAAAAAAAAATTAGTGAAAAGTCAGATGTGGTACTGAATTGAATAATTTTCAAACAGAGGGCCTTTAAAGCACACCATTGCAGCGCCCCGAGTCTACCTTCTCCCCTCTCGTGTATGGACACTGCGTCCAATTGCGTCATCGTTAATCTCGTCGTCGAGCCACGGACCCGATCGGCACGTCAGATCTCGGATCTTCTTCCTCCAACTCTAATTCCTCCGGCCCTTCTTCGCGCAGACGCCGATGGCTCGTCCATGAAAGATCCGAGTCCAGCTCTGCAACAATTCTTCGCTATCAATAGGCGAATATCACCAGATCCGAGAAGGCGATTGTTCGTTGACAGGCGGCGATCGGGAGCTTCGATGTCGAGCACGACGTCGAAGGAGAAGTTCGATTCGGCTACGAAGGATCCGGAGAAACCGCCGTCAAAATTGCCGCCTCCGCCCCCGCCAGAGAAGCCGGAGCCAGGGGATTGCTGCGGGAGCGGATGCGTCCGATGCGTTTGGGATGTGTATTACGAAGAGCTCGACGCTTATAACAAGCTTTATCATGACCCAGCTTCTGATCAGGATTCTAATTCCAAGAACTGAATTGGACTCTTGATAATTGCTAATTATCAGAAATCAATTTTTTTGGGAAGATGATTAGATTAGAAATTGTTTATAGTTGTTTTCGATCCATGAGGTCGATTAGCATTGCTGTATGATTATTGTTCGCTGCATTTGTACAATGCATTGACTTGCTAGATACTCCATCTATTATCAAGTTTTATTGTCTCCCATGTACCTGAGCTCACTCTGTAAACCAGAAACCCCTGTATCATTCATAATTTCATACACACAACTGTGCAGACACCCAATGCAAGGTTACCAATGGCTATGATGAGTTGCATGAATCAGAATTTGTAAACCATTTGCTCAGTGTATCCCAGTTCTTTGAGTATCCCGGTAAGCTGTAAGAAAGATACATTTAAAAGACCAAGACAAAAGTAAGCACTCGCAAACGCAGATCTTATTCCAAAAAATGGAAAACAATAACTATTTATTACTCACAAGATATATGTGATTAGTACTCTATAAAATAAAGTTGAGAGGGAAGCATCTCATACCTCTCCTTGATTTTTGTTATCAACCTTGTCACCAGATACATGTTTCATCATTCCAGGAGGACCGCATACCTGAAGTTAAAATCTCGTCAAGTTGGGAAACTGGATAATAGTACTCCCTCTGTCTCAAATGTGTTGTCACTTTCTCTTTGCAATTTACAAAGGGAAGGGGACAATCCATTTGGGGCAGAGGTAGTAATTCATAAGTTCGGATATCATTTCAATGAAGACCTCTGTGCCACACGTAATAGTTTGCAGCAGATGAGTTATATACCAAGAGGAACAGAAATGAGCATGGTCGTAGTGGTACAAGGGCTTTACATTCCGATTTTACTCACAAGAATAAGAATTTCATCACTGGGATTCGGCAAGCCTTTTACAACCACCTCTTTCGATACATGGCCAGTACCTCCATTCCAGTTCTTGGCTGGGTTATCGACAATGTAGAATACCTACAGGTTTTTCAAGAAGGGAAATCTTTTACCAATAGTTAGTCATGAAAGAAACAGCCTATCTGATAACACATGCGTGCTATTGTAGTCGATACCTTGAAATTTGGGTGGCTAGCTTGCAACAGATCAAGCTTTTGCTTGAGTAATATATCATCCGGTGAGACATTGGCATAGATTAATGATACCTTCCAAACAAAAGTTGAGACAATGATATTGCAGGGTCAGTAATCTGTGAATCAATGACAATCTGTGACAAACCAAAAACACAAGGGAATTACAGAGTTCATTTAGTAACACCTGAGTATGGTCATCAGGATTTTTCAATATAGCATCGATAACCTGAAGCATTGGAGTTATACCTGTACCACCTGCAATCTAGAATACACGATTTGTGGAGTTAAAGAGATAATTCAAGAAGTTAGGATAAATCAGATGCATAATCCGACTCTTAGAAGCTAGTCCAATTAGATTGAGAATGCACATTGAAATGAGACCGGAGATAGATGCATTCATCATGCCATTTCTAAAACATCTTCAAATAAAACTAGAAGTCGTGCCAGACTGCCAGTGCCACAAATTTATAATCAGCGTGTCAGCATGATTTATTTATACTCCTATAAAGCAAGCATATGTTTACAAAAGATAACATATCAAATTGTGTGCAAGCTACCAGTTTTTTCACACCCTAGAGAGTTCTTTTAAAAGTTGAAGGCTTGAAGCTATTAGTCCGTTAATTCATTGAGGACGCACTGTTAGGAAAACTATTCTTTGCTGGTCTACATAACTAACCATTCCAATACGTTTCTTCATATTGGGAAAGTATCTGAACTTTTCAATAGGCCTGCAGGAGATAAACTTGGTAATTAGAGACATCAGACTGTTAGCTCTTCAGCTACAATATCAATAGCATACTATATAGTTTACTACCATACCCTTTCACTTCAATTACGTCTCCTGGCTTTAAGCTGGCGAAATGCTGACTCATTTTCCCCTGTGGATACACCTGCAAGCACATTTTACATTTTTTTTGATACTACGACAATTCATGAAAAACGGAATGTGTTTCTTTTGTTCCCTGTTGTCTTTTTCTGATACATTTGGGGGGTGGGGGTAGGGATTGTGGAGGCTTGAGATCAAGACCTCCACTTCATATCCAAGAAGCATTGCCACTAGGCTAGATGCTCAAGACTCCTTGTTGTCTTTGTATAACATGCAAACATATATTCTGAGAATTAGCAGTGACAAATGAGCACCTTAAATAAAAGAAAATTAACATACCTTAATCAATAAGTCAAAGAATCCTTTAGCCTCTGGATCTGATATAGGTGTATACCTGAACATTCATCCAATTGAAACTTTAAACATAAAGACTAAGCTCCTGCTATTTACAAACGCACTTCTTAAACACAAATTTACATTCATTTCATTATATAGAAACAAAATGGGAAGTGAGACAAATAAGCATGTAAACAAAGTTCGGATTCTGATAATACAAAATTTGAGTTTTGACATAAAGCAACTAATGCAATTTTGTTACCGATTAATTAGTTTTAGCTTACACAATTGAGTTAGAAAATGAATATAGAAAGCAACTGTCAAAAAGAATAAAGCCTGTTTATGAAGCTTCGGAAAAAAAGCCTGTTTATGAGGTGAAGAAAATGTATTGTTGAACCAGTTATGACCCACATTCATCTTAAAGTAAGAATGTCCCAGAACTGACATTTGGAACCTTATCATAGCTTTTAAATGCACTGAAAGCTAACACCCCAAACTTGCACTTATTGGAGTTACTTGTTAAACATACTTGGTTTCTGACATACATATTCCAAATACCACGGAGTTCACTGGTAATGGGTATAACTAAAAGTCTAAAAGGCAGGACAGGCATGGAAGAATATTCTGATACGCCATCTGAAGTACCATAATCAATTATGACTTAGCCAAAGGAATGTCAAACACCATACGTTGATAATTATTGCCTTCAATTTTCTTACACTCTTGAACATGATTGATGTGAAAGGGCATGAGTTGTCATGTCTTGTCAAAGAAGATATGCCTTGACATGTCTTGACCATGACATGTGAAATGATAAGTCAAGAAATAAAAAAAAAAGGCAAAAAGTTACAAGTAGCCACCAATCACCATAGAAACTAAAACAACCACTCATAGAAGACAGCCAAACAGTTTAAGACATAAAATCACAAGAAGCACTTAAACAGACATTTCCAGTGAACAGATAGGATAAAATAATTAAAAAAATGAAAATAAAATCTAAAGAAAATTACCTGATTTGAACCGGAGAAGTAGTAGAAACATGAAATTCCGGCAGAAACAGCTGCAACCGCCGGTAAGCGGAATCCGGCCACATTAGACCTTGTCTGGGCCCTAAATGCACCGGAAAACGTCTCCGGTATCGCTCTGGTCAGTCGCCTGAGAAACGCAGCAGCCATTTCCAACCTTCTTCAGCTCGCAAAAGCAAAGGACACTTGCGATTTGCTTTATTCGAACTCTCTCCACCTTGTGGAGGGAGAAAAGAATCTATCAAGTGCAAGCGCGCGTATTTTAACACCCAAACTACCATCAAATTCTATAAAATAGCATTCATGTCCCTGATTTGTTTTACGAAGTCTAATTAAACCCTTTCTGTTTCCTAGAATTACAAACTCGACCTATATAAATTCGGGTACTTATCTTCCTCACCCTAGAGCTACTTAACTCTGATCTGGTCGCACTTCTCAAATCTCAGATTCCGTCTCTGCTTAGTCAATCATGAAAGAATCGAAATCGGTGGCTCAGTCCGGCGGGTCGAAAGGGTCGATCGATCCGTTATTCCACATCCTGAGAGTATTTCCCTTCTCATTTCTCCGGCCGCCGCGCCTCCGCCTGAAGCTGCCGTCAGTGACTCTTCCGTCTCCGATGACGGTCTTCGCGCTCGTCCTCCTCACCTACTTCATGGTGGTCTCCGGAATCGTCTACGACGTCATCGTGGAGCCCCCCGGCATCGGATCCAGCCAAGATCCGTACACCGGTGCAGTCCGCCCCGTCGTGTTCCTTCCGGGTCGGGTCAACGGCCAGTACATCATCGAGGGTCTCTCATCCGGATTCATGTTTCTGCTCGGCGGCATCGGGATTATTATGTTGGACCTGGCGATGGATAAGAGCAGAGCCAAAAGCGTCAAGTTCTCGTATGCGTCGGCCGGCGTCACCTCCATTGTCGTCGCGTACGTAATGACCATGCTCTTTATTCGCATCAAGATCCCTGGTTATCTTAGGTGAATTAGATAGATTCCGCTAGCTTAAGATATTTTGAGCTCTTACTTTGCACTTAGGTGAACAATCCTATAATTGAACATGTGCTTATGCTTCTCCTATTCTCAATTCTAATTTGTTATGATGAGAGTGATGATGATAATATGATTGATCAATTTCCTTTCTGTATAGTCTGTGTGGTGCCTTATTTAGTGTTCTTACCTCTGCAATAGGAGCATTAGAAAGGGCAGCACTTCTCTGTGTCCTTCATGTGAAAGCCACTGGGTTTTGGTGTTTTCTTTTTCCTCTGTTACAGTTATTCTGCTCTACCTATAAGTTAGCTTTATCCTGAATGGAGGATTAGAAGGTCAAAACTGCACAATTCACTTAAATTTCCGGTGGAAATGATATTAGCTATGATCTGACTGGTGAGAGGTGAAATGGTAGGTCTGGTTGTCTCACAGATTAATTACCTGTCATACACTGTACTGCCGTTGAAATGGGTTAGTGTTCAAATGGGTAGTGTTCAAATGTGAGGTCAAATGGGTATTGTTGATGCTACAACTGTCTTGTTGTTTTCTGCTGCACCACGGTTATGGGCATGGTGAGTTTAGAGCCATGGGGGTTATTTTTAATCATGCTGCTGATACACTGAATGTATGTATGGTAACTAAACAATTAGTTTCTGCGGCCTGAGCTCGTATTGTCGTGATAGTGACCAGACAATAACGACAACTAGGTAAGTTGCCTGGATTGAGAGGGATAAAAGAGAGAAACCATTAGTTGCCTGGTGTGCGTGATCGCAGATGCTGGTTACCTTGAGAGCAAGTAATGAATCGATATGGTTCCAAGGAGCCAACAATGCTGAAGCACAATTTCATACGGCTAAAGTATGAGTAAACTATGAAACCTTTCCATGCAATGACTTGATCCACAAGCTTTAGTGGTGGGCTAACTGTGAAACTCTTGATCCATGAGACTTCATCAGTACCCTCTAATTCCTTCATCACCCACAGATCAACTTCTTTTCGTTGAGAGAGGAAAGCACCCCCAGGTTGACTGTAGGCAACTAGCAAACACAAATTCCCATCCAACTCAATTCGATTCTTTTCTTTGCTTGCCAAACAAACAAGCCCCCAACAGCAGGCGACGGTACTCAATTCTTCTACTGCTGGAACTTAACAATCCCAAACATGCTGGTAGGCTAATCCATCTACTTGATCATCTAATTTCCAGGAAACTTGTCCTTCTACCAACTGGTGTGACGAATACAGCAGCGAATATAGGCCGAGATCACTCTTCTTGGGATATTGATTAGTACATTGGAAAAGAGAAACGCTTTCGGTTTGAGAGGTGATATGCTTGGAGATGAAGCTAGGGTTTCCGATGAGAGAATTCAATGTCTTGGACAATGACTTGAACCTTATCAGTGATTTTACGGGCAACTTTGAGAAAATATCAAGGAAAACATTAATCTTTGTTTTTTCTTCTCCCCCGGCTGGAACAATGTTTTATCTGGCTAGAAGCCTAGAACTCTTGGGACTCTATATATAATTACAGTTTACCAACTCAGTTAAAGATAAGGATTAATAATACGGCTAGAAGCCTACAACTCTTGGACTACCATTGTACCTCTGTTAGGAACAATAAAGTACAAATTAGTCCCCTATCAAAAAAAAGTACAAATTAGTTTATAATTAAGTACAAATTGAATACTTTGTTTTCATGTATTTAATATATGATTTTTTTTTTCATGATTATTTAGATATATAAAATTGAATAATTCTTACGCATATCTTGAAAAATGTATCTCGAAGCTAGAAACTGCACCTATTTATTACTTAGGCTGTAGGGATAGTGGAAGGGGCAACAATGGAAGGGGCAATGGTGCAATGACATACTGATGAGGCTGTAGGTTGCTACTAGTTGGACAGAGGGATCGAGGTGTAAGAATTCTAGAGTTCAAGGATTAAATTGTCAAGTTTATACACTTTAAGATAAAATTAAAACATTTACCCAAAAATTTTAACGAAATCCGTCAAGCAGTTTAACGGCTTCGTTTTGAAATAGTTGTTTCAATTAGCTATAGGCTTATTACGTTTTGGATAATTTGTTAATAGTTAAGATCAAATATTTACAGCTAACCATTAAAAACTACTCGCATATAGCTTTTTCAAAACGCAAAAACTACTCGAAAAAGTTGCCGCCAAAGACAAAAAAAATGTCAGTGGCAGATTTACCACATTTCCCCAGCATTGGTGACAATTTTACTCCAAAAAGAAGTTTAGTGGTAAAAAGTTGCTTACCCCAAAACATTACTGACAAAATGATCCTCTTTCCCCAATATATAAACATGTACTATGTCCCTAAAATATTAACACACTCATTAACATTTAATTTATAATTTTATTACTAACAATTTGAGATGTGGGTTTAATATTTTTGGACATAAAAGATACTCCGTAATTTGATATCCCCTCCGTCCCACAAAGGCCACAACATTATTATATCGTTTTTCCTAAAACAAAACTTTTATTATTTTTACCATTTTATCCTCTTATCTCACACCATGGACCCACAAGTTTTTCTCTTTCCTCCCATTAAACTTAAAATTGGGGTCCACAAAATCTTCTCCTTTTTCTTTTTTATGAGGGTAATTTTGTCAACACACTACTATTCTCCCACTTTCCTTAATATATGTGCTCAAACAAATCCTACAACCTTTGTGGAACGGAGGGAGTATTTTATCAACATATTTTTTCAGTTACTTGTTTGCCATTTGCTGTAAAAATAAGAACTGTGGAATGGACATCTGTGCCTTCAATACAATACTATATGGTAAGAATGAACAACCTCTCACAACGATGCAACTTCACAAGCTTGAAAGTGAATAGTTTGGCCGCTTCAGCAGAGCTTCAGCACCTTCGTTAGCCCAGGTAGATATGAGATGATGTGCAATTGCATATGGTGCAGGAACTAGTATTGGACCATCTTCCCCTTTGTCCAGATTGAAATCAAAAGGCAGGCTCTTTCTCTTTTCCACTCCATTGCACATCTCCTCCACCTTAACGGCTGCCATTCTTCGCGTTTTCTCATATTCTGCAACTGCCAATGCTTTCTTCACGTCTTCTCTGCTGTGCCACCGAGCATCTGTTGTAGACATACAGAAAGCTTTCTTTATTGTCAGAATCCTTGAGACATATTGTGATGGGTGAAAAATGCGAAACAAGGGAGGAGGGTTAGGTATATATATGTGGAATCAATTAGATACACATCATCCATCCCAACAAATGTGATACATTTGACTCAGCACTGCACGGAGATTAAAAAATATTGTTGATTTGAAGGTAATAAAGTAAATAGGCATATCAGATAAAAGTAATTGTTTTGCATGGGAAGTGAAATTGAGCAAAAATGTAGTTTTGCCAGCACAACCCAAAAAACAAGACGTAACATTCAGAGTCCTGAGACGGAGGGAGTATTTTCTAGCTGCAGATATGGCGGCAAAGTTCTTAGTTTCTAAACAAGTCCTCAGAGAAGGCTTGCTAAATGTGACTTACAGTCACTGAAGAAAAGAAGAATCTGAGACAACAAAAAAAAGTGGTGTGCACTGTGCAATATTACTCCACATGTTTGCATACCTTCTAATTCCTCCTTCTCGACATTAATCTCGAAGTTTTTTGCGAATGCAAAGAAACCCACCATCAACTGGCATGGCATATTCTTCAGGCCAACTGGGGTTAAGGTAAATTCATGAATTAAGCACATAACAAATGATTTTGGACAGAAGTAAACACATCTTAAATATTTAAACATCATGAATCACGCTTTCACCTTTCGCAAGTTTTCTTATGAAAAACTTCATTTGCTAGGGAAACAGGTCAAACTACCACTAAAAAACTTGCAATAGGTGTGTGCATGTTCACTACAATAATACTCCATTTGAAGAAATTTTTATTCAATGTTCAAAAGGAAATGGTCAATTAAAAGGGGACAAAAGAGTACTACTGTAAGAATCATTATTATCATAGAAAATAAATAAACATACTAGGCCATGGCTGAGAACCATAGTATATGATTTCTCCAACTTCAACACCGGTCTCCTCAAATGTTTCTCTTCTCACTGCCTCTTCTAAGCTCTCTCCTGGCTACAAACAAGGAAGTGTTTTTCTACATTACTATAGAAAGATATGCATACATAAGGAGAAAGAAAACTGCAATATCTACAGAAAGGTAGTACACCTAAGTAAAACAAGTCTTATAAACTCAGCTTGGCACACCTCAATAAAGCCAGCCAAGGAAGTCCACAATCGAGACACAAATTTCATCGGTCTGCTTAAAAGAACACGATCATTTTCTCTATCGATCACCAACATAATGACAGCCTGTTACCAAAGAGATAAAAACTACTCAGGAAAGATGAAAACAGACAAGTAAAAAGATCAAAAGGTGAAAGTGGAGAAGGCTGTGCTTTACAGGATCAACACGGGGATAAACCCTCTTCTTGCAAGATTCATTGGAGCACTGCTTCCTTCTCCCAGCTTCTACGCTTAATGTCTTTGCTCCACAATGTCCACAGAAGCGTGCTGTTTTATGCCATTCAAGCAGTGCACGGGCCTGATCAAATGGTAAAGAGCCAACCAAAGCAAAATATGAACCAAGATTTGCCTAAATTGATGTTACACTAATCATGAACCAATCAACCAGCATACTTCTTTTCAGTTGAAATAAGCAACAGAGTCCTGTTTATTTCTTCATATTTTAAATCCAAGCAACAAAAATCAGATGGAAGCAAAGAACTAGCAGATATTCCACCTGACCAGCAATAGCCAATTCAGCTGTAGCAACATCAAAGTTCCAATCAGTGGCCATCATAAGCGCCATGAGATCCACAAAAGCAAAATTGCCATCGGCCAACGAACCATCCTCCTCAGGAACATCAAGAGCCCAATACACAACATCCTCATCTGCTCTCGAACCCAGATAAACCATAGAGTCCTCAGTCAACCGGACTCCTGACCTGGCCAATTTGCTCTTGCAATCGACCAAGGTGAGCCAACCCAGATGCCAACTCGGGTCTTCCCCACCACTGGACCACGCGAAGGGCCTGCCGCTTTTAAAAGGCAAGAGCTTGAAATTAGGCGGAGCCGTCGAGGGTTCCTGGTCGTGGAAGAGATGTGTCTTGAGCAATTCGAAAGCAGAGGAAGGTGAAAGATGCCAGTCGCATTTGTGGGTCTTGGATCTTAACGGGTTCCCGGCGAAGACCTGGTACCGGAGCTCCGTGGTCATGGCGCCGCCGGCGAGGCTGTCAGTTTCAGATGGATAATGACGAGCGGTGGATGGTAGAGTAAGAACAGCTGTTTGTTTGAGTTTGAGGTTCAAAGTTCAAACTTAAACTCTACACTTGTCTTCAGACTTCAGGCGTTGACCGTTGCTACGTCGAGAGAGAGAGAGAGAGAGAGGGAGCCATGGTTTGGTGTTGTTAGGCTGTTGGCTGTTCAAAAGCGACGACGAACTGGCGCCGATTTTCGGCCGCAAACCCCATTACGCGCCACCGTGTTGGCAGCTGGGCCTGGTCCAGCTCAAACATACTTTTGTTCATGATGGGCCTGGTTCTATTACCTTTGCTTTTCTTCAAATTATTTTAATCTAAATTTCATCTATAAAATGTTAAATCAAATTATTTTCCTCTAATTTATCATATCATAAATTTCGCAACAATTTTCAAATAATTCATCAAATTCTTCAAATATTTTATCACAAGAACACACCAATACTCTGAAAGTTTACACTTTTATGCACCTTTTAGTATATATTTTCAACTTTTCTTTGGCATTGTTCCATAAAGTTACTCCTATTTAACATTAGATATCAAAATATTTTTAAAAAAATATGAATTAAATTAAATGCTAGAAAAATATTACGGAGGAATAATGTAATTAAGTTTAAAATTTACTCCATATATATTCAAAAATGGATGAAACAGTTAATTTTCTAACATTTATCTAATTTAAATTTTTGTTAGAATCGGTTGAAATTTATTCAAATTGTAAATTTGTAAACTAAAATATACTAAAAGGTCAACATTACATTCTTATTCACCAAAAAGTTGTCCTATGTTTCTCCTTTTTCGCCCTTAAAAGTTTAAAAGTTTGTGAGTAAATTCCGTTGGCAGTCCCGTAAAAATAATTATTGTCATGTTTTGGTCATATTTTTAAATTTTGTTCTGTTTAAGTCCTTCCTATGACCTATTTTGGTCATTTCTATCCACTTAAGTCGTTAGTTCTAACGGATTTATATGAATTTACTTTTTTACCCTTATGAAATTTTTATTTCGGTCCTTAATTCTATAGTTCCCTAAAATTTCTACCCCAAATATAACTCTTATCATTCGGTTCAACCTGATCATTCCTCTTCACCACCCTCGCCCTCTACATCGCCGCAGCCACCACCCTCCACCTCCCTAAGTGCTGGTCCATACTGCTCGGCCCCATCTCGGCCCTCCACAGCCTCTCCATCTCCGTCGTCTCCGCCACCATCTTCGTCGGTATCCTCCTCTCCGCCGTCGCCGAAATCCGCAAAACCCGCTGGTCCTGGCGGCAGACCAAGACCGTCACCAACCCGCTCCAGTGGCTCCTCTGTTTCTCTCTCAGCATGTGTACCCCTCCAACCGCGTCCTTTTCTGGTCATAATCTCATAAGCACGGACTATTGTATTGATCGAACATGAAGTTCCTGTTATGGAACTTATGTGCATCACATAAGATTAATTTTGAATCTTGTTGGACACTGAGTTTGACAATAATGAATCTCGTTGGCGGAGAAGATGAGAAGAGAGGTTGATGATGCTGTTATTAGAGGGAATTAAACATTAGGGTGAAAATTTTGATGAAATATAAAGTTAGAAATCAAAGTAAATTGGAAAAAGGTCGAAATTTGCCACTTAGTTTTGCATATTGGCACATTTTTACCACTATTCCAAAAAAAGCTCGATTTTACCATCATTTTATGTTTGAGAGGTTTTTTTGTGCAATCGAAAAACGTGTTAAAGGTTTTTATATGCTATTAAAATGGTTGATGACGTCTATTTGCGGCGCCCGGTGCGGTGGCGGTTGAGTTTTCATGGTGGACTTGGTCCGAGATGACAACGATGGTGGTGGTTGGAGTGGCGTCGACGGTTGGAATGTTGATCAAAGAGGTTAAACTTGAATGGTGGAGATTTTTTGCCGATTTCACCGCTGCTCGGCGGCTTTGGTGGCGGAAGACGGACGATTGGCTTCGCCTCGACAAGCTGGGAATGATGGTGGTGGTTGACTCGACCATCGCCACAACCGCCGTGACCGATCGTTGCAAATAGACGCCACAACTATTTTAATGACATATAAAAACATCAACATGTTTTTGATGGCACAAAGGAATCACTTAAACATAAAATGGTGGTAAAATTGAGCATTTTTTTGAGTAGTGGTAAAAGGTGCCAATGTGCAAAATTGGGTGGCAAATTTGGACATTTTCCCAAGTAAATTTTTTATAAGGGACGATAAATCCAAACAAATCGTTAAAACTAACTGCTCAACCTAATGGAAAATAATCAAATTAGGATATATTACCACTTAAATAGGATATAAATACGATCGAATAAAATAATAATTATTTTTATGGACGGACAACGGAATTTACTCAAAATTCGGTAAATACTACAATAGGCAAGCAATGAATTGAAGGCTACGTTGTTTGATTTTTTTTTTTTTGATAAAGACGTTGTTTGATTTTAGTCTTTACAGATACATTGACATTTATTTCATCCATTTCTGTTCTATCGTCTTCTCCATTTCTCAAAATCAAGATCTCTTCTCTCAAAATTCTTCTCAAAAGAAAAGAGCGTACTAAAAATCCCGGCCGGGCCAGAATATGGTAACTTGGATGCGAAGGCATATGAAAGAGCGTGATTGGAACCGGAAGCTGAAGCCGATACCCAAATTGGCAAGAAATGAGGGCTATTTCAGATATACAACAACCCTCCATGAGTTGCACAGTCAGTCATGAACCAACAATTCAATAGTAAACACCCGCAGTCTGGAAACCGTTCGAGGAAATGCTCCTGTGAGTATTCGCTGTCACATAATCTGACGAAACACCATGGCCATTGGCTTAGCCGAAGTTGGGTCCGATGAAGGATGTATAGGCGGGGGCACAACAGTTATGTATTTCTTCCACCAGGACGTAAAGTACAAGTTCAGGTATGGATTTCTCTTTCTTTTGTCCTGTTCTCTCATTGTTATCTTACCTGCTGAGAGAATGAAGTGGGTTAATTATCTGCGTCCCAGAAGCGATTAGCGCCTGAAACGGGCCACGTCAAAGTTAATAGTAGCCTAGTCATATGAGTTTTAGGGGGGAAGGGTAATTTGACCTATGCTCTTGGTATATGAGCATGTCACTAATTCACTGTTCACATTGAACTGGATTTATCCTAAAGCTGAAAAAAAGTTCTCAGCAATCTGGTTTTATGAGTTCCATAACTATCTGAAAACTCTGGGATTTAAACAACGCTTGTTAAATGTTCAATACCTATATCAAATGATTTATAAAGATGGGGATCACTTGTGTGATTACTCAGATCAAACAATCCATCCACTAAGTTGATGGCAACTGCAATTGCTGCCCATTCCTGAAGATTCAGTGAAGATTCATGTCTACTCTATTTCTTTAATCTCTCCATTATTGCTTGAAAGTGAAAGAGAACAACAGTATTCTCCTGAATCAGGCACTATAATTTCCTGCCACCACGCATCAAATTAGGGAAGCATCAATATGCTCCCTAAAGAAGCATCATGTTCTGTTGGGTGGACCATTATGGCCATGATGTGCCATGGGACTGGTTTAACAGAAATGGGTTCTGGGTTCTCGACATGACAAGCAACAATGTAATTGACTTTAATCACCTTATAATAATCTTTTAAAAGCTAGGACAATGGAGTTTTGGGTGGAGACAACTATGAAAAACTAGACATGCATGGAACTTTTTATAAATTTGACTTATGTAGAAAGCTTACACAAGGTTACCAATGCTACAAATGTTAGTTGAAGCCACCAGAAGGTCCAGAATCAATCAGATTAGAACAGTTATCATGCAATGAATATTTGTGTGCTCCCTCCATCCCTCCTTTAAAGATTCACCAATTTGACCGGTACGTAGATTAAGATTGTGTGTTGACTTGAAGGTAAAAAGGTAAAAATATGCATATAAGACAAATGACTTTTTTTAGTGGAAAGAGAAAGTAAAGGTAATAACGTAAATTTGGTGTAAAAAGCTTTCCATGAAAGGAAGTTTATTAATTTTTTTGGGACAATTCAAAACGAAAATTGTAGCTTCTTTTAAGGGATGGAAGGAGTATGTGATATTGTTTGAGATGGAAAATGCTAGATGTACATAGGACTAGGGCTGTAAATGAACCGAACAAACCTGATGAGGGCTGTTCGTGTTCATTCATTTAACTTTTAATCAAACACGACCAATAAACAAACAAAATTTCCTGTTCATGTTAGTTCATTCAAGGAAACATGTTGTCCAAGTTGAATTATGTTCATTAGCTGAAAAAATATTTTATATCCGTATCTGAACAAACTAACAAACTTGTTGAACAAATGAGTAAATTCATATAAACCAACGAACGAACATAAACGAGCACAAATGAACATAAACAAACACAAATGAAGATAAACGAACATGTAATGATCATTCATGGACATTAATGAACAAACAAAGTTTCTGTTTGTGTTCATTCATTTACCTAAACAAGCAAGAATGTTATGTTCGTATTCATCTGTTTACCTAAATGAACAAACTTTTGTTAAATGGTTCACTAATGGTTTACTGATTGTTCACTTCTTTTCAGCCCTATGTCGGACATTTAGCATTTTAACAGTAAATTCTGTATAGGCACTCTGAAGAGCATCACTACTATATTTGTGGGCATTTTTTTTTAGAGACAAACTCAACCTTTACCACTCACCAGTAAATTCTTAGTTGTAAGCTGCTCTATTTTGCAAAACCTTCCATCACTTTGAACTTTGATCAACCAGTGAATTACTGAATTTGTAGCCAAAGGATGGGGAAAGGTTGGATTTGACTTGCTTTTGAACCTGTTTATTTTGCATCTATGCTTTCCAAGAAAAGAATCTGGTTCTCATCTCACTATTACATGTAAATTTTCTTAAGATTTGATGTGTTAAGGACCTTAAGGTATCATAAATTATTGCTCTGAAAGGAAAGCTTTTAGCAGATCTTTGAATCTTATTTCTGTGTTTTAATTCACCACAATTGTTGGATTAGTTCCCTTTCAGTATAGTGAAACTAAAGATCTGCCTATTCGTGGTTCATAAATCATAAGGACCACCTTAGAAATATAGGACTAACATAAGATTTTGCATATATCCGTAACCAGGATCCAGTTGAAAGGGTAAACAAACTTTCACGTGTAATGAACACATTGTGTTTTCTTTGATTTTAGAAAGCTTTATCCAGCGTACGCTAAGCAGAAGAAACTTCTCCATTGGCTATATATTACTTGGATATGACTATGACATGAAGAAGGTCTTTTACTCTAGTAACTATATTTTTCTTTTACTCGTACATTTTTTCTTGATACATTACTCAGTGGGACCTAAGTTTTATTTAGTTCAAAATGGAACGAAACCTAGTTGCAATGAAAAACAACAGAACTCGGTGATGGCTTTTCCCAATTTTCTTCCTTTTGTTCCTGTTCTTTAATCTGCAACACCAAAAGCAAGGAAATAGGCAGATGTATCAGCAAAAAACGATGCACAGCATTTGCAGGGTTGATGCTGACTGACACGATTAGAAACTCTTACTGAAGTCCCTTGGTGCCTTGCATTTGTAGCATTCTGTCCTACTAGCATAGTTGTGAATGCCACATCCATAACTGTCAAATAAGAAATATTTTTTTTTGGTTGAGTTACAACCATTTTATCAGTTCACTAAGAAATACTCCATTAATGATGACACTTTTCTGTCTATTAGCGCCTCTCGATGAAAAACTCAACTTGTTAATCCCTCAAGGGGTACACAACTAGTGAGGTTTTTCCTGTTAGCACTAAATTATTGTCATTTCCTATGCTTTAACATAGAAGATCACACTTTTATTTTATTCTTTTAAAACTTTCTAGGATTTTGATAAGATAATGATGCAAAAAGTGGTAGAAAATGAATTGTTGTGAGGTGTGTTAACTATAGTAGATTACAGAATATTCATAGATAGAATGGTACCACTAAACAGTCACCAAATGAGTTGACTCAGAAAGGAAAATGCAGTTTGACGCTTAGTGTGGAAATATGGAGGTGTTAGAAATATAGAGTTTTTTTTTTCTGCAGATGAAGGCATGGAGGGAATATCATTTCTTGAACACACTCGAAGGCAATAGAGAATCAATCAATTTGAATTTGTTAAATTTTATTCTGTACTGTCCATAGAAGGACCTTATGAAAGTATACTAACGATGTTTTAAGGAGCCCAGAAAAGAAAGCTCATTGTGAACTTACCTGTTGCAAATCCAGTCACCAGCTTTCCATCCAGGAGGAATGCTTCCATCTAATCCACAACTTCCAGCTCCCATAAAATTGTACCCACCATAGTCACATTTCAGTCTACCACATCTGTAGCAGTTAGTCCGGCTTGCATAATTGTGCGTTCCACAAGTGCAATACCAGTCCCCAGCCAAGGCTTCTGTTCTGTTGTATAAGTATGTTGCTACATCTGGGCCACCATACTTGGGGTACTCGCATCGTTGACATAGTTCTCTCTTCTTGAAGTTTTGGTGCTGGCATGCTGCACACATCCAGTCTCCCCCTGGCCAGCTCATTTTGGTTCCTGAATGTTGACCCTGCAGATAAAAAAATTAGTAAGGAAACTATATTTTATGTTTTTGTAGCTAGATTGCAGAAGCTTACCTTCGACACTTTTAATGTCAATCGGTGAACTCTTTTCTTGTAGTCGTAGAACTTATGTTTTCTCTTTGAAGAAAATCTGCAAGTCCAGCTGGTGAGTTTTGAAGGTTGGGCCAAAGGGGGTTTATATACATGTTAGAAACTGAACCACAGGACCGTTCCATGCTAATGAGATTCCAGAGGCCTTTATGAGATGTTTAGATAAAGTATTTATCGTATTTCCTCTGGTTCTTTCACTATGTTTGAGAAAGTAGCTTGTAAAAGTTGAGGAACAGGCAAGGCTGTGCACACATGCATGTTTTTGCATAAAATCCCTATAATGCCCTCTCTTTATCTGATTCCTCCCATGCATTATTGCAAAAGAAAGCTTTCAAATGTTATTCTCTCTTCCATATCCTCATCGATAGCTAGAAGCAGGTGTTATGAGGGGAAGATGTTATTTGGGTGGTGCTGCGTCACTAGGTTGTTTCTGCCACGAGTGATACTTATGTGTGTGTCCATGTTATAAGGCAGCGTGAAATCCATCCGAGGAGTAGGCTCATTTGGTGCTGGCGAGACATGGCAGCTAAATGAAATGGTGTTAAAACCGTGTGCGTTTTTTATTTTTATTTTTATTTAATACCAGAATTATTCTTTATAATGCAAACCAGGTGCTTTCTTTACTTTATTTCATCCTCTGTTTCCTCTTTTCTTTAATTACTCAAATGTCATTTGAGGATTCATATCTGTACAGGATCATTTCATCAAGAAACCACTCATCTCTGCACAAATTTTTGTGTTAAAAATGGTGTTGTGACTCCTAAACAGGTGGAACTATATATGCTTACTTTGTCCATGTATCTGCTGTATTGACAAATATTAACTCGAAGTATGACTGGTGAGCCCTTCTATTTTGGCGGTCCTTTTTGTTTTTAAAGGGAAGAACTTTTTGGAGGTAAGTTTTTTAATCAGGACTGCAGCGAGAGGAAGCTGTGATGGGTATAGTCTAGTGATTGGTAATCTGAGAATAGCTACACTTGAAATAAAACAGAATCATCCTGAAAAGTTTTTGAAGATACTATATAGTTAAGTGATATGTCAAGCAATTTGTATTTGATATTTTATTGAACTTTTTTAAATGACCAATGGGGTATTTTTATTTTAATGTGTAGAGCATTGATGGCTGCATGACGCAGGCCATATCCATGCAGTCACCTGTTTTTTCTTTGTTTATTGTTGGCCTTCTTGGATCCCTCTCTCTCTCTCTCTCTGGTTTTTTTTAAATAAAAAATAACAAAAAATAAAAAATAAAAATAGTGGCCTGCTTTAATCTTAGTCTAGTTTACATGCATTTATGGGAGCAAAGTCTGAACGTATATACTAAACTTTGCAACTCACGTCTGTTTCAGGCATATTCCTACAGAGAAAATCAAAGAGGCATTTAGAGTGTTCACTTCTTAATTATGGGTTGCAGGGCGCATTCGGCTGACATGGAAGACATTAAATTCCATGTAGGCTTGGATATGCTTGCGTGTCGACCTCAATTTTTTAAGAAAGAATTCTAATCATCATTTGTTATGCCATGCACAGTGGATATTCCTTGTGAAAAACCTTAGACGCCAATTTTATTTTATATTTTCCAAGTCACAATCCTCTTATTCTTTTCTGTTCACTGCCATTGCTTCCAAAAAAGTAGCATCTTTTAAAAAAATAATAATAATATAGTGAGAATCCACTAGTTTTATGATTAGATCATCTAGCGCTCACCCTTTTCATAGACTCACGATAGATCACCACTGAATTGGTTAAACCACTTTATCTTCCTTGCATGGCCACTATTCTGTCTTTTAAATATGGAAGTAAATGCGAACCCTTATAAATGAATTGAGCTGAAATTGTTGCATTAGCTTGGTTAAGTATTATTGTAACTTCTATGTATTTTCTTGATTACAGAGAAGGCCGAGACTTATTAGTAATGACAGTTTCTTGTGGCCGATGGAGATATTTTAGATCAGAATAGACATTTGAGATGAAGATTTAGCGGACCAAATTAATGTAACTTTGAGATAGCCAATCAGCTACAAATGGAGTTCAAGAGGTAGTCATCACACTTCTGTTGTTCTGCACTAGTTGAGATGTTGTAATTGTCTACTTTTTTATGAACCAAACTCAAATGATATTAACTTAAATTTGTGTCCATATTATCTTATTAAACCTCTTCCAATTTCAGCATTTTTTGGAAATTTTAAGTTACACATATTTACTAAACTGATGTTGACCCTTTGAACATGTAAGTTTTAAGGTGGACTTGACTTTCTTTTATGCTTGTTGTCTTGCATCTATTCTCTTAAAAGAGAGAATCTGGTTCCCACTTCTCTTCTCACAGTTATCTGTGGTTAAAGACATCATAAAACATTTCTATGGGAGTAAGTCTGTTGTTTGCATAAGAATTTGGTATTAGTTGGACCGAAGCCCTTGCTTGGTTTGCTCCATGATAATGCTTATGGTAACCTGTAGATTATACAATTTTTTGGTGCATCCCTAAAAGTGTAACACTTATAGATCATGAAGATCTAGTATGCGCAGAAAACAGAAGTTCTAATTGATTTGATAGAAACAGACCATGAAGCTTCCTGTAAGAGTGTTTTTTCACTATACATGAAGCAAGATGCTTCTAACAGATCTCAATATATCTGAAAACAAAGAAATAAAATGCTGCATGCAATGGAAGTGGGACTGTCAGCTTCGCCCAGTGCTCTTTGTCTTCAATCTGCAAAGAAAGAGCTTTAGAGGAGGTAAAAACAGAAGATCCTCTTTTATAATTACCTGTAACTACTGAGTAGGAAAAAAAAGGAAGGAAAGAATAGAATAGTGATAGGGTTATTACTAAAGTTCTTTGGGGTCTTGCATTTGTAGCACTCGTTTCTGCTAGCATAATTATGAAGTCCACATCCATATCTGTCAGTTTAAAGATTCAGATGAATTTGGCTTCACCATCTTAGAAGAAGTATAAACTGAAGTGCGGTTGCCAAATAAAAATGAGGCCCCTCAGTGATTCATTGGAAGGTTTTCATTTATGTAGAAGTCAGCAACTAACTCTGTTTCTTTTTTTTTTCCTTTTTTTTGGGGGGGAGGGAGCATTAAGGTTAACTTTCACTATTTATTTTCTTTGGTGGTAGGTGAAACATTTAGAAACTTGACATTTCTACTAGATTCCATGGTCAGATTAATGAGTTGATAATTCTTTTTGTTCATGAAGACATTTTTTGCAAAATGAAACAGACCTGGTGCAAACCCAGTCACCAGCTTTCCATCCTGGGGGAGAACTTCCATCAATTCCAAAGCTTCCAGTTCCCATCATATTGAACCCACTATACTCATTTCTCAAGGCACCACATCTGAAACAGCTGTTTCGGCTAGCATAGTTGTGAGCTCCACAGTTCATTGCAGTGCAATACCAGTCCCCAGCCAAAACTTCTGTCTTGTTGTACAGGTATGTTGCTACATCTGGGCCACCATATTTTGGGTAGCTGCATTTTTGGCACAAATCTCTCTTCTTGAAGTTCTGGTGTTGGCATGCAGCACACATCCAGTCTCCTCCTGCGCAGCTCATTTTGTCCCTGAAAATTCCCGACAATGATTAGAAAGATAGACTAACATATATCACCAAACTCTTACCTGTTTCAGAAACATTTGATGAGCTCTCACCTTATAAGAACTTAGAGGCCTAAAAGGATAATGGTAAACCTATAATATGCTTGAATAGATGCAGTGGCTTTTGAAGAAACTGAGGCAATGCAGTTGGTGAGTTTTGGAGTACGAACAGAGAGGCCTCTTATATACCTGTTGGAAGCTACAGATGGAACCACTTTGTTTCTGACCTGTCACTTCATTGTATTGGCCTTTTTAGTTTTTATGCCATCCTTATGGAGAGATTCCAAGAGGCCTGTCCCAACAGTTTAGATAAGACTAGCCTGTGATTAGTGCAACTTTTTAACCATGTTAACATAAAGCTGAGAACTAGTCGGGGCAGTGCATGCACTGCTGCATTTGATGGAAGTGAAATTCCTCTCATGCCCCCTCTTTTCGTTATTCGTTACCCTGCATTATTGCAAAAGAAAGCTTTCAAGTCTTTATTCTCTTCCCATATCTTCACTGGTGTTATGTGGCAGGTGTTATGAGGGGAAGATGTTATTTGAGGGACTTCAACCTTATAAGGATTGATTCTGCCCCAAGCAATGCTGATGTGTAGAAACACGTAAGCTGCCACATGTGATTCATCCATTTCTCAGATATGCCTACCTCAAGTAGGCTCATTCATTGCTGGTCCTCGTGGGACAGTTTAAAAAAAAAGGCCTCCGTGGGATGAGCATTTCTTCATGTGGGAATTTATTCCTAATTATACCCAGCAATTGTAAATGCCATTACTCGTGATTAGATTTCGGATTCCTCTTCTTTACAATAATTCAAAAAGTTAGAAGATTCATATCCGTTACTGACCTTTTCAGTTCACCCGTTGGTTAGATTGTTTGTTCATGAATTAGTTTGAATTGCAACTTGACTACTTCTTTCTGATCAGGTCCAACAACATGATGTGCTCACTTGGGCCTATGTCATCGAGGGACTGACAGCGTCAACACATCGTGAGGTTAGAGAAATCCCTCCCCTCATGTCCTTTTCCATGGTGATGGGAGCTTTCTGATGTTATGGTCTAGGCTAAGTGCTGCGGCGAATAGACGTTGTGAAGAATAGATAACATTGTTAAACACTTAAAAAAAAAAGTTCTTTACCTTTTTACCTGAGAAAATTATATGCTGCTCAGTCTAGAAAGTTACCGTGTGAAGCAAGCATTGTATGCAAAAGTGGAGTAACTAAACAATAGGCTAATTAGCATATGATCTTCAGCTTTGACTACTAGGCTTAGTTACTTTTTTCTTAGAATACCAGTGAGTTTGGTCTTAGCAAGACATGTTCACATCTGGAAGTAAATCTCTGGTCATAAATGAATTTACCATCCACATTAATCAATGTCATGAGAGAACTTTCTTGGTTAGAAGAACTATTGCTTATGGGATGTGGCCATGTGGTTGCAGCCTACTCACATAGGAAGACATGCTCAGCTTCATGAAATCCTAAATTTCCTTAAGAATCCTGATTGTATGAAAGTCTGGAATTGTTTGTTCTATATTTTTTGGCCAAGGTCATTGCTTTTTGTAATGACAAATAAATCTAGGCTATTTATTGTCGGGGCGCTCTTGCTGAACATGGGACCCATTTTTATGGTTGCTGTGAGTATTTCTCATTTTTTTTAAAAATAAAAATAAAAATAAAAATCATGGTCACGTTACAGCATATTCCCTTTTCTTATCCATTTCCTAGCTAGAGTGTTGATGGGTTTAGTTAGACTATATAACAGGTTATTAGTCATTACACCATCTTTATTTAATCCTTCCTTCCCAAGTGAAATCACGGTCTAATCCTAGAATAATCCTTGATTTAATTTAACACCAAAGATCTTTATCACCTAATTAAACTGGTTTACCACTTGTCCTTAGCTAAGGGGGGAAAAAACAAGGAGACTTATGCCCACCCCTTTATTCCATGCTTCTGACTGTAAACATGAATAGGCATCAATATCATCTCCCGCCTCTCAATAATATAGAGAAATTCACATTCCGCTTGATTGGTTTATGAATATTCCCATGCATTTTCTAAGATCTTTAATCGAGACCACCCATGATTTTGGATAGTTGTCTTGTTGCTACATATATCTTGTACATGCCTTTGAATTGGCTTTGAGTCACTTTCATGCATGGGGGAGAGTGACCACATCGATATACTGTGTACTTAGTATTAATTATCATGAAGAAAAAAGTGTGTCAGCCTTCAGTACTGCCCAAGTGGAGCAAATAATATTTTAGTCCTCGTTCTTTTTGTTATGTACGTTTTAAACCCACAAGTTTATAATTTATCTGATTTCGTACATTTCCTCGAAAACAAAAGCGTTTGAACGTCCAAAAATGACGTTTATGAAGAAAAAAAATGCGTTTGGATGGAACAATAGCGTTTTCGATTTTAATTCGATTTTAAAGATGTTTAATCTCATTAAAAATGTCAATGTTGTAGAAAATCAAACTTAAAGAGAACCTTTTTAAGCAAATTACTTTATTGCATAGATTTGAACAATTAATATTGTCAAATATGTTTTTTCGTAGAAGTTGAAGTGAAATAGTTATAACAAGAGCATAAGTATCTTGTTGAATAGCTAGTCTCATATTAGATCAACCAAACTTGAAGATTTTACTTAGTGTTGTTTCTCCTATGCTATATTGTTAATCTAAGGTTAATTATATATTCAAATTAACAAAAAAATGGTGAAATCAAAGTTTTTTCGGTATTTTTTCATTTAAGGAGGATAAACGTCAAACGTTTTTTTTTCAATCCAACGCTTTTTATTCAAATCTAAAACGTTATTTAGGACACTCAACACTTTTTTATCCTCTCCTAACGTTGTTCATCGAAAGCTAAATGCTTTTACTTTGCGTTTGAAGGTCCAATATTAACGTTTAGCTAAAAAAAGCGTTGAGAATCCATAAAAGAGCGTTTGCTTTGTTCGAAATGACATTTAACCACAATTTGTTCAAAAAACGTTTGAGTAAATAAGATGAGCGTTTGGGTAAATAAGAAAAACGTTTCGGTCAATAAGAAAAACGTTTGAGTTTTTACATTCTGGGTGCTTCTTCTTTGACTCTCATGTCTCTAAGACACATTTTAGGCCCTACCAATGTCTCTAAGACAAAATGTAGACTATATACATTTCCTCAAAAAATAAAAGCGTTTGAACACCCGAAAATGACGTTTAGGAAGAAAAAAAGGCGTTTGGACGGAACAATGACGTTTTCGATTTTAAAACACCTTTTTTCTTCATAAACGTCATTGTTCTGTCCAAACGCTTTTTTTTTCATAAACGTCATTTTCGGGTGTTCAAACGCTTTTGTTTTTTGAGGGAATGTACATAGTCTACATTTTGTCTTAGAGACATTGGTAGGGCCTAAAATGTGTCTTAGAGACATTAGAGACCGTAATAAACCGAACTCATCCATAAAACCGAATAAACCGAAACCGAACGGTTTCGGTTCGGTTCGGTTTTTAACCGAATAAACCGAAAATTTGGGTAAATTCGAATTTTGACAAAATTTTCCCTATTTTTTATATCACCTCCTTAAATTTCTTGAATGAAACAAAACAATTAAACAATTGCAACAAGATGATTCAAAAAAATGTCCAAAATATGAAAACAATACCAACATAAATTAAATGTAAAAAAAAATAAAATAAAGGAGTTCGGTTTTTTCGGTGACTGAAAAAACCGAACCGCAAAACCGAAACCGAAACCGAACCTAACCTAACCGAATTAACCGTTATTCGGTTTTGACCGAAACCGAACCGAAAAACCGAATTAACCGAATCGAAAAAACCGAAGTCGGTTCGGTTATCGGTTTTTTCGGTTTTGGCCGAATCATGCACACCCCTAATTGTCGCAATTTAGGGTCTCTATATGTGTCATTGACGCAGTTTAGGGTCTCCATAGTTTTCAAAATTCAAACGGTTTTTATGTTCTCAAACGCTTTTTATCCTTCCAAACGTTTTCTAATTTCTTAAACGTTTTTTAAAATTGCGTAAACGTGTTTTCCAGTATTTAAACTAAAACGACGTCATTTCGTTTGCTCCCGCAAAACTCCCGCATCTGAGTCGTTTCGGTTGCTCCCGCATCTGAGGCTCCCGTATATTAGAAAGGCCTGCATTTCAGTGGTGTGCTGATGATACATCTCCCAACAATTCAATCATTAACAATCAATCCTTCTAAATGCAATTAAGTTTGGGCCATCCCCAAGCATACAAAGCTTGTAGGTTGCAAGTTGAAATAGTATTGTTTTGAATATAATAGTAAAAATGTAATAAGGTGATTATGGCAATAGTTTTCGTAATAATATGTAGTGAATATACTAATAATAATATTAATATGGTTATTATTGTAATAACTTTGTCATTTGTAATGGTTGGTTCAACCAGGGGACAGCCAACTCTGGCCCGGACGAGATAAGGTTGACCAACAACTCAAGTAAAGTATTTTCTCCTAGATATTACGTTTTACATTTTAGAAAGTCTCAGTAAACTTGTTATAGTTTATTTTTAGAAAAGTTGTTCTTTTTATCTTGTATACTTAATTTTTTGGCTGGACCGTAGCACCGATTACTATTTAATCCAAACCCAAACATAAGGTCTCCATCCATCTTTTGTGAAAACAAACAATTCTAAAAGCAAAGTTTTTATTTAAAATATTTATACATAGATGATGAGGCATTACATATTACATCAGATCAGATGATTGCTAGCTTAATCACTGAAACAAACCTTGTTTTCTTCTTCTCATATATAGGAAGAAAAGGGAAGCCAACAAACTTTCTTCTCATTTAGGTGATCAAACAAGTAGCTTCCAGCTCAGTCTAGTGCTATAAATTATTCAGTTGTGGGCTAGCTCCTCATGCCTGAATGTTGGAGGAGGCATGCTTGAAAGAGTTCTTCCGAGCCGTCGCCAGAACCGTCTTGTCAGCTACTATAAAATACGCTGCTCCGGCAACTGAAGCCAAGGAAAAGAAAACATTTTGATCGATTGAACATGAAAGTTAGAAGAAATGCTGAAGGATAGAGTATATATTAAAGTAAACAAAGCATGCATGTATATATAAGAAAATAAAAAAACTTTTTTGAGTGGAAAAATAAGTGTAAAGTTGGTGAGTAAAGTTTTCTGCAAGTAGAGTATATTAAAGTAGACCTGTAGAGATGATGAGTGCTTGAGCGGTGTGATTCAAGTTAGCCCTGGCCCAAGGCAGCATCCTCACACTAGCCAGCTGCATCATCATATATACATATATGTAATTAGACCCATCAACATTCATTTTGTCTGCAACAAGTTAAGTAGATTGATGAACCGAAAACTAGAGTTGTGTCGTCTTATTTACTGTTGGAACAGCAGCAGCAATGCCTGCAACAACAGCTGCCTTCGCTCCAGCCACTACACCCTCTGATCGATCATTCATACCCACAAGACACAGAAAAGTAATTAAGCAAGTAAGAAGCATGCATGATGTACATTCTTCAAGATCAATACAGTTGCTGGTTTATATATGTACGTATCCATGCGTTAATTACCATGCGAGCATCGCTTGGCCAAGGCCAGCTTCTGGTCTAAGCTGGTTCGTTCAAGAGGAGATTGATCAGGTACAGTTTCTGCCATTTTCTTTTCTGTTCTGCAGCAGGGAATGCTATGCGAGCATTAATATAGGAAAGTAGAGTGCTTTTGAAGTAGCTAGCTAGCTAGCTAGTTCTGATGGAGTGAGTGGGAGGGAGAAACAGAGAGAGTAGTGCATGCCTCTAGTTTTTTGAGAGAGCAAGTTGTTTATATATGGAGGATGGTTTGTTTGTAATCTAGCAGCGGTCACTTGTTTTCACCTACATGACACTTTCTGTTTCACTTCACTAGCTGTTAAGAGAACTCTGTCACATCTGCTAATTTGCTGATCACAATACTAACATATATCCACATGTGACATGCATGACTATCTATCTATAAGTACCCAGGATTATATATGGATTCCCTAGCTAATCCTTGTTCACTGTATTCAATCTGGTTTATAATGTCCTACTTTATGAATAAAAAAAAGTCTTTCTGGCAGTTTTTCATAATTTTGAGATTAATTAATTACATGCAGAACAGAATAGAATTAGCTTTAGCCAGCAGCCCCTGGTTTGAGAAAGGTGCAAAACCATGGGTTGGTTGGTCGGTCGGTTGCTTCTTTCTTTCCACGTGCACCGCACCTGTCTGTCTGTCTGTTCGAGGGCCGCAGTTTCAAACCCTGCTCACCTATCCATACTACTACTCTTCATTTTAATGTTTCCATTAAAACAAGTTTACAGAAGATGAATTAACTATGTTATTTAAATGTACTAGCTAGATGGATGGGTTTCGAAACACACACACACAGATTATGTGAGGATAGATAGATGATCAAGGTTTCATTTTAACACTATCCCTTGGCTTTCACTAAATTTGGGAAGAATTAATGCGAAGTGCTTGTAAAAGGTTGAATTTGGACCTGTCCAACTCGGAGATGAATCGCCGGGACCACCGTTGTGGCTGCCGGGACCACCGCTGCGGCGCCGGGACCACCGGCGCAGTCGTTGGAACCACCGCCGCGGTCGCCGGGACCACCGCTGCGGCGCCGGAACCACTGCAGCGGTCGTCGGGACCACCGCTGCGGCGCCGGAACCACCGCGTGGATGCCAGAACCACCACACGGTCACCGGAAATACCGTCACAACTGCCGAAACCACCGTCACGGTCGCTACGGTCGCTGGAACCACCGTCACGGCCGCCGCGGTCGTAGGGACCACCGCACAGACGCCGGAACCACCGCACGGTCACCAGAATCATCGTGCGGTCATCGAAACCACCGCTGCACATTTTCGGTGATATAAAAATTGTTTATTTCATCATAAACAATTAATTGAATCATAAAAAAGTATTTTGTAATTTATAAAAGTGTTTCTAACATAATATAAAATAATTTTTTTAATTTATAATTAATTACATAGTGTCTAATGTGATATGCACTACTGTCTATTAAAAGAGTTTATGCTGTTTATTTTGTTATTTTACACATTTTTATACTGTCTACTATAAAGTGATATTATGTCTGAATAAATATTGGAAACTATTCTTTTATTTTTCTTGCACATTTTAGGTGATAGTGAAACTGTCTAATTTATAAACAATTATTTGCATAGAAAATCGTATTCTGAAATGTATAAAAGAGTTTATAACATAATATAAAACACTTTTCGTTAATTTATAATTAAGTAAACTTATTAAAAATCATTCAAATCTCCGTCTAAAGCACTATGCACTATGCAATCACAACTATAAGAGTCTATAGTGTTTAGTTATTTGTTTTAACATTTCAGTTATATTGAAAAACGTCTAATAAATTATGACAAACTATTTGTAATAAAATGTAACTGTATCTATCATTTAAAAAAAAAGAACCAATTCATACCAAATAAAATATATGTATCATAGTTTACAGTGTTATTATATAGAGTTATAACGTCTGAATAAATATTGCAAACTGTCTGGTTTCTTACTCACCTCCGAATTCTGCAGCTGCTCATTTATCTTTGATCGTCTTGCTCTGTTCAGATCTGAAATTTCACCATTAGATCCTTAGCCACTGCAGGTATCCAGATTTGGAGGTTTGACGGTTGTCTCCCTCCGATGGCATGCTGCAACAATCAATCGATTATCTTCCTCTACAAACGAGGAAATGACCTTCCTCACGCTTCTTCTCCCGGCGCGACGGAGAAGGAATCGTGACTGTCGCTGGTGATTTTTCAGATCTGGAATCTCCGGAGAAGCTACTGGTTCTAATCGTTGATGCAGCAGGTGAGTCGATGATCGTCCAGATCTGTAATATCCAAACGTCGCTCGCCATCATAGGTGGAGATCGGTGTCGGAGTGGCTTGCCGCGACGATCTAGTGGCTCTCCCTGCGATGGCGAATTTCAAATCTATCCGACAGTGAACTCTACAGAGGTCTGACAGAGAAGCTGGAGCTCACCGGCCAACTACCACGATCATGATTTGTAGCTGAGCACTCCACCGGAGATGACAAGGATAATGAATCGGCCGCCGGAGAATATGAGGAAGATGATGTTTATGCAAATATTGATATTTCTCAACTAGTTGGTTTACCAACTAGTTGGTAATTAACATTCGCCATATTTTTACTAGGGGAAAAAACCTTTGTTGTAATGCACGTTTTTTTTAATGAATTTTTCAATTCAATTTATTGAAAATTTTCATAAAAACTTTTTCTTTATTAAGTTTTTTTTCCATAAAAACTTATTACATATTTTGAGCTAAATGGTTTTATTATACAATACAATGATGCCTTTCAAAATGACATTGAATGAAAAAAAAAGTTACGAATACATATGTACACGCGCATTAATGTCAACAAATTACAAATGTATACCAAACATAAGTCATAACATAACATAACAATAGTTCTTTCAAGGAGGGGGAAACTTGGCCGTTAAGAGTGCTCTGTTCAGTATGTCCCAGAACGAAAATGTGTTGGAGATCATCGACCCTACACTTCTCCATGAGACGCAAGAAATAAAAAGGAGGCCTAAGTAGTACTCCATTGCTGCTGCTGATATCAATAAAGGCAGCAGGATGTTTCATAAGATTCAAGAATGCTTGATCACACTAACAGAAATTGGAGTTGCATGCTCTGCTGAGCTTCCAATGGACAGGACAGGATGAATATCACTGATGTTGTACAGCTAAAATTGATTAAAGACAAGCTACTTGAGACTTGAGCTCATGGGACCAACAAGATGTGTGAACTAGCTCTTAGAAACACAGGCAGATGCATGAACATGACAATAAACAACATAAGAGAAAAAAAAGGAGCAAAAGTTGGATTAAAGAGGAATAATAATTCGTGTGCAGCTATCAGCTGAAAACCTCATAGAATTTCTCGATGACTAGTAAACCGGAGTCAATCGACTCTAAAGGATCCTTGCGAAGACGGTGTCTCAAGCAGTTGGGAATGACAGTAGCAATATCTTCAGCAGTTACCATGTCTCTTCCCTTAAGTGCAGCAAGGGCTTTTGCAGCCCTGTTACTGACAATGTCTCCTCTTAATCCATCAACATTCAGCTCTGCACAAACCTTTGATATTTTCACCTTTAGATCATGGCCAATCTGGACAGAGGCAAGATGACTTCTTGCTGATCCAATCTGCTGCCGGAGCTTCTCCTGGTCTGCCTTGTATGACTCCCGAAACTCCTTGGGATTCTTGTCAAATCTTGCCCTCTCCTCAACAATCTTCACTCTGAGTTCCGCATCCCTCACGGTCCCGACTTGTGCATGCATCCCGAAACGATCAAGTAGTTGTGGCCTTAGTTCCCCCTCTTCCGGATTGCCTGACCCGATGAGGATGAAGCGTGCCGGATGTGAAATCGAAATGCCCTCTCTTTCTACTGTATTCCATCCTGAGGCAGCAGAATCCAAGAGAACGTCCACTAAATGGTCGTCCAAGAGATTAACTTCATCGACATAAAGAATGCCGCGATTAGCTTTAGCAAGAAGGCCAGGCTCAAATGCCTTGACACCTTCAGTTAAGGCTTTCTCGATATCAATGGTGCCACAGACCCTATCTTCTGTAGCACCCAATGGCAAATCAACCATGTTAATCTTTGTCATCAGAACTGAAAGTTGCTCCCCTTTGATGGCCTTTTCTCTGACTTCCACTCCCATGGATTCCGGGTCCTCGGGGTCAGAGTTATAAGGGTCACCAGCAACCACCCTGATTTCAGGCAGTAAATCGATCAAGGACCTGACAGTAGTGGATTTCCCAGTTCCCCTATCTCCCATGATCATGACACCACCAATCTTAGGATCAATGACATTCAACAGAAGGCACAGCTTCATCTCATCCTGTCCAACGATAGCAGCAAACGGATACACCGGCCTCTGGGTGTCCTTAACGTCAACCTTCTTCTGGGCGTGGAAATCATAATCATTGATTCGTTTTTCGAGGGACACACACCTACAATCGCCCAAATTCAATTGCAACTATAAACAGATGTAGAGATGCAAACCTGTTGAATGGGGTTGGCTTCAGTGGCAATACTGGCAACAGTGAAAGCCTTCCTACTACCCATTTTGATTCCACCATGGAACCTCCTCCGCGGTCCCAAGTCCAGTCCTGCGCTCCCGGGGAGATGAGGATTGCATAAATATGTTTCAGACTCCAATTATAGATTTACAAGAACGGAATGTTGATGGGTCGGATAGGAATGTCGAGCGTACCTGGAGCGGAGAGACGAAGTGATGTGATGGAGCGGGGCAGCACAGCATTCGCCGCCATACACGCCGTCGCCTTCATCTCAGTTTCTTCGGAATATGTGGCCTGCCCTCCTCAGCTCATCACAACTCTTATCCTAGGCTCTTAGCTGGTAAGTACGCCTCCTTTACATTTTCGTTTTTATTGCCCGCTTGGTTATGATAATTCAAGATTAATCTATAGATTGATTAATTTATTGAATTAAGTGAATTACTATATCACTAAATATTTGCAATTTATTCTTTAGTTGAAAACAATGGAGTGTCGTTGAGTAAAGAGATATGGGTTGACAGTACACCCACACATTGGACACTCTTCCACTCAACATCTGCCATGTCTTCATTTTGATGGACCCAAAATCAAATAGATCCACAAAAATGATTACATGACATTTGTTGAATGGGTGAGTTTCCAAAATGAGTGTCCATAACTTTTCCCTAATGGATTTCTTCTATCCGACCGTGGTTTTTACCCTTATGGGTTTTCCACGTAAAAAACTACGTGTCAATCTCTTCTTCCCTATTCTCAAATTCCGCAACAATTGGTAGAGCCAGTGGGAGCTGCAATGTCAATGAGATTTGAGATCGAGAAATTCAATGGTAGCAATTTCTCATTATAGAAGATGAAAATTAAAGTCATTTTGAGAAAAGAAAGCTATTTGGCGGCTGTCAAAAAAGACCGCTAGATTTTACAGATGACAAGTGGAATGAGATGGACGGAAATGCTATTGCAAATCTTCATCTCTCTTTGGCAGATGGAGTATTGTCCAGTATCGAGGAGAAGAAGACAGCGAAGGAGATCTGGGACCATCTTACAAAAGATTAAGAAAAGAGTAGAAAAAGATACATTTAGTGAATATTACCCTTATTTTGGTTGAGTGGTGGAATTTGAGAAGGAAAGTTATGGACATTTAAGTAAAATTGTTCCTTAAAGTTTCCAATAAAGGAAATGCGCCATTCTTTTAGGGACAACCATAAAAGGAATGTACACCATCCTTTCAGGGACGGAGGGAGTGCCATTTTTTCCCCTCACAAACTACATATCAATTTTTATAACAGAAAAAATTAATTGAAGTTATAGAATAGTGTTAAGTTGATTTTTTTTTATCTATATTGTCTCTTATAAACTTCACATCAATTTTTAACTACCAATTAACCATGAATACTTTTGTATTAAAATCCACTTGAAAAATAAATTTAGATTTAATTATAGTAAAATTCTTAGTTTTTGTATGTTATGAATCAATTTATTTCATTTGTCAAAAAAAGGAATCCCAATCTGTTAAATCGGAATTTCCTTATAAGAAAATTTATGGAGTATCAATTTTCAAAAATATAATTATTGTGAATACAAATAAATACACCCTTAAAACAAATTATTTTTCCAAACGAAATCATAACTCCTCCCATCTTATAGGTGGAGACATGGTGGCTCTCATTGGAGTGGACTGCTTTTCTCCGGAGAGCAGCAAATCCCAAAAATACAATTGACATTGTGCAAAGATTTACGTAAAGTTTCATCATAGTGATTTAGTCGATGCACCTGCTGGGTTGGCTGAAACAAGATAGCATTCCATCTAGTACTAATGAAAAGCCTTGGGAATGGCTGTTTTTAGGTACAAACAAAACAACGGCTCTCAGGAAAGACCTCTTTGATGGTTGATTCTACTTGCTCGCCAAGAAACTAGCATGATGTTAATGTCTAGTCTGCAATATATATTCTAAACAAACAGAGGTCCAATATTCTAAACAAATAGGTATTCTAGATGTTTCTCTGAATCTGTTGTCTGGTGAAATTCAATCCAACATTGGCGCATGTGAAAATCTAGATATGAGCGCAAACTTGTTTCAAGGAATCATACCTCCTTCCTTTGCCTCTCTAAGAGGTCTTCAGGTGTTGAATCTGTCTGACAACAATCTCACTGGAGAAATCCCATGGTTTCTAGCATCTTTCAAGTTATTGTAGACCCTAAATCTCTCTCGTAATAATCTTGAATATAAGTGCAGTTTTTCTGAAGGGGAATAGCAAGCTCTGCAGGGGGATACCTGAACTGCACCTACTTAAATGCAACTTCCATCTAACCAACAGTGGTTGGAAAAAAATTCTTTTGATAACTTCTCTCACTTTAGGGTTGACCTTTGTGCTAATTGTTATTCTCATTTGGCACTTAAGAAGAAAAGGACATAAATCAACAGCAGCTGAAGCTAAAGAACAGCACCAATTTCCAGATCTGTCATATCAAGAGCTCTTTAATGCGACCAATGGTTTTTCTTCAGCCAATTTGATTGGTGTAGGAGGTTTTGGTTCAGTGTATAAAGGAGTCCTTGACCAAGGTAAGAAATTGGTTGCCATCAAAGTCCTCAATCTCCTCCTGCAAGGGGCATATAAAAGTTTTTTAAGCGAGTGTGAAGCATTGAGAAATGTTAGACACAGAAATCTCGTGAAGATAGTCACAGTTTGTTCCAGCATTGATCAGACAGGTAATGACTTTAAAGCACTGGTCGGTGAACTCATGCGAAAATGTGTGTTTCGTGAGACCCAAGAACAAGAAGGCCTAAGTACTGTTGCTGATATGAATAAAGGTAGCAGGATGTTCCACAAGATTCAAGAGTGCTTGATCAGACTAATAGAAATCGGAGTTGCTTGCTGTGCTGAGCTTCCGATGGACAGGACAGGATGAATATCACCGATGTTGTTGTACAACTAAAATTGATCAAACACAAGCTACTTGAGACTAGAGCTCGTTGAGACTCGGCAACATGTGGGGATTAGTACTTCTGCAGTTCTTCATCATCATCAAACAACACATTAATCCCAACCGGTTAGTCTTATTCTTAATACAAACAATCTCTCAGGAGAAATTCCGTTTTCATTTGGAAATTTAAAAGCCTTAAACAGGTTAACTCTAAATAACAACAACCTTCATGGAAGCATCCCACCAAGTTTAGGCAAGTTCCATAACTTGATAGCAATGGATATTTCTTCAAATAGAATCAATGGCTCAATATCATGAGCTCTTTAGTGCCACAACTGGTTTCTCTTCCTCCAATTTGATTGGTGTAGGAAGCTTTGGTTCAGTATACAAAGGCATCCTCAACCAAGGTGAGAAGTTATTTTCCATCAAAGTACTTTATGCCGAATGAGTAGGCCATCATCTGAAGTGCTGAACCTGGTGAGGATAGTTCCGCATCGAAGTCCAGAGGAGGTCGAACTACTAGTTCGGCTGAGAGTCTTGTAGGAGTTGATGAAGTTGCTTGCCATGAGTTCGTCGGAGAAGTCGTCGGAACCTGCAAAAAACCCGGGGAGGGTTCCTCGAGGGTGAGCCTCCGACGCTCAAGTTAGTTGAGAAGTGTTTTGAGAGCTCAGAGCTCAATGAATGTCATGCCAAGTGAAGTAAATGCACTTGGTATTTATAGACTCACCTTCAGTGGCAAAGTTGTAAATACGTCCTTTTATCCAACGGTTAATAGAGTGTTTGCTTAGATTGTCGGGCTTTGGACCGGTCCTTAAGGTGTCGCCAATGTTTCTTGGACTCGCCGCCTTCCGTGTCAGATTGTTGAGATGCACACGCAACACCGTGGCACGAAGCATCATTTGGACCAGTCCATAGGACGTATTCCTTGTGAGTGGGCGTTAGTTCGGTCTGGCCTACCTAGCTGGAGAGAGTTCGGAATCGGTGGGACTATCCGAACTCTAGACGTCCTAGCTAGTTCGGATTATCGTGTTTATTCAGACTTACGGAAGTCCTGAGTCCTTATTCGGACTTGTTTGATTGAGCCTTGGAAGGCCCTTTGGCTATCAGTACTCAACCTCCATGAGCAAGGAGCTTACGAGTTTTTTATCAGAGTGCGAAGCGTTGAGGAATGTTAGATATAGAAATCTTGTGAAGATACTAACAGTTTGTTACAGCATTGATCAACAAGGTAATGATTTTAAAGCACTGGTATGTGAACTCATGAACAACGGTAGCTTAGAAGAATGGTTGCACAATAAAGCTGAAATCAGTTGCTCAAATCAGACACCAAGGTACTTAACACTACTCCAAAGGCTTGACATAGTTGCTAATGTTGCATGTGCAGTGGACTATCTACATAACGAGTGCTCTACACCAATAGTGCATTGCGATCTCAAGCCAAGCAATGTTCTTCTTGATGACAACATGACTGCACATTTGGGCAATTTTGGATTGGCTAAATTCCTATCTACAATTGGAAGTGGGTCGTTGCAAAGTGGAACAGGCTCCATTGGTGTAAGGGGAACACTTGGATATACTCCTCCAGGTAATTGTTTCTTTAATATTTTCACACAGATATAAATCTTTATGTTTATCAAGTTTATATATATCAGACAGGCTCCATTGCTCCATTGGTGTAAGGAAAGGAGGACGGCAACTCTGTATGATTTCATAAATGAAAAAAGCCAAACGACACTTACAAGAATTTCAGAGGGTTTAAATTGAGAGAACACCATAAACCTGAAACAAAAATAAGCACAAAAGCAAAGTGATCCTGTGCTTCACAAGCATAATCAGGAGGATTACATATGAAATAAACACTAGACTAAGAAAACACTTTGGTAATGTCTATGCTCATTTTTAACTGAACATTTGACAAAATTCTTTCTTCTATTTCTGAAGTGTTGCGAGTGACCTTTTGGCGCTTCCTGCAATTTCGTTCTCCTGCCAGATAAAATAAACATAAGCAGAAAAAAAGATTTTCTTACCTGCTGCTTCAAGCCTTTACCTCGAGTAGTCTTGACCAACCATTTACAAAGGCTTTCCCATGAATATGGCTTGGGAAATGAAGTATATCAACCAATGGAGACATGTATAGCTATGGCGTGTTGCTGTTAGAGATTTTCACTGGGAAGAGACCAACTGATGAAATGTTCGAGAATGGGTTGAACCTTCATCAATTTACAAAGAATGCTTTGCCTGAGCTTCCGAGAGAGAGGATGAACATGAGCGATGTTGTTGCACAACTAAGTTCGATCAAACGCAAGCTTCTGGAGGCTGGTGCTTCAAGGACACAACAACACTAGGGATGGAACTGATAGCAAAGCCAATAAATTTAGTAGGCATGCTCTCTTTGAGAGAAACTTTGTGGTTTGTTGGTTTAAGTTTTGACAATGTCTGTAGACTCTGTACTGAGCATGTATTAATAATACATTGTCACTGCTTAATTTTAATTTGGTCTATTTATTTCCAATTTTCCATCAAGTGATGTTTATATGTTGTCGATTTACACATAAAAAATGCTATATATTGCTAATGATTTGTTGGTAGACATACTTAGGGTCCGTCTAGTTGTTGAAATTTTTTCAAATTTCCATATCCAAATTTCGTTTATAAATATTTGATCATACAACTAGTTTTCAAGTGATGGGAAACCTTATTTTTCAAACTTTAAAAAAATGCCTAATTAGGTCTAAAAGTTTTGATATTTTCGATTTTTAGGTCTAAAATTTATCGATGTCGTAACATAGGACTAAACGTTATCTTCGTCAGCGAGTTTTAGACCTAAAACGCCATGTGGCCAACAAATTGCTGATGTGGACGCTTAACAACGTTAAATTTAAACAGCCAGACGCCACCTCATCTAAATGTCGTCGTTTTGTTACAAGTTTGCATGATATTCTTGTTAAAATTAATGTCTACTTTAGTCCTCCCATTTTTATTTCCCTAATATTGATACCTACAGCTTAGAAATCTATCAATTTAGCTACCTCCTTCACCTTGATCCAAACCCTCGCCATCCAAAATTTCAAACAATGTTCTCTCTTTTTCACTTAATCAATTTTAGCAACATTCTTCAAAACTGTTAACCACCAGCGATGCCACTGTCGTTCACCATCGGCGAGTCAGTACTCCTTCATCTACTACAGCGCCGGAGATGAAGTTAACCAGCCAAGAGATCAAACAAGTGTGTTCCACTTCCGGCGACCCATCCTTCTGCACCACCTTCCTCACAACCACGCCAAGGGTAGCCGGAACCGACTCCTCGGGATCGCCAAAATCTCATTGAAGCAAGTTGCAGCTAAAGCCGCCGCCACCGATAACGTCATTACCTCGCTCCTCCGAAGTGCCAGCGACGACGCTAAGATGAAGGCGAGGCTTAAAGATTGCTCCGAGTACTTCCAAGATGCCGTCAGATCTATCTTGGGCTCTCTAGGTAAGCTGGATGCCAAAGATTATTGCACCGTGTTGACATATATATATGTTGCGCTTGACGTCGACAACAACTGTTCGGACGAGTTCTAGGATCCGCCGGCGATTCCGCTGACGCTGGAGAATGGCGTCCACGTTTTGCCGAAGATATGTAGCGTCATTTTAGCGGTCGTCACCAAGTTGAAAGAGCTAGGGCAGGGTGCAACTGATCAGTCAGTGGGGATTAATTTGTAAAACGGAGGGTTTGAATAATTAATTAAATGGGCATTGTATATTATGCACAAAAATAGTACGAAAGCTAGTTATGATCCAAAATTTAATATACTAGAATTTTCTAAAATTTGAAAAATAAGGTTTTCCATCACTTGAAAGTTAGTTATATGATCCAATATTAATAAAGGAAATTTAGAGTTGAACATTTGAAAACAATTTCCCCAACTAAACAAGCCTTATTCTCTTTTTTCCTGGGCTGTTTTGTTGTTATCCTCTCATCTTGAGGAATTTGTGGATGGTGATCTTTCTTTGACTAATCTGGTGTGCAACTTCTCAGAAACTCAATATATTAACATTCCTGGTTTATTCAAGCACAGTATTATGATTTCAATAATGATGAATTGTCTAAAAAATTAATTAAAGTCCAAGCCAAGTCGTCAATGATCATTTGCTTGTGGAAACCGTGTTGAGTAGGTCAGATTGATGAATTGGAGTGGAGAATAACTCTATCTGGTCATCTTGCTCCTCCGGACTTGGGTCTATAAATGAATGCAATATAGATTAATAATATCAGTCTCAGTCATGTAGCAGTAACATGAACAAATGTTTACAAATGAAAGCTAAAATTAATAATAATAATAATAATAATAATAATAATAATAATAATAATAATAATAATAATAATAATAGTAAAGGACGGTGATGGCGCGGTTTCTTTGTGTTGCTTTTCACAATAAAAAGTGATTTCCCTTTTGATTGTGGACGACGTGTGAACCAGATCTTGGTACTAATCATGATGAAGATTGGTTTCATTGAGGATCAAAGAACACTAAGTAGAAATGAAAATAAAATTAGTGGTATAAAGTTGGTATAAAGAGATGTCTAAATTACTTCATGTTTTATGTGTCAAAATGTTGATAACTTTCCAAAATAAAAGTGAAGGTATATAAGTCGATGATCCTTTGAATGAATGTGGACGACCTGTGGACCCGCCATATTAGGAGTATAAAATCCCAGCAGAGTATGAGTACTAGCACAACAGCCAATCCACTTTAACTTTCCCTGAAATTCACCCCATTAATCTCATTTGGTCCAAAAAACCACCCCCATATTGAAAGCCCTGCCTTACAGCAAACTGAGCTTCGTAATTAGCTACCATAAAAGGAATCAATAATGCATTTAAATGGCTAGCTATACAGTGCGCATATGCGAATAAGAGATAAACTAAATTACAATAAGTGTCATTTCCCGCTTCCTACGACGCTTCCGACGAAGCCCCCATCACCTCCGACGAAGCTTCCGTCGCATCTGACGACACTTCCATCGCTTCTGACGACGTTCTGCATATTCTGGTAAAGCTTTTCATCGGAATCCATGACGTTTCCGTCACTTCTGATAACGTTTTTCCGTATTCAAACTTGAATTCGGATCTGCTTCTGCCAACTCAGAACCACCAAACTTGAAAATGATGAAAAACTAAATTTTTTTCTGACTTAAGAAATTTGAGGAAAACGATGATGATCAGAGGTAGTCATGTTGATCTGATTTTTTATACTGATCAAATGTAAGGATATTATGATCACCATGTAGATCAATGCTAATCACCATGCATATCAACATTTATTTTGACGATGTTGATCAAGACAAGTCATCATGTTGATCAACATTTAATGTTGATCAAACACGACAATGATGCTGATCAGGTGTAAGGAGATGTTGATCATCATGCAGATCAATGCTAACTTGGTGTAAGGAGATGTTGATCACCATGCAGATCAACATTAATTCTGGCGATGTTGATCAAGACAAGTCATCATGTTGATAAATGTTGATCAAGCACGACAAGGATGTTGATCAGGTGTAAGAAGATGCTAATGACCATGCTGATCAATGCTGATCGTGTGTAATGAGATGTTGATCATGATCACTATGCAGATCAACATTTATTCTGACGATGTTGATTAGGACAGTCATCATGCTGATCAGTAATTAATGTTGATCAAACACGATAACAATGTTGACCAAGTGAAATAAGTTGTTGATCGCAATACAGATCAACATTTATTCTGGAGATGTTGATCAAGATAAGCTATGGTGCTGATCAATAATTAATCCTGATTAAACACGACAACATTGTTAATAAAAAACTCGCGTGGAAAACTTGTAAATAATCGAAACGCTTATGCACAGCCGTGCGCAGTGCACATTTTAACCCAAACCTTTGCAAATATGGCCTTCCCTTCTCTCAGTACTTGTTCTTGTCACGTTGCCTTCTTCTTGTTTTAGTTCTGGTTACATTGTTGGAAATGCAACGGATTAGTTGGCTCTACTGGAGTTTAAGGCCAACATTATCCACGACCCGCTTGGTGTCCTCAAATCAAGGAACCACACTGTCCACTTGTGCCAGTGGCACGGTGTCACATGCGGTCGACGACACCAAAGAGTTGTTGCACTAGACGTGGAGGCTTCCCAACTTGTCAGGTCCATATCGCCTCATCTTGGTAACTTGAGCTTTCTCAGGGTGCTCAACCTTGCAAATAACACCTTTGGCCCTGACATTCCACAACATGTGTGGGACTTGCGTAGATTGGAAAGGCTACACTTAAGGAACAACTCCATATCTGGTGTGCTTCCCTCCAACATTTCTTGCTCCCCAAGTTTTCAGATTCTCGTTCTAGGTGGAAATCTTATACTGGAGAAATCCCTGTTGTGCTTGGCTGCTTCTCACGTCTTCTACATCTTCACTTAGTGGACAACGGATTAATAGGGGAAATCCCTCATTTTTTAGGGAATTTATTTTCATTGATAAATCTTGATCTGGGCTTTAACATGTTAACAGGGGTAACAATATATTGTTATTTGATGTATTAAGAACTTTGATAATTGATAATTCATTGTAGTCTCATTGTCATGTTGTTAATGAACTATATAACAACATTTGATCATGTTATGACAAGTTTATCAACCCAGACCATCCGATTGTTAAACTTAGGGATCAAATATAATGTTATTAAGCACAATCAGATCATGGTTAGAGGGAGATAATTCTTTACGGTTGCATGTACTTTCAATTGTTATTGTACTTTACATTAAGATGTTTTGGATAGTAAACAAAGTATGTATATCAATTATCAATGTTTTTTTTGTTTATATTAACATGGTTGATTTTTTTATTGAAAAAAGTGAACCCGTGAAGAAGTCTGGTATTAGAACTAGTTGTTACTACTCCCTCCGTCCTGTGAAGTGTGTATATTATAAAGAATGGTGATGGCTTCATCGAAAGAAAAAGGATGGTGAGGGGAAATTTCATTGTGTTGCTTTCCACTATACAAAGTGAATTCAAGTGGTCGATGATCCTTTTGATTGTGAACGACGTGTGGATCAGATATTGGTAATCATGATGAACGATTGGTAACTTTCCAAAATAAAAGTGAAGGTATCAGTCGCCGATGATCCTTTGAATGAATGTGGATGACCGGGGCTTGGACAAGCTTTGATTAAATAATAACTCATGATTTGCCGACATAGGAGTATAAAAATCCCAACAGAGCATGAGTAGTAGCACAACAGCCAATTCACTTTAATTTTACCTGAAAATTCACCCCATTATCCTCATTTGGTCCCAAAAACCACCCCCATATAGGAAGACCTGCCCTGTAGCAACTGATCATCCTAACTAGCTAGCTTAAAAGGCATCAGCCATGCATATGCAAATATGGCCTTCCCTTATTTCAGCACTTGTTGTTCTTGTCATGTTGCTGCCCTCTTGTTTCAGCTCTGGTCACATTGCTGGAAACGCAACGGATCAGTTGGCCCTACTGGAGTTCAAGGCCAACATCATCCGCGACCCGCTTGGCGTTCTTAGGTCATGGAACCACACCACCCACTTGTGCCAGTGGCACGGAGTCACCTGCGGTTATCGGCACCAAAGAGTTGTTGCACTGTACCTGGAGTCTTCCCAACTTGTCGGGTCCATATCGCCTCATCTTGGTAACTTGAGCTTTCTCAGGGTGCTCAACCTTGATAACAACACCTTTGGCCCTGACATTCCTCAAGGTGTGGGACTTGCGTAGATTGGAAAGGCTGCGCTTAGTGAACAACTCCATATCTGGTGTGCTTCCCTCTAACATTTCTTGCTCCCCGAGTTTTCAGATGCTTGATCTGGGCGGAAACCTTATATCAGGAGAAATCCCGGTTGTGCTTGCCTGCTTCTCACGTCTTCTACACCTTAACTTAGGGGACAACAGATTAACAGGGGAAATCCCTCATTCTTTAGGGAATCTATCTTCATTGACATATCTTGATCTGGGCTTTAACATATTCACGGGGGTACTTCCTGAGACTCTTGGCCAGTTAAAACATCTTATTGTTTTTGTTGTGCAAAGCAATCAACTTTCAGGTCCGATTTCTGCAACAGTTTTCAACCTGTCGAACGTGAGGGATTTTGCGTTGGGGTCGAACCACTTTGAAGGCACTCTTCCTCCAGAAATTGGGACAAACATGCCATACTTGGAATACTTTGCTGTATTTCAAAACAACTTCACAGGAAGGATCCCTCCATCTTTATCCAACGTCACATCTCTTCAATATTTGTATTTGGGAGATAATAGTTTTACGGGAAACGTCCCTTTTCTCCCTAAACTTAATGATCTCAGACGCCTAGTTGTTGCAGATAACCAACTAGGAAGTGGGCAAGGAGAAAGTGATTTGAGCTTCATATGCTCTTTGGTCAATGCTCCTGGTCTAGAACTTATGAACTTACAAATTAATCAATTCGGAGGTGTAATACCCACATGCATTGGTAATCTATCCATGAGTCTTAAGCAGCTCTCCTTGGCAGGGAACAAGATATGGGGACAAATTCCTTCTACTATAGGTAACCTCATCAATTTGGAGGCGTTTGGAGTTGCTATGAATCAAATTTCTGGAAGCATTCCATCTATTATCGGAAGCCTTGGTAAGTTACAATATCTGTTTCTCAACAACAACAACCTCTCAGGAAATATTCCCTCTTCATTTGGAAATTTGCAGGCCTTAACCAAGTTGAGGTTGTTTGGTAACAACCTTCATGGAAGCATCCCACCAAGTTTAGGCAAGTGCAAGAACCTAATAGTACTGGACATTTCTTCAAACAGACTTACTGGCTCGATACCGCCACAATTATTTGAGTTTGCACCCTTCTCCATTGGCTTAAACTTAGCGTACAATCTTCTGACAGGAAGTTTCCCTCCAGAGGTGGGAAATTTGAAACATATTAGTGAATTGGGTGTTTCTGAGAATTTACTTTCCGGAAACATTCCAAGAACCATTGGTGCATGCACAAGTCTTCTAAACCTGCACATGAGAGGAAACTTGTTTCAAGGAACTATTCCTGCATCCTTGGCCTCTTTGAGAAGCCTTCAGAACCTGGATCTATCTGGCAATAACCTTACTGGAAATATCCCCACATTTCTGGTATCTTTTAAATTTTTGGAGAACCTAAATCTGTCACATAACAATTTTGAAGGGGTGGTTCCATCACGAGGCATATTTTCCAACACAAGTGCAATCTCTCTAAATGGGAACAATAAGCTTTGCGGAGGGATACCCCAACTTCACTTGCCTAAATGTAGCCTTCATCAAACCAGAAGAGATTGGAAAAAGATTGCTTTCATAGCATCTCTCACTCTGGGAGTGACATTTGTCCTGATTTTTATTCTCACTTGCTGTTTACGAAGAAAGAGGACAAAATTAAGGTCAGGTGAAGCAGAAGCAACAAATCAGTTTCTTGGTTTGTCATATCATGAGCTCTTTAGTGCCACAAATGGCTTCTCTTCCGCCAATTTGATTGGTGTAGGAAGTTTTGGTTCAGTGTACAAAGGCATTCTTGACCAAGCTGAGAAGTTAGTAGCCATCAAAGTTCTCAACCTTCTCCAGGAAAAAGGCTATAAGAGTTTTTTAGCTGAGTGTGAAGCATTGAGGAATGTTAGACACAGAAATCTCGTGAAGATACTCACAGTTTGTTCCAGTATTGATCAGCAAGGTAATGATTTTAAAGCATTAGTATGTGAACTCATGAGCAATGGTGGCTTAGAAGAATGGCTGCACAAGAAAACTGAAATTGGTCGCTCAAATCAGACACAAAGGTTTTTAACACTCCTCCAACGGCTAGACATAGCTGTTGATGTTGCTTGTGCATTGGACTATCTACATAACGAGTGCCCTACACCAATAGTTCATTGTGATCTCAAGCCCAGCAATGTTCTTCTTGATGATGACATGACTGCACATTTGGGTGATTTTGGATTGGCCAAATTCCTTCCCTCAATTTCAAGTGGGACAAGCTCCATTGGTGTAAGGGGAACCGTCGGTTACACTCCTCCAGGTAATCAATTTATTTATTTATTGAAACATAATAGAATGAATGAGTAGTATTATTCTCACAATAATCAAAACTTTTGACAGAGTACGGGTTGGGAAATGAAGTATCAACTTATGGTGATGTGTACAGCTATGGGTACTGTTGTTAGAGATTTTCATTGGAAAGAGACCAACTGATGAAATGTTCCAAGAAGGATTAGGCCTCCACCAATTTGCAAAGAGTGCTCTGCCGGAGCGTGTGTGGGAGATCATTGATCCGGTCCTTGTTCGGGAGAACCAAGAACCAAGAGGCCTCGGCAATGTTGCTGCCATCAATAGAGGTAGCAAGATGTTTGGGAGGATTCAAGAATGCTTGATCTCAGTAATAGGAATTGGTGTCACATGCTCTGCTGAGCTTCCAAGGGAGAGGATGAACATGAGCGATGTTGTTGCACAATTAAGTTCGATCAAACACAAGCTTCTTCAGCCTGGTGCTTCAGGGACCCAACAACAGTACTAGGCCACTGGTGTGAAAGCCAAAATACTTAAATAATTCATATGAATATCATGATTTGAAATATAAATTTTCTATATATATACATTTTTAAATTATTTTCACTATTTATCTTGGAAATTAATTGAGCTAAACACTGCTAGAAACATGAAAATCAAACCTATTATGAAACTCAATGTAATTATGTGATAACCAAAGGATGGTATCTGGTGGTACTTTTATGGCGGTGACCAGAATGGAGCTGCTATCAGGACCTGCGAAGGGCAAGACACAAGAAGCTTTTATGTGCAGAAGAAAGGAGAGAATGGGGGTGTGTAGTAATCACCTTATTTTTTGTTGGCATCACCCAGTTATAGGGTGATGCCAGGACTCTCCCCATGCTGGGGTAGAGTGTTTGGTAGGATTTTCCCCACGTTTGGATTGCTGACACCTGACTCCCAGGACTTTGGGATTGGACGTAACTGCCAAACAATGTTGGTCTGATAGCATTTGAGTAGTGTTAATTGGGTTTGGCCCATATCTGTCAGAGTCAAACCCATGATAGGATGACATTTCCCGCCAATGTGTCTATACGGGGCGCACCCACATACCGCATACGAGGAACCTCGTCGTATTTACGAGGAGAGCCCTTCGTAGCGATGACGTCGTGTCGTGACGTCAGCGTTGCGTTTGGAACGACCATACGACTATTCTTGGGCCCATATATATCAGTATGTCCTCCTCCCACAGTGGAGGATGGGTTAGGCCCCTGTGCTCCGTTTTTGTTTTTTATTGGGAAAGACCCAAGAACTGGCCCACTCTTTTTTGGGCTGTGGCGGTTGTAAAAAACGGAAGTGATGTTTTGAATTTCTGCCGTTTGTAATTATGGGGAGAGTGGCGCAGCTTTTCGCCTTCCCCCTATTTGAGTAGTGTTAATTGGGTTTGGCCCATATCTGTCAGAGTCAAACCCATGATAGGATGACATTTCCCGCCAATGTGCCTTCATAGCGATGACGTCGTGTCGTGACGTCAGCGTTGCGTTTGGAACGACCATACGATTATTCTTGGGCCCATATATATATCAGTATGTCCTCCTCCCACAGTGGAGGATGGGTTGGGCCCCTGTGCTCCGTTTTTGTTTTTTATTGGGAAAGACCCAAGAACTGGCCCACTCTTTTTTGGGCTGTGGCGGTTGTAAAAAACGGAAGTGATGTTTTGAATTTTTGCCGTTTGTAATTATGGGGAGAGTGGCGCAGCTTTTCGCCTTCCCCCTATTTATACGTCAGCCCACGTGAGGGATTCAGTTTCTCTGACCTTTCACTTCTCTCGCTTCACTTTGTGCTTTCGGCGATTTTCAAAGGATTTTCCGAAGATATTTGCAGAGTTCTCGTCGCGCAATTTTCTGTTTTCGCTTCCACCAGTCGAATCGGTAAGAGGCGTTTTCTCATTTCTTGTTTTCGGCTGTGAATTTGGCAAATACATAGTTTCGCAGTGCCGCCGCTTGGGTTCTTGGGCTTAGGGTTTTGATTTTCCAATTTGTTACTGATTTTGTAGATGGCTCCCAAGAATTCAAGCAACTCCGGCGTAGGTCCCGACATCGGGGAGTTGTGGCCCCGAACGTCATTGTCGGAGAAGAAATTGGCGGACATATGTAGAAACCACCACGTTTATACGAGGGTGGTTTGTGGGTTATCTCCGGGCGACGTGTTGAGGAAGGCGGGGATGGAGTTGAACAACGGGACCTTAAGGGAGCAAACCATGGTGGTGTACGAGGCCCAGTTAAAAGCTGGACTGAGGCTCTCACTCTGCCCCCTGTTGTTGCAACTGTGTGAAGGATGGGGGGTTTGCCCTGGGCAGCTGGCCCCGAAGGTGTTTACCACTATAAACGCGTTCATAGTGGCCTGCTGTTTGGCGAGGACAGTAGCACTGCCAGAGGTCTTTCTGCAGTTCTACACGTTGAAGAGACCCATTGGTCACTCCTTCTACCAGCTTACCCCCGAGGAGGTTAAAGTGGGCAATAGGATGGTGAAGATCGGGGTTTTTGCCGACACCACCAGTTCGTGGGGAAGCTGGAAGAGCTCATTCTTCTTCATCCTGAAGGAGGATAGTTGGGGGTTCCTGATGGTATTTGGAATCTGTGAATACAGAATATGGGTTGGGAAATGAAGTATCAACCTATGGTGATGTATACAGTTACGCGGTGCTGTTGTTAGAAATTTTCATTGGGAAGAGACCAACTAACCAAACTTTCCAAGAGGGGTTGAACCTCCACCAATTTTCAAAGTGTGGTTTGAGCGAAAATGTGTGGGAGATCATTGATCCTATACTTCTCCATGAGACCCAAGAACAAGGAGGCAGGATGTTTCACAAGATTCAAGAGCGCTTGATCACACTAATAGAAATCGGAGTTGCGTGCTCTGCCGAGCTTCCGATGCACAGGATGAATATCACCGACGTTGCTGTACAGCTAAAATTGATCAAAGACAAGCTAATTGACACTAGAGCTTGTGAGACTCCGCACCAACAACATGTGGGGATTAGTACTTCTACAATTAGTTGAGATAAATGGTTTGTATCCCTGCTATTTGGAACAGTTGTGTGGTTATGACTGTCGGATCTTTCATTATCATGTTGAGACATCCTTCTACCTTATCAAGCACCTGGCTACTAGCATATAGAGTCATGTACATGTGATAGGTAATTGTGGTAGCAATAGTCTGTTGAAATAGAAAATCTGTTGCGCCAGTTACTCTAAACAACTTCGCCTAGGTTAGTAATGGGGTTGTTAATCTCAAGTATCAAATGAAGAAAGCTGTGGAGAAGGCCATTTTGCCAATCCAAAAGTCAGTTTCAAACAGGTCACTGGGTCCTCTGATGAGCCCTCACTCCATTCTTCACAACAGAGAAGAAAGGAAGAGCATCATCAAATAGCATTTCATACAGGGGAGTCAATCTGAATTCTGCTTTAACCATCCCATGGCCCAATCTGTTTTTTGGGACTACAACATTGCTCAACTATTAGTTTTAAAAAAAACAAGTATTGTTCAGGGAGAAGTTTCTGCAAGCAACAGAGGCATGCAGCAACTGGTTTTTCTTCAGCCGATTAAGCCAAATTTGGAACCAGTTTGTCTTATTCATGACCCTTGTGTTATTATGTTGGGACATTCCCTTTCTATTGCTTAGTTGCACCATATGAAATGCTTGCAACTCATCTTAAGAATGCTACCATTTTGGTAGGCAATTAGTTACTCCATAGTATAAATAACTTAGAATGTACTTCGTCTTACCGTTTATCTGGTAGATTGGTAAAGCATCAGCTGTTGCACAAACAATGTAAAGAACTCACCAGAGAAAGTAAAGTTCAGCATCAGGAGCCAGTTGTCCGTGTGTTCACCTCGCATCCATCCACTGACTCGCTTGGTGTATCCGTCGTCACCAAGCTCGAGATAGGTGATTAGTGAAGTATGAGCGGCAAGATTTTCATCGGCTGATCCCTAGAAATCCAAACATTTGGATCTCGACCAAAATCGAAATGTTCTTGCCTAAAATCATGGGACCCTTCAGCCGCTGGGTCAGGTGTGGTAGTTTTCGGTTAGGAGAAGAGTCCAGCCTCGCTGCGGAGGAGTGATCCTGGAAGCCATAGAAAGGGGTTAGGTGGGGAAGCTGGTTCGAAAGTCGTGGTGACCGATGGAGCCGTTCAGACTGTCGGCTCTTTAGGCGCCACTCAAGAGCGAGTGAGGGCAGCTGCTTAGGGGTGGCAATCGGATGCGATGAGAAGAACTAGCATGAACATTCTGGATTTTCCAACTTTACACATCAGGATGCAGTGCGCACTTTAGAGAGCAGTAGTTTCAGCAAGTCTCATTCAATCGAAATTGAGAAGCATTCAATAAAATGGCACAACATAAAATCTTCAAATTAAGAGCAAGGAAATCCTGAAGTACTACCATGAAACGCTTCTTGTAAAACTCCACCAGTTCTTTTGGGTCTACTTTTTTGGTCTGCTTGTAGGCATCAATCTTGTTCAACTCCTGCACAGGGATAAATGGACAAGAGTTCACAATTAGACCAAAAAAAAGTCTATCAGCAAGCAAGTTTGCTCAAACAATTCTTGTGAAATGGTTATGGCATTTCATGGTTTGATAGAGACAAGAAGCCAATGGCACACACTTACCTCAATCCAAGCTGCAAGCTTGGGCCTGCCTGCTGTGATATCATAATTATACACCTCCAACAAGTAGATCTGGAACCTTTCAATGAATGGAATGTAAGCAATGTCCACCTGAACATGCATGGTTTAGACTTTAGATAATTATCAAATGAGCATTCTAAATATCACATTATAATTATCAAATGAGCATTCTAAATATTATCAAATTGAGATATCAGGCCTGCATCAAAAGTAAAAAATTGAGAAATTACAAAATTTAAAACAAAATTAATGTCTTGCTGTTATATGATAATCAAAGAAAGCACAATACTTTTGCTTTGATGTCTTGCTGTTGCATGATCTTGATGCCTAACTTATTGAAGACTATACCTTGCCTGAGGCAGCAAACTTAAAGAAATCTCAACATAGCAATTAAGGAACATTTTAACACCACAATCTCAACACTAACCTCTGAAGTCATCAATGCTAGCATGATTTGAAATTATTTCCATCATTCCCAACTGAATTAATCCTTAATTCACAGCCAAAATCCCAACTGTAGCATAGAATTGACCTTGAAGCTACTTATTACACCACAAATCAGCACATACACGTTCCCAAAGCACACATTCCAAACTGAAATCTTCAATAATTCCGAACAAACATCAAAGCATTCGCACAAAGTGAATTCTAATCCACACATAAATCATACATCAGTACATAAATGCAATCAAACCACCCATAATCATGCTCTCGGGCAATTAAATCATGTAGATATAGGGTGTACACATGGCAGTTCCTACTCCTAGGCAAAACAAAACAAGATAATCGAGAAAAGTTTACCTTGTGCGCGGCTACAAGACTAGCGAAGGAAGGGAGTTGTGCGAGCTAGCTGATTAGCGCTGCAACTGGACCAATTTCGAGCTAGGAGGACGATGTGCAAGAATTTAATCGGCGGGACTGAGTTTTTCGAGACAGGGCAGAGCTCTTCAGAGGAGTAAGCACGTGCGGTCGATGGTGGTGATGGAGCAAGCCGGAGTGAAAGACTCGCTAATGGTGGACGGATGGAGGGTGGCTGGATTTGCGCACGAGAGCAAGAAACGAGATGAGATTTGCTCTCTCTTTCTCTCTCGGTTTCGTGCTAGAAGCAGTTCGCGGTTGACGATGGCGGGATAAAGTCGGTGGTGGTGGGGTGGTGTCTCCGGAGCTTCGCAAGGACAGTTGGAGGGAGATGGGGCTGAGTGTGGCGGAGCAGTGTGGAGGCTGGAGAAGACTAGTCTGTGAAGGACGAGAGTTTGGGAAGAAAGGGCTAGGGATTTTCGTGAAGTGAAGTGGGTGAATGAACACAGGCTACACAGCAGATATCACGCTTCACTAATGGGCCTCACACTAATGGGCTTGACTTGCGGATAGCGGGTATCCGCAAACCGCGGATGACAGTTATCCGCGGTGCGGATACAACGTATCCGTAACCCGTAACCACGAATGTGACGGGTGCAAAAAAAAACCGTAACCGCGAACCCGCGGATAAAAACCGCGGTTAAAACTGTCACTGACGGGCGGTTATCCGCGATTCGCGGATTCTACCCGCCCCACTGCCATCCCTACAGATGCTCGACATCTTTGCCTTGGAGCGAAATGACGGTTAACTAGTTATTTTTTTTAGCTCATGTCAAATTTACTCGAATGAACACTCGGTTCGTGTGTTATTGAGTACTGTTTTATTGAGCTTCAAACTCGAACTCGAACAGAACTCAGGACTCGATAATTTTATCAAGTCCAGTTTGAGCCATCATTAGTTCGGCTTGATAGCTTATCGAGCTATCGAGCAAAACATATTAAAAAGAGTTAGGATACTTCATATATAAATAGTTAAAGTAATTGGACCTAATTTATTAAGTTTCTAAAGTACAATGGTTATTTTGAATGACTTATTTGACTAAAATCATAAAACATGAGGAATATGATTTATTTTGTTAATTGAAACAGATTTCGATCCGTTTCGAGCTGAACTCGAGCGTAGTTCAAATGATTTTTTACAGGTTTTCGAACAACTAGTGAGATATCGAGTCAAACTCAAGCAATTAATCGAACCGAGTTCGAGCCTTCATAGTGAAGGCTCGTCGAGCTATCGAGTCAAACTGGAGCTCAATAAAAAACTATTGAGCCGAACTCGAGCTCAGCTCGTTTATAGCCCTAATCCACACTCTCCGATGGGGAACAATTAAAAGATAAAGGGGCAAAAAGTTCGAATTTGCCACTCAACTAATTTTGAGCATTTTTTGCCACTAAAGTTTTAAAGTGGGGCTGCGTTTACCACTTGGCGTTAGATTGTACACGCTGGCGTAAATTGAGTGATGACTTGTTCAATTTCTGGGTGACATTGCTTCCAACGTTTCAATTTGCCACAAACGCCATTTTCTTCTTAAAAGGAAGAACATAACAAATGGCAGCAAATTCTCAAAAAGCCAAAAGCCCTTAGTTCAAAATAGGTGGTCTTTGTGCGAGATTGAAGGAGAAATTTTCAACTTTCGCATGAAATAGGAGTGAAGCACGTTCCAAGGCGTTCTGGGTGAGTTGGGTATGTTTCTCTGATGCATCTTTTTTTTACTCATTGGGTTAGATGGAATTGTATGATTTTTAAGTGTAAGCCCAATTTCTATTGTAATCTTCTAGTTTTTGCTGAATTAGGGTGCGATTAAGAGTTCCGGAGTGGTCTAAAGAAAATGTGTAGGGTTTCAGTGTTGTTGATGAGTAGTGGCGGTCTAGGGTTCTTTTTCAGGGGTGTTGTGAGTCGTATCTCTGCTCTTCCATTCTTTATCATAGTTTTAGGGGTCTTGAACGGTTGAATAGTTGTATCTTGTTTAAGGTTAGGGGATTGGTTTAAGTTGAAGGCCAAATGTGCATCATACATTGAAAGTGTTGCTAATTTGGTTAATCTACCGTGTTTTTATGTTGTTGCTTGTCCATGAAGCATTACTTTAATGAACTTTAATGTTGCTTGTCCATGAAGCATTACTATCTCGCTCACCCAATATTCAAAAACTACAAGCAAATGACCTCTTCTATTTTCCATCTTTTCCCCGAATTTCGAGTCTATCGTACATTACACAGATCCTTATGGTGTCCAGCAACGTCAAAACACGTAAGCACAGAAGAATAGTTGCGGCAACCCACACAGATCCGCCACCAATGCAGTATCTGAATTGCGCTTTACGATCTCCAATAGACGTTTCTTGGAATAATGATTTGCCATACTGTCCAAATATTAACAATTAGAAGACAATAAACAAACATTGGAGGACAACAATAGCATACACTACTTCTGTTACGGTGTCAGCCATTCATACCCAAATGCATTCTTCATTTTCAAATATACATACAAGCCCAGGGAGAGTGTGAGAGAAAGGACGCAGTACCAACAACCACAAGCTTTATCTTAAGATCATTAATTACTTGTGTTTAAAATTCCTTTATGTTCTATCTTAAATGATTAAATAAATCGTATAAAAAAATTGATGGTAACTTGACAACCTATATTTGTGTGTGTGTGTGCTTCTAAGATGACAATGTTGGGATTAATTAACAAATAATTAATCCATAAAACCCAAGAATCATTCATGTCAAATCATCAAGATTAAATCATAAAGCAGAACCGGAAAACATACCCGGATCCATAGCGGAAGAATGGAGCAGAAGAATTGCGGCTCGATGATCTTCCAAACCAGTGTGTGTGAGTTCCTCTCTTGCGCTCTTCTAACGACGGGACTCAGAGGAGGCACAAACTGAAGGAGAAAACCCTAGCACCCACGGTTTGGGGACCATAGCCTATTTATATAGTTGTGTAATTTTATTTCAGCCCATCATTAAAATAAAAGTTACACTTTGGCCTCTACACATTAAAATTGTCCACACCTTTATTAAGATGTTTAGGGCCCAAACCCAAACTTAATTAGATCACTTTAAATTGGGCCAAACCTCATGATAGCAAATATAATGCATAAATTATATCACATATTAGCCTATATAAAATTCCAACAATCTCCCACTTGGGCTATATGTGTACTTTATACTATGCATTATAACCTTATGAGTACTCCTGAAAAGCTATCGCCAAAATCATCTTAGCCAATTCCGTCCACTAACTACATCAACAAAGGATCAAAGCGGTTTTCGCTACTTGTAGTGTAGCTAAACCCATCAATGGTCACATGTATCAACATAAACAGATGACATGAATTTAGTGTGGATGCGTAGCATGAAAATTACATGTAATGTGATCTCAACATGTCTATTTTCAACTGGTCCAACCTTAGTGAGAACAATCTCATCAAATTCAGAGTGAATATAATCATAAACTTTATTTCTGTAAAAAACTTAACCAAAACAATCCATAAAATAACTTTAAACATGTCTAAACAATGAGCATCCAAAATTACAAGCTCCCACTAAAACTGAATATCTGAAGAGATACTACACCCATATAAGCAACATGATCATGAAAGACCTTGGGTGGCAATCCCTTAGTAAGAGGATTCACAATTATGGTGTTTATCCCAATGTGCTCAATAGACAACTGACCACTCTGAATTCTTTCATTGAGAACTCGAAACTTAATGTCTATATGCTTTAACTTTGATGAACTTGTGTGGTTGTTTGCATATTGGACTGCCGAATTATTGTCACAAAATAACTTATGTGATCTTTCAATGCTATCCACAATTCACAGCCCAGTGACAAAATTTCGGAGCCATACGCCGTGGTTGGATGCCTCATGGCATGCTATATACTCTGCTGCCATGGTGGAGGAAGCCGTGAGTGTCTGTTTGACACTTTTCCAAGAAACCGCTCCACCAGCAAGCAAGTAGATATAGCCTGATGTGGATTTTCGACTGTCTTGGCATCCGCAAAGTCGAATCAGAATAACCAACAACCTCTATCTGATCCGATCTCTGTATGTGAGCATGTAATCCTTTGTTCTTTGCAAGTACCGTAAAACCCGTTTGGCCGCTTTCCAATGATCCAGTCGAGATTACTCAAATATCTCGCCTAGCATTCCAACAATGTACGCAATATCCGGTCACGTACAAACACGAGCATACATCAAACTTCCTATAGCCGAGGCATAAGGAATGGTTTGCATTTCTTTAGCCTCATAATCATTATTGAGGCACTGATTGAGACTAGAACTATCTCCTTTAGCCACAGGGGTGTTCCGTGGTTTACAATCCTGCATGCCAAACCTTTTAAGCACTTTCTCAATATAGCTCTTTTGTGATAGGCCTAGAGTACCTCGAGAACGATCTCGGTGTATTTGTATACCTAACACAAAAGAAGCATCACCAAGATCTTTCATCTCAAATTTCTTTGATAAAAATCTCTTGGTGTCATGCAGTAAACTTATATCAGCAGTATGTCATCGACATATAAAACCAGGAAAATATGCTTACTCCCACTAAACTTGTGGTATACACAATCATCAACAAGATTCATCTCGAAACCAAATGAGATGACAACTTGATGAAATTTGTGATACCATTGACGGGAAGCTTGCTTGAGACCATAGATGGATTTCTTTAATTTGCAAACCATCTGTTTTGCATCTCCAGATACAAAATTTTCAGGTTGCACCATATAAATTGTTTCGTCAATGTCACCATTGAGAAACGCAGTCTTAACATCCATCTGATGTAACTCAAGATCAAAATGTGCCACTAATGCCATTATAATCCTAAAAGAGTCTTTCGATGAAACTGGAGAGAAAGTCTCTTTGTAATCGATGCCTTCCTTTTGTGTAAATCCCTTAGCGACAAGACGAGCCTTATACCTCTCTACATTACCCTTTGAATCCCGCTTGGTTTTAAATATCCATTTGCAACCAATGGGTTTTGCATCCCAGGCAATGAGACAAGTTCCCAAACGTCATTGTCTTTCATGGACTTCATCTCTTCATTCATGGCATCAATCCACTTTTGAGAATTAGGACTTTCAATAGCTTGATGAAAGTTGATTGGATCATCTTCCACCAATCCATTGTCATCCTCTCTTTTTTTAAGACTGGTGATATAATCATCTGGAATCACCCTTCTTTTTTCTCGAGCGGATCGCCTTAATGGCATAATTTCTTAAGGTTGTTGAGTTTGTTCTTCTTGAACAATTTCTTGATTTTGATTATAGGGTTCTCTGACATTATCTTGATTTTCCTCTTGAACAATATAAGGGATAGAAGTTTGATCATTGTCAAGAGAAACCATGGGAATGGTAAAACATTCCTCTTCAAAGACAAGGTCCTTAACCCTATCTTCCCCCTCAAACTCAACATCCTCAAAGAAATGGGCATTACCCGTCTCAAAAATTGCCTTAGAAGTGGGATCATAAAACTTGTAACCCCTGGACCTCTCAGAGTATCCAACAAAGTAGCAACTGACCGTCCTAGAGTCCAGTTTCTTTTCATTTGGCTTATAAGGCCTAGCTTCAGCTGGACAACCCCAAATGTGAATATGCTTTAAACTAGGTTTCTTACCCGTCCAAAGCTCATATGGGGTTTTGACAGTTGCTTTTGATGGAACTCTATTGAGAATGTAAGCTGCAGTCTTTAAAGCTTCTCCCCAGAGTGAATCGGTAAGGTAGAATGACTAATCATACTCCTCACCATGTCCTTAAGCGTTCTATTTCGTCTCTCGGCGACACCGTTCATGCTAGGAGATCCCGGCATGGTGTCTTGTGGGACGATACCGCATTCCTCTAGGAATTTAGCAAAAGGTCCTGGACATTGTTCACCGGAACCATCATATCTACCATAGTATTCTCCACCAGTCAGATCGTGACTTTAATCCTTTTGTTGAGTTGGTTCTCAACTTCAACCTTAAAATTTTTGAACATATCCGGTGTTGGGCCTTTTCATGAATAAGATATAGGTAGACATATCGCGAGAAATCGTCTATGAACGTAATAAAATACCGTTGACCATTCCGACAAGGTGTTGGAAAGGGTCCACAGATATCCGTATGTATTAGTTCTAAGACGTCTGAAGTTCTGTTAGCACCTAATCTTTTAGTGTTTGTCTGTTTCCCCTTTATGCAATTAATGCAAATATCTGAATCTATAAATTTTAGGGGATCAAGAATTCCATCGGACACAAGTCTCTCAATTCTCTGTTTAGAGATATGACCTAATCTCTTGTGCCATAATGAGGCGGAATTCTCATCGGTTAATTTTCGCTTTACACCTCGGGTACTCGTTTGCAAGGTTTCATTGAATGAAGCAATAGTATCCAAAACATATAGATTATCACCAAACGATAAAGAACCAGTACCCACCAATTTTGAATCTTGAAAAAGACTAAATTTTCCATTTCCAAATGAACAAGAATATCCGAATTTGTCCAAAACAGAAATAGAAATCAAATTCCGTCTAAATGACGGTACCACAAAAGTCTCTTCCAAGTCCAAATAAAATCCGGTCTTTAGCAATAATCTAAATGTCCCAATTGCTTCAACCTGCACCGATTTGCCATCGCCCACGTAGATGTATCTTTCACCATCACTTGGCTTTCGGCAACTCAGGCAACCCTGCATAGACACACTGATGTGAGTTGTTGCACCAGAATCTATCCACCAAGTGTGTCTAGGTACCGAAGTTAAATTAACCTCAGAACAAACCAAATTAAGAAGTGTACCTTTCTTAGCATGCCATGCATGATAATTGGTACAATTCTTCTTCATGTGCCCAGCCGCACCACAAAAGAAACAACCATCTTCCTTTTGTTCCTGCACTGCTTGTTTCTTTTGTGGTATCTGAACTGCAGCTTCCTTATCTTTCTTTCTCTTATTGTCTTTCCTTTTGCCCTTAGAGGTTGTAGCCAAATGAGCACTTTCTGCCTTATCTTGCTTCAATCTATCTTCCTTTTGCACACAGTGAGATATGAGCTCATTAAGAGACCAAGTCTCTTTTTTGACAATTATAGCTCACCTTAAATTGACTGAACTGTGTGGGCAGAGAAATCAAAACCAAATGGACTAGCAAGTCCTCAGACAACTCTAATTTGAGTGCCTTTAATTTTGAAGCAAGATGAGACATTTCCATAATGTACTCCCTTATGTTCCCATTACCTTTATACCTCATTGAGATAAGTTTTAAGAGTGTACTAGTTTCTGCCTTTTCATTCTTAGCAAATCTTTTCTCAATTTCTGTAAGGAACTCTTTGGCTGTTGTAACCTTTTCGGACATAGTGCCCCTGAATGCTTCCGGAATGGCACGCTTCATGATCATCAGACTCATGCGATTTGAACGTTCCCACCTTTCCATCTCCCTCTTATCCTTAGAGGTACTCTTATCCGTAAGGCTGATGGGTTGCTCAACCCTTAACGCAAGGTCCAAATCCATGACTCCGAGAACTATCATAACGTCCTCTTGCCATGACTTGAAATTTGTGCCATTTAGCATAGGAATAGAATTGATGCTAGCAGAAATATTTGTAGCAGAACTTGCAACTGAACAATGAATAAATAAATAAAACTAATTAAGCTCACATTAAATTCCACATCATACTTAATAACTTTATTAAATTCAAAATTGGCATATATATAACCCATCACAAGAGACCTAGTACAAACATTAATATTTAGTCTTTGGACAGAAATATTAACTTGTAAGTGGTCCTCTTGGTGTAGTAATCAAATATTGACAATTCAGATTATGTCAAATAATAAGCCTTTCTTTGGACCGACTTACTATTCACATAAAAGAACCTAATAATTGTCACATATTTATTACCACAAAAACATGTTCAAATTCCACCCAAACAATGACCTTCCTTTGGGCCGATGATTATTTGAATGAAACTCAAACACCCAAACCATCTTAATATCTCAGATCAATTAATTTACACAAGAGAGGTTGCTTTGGCAACATGTTGTTTCAATTAATCAACCCAAAATATTAGACACCTAAATATACCAATTACTGAATTTAATTTATCCAAAACTTTACTTGCTGTAGTTTCTAATCCAAAAAATTAGTACCAAAGTTACAGCAATAAATCAAAACACACACAACAGCAGCGGAATACACTTGACATGATGAAACTAAAAGCAACAACAACCAAAACTATTTTGCAAGCCTTGCAAAAGCGTACTTGTCATCATGAACCTCAAACTAACATAAATTGGAACGAAATTGCACAAGATATATTTCATCAGCATCCAAATTTTCTATACATATAAGTAAAGCATGCTATTATAGCATCACACTAAATGACAAAACCTGGCTGCTTGTGCTTCATGTACAACCACAGCCAGTATATATCCAATTAACAAGCTTCAACAAAAAAAAAACACACTAGGCATGATAATATTTTGACCGAAACGAACATATGATCAAAACCAAAAACAATGTTAAACCTAATCCTTACCCAAACAAAAAACGATTCGGCGATCAAATCAACAGAACTTTTACCCAAATAATTTTCAATCGCCGATTAGGAACGAACAAAAGGAATCATGAATTTCTCCAACGAATCAAAACTCAATGATTCAACATGAATTTGCTCTGATACCACTTGTTGGGATTAATTAACAAATAATTAATCCATAAAACCCAAGAATCATTCATGTCAAATCATCAAGATTAAATCATAAAGCAGAACCGGAAAACATACCCGGATCCATAGCGGAAGAATGGAGCAGAAGAATTGCGGCTCGATGATCTTCCATACCAGTGTGTGTGAGTTCCTCTCTTGCGCTCTTCTAACGACGGGACTCGAGGAGGCACAAACCCGAAGGAGAAAACCCTAGCACCCACGGTTTGGGGACCATAGCCTATTTATATAGTTGTGTAATTTTATTTCAGCCCATCATTAAAATAAAAGTTACACTTTGGCCTCTACACATTAAAATTGTCCACACCTTTATTAAGATGTTTAGGGCCCAAACCCAAACTTAATTAGATCACTTTAAATTGGGCCAAACCTCATGATAGCAAATATAATGCATAAATTATATCACATATTAGCCTATATATAAAATTCTAACAGACAACTGTCTTCATATTTTGAATGGTTAAAGCCCTCACTTCCTTTCATCAGTTCATTACCCAGAGAAAAATTCAATTGAGTACATAATTATATTTGTAAACAGATTTTCTAAATCTCAAATACATATGAGATATTGGAACCATTAGAATTAATTTGTTGAATGCTTGGGACACTTTCAAGAACATGTGTATACTCGTGGACTTGTTCCAAATAGAAAAGGCTATTCTCACTTATTGGAACATATTTTCACCTTGAAGCAAGGTTGACTGTTTTCTCTCCAGCTGGGAAAGGAATTTCTGACTTCTGTACGGGTTAGTTCAGGAAAACAATTTCCCAAATTTTTTTTCCAACTTTCAAATTTCCAATACATTTAACAACCTTAAATCCATCATTTCAATATAAAAAAAATATTTTTCTCAAATTTCCCTACTCATATATATATATATATTATCTATCAATCAAAACACACCACCCCAAATTTCCCAAAATTTTTTCTCACTCCACTGAACTGAGGGTACAGGCAAACAATACAGTTACACTAACTAGGTAATTCTGCACCTGCATAACGCCAATTGACAAATTTTATTGAGGGAAAAAAAGAAATTATCCATTTCACTTGCCGTCTATAGCTGAAACTAGGATTCTCCGCACTTCGTTGCGAATTTTAAATCTAATATATATCATTGAAAAATAAAAATGCATATAGGAAAAATGAGGTTATCAAATGATGAAATAAATGAGAAATGAAATATTTAAAGTGAAATTAGAAAATGGACATTAGGAAAACGTGTAACACAAATTTGAAATGAAAAGATCAAATGAAATTTTTGCGGCCATTTGGAAGAAAGTAAAAATTAGATATATATATATATATATATATATATATATATATATATATATATATATATATATATATATATAACAATGTCTAACATTCATTGTACTTACTTTTCTGAGAGAATATATACAACATTCACATAAATGAGACAATACATGTTTAAGAACAATAACTATGAATAATGTTAAAGTTTACTTTTGAAGTTCCAAAACTAAGTATGAAAGTTCAAATTTTAAATATGCTCTCTCCGTCCAAATCTATAGTAACACTTTTCACTTTTAGACATTTCGAAAATAGTGCAACATTTCTCATTTTTTGTAACTTTTTACATTAATTTACCATATCATCTTCAACTTTTAAGCTCATAAAATAATAAATCAAAAAATACTCACTATGAATCTTTTTCTTCTCCAACTAAAATTTCCTACTCAATAATCTACGTATTTGTTTAATTTTTATTCTTTGAATATTTATCGTTTTAGTTTGATTTTGTTTAAATGTTCCGCGGTTTATGTATTTGTCTACATCTTTCAGTATACAAAAAGGCATAATGAGAAAGTGAGGTAGCTGAAATTTCCTCACCTTATCTTAGTGTCAAGTCATTGTTAATTATTATATTTGGGAGAGAGGGAGTAACTAACTTAAATATTCTAATTTTAAAGTCTGACAAAGTAAAAAACTATAATCCAAAACATTGAGCACCCCAAACTCTTATTACCCTTAAAATCATTTTTAGAGCAATGAGTATGACACAAACTGATTGAATCGAAGAAGAAAAATATTTGTAATTTGGCTAACAAAATAACTAAATTATAATCATTAAAAGGCAAGTCTTAACTATAAGGATAAAAAACTAAAGGATCAAGAAAATATTTTTAAAAAATATTGATCGATTAAATTGGAAAATCTATAAAAAAAAGGTAAATAAAGTTATTAAAAAGGAGAAATCTAAAAGGATTTTAAAAAAGAAAGGATATAAAAAAATTTAAGAGGTCCATAAAAGTATAATATATACAGTTAAAAAAGGTATTCACATGTCACGATCATAAAATAAAAAGTTTAATGTGCAAATTAAAAGAATGTCAATTTTGATTTTTGTTATTAAATCGCAATAATGTAAATAGAGAGATGACATGAATATAAATTTAATCAATTAATTAATGTAGACCGTTAATGATTCTTTTAATCACTTAAGACGAAAGGGTAATTTAAGATGTAAATGCAACACTGAAAAATATGTGGGACTGACTCGCAAACAAATAAAAATGAAAATGACTTTAATTGAAATAAAATCAAAGAATGTTAAAATTGCACTATTCATCGTGTCTCATCAACACTTCCATAAATAAATAGAGTATAGTTATAATTTATGAAGCAATAGATATGCTACAGAAACTCATATGACAGAAAGGTAGATATATAAAACCAGAATATGAGCATTTAAGCAACGCAACAATGTGCTTCATGAGATACTTCGAAAATCTAATCATTATTTTGAAAAAAGACAATGCTTCATTGAGATGAGACTCCACTTCCAGAAGCGCTAATCCATTTAATTTAGTCTGAGTGACAAACACTTTATTTTCTTTACACTAGTTTAACCTCCCTTTTTTTATGAGAAAATTTGCACCATTTTATAATGATGATGACTTCATCAAAAGAAAAGGGATGGTGAGGGGAAATTTCATTGTGTTGCTTTCCACTATACAAAGTGAATTCAAGTCGTCGATGATCCTTTTGATTGTGAACGACGTGTGGACCAGATATTGGTAATCAAGATGAAGGATTGGTTTCATTCAGGACCGACGAAGTAGAAATTTTGGTAACTTTTCAAAATAAAAAGAGTAAATTGCATCATTTTATACCTAAATTATATTCTATGTTACAAATTTATACTTAAACAAAAATTTATTATAAAAATAGTTCTAAAGTATAAATACGTTGAAAATCTTTCCAAATCAATAATATTAATTATAGATTAAGTGTAAAATATCGAAAAAACATCAAATATGAAAAAAATGTTTAAAATAATATCAATAATATTATTGTACTTAAATTTACATTTTTATTGTAAAAGAGTAGTAATTATCAAAATAAAACACAAGAATGAATAATAATTTTCTAAAAATCTCCAATAGTTATATCAAAATACTATGTAGATTTTTTTTAAAAAAACTTCAATAATGATATTAAAGCAACAGTTTACTTACTCAAAATAAAAGTGAAGGTATAAGTCGTCGATCGATGATCCTTTGAATGAATGTCGATGACCGGGGCTTGGGCAAGCTTTGATTAAATAATAACTCATGATTTGCCGACATAGGAGTATAAAAATCCCAAGAGAGCATGAGTAGTGGCACAACAGCCAATTCACTTTAGTTTTACCTGAAATTCACCCCATTAATTATTCTCATTTGGTCCCAAAAGCCACCCCCATAGCCATATAGCAACTGATCATCGTAACCCGGCCGCTAGCTTAAAAAGCATCACAGCCATGCATTTGCGAATACGGCCTTCCCTTCTTTCAGCAGTACTTGTTGTTCTTGTCATGTTGCTGCCCTCTTGTTTCAGCTCTGGTCACATTGCTGGAAATGCAACGGATCAGTTGGCCCTACTGGAGTTCAAGGCCAACATCATCCGCGACCCGCTTGGCGTTCTTAGGTCATGGAACCACACCACCCACTTGTGCCAGTGGCACGGAGTCACCTGCGGTTATCGGCACCAAAGAGTTGTTGCACTGGACCTGGAGTCTTCCCAACTTGTCGGGTCCATATCGCCTCATCTTGGTAACTTGAGCTTTCTCAGGGTGCTCAACCTTGCAAATAACACCTTTGGCCCTGACATTCCTCAACAGGTGTGGGACTTGCGTAGATTGCAATACCTAAGCGTAGAGAACAACTCCATATCTGGTGTGCTTCCCTACAACATTTCTTGCTCCCCAAGTTTTCAGATCCTTGATCTTGGCGGAAATCTTATATCAGGAGAAATACCTGTTATGCTTGCCTGCTTCTCACGTCTTCTACGCCTTACCTTAGGGGACAACAGATTAACAGGGAAACGTCCCTTTTCTCCCTAAACTTAATGATCTCAGACGCCTAGTTGTTGCAGATAACCAACTAGGAAGTGGGCAAGGAGAAAGTGATTTGAGCTTCATATGCTCTTTGGTCAATGCTCCTGGTCTAGAACTTATGAACTTACAAATTAATCAATTCGGAGGTGTAATACCCACATGCATTGGTAATCTATCCATGAGTCTTAAGCAGCTCTCCTTGGCAGGGAACAGGATATGGGGACAAATTCCGTCTACAATAGGTAACCTCATCAATTTGGAGGCGTTTGGAGTTGCTATGAATCAAATTTCTGGAAGCATTCCATCTATTATCGGAAGCCTTGGTAAGTTACAATATCTGTTTCTCAACAACAACAACCTCTCAGGAAATATTCCCTCTTCATTTGGAAATTTGCAGGCCTTAACCAAGTTATTTGAGTTTGCACCCTTCTCCATTGGCTTAAACTTAGCGTACAATCTTCTGACAGGAAGTTTCCCTCCAGAGGTGGGAAATTTGAAACAAATTAGTCAATTGGCTGTTTCTGAGAATTTACTTTCCGGAAACATTCCAAGAACCATTGGTGCATGCACAAGTCTTCTAAACCTGTACATGAGAGGAAACTTGTTTCAAGGAACTATTCCTGCATCCTTGGCCTCTTTGAGAAGCCTTCAGAACCTGGATCTATCTGGCAATAACCTTACTGGAAATATCCCCACATTTCTGGTATCTTTTAAATTTTTGGAGAACCTAAATCTGTCACATAACAATTTTGAAGGGGTGGTTCCATCAGGAGGCATATTTTCCAACACAAGTGCAATCTCTCTAAATGGGAACAGTAAGCTTTGCGGAGGGATACCCCAACTTCACTTGCCTAAATGTAGCCTTCATCAAACCAGAAGAGATTGGAAAAAGATTGCTTTCATAGCATCTCTCACTCTGGGTGTGACATTTGTCCTGATTTTTATTCTTACTTGCTGTTTACGAAGAAAGAGGACAAAATTAAGGGCAAGCGAAGATGAAGCAACAAATCAGTTTCTTGGTTTGTCATATCATGAGCTCTTTAATGCCACAAATGGTTTCTCTTCCTCCAATTTGATTGGTGTAGGAAGTTTTGGTTCAGTGTACAACGGCATCCTCAATCAAGGTGGGAAGTTAGTTGCCATCAAAGTTCTTAATCTCCTCCAGCAAGGCGCCTATAAGAGTTTTCTAGCTGAGTGTAAAGCATTGAGGAATGTTAGACACAGAAATCTCGTGAAGATACTCACGGTTTGTTCCAGTATTGATCAGCAAGGTAATGATTTTAAAGCATTAGTATGTGAACTCATGAGCAATGGTGGCTTAGAAGAATGGCTGCACAAGAAAACTGAAATTGGTTGCTCAAATCAGACACAGAGGTTTTTAACACTCCTCCAAAGGCTAGACGTAGCTGTTGATGTTGCTTGTGCATTGGACTATCTACATAACGAGTGCCCTACACCAATAGTTCATTGTGATCTCAAGCCCAGCAATGTTCTTCTTGATGATGACATGACTGCACATTTGGGTGATTTTGGATTGGCCAAATTCCTTCCCGCAATTTCAAGTGGGACAAGCTCCATTGGTGTAAGGGGAACCATCGGTTACACTCCTCCAGGTAATCAATTTATTTATTTATTGAAACATAATAGAATGAATGAGTAGTATTATTCTCACAATAATCAAAGCTTTTGACAGAGTACGGGTTGGGAAATGAAGTATCAGCTTATGGTGATGTGTACAGCTATGGGGTACTGTTGTTAGAGATTTTCATTGGAAAGAGACCAACTGATGAAATGTTCCAAGAAGGATTAGGCCTCCACCAATTTGCAAAGAGTGCTCTGCCGGAACGTGTGTGGGAGATCATTGATCCGGTCCTTGTTCAGGAGAACCAAGAACCAAGAGGCCTGAGCAATGTTGCTGCCATCAATAGAGGTAGCAAGATGTTTGGGAGGATTCAAGAATGCTTGATCTCAGTAATAGGAATTGGTGTCACATGCTCTGCTGAGCTTCCAAGGGAGAGGATGAACATGAGCGATGTTGTTGCACAATTAAGTTCGATCAAACACAAGCTTCTTCAGCCTGGTGCTTCAGGGACCCGACAACAGTACTAGGCCACTGGTGTGAAACCCAAAATACTTAATATTTTACCACCCATGTTCTTTTGGACAGGTTTGTGGTTGCCAATTGATTCAAGTTTTGATAAACTTTGTCGCATGTATTATCATATTGCAACGCTGGGGTCTAGTTTATGATTGAGATTTGAGACTAAATTAACCAATTAAAATTTATAAGAAACATGAGATATTGTTAATACATTAATTAATACTCCATACTAGTTTCGATGTGAGGAACTTACCCTGGTTCATAGAAAGACCCCTGGCTTCCAGTATTCAGATATGCACAAGGTCTCTGCACCGAGAATGTGAAGTATTAACCTGTAACCAAGAGTATTCCTGCATTGCAAATGCTATGTGAATCATTGTGGGTTCGCATATGAAAATTTTGTTTAAAAAATCAAGAAAAAAAATGAATTCGAAAATTACATTTAATTTACATGAAACGTATAAGTTATTTGATATTATATATTGTTGTCCCAAGTAGGCAACTAAGAGGGGTGAATTGGATGAGACTTAAAAAACTTTTTGTTTGGGTAAAGTGCACTCATAGTCCTGTAATTTTAATTATTGTTCCACCAGGATCTTGTTTTAACTTTTTGTCCGAATAAAGTCCTGTTTTTCTACTTTTTTAAAATTCATGGTCCTTTTCCATCCAACATCCATTAAGTTTAACGGAGTTTGGGGAAAATAATAATTTTAGCAATTCAACTTTTTTGGAAAAATCTTTTACATCCTAAATTTTAAACCTAAACATTTAGGCAGAGACTCAACAATTATAAACTTAACATTTTTACCCAAAAGTTTCAAAACTTCACCTTCACTCAGAACACCCGTCGGACCACCAGCGGAAAATCCGAAATGAAGAAAATAATACACTGGATCGTAGATCGGGGCTCGGGCTCGCCGTATCTCTACCTAGAGCCGCTGGATCTTGGACCGAGGCCAGCGAACCGCAGCCCCAGGCTGCGATTCGCAGACTCTGGGCCGTAATCTGGCGGCCCTGGGGTGGGATTCGGCAGCCCTAGGACCCGATCTACGCCCCCGGACTGTGAATAGCGTGATCCAGCGAGAAAGTTGATGCCAATAAAAATACATAATAGATAGGCTACTTTTGTTGTTATGCCAATAAAAATTTGATGCCTACAGCATGTCATGTCAGTGTCCAAGTGCATGATGTTGTCAACCACACTAAACTCCGTTTACCGGCACCGTCACACACATTTAACGATGGTCTACCCAGAGGGTAAACCTCCCGTTTTCCTGATGAATTTGTTCCAAAAAAGTCACTACCAATCCATGTCAATTTAATATTGGATGGCTGAAAAAAGCAATCTTCCATCCACTTGTGAAGTACTTGACTTCAAGTCACTTGTACTAAGTGCTTATTTATTAAACATTCAACTGTTAACTCCATTTCAATCCGTAGCACTTAGCAGCCATGCATGCATTTAGAAATATGGCCTTCCCTTCTTTCACTTTTTATTCCGATCTACTACTGCTACTTTATACTCTCCTGCTGCTTTCTTGTTTCAGCTCACAGTGCATTGCTGGCGGACGACTTGGAAACACAACTGATGAGAAAGCGTTACTTGATTTCAAGGCCAAGATCACCAGTGACCCGCTTGGTGTTCTTGAATCTTGGAACCACACCGTCCATTTGTGTCAATGGCACGGTGTCACCTGTGGTCATCGGCACCAAAGAGTTGTTGCGCTGGACCTGGAGTCTTCCCAACTTGTTGGATCCATATCACCTCATCTTGGGAATTTGAGCTTTCTCAGGGTGCTAAACCTTCAAAATAACAGCTTTGGCCATGAGATACCCCAACAGGTGTGGGACCTGGGTAAATTGGAAAGGCTCCTGCTAGCAAACAACTCCATATCTGGTGTACTTCCCTTAAACATGTCTTGCTCCCCAAGTCTTCAAATTCTTGATCTCAGAAAAAATCTTTTATCAGGAGAGATTCCCGGTATGCTAGGTTGCTTCTCACAGCTTCAACATCTTGTATTGTGGGACAACAAACTTACGGCGGAAATCCCAGCTTCTTTAGGGAATTTATCTTCGTTGAAAACTCTCAATCTGGGTAAAAATAGCTTAACAAATGTTATTCCTGAGCATCTTGGCCAGTTAAAGAATCTTTCTTTTTTCTCTGTGGAAGACAATCAACTTTCAGGTCCTATTTCTGCAGCAGTATTCAACATGTCGTACATCACCACGCTTTCGCTGTCAATGAACCACTTTGAAGGAAGTCTTCCACCAGAGATGGGAACAAACATGCCATTTCTGGAATTCTTTGGCGCGTTTCAAAATAAATTCACAGGAAGGATTCCTCCATCAATATCAAATGCCACATATCTTCAGAGAATTACTTTACTGAATAACAGCTTTACAGGAAGCCTCCCTTTGCTCCCTAAGCTTAATGATCTCATGATCCTTTCCTTTGGAATTAACCAACTAGGAAGTGGAAAGAGTGATATCATGAGCTTTCTCTGCTCTTTGGTCAACGCTACTCATCTAGAAACAGTGGCATTATCTGCTAATAATCTTGGAGGAGTAATACCCACATGCATCGGCAACCTATCAAGAAATCTCAAAACATTTGGTTTGTCAGAAAACAGATTATGGGGGCAAATTCCATCAACAATAGGTAACCTCATCAACTTGGAGTCCTTTGCAGCTTTTGAAAATAAACTTTCTGGTAGCATTCCATCCATTTTGGGTACCCTTGAGAGGTTGCAATATTTGTTTGTTGACACAAACAACCTGTTAGGAAATATTCCCTCTTCACTTGGAAATTTGAAAGCCTTAAGCCAGTTGACTCTGTTTGGCAACAACCTTCATGGAAACATCCCACCAAGCTTAGGCAACTGCACGAATTTGATACTAGTGGATATTTCTTCAAACAGATTTACTGGCTCAATACCTCCTCAATTATTTGAGCATGCAGCATTCTCCATCGGCTTGCTCTTACATGACAATCTTTTCACAGGCAGCTTCCCTCTGGAAGTGGGAAATTTACTACAAATTGGAGTATTAGATGCTCATCGGAATTTATTATCCGGAAACATTCCAAGCACAATTGGTTCATGTACAAGTCTTGAAAGCTTGGATATGAGTGGAAACTCGTTTCAAGGAACCATTCCTTCATCTCTGGCCTCTTTGAGAGGCCTTCAGGCATTGGATTTGTCTGACAATAATCTAACTGGAGAAATCCCAACATTTTTGGCATCTTTCAAGTTATTGGAGAATCTAAATCTGTCTCATAATGATTTTAAAGGGACTGTTCCATCCCAAGGCATATTTTCCAATACAAGTGCAATTTTTCTGGATGGAAACAACAATCTTTGCGGAGGGATGCCTCAACTTCACTTGCCAAAATGCAGAGTCCATCAAACCAGCACAGCTTGGAAAAAGACAGTCATCATAGTGCCTCTCACTCTGGGAATGACATTTGTACTCATTTTTATTCTGACTTTCTTTTTACGAAAGAAGGGAAACAAATTAAGGTCAAGTGAAGTTGAAGCACCACATCAGTTTCCAGAGTTATCATATCATGAGCTCTTTAGTGCCACAAATGGTTTCTCTTCCTCCAATTTGATTGGTGTAGGAAGCTTTGGTTCAGTGTACAAAGGCATCCTCAATCAAGGTGAGAAGTTAGTCGCCATCAAAGTTCTCAATCTCCATGAGCAAGGAGCATATAAGAGTTTTTCCGCTGAGTGTGAAGCGCTGAGGAATGTTAGACACAGAAATCTCTTGAAGATACTCACAGTTTGTTCTAGTGTTGATCAGCAAGGTAACGATTTTAAAGCACTAGTATGTGAACTCATGAGCAATGGTAGCTTAGAAGAATGGTTGCACAAGAAAACTGAAATTGGTTGCTCAAGTCAGACCCAAAGGTTTTTATCTCTACTCCAAAGGCTAGATATAGCTGCTGATGTTGCTTGTGCATTGGACTATTTGCATAACCAGTGTCCTACCCCAATAGTGCACTGTGATCTCAAGCCAAGCAATGTTCTTCTTGATGACAACATGACTGCACATTTGGGCGATTTTGGATTAGCCAAATTCCTTCCTACAGGTGCAAGTGGGTCATCACAAAGTGGAACAAGCTCCATTGGTGTAAGAGGAACCATCGGTTATACTCCTCCAGGTAATCATTTCTTTAGTATTTTCAGGCACATATCAGTTTTTATGCTTGTCATGCAAGATTAATCTTAAATAGAAAGCCTTGAAGAATACGCTATATATAATGTGTGTAAAATAGTAGTAGTATTTGAACTTATTATTTATGCACTCTTAGCATGCATAATTAGGACTCTTGGAAGTTTATATTTGAGTTCAAAACACAAGGAGCTGATCTTGATTTTGAATTTGTGGATACAGAATACGGATTGGGAAATGATGTATCAACCTATGGTGATGTGTACAGTTATGGTGTGTTGCTGTTAGAGATTTTCACTGGGAAGAGACCAACTGATGAAATGTTCCAGGAGGGATTGGACCTCCATCATTTTGCTAAGAGTGCTTTGCCTGAAAGTGTGTGGAAGATCATCGATCCAGTCCTTGTTCAGGAGAACCAAGAACCAGGAGGCCTGAGTAATGTTGCTGCTGTAAATAGAGGTAGCAAGATGTTTGGCAGAATCCAAGAGTGCTTGATCTTACTTATAGGAATTGGTGTCAAATGCTCCGCTGAGCTTCCAAGGGAGAGGATGAACATGAGCGATGTTGTTGCACAACTAAGTTCAGTCAAACGTAAGCTTCTTCAGGCTGGCGCTTCAAAGGACACAGCTGCACTAGGGAACTGAACAGCAAAACCAAAATATTTTAGTAGGCATGCTCTTTGAGATAAACCTGTGGTTGGTTGGTTTAAATTTTGACAAAGTCTGTCCTGACCCTGTATTATCATGCTGTCACTACTAAATTTTACTCATTTGGTCTATGCACCTTCTTCAGGTGATGTTATGTACTGTCCATTTGCATATATGAAATTTGCTAGAGATTGATGATGATCTGCTGAGTGGTAGACATACTCATTCTCTGTTGGTCCGATAAACTCTTAAAACTCTAAAACCAAAAGTAGCTGCAGTCTTTAACTGTAGGCTAATAAGAAAACAATTCATAGTAATTTCCTGATCATCAGTTTTGTTTAAATTCTGTCATATAGTACTATATTTTAATTTTAACTGTTACACCATACGGAGTATATCTCATGCAGATTTAAATTGTGCGATGATCTTCTTAAAAATAAATTGCCAATTTAAAATTTTAAAAGAAAGGCATAGAGTATTAATATATGGATAGTGGTGTGTATGTTGACTGATTTGGTGTGCAACTTCTCAGAAACTCTACATATAATTCCCGTTTATTCAAGCACAGTATGATTTCAATAATGATGATCTGTTTTAGAATTACGTAAAGTCCCAAGTCAAGTCGTCAATGATCGTTTGTTTGTGTTGAATAATTCTGGCGTGTGGCTAGCCCGTCAAACATGCTAGCTTGTGAGGTGATTAATGCAAAAGAAAATGGTACCAATTACCAATTGTAGATGTGATTTGAGTTTTGATGTGATTTGATAGTTGTGGGAGTAAAATTTGGAGAAAAATAGATGTGATTTGAGTTTTGATGTGTTTTTCTTTGTTTAGATATTTAATTAATAATGTACGTGCATGTTTAAGCTATTTAACCTAAAGTTCACATTCTGTTTTGGTCTGATAAATACTTAAAAGTCTAAAACCATATTATATCTTTATCAGGCTAGCAGATTTAAATTGTGCGATAATCTTCTTGAAAATAAATTGCCATTTAATGATGATTTTGTGTTTTTGTACTCATTTAAAAGTTAAAACGTATATTTAAACATCACGTTCTTTCGAGAGAAACGCAAACATGTCTATTAATATATGGTGATGTTTTCTTGACTAATTTGGTTTGTAACTTCTCAGAAACTCAACATATTATTCCTGTTTTATTCAAGCACAGTATTATTCATCTTGAAAAATTTCCACAACTTAACGACCCTTAATGTCCAAGTCAAGTCATCTATGATCGTTTGTTTTTGGAAGCACCATCTAATATTCTAGACGTGACGTGTGTTGAATAGTGGACAGGGGGCCCTCAAACTATGTGATATAGGGTATATATAAGTATATTTTATGTGTGTAATCAGAGGCGGATCCCTGTGTAATTAAGGAGTGTTCGGATGTCCGTATTTTTCTACTACTAAATATAGGGGTATATAATATATTAGTTGGACTTCATTTAAAATTAAAATGATCTTTTATATTATTTATTAGGTATTGAAATAAAAAAAATACACATTCTTATTACTCTGAAAAATACAAATGAGAACATTTTTTTTAATAAAGTGTATTTAGTTAGAATAACAATTTAACCATTATACTTATAGTACAATTTTATAATTGGTACCCATTTTTATTTTTACTCTAATATACCGTAAGGGTATATGGGTGTTTTGATGACTTATATAATATAATATACTCTAAAAGTTAAGGTTCTAAATGTTATAATTTTAAAACAATAGGATTTAAACCTAACGTAATATATACTCCCTCGTCCGCAAAAAATGCACCGTTTGACTTTGTTGTTTCTATTGTCCCAACTATGCAGCCAAGAGAATTGGTTGACCTCAAAAATTAATTCTTTTTGCGAAACCGTTAATACTGGAAAGGTCTCAACCCGTTGAGAAAAACTCGTTTGGGCAGATGTAAAAACGAAGAAATAGATAAAAATAAGGAGAAGAACGACACCTGAAATTTATAGAGGTTCGGTCAACGATCTACGTCCTCTTCTCAAGTTCACCACTTGAGAGTTCCTTCCACTATACTTTAAAATGGTTACACCAACCAAAAGTATACAAAAGTTTTTCCCGATGCTTAACTATAACCTAACTTTGGTTTTCCCAAAGGCTCACAAAAAAACGTAGCTCTTCCCAAAATAGTTTTCCCAATGCTCACTATTAACCTAACAAAAATCTATGTTTGGTTTTCTCAAGGCTCACCAAAACAAGCCTTACAAAACAGTTTCGAAACAACTCAACTTGTTGAGGTTTTTCACGAAAACACTCAAAAACGTTTTAAAGCACTTTTTCACTCTCCCAAAAATAATTTGAAGATACTAAGATGAAACATAAGCTTGATCTTCGAAAATACAACGAGCTGGTGCGCTTCTTCCAGACTTGGGAACTCAGCTCCCTCTGGGATGTCCGCCCAGCCAGCTTCTAGAGCAGCCTCGACTGGGAAGGGTCGGTCGAGGCCCTCGGCCTGTAGCTCGAGAAGAGCCCGAGCCTCTTGACCAAAACGGACGCTCTCGCTGATGGAGTTCACGTCCTGCTCGGGCTCGACTGTCCTCCATGAGGTCCTAAACCCGGCCGAGCGAGGAGTCTAAACGAAGAAAAACTTCTTCTTCCATCCATGGTTCGACGTCGGGCCAGGAGTTAGCAGCTGCGAGCGGTGAGGCAGATGGTACCAATGTCCCCCGCCGCTCCCACTGACCGAGATTTTTTAGGCGTGGTGGAACAGCTGAGAAGTGGGCTGGAAGCCCATGGACCTGGCGAAGAGCTTGAAGCCAATAATGTGCCTCCATGAATTGGGCACTAGCTGGCTCGGCGCTAGGTCATATAGCCGAAGCACTGAGGTCTCGAATTTCCCAAGTGGCAGACGCAAGCCCATCTCAAAGTAGACGGGGTATATGCAGAACTCGTCCTCGCGAGTTCTATTGGCCCTGTCCGAAGAGTCAGGGACTCGCCAATCCATCTCCACGGGGAAGCTGAATTTTAGCGCTGGTCGGCGCGCAACCTTCCCGGTCATTCTCGACTCGACCTCGTCAGGGGACTCGGGTAAGGCCTTTTCTGCCCTCAGCCGTTTTGACGCCGGGCCACATTCCCTAGAAACTTCTTTCCCCGGGCGCTTTGACATACTAGAAACTTAGGGAGAGCCAAGGAAGCGAGCTGAGACGAATCCCCCATCAGTGGAATCGTCCGGCCATCTCCCTGAGGAGGAACCAATAGAAGAACGAAATGAATTAGAAAAAGAGATCATACCTGGATAAAATACGGAGTCGGAGACGGATGAGATGGACGAGCCGGTTGAAAACGGAGAAAAGCGGGAAGCCGAAGCGCGAGAAAGCGAAGAATGTGGAAAGTGAACAAGGATGCATTAGTCCGCTATTTATAGGCGGCTGAAGGATGCAAACCGTCGCGAGGGGGCCAACACGAGTCGACACGTGGCGCAACAGTTACCTTTTAGGCGCATAAAGGCGCCTTGTCCTGCTCCATTGGACAAGGCCCCTCGGGGGCTAATGGTGACAGCTGAATGCTGAGCCCATGGGCCGGAATGGCGGGCCGGCCCACAAGTGCTGTAGCCTTCATTGCGGAGGTTGAACGCCGAGGCCCTAGGCCGGCCCGCAGTCTCCAGCTTGGGAATACTGTAACCCCCCATGGTGTGCGAAGGACAACTGTCCCCCAGCCCATACCGTTGCCCATACTGTTGTCCATACCCCCTTAGGCCACTATAAATACTCTCTTTCCCGCTCCGCCAAAAGGAGGGAACTTTAGGAAATATACCCTCAATTCACTCTCAACTTACTGTCCCTCGGCTAGTTTACAGAGCGAGTTCTAACTTGAGCGTCGGAGAATTGTACCAGGTGCTCACTCGGCCTCGGAAGCAGCACGCCTGTGGAGTGGAGCGGCCGCGGACGAAGCATCGCAGAGGTAGCACATCCTAGGAGCTCATCGGTGAAGGACGCAGCCACTTAGGAGAGCCCCACCTCATCTCGACATGGCAGGATTCTTTCCCTTCGGGAGGCTCACCTTCTCGGACACGGTCTCAAGTATTTCACCCTAGCTCCGACCTTTATCTTACTTAATGTTAATCATTTGGTATTAACAATTGTCCTATTATTGGATGTTGCAGTAGTAATTCTGGTGTTTTATGAATTTAAATGCGTGAATACAAGTTTGAGTAGTGTCCATGAATAAAAACTATTTTTTTTTTAAAATGACACACCAATAGGTAACACGTTGGTATACGTTAGAACTATTATGTATTCACGATACCAACAGGCTGACCAGTTGGTATTTACGATACCAACAGGCTGACCAGTTGGTAATCTTACCAATGCGTTAACTTGTTGGTATATATACCAACTGGTTAACCTGTTGGTAGATATACCAACCGGCTGACCTATTGGTAACTATACTAACATGTGAACTAGTTGGTAGAGGTACCAACGGGTTGACCTGTTGGTATTGCTGTACCAACATGCTGACTCGTTGGTTCCTCAATTCCGGTCACCGAATTTTCACACCGGCGAGTAAGCCAGTTGGTAGAAAAAATTAATCAACGTATAGGCCAGTTGGTTAAAATTATACCAGCAATGCAAATACCAATTAGTCTTTACCAATGGGTAGGTCAGTTGGTTTTGACTTTTTCCAACGCGTTGGTCTATTGGTACTGGTTGTTGGTTTTGCACCATTTTCTAGTAGTACCTCTCAATCCGAAAGCGTTTCCCTTTTTCAACGTACTGATGATCTCCCCAGGAGTGATCTCGCCCTATATTCGCTGTATTCACCGCACCAGGTTCAAGAATCAGTTTCCTCGAAATTAGATCAAGATGGATTAGCCTACCAGCATGTTGGGGATTATAAAGTTCCAATAGTAGGAAAACTGGGTCAAATTATGTCCGTCGCCTGCTGTCGAGGGCTTGTCTGTTTGGCGAGCAAAGATAAGAATCGAACTACACGAAGACTCTTTCAATGGAATCCTGAGACAAGATCAACCAAACTGATTTAGGAAGCTCCCCACAGACCTGTACGAGACGAGTGGTGTTGGGTGAACCATCGCCACATCCTTTATGGCTTCGGATATGATTGCCAAGCAAACGACTGCAAATTGGCGAGGCTAAGGACGAGTGGTCAGTTTCAGGTTTACTCTGTGAATTCCGGTACATGGGGTTCGGTTAAGGATGTTGGTTTCCGACTCAGGTGCAAGATCCACTGTTATCCAATGGTGTCCGTCAATGGGCACCTGTATTGACTGCAGCCTATTCAGTCATCATCGTCATCCAAGTTTGCTATACAGTCTTACAATCTCAGTGATGACAGTGTTCGCGGTGCCGGAGGCATGTAAAAGAGGTAGATTTAAGAGGATAACAGAGCTGGAGGGGAATTTGTGTTTGTTAGTTGCATATAGTGAACTAGGAAGTGTTTCCCCGTACTCTCAACGGAATGACGTTGATCTGTGGATGATATAGGAAGAGGGTCCTTATCATCAAGTCTCATGGATCAAGAGTTTCACAGTTAGCGCACCACTACACTATGTGTATCAAGTCATTACATGGAAGGGTTTCATAGTTTACTCATTCGCTCGCAATAGTAAATTGTGCTTCAGTATCGTTGGCTCCTGGGAACCAGATCGTAGTATAACTTGCTTTCAAGGTAAGTCTATGGCTCAGCTAATTCTATACCGTCAGACTCTGTTGCCGGTTTAGCTTCTTTAATTACATGGACTCTAGTGTATCCAACAGAAGCTACCTAGTAGTTCATTTATGTTATGTTTTACCCTTTATACAGACTACAATATTTCTCTGGTCTCTACATCTGGAAGTTATTAGGATATTATTATTATAATTACTATTATTACTACCACTTATTCATAAGTAATTATTCCGCTTTGTAACAGAGGAAACATATTGTTTTTTTTTCTCTCTCCATTTCACTGTGAAAATTGGCCATCAGATCCAGGATCGGGTTTATCTAAGATTTAATAGTCCATGTTGCTTGCCTGCTTGGGGAACAACTTTCCAAAGTAAGTATAAGTCAAGTCGTCTGTACGCGTTAATAGGTCCTGGGCATTCATGTCTAACCAGATGGTGATGTTTTCTTGTCTGGTCTTGTGCAACTTCTTAGAAACTCAATAGCTTTGATGAATATTGGCCAATCAATTCATTAATTATGAAGTAGGACCTTAAACTGCAGAAATTATCTGCTAGAGAGTGCCACAGGAGTATAAAAGTTCACTTTTTTTTATTCCTTCAAAGCTTCGTTCTTTTAACCAGTCATGCAATTGGTGGAATGGACTTCACGCCTTCCACTTCTTTTTGTCTACTTCAACCTCTTGATGTTTTCTTGTTTCAGCTCTTATCACATAGCTGAGGGACGACTAGGAAACGCAACTGATCACTTGGCCCTGCTGCAGTTCAAGGCCAACATCATCCATGATCCGTTTGGTGTTCTCAATTCATGGAACAACAGTTTCCACTTCTGTCAATGGCATGGTGTCACCTGCGGTCACCGGCACCAAAGGGTCATCCAACTGGAACTCGAGAAATACAGACTTATGGGATCCATATCGCCACATCTTGGGAACTTGAGCTTTCTTAGGAAGCTAAACCTTGCAGAGAACAATTTTGATGGTGAGATACCTCAACAGGTTTGGGACTTGGGTAGACTGCAACGGTTACGACTACTGAACAACTCCATATCTGGTGTGCTTCCTTCAAACTTATCTTGCTCCTCCAAACTTCGGGTTTTAGATCTTCAAATGAATCTTTTATCAGGACACGTCCCCAACAAGCTAGGTTGTCTGTCAAATCTTGGAGGTCTTCTGTTGTGGAGAAACGGATTAACAGGGGAGATCCCACCTTCTTTAGGGAATTTATCTTCTTTGCGAGCACTTGATCTAAGCAGAAACAACTTAAAAGGTGTTATTCCCGAGTCATTTGGCCGGTTAAAAGATCTGATTGGTTTCTCTGTAGAAGTCAACCAACTTTCAGGTACTCCTCCACCATCAATCTTCAACCTATCTCAAATCCAGGTGTTTAGTTTGTTTGGAAACCACTTTGATGGCACTCTTCCTCCAGAACTAGCAACAAGCATGCCGTATATAGAATTCTTTACAGTAGATGGAAATAAATTCACAGGAAGGATCCCTCCATCATTATCTAATGGCACATATCTCCAGAGATTGTCATTAGGAAATAACACATTTACAGGAAGCTTCCCTTACCTTTATAACCTTCATGATCCGGAAGCCATTTATGTTGAAGAAACACATGTTGGGACTGGAGGGGAAGGTGATATGAGCTTTCTTTGCTCTTTACTCAATGCTACTCATCTAGAAACGCTGGCCTTTGGCCTTAATAATTTTGGAGGACTAATACCCACGTGCATTGGCAATTTATCCGCGAATCTCAAAGAGCTCACCATGCAAGAGAACAAGTTGTGGGGACAGATTCCACCCACAATAGGCAATCTCATCAACCTGGAACGACTTTCAGTGTCTGAGAATCAGCTCTCTGGTAACATTCCATCTGATATCGGAAACCTTGACAAGTTGCAATGGATGTTCTTAAGTAACAACAACCTCTCAGGAAGTATTCCATCTTCATTCGGAAATTTGCAAGCCTTAAACCGTCTGTTTGTGAACGGCAACAACCTTCATGGAAGCATACCACCGAGTTTAGGCAAGTGTAGGAGCTTGATACAATTGGATTTATCTGAAAACAAACTCAGTGGCCTAATACCTCCGCAACTGTTTGACCTTGCACCCTTCTCTATTGGCATCAACTTGGCTCACAATCTTCTGTCAGGGGACTTCCCTGTAACAGTGGAAAATCTGAAACAAATGAGCATGTTGTATGCTAATCGGAATTTGTTTACTGGCGGAATACCTAGCAGCATTGGGGCTTGTGCAAGTCTTGTGATCTTGGATATGAGCAGTAACTTGTTTCAAGGAATCATTCCCCCTTCATTGTCCTCTCTGAAAGGACTTGAGCTATTGGATTTGTCTCACAATAACCTTACAGGAGAAATCCCAAGGTTTCTAGTGCCCTTGAGGTTGGATACCCTAAATCTCTCTCATAACAATTTTGAAGGGGTCGTTCCATCCCAAGGAATATTTCTGAATAAAAGTATTGTTTTCTTGGATGGAAATAGCAAGCTGTGCGGAGGGATACCTGAATTTCACTTACCCAGATGCAGCACCCATCCAAACAATAGAACTTGGAAAAAAATTCTTTTGATAACTTTTCTTGCTCTAGGGGTGATCTTTGTGCTACTTGTTATTATCTTTAGGTGTCTACGAAGAAAGAAAAAGAAGCCAACGCCAAGTGAAGCAGAAGCACCACACCAATTTTTAGATTTGTCATATCATGAGCTCTTTAGTGCCACCAATGGCTTTTCTTCAGCCAATTTGATTGGTGTAGGGAGTTTCGGTTCAGTGTATAAAGGAGTTCTTAACCAAGGAAGTAAATTGATTGCTGTCAAAGTCCTCAATCTCTTCAAGCAAGGAGCCCACAAGACTTTTATACGCGAGTGTGAAGCCTTGAAGAACGTCAGACATAGAAATCTTGTGAAGATTCTCACAGTTTGTTCCAGCATTGATCAACAAGGTAATGATTTCAAAGCACTAATATGTGAACTTATGAGCAATGGTAGTGTAGATGAATGGCTGCACAAACAACCTGTGTTCACTGGCTTGAATCAGAGCCCAAGGTTCTTAACTTTACCTCAGAGGCTAAATATTGCCATCGATGTTGCTTGTGCATTGGACTATCTACATAACCATTGCACTAAACCAATAGTTCACTGTGATCTCAAGCCAAGCAACGTTCTTCTTGATGACAACATGACAGCACATTTGAGTGATTTTGGATTAGCCAAATTTCTTCCTACAATTGAAAGTGAATCGTTACAAAGTGGGACAAGCTCCATTGGTATTAGGGGAACTGTCGGTTATACTCCTCCAGGTAGTCATTCTTTTCTTAAAGCATTTACATGAACATACACATGATTGCTTAGAAACGCTGTATAGGATAAGAGCATGCCAAATTGATCTTAGGAAGAAAGGCTTGACGATCATGCATCTAGAAGAGAGGCCAAATCATTTTTTATGCACACTTTTTTATACACAAACACATGTAGTAACTCCTATAAGTTACATGTAATGAGTATTGTTCTGACTATAGTCGTGAACTGTGAATACAGAATATGGCTTAGGAAATGAAGTATCTACCTATGGTGATGTGTACAGTTACGGGGTGTTGTTATTAGAGATTTTTACTGGGAACAGACCAACTGACGAGATGTTCCAAGACGGGTTGAACCTCCACCAGTTTGCAAAGGGGGCTTTGCCTGAAAATGTGTGGGAGATCATTGATCCAACCCTTCTTTACGACAATCAAGAACTGATAGGCCTAAGCAGTATCGCTGCTATCAATAAAGGTAGTAGCCTGTTTAGCAGGATTGAAGAGTGCTTGATATTAACTACAGGAATCGGGGTTGTGTGCACTGTCGAGCTTCCAAGGGAGAGGATGAACATGAGTGAAGTTGTTGCACAACTAAATTTGATCAAAGACAAGCTACTTGAGACTAGAGCTTGCGGGACACAACAACAGGAACATGTGGGAACTGGTTCTTCTGCAGTACTTAATTGAGATCATTTTACCATGTATGCTGCTTTGAAACTGGTCTGTTTTGAAACAGGCGCCACTGTTGCATAAGAGATACTCCATAGACCAAAAGATTTTACACCCCTAAGCTTATTCAATGGAAGCACTTTGGTCACTGAACTATGCGCAGGAACACTTTGCCCCTCACACATTTTGCACCAGCTTACTTCGCATATCTCCGTCCTCGGCTGAACCCTAGAAATCCCAACGGTTCAAATTTGGCCATGATCCGCCGTGTTCTTTCCCAGAATCATGGTGCTTCTCTTCCGCCGCGTTGACGATTCTCGAACGAAAGATCTACCGAACCGCGAGACAGCGTCGCTGCGGATGGGCTGTCGTAAGCCGAGTTACCCCATAGAAAAAAGGAAAATTACAGCGGTGACGCTGTGGCCGCGTTTGAAAATTCCAGTCGATGGTTGCAGGTGGAGCCGCATTTGAAAACAGCGGCGGTGATGAGGAATAGTGTTGGTAGAAATTACGTAATGAATTAATTTGATGCAATTTTTTTTTCTTTTTTCATATGTATTATAGTATAATTGAAACTCCAGTAAAAATCATTAGAAGCATCAGCTAATGCGTAACACAATTTCAATACTAAACTTGAATTGAATTCTCATCAGCTTCCAATCACTCAATCCCTGTGAAGAAGATCATAGAACACCTCTGGCTTCCTGTATTCTGAAATGCACAAGGCCTGCAATCAAAATGCCAAGTATTAGCCTTTTTAAGTGTTTCAGTGACCTATACTTTAAAGAACTGGATTTTTTTTCAACCAAAAGTATACCTGCATTGCAAATGCTATGTGAATCAATGTTGGCTCGGACCATGGCTTCCCGATGAACTGAAGTCCGATAGGCAAACCAGCATTGTCATATCCAACCTATCAAGCAAGTGTTTTATCAGTGAGAGCTCAAGTCCCTGGAATGTGCTCTGATAAAATGAATTGTGGATCAGTAAACATCATACCGGCACTGTCACTGCTGGTAGCCCCAGAAAATTCCCTGCTATTGAGTATCGAATAATGGCGGCTGGAACGGTAAACATTGAACTTGTTCAAGATCAACACAATAACCAGAAAAGCAATTTTATGTTCCATTACCTCCATTGATGTAGTCCAGTTCACCTGTCTCTAGAGCATCATTATATATTGTGTATGCTGTGACCCTGCCAGGCATAACTGTCATCAATTCCTGCTAAAAATTTGGTAATCTAATTCTTAAATTAGAAAATCATTACCCAGTTGTTGGTGTGACTATGACATCCGCCTTGTCAAATATTCTCTTGTGGATTTGCATTTGATGGTTCCTGTGAAGAAAATAAAGTTTGCTTGCTAATAGAACTCTCTTAACATATCTGAAGCAACCATAGTATCTTGTGTCATAAAAAACAAGTACCTCACTTTCTGAGCTTTAATGTACTCTTTGCTGCTAAAAGAACCAAAGACATTGAGTCCCACTCTTGCATCCCAACCCATCTCCCCAAAGTCCCTATCACAATAGAATTAAGTTATACCAGTAAAATGAAAGATGAAGTTTTTCTGGTCTAGAAGTTGACAAAAGGAGCTTACAGTTTTTCTAGATAGGAACTCAGTGAAGTGGCACACTCTGATCCAATTGTTGTGTAATGTGCTAGGCGCATCGCTTCTATGCCTGGTACTGTCACCTCCACAGTCTTGCACAAGATAATTAAGATGTTAATTACCAGTAAAAATGCCAAGAACTAATATGGTAGCTGCTATCTTTTCCCTTGGACAGATGAGTTCTGAATTGTTCACCATGAAAATTGAATTCATACCTTCCACTTAAAATGTTCGACAAGCAAGTCAAGAGCACGGGAGCAGCATGTTCTTATTTCGTGATTGCAGTCATTAAACCACTGATGGAATAGTTGAAGAACAAGATGTTAACAGTCTGATCTGCTATGTATCACATGAAGAACAGAAGCTTGCTTAGTGAGGAAGGAAATTACAAACCTCTCCATACTTGGCTAGATTTATGCCTGATATAGGATTGACTGACTTCAGCAGAGGGAAATATTCCTTTGACTGAAAATCCATGTATTTAACCGAATGAGGAAGCAAAGGGTAAAGAAAATCATATGTTCATCTAATGCAGCTTTAAAAGTAAGATTACCGGATAAGTGATGGCATTTTCCATTTCTAGTTGGCCACTGATTGCTGCATAACTGATTAAAAAAAAACAACAAGCAAGCTAAATTACTTGGATCTGAAGACAACAAGTTAATCTTCATCAAGATATAGGCAGTTTTCTTGAAATAGAAGGAAAAGAGCACAAACACAATAAGCACATCTTCCACAGTCCCTGCTAATATCCCGACCATACCTACTGTCCAGTTCAGAGGAAGAACACTGCAGCAACAATGAAACTAGTCAAGTGCTTGCAAATGCAATACAGGAGCTTGTAACTAGGTTCTAATGCCTTCTTCAGAACAATTCTTACCCCGAATGAGGTATGCGACCAAATGTTGGTTTCAAACCAACAACACCACAAAGAGCAGCAGGCATTCGCACCGATCCTACAGATAGGCAGACCAATGAATTTCTTGCTCAACTTAAACTTATCTAACATTTTGTGAATACATGATGCTATTACCTCCTCCATCAACACCAAGGGCGACAGGGCACAATCCTGCAGACACTGCTGCAGCAGAACCACTTGAAGAACCTCCCGAGATGCGGTTCCTGTTGTATGGATTCCTAGTAACTCTACACTCACCAAAGAGCATACTCAGACATTTCATCTTTTCATTGTCTTCAAACATAAGAATCTGGAGTTAATTTACCCATAGTGAGGATTAATCCCACTTGTTCCAGCCCCTAGCTCATGCATATTAGTCTTGCCAACCAATACAGCACCACATTGTCTCAGTCGCTTGACACAACATGCGTCATCTGTACAGGGCCTAAACTTGTGCAGCCACTTGGTTCCACCTAAAAGAAATCAATCCGAAAGTCAGAGACAAAAGAAACATGTCTATGGTTCCATCTAGGAGCTTGAGAAATTCCGGAGCACCAGTTGTTGGATATGGAGAACAGTCTATTTCATCCTTGATGGCAATTGGGACTCCATCTAGAGCTGATATTGGTTCACCTGTAAAGACCATAGCCAGAGTCACAAAGACATCTACACAGTGATGAATATGAATGAAGCATGACATCTAGATAGGTAACCTCTCTGGTATCGCGTGGTTGATTCGGTGGCTTGCCTGATAATGTCATCAGGATCATAGTTAATGAAAACTGCCATATTCAGTGGAGGACTGGAAGATTCACTCACAGCTGCTATGAAACGCTCTGCAACCTATATGCCCCAAACATTCCTCTGTCACCACTAACAGGAATCAAGCGTGTGTGATGAAACAAAACTGTAAATAAAATGTTACCATTAGAGGAGTTATTTCTCCAGAAAGGTAGGCTCTTGAATAGTGCTGTACAGTCCACCGGTAAAATGCAGGTTTTGAACCATTTATCGGATTCCTTGGAACGGAAGGCAGGCAACTTAAGGCCTGTTGGACTCTCTCAGGTGGAGATGTATCAGCATTGATTTCCTCAACTTGTTGTTCCTTCAGGTCTGCAATGTTTCTGAAATGTCATGTGCCCCGAAATGAATCACCAAGGGATGAGTAGCGATTCACTGACCTTGAAAAGGATGCAGCGGTACGAACACAGGTGGCTCATCAAGCTTCGCGTTTGAAACAAACTGCAGCAGAATCTTGCATTAGTAGATGAACATGAAATAAGAATTATGCAGTAGCAAAGCTTCAACTGTCTGAAATTATACTGCAACTTGTCGGGTACAAGGGCAAACACTACCCTGTGAATTAAATTTTCCCGCTTTAAAATGTACAGCAAAGGCCTCCCAAAAATCCTGGACTCCAAAAACCAGGTGAAGAGTTTCACCAGAAACCCGGTCATTCGAGGAGCTGCAGAGAAAATAATCACAACCAAAACTTGTCTGGAGTTTGTCTCCCATAACAAGAAATAATCACAAAAACCCAGAAGAATTCTGAAAGAGAGACAGAAATGAGCAAGCAAGCAAGTACCTTTGACATTGGCCTTGACATAGACCTCATCACTGGTAGGGCCAAGATCAATCTGCTCCACAGTCTTGTACACAGCTCCCTCAGCTCTCAACAAGCCCATCTGTCTGGTTACTCAGTTTCTGCTCAAACTTGCAAAAGCTGAAAAATTGCAGACCCTTTTTAATGGTGTTGCAGAGCGTAAGAAAGAAGCTGTCTTTCCATAAAAAGAAAACACAAAGCTTCAAGCTTTGTTCTCTCTCTCTCTCTCTCTCTCTCTCTCTCTCTCTCTCTTGCTTTCCCAACTGTTTTCTGCAACACAAAACAGAAGGCTCTTGTTTCCACTGCCACTTTGTAGTGACCGCTGCAGAAGAATTTTGCATTGAAAAAGTCGCACAGAAGTTAGGATAAGGGATATTCTACTCTGATTATCAAAAAGGTTGTTGATCATTCCAGAGTTCATAGGATACTTTTTTCTTACCTCACTGCACCTACCGTAGGCAGCTGAAGATATTGCCTACTATAGAGGTCACCTTTGTTTAGCTCAGTTAGTGAAGCTTACCTTCCTCTAACCTTTAGCTAAAGCTCATTTAGTTTTATTTAAACTTTTTGGTAGATGTTGCAATCTGCTTAATTGACCTATGTCTCTTTTCAAGCCTTGCCCTTTATATATTAATCTACATTATTTGCTGCTTTGGTTTTGCCATTACTTTTCCCATTTTTCTTAATTACAGTGAATGTGTAGAATAAATTATTTTCCCTTCTTCCTTTTTAACTCCACTTTTTTTTTATAACGCAATTGATGTTTGATGTTTGTATATGGAGGCCATGCTTCGCTGTTTGGCATTAAAGTAAAAGTCATTTACAGCCTTTTAGGGAAAGATTGCTATTTCTTGTGCCCCAAGGCTTTAAGGCACCTATCCAACTTCAGAGGGTCGGTAGGTAACTATTAAAAAAAATCAGGCAATGGTGGAAAATAAAGGTAACAAAAGATAGGGACGAGATCGGATATCCGTTTCACGTCTTTTTCCAGTTATAAATTCAGCCATTCAGGTTAAGATGACATATTGGATGGCCATACGATGGTCCCCAGACTCTAAATTTGTTACCCTAATCGTCAAACCACCTATCAATCCTTATCTTTAAGCAACGTTACCCTAAATCCCCAAACCTTCGTATATTGCTCAAAGTCATCACCCACCTACACCACCATGCCCAACCACCGACTCCTCCAACCGCACCACCTCTCCTTACCCCTGTTGTAGTGATGCGCCGCCCCACCACCATTTATAATTGCCGTCAAAATGACCATGACTCCCAAATATGGTGGTGTGAGATCTGCCCACCATGAGATCTGAATCTCGATGCAAAATGAAGGCAACAAGGTGGCGAAGGGATTCACGCTGTGAAGGTTGGAAACGCAACAGTGGTGGCATAGGATGAAGCAGTTGGCTGAGTTGCAGAGGGTGGGGTGGGTTTAAGTCGTGAGGCAGGAAAGGGGAAAGGGAGGGGTGGTGGTGCGGAAGGGGTAGATGGAGGGGATCGATGCGTCCGGGAAAGGCAAGACAGTACAGCCGACGACTGTGACGGCTAAACTTGGTGGTGGAGGTTAGGTGGGGGACAGATTAAAGCAATATAATATATTTAGGGGTTCAGAATTAGATTGCTTAATGCTAGGGGGGTACTGTGTGATTTTCCCATTATTTATTTGTTTCGTGAAATCATGATTTAGCTAAAACTAAGCTTTTGCGAACAGACCCGTTGTCCTGTTTTTGTGTAAAAATGGGATACTATTAAGAATTACAATAAGATGTTCTTCCCCTTAGTTTATATACTTTTGAACTTAGTACACGGCTCTGCTAGGGTTTGCGTTTGCAAACCCGTGAAGCCGCCGTCGACGGCTACCCTCCTGCTCTCTCTGGTGGATGGTCTCACTCTCCGCCTAACTCCTTCTCCCTCCTAGTGCGGCGTCCGGTTTCACCGTTAGCTAGTTTTTAAGTTTTCTCGATGGCCTTTTTTGCCTACGACGATGCTTTGCTTCTATCCGACACGCGTTCCTTACTTCCGTCGATCTCACTCGGACCGCTGCCGGCAACAGGGTGCAGCGTCCGCTCCCTCCATACAATTCTGGTGGCCACGCCTCGCTCCTCTCTCCTCTCTGGTCTCCTTTCTGTTGGAATTCTTAGCGCACCAAGTCCTTTTGAGCTCATCTCAAATGGAGAAGTGATTTCAGCTCAAAGTGAGCTGAAATGAGTTCTATGGAACTCAACTATGTGAATTGTGGCTATATGGAACATTTGTGATGTTTCATGAGTAGTAACTACTTACTAGCATCCTTTTATACAAAATAAGGGTATTTTGGTAAAAGAACATGGTTTTGGCAATCGAGGTGCATGGTGTATGCACCCTAGTGCATGTGTGCACATCTCTTAGAAGTTACTAAGTGATTTCAGCCATGAGAGCCTAAAAGTGGCGAAGAAGCACCTCAAGAGAGGCACCCCTCCGCCCAAAGAGGAGTTACTTAGCATTTTGGACAAGGGAGTGTACAAGGAGGGAGTAACCACTCCTTAAGCCGAAAGTATGTGTACTTTCGGCCATAAGGAGTTGTGACTCTTCCTAGTAACTCCCTACATCATCCATAAATAGATGTTTTGGCCACAACACAACATACACTTAAGAATCCGAAACTTCTCTCTTCTCTTTGTTCTTGGCCGAAATATCAAGGCTTCCTAGAGCATTTCGGGTGGAACGTTTCTTGTGTCTCTGTAACACAAAACAACCTCATTGCATCACATGCAATCTGCCCTCATCAAGGAATTCGAAGGCCTGAAGATTCAACCGGAAGACTTGGAGCAAACGTTTGGAGGACAAAGATCCTTACGCTGTTTTCTCAAGGGTGCAAGGTATGCTTCCTATCTCTACTCCTTCCTCCCCCTTCTCCTCTTTCTTCCTTGTGAAAGTGGAGAGGTATGATTATGGAAAACACATCATGCTATGAATCTCTAAATCTACACTTTCTTCATCTTCTCATTTTCTTGTTGGCTTTGCAGATCTCGGAGTCTTCAGCACCACGTCGGGGTCTCCAACGCCGCCAATTTCGCGCCTCGGCGCGTTGCTTCCACCGGCTGGTCCTCTCGGTGCTTGTATGTTGTCCGATTCATTGTTTGGAGTGGCAGGGTTAGGCGTCAGCTCACCCTGCGTAAAGCCATGATCATAGGGTTCTGAGATTTGTTGATTGTGAGGGCTGGACAGCATATCTCAGTTCTTTTGTATAAAACCCTCTGATTAGGTTGTTTTATTTTGTTTTGTTTGCGTCATTTTGTGTTGCTGATTTTGTTTTTGCTTTCGATTAGACTTTATTTATTTCTGTTTTGTTTAGTTAGTTATCATGTAGGTGAGTTACTTTGGTTGTCACTACTTCTACGATTATTGCTCTCCTTAGCCCATTATGGTGCGTTTATACCATTTAGCCTTTGGGCGTGCAAGGGTACCGGGAGCCGGATTCATAATCTTTTTTTTCCACCATAGTCATATAATGGCCATGACCATCGTCATGATTTGCTTAGTCTTTGGAGGCTAGACAAAGAGAGTGTAATCGTAATGGTTCTGGTCCTCTTAAGTAATTCTATCTATGTGGAGATTTCCCCATTTACGGGCAGTTTTCTCCATTGTCCTAATAAACAAGAGGCCGCTCTTGACTAGAGTAATTACAAAATTTAGAGATATGACTTAGATCATATTAGAGGGCTAATTTGAGAAAATCAGACACTCTATCAAAATAAATGAACTCTTCTACAGACGTCCTAGCATGTTTGGGCAATTGATCTGCTACACGATTTGTCTCCCTCGATCTGAATTTGACCTCCCTCACCCCCAATTGCATTAGCAATGACCTGCACTCATATATAATTCCTTGTAAGAATGATGGAATATTTGAAATTTCATTAACAATATCACATAACCTCTTACAATCAGACTCAACCATTGACTCAATATTGTTCATCAAATTAGTCATCTTTAAACCTTCTACAAGGCCCAACATTTAATATCAAGAGCATCACAATTTCATAATTTTTTCACAAATTCTATAATAAACTGTCCAGAGGAGTCTCTAATGACACCTCCAGCCCCATTTCTTTCCTCACTTGAACAAGCACCATCAACATTCAATTTGACACTTGGGGCCGGGGGAGGTGACCAATGTAGAGACTTTATAATAGCAATGGCATTTGGGGGTTTGCCTGGATTCTTTATTGCCCAAATTTCAGCAGTCTATCTCATTCCTGCCCCCCACTTTAATTTAGTAATAATGTTAATTAATATGTTAATTTTTAATGAAACAATTAACTGTATTAATATAATAGGGTAAACTCCAAGTTTAGTCCCTTACCTTTCAACTTTGTCCTATTTTCGTCCTATTTTAAGATTTTGTCCTATTTTAATCACGTAGCTTTAGAAATTGTCTCAATTGGGTCCTTCTGTTAGAGTCAACGTTATTTTGACCGTTTTTTTGAGTCAATATCTTAAAGTGTACAGTAAAATTACGGTCATACCCTTCAAGAATAGGATGAAAATTACAGTCATACCCTTCTCTCTATCCTTTCTCTTGGCGGACAGCTTCTGGAAAGCGGGATCGGAAACCAAATGCTCCGACGAGGTGGTCTCCGCCGGCTTGGACTTCACCGGGAAAGGGAGGGTGGCGCTGGAATTATTGGAGCTGGTGGTGGCAGTGGAACTCTTCCCGCCACTCTCTCCAGCAGCAAAGACGGCGCGCACATCAGACGGCAGGGAATCGAGCATCGTCTTATCGGATCTGGGTTCTGTCCCAATCAACGATTCCATTGATTCCGAAACGTACCCAGTTTCAACTGGGGCAAAATTAGGACCGCCCAACTTCCTAATCCAGTCGAATTTGCAATCTGGCGCAACCATTCAAAGAAATTGAGCCTGGCAATGGTGGTTGGTGCTGTTGCGAGTTCTGACATCGGACGTGGAAGCCGAGGAAGTTGACGGGGACTAGGTCTGGATGCCGTGAAGACGCTCCCGACAACATGATGCGCAAAGGTCGGAGGTGGATTCTGACGATGGGTGGCGTCTGCAGGTGGATAGCCGCCGCTTGTGGGGATTGCGGCGGCGGTGGTGGCGGCGGGGAGAGGTCATGGGTTGAGAGCGACGGCTAACCTCATCTTTAAGGGTATGACCGTAATTTTACTGTACACTTTAAGATATTGACTCAAACAAACGGTCAAAATAACGTTGACTCTAACAGAAGGACCCAATTGAGACAATTTCTAAAGCTACGTGATTAAAATAGGACAAAATCTTAAAATAGGACGAAAATAGGACAAAGTTGAAAGGTAAGGGACTAAACTTGGAGTTTACCCTAATAGAATATGATGGAAGACATGGAGGTGGAAAGAGAAAATGGAACAATAAATTCACTTTTACGCGGGAAAATGTACCAAATTATTCTTAACGTTTGGTGGTTGGACCAATTTTACCATTATTTTGAAAACAGGTTCTTGTTTTCCATTAACACTTTATCTTTGGACACCTATTACCACAGAATTTACTTTTTGGACCCTTTTTACCACTGAAACCGTTAACGGAAGAAATATTCTCGGAATATTCCGTTACAGAGTATATCTTCATGCTCAATTTCACCCTAAACTTTTAAAAATGAAAAAATTACCCCAAATTTGTAAAAGTTACAATCTAATCCCCAAAAAATTAACCCCACATTTCTCCTCCTATTTCTGGAATTGCCAGAGTCGCCGCCGGCAGAGGTTTGACCGGTCGAAAAATTAACGCTTCCGACGAAATTTATGTCATCTCCATTAGTAGGATGCTCAGATCATCGGCCGCCACAGACGGGCTGATGGGGCTGTTGACGTTGGTGGTGTAGGCCCGGACGCGCCAGAGGAGTTAAAGAAGGCGATGAGAGCTTGTGAGCCGGACATGGTAGCGCCGAAAGGGTTGAGAGCCTAAGCGGACCACCGGGAGGAGGTGGTTCCCATGTGGCGGTTGGCGATTTCGACGGTGCCAACACACTGGTCGTAGTTCCGGTGGAGGGAGGCGTTGAGACGGCGGCCTAGGTTGCTGTATGAGGGGAATTGGACGAAACTGTAGAATGTGGGTGAATTTGTTGATTTTTAGAAACTTTAGAGTTTAGTCTGAAACTAATTTAACAGTAGTGGTAAAAATGGACCCTAAACTATAACGATAGTCATAGAAAAAAACCCAATTTTCAAAATAATGACAAAATTGATCCAACCACCAAACGTTAAGGGTAATTTGGTATATTTTCCCCCTTTACGCACAACTATTCTTTGCCCTGTATAAAAGAACTAAAACAAGTTTTATTGTTCATAAGAAAACAAGTTTTATTGAATAGTTTACAAATAGTTGTTTAAACAATTTGATAGTCTAACATGTGACTGCTATCACATAGGCTCACATCAGCACAACCACATTGTTAGTCGAACTACCTTATCACGACCAAATAATTGTTGGCCGAACCAAATAAACCGAACGAGACCAGCCCTAGTTCGGCACATAGTTACCAAATTCGTCCCTAACCCGGTGTATCGTGAATCAGTTCGCATGTATCAATTTCCAATACGTGGGCGTTCTGATTCTCCAGGGTATGCGAACTAATTTGTCTTGTACACGAATCAATTGGAGAAGAAGAAAAGGCGGCGACCGGTTAAAGGGTGAAGGCTGGGTTGTGGCACTAAAGAAGATGGAGGCGGAGAAAAGGAAAATAAACGGGTTTTGACTAGCAAACCATTAACATTTTTACTAGTTTTATAGATAGGTCCTCTAAGTTTACTTTATGTAAATTCAGTCATTCTACTTTTCTTTCAACTCATTTCAATTCTAAGCCTTTTCCTCCTAGCAAAAAGGTCCTTCAAAATTTCTAATATATACAAATAAGCCCCTAAATTAAAAATTGGAGTAGCAAATGTATTGAATGAGACTACCACCCACAAATAAAAAAGGTGTATCTGTTGAGATTACCCTCCGAATCCGATTCTTCTTCAATCGACGAATCACGTACATGTACCTGTACTATGTATCGGAACATACTACGCTTTTGATAACTATGGTTTGGCACATGGTCGCAAAACCGAATTGGCATAATCACACAAAGAAGACACTCCATTAACCAGTCTCATCCATACTAGAAATCGGCAACTGCATGCAAATCTTGATAATCTGACAAAGAGAACAACTGAGCCACACAACAATGATAACCTCCCAGGAGAAGGCTATTCCGAACAAGCAACCTATGGACCATTGGACAAAAGGCTATTAATCTACGGTTGTGTCACCAAGGTTAGTATATAAATACCCACGTCATTACTCTCTACTCTATTTGTGGAAAAAAAACACGGTTGGTGAACAGTAGTAAACAGTGGCACGACCAATAGGGTTGTGCCACGTCATCCATATGTTTTTTAAATTAAATTTTTATAATTTTTTTAAATATATTTATTATTTATTTCATTAATGTTTTTGTTTTTTTTAAAAAAAAATTAATTTAATTTTTTCATTTTTTAAATTATATTTATTATTTATTTTTTAAATTATATTTATTATGTTATTAATAGGAAAAAAATGGTAAGTTTGAAAAAAATAATTTTTAAAAATACTTTTTATTTTTTAAAAAATTATAGTTATTATTTATTTCATTAATTTTTTTTAATTATATTATGATTTATTTCATTAGTTTTTTTAATTATATTTATTATTTATTTCATTATTTTATTTTATTTTTTAAAAAAAATTAAAATTATTTTTTTCAATTTTTAATTATATTTATTATTTATTTTTAAAATTATATTTATCGTTACTAATAGGGAAAGAATGGTAATTTTGAAAATTGATATGAAATTAGTAATTTTGAAAATTAGTATGGAATCAATTGTGTTGTGTAGACATTGTGAAACGTCGATCCAAGGCTAAAGAAATTAAAAATAAAAAAACTTAATTCAATAAAGTTCGTATACATAAATTAAAATTATAAAATTAAATATAAATCTAAACACTGATTTAACAGTATGGACGCCGACCTACCAAGGTATGGACGCCGATCTAATAAGGTATTGACGCCGATCTGACAAGGTATGGACGCCGAACTAACAAGGTATTGACGCCGATCTAACAAGGTATGGACGCCGATCTACCAAGGTATTGACGCCGATCTAACAAGGTATGGACACCGATCTACCAAGGTATGGACGCCGATCTACCAAGGTATGGACGCCGATCTAACAAGATATGTACGCGGATCTAACAAGGTATGGACGCGGATCTAACAAGGTATGGACGCGGATCTAACAAGGTATTGACGCGGATCTAACAAGGTATGGGCGCGGATCTAACAAGGTATGGACGCCGATCTACCAAGGTATGGACGCCGATCTACCAAGGTATGGACGCCGATCTAACAAGGTATGGACGCCGATCTAACAAAATATGGACGCCGATTTAACAAGGTATAGACGCCGATCTAACAAGGTATTGATGCTGATTTACCAAAGTATGGACGTCAATCTAACAAGATATGGACGCTTATCTAACAAGGTATTCATGCTGATCTAACAAGGTATAGACGTTGATCTAAAAGTTATTCATGCTGATCTAACAAGATATTTATGCTGATCTACACAATTCTATGAAATTAACTTAATTCATAAAATTCATATAATATTCATGTTTTCCTAAAATACGTAAAATATATACTAAAATTCCATAAAATACCAACAAATTCGTAAATAATACCTAAAATGCCTAAATAAATTCCAAAAGACTAAAATAATTCATAAAATACTAAAAGACTTCATTATACACAGAAATATTTCCTAAAATACTAAAATAATTCACAAAATACTAAAATTCATAAAATATTCTTATTTTCCAAATAAGTAAAGTATATACTAAAATTCCATAAAATATTAATAAATTCGTAAATAATACCTAAAATACCTAAATAAATTCCTAAAATACTAAAATTCATAAAATACCCAGAAAAATATCTATAGATGGCGGTGGAGACTACCGGTGACGGAAACTCTATATATAAACATAAAATTTTGTGTTTCAAATTATTGATTGTATCACCTCATCATAATTTAGTGATTTTATTTATTTGTGTTTCAAATTATTTAAAAAACTAAATCTCTATTTTATTTTTATTTCTTATTATTTTGCGTTTGTTCCCTAATGTTTTAAACTTCATATGATAAAATATAAAAATTCTTAGACCTAAATTTTTCACCCATAATAATTATATACTTTATCATTTAGTTCATAAAAATATACATTTATTTCACTTAATATTATATCCTTATTAAATTCTTATAAAATATTACAATTTACATCGCTACGAAGTGCGGCAATTAAACTAGTAGTTGGCAACACATTCATTGTGATCTTGAGCTCTCCAATCACTTATCAATTAACTTGAGTGTCGGAATGGGCTTCCGGGAGACAACTCTCGATTCCCCTTTGCAGGTACAACTTTCAGGCGATCTCTCATGGCTATAATTTTTTTGTGAATAAAGAAAGTTATGAACTAAATAGAGGTATTTCCTCACAAATAGATAGTACAGGAAACATACTAAAATTGCCCTCCAAATAATAAAATCTGACAGTGGTAAATTTATCCTTTGTGCGTAAAATTAAGTGACAAAGGCATCCCTTTCTCTTTTGAAAAACAAATAGCAAGTAGCAACTATATGCTGTTATAATGGTAATATCATCACATCAATACAACTCATGATGATCCGGATGCACCTTCTATTTACTCCCTAAATTCAATTTCTTTCTCGATTGTTTCGGTAATTTTTCTAGTTGGGAAAATTACCCAACTAGAAAAATTTACCCACATTTAATCCCTTTGTTTTGAGTGTCCTTAACGGGTATTGTTTCAATAATATTAATTCGGTCCCCTACTTTAATCATTCACCTTCTTCACAGCTTGGTTCATTGTTTGTGGTCCTTTTCTGTTAGTTCTCTCTCCCCGTCTCTCTCTCTCTCTCTCTCATTAATACTTGTTTCCTTAATCTCCTTACATTTACGTTAATTCATAATGTACTCAAGGACCGGCAAACAAGGCATCTGTTGGACAGACAGACCTCAAGAAAAGTACACGACCTAGCTTGAGAATTATGGTTAAGCTTAAACCAATTAATTCCATCTGCACTCCTCAAACAAGGTTTCCACAGGGACCCTTTAAATTAAGGACACAAACATTAATTATACTCCTATATTATATTATATTATATTATATTATATTATATTATATATATTTACGGAAAGTTACTGTAATGAACACTAACTTCTTATGAATTTTGCAATCTATACAGCTGCGAAGCGCGAGAATATGAAATCTTGTTTAGACATATTAATATTTTGGTTAACTTGTGGATGATATTGCCTAGCTAGGCCTAGTAGTCTAATACTCTGAGTCTCTGACGATATGACGAAGGTGATTAAACTTAGGGATATTTTTGGTTGATGAAAATGAAAAATATTATCAGATCTCTTTAAGCAGATATTTACACAATTAACATTAGAATTTCATGATTTCATCAAAACCTTTCAAAATATATAAGTTTCAAAAGAAAAGGCACAAAAAACTTGTAAACATCCACAAACGTACAAAAGTTGGAAAAAGACATTATATTATATTATATACAGTACCTTATTATATACTCCCGTCCCTGAAAAATTAAACATATTTCATTTTTGGGCTGTCACAGAAAAATTGATCACTTTCTTTAAAAGAAAATTTTTCACTCTCAAAGTTACTAAATTATTTCCACTTTATCTTTTTATTTTCTACTTCATTTTTTGTGCACTTTCAATCAATGGGCAATTAAATAAACATATTAAAAATCTATCATTCATTTTAATCTCTGCGTCCAACCAAATCCATCAATCTTTTAGGGATGGAGGGAGTATCTTACAATTTAGGTGTTGATACTATTTATGAATAGTTATCATGAGTTATTGTTGTACGTGGTTGAGTGTATGGTGTGTTGTTACATATTGTTGAAGGGAAAATTATGTTATTTAGCTTTTATTATTTAAGTATTAGTATAACGATCCATCTATCTTCAACTTTTATAATTCTAACAACGGATCTATGTTTTTTCCCTTTTTAGTAGGGTTGTTAATAAATCCACAAAAATGAGCCAAATCATATTAACTGAACAAAAAACCCGTAAATTGAAAAAACCGTTCACATCCAGGATGGATTCAGTTTTAATTTTAAAATCCGTGGAAATCCGAATCGATCCACATGTACATATTAACAAACAAATTTCATATATTCATCGATACTCAATATCAACTTTCTCTTATATTCTATTTGGAAACACATTTGTTTCAATAAAAATAACATTATTTGGAATAAGTTTAATTCAAAATAGGATTTTTCAAATTTATAAAATCCAACGAACGATTTTCCAAATTAAATTTATTTTTTGTGAGCAAAATGATATCTTTTTTTAAATGCCCTAAATCTATAAATAAGTACATTTGAGAAATATGTACAGATACCTATGTCCCAAACCGCATAAAAATAGTAAACTGAAAAACCACATTTAAGATACCTGCACTCGGCGGGGGATACTAACTTCTCACTATTCGTTTCAAGCCACTCCGTGAACATCTCTACTTTTTACGCCACCTGAGTTGTTTTGGCTCCCATTCCTATGATCTACCCATTTCCCGCCTCAGCCCTTTCTTCCTTGCTCTACTTTCTACTATAGCCCCCTCCTAAATGAAATTTCAACTCTAGCGATCTAGCAAAGCAAGCATTATTGAGAGGGCAGTTGATGCATGGAATGTGTCGTGTTGAGGGACCGTGGATGGTTTAATTTACACCACCATTTCTTCATTTTTTTGGTAAATCACTCTTAAATTGCTATTCTTTCAAGCTTAATGAGTCAACTTTTTTATTCAATTTTTTAAAGCTTTCTACACCTATTCACATAAGTTTTGTCGATCAGGTTCACTTATAATATATCAACATGAAAGTTTGGTTGACAATTAGAGGGAGTCACAACTATTTCATGCTTTGATAATTTGTGAATGACAATTATGATGGATGTAAACATTTGGCATCGTCGTGAAGCACGAGTATTTCGTACCTTGTTATTATACTATAGTATATTACCGGAAAATTATTGTTCATGAACAGTTGTTTCCGTTTAATTTTCCTTTTTCCTTGTTTTTTCTTTAGTTTTGTTGAAGGTAGAATTACAGCATCATTTACCTTGTACTATTAATTAAACATCGGTGCATTGACCTCTAAAGCTTCAAATCTTATAATTTGGTCATTTTTCCCATCTTTTTGAATGTTGGAGATTTAAATGAAAAGGATTATATGTGTGGTAAATCAGGCCCTGCTAGTCTATCTGCGGAATTGGGCCCCATCGGACTGGATCTCTTGGCCGCGCACATCTCACATTATGGGCCAAGCCCAGGAGTCCTGCAAAGTCGGATCAGAAACCCTAATTCTCCCTATGCGACTTCCTCAGGTATGCACATTCGACACTGATTTGAGCATCTGAGTGAATCCCCAGACACACAACTATGGGATCATTTCTTCTTTGTTGCAACTGCAAGTTCCTCCCTTGTCGGATCCCTCTCCACCTGACAACTGTAATCCAAACCTGCATCGGACTAAGATTATCAATGTGAGACTAATAATTTTAACAATGAATAATTCTAAAATTATTGTGGTTAAATAGTATCTGCCTATTGGGATAATGCAATATCTTCCTAACTTGTAGCGGTTTATTTATACCTTTTAATTGTTGAAAATTTCTCTGATTTGTCTTTACCATTTTCTACCCTTTTGCGCAATTGTTAGTGGAGATTCAAAACTAATAGGTAAATGTGAAAAATTTAGACCTAAAATTAATAATCATTGTTACTTTCCCATTTATTTCTTAAATTTTTTTTTCATGATTGTTTTTTTATTGATACTACACCTTATCAAATTCTTATAAAATATTGCAATACACCCGCTACGAAGCTCGGGCTATCGAAAACTTATTCACGATAAATTTGGAAAATGAAGAACAATTTGTAAATTTTAAAAGTTAAGGAAAAAAATCCTTTTGCACACACCTTTTGCCTCTTGGACATCTTTTGTCAGCATGACTTTTTGCCAACAATGTTTCCTCTTCGGACACTTTTTACCACCAAAAATAGATTTTGATGGCAATTTATTAGTGAGTCCATAATGAGAGGAATATTCTGTAACACAGATTGATACGTGGCATCCATGTCACGATTCTAGGAGAGTAAAACTTTTAATAATGAACAATTAACTCTAAGTTTTACTATCTAACCCACCCAATCTTCCGCTCCGTCATAGTGAGTGAGCTTGATTAGCTCTAGAGTATCAGTCAACATTTTACTCCTAATAATGGACTAAATGGAGTTATTCGTTGCTAATGATGAAAACGAAATAGTCCTAGCTAATACTATTCTGTACTAACTCGATCTCAACCGCTCTACGTTTATATTTCAGTTAACGCAACCATAATTGTCTCCGGTGGTTATACCAAGGAGTAGTTAGATAAAGAAAGTCTTTGGGTCGATAATCAATAGGGATGCAAAAATTAATTAGCGTATAGGATTTATAGCTTACTTGAAACTATCACGTTTTCGTGATTCGCATGGTTAGATAAATGTTCCCATAGAAGGCAAAAAATAAATTAAATAAATAGCAAGGTCCACCTGACCAAAAAAATTTCTATCAGTGTATGTGGTTAACCGTTAACCTGATGCATAGAATTAGGGCTGTGAAACGAACCGAGTCTGTTCGAGCGCGAGCTTAAGCTCTAAAGAGTTTGTTTGACCCGAGCCTCGAGCTTGAGCCATCTACTATTAATATATAAACATGAACGTATTGAAGGAGAACATGCCACGTGTAAAATATTTTTTTAATATTTATTAAAACCACATGATGAATTTAATCAAGAGATAACATCTAAATAGATTGAATTTGCAATAGACTATATCTAAACTTCCTAAAAATTCGAAACAACCCACAAAATCAGATGTCAAACTCGATCTCAAGCCTACATCCTAGACATTCCACATTATAAATACATAACTTATTTACAAAGAATTCAATCATACATATTAGTCAACCAAATTCAAAACAACCCGCTAATCATTTTTGCCAAGCATGATGTCTCGCACACAACACTAGCTGCAGATCACATTAGATCGCTTTCAATGGGATTTAAATGACCTCCACCTGCAAATTGAAAAATTCGCAAATGTATGGTGTTATTTGCTGATTTCGTACTATATATTTTATCATATTCATTTTTTATTACACGTTAACACCATGATAGTAAATAATGTTATATCTAAGTGGAAATATAAATGTTTGAATAATTTTTTACAAAAAAAAAAAGAGGAAATCATGATGGAAGAAAAAAATATTATGCATGTTCGCCGCCATCGGCGGTCGTCGGAAAACATTTTTGCACGACGGAAATGCATCAACGAGGCGGTTTTGGTGGTTTCTCATGAAAAACCTCAATAAATTGGTAAGAACACGGTTAGGTTCTATCGGATATGTTTAATGGAAAATATAGGAAAATATGAAATATAAATCTTTGAACAATTTTTATAAAGAGAAAGCGAAAATCATGATGGAAAAAATGCAAACATGTTCGTCAAAAACATTTTTTCATGACACTAAAATGCATCTACAACGCGGTTTTGATGGTTTCTCGGGATGACACCGGGTTATTTATATGAGGGTAGATGGGTTTGGGTTTGGGTTGGGTTATAGGTTGGGCTAAAAATTTGGGCTTAATTGTTTAAGGGTTGAGAGTTTGGACAATGCTGGGTATTAAAACAAAATTGAGCCGAGTAAGCACCCGCAATTTAAATCGGGTTATAATTTATATTCAAATCTTTTTTAATATGTAAAATTAATTTATTTTAGAACTATATTTGTGTGTATTATTAATTGTAATAAGTATATATTTTTTAAATATGATAAATTACCTTAAATTTATAATAAAGTCTTGTAATAATTATTATAAATAATTGAATTATTTTATATATGATTTTACGTAAGTATGATATAAAATATTTTATTCATATGTTTTTAAAAATTATTTAAGTAAATTTTCTGAAAATATGTAAGCACTATAATTTCGTAATATTTCTAACATCAAATTCTTCAAATTTATATTTTGATGATGTACGTTTTGTTTGTGGATTGTTTTCTTATTTTATAATATGAGTGATATATTCATAATGTAATTTTGTTTCATAGAAAATAGTTAATTTACTACTATATATGTATATATAAGGGGTATTGGGTCCCCGCGCTTCGCAGCCGGTGATCGATTAAATATTCAATGTTTTAATAAAACAAATTAGAAGTACTTTAAAAAGTAAAATACTAAAACTAAAACATTTTTACTTTTGGCCCCGATAAAAGCAAAAATAATAATAATAAAAACATCAGAGATAAAAGAAGTACAATAAATTGGACAAATAAGACCAATTTGTAAGTTTTATTAATTTGAAATAGTAACATACACATGAAATAGTAAACTTGAATGTTTTACTCTTTTGGTTGTCGACCCTTAAATAAAATAGCATATGGGTTATCTTTTCAGGAATTTATATGAATACATCGATAATATCAAGACATAGATGTTAATTCTTTTTACTCCGTCCCGTAGGAGGGGTACCAGCTAGTTTTTTATGTTCATGTATTAAACAAGCTGAGCTCGAACCTGCGAGGTTTGGCTCGGATAAGCTCAAGAACCTGACGACCAAATCAAGCCGAACCTGAACCTAGTAGGTTTACGCTTGAGTTTGAGAAAAATTAATTTTACTTTTTTAAAATTAATGTAGTACATCTCAATTTTTTCGAGTTTCATGAGCCTAATCTATCTGAACTTTGAAATCGAGCCTAAATGAGCTATTCGCTTTTCGAGCCTTTGAGACGAATTCGAACCTGCCATGAGCCGAGCTCAAGCCCAAATGAATGGGCTCGATGAAATTCAAGACTAATTTTTCATAAGCTCGAGCCTGTCAGGTTTATACTCGACTCGACTCGTTCTCACCCCTAACATAAAATAAAGCTGACTGTTTTGAAGTTTTTTTAAAAGATTGTTACATAACTAAAGACAATTAAGTAAATGTCAGATATTTTAATGGAAAATATAACAGAAATATTACCATGGAGCAAATTGTCAAGATAAGGGACTAACCGTTTATTTGGTTGAGCTTAAGTCACTAATTTAAATCAAACTTAATCAAATATACTTAAATTGATAACATTTTCAAATTTATCGTAAAATTAGATAAATATATAGTAGTATGCTCAAAAGTAGTAAACTTACTTAAATTGATAAAATTTTCAAATTTTTATTCATATATATGACTTAATCTTGGATATAGGAATATGCATGGATTGATGGAACCAGAAATTGTGGTGGAAATCCGGCTAAGGTCGGGCCTCAAGGCCCTCAACCCGAAGCTATACACACACCGACCCGAACTTCTGTTTTACAAGCCTACCCCAGTCTCAGCCCAACTACTCAGCCCATTTCATAGCCCAACTGCTCAACCCATTTTCCAGCCCAACTACTCAGACATTACATTAGAACACGGGGCGATAACTAGGATCTATCCACAGCGAAGTTCCAATGCAGCACAAGAAAGTAGAAACAATCAACTCTGGCCATGGGATCCGATTACAGTCATTAGATAGGAGTCTTCTTCCTCGTGTCATTCTCATTTTGTTTGAACTTTCTCCTGTGCTGAAATCTCTTTCCAGTTTGCAGTTCGGTTTGGCTTTATCCATTTCCCCTATTGCACCGCAACTGTTCGACGAAAGTCCCCTGAGAGACGCTACACAGGTGAAATTTCTCAAGAGACATGATTCCGAAACCTCTGCTTGCCTTGGGGAAGAGCGCTGCTATCGTTGCAGGAGGGTTTGTCGCTCTCAATCTTGTTGGCTCCGCAGCCCTCACCGCTCTTCGGTTTATATCTGAGGAGCGACAGGTGAAGAAGCGACAGGGCTTGCTACACATCTTTATGGTTTACTTCCTCCAGAAACTTTAAATTCTCAGCTAGTTTTTAGTATGTTTTTCTCTTTCCGATTGCAGAAAAAGTATGCATTGCCGTGTATGGTCTGTAAGGGGAAAGGATTTTACATATGCAAGCTGTGCAAGGGCAATGCCACCATCAAATGGACTCCTTTGTATGACCCTGTCTATATCAACCCTGTTCTCTGCCCAACCTGTGATGGAAACAGGTTAGTGATTAAAATTTGATCCTTCATTCGTGGTTCTCAAAGGGTGAATTCAAGTGGATGTTTCTTGAGATGTCTTCCATGTTCTTCTTTTGGAATTGCAGGGTACAGCGCTGCCTTAACTGCCTTGGGAAATGCTATACCTGACTAAGCTCTTTCAGTTGCCTCGGATGTTTCTTGAGTTGTCATCCATGTTCTTCTTTTGGAATTGAGGAAAGAGGAATCTTTCACTGCTCTGAGAAGCTTTTACCATGTGGGATGCTTGCAGGCAAGGCAGCCATGGGTTTGCAAGGAGGGTCATGTAGTGCAGCATACTAGGAGTCATGTTTTGGCACATGCTTTAACTAGATGCTGTTAGATGTTTCTGTCATTCTGTATAAAGGTTCTAAGCTCAACTCCCAGTACAATTACTCAGTTGATGCAGGTCAGATGAAAATGCAGGTCAAGGGCAAGTCTCACAAGTGGAATTGATACAAGTCTTGGCATTCCCTGCTACAAAAAGGTTTTCTCAGGATATCCAAAATTTGTAGGTGTCGATGTTTTAATTTAGCCTTTCTATTGTGATTCTGAATCTGGTGAATTGAAACTCAAAGCTGAAGGTAGCTGGCATTGACATTGTGCAGCTGGTCAAACTCCTGTTAAAGGATATAGAGTACTTATTTTATTTCAATACCCGCGTGTGCTACAGTGGCACATTTAGTTTTGGTAGCAAAACTTCTCTTGGGCTTTCTTAGATTACTATGAACAGAATACTTTGTCTTCAATGGTAACAATCTGAATAAGCTACTGCCTTGTACATTACAGTAGGACAAATCAATATATCCAACTCCCTGGCATTTGGAGCTCGTTAGGCTTTTAGGCATTCCTACTACGAATTTTCTTGAAGAGAACAAGGCCAACCGCAAGAACAATTTCTGTTGTATTTTACAAAACGGACAATATTTGTTTAATTTATTTAATTGCTTTTTGTTAAAAAAGATTAGTGGAACCTAGTCAAAGTTTATAAATTTATGATACGGTGGATAGGTTCTACTTCCCGCAACTCGTTTGATGGATAAGTTCTAGTTTTGTAAGTTTGTAACCTAACATGCATGTAAATCTCGTGAACGTGCTCATCATGATTACACTATAATGACAAATAAGCATCATTCTTGTCTATTCCAATTAGGGTTGTATGTGTAGTAGCAAATCTTTGAGTCGGGAACTCGTTTTATAGAAACTAATCTGAAATCGATTTAAACCATGGTGATACACACGTCACTTGCACTGTTTTAATTAACTTACTTTCACTTTTGGGACCATTTGCTTGAAGCAGTCTTAAAACCCGAGGGAAATAAGAATTTTATAAGTGAATAATCCAAAAGCGATTTTCTTTAATTGCTCAAGTGTTAGTTTTGAATGAAAGAACTTAAAAAGTAATTTCCCATTTTGGGAGGGGGGGGTAAAATGTTGGTTTTCATAGCCAGGGGCAGAAAAGGGTACTTTCATCAAAATATAGGGAGTTCTGTTGTACATATTAACGGCCGACGTTACGGCGCGTGCGGATCAGTGGAGCATAATTTCTGGAAAACCGCCGCCTTAAGAAAATCATTTGAAAATTCAAAAAAGGACGTAACAAATTCCGGCGAATAGAATTCTGACACGTCAGCGCGTGCTGGTCCTATATACGCGACTGCCCATTTCTCCTCCAACGCTCGCTTGTTAGCTTCCCCAAAGCTCTCGCCCTAGAAGAAAACTGGTACCACTTGAGGATTCGATGAAGCTTGCGAAGCTTCATCGTCTCTAATACAACAAACCCATCAACATCGCCTTTCTAATTCCCCCCAACCTCAACGCCTCCATATTTATCATCCTCTCTTCTCATCTCAGCTTCTTTCAGTTCCTGTTGACCGCTTTTTCCAGATCCCCAATTTGACATCTTCGTGCTCCAAGTCTTTTACTGGAATTCGGCTCGTCTTTTCTGGTGGGTTTATGAGTTTCTTCATGGGTTTTGATTTTGAGCTGAATCGCATCTATCGGGGAACAAATTTTGGTTTTTTCATATATTTTTTTTCATTTCCGCTGGTAGATTGAAGTTTTTCGAGGTGTTTCCTTTTTCCATTGTTTGACTGAAACGATGCTCCTTTCTCGGCGGATACAGGGAGATATTTCTGGAGGTGGAGGAAAAGGGTTTGATTGCTACTCCTTATGGAAGTGGCTGTCATGCTTCTTTATGATTGAGCCCTAGGTCGATGTTCAAGCATGGGGTGTTTCTTTTAGGTTGTTCTCTATAGAGATTTTTGTGGATACACTTCTTATGAAGTTGAATTACTTAGTTTTGATGGCCATGTATGACGGTTGTTCTACGGACCAGAACATCATTACAAGCCATGGTGAGTGCTATGGCTTGGTTGTCCTCTTTGAGCCACTTATCATTGTATTTGTTTTCGTTTTTGTTTCAGGATGATGTTGTTTGATTTATCGGAGGAGATTTGTTTTGAGAGGTTTCTTTCACTCTTCCTGCAGCAGATGTTTTCATTGCTTCGGGTGAAGCAATCAATTTTTCTCGTTTTTGCTGCCAATTTGTTGTACCTTTAGATTGCTGATCTGCTTCAAACGCATCTGTCTTGGAGATTTCTCCTCTTTTTCATTCTTCAGAGTACGCTTTGTAGCCTGTTTCTTTGGTACCTATAATATGGATCTTTTTTTTCTGTGGGTGTGGGTGTGGGTGTGGAGGTGGGGGTGGGGATTGTAATGAACCAGTATCTGGAACTGAGGTCTCATTCACGGAGATGAAAGTTATCTTAATTTTCTTTTTAATATTGAATCCTCCAGTTAAAATTATGTTCTTACTGTTTGTCTGATGTTGATTATGTTTGTCTTAATGCAGAAAGTGGTGTAGATTTTGTCGTCTGTAGTTTCAACAATTCATTCCAATTCTTTTGATTTAGAAGGATTCAAGTGATTGATATTTCAACATGCCAAAGAGAAGAGACCGTTCTGTTTCTTTTGATAGGTATAGCAAATCTCCACTTTGCAGCGACTCGAGTCGTGGGAAGTTATCTTCTGCTGCATTTGCTTCAGCGACAGGGGATAACATGAAAGAATGGGAGGAAGCAAGGTGTCCTGTGTGCATGGAACCTCCACATAATGCAGTTCTCCTTATATGTTCTTCTCATGACAAAGGTTGTCGTCCCTTCATGTGTGACACTAGCTACCGCCACTCCAACTGCCTCGACCAGTTCTGTAAGTCTTGTGCTGCTGAGACCTCATCAGCAACACCAGAACAAGATGCGACTCAGTCTGTAACAACAGATGCATCAACAGTTGAGGTTCCAGAGTCCACTGTTGCTAGTCCTCCAAGAGATGAAAATGAGAGTGAGAATGAGATGAAAGGAAAGCTAGTTTGCCCCTTCTGTCGCGGGCATGTAAAGGAATGGGTAGTTGTCGAACCTGCTCGTGATTTCATGAATGCTAAGATCAGAAGTTGCTCATGTGAAGCATGTAGTTTCACTGGCAGCTACAAAGATCTGCGTGTACATGCTAGATCAGATCACCCTTCCGCGCGGCCATCTGTGGTCGACCCTGAACGTCAGCGCAGCTGGAGAAGGCTGGAGCGGCAGAGGGACATTGGTGACCTGCTGAGCACTATCCAATCCTCATTTGGGGATGATAGAAGTGAAGATAGCATTGTCCCTGTTGATGATGGGAGTTGGCTTACTGTGTTCTTCCTCATTCGTGTGTTTCGACCTGTTTCTAGTCATCGGAGCAGGAGCTGGTCCGGGAACTCGAGTGCAAGAACAGAGACGGGAATTGGAAGGCGGAGATCCTCTCGGATTCTAGGAGAGAGGATTGTTGATGGGGAAACTGGATCTTCTTCTTCCAGAGATGAGGATGAATCTTCTGATGGTGGAACGTACGTTTGGAGGCGGCGTGTCAGGAGACGCACAAGTCCTGCCGATGGTCAATGAAGTTGTGAGCTTTAACAAGTGTTTCCATTTTGCAAGTTGCAGCACCATTGGAATCAACTTGTTTCTGTTCGTTCTTCTTTGATCTCATTTAATCGGATCATGTTTATGAGCTCATAGGAAGGAAGGTGTTGTGCATTTTGCGCTACGTATTTATAATTTATTTTTTCTTTTCAATTTCCATATTCTATATCCTTCTTTCTAAATCCTGATGAGGAAGCGTTGGATGAATTCCAAGTAAAATTGTTTCTATGCATTTGTATTGAAGGCCTTTAATTTAGACGAATTCTATATTTTGTCTTGTAGTGCAAGGTAACATTGAAAGTTGACTATTACCGCTATATTGTAGTGTTTTGGTTCGTAATTCTTAAAATTAAGAAGAATGTAGAGTAGGAATGTTCGATGAGTAAAAACGTCTAGGAGATTTATTTATTTTAATTTCATGTTTTGTTCACATAATATTAATAATGAATTGTTTAATAATCTCAAGTTTGATTGGAGAATTTTGTATTTCTATTAAGATCATTTGTAAATTTTATAGAAGTTTAGGGATTATGCTTGTACTCCCACCGTAAAAAAAAAGTCAAAAAAAGGATTGTCTCATTTGTTTTAACAGTTTCATAGTATTTAATTTATGAGTCTTTTTCATTGAGATATTAAAAATCAAATGAAGTATTTCATGTGTCATAATTTGAAATTTAGATTTTTAAAATTTATTTTTTATGATTATTTGTTCATTGAGTCAAATATTAAACTTAAAATAGTAAAGTCAAATAAGATTATTTTTTACGGACAGAGAGTATTTGCATACATATCATTTGATAAAATATTTAAATATTCAAGAATTGAATCTGAATGTGTAATTGTTGTAAACTGAAGGAAGTACTTTATATTTATAAAACAGTTTACTGACTGAATTGTACATATATATAAGTTTTAGGATTTTGTTGTAAGTTTTCTAAAATAACAATTCATGCATTCCTTTTTTTTATAGCAAAAGGCAACTAAGATTTTATTTATAAACTATATAAAAAAACCTTATAAAAAACTATACTCTTCCCGTCTCCAATTAATTCTATACATTTTTTGAATGTCCCTTAAAAATTCTACACTTTCATTAAATGAAAACTTTCATCATCTAAAGTTACTAAACTATCTCTACTTTATCTTTATTTTTTCTATCTCGTTTTTTGTGCAATTTCTAATCAATGGGTAATTATGTAAAACTAAATAAAATCTTACATTCATCTTAATCTCTCTACCCACATAAAATGTAGAATTAATTGGGAACAGATGGAGTATAGGAAAATACACATATGCTCAAAGTAGAAATTTGGACAAAAACCCTCACCCACCAAAAAAAAAGATGAAACATCAACCAAATTCCCCAAACAATTCCTGCATTTTTTATTATACATAACTTAGAGTTGGTATTGTGAATTCAAGAAATTTGTAAACAGAGTATTTTATAAAGTACATTCTTAAAATTCAAATGATCCGTATTTTTCAAACCATTCGACATTCCTTATACTAAGTCATAACAGGAAATTGTATAGATCAACCCGAGAAAAAAGTTTGAGGCTCAAAGTGTCCAAATCCACAAGTTCGATCATAAATCCAATACTCATGAGCCTAAATATAAGTCCTGCGCTGTAACCACCACGACTTACAGGTGCAAAAATTAGCAGAAACTCATTTTCAGTTTTATCCCGTGTCTCGGCAGCTCCACTCGACGTCTCCTCCCTCGCCGGAGGAGATCCTTTCTCATTCTCCGGTGGACCCACCGAAACCGGCTTGTGGGCGGGCGCGATCGAACGGGTCAATTCTGATAAACCATGGCCGTCGATAAGGTGTCGGAGTCGCGCCCCGATAGCAGCGCTAATGGCAACGGGGGCAATGGATCCCGCATCGTCTTGAATATCTACGATCTCACCCCTATCAATAATTACGTGTATTGGCTCGGTGTTGGGATTTTTCATTCCGGCATTGAAGGTTTTCTTGCCTCCCTTTCTCTCTTGGAATTTCGGTTTTGTTGGTTTCTCTTTTGGTTTCATTATCTACTGTACGAACTATGGAACACATTGTTTCATTATCTTTGATTTTACTTATTATTGGTTAGGGATCGAATGGTGGTGCGGTGTTTCTATATCCAACTGTTTAATTTCTGTAACTTGCAAAGTGTCGTCAATTGATTTTAATGGTGTTGTATTGCTCTCTTATGGAAGATATCATGCCCCCTTTTCAGTTGAGTGTTGATTACTCCAACACGGTTCAGGGTGTTTGAAGATCAGCTTTTTACTCTCGATTAATGAGACTTGCTGGTTTCTGGAGGCTGCTCATTCTAATTGTTGCTAAGTTTGCTTGTTACCTTCTGTTGGTTGGTTGTGAATATTATACTGAAATTGTGTTATGGTATGTTAATTATGTTAGACAGGTCTCTTGTAGTCATGTTCAAATCATGGTAGCCATTAATCAGACTACTAATGACAATATATGGAGTAGCTTTTAGAATAACCCTCTGTTTTCTTCAGCATTATGACTACTAGTTCTCTTGCTTGATGCATAGCACATGGAATGATATTCTGATGAGAAGCATTTTTGTGTCATTATTGACTGAAGTGTACGATACTCATGTATTTAAACAGTCCATGGCAAGGAGTATGGCTTTGGAGCCCATGATTTTGCAGTTAGTGGGGTCTTTGAAGTAGAGCCAAGGACTTGCCCTGGATTTATTTATAGGTCTTCCTTCAAATTAGGTCATACAAAAATGGATCAGTCCGAGTTTCGATCATTTCTTGAGAAACTGGCTTCTGAGTATCATGGAGATACCTATCACTTGATCTCCAAGAATTGCAACCATTTTACAGATGATGTCTCGCACAAATTGATCGACAAGCATATACCAGGATGGGTGAATCGGCTGGCAAGGTTAGGTAAACACATAGTACTTATTTCATCCAATTTGCAGTATTTCAAATTCTGACTTCTAATCTGAACATATAGAATTACTATATGTACCTGCTATTTGTCTCAGGTTCTGAATTTGTATAATTTCTCTGTGATGTATATCCTGGGAAGTTCTAAAGTTGAAATGTTTGGCCCAAATGCAGGATCTCTCTGCAGTTGCCTGCTTCCTGAAAGCCTACAAGTCACAACTGTAAAACAGCTGCCTGAATACCATGAGTGTACTGGTATGTTCTGTTTCAGCAAGCCTTTCGATGCAGTTGATGTAGTTTCACTAATTTGCGCGCACACTTACGAACTGATCACCAATCTCACCATTTAAACACACTTTCCGGTTTGCCTTACACAGAAGATGGGAATGTACCTCTCTCTGTTGCTACACCGCATGAGTCAGAAATCAGCGATTCAGACGATAATCACTTGTTGTCACCAAGACATGGGATTGGGGAGATATCATTTGTAAAAGAGACCCAAGTGTAAATTCCAACAGCCACTGCAAGGGCCTATTGCTGCTGCAAAAAAAATTTGTGACCACCTGCGGAAGCGATTTGTTTCAGCCCCCTGCATAATTTTTTAAGTGTCATCCAGATCAGGATTGGCCTAATCCTTTTGATTGTGATGAGTATTCTTTCTCAATCCGCCATTCCAGTACCTTCCCTAGCCTGATCTGCTGAAATTCGAGGAAGCGAAACAGGTTGATCGGTTGTGTAAGTAAGCTCAGAATCAGACACTTCGTCCAGTTGTACAAATTGTTCATAAATTGATGTACAGAAACGTCCAAATTCTCTTATTCTGACTCCTTATAATTAGAAAATAAGGAGGATTTCTATTTTTCGGTGTCACTTGCTCTAGATCCAGGTGCAGCCAAGGCTAGAAAACTATTCACCCCGGTTACTTGCTGGACAAGAAATGCTCTGAAGTTTGTTGTCTCCAGCTACAAACAACTGCCTGAGCAGCTAAAAGATTAGTGTTAAATCTTTTTAAAAATTAGTATTAGCATTCGTGACGAAACTGCTAAAAGCTACCCTTTTGTCGATTATTGAAACACTGGATTGTTCATGATTGTGCATATTACTTAGATCTTGATGGATTTGATCCCAAGCTAAGTTTAGCCGAGTTCTTATAGTGGTCCAAACTTGCTTGTTTAGTGGAAAGGAGCTTTCAAGCTCTACTTAATTAACTAATTAAACTGTAATTCACTAGTACCACAATTAATAAATCCAATAACCCTTGTTCCATGGATTGTATATACGCGCTTATCCGAAAATGTGAGTCTTACACACCAATGTGAACCACACCATAAGTGTAGATTTGTAGGGACTTGAATCAATAGAAAGTGAGGGAATTGAATGAATGGAGAATCAACCTTTGGTTTTAATGTGAGATTTAAAAAAACAAAAAAAAAAAGAAAAGAAAAGGAAGAGAGTGTGAATCTAAGATTTTATTTTTAGTCTAAGGATTGTTGTTCTTATTATATTACGCATTAGTCACAAAATTTATGAAACAATAATTTTCCAGTATTATAGTATTACATTTTTCGGAAGTCCCTAAATAATTGTTACAGATCTTTACAAGGAAATTTTTTGTGCTTCATTTACTATTTCAAATCCTATTCTTTATCGAACATAACATTGAAAATATTATGAATGTTCTACTCTTAATTTTCATGTCCAGTGACAATAAAATAAGGATAAAGGAAGTATAGATTTATTTCCAACATATACATATGTAAACAGAGTTTTTCTTTTCATGTAAAAAATGATAGTTTGATACGTTGGAATTTTACTTTCTACTTCATTTTTTGATTCGACTTCATCATTTAAAAGTATAGACTTCTTCATAGTTTGATAACTTATCTTTATAGTAGTTGTTTCCATGGACTAATATAGATTTCAACTGAAAAGGATGTAAAAAAAATATAAGAAAAACGGGAAGATTTTATGAGAAAAATTGCAAGTAACCAATGCACCCACACATACTGTTTGCAATATGCTTTCCATTTGAACATCTCATATTTTCATCATTTCAAGTCTTTATATATATATATATATATATATATATATATATATATATATATATATATATATATTGTCTTAACCGAATAATGCCTTTAAATATGTTGCTTACATTATTATTATTATTATTATTAAATTATTATTATTATGTGTTATGAGTATTTAAATTATGGGGGAAAATTGTGAATTAGTTAGCAGAAATAAGTAATTAAATAAAGGAGAGCAAAAAGGAAAGCATTACCGGCCCAAAGGCAGAAGCTAAACTGATCAAAATCCCACCCCAACAAGCTATTCTTGGGCGGTGTTTAGCAACTTGACTCACCATATAATTCCCTTGTTCAATTGGATTTTTCAAAACAATTCTCAAATAACAACAATAAAAAGAAAAAAAAATACATTTTATATTCTCTCAAAATCAAGAACAGCATCAACAACAACAACAACAATCCGTCGCCAACTAAAGGTCTTTCAATTCCAAGGTTAGTTGCAATCTCCTTCTGCTCTTTCTATATTTAATTCATCTTCGTTTGTTGCTCTTCCTTGATTGGATTCAATTCTGCATTCAATTGTATTCTGGAACTGTGTTTCAGTTTGATGTTGTTCATGGTATTGATTTTCTGCAACTTCAATTCCTGGGTTCCAGTTCTTCTCGTTTGTTTTTCAGTATTTTTTTTAGATGTGGGCATTGTTTGGCCCTCTGTTTGGCTGCTGAGACGAAAGGTGGAGGAAGAAAATTTCCTCAACTATCAAAGTGATTGTTGGTGATCAGAATTTAAAAGTTTGAACTGAGTTTCGATCAGTTGAATAATGCTTTTTATATTGATCAGATTTCTCTCTGCGTGTTTTTTCTTTCTTCTTCTTCTTCTAAATCTCTTCGCGGTGTTCGGGTATCTGGTTTTCTTGTTTCTCGGACCGATGAGAATTTACGATCTCTGGTCCTGATTGGTTCTCGTTTTTCCTGCATTTTTCTTGAACATCCAAGGGAGCTGTTGTGAGTAATCATCCTCTTTTGCTCCAATCTTTGATCGTAACACTTTTTCTTACGTCATATTCCTGATCTTTATGCTGATGGATGAAAGATAGTTGAATTGAAACGAGTTTGAATTCTTTGCTCAGATAATGAAAGACCTAACTTGACTTGATGTTTAGACTTCGGATGTTTCCATTTTTTTAGCAAGTCATTTCTTGTTTTGGGTTGCTAGATTGAATGATGTTGGATACAATGTACTGCTCATTAACTTGACCTTGGATGTATATTGCATGATTGAATTGCAGTAAAGTGTACTGCATTTTTTGTTTGCTTTGTGTCATTTGCTTTATGTCCTCTCTGGTTAACCATTTTCATTGTTTGGCAGGTTTTGTTCGTAGGATTTTATGCAATGACAACAATGAGATTCAGGAAAGGAAGCAAAGTAGAAGTTTTGAGCAAGAAGATAGTGCCAACAGGCTCCTGGCACTGTGCTCAGATAATTAGTGGTAATGGTCACAACTACACTGTTCAATACGAAGGCAGCTTAGATGCTCCTAGTGAAATGATTGCGGAGCGAGTATCCAGGAAGGCCATTAGGCCTTGCCCTCCTTTATTTGAAGCTTCAGATGATTGGGTTTTTGGGGATGTTGTAGAGGTGTTTAGCGATTTCTGTTGGAAGATGGCTACTGTTTCAAAGTTGCTAGGCAAAGACTATATTTTGGTCAGGTTACTTGGGTCTTCTCAAGAGCTGAAAGTGCACAGATCCAATGTTCGAGTGAGGCAGTCCTGGAAAGATGAAAAATGGGTTGTCGTGGGAAAGGTATCTCTTACCTCTATCTTAATTTGTTTCCCCAATATATTCGTTAAATTTTTATATAGATTGACTTTCAAACTTATTTTTCCTGTAGATGCAGTGCTCTGGTGCCTTTGAGGAGGAAACATGTGAAAATATGACATTGAAGTCCAGTAAACACTTCAAGTCCCAAATTAAGGACACAAAAAAGAAGGTGCGACATCTGGTCAAACCTGGTCATGTTCCTCATGTTGATAAAGTTAATATCCGGAACTCTTTCAATGCTTCCTGTAAGACTATGAAGAGAGGGTCCTTCTCTCAGATCGAAGGTTGTGGTGGACTTGTACTGAAATTTAGAGCTGTTGAGGAAAATGGAAGATGGTGCCGGAAGGCTGCTGAAGATTTGCCAATGTGTGAAGATGCTGATACTGTTCCAAGAGATATGTGTGAAAGGTACATCCTTGCTTCTGATACAAACAGAACAACTGGCTTACCTGAAGTTGATGCTGAGAGGAGAAAACAGACTGGCACTGTTCGATGTTCTTTACCCGAGAACATAATAGACTTAGATGATGATACTTTAACTTGCTCTGTTGGTAGCTGTAGTGGCAATGGTGAAAACCTCTATGATGTCACTCATCATGTTGAAGATTCTGATGGTCACTGTAGTGATGCTGAGTCAATTTGCCAGCTGAGAGATGAGCAAGGGAATGGTCTCTCTGCAGAAGAGGAAATGGCTGCTGAAGTTCGTCGGTTTGAGTTGCAGGCATATCGCCGCACGATGGAAGCATTACATGCGTCAGGGCCCCTATCTTGGGAACAAGAAGTATTAATGACTAATCTTCGCCTTTCATTGCATATATCTAACGATGAGCATTTGGTGGAGTTGAGAAACTTAATTTCTAGTGGTAACAGCAATCCTAATAAATGACAGGATTCTTATTGGTTTTCTTGTCATACATTTATATTCTTGGCCACAGAATCTTGATTGTCACTGTTAAAATGCTGGATGAAAAGTTTTCTCAGTATTTTTTGTTCATTAATGCCATATAGGGAAATACTCTGAAATGAATGTAACACAAGACTGCTGAGTTAAAAGTTTTTTTCAGGAATCATTCCTCTGTCCTGTATGTTTTATTATATAAATATTCCATGTCAGAATTATTTTCCTAGCTCGATATGGATGCTCTAAAGGAGCTACACTCTGCATAGCTATGTTTCTCCTTGCTGTTTGTCAGTGTAAGCTGTGTTTCCCAAGGGCACTATTGATGCTTCTCATCTGTTTTCAGGGCTGAAGCGGGTGGCTTGGGCATCAACTTCCAATTTCAAAGATGATTTTGGGAGTTGGTACTTGTAAATTGATTTCATTGTCAAATGATATATAACAGGGTATATGATGACCTATACCTTTTCTGATTTATGTCGCTAGGGGATGCTCCCGGTTCAGGTCTGGAACTCTGTCCATGATATCTGGGTTGAAGCAGCATTCAAAGACCAGAATCTTGAGACTGACATTGGTGACCTAACTGAACTTAATGGATGCTCACAGGGTTTTCATTCAAACCTGTATGTGAACTCATCCTCAAAGGACATGCGTGCTTGCTGTCTATTGGTGCGTTCTTTATTTTTTTCGGTGCATGAGAGCTCACCTTTCTTTAGTTTCTGGATTGCATTACACAAGTTAATCAGATAGTTCCAGATACGAAAGGTTGGTTGGTATTCCTCATCTTACTGCACCTTAATCCCAACGATATCAGGTAAGTGACATGAAGTTTATAATGTCAATCAATCATCTAAAATCTGTTAACACTATAAACTCAACATGTTGGTTGGTAGCTAGAAATTAAAGAGTTTGAATGGAAGTTATAATGGGTAAGAGTGGTCATCATCAAGAACTTAAGTGCTTTATGCATGGCTTAATGTTGATTAAGCAGGAAGAATAGCTAGGCTCTGTCCATTTGGTTTGTTGTTTCAAAAGTTTATAGGATCTAATTGTCACAAGCCAGCTCGCTGTTTGCTCCTACTTTCTTACTCTTTCGTTATTTTCATATGTGCTGAACTTCAACTTCTTCGTTACTTGCTCGTTTATTTGCATCTTCAATTTGCATCTTCAACTGGAGTTTCCTAGATCTTGTAGTCCGCATTGTTATTTATCAGCCTTCGTTTGCTTCAATGAATACCTCATGCGATCAAAGAAGGTAAAACAAAAAAGGTGGACTGGAGTTTCCATGTCCCTATCAGAACTTGTACAAGGAAGCAGGCTTTGCCTCCAGAGCTTGTTACGCTAACATGAATCTGTATTACTCCATATTTTTCATTTATACGGATTACTTTCTTAGAATACCCACAATTTTGAATTCTACATTTCAGGAAAGCCAAATAATTAAAAGACTCCTCTCACGTTGTTGAGTTAAAAAATCTGTAATTTTTGTTATGTTTATTTTACATGCACTTTGAGATGAAGCAAGTTAATCAGATTAATTAAAAATGAAGTGGCAGTTAGATTTCAGGTCAACTTGTTTGTAGTGCAAGAAAGGGTAATCTGGTTAATCAGATGCAAATCATACCAGAATGAAAGTGATGACAACCATGCATATATAGAAACTATATCATGCTATATATATATTGTTGTCACATGCAGGCAACCAGCTTTCTTCTTGGTGTAAACTTCTGCTGTTTCATATATGTCCCTTGTGTTGTGTTCCATGTTATGACAGCTGACAAATATTCTGTGGATTAAAATGTTTCAAAAGCTTCCTCCTAATTCGTTGAGTGGAAGACTCAATCTGGGTTATGTTTGGCTTCACGGCATTTAAAGCAATCAACTGAAGGAACACGGAAAGCATATTTGGACTTTGATGATGCATGGCATGCATAATTGTAACGTGCAGCCATTCGCCGGAATGTCTGTAAAAACGGAAACCCGCCGGGGAAGCCACCGGAGGAGAGTACGTACTTTGTGGTTAATTTTCTGTGAATTTATTTCTACTACTTGTTTCATTTTGATTAATGTTGTGAACATGGTAACTGTTGGTAAAATGTTGTACAAGTTCCTCCCTTTGTAACAAAAACTGAGCATGTTACTATAATTCAATGAAAGAAGAATTTATTTCTCACAAATTACACCGACATGCAGCAGTATTTTAATGTTAATTAGTGCAATGCGCACAAAGGACAGTGTGTGTTGTCTGGTTTCATTTCACCCGACTTAATTAAGGAATGATCCAACATGTGTTGATGTTGCTTATGTTCTTGGCAGCTAGCTAGTACTACTGCATCGTGTCAGAAGAATAAACAAGCAAAGCCAACACGTTCTTCCAAGTGTAATGTCCTTTTTTAAAGCTTCCCATAGCCTGAGATGGAAGACAATTTAATACTCATTTGGCTAAATTATCAACACAAATCCATGAGATTTGTTGGAACCTACATTAGTTCCTTTGTTTTGTTTCATTAGTTCATTTGCCCTCCATCTTCTAAAACTTTTGCAAATTTGCCCCAAGTTATTAATTCTTCTATCTCCCCTCCCTCCTTCCATGCCTCATGTCGAGCCCCACCGTGCAAAGTCCAGGCCACGACACAAGCAACATTGCAGAGCTGCGTATCCACCCACCGCCTCTAGTGCTCCCCGGTCACCACATTCGGGCGCCTACCATTGTGCAATAGAAGGCAACCGATCTAACAAGCGTGGCTAAAGGTTAAGGCCGGCAATATATGACAGAGATCCAGGGATGGTTAGGGCAACGGTACATAGAACGAGAGGGCATGATAAGGGGAAAAGGAAAAGTGGGAAAATGATTGGATTAATTGTATACATGTTTTAAGACTTTGAGGACATTAAAACTAATTTAGCTAAAAATCTAACGGTAAATCTGTTGGACTTAAAAGGATGAATGTAGGTTTTGGCCATACATATACATTCTGAGGGAGGTGAATAATTTTAGGTTTTTAAAGAGTATTTCTATGTATTACTCCCTCCGCCCCATACGTTTTGCAACATTTGGGATGAGCACTGAGTTTAAGAGTAAAGAAAACTTGACCAATTACCCTCATCTTCAACCAAAGAACCTCAAGCAAGTTTTAGCAAGGTACGCAAAATAAAGCATTTCTTCAAGAAAAAAAAAATTCAATTAACGCTGATAAACTTGCAACTAAAAGCGTTTGACACTTGAAAAATCGAAAAGAAAAACACTACGTAGAGAGAACAGGCTTTACTACGACCAAATCCGCAGTAGAACCACAGTAACTATTGCGGGAGCAACATCAATGTTTGTCACAGTAAAAAGTGGCGCAGCTCGTTGCCTACAGAGGAAATGGCCGTGGTACCTACTGCGGTCTTACTTCTGCTATAACCGCAGCAAACATTTTTATTAATTTAAAAAAATGGTGGATTAACAAACCCAGAAAATTTATACTCAAGAGCACAACCACCGATTTCTCTCACGATGGTGCAGCTCCACCGGGTCCTCCGCCATTTTGGCCTGTCTCTTCGCATCCTAGATCCATCTCCCTCTTGTTGTTCAAATCGAAGCTCCAATCCATTTTTAAACCCAGAAGAAGAAGAAGAAGAAGAAGAAGAAGAAGAAGAAGAATGAGGAGGAGGAGGAGGAGGAGGGGGGGAGAAGAAGAACGAAACAGAAGAAGAAGAAAACAGAAAAAAGAAGAACGGAAGGAGGAGGAAAGAAACGATGAAAAAGAAGAAGATGAAGCCGAAAAAGAAGATGTGCGGTGGATGGTAGAGGAGGGGGAGGAAAAACCCTAAAAATACGCTTTACTACGGCAATGGCCGCAATAAATCCTTATTGCGACATGAATTGTACCATTTACTGCGCCAACCTATTTACTGCGGCCCTATTCGCTGTAATGCCGCAGTAAAATTTGTATTCTCCACTTAGTGAAAATAAAATGGAGACAAAAGACATCCATTTTTTTATATTTCAATCGAATCAATCAGCGACTATGTCGATTGTCCTTACACGGACCGTCGCTGGTGTTTATGTTCTCCTAGACGTTTGCCGCTCTCCGACGGTGTAAATTTACTATGTTGAGCCCATTTCTGTCGCCGAGCCCTCCCCACCTCCGATGATCAAATTCTAAAATTTGCTACTTATTGGGAGTTTTGTGACCTGCCAATCTGCCATGGGTTTGGTGGTTTTGGACTTCTCACAAGTGAGGCGAAACGAAATGGTGGAGAGAGAAGCTCACGTGGGTGAGAGAAAGGAATGAATAGGGGCTTCAAACATGATGGTGAAAAAAAAAATTATTCACCAAAAAATTACAAAATTCACTTTCAAAATTCACCCCTCTCTCAACTAATCCCTCAAATATATCTTCCTTTTTTTTCACAAATTTGAGGAGAGCAGAGGAAAATGTTGCCAAAAAACCTGAGTGGGGTGGGGTGGCAGCTGCTTTGCAGCAGAGGGACTGGCGCCAGTGATGGACACGTTGGGGGGGGTGGGGCCAGGAGGGGTGGGTAGCATTTGAGAAGTGAATCACGTTCCACTGTTCATATTCGAACCTCCCATGAATACGGTGATGTCCGAAAAAATGGGAGGTGACTCACCAAATTTTGTAGGGTGAATTTCAAAAAATTCACCCCAAAAAATGTATGTTTGAAGCCCCCTAACGAGAAAAGAGTAAAATATCAATTCAAGGATAATTTGGTAAATACACAAGTAATGTTTTACTAAAGATATAAATGTTGTAATATTTTTGGGATGTCTACACAAGAAAATGTTACAAAATTTTGAGAACTAAAAGAAGTACCTTTTTATGCTATACTTTTTTTTATTTAGAAAATATTTTTATATCATTTTTACTTTATTATCTTGATCATTTTCAAGCTGTCTCATTGAAAAAGAAAATTTTCCGGAAAGATGACTACTGTTGTTTCCGTACGTAGTTGCTCCGTGACCAGTAACTAACATGAACAGTTACAATTCGGTACCATAACCGAATGAGGATTGTGATAATTAAAGTGGGGCATTAGTGCAAATGCATTTTCAATTAATTATGCATAGCACATAATTAAGGGGGGAAATCCAACCTAACATGTAGAGAGTTTTATGTGTACACATTATTCATTACTGGAAAAAATGATGATTGGATACGTCATGTCGATCAATTCAGTTGCTAAAAATCATTACAGAAGCAGCATAATAAAATCTCTTGGTACGATTTTGAAACAACCACTGCGCACTGTTTAAGGTTAAGGTATGCACTCTTGTATACTTCAGACAACAACGTCGCAACTCCGGATCCACCATCTCATCCGCTATCTCTCTCTCCCACATCCGGGTCCGACGATCCCCTCTGCCACTGGCTCTACGACATCTTTCATTCATTAAATCCCCACCTCCACCTCTTCGTCCTCTCCTTCCTTTCCCTCCTCGTCGGCCTCCACCTCTCGCACCTCCATTCCTCTCTTCAACCCAGTTAGCGGCCAAACCACCGCTAAGCTATTACGTAGAGAAACCGCCTCACTGCGGCCTCCGCCGTAGTAAATGCCGCAGTAAATTTCATTTACTGCGATATTTACTGCGGCAGAGGCCGCAGTGAGCCGCAGTAAATCGGTTTACTGCGGCCTCCGCCGCAGTAAATCATTGGCTTCTCTACGTAGTGAGCTATCCCCGGTCGTCGTCGTTCTATCCCACGACCCGAAGCTGCAACCTGCTACATATGACATAATTATGATGCACCTTCGTACGTACCTTAACGATGTGCTTTCAACTCATAATGATGCACCCGTTTATTAACATGATGTGACCATGAACTACATACAAAGTATAAAGTTACAATTTCCTGCATCATAATGGTGCATCAAACTATCTCGTGTGTGCATCATATTTGCTAGTAATAATGTGGAATATAACGGTGCATCATTTTCACTGTAAAGGTGCATCATATTGTCTCGTGAGTGCATCATATTTGCTAGTAATAATGTGATCTACTTGGTTTAAATCATAATTATGGGGCATCAACTTTATTATAACGGTGTATCACACTGTCTCGTATACGCATCATAATTGTTCATAGCTAGTAGTGTTTCTCGGGTGCATCATATTGTTTTTCTGGTGTATTATATTGTCTCGTGGGCGCATCATTTTGCATCAAGTATTTCGAAAAGCGTATCATAATGGGTACACTATGTATACTTGTCTTGTTGGTTTCTTATGATAATGGTGCATTGTCTATAATGTAATGGTGCATCATAATGGTTCGTGGGCGCAACATTATAAGGGTTCATCATACTGTTTCTTCTAGGTATCATATTAATTGTACATTTGAAGGGATGAGAAATCTTATAAAATTTTAAGGAGCATGGTTCTATTACGGTGGTGCATCATTATCTCGTGATGGTGCATCGTAATGCCATCAAGGCGCTTCAAATTCGGCTACTGTACCAATGCACAGTGACCGGCTGGCCGCTGTGATTTGTTCCAGATCTGCCTTTTTCACAATTCCGACAAAGAATTCGACGCTCCGGTGATGGTTCTAAGATTCTTGAGAAGAGGAAGATTAATTAAAATAGAGAAGAGGAAGTGAGATTGGAACGAGGCGGCAGAGGAGGTGAGACTGGAACGAGGCAGAAGAGGAGGCGAGACTGGAACGAGGCCGCTTAGCGTATCAAATAGCTTTTGAGGAGAGATGAAGCTTCAACGGCCCGGATCACTGACGAAGGATGCGTCGTCGCGGAAGAAGGAGGTCAAGCGGACCAGTCCCGTGTTTTGCGACATGGGACAAGCTCCGTGTCCTCCTTTAGCTTTTGTTTCATTCTTTCTCCATTTTCTTATCCTATATGCTATAGTGTGCATGCACACTGTATATAAGAACTCTTTGGGAAATGTATCAACACAAAGTGGCATCATTGTACTTCATCCATCATAAAAGTAATGCAACATTTGTTTTTCAGCATTTAATCTAGTATGATTTTATTTGTATATCAATTCAAATTATAAAATTGAAACTGTTATACACAACTAGATATTTGAGATCTTAACTTAATAAATACATTTTTGATATTTTTTCAATTAAAAAATAATATAGATAAATCAAAGTCAAACAGACATAAAAAATGTATTAATTTTGAGACGGATGGAGAAATTAATTATAATAACATGTAACATTATGTAATGCAAAAAAATACTTATTTTAGGGAATATATACTCACTAGCATAAGAAAAAAAGCAAAATTTCATATCAATCACATTAATCTTTTTCTCTCAAAAAAAAATTCAAAAAGCATTCCAACTCAGAGCGGAAGAAAATATTTTCATTTGGTTATAACCAATAAACATGCTTGCAAGAATATACATGACATGGAAAAAAAGACAAAAACAAAATACAGCTAGTATTTGAAAACGAAAGAAGTAGGGCTACTTACAAACTATTCCAACTTTTCCCTCTTTTCCGTCGGCTTTTTTTCAATTATTTTTTCTTTCTCCTTGTACCCTACAACTCAAACATTTATATACAAGCTGCAAAGAGCACAAACCATTTAACGCTCTTTGGAAAAAACAAATAAAAAAAGAAACAGGGAAGCAAAAAAGAAAAAAGAAACTTTACAAGAAAAATACTAATTATAAGATGATGAAATGATCAGGAGCGTTGATCTAAAGGACGGAACGCGATGGGTGCACCGTGTTGCGGGTAAAGCATGAGCAGAACCTTGGGCGCGTGGCGATAACCAGGAGACAACGTAAGGGAGTAACGCTGAAGCATGACGGCCATCGCTAGCTTCGCAAGCAACACCGCCAGATTCTGGCCGATGCACGTGCGGACGCCGAGCCCGAACGGTATGAATGCCGCCGGATGCTTCGCCGCACGTGCCACCCCGTCCTCGAACCGGGTCGGGTTGAACTCGTTCACGTCGTTGCCCCATATCGCTCGATCATGATGAACCGCCAGCACGGGGATCAGAATCTCCATCCCTTTCGGAATCATGTACCCACCTAGATTTGCCTCAACTTTTGTCCGTCGGATCGTCGCCACCGTCGGCGGGTACAGCCGGAGCGACTCGTTGATGATCATACCCAACTGCATGAAATTAACAAAGGGTTTATATGATTAATAAGGCGTATAGCTAGAGTAATGCTACTTATAACACTCACTTGGTTGCATAATAAATTATTAATGAAAAAGTGTATAAGTGAATATTGTCCAGTGCTGGTATTTCTTAATTAGTTGATCGGCTTATGTGGAGTCTTGTTACTTTTTTTGTGTCTCTCTCTATTCTCCATTATAATTAATTAACAGTGTTATATTTTCTATTAAAAAATTAACAGATTAGTTAACACGATGAACAATATAAAGAGACATAGAAAAATGGAACAAGTGATCTGGATTTACGTACGTGCATGCATGTTTTTACTGTTTTTTTTTTGTCAGGGGAATATTTATTTAATTACCGTTTTGAGCTTCAAAATGTCATCTTTGGAGGGCAAGTCACGTGATGATCCACAAACGCAACGCAACTCCTCACGTGCACGCTCTTGCCACTCTGGATGCATTGCCAAAAGAAGGGAAGTCCACGTCAGCAGTTTGGATATGGTTTGTTTGCCAGCAAAGAAAAAGGTCTTGCACTCGTCGATCATATCGTCCACAGTGAGCTGCATGGAAGAATTTGATTTCGAGGCCTCAATCATCAATCCTATCAAATCCTTGTGACCATTTTCGAATTCTTCACTTGAAACGCTATTTATCCTGGATTCAATCAGCCTTCTTAGTAATCTCTTCACCTCTCTCTCCAACTTCCAAGATTTTATATTCCTTCTCGTGGGTAGGAACCTGATCATATCAGTTTCAATAAGTTTTAAGTAAATTATGATGAGTGACCTAATTGTCACTTTTTAAAGTTTTGGATACAAGTGATGAGAAGACGGACCTGTATCCCGGGACGAAAACTTTATGAAAGGCGTCAGCTGCGAGCACCATCTGCTCTGACTGGAGGCGGAAGATCGGCCTTCCGACTTGATAGCTGCAGCCAAAGGCGGCGCGGGTGACGGCATCCTCCGTTAGGGTTTCGAACAATTCGGCAACTTCGATCTCAAACTCGCCGGACCTCGACGCCGTCCACGTGGCTGGCCATTTGTCAAACATATCTGACACGCTCTTTGTGATGGCGGGAACCAATATCTTCATTTCGGAACAACAACATTCGTTTTAGCTACCACTCGACGAAAAATAATTCTACGCCTAATTATTGTTACTATTATTATTATTATATTGCAATAATATGATGTAAGAAGCGAAAATTGCGTGCTACAATATTTTGATTAAAATAAATGAATTGGAAAGGTCTTGTAATTTTCATGAGTCATCAGGGTGATGCATGCTAAATAAAAAGTCAAAAGTTTTACCGAAAAAAGAAATTAATAAGAATTCTATTTCGTCAAGCCAAGCTCTGTTGACTGCTGTTTATAACCTGATAACTAACTTTTTTCTGTTCAAACTATGAGTGGCGGAAAAAAAACAAAGGAGGTGACTTCTAAACCCACCTACCCACGATATATGATGAGAATAAAAAACAAATTTATAAAAGTGGTCAAGATTGAAGAAGGTGGGAAGAAAACGAAAGAAACTTGTCTTTTTTGGTATTATATAGTAGTTATGTCAACTACCTGTATATGCAAAGGGGGATGGGTTTGGGGATACCGGAGCTCAAACTCGAGATCTGTGTATAAGTGTCTTATAACCACTAGGTCAAGTGTTCAGGACACTACTACCATGCATTAAAAAAATGTATCCCTAATTTTAAAAAAGTAGGTGAATATTTTAAACTAATAAAATTAAATTCTAATTTAAAGTTGATTTCTGAAATAAATTAATTTATGCAAAATCTAGAGGTTCCTTAATTTCATAATCATGCATGATTTCCTAAATCAAATAGAGCTGGCGCTTATAATTGATTGAATAAATAAAACAGCATTGAATTCTAATATGCAAATAAGGAAAAGCAAGATATTACCAATTAAGATGGCAATCAATTCAGAATTTAATTGCACAACTAAGATAACATGATATGGAATTATATTCGAGTGATACATTCCCTTTTGTGCAATTATATATTTACACCATTCATTATTAATTTACCTCTAGTGATACCTTAATTTACACTAAAAATTTTCACACCAATACCATAATTAGTACCCTCAATTTCTCTCACACAACACTAAAAAAATTATTTTTATCTTATATATCTACTTTGTCGTGTTTTATTCTAATTAATATTCTTTAATTTCCATATTTAATGTATCATTTTTGCTTGCATACAAAGGGAAGTAATTAAATCAAATGAAATGGGAGAGAGAGAGAGTACTACGTACTTTAAGATTTTCTATATGGAAGGTAGGTGCCAAAATCTTCCTATGATGTGCCCATACGTCTCCTTTGATGTTGAGAAGCCCATTCTTGCCTTCCAGCTGCTTAACCAAAGGGTGCGCTTCATATTTCTCAAACACCTCCGTCTTCATAAATATTTCCCGAATCAGCTCCGGGTTCGATACGGCCAAACGAGCCGTCGGTCCAAACCACACCAGAAACGTCGAGCCTGAATCCGACCAGACCAAACACGTCTAGTTAGAAAATAAGACATAGATTTCGAAAGAAGAAAGAAAAACACGCTACTACTTCATCTCAAATGAATTGTCACATTTCCTTTACAGAAACATAAAGACGGAGGTAATGTTTCGGGATTTGTGCCATAATTTTTAATTTTCCGTTATATTTCATCAGCATTTTATCATTCAATTGAAGAATTAATTAAATGTATACACGGAGGTGCCCTACTTAGAAAGAGAACAAAAACAGAGAATTAATTGATGAATATATTAAATAGCAAAAAGTCAGAAGAATGAGAACGGTTATTGCAAGCTGGAGACGAAGAAAATGACAGCTAGCTAGGAAAGGGAAAGCGTAGAGGTAGAGGACTCCAACAAAGCAATACATCAAGCTGCGTTTCCAACAAAACAATTGTGAGCAGATTCAGAATCAAGATCAATTTTTTATCTTCTCATGAACTCTAGATGACCAATTAGCATAAAAATCACAGGATTATATTATACCACTTTTAAACCAAAATTCTGGAACTCAATATAATCCCAAGAATTTAGACAATTCATATGATCAATTCCTCAAATTGTCTAAAACCAAGTATGGGATTAATTTCATAATGTGAAACATCGAAATAAAATGTGCAATTTTTATGAGACAGAGTGAGAGTGATGAGTATAATTAATTACATACCATAGAGTTTATTCCAGTGATGGTAGAAGGGAAGCACTTTATGAAGAATGTTGTGAGAGGAGGGCGGCGTGATGGGTTGAGAAGAAGCCTTGATCATCATGGAGACGAGCTCCCCGAGGTTGCCGATAAAGAAGCGGTAGGGCGGTCCACGGATACCTTGACGGGCGAACCGGGCTTCGATTCGTCTAGGTTTCAGCCACAAGTTGACGATGAGGAACTTGACGGCGACAGTGAACACCAACAGAGACAGAACCGCCACCTTGAGGTGCAGCAGCAAGTACTGTAAGAATATTAATGGCTCTAAATATTCCATCATAATCATAATCATGTTTAATAGTTGTAATTGCTTCTTTCTCAGATATAGCCAACACAGTACTCTTCTTGTTGTTTGTGTTTTGTGCCTTATTTATAACTTAGGCAGACAAAAGAGAATTAGAAATTAATGGAGCATGAACGTCGCCGTAGGGTCCGCCACACTAGAAAACTTAAAGTCAACGTATTCCCGATCATATATATATATATATATATATATATATATATATGTGTGTGTGTGTATTTCATTTCCTTTTCCTTTCTTTAAAAAGTTTAATTTCTGTTCAAAAAAAAAAAATAGAGCTACCTAGCTGTGAATTATACAAAATGTAAAGGTAAATTCATGTGTTTGTTTCTAATTTTTCTTAAATCTTGATTTGGGGGGGGGGGGGGGGTGTTGCAACTTGATTTAGACTACTCTGTAATACCGATTTATAAGGTAATGCTCACGAGATAAGGGAGCACTCGTCACAAAAGCCCAGCTTGCTAATTGAGAAAACAGATAATCAATTTACTTTTCCTTTCAAGCAAAAGTAAAGTTTTGCTAAGGGATGGAAGATGGATCCAACACCTCTTTTTTCAAGAGAAAGTAACATTAGATTTAGATAAATTTGATCAAAACTTTGAACAAGAGTTGAGTGGAAACGTGTTGTGAAAATGTAGATAATTTTATTTCAAATTTACAAAGTGAATTTCATAACATAAGGTAGAAATAAAATAAAAGAAAATTACAAATAAAAGTTATGAAAAATTAATTATATACTAATTGTACAATTTATTTCTAGCATTAGTGGAAAATTGATGCTTGTGAAACCTTTGGAGTTGAAAAGACAAAAGTTTACGTAATTGGTGAAATTATTCTTTCTCCTTAAACTTCTTTCATCATTTCACTTAAGTCCTCTCCAGGTTTGAAACGTCTCAACTTTTGTCATATTTGCTTATTGGTCCTATTATTTATGTGATTGCACCTAGGTCCTCAACATTGAAAATGTTGGCATTTAGGTCCTTAAGTAGATTCACATCATTACCTTTTTTTTATGATATCAATATAGTATTATGATACTACCTTTTTCCTGATTAATCATATACTCCTTAATTGGGAAATTGCATGTATATATTAGCTAGCATTTATATATAGGCAAACAATTATTTGGCGCGCGGTTTTGAAGATTAATTTGGCTTGGTCAGAGGCTTCAAGTAGTTAACAGGAAAACAATAAAAGAATAACCTAGCTAGCTATATAAACAGATGATAAGTGCACATTATTATATATTTTATATCCTCAATTTTGCATGTAAACTCAATAAATTGTCATGTTCTCATTAGCTTACGCAAGAGTTGTAGAATTCTACTTTGAGAGGTATTGAAGCAAAATTGAGGAGTTAAAGGTTAAATTGACAAGAAGTGGAAAGTTTGAGACAAGTTTGATTGAAAGATGAAAGTTGAGGATTAAAATGGTACAAGGAAAAACTCTTGGGGCTGAAGTGAACAAATAATAGAAGTTTGAGGAAATAAGGAGTATAAAGGCCAAAACCTAGTCCAACAAGGTCTAGCTTGACGTCGAACCAAGGGAGGAGGCACCAGTCGGCCAATTCGTCACTTTTGGAGATGAACAACATAGGTTGAGCAAAATTGGAGAAATTGATCACCGTTCTGCACCGGATTTTATCCTAAAACTTCCGGTTTCATTATTTTATTATTTCTTGCGATTAAACATGTTTAGTGGCTAGTTTTCTTTATACTTTCTAGGATTATTTTGTGAAGCTTGACGGTGGGATTTGATATTTTAGTTTTATATATTATTTCTCCACAATGCATGTTTAATTACTCGGATTGTTGATGCATTATTCTCTTGATCACGGAATATTTGTGGTATGTTTTGGTTAAGACATAATGGAGTATTACTAGACCACATGGTAATTAGGCTAAATTAAGTTGGTTGTGAAGCGACGACTTGCAACAGGTTTAGGAAGAAGATAGGTCACTTCAACTATTAAAGTAAAGCGACGGTTTGCTTTAATCACCTAGGTGAAACATTGACAGAGGATATCTAGAATTGATACATCGACTTGCATGTTGAGAGTAATAATTATAAATATACCTAAAGTATCAATCTGAAAGTCAAGTGAATCATTAATCCCAGGAAGTAGCTTATTAATCTATTGAATTTCTCACTCTTGCAATTTTTGTTTATTAGTTCATTAATTAATTCAACCAATCCAAAAATTAATCAACCTTTCTTTTCAATTTAATAATTCTTACACAATTTGCTAGAATTATAAGTCCCTGTGGATAGGACCCGGTACTCACCAGATTTACTATTTGTCCGACTACCGCACACTTGCGGTTTTGCGACCCGCCTGTCATGCGGGTGAGGGTTCGATCCCCGCCAACGGTGCCAAAAACTTGGTCGCAACACCGTAAGTGTACGGTGGTCAGAAAAATAGTAAATCCGGTGAGTACCGGGTCTAATACACGTGGACTTTGAAGATTAATTTGGCTTGGTGAGATGCTTCAAGTAGTTAACGGGAAAACAATAAAAGAATAACCTAGCTAGCTATAGAAACAGACAAAAGGCATTCAAAATTAGCGCTCAACTACTATTATTTACTCGGTTACAAATTGAGTATTCGTCAGTTTTCCTTTAATAGTTTCATAGTTGGGGTAAGGGCTTATTCATTTGTGTTTGCGTAAAAAATGATATTACATTATTTTAATTCCATTTGAGAATTTCGAGATTATTAAAAAACCGAAGACAAAATGATCATCAGCATATACATAACATAAAAAATCAAAGAAAGGTGATTAATGAATATATAATGCGGAATCTTGATTACTGAATATATAATGAATAAATCACGCGATTACTGAATCGAAATCCCCTATCATCATCATCATCATCATCATCGATCATCACACGGTCTGGTCTGGTCTGCTAAACAATTAATGCCAAACAGAAATGTTTGAACATTATTGTGTGAAACTATATCGATGAAGATAGACCAAATGTGTATGAATTTGTTTTGTCTTACTCATGCGACCAAGTTGCTGCTAATTATATATATGACCAGTCCTAGCTAGTATGAAGTTTTCTCTTCGCCGGCCACCATATCGATCCATATTGCAAAAAAAAAGTGAGATACAAATTAATTAAAGACAACGCTTGCGAGTAGTACTATTATTGTTCCTCTTGTTGAGCTCGAACACCAGACGAACTCAAGCCAATTTTCCCATGCTCCAGCTCATACTCGAGTTCGAACCAATGATGTTCAGGCTCCGTTTTACTTGGGTAGTTTACACCACTGCATTACAAACTCTAAATATTAACATTGCATTAGAAACTCTAAATATGAAGTACGAATATAATTGGGGGTGCGGCGAAAAAAGAAATTAACAAAATTATGAACACAGGAACAAACTCTTACTTAATTAACATTGCATTGTCTCACCATATGCTCTCTATCACGGAATCATAGATATGCCTAGTGCTACCTGTATATTTTATATCATGTGCAGACAATTCTCTTACATATATATTTATAGATTTTAAAAACTTTTTCAATCATTGATACACTAGAATGTCACGTTCCGGCTAACTAATTTTATTATTGAAATCTCCTATTGACAATATAATTGCCATGATATTAATATGGCTCCATATAAATACTAGGGGTAGAGCAACATGAATCGAATTATAGATAGCCCGGTTTTACACATTAAGAAAACAAAAAGGTGAGGATTGTATACTTCTGTATTTAACTAGACAGGGAATACGTATTAATTATTTTCCAATTCTTCTATTAAGCATATAATCACATTATAGTTTTCCATCTTGTAATTATAACGGAATTATCCATCTCTTTATATATATATATATGCGTACTATATATTCTTCGACCTCGTATAATTGAAGCCCAAATTCATTGACATATGTTAAAGGATCTTTTAATTGGTTCCAAAATTAGGGATGATATCAAATTAATGAAATAAATTTATAAAAATTACACAATCACATGATGATGACCTGTTTTTTTCTTTGAAGAACATGATGAGGACCTTACTACAAAGATTTTTACTCAATTACTTATTATTTTGGGATGAAGCAATAATTTCAACAAATATTTTTTTAAAATGCAAAACGGAACCTAATAACTAATTGGATAATCAAAGAGCATTTGAAAGTAGTACTCCATCCTAGTTAAAGGCAGTATGGTAGCTCAAGAAATGCTACGAAATTAGCTACCATGGTAGCTCAAATTTGAGCTACTAAGGAGCTACAAAAAACTGAGCTACTTTAGCATCAGAAGGCTACCCTTGCGCTACTGATTGTTGCAGCGATGGTAGCGTCGTTTGCAGCTACCACGTGCCAGGTAGCTGCCACCTGGACGCCAGCAGATGGTAGCCCTAGAGTAGCTCTTTTTCCGCTACTCTTGGTAACTTTTTTTCACATTCCTAATCTAATGATATAATTGATAAATGAAAAATTAATAATGAAATTAATATAAATTATAATTCAAAAATTTGAATAAAAAGCATAAATTAATATAAATATATATCATTTAAATGTAATTTTACATTTAATATAATAGTACTTTAATTTAAATGTAAGAAAATCCTAAGGAGGAACATCGCCCTCATCTGGGTTCGGACGAGACGGGGGCTGCTGGAAGGAGGCCAATCCTATACTAAACGTGTCAAGCCCCTGAGAATAAGCACCGAAACCCCGGGTCCCAAAGTCGTACTGTGGCTCGGACTGCTCCATCTGTGGCTCATAAACATCATCTGTAAAGCGGAGGCTAGCACGAGAGAGGGGGTCCTGGTGTGGTGTCGTCTGCTGCTGTGGCTGGCGGAGGAAGTCGTCATGCTGTGACGGCGTCTGCTGGAACGGTCGACGAAGGAAGTCGTCATGTTGTGACAACATCTGTTGGAACGGCCGGCGAAGGTGATCGTCGAAGCGTGGCATTGATTGTTGGGGTCCCTGGCTGGAAGATCCCGCAACCAAATTTCTTGGCACTTGGTGCCACTGCAGGAAGCCACGCCCTACAAGTGTCTGCCAGATGACGCTGAATGATGCGTCATACTGGCGATGCAGATCCCGCTCTACTCTGCGGACTATGTCACCCTGCCGACAATACTCCATCTCGTACTCAACCATCCGCGCTCTGAGAGCACGAACCTCGTCCCCGCAGACGAGTCGTTCCTGCCTCTCCTTTCGACGCTCCTCTTCCATGGCAAGGTCACACTGAAAATAACGGAAAAATTATACAATGAAGTGGGGGCTATATAAAATGTTAACAAAATAGTCCAAAAGTTTACAGTATTTTACGTATAAGTCCTAAAGTTTTTTAAAAATTACAATTAAGTCAAAAAGTTTCTAAAATTTTACATGCAAGTCCTAAAGTTACTAAAATTGTTCAAATAAGCCATAAAAGTTTAAAAAGTATAAAATTAAATCCTAAACTGTTTAAAGTTTTACAAACAAGTGATAAAGTTTATAAAATAGTACAATTAAGAGAAAAAGTTTTAAAAATTTTAAAATTAAGTCCCAAAGATTTTCTAGTTTTACATACAAGCACTAATGTTACCTCAAATTGTACAATTAAAACTTAAAAGTTTTAAAAAGTTTACAATTAAATCATTAAGTTTCTAAAATCGTAAAATCAAATCCTAAAGTTTGTAAAATGTGTCAAAAATTAGTTTTTACTTAATTACCTGAGATGGCTTAGGTAGCCGGAAGTGCTCCGGATGGACAAGCTGCGGGGGGGCCCCAGCCCATCGCCCTCTCATGGGTGCCCGGGTAACCTCCCTATAGATCTCCTCATCCCAAGGAGGTGCATTATTGTCCGGGTACTTCTCAGCAATACGTCTTGTGTACTCCTCCTAGTCAGGAAATAATGGAACAGTTAATATGATATAAATATAATGGTTAAAAAGAGAGATGAAAATTTCAAAATTATTACCTCAAATTGGGTGTTGTTGCCATCACCATCCCAATGACGCCGAAAATCGGTGATGGAGACAAGTCGACGCTCTCTAATCAGCATCTCCTCGTACATACCCTGCTTCCTCTTCGACCCGTGTTTCTTTCGCGGCGCTTGGAAGCCATAGTTGTCGCATTGGCCTTTCCGTCTTTGATGCCTTTTGAGATTTGGGTGTATTCGGATAATCGATCAACCTGTCCCAATTCGCTTTAGGGATCTGACTAGGGCAATGCTTTAGCCAGTGATCGTATGTAGGATGCTCCTCGGTGAGAGGGTAGTCTTTTTTCATGTCTTGTATAAGCTTGGATTTCTTACGCCTATAGAGTAAACCGAAGAGTGAGTACAGATGAGCCTGCACATCATCAGCGACACATGTCCGATCTCGCCAAGTATACTTCTCCTGGTGCAATAAAACTTTATATCAATAATGAAACAATATGACACAATGAGAAATGTAGATATTCTTACCATGAACTTGGATGCATATACATCCTGCTCAGATCGCGTTAGCATCGGAAAGGTTGGCGGCCAACCGTTCCACAACGTAGAGAAGACATGCCTCACTGCGGCCCATTGCGCAGTTGGCCCGTGGTACCAGCTGCGGCGATGGCCGCAGTGAACGCCGCAGTTAAAATGCCCGCAGTTTCGAACTCACTGCGGCGTCGGCCGCGGTACGTACTGCGGCCTCACTGCGGCCATGGCCGCAGTAACCTGTTTGAATAATTAAAAAAAATGGACGAATCCGGATGAATGTTCATCCGGATTCGTCCGAAATCAGCTGAAAATGAAGAAGAGGAAGACGAAACAGAAGAAGAAGAAGAAGAAGAAGAAGAAGAATTCGAAGAAGAAGAAGAAGAAGAAGAAGAAGAAGAAGAAGAAGAAGAAGAAGAAGAAGAAGAAAAGGAAGAAGAATTCGAAGAAGAACTAGAAGAAGAAGAAGAAGAAGAAGAAGAAGAAGAAGAGGAAGAAGAAGAGGAAGAATTCGAAGATGAAGAAGAAGAAGAAACAGAAGAAGAAGAAGAAGAAGAAGAAGAAGAAGAACTAGAAGAAAAGGAAGAAGAAAAAGAAGAATTCGAAGAAGAAGAAGAAGAAGAAGAAGAAGAAGAAGAAGAATGAAGATGATGATGAAGGGGAAGATGAAGATGGAAGAATGAAGAAGAAGAATGAAGATGGAAGAATGAAGATGAAGATGGAAGAATGAAGAAAAATGTGAAGGAGGCGGATGAAAAGGAGAACCGAAACCCTAAAAAAAAAATTACTACGGCCTTACTGCGGCTAAGGCCGCAGTAAACCTTACTGCGCCAGCAACCACGTCGTTTACTGCGTAAATGGGCTTACTGCGGCCCAAACCGCAGTAAGGGCCGCAGTAAACTTTGTCCTCCCCACGTAGTGTTCCAATATGACTTGACAATTGAATTAACGTCATCATATACACCATATAGATCTGATTCAAGGCTGTATTAAAAAAATTAGTGGAATATTGGAGGAAAACAACACTAGTGGAATATTGGAGAAAACTTTTTTAGTTTTACATGCAAAATACTTACTGGCCTACAAGAATTCTCTTCCTGCCATCATCAAGCACCTCTGGTGGTGGTAGCAAGACCTCTATATCCTGATCAACAGGGCCCTGGTCTTGTCTAGGCGGCGGTGGAGGTGGTATCGGTGCATCGACAGTTTGCTGGGAACCCGAGACATGTGATGATGATGCAGATCTAGGCTGTCTGTGAATATCACGTCTGCCCCTAGAACGACCACTAGAATGACCTCCACGAACAGACCGTGGATGTGTCGTAGAATCGCGACCGGATCTCCGACTATCCTCTCGTGGCGGACTCGTCATATCCTGTAACTTTTTTATGTCATATCCTGTAACCTTTTTATAGAGAAAGTGCACAAATTATGAAGTCCAATAATCAGTTACGGAGTATATTATAACATGATGTATGCATGCATTTAAAGATGAGACGGGCTCTCATGGCAAGAGAGAAGATTTCATACATAAAGCACTTAATACATGTTCCAATTGTTAATAGCCTAATGAGAAAGCAAAACTATCTCGAACAAAAGTAATTCTTTTTACAGGATGGTTGAAAATTGATAGTTCGTTTTCATAAAAGGTAGCGGTGTAAACTTCATTTCGTATCTGAGGGTTGACGCGTGTACCGAGGTTATCATCCATGTAATGCTCAGAGAAAAATGCCACCTCTTGTACCAAATACTTCTCGATGATCGACCCTTCTTTAAACTGTTTGTTGGTGCATTTTTGTTTCAGTGTCTTCATGTTCCTTTCAAACGGATACATCCACAAAAATTGTACACAACCACATATTTTTAGCTGATACGGTAAATGCACAGTGAGATGTTCCATTGAGTCAAAGAATGATGGAGGAAGATCTTCTCAAGTTTGCACAATGTCACTGCAATAAATTCATCTAGCTTCTCAACATCCTCAAATCGGAATTCTTTAGCACAAATTATTCTAAAGAATTTGCAAAATTCAACTATTGGAATCCAAATATCATCAGGAACGTGACCGCGAAGCACGATTGGAAGTAATTTTTGCATAAACACGTGACAGTCATGCGTTTTCATACCATAAAATGAATTATTAAACGTGTTTACACAACTTCCAATGTTAGATGCATATCCATCGGGAAGTTTGAGAGAGTATTTCAACCAGGAGCAAACATTCGCAATCTCTTGTTGTTTCAAAGTGTAAATTGCCTTAGGTTGACATGGTCTTCCGTCACGTCCCGGAAATGGATGTAACTCAGTCGGATATTCAAAACCTGGAGATCACGTCTCGAGTTTACGGTATCCTTACTTTTTCCTTTTTGATTCATAATTGTGTAGAAAATATTATCAAAACAATTTTTCTCTATATGCATCACATCGAGGTTATGTCTGACTAACAAGTGTGGCCAGTACTCCAATTCCCAAAAGATTGATCTCTTAATCCAGTTGTGTGTCACACCAAATCCATCAGGTCGTTGTTTGTCCCAGTATGACCCAAAAGGTGGGAATTGAATCTGATCAATCTCCCTCAAAATAGCAACACCAAATTTATACTCAATCGGATTACCACGCTCTCGATTACCCCATGCTTGAATGTTGTTACGAAAAGGATGTCGACGATGTAAAAATCTTCTATGACAACCCCACCAACAAGCTTTACGCCCATAAGTTAACTGAAAACTTTGCACATCACCCATGCAATATGGGCATGCAAGTTTTCCATGTGTACTCCAGCCCGATAGCATGCCGTACGCCGGGAAGTCACTGATCGTCCAAAGTAAACAAGCTCGCATTCTAAAGTTTCTTCTACGGTGTGCATCCCAAATTTGAACACCTATAGTCCATAGACTCTTTAACTCATCTATCAATGGTTGTAAAAAGACATCAATGTTACGTCCGGGCAATCGAGGACCCGGGATTAAGAGTGCCATAAATATATACGGTTGCTTCATGCATAAATCAGGTGGCATATTATATCGTGATGAATACGCCATATTGAATAAGGGTTACCAGTGTCGGACATTGGGTTAAATCCATCGGTGCATAATCCTAATCGTACATTCCCAACCTCTTCGGCAAAATCAGGATACAGCATATCAACATGTTTCCATGCGGGCGATTGGCAGGGGTGTCCAATGGTAATGTTTCCATTTTCTTTGGGTCTTACATGATAACTCATAAACTTAGCTGTTTTCGATGATTGGTAAAGCCGCTTAAGGCGCTCAGTAATTGGCAGATAACGTAAAACCTTTTTTGGTTTCAGTTTCTCCTTACCACGTCTATATGTACCCCTCTAATGTACCTGTCCACCCCGCACATTGGACACTCCAACAAACTGCTGAAACTACCATAAAACAACACACAATTGTTCTCGCATGCATGGATTTTATGATACGGTAAGCCTAAGTCTCTGATCATTTTCTTCGCCTCAGATGTACTCGTTGGCAACGAGTTTTCTCCAGGTAATATTTCACTGATATATTTTATCATTTTGGAGAAGACGACATCAGATATGTTGTGTTGACTTTTCAGGCTCAAAAACTTTGTCAAAACTGATAACTTTTTATGTTCAGTACGAGCTCCATCGTATAGAGGTTGTGATGCAGCTTGCAACAAATCAAAAAACTTTTGTGCCTCTTCATTGGGAGTTTCGACTTGCATGTCATCTTCATTTTCGTCCACATTATCCATATAAAAATCATGATGATCATTTTCATCATTCTCATGTTCATAACTACTGACATGGATTCCCAAACCTTCATCAACCATTTGTTGGACGTCCCACCCTTGATAGTTATTAATAATTTCTGTTTCAGTACTTTCACGTGCATTACTGGATGATGATGCTTCATTGGTTCGATTAAAACCACCGTACAAATGCGGATTGATCCGTACAACCTCGCCATGGCAATCCCACAAGTAATAATCAGGTTTGAACCCATATTCACATAGATGATTTCCAACTGTAACTTTATCGTAATAGTATCGATTTTTGCACTTTTTACACGGACATTTCATTGTGTCAAACCCTTTCGATTCTGCATCCCTTAAAGCAACCTCCAAAAAATGCTTCAAACCCTCCCAAAATTGCCAAGCTATTTCCCAGATTCTTGTCTAAACGCTGATACATCCAATCGCGTTCTTGAGCCATTTTCACTCCTACATATCAGAGTTAAATGACAAAACATAATAAGTATAAAACACAAAATTAATTACCCCTAGAAAAAAGTTGCTTAAATTAATTTTCCTAATTAAGGGTACATGGGTCCTATCCTATTTATAAAAATACAATCAAGTATAAAACTTTTATGGTTGTGTATGCATAACTCAGACAACTTACATAAATTTCGGCAACATTTTGTCTCAGTTCCTCATTATACCATTTTAGGGTTTTTATTCCTAAAGTAGGTATAATAAGGAACAAGACTAAATACTCGACGGAATTTATGTAACTGTAACGGTATGCATACACAACCATAAAACTTTCATATACCGGTTGCACTTTTATAAACTGTCCAACCTGGACAATCCATAAATTTTCAATAGAATATTATATCTTACAATATTATTTCCTTAATAGTAGGATTTGTTTGGGCACATATATTTCCAAATATTCACAGACAGGAACTATGGCTCAAATCTACAACATAAAATTTCACCATTTTCAGCATATATTAAAATAGTATACGAAATTTAAAAATACACAATCTCAGATATTTAAAATAACAAAACTCATAACAAATTATGCAACACATACCAACCTCAAAGTGCTTTCCTCTGTTACTTTAGATCTACTCGAGAACCACCGGAGAAGCTACAGTTCACTAGATCTGAACCTTGAAAGAATATTTTCAGATGTTTAATCACCAGAGCCAAATATTTGAAATCAAAAGTAAATATTTGATCTCTAACTAGATCCAGCATACAAAATAACAAATCATTTAAGAAAAAAGACGGATACCTGAATGTTGAGATATTTGAGTTCAGAGCAATTTTCTTCATCACCTCGCCGAGTTCTCTGCAAATGAAGGGAAAGAAGAAGGGGAAGGCAGATAAAAGGTTTGGTAGCGGTTATTGAGCTACCAAGGGAGCTACCAAGAATGCTCACGTGACCAAGGTAGCGTCCTCGTAGCTGCTTGGCAGCTGGTTTTGGTGGTACAATTGTAGTAGCGCAATTGTGGCTACTTTTGAAGCTACCATCAACTTTTTGGTAGCTCACAAGTAGCTCCTACGTAGCTACGCATGTTTTGCAAACTTTGGTAGCTGCTCAGGGCTACTCTGGGAGCTACGAAAGATGGGTTATGTACGTAGTGATTTATGTGTTTCTCTGAAGACGGGTGTGGTTTTGTTAGGGGTGGGTATGTTCCCTCATCTCGTGGGTTCTCTCATCACTCACCCCGTTTTTTTGTGTCCATGTTCTTGTTCTCTTTCTTGTTATCTTGAAATAAATTCTCATTGTTGTGCGAAAAAAATGATTTTTGTTCTTCAATTTGTTTAATATATACTCCAAAATTTAATAATTTATATGCAAAACAGACCTCTAGTTTCTAAATATATTTTAATGATTTTTTAACGAAATCTTTTTATTGAAAATTGAGTCAAATACGACTACAAAAGTTAAATTGTGCAACGACTAAAAAAAAGACAGAGGGAGCATTTCGTCCCAAAGTTTAATTATTGTCCCACTTGGGTCCCTTTTTATCTTTGTCCCAATAAAGTCATATTTTTAAACTCTTTTTAATTTGTGGTCATTCTCCATCCGTTTTCTATTAGGGTTAATGAACTTTGGAGGAAAAATATGATAATTTTAGCAACTCATTTTTTTATTAAAAAAACTATTTACACTCTAAGTTTTAAATCTAACCATTTAGTTACACCCTCAACAATTATAAACTTAACACTTTTACCCAAAACAGAACTAAAGTGAAACAATAAATATTATACTATCAACGGATGAAGGGGTAATTAGCTAGTTTGGGCCATTTAATTTGATCTTATATAAACGATAATATGGCCTTTGTAATCTGTAAACCTTTATTTTTGGAAAAATCTTTGAAAAGTATGTACAAATTAAACTCTATCTGGTATCGGTTTTTCTACTTAAAAATTATGATACAGAAGAAATAATAAATGTTAGCAGACATCAATCGTTAGTATATTTGGACGGCAGCAGTGACGTTTCATTTGAGTGAGAACAACCAAAGGGGCGGTAACGAATTAACGATGATCTCAAGCAATGATCATGAGTTGGCCTATTTACGTAAATTATTATCTTCTCTCATTAATCAGAGTAATTTAATTGTCTATCTTTTTTTTAACCCTTTTACTTACTATTCGTTATTTTTGTTTATCAGGGATCGTCATCATGTAAACGCTAACCTTTGGCAAGTTGCTGAATTAAATTGGATTACAAGACGATTGGCGGCTTTAATTATAAAATCATTTAGAACCTTAACCTCCAAGTGAAGGGGGGAAAAGGAAAACTGATGAGATAATCAATATTAAACATAGAAATCAACCCATCATTTATTCGCACGAAAGTATTCTAGCTAGGGCGAGAATGAAAGATAGTGGGGAAAAGGGTGAAAAGAATGCCAAGTGAAACATGGTCACCAGTCTGCTTAAAAGGTAACAAATGAAGGACAGCGCCACCGCTAAAAGAAAAGAGCTGGCCCAGGTGGCAGCATATAAGGTGCCACCTACACTGATAAGGTGCATTAACCTTTTCGCTATGATTGGTTAATATTGATAACACCAGGGACTTTTTTGTTATTATATTATAATCCATGCACCTGGGCGGCTTTGCCTTCGCCTGAAGGCTTTCCTCAACAAAATGAGCATCAAAATATGATCCACCACCTTTGATCTTCAAGCATGCATCCGGGGTGATTCGGGCTCCTGATGATCATATCAGCTGAGGTGGTTGCTGCTGTGACGTCGGCATCATCGGGGTATAATAATCAGCACCGCGGATGTTGGGGATCTGGAACCCTGTAGTCATGCGCCGGGAGGACCACCGAGGTTGCGGGCTGTAGCTGTGGCGTCGGGATCATGTATGTGGAGTAGTTTGGCGACACGCATCGGTCATGCGGTGGCCTGGATGATCTTCCCGCAACCAAGTCCCGGGGCATTTGATCTTTGTTGTAAGATGCCCCGCACTAGAAGCGCCGGCCAAAGGACACTGAAGGATGCGACCACCTCCTATACGATAGGAGCAGTGCGACCCAAAGCGGCCCCTGGTCGTGGAACCACGACCGACCTGTGACCACTATCACGTGTCCTCACGACTGGAAATAGGGAAAAAGGCGTTGAAGCTGCTATATCCAACAATCCATGAGTTGGGACAGATGGAGAAAGAAGGAACCAACAAAAAAATAGAAACAAAAAGACGAGGAAAAACGATAGGCAGCCACCGCAAACACACATTGACATTTGGGTGCTAAAAAGTTGCCACGCAACCAGTCCATTGTTTCCACCTTACACCATGGAAGAAGGCAGATAATTTCGCCGAAGTCACAGCGCATAAAAACCCAAGCACTCACAGGAAACAAAACAGGAAAGCGAGTGTATTGCACGCTTCAAGGACGGGGCGGTTCCTGTGAAACCATTTAGTGCGTCTTTACGATTTTAGGCCCTAATCCCTTTTCTTTTATTCAACGTCTTTAATTCCGGTACTAGATTGTCTTGTTTTAGTTTTAAGATGTTTCCAGCCTTATTTCCTATGTAAAACGTTAGCATTTTCTTTTCTTTTCTTTTAGTGTTGTATTTATTTATTTATTTTTGTGGTTCACTTAACATTTTCCTATTAAATCAAGCAAAATTTATAAAAAGAATTTGTATTACCAATTTTGGGTATTCGAAAATTTGTGATTTTCGTGCGTAATTGATAAACGAATCCGAATTTTTTCGTAGACCATTTTCAGATTTTCAATTGATCCAGGTAAAATAATGATTGGTGATGAATTCTTGTTAAAAACCACATCGCTACAACCGTTTTCCGAAACACTCCTCTTAGAGACTTTGCATGATATGTCTAGGTCAAGTTTATATAAATGACGGAAAAGATATTCAAATTATGTGTTCCCGACCCAGAGAACTCACTTAAAAAATGTGTTTTCCCTAGTACCCACTTTTTTTATGAAAGAAGTTTATGAAATCTACTTCCACATCCTCCAACTCCCAAACTATTTTTATAATTTCCTCCCAAACGGCTCCTACGGCTTTCTTCACATCATCATTCCTTTTTTGTTGGATCAAACATCACCATTCCTAATTAGCCCAAAATTATCAGTTTTGGAACGAGTACATACAACACCTAATAACGGCGTTAAAATTGTCCGTACGTAGTGAGACGTGAAAAGTTATAGGAGTGAGTAGTAAAGAAGATACGTAGAGGGAAGTTAGGTTTGAGTCCAATATTGTGGAGCATGAGCACAAAACACACACACACACACACATATATATATATATATATATATATATTCCCACTCATATTATATCTGATTTTTTGACATTGAGGAGATCAGTTTTCCTCGGTGTTTATGTATATGTGTCATGTTGAGTTTCCATTTCCAAGGCGGTGCATACATACACCTGTGTGGGAATTCGCAAATGCTTTAATTTAATTTCCCAAATTACTACAACTTGCTTGCTTGTGTGGGAAATCGGACCGATTCAAAGAAAAAGGATCGAATCGTGTCGAATGGGAAATCTTGTGGGCTCGCTGGTAACTAGGTCGGTCGAACAGATGCATGCCATGCGGCCGTGCGCGAGAGCAGTCGTTCGAAAAAGCAGGCAAACCTCGCGAACACGCGCGATCATTCCAAAACTCGATCGGATGGAACCCTATATAACATAAATACCCTCATTTCTCTCCTACAGATTTCCGCCGTCGCCTCCACACAGCTGCGGTAATTGCAATTCTTCATGGAGAAGCGTAAGAATAACAAGATCAGTACCAGCCGTTGTAGGAGATTACTAAAAGCTAGACCAAGGCTGCCGGCGGCCGCACATCGTCGTCGACGATTCAATGTTTGTGCAGTTTCAATCAATCAGTGATTAATTTAATTTGATCATAAGTATTAATGCTTTATGTATTGAGATGTTGATTGATCGTTTTAATCTGGCGATCGTTGCTGCTGGTACTGTAGATCATCAATTCGAATTGGGAGAACAGGTTCAACGTGAGGGTGGTGCGGTTGAGGAGAGAGATGAAAGAGATAAGCAAGGATCATGAATTGATCGGTGCGCAGCAGAGGGAAATCGGCGTTAAGATTGTTGAGATCCGCGATAAATGCGCTATTATCCGGCATGAATCCGACCAAATCTTGAAGCAACAGGCTTCAAATCAGGTCCTGCTCCAACTCATGTTCAGGATTCTTCGAGCTCGCGACAATGGCGATTTTGTTGAAGCTGCCAATGCCACCGCCACACTCCGGTAAGTTATAACAGTACGTACATCCACATGTATATATATTTATTTGCTCCTAATTAAAATATATACAACTGTATTCGATTAACAGGTCATGCATATATATAACAAAGCATTTTGTAATTTTGTTGGTGTAATTTGTATGTTTATAATGCAGTGAAATGATGGGCAAGAAGGGGAAGAGTACTGGTGAAGACGGCACTGGCATTGTTGCTCCTGCTGCTGCTTCCGCCGATTGATGATGATATATATGAAGAAGCTGCATTGATGATACAAAATCGGGTCTACATTGCATTGTGTGGGTTTAATTATTCCAATTGTGAAAGATGGAGATCAGCTAAGCTAGCTTAGTGAATTATGATCAGATGTTTTGTTAATTTACGTATGGAGACATCATTGCTAGCTACTGCGGAGGAATTTCACTCAGTAACGTACCTTAATCTGCTTTCATTAATGAATGATTCAATCATCTCTCTAGTTATGTTAATGTTTAAACCAATTTTGTACTGTACGAGAAAATTATTGATCAAAACAAATGGAAATCTGCATTAATCGATGGTTGGTCTCATCTGTAATGTACAGAAGCAAGAAGAAAATAACATCATCGGAGGGAACAAGCATCGATCGGTAACTTGGGCAAACCATCTAGTAAGGCGATCAATCAATAGATCACCAAAGTAGAAAAACTGTTTCCCCAAAATTTTCTCCAAAATGGGCGTTGTTGGTAAAATGATGGTGGAGGTTCTTGATGGAGGAGGATCAATTATGGTGAGGACATTGTGTGCTTAATGGGAGGGAGGGGGTAGCGGCTCCGCCACACCCTTATCCGCCTTTATGGCAACGGGATGCGCTCACAAATTGAGCGCTCTCTTATCGAAAACCGCTTCAAAGTCACTACCAATTAATTTTATAAATAAAATTGTAAATTTATCAGAAATTCCTATATAATTCATCAACTCAGATTCAAACTCAGAATTGATAAACAACAAACCCAAAATATGAAACACTCTTCAGGTCTTATTCTTCTTTTTTTTTGTGAAAGCTTAAACATCAAAATTTTATTACCATGAAAAGAAATAGACAATACATTTGCTTAGCATCAAAAGTTTTCTCAGGACAAATCATCTCTTTGTTTTAAAAAAAATCCAGAAATGAACAGCTCTAGAAAAATTACAAAAACCTAGATCTAGAAAAGTGGGAAAAAGTTTGTGGAGACCAAAACCAGAGATGAGGACAGTGGAGAGTAGCGGCAAGGTGAGGACGGCGGCTATGGCGGTGGCTTCCCGTAAGCCGCCTTCAGTTGGGAAAAAAAGAAGGATGAGTCTTTTATGGTGGGAACGATGAAAAAATAAAAAATAAAAAACTTACCTTAATGATGTCGGTGAGAACCGACGCAGAACAGCCACGAAATGGCGATGGTTGAGAGGCGAATGATGAAGGAGAGGACAAAGATTTTTTAGGTGAATGAGGGTGTGAGGATCGGGGAAACAGAGGAAGAAGAGGAAGCGTCCTTGAGACGCTGTAGGGTAGCGGTTGATCAACACCCATAGCTGCCACCACTTGTTTTAATTTCAAACATTTTCCTCCCCCGACAACTTTTCGTTTTTCACTGGTAGCTAGGGTAGCGGCTGGTAGCGCTTCTGAAGGTGGTAGTGCATTAGCCGCTACCGTTTGCGCTGCCAAAAGTCAAACTGACTCCCAGAGGTGCTGCTGGAGTAGCGGGAAGTGAATGGGCTCCCCTTGATAGCGGCTCATCCGCACCTTTGTGCGCTACCATCATTCTTGCATCTAGGTAGTGGGATGGCGGATTTGGGAAAGAGGGTCTAAATCGGGAGGGTGGAGTGTCTGGGTGTATATGTGAAATCAAAAAGCAAAGTAAAACAAGTAGCTAGGAATCAAGGTTAGAAATTTGTTTGGTAGGGAGCTTGGGAAAGGGAGAGTTATTAATTTATGGAGTAATAATGATTCGGTTGGGGAGCATCCTTTAAAAGGGTAGGTTCAAAGGATTATAGGGATAGGAAACAAATAGAGATTTTAGTGTAAAGGAGAGAGGTTCTTGGTTGGGGGAAGAGTAGTGACACTCGAGGTATGAGATTCGAGGAAGGTCGGAGGAGTTTAAGAATCTTTTACATATCTTGTACTCCCTCCGTCCCCAATTAATTCTATATTTTGTGTGAGTGCGGAGATTAAAGTGAATGTAAGATTTTATGTAATTTGATATTTTGTGATAGAAAAGTTAAGATAAAATAGAGATAGTTTGGTAACTTTAGAGGATAGAGGTTTACCATTTAAGGAAAGTACATAATTTTTTAGGGATAACTCAAAAAAGAAATGTGTAGAGAGACGGAGGGAGTAGAATAAAAAACAATATTTGAACAAGGAGGATAACAAGAAGTCGCCACGTGGAGGATGCAAAGCTTACCGCGGCTTTTACCGCGCAAGTAGCTATCGTAGTAAGCCTTTGCTCATGGTAAGCTGCCACTTCCAACAGCAATTCCATGCTACCGCGACCACATGCGCGGTAAATGCCGCAGTACGGTCTCGTTTCCCACGGGGCTTACCTACCCCCTCTTCATGCCTCTACCTTAATTTCTAGCAGCCGACACCGCGATAAGAGCATTCTTAGACGCAACCCAACATTGACTTGGGACTGGGCTTCACGCATCCCCTTGGGATTATCGGCCCGAGATTCCGCTCCAGCAACCGCTCCGCGCGGAGATTTTTAGATGGCTTGCGGGGCTTCAGGAAGAAGACTTTGTTGATTATTTCAACGCCGACAACCCTAACCTGAACAATAAACACGAATATTTTTAGGAGTTTTGAAAACATTATTAGATTTATGTGTAAATTGACAATTTATTATATACATATATATGCATTGGAAACTTAATTTATTAATTACAATTCTATTTAAATTATTAATTTAAATTCGATTTATTTAAAGTTCTAAAGATTTGCCTAAGAGAAATTTCGACCTCTACCTTTCTAGCAGCCGACACCGCGATAAGTGCATTCTTAGACGCAAAACAAGTAGGTGTATAGAGACAAATTAGTTATGGACGGATTAAATGTTTTGTTTTCTGTCGTTAACATCGACTTGAGGTTTAGTATATTAATTATTGCGAAAAAGAGTTTGTCCCCTAATGTATTTTAAAAATTTTCTCTTTTCTCCCTATTCCATAAAAATTCTTACAATTTTACTTTAAAATTTATATTTTATTTAAATTTTTAATAATTAACATTTTATTAAAAAAATTTAAAAAATAAATCTTAAAACTTTAAAAATGAGGTTTAGGGCTGAGGGAAGAGTATGAATCGAGCCCGTTCGAGCTCAAATTTGCAGTCCCTGATTCTCTAAAATGAGCCGAGTTTTTTCGAGCCTCGATCTCAAGCCGTTTTTTAGGCTCGTTTATTAAACGAGCCGAACTAGAGCCTCAGAGGTTCGGCTCGATTAGGCTCGCGACCCTAACAAACGAGCCAAGTCGAGCTCGAGCCTATTAGATTCGAGCCGAGCTGAGCCCGAGCCTATTAGATTCGAGCTCGAACTCGTGAATTTAAGAACATTTTATTGAATTAATTTAATATATCTCAATTTTTTCGAGCTTTACGAGCCACTCCGAACCTAATCGAGCTGAACTTTATAATCGAGCCTAAACGAGCTACCCCCGAATCAAGCCTCACGAGCTTTTGAGCCGAGCTCGAACCTGTCACGAGCCGAGCTCGAGCCCAAAAAATCGAGCTCGATGAAGTTCAAGTCGAGCTCGAGCCGAACCTGATTTTCACGAGCTTAAGCTCGAGCCTGCCAGGTTCGGGCTCGGCTCTACTCGATCTCACCCCTATTGAGGTTTGACAAAATATACAAAACCCCATGGATCCGTCAATTCTCTCATTAGTAGAATGCAAAAAGACTAAACTACCATCATATTAAAACTAACATTGAAACCTCTTTACCCTAAATTTGTTATTCAACCATCTTGACCCCCAGCGACCACTGTCCATGAACCACCGCTTACTCCTCCCTCCTCTTTTGGTTTCAGCTCTATTTTTTTGAAAGACAAATCAAGCACCCATACCAAATTAACAGAGAAGAACAATCAAACAGGGGGAACATTCCTACAAAAAACCACCAATTAATCTACCAATATGAGTCCAACCTTAACATCTCCGATTCCCTTAGCTTCCCAGCTCCCAACATGCCTAACTACATGATCCAGATGGCCATTGCTATCTACAGGCTAGCATCCCAAATTGCCATTGGCCTAGTTTTCTGAATTTAAATCAATAAAATTACAATCTTTTCAACAATTTAGCTTCAAACTCAATTTAGATATCCATAAAATTTGGGAAAATTCCAAAAAGAACAAACTTTTTCTTGGAGCAATGACACCACTCTAAAGAAGGCACACCCATAATGAAGAGCAGAGTCATCTATGGAGTTTCACTTCACCTACATCGACGGAGTAGAAAGCTGAGGTTTACCATAAAAGTAAACATTGGTCGGGCTCGTGAACTGGAAGCCTGAGGAAGAAAAAGATCTCTGGACTCTGGATACTCTCTATTTTGTCTCTAGTCCTCGAATAAATGAAGGAGCTCCCGCCAAAAATCGAAGCAGCAGCTAGCCAAGAAATTGATGGTCATTGACGCCGGTTACGACGGCGGAGGTGGATGAGCGTACTATTATTGACAAATCTGTGGACTCTGGACCAACCCTCGCCATCTCTTGACCAATCCTCGCCATCTTCATCCTTATCCAAGCTAGCCGATTAACGCACCATTCATCGGTGGATCTCGCCGCTAAAATCTGGAAGATCTGGAAGATAGCCAAATCAGCCAATGGAGGAGGGCTGAGGGTGATGCATGCTCGAATTGGGGTTGGGCAAGGTTAGGGTTTCAGGAATGGTTGGGGACGAGGGGTAAACTGCAAAGGAGTTATGTGTAACTAAGGGTATTTTTTAGTTTTCAGCTGTATTTGAAAGTGGGTCCCCTCATCTAACGGTAGAATCAACGAAAGTTATACTCCACTGAGGTTTCCGTATATTTTATCAAACCTTAAGGGGAAAAACATGGAATTTCAAAAACGCGGGAGTAACCTACATATTATTTTAAATCTCAGGGGGTAAACGTAAATTTCCCTAATTAAAAAAAACATGAATGGAAAAAGAAAGATAAAATGAGAATGAACCAAAAGTAACGGTGAAAAAGACATTGGCAGGCAGGCACAGATACACGTATCTAAAACCTTTTCTTTCTTCTTCTTCTTCTTTTTTTTATACTATGGGGCAGAACAGGAGAGCTCGGTGATCTGATCCACCGGTTCTCTTTAATTTTGTGTGTATATATATATAAGCTGTTGATGATGATGATGATATATGGCGAATGAACAAGGAAAGAAAATACTAATTCGATTCGTTTAAATTTATGCAGATCAGAGTCGATGATGGATATGGAGATTAATCAGAATCATCAGAAAAATTCGCAGACCGATCGATTATAGAATTAATTTCCAGCCACTTGTCCAAGGTTTGTGGTCTCGGATTCCTCACCATCATCATCATCATCATCATCATCATCATCTCCCTGTTAATTAATTTCCTGGAATAACGGACGTTTATCTTGACTTGACGATAGATAGATAGAATAGACGTAGTTGACAAGTAATTAACGTGAGTTGTGTGAATTGAAGGACGGACGTGGATGGATATACACATACTTGCCTTGGGATCCAAGTGGCCGGATGTGATCTATTAACTTGACCTTAAAGCAGCTGAGCTGAGCTGAAGGACGAAAACGAAGAACAAGTAGAAGTCAAGGGCTTAATCGTCCGATTTGACCAAGTCTAATGGTTTTTATAACATATAATCTGGTACTGCCCGTTCGATCGAGCTAGAAAGCGACAGAAGCTCGCGGAATTCGCGCGAAATCCACCAAACTGGGTGCTGCGTTGTTGCAAGTGCATGCCGCAATCAATTAAATTGGAAATTTCCTCCAATAATACTCGGTCTTCGATCGTCTCATGTGAAGAAACTTCCCTTTTCGAAATTTCCAGCGAACAATTAGCTTGCTCACTCGACAGGATCAAGATCGATCTGCTATAAATATATTAGACACACTAGCTACTCATCATCAACATCATCATCATCATCATCATCATCATCATCAATGGCGATGAAGCAGAATAGACCACTGTTACCCGCTGGAGGTCGAACCAAGGTATGTATATAGATAGCTAGATTCAAGTAAACTTGTACTAGTAATTAATTAATTGTTGTTGATATACTCCATGCACTATATATGTGTTCGTGAATTAATTATGTTTTAATGTACGTAGAATTTGAAATGGGAGGAGAAGTTCAGAGTGAGAGTTTGGCGGTTGAAGAGACAGATGAAGGAGATAAGCAAAGAACAGGAAGTGATTGGTTTGCAGCAGAGGGAAATCAGGGGAAAGATTGCTGAGATTCGTGAAAAGTGCACACGAATCCGGCAAGAGTCTGACCAGATATTCAAACAACAAGCTTCCAACCAGGCTCTGCTGGATCTCATGTTCACCATTCTTCGAGCTCGCAACAATGGCGAGTTCCTGCAAGCTCACAATGCCACAGCCAAACTCCGGGAACTCATGCCTAAGCTCAACAGTGGTCATGATGAAGACACTACTCACATCATTTCCAACTGATCAAGCTTCATCTCACCAAACTCTATGACGATTGTGTGATGGATACTACTATCATAGTGTATTTCAGACTTATAATATAAAATACATCAGCGTAATAATGATTATATGACGAACCAAACGATTATATCCACAGTAATCCTCGCCCATCATAAGGCCATTATACCGTTGCTCGTATTAATCTCAGCCTCTCTCCCTAACAGGGGTGGAGCCCGAAATTGTTAGAAGTGGGTAATTAATAGTAGAAATTTATGTGAGGGCATAACAAAAAATTCAGTGGGAGTTTGAATGTATTTTTTTTTGTAATATTTTTCTTTTCTCCTTTGTCGCCGCTTCAACCTCAGCGCCGCCACCGTCACCACCGTCACCACGTCCGAAGTTCCACTTAATAGCTCCATTAATATTTCCAAGTACGTAGTTTTTTTTTTGAACATCAATGAGATTACTTCATTAAAAGAAAAACATACTAAGGAAGCTACCTGCCCATGAGATAAGAGCAGCAGCAAAAACATAACCCAACTACGGAAACACCGCACCCCCTAAAAAAAATTGGCCAACAACCCCCCTAAAAAATGACTAACCAACCACCCCTACAAGCCGAGGACAAGATCAAACAGAGAAAGGTCCACAACAGCAGCAGAACATCAGAACAGAAAAACAACTCAGCACCAAAAGACTTAGTGTAACACTTCTACTGCCCTTAAGAGCGGGGCCATCACCCAGTCCATCCAAGAAAGTCGCAGTTTCGGAGTCCTGCTGCAGATCCAGAGATAGGACATAACCTGAATGTCGCCATATATGCCCGAAGCACGCCAAGCGCCATTTTGCATGACAATTTTATTCCTTACTTTCCAAATCGACCATGCTTAATCGCACAACCATCAGGCTACTGATTTTTTTTTCCAATTTGTTTTGTCTCTAAAGAAGGAGAAAAAAAAACTTAGAATCGTCATTTTTTGTCAAACTGGTGATCAATTTTATTTTTAAATATTAAAATTGAAAAATAATAAAATAAATTTTAGAAGAATTAATGTAATCATCATAAATAAAAAAAAGAAGAATGTTTACTGGTGTAAAACGTCCCTCGGTCCAAATGTGTCACTCATAATAAAAACGATATCCTAGTGGCTTAATTATTCATCAAACATGGATATGCATGGGTTCCAATCTCTAATTCTATTGAGTAAGACATTTTTATTTTATATTTTTTGTGAATTAGAGAGTAGCAGATGGTTTCATGCATGTAGATCCACAAGTGGTAACACACCAAAACCTATTCCTAGAAGGAAACCTATTGCTAATGGTGACGCTCGTCTGAAATTATTCAAGTAGGGCTGACATTGAAAAAACTAGATTATCTTTCTCCAGGAACTTGGTGGGAAATGACCAAAACACCAATTTTTGGCATGACCTATGGTTGGGAGACTCTGCTTTGAACTATAAGTTTAAAAGACTGTACGCTCTTGACCTTGATAAAAAATGCTCGGTGCAAGATAAGATGTTGTGGGACTGTGCTGGAATGTCTTGGCGTTGGAGATGGCGACACGAGCTGCGTGGCCGTGAAGAGGGAGAACTAAGTGATCTGCTGGCCTGTTTACAAGGCTGCTCTTTCTTGCAGGAGAAGGAGGACTCTTGGACTTGGTCACGTTCTACAACCGACATTTATCAGGTGCGTGATACCTCTGCTGATTTGGATAAAATTTGGGCTGTTTCATCGAATATTCCGACGACATGGTCAAAAGTACTCACAAAAAGGTGAAACCATTTATTTGGCGACTCCGGAGTTATTTTCTGCCCACTCTACTTCAATTAGCCATGAGAGGCTCGTCCATCCCATCTATTACGTGTCCCCTATGTTCGGATTTTATTGAAGATGCGGAGCATGCGATTCTTAGATGTGCTTCACACTACGTAGAGAAAACTTCATCTACTACGGCCAAACCCGTAGTAGAGCCGCAGTAGTTACTGCGGGAGAGGCCGTAGTGCTTGCCGTGGTAAAATCCTCCGCAGTTCGTTTTCCACTACGGTCATGGCCGCAGTAGCTACTGCGGCCTTACTACGGCCATGACCGCAGTAACCGGTTTGAATAATTAAAAAAAAGTGGACGAATCCGGATGAATGTTCATCCGGATTCGTCCAATGAAACCCAGAAAACGAAGAAGAAGAAGAAGAAGAAGAAGAAGAAGAAGAAGAAGAAGAAGAAGAAGAAGAAGAAGAAGAAGAAGAAGAAGAAGAAGAAGAAGAAGAAGAAACAGAAGAACAAGAAGAACAAGAAGAAGAAGAGGAAGAACAAAGAACAAGAAGAAGAAGAAGAAGAAGAAGAAGAAGAAGAAGAAGAAGAAGAAGAAGAAGAAGAAGAAGAACAAGAAGAAGAAGAGGAAGAACAGAAGAAGAAGTATTGTGCGGCGAATGAAGAGAAATGAGAGTTTAAACCCTAAAAAAAATATTTACTGCACCAGCAACTACGCCATTTACTGCGTAAATGGGCTTACTGCGGCCCAAACCGCAGTAAGGGCCGCAGTAGCTTTTATCCTCCCCACGTACAAAAGGTGTGGGAAAATGTCGATGCATGGTGGCGATTACCTTTTCTTTTCCTTTGGGATATTGATGATTTATTTGCGCAAGAAACTGTTCAACTAGTCCCTATGGCTGCGCGTCACAATAGGAATGCTCCCAATAGGCTCGTTATGGAAGGTAAGCAATGGCGACCCCTTGAGGTAGTGTCAAATATACAAATTTACTCTCATCTCTAGATTTCCTCGAGGAAGCCTAACTCTTTGGGATCCTGGACTGATTGGGTTTATTCCCTCAACTGGTGATAAATTCTGCCTCTACTCCGTCTTAGGCGTTTTCTCTGCTTGTCATGTAGGAGATCTTTTGATTGATCCAGGATTTGGAGTGGCTGCCTTCGTTAAGCGTGATTTGTACATGTGGAGACTCAGGTTCTTGTCCTCTTTCTCAAGGGCAATGATGCTCTTTAATACATAATCATTTTAGTTGTTAAAAAAAAACCTGCATGTAGGTGACCATTAGTTCTATTTAGTTTTTATTTTAACTTTTCATACTCTTAATGTCCTGTTGACACCCAATTTTGCCCGGACTAATAATATCTAGTTCGTAATTGTGATTTTCAGTATTTTCCATTTTTAATGTGATTTTTGTCATTTTCATTATTTTACATACCTTTTGTCATTTTTGTGATTTTTTGTGATTTTTATCATTCTCATTAATTTACGTACTTTTCTCATTTTCATTATTTTATGTGCCTTGGTCACTTTTATATTTTCATGTGTTTTTTGTCATTTTTATTATTTCATGTGCTCTTATTATTGTCATTATTTTTTGTACTTTTGTCATATTCATTATTTTTACGAATCTTTGTCATTTTTATATTTTTGTTTCTATTATTTTATGTACTTATTATTGTTTTTATCATTTCATGTGCATTTATTACTTTATGTACTTGTGCCATTATTTTATTTTTAATGTGATTTTTATTTACTTTTTATTGATTAAAAAAACAAAAAAAGGGAAGAAGTAAATGAAAACCAAACACAAAAAAAAAAAAGAAAAGAAAAGAAAAAGGAAAGGGAAAGGGGGAAGCAGGCATGCGCCGGATGTTGCTCCCCAAAGACCTGCATCAGAACCACGCCTCTGCTCCTCTGCATCTCTTGTCAACAATATAGCTTGTAGGCCTCCATTTTCACCATTGGACAAATGCTTAAAGCAAACATCCTAGTGGATAAATTGATGCTTCAACTCTGAAATTCATATATAAAAGAGAGCCAAAGTAGAGATTAAAAGCGGAGAGGAAGTGGCAGTCAAAAAACAAAAAAGAACAGAGGCTCTCATCGGCGGCTCCCGGCTCCTCTCATGCTCTCCATCCAAAAATTCCTCCTCCACATCCACTGCCTTTCATCACCAACCACCGCCCCTATCAGAACCGCAGCACCACCAGCAACACGCCGACGCCCCTAGCTCCGCCGGAAAACGGAGGAAGGCGACACCGACCCGCCGGACCGTTTTACTCCATCCACTCTGATTTGCTGCCTTTGACCACTACTATCTATTACCATTAGCTCCACCACGACGACACGAAGCCAACCCACCCTTTCATGCTGCCGGAGATGGCCTGAGTACGGAGAAAAAGGGCCACAATCAAAATACTTAGAAAAATACCGGATGCCCACTTGAAACTCGTTATCTCTCCAACCGAAGCTCGGTTTGCGACGAGGCCACCACCAGCAGAACCACCTACCTCCGCCACACCTCCTATCACCAAGACCGTCGCCGGAAAAACAGCTTTGTCGCCGGCCGCCATCTCCTCTACCGTCTGGTTCAAACTCGTCGAAGAAGAAGAAGCTGTGCAGGTATGTTTTAATTTTTTTTTGGGCAGAATTACAACTTCAGTCCTTGTCCCTTTACCTTAGACCCTTTTCCACTTAAACCCCTTTAGTTTTCCATAGTCTCAATTAAGCCACTATTTCAAGTTTAAAACTAGGGGTGAGCTCGAGCTTTAACGAGCCCGACGATCCGAGCCTCACGAGCCTCGAGCCTCGAGCTCGAGCCGGTTTCGAGGCTCGAATAATATACGAGCCGAGCTTGAGCCTGAAACGTTCGGCTCGTAAGGTTCGCGAGCCTTAATGAGCTCGCGAGCCTAACGAGCTCGCGAGCTCGGTTGTTGCCGAATCGAGCCTAGCCGAGCTCGCGAGCTAGTTTGGGGCCGAATCGAGCCTAGCCGAGCTCGCGAGCCTAACGAGCTCGAGCTCGCGAGCTCGTTTGGGGCCGAATCGAGACTAGCCGAGCTCGCGAGCCTAACGAGCTCGAGCTTCACGAACCTTCGAGTCGAGCTCGAGCTCGAATTTTCTGGCTCGTTCGAGCTCGAGCCGAGCCCGAATTTCACAAGCTTGAGCCCGAACCTGCTAGGCTCGAGCTCGGCTCGGCTCGAACTCACCCCTATTTAAAACTCAAACTTTTTGGGCACTGGGCCTAAACATTTTGTGTTTTAGTCAATATTTTTGTTATTGCGTCAATCTAAACTATTTTAGTTTTATTTTCAAGATATTTTGAGTTTTATTAGTTATGTAAATTGTAAGAATCATTTCTTTTATTATTTTTACTGTTATTATTTGTCTTTTTTCTTTATGTCTTAAAATCAAGCAAAAATATAAAAAAATCTCGTGGTACCAATTTTTGGGCATACAAAAATTAACTATTTTTGTACGTAACTGACAAACGATTCCAGATCTTTCGTAGACTATTTTCTGGTTCCCAATCAACCTAGGTAAAACGATTGGTGGCAACTCCATGTCAAAAACCACGTCGCTACAAATCCTATTTTAAGGTTTTTGATACACCCGTGATTCTTTTGGACAATTTTACCCCTTAGGACAAAAAACGTAAATTATAGAAATCCCTTGAAATTTGGAAAAACTTGCAATTTACCCCTCAATTTTCATAAACATACAAAAAAACTAACAATTTTACAAAATAATTTAAAGCATTATCTAAGTTTCCCCAAATAATTTCAAATCTAACAATACTACCCTATACATTTTTCCTTCTTCCTTCTTCCTCCTCCCACCACCACCTCCAGACCTTCGTCGAACGACCACCCTCCCTTCACGGACGCCTTTGACAGCTCAGGGCCGCGAATCGCGATTCCAGGGTTGCGTATCGCGACCAAAGGACAACGGATCGCGGCCCGTTGGTTGCAGATCGTGACCGCCCTAGAAAAATTTATTGCGAAGAATTTCAATTTGATTAACTACACAGGGACTCGAAACAGGGAGAAATGATAAAGGGGCAGGCAACCAATAACTGAATTAATCAGCATCAATCGTGGCCGTAGTAGAAGAGTAGTGATCCCGCAGTAGGAGAATTCTGACCCCAAAGTAGGAGAGTCGTGATCCAGCAGTAGGAGAGTCATGATTCCAGAGTAGAAGAGTCGTGATCCCACGGTAGAAGATGACATAATGTATCTAAAGGCTACTGCTATTAAAAAAACTACAAGTTACACATATTTTCCATGGAACTCTAGAATGATCTGTAGACATCAGTGACGACGCCCTTCTGTGCTTCGGATTAGAGGCTCTCTCTTGAGCACTTAGCATACACAGTATTGTGGTTGTGATTGACCGATATTTACTTTCACTTAAGTTGTTCAAGGCACTTCATGTTTACACAGGTCTGCAAGTTATGGGCTTTTCTTGTCATATTTTTCATATAAGTGCCTTTCACATATTAAACGCATACATGAACACCTTCAATTCAAATCAAAAATAAAAAGTCACCATGACTAATGCTTTCTTCAAGTGTTTGATTTATAATTGTTGTGCAATATATAGACCCATTATGTTCTTGAAAATGAAGTCTAACTCTGAGATGACATGTAGCATTATTGAGATATATCTCACATGTACTATATATATGTAATTAACTTAGCATAGCATGATTAATATATATTGCTTTATCCCACATGTACTATGGAAAACAGCTATTAGCCTAGCATGACTGTTATATATATTGTACTTAAATGTGCTTGAGAAATACATGAAAAACATTCCACTACCTCTATCTTTTCTAAGTTTGAGGACTAACTTGAACCAAAATTCAAATTTAAAGAATTCCTTTTCTGCAGTGGAGAATGTTATCATTGTATCATAGCCATCCATGAGGACCATGACTAACTCTGGATCGCGTTAAAGAGAATTTGCCCATTTCTAGCCATGATCAGTAATGTTTATTGCTGGCGGACCTTCAAAAAATTTAATGTGAAGGCACAGAATGTATCTAGCTAAAACATGGGGGGAAAATTCAAACAACCTATATCATAATAAAATACTAGTATGAAGGAGGGATTGAGTGTGAAAGTGACCATTAAAGTGATTGTGTTTACCAATTCCCAAAAACGCTTTGCAAAAGTGAATTAGGAATACTGAAACTGTATGAATTGTAAAGAGTAACTATATGAATTAGGAATACTAAAATAGAGAAAAGATACAGGTAGTGGAATGTTTTTCATGTATTTCTCAAGCACATTTAGGTACCATCAAATAAATCCAAACACCACAAGAATGATCATCCATAATAGTAAGGAAGTATGAAGCATCTGAATTAGCAGGAGTGCTAGGGTCCCCAAACATCACAATGTACGAATTCAAACAGATGGTTCGCTTTATTGGAACTGAGCGGAAAGGACTACACGTTTGTTTGACTTGAAAACAAATATCACAAGGAATGTCCTTGATATCAAGTATATCAATACCACTAATCAAAGGTAAGGATGATAAAACAGAAGAAGCAGGATGACCAAGACGCTTGTGCCACAGAGCAGATAACCCAACTGTAGAAGCATGAAAAACCCGAGCCTCAGAGAAGAATTTCCGAAGCCAGTAAACCCCGTCCCCCTCGTTGCCCACCCGTTCCAATCACTGTCCTCGAAACGCAATCCTATAACACACATAATCGATCACCGAGGAGAACAAGACAAAAAAGTTCCCTTGCTAGTCGTGCAAATGACAATATGTTGACAGTTACACTACGTATCTGGAAGAGGTCTGGTAACGCCAAATGCGTTACCAACCCATTACGAATGATAACGTCCTCGTGCGTTACAATGGCGGTACGATTCGACGCGTTACTTTATGATAGTGCGTTACTTGGCGTTACCAGGCCTGACAGCAGGTCTGCCAATGTTTATGTTTTAACATTTAATCTATTAAATCTTAAATATTTTAACGCCCCACCCCCTACTATCCCATATCTTTTTTTATGTTTTAACATTTAATCTATTAAATCTTAAATGTTTATTATAAAATAAATAGAAATAATCAATAATTAATATTTGATCGAATATTTAATCGAATAGAAATAATCAGTAATTAATAATCAGTAATTAATAATCAGCTCCGGCGGCGGACACCGGTAACATCAAGTCCGCCGCCGGAGCTGCACTTGGTACGCCAAAACCCCCCTCCGTCGGTGATACCTCCTCCGACCCCGAAACCTCTCCATGCTTCATCAGCTTCGCCACCACCATCATTTCCTTGCTGCCCTCACAGCCTCCAACGCCAACGCACCACGCAATGAATCCGCGACTAACCTAACACCTCCTCCGCTTGAACGAGCCGCGCCAGCAACAGAAGGTCAGAAGCCCCTGATGTGTTTGAAGATCTGACCAAGCCCACTGTCAAGGGGCCTGACTCTAAGGAAGCTGAATCGCCAACACGAGAACCAGCCAATGAAGCAAAGTTCACCGGCTTCGACCTCCGAATAGAACGTGAATGACTGGTTGGCCGGAGCAAATCCGTTCAAGAAAATAGAGGAGAGAGTTGAGAGGCCGGAGCAAAAATTTGGAGCTCTCCCGATCGAAAACGTCTGCAAATGAAGGGGAAATGGGAGCGGGTAAGTTTATTTAACGGTGGTAACGGGGTGGTCCATTACTGGTTGGCTTTTCTGTCAGATTTGTAACGCACGGCATTACCGAGTTTCGTAACGTACCAAGGCATTACCAGAGCGCTACTAGCTCTGACAGGCTCTGACCAGTAGTAACGGGGTGGTCCATTACAGGTTGGCTTTTCCAGTCAGATTTGTAACGCACCAAGGCATTACCGAGTTTCGTAACGCACCAAGGCATTACTAGGGCGCTACTAGCTCTGACAGGCTCTGACCGGTAGCACCCTTAGTAATGCCTTGGGCGCTACCAATATTTTCGGCCCCATAGTAACGCCTGAGGCACTACTCCGTGCATTACAAGATAAACTGCAACTACGTAGTGACTATTAGCTGGGGTATATATAAAACATTTGAGAGACAAATTAAGGTCACAAAAGAAGATAGTTCCTACTTGTACGGCGGCTGAAATTGTACCATCAGGTAATAAGACACTAACAGAAGAGACATAAACAAGATCTTGTAGAAGATCAGGATCTCCAGTCATGTGATAGGAGGCACCTGTGTCAAGTATCCACGAAGAATAATTCTTACCAGCCGATTTGTTAGAAGTATAAGAACTATTCAAAGAACCAAACAACTGTAAAACTGTGACTCACTGCTCATTGGGACTGAAAGCCTGGCGATCTTGGACAGTCGATTGTATGTAAGGTGAATTCATCGTAGGACCATGACACTACGTGGGGAAGCCCAAACGCACTGCGGCCTTAACTGCGGTTAAGACCGCAGTGAGCAGCTTCCCGCAGTGAACGAACTGCGCCGTTGTGGCAGTTCGTTCTACTGCGGCCATAACCGCAGTTATGCCGCAGTACGTGCCTCGTGAACCACGTGCCTTACCTACCACCACCCTACTGCGGCCGTAACTGCGGATGAGGCCGCAGTAGGGTACTCTATAAATACTCCTCCCCATTTCCTTCCAATTCATTTCAACCGCGGTTCACAAAACAAATCTCTCATCTCTCAATTCTCTGAAGTTCTGGTGGAAGTTGCGGTACCGTCGATTTCAGGTGTATTATTGAGGTAATTAAATATTGTATTTATTTATTTATTTATTTATGCTTATAGAGTTTTTAATTCAATTTAAGTTATGTATTGGTAATTTTATTTTCTTTTTAAGTAATTTAATTAAATTAGGCGAGCCGTAGTTCTGTCTATGAAAACTTGTAAGAATATATTTTTACACTTTATTTCAATACGTTGGAATAACGGTGTGAAATAATATATTGTCTGAGTTTTCATGGATTGTCCAAGTTGGACGGTTTGTAAAAGTTTACTATCGGTGTATTAAACTTTTATGGTTGTGTATGTAAAAGCGGCGGATTACGAAGTTTGGTCGCGTTTTCGTCTTGTTCCACGTTATACATTGCAGGAGTAATATTCCGGAGAAATGGTATAGTGTGGAACTAAGGCGAAATCTTTGCCGAAATTTATGTAATTACGATTTACGTACACAACGATAAAAGTTTATTCACTAATAGTACTTTTATGAACAGGATAGGACCCATGCACCCTAGATCTGGATTAGGCGAAAATGGTATGTGAATATTAATTGTGCATGTCTATTGTTTTTATTGATGAATGAAATGATCATAGGAAAGACCGTAAATGGGTGAAGGACGTGATTGGATGTATTAGCGTTTTGAGGAAGGGACTCGCTATATAAGTGAAAGATTTTTCACCGGGCTTCAGGAATTCTTGGATTACGCTTTTGTTGTTGCTAAATCGAATGGAGAAGAACTGGTGAAATGCCCGTGTACAATTTGTAAAAATAGATACTATTATGATCGAATTACAATTGGCAATCATTTACTGTTAGACGGATTTACACCCAATTATCATGTGTAGGATTGCCCAGTGAGCGACACGAGATCAATCCATGTGTATATCGAGGTTATCGCTTTGACGAATTAGCGTCGACATCATCAAATCGCGCAAGTACAAGTACTGCAATACATAATTCTTCTGATGGTAGCCAAGAATGGCCGGCTTACGAAGAAATGGTTCGTGATGCTTTTGGGTTTCTTGAGCACTCTAGTAATTTTGAGAATGATCAGAGTAATGACGATGAGGACGTTTCAGCTCCCCAAGTGCCAAACGAAAGGGCGCAACAGTTTTTTCAACTTGTGGAGCATTCATCAAAACCTTTATATGAAGGTTGTGGTGATAAGTACACCAAATTATCGGTTGTAGCGAAGTTGTTGAGTATGAAAAGTCAACACAACGTATCAGATGCCTTTTTCTCTGAGATGATCGGATATATCAATGAACTATTACCCGGAGGAAACTCGTTGCCAACAAGCATGTTTAGTACGAAAGCTATGTTGAAGGAGCTAGGGTTACCGTATAAAATAATTCACGCTTGCGAGAATAATTGTATGTTGTTCTACGGTAGCTTGACAAGTTATTGAATTGTAGGGTGTGTGGAGCGGATAGGTATCAAGTGTGTGACCGGGTAAGAAACCGAAACCGAAAAAGGTTTTGCGATATTTACCAATCACTGAGTGGCTACAACGGCTTTACCAATCGTCTAAAACCGCAGAGTTCATGACGTATCATATTAGAGCAAGTGGAAATGTATCTGACACTGTTGGACATCCATCTCAAGGTGAGGCTTGGAAACACGTCGACGAAATGTATCCGGATTTCGCACAGGAGTACCGAAGCGTGCGATTGGGGTTAAATCTTGATGGATTTAACCCGTTGTCCGAAACAGGACAATCGTATTCGATGTGGCGGTATTCATCGTTGTTTACAATCTGCCGCCTGATTTATGCATGAAGGAGCCGTACACTTTCATGCCTCTCCTAATTTCAGGTCCCCGATCTCCTGGCCGTAACATTGACGTGTTTCTACGTCCACTGATTGATGAGCTACAAGTTTTATGGAATACGGGAGTGGAAACTTGGGACGCGCACCGTAATCATAACTTTGTTATGCGAGCATGTCTGCTTTGGACGATAAGTGATTTTCCGGCGTACGGAATGCTATCGGGCTGGAGTACGCATGGAAGACTTGCATGCCCATACTGCATGAGTGATGTTAATAGCTTTCAGTTGAAGCATGGACGGAAAACCAGTTGGTGGGGCTGTCATAGGAGATTTTTACCACGTCGGCATGCTCTGCGTAACAATACCGAATCGTGGGGACAAACTGACCGTAGACATCCGTGTGCGTATAAGTCAGGTCATGAGATCTTAAGGGATCTTAACAGATTGTATTCCCGGCATTCGAACACCGTGGGACAAAATGAGGGCTGACAAGTATGGCGATGAGCACAATTGGGATAAGAAAACAATTTTATGGGAGTTGCCGTATAGGGCAGACTTGAAAGTACGCCACTGTCTGGATGAAATGCACATTGAGAAAAACTGTTTTGATAACATCTTCTACATAGTTCTGAACGTGAAAGGGAAAACAAAGGATAATGCACAGTCGAGACGCGATTTGCAGGAGTTAAATATCCGTGATGAACTGCATTTGAGCATTGGCCGGAACGGGAAACCATTTCAACCGAAGGCGTTATACACGTTAAACGATGATCAGATTGCGATGATTTGCAATTGGTTGAAGAATATCGTTAAACTTCCCGAGGCATGTAACATTCAACTCTTATGCAGTTTGAAACAACAGACGTCGAGCGTGCCCAAGGCGATCGGGGCGATCGTCGCCAGCAAGTTCAAAGGCTTCCCGCCTACGTACTCCGACCTCCCCGCGGATGAGCAGGCCGACTACGTCCACAGATTCTCGGTAATACAAATACTAGTTATTGCACTATATATTTCTTTATACTTTTTTAAAACTAATTCTATAACTTTCAACGTTTTGATGTTTTCTGGAACAGGAGCAGTATTCGTGGACGGATAACAAATTCCTGGAGAAGCTCCATTCCCGGTTCGCGGAGTTCTACCGGAACACCCAGGACAATATCCGGGATTGGGCCCAGAAGAGATGTCCCCTCGATCGCAGCTCCCAACTACATGGAGTGGCTGGACATGCCTCTGCCGAGGATAGAACCGGCGAAGTGGAAGCTGCTGCTCGAGTATTCTTGCGGCGTGGAGTTCAAGGTCAACTCCGCGCGAACAAGAGAAATGCCAAGAGCGACAAACGACCAGTCTTCAAGTCGCATGGCAACAAGTCAAAGGCGACAATTTATGAGGAGATGGTAAGTTTTTTAAAATATTTATACATAATTACGTATGTATAAAGAAACTTCTAAATACCTAACATATTTTAATTGGCAGTGCGAGAAGGCGGGACAATGCTGGGGTGGACCATTTGGGGAGGACTGGATGGGCAAGGAAAATGCGGCATTGGTAAGTTTTGGTTGTTTTTTAATCATTTATATGTTTAAAGTATTCAATTTATTATTCATTAACACAAATTTTCTTAATCTTAACTAGGAGGAGTACAAGAAGCGCTTGATCGAGAAGTATGGGGCGGACGGGCGTTCCCGATATTGATGAGGACATCTACAAGGATGTCTTGGGCCCGCCCACGCGAGGGCGATGGGTCGGTGTCCCGCCCCAGCTTTCTCAGCCCGAGCTGTTCGAGCAACCTCGGCCGTCGCAGGTAATAAAATTGAACTTTTACCACTTTCATACCTTTACAGTACATTGACAATTCATCATTTCATTATAAGTATAACATTTTCAAAACGTAATTTTGATTTCAGCGCGAGATCGACCTGGAGGAGCAGCATCGGAGGGACATGGATGAGATCACCGACCTCAGATGCAGGGTCGCCACTCTCGAGGACAACGCTGCTCGTGCGCAGACAGACGTTGCAGCCCAGGTGGCAGCCCAGGTGGAAGCCCGGGCGTACGAGATGACGCGTTCGACGGAAGCGGCGATCAGCAGCATCTGGTCGGCGCTACGCAGGGGGGACATGTCCGACTCTCCGACGTGCCAGAGACTTTTGTCGCCGGACCATCCCGGCCTCCCTCGCACGGACCACGTCACGAGCATCCTCCGAGGCCGCCTTCTCCGAATCCCGACCTCACCCTCCACTCCGCCCAAGATGAATATCACCCGGAGCCGCCGCGGACATCGGACCAGCAGACCGGCCGGATCAACTTTTTTAGCAACTTCCTCAATATGGAAGATCAGGATTTTGACGATTTTCTACAACAGCGTCCTCCGAACAATTAGAATTAGAATTACTGCAAATATTTTTAGGATGTAACCGGTTAATTATATTCATTATACATTCAATTTATATTTATTTCAATTAATAATTACTTTCTTAATTAATTAACATTATTATTATATGTTCATTTACTAATTTAAATAATAGTTACTAAATATTTATAACAAATTATTTTTTTTCAGAAAAAATTCTTTGTACTGCGGCCAAGGACGCAGTGATGGCCGCAGTACTGACTGGCGGCGCCGCCAAAACGGCTGACAGCTGCTGTCAGGCCTACTGCGACATATACCGCAGTGAGGCCGCAGTAAGTACCACGGCCTCCGCCGCAGTGAGACCAAAACTGCCGACATTTCAACTGCGGCATTCACTGCGGCCCTCGCCGCAGTTGGTACCACGGGCCAACTGCGCGTTGGGCCGCAGTGAGGCCTGCCTTCTCTACGTAGTGTGAGCAGCAGCAACGGTTATGACTTGGGCCGCGTCGTCGCTCATGGTGACAGAAGGTAGCGGTGACATCTTTCGCAAACAAAAAGGGCTTTCATAAGAGTTCTTCATGTATTTCTCAAGCACATTTAGGTACGATATATTATAGTCATGCTAGGTTAAACTGTTTTCCATAGTACATGTGGGATAAAGCAATATATACTAATATTGCTAGGCTAAGTTAATTGCATGGTACATGTGGGATATATATCAATAAGCATGCACATTTCTCTTGTACGAGAATTGATGGTATACAATATTTAATACTGCTATAGCGATTGAGTAATGTAATCATGATCCTTGTTATTGATGATCTCGATAGTGAAATATCATAATCCTCAATATGAATTTCATGATTCCAGTGACAGTTTCATAATTAATTCGGAAAAAAAACATATCGACGCCTAAACGGACTTTGAAAAAAGTATCAAAATATATGACATGGGTATCTTTTTCTTCATCTTTTCTTTCTCTTTTCAATAGACTAATTGTTTTTAATTTTTCATCATGAAATAAAAATATATACATTTTTTATAAAGAAATTGGAAAAGGAAAATGATATTGTTGTAAGTAAACTGAAACTCAGCACATTATAAGGGCCAATTGAATCCTAACCTCGTCAAGAGTAATATGTCTCGATTACCTTAATTATATGGAAAGGAGACCAAGTCAAGATTGTCAAGAATTTAATATAGCTCCGGTAACAATAAAGTACTGTATGGCTCGCTCTAGGTCGCACGATTTTTAAAATAAACAACAGAATAGAGGTCGCTTGACTAACCAAACGACCGAACACGACCGATATTATTTGCCTCCTAAGTCCTACCTATATATATATATATATATATATATATATATATATATATATATAAAACTACCAATCTAATTACATAGCAGTTTCCTTCATTTGTTCCTAGCAATTCTCCAACAAATCCGCTGAATATGATCTATACTCTCGTCCTATAAATATATATTACTCCTTCAGAAACTAAGCCTTGATCATCCACTGCGACCTAGCTACGTACTACTATATATATAGCCAATATCTGTTTTATATATACCTAGCACAGAAATATTAATGGCGATGAAGCAGACGATAATTAATGGTAAATTGTTATCAGTTATCAGAAGACGCGGGATCGCAGCTCCGGCTGCACCCACCGCCGCCGGACGACGCCGTCGTCCTCTCATGGTTCGTAGCTACTCATGGGAAGAGAAGTTCAAAGTGAGGGTGGCGCGGTTGAAGAGAGGGATGAAGGAGATAAGCAAGGATCAGGAATTGATCGGGATGCAGCAGAGGGTAATGAGGACAAAGATTGAGAATCTTCGTGACAAATGCGCTCAAATCCGGCAGGAATCTGAACAGATCTTCAAGAAACAGGCTTCAAACCAGCTCCTGCTCCAACTCATGTTCAAGATCCTTCGAGCTCGCGACAATGGCGATTCTGTTGAAGCTGCCACCGCCACAGCCGCACTACGGTATTATTAATTAACACTCATTTATATACTCGATTACTATATATTTTAGTTGATTTAGACATTTAGTATAAGTTAATTACCTCATTACGGCCGGTAAGCATATCATTAATTAATATTGGTGTACATATATATTTGCAGGGAAGTGATGGCTAAGATGAAGAGTGGTGAAGATATTAATTAAGCCAAGCATGCATGGACCATGCACGTAATTGAGTAGCCAGGCCAGATCGATGAACAATAATTAAAGATTTGCATGGAGAAGAATAGTATTTTTTAAAGACTGTTTTCATTAATTTGGTGCATGTGTTAATTTCTATGGGTTTATATCTATTATTATATATTACTCCCTACATGTGAATGTGATGAGTGCTATATCTATTGTATTAATTTCTAGAATTTGCGTGTACGTACGTTGTGTGAATTGCCTGGGGGAACCGCCATCTGTTCTTGCATCTCAAGTTTTTGACCCGGCATTGATAAAGTCGTATTAGTACTCTTAATTAATTAATGGATTCTTTTTTTATCAGATGCGGTCGTATATGTATACACAAATTAAAACTGAAACATACTTAATTAATAGAGTACCTTTCATGCATTTCACTGCCTGATTAAAGATAATTAATAGGCAGTGACAAACCAAAACCCTAGCCTCAGCTCCCTTCTCCTCCTTCGATTTTTTTTTTCTTCTTCTTCTCCACCTATACTCTTCTTTCTTCCTAATCTTAAATCAAAACGAGCCATGTAGTTGCGATTCTCGCTATGCTGGGGTTTTTTATTTTTTTGTTGCGGACGCTCCAAGCGAGTCTATCAAAGTTCTCTGAAGCTTGCCTCCCTCGCCGCATCAGACCTTCCCACCCACCCTGTTGATGGACTCCCTTGACTCCTTCCTCGCAGGCCTCGACCTCTCGATAGAGGAAGAAGTCGCTACGATCAACCCCTCCACTGCTATCAGCCCACTTGATCCGGCTATATATAGTAGCAAAAATCCTCTTCGCCCGGCCCAATTCGCGCTGACCTCCTCGACACAAAGATGTGCACGGCGTGGAGAGACGACGTCAAATTTATGGTCATGCTTCCTCCATCTGAGCATGATCCAATATTTTCATCTTTATGAGTCTAGTCGCGGACCAAAATTTGGTGGGGCTGGGAGAAATCTTACCCCACCTAGAGCAATGAGCTCCCAACCATGGTGCTGCCAGGTTCTGAGAACCGTCTGGCACTTGCATGGTGAGGGGACATATTGCTCCACGAAAGGTCAACACTGCAATGGCTCCCTTCAGATCACCAATTTTGGTCTTTTATTCCCCTATTTTTGTTCTTATTAGACTCAGACAGCTCTTTATTTTTGTATACTTTTGGCCGGGTTGTGACCTTTTTCTCTTTCGTTATTTTCGATAGTGTTTTTCCCTCATTCATTGCTTTGTGACCTATTTTGATTAATCTTAATGGTTCCTTCCCGTTCAAAAAAAATATCAGGCACGGTTCATCTTTATAAACAAAGCGTTCTTGAAAAGTTCTCTGAATATTTTATTCCAAATGATTGCATACCTCAATGAAATTACAATAAATTGAAACTTGAATAACACTACATACATAATGACAATTCGATAAACATGTCGCTACCAAGTTCCATACCCTAGTCACTCTTCCCATCTAGATATCTAATTTCAAATTCCATCTTCTGTTCCTCTTCCTCTCTCTCTCTCTCTCATAGTTCCCTCTCCCTCTCCTTCATTGTCATTGATCAACGCCGCACTAGTCACTACTGATCAATATATTTTTATATATGCTGATGTTTTAGGGATTAGGTTCCACTTTCTAGAGACTATAAGATTATACTCTTCGATATACATTAGGATGGTCATCTTGTTCTTCAGCTTTTGGTTCATGGTCCATGTAAGGTGTTAACCGATACTTATAATAAAACTAGGTCTTCTAGCCCCAACTTTGCATGGTGAAAAAATTACAAAATGTAATGGAAACTTTAAAATATATCCTAACAAAAAATGTATAATTTGAATGACTAATTAATAATAAAGTTCAAGAAATCTTAAACTTCTTGTAATTGTTGAGGAAAATTCAATAGCATCACTCTAAGTTTGAAACAACTTTTTTGATCTCCTAAGTTAAAGCAAATAATTCTGAAAGAAATATAACAATACAGTTGAATCATGTCATAAGTCCGAAATTATATTAGTTTATAAAAATACAATTAAATCATGTGATTCATATATAAAAGTCTGAATACTAATTTATAATTCACTTATAAATGGAATTTGAATAACAATAAAAAAAATTCTCATATCGACAAAATAAACATTTTCATTCGATTCACACGTCTTTGATATAGGTTGTTTGAATTCAACACCCTATCAAAATTAGCTTAAATAATAAAATCATAAGAACCATGAAACTCATGTGTTGGAAAACATTAAAAAAATAAGATCATTTAAGCAATAAATTCTCTTAGAAAACAAAAATAAGAAAAAGATAAATACAGGAACTTTATTGCTAAAGCAAAAGCACCAAAAAAACTTTGTGCAATGAGAAACATTTGAAACGATATGAATCAATAGCCAAAATGAATATCATAATTACCTAAAATCGAAAATATGGAAATGGAACATGGAGAAAAGTCAAGGTTCAGACGTATGATGAAATAAATATTAAATTGAAAGAAGAAAATTGAAAAGGTGCAATTAAATTTTCTACAAAAAAGAATGTCAAATGAAAGATTTGACGTTAAATTGAAAATAAAAAATGAAAAAAAAAAGATGAAACATGTAAAAATAATTTGAGGTACAAAATTTGATCAAATAAAAAGTCGACAAATAAAAGATTTCAGGAAAAATTAAAAATAGAATTTAGAAAAAAAAAAGTTGAGGTACAAAATTTGATATTTCTAAACATGTTTCTTGATTTTTTTATCTCACAAATTAGTATTGAGTAAATTCCGTACATAGTCTCATAAAAATAATTATTGTCCTGTTTTGGTCATATTTTAAAAACTTGTCATGTTTTGGTCCTATCTAAGAGTTCACTGTCCTATTTTGGTCCTTTCCGTCCATTGATACCGTTAGTCTTGACGGATCTCTGTGAAAGTACCATTTTACCCTCCCGATTACAGACGTGGCGCTTACGTGGACCAACTTAATCATCCTCCTCAATCTTGGGCCCAGCGGCGCCACCGGCGATCGGCGGCGGACCTCCGGTGCGTTCTTAATTAGTTTCCACCTTCTTCTTGTGTTCTTCGTCCTCTGATTTGTACTTCTCTGCCTCCTGAACTATTTTCTCGATCTCTTCTTTCGATAATCTTCCTTTATCGTTTGTGATTGTGATTTTGTTCTTCTGTCCGATGGTTTTGTCTTCCGCCGATACGTTTAGGATTCCATTTGCATCGATGACGAAGCAGACCGTGATTTAAGGGACACCTCTCGGTGCCGGCGGGATTCCGGAAAGCTCAAATTTTTCGAGCAAATTGTTTTCCCGCATCCTCGTTCGTTCTCCTTTGTAGACTTGGATCAAAACCCCAGGTTGGTTATCGGAGTATGTCGAAAAAACTTGCTCCTTTTTGGTAGGAATCATGGTGTTTCTTGGGATCAGAATGGTCATGACGCCGCCGGCGGTTTCCATGCCTAGAGATAGAGGAGTGACATCAAGGAGGAGAAGATCCTGGACCTTTTCGTTCCCTTCGCCGCTCAAGATGGCAGCTTGCACGACGGCTCCGTAAGCTACGGCTTCGTCGGGGTTGATCGATTTGCAGAGCTCTTTGCCGTTGAAGAAGTCCTAGAGCAGAGACTGGACTTTCAGAATCCGGGTCGACCCGTCGACGAGAACAATGTCGTGGATGGTGGATTTGTCCATGTTGGCGTCTCTCAGGCATTTCTCCACCGGTTCCATACATTTTCTGAACAGGTCCATGTTCAATTCTTCGAATCTCGCTCGAGTTATGGTGGAATAGAAATTGACGGGAGTTATGTGGGCTTCTTTGAGGCGAGATCGACCAAGGGAAGGACGTGGTGGAGGTGGTGGTGAGCGGTCTCGCAGGGGAGGAAGTTGTGGCCCGGCGACGTGATGTAGGTGTGGCGTGGGTTGGAGAGGATGGTTCCGTCTAAGGTCACCACACCGACGCCGATCTTGTTCGCGGAACCTTCGAAACCCAGGGCTATCATTCTTTTCGCCATTGTTGAGGAGAGAGTGCCGGCGGTCTTGAGACTGAGGGGAGGAAAAAAGAAATCAGAGTGAAGTCCACGTGAGCGTCACGTCAGGTAATCAGGAGAGCAAAATGGTACTTTCACAGAGATCCGTCAAGACTAACAAAGATCAATGGACGGAAAAAACCAAAATAGGACAGGTGAACCCTTAGATAGGACCAAAACAGGACGAGTTTTTAAAATAGGACCAAAACAGGACAATAATTATTTTTATGGGACTGTGTATAGAATTTACTCAATTAGTATTGGTCAATTAAAGTTACTTAGCATAAAAAGATAAATTTTGAATAAAACCCAAAGAGATATCAAAACCATTGATATAAAGATGGAGAGCAAAAACAAACTATGCAACCATCCACACTCCACTTAAATCCATCTATGAATAGTTCAACAATCCCCTACAAATATACAATAGTATATTATAATATAATGGGGTCTCTCCATGACTCAATTCATTGCAAATTAATGAGTTGGATATTTTATACACTACGTTGAGGTCACAGGCCTAACCGCGGCCTCCCCCGCGGTAGCGCCGTGGTAATTACCAAGGAGAGGTCGCGGAAAACGGCTCGGTAAATCAGCTCGCGATAGAGGACTTTACCGCGTCCAACGCCACAAGATAAACATTTTATTTAATTAAAACAAAGTGGATGAAATTCATCTGGTTCATCCACAAAACCCAAAAATCTTCATCATCCAAACCGAATATCCTTCAAATGATTTCTTTTAACGACCGTAGGAGTTCTCATTTGGACTCTCTTGAGAATAATTTGCCGTAATTACCTGTAACTTTTTGAATAAATTTATTTTAATAGTTGATATCAAACACTCAAGCCTTTAATTTCTAACTGATGCTAACATTTCAATATAACTATAGTATCTATATGACCTTTAATTTATTTTAATAGTTAAAATCAAATAATTATAGCTAAATGCTAAAAGTTATTGGTAAATAATTTTTCGAATTGCAAAAATTATTTTACAAAATTGTTGTCATACTCTCTATATATTATCTCCCTGTGAAGAAAGCTCTACATTTGATGGGATTCTATTTGTAGCTTGACGATCGAACAATATAGGAATTTACTAGAACCGGTATTCCTCACGACATTCAACATTTCTACTCCAATGTTCTTTCTACTTTCTACCTAACAAATTCTTCCGTATATCTCTTAATGATGTGCGAGTATCTAATAAAAATTAGTTAATTAAGTTTTTTTTAATGTCAATGAAATTAACCAGTTAATTTCACCAATATCCAAAATAACTTATTAATTGTACAGAGTATACTAATTCATTACCAATTCTTTTTACGTATAGGATAATGGTGTAATTACACATACACAATATATATTAGTCACATTATCTTCTTTTTTCTTATAACGGGTATGCTCCATTAAGAAGAGCAAAACGTTACAAGCCATTCCGGAGCCGGATCGAACCAAGAAGAACTGCCAACAATTGAAAGGTCGTGAAGAGCAATTGTATGTATGTCACATTACAATACGCGGGACAAAAGTAAACAAACAAAAAGAGAATGGGGATCTCATAAAACGAGCCTTGTCAACTAAAGTACCAAAGTAAAACCTCGAGGGACTAGAGCCATCATTTAGCTCTTTAACCAAACGTCGACGAATTGCTTCACGCAAATCCCACAAAATTGCGGCGGCCTCCACATAAAGAGAATCGACAAACAAACCGCGAAAGCCTAAAGAGGAAGCTTCAACCAAAGTGCCCAGGACTATCGCGGACAACCATACCGCAATAAACCGAGTTTCTTTCCGAGAGCACCATCCACATTATTCTTATTACGCCACATGAGGAGGAGACCAGCAAGGAGGATGACGTTGAGCCATTGAAGGCGGAGTGGCCACGAAGTTGGCAGTAGACCAAGCTGTGAACCATGCCTCTATCTTCAAAGCAACGGCTGTAGGCAGCTGACATGTCCTCTCAAAGATAAAAAGATTCATGTTTTGCTAGATAAACCAAATGACAACAACCATACAGAGGAACAAAGTTGCATCCATTCGAAACAAATTCCAGAGACGAATCCACTAATTCTCAGAAGTACCATCAAAATGAGATAAATCTATACCAAGCTTACTCCAAACAAAGATGGCAAAAGGACACTTCCAAATCAAATGGAAAACAGACTCATGCTCAATAGCACAAATTGGACAGCCGGGATCAACATCAATGCCTCGAGATGGCAAGTTGTCCCTAGTAGACAAGACATTTGCACAAGCCCACCAGAGGTGTACATGTACACGTGGTGGTAGTTTTTGTTTCCACAACCACCTCAAAAAAAAACATCTGAGGCACACGGATCTTCATTATAACGCATAGCATAAGACAGATAATAAGCAGTCTTCACAGAAAACACACCAGAATCAACCATCCCCCAAGTAAAGATGTCATGTTGTGATCGAGGACTAAGAGGAATACCTTGAATGATGGTCGCATCATCCGGGTAAAGCATAAGTATCTCTCATCTTTCAACTCATAGAAGCTTGGTCAATCGGATCAAATATACGAAGGTTCGCAAATTGTGATAGATGAGTAGTAAATGGCGTTGCGCGTGAACCTGGCAACCATTGGTCTTTCCAGACCAAAACATCATGACCTGTACCAATGCGCTAGAAACCTCCAATTTTGAGAACATCCCTCCCAGCCAAGATGGCAGTCCAAACCGGAGAAGGTTGTGCATGAACAGGTGTCTGCAAAAAGGATCTGGTAGGAAAGTATTTCCACGAAACATGCGCGCAACAAAACTGTCCGACTTAGTGACAAATCTCCAACCCTGCTTTGCCAACATTGCTCTATTAAAAGCAGGGATATCACGAAAACCCATACCACCAGCACCTTCAAACTGGCAAAGGCGTTTCAAAGTACACCAAGGAATCTTTGGTTCTGAAGTATCAGGTGACCAGAAAAATCGAGTAACCAAAGACTTTAAAGACTTACAAATCATTGCACGAAGAAGACAATTCTTACTGCGATTCGGGCCGCAGTAAGCCCAATGGCGCAGTAAACTAGCGCAGTTGATGGTGCAGTAGGCTTTACTGCCGCCATGGCCTCAGTAAGGTCGCGGTAAGTCACTTTTTAGGGTTTCTTCGCCCGCCGCATCCTTCATTTTTTCTATCTTCTTCCATCTTCTCCTCCTTCATCTTCTCCTTCATCTTCATCTCGAACTTCTTCTTCTTCTTTCACTTTATGTCTTCTCTCTCCGATCTTCTTCTTCCATCTTCTTCTTCTTCTTTTCTCTTCCATCTTCTTCTTCTTCTTTTCTCATCCTTCTTCTTCTTTTCTCATCCTTCTTCTTCTTCTTCTTCTTCTCTTCTTCTTCTTCTTCTTCGCTGTCGACGCCGCCGCTCCCACCTCAGCACCACCGCTCTATTGACGTCACTTTCTCACTCTCACGACCGCCGCTTGCTCACCACCACCACCACCACCACTGATTTCTGGGTTGGTGGATCAATCCGGATGAATAAATTCATCCGGATTAATCCACTTTTTAATTAATGAATTTGTTTACTACGGCCATGGCCGGAGTAAGACCGTAGTAAGTACTGCGAGCGCTACCGCAGTGAAGCTTTTACTGTGCCATTATTTACTGCAGGAAACACTGCGGCCTCTCCCGCAGTAGCTACTACGAGTTTGGCCATAGTAACTCATGTTCTCTCTACGTAGTGAATGGCAGTCGGAAGAAGAATACAACTCATTAGAGATGTGTAGGTATGGCATGCACCACTGATTTGATAAGAGTAATACGTCCAGCTTGCGAGAGAGTAGTCGCCTTCCAAGCGAAAAGACGGTCAAAGACTCGCTGGACTAAGAAATCAAGTTGTGCAACATTTCGCCGACCTAGAAACCAGGGAAATCTCAAATACTTGTCCTCTATCTGACACCGGTTAACTCCCAACACCTGCTTAAGAGCCAACCGCCTCTCAAAGGCTATAGAAGGACTAAAGAACACATACGACTTATGCATGTTCACCTACTAACCGGATGCACTCTCATACACATGTAGCAAGTCGAGTAAATGTTGTGCAGCTCCTGGCATGTCTCGGAAGAAAAGTAAAGAATCATCTGCAAAGAGAAGATAGGTCACAGAAGGGCTACCTGTAGCTAGGGGTGTAAGTCGGGTCAACCCGACGAACCCGACTCCGAAATTTTGAACTACCTATATACAAATCCGAACCCAACCCATATAGATTTTTGGTTCGGATCAACCCAAACCCAAAATTCTCGGGTTCGGGTCGGGTTGACCCATGTAACCCGAACTCATGTTTTCCCAACATTTAAAAAAAGAGAATAAATTTATTCAGGTCAACCCGAACCTAAATTCTTATACCCTTGCATGCTGGACCAAAACCGACCCAAACTTTTTTTTCGGATCAGGTCAGGTTTAAGGTGGTAATCCGACCTTCATGGTTCAAGTTTTTTCTCTTCAGAGAAAAAGACTCAGATTCATGGTTTTAAAATTTTGATTGTAATTCCTATCATTATAGAGAGGAAACTTGAGTTAAGGCTTAGTAAATGACCAATGTGGACAAATAGTTAAAGCCTTAAGAATACCTCTTGGACAGAGAACTTTATTCAAATAAGTGTGGAGCCTCTTTATCTAGCATCAAACATCAATGTGGGACATTGTGTGGTTTACTCTTTCTTATCTTGCTATCAGTTTTCATCCCACATTGTTGGTGGAAAGATAGACCTAAGGCTTGTCTTTATATATTTCTAAGGTTTCAGGCTTCCACATCATTTGTCTTTCTTTCTAGGCCATGCCTTATATGCTCTCACCCTACATTATTAGTTGATGAGAGAAATGCAAAGGTTAAGTCTGGTTAATACTCCCATGGTCCATACAAACTTCAAAGCTTGAACTATGTAAAAAGTATGTCTTGTAATTTTAATCTTTATCCCACATTGATGGTAGATAAAAGAGGAACAAGAGTTAAGTATTTAATTTTCTCCTTTCATCCCACATTGGATGTCTACAAAGGCTTGATGCCCCCCAAGCATGTATAAAAACATGCATTATGAGTCTCTACCTTAGTTAGCTAAAGAAATTATAGCAAGTGAAGAGTTAAAATGTCTTTATTTACATAGTATAAATATTTATAGCAAGTGAACCCGACCCAAACCCGAAATTTGGGCTAAAAGTCGGGTTCGGGTCGGGTTCAGGCCACCCAAGGGTGTTTTCGCCCTTCACCCGACCCTAACCTGACAATTTCGGGTCGGGTGAAGGGTCGCGGGTTGAACTTACACCCTTACCTGTAGCGATGGACACTCCTGGTATATGACCCATTGCCTAAGCTTGATGAAATCTTAAGAAAACATATTAAATGGGATTAAATATTCTAATCGGAGGAATGTTAAATATAGGACGATTCCCATGATGGTGACCTCCAGGGTTTATAGTTCTGCTTTCCGCCGTCGTCCCTGATCATTGCCTCTAGTCACCGGCATCAGCCTCCTTCTCTTGTAGCTTCGATTGGGCTCCTTCTGAGCGTCGCCTTCTTGGCTTTCCAAGCCCTGACGTCCTCCACGTTTTCCAGATCCGTGGATGTCCAGGCATCGACGTCCTGCCTCGTCGGACAGCGGGGATGCGGTCCCCTCGATCTCGTCTTTTTGTCAAGCTTCCACCAAGCCCTCCGGTGTCTGGGCTCCGGTGGCCGGCAAGTTCGTTTACCCCGATCGATTGGCCACTCTGGGCTATATCTGAGGCCTGAATCAGACCCCTCCCTGGACCGGCGAACCTTAGCTGGGGTGGGAGCTTGGTCGTAAGTATCGATGACCCAAAAACTTGTTTCGTTACTGAAGATGGTGGTTAATCCATGAGGAATGATGATGTGTATGGCGGGTACATGATTGGATGTTTGGTACGGGGAGACGGACATTGAGGGTGCGACTGATGTGTCAACAAGGCGGAGAGTTGTCTCGCCCTTGGCTTCGGGTGGACATGGTCTTGGATCTTCCCCGTTCGTTGGTACCCGAGACATAAGTGTCAAATTGATCCCAATTGGTTTGATTTGGTTGATGGACTTTTGGTTGTGGGTGCTTCTGTGGTTCTTTACTGCAGCTGGTTAGAGATACCAATGAGCTCTGTGAATGGTACCTTTGCAAGGTTGAGACATCGCCTAACTCCCCATTTGGTTTGGAGCTTACTGGATGTGTGTGTTTGCTTTGATGATATTGCGAGTGGGTACCTTTCTTTAAAAATCCCTAGTAGGATTACTGCAGTTCATTGGTTCATTTATCTGGTGAAGGTGTGTCCTCGGTGCGTGGTCTGGCCTTCTGACTTCGTCCTGAATAGCTGGTTGTGTAATACTGTCCCCTTTAGGGGATGGCTTTACTTTCATTTATTTTTCATGTTGTTCAGTTAGTTCAATTTACTTCTTATGTTCTAGTACTGCATTACTTTTGGTTTCTCTAAGTGTGGCTTTCACTCTGGCCGTAGTTGTTAACATCTAGTCTATATTATGCTTGCTTAGATTTCTCAGGACCCGGTCCCTACTTGTTAGGCTATTATCAGTAGTAGCCGTTTCACATTGAAGGAAAGCCATTAACTTCAAAAAAAATAGAAAACATATCAAATTGTTGGTTTTTATTCCAATGTGGATACAAAAATGTAATTAGAGTTGAGGACCCACATACATATATATATATATATATATATATTCCTTTCATCCCATAAAATATAAGAAAACATTACATTTGGGAACAAATATTTTAATTAATTGTAGCATTTTAAAAATAAATTTTTAATAATAGAGATTAAACATTACAAAGTGCATGTAATAATTAATTTATTCTATATTATTTATTGATGAAAAAATATCAAAACATATATTTATAAAGTAAAATAATCAAATTTTAGTTGTAAACAAAAGTTTCAAATTTATAATTTGAATTGATATAGAAATAAAATCACAGATTAAATACTGATGATAAACAAGTGTTGTATCACTTTGGGGAATGAAGGAGTATGAATATTCAAAAGACTAAAAAGTAAAGTTAAAGAAATCTTAAACTCTTTTTTATTGTTGAAGAAAATGTCAATACATCTACTCAAATTTGCACAAACTCTTTGACCTCATGATAAATTGAAGCATAAAGTTAATTTTCAAGAAAAATAACTATACACTTAATCATACTATATGAGTGTGAAAGAAATTAAATTAGCTTAAAAAAAAGCTTCATTCGAGTTTTTCACAATTAAATCACTTATAAATAAATTCTAAATAAAAATAAAACAGAATAAGTACTCATACCCACATGCACATGTACCAAAAAAAAAATTGACTCGAGTTTTACACGTGTTCTAAGTTTTCGCATCCTATCAAAAGCTTAACTATCTTAAAGAATGAAAATATAAGAAATGTAAAATCTTTTTAGAAAACTTCAAGAAAAGAGTCCTTTCTTAAGATCCTTGTAGCAACTTTTTTTTTATCAAATCCAATTCACTTTATAAAGATAATTAAGAAAAAGATACATATACATGCATTTATTGCACAAAGAAAAAATACTTATATATATATATATATATATATATATATATGTGTGTGTATAGGTTTATGAAATAAGAAACATTTGATATGATGAACCAATAGTAAAAATGAAATAGTATATCCATAAATTTAAAAAAATGGGAATGGAAGTTGGGAAAATTTTAGGGTTGATATGAAGAAACAAATTTAGAAATGAAATATTCAATTTTAAACTGAAAGAAGAAAAAATGAAATATGTAAAAAAGATTGAAGATTTTATAAATGTGACATAAAAAATTTCAAATGAAAGATTGAATGCAAAAAAATAAATAAATAACGAAGAGAGATAAATTTAACGCAAAAAAAACTAAGAAGCAAATTTGAAGATTGATAATAAAAAAAAGACATAAACCCAATTTGTTGAGAAAAATGATTATCTATAATTGAAAACTTATCCACCATTATTAGATCAAAAGTGTGTAGCACAAATGAGATGTACAACTACTAAACCCAATTAAAACTCAACAATGAATAATAGCAATCTCTTACAATTGTATAGATGTATTTGGCTTTCAACTAGAACTCTATAAAACACTATTTAATACTCCCTCCTTCTTCAAATAAATAGATCGTATTTTTTTTTGGATGTCTCAAAAGATTAGTACATTTATCTTTTTAGAAACTTAGTTCAGTTATTTTACTTAATTACCTCTAAATTTTAATATGTATCCTCCAAATTAAAACCACAGAATATTTTTTTTATCAAAATTTTTCCTTTTTATCATTTTTTAATAAACCAAACCGAGTTCGAATTCAAGAAAATGGAATAAGAGATCAAGAGCTGGATTCATCATATAAATAACTAGAAAGTACGAGATCAGTATCTAAAGGTTCGGACCATAGTCAAAGAGCAGAAGCGAAGAAAAAGGCAAATCTAGGGCAAAATCGTCCGACTACCTTCCCAGTAGCAAAACAGAATAAGACGATGCGAGCTGGGGCCGGCCTGGCCGGGCTACAGTTTCTGCTACCAAACCACCTTCGCTGCTATAAATACGCTTGAGGAGCTCGCTCCTCAGCAATGGCGGTCCACCAACCGCCTGAGAGGCGATTCCGAAGATTCGAATCGCTCGTCTGCGGCGGCGACGAGGCGGAGCAGCTTTCCACGCACAGCAGCCACTACAGCCTCTCCACCGCAATCCTTCCCTCTCTCGGCGCCAGGAGCAACCGCCACGTCAAGCTCCGACGCTTCGTTCTCTCTCCTTACGATCATCGCTACCGGTGATTCACTCTACATTTTCTTCTCCCGGCCTTTTACGGATTTCCTTTTTTTCTTTTTTAACTTTGAAGCCTCCTTTTCATATCCTTGGGAACGAATAATAATTGCAATGAAAGACAACTAAATGTTATAATAGTCATTATGTTTTGTTAGTTTGTGGGATTGTCGGAGAGTGATGGCTATGAGTCGAGTCTCGTGAACCAGTCAGTTTCACAGTAAAAGACGGCCACTGTTGTCTTCTTATGTATTTTTTCCCTTCCTTACTACTAGCTATTAATTAAACAATCTTATACGTTCTTTGTTGCTATGGTGTTCTATACTTCTGGACTTGCTTGCATTAGCTTTTCCCTTTTCGCTGGTTGTTTTGTTTTTTATTTTACAAGTGGAGCGTGTTCTAGTTAGACTGTCATTACTGGTCTTACATTCTTGTCTGGCTGATTCCGTTTATCAATGGCCTGACCGAGACCTTAATTGCGTGTCCATTTGAGATTTTGAACGTAAGGAATCTAGTTAACGATTTTGATGCATGGAGGCTTGAAAATTCAACTGTTGACCCCCATGGGCTCCAATTCGAAGTTTCATATCAGTCACTGTAGTAGTCTCACTGTTCCTGGTCTTGGGACTTCAGAGAAAAGCTACTCCTTTTCTCTTTGTCTACTTTTGTTCTTTGTGGTTCTCTGTCACTGTGGTTGGGGTTGTAAGTATGCCACTGTGGAAATAATGATAATATACAGCATATACCTAGTCTAGCAGAACTAACTGATTTTTTTATGGATACAAATTGAAAGGAATAGAGGCTAAGGTTGAAATTGCACCTACAACAAATATAGTTTTCTGAAATATGAAGGGCAAAATCTGTTCTGAACCTGTCAATTTTATGTGTTTGTTGCAGAGTTTGGGAGACTTTTCTTGTTGCTCTTGTCGTCTACACAGCTTGGGTTTCACCTTTCGAATTTGGGTTCCTGGACAAACCACGTGCAGCCCTTGCCATCACTGATAATGTTGTTAATGGGTTCTTTGCCATTGACATTGTTCTCACCTTCTTTGTTGCATACCTTGAAAAAGCTACTTACCTCCTTATTGATGATCCCAAAAGTATTGCTTGGAAGTATGCGACTTCATGGCTGGCCCTAGATGTCATTTCCACAATCCCATCTGAATTTGCTCGGAAGATCTCTCCTAAACCCGTGAGGTCCTATGGCCTGTTCAATATGCTTCGCCTTTGGCGTCTCAGGAGGGTCAGTGGCCTGTTCTCCAGGTACCTTCATCATAAATGTTCCTATCATAGACATGCTTTGTTGCATTAACTTGTTTGATAAGTTTAGTGATTTTCTCTTTGCTATGAAATTTCCTCCGTTGATCAACTTTTGTTTGCGACAGATTGGAGAAAGACAAGAACTTCAACTACTTCTGGGTTCGATGTGCAAAACTCATTTGTGTGAGCACCAAGTAATTATGAAATTTTGATGTATATTTAAGGGTTGGTAACTGATAATATAAGCACTTCCAATTCAGGTTACCCTTTTTGCTGTTCATTGTGCTGGATGCTTCTATTATCTCATTGCTGCACGTTATCATGATCCTGCAAGAACATGGATCGGATTATCCTTGGGACAGAATTTTCTTGAGACAAGCTTGTGGCTTCGGTATGTGACAGCAATTTACTGGTCAATTACTACACTAACCACTGTTGGATATGGTGATTTGCATCCTGTGAACACTGGAGAGATGATATTTGACATCTTCTACATGTTATTCAACCTTGGACTGACAGCATACCTGATTGGAAACATGACCAACTTAGTGGTCCATGGAACAAGTCGAACTAGAAAGTTTGTAAGTTAGATAAATGAATTCCATCACGTGCTATTCTTTTTTGGTGCTCATTTCTTGTGCTTACTATTAGCTTACTGATCTCATATTTTTACATTTTTGTCTGATATACAGAGAGACACCATTCAAGCTGCCTCAAGTTTTGCTCAGAGGAACCAACTGCCTCCACGACTACAAGATCAGATGCTTGCACATTTGTGTTTAAAGTACAGGACAGACTCAGAAGGGCTGCAGCAACAAGAGACTCTCGATTCCCTCCCTAAAGCTATTCGCTCAAGCATTTCGCATTACCTCTTCTACTCTCTAGTGGACAAGGTCTACCTCTTTCGTGGGGTCTCAGATGACTTACTCTTCCAGCTGGTAATTTAGTTATGGCACACTCAAATTTTTAACTGACTGTTAACATTTTAAATCCTACATCCACTGTATTAAATTTATTAACTCCTTTGCTTTTTATTTTTTTTCCCCCTTTCCCCTCAAATCTTGAAGGTTTCAGAAATGAAAGCTGAATATTTTCCTCCAAAAGAAGATGTGATACTGCAGAATGAAGCCCCAACAGATTTCTACATCCTTGTCACTGGTGCAGTGGTACTCATCTGTTCTTGTGTTACTGCACAATATCTTATCACCACTTTCATATTCCAGGTCTAGCATGTCTCTCTACATGACAATTTTGCAGCTAAAATCTATCTGCTTTGGTTATTTACTGGTGAAGTGAAAAAATCTTTGTATATCATAGATTCTAACCCTCTCTTATCTCATAGGATTTACTGGTTCTGAAGAATGGAGTTGAGCAGGCAAGTTTGTTCTTTCGCAGACTCTTAACCTTTTATGAACTGATCTTATTGAACAACAGTGTAAATAAAGTTAAAATGTATCCAGGTTATTGGAGAAGCAATGACAGGAGATCTTTGTGGAGAGATAGGAGTCCTTTGTTACAGGCCACAACTTTTCACTGTTCGGAAACAAAAAGGGCTTTCATAAGAGTTCTTCATGTATTTCTCAAGCACATTTAGGTACGATATGTAATAGTCTTGCTAGGTTAAGCTGTTTTCCATAGTACATGTGAGATAAAACAATATATACTAATCTTGCTAGGCTAAGTTAATTGCATGGTACATGTGGGATATATATCAATAAGCATGCACATTTCTCTTGTACGAGAATTGATGGTATACAATATTTAATACTGCTAATAGCGATTGAGTAATGTAATCATGATCCTTGTTATTGATGATCTCGGTAGTGAAATATCATAATCCTCAGTACGAATTTCATGATTACAGTAGCAGTTTCATGATTAATTCGGAAAAAAACATATCGACACCTAAACGGATTTCGAAAAAAGTATCAAAATATATGACATGATTATCTTTTTCTTCATCTTTTCTTTCTCTTTTCAATAGACTAATTGTTTGTAATTTTTCATCAAGAAATAAAAATATATACATTTTTTATAAAGAAATTGGAAAAGGAAAATGATATTGTTGTAAGTAAACTGAAACTCAGCACATTATAAGGGCCAATTGAATCCTAACCTCGTCAAGAGTAATATAATTATGCGTATAGTTAGCTAGCTCCAGGGGGTTCACATATGTGATATGTCTCGATTACCTTAGTTATATCGAAAGGAGACCAAGTCAAGATTGTCAAGAATTTAATATAGCTCCGGTAACAATAAAGTACTGTATGGCTCGCTCTAGGTCGCACGATTTTTAAAATAAACAACAGAATAGAGGTCGGTTCACAAACCAAACGACCGAACACGACCGATATTAATTGCCTCCTAAGTCCTGCATAGCAGTTTCCTTCATTTGTTCCTAGCAATTCTCCAACAAATCCGCTGAATATGATCTATACTCTCGTCCTATAAATATATATATTACTCCTTCAGAAACGAAGCCATGATCATCCACTGCGATCTAGCTCGTACTACTATATATATAGCCAATATCTGTTTTATATATACCTAGCACAGAAATATTAATGGCGATGAAGCAGACGATAATTAATGGTAAATTGTTATCAGTTATCAGAAGACGCGGGATCGCAGCTCAGGCTGCACCCACCGCCGCCGGACGACGCCGTCGTCCTCTCATGGTTCGTAGCTACTCATGGGAAGAGAAGTTCAAAGTGAGGGTGGCGCGGTTGAAGAGAGGGATGAAGGAGATAAGCAAGGACCAGGAATTGATCGGGATGCAGCAGAGGGTAACGAGGACAAAGATTGAGAATCTTCGTGACAAATGCGCTCAAATCCGGCAGGAATCTGAACACATCTTCAAGAAACAGGCTTCAAACCAGCTCCTGCTCCAACTCATGTTCAAGATCCTTCGAGCTCGCGACAATGGCGATTCTGTTGAAGCTGCCACCGCCACAGCCGCACTACGGTATTATTAATTAACACTCCTTTATACACTCGATTACTATATATTTTAGTTGATTTAGACATTTAGTATAAGTTAATTACCTCATTACGGCCGGTAAGCATATCATTAATTAATATTGGTGTACATATATATTTGCAGGGAAGTGAGGGCTAAGATGAAGAGTGGTGAAGATATTAATTAAGCCAAGCATGCATGGACCATGCACGTAATTGAGTAGCCAGGCCAGATCGATGAACAATAATTAAAGATTTGCATGGAGAAGAATAGTATTTTTTAAAGACTGTTTTCATTAATTTGGTGCATGTGTTAATTTCTATGGGTTTATATCTATTATTATATATTACTCCCTACATGTGAATGTGATGAGTGCTATATCTATTGTATTAATTTCTAGAATTTGCGTGTACGTACGTTGTGTGAATTGGCTGGGTTAACCGCCATCTGTTCTTGCATCTCAAGTTTTTGACCCGGCATTGATAAAGTCGTATTAGTACTCTTAATTAATTAATGGATTCTTTTTTTATCAGATGCGGTCGTGTATGTATACACAAATTAAAACTGAAACATACTTAATTAATAGAGTACCTTTCATGCATTTCACTGCCTGATTAAAGATAATTAATAGGCAGTGACAAACCAAAACCCTAGCCGCAGCTGCCTTCTCCCCTTCGATTTTTTTTCTTCTTCTTCATCTATACTCTTCTTTCTTCCTAATCTTGAATCAAAACGAGCCATGCAGTTGCGATTCTCGCTATGCTAGGGTTTTTTAAATTTTTGTTGCGGACGCACTAAGCGAGTCTGTCAAAGTTCTCTGAAGCTTGCCTCCCTCGCCGCATCAGACCTTCCCACCCACCCCACCGATGGACTCCCTTGACTCCTTCCTCGCAGGCCTCGACCTCTCGATAGAGGAAGAAGTCGCTACGATCAACCCCTCCACTGCTATCAGCCCACTTGATCCGACTATATATAGTAGCAAAAATCCTCTTCGCCCGGCCCAATTCGCGCTGACCTCCTCGACACAGAGATGTGCACGGCGTGGAGAGACGACGTCAAATTTATGGTCATGCTTCCTCCATCTGAGCATGATCCAATATTTTCATCTTTATGAGTCTAGTCGCGGACCAAAATTTGGTGGGGCTGGGAGAAATCTTACCCCACCTAGAGCAATGAGCTCCCAACCATGGTGCTGCCAGGTTCTGAGAACCGTCTGGCACTTGCATGGTGAGGGGACATATTGCTCCACGAAAGGTCAACACTGCAATGGCTCCCTTCAGATCACCAATTTTGGTCTTTTATTCCCCTATTTTTGTTCTTATTAGACTCAGACAGCTCTTTATTTTTGTATACTTTTGACCGGGTTGTGACCTTTTTCTCTTTCGTTATTTTCGATAGTGTTTTTCCCTCATTCATTGCTTTGTGACCTATTTTGATTAATCTTAATGGTTTCTTCCCGTTCAAAAAAAAATATCAGGCACGGTTCATCTTTATAAACAAAGCGTTCTTGAAAAGTTCTCTGAATATTTTATTCCAAATGATTGCATACCTCGATGAAAAATTACAATAAATTGAAACTTGAATAACACTACATACATAATGACAATTCGATAAACATGTCGCTACCAAGTTCCATACCCTAGTCACTCTTCCCATCTAGATATCTAATTTCAAATTCCATCTTCTGTTCCTCTTCCTCTCTCTCTCTCTCTCTCATAGTTCCCTCTCCCTCTCCTTCATTGTCATTGATCAACGCCGCACTAGTCACTACTGATCAATATATTTTTATATATGCTGATGTTTTAGGGATTAGGTTCCACTTTCTAGAGACTATAAGATTATACTCTTCGATATACATTAGGATGGTCATCTTGTTCTTCAGCTTTTGGTTCATGGTCCATGTAAGGTGTTAACCGATACTTATAATAAAACTAGGTCTTCTAGCCCCAACTTTGCATGGTGAAAAAATTACAAAATGTAATGGAAACTTTAAAATATATCCTAACAAAAAATGTATAATTTGAATGACTAATTAATAATAAAGTTCAAGAAATCTTAAACTTCTTGTAATTGTTGAGGGAAAATTCAATAGCATCACTCTAAGTTTGAAACAACTTTTTTGATCTCCTAAGTTAAAGCAAATAATTTTGAAAGAAATATAACAATACAGTTGAATCATGTCATAAGTCCGAAATTATATTAGTTTATAAAAATACAATTAAATCATGTGATTCATATATAAAAGTCTGAATACTAATTTATAATTCACTTATAAATGGAATTTGAATAACAATAAAAAAAATTCTCATATCGACAAAATAAACATTTTCATTCGATTCACACGTCTTTGATATAGGTTGTTTGAATTCAACACCCTATCAAAATTAGCTTAAATAATAAAATCATAAGAACCATGAAACTCATGTGTTGGAAAACATTAAAAAAATAAGATCATTTAAGCAATAAATTCTCTTAGAAAACAAAAATAAGAAAAAGATAAATACAGGAACTTTATTGCTAAAGCAAAAGCACCAAAAAAACTTTGTGCAATGAGAAACATTTGAAACGATATGAATCAATAGCCAAAATGAATATCATAATTACCTAAAATCGAAAATATGGAAATGGAACATGGAGAAAAGTCAAGGTTCAGACGTATGATGAAATAAATATTAAATTGAAAGAAGAAAATTGAAAAGGTGCAATTAAATTTTCTACAAAAAAGAATGTCAAATGAAAGATTTGACGTTAAATTGAAAATAAAAAATGAAAAAAAAAAAGATGAAACATGTAAAAATAATTTGAGGTACAAAATTTGATCAAATAAAAAGTCGACAAATAAAAGATTTCAGGAAAAATTAAAAATAGAATTTAGAAAAAAAAAAGTTGAGGTACAAAATTTGATATTTCTAAACATGTTTCTTGATTTTTTATCTCACAAATTAGTATTGAGTAAATTCCATACAGTCTCATAAAAATAATTATTGTCCTGTTTTGGTCATATTTTAAAAACTTGTCATGTTTTGGTCCTATCTAAGAGTTCACTGTCCTATTTTGGTCCTTTCCGTCCATTGATACCGTTAGTCTTGACGGATCTCTGTGAAAGTACCATTTTGCCCTCCTGATTACCTGACGTGGCGCTTACATGGACCAACTTAATCATCCTCCTCAATCTTGGGCCCAACGGCGCCACCAGCAGTCGGCGGCGGACCTCCAGTGCGTTCTTAATTAGTTTCCACCTTCTTCTTGTGTTCTTCGTCCTCTGATTTGTACTTCTCTGCCTCCTGAACTATTTTCTCGATCTCTTCTTTCGATAATCTTCCTTTATCGTTTGTGATTGTGATTTTGTTCTTCTGTCCGATGGTTTTGTCTTCCGCCGATACGTTTAGGATTCCATTTGCATCGATGACTAAGCAGACCGTGATTTAAGGGACACCTCTCGGTGCCGGCGGGATTCCGGAAAGCTCAAATTTTTCGAGCAAATTGTTTTCCCGCATCCTCGTTCGTTCTCCTTTGTAGACTTGGATCAAAACCCCAGGTTGGTTATCGGAGTATGTCGAAAAAACTTGCTCCTTTTTGGTAGGAATCATGGTGTTTCTTGGGATCAGAATGGTCATGACGCCGCCGGCGGTTTCCATGCCTAGAGATAGAGGAGTGACATCAAGGAGGAGAAGATCCTGGACCTTTTCGTTCCCTTCGCCGCTCAAGATGGCAGCTTGCACGACGGCTCCGTAAGCTACGGCTTCGTCGGGGTTGATCGATTTGCAGAGCTCTTTGCCGTTGAAGAAGTCCTAGAGCAGAGACTGGACTTTCAGAATCCGGGTCGACCCGTCGACGAGAACAATGTCGTGGATGGTGGATTTGTCCATGTTGGCGTCTCTCAGGCATTTCTCCACCGGTTCCATACATTTTCTGAACAGGTCCATGTTCAATTCTTCGAATCTCGCTCGAGTTATGGTGGAATAGAAATTGATTCCTTCATAAAGTGAGGTAATCAACATCGTCGGGAGTTATGTGGGCTTCTTTGAGGGCAGATCTGACCAAGGGAAGGACGTGGTGGAGGTGGTGGTGAGCGGTCTCGCAGGGGAGGAAGTTGTGGCCCGGCGACGTGATGTAGGTGTGGCGTGGGTTGGAGAGGATGGTTCCGTCTAAGGTCACCACACCGACGCCGATCTTGTTCGCGGAACCTTCGAAACCCAGGGCTATCATTCTTTTCGCCATTGTTGAGGAGAGAGTGCCGGCGGTCTTGAGACTGAGGGGAGGAAAAAAGAAATCAGAGTGAAGTCCACGTGAGCGCCACGTCAGGTAATCAGGAGAGCAAAATGGTACTTTCACAGAGATCCGTCAAGACTAACAGCATCAATGGACGGAAAAAACCAAAATAGGACAGTGAACCCTTAGATAGGACCAAAACAGGACGAGTTTTTAAAATAGGACCAAAACAGGACAATAATTATTTTTATGGGACTGTGTATAGAATTTACTCAATTAGTATTGGTCAATTAAAGTTACTTAGCATAAAAAGATAAATTTTGAATAAAATCCAAAGAGATATCAAAACCATTGATATAAAGATGGAGAGCAAAAACAAACTATGCAACCATCCACACTCCACTTAAATCCATCTATGAATAGTTCAACAATCCCCTACAAATATACAATAGTATATTATAATATAATGGGGTCTCTCCATGACTCAATTCATTGCAAATTAATGAGTTGGATATTTTATACACTACGTTGAGGTCACAGGCCTAACCGCGGCCTCCCCCGCGGTAGCGCCGTGGTAATTACCAAGGGAGAGGTCGCGGAAAACGGCTAGGTAAATCAGCTCGCGATAGAGGACTTTACCGCGTCCAACGCCACAGTAAACATTTTATTTAATTAAAACAAAGTGGATGAAATTCATCCTGGTTCATCCACAAAACCCAAAAATCTTCATCATCCAAACCCAGAATATCCTTCAACCTTCATCCAAATCCAAATTGTTCCCATCCTACAACAAAAACCCAGAAAACTACTAATCCAAAAAAAATTACATAAATTAACTAATAACTAGTAATTGGAAAACTGAAATAACTAATAATTAACCAAAATAATTAATTAACTCGAAATTAAAAATTAAGAAAAATATTGATACTCCACAAAAACTAAAAGAAACCCAAAATATAAAAAAACTAAGAAAAATACTAATAATCAAAAAAATGAACAAATATCAACCCAAATCTAAATAAACTTATATGAACAAATATCAACAAAAAATAATCCAAAGAGAGTGTTACCTTCAAAAAAATGATGAAGTTTCGGCGTTGGAAGAGAGAGGAAGAGGATGGAACGGCGGTGGCGGAAGAGGATGAAGCTCACCAGCGACGGTTCTCCGAAAATTGAAAAAAAAAAAAAGAACCAAAATCAAATCCGGAGCCAACTTTGAAAATGAAAATGAAAATGAAAAAAAAAAGACTACATGAATACAAAGAGATCGACGCCTCATTGGTGGAACGACCGTCCGACGGTTGCAACGAACACAAACGGCATTTGGGAGCTGTGATTCTCGAGAGGGAGAAGGAGATGGAGGGTTTCAAGTTGTAGAAGTGGGGAGGAAGGGGAAGCTTGTGGCTTTAAAGACTTTACCGCGAGTCCGCGACCTTACTTAGCACGCATGGACAGGGGCAGAGCCATGCATAGTGTGGGAGGGGCCATGGCCCACCCAAAGAATACTTAATGAGTATTATATAGTAGTATTAGTGTATTAATTTAGATAATAATGATTCTTTTTGTATTTATTATGTTTTATAAGGTCTATTCAATAAATAAATTGATAATAAATGAGCTCAATATATTGATCCGTTTAATAAAACTATCAGAATTTAACTCAATATAGTTAAATGAAACTCTTCCAATTCCCAGCCCCAAATACAAGACGGACCTTAACAACCAAGTATGACTCAATTTGGTTCAATAGTTCAAAATCCACCCAACCAACCAAGTATGACTTCCTATCTATAAACAGAGTACTCCAATAATTCAATTGAGCTTAAAAAAAATAAAAAGGTAAATGATCATAGTAGAAAAACTTAGAGACTAAGATGAAATAATTAGACTCGTGACCACAAGAAATCAAATCAAATATAAAGGAAGACTCATGCTCAGAATTCAACGATAAAGAAAATAAAGTACCAGGAACCTCAAATGATTTTTAAAAACACGAGTTTGGAATCATTTCTTTTAACGACCGTAGGAGTTCTCATTTGGACTCTCTTGAGAATAATTTGCCGTAATTACCTGTAACTTTTTGAATAAATTTATTTTAATAGTTGATATCAAACACTCAAGCCTTTAATTTCTAACTGATGCTAACATTTCAATATAACTATAGTATCTATGGCCCCATTTGTGAATAACTACTCTAATATTTTAGATATTTTTTTAATAGTTAAAATGAAATAATTATAGCTAAATGCTAAAAGTTATCGGTAAATAATTTTTTCAAATTGCAAAAATTATTTTACAAAATTGTTGTCAAATACTCTCTATATATTATCTCCCTGTGAAGAAAGCTCTACATTTGATAGGATTCTATTTGTAGCTTGACGATCGAACAATATAGGAATTTACTAGAACCGGTATTCCTCACGCAACATTCAACATTTCTACTCCCAATGTTCTTTCTACTTTCTACCTAACAAATTCTTCCGTATATCTCTTAATGATGTGCGAGTATCTAATAAAAATTAGTTAATTAAGTTTTTTTTAATGTCAATGAAATTAACCAGTTAATTTCACCAATATCCAAAATAACTTATTAATTGTACAGAGTATACTAATTCATTACCAATTCTTTTTACGTATAGGATAATGGTGTAATTACACATACACAATATATATTAGTCACATTATCTTCTTTTTTCTTACAACGGGTATGCTCCATTAAGAAGAGCAAAGCGTTACAAGCCAATCCGGAGCCGGATCGAACCAAGAAGAACTGCCAACAATTGAAAGGTCGTGAAGAGCAATTGTATGTATGTCACATTACAATACGCGGGACAAAAGTAAACAAACAAAAAGAGAATGGGGATCTCATAAAACGAGCCTTGTCAACTAAAGTACCAAAGTAAAACCTCGAGGGACTAGAGCCATCATTTAGCTCTTTAACCAAACGTCGACGAATTGCTTCACGCAAATCCCACAAAATTGCGGCGGCCTCCACATAAAGAGAATCGACAGCAGCAAACCGCGAAAGCCTAAAGAGGAAGCTTCAACCAAAGTGCCCAGACTATCGCGGACAACCATACCTGCAACAGCTAACCGAGTTTCTTTCCTGAGAGCACCATCCACATTATTCTTATTACTGCCACATGAGGAGGAGACCAGCAAGGAGGATGACGTTGAGCCATTGAAGGCGGAGTGGCCACGAAGTTGGCAGTAGACCAAGCTGTGAACCATGCCTCTATCTTCAAAGCAACGGCTGTAGGCAGCTGACATGTCCTCTCAAAGATAAAAAGATTCATGTTTTGCTAGATAAACCAAATGACAACAACCATACAAAGGAACAAAGTTGCATCCATTCGAAACAAATTCCAGAGACGAATCCACTAATTCTCAGAAGTACCATCAAAATGAGATAAATCTATACCAAGCTTACTCCAAACAAAGATGGCAAAAGGACACTTCCAAATCAAATGGAAAACAGACTCATGCTCAATAGCACAAATTGGACAGCCGGGATCAACATCAATGCCTCGAGATGGCAAGTTGTCCCTAGTAGACAAGACATTTGCACAAGCCCACCAGAGGTGTACATGTACACGTGGTGGTAGTTTTTGTTTCCACAACCACCTCAAAAAAAAAAACATCTGAGGCACACGGATCTTCATTATAACGCATAGCATAAGACAGATAATAAGCAGTCTTCACAGAAAACACACCAGAATCAACCATCCCCCAAATAAAGATGTCATGTTGTGATCGAGGACTAAGAGGAATACCTTGAATGATGGTCGCATTGTCACCCCACGGAAGCACACGGGCGATTACGATGCTTATAAACACCGTAGCCGCAATCAGTTGGGGTAATAGATCACACACAAAGCAAATTAGACAAGTGGGCCCTGTGGGCCTCACAAGGTATGTGGGCCCCGCGGTTCATATTAAGCTTCTTACTCGAATGTTTCCACACAAATCATGTATCACGCACATATGCTTACACACATACACATACATGTGATTTCGACAAAAATCCCGAAACCGGTGTGGGCCCCATGGGGCGGTTTACACCTTTTCGGACGTACAAGTCCCAAAACTGATAAAAACATACATTCCACACTCAGAATCACAAACATGCACATAATCTGCCCAGAATGCTTCCCAGCAGAAAATCCAACACAAATCTGACTTTTGACGAAAACCCGGATTTTACTAATTCTACATGCATGCATGTCATCTACAATATACAGAGCCACAAAATGTTACTGGAATACACACGGAACGTACGAGGTGGCGACGCTACCAGGTCCAGCCAAAGCCCTCGACGTGCGGATACTGCTGCTGCTACACACATACGAAAGTTTAACCGTTAGAATCATGGTGCACAATCAAATAATCTGAAACCCAGAACTAAATACCACACACTGAACCGCCACTGATCAGAACACACATATCAGTAGTCTCAGTCACACATGACCACACACACACAACGGATATCACAACAAAAATCGAACACAATCGATCACATACCATACATCGGTATGACCGATCACATCAATCACACACACGGCAGACCTTACCCCTTTATCCACACAAACCGAATCACAAACCGATCGGAACACGTACACAAACGTACCTATAATTTCAAACACAAAAGCAACCACCGACTATACTCGGTGGGGGTGCGGTCGTACTCTGAAATAGATAAGATAAGAGGGTAAGTCCTCGAAAGAACTTAGTAAGTGCGGTATAAGCATGGTGTAATTTGTCGCACAAGAAACACGCAACCAAAGAGAAACGCAGATATTCAAGAATATACATGCAAACACATGCTCAATCAATGCAAATTCAACCATATGCAATGCAAGTCAAACAATGGATTATGATGTAATTATGCACAATGACGGTCTTTCCGGCCTTAGCCGAGGCACACATATAATTACACACAAGAGCATGGCTCGGGGTCGCGATCCCCACCGTCATATCACACTTACACCATTTAGGTGTAGATCACACTTACACCATTTCGGTGTAGATCACACTTACACCATTTCGGTGTAGATCACACTTACACCATTTCGGTGTAGATCACACTTACACCATTTAGGTGTAGATACACATCCCACTTCTTTGCTCCCGTAACTGCAAACCAATGCTTATACCACGGGACTAGGTTTAGCGTCATAGGGCCACCCTCGGACTAAACTTAGCTTCAATATATATTCTGCTACGCATGCTGAATAATGCAGTACCAGAAGACACACTGAACCCTTACCTTTCACAGAATCAGAATGGAATTTCCCGATCAGCGGTCCCGGTACGGATTTCGGCAAAGTTTCGGCCGCACTTCCGACTACCTCCTGTCCACATATGATCTACAGATACAGAATACACATTCAGAATTCACAAAATTGACCCACAACAAAGGCGCCAAAAATGGGGCTCGGACAGGGAAAAACGGCTTTTCACATACGGCTTTTTCAACGAAATCTGAACCGTACAAAATGTATAACTCTCAGCTCGATCAATAATATATCCTTACCTTAGTCAAATCAGGCTGAAGTTGAGTTTCTATTGAAATTTCAAAACAATATTGGCAGCACTTCTGCAAAGATTCAGCTCATACTCCTGACACAAAAGACGTAATAGAAGGTGCAAGGAACGCTTAGGAACCATAAAATTAACCATAGGAGAATTTCCATAAATGTGGAGCAATTTTCAGAAGCTCACGGTTTCCAACCGGAGCCACAATCACAAAAACCGATTTATAAGGAGTTAATTATTTCTCCTAAGGATCGATTTACCCAACTGACCTTCAAGATTTTGGTGAGAAATTGAGAAATCCCAAAATGCTCCTTTAAGCTCTCGGTGATGGCAGAGAGGAAGAAAGATGAATTCGTTTAGCTTGGCTTCTGATGCGTTTCTTTCTATTACTATATATATATATATATATATATATATATATATATATATATATATATATATATATATATATATTATAATATTACTAACACGTTTACACACACCTCACTTTACTTTAACTTCACCGCCTCACTCCCTGCCATTTCTATCTTTTTCTTTCTTTCTTTTTTTCTTTTTCACTTTTACCCCCAAACTTTCAAAAGTTGCAATTTAGTCCAGCCCGAAAATTGCAACTTCCAAACCGTAACCCCAAACGGCACGAAATCTGAGACACATTCTCGGGACCTCATATCACACACAAAACATGCTTCACATGACCAATTATGAGTCCCGAGCCCCACAAAAAAAATCGCTAATCCTGGTAAATACGCTTAATCGCGTAATTAGCTGGAATTCGCACTGAGTGGCAATAACAGTAACGAAAACTGTACCACATCCTCGGGACTTCATATCTCACACTAATTATACTTCATATACTTAATTATAAGTCCCGAGGCACAGGAAATTCACTAATCCCAATGTTGATGCTTAATTGCGTAATTAGTGTAATCACTTAGGGTGTCGGTAACATTCCTCCCCTTAAGACCCTTGGTCCTCCAAGGCCGTCTTAAGTCTCTAATATTCATTTGGGTAGCACTCCATCACATCTGCTCAACCTCCCGGGTTGCCTCACGCTCGGAATGATGGGACCACCGAACTCGGATCATCAAGGCAATCTTACTCGAAATGCCGCACATTTTATCCCGGAATAGTCCTGGTGACTCTGCACGACAAATCCATCTTTAGCTGTACAACCCCAACCGCAATTGTCTCGATTTGGATCTAAGATGCATTTCTTCAATATACTCACATGAAACCTATTTTGCATCAAGTTGACATACTCGGTGGCAAAACTAGCCTGTAGGCTATCTTGCCCACTCACTCTGGAATCTTATAAGCACCCAAATCAACTCTATCGGAAGCCTCTACCCAGCAATGCGGCGTCACACAATGTCGGCTATATAAAGCCTCATAAGGTGTCATACTGATAGTACTCTGATAACTGTTATTATAAGAAAACCCTACCAGAGGCAAGTACTGATCTCACTCACCGACAAAATCTAGTGCACAACTGCGTAGCACATACTTGGGAATTTAAATTACTCGCTCTGACTGCCCATCGATTTGAAGATGATATATCATATTCAAATGGAATCGTGTCCAAAGTCCTACGAAAAGCACTTGAGTAACCGCGTCGTAAATCGTGGATCTCGATCGAGATACAATGGAGTTTAAAACTCCATGCAATCACACCTGCCTCACGGATATTCAATCGAGCTAACCTTTTCCAGGAATCGGAAATTCTCATAGACAGTAAGCACACTTTGTTAGTCGGTCCATAATAACCTTGAGATATTCTCACGATGTAATCGTATCTTTGGCAATCTGGTCAGAAAGTCCACCATGTTGTTACCTCACTTCCTGGTCAGAATATGCAATGTCTGTAACGTCCCCGCTGATCTCTGATACTCAGTCTTCACTCTCTGACACATGGCACACCTAGAGACATAGGTACCAATGTCCCTTCACATGTTCGACACATTCTGGGTGCACACTCGGTCTGCTCGCGTGAGCCTCTTCAGAATCTCGTCTCGAAGTGTCGAGACATTCGACACTTCCAGTCGATCTTTGAAATACAAAAGACCCTGCTCGAACTGAAAAGATGAATGCAGTGATCTCTTTGTCTCTACAGATAGCTTCTTCAATTCAGAGTCACTCCTCTGCACATCCCGTACTCTCTTTAGTCACTCAGACTGGATAATCAAGATATATAGTTGCGCGTGCTTCACTGCTCCCACTTGTGCTATAGGCACATCAGATCACTCTCCTCATCCATGGTCACATCCTTATGTCGGGTCTCTCCCTCAAATCCCTATACACCGGAGAGCTATCATCTGTCACAAGGTGTGGCTTATTACACCTCACAATACTCATATCCAAATCCCGATCTAGAAGCATCTGTGTAAGTCACCTATGACCCACTCGAATCTGGTAGTATTAAAATAGGTGAGTTAGTTAGCGTATTCTTTAACTCCTGAAACTGCGCTCACAATCCTCAGAAAACAAATCTTCACCCCTTCTGAGTCGGCTGAGTAAGGGATAAAGCTGACACATAAAATCTCGGAGCAAATTCCCGATCAAAGCCCGCTAATCCGAGGAAGCTCCTGATCTCCCGCACATTCGTCGGTTGCCTTCAAACCTGCTCAATCTTAATCTTCTCCGAATGCACTAAAATACCGCTCTCACTGATGATGTGCCCAAGAAATGGCACCTCCCGAATCCAGGACTGACATATGGAGAACTTCACATACAGTTGAGGATCCAACAATGTCTGCAAAACAATCTGGAGATGATCTTGATGCCTACACTCATCCTTGGAATGTGCCAGGATATCGTCGATGAACACGATCACCACCTGATCCAGATACAGTCAAAAAGTCCGTCTCATCATATCCCTGAATGCTAGTGCGGAAAACTGTCTTCGGTATATCCTCGTTCTTCACAGTTACTGCATTCAGCTTTCGATAGTCCATTGACAATCCCATCGTTCTTCTTCACATATAACACTAGAGCATCCCACAGGGAAATGCTCAGTCAAACGAACCCCTTTCGCAAGCAACTCATCCAACTGCTTCTTGAATTCATTCATTTCTAAAATCGGCATACGGTAGGGGAAGAAACAAATGTAGGAACAGATCCTGGCTAAAGCATAATCTCAAACACAATCTCACGCTCTGGCGGCATACTCGACAAGTCTTCAGGAAATACCAGCAGAAAAATCTCGCACAGTAGATATCTAATCCCACTCACCCCTGATATTAGCTGAATTCAGACTAAAATATTCATCCTTGTCAGTCACAAATATCTTGTCCAGACTTTCTCATTCTAAACCATGCATCCCAGACACACACCCAGAAAAAGTGGTACTGAATTCGGTACTGGTACTAATGCACCGATCCCATCAGAACTCCATTGTTAAGCGTGCTTGGGCGAGAGTAGTATTGACATCGGTGACCTATCGGGAAGTCCTCATGTTGCATCCCTCTAAAACGGTTAGCTTCATAACATACTTAGATATGCATGTATCTCCATGCAATAACCCTGACGAATCCTAAGAACTCCCAGAGAAATCTTGCAGAATAGATACCTTATCAGAAGATAGCACGATTTCCCACTTTTCACTGTTACCACACCATTTCAGACTATCACATCTGAGAATAGACACTGATTTCCGATAGGTTCACATAAGAAAGACACCAGACAGAGAAGCCCAGACACAGATTCTGAGATAGAATGTATCTCTATGCAGTGTCAGATATCGATGCACTCACATCAGATAAAACAACTACTGAAAATTATTCAGAATTAGTATTCTTTCCCATACCTTTTTCACATATCCTTTTAAGCAGAAGACTGCTCTTTTTCGCAATCCAGAACACTCAATTAGATTTTTTTTTTTACGGTTGACGCGGAGAATGTGGACCTTACAATGCTTCACATCCCACAATTGTGTCATGCTCCACTCAAAGCCACTTACTGAATTCTTTCTCGGAATTTGAAAATAATTTTTGATTAAGTGATTCACAAATCCACCTCTCGGATACTTACCAATCCTCCCACATCGAGGTACTTCGGGGTGCAGTAACTCATAGCCAGATAGGCATCAAATGGCGGCACACACTCGGCCATCACATGATTTCTAATCCTTAGAATTTACCAGCATTTGGCGGAGGCCTTTACAATCCGACACCTCTCACACTTTTTTTTTTATTCTGCACGGATCACATTGGTATACATTGGTCGCGTGTATACACATTCTTTCTTTACTCCACTAGCTGGGCTCTCTAAACGGCCTTGTGATGTATGGTGGTACTTTAGAGCCATAACACTTTTTGACATCGGGACTACGTCCGCACACAATCCTTCCTTGTGAAAGATTATCAAACAGAATATGCCTGTCGGAAATCCTGAATCACATTCTCATTATACTGATCACAAAACACCTGAGAGTATCTCTCCCAGCCATATCTCAACCACTTCAGATCACACTTGTCACTTCACAGTCCAAATAATTCCAGAACAGAACAAAGAGCACACACATAATGGTTAAACACCCAGAACTAGCAAGCAGCAGTATTCCAATTGGCTCTATATATGTAAATGCAAATGCATCATGTAATAGCGCCTAACCTTAGAAAAGATAATCCAGATTACAGATCACATATGCAACTCTCGATGATGTTCCAGAACACAAATCACATAAACAACCGAATAACGGAATTCTAGACCAAATACTAAATCGATAACCACATTCGAACACATATTTGTTAGCCACTCAACCTAATGAAATCCAGAATCGAACAATAAATATACTCTGCCACATGGACAACTCCAAACAATATTCCAGAATAGAGATCCCATATGTATTACCATGCCAGAATATCAGATCAGATAACAGTCCAGATACCAGATTAGCTACCCACATCTAGAAAGCATATGCATCAACCACTCAACAGAACAAAAGACCAGAACCCAAAATTAACCATGCTCTGATACCACCTTCTGTCACCCCACGGCGGAAGCACACAGGCGATTACGATGCTTATTAACACCGTAGCCACACTCAGTTGGGGTAACAGATCACACACACATCAGACTTGACAAGTGGGCCCTGTGGGCCTCACAGGGTATGTGGGCCCCACAGTTCATATTAAGCTTCTTACTCGGAATTTTTCAACGCAAATCATGTATCACGCACATATGCTTACACACATACACATACATGTGATTTCGACAAAAATCCCAAACCCGGTGTGGGTCCCATGGGGCGGTTTACACCTTTTCGGACGTACAAGTCCCAAAACTGATAAAAACATACATTCCACACTCAGAATCACAAACATGCACATAATCTGCCCAGAATGCTTCCCAGCAGAAAATCCAACACAAATCTGACTTTTGACGAAAACCCGGATTTTACTAATTCTACATGCATGCATGTCATCTACAATATACAGAGCCACAAAATGTTCTTTGGAATACATACGGGCGTACGAGGTGGCGACGCTACAGTCCAGGCCAAAGCCCTCGGCGTGCGGATCACGCTTTACACACATACGAAAGTTTAACCGTTAGAATCATGGTGCACAATCAAATAATCTGAAACCCAGAACTAAATACCACACACTGAACCGCCACTGATCAGAACACACATATCAGTAGTCTCAGTCACACATGACCACACACACACAACGGATATCACAACAGAAATACTGAACACAACTGATCACACAGTCATACATCGGTATGACCGATCACACTGAATCACACACACGACAGACCTTACCCCTTTATCCACACAAACTGAATCACAAACTGATCGGAACACCGACACAAACGTACCTATAATTTCAAACACAAAAGCAACCACCGACTATACTCGGTGGGCTGCGGTCAGTACTCTGAAATAGATAAGATAAGAGGGTAAGTCCTCGAAAGAACTTAGTAAAGTGCGGTATAAGCATGGTGTAATTTGTCGCACAAGAAACTGCAACCAAAGAGAAACGCAGATATTCAAGAATATACATGCAAACACATGCTCAATCAATGCAAAATTCAACCAAATGCAATGCAAGTCAAACAATGGATTATGATGTAATTATGCACAATGACGGTCTTTCCGGCCTTAGCGAGGCACACATATAATTACACATAAGAGCATGGCCAGCTCTGGGTCGCGATCCCCACCGTCATATCACACTTACACCATTTAGGTGTAGATCACACTTACACCATTTCGGTGTAGATCACACTTACACCATTTCGGTGTAGATCACACTTACACCATTTCGGTGTAGATCACACTTACACCATTTAGGTGTAGATACACATCCCACTTACTGCTCCCAGAACCTGCAAACCAATGCTTATACCACGGGACTAGGTTTAGCGTCATGGGCCACCCTCGGACTAAACCTAGCTTCAATATATATTCGCTACGCATGCTGAATAATGCGGTACAGAAGACACATCAACCCTTACCTTTCACGAGAATCGAATGGAATTTCCCGATCAGCGGTCCCAGTGCAGTTTCGGCAAAGTTTCGCCGCACTTCCGACTACCTCCTGTCAACATATGATCTCTGAGATCAGAATACACATTCGAATTCACAAAATTGACCCACAACAAAGGCGCCAAAAATGGGGCTCGGACGGGGAAAAACGGCTTTTCACATACGGCTTTTCAACGAAATCTGAACCGTACAAAATGTATAACTCTCAGCTCTGATCAATAATATATCCTTACCTTCCGTCAAATCAGGCCTGAAGTTGAGTTTCTATTGAAATTTCAAAACAATATTGGCAGCACTTCTGCAAAGATTCAGCTCATACTCCTGACACAAAAGACGTAATAGAAGGTGCAAGGAACGCTTAGGAACCATAAAATTAACCATAGGAGAATTTCCATAAATGTGGAGCAATTTTCAGAAGCTCACGGTTTCCAACCGGAGCCACAATCACAAAAACCGATTTATAAGGAGTTAATTATTTCTCCTAAGGATCGATTTACCCAACTGACCTTCAAGATTTTGGTGAGAAATTGAGAAATCCCAAAATGCTCCTTTAAGCTCTCGGTGATGGCAGAGAGGAAGAAAGATGAATTCGTTTAGCTTGGCTTCTGATGCGTTTCTTTCTATTACTATATATATATATATATATATATATATATATATATATATATATATATATATATATATATAATATTACGAACACGTTTACACACACCTCACTTTACTTTAACTTCACCGCCTCACTCCCTGCCATTTCTATCTTTTTCTTTCTTTTTTTTCTCTTTTTCACTTTTACCCCCAAACTTTCAAAAGTTGCAATTTAGTCCAGCCCGAAAATTGCAACTTCCAAACCGTAACCCCAAACGGCACGAAATCTGAGACACATTCTCGGGACCTCATATCACACACAAAACATGCTTCACATGACCAATTATGAGTCCCGAGCCCCACAAAAAAAAATCGCTAATCTGGTAAATACGCTTAATCGCGTAATTAGTGGAATTATGAGTGGCAATAACGAACTAAAATCGTACCACATCCTCGGGACTTCATATCTCACACTAATTATACTTCATATACTTAATTATAAGTCCCGAGGCACAGAAATTCACAAATCCCAATTTTGATGCTTAATTGCGTAATTAGTGTAATCACTTACCTGGTGTCGGTAACACGCATCATCCGGGTAAAGCATAAGTATCTCTCATCTTTCAACTCATAGAAGCTTGGTCAATCGGATCAAATATACGAAGGTTCGCAAATTGTGATAGATGAGTAGTAAATGGCGTTGCGCGTGAACCTGGCAACCATTGGTCTTTCCAGACCAAAACATCATGACCTGTACCAATGCGCTAGAAACCTCCAATTTTGAGAACATCCCTCCCAGCCAAGATGGCAGTCCAAACCGGAGAAGGTTGTGCATGAACAGGTGTTTGCAAAAAGGATCTGGTAGGAAAGTATTTCCCACGAAACACGCGCGCAACAAAACTGTCCGACTTAGTGACAAATCTCCAACCCTGCTTTGCCAACATTGCTCTATTAAAAGCAGGGATATCACGAAAACCCATACCACCAGCACCTTTAAACTAGCAAAGGCATTTCAAAGTACAACAAGGAATCTTTGGTTCTGAAGTATCAGGTGACCAGAAAAAGCGAGTAACCAAAGACTTTAAAGACTTACAAATCATTGCACGAAGAAGATAATTCTTCCGCGATTCGGCATGATAGCCCAATGGCGCAGTAAACTAGCGCAGTTGATGGTGCAGTAGGCTTTACTGCGGCCATGGCCACAGTAAGGTCGCGGTAAGTCACTTTTTAGGGTTTCTTCGCCCGCCGCATCCTTCATTTTTTCTATCTTCTTCCATCTACTCCTCCTTCATCTTCTCCTTCATCTTCATCTCGAGCTTCTTCTTCTTCTTCTTTCACTTTATGTCTTCTCTCTCCGATCTTCTTCTTCCATCTTCTTCTTCTTCTTCTTCTTCTTCTTTTCTCATCCTTCATCATCATCATCATCATCATCATCATCATCTTCTTCTTCTTCTTCTTCTTCTTCTTCGCTGTCGACGCCGCCGCTCCCACCTCAGCACCACCGCTCTATTGACGTCACTTTCTCACTCTCACGACCGCCGCTTGCTCACCACCACCACCACTGATTTCTGGGTTGGTGGATCAATCCGGATGAATAAATTCATCCGGATTAATCCACTTTTTAATTAATGAATTTGTTTACTACGGCCATGGCCGGAGTAAGACCGTAGTAAGTACTGCGAGCGCTACCGCAGTGAAGCTTTTACTGTGCCATTATTTACTGCAGGAAACACTGCGGCCTCTCCCGCAGTAGCTACTACGAGTTTGGCCATAGTAACTCATGTTCTCTCTACGTAGTGAATGGCAGTCGGAAGAAGAATACAACTCATTAGAGATGTGTAGGTATGGCATGCACCACTGATTTGATAAGAGTAATACGTCCAGCTTGCGAGAGAGTAGTCGCCTTCCAAGCGGAAAGACGCTCAAAGACTCACTGGACTAAGAAATCAAGTTGTGCAACATTTCACCGACCTAGAAACTAGGGAAATCTCAAATACTTGTCCTCTATCAGACACCGGTTAACTCCCAACACCTGCTTAAGAGCCAACCGCCTCTCAAAGGCTATAGAAGGACTAAAGAACACAGACGACTTATGCATGTTCACCTACTAACCGGATGCACTCTCATACACATGTAGCAAGTCGAGTAAATGTTGTGCAGCTCCTGGCATGTCTCGGAAGAAAAGTAAAGAATCATCTGCAAAGAGAAGATAGGTCACAGAAGGGCTACCTGTAGCTAGGGGTGTAAGTCGGGTCAACCCGACGAATTTCAGGTCGGGTTGGCCCGACTCCGAAATTTTGAACTACCTATATACATATCCGAACCCAACCCATATAGATTTTTGTTCGGATCAACCCAAACCCGAAATTCTCTGGTTCGGGTCGGGTTGACCCATGTAACCCGAACTCATGTTTTCCCAACATTTTAAAAAAAGAGAATAAATTTATTCAGGTCAACCCGAACCTAAATTCTTATACCCTTGCATGCTGGACCAAAATCGACCCAAACTTTTTTTTTCGGATCAGGTCAGGTTTAAGGTGGTAATCCGACCTTCATGGTTCAAGTTTTTTCTCTTCGGAGAAAAAGACTTAGATTCATGGTTTTAAAATTTTGATTGTAATTTCTATCATTATAGAGAGGAAACTTGAGTTAAGGCTTAGTAAATGACCAATGTGGGACAAATAGTTAAAGCCTTAAGAATACCTCTTGGATAGAGAACTTTATTCAAATAAGTGTGGAGCCTCTTTATCTAGCATCAAACATCAATGTGGGACATTGTTTGGTTCACTCTATCTTATCTTGCTATCAATTTTCATCCCACATTGTTGGTGGAAAGATAGACCTAAGGCTTGTCTTTATATATTTCTAAGGTTTCAGGCTTCCAAATCATTTGTCTTTCTTTCTAGGCCATGCCTTATATGCTCTCACCCTACATTGTTAGTTGAGGAGAGAAATGCAAGGGTTGAGTCTGGTTAATACTCTCATGGTCCATAAAAACTTCAAAGCTTGAAGTATGTAAAAAGTATGTCTTGTAATTTTAATCTTTACCCCACATTGATGGTAGATAAAAGAGGAGCAAGAGTTGAGTCTTTAATTTTCTCCTTTCATCCCACATTGGAGTCTCTACCTTAGTTAGCTAAAGAAATTATAGCAAGTGAAGAGTTAAAATGTCTTTATTTACAAAGTATAAATAATTATAGCAAGTGAACCCGACCCAAACCCAAAATTTGGGCTAAAAGTCGGGTTCGGGTCGGGTTCAGGCCACCCAAGGGTGTTTTCACCCTTCACCCCGCGGGTTGAACTTACACCCCTACCTGTAGCGATGGACACTCCTGGTATATGACCCATTGCCTAAGCTTGATGAAATCTTAAGAAAACATATTAAATGGGATTAAATATTCTAATCGGAGGAATGTTAAATATAGGACGATTCCCATGATGGTGACCTCCAGGGTTTATAGTTCTGCTTTCCGCCGTCGTCGTTGATCATTGCCTCCAGCCACCGGCATCGGCCTCCTTCTCTTGTAGCTTCGATTGGGCTCCTTCTGAGCGTCGCCTTCTTGGCTTTCCAAGCCCTGACGTCCTTCACGTTTTCCAGATCCGTGGATGTCCAGGCATCGACGTCCTGCCTCGTCGGACAGCGGGGATGCGGTCCCCTCGATCTCGTCTTTTTGTCAAGCTTCCACCAAGCCCTCCGGCATCTGGGCTCCGGTGGCCGACAAGTTTGTTTACCCCGATCGATTGGCCACTCTGGGCTATATCTGAGGCCTGAATCAGACACCTCCCTGGACCGGCGAACCTTAGCTGGGGTGGGAGCTTGGTCGTAAGTATCGATGACCCAAAAACTTGTTTCGTTACTGAAGATAGTGGTTAATCCATGAGGAATGACGATGTGTGTGGCGGGTATATGATTGGATATTTGGTACGGGGAGACGGACATTGAGGGTGCGACTGATGTGTCAACAAGGCGGAGAGTTGTCTCGCCCTTGGCTTCGGGTGGACATGGTCTTGGATCTTCCCCGTTCGTTGGTACCCGAGACATAAGTGTCAAATTGATCCCAATTGGTTTGATTTGGTTGATGGACTTTTGGTTGTGGGTGCTTCTGTGGTTCCACTGCAGCTGGTTAGAGATACCAATGAGCTTTGTGAATGGTACCTCTGCAAGGTTGAGACATCGCCTAACTCCCCATTTGGTTTGGAGCTTATTGGATGTGTGTGTTTGCTTTGACGATATTGCGAGTGGGTACCTTTTTTTAAAAATCCCTAGTAGGATTACTGCAGTTCATTGGTTCATTTCTCTAGTGAAGGTGTGTCCTCGGTGCGTGGTCTGGCCTTCTGACTCCGTCCTGAATAGCTGGTTGTCTAATACTGTCCCCTTTAGGGGATGGCTTTACTATCATTTATTTTTCATGTTGTTCAGTTAATTCAATTTACTTCTTATGTTCTAGTACTGCATTACTTTTGGTTTCTCTAGGTGTGGCTTTCACTTTGGCCGTAGTTGTTAACATCTAGTCTATATTATGCTTGCTTAGATTTCTCAGGACCCGGTCCCTACTTGTTAGGCCCGGTCCCTACTTGTTAGGCTATTATCAGTAGTAGCCGTTTCACATTGAAGGAAAGCCATTAACTTCAAAAAAAAATAGAAAAACATATTAAATTGTTGGTTTTTTTTCCAATGTGGATACAAAAATGTAATTAGAGTTGAGGACCCACACATATATATATATATATATATATATATATATATATATATTCCTTTCATCCCATAAAATATAAGAAAACATTACATTTGGGAACAAATATTTTAATTAATTGTAGCATTTTAAAAATAAATTTTTAATAATAGAGATTAAACATTACAAAGTGCATGTAATAATTAATTTATTCTATATTATTTATTGATGAAAAAATATCAAAACATATATTTATAAAGCAAACACACACTCAATTTTGCTAATAAATTTTGCACAAACTCTTTGACCTCATGATAAATTGAAGCATAAAGTTAATTTTCAAGAAAAATAACTATACACTTAATCATACTATATAAGTATGAAAGAAATTAAATTAGCTTAAAAAAAGCTTCATTCGAGTTTTTCACAATTAAATCACTTATAAATAAATTCTAAATAAAAATAAAACAGAATAAGTACTCATACCCACATGCACATGTACAAAAAAAATTGACTCGGAGTTTTACACGTGTTCTAAGTTTTCGCATCCTATCAAAAAGCTTAACTATCTTAAAGAATGAAAATATAAGAAATGTAAAATCTTTTTAGAAAACTTCAAGAAAAGAGTCCTTTCTTAAGATCCTTGTAGCAACTTTTTTTTTATCAAATCCAATTCACTTTATAAAGATAATTAAGAAAAAGATACATATACATGCATTTATTGCACAAAGAAAAAATACTTATATATATATATATGTGTGTGTATTGGTTTATGAAATAAGAAACATTTGATATGATGAACCAATAGTAAAAATGAAATAGTATATCCATAAATTAAAAAATTTGGGAATGGAAGTTGGGAAAATTTTAGGGTTGATATGAAGAAACAAATTTAGAAATGAAATATTCAATTTTAAACTGAAAGAAGAAAAAATGAAATATGTAAAAAAGATTGAAGATTTTATAAATGTGACATAAAAAATTTCAAATGAAAGATTGAATGCAAAAAAATAAATAAATAACGAAGAGAGATAAATTTAACGCAAAAAAAACTAAGAAGCAAATTTGAAGATTGATAATAAAAAAAAGACATAAACCCAATTTGTTGAGAAAAATGATTATCTATAATTGAAAACTTATCCACCATTATTAGATCAAAAGTGTGTAGCACAAATGAGATGTACAACTACTAAACCCAATTAAAACTCAACAATGAATAATAGCAATCTCTTACAATTGTATAGATGTATTTGGCTCTCAACTAGAACTCTATAAAACACTATTTAATACTCCCTCCTTCTTCAAATAAATAGATCGTATTTTTTTTGGATGTCTCAAAAAAATTAGTACATTTATCTTTTTAGAAACTTAGTTCAGTTATTTTACTTAATTACCTCTAAATTTTAATATGTATCCTCCAAATTAAAACCACAGAATATTTTTTTTATCAAAATTTTTCCTTTTTATCATTTTTTAATAAACCAAACCGAGTTCGAATTCAAGAAAATGGAATAAGAGATCAAGAGCTGGATTCATCATATAAATAACTAGAAAGTACGATCAGTATCTAAAAGGTTCGGACCATAGTCAAAAGAGCAGAAGCGAAGAAAAAGGCAAATCTAGGGCAAAATCGTCCGACTACCTTCCCAGTAGCAAAACAGAATAAGACGATGCGAGCTGGGGCCGGCCTGGCCGGGCTACAGTTTCTGCTACCAAACCACCTTCGCTGCTATAAATACGCTTGAGGAGCTCGCTCCTCAGCAATGGCGGTCCACCAACCGCCTGAGAGGCGATTCCGAAGATTCGAATCGCTCGTCTGCGGCGGCGACGAGGCGGAGCAGCTTTCCACGCACAGCAGCCACTACAGCCTCTCCACCGCAATCCTTCCCTCTCTCGGCGCCAGGAGCAACCGCCACGTCAAGCTCCGACGCTTCGTTCTCTCTCCTTACGATCATCGCTACCGGTGATTCACTCTACATTTTCTTCTCCCGGCCTTTTACGGATTTCCTTTTTTTCTTTTTTAACTTTGAAGCCTCCTTTTCATATCCTTGGGAACGATAAATAATTGCAATGAAAGACAACTAAATGTTATAATAGTCATTATGTTTTGTTAGTTTGTGGGATTGTCGGAGAGTGATGGCTATGAGTCGAGTCTCGTGAACCAGTCAGTTTCACAGTAAAAGACGGCCACTGTTGTCTTCTTATGTATTTTTTCCCTTCCTTACTACTAGCTATTAATTAAACAATCTTATACGTTCTTTGTTGCTATGGTGTTCTATACTTCTGGACTTGCTTGCATTAGCTTTTCCCTTTTCGCTGGTTGTTTTGTTTTTTGTTTTTTATTTTACAAGTGGAGCGTGTTCTAGTTAGACTGTCATTACTGGTCTTACATTCTTGTCTGGCTGATTCCGTTTATCAATGGCCTGACCGAGACCTTAATTGCGTGTCCATTTGAGATTTTGAACGTAAGGAATCTAGTTAACGATTTTGATGCATGGAGGCTTGAAAATTCAACTGTTGACCCCCATGGGCTCCAATTCGAAGTTTCATATCAGTCACTGTAGTAGTCTCACTGTTCCTGGTCTTGGGACTTCAGAGAAAAGCTACTCCTTTTCTCTTTGTCTACTTTTGTTCTTTGTGGTTCTCTGTCACTGTGGTTGGGGTTGTAAGTATGCCACTGTGGAAATAATGATAATATACAGCATATACCTAGTCTAGCAGAACTAACTGATTTTTTTATGGATACAAATTGAAAGGAATAGAGGCTAAGGTTGAAATTGCACCTACAACAAATATAGTTTTCTGAAATATGAAGGGCAAAATCTGTTCTGAACCTGTCAATTTTATGTGTTTGTTGCAGAGTTTGGGAGACTTTTCTTGTTGCTCTTGTCGTCTACACAGCTTGGGTTTCACCTTTCGAATTTGGGTTCCTGGACAAACCACGTGCAGCCCTTGCCATCACTGATAATGTTGTTAATGGGTTCTTTGCCATTGACATTGTTCTCACCTTCTTTGTTGCATACCTTGAAAAAGCTACTTACCTCCTTATTGATGATCCCAAAAGTATTGCTTGGAAGTATGCGACTTCATGGCTGGCCCTAGATGTCATTTCCACAATCCCATCTGAATTTGCTCGGAAGATCTCTCCTAAACCCGTGAGGTCCTATGGCCTGTTCAATATGCTTCGCCTTTGGCGTCTCAGGAGGGTCAGTGGCCTGTTCTCCAGGTACCTTCATCATAAATGTTCCTATCATAGACATGCTTTGTTGCATTAACTTGTTTGATAAGTTTAGTGATTTTCTCTTTGCTATGAAATTTCCTCCGTTGATCAACTTTTGTTTGCGACAGATTGGAGAAAGACAAGAACTTCAACTACTTCTGGGTTCGATGTGCAAAACTCATTTGTGTGAGCACCAAGTAATTATGAAATTTTGATGTATATTTAAGGGTTGGTAACTGATAATATAAGCACTTCCAATTCAGGTTACCCTTTTTGCTGTTCATTGTGCTGGATGCTTCTATTATCTCATTGCTGCACGTTATCATGATCCTGCAAGAACATGGATCGGATTATCCTTGGGACAGAATTTTCTTGAGACAAGCTTGTGGCTTCGGTATGTGACAGCAATTTACTGGTCAATTACTACACTAACCACTGTTGGATATGGTGATTTGCATCCTGTGAACACTGGAGAGATGATATTTGACATCTTCTACATGTTATTCAACCTTGGACTGACAGCATACCTGATTGGAAACATGACCAACTTAGTGGTCCATGGAACAAGTCGAACTAGAAAGTTTGTAAGTTAGATAAATGAATTCCATCACGTGCTATTCTTTTTTGGTGCTCATTTCTTGTGCTTACTATTAGCTTACTGATCTCATATTTTTACATTTTTGTCTGATATACAGAGAGACACCATTCAAGCTGCCTCAAGTTTTGCTCAGAGGAACCAACTGCCTCCACGACTACAAGATCAGATGCTTGCACATTTGTGTTTAAAGTACAGGACAGACTCAGAAGGGCTGCAGCAACAAGAGACTCTCGATTCCCTCCCTAAAGCTATTCGCTCGAGCATTTCGCATTACCTCTTCTACTCTCTAGTGGACAAGGTCTACCTCTTTCGTGGGGTCTCAGATGACTTACTCTTCCAGCTGGTAATTTAGTTATGGCACACTCAAATTTTTAACTGACTGTTAACATTTTAAATCCTACATCCACTGTATTAAATTTATTAACTCCTTTGCTTTTTATTTTTTTTCCCCCTTTCCCCTCAAATCTTGAAGGTTTCAGAAATGAAAGCTGAATATTTTCCTCAAAAGAAGATGTGATACTGCAGAATGAAGCCCCAACAGATTTCTACATCCTTGTCACTGGTGCAGTGGTACTCATCTGTTCTTGTGTTACTGCACAATATCTTATCACCACTTTCATATTCCAGGTCTAGCATGTCTCTCTACATGACAATTTTGCAGCTAAAATCTATCTGCTTTGGTTATTTACTGGTGAAGTGAAAAAATCTTTGTATATCATAGATTCTAACCCTCTCTTATCTCATAGGATTTACTGGTTCTGAAGAATGGAGTTGAGCAGGCAAGTTTGTTCTTTCGCAGACTCTTAACCTTTTATGAACTGATCTTATTGAACAACAGTGTAAATAAAGTTAAAATGTATCCAGGTTATTGGAGAAGCAATGACAGGAGATCTTTGTGGAGAGATAGGAGTCCTTTGTTACAGGCCACAACTTTTCACTGTTCGGACTAAGCGATTGTCCCAACTACTACGGATGAATCGCAATATATTCTTAAATATAATTCAGGCAAATGTAGGAGATGGAACCATAATTATGAACAATCTTCTTCAGGTATTTACTCTACAATACGTAAAGGAAGGTGTTTTAGCACTTAGCAGAGTTATAAATGCCATCCCAGATCTGTTAGCTTGCTATAGCTCATTCATGATTTGTTAGTGTAGCATATTTCCACTTGAAGTTTATAGCACATATTCCAAAGGCAACCAAAACCATAAGAAAGAATAAGCTTAATTTGATTACATGACGTTGCAGCATCTGAAACAGCAGAAGGACCCAATCATGGAAGGAGTACTATTGGAGACAGAGAGCATGCTGGCTCATGGGAGAATGGACTTGCCTCTTAATCTTTGCTTTGCCACACTCAGGGGTGATGATTTGTTATTGCGCCAATTGTTGAAACGGGGTCTTGATCCTAATGAGTCAGACAACAATGGGAGGACTTCTCTGGTTTGTAAAATTCATAAGCCTGGCCTCCCTTTTTACTGGTTTTGATCACTTTACAACATATTGTTTCTTATAAATGTTTTCTGCCTTTTCTGCTATTGGAAGTAGCATATAGCTGCATCAAAAGGAAGTAGGAATTGTGTGCTTGTCTTGTTAGATTATGGTGCGGATCCTAATCGCAAAGGTACCCTTCACTTACTGAGTGTTCTATTTTTTTCTATTTTCTTTTTCCTTATTTCCCTTTAATTAACACTCCAACTTTGACTTGAAAACATGTCTCTTGGATGACTGCAACATCCAGCTATATTAATTCATTTGATGCATCTCAATGGCAGATGAGGATGGAAGTGTTCCACTGTGGGAAGCAATGTTGGGTGGACATGAAAATGTGATTGAGCTTTTGCTTGAAAATGGTGCAAACATCAACACTGGGGATGTTGGTGGATTTGCCTGCATTGCTGCTGAGCAGAACAATTTAAGCCTACTAAAGCAGATTGTTGCCCATGGAGGGAAAATCTCCCAACCTGCAAACAACGGTTCCACAGCCCTTCATGTTGCTGTTTGCGAAGGCAACATAGAGATAGTCAAGTTCCTTATGGAACAAGGTGCTGATATGGACAAGGAAGACATTCATGGCTGGACCCCAAAGGAACTAGCCGAGCAACAAGGACATGAAGAAATCAAGGAATTCTTTCATTCTTTCAAAGAGAACCGGAATCAGTCAAGGGTGGAAGCACTAGCAAAGCACGAGCTTCATCACATCACAAAGTACAGCAGTGAGCCGACCATTAGACCTGCAATGCAGGAGCAACCAGCTGAGAGTTCATGCTGCGATTCTCGTCCAAGGAGAAGAAGCAACAACTTCGACAACTCACTGTTTGGGATGATGTCAAATGTTCACAACTTGGAGAGGACTTCAGTGTATCCCTTTTCTCAAAACAAGAACAGTGCAGATTCCGGAAAAAAATTACTCAGGGTGGTGATTAGTTGCCCGGGGAAGGGTGAAATCGGAGGGAAGCTCGTGTTGCTTCCAGGGACCTTCCAAGAACTGGTTGACATTGGTGCTAAGAAGTTTGGGATTGATAATACTGTTAAGATATTGAGCAAAGATGGAGCTGAAATTGAAGATATCGAAGTGATTAGGGATGGTGACCAACTAATTTTTGCTACTATTGGAGATAGTTAGATATAAGAGGCTAAGACCAAAAACCACAGGATAGGTGTCTTCATCATAAATGTAATATTCAGAAGACTGAAACTTTCTAGTTGTAGGCAATTTTCTACCATATAATAAAATATACTAGTAATATCGAGTACTTGTGTTACTATAAGGGTTAAGGAACATTTGGCCCTGTACAACTTGCCGTGATCGCGAAAAAATTCTCTTTTGATTTTGCTACTTCAAAATTTAATATTTGACTAGAATTTTAGTAAAGATAAAAAATTTTAAAAATTTATATTTAAAAAATTTATATTTCAAATTATGATATATATATATATATATGAATTATTTAATTTTCATTGTTTAAAAATTCATGGAAAAATAATCTTCAAATTCCTTTCCATGAGAAGTGATAAGAGCAATAGACACATGTTGTATGGTGTTCTGATATTTACCTTTTGGATGCAAGCCATCAAGACAACAGCTTTTACATAACATATGATCACATAAAGATGTGCGCAAAAACCAGTATGACTAAAAAGATGATATATGGACCATCCTTTAGAAACAATAAAAAGAAAGCAAAATCTTATTGGGTTTTTTAGGTCATATTCTATGTGCTGTATAACACCACCTGAGAACCCAGATGAAGGATTGGAAGACAACCTTCTCCTCCATTCTCACTCTATACAGAAGAAGAGCCTAACATGAGACCACTCCCACCCACCAACTCTACAATAGTTTCATCATCTTCAACCGTTCTTCATGCTCGGGATCCAGTTTCGGTTGTGTGTAGGAACCATGAAGGTCTTCGACGATATACTCCTGCAATCGATGTGGATATTCAGAATTAGCTTACCAACAATTTATGGATATGACTAACAAGTGAGTGTAGATCTACCTTTGTTAGTTCTCTTTTGGTAAGAATGTGGTAGTGTCTCTGCCAGATCCTCTGAATTGCCATTGTTGCAGCCAGAAAACCATAAGCGATTCCAAGAATGACAAAGATGACGACAAAAACAACCACCAATGCAAAGCATGCCTCCATTGATGCAGGAAAACAATCCAAGATGCCCCATCCATAACAGCAGTTCTGGCATCCGGCCATGCGCGGATCATTGTTATTGATAGAGGAGCAGTGTAATACGAGTCCAAAAAAGCCAAGCAACACAAAGAAGGCCAGCACCCCTGAAATAATATATTTACACAATTGACAAAAAATAGAGATCAGAAATCACAAAGAAAGCATATTCTACAGACCTCATGAATCAAACAATAATTGTAACTAAAATTTTTTGAATGAGGATACTGGCAGAATTCAGTGGAAATTGAAAAGTAAATGGCTATGCGATATGAATTACCAATGCAGTAGTAAAATGGGATTGGATGCTTTGACAATATTCGATCCCAGCCATCACTGAATGAGTTCCTGAAGGAGCCATCTTTGTCCAAGACGTAAGCAAATCCTCCGATTGCAGAAATTACCTAAAAAAATTTAACAGATAATGGGAAACCAATTCAGAACTCATGCTAGACGAAACATAAAGATGAGGGACATTGGGGTCTGCACAAACAGTAGCGACATAGCTTTTATAGTAGACAAATTCTGATGCCTCATCTTTTAATAACATGCAGTATGCAATACAATCAATCACATAACTTTACATTGGACAAAAGATTGTTCGGATAACTAGCTGTTTACAGTTTACTAGTGTCGACTCCAAAGACCTAGTTGTCGTCCAATTTGTACTAGGGGCAAAGCACAACTCAAAGTTTCAAAAACAAGCACAAAGCAGCTTTTCTTATGAAAGACAAAACAGGTACACAGCAACTTAAGAGACATGCAAAAGCCATAGAAGTGTAAAAAAAGCGATTAACAAAAGTACTGCAGATTCTTCATAAATCAACTCAATGGATGAGAGAGAAGGCTTACTGTTTGTACAGCCAAGAAGACAAGGAAGACATCTCTTGCCACAAAAAGTCTGAATTTTAACCTACGCCAAGAATTGTCCTCAAAAAGTTCAACTCGGAGGTGAAACTGTGCCTTACAGGTTGTACAATGTGAAAATGCGAACCCTTCCTATTAGGAACATGGAATATCACATTAGATGAACCATACACAAGAGTTTTCAGATCCAACTATATGGTGTGTTAATTTGAACTGAAAAGGCAACCGTGCTTACTTTGACTGATCGCCAGTGATCAAGGCAAGAGCGATGAACAAACTGCTGAGTACCTTTGCACAGGCATGGTGATATCAACTCATCATCTATAAAACTAAAAACTGTTACCAAGGGTATAATTCATCCCTATATAAAACCAGGAAGCAGAAAATAAATGAGAAGAATTGAACTAAATAAAATTGGGAAACTTAAATGAGTTCCATTGACCTTAGCATAATGTAGCATCTTGCATCCTACCCACCCAGAATGAAGAAATTAAACAACTGCATACATCAATTCAATTCTTTAGGGACTCCTACACAACACCAATAGTGCTCAACATCATATTTTGGATAAAGAATCCATCCCAGACTATCATATAGATTTTCTCAACCTCAAAATTTAACTACCAATGCTGCTGCTAAACAGTCCAATATTATCATTCCACCTCAGAAGAATGATTTGATAAATCCAAATTTCTGTTAAACATATCCTACAATTCTCCCAACATCATCGCATACTGACTAGAATTGTAAGTAAAGGAAAACGCTTTCAGCTGTCTTGGTGAAATCATAAACGGGAAAATTTGAACAACTTCACAAGTAAAACCTTGATGATCTCTATCTATGTATCGTTCGATAACGCTAGCTATCAGTACAGTAATTAAAAAAACACAATTGAATTCTTGCCACAGAATTCTCCCAGCACGTTTTTTTTATAGAAAAAAAATCCCAAATTTACAATGGCATCCTAGGACGAAAAATCATATCTTCCAAACGCAAGTAAATCCATAAAATAGTACTCGATATCTCAACAGGTAAAACATAATCGATTGAACGAAGAATAAGCAGGCAAGCGAGAGAATTAACCATCTTCGCCATCGCACTCGAGGCAAATGCGGCAACAAGGAGCAGAATTGCTCTCGACATCTTCGTTCTTAATCTCAGTGGAACTGGAACGCGATGAGGAACCTTCTTGGTTATTTAGCAGAGGGTCGGAGTCACCAATATCCTGCCCAGCCAACGGCTCCAGCTGCAATTCCCCTTTCATCCTTCTTTTCCACGAGCAACCCAAACCCTAATTAACCCGGATCAGAAATCAGAAGAGCGAACTCAAGAGAATGGAGATCCACCCTCGTTTTGGGTCCCGAGAAATGAGAATAGGGGACAACTGGTTTCCAGGAAAACGCGAATGCTGGGTTTGAGGAGAGAGGCCAAGATTGAGGAGCAGAAATCGATGTTGGTTGCAGAGAGGCAGAAGAAGGGGAAGCTTGTGATGAGAAGAGAAGGTGGATTGTGAAAGGGGCAGAAATTGATCAGGTCAGGTGCGTGGAAAGTGGAGACCTTCGGGCTTCAGAGGAACGAAGTCGATGCGCTTTTCTGGGAAGCCAGAGGAGACGAGATTTTCTTTTCTCGTGTGCACTGCTCGATCGGTTTGCTTCGCGCGGAACCAATGGCAACCTCGCTTGGGTTGATGCCTTAACCAACATCTACATAGGATAAAGTGAAAATGGTGGTTTAATACTACTTTGAACTCCTCAAATATTGTGACTCTTTTTTGTACTGTTATGTTTAATTCAAATTATTATTTAAAAATATATTTCTTCCATTTCAAATGTGATATATTTTATTGATCACAAAAATTAAAAAATATTATTGACCAGAAGGTAACAAGGTAAATGTCATGTTTGACAAATAGCTGTTTCAATTAACTGTAGCATTTTGGATACTTTTTTAACAATTGAGATCAAACAACTAACAATTAAACTCAAAAAATTATCCAAACAAATTAAACTCAAAAAGCTACCGTTGATAATTTTTTCAAAACGCAAAAGTTACTTTGAAAAAGTTGTTACCAAACACAACCAAAGTAAATATATAAGACAAAAATAATTTTTTGGAATGATAAGAAAAAAAAGGGTAATAAGGTAAACGTAATATAAAAATATTTCTTTTTTAGGAAACGTGTTAATTTTGCTGCAACAATACAAAAAAGAAAACATATCAGTTTTGTCGGGACGAAAGGAGCACTATTTAACAATGTAAATAAGTATTAATTTATAATCTTCATTTAAATAATTTGATTTTATATATTAAAGATTTGAAGAAATAAAATCATTTAATAAATAGAAATACATCAATCTTTCGGGACTGGGGTGAAACTTAGGCGTAACCTGCAGTTATCTTCCCTAATTTTCATAAATCTACAACTTTCTTTACAAATACTACGTACACCATTATCTCCCACTAAATTTTTTTGTTGAATATCGGCATCGAGGTTATTAATACAATTTAACCTTACAATTTAACAATTTTGCCCCCAAATTTCCCCTTCCACCACTTAAACAAGTTTAACCGCCCACCACTCCAAGCCAACTAGTTCACGGTGGCCCAGCCCAACGCCCCCCAATCTCCCTCTCCCCCTCCAAACCCTACTCTAAAGGGTGGCAATTTGATGATCAGAAGAGGAGGTCAATTTAGGGTGAAGACAAATGATAGGCTTTGCCGGTTATAAGGCGTCGCATGGTTGATGAGAGCCGGCGTCAGCAAGCAGAGTTGCCAGATCTGGAGACTCGACATCATTGATGGCAATGCGGCTCGAATGTGGGCGTTGTGGCAACACCGAGAATTGAAATTGACGGCGTTGCGGAGGATGGATCGCATAGGGTTGCGCACGGCCAGAAGGGTAGTGGAAGGCTGAGGAAAGGCTATGAAGGGTCGAGGAAAGGCTATGAAGGGCCGAGGAAGGTTGGGCGGAGCCGAAAAGAGGTCATGATGGGGGAGGCGAGGTGTGTTGGAGGTGGCCAGCCGCCGCTGGATGAGGTGGAGTTCACAAAGTTTGAGTGGGTGGTAAAATGTTAGATTCAAAACTTTAAGTTCATTAAAATGTTAGGTTAAAATTTTAGGTGCAAAGAAAACGATAAGAAAAATTCACTCCCTAGATTTATTAGTTTTCGCATAAGTCTGTTTAATTTAACACGTGGCTTAAAAGAAAAGGACCAAAATTGCAACAAGATCATATCAGAGATTTTAATAAGACAAAAAATCTAAAATATGACCCGAATAGGACGACGATCAAAGATAATGGATCATTTGCCTACTCAGTCATTAATCTACTACTAACTAGAGGATTTATGTTTACTTCTCCAACCTTTTATGCATAATTGCAGTTTCCTTTTCATCTCATGTTTAAAACTAGGTGATATAAATCTCAATTCCCAACAAGCATGTTCAAAGAAAATTTCTTTAAAGCAGTAACATAAAAAACAATAGTTGGTTGAGAATCAATCGACGGTTGGTTTGTCCACATGAAATCTGAAGTTCTCAAATATGAAAGTGACTAATGAAAAATAAGAAATTTGACATGGGGTCATATAAGGTCATTACATCACATTTTAGAAAATTAGAGTTAGTTGGGCCAGTTGTCCACCGGGCTTACGGGCCTAAATAGAAGACATGTCATGGGCCTGAAGCAGCCCAATATGCAAGTCAGCTGCATATAAAATGAGATGTGTCGTAAGCTTTCCTCTCTGCGCCTAGCCCTCGATCCAGAGCTCTGTGATGTAACCATAAAATCTCGTCTTCTTCCTCTTAACATTTCTTTGATCTTTCATCAGAGCGTAGGGTTAGGAGGTGCGGATCAACGCCAATTTCAGAACTTCACGACAAAGTTTTCACTTTTTTCAGAATTAGCGTCTCCCACCTGTTGTGTTAAACTTCCGCCAATTCTGTCTAATCTGCCTGTATATACACAAATATCCACCTCGATTCGTCTCCGATTCTTTTGATACACGTTTAGTTCTCCGAGGTTGAGGTCGTTTTGTAGCTTTTCCGTTTGTTTCCAGTAATCACAGGTTGCCGAGAAGAAACATTTTGTGTTTTGTCCTTTCTGGGTTTTGTTTCTGCAAGTGATGGAAAAGAAGAAGGTTGCTGTCCCACTGGTTTGCCATGGCCATTCCCGACCTGTGGTCGATCTCTATTATAGTCCTGTTACTCCAGATGGGTTCTTTCTCATCAGCGCCAGCAAAGGTACTATTTATAGCTTCTTGTTAGTTTCAATTAGTTCAATAATGTTGTTAGTGTGGTATGAATGGTTTTGGAATCATGGCGGTGATGGTGATTGCGAGTTCACTTGTCTGGTTCAGATTCCAACCCAATGCTGAGAAATGGAGAGACTGGAGATTGGATAGGGACGTTTGAGGGACATAAAGGTGCTGTGTGGAGCGTTTGCTTGGACACTAACGCACTTCGTGCTGCTTCTGGGTCTGCAGACTTCACGGCGTACGTTTTCCTTTTGGATCATTTATCTGTTCTTAAATGATTGATCAAAGTTCTTTTTCCTCCTTTGTGCTTCTCTACATCAGTTCCCATGGTAAGATGTAACGTTCTTACATTCATCTGTTAGTAGGATAAACTTATTTTCTGCAGTTCTTGAAATGTGTGTTTGTAAGTGATGACACCTTTCATTAACATTTGTTTCCGGGTACAGGAAGGTTTGGGATGCACTGACTGGGGATGAATTGCATTCTTTTGAACACAAGCACATTGTTAGAGCTTGTGCCTTTTCAGAGGTAAAGTAAATATTCTTCCTTACTAAATAAGTCCCCATTCGGCACTAGAGTTGGCGTTTTGGAAAAGCTATTTGTTAGTGTTCTGCATCAGTGGTTTGATCTCGACTGCAAGTAGATAATCGAATCCCAGATACTCTGAATTGTTTATCAGAATAAGTGGTTGGTACACCAAAACAATTTAGTACATTTATTTATAATCAGGTTTCATGCTCTAGATAAAATGCTGCAATGTCATTTCGGATTTTCTCTTTTCATCAACCAATTATTAGAGGGGGATTAAGTAAGCTCATGAACACTTCTCTGTGGACAATTGGTATGGAATGTATCAGATCACAGATGGTTTTACAATTGTTCCCTAGGCTTTTACTAAAAATAAGTTCTTTTATCCCTACTTTCATAAGTAATTGTATTGCCAAACTTTTGAAATTGCTGCTTTTCATCACCTTGATGTTGTTCACCCTATCATCCATGAATAAGATTACCTGTAAAAAGACAGTCGTGGTAGGGTAAGGAAAGGCAAAGACTGAGAATCATGAGGGTACAGCCGATTTTCTAGGAAGCCCCTTCCAATTATGTAGCCATGTAACTGATTTGTTGGCTTGTTAACCATTTGTCTTGTGCTGATGTTGTTTGTTAATATCTGTGAACAGGATACCCATCTTTTACTGACTGGGGGGCTAGAGAAAGTCCTGCGGATCTATGATTTGAATCGCCTTGACGCACCTCCCAGAGAGGTAGATAAATCCCCTGGTTCAGTCAGAGCTGTTGCTTGGATGCACAGTGATCAGACAATGCTGAGTTCTTGCACAGATATGGGAGGTGTAAGGTATTATAAGTTAATGTTGATGAGTCCACTTCACATCATTTCAAATTGAAATGCTTTTCATGATCGTATTGATCCTTTGCCATCTCTATGACAGGCTTTCCTAATGTTTTTTCTGTATAAAATCTGGATTGGAAAGTGTGGTTATTTTAACCTTGAATTAGATACGTTTTCCAAATGTACCTCTTTTCCTGTTTATAGTATCCTTGTGCTGTTTGATATTTTTATGTGTTAAATTGTCGATTCTAATTGGAAATGTGCGCTGTGACCTGCTTGTTGTATTGGTAGGAGGCAATGAGTTCATTGAGTTCATTCAACTTTTCATGCAACTTACCTTTTCCGTTATGTATGTTGCACATGAAATAATGGTTTAGTGGTATGAGTGACGGTTGAAAGTGGGTTTGAGTTGGGTCCACCTTACTGCTTCCCTTTGGTTTTCCTTTTTCAAAAAAATAAAAAAAAAGTTATGAGTAGTTGTTAACTGAACTTCATTGAAATTCAACAATATGCAGATTATGGGATGTCAGAAGTGGGGAAATAGTACGAACACTTGAGACCAAGTTATCTGTTACTGATGCTGAAGTGAGTCAAGATGGACGATATATAACAACCTGTGATGGGTCTTCTGTTAAATTTTGGGATGCAAACCAGTAAGTTGTTAGCTTTATCCCTTCACACATTTCCCTGCATTGTGAAGTCTATTACTGAATTATGTTTCTGTATGCCTCTATCCTAGCTTCGGCCTGGTCAAGAGCTATGACATGCCATGCACTGTTGAATCTGCATCCTTGGAGCCAAAGTACGGGAATAAATTCATAGCTGGAGGAGAAGACATGTGGGTTCATGTTTTCGATTTTCACACTGGAGAGGAGTTAGGTATGTTTGCAAAAGCTTGTTCATAGTTAGGTCTAGTAAGCTTGTTCTTATTTCTTATTATGTTATTATGTCTTGCGTATATCGTCATGATAATTTGAATTTTCGACACATTGATGCAGCTTGCAACAAAGGGCATCACGGTCCTGTGCATTGCCTGCGCTTCTCGCCAGGGGGGGAATCATATGCATCTGGTTCCGAGGATGGGACGATTAGGATATGGCAGACGGGCCCTTTGACGAACGATGATGCCGATGGACTTCCTGCAAATGGAGCGCCGGGAAAGAAAATAGGTGCAGATGAGATCGCGATGAAGGTCGATGGCATACATCTGGGAGAGGAGGGGAAAACAAAAGAAAAGGGTGAATTGAACCAGTGAGAGTGAAATGATGTTTTTGTGGTGTTTTCTTGCAGTTGCAGCCTTAGTGCCCAACTCCCAGCTGAGATTTTCCTAGATAGTTTCCAACTCCAGGAAAAGGAAAACAAAAAAGAGGAATGTAATCTTTTTTACGTGGCCCAAGTATATGTGGAACCAGGACATGATGGCTGTATTAGACATGATGAAAGATAGCAAAAAGATCCTGCTTCCTAATATTTCTGCCATAGCCTTACGAGCCCCGGCGATTTTACAAAGGGCACTTAATGGTTGCAGTTTCATTCAGAACAGACCGATAATGAACAAAATGAAGCTGTTAAAACAAAATGAGTCTAAATTGGACTACACCACGTCGATTCATGCAATTAAGTCAAAATTCAATTCACACATTCCAGTTCCAATTCCAATTTCAGTTCCAGTTCCAAATAAATATCCTAGTCACTAGTCCCCATTGCTACACCATGGCCAGTCTCACTGCTAGCCACACGAAGAGACTGAGCCTTTAGTACTCAGAAACCCGGACAATTAACAAATCCTCACTCAAGAGGGCATTGACATGCTGCTTTCAGTCACAAATCTAAAGAATGAGCCTCACAGCTGAGGTTAAAGTAACCAACTGGGAAATTTACCATTAAGGCGGGCAGGCACCACAAATTTGCACCTTTCATATGGATGATACTCTGGGTACTTCGACTGGGAAATTATCAATCTCTGCCATCCAAGGGTTTTTCTCCTTTGCAGGATTTATGGTCCTCAGGGCCTTCCACACTGCACTGTTACATTTGAAGCCAGAGCCAAATGCTATTTGCCAGGTTCTGTCCCCTTTCCGAATCCTTCCCTTTGCTTCTGAATACGCGAGCTCATACCAGAGGGAACTGCTCGACGTGTTGCCAAATCGGTACAAAGTCATTCTTGATGGCTCCATGTGCCAAGATGATAGCTGCAAGTTCTTCTCTATCTCATCCAACACAGCTCTTCCTCCGGCATGGATACAGAAATGCTCGAAAGCTAACTTGAAATCCGGGATGTAAGGTTTCAGCTTCATCTTGAAAAGTTTCTTGCCAACCAATGTAGCAAAGAACAGTAGCTGCTCTGACATTGGCAAAACCAAAGGACCTAACGTTGTGATATTGGTTTTCAGTGCATCACCGGCAACTGCCATGAGGTCCTTCGACAAAGTGACACCGATTTTCCCTGTCGAATCTTCTTCTTGGGTGATACAGGAGAAGCATTTGTCATCACTGCCCTTGTGGGTGCGAACAGTGTGCACCAACTGGTATTTGGATCTTCTGCGCTCAGACTGCTTGTTGGAGAGCAAAATTGCAGCCCCTCCCATTCTGAACAAGCAGTTGGAAACAAGCTTTGACCTGTCATTTCCGAAGTACCAGTTCAAAGTGATGTTCTCCATACTGATAACTAATGCATACGAGTTCGGTTGGACTTGAAGAAGTTGCTTCGCAAGGTCAATCGAGATGAGACCTGCACTGCAGCCCATCCCTCCCAAATTGTAGCTGAGTATATTGCCACGAAGCTTGTAGTGGTTTATAACCATAGCTGATAATGAAGGAGTTGGGTTAAACAAGCTACAATTCACAACCAAGATCCCAATGTCCTTAGGTTTCACAGAGGTCTTCACCAAAAGCTCATCAATGGCACCAAACATTACCATCTCTGCTTCTTTCCTCGCTTCTGCCATAGATGGATTAGGTGGAATGTTGAGAACTGCCTCAGGAAGGTAAGTTGTATCCCCAAGACCCGACCTTTCTAGGATTTTTTGCTGAAACTGGAGATTCTCCTCCGTGAATGTACCAGTCATTCTGGACTGCTCCATGAATATCCTTTTAGTACATCTCCGCGCTTCCTCAGGTTTATAGCACGCAAAGTTCACAAGGTAAACGGGACGAGGGCGAGTCATAAAGTAAAGAGTCGACAGGAAAACGAGCAGAGCAGAACATATGACAACAGAGATGAGATTATACTGCAGATGTTCCCAAAGTTGGTACAGATCTTGCATTGAAAACGTTGATATATGTGCTGCCATGACGACCATAAGAGGGGAAAGGAACAGAAACATTCCATGGGTAATGAGGTAATGATACCCAAGCTTCACATATTTGAGCTTCACAGATTTCTTAAAATCTGGGAGGTTCCTTGATGAGGATGATGGGTTCAAGGGCTGTTCTGATTTTGATTCAGCCATTTTTCACCTGCAAAAGGAAAGCAGTTTTTAGATCAAAGATAAGAAACCTCAGATATACAGTGACAAGTTATCTGACCACTCAAAAACAAGTTTTACAAATGCTAAGAAGGTCAAACAAATTACATCAAGGAAAACATTACTGTCCATCAGCTCATGACTCATATACCAACTTCTAAATCTTCTGACTAAAGAATGAGAAAGTGAAAAGGTAAACATCAAGTACTCTCGACTCTCTGTTTTCTTTTGAAATTAGTGCTTCCTAATTAAGGATTTGATCCCTAATTAAAAATGGTAAGTTAATGATTAAATGAAAGATAAAGGACTTGTAAAGATCTATTGTAATCACAGATTTAGATCATCTCAAAGCCATAATTAAATCAAACTCGGAAGAGAATCAAGATCCCATTGAACTTGGGAAAAGAAATCGGAGTCGCAGAACACAATGCAATCTCCAAACCCTCGAATCGAACGAAACGAAAATACACAGATCCGCAATAACATCAAAGACATGGTTTTTAAAGTAATTCCGACAATACAGACGACAAACACAGAAACCCAAATCAAGAAATGTGCTGAATCAACGAAGCCATTAAAAACACTAACCTCAAACTCCCGGCGCCCTCAAATCGGCAAGAACAGGAGTAGGGATTTAAACTTCAGAGGTGGGAAAGATATTTTAACGGCTATGGAAAGAATTGAAATTGAAATTGAATTGATCTGGAAGAAACAAACCGAAGTGGGTTGGTGCTAAAAATAGCCAATAGGGAGAAGAGAAGCTTAGAGGGAAAAGGAAGCAAGGATGAATGAATGGACGCGTTTTGGTTTTCGATTCGATTTGCGAGACGGCGCAGACCGTTATTGAATGTTTCACTCGCTGGCTTGTTTCCGCTCCAGTTCATGCTCCTCTGTTCTTTTCTGCCTTTTGTCGGATATTCTGTTTTAGACGCAAATTCCAACACTGGTCATCTGACTTCCTCTTTTCTTCCTAATAAGGTATTAACATTTTCAAGCTTTCATATACTTACACTGACTGAACTTTCCCTATCAGGCATGGGGTCCCCCCCCTTTTTGGTGTTCCCTTCTCACAAAAACAAGCTGAATTTGGATATGAATTGTACATTATTATGAAATTTACTGACTTGACCACTTAACTAGTTGGAAAGCTGACCACCACCTTCCAATAAATCAAAATTGTGTTGTACGATATTGATAATTAATAATGATCTCTTTTAGTACTCTATTGTCACTTAAATTTTGATACAATTTCTTTTTTAAAATTTTGTCACATTTCCTTTTATAGAAAGTTTTTTACATCAAATTTACTTTATTACCCTTAATTTCTATTTCCACTAAAAAAATTACTTTTATTTTGTATACATATTTTACCTCTTTTTTTTAACGGCAATTTAATAATTTTATTAAAAACTCATAAAACATATATTTTACCTTTTTACCATTAGATCAACACACATTTTTTATATACATGTCAATTAAAATGTTGTATCTAAAAAGGAAAAGATAGTATATTTTTGTACCAACTCCACTAAGGGACGGTCCGTAACAATTGTTAAAAAGTTTGGAATTAAGTTTAAACAATATAAATTTGTTGGACCGTATTTGTAACTGAAAAAAGGTTTGGGGCTTATGATGAAAACTTTATCAACCTTTTCGTTTGGCCTTCTAGACCTTCTTGCTTCCGTAAGTGTCCAAAAGTCCCCAAGATTTCGGCGAAAAGTCCATATTTTTCCTTTAAGAATTAAGACCCTCATTGACATCAGCTTAAGTGATTTTTATAAATAACATCAGCATTTAAGAAAATTGTATACTAGCTTAGTTGAAAATGTTTTTGATTTCTTGGTGCTGATTTTTTTAGATGAGATGGATCATGGATGGGAAGGACAGGTTCAATAATTAATGGGGATGATATGAGAAAGTCCGCCTCTAAAACCGAGTAAAATCCGTCAACAGTTCCATTTTTAATATTTTTAATATGTTTTTTTGATTTATTTTAGGTTCCATTTTTTATGTTTTGAGCTATTGTGTCCGATCATTTACGCCTGATTCAAATATCTATTTTACTCTTAATTTATTACTATAACACACCTAAAAATTTCCAAAGTAAACGATTCAACCCAACATTTTTATAAGTTCACACATTGACCCTGAAGTACTCTTTTACTATCAATTTTACCATCTTTCTCACTCTCTTCCCCTCCACTCCCTCCCTAAAATTCACTTTTTACTCAGAGCTCCCTCAATCTCTTCTAAATCCATATCCCTTTGTAAAATAGCATCCATATCCCTCAATCTTCGGAGGAAACTTTTTCAAAAACCACAACTCCTTCGTTCTCATCCTTCTCGCTTCTGGAGAAGAGACGTGGAGGACTTCAACTTCTCGGCGGCGGCGGTTGTGGACGGTGCACTGCAGCAGTATGGCACTCGTTCTGGATCTCTTGATTTGGATTCTACGTAAGTTTCACTTTTACCTCATCTGAATCTTGAGATGATCACAGCGTCAAGAAGATGTGAAGCGTCGGAGTGGCTTATAAGAGAGATGGTCGGAGCGATGGCGGCCAAAGATCTGCCGGTGAAGCCGTCGGCGGATGAGTTCAAGCTTGGTTTGCGGAGTGGTATAATTCTCCGCAATGCGCTTAATAAGGTTCCTAGTGGAGCTGTACTCGAGGTAGATTGAAAATTGAAATCTTCTCTAGCTCGTGTTTCTCTGGTTGGTACGAATAAATTGGAAATTGAAATCTTCTCTGATTTTACAAAGGCATATATGGATGCTTCCTCACGTTTTCTGATTTCTTTTTTTTTTGGATGCTGTTTTACAAAGGGATATGGATTTAGAAAAGATTGAGGGAGCTCTGAGGTAGGAGTGAATTTTAGTTAGGGAGTGGAGTGGAGCGGAAGAGTGAGTGAGGAAGATGGTAAAATTGATAGTAGAAGAGCACTTGAGGGTTAAAATGTGAATTTATAAAAAAGTTAGGGTTGAATCGTTTACTTTGAAAAAAATTATGTGTTATAGTAATAAATTAAAGGTAAAACAAACATTTCATATGGGGTTTCAATGGATAGAAAGGACCACAATAACTCAAAAACATAAAAAATGGGATCAAAATAAACCCAAAACTTTAATTGATACCAAAATATGTAAAAAAAAAATATAAAAAAATGGGACCGTATGTGGATTTTACTCAAAATCTGAGGGTAGGGTTTAGTTAAAATAAATTTTCAAAATTCATTTGTAAAGATCTAGACATATAACTAATTATTTGAAGATGAAAAACCTAGTTTTCTAAAATTCCTTTGTAAAGAGAGTCTTGTTTTGATGTTCTTCATCTTAATACTAAAATTCTCCAAAATTTTAAAATTAAAATTTTCATCTCTAATTAGCTTTACATCTAAACTTTTACAAAGAAATTTGGAATAAATTTTTTTCCTAATTTTAAACAAACCCTAAAGATTTCTTATTAAAAAAACATTTTAACGTTTCAAACACTTATTGATATTTGGATCCAGGAACATTTATAAAGGAAAATGAGTACTTTTATACTTCATCCATCCACAAACAAAAGATTGTCATATTTATTTTGACAGTTTCACAGTATTTAATCTATGATTTTTTTAAGATTATTTAATAATTTGAATTAAATAATTTATATATATATCATAATTTGAAATATAAATTTTCTAAATATATTTTTATAAATTTTTTTCAATATTTATCTTATTTGAGTCAAATACAATAATTTGAAAATAGTAAAATCAAATGTCACAATTTTTTGGTGATGGAGAGAGAGTATTTTCCAAAGGCCGCATTTATTGAAACAGTAGTCTTTGATTTAAATGGGTGGTGATGATTGATGAAGAAGCAGGCACATGCATGTGATTTCAAATGTCAAACTTCTTCGGCGAGATCGTAACTAGACAGATGCGTGCTCTCATGATAGCAAAGTTTCCAAACTGGGTTGTGCAGAAATTTGTCTTGAAGGACTTTTTTTTGAACAATAATAGAGATTTATTAAAGATTTATTAAAGGAAATGGGAAAAGAAACACCTTTAACCCAACAAGAAATTGGACTAATTTTTAAAAGGTTACACCTCAAATCCATAAAAAAAATGCCACCCATAAATAAAAAATGTTTCCCAGAATGTTTCCCAAGCATCAAATGCGACACTTGGAAGTTGGAACCATAGTGGTGTGTGTCACACAAAAAATACAAACCTTTATCTAGGTATTAGTAATTTTTTTAGATAGCCTTTAAAAATCTATTTTGACACTATTAATTATAGAGTTTTATTATGACATTACCTAAACTCAATATAAAGTGACACAATTCAATGAGAATTCTGGATCTGCGCCTGCCTGTAGAAGACTCATCAAAATAGTTAAACTTAAAGCCCAATAGGCCCAAAATTGCTTTTAACATATTGATGAATGACCCTTGGTAACCGAAGAACCAAAGGAACTTGCACCGCACCCCCCTGAATTCCGCCTTGGAGCTGCACCCTGTACTATTCATCTCCCCGGATAGATGAATTGGCATCGGCGCATAAACACTGATCAAAGACATCATCCATCCGCCAGTGTTGCACCCTGTACTACTCATCTCCCCGGATAGATGAATTGGAATCGGCGCATAAACACCGATCAAAGACACCATCCGTCCGCCAGTGTTGCAGTGAACAGTCTTGAATGACTTATATGTCTTTTCATTGGTATGGATACTTGGGAGTATATATGTAGAAATATTTGATTAATGATATATTTTATCGATCTCAAAATAATCAAGAAATTTAACTAGGTAAAATGAGTTTAGGAAGAATAATAGCTTAAATTTTTATATTTTAAATTTTGTTAATGAGCCAAGTCCTTATCAAACTTAATTTTTCAAACTCAAACTCGGTTCGAGTCTTGTGAGCATTTGAGTTCGAGTTTGAGTAAAGTGCACCGGAGGTCCCTTAACCTTAATTTGTGTCCTATTGGGGTCCCATTTTAACTTTTTGTACTATTTAAGTCCCATTTTTTTAACTTTTTACTCATTTGTGGTCCTTCTGTCCATTTTCTCCATTAACTTTAACGGATTTGTAGGAAAAATGTTAGTTTTAACTATTGGAATTTTTTAAAAACTCTATTTATGCTCTAAATGTTTTAAACTTAAAAACCATAACATTTTAAAACTTCACTATCAACCCACTACAGTTTTCACAGTCACCGGACCACCACCGGAAACTTGTCGGACCACCGCCGGAATGTCGAAAAATCACCACCGATCATGGAACACCCTAGCCCCTTGAAACCCTAACCATAGGCCGGCCAAATCGCGGCCTTGGGTCGTTGATTCTAGGCCACTGATTTGGGCGGCCTGGATCGCCATCGGCGCCCTAGGCAGCCGATTTGTAGCCCTATGCCGCCGAATCGCGAGCCCAAGGCCACGAATCAGTGACCTGGGGCTACGAACCAGCGGCCTAGGGCCTCAAATCGGTGGCCTAGGTGCCCGAAACGGCGGCCCATGGACTCAAATCGATGGCCTAGGACCACGAATCGATGGCCTTTGGCCGTGAATTGGTGGCCTATGGCTGCGATTTGGCCGGTCTATGGTTATGGTTTCCATTGGCTAAGGTGTTCCGTGACCGGTGACGATTTTCCGGCGTTTCGGCGACAAGAAAAAATGTAGTGGGTTAATGGTAAAGTTTGAAAATTTTAGGGTAAAATTGTTAAGTTTAAAATTGTTAGGAATGACTTAATTGTTAAGTTTAAAACTTTTAGGGCATAAATAGAGTTTTTGTAAAATTTCAGTGGTTAAAATTAATATTTTCCCTACATATCCATTAAAGTTAACGGAGAAAATGGACAGAAGGACCACAGACGAGTAAAAAGTTAAACAAATGGGACTTAAATATTTTAAAAAGTAATTTAAATAGGACCTCAATAGGACAAAATTAAAATTAAGGGACCTCTGGTGCACTTTACTCATTCGAGTTTGGTTGGATATGAGGGTGTTCATCGACAGTGGATTTTATTGATGATATAAAAGTAGATAATACAAAGAGAAACTACAAAGTAGAACAAGGAAAATGCACAGTACATGGAAGATTATAAGTGATTTTCAGAGTTCGTAAAACAAGCCATGTCCGTCTACCTGGAGCTATCTACATATTTATACATAGTTGTTTGATCATGCATCCTCACACGTAGAAGCCAACGTGTGGTATTTGTTGAAGGCACCAGAGAAGATGCTTATCTCATGGAAAATAAAAATAGAATTGAGAAGTTCCATGCTTGATTGCTCCTTTTGTCCTATGCTTTACTGAAGAATCTTATTAATTCTTCAGTTTCTTTTTCTTTTAGTTTTTGTTTTAATACTCCTTCGTATCCTATATTGGAACATCTGTTTCTACAATGAGATGAGCATTAAGATTTGGTAGCATCTGTTTCTACAATGAGATGAGCATTAAGATTTGGTATACTTAAGCAAGGAAGAAATTTAATCTTTTGTTTAACTTCTTTTACTATTTTAGTATGTCATTCATCCATTTTTGGATTTATTTTTAATCTCTGATGTAATGGCTTGCAAATAATTCTTAAATCTTTAAAGAAATCAGATACATAATTTAGACATCCTAAAAATCTTTGAATTTGATTTTTATCTTTAATTTCATCACAAAATTTGGTAGTAAATTCTAAAGTCTTGATATTGGTTTAATAGATCCATTATTAATATCATGTCCTAAAAATCTTATTGAAGTTTGGAATAATTTCATTTTGGGTAAATAAACCACTAAACCATTTTGTTTAATAATGTTATAAAATTTCTCTAAATGCATTAAATGTTGATTAACAGAGTTTGAATAGACTAGAACATCGTCAACATATATAATGACAAAATTTTGAATTGGAGCAATTATATCATGTTGATTAACAGAGTTTGAATAGACTAGAACATCGTCAACATATATAATGACAAAATTTTGAATTGGAGCAATTATATCATTCATTGAAATTCAAATGGTGCATTTTTTAATCCGAATGATATTACATTCCATTCATAGTGACCAAAAAGAACATTAAATCAAGTTTTATATCTATTTTTTCTTTTATTTGAATTTTCCAAAATCCTGATTTCATATCAAATTTTAAGAATATGATTGTTGTGTGTAATTTTTTTTAATATATCTCTTTTATTTGAAATAGGATATCTGATCCATTCTAGAACTTTGTTTATTAGTTTATAATTAATGACAAGCCTAGATGCACCTCTTTATACTTTAGCAACATTCATAACATAAAAGGCAAAGCATGACCAAGGAGATTTGGATTTTCTTATTAATTTTTTATCTTCCAATTCTGTTATTTCTTTTCTACAAAGCTTTTCTAGTTCTTCATTCATATGAATAAAATGTGATTTTGTAGGAATATTCTTTTCATTAAGATTTTTAATATAAGGTAAGCTTACTATATGTTTTTTTTATATTACGGAAGGCATTGGGGACTTGCGTTCTTTTCTAATACTTTAGTTATATTTTTCATTTTATTTTGTATTTCAGTTTGAATAATTTGTTGTTCTATCCCGAGTTATTTTATTTCTTGAATTAGATAGTTACAATGCTTTCTTTTATTTTCTATTAGATTTATGGTAGGTTTTAGAAATGATTCTTGTAATATTTAATACAATTTTCTTGCATAGGATATGCAAATCCATATTGCATTTCTCTTCCTAGTGTTGACACTCAAATTTTACCCCGGAGTTTTTAAAAGTATGTTTTGAGAGGACTTAAGTGATTAATTGAAAAGAAATGGCACATTAGTTACAAAATTGGTAAAACTCGGGTTAAATTGGATAATTCGAGAAAGGTCATGCACTAGCTTGGTAACTCTCCCATTTAACTTTCGTTTTGCGCAGGATCGTGGCGGACGAGCATCTCATCGGCGATGACGCTTGCGGACCTGATTCACGCTCCTCTCCTTGCACACGATCAAACGGTTGGCGACGTCGTGGAGGAGGAAACCGCTTCCAAACTCCTGCTATAAAACGATCAAACGCAGCAGCAGATCGAGGAGAGCAGAGATAATTTTCAAAGGAAACCCAAAGAGCAATTGATTTCAGCAACGCGTAATCAATCTGATATCGGACGTAGCCGCAATCAATCTTAGAGACAAGCGAGTACAGCAACAAACTCACAAGAAATCACAGAGAAGGAATCAATTTCACAGCAACACGATTCGCACAAAACACATCAATTTCAGAAGAGTAGCTCTCACGAAAATACAATTCAATCGGCAGAAATATTTGGGCGTTTCCCGTTCCAGCTCAGTAGAAGCTGTCCCGCCGCCGCTTCAGGTCATCCAGCCAAAAATCATTCGCCGAATCCTCAGTCCCTTCAGATTTTAACTCGTGAATTGGAGGCCCCTTCGCCGCTCGCCTACCAAGCTCCCACGCGACCGCCTTCTGTCCGACATCTTACCACCGGCCCGACGTCAGAAGCCGCCGTCTTCATCGCGCCAATCGCGGATTGCTCGTCGGACCTTTGGCGAAAATAGCCAAACGACGAAAGGGGCGACTCTGTTTTCAGATTTGCGATTTTGGAAGAAGTCAAGTTGCCTAATTCATTTCGGTACAACTACCCTTGGTCCTCGTTATTTTTCGTTAAGTTTATTTAAGGCATGGGTATTGATTTTGTTGCGATTTTGGCACTCCTAGTCTTTGCATTAGGAATTGTTCAGTCTCTTTTGTTCAGTCTCCCCGTTGAATGATTCAAGTTCGGTTTTTTTCCCTTTTTGTATCTATGATATGTTTAAATCGTATATATGGTGTTTTGTTTTATTTTTCTTTTCTTCTTCTTTTTCGTTTTTGTTTTTTCTTTTCTTGGCTAGTTAATTAAAATTCAGTCATTTGTTCGTTTTGTTCATTTTATTTTATTTTTATTTGTAAGTTGGTATAATTGCATATTTTTGTTAGATTAAATCAAGTGAAAGAAAAAACGGAAATTAACCTGTGGTACCAATATCCGGGCGTATGAAAATTAATCGTTTTTTTACGTAATTGACTAACGGACTCTCGAGTTTCCCGTAGACCATTTTAGGTTCCCAATCGACCTATCGCACAAAAGATTGGTGGCGACTCCGTCGAAAACCCCGTCGCTACACCTAGTATGTTTGTTTTTATTCCTTGTGAGGTGACATCAAAGGGATAAAGGTTAGTAATAAATGGAGTTCCTAGTATGACACTATTATTTAGATTTTTTATGGGAATAAATGGAATTTTGAAACAAAGACCTTCATTACAAATTCTTGTAGGAACTATTAGTTGCACAAAGAATTTCTTTTGTCTTTCAAGATATTTTGTAGGAACTAAACCTTATTGAATACAATTTTGATATGCTCCGGTATCTACTAGAGCAATAGTATTAAGATGATATTCAATATTAATAGCTAATTTTATATGAATAAACCATTTGTGATAATACATTTTAGAAACAACACTTACATGTTTTCTCTTTCTTCTTTAGTTAAAATTTTATTTTTAAAGGTTCCTTCATCAGGATTATTTTATGATATTCGCAATTTTATATTTTGATTTTCTTCTCGTAGTGTTAGAATTTCATCTTTGATAATTTTTATTTTATGATTTTAAAGATCATTATAGAATATTTTTTCTTTGATAATTTTACTTTATTCTTTAATTGTTTAATCTCTTCTTTGATTATTTCTACTTCATGTTGTAGATCTTGAATAGTTGTGGGTTTCTTTTCCTCTTTAAATATCTGAAATATTCTTTTAATATCACCAAATTGTTCTTTTGGTTTTTTGATATTTTCTTCATTTTCTTCATTCAAGATAATTTATTTGAGTGTTAGTAAAGCTTCTCTTCGTTGATCACTATCGTCTATCTGTGTTATTATTTCAAGTAGCCTATCTCTTTTTGAAATATATCTTTTTTAAAATAACATATTAATACAATGACAAGTTTCATAACAATTTCCATCTGAATTACTCGAGTCTTCATTTTCGAAGGTTTCTGATAAAATTTCATTAATCTGATTGTCTTGATCATTAAATTCACTTTCAGGATATTCTAACTCTTCTTCAGATTCATAAAGCATAAAATTCATTATTTGTTCTTTTAATTATTCTGACATGTTTAAGGAATTTATTCGATCTTTCATTCGACAATCTTTTTTGTAATGTCCTACTTGACTGCCAACAGACTGGTGTTTCCTTTAACAAATTTATTTTTTCTTTTGGTTAGGATAATTTTGTTTGGATAATTTTAAATTTTTCTTTTAGATTTTTGAAATATGAGTTTTGAATAGTAAACATGTCTTCTTCGTGGCTTGTTTCGCTTTAGTTTTTTAGTAGATGGTGCTATTACCTTTTCATAACCATATTGAGCACAAAAATCTCCTAATTCTTGTAGAGTTTGTGCCTTATCAGTTTTAAGTTTCTTCTTTAACTTTAAATCAGTACATAATGGTAATCCTTCTATATTTATAAAATCAATAATTTCTCCAAATGTCAGGCTATCATAAGGGATTTGCTGATCGAAGACATTTCTTATTCTTAATCTGACCTTTTCGGCAAATAATTTAGGTAACCCAGCTATAAATCTTTCTTTCCAAAAAGAGTTATTACAATCATCTCTTATGAATAATTTGGTCATGAAAATATCTTCATACCGACAAAAATCATGTAATTTTTGGCAAGTTAAATTCATTAAAATTTATGAATCTTTTTAAGAAATTAAATTAGGATTTCATGCAAAATGTTTTATTATTGCCCAGATTAGAGTATTTACCCCATCTGCTATTTTTGTTTCCAAAAATATTCCATTTTCTTCTTTAACAATTGTTTTAGTGTACCTTTTTAATATACATTCTATGTTCCTCGGTTAAATAATTGGTCCACCATCCTTTTAATTGTCCACTAAAACCAGCTATTAACATGTCAACAGCTTATTGATTAGTATGATTTTTAGCGCTATAAGCATTTGCTGCCATAGTCATTTCTTCTACAAAAGTTATAATTTGATATTCAGTTAAACCGTTGAGATTCCAGTAATTTATTGAATCTCCGTCATACGATTCATGAATAAAATTATTTTCCTCTAACATTAAGTCTGGAGGAGTTGGTCTTGGATACTAGGTATTGGTTTTGAAATATTTTTGTGGATCATTTTTTATTCGATTAACTTTTAAATCTTTAAATTGTTTTTCCAAATCTTCGATTTCGGAAAGAATATTAATTTTGAGTCTTTTACCAGTTATATCTCATTTACTGGTGAAGGAGGTTGAGAGGGGGAGTGGAGGTGGGAGTGGAACTGGCGAAGGAGGTTGAGAGGGAGAACGGAAGGGGACTTCTTGAAGTTACTTGACATTCTACAGGATTTTGCCCCAAAGAAGCAAGTTCGGGACACGTGGAGATGGGACTCGGCAACGGACGGCGTTTTCACAGTTCACCGCCTTTCTCGGAGGATCGACATGCACATGGCAGCCAATCACGATATCCCGACGTTCTGGTGCAACAAGGTGCCCAAGAAGGTGAACGTGTTTATCTGGCAGGCAGTCCACAGGTATCTTCCAGTTCGAGTGCAGCTGAGGCAGAGAGGGATGGAGATAGAATCCACCCTGTGTCCACTTTGTTCTGATGTGACTGAGACGGTGGATCATGTCTTAGTTTGCTGCCCGACGGTGATGGAGATTTGGCGAACAGTGGCCACTTGGTGTAATACAAGAGTGTTTTGTTCTGTGGATCTTTCTGAGGTAGTCAGTGGTGACTTCATTTTACAGGTTCCATCTAGATCAAGACAGGTTTGGCAAGCGATCGTATTTGTCACCGCTTGGGCAGTCTGGAAAAGCCGTAATGAGATGATCATGCAAGACACTCCGTGGCGGGCCTCAAAGATTATTGCAGACATTCAGGTACTGTCTTACCTCTGGATCCAGAGCAGGAGCTCGAGAAATACTGTGTCTTGGTCGGATTGGTTATTAGCCCCGGTTCAAATGGGGGCGGAGGGGGGGTGATTTCCTTTTATCCTTTGATTTTATGTGCCCTTTGTGGTGTCACCGATCGGTTGGTAGTTCTTTGCTTACTAGTTTTTCTTTCCTCCCTGGTAGATAGATCCTATTTCTCATAGGGTTGTCTTGGACCTTTGTCTCTTTCATAGCATTTTTCAATGAAGTGCATTGCCGTTCAAAAAAAAAATTACTAAGTTGTTCTTCAATTTTTTTCCAAATGAAATTTATTTTGTTCACTAGAAAATTGAAACGTATTACTTTCTATTGGTTTAAAAAGCATACGCTGTTTTGTTTCCCTTTTTTTTTTGACAATGATGAATTATAAGAGATTATTCAAGTATCTAAAGCCTTTTCTATTCTATTTTGACAATAATTTTTAGTGATTGATTAGTATAGTTATTTTGTGATTGTATTGCTAGAAAATCTTTTTTATAAGGATCAGCTAGATTCTCAGCTATTGTTTCTTTATAAGGTAAAGCCCCATTACATTTTCATTTTTTGTGTAAATGCTAAAGGTATATAATATATATATATATATATATATATATATATATATATATATATATATATATATGGTTTCTTCAGGAGGGTGTGTTGAGATTATTTCCTTTTTTCTAATGTAGTCCATTTTTTGGTTTTATTTATCAATGAGTTGATAATTTTAAATGGATAATCAAGATTATAATTTTCAAGTCAATTAAAGAAAGGAATGTTTTTTTTTGAACGACACTGCATTTCATTGAAGAAGAGAATCAAACAATAAAAAAGTCTTGACATAGTACCATGAGAGAAGTGACCTTCCAGAGACAAGAGCGAAAGAAAAAGGAATGTTTTGTTTTAATGTCTTCCATTTCCTTATATCATAAACTTCTTAATTGAAAGATTTGTTCATATAACATGATGGGAATACCTTTTTTAACACCTTTTTTAACAAAGGGTTCTAAAAAAACAATTATAGTTCCTTTTGCAGTAGATCACTTCCATTTGACTAGTGGTTGGAGAGAAATTATGTTGACTATCAGAATCTTCATGATCTTTTCCTTTTAAATTATAAAAGCCTTTAGGAATTTCTTGATTAAAATTTACTTCTTTTAATTTTGTTATTAATTCACTTGATCCGTCTTCTGATTGATTTTGTAATCTAAACGAGGAAGATTTTGTTACAGGATTTTCAAATTGTTTATTGAAAAGTCTAGTATTACTAGTAGATGGTCTCGAATTCTCAAATTGACTGAAACGTGTTTGAGAAAAATAGTTTGAAAAGTCGATCTGAATTGAAACATCATGAGTTTCTAAAATAACTACCTTTTGAATCATATTTTCTAATGGTTGATGTGGAACTAAGTTATCTAAATCTCATTTATTATATTTTGAAATTTTGTTCCATTTTAATTTTGTAGGAATATGAACAAAAGAATTTTGAGAGTTAGCTTCAAAAATCATTGTTTCGTCTTTTTTATTGAAGATAGCTTGGCTTTAGGTTCTATAGTAGTAGTCATAACTTTATAGTATATTCGATAGATCACACATATGGACTTAGTATTAGTTGAAAAATCAATGTTTTGGTTTTTATTGTTAATTAATCCAATGAATCTAAAATATTAGTATCTAACAGCTTCTCCATTTATTGAAATGTTCACTTTTAGAGAATTTTGAGGTTTTTTTTGTCCAACAGCTTCCCCATCTCATTCTCCAAAATGCGGAAGAAATGGAAAAAATGGGGAGTCTGCCCCCAAATTTTGGAGAGCCTCCCTAAATCAACTTTTTTTAAACCTCTCTCCTCTCTCGTCTCTTTTGACTATTTTGGTTTAAATATATTTTCTCTCTCTTCTCTCTCATCACTTCAAATAATTTATTAATTATTAATAAAAATATATAATATTTTATTATTGTAATAAATATACGATTCTCTAAAATGGGGAAAGTATTGGAGTTAGAGTAAAAATAATTTAGAGAATGTGAACTTTACTTATCTATTTTAGAGAAATTTTTTATCTATTTTAGACCCCATTTGGCACAACTTTCCAAGGTGAAGTCAATGGCTTAACAGAACCTTGTCAAACGTGTAACTAACAAAATTACAAATTTGTCCTTTATCTAGAAATTTCAACAAGAGTGACATTTTCGTAATATTTTGTTAATATTTGGGGTTTAATTTACGATCACACGTGTATGTGTGAAGCCAATGGATTAAACCAATGGATTCTCTCCTTCCAAATGCGCTCTTAGAGAAATTTTTGAAAAAATTATTGGAGATGTTCTAAGTAGTTGGCGAGCTAAGCCTAATCCTAACTCGTCGTAATTCCAAACCTAACTAGTCAACTCGTCGTAAAGTAGAAAAGTGGTTATAGAAGCTACTTCACTTGGCCACATGCATGTGCGTTATATATTTATATTCTTTAGTTGGCCACTCGTGCGTTCCATTATAAATTAAGCTCTCAAAAGCGAAATGATTTACTATGGTTAAAGTACATTTATAGTTTTATAATTATAATTCTTGTCCTATCAGAATTATATTTTAATTTTTTATCGCAACAAAGTCCTGTTTTTTTTAATTGTGGTCTTTTTCCATCAAACTTCTGTTAAGTTTAATGGACTTTAGAAAAAAAAATGATAATTTTAGCAATTCAAATTTTTTGAAAAAATCTTTTACACCCTAAAATTTAACCCTAACCATTTTGGCACACCCCCGAAAATTATAAACTTAACACTTTTACCTAAAAGTTTTCAAACTTCACATAAACTCACAACACCCATCGGACCACCGCCAGCCCACAGCCGAAAAATTCGGAATGGAGAAATAATACACCGGATCGTAGATCGGGGCTTGGGTTCACCCCGGCGAATTGTGGCTCGAGGTCGCTGATCCGTGCCTTGGGCGCGCGATTCGCCGGCATGGGGCTGCAATTCACCGGCCTGGGACCGCGTTTCGGCGGCCCTAGGCTGAGATTCGGTGAGCCCAAGCCCTAGCTAATCTACGATCTGGTGTATTATTTTCCCCATTGTGAATTTCCCGGCGGTGGTCGGCAATGGGCCGGTGGTGCTCGGACGGGTGTTGTGAGTTTAGGTGAAGTTTAAAATTTTTTGGGTAAACGTGTTAAGTTTATAATTGTTGGAGGTGTGCCTAAATGGTTAGGGTTAAAGCTTAGGGTGTAAAAGATTTTTTCAAAAAAGTCGAATTGCTAAAATTATCAATTTTCTCCAAAGTCTGTTAAACTTAACGGATGTTGAATGGAAAAGGACAACGAATTAAAAAAATGAAAAACATGACTTTATTGTGACAGAAAGTTAAAATTAAACCTCAGTAGGACAAGAATTAAAGTTGCAGAACTATATGTGCATTTTACTCAATTACTCATCACCAAATAATTACACCATTTTGTTAGTCAAAAAGATTAAAGAGAAAATATAAGTTAAAGGAAAAAAAATCAAAAGGTATTGTGGTGTAAGAGATGGAGTATTAGAAAGTGAGAAAGTAACAGTGAGAAATTAAAATTAATGGTAAAAGTTTCCTAAAAAGGATGAGAAGTTTGAGATTTTCTTTAAAAAAATATGAGCCAATTATTTACAAATTTTCAAATTTGTATTTGACTAATATTACAAAAACAAGTTTATGAAAATTACTACTATTTTTGTCCCAAAATAATGGTGCGTTTTTTTCCAGCATTTAATTTATGATTTTATTTCTTTAATATTTTGATGTACGAGATCAAATAATTTAGACACACATTATAGATTAATGTGTGTAGTTTCTAAATATATATATATATATATATATATATATATATATATATATATATTTCTAATTTTTTTAAAGAGTTCTTTCTAGTGATAATTTGTGTCTCTCGCAACATCGAAAAAGAAACACACCAAATTTTCAGAGACGATATTGAGAGTATAATTTTATCTTAAAATACACCATTTTTCCTTAAAAACGTTTTAGAAAACGAGATTGAATTAGCAAAACTTGGAGTTGAGTTTTCATGTTTCTTGTTATGAGAGAAGGAAAACTAAAGATAATGGTGAAATCATTGTTGAAGCCCAGGTAGCGTGCAGCTGACATAGAGAACATTAAGGGCATATTTTTCATCAAAAAGTACTTATTAAGGACAATGTTTCTAGACGATCATATAAATTTGCAAATTGCAAATTTTTTTTGAACGGTTAACAAATTTATTAAAGAAGAGAAACGACAAACAACAGTGGTGAACATAATTGTGTTTTTATCAATCCTTTTAATCTAAGGTATTTAGAAAATCAGCAAACTACTAGTTTTATTGTTTGAACCATGTTGAATCTTATAAATTGATATTCAAATGGTTCGATAGAGGTTTGGTTTTTAAAACCCAGCTGCTCTTCCGGTACTAAATTAACATCCATTCAATTGCTCACTTAGCAACAAAGGTAAAAAATTGAAGAAAAAAAAAGAAGCAAATAATCATTTCATTTGAGTAAATTTCTTTTGATAAGATGACAACTACTTTATCCGTAATACAACATTTACTTTTTAACATTTATTCTATGATTTTATTTTTATATTATTTTAAGTTTATAAATTTAAAATTTTATACTTCATCCGTCCCATAAAGATTGCAGCTTTTTTGGTCATTTTCACAGTATTTATTCTACGATTTATTTTTATAAGTTCATACACATGTAAAGTTGAATAACTAATATGAATCTCATAATTTGCAATATAAGTTTTCTAAATATATTTTTTATGAAGTTTTTTCACTATTTATCTTAGTAAAATTTTGAGTCAAACACTGCTACTTGAAACATCAAAGTCAAACACTGCAATCTGCAATCTTTACGGGACGGAGAGAGTATATAACTAAAAATTTGATATCTTAATTTATAAATATTTATTTATTTATTTATTTATTCTACTATTATAAATAAATTAAATTTAAATTGACATAAAAAATAAAAGAAGAGCGAGTCTCTTTGGATGGAGATTGGAGAGTAGTTGCTAGAAGTAATTTGAAGTTTGAACTAGTGCATGTCCAACTTGCCGCATTACAGAATGGTCTAAACGGCGCAGCCCACTCTCTCTTTTTTTTAAAAAGTCAGCTTCCACTAATTCAACGACGACCTCGGTACCTAATATGTCACAGCACCGCTTTTTCAAACCCTTACCCATTCATTTCCATTCACTACTATAAATACAACTTCAATCCTCAGCTACATACGAATTATACAGATATCTCCCTAACGTTAATAATTCCGCCAATCATGTCCCACACAAAGCTTTTCTCCTTTGCAGCCTTAGCACTTGCTGTTTTCGTTCTCACACTTGATGAACCGATTCTTATCAGAGCCGAGGAGGTGAAGGATGATCAGCAGACCTTTCTCTTCCACTTCTGCTCCGGCGCCGGAAATTTCTCCTCCGGCGACCCTTACCAAACAAACTTGAACAACCTCTTCGCCTACCTCTCTCTCCAAGCTCCCTCCACCGGCTTCGGCAAGGGCACCGTCGGACAGAGCCCCAACCAGGTGAGCGGTCTCACTCTCTGCAGAGGCGACGCACCGCCGGCTACATGCAGAGACTGCATAGCTCAGGCCAGCGGCGAGATACTCAACCGTTGCCCTAACGACAAGGCCGCCGTCATATTCTACGACAACTGCCTCCTCAAATACGCCGACACCAAGTTCTTCGGCCAGATCGATAACCAGAACAGGTTCTACATGTGGAACCTCAGGAATGTGAGCGACCCGACCGCGTTTAACCGGAGGACAAGGGAGCTTTTGACACAGCTTGCCGGGAAAGCTACCATGAACCCTAGGCTTTACGCCACCGGCGAGACGGAGCTTGACGGCGGGTCTACGAAGCTGTACGGGTTGACGCAGTGCTCCAGAGATATTTCTGGGAGTGTTTGCAGGAATTGTCTGAATGGGATTATCGGAGAGCTGCCGAGCTGCTGTGATGGAAAAGAAGGTGGGAGAGTCGTAGGACCAAGTTGCAACTTTAGATATGAAATCTACCCTTTTGTTAATTAGTGCTTGAATGACACGAATATTCACACCTTGCTATGGAGTATAATATGATTAATTCAGTATCAATAAAGACTACCTTTTAAAAACAATTTCATGTTCTTCTTAGATTTACAGAATCCAACTAATTAAATGTCCTCTTGATATCATGCAAAGAAGCGCATGTATCGAAAGGTTTTTTTTTTTTTTGCACCGCAAGAAAAATGTGTATATATGCATAAAAGCAAAACCAGAACAAAGTTACAAGATACAAGACAATAGGAGTAGAGAGCAACCGTCGAGGTAAGGTGCCTTTACCATAACTAAAAGATCAAGGAACCATAAAGATAAAACAAAACAAAACCACCCCTGAAGAAAAAACACAAGCTGGTGGCACCTGCTAAGAGAGAGCTAAATCAAGGCACAAAGGAGCCAGCCGCCAATGAAACCAGAAAAACAAGAGGACCCCACCTCTTCCGGCACTCTCAACAAGGGAGCAAGAAGCCAATCTCCCCAAGAAATATTCAACTTCTCCTTTCTACTACTTATCGAGAGGAAAGAAAGCACCTGGATATCGAAAAATATACAAGAAGCGCGCCAAGGGATATCCTGCATGACAAGGTTGTTTCGAGCTTTCCAAATAGCCCAAGCAGTGATGTAAGAGATCGCTTGCCACACCTGTACACTTGTCGAGGGAGCTTGAACGATAAAACCCCCACCTAACAAATCAACAAGATCCAGAAAATCTGTAATGTCCGTACCCGCACCAAGTGGCTACCGCTTGCCAAACGACCAAGGCACGAGGGCACCGAACTAACACATGATCCGATGTCTCGATGGCATCTGAGCACAACGGACACAGAACTGAGTCCACACCCACTCCTCGTTGATGCAATTGAGCACGAGTTGGAATGTAACATCGTGTCGCCCTCCAGATGAACAGATTCACCTTCTTGGGAATGATGTTGCACCATCGCATAGGGATATCGTGACCCGCATACAGCTTCCTCGTAATGATCTAGGGAAAGGTGTCGAAATGTAAAAACACCGTCGGCATCAAGATTCCAGCGCCAAGTGTCTGGACTCCTGAACTTTGGAAAGAAACCCTGCAGAAGAGTTAGTAACTGTTGAAATTGGCCAACCGCTCTCCCCTGCATCGGTATCCTCCAACTCCATTTCCAACTCCAATCACCCTCTCCACAACTTATTTTCTCTAGAACCGAACTCTCTTGGAAAGAATCTAGCTCATATAACCTCTTGAAGCCTATTTTTAATGGACTCTCTCCCACCCAGACATCATCCCAGAATTTCATATTATTTCCCTCTCCACGACCGTCACAAAACCATTTTTGAAATCAGTTCCCATCCCTTCTACTTCCCCATTAGCCTTCCCAATCCCCTTCCAAACACTCCACCCTTCCAGAGCCTTTCCCATCTGCAACGAACCAAGGAAACCCCCATAAATACTAGCTACCAGCTTTGCCCAGAGCCGCTCCCCTTTTAACCATCTCCACTTCAACTAGTAAGGCTAGATTCTTCCCCCTTAAACTACCCACACTCAACCCCCCCGCTTCATTATCACCGAACAACCTCTCAATCTCAGCCCAGATCATTCCTATCCTCCCCTGTATTTCCCCAAAAGAATTTATTTCTAATTGTTTCTATTTTTTTACCACTTCAATCGGGGCACGGAACACCGAGAGGCGATACAAGGGTAAGCTTCCAAGGACCGACTTCAACAACGTTAAGCGGCCACCAATTGAAAGAGATTTGGCCTTCCAACTTGAGAGTCTCTTCTCCACCTTTGAAACCACTGGATCCCAACTTTTCACAAGGCTCATGTTCGCCCCCCACCGGGAGGCCCAGATACACAAAAGGAAGGACCGCCACCGAACAGCCCAGAACGCGGGCTACTCTAGATACTTCTCCCGAGTCTACACCTACATCGAACAACCTACTCTTCTCCAGATTTATTTTCAAGCACGAAGCCATCTCGAAGCATTGGAGAAGGCCCATCAAAGATTAGCATTCTTAGTCGACCACTTGCCACAAAACACTGCATCATCTGCAAACTGGAGATGCGATACACTAACCCTCTCCTCTCCAACCTTCATAAGACAGAACACTCGCTAGCTAAAAACCTCCTCCATCATGTGGTTTAGAGCCTCAGCTGCCAAAAATAAAAGAAAAGGTGACAAAGGGTCCCCTTGACGGAGACCCCTTTCCATGCCACATTCCACAGTAGGACTTCCATTTACCAGGACAGATATCCTAGCAGACTTAAGACACCCAGAAATCCACCTCCGCCATTTGTCCCCAAACTCCATCTGCTGCAAGATAGAATCCAGGAACTGCCAGCTGATGCTAACATAAGCCTTTGCAAAATCTACTTTTAAGAGGAGCGTCTGTTTTTTCTCTCTTTTGACCCACGACACCACCTCATTGATGATCAAGACCCCATCGGTTATCTATCTTCCTTCCACAAACGTTGTTGAGTTTCTCCAACCGTCCCCTCCAAAACATGGAAAGGGAGAGAGAGGATCTTTCATCATTATATTTAAAGATTCCACCGCTAGAAGAAAGAGAAAGGGGGAGAGAGGATCTACTTGGCGCAACCCTTTTTCCATTTTGAATTCTTTGGTGGGTGAGCTGTTGACTAAAATGGAAACCGAGTTAGAGTTGAAACATCCTTTAATCCACCCAATCCACTTCTCACCAAAACCCATCTGCTTCATTGTATGAAAAAGAAATTCCCAGTTGACACTATCAAAAGCTTTTTCAAAGACAACTTTGAAGATGAAAGATTTTATCTTTCTAGCCTTTGCATAGCTGATCACCTCATTTGCAATAACCACACCATCCAAAATCTGTCTATTTTTTAGAAATCCCGATTGAACGTCACTGATCACTTTAGATACTACACACTTCAGCCTTCTTGCGAGGATTTTTGTTATCACTTTATAGTGACAACCCCAAGGCTCACCGGTCTGAAATCTATGCATAAACAAAATTTTGTTGCAAAAGTGGCTCTAAAGTATGAGTACGTTGCAAATCTATAACTGCGACTTGACATCCGTTAAAATTTAACGGAAATTGTTGTTAAAATGCTCAGATTGACCCTTAGGGTTTTTTTAATGTGTTGAAGACCCCTCTAGCTTTATAATAGTACATTTTGAGCTAGTTTTCGTAATTACATGTATATTATTTCAAATAATCTTTCCAAATCAATAATATTAATTATGGATTGAGTCTCAAGTATCCAAAATAGTATCAAATATGGTAAAAAAATGTTTAAAAATAGTATAAACAGTAATAGTTTTAGACTTATTTATTGTTTAGTCCCCTGAACTATTATCACTCGTTCAATTTAGTCCCTGAGTTATAACTCGGAATTACTCAATCCCTGAACTATAAATAAGCCTATAAATAAGCCTAAAAAATAACGGGAACGTAGATTGCGGCCCAAGGCTGCCGGATCATAGCACAAGGCCGCCGGATCGATGCCCTAGGCCACGAATCGGTGACCAGGACCGCGATTCGGTGACCCAGAGTTGCGATTCGACAACCTAGGGCCGTGATTCGCTGGCCCGGGGTTGCGATTCAGCGACCTAGGGCCGCGATTCGCCGCCTCGGGGTTGAGATTCGGCGACTTAGGGCCGCGGGATTAAACTGAACGAGTGATAATAGTTCGGGGACTAAACAATAAATAAGCCATATTTTTACTTAAGTTTACTTTTTATCGCAAATGGTAGTAGTTATTAAAATAAAATCCAAGAATGAATAATACACACACAACTCTTTCTCTTTCTTAGTTTCAGGGTAAAGAAGTAATTACCCATCTAATCAAAAGTGGTCAAAACCTTATTTGACAAAACCTAAGTTAAGCAAACAGACTCTCTAAGGGCGTCTTCAACAGCTTTCTCAAAAATTTCTATAAAATGGAAAAGCAAAAGTCATATTCTTCAAAAACAATTTACTACTCCAACAGCTTCCCCATTTTGAAGAACCATGCATTTAATACATTAATAAAATATTCAACATCTTTGAATAATAATTAATGAATTATTTAGAGAGATGAGAGATATTTAAATCAATCACAAGTAACTATGAGAGAGGAGAGAGGAGAGAGGAGAAGGGTTTAAAAAGATTAGGTTTGGAAAACTCTTCAAAATTTAGAGAATGCTCCAAATTTGAGGAAGACTCCCCATTTTTCCCCTCATTCTCCATTTTGGAGAATGAGAATTGGGAAGCTATTGGACAAAAAAAATGCTCAAAATTCTCTAAAAGTGAGCATATGAAGAAGATATGAAAGCTATTGGAGATGCTCTAAGTGTTAGAGGTTGGAATTAGCGTCAAAGGTTTAGAGAAATAATCAATAATTGTTCAAAACAATTCTCATCTCTGAAGCTAATCTCAAATAAATGAGCCTTATAATTTTAAGATTTTTCAAGTTTTTTTTTCCAATCCATTTAATTTTTTTTGAATATACAACTTGTTTCAAAAGGTGAAAAGTTTTGTTTCCTACACTTTAAAACACTCATGTGTAAAAACAAACTCTGTTTTGGACGATGTTGTCACCTTAACAAGAATTCAAAAGTTTACAAAACAAGGTTTCCTATAATCTCTGCGAGTTATACACTCACAAAATTTCTCAAAGAAAATTTGAAATTTTCCTAAAGACGAGGGCTTTGCAAAAGTTTAAGTTTATGAAATAAGGTTTTCCAATTTTAAAAATCTTATAAATTCAAGTATTTATCCCAAGCAATTTAGACTAATTTGTGAGAACAAAAATAAATACTCCTTCCGTCCACAAAGATTACAACTTTTTCCGTTGTTTTCATAGTAATTAATTTATGATTTATTTTTATGAATTCATATATATGTAAAGTTAAATGACCCATATGCTTATCATAATTTTCAAAGTAACTTTCAAGATATATTTTTTTGAATTTTTTTCACTACCTATCTTGGTAAAATTTTGATTCAAACACTGCAATTTCAAACACCAAAGTCAAACACAATAATCTTTGTAGGACGGAGGAATAATAATTTGACAAATTAATATTGCCTTTATATTACCTACGAAAAGAACGCAGCCGAAAAGCTTGAAAGTTTTCCAAATTAAACGGAAATCTTCTCTTCATAAAAAAGAAAACGGAAATATTCTTTTGTTTATTTTTTGGTAAGGTACAAGATATGGTGCGCCTCACATTTAAGTGAGCCTCCGTGAGCCATGTTCCTTTTATATACAATAATGCCATTATTGACATGCATCTCCTTCTTCATGCATCTCCTTCTACAATTCTTCACCGGTGCCTTCCTTCAACATCAACAACCTCAGCCATAAACGTTTGCAACAAGACCACTCACCACAAGCCTCCTGCCACCGACGATGACCCTTCCATGTTCATCACCGCTACCGATGATGGCCCTTCTACGTTATCGGCAGAGAACAAGTTTTTGGAGGCTGAAAGCACTGGCACTACGAAATCCAACCATGCCGGAGTACCCAATCGCTTTCTGAGGCATCATCGATCCATTCCTAACTAGTTCCTCAGCTACAAAACGCGATTCATATTTCATGATCCGAAGCTGCAACCTGCTGCAAATGATGTAATTATGATGCTCCTACGTACCTTAATGATGCGCATTCAACTCATCATGATGTTCCTACGTACCTTAATGATGTGTGAGCTGGATTGCATAATTAGTGGGGAAAGTGCATCATGTTTATAAGCGAGAACATCATAGCGGAAAAAGAGAACATCATTCTTGTCCCCAATGGCATCATTTTAAAATGTTAAAGGAAATGAGTGAAAAATTGTCATGAGAACGAGCGCATCATGTTTGTAATGGAGAGTATCGTAATGCAACATGAGTGCATCATAGTGGTCACCAAAGGCATCATTTTGGGAGGTTGAAGAAAATGAGTGCTTCATTAAGTCATCGGAACGAGTGCATCATATTTGTATGGTAGCGCATCATGCTTGAAACCTAGAGCATCATTCTGGTCAGCAAGCGCATCCTTTAGAAGGTTGAAGAAAACGAGCACATCATTAAATCACTAGGACGAGTGCATCATGTTTTTACGGGAGAACATCATTATGAATCGTGAATGCATCATTTTCGTAATCAAGCGCATCATTGCGGGTTGTAGAACAAAATGCATCAGAAAGTCATCAAAACGAGTGCATCATATTATTACGGGAGCGCATCATAGTGCAATTGAACAAATACACCGGAGCCGGTAGTTGTTTTCACCGGAAGAACAGAACAAGTGGTTTTTGTTGCTGATTTTGTTGATTTTGAGAGAAAGGAAGAGGAATTGGTTGACTTTCTGTCTGATTTTGTTGCTCCGCGCGGAAGGAATGACGGATCCTTCGAAATTGGCGAGTTCCGGTTTCGTCGCCGAAAAACATGACGACTTTGTGTTCTTCTTCTTCTAAGCACTGAATAGCAACTCTTATTTATTTTTATTTTTTCATTATGATAAGTAGTGAGACATGTATGAGTAGTATGACTTTCACACCCTATCATCTCATGTCCGTCCCACACTCTAGTGTGACATGGATTTAGTAAATTTGTTATACGTAAACATGTACTCCGAACTAACTGGTTTTGTTTTTCTTTCATTAAAAAAACGCCTTTTGGAAAATTTAGGAATTACTTCATCATTCTCACAAATGTATAATTCTTGTATGGTCTGATTTCGATAGTTATTTTTTATATTAAAAAAAACTGTCAAAAAAACCTGAAAAATTTAATATTAAAAATTAGATATATTCATTTTACTTTTGTATATAAATTGTTTAATTTTATATGTTAAAATGTTGAAGAAAAAATCATAAATTGTTGGGATAGTAACTGTGATAACTTCAATGGACGGATGAAGTATTTGGTTCGTGATAATTAGGCTGTGTTATTTCACCAAAAAACTAACAACAAATTAACAATTTAAATTTTCCATCATTTTCAAAAAAAATTACACTCACAATTTTCCTAGACAAATTTAAATTGTTGTTACTTTTTTGCGCAATATATATATATATATATATATATATATATATATATATATATATATATATATATATATATGTGTGTGTGTGTGTGTGTGTGTGAAAAATGGTTTTGAATTCACCTTTGATCTAGAAAAATTGTTGTGTTTTGGTGAAAGAGTCTTTAGGACATGCATAATCTCCGTGATAGCATAGCACGGGGTTTTTCCCCACCAAAAAAGAAAGGCCCAACTAACTAATCGTCATCACTTTGGTAAAACTAAAGCATGCATCAAAGAAGTGCCAGACAGATTTGTGACGTGGCCATTATTAATGAAAAACAAAAGGTGATGAAATCCAAAAGATACCAGTCAGCTTACCTATTAGCCTGCTGCATCATTAAGCATGCCCATGCGCAAATAACAACTACTAACAATAACAATTGTGCATCATCTGCCTCCTCCTCTTCCTCATGCCCTTTTCTGCTTGTCCTTTGTATCTCCACCAGCCGCCCATCTCCCTTAGTTTGGTCCCATTCTTTGTCTACTTTTATGTTATCACACACACAACACAACCCCACTCCACTTATGGAGGAGGAGGAGGAGGACCCAGCTAAGTTATAATCTCTACCCCAGATGCTCTGACTTCTTGAGCCACATCCCACCGTCCATGTCCCCCATCATGACGTGATCCCCACCGTCTGTTCCCTCATTTGATCATTGCCGACGCATTTAGTTCAAGAGCACCAGTGTCTGCTGGTACTTGCTCCACCTAACCTAACTTCCCCCTAAGTTAACCCACCCAACTGTCGCTATTTAAATGTACCTGTACTTCGAACAGAGGCAGGGAAGATGGACCAGAGGCAGAATCCCAATCCGAGTTCTGTTGATTTTTGCCTTCTTCCCTCGGAGCTCATTCACAACATACTCCTCTCTTTATCCTTGCCCGACATTCTTCGAATGAAGCTTGTGAACAAGTTCATTTCTTTCCTCATCTCTGACCACAACTTCATCCGTGAATGTAATTCGCGCCTCAAGTCAGCAACCTGGCTCTTCATCTACAAAAAGAGATGGCGGTGTGATGCCACACTCCATGGATTCTCTGAGTGTTCGGACCGATGGTTCAAGATCTCTGTACAAGACTTGATTAAACCAGTCACCTGTCCAGGTGACGACATCTACCTTCTGACGGCCAGTGGGAATGTTCTGTTGTTTGCTTCCAACACACAGAAGGCTGTTTTCGCGGTCAACTTGGTCAGCAGGACAGTCAAGAAGATCCCACCATGCCCACTAGGTCCACGCGGTACCTCCTTGTGGAGACGATCCGGGATGAAACTGGTGACCAAGTCTGGTGGTGCCTTTCGCTTCCTGTTCGCGGAATTTGTGGGCAACCATCCAGTCTTGTTCGAGTACAACTCGGAGACCAACACATGGCACTCTAGTGAACCGTCTGAATGCAGCAAAAACATCAAGCATGGAAAAAGTAAGAACAATCTTATATTTCTCACCATAGCTCAAGGGGTGGTGGTTGCAACTGGATCAGAGTACAATTCGCCCATGATCTTGCGGCCCAGATTTATCAACGAGCAAAATCTGGCTTTGGACTCCCAACACGTGTATGGTGATGACTACCTCTTAATAATACGATCCACCGATGTCACAGGCGGGAAGCCAGGGATCAAAATGCTGAGTGACATACAACTGTGGGGCCTAAGTGTAAATAGCAGGAGTTGGCAACTGGTTTCAAGAGTGCCGAGTGAGCTTGTCACTAGCATAAGCAAGCCCCATGGAGTTATGATGCCACGCTTGGAAGGAAGAGAAAATATAGTTAGGGCTGTCTTGGTGACCAACGTTGAAGGCTCATGGCACATGATCTGGTTATCTTACAATCAGGAGGGACAGAAGTGGAGCTTGGTCTCATTGCCCGACTGTAAAATGGAAGGATCAAACATGGCCGGGATCACATTCTCTTGTGGTCTCACATTAACATGATGCAGCTAATACAATGCCACAACTATGCACCGCTCCTATTTTGTAGGAAACAAAAGATGACCCTGCTTTAGTTAGCAAGTCAACGTGAACAATCTTCAGCTTCTCAAAAGTAGCATCTCACAGATTGATTTTTCTCTCTGCACAAACGAGATAAACGAGGCAACAGAAAAATACCTCTGCAGTCTGTGGTAACGTGTATATACAGATAGCAAACATACTAGTCAAATTTCCCTCCTCTCCCCCTCGTCCTGCCTCTTTCCCTCCCCCATCCTCTTCCTCTGCCTCTGCCTCTGCCTCTGCCTCTGCCTCTTGGCTCACCGTAAGAAGCTCCATCACCATCTCTTTCATAGCTGAACATGCTAAGTCTGATATTCGCTGCCTCAGAACCATGCATCCCATGTGCCTGCAAAAATAAATACAAAAGGCAGTAAGAAAATGAGTTGACATGAAAAATAAAAAGAAATGACAACAGCACAGATTACATGATTATTAACGTGAGAATCTTCTAGCTCAAGTTGGTTCTGTAGCTGCCAAGCAATATCCTCATCACGACTAGTATCTGGAAGCTTGTTTTCCATCTGAGGCATGTTGTTCGCTTTTCTCTTTTCCCACTCATCCAATGTGAAAACTGCATGTTCTTCTTGTCTCCCCTTCCCTCTGTGATTTGAACCTCTAGAACGTGAACCATATGGGGCTGGGTGACTCATTTTCTGCAGCAGCTTCTGTGAAGCGGCTTGATTTTGAATAGGGATAGACTCAACCACTGGCAAAGAGAACCAAAGTGGCAGCTTATTGGAAACAAAGTTTAAGATATATGCAGACAAGTCACATGCCATCATCTTTGGCCAAAACAAAATCATGTAGGAAGAAGCTACTGGAAATTCCAACCAAGATGCTTCTATCAAGGCTGTCTTCTTTTAGACTATGAAGTAATTTCTAAAAATTTAAAATTTTAAGCTTTTCCTTCCAAATTTGCTCTCTAAGTTTTCCTATACTTTTACCTTCATTATTAAAATGTCCAATCGATTTATAGAACTTCTTCCTAAAAGAAAACACCCATAACCACAGTGTTAAATAATGCTAGTACTAAAATGGACTAGTTCAAATATTTGTTTGAAAAAAAAAAGTTTTAATGAATCTCTTATACAATCATCTTTTTCCAACAAAAAATTTGTGCAGTATCTTCTTTTCCCCTTTTATTGAACAACCGTGATATTTGACCTCGCATTTCCCCAATCTTATATGAATTGGTCAATGCACACAAGAGTTAGAAGATGAAGTTACGACAAACCGCCAGCATATTGATGCTGAAAGAATTACCATCCCTCCCTTTTAACTCCCTTTGCATTTTTGAATCTTTCAACTATTGGCAGGCTTGCATAGCAGACAGATTAAATATGGCATAACAATGAAACTCCGAAGAAATGGAAATGGCACCTTCTTTGGGCCTTGCTTCAGAGACGCTAAGCTTTTTCTCAAGTTGTTCCACACTAGATCCTCCAACTGTACTGGAATCCAGATTCTTTTGTTTGGACTCAGCAGCCAACTTTTTAATCAGTTCATCTGCATCCACTCCAGTATTTTTTGATATGATAGGCTCAGCCATCTTTGCGGTGGACCCGGGGTAATCTGCAATTAGTAATTTCTACCATGAATCAAATGCCCTATGCATAAAGCAAGAGCAACCATATGCAAGAAGAGGATGCATACATATAATGCATAGTAGCTACTCATAATACAAAGGTTATACTGTTAAATGGAGAGAATTGGCAAAGGAAATTTTACAAACACGACACATGCACAATGATTTCATTTGTCTTTTGAAGTTTCCACATGCACCATTATGAAGACAGAAAATATGCTAACAATCAACTTATTTAAGACAAGACTAAATTGCTTTTCTAACTGATTATTAACATGTGATATAGCTTTCATATCTAAAACATAAAACAAAACTGTAACCAAGTTAAAATATTCTTGTTAAACATGGCAGCCCCTGTGACTTAAAACACTTCTTGAACGGCTAAAATGCAAGCTCAACGGGGCTTAGATCTGAAGAGTGACGAGAGTAAAGAGAGGGAAACATAAAGAGACAGCAGCAAACAAATCAAAGAACTACAATGTAGTATAGTTGCATGACTACACAATAATTCTAGTGGATTAAATAAAATCCTGACATTACCTCAATGACAACCCAATACATATCTGTCTCATTGGTTTGATCTATAATCATTTTGTAACCAACTTCCCAGAAGGAACGCAACAAATTGAAGCAACAATGAGCATTGATATCGAAGGCAAGACTGCATAAAATGGAATGATTCAAGTTACAAGTCACAAGGATTATAACACTAACCAGTAACTCTCTGTGCTTTAGCTGACCCTTTGTTTAATGGAAAATCAGCTGACAACTTCTCAAACTTGGGAGGACCACCAGCATCACTGCCCTTCGACACCCTCATTGAAGAGCGGGAGAAACCTGAATATTTACGGTTCATGTCCCATTCCTCATAAAGTGACTGGACAATACCACCTAAAATTGTAATTGCCTTCCGGTTCAAGCACAATATACCATTATGTACCACCACTCTGTTCTCTATACGAACCTGCCAGTGATATTTTAAAGAGAAATTAGTTTCACACTGTGGCCGAGTTGCAATCCATTGCACTACAACTCATTTGTAGTTCATTGTGCATTCAAACTAAACTACAGAAAAAAAAACAAATGCAAATACAACATCCAAGTAAATAATGCTCCGGGTGATATAATAGACCAAGAGCCGGCTTCTAGAATAAATCATACCTTAGTTCCAGGAACAACATTGCTAGGAATTTCGGGTATGTTAGAGTACTCTATTGCAGTAACCTCGGAGTGCCCATCTGATAGCTTCAATCTGAGCAAACGACGACCGCTTGAACTCGATGAAACATTATCAGTGCTGCTTCTAGAAATGTCCCTTACCGATTTTATCTGTTATTACACGAAAGAAAAAGGCTAGTTAAAAATAGAACCAAACAAACAAAAAAAAGGAACAAAACAGTACATTACATTCTAAATGAAGAGCGAAGGAATGATATGGGTAAAGTACCTGAAGAACTTTGGGACCCTGGAAGTGGGAGGACCTGCGGAGGTCTTTCGGGTCGGGTAATGACCTGGCTCCGATGGATTTAAGATCCATATTAAGAAGCTCCGATTCAACAGAATCGGCGATGGCTGAAGCTGCAGCATTACTGGGGAAAGCTGATTGGTTTTCGATTAGGGATTTGATGTGCTCTAGATCGCTGAAGCTCCAGCCTCTGCCCCTCAGGGTTTCTAATACGGTGTCCGTAGCTGTGGAATTCGAACAAGCAGCCATTTTTAGCGCCTTCACAATGGCGAGGTATGTTTTTGCTCACCAGCAAGATCCTTTGCCTTTCTCTTAAAAGGAGATCCGACCAGTGTTGGGCCTAATAGTAATTGACCAGCGTTGGGCCCAGGCCCAATGATCTCAAAATGAATCGGCGAGCGATACCTCGTCTTGCTAAAAAATTTACAGCACTTCTTTTTTCTTTTATTGTTTTTCCAAAACACGTTTTTAGTTTTTTTAGGGGATAAAGGCATAAATTTATCAAATGGCTAATGCCAAAAGAAACACAAGAAATTCAAACACGACGGAACGAAACAAACTAAAACGGAAACTCCATGCAGGAGGCAAAATAGAAGCCAAAACGAGAACGAAACAAAGGTTTGAAGCAAAACAACTAGCAAAACAGTGGACAAAAACACCTATGTGGCTTCAGCTGCGTGCCTTGAAATGATGGAGTATGGAGAAGAGTTGGGATGGCAACGGGATATCATCTCCATCAGTGTCGTGCTCTCTAAAACGACCAGTAGTTCTCTTCCACACCAGAGAGAAACCACCATGCTAGAACGAGTGCAATACCTATAACCGACAAAAACATAAAAACCCTATGATTAATTCAATCCCCATTACAGAGACTTCAGCTGCCCAGGAAGATCCAGATCCCAAGCAGTCTACACGGAACCCTCATTTTGCTGACGGGGCATCCTCCTTTGTGAAACCTGCCAGTAAAGTAGACACCATCACGCCCACATCCGTCAAGAATCGTGGCGTCTTCCTACCTCGATTAGAATCGGCAGCCCCGGCTGGAATAGATCGTGCTAGGAGAAGTTTGGTCGCCAAAGAGACATCTTGCGATGGCATGAAGCAAACCGGCGCGATCCCACCCCATCCAGTGAGAGTGAGAATGCTGAACCGGAGGCGAGGAAGCACGTCGCATCACCATCGAAAAAGGAGAAGGGGGTCATAAGATCTAGGGCCATCTCGCAGTGGACAAAAATAAAACGGCGCCACCATGTCGAAATCAAAAGCAGAGATGACACCACGGACTGATGGTGCATCTTCTAGAAGCACCACGTTGGAGAAAAGCCTACCTCCACGATGCCAACACCGTAAATTGGAGCAATCCGCAGATACATAAAAAACCGCGGATTGCGGATATGAGGTAATCGCGGATAATCCGCACCATTTCCAAGCCTATGCTTGATCAACATTACATGTTAATCAGCATGATGACTTGTCTTGATCAACATCACCGACATAAATGTTGATTTGCATGATGATTAGCATGTCCTTACACCTGATCAACATGATATGCATAGCGATCAGCATCTCCTTACACATGATCATCATCATTGTCGTGTTTGGTCAACATTAAATGTTGATCAGCATGATGACTTGTCTTGATCGACATCGTCATAATAAATGTTGATCTGCAAGGTGATCAACATCTCTTTACACCTGATCAACATTGGTCTGTATGGTGATCAACATGTCCTTACACTTGATCAGTATCAAAATCAAATCAACATGACTACCTACTCTGATCAGTATCGTTTTCTCCAAATTTCTGAACTCGGAAAAATTTCAATTTTTCATCGTTTGCAAGTTTGGTGGTTCTGGAGTTTTATCGGGGCAAATTTTGATGATGTTTATGTTGTTGGGTTGGGCAAGTTTGGATTTTAGAAGTAGATCTAAAGTTACAACGGAAATGAAGGAGGCGTCGTCGAATTCGATGGAAAGCTTCCCAAAGATACAATTGACATGTTTTTGTGATGGTTACTTGTCGAGGTGTGCTTCGTGGTGGTTTCGGAGCTGTAGAGATAAACTGTAAGCTTCGTCGGATATCACAGCGGTAGTTACCGGTGGAATGGAAGTGCGGTAGCATAAAATGTAATTATTATTACATCTTTTGCGTATATAGTGCGCAATGCGAACTGTATAACTACTCTTTATATTAATTCATTTTATTATTCTTATTTTTGCTGATTTTGCTGATTGCGGGTTTGTTCATCAACACTATGGTCAAGCTCTAAAGAGAGAAATGGAGTCTTGAGTTGAAGCCCTACTCTAATATCTATTCCCCTACTCTTGCGTACAAGGGCGGACTCAAGGTGGGGGCAATGGGGGCAAGTGCCCCCATTGAACTTTTGGTAAGTATAGGGTATATATGTATGTATTGCATAAGTATGACTCTATCCACGTAATTTACCCCAACCTAATTCCTACTAAAATTTTATTTCATACATGCCCCTAAACTATACCTATAAACACTTGAATCCCCCTAACTTATAAAAACTACAAATTAGACACTTGATCCCACCACCTATATATACTAAAAAATTAAATGCTGTGTCAAAACGAAAAATAGAAAGGAAAGAAGTGTAAAGTCTTCGCCGATTTTGGAGAGGAGACTCAAGCTCTAATTTGCAATTTCAATTTCTTGAAGAAATTGAACTAAAATCTAAGATATAGGTATGAATTTCTTACCAAATTTGCAATTATTTGTTTAATTTAGTGTATAGGTTTGAGGAATTGAGTGGTTCATTTGATTTCTCACTCTGAAATTCCAATTTTAAAATTGCATCAGTCCACCGTTCTCCTCCTGAGTCTTTTTTTGATCTGGTCCTCCATCCTCATCTTTTTTAGAAATGCACTTGGTTGGCTGCTCTGCTACTAGTTGTATTTGCTTGTTAATCGTGGAGAAAAGTGAAACTTTTGTCTTTTTAAATTGTTCATTTTATTTATGTGCTCCACCCATTCCTTCTCATCGTCTGCTTGTTAATAAGTTTGGGTTCCAATTCAACAGTGGACCAATGATGATGTATAATGTTTGTCTTTTTATACTATATGTAATTGACATGTATTATATATGCTTGTTTTGATACATTTTTTTATTTGAGATAACTAAATACAGGTTCCACAATATGTTTTAAAATATGAAGATTGTCATTTTGTGTTTGTTGTTTAATTTATATAAAAAGATCATTTTCTACAATGAAAATTGTAAAGACTCAACTCTATAACAAAATTGGAGATCAGTGGATCACTGATTGTTTGTTTACATTCATAGAGAAAGATGTGTTGCGAAGTATTGACAAATAATTGATATTAAAAAGATTTCAAAATATGAAATCTCTTCGTGAACAGTTATTGAAGAATTGATAATTATGTGTTGTATATATGTATATGTATATATCATGTAAGATTTTTGTATGACTTCAAATTTAGCCCCACAAGAACTTAGTCCTGGGTCCGCCCCTGCTTGCGTATAAAAAAAAAATCTTCAAATTTTATACCAAATTTTCGAATTACAACTTTCACTAGAACATTTCCTCTAATAAACATCCCACATGGGGAATGAATAACTAAGGACCAATAATATTGGTTGCAAGGGTCAGATAGATTTCAGACTGCATTTACTTTTGTAGATGACCTCAACCGCCTCTAGCTAGCCTCTACCAAGTACCAACTCCCCTTTTGTCTTCCCATCTGGTCATAACCATTCTTCTGAATAACTTTGTGAAGAATAAATTGTGTTTTTCAAGATTGGATGTAATGTTTGTGACATGAAAATTTAAAAAAAAAGAATTGAAGAGATAACTTAATTATGATAAAATTTTGTGAAAAGTGTTTGTTTGAACACACTCTCATTCACCCACAGTATCGTGTATTACATATTTTCCACTACATTACCTTGCACAACTTAATGACAAAATTTGTGATTATTTGAAAACATTTCCAACAACTGTGATAAATAAAATGAAATTCCTATACACATACATATATATATTATCGAGAGAGGTAGAGAGAGGTGAACAAGTCGAGTTTTGAGAAGTAAAATGAGGGTCGGTGCTACTATCAGAAAAAAAAAAAGAGTGGGTGCACAATACAGAATCCTTGAAAAAATTTCATTGCCCAGTAAAAACTAAACAGGTGGAAGTTGAACATATACGACAAAAGTGACAAATTATCTATTCTCTCCCTAATCTTTTCAAGCTTTTGATTTTTATGTTCACTAGCGGATCTAGATTTACGAATTATTATAAATTATTTGTTGGTAGAATGGAAAGAATTAGGAGAATAAGGGCTTAGGAGTAATGAATGGGAAGCTCAAACAATTGGAAGAAGAAAGGATTTTGGTTAGACACATAGAATTAGTAAAGCATTTTATTCGAACAAATATAGAACCAAAATGGATGGTTTTATGTCTATTATCGGTTCTACCTCCCGAGTTGAGACCTGCTCCAATAGAATGTGTGCAAACAAGGTAAAAATAAGGTTGGTGAGGCGGTTAATTGACCGTTTCTGACGGTTTTAATTGTGATTAACCGACCGTTTTGTCGATTTTAACCATGGTTAAAACCATGTGGTTAGCGGTTGCTTTTATAACCGTCAGTTTAACGGTTGCGGTTGGTGGTATGGGAGTATCCACATCGCGGATAACCGATATTCACGGTTTAGCAGATAACCGTCAATCCATCTCCTAAGACCCAGTTCAGCATGCCTCAACTCACACTCACACCTACCCAACCCAAGTCCCAAGTGGGCCAAACCCAGCCCAAATCTGAGGGCTAGGCCTTCTCTCCCCATCACCTACCTATTCACACATTCATACTCACACTCACTCTCAAGTCCACATTTGCACCGCACTTTGGTTACTATGAATGTTTTTGTTGATTTTAGTGATTAAAATGTTGTTTGGATATTTAAAATGTTGTTTGATGTTTGAAATGTTGTTTGGATATCTATATTGAATTTATGAATTTATTTAAGATAAACTTTCATTTCTCATCTAAATAATCGTGGATGAACCGCTAACCATGGATATCCGTGGTTAGCAGTTGTGGATATAAATCTATAACCGTGACGCGTAAAACCATATACCGCGGATACCAATAAGACCACGGTTGATGGTTGTGGTTTAAGGGTTACCGCGGTTAAACCGCACCGTTGCCATGCCTACTTCTACAATAATGCTCATACATTTATAGTTATAAATAATAGAAACCATAAAAGATGGAGTGACGGTAGAACATTTTATATATATATATATATATTATAAGGGTTAAAGTCTATTTTTAGTCCCTTAACTTTCCGGTTTATCCTACTCAGGTCCCATTTTAAGAATTCGTGTCATCCAAGTCCCGTAGCTTTGGTTATTGTATCATTTGTGGTCCTTTCGTTAGTTAGGCTGTTAAATTGACCGTTACTTAAATGAAATGATGAAAATACCATTTTTCTTAATTTTCAAGTTACCCCTGATTTTATAAAATTTTGACAAAACCACCAGTTCTCTTCTCCGCAACACAACTCACACTCAGCTCACACACGCATGACCTCTTCTTCTCTGTTGCTGCTGATCATGTCCACCGTCCCTCTGCCGCAGCTCGCCCTCCCGCTGGCCTCCTTCCACCGGTGACCTCATCGCTCGTTCCTCCTTCTCCCGTCGTGTAACAAGTACGCATTTCTTCCTCTCTTCCTCGCGATTCTCAACCTGTTCGAACCTGATAACTGGACTCGAATTTGTTGAGGTCCTTGCTTGAAAATGACTTCTATGCTCGAGTTCTTGCTTAATCTGTGACTTATATTTGTTGAAAGAGCAAATTTTAGCGTGATATTACAACAAAAATTGGAATTTTGATCTAGAGTAGTAGGCTAGGGTTCTTCACATTTCTTCCCCAAATTCGAGTTGCTGCTTAGTTTCGTGCTACATAGATGTTAAATGAGTGTTAAACAACTCGAATCTACCAGGATTTCATCTCCCTTTGAAGATTTGAGTGTTCCCCAAAAATGCACCCTACTTAAGTTGAATTTTTTGTCGAGCTTTTTCTATGTTGCGCTTGTCCTTACAATTCATTGTTTTCAGCATGATACTCATATGCTCGGTGACTATGATTTCTTCTTTGTTTGAAGATTTGAGAGCCCTCAAAAAAGTCACCACTTTCGCTATGTAGTTCGGCTGTGTTGCGGCGAGATCGACTGTGTCTGTTAGCGGAGCAAGTTGGCAGTGATTCACCGGAGGTCAGCGATGACAATGGTGATCAGAAAGTGGCAGATTGTTACCCAAATGGCAGAATGTCCGAGGGGATCGGCACGATGGAGCTCATATATTTCGTGGCTAACGTTGGCTTGGTAGTAGTAGGAGATTAAAAGTCTAGAGATGGAAGATGATGATGTGTAGGTACTGAAGAGATATGATGAAGATCTGAGTAAAAGAGAGGAGAAAAAAGTGTATGGAATTATATGTATATTTTTAAAAGAGATATGATGAAGATCTGAGTAAAAGAGAGGAGAAAAAAGTGTATGGAATTATATGTATATTTTTAAAAATTTAATGACCATACTGCTAGTAATTACGTAATTAGATTATAATTGTAGGGTATTTACGTAAAAGAACAAAGAAAACGAAAAATTTAACGGAAAAACGTGATGGAAGGATTTGATTGGGACGAAAATCAAAGCTATGGGACTTGGATGACACAAATTATAAAATGGGACCTGAGTATGACAAACCGGAAAGCTAAAAGACTAAAAGTAGACTTTATCCTATATATGAGTAATAAATGTAAGAATCATCAAGAATTAGTCGCTTATGAAAATACCATGCATCAAAGTAAATAAAATTTGTAATAAATAGACCTAATTACCTATTACTCCCCTGAACTATGCTGACTCAATCACTTTCATCCCTAAACTATAATTCGTTCGCACTCAGTCCATGAATTATGCAGTGTTAAACACTTTCTTCCTTTATCGGTATTACTGTTAGTTTACCTTAGGGAGAAATAATGACCTAATTGTTCTTCATAATATAATTGTATAATTTTAACTAAAACAATATTTACATTAAGGGACATGTAGCAAACAAAGTGTACACCTACATGGACTAATCACAACAAATTTATGGGATTTGTAATCCATGGTTCATACAATTTTTAAATATATTTTGTTTTTACATTTTCTCTTAGCAATATTTTAGGTTACATTTTTGTTCGAAAAGATAAATGCTCTTCTCATCCGTAAAATTGCATTATTAGTTTACCAATATTCAATTAAATATTTTTTCTTCGTTTTTTTGACATAAAGTTGGATAAATTATATGCATACTATAATTTGAGTTTTAAAGTTTCTAAATATAATTCTCTTGATTTAACATTTAATTAATTATTTTTTCCTTCAAATTTTTATCATAAATTTTGATAAATTTTATGCATACCGTATTTTTCACATTTTATATTTCTAAATATATTTCTCTATTAGCAGGATTTTAGGTGATCAAATACAAACTAGAAAGTTAGACCTTTTAAAACAAAAAAAATGAGTTGAGTTTTTTTAGTATTTAGAGAAAGTTAGAGTTAATATATGGGTTTCTTGAGAAATGGGGACTAATTTGCAACTTTTAGGAAATTACAGGATTAAGGTAAACTATTGTGATTTATTTTAAAAATTAAGGATTTAATTGCTTTTCATAAAATAAGGTGGGGATTAAGTGTAATTTCACCATTTTATAACATGTGACAAGCAATTTATAGTGCCACATGTTCCCACCTCATGAAAATCATGAGGATTTATAGTCTTTATATATTTCACTTCCATTTATCAATATATTATCTTCATCCAAAAAATAGTGTATTTTTTTAATATTTTATTTATGATTTTATTTCTTCAACATTTTGATATATAAAGTCGAATAATTTAGATGCTAATTATAGATTAATGTATGTAGTTTCAAAATATATTTTTTTCTGAGTTTTTTTATTGAGATTTTTCTAGTAATAATTTGAATCTCACACAATACCAAAAAGAACACACTAAATTTCTCAGGGATGGAGAGAGTAATTATTAAGTGCAAAAAATTCAAAATAAAAATATTTATAAACTAGACATATCAAATTATCATTTGTGTACAAAAAATTGAATCAATGATTAAAAATGTTAAAGGAATAATTCCAAAAAAGGAAAAAGAAAAAAAGATTGACTTATGTGTTTGGCTTGTGTTAGAGTTTCGTCTTCAAAGCGCCGTCGCCGATGTTGATGGACCTACTTTAGCTGGTGCGCGCCGCTCTCCTGCTCCGTCCCAGCGTCAGGTCTTGATTTTTTCACTGAGGCGTCGTGTCATTTTGTCTCGACCTGCTTCGAATTGGGCTTTTCTATTTTGTCGTTGCCGCCGATCACAGGCCTCTGTTGTCGCCACCTGACCGTCTCGCCGTGTTTCGTGGCCGCCCTTACTATCGCCGCCGGCTAGCTTGGGCCTTGGCCGATGCTTCTCTGTTTATGTTCGGACACATGGGTTCTCGTCCGAGCCGTTCGTTTGTTTCCAGCCAGCGTTGAATCGGGTTCAAATCGAATTCCACCGCATGCTGACCTTGTTGGGGCGTTTCTATGACAAGTACGTTTCCTCTGCTCACTGGATCTAATTTCTGGTTGCTGTCAAAGCTCCGTTCAATGTTGTCGATTTTTTCGCCCATGGCTAGTAGTAGATCTGAGGTGTCGATTTTTTAGCATTCCGGTTATGACGAGGTTTATGGAGGAGAGTGGCTTCACTGGTGGTGGGGGAGGAGGAGCCGAGTGGCTGTTTGGGGCTTTCGGGTCTATCTCTACCGCCAAGGTTGAGCATTGCTTCGCCCTGCCAGGAGACATGAAGATGAATTTAAGGGGATGACTAGACTGTGGATTCGCCTGGTCGATTCTGGTTGGTATCATTTTGGTCACTTGTTTAGTTTTTGCTTTATTATTGTTATGGTCTTTCTTTTGGTTCGTTTGTTGTTGTTTTTGTTTTCTTTCTCGAGCTCTGTGGTCGGAGCTTATTAGATTTTTAGTAAGTTTCTTAGGTAGTAATCACCTAAGTGTGTTGTGGTGGTTATCGTCCTTCCTATAGTTAGTTCTCACCTTTACCCACTATGGTGCGCCGATACCGTACAAGGGTATCGAGAGCGAGATTCAGGATTTTTTTCCGCCATAGAGGTTATGATCATTGTCATGAATATGCATAGCCTCTAGTGGCCAGTTTGAGTGAGTCTGACCTTAGTTGGTTTGGTGTCCTATCATAACACGGATATGTTTAGTTCCTACGATTAAGAATGAAGGGATGAATTTTATCCCATTTCCTTCACTCATCCAATGTTTGGAGTGGCCAAAGGATGGGATTATGATTATCCTTTTGGCAATTTTATCGCATAAATAAGGGATAAACGTATCTCTTGCTACTCAAAGGATAAGAAATTGAGTGATGGGATGAGTCGTTTTACTTTCTTCTCCAAAGATAACTCACCTTCATGAATCAAGAAGTTGTTGCCGCCATCATCACCACGGCCGTTGCCGTCACCGTCGCCGACCGCTCCGTTTCAAAGGCCGTCGGACGTTTCTCCGTCCAGAAACTTCTTTTTTCGGTTGCAACATCGACATCGTCAAAGACGGGAAGCTTCAGATCTCATCGATTGGCAACTGTTTGCCTTCAATTACGATGGAGGATGGTGGCGGTGGAGATAGGCAAAGGGCGGCGTACCACGAAGGAATGATGGATCGCCAGAGATGTACGGTTTGGATGCCTTCGGGTCTAGTGCAGTGGAGATTGTTTCAGAGCTGATCAGCGGAGATTGTTTTTTTGCCTATGGTCTTTCTCCTCAAACAACCCAGACAAATCAAAGCCCACAATATAATATCACAAACGACGCATTCAAGTTGGAAGGCCTTGATAATTCATGCTTGGCCTCATTACCGTAGTTATGGTCTCTGCTTAGGCGGGGACGGCTATGGTGGAGATGGTGATTTTTTCAGAGGTGATTTTTTCATCCAAACGATGGAAATTAAGTATATTTCATTATCCTGTATTTTCTCTTCCTGGATTATCTCATCCTATCTCATTTTAATCATCTCATCCCACCATTATTTATCCATGCACCCAAACGTAAGTTCCATGTTACATGACCGGTTTAGTGATACATTTTTTAGGTAATTAATTTCGCCACTCTCGACTCATTTTATAAAGAGTTCTCTCTAATAAAATAAATCTAAAAAAAATGTTTAAAAAATAAAATTATATACTGAAAATTTTATTTTTCAAAAGTTTTAGAACGTAGTACAATATAGTTTAGTTCGGCCATCAATTTTCCTTCTACTTAATTGGCCACAGATCTTTAATTTGCATGCAAATAAGCCACTGAACTTTTCTAGAAAGTTTAAATGTACTCACGGAACAGGGAGAATGTTTCCATTAATTATTAATTTGTAGCATCAATGTATTGTAATTTGATGGTGGAGAAATGACGAATCGCAACAAAAAGTTGCCATAGAATCCAATTTGATTCGAGGTGGACAAAGAACTGTATAATTCCATTTATTCTCTTATCTTTCTCTGTTTATAAACTTTGAACCCTAAAGTCTTAAACTTATCATATTGACACTAGTCCAACTGTCCAAGTCTGATGAGGGTCTTTCTCGTCTTAAATCCAAATAGTGAAAGAGTCTAACTGAAACCTGCCTGAGATTCTAAGGTCAGAATTACGTATTATATGATGAAATTATGAATAGACGTATTATATGTTGGTGGACGGTGGACCATCTAAAGCTTTGGCTGACAGTCACACCAAGAGGCAGAATCAAAACAAATACTGCTAAACATACTCCATTTGACTAGTAAATATATTAAAAATGTAAATTGATTTGAGGATAAAAATATAAAATATACATATAAAAATAATTATTTTAAGTGAGAAGAGAGTAAAGACAGTAAATTAGTAAAATTTATGCAAAAAATTTTCCATAAAAAAGTATCAAGTTTTTAAGATAATCTATAAAAAATATTCAAAAATATTTGTAACAAAATTCAAAGAATAGAGAAAGTATTTGTTTATGCACCTTATGAAAATGATGGAAAAGGACCTAGTATGGGGGAAATTGGGACAACCGCTCCCCGTTAAAATTTTCCAAAGTATAAGAAATAGATGTATATTCAAAACAAATTTGAACTTTACCTTTACAATTTACCCTCACGCAATTAATACTGATAACTTTACACACATGTTCTTGTATTACCTTCGTCCCAAAAAATTGATGCGTTTCATTTTTAGCATTTAATTTATAATTTTATTTCTTTAACACTTTGATATATAAAATCAAATATTTTAAATGAAGATTATAGTTTAATGTGTCTAGTTTCGAAATATATTTTTTTCAAAAAAATTTAATGAATTTTTTCTAGTAATAATTTAAATTTATCACAACATAAAAAAATACTCTAATTTTTTGGCGATGGAGGGAGTACTATATTTGAAATTACTTTCACCTCTTACCTTATAAATTAAACACTTAAATTTCTATAATCCCTCAACATAAAATTTTTAGAGTAAAATGCACCGGGATCCCTTAACTTTTAATTACATCCTATTGAGTTCCTATTTTAACTTTTTGTCATCTTAAAGTTCTATTTTAAGTTTTTTTGATGCATTTGTGGTCATTTTGAACAATTTACCCATTAGAATAAAAAGATAAATTATAGGGAATCCTTGAGGTTTAGAACAACTTTCAATTTACCCCTCATTTTTCATAAACGTACAAAACAAACTAACAATTTCTGAAAACATTTTGAAAAATTATCTAACTTCCCCCAAATAATTTCAAATCTAACAATTTTGTCCAATACTTTTTCCCCTCCTCCTCCTCCTCCCACCACCAACGCCGGACATTCGCCGGCCGACCACTGCCAGACCGACATCAGCGCCATCAATAGCCCAGGGCTCGAGATCGGCGGCCCCGAGCTCGCAATTCGCGACCCTAAGGTCACGACCTGCAGCCCAGCGGCCGCGATCTACCGCCCTTGGGTTGCGATCCACGGCCACTAGCTGTTGAACGCGCCGGCGAAGGTCCGGCGGTGGTTGTGGAGGAGAAGAGGGGAAAAAGTATAGGGTAGAATTGTTAGATTTGAAATTGTTTGGGGAAAGTTAGATAATTTTTCAAACAGTTTTAATAAATTGTTAGTTTTTTGTGCGTTTATGAAAATTAAGGGGTAAATGAAAAGTTTTTCTAAACCTCAAGGATATCCTATAATTTATCTTTTTTGTTCTAAGGAGCAAAATTGTCTAAAAGGATCACGGATGCATCAAAAAACTTAAAATATGACTTTAAGATGACAAAAAATTAAAATAGAATCTCAATAGAACGTAATTAAAACTTAGGGGAACTTCGTATATTTTACTCAAAAATTTTATATAGTTTGAAATTTACCATCGATTCTAAACCTTTCTCAACCACTAGGAATCATTAGACTCGAACTTTGCATGGTCATAGATGCTATCAGTGGTCTCAAAAAGAGACGTGATAGAAGACTATAGGCATACAATTTCAGGACTGAACTTAATCATCAAGCAAACTCCTTGACGGTAGTTTGATGTAGATGACCTATTTCAACTATTTAAGAGAAGGAAAAAAAATAGGCTGTGTTCGCAATATTGGGGTTTGGGCAATATCAAGGTTTGAGTGATATTGATAAATCATAAGATTAATCCTCATTTATGTAAAAGTTTATAAAAAAAGCCCCACAATTTTAATACCCCAACTTCCCCACCATCCCCATCCCACAAATCTCCATCACCTCCGTACATCACCGACCTCACTTGCTACCACCATCGTCAATTCTTCATCACACTGACATCATCGTCATACGCTGAGCTCTAGTTTGCCTGCCGCCAGACAAAGCAGTTCTACATCTGCTAACGTCTCAGCTCCGGTGAACGTTTCAGATCTAGACGAAGCAGCCACCTCCGACATCAATTGCCGCGCTGCACTGAGCATCGCCTATCCTGTCATCAAGCCATGCCCGTCACCTCAGCCATCTGGCAACACTAAATTGAAAGATGGAACCTGTAGATTTGAGTTCATCGCAATCTTGACGGCGAAAACGGCTGCAGGACGGGCATGCGAGGGAAGATGGAGTGACACTAGTTGGGTGGGGCGGCACCATCGGGAGGAGCTGGCTGGGTATTGTTCAGGACAGGGACCAAAGTGAACAGAGAAAAATGTTTTGGGATATATAGTTAATTTAGGGAGTTGAAATGGGGTTTGATAGTAATTTAATCAAAGGAATGAAATCAGATTTTCAGGATAACCTAGGTTATGCGAACATACCCATAGGTGCGTATTTGCCCCTGAAATTGAATTGATCATTTATCATTCATCTTTTTTTTTGGATGAAGATTATCATTCCTCATTTAATTTAAATAAAAAGTTTATTAAGTTAAAGTGACCATTAGACTTGAATAAGTAATTAACTCTTGAGCCTTTAGCCAAATTTGCTAATCTTTAAAGGCACCATATATGGAGATTTTTTAGTTTAAGTAATTATCATCCTTATTATTAAAAAAAACTTGGAAATGTTTAGATGTTTTTCATAAATGTCAACATAGGCGTTGGGATAAGACACAACACGTGTGTTTAGGTTCGTATATGGTTCAACAACATCTGTCGTGCTTCAAAATTGAACCATCTTATGTTTCACGACCACCATGCATGGAGTATTATTTAACTTTATACAGTATATGTTTAAGTATATATATATATATATATATATATATATATATATATATATATTAAATACTGTAAAATAATAATAATAACTATACAACTATTCATGGATATATATGATTGGGGCATTGCAAAGAGGGAATCAAAACTGCGGATCTATTTGATGTCCCTTTCACCTTGTTCATTTCACACAATTTCCTCTCTTCATTTTTTTTGATAGGGGCCTCTCTTCATTTTTAATCTCATAAATGAGCAATATTTGCAATTCAAAATCACAAACTTTATTTCCCCAATTTTATTTTTGAACACACCTTTCGCCCTCCAAATTGGCAATGACCGTGTTATGTTCGGGCGTTAGTGGTTGTAGAATTTTCGTTGATAACGTGACATTAATGCCTCTACCAAACATTTGATATCACGTTTCAAGGGTGTATGCATACGATATAAGATTTCAAACTTACAACTTGAGTAAATTAAATTTGGCCGTAAAAATAATTATCATTATGGTTTGGTCTATTTTAAAAACATCGTGTTTTGGTATTATCTAAGGGTTCACTGTCCTATTTTGGTCCTTTCTGTCCATTGGTGCCGTTAGTCTTGACGGATCTCTGTGAAAGTACCATTTTGCCCTCTGGTTACCTGACGTGGCGCTCACGTGGACCAACATTTAATGACATGGCATTGACCTCCATACTCACCCTACTACTTACACACTCTTCTATTGGAAATTTAGCATATATGCACATTTGTGAACCCAAAATAAGCTAGGTTGATTGAATATTTTGATATTTAAGCATATTTGGATAAAAAATACTACATGGTAAAATTTCAAAGGAAAAGTGAAATGACATTTCAAGAGCGTGTTGTTAACATTTTCCAATACCCAGTTGTCTCAAAAGTAACGCAACAGTTGACTTTTAATATCAATTTGACTTCAATTTATCTATATTACTCCCTCCGTTCCACAAAGGTTGTAGGATTTGTTTGGGCACATATATTAAGGAAAGTGGGAGAATAGTAGTGTGTTGACAAAATTACCCTCATGAAAAAGAAAGAAGGAGAAGATTTTGTGGACCCCAATTTTAAGTTTAATGGGAGAAAAGAGAAAAACTTGTGGGTCCATGGTGTGAGATAAGAGGATAAAATGGTAAAAATGGTGATCTATATATAGTAATATCTCGGAGGAGTATCTCTTAATAGAAATAATATCAAAAATATATTTATAAAGTTAAAACATCAATTTTTTAATTAAATATAAATGTTTCAAATTTCTAATTTGAATTGATATATAAATAAAATCATAGATTAAAGGCCGAAAAACAAATGTTGCATTACTTTTGGGATGAATGGAGTATTTTATTACTACAATTACTTACCATTATTTTTTTGAAAGGCAACTTAAGTTTTGTTTTTATTAAAAAAACTCAGAAAAGTACAACCTATTCTCAGAAAAGTACAACCTATTAATTACCATTATTAATGGATACATTGATATTGTAAATTTAATAAAATAATTAACCATTTTAATTAATGGAAGGGTAAATTATGAATAACCGAGGCTTGGTGAAATCTCTAACTTGGCCCATTGACCGTTTAGTGATTTTAGTTGATTGTTAACAATTTTAGGTGAAATTGCACTTACTATACTCTAAAACAGTCAAGAGGCAGTTTGGGCCATATCTGTATCGTGGTTGCATGGTCTCGCTTCTGCCGCTGCTGTCTGAACTCATTCGTGTTGTTGCATGCGGTCATGTGATGACTATTGGCAAGGATGATCGGTTGGGAAGAGAGAAATAAGAGAAATTAAATGTTAAGGGTGAGATATTACAGTTGGAAATATTATTGATAAAAAGAGTAGTTAACCCTAGATTTTTAACGGTCAACTAACATCACAAATGATTAAGTGGGGTAGGTTTCACTAACCTAAGAAGAGTAACGGAAGATTTTAAAAAATAAATGGGAGAAATCAAAGAGTCCATTAAACCCCATAGAGGACGTATAATTTGCGAATTTTAAGAGTCTGTGGAATGTGAAAATATAAAAAATATCAATGATAGAAAATAGAAATGAATATTCGCACAATCTTGTGTTTGGTTCAATGATTCTTGAAATATGGATTTTGTCAATTTTACAAAAGTTTATGGTCTAATCATGTCATTTATAGGGACCATTTTGTTAAATTTACAAAAGTTTATGACTAAATATGTACTTTTTATAGACCATTTCGTAAATTTTTCAAATATTTAGGGACTAAATATGAAATTTTTTAAAAACCAGTTTGTAAATTTTTGTAAAGTTCAAAGACTAAATGTTTAAATATATAAAGTTTAAGATCTTTGTTGTAATTTTGTAGATATAATATTTCTATGAATTCTAAGAATACCTTAATTATAGTAATAATTTGAATCCAAAAAATTGTAAAAAATAAAAAATTTGAGAATAATAAAAAATTATTTTTCAAAATAAACCAAATAAACGATTTGAAGGATTCCCCCACGTATTTGTGGGTATTTGTAGTTCAGCACGCACAGCTCAACCGCTTCGGTCCAAACATTACAAGCCTCTGATATGGTACTACTATGTGTTCCTACACATAGTAGTTACCAAGCCCAATATACGGACCTCACAACCGAAGCCCAATCCCGAAACGTCTGAAATGTCTAAAACACCCTCATTCAATTTTTTCAATTTTCGCGACGAAAACCCCACCGACCCGAGTTCGACGTCCCCATAACTCCCATAACCCCTATCTTTCAAACCGCCGACCTGCAGCTCGATCTTCGGCGACGGAATTGTCAACCACTGCTCGACGATTCGAGGTCGCATTCGACGATCGGACGACGACGGCATGGCGACAAAGACTCCGCCATAGAGACGATCGCGCGACGACGCGACAACCGATTCGCAACCTCATCCATTATCGCCACAATCGGAGCCGTGTTCTCAACCTCCACCATCGAAGCAAAGAAACACGGAAGACATGCAGACAACCAAAGGTATTACTGATTTTGCTCCTATTTCACGTTTTGTAAACTCATTTTTGCTTTTTCTTTCGACATTTCTTCCTCCGCCTCAACATTTCTGGTCTCTTCAGATCAAATCATGTCTTGCTCCACCGTTAAATAAGAGAGTGTATCAACATTATTGGTACATAATGTATACCACCGATTGATCATTGAAACATAATAAACTTTCTTTGTTTGGACAATGATGATTATGCTAGTTTATTAGACATATCATGCTTTACACGAGACATATGCTTTAAAGTGCACGTACATATGTACCAAATACATTTTGTGGACTCCACACTCGCATAATGATGTGCCTGAATCTGTCTGAACAGTAGTTTACATATGTCTTTTGCACAACACTGATATGTTCACATAGTGAAGTCTATATCTGTCTGACTTACACTTGACATATGTCTACGTAGTAACACCGATGTGTCTGAATCTGTCTGAACAGTAGTTTACATATGTCTTCTGTACAACACTGATATGTTCACATAATGATGTCTGTATCTGTCTGACTTACATTTGAAATATGTCTACATAGTAACACCGATGTGTCTGCCTCTGTCTGAACAGTTGTTTACATATGTCTTTTGCACATCACTGATATGTTCACATAATGATGACTATAACTGTCTGACTTACATTTGACATATGAATAAATAGTACCACCGATATGTCTGAACTGTAAGTGAAATGTTTAAATATTCTATTTGCAGTGCCGGAAGGAAAAGGTTGGGGAAAGGCGAAACTGGGCGAAGCAACCGTAGACCAAGATTGACTCAGAAGGGGAAGAAAACAGCTGAAACTGAGTTCATCAGTCCAGAAGACCAGGAGCAGAATCAAGAAAAACCTGAAGCAGCAAGGAAAAAGAAGAAAGTTGCTGAAACAAGAAAAAGTCCAAGGAAAATGGAGAAAGTTGATGTTCCAAAACCTGTTGAAAAGAAGAATGTTGCTGACAAAGACTCCATCAAAAGAAAGAAGAGCAATAAAGAAGGTCGGAAGTCTGATTAGAAAGGGTGTCAAAAAGATGAAGCAACAAATGAGTCGAAAAAGGAAGCGATGACTGTCCAAAACAAGCAAGGCATAAAAGTGAAGAGAGGTAACCAAAATATTTATCCTTATTAAACATATCGAAGCCAGAACACTGACATATGTATGTATTACGTTTGACATATGTCTGAAATGAATTTGAAATATGTCTGCCTTACATTGGATATATGTCTGACTTACATTTGGCATATGTCCGTATAACATTTGACATATGTCTGAGTCAAACTCTTTATCTCTTAAATCGTAACACTGATATGTCTAAATTGTAATACTGATATGTCTGACTTACATTATACATATGTCTGACTTACATTTGGCATATGTCTGTATAACATTTGACATGTGTCTGAAACTGTCTGAAGAGTGCTTAACATATGTCTTATACAAAACACTGATATGTTTAATCGGCAGTGATCTTATCAAAAGCCACTGCAGTCCGTCAGCAGTGAGAGCAAAAATGGATGATCTCTCAAGAAGTGCAGCACATATTAGAGCTGTTAAGGAGCTTGGATTTGGTTCCATGTCTCAAATAACATGTACCAAGCTTCATCTCCCATTACTTACTTGGATGGTAAATTCCTTCAATCCAGATGATACGTCCCTAACGGTGAGCAACAAAAAGATAAAGATAACAGCAGAGGATGTTCACAATGTCCTAGGCCTACCAATGGGACAAATCATAATACAAGAGCACACATACTCGAACCGCAATGACAAAGAACTGAAAGAATGGAGAATGACCTACGGCAAAAATGAAGGACCGTTAACAAGTCATATAGATAGAGAAGTCTCAATGACAAGCTGCAGACAGCTCCTTCCAATTCAACTTCGTGGTTTATGTAGTAACAAAGTTGCTTGCCCCTTCAAACAGTCAACATGCAGCTTGAATACACAAAGCTCGAAATACGGTGTTGACAATGTGGATAACATGAACTGGTCAGCGTACACGCCTGTCCACACTGCAAGGGAAATATCAAAGTACAAGGGCACTAAAAAAGTGAACACTGCGGTGGTTGCCTCTACTTCTTGCAGTAAGTGAACTATACCTCCCGCATCTGTCCATTATTTCGCCCGATATGTCCGGAGTACTTACCTTAACTATACATTAAAAACACGGTTTAAAGGGATACAAAATTTTTGTCTGCAGATGTTCTATTTGGACAGATTCATGTACAAAGGCCAAATGTTTGTTCAAAGACAGTTCCCATCAATGACCGGGCCGAGCACAAAGGTGGCAAATACTAGATTAACTAATGAGGCCAAAGGAGGGTATGGGAGAGGACAGCTTTTGCCACCGATCTGCATACAGAGAATGGATGAAGAAAATGTTGAAGCCGCTCCTCAAAAGAATAAGCCTCGGGAGAAGAAAACAATGGAAGTCAAGTGGAAGCACAAAGTGAAGGAGCAGAGCTGGAAAAGAAAATGAGAATGAACAATCCACATACCTCGTAAAGATGAAGAATCTGTTCGAATGTGTGAAGGCATTGTGGAAGCTTCACAAAAGACAAAGTTGGCAATTATTGAGGTATGCGGAAAATACCCGGAGACCACTGTTGAGCTCAACTAGCTAATCCAACAATTCTGCAAAGAAAGTCCAAACAGACAGATGTATAATGATGATGAGTTACTCATGTTCGGAAACCAAATCATGGATGCAATGGAACTTGGAAGACGACATCTGTTGGGAAATCTACGTGATCAAAATCTGCTTAATATTGAAGGAGAAAACATCAACAATGACATCATTGAAGGCCTGGAAGACCTTCCTCCATTCACCATTGAACTTCCGGTGGCTTTGGGTGCAGAGAATTTTACATGCACTCCTACTAAAATCCAGCCACCAGAATTCAATCTCCTCCATGAATCACAAGAAACCGTAGAGGTCTCATTGCGTTCTCCATATCTGATACCACTGCTCAGAAACCAAGCAAAATATTTGACTGCTGATCAATCGATACTGTTGGATTATGTATGGAGAGGCAAAGCAGATAAAAAGTAAGTTCACTCTAAATTTAAAATAGCTAACACATATGTATGTGTACTTTAAAGCATATGTCTGCGTGTGAAGCATGATATGTCTAATAAACTAGCATCATCTGTCTGATCGTCCAAACAAAGAAAGTAACACATATGTATATTTACTTTAAAGCATCTGTCTGCGTGTAAAGCATGATATGTCTGATAAACTAGCATAATCATCTCGATCGTCCAAACAAAATAAGTAACACATATGTATGTGCACTTTAAAGCATATGTCTGCGTGTAAAGCATGATATGTCTATTATACTAGCATAATCTGTCTGACTGTCCAAACAAAGAAAGTTTATTATGTTTCAATGATCGAATCGGTGGTATACATTATGTACCAATAATTTTAGATAAATTGGCTGTAAATATTCTCACAAATTCTCATTATAAAAATATGTTTTGTTACAGGAGAAGGTTGGAATTTTTGGAGACGGATTGATAATCACCAGGAAGAAATCCGACATTGAGACCGGGGTTCTTGTTTATGATCGATAGTTAGTGCATATGCATTCATTACGAATCATACAGACAGAAAATGGGTCAACAGATAGGTTTTATTTCCCGGTAGAAATATCGGTAAGGTTATATCATTATTGATGTTATACTGTTTTAAAAAAAGTATCATAATGCTAGACATTGATTAATTGAAAAATCCCAGATGTCCATGGTACACTATGCAACAACAGCTCTGAAGGAACAAACAGAGGAGACTATCATTCAGAACAAAACTCATTGACATGTTGTTCGAAATCATGGATGCCTGGATCGAACAAAACAACCGGTCGAAGGAGAGTTTGAAAAGAAACAATTTGGTAATCATCTATCTCTCCATACTAATTCAATTTTTGTTGTAAGTATAAACGGAAACTTCAAAACACATAAATAGACATATTGACCAATCAAGATAAACATATGTTTCTCTTCCTATACGATGTTGAAAACTCAAATGCACGCTTGTTCTTCCCTATACTACGTGAAGCCCATTTCTTCGTGTTCGCATCAATACAACGGCAAAGGAAATCCAGATAATGGATAACATGAATCAAACTCTACTCAAATATAGCAATATCCCACAGATATTCGTAAGTGTTCGAATTTTGAAATTATATCTAAATTACTGTAGTGTCTTAAAAATTTCTATTTGGAACTGAAAATGTAACCAGTGATCGGAATGTATTTGAATTCTTGGGCATCCATGTTGTTCTGCATTTGCAACATATGAGACAAAATTTGTGAAGCTCAAATGGAAGGACCATTACAAAAGTTTCGGAGAACACGACGGATCGTGCAAAGGTTTGCTATGAAACATATGGAATACTACAGAGGGATGGAGTTTGACTCGGATCTTGGACCGGTAATTACAATATTTACAATTACAGTGTTGACATATTATCTCTATGCATAGTGTAAAACTGAAAGATAATTAACTTTGATTTGTTCAAATGTATACAGCCATCAAATATGAAGAAACATAGAGCCCAGATTGCTGCAACGATACTCTCACATCCAGCAAACATGGAAAAAGAAGAATTAACCCGTAAAGCCAACTTGCAAAGCATTGCACAGTCCTCAATGCCATGAAAAACTGGTTGTAAAGGAAACGATTGACTACCGTTTGTAACTAGTTAACATTGATGTAATCGCAGATATTTGGTAGGATTTTGTTTGTTAAATGCTTACAATGTTTACAGTTTGCAAAAATGTTATCATGATTGTAAAATTAGCAGGGTTCCCCATGTCCTAACTTTTGTTTATTTTGGAATGTCTGAAGCAGGTATGATCTGTCTGAAAGAAATGTTTGATATGTCTGCGTACAAAGAATGATATGTCTAATAAAACAGCATAATCTGTCTGACTGTCCAAACATGCATAATCTGCATAAAAATTTTAGATAAATTGGTTGTAAATATTCTCAAATTCTCATTATAATCATGGTTGTAAAATTAGCAGAGTTCCCATGTTCTAACTTTTGTTTATTTTGAAATGTCTAAAGCAGGTATGTTATTTGTCTGAAAGAAAGCTTTGATATGTCTGCGTACAAAGCATGATATGTCTAATAAAATTAGCAGGGTTCCCAATGTTCTAACTCTTGTTAATTTTGAAATGTCTGAAGCAGGTGTGTTATCTGTCTAAAAGAAAGCTTTGATATGTTTGGTCCAACCGATGGTCCATCGAACTCACTCATGCATTGAACAAAAATAACTTGGTGTATCAATTGTAAATCAAGTTACATCTCAAAAATAGTATCTCGAATGATAACCTCAAACTGCCGAAAGAAATATTTCATCTGTCTAGAGCAAACCTTGATACGTTTTCCCAACATGATATGTAATCTGTATTAAAAAAATACACTGTCGAATGCTTGTAATAAACCTGTCTATTACAGTGTCTATAATCATCAAACGAGATGTAAATTTAAAAACTCATCTAAAACCATTTATATGCTAAACCAATCGCTGCAACATCATTGAGTAGCAACTCCGATACTTCGACCTCGACCACGCCCGCCACGAGAAACTCGTCTTGAACCAAAATTATTCGAGGAGACAAATGTCGGATTAGACAGCTCAAAATCTAAAGCAGAATTTGAGCTTGTAATGCTACTTGTGTGATTTGAACAACTTCCACCTTCTGTGGCAAACAGCCGCAACTGATGTTCGAAAGATGACAACAACTTTTCAAAGTTATCTCTATGTTGCTCATCTTTTTGAGCCTCCAACACCAAATTCAAAGCTCGCTTCATAACTGAATTTCTCCATGCATACCGGGAAAATGAATCTTGGCAAGTATACTTCCCATTACCATCAACAACCAACATAGCTGCCTTTGTCCAACGATGAAGAATATATTGTGGTGGCAGCTCACGTACATTGCACAAGTTTAAAATCCGAAGTGCATGGCAACAAAGATACCCTCTCTCCTCAAAAAGCATGCAAGAACAGGATATGCAACCAGATGATAGATGATAAATAACTGCAAACTTCCTAGAGTCATCTAGCCCAACACATACCTGAAAATGCATGTTCGAACCATCTTGATAAATCACTTCATGCTCACCGCACCCACCTTTCCAAAACTCCCTCTCAAAGCACTCTAATATTGTAAGCGTATACACTTTAGAAGCATGAATCACAAGTCTAGACCATGCAGCTCTCAAATGAGGGACACCATTATTCCTAAAATCTTCTTCAAGTCTTTTATTTCTCCAATCATCTACCATCTTCTCAACAAGCGGTAAAAACACCAAAAGACCCAATTGTCTATTAGCCAAGGACGTCAAAGACACTATTTGTACTCTCACTACGCCCGAGAAGACCTAATACCTGCAAAAAGGAAACAAGAGAAAATAATAATTACTTCATTCGAACATAAATATGGAAATGTCTAATAGTAAATACGAAACGTCAAACTTAAAATTAATCTCTTACCGACCAGAAAAAATGTGCTTGCACAAAGCAGTGACCACTTGAACCTCGATTAAACAAATTAGTAAGCCATGGATTGTTCTCACATGGGAAAGAAGACCGTAGTTGATCCCATAAACTATAAAACTCCTCTCGCAAATCACACAGTAATACAAACACTTGTAGAACATATCTAAAAACCCATCAATACGCCACAAACCCTTCAAGTTTTTCTTTGCATTCTCACAAATATGCCACAAACATAATCTATGCTGCACACCAACCAAAACAGAATCAGCCGCATAAGCAATGGCTTGATCTTGGTCTCATTAATGTCAACGGTTTCTTCCCACCCATGCTGCGAAGGAAACTCTCAAAACACCAACTAAAATCATCCTTCTTCTGCCCCACTAAAAAGGCAATAGCGAAAACAACGTTCTGCCTATGGTTATCAATACCAATGAAAGGGGCACAGAACATGTTATACCTGTTGGTCCGAAATGTTGTATCGAAGACAACAACATCACCAAAAATCAAATAATCAGACTTCATGATTTCATCACTCCACAAAAAATTAGTCATCCGATTATCCTGATTAACTGATATCTCAAAGAAAAAATTAGGATCATTCTTAACCCTATCTTTGAATGTATCTAAGAGCAAGTGCGCATCCCCAATAACCGAGGTAATCTCTCTTTCAGTAGCAATACTATTATAAACCATTCTTCTTGTCATTCCAAGTGCCTCAAGACCGCCCACTTGATCAGCTAATACCCTAATTGCTTGAGACGGTCTAATACCGGAACCCATCATATCAAAAACTGCTTGAAATAAGTCCTTGTTAACATGCCGCCCACTACGTAATAAAAACCTCTGACGTGTAACAACATATGCATGAGAATGCTGACGATCATGCCGAACACATTCCCAACGGCCAGCATCATCAAGCTTACACCAAATTACCACCTTGCATAAACACCTCTTATCAACCCTTTGACGTTTACCCTTAGTGTTATAGATGTAACCGCCCTTCAAAATGCATATATCACCCTTCTTCTTGATCGACCAAAGATAACAACAAAGCAACTCTTGGTGATAACAATTCTCATCTTTCTTTGTATACCGCTTCCTTCCCAAACGAATTTTATATCCTCTAGATATTGCATACTCTCGAAGAAAGAGCAACAATCTTCTAAAGTATCAAAACTTGATCCAACCCAACAAACATCATCATGACCCATTGACGACAATTCACTAGAAATCTCAGATTTAGTTTCATTAACATTTACTTAAACAACATCTTCATCTTGACAAACATCAACTTCATTAATCTTATAATTTATAGCACCGTTAATAATCTCACCACCACATTCCCACACACTTGGGGCATCGTCTGATAGGCATGTTCGAAACTTCCACTACACATAAATGAACTGTCTAAGACAAACGAAACAACACTACAAAGACCAAATACAACTAACAATAGGAGACTTCCAAAAACAGAGAAAGGTATCACAGACTGTCTACTAGGCATGTCCGAAATGTCAACTACAATGAAGACAAATGTATAAGACTAATGAAAATCTAAAACCAACAGAGCAGAACGCAGCATAATAAAAGCAACGAAACCAAGAAACGAACTCAAATGTAAGGATGTGGATCAAAATCATCTTCTTCAACCTCCCGCGAAAAGTAAATAAAAAGCCGTAACCATCTTCTAAGGTACCTCCAAAATTCCGCCATTATCGGCTCCAAATTCAAATCCAAAATTGAATCCATCAAAATGTCCGGAACACCAAAAGAATTATTCAAGAGATGGGAAAAACAAAAGAATAAGAACTGATTGATCAAGTGAATCAATTAGAACGAAGAAGACCGGGAATTCAACAAAGAGATGAAATAGAGAGAGAACTTACCGAAGGACGCCGGAAATTCTTTAGTAGATCGGCGGAAGGACGACCGATTGAGAGAAGCAACGGAGAAAGAAGAACGATCGGCAAAAAATAGACAAAAACGAGTTACGAGAAACTGACGGCAGTTGATTAGGTTTATAAGGAGGGACAATTTTGTAACTACACAATGGTATGTGTAGGTGCGCATATGCGCACCCTAAAATTGGTACATTGAAAATGCCTAAATACATACTCCTCCGTCCCCGATTAATAGATACATTTGTTTTCACCGTTTAACAAGATTTAATCTATCATTTTTTTCATGAGTGTTTGGTCATTTTAAACTAATGAAAATCTAAAACCAACAGAGCGGTAACGCAGCATAATAAAAGCAACGAAACCAAGAAACGAACTCAAATGAAGGATGTGGATCAAAATCATCTTCTTCAACCTCCTGCGAAAAAGTAAATAAAAAGCCGTAACCATCTTCTAAGGTACCTCCAAAATTCCGCCATTATCCTGCTCCAAATTCAAATCCAAAATTGAATCCATCAAAATGTCCTGAACACCAAAAGAATTATTCAAGAGACAAGTGGAAAAACAAAAGAATAAGAACTGATTGATCAAGTGAATCAATTAGAACGAAGAAGACCGCCGGGAATTCAACAGCAGATGAAATAGAGAGAGAACTTACCGAAGGACGCTCGCCGGAAATTCTTTAGTAGATCGGCGGAAGGACGACCGATTGAGAGAAGCAACGGAGAAAGAAGAACGATCGGCAAAAAATAGACAAAAACGAGTTACGAGAAACTGACGGCAGTTGATTAGGTTTATAAGGAGGGACAATTTTGTAACTACACAATGGTATGTGTAGGTGCGCATATGCGCACCCTAAAATTGGTACAAACATTACACCATTCAGTTTCTACCCCCACTCGCTAACCTTCTCCAGATATAACACTCTCCCACCCCAAAACCCAAGTCTCAAGCCCTCATTGCAAGATTTGTTCTTTTTGAGAAAATGTAAATTTTAGAGTTATTACTCTATATTTTTCTCATTTCAGTTTTCAAAATAATAACTACCATATTTTAATTCCTTTTTTTGAAAAAAAAAAATAGTAGTACTATATAAACGGAAAGTTGATTACTTTCTAAATCTAGGAGTCCCTAGTACTACTACATACGTGGATTGATTTTTCTCGCAATCACCATTCACCATGTTTTTTTCATTCTGGTATAAAAACCAAGATTAATTTAAACGCGAGTATCCAACATTTCCTCATCGAGCGCGTGGTTTGTAGTGGCTAATTTTTGTTTCCCGCGGCTAGTAGCACAGATCCTTAGAGCAAAAGAAACGAAGAAGAAATAAAGAGCATGAAAAGGCAGATGGAGAGAACCCATAGTGTATAAATAGAGAGAGAGAGAGAGAAACCGCCATTAATGTTGAAGCAGAGCTCAACCACCAGCCAACCAGGACAAAGAAAAATGCGTCCCCTCTCCTGATGTTGGAGATAAGCGAGGATCTACATCGTCCCACCACAAATTCCAACTACGCATGCACTAGCTGGCTTTCAAAACCCTTGTGTCGCTCCATCTCTGGCCCGGGTTTAATCATCTAGGTTCTGCGTAGAGGTTTTTCCGTTCTCGAGGTTCGGATCGGAGAATGTGGAGCTCCACGGATAATGCCTTCTCCCGGACGTCGTCTTTCAGGGAGGAGCCGGAGGATGAGGAGGCGCTGCGCTGGGCGGCGCTGGAGCGGCTTCCGACTTACGATCGCATGCGGCGGGGAATATTCAGGAATGTGGCCGGAGAGTCCAGAGAGGTGGATGTGAGCGAGCTCGAGGCGCAGGAACATCGCCTCCTGCTCGAGCGCCTCGTTAACTCTGTAGAGGATGATCCTGAGCAGTTCTTCGAACGGATGCGGAGAAGATTCGATGCGTAATTTTACTCGCATTCTTCACTCTTCTTCATACTCTTAGTTCGCACTGTCCTTTTTATTCTTTTTTTTTTTTCAAAAAAAAAAACAACCTCCCCTACAAGGCGCGAAAAGATCTGTCGATTTTGGTTTAATTATTACGTTGAATTGACTACAAGCCTTTTTTGTATTTTTCAAGCCAATTCGCAGTGAACTGGCTCCCGAAGTTCAGCTGTTTTTTTTTGGTTTGGTGGAATTCTCCTGACATAGGAAGGATTTGTGGGTTGTGGAGTAATTCCTGATACATGGCATGCATGTTTCGTGCTCTCACCTTTTCTTCCCTTATTTGTGATGTACAGAGTAGATATGAAACTTCCTCAAATTGAGGTTCGGTTTCAGAATCTTAAAGTTGAGTCCTTTGTCCATGTTGGTAGCAGAGCGCTGCCAACCATCCCAAATTTTATGTTTAACATGGCTGAGGTACTATATTAACCGATCACTTAACATACATATATTAGAATATGGCCGAAGGAGACTTGCTTATTTTTTCTTCTTCAAAATTTCCATCCCACATATGCATTTCAGGCATTTTTAAGGAAGTTAAGGATACTCCGAGGTAAACGAAGCAAATTGACCATTTTAGATAACATCAGTGGGATTATTAGACCTTCAAGGTATGTAGACACTGTTAAACTAATGTTTGTCTCCTGGGAGATAGTAATGCTGAAAGTGAGTTTGTTGAGATTTTAAGTTTTTCTTTGGCTCTTGTCCACTTCTCCCATAGGTTAACATTGCTTTTGGGTCCTCCAAGCTCAGGGAAAACAACGCTTCTCTTGGCATTAGCTGGACGCCTTGGAACAGATCTACAGGTACGAGAAGTTATTCTGGTATAAACAATGTTAGTCTGTGTGGCTATATGAGTCACAAATGTGGATGAGGAAATTTTGGTACATATTGTTGAGATAGGTTCGTTATTAGCTCTAGTTTCTAGATTTGATGAATGCTTGCGACTTCCAATGATCATTAGTTACTCAATTCGTTCAGCCCCTATATTCCCCATGTTCAAGATGTCAGTGGCCTATTTTGTTTTGGTTGGTGGGCTTATGGCTTGAGTCATTGCTTTAAGTCCAACTTAATCACATATATGAAGGTTCTTTTTTTGGGGCAATTCACCATAAAACCAGATAAATATATGTTTATGAACAATAATTATACTCAATTTTAGAATGAAGTGCAGATTTTTAGTCATATAAATGTATTAACCTTAATCCATTGGATCTGTCTATAGATTAAGCTAGAAAAGGTTGGTGTGATTTATAATCCGATTGATTAAGCAGTTGATGTGAATAATTCACTCTCGAGTGGAGTAAATTTATTGTCCATTAACATTAATTTAAATAATTGTGAATTGCAAATAATTTTCATATAACATGTTTAGACCAATGGCTTAGTTGAATCAAACAGGCCAGAAATGTTTGGGCATTACTCGGTAATGGTTTCTTGCAACTCCTTTGTCTACTTCTTAAAGTTATTTTTCATCTCATTGTAATCTACTCAAGGTATCAGGGAGAATTATGTATAACGGGCATACTCTGAAGGAATTTGTTCCTCAACGCACAGCTGCTTATGTCAGTCAACAGGACTGGCATGTGGCTGAGATGACTGTGAGAGAAAATCTCGAGTTTGCAGGACGCTGTCAAGGTGTTGGGTCCAAATATGGTGAGCATTGATGCAAGTTATCTTGGTCCATCAAATTGACTTTCTCAAATAGCTGACTCTTTCATAACTACTAAGATATGCTCGTGGAGCTTGCACGAAGAGAAAAGATGGCTGGAATAAAACCTGATGAAGACCTTGACATATTCATGAAGGTACACCTTACATTCTGATTTTCCCTCTGCATGTATTCCCATTTCTTAGCATGAAGGTCGTTAACAGCATACACTCTTTCTAGTCACTCGCCCTTGGAGGAGAAGAAACAAACCTTGTTGTAGAGTACATCATGAAGGTATTCTCAACTAACTGTAGTTAGTGATCTTATATGTATGGCATCCATTTACTGATTAACATTTGTGATGTTGAAGTTCCTTGTTACTGCCGTGGTTATATTTGCACATAATTCATCATGTTCTTATTTGGAATTCTGTCGCATTACTTCTTAAGATATATATATATATATATATATATATATATATATATATATCAGTAACCTATACGATCTGGTGCTGATTACTTCTTATAAGCAAAGAAGCAGTGCATCTTGCATGATACCTTATCATTATCCATTCCTTAGACAACAAATTAAACAAGAGGACCTGCTGTTGGAACAAATCAGAAAAATACGAGAAGTAGATTAGCTTGGGCTACTCAAGATAAAGAGGAGTGAATGAAATAAAGGCCTTTCATTTTTGCTGCCTCTAGACTTGTATTAACAACTACAACTGATTAGAACTTCTGATTCATGTTTGGAGCAATTTTTTTGTCCTGTATTTTTGCCACTATTGTAAGCTGGTCATAGCTATCAGCACTCTTGTTGTCAGATATCCCTTTTTCCTTCCCCTTCCCTTCCCTTCACTTTTCTTTAGCTTCTTATAAGAAAGGAATCGTGCCAATGGCTTCTGAAACTTTTTTTGTACTCCTTTCTTCATGGTCCACTGTAATTCAACCAAAACCGGTTAATAAGGAGAATGAGGGGTAAAATTTATTTTTTCAATATGAACATCAATGCAACTCTTAGGATCCATGAGAACAGTAGCTGGCAACTTCAAAGATGATATTGAGTCATTTTCACTCAATTATGGTCAGATCTTTCCTATCTATTATTCTCCCGAAGCGCTAAAGTTCATCTGACAAAGATTTTAGGGCTGGACATTTGCGCTGACACATTGGTGGGTGATGAAATGCTTAAAGGGATATCTGGTGGCCAAAAGAAACGACTTACTACAGGTGTTCTCTAGGAGCTTGTAATATCATTCCATGAGTGCTAATGCTTTCTGCTAATTTGTCTGAAAAACTATCATAGGTGAATTACTAGTTGGCCCAGCGAGAGTGCTCTTCATGGATGAAATATCAAATGGTCTAGACAGTTCAACCACTTTTCAAATTATTAAGTATCTGAGGCATTCAACTCGTGCACTAGATGGGACCACTGTGATCTCCCTATTGCAGCCTGCTCCAGAGACTTATGAGTTGTTTGATGATCTTATACTTGTATGTGAAGGTCAAATTGCCTATCAGGGACCTCGTGACGCTGTTCTTGATTTCTTCAGTTCTATGGGATTTAATTGTCCTGAAAGAAAAAATGTGGCAGACTTTCTACAGGAAGTGAGTGTGTCGAGCTTGTCAAACTTCGCCTGCTGCTTGTTACTGCTCACTTATAATTTTTTTTAACACAGGTTTTGTCAAAAAAGGATCAAGAGCAGTACTGGTCTGCTCCTTTCAATGCCTACAGATACATACCTCCTGGAAAGTTCGCTGAAGCTTTCCCTCTCCATCAGACAGGAAAGAACCTTCTGGAGGAACTAAGTGTTCCCTTTGATAAATGTCACAATCACCCTGCAGCACTGTCAACTTCCCGCTATGGTGTGAAGGGGAGTAGACTTCTAAAGATCAGTTTTGACTGGCAGAAGCTATTGATGAAAAGGAACTCATTTATTTACGTCTTCAAATTTATTCAGGTAATATTAAAAAGTAATGTTTCAAAATCTTCAAGTATTAACATTGACTAGACAACATCTGGAAAACTGTCTTCGTTGAAAACATTTTTCTATTGATGGATTAACGTTTCTTAGTTTTGTTATTTGGATATTTTGTGATGAGTTCTGGAAATATCTCTGGCATTCTGCAGCTACTGATTGTTGCCTTGATAACAATGAGCGTTTTTATACGGACAACAATGCATAAGAGAACAATTGACGATGGAGGCTTGTATCTGGGGTCCCTGTATTTCTCCACGGTCATTATTCTTTTCAATGGATTTACAGAAGTTTCTCTGTTGGTGGCCAAACTTCCAGTGCTTTACAAGCACAGGGACTTGCATTTCTATCCAAGCTGGGCTTACACAATTCCTTCTTGGGTGTTAAGTATCCCAACCTCACTATACGAGTCTGGTTTCTGGGTTGTGGTTACATACTATGTCATCGGCTATGATCCTAATATCACACGGTATGTTATCATTGAGCTTCGCCGAGAAAAATACAGCAGATATGGGGATAATCGTTATCTTGATTCTAAACTTGCAGATTTCTTCGTCAGTTCTTGCTCTATTTCTCTCTGCATCAGATGTCTATAGCACTCTTCCGTGTCATAGGATCCTTAGGAAGGAATATGATTGTTGCCAACACCTTTGGATCATTTGCTATGTTGGTGGTCATGGCTCTTGGAAGCTACATTGTTTCAAGAGGTATATTTATTTTAGTGTATGCTCCCTATTTCCAGGAATATAAATGTTAAATCTTTTCAATTTTGCAGACAGAATTCCAAGGTGGTGGATTTGGGGCTACTGGATTTCTCCATTAATGTATACTCAAAATGCAGCTTCAGTAAATGAATTTCTTGGCCATAGCTGGAACAAGGTACGGGCATTTCTAATATTCCAAAATCCTCTTGAGATTTCCTGGTCATCTGCCCTGCTACATTGTGCAGATGATGCATGAACAAACTAAAATAACTCGAGTTTATATTAGTTACTCCTGATGTTCTTCTCAGAGATTGTTCATCAAAATTTCTAGCTCGATTTTTCTCCCTTTTGATAATGAATAATCAAGAATCTCTACTACTCTCACTTGAAAATCCATTTCTTAGTTCAATTTAGGGATGACAGTGGGTCGGATGATAACCGGTAACCCTGGATAACCATGACTTTTGTAGCGGTTTATCCGTGGTTATTTACTAATAGATGAAAATTACTAACCGTGACTCAACGGTTGCGGTTACGGATACTAGGTAACCGTAACCGCGGATAACTGTTAACCATTACCCGCCCATTTTTTTAATACCCAGTTCCCAGCCCATGTATACCCAGTCCAGTATCCCAGACCATTTTTTATATTACCCACCTCGGACCAAAAACTTTGTTAAATTTTGTTAATCGGTTATGTTGATTTGTTAAATCTTGTTAAACTTTGTTGGATGCAACCAAAAACTCTATTGTATGATACTGTACAAGGACCACTTAATGGCACTTTGAAAGTTTGGATACCGGTTTTTAGGCGGTTAATGGATATCCGCGGGTGACGGATATCCGCGGATATCCAGATGTGGGTGCCAGGTACTAACCGTGGATAGTAAAATATCCGCGGTTGGCGGTTACGGTTATAGGGTATCCGCGGTGAAACCGAACCATTGCCATCCATTTCAACTTGGAGAGTAATTCTCCATTATTCTCATAATCCATGGGATCCTACTACTTCACAAATTTCTTTGAATATTCACCATAGAGTTACTACATTGTTAAAAATTTTACATCTAACCCTCAAACTTTTATATGTCTACAATTTAGTCCTCAAACTTGTTAAAATTCAAAAAGTAGTCCGTCAAAATTGCAAATTTGATCCTTGAAGTTTCAGAAAAAGCTACAAGTAGTCCCTAGCATAGCCCCTAAACTTTTGTAGAATTGACAAATAGGTCATCATGCTTAAAGTTTAATGAAATTACAAAATCCTCCAACCGAACATGGAATTGTTAGAGTATTCATTTAGTGAGATATGAACGAAATACTACTATGGGATTTTGATAAGTATTTATGTACGGATTCTTACTTAACATTATTCCCTGCTCTAACGTTCTTGTATTCCTAAGATTCTTAGAATTGGTATCAAACTCCCCCTAAAGATACTCAACTCCTAAAGATATGCTTGTTTGTATATTAGGTTGGTAAGCTTCATTTGAAGATGATCTGAAAATGCTTTAGCTCTAACTCAGGCAGATGCTTTGAGCAAAAGCACATTTTAGCTTACGGAACTTGTTGTATCACATTACTTCATTTGTAGAGAGCTGGGATTCAAACAAATGACACTTTAGGTGAGGCATTATTAAGAGTGCGCAGCTTATTTCCGGAGAGTTACTGGTATTGGATTGGTGTTGGTGCATTGCTGGGGTACACGGTTCTGTTTAACAGCCTGTTCACCTTGTTTCTGGCTTATCTGAACCGTGAGTCTTTCTCTTCTTAGTACAGTTCTTACACTGGATCCCCTTTTTCTTTTGGTATCTTGCATACAAGTGTAAATAGTTAACTAGTTTGCTTCTAATACTGCTGCAGCGATTGGAAAGCAGCAAGCTGTTTTTTCCAAACAAGAACTTCAGGAGAGGGAAAATAGAAGAAGAGGGGAAAATGTTGTTATAGAATTGAGGCAGTACCTTCAGCATACGAGTTCACTAGGTGGTTGTCTAGTCTTTTGGTTTTTCGCTTTGCTATTAAAAGGTTTTTTCTTAAATGTATTTTTTTTGTCATTCCATAACACTGGACAGGGAAATATTTCAAACAGAGAGGCATGGTTCTACCATTTCAACCACTTTCCATGACTTTCAGTAATATTAATTATTACGTGGAGATCCCTCCTGTGCGTGATCTCTCTCTCTCTCTCTCTCTACACACACGCATATATAAGCATTTATTATTTGTCCATTTATCTATGTACCATAAGTTCTCGTACAGGAGCTGAAGCAACAAGGCATAAATGAAGAAAAACTGCAATTGTTGGTTAATATTACTGGAGCATTTAGACCGGGTATACTCACTGCACTGGTTGGTGTTAGTGGTGCTGGTAAGACTACACTCATGGATGTCTTAGCTGGTAGGAAAACTGGAGGAATCATAGAAGGAAGTATTAATATATCTGGTTACCCCAAAAAGCAAGAAACATTTGCCAGAATTTCTGGTTACTGTGAGCAGAGTGATATTCATTCCCCTTGTTTGACTGTTCTGGAATCTCTTCTGTTCTCTGCATGGCTTAGACTACCGTCAGATATTGACATGGAAACCCAGCGGGTAGTGAAAATATCTTTTGTCATTTTATGGCGTTTTCATTGGATGGCTTGATGATCATCAAATTTTGTAGGCATTTGTGGAGGAGGTGATGGAGCTTGTGGAACTTACTCCATTAAGTGGGGCATTGGTAGGTATGCCTGGAGTTAATGGCTTGTCAACTGAACAAAGAAAAAGGTTGACTATTGCTGTTGAGCTTGTGGCAAACCCTTCTATAGTCTTTATGGATGAGCCAACATCTGGACTGGATGCAAGATCTGCAGCCATTGTCATGAGGACTGTGAGAAATATCGTGAATACAGGACGAACTATTGTCTGCACAATCCATCAGCCCAGCATAGACATTTTTGAATCATTTGATGAGGTATTAGGCTGCTGGAACATTCTGGAGCTGCTATCTGACTCCTTTTTCTCCCTGAAATGATACCACAGAAAGACTAAAGGATTGTCAACAGGGTTATTCTTTTATGTTAAATCGGGAGATCTATGGGGCGTGGGAGGGGGGGTCTTATTAAACGCATATTTGGTCCTAGAATAACTTTCGTCATCCGTTGTCCATTTTAAACTTGTTTGCAGCTTTTATTGATGAAACGTGGAGGAGAAGTTATATATGCTGGTCCACTTGGCTCAAAGTCCTGCGAGCTCATCAAATACCTTGAGGTTAGTATTTGTCAGATTCTTCTTACAGTGTATGCAATTGAGATCTTTTATGAAGTTGAACCTATCATGAATTCTTGCGATATAAAATTTTAGGCAGTTGAAGGAGTTCCAAAAATCCGACCTGGGTACAATCCAGCTGCATGGATGCTTGAGGTTACTTCTTCAGCTGAGAATCGTTTAGGGGTGGACTTCGCAGAAATTTACCGAAGATCGACTCTTTTTCAGTATGAACTAGAATCTAACTTTGTAGTTGCTAACTTCGTTGATAGCAATTGAGGAGAACTAAGTATTGTCTATCTTACCTTGTCATATTTCAGACGTAACATGGAGCTGGTGGAAAACCTTAACAAGCCAAGTAATAATGCAAAAGATCTGAACTTCCCGACCAAATATTCTCAATCTTTCCTTGAACAATTTATAGCATGCCTCTGGAAGCAGAACTTATCGTACTGGCGTAATCCACAGTACACAGCAGTTAAATTCTTTTACACTGTAGTTATTTCATTGATGCTTGGGTCCATATGCTGGAAGTTTGGCTCAAAAAGGTACTTCTACATCAGAAGTCTTCACTGTCCAATCTTTGTCTTGATGGTTGCATGTTATGCACTCTTGTTTCTTCTGTGGAGGAGTTTAATGCAAATATAATCTGTAATATGCATCCTCCTATTTACAGGGAAACCCAGCAAGACTTATTTAATGCCCTGGGATCCATGTATGCAGCAGTTCTGTTCATTGGAATAACAAATGCCACTGCAGTTCAGCCTGTGGTTTCTGTGGAGAGATTTGTCTCCTATCGGGAGAGAGCAGCTGGCATGTACTCAGCATTGTCTTTTGCATTGGCTCAGGTTTATCTTCCCTCATTGCCTTCTTAGTTTGCATGGAAAGACCCAAGTTTTATTCCGAGTTTGCTAATCTCCCATCTGTTTGCAGGTCGTCATTGAGTTCCCATATGTATTTGCACAAACAATCATATATAGTGCAATTTTCTATTCCATGGCAGCCTTTGAGTGGGATGCTCTGAAATTCATTTGGTACATATTCTTTATGTATTTCACCCTACTCTACTTCACCTACTATGGAATGATGACAACGGCTATCACTCCAAACCATAATGTTGCTGCCATCATCGCTGCACCATTTTACATGCTTTGGAACCTTTTCTGTGGTTTTATGATTCCTGTAAAGGTAATAAACTCCTGAAGTCCTCTATCAAAAAAAAAAAACCCTGAAGTCCTGCTATGCTTATCTGATCTAGTGTTAGAACTTTTGTTCCATACTAGTACCAATATGTTTAGACAAGTAATTGAGTTAGAATCAACATAGAATGTATCATGTTATCAAATCAAAAACGAAAAATCAAAAAAGACCCAAAGTATCATGAACTGATGACCAGAGTAGTGAAAGGTACAACAAAATTGTTGTCTAACAAGTGCATTTTCTTCCCAGAGAATTCCTGTGTGGTGGAGATGGTATTACTGGGCAAACCCTGTAGCGTGGAGCCTGTACGGCCTCCTCACTTCACAATACGGTGATGATGACACACTTGTGAGACTGGCCGATGGGATTCTCTCAGTGCCCATTAAAGATTTATTAAAGCATGTGTTTGGGTTCCGCCATGATTTCCTGGGTATATCTGCTTTTATGGTAACCTTTTTTGTCGTGCTCTTCGCATTGATTTTTGCCTTTGCAATAAAGGCCCTCAATTTCCAGAGGAGATGATACGATCAAGGTATGTTCAGTTTTCTGGAGTATGATTCAAGGATGGAAGAATAGAAAGTGTATAGCAATATACCTGTGTTGTAAGCTGAATTTATACAGATTATAGGATAGACAACATTATATAGATATAAAATGTAAGCTGGGATAGTTTGAGATCTTTGAAACCTCCACTGTGACTGTAATTGTATCTTGCATACAGTTACTATTGTACTATGGTATTTCATATACTACAAGTACTCCATATTTAACCCAATAAGAGGAGACTTTGATAACCTACCTACTCATATAGTAGTACCTTATCACTAGGGATCTTGCTAGAGTGCCCATGTTGGTACCAACCTTAGCCCATGTGGCATCAAACATGGCACGCCACATAGATGGCTGACTGGATATGCATTTACGGATTAATGACAGTAGTGGTCTAAATCACAATAAAAACTCCTGAAGATTACCCATTAGAGCACAAATAACAAAATTGTTTCCACGCTTCATGCAACGTGGGGAGAAAAAGAAGAAACAGATTGAATATCAGAGAGAACACCCAAGCCCCTAAGATTCATAGATCCAAATACAATTCAAGTAATTAAACATCATGCGGGGGCTGCCGCGGTTTCGATTTCGATCGAATTATCGTTTTGGGTACTTCGACATCGACGTTGTTCGAATCCAAGTCTGTTTCTAATATTGCAAGTCGAAGCCTCATGGGCTTCAACCTTATCATCTCATTCCTCAGACATATGAAACCAGTGTGAATCTTTTTCTTGAGGCTACACAAATTTTAGGTTAGATGTGTTGGTGGTGGAGACACATTTTCACTCAGCGGCAGTGCTGGCCTCGGATATGCGAGATGGTGGAGATGAATTGGTGACTGTTAGAGATGACATGAGGTTGAATCTGATCAACCTTAATGGGGTTTCTTCGAGATTGAGCTATGAAAAGGTTTTCGATGCTTATGGACTCTAAGGATACACGGTGGTGAAATGGGTATCACCAGTTCAAAGTGATTCGGCAAGCTAATCTCCCTTTGCAAGGAAATGAGAATGGGCTCCTAATTTTAATTCATATCTTGGAATATAACATTGTTGATCAAGCTTAGCTGATAACGTATTAACGTTGTTTTGAGTTTTTCAGCTTTACTTGCTTATCGTGCTATACAATTTTGTGATGATTTACTTAATTTCCCAGTTTAGATAACCAAGGCTACTTGAGTCGATCTGCACATATTCTTTTAATCATGGAGTTATGTAAATGATTGTTAAGGTTTGAAATGGACTAAAATGGTACTCTTTTTCCAACAATATAGCTGTTTGCTTATTCTGAAGCATTGATTTTACAAAGGTTTAATGGCGGGATTAATCAAACAGCTTTCAAGGAGGAACTTCAATCTCAGACACACTTGTTGTAAAAATGCTTTAATAGTTTTCTTTCACAAGATTACTTCTTTCACACAGAAATCCTAAACTAGTAGGAGTAACATAGAATCTGTTAGTGACAAGTTAAAAGTAAAAGGTAAGGATATGACAATTCTTTATTACTATATAATCTGCCAGCGAACTAGACTTACAAGTTACAAATCCTAGTTGTGCATAAACCTTCTAACATTCATCTACCAGTAAACATATATAGGCTTACATTTTACTACCATGAATACAATATAATGTCCAACTACGACATATTTTTAGTACATACACACCACCTGAGGACATCATTGATTAGCTAAATGGACTGTTTCAACTTATATTCCCATAGCAGTCACTGGACTTCCTAAAACCATGATTAACGGATAATGAAATGAAACCAATTCTTAATTCTCTTAAAATTAGTCTTATAGTGATCAAGTTGATAGGTCTGCTGATAAGTAAATAAATAACATCAAAATCTTCATTCCAATTGCTCCTACTTCTCTTTGGCCCAAGATCTAATTCATGCACAGTCTTCTTCTAGGTTATCAATATCTGTAAAAGTATAAGCAGAAGGGATAAGCTTCACAACTTAGTAATAGTTTAACAATAATAGCATAAGTATAGCAAAACAAATAGCCCTATAACCTACTGTTACATGTAAATTGGTAAGATAAACATTAATAAGACAAACTTAAGTCGGCATATAATACAAGCGTAGACACCATCAAGAACAAAAGCACAATCCATTGTTCAAACTTCAAACTTACATACCAGAATAGGATCTTAATGCATCACAGTTTAATGGTGACCTCCAAGTTCAGGATTGACTTGTACTCTAGATTGTAGATCACTTCACTTGCATTTAATTGCATTTAACTCTAATCAATTCACACATGCAACATCAACACAACAACACAAGTCATAAGAAAACACAACATCCTGTAGCATCTACAAGAGATTCCCTTGTTCTTCATAAACTCCCTTAAATTATCATTTGTTTTTTTATGATAACCTAGATCTGCAAATGCATGAATTCTTGAAGTGCATAATCAAAGCTATTACCAATTTCCTTTTGATCAGGAACAATGTTGCACCTCTCTGCATAGAAATAGAAGGTATAGAACTCGTAATCTACCATCAACAATTAAAGATAAATCATGTGTACAACAACCATTAAATACCACTTGTGGATTGCTTCTTCTGAGACTCACTAAGGAGCTGAACCTGTCATCCAAGTTCAATGTAGCGTCCAGTCTTCTAGACATGCCGAATATGAACTTCCAGTTGGCCATTGTGTCGTCTAATTCAGTAGAACCAAAGTTCAGTAAAATGATGTAGATGCTGGGCAAATGAAGAATATACCACAGCTTGGCAAATTATGCAAAATCAATCAGGTTTTACCTAATTTGATCTTTACCAAATACTAGATTGCAATTGGACATGTTGGCCACAATTACAAGTAATTGAACTTTCCCTTCCTGAATTAGGAGCTCACATTTGGACGCTGAAGTGCAAAGGAAGCTTAAGCCACATCGCCGTACCTCAACCAGAGTGGCCACGCCAATCATTGGTCTTTCACCTCTTTCTTCACTACACACCGTTTCTTTTTTATCTCATCCTTGTGCCATCCTCATTTCCCCTCTAACTCCTCACCCAAAAGTTGAAAGTCGTCGTTCATCGACAAGCCTCCATTCTATCGCCATCCCGGCGTCTCACTGTTCCTTTGGTCGGTTATCGTATCTCCTCCGTCGGCAAGAGAAAGCTGCAAATTTCTTTCTGATTTTCTTCTAGGCGTGAGATGGAAAACTTTTTTAGTTCAAAATACTGTTTTGCAAAACTAGATATTAAAATAGCACATGAGACACACTCCCTGTTACAAATCACACAGCTCACAAGTTCATGTGAGTTCTAAAAAGTTGATGACCCACAGACTTCTCTACTCTGCGACGTTATCAAAACCACAACAGTCGTCTGAATCGTCTGATGCTGATGCCACTGCCGCTTGCTTCGTCGGTATGCCAGAGCGCTGAACCTGTCATCATCGAGTTATGTTCTGAGAGTAATATCATTTTTCCCTTTTCTTGTCCGCTGTATTATGCATGTTCCCTTCTCGGTCAAACCATTTGACTGGATCTGCTTCAACTAATAATGCTCATGGACTTTCGTTGTAATTTAGTCATGACTACCACTGTCATTAATCCAAAAATGCATATCCAAGTCAGTCATCTATGTGGCATGCCACGTTTGGCGCCACCTAGGTTAAGGTTTGTACCAGCCTGGGCACCCTAGCAAGATCCTATCACTAGATGTTCAGAAAAAAAAGAGATTTTGATTGGGCAAGGGTGAAGGAGAAAATGAGATGAAACCCTAACAAAAAGCTGGTTCTATGCAACTCTATCTAATCCGATTCATGGGATTGCCATGTTGATGCTATTGGTGGCTAAGTGGCTCAACTGAATTGACTGGTCTGAGATTGTCTGGCTAAACTTGGCAGGCAGGCAGGCAGAGGCCAAGGGCCCAGCTTCTTCACGTGACCACTGAGTGTAACTAATACTCCATAAGTCAGCATTATGCAAATACTGGTAAGCTTTGCTTTGCTGTTGGTCAAGGCTCACTAGTCTCAACTCTCAACCATACCCTTCGCCCTTACCTAACACATGCAGTAAGTAGTAGTACATTGTTTTTATAATTATTCACTACTTGGCCATGTTCTTCAGCTCTGGAAACCTAGTGTTAGCGTGATTAGCTCATCCCCACAGTCAAGCCAAGAATCCTCCAGAAATCATGCCATATCTCAGTGAGATATTATGTGCATTAATCCAGTGCTAAGATTGGGCATCGTACCAATTGTATAGGCTCTCGCTGGATCTATATATATATAGCCATGTAATCTGTACGTTTTATTCAATGAAAATACAAGCTCTCCCTGATACAAACCCAGCAAAAACCATTCCCAATCCTGAGCATGAACAATGGTTCACTGTCGATCTGTAAGCCTTCTCACCACTTCTCTCACTGAAAGTGTCGCTCAACTCACTATTGGGTTTGACACGCATTTGGGAGTGCCTCTCACGTCACTTTTCCCAAAGTTCCACCGCCAGTGCCTCCAGCCTCAGTTGCTTGAACTTCAGAAAGGCTCTAAATCAGTTGATGAGTACCTCCGCCACGCCAAGTCCATTGCTGACTCACTCGCCTCCATCAACAAGCCGGTTTCTGATGATGATTTGGTTCTTGCCACTCTCCATGGACTTGGGCCTGACTATCTTATGCTGCTGCGAACGGCATTGACTCAGGGGGCTACACTACCGAGCTTTCCCTCCCGACCTCCGCGCTCGGATTCTGGCGTTTGACGCTCAACGTTTCCGACTCCACCTCAAGTCCACCACCTGCTCTGCTACCGCCCTCTTCGACAACGCCCTTCACAATTTGTGTTTAACGAAACAACTTTTCCTTATCAAAGTCTGCAGGAACCATCACCATCACAATTCGTTGAGCTGGAACTCGTTCCCTTGAATAACTCTACCCCGCCTGCATCTTTCAGTCCTACATCACATCATTCAGACCTAAACCCAAATTCTTACACTCCGTCCTCAGTCCCTCTCCAAACAAGCCCTTCATATCCCACAGCATCTCAAATACGCTCTCCCTCCATTCAAGATTATACCTCACCAACTGCTCCAATTATTCAATACCGTCGTCGGGATCGCTCTTTATTCTCTCCTCTCAATCAGGTCCATATCCTTCTCTAACCACTCCCGCTTCCCAGGCTTCACCACCTCCGTCGGAATCTTCTCCCCCTGCTCCTACACCAGCCTCCCTTTAAGAACATGATCCAATCCCAGAACAAGTTCCACCTACAGAACAAAGGTCGGAACCTGTGCCACCACCGCCGGTTCATTCGATGCGCACGCGCCTTCGCGATGGAATTGTGCAGTCTCGTGTTAGGACTGATGGCACAGTGAGGTATCCAATCCCTAAGGCTCTTGTTTCTGTCATTGACTCTTTGGAACCCACATGTTTTACACACGCTACTAAGGATTCTCGCTGGAGAGCCGCAATGGCAGAGGAGGTCAATACCTTGTTAAGGAAATAATTTGCACATCTATTTTACTTTATTACACTTCTCTTTCGTTAAAAAGATATATTAGTCCCACTGAAGCTGCTTTTTGCATATCTTAATCTTCATGCTGAGTTAAATCATATCATTAATTAATATTATGAGATGGAGTGAGTATATGTATAAATAAAAATGATGGTAGCTACTTAGTAAAATCTAGTGATTTTTGGCCCTATCATTCCGGTGTAAAGTGTTGGTCAGCTGTTCCATAAACGTTGGCATTACGAAATGTTGAATTAATATAGTTGATGGATATGCTGTTAAATTCTATTGTCTCAATAATATATATAATAACATGGAGGAGTAGTATAATTCATCAAATAATGAATGTCCATTACTGATGTGGGCTGTTTCACTTCGATTTCCGTAAACCGAAAGCCTCCCACCGAATAATAAACGAAGTAGGCAGGCCTCCTCACTAAACAGAAAGACACAAGTTAACTCAGCTAAAATTCAGCCAATTTCGATTTAAATTTCAAATATTCTGGAAGATTAGTTAAATTTGGTGATTGTTTTTAATCTGCAGCTGAAATTCTTCTAATTTCCTCAATTCTTCCTTCCAACTGACACCTGTCAATGAATGTCAGCCATTACTGTTTGAACTGTTCAAACAATTATCCTAACAAATGGGTCCTGGGCTGGGCCGGGCCAGCCCAACAAGGTGAGCGTCCTCCACGCGCCTAATCTGAGAGTATGCATCGAATGGAGAAGAAGATGATGCTATGCTATTGCATTTGCTTCTTTTTCTCGTTTCTTTTCTTTCCTTTTTCTTTTCTGGTTTTAAGAGTGCCGAAGAAAAACGCTCCCCAGAGCCAGCATCTTTGTCAGCTTTGTTTTCACTTTACATATACACAAGCAAGCAGGCAGGCTCCTCCACTTTCTTCTCCATGGAAGGACCTCGCCGGACAACCGCTCTTTTCCCTCGCCGAATCCTCCTCCGTCCAATTGACCTACCAGAAACCGCTCCCTGAATCTTCCGGTCCCCAAATTCACATTCTTTCTTCCGTTCATGGCGGTGACTTCCGACGGTCTTGTTGCTGGTTTCATTTTTATTTTCTGGGTCTGTTTCTTCAGTGGCGGCGGCGCCGCCGAGCCGCTTGAGGACAAGCAAGCGTTGCTGGCCTTCTTTTCGAAGACCCCACACGCGAGCCGTCTCCACTGGAACGCCTCCGCCTCCGCCTGCGACTGGGTAGGCGTCGTCTGCGACGCCAACCGCTCGTACGTCTATATCCTCCGCCTTCCCGGCGCAGACCTCGTGGGCCCCATTCCTCCAGACACTCTCAGCCGGCTTACTCAGCTCCGAGTACTCAGTCTCCGCGCCAACCGTCTCTCCGGCGACATTCCCTCCGATTTCTCAAATTTAAGCTTCCTTCGGAATCTTTATTTACAGGATAACAATTTCTCTGGCGAGTTCCCGAGTAGTCTCACTCGTTTGTCTCGATTGACCCGGCTAGATCTCTCTTCCAACAATTTCTCTGGTCCAATCCCTTTTGCCTTGAGTAATTTGACCCATCTCACCGGAATTTTCCTGCAGAACAATAAATTTACCGGCAATCTCCCCAATATCAATTCCGGCAACTTGGTCGCTTTCAGTGTTGCCAACAACAGATTGAACGGTTCCATTCCAGCGAATCTCTCAAGCTTCCCGGCATCTGCATTCTCCGGGAATTTGGGTCTTTGCGGCCCTCCACTCAGACCCTGTCAGCCCTTCTTTCCGTCACCCGAGCCGTCGCCTGGAGCTCCACCCACCGGCGCCAGAAAGAAGTCAAAAAAGCTCTCCACCGGTGCCATTGTCGGAATCGTGGTGGGGTCAGTTCTTTTGGCGCTTCTAGTACTAGTCCTTCTCTTCCTCTGCCTAAGAAGAAAGCGAAGTCGACCGCGGAAACCGCAAAAGCCAACGGCGGCACCGAGGAGCGTTGAAGCAGGAGAGGCGGGAACGTCTTCTTCCAAAGACGACATAACAGGGACTTCAACAGAGGAGAGAAACAAGCTGGTGTTCTTCGAAGGAGGGGTTTACAGCTTCGATTTGGAGGATTTGTTGAGAGCGTCGGCGGAGGTGCTGGGGAAAGGAACCGTAGGAACGTCGTACAAGGCGGTGCTGGAGGAAGGGACGACGGTGGTTGTGAAGCGGCTGAAGGACGTGGTTGTTACCAAAAGAGAATTCGAGATGCAATTGGAAGTTCTGGGGAAGGTGAAGCACGAAAATGTAGTTCCTCTCAGAGCATTCTATTACTCAAAGGATGAGAAGCTCGTCGTCTCCGATTACATGCGCGACGGCAGCTTGTCTGCTCTGCTTCACGGTCCGTTACAATCTCTCTCTCTCCCCCCCTAACTTTCAAAGACTAAAGTTAATTGATGAACTGTCCCATTTCTGAGCAAACATTCTTAGTGTGAGCTAAGCGATTTTAGTATCTTTTTGCTACATTCATATTTGTTCATAATTAAACTGCCCCGCCGACAAATAATGTCGGAAATGGCAATCTTCTTTTTTTTTAAAAAAAAAAAGTTGAGATCGTTGTTACTGTTTTTGTTTATTTACAGCTTTGAGTCAATTAAGCAGTAGTTGAAAAAAAAAAAGTTTGGGTTTTTAATAGAAATTTAGAGCCCATTTAAGTCATTAGTTATTTAAGTCATTAGTTTATGAAAATTGTTTTCTAAATTATCCAATAAATTGATATTTTTATTAGTAAATTTATTATTTTAAATCATATACTTATCAAATATTATGATAAATTGGAAAAAGTTATTCATTTTTGTCCAAAGCATTGCTTCACCAACCAAATGCACCCTTAAGTGAATTAATGTTTTTGGTTGGTTGGTTGTTTACAGGGAGCAGAGGATCGGGACGGACGCCGTTAGATTGGGGCGGCCGGATGCGAATAGCCGTCGGCACGGCGAGAGGCTTAGCGCACCTACACGTGTCAGGGAAAGTGGTCCACGGCAACATCAAAGCCTCCAACATCCTGCTCTCCTCCGACCACGGCGCTTCCGTCTCCGACTATGGACTCAACCCGCTCTTCGCCAACACCACTCCGCCCAGCCGGATCGCCGGTTACCGTGCCCCGGAAGTCCTCGAGACCCGCCGGGTCACCTTCCAGTCCGACGTCTACAGCTTCGGCGTCTTGCTACTCGAGCTTCTCACCGGGAAGTCGCCGAACCAGGCCTCGCTTGGGGACGAAGGAATCGACCTGCCGCGGTGGGTTCAGTCGGTGGTCCGGGAGGAGTGGACGGCCGAGGTTTTCGACTCAGAGCTGATGAGGTACCGGAACATTGAGGAAGAGATGGTCCAGTTGCTGCAGATTGCGATGGCGTGCGTCGCGACTGTGCCGGATCAGAGGCCTTCCATGCCGGAGGTGTTGCGGATGATGGAGGACATGGGTCGAGGAGATACCGACGACGGGTTGCGTCAGTCGTCTGATGACCCGTCTAAAGGATCCGAAGAGCACACTCCGCCGACGCCCGCCGTACCATGACGGAAGAGACGGGAAAGAAAAAAGGGAAGTCAAAATCGAAAAAGCAAAATGGCAACATGGAGTAAAATGAGAGAAAAGTAAAAAATGGTGGGCTCTGGGTGAGAACGGTGGGTAAATAAAGAGGGAAAAAAAGGCGCGCAGCTGATTGGGGTAAACAGTTGAAAGGACGTGGAAAAGAGCTAGTAAAATGATTTTTCATTATTATTTTTTTCTCAAATTTGTTTTTTTATTAATGTTATTTTCCTTCTGATTCTTCTGTTTAATTTACTGTTTCAGTGTGGAATCGTTCTTTTTAGAATTAGAATAGGGGGTGGGCATGAGGACGAATTTGACCGGTTGATGTTTTTAAATTGAAATGGCTATATTCTAGTGAGGTAAGCAAATTCTTCAACAAACTGGAAGATCAATGTAAGTCTACTGATAGTGTATGATCCAGTTATTAGAATAGAAACCCTTAAACTTTCCCTGCTTTGTATTTACAATACCCTAGTTTTAGACTACTTTACATGGAGTGATAGTGTATGAGTCCATTGTGAATCCTAAATGGCTTTTGCTACAAACCATTCAATTGTAATGCCTTCAATTCCTCTACAAGCTGAACACAATCAAGTTCCTTGTGGAACAAGATAAAGAAATCATCACCAAGATAAAGTTAGATTTCCCTGTTCCAGTAAAGGTTCATTTCTAGTGGATTGTATAGGTCAATCATAAAAGTGTTACTTATGCTTATAAAATGTTATACACCAAAATTGAATTGAACTTCCATGGCGACTGCCTGCAAATGTTTCTGATTATGGACAATTCTGATACTTCCCCCTCTGAGATCTTCTTTCAAACTATTCATGGAGTGTCATATTCACAAGTTCTTCAGGTAAGAAGATGCAATGCCACCTCTCCCACAAATTCACCTACAAGTTCATCTCTCTAAACTTCTCTCACCACCCCACCTACAACAACCTTAATGTCATTGCTTCTCAGGAGCAAAGAATTTCAGTTTGATAATTCATATGGGTTCTCAACAACATCAATGCCTCACTTATCTCATCAGTTTTCGTGTGTGATCGATCACCAGCTACAAACACCTCAACTTCTCCTTCTATCTGAATCCAGCTACATCCAGGATCTTTCCTCAACCCCTTTACCTTCATAAGATTTCTCATTTCTGATACCTCTTTCCACCTCCCAGCAGAAGCAAATGTGTTCAAGATAGACACATAGTTTCCTGAATTATCCGGTTCTAGAGATAATAGTTTTTCAGACAAGCATTCCACAAGTTCAACCTCACCATGCTCTCTACAAGCTGCAAGCATAGATCCTACCATTTGAGGATCCGGTTCGTAGGGCATTCTATTGATAAGTTTAAAAACTTCATTGAAGTTCCCCGTCCTCGATAGAAGACTGATCATGCAGCTGTAATGTTCCATGCTTGGCTCAGGAAGGTGGTCAGAGAGCATTTCATGGAAAATCTTCATCCCTTCCTTTACCCTCCCGCTATGACTGCATGCAGATAAAACATTGGTAAAGGTTATACCATCCGGTTTCATACCCAAACTTAACAGATTATTATAAAGACAAAGAGCTTCTCTTGCCTGTCCATGTACTGCATAAGCAGAGATCATTGCATTATAAACAGCCAATTCCTTGATTGGTGTCATATCAAACACCAGTTTAGCCTGATTTATAAACCCAGATTTAGCATACATTTCAACTAAAGAAGTGGCAACATGAAGTTCAGAGGAAAAACCAAGTCTTATAACATATCCATGAACAGCTCTCCCATATTGCAACAATGATGTGCCTGTGAAAGCTGACAGTAAGCAGGTAATGCAGACATTGCAGGGTTTTACACCAGCATCTTGCATTTGCAGACAACATTGAATTACATCATTGACAGAGCCATTTCGAGCCAGACCGGAAATAAGCAATGACCAAGTTACGTGATTAGGAGTGACTCCGATGGATTGCATCTGCAAGAACATTTCTTTGGCCTCAATCAACTGGCCTTTCCTAACGAATCCTGAAATCACAGCATTCCATGTGACTATATTTGGTGGCACATTCTGTAGCTGCATATGGTAAAACAACTTCAAGGCCTCACCACTGAAACCAGCTTCTGCATAAACTCCTAACAACGTGTTCCATAATATAACATCTTTCTCAGGGGTGGAATTGAATATTTGTCTGCCAACATCAATTTTACCACATTTGGAATACAGATCAACCAAGCTGCTGGCAATAACCACATCAGAATGCAGGTTATGCCTAATACAATAACAGTGACATTGTTTTCCAAGCCTTATGTCACTTAAACCAGCAGCAATGCCTAATATATGCACTAAGGTCACAGAGTCGAACCTCAAATCTTGTGATCTCATTGAACGGCACAGATCCAGTGCCTTCTCAAACAATCCGTGCTGCAAATAGCAGGAAATGAGCAAATTCCATGTCACCACATCCTTCTCAACAATTCTAGCGAAAACTAGCTCAGCATCCTCAATGAAGCCAACTTTCGAATAGAAGTTCACAATGGAACTGCCCAAAATGTTGTTTAGTTCTAATCCACATAAAACAACCAATGCATGCCCTTGCATTCCCTCTTCAGTTGCACCTAGATTAGCTGAAGCAGATAAAAATCCTGATAGCGAAACTTGACTGGGTTGAATACCTTCAACTCTCATGTCAGAGAACACATACATTGCTTCTTCATTCAACCCATTTTGCATGTAGCCTGTGATCATCGAATTCCATGATACAACATTGGTGTCACTCATCCCATCAAAGACCTTTTTTGCATCCTTTAAAGCCCCACACTTGCAGTACATATCAACCAAGCTACTCATCACAAATACACACCCATCAAGCCCTACCTTGACCACATACCCATGAACCCCTCTTCCCAACCCAACCCACTGCAATGCTCCACAAGCTTTTAATGCATTTGGAACCACAAAATTATCAGGTAAAAACCCGTTTTCTTGCATCCGAAGGAACCCCATGAGAGCCTCCTCGTAGTACCCCATCCTACAGTTCAAGCCAATGATTGCAGACCAAGAAAATAGATTATGTGACTTCAACCAACTGAACAAACGATTGGCAATATCAAAAGCTTCGCATTTGGCATAGAAAATCAATAGCTTGGTCTCGATGAACTCATTCCTAGCAAAGGGATCGCCTTTCTTGAGAATCTGAGCGTGAATTTGCTTACCCGTGGAAAGAGCTCGGTTGTAGACGCACCCCTGAAGGATTTCCCCATAAATTTGGTGCCCAATGTCGAGCTCTGCGATGCCCATTTGCGTGAACAAGTCCAGTGCTTCATGAAGGCGGCCATCTTTGCAGAGGAAGGATATGGTTCGAGGATAATTGGTGCTGTATAAAGGTTCGTGATTTCGGGAATTACCGGTCGGAACTCGTATGCTGGCGGCTAAGCTAGACTCCGGTGTAGCTATTCCGGTTGAGGCTTTGAAACGAGGGAATTGTGGGTTTGCAGTAGGAAGTGCAGCCATTTTCGATGCTTGGAAGGTCTGGGATTTCGTTATCCAAGCGGAAAAAGGAGACTCAGGTTGTGGATAGCGATTTGACGTGGAAGCATGAGCCCCATACGCTGCTGGTTCAGCGAGACCCACCCACCCACCTACGTACGTGTCAGGAAAAGAGGTCCACCGCAACATCAAACCCTACAATATCCAACTCCGACAAGACCAAGACGCCGCAGGTCACGTTCCAGTACGGCGTCTGGAGCTTCGGTGCGGTGCCGAAACAGAGACTGTACATGGCGACGGCGTGAGTCGCGATGGTGCGGATGGATGATGGATTGGAGGGTATGATATGAATCGAGGAGATGAGAGATCGTGATTCAACTATTTAGTTAGTGCCCAAAAAAACCACCCTTTTGAATCCATACTAATAAGTTGCACAAAACATACTTGGTTTATTCTGTTTTTTTTTGTTCTTTCACTTTCAAAAAATGGCAAAAAAAGGTCACAACTTGGGAAATGTAAATTGTCGTTGGAATGGAGGGTTGCGTGAAAGAACTCAAATTTGGTAAATTCTATTAACTGTGTGTCGGAGGGAGTCGATTGAATTTAATAAAATAGAGGGCTTCAAACTTCATTTTGTGGAGGTGAATATGAAGAGTAATTCATTTCCAAAATTCATGGTGATTTTGGAAGTTTTTCACTCCTTAAAAAATCACTTGAGGTGTGAAAATCAGTTTTTCACCGTGAAAAAATGAAATTCAACATTTAATCTATGATTTTTGTTCTTCAATATTTAATAATTAAAGATTAATAATTTATATGCAAATAATAAATGAACATCTAGTTTCTAAATATTATTATTGTCACTTCACGAGAATTCACGGTGATTTTTCAATTTCTCATCTACTCTCCTAAGTTTGAAACCCTCTAATATATATTTTTTCACCTCACGAGAATTCACGATGAATTCTTCAATTTCTCACCTCATGAAAATCCCTCCCCCTTCTAAGTTTGAAACCCCCTAATGTTGGAATTAGGAAAATTGAGGTTCATGGCTCATATCTCGAACTTGAATAATCAAATGAAGTAGGAGTATTTAAATTGATACAGTTTCGAACTTGAATAATTTATATCTCACCGAAGTGGTTATTTTGTGATGAATTAGAAAGTTGAAGGTGTTTTTGTGCTATATTTACCTAGAAGGAGAGACACCTCTTCAAACTCATCTTCATAAACCCATGTTGTCATCTCCTCATGACTTACTTGATTAAAATAAAATGTTGGAATTGTCTGTTAGAATAAGATGTGGGCATGAGGACGGATTTGAATGTGTGTGTCTATTTATCACACATATGTGGAAAAACACACACCATGAAAATGTCAAATTTATCCTCTTAATAAATCTTTATGAAGAGTGTTTTAGTCCTTTAGTTTATTAGATTAGTTAGTTAAGTTAGTTAATTAGTAGTACATTTAGGTATGTGTTTTTTCATATATGTGGTAAATAAACGGACTCGATTTGAATTGTTTTTATTCCATTGACCTAAGCAAATTCTTCAACAAATTGATTTATGATGATGAAAAATTAACATTTAAGTGGATTAAAACATTTTGGTACTTTGGGTTGGTGACTTGGAGTTGGAGGTGGGAAACAGCCAGACTGGGCGGCTTTTTGCTTTTCTTTTTCCTTTTTTCCCCAATTTAAAATTGATCATGACTGTTTGACGTGGTCGCTTCTGAGCCGTTAGATAAATCCAGAAGCATGATGAGATGAGCCCACCCCACATGTTCTGTTCTTTACCCTTTTTTCACTTCTCTCTCTCTCTTTCTCGTCTTTAGTTGCCTTTTTCCCCACGCGCCGGAAACAACAATCCACAAAAACTCACGTGCTCCGCGGTACCCGTTAAAGTACTCGACTGTGTGAAAATAGTCAATCGAAGTCTCATAATTATGAATTTGATCTATTAAGGACCATACTTTTGTTTATTGTCCAACTAAGAGTTGCACCATTTAGGGTGCGTTCGCCTATAAAAGGAATCAATAAAGATCTGTCTAATTAATACTCTATTTTTCTTCAATCTTCTCCTCCTCCTCCTCAAGCGAAACATGTATTCTTTATAACCGAATCTCAAACCCGGTTAACCCGAATCCGAACCCGATCTGACCCAAATCCCGAACCCGATTAACCCAAATCTGAATCCTAAGGAACTCGAAATAAACTTTCATCATAACAAAACATAATCATCTAATGCATTATAGAGTTACTATCATCATAACAAAATAAACTACTATCATTCATTGTCTAAACTCTAAAGCAAGAAAATGGTAGTAAATAACGTCAATTGTGCACTAATGACCAACAACAATTGTAACATCCATAATGTAATCATCCAACGTATAAAATACACAATTCTAAAATATAATCATCCATGCTGATTTAACATGGTATTGATGCTGATCTAACAAGTTATTGATGTTGATCTAGCAAGGTATTGATGTCGATCTAACAAGGTATTGATGCTGATCTAATAAGGTATTGATGTCGATCTAACAAGGTATTAATGTCAATCTAACAATGTATTGGTATTGATGCTGATCTAACAAGGTATTGATGTCGATCTAACAAGGTATTGATGTCGATCTAACAACGTATTGATGCTGGTCTAACAAGGTATTGATGTCGATCTAACAAGGTATTGATGTCGATCTAACAAGATACTGATGCTGATCTAACAAGGTATTGATGTCGATCTAACAATGTATTGATGTTGATCTAACAAGGTATTGATGTCGATCTAACAGGGTATTGATGCTGATCTAACAAGGTACTGATGTTTGATCTAACAAATGGTTGGAGAAATATTTAATTTTCAATTTTGTTGGAATAATGTATAATTTCTCTTCAATTTTGTTAGAACAACTCCGCGAAATAGATTTATTTTAAACTTCAAGGAAAAGGGGAGAGTAAATGTGTGAATAATTTTCTCAGTATATCATTGTTGTGTATATATATATATATATGAATATAAAATACGTAGTACTATTTATAAAGAATATAAATATAAAGAATAAAAGTTTAGATTGAAAATTCAGCTGCTCGAACTTGGATCGACGAAACTCGATGAAATTGAATTAAGTATAAATCTCTTGGGGTGAGAATCCGTCAAATCATACTAGTACGTTCTAAAGTATTAATGACTTGAGGGGTAAGGAATCGAATATTATTATATTAGTCAGATGTTGAATAGTGCTTTTTACTGGCCTGTTGGATTCTGTTTCTGTTTCTGTTTCTGTTTGTGAGGGATGGATGTGTTCCTTCCTTGGTTGAATTGAAAGTGCATGCATGCCCAGGTCCAACAAGACCAACCTACTACATTTGTTTTTGAACAACTGGGTTGGGCCGAGTTCCACTACCCGCACAGGTTAATGGGCCCGGCACTCCCAAATTATTTGTCATTTTTACCCCTAAAATTCGAAAGGGTGTGTGGAGAGAGACGAGCTCGGTAGCTCATAGTCGGGTAAGCCGGGTAAGCTTGGCCCACATCATGTTTTTCTCCATGGCCCGCCGTCACCGCATGGCCCACCGTCTTCGGTGGCGTCCTCCTCACTCTCACCAAAAAGAGCTCATGATAACTTACTCTGGGATCTGCAAGAGGAGGATTTGATCTTTGTGAGCGCTCTGGCTTCTGCCCCAGCGTCTGTTTCGAATTAGGGCCCGAGCTTATGGTTTGGGGGTTGGTTTGGTGGAAAGAAGAAGAAAGAGGAACGAAGCAAGACAAAGATATTTGAGAGCTTCACCACTAGTGCCAGTTTTCTGGTGATTTCTCAGAGTCTTTAAAACTGTTTACAATTTTCTTTTTTTTTACGGGGGTTTACAATTATCTTGGTCTAACTGTTTTATGTGTTATTGATGTGTTAACGTGATCAGTAGAATACAACACATCATCAGTAGAATACCACTGTTTATTAAGAAATTTCATACTTCGTTTCTTGTGACTTGCTCTATTGAGATGAAATTAAAGATATAATTGTATAGATGGTAAACAATGGAATATGAGATCTGCAAGTTCTCGATTGCTGCCAATTAAAAAAAAGGTGATGTGAAGATTTTGAATTTCTTTATGATTTCCCTTTGATTTCTGGTGTTGTTTCATCTTTAATTACTCTACCTTTAGGTTTTCTTTCTTTTTTAATTGCAATCTTTTTTACTTTTTTTTTCTCTCTTTTGATTTTATTGATCAATATTTAAATTGTATCAGTTTTTTCTTTGCTATATTTTTTTATGTGTTTTAAATTGTTGTGCATGTGACCCGTCATTCTCCATGTCGTGCATCTGCCGACCTTTGTTAATCATTGTGACTCATGTAAGATGAAAAAATGTTAAGCATGTTCGCCACCATCGGAGGCTGTCGGAAAACATTTTTTCACGGCAGACACTCCACGGAAATGCATCTACGAGGCGGTTTTGGTGGTTTCTCATGATGAACAAGAAGAATTCGATGAACACGGTTGAACTTTTACACACACACAGAGATGCATCGAGTTAGGGTTAGAAACGTGAATGACTTCTATTAAGAATGAATGTGATTGATATATAATTAAATCTAAGAAAATTTTAATTTGTTAAAAAAGATGAAATTTTTAAAGTCATGGAAGGCCGAAACCTTATTAAAAGGGTAAAGTGCACCCATGGTCCCGCAACTTTAATTATCAGACATCGTCCTGCTTTTAACTTTTTGTACTAATAAAGTCTTGTTTTCAAGTTTTTTCTTCATCCATGGTCCTTTCACAGGAATGGTACAATAACGAACATAAACTGAATTTTTCTTATTATACGATTTACACTCTCAAATTTTAAAATTCTACAAACAAACCCTCCAATCTACCTTAAACTTTTCAACTCACCTATCTCAACCACCATCCGACCCACCACCGCCGGACGCCACAGCCGCCGTGGAAAACCTTGGGCTCGCGATTCACCGCCCTAGGCTCGCGATCCGCCGCCTTGGGCAATCGATTCGCCGCCCTGGTCTCGCGGTCCGCGGCCTTGGCGCGCGTTTCGCCGCCCTCGGCTCGCGATCCACGGCTTTGGCAAGACATTTCGCCACCACTGACTCGCGATTCGCGGCCATGGGCGCACGATTCGCCGCCTGGCTCGCGGTCCGCGGCCTTGGCGCGCTGCAGCCCTGGCTCGCGATCCGCCGCTTCGGCCGGCGATTCAAGGCGTCCGTGAGTCGGTGGTGGTGGATAGGAAGGTGGTGAGATAAAGTGGAGAGAAAATTTTTAGGGTAGAATTGTAAGTATTTGTAAACGTTATGGTAGAACTTTAGGGTTTATAAAAATTCAGGGTAAACTTGAAAGTTTCGTTAAACGTTAGGGTGATTTTTATATTTTACAATTGTTTTAAAGGGCAATATTTTAAAAGTTGAGGGCAAAAATGTCAAATAAGACCATGGATGAAGAAAAAACTTGAAACGAGACTTTATTAGTACAAAAGGTTAAAACATGACCCTAGTGGTACAATAATTAAAGTTACAGGACCATGGGTCCACTTTATCCCTTATTAAAAGCTATTTATGTGTGCCATCTTCTTTTTATCTACTTATAAAACCCGTAAATTATAAAGGAAATTATGTATTAGTGAAACAATGATATAAAGTTTTAGTCATGATCATCTAGTCTAGTGTCTATGCTCATTGGACATAAAGTGGAGGTCTCGGGAACCGCTTCCATGCGCTACAAAGGCGCTTCACAGCCGCTTCTTGAAGCGCCTTGTAGCGCCAGGTGCTTGGTGGAGGTTTTGTAACTCCTTTTGGCGCTTCTTAAGGCGCCACAGACTCCCTTAAGTACGTAGTGTCGAGCCTCCACAACCCCTTCCCCATCCCCAAATATATCAAAAAGGATAGAATGTTTTAAATTTATAGATAATAGTAATAGACTTGAATATGATTATAAGCAATTTATGCGTGCTCTTTTTTTAGTTGCTAATTATTACAAGATTTCATTATAAATTTAAGGTAATTTATCGTATTTTAAAAAATATAATTATTACAATTAATAATACTCACAAATATAAATAAAGTTACTTTTACATATTAAAAAAAGATTTGAATAAAAATAGTAATCCAAAAATTCCACAAATTGCGAGTTGGGCTTACCCAGCCCAATTTTGTTTTCACTCCCAACATTGTCCAAACTCCCAACCGGCCTTAAACACTTAAGCCCAAATTGTTAGCCCAATCCGTAACCCAACTCAAACTCTAACTCATCTACCCTCATATAGATAACCCAGTGTCTAACATTCTCACGTTTCTAACCCTAACCCGCTGAATCTCTCTCTCTCTCTCTATGTATGTGTGTGTAAAAGTTCAACCGTGTTCATACCGAATTCTTACTGTTCATCACGAATTCTTACTGTTTCTCATGAGAAACCACCAAAACCGCCTCGTAGATGCATTTCTGCCAAGTGTCTGCGTGAAAGGCCGCGAATCGCGAGCCCAAGGCCACGGATCGCAAGCCTAGGGCCGCGAATCGTGCGCCCATGGCCGCGAATCGCGAGTCCAGTGGTGGCGAAATGTGCGCCAAAGCCGCGGATCGCGAGCCGAGGCGGCGCAAACGCGCACCAAGGCCGCGAATCAATTGCCCAAGGCGGCGGATCGCGAGCCTAGGCGGCGAATCGCGAGCCAAGGTTTTTCCACGGCGGCCCGTGGCGTCCGGCGGTGGTGGGTCGGATGGTGGTTGAGATAGGTGAGTTCAAAAGTTTAAGGTGGATTAGAGGGTTTGTTTGTAGAATTTTAAAATTCGAGAGTGTAAATGGTATAATAAGAAAAATTCAGTTTATGTTCGTTATTGTACCATTTTTGTGAAAGGGTAAAATAGTAAAATAATCATAAAAAAGACCATGAATGAAGAAAAAACTTGAAAACAAGACTTTATTAGTACAAAAAGTTAAAACATGATCGTAGTGGTACAATAATTAAAGTTGCAGTACCATGGGTGCACTTTACCCTTTTAATAAGGTTTCGCCTTTCATGACTTTAAAAATTTCATCTTTTTTAACAAATTAAAATTTTCTTAGATTTAATTATATATCAATCACATTCATTCTTAATAGAAGTCATTCATGTTTTACCGATATTGATTTTCTTCTATGATTTTCATCTTAATGACTCGGGGATTTAAAAAGGCAAATAAGAAAAGTTGCTTTTACTCAAATTTTTAATGATTTATGTTTTAAGGGTTTAGAATATTTAGGTAGATGTGAAAAAATAATTAAAAAAATGGGATTAAAAGATTTAGCACGTAAGAAAAGAGGTTTCAAGTCGAAAATGAAAACATTTGATAGACTTAAATTATAATTTTGAAAACGTTTGGGATCGTAACAACTAAACTAGGTTTTTCGCAACAAGCTTCTGCATTCAATCAAAGAAAGACAGGGCTATTCGAGTTATCATGAACTTTAGAATATCTAATACTAACTTTATCTCTTCATCCACGGTTCAACTTAATCTAGCTTTTTTTAGTTCTTATTTAATCCTTTTTAACATGTTGGTCCAAAGCATTTGTTGTTTATGTTTTTATTCATAATACTGGTATTCCTTTTTTATTTGTATGTGGGTTGAATTATTTTTTGCTTGCATTATTTTATTTTCCGGTTTTTATTACTTTTCTCGTGTGTTGGTTCCAAATGGGTGTTTATGTCTATAATAGTCTATTTTTTGTCGGATAAAGTGCATCCATAGTCCTGTAACTTTAATTATATCCCACCGAGATCTTGTTTTAACTTTTGTACCATTAAAGTCTTGTTTTTTAACCTTTTTTTCAATTCGTGGTCATTTTTCATCCGTCTTCTGTTAAGTTTAATGGACATAGGGGAAAAATGATAATTTAAGTAACCCAGCTTTTTAAAAAAATCTATTTACACCCAAAATTTTAAATTTAATCATTTATACACACCCAACAATTACAAACTTAAAAAATGACCCTGATGTTTCAAACAACCTAACTGAAACCCTGCCCATCTTGTCGCCATCGCCAAACACGACGAAAACCACCGAAAATCGCCAGGAATGGTCTCAGCCGGTCACCCAAGCTCCGATTCATCGGAAATCACAACCAAAGGGATCAAAACGCAAGCCCTAGAGAAGGAAGAATGGTAAAGGGAAATAAAAGAGTGACTTGACAAGGGAACCATCTTCCCGATTTAGGGTAGGCGAAATGAGAGGTGGCGAGATGATGTGACATTGTAGGCTACTGCTTCATGGCGGCGTCCATTTCCCCAGAATTGGAGTTGGCGGGAAATGGGAGGAAGGGCCTCTGCATAAGTTGAATGGTTCGCCTGTCTTTGCGTAGGGAGGCTTCTTCTGGTTGGCGAACACCTGGGGCTTCGCTGGCATCTGAAAGTGTGGCACAGGGTCTTCGCCGATGACCATGGGCTCGCGGGAGGAACCATGGGTTCGCAAAGGGCCATGGGTTCGCCAATGGCCATGAGTTCGCCATGAGGTCCATGGGTTCGCCATAAGAACCATGGGTTCGCCAATAGGTCTTCGTAAGCACGGCCTCGTCTTGGAGCTTGACCTTAGCTTGGAGGAGGCGTTCAAGGTCCTCTCCCGGAGATCCGCCAAGTGTGGCTTTGCTTTGGGGCCTCGCCGGCGCGAAGAGGGTCGCTTCTTCTTCATCCGAGCCTTCGCCAAGGGTCCTTTAGACCCTACGGAGGATGGGTTTCCCTTTATCACAAAAATGGGGCTGATGTCCACATCATACCCTCCCTCTTCAGAAGAATCCGTCCTCGGATTCATAAGGAAATTTTCCCTACAAATCTTAAGACACCACAACAAACTTGAAGAGGCATTAGGGGTTAGTGGACTGAAATCAAGTGGATGTGCCCCTATCAAAATTTGGATTGTAAGGATTCTAATATGCATCATGCTCAAGGACAAAAGTCTAAATATACTCATGATACACTTCCAATCATTTAGACAAAGGGGCATATTGTGGGGGCGTCCTCGGTTTGCTACATACACGGCTAGGTGATGGGCATTTTTATACTCAAAACATAGGGTACCTAGCTCATGGATAGCAAACAAGGAAGCACCGAGTTGGGGCAAGATGAACAATCCGCTCTTTCTTGCTCGTGCCATGAAAGCACACAAGTGCCTTATGTCCAAAATCTGCTTTATGGCCGAAAATAAATTTAAAATAGCATGCAATTTCAACATGATTTTCAAAACTAGAATTCATGGCATGCTCATTTCCAAACAAATTATTTTTACATGTGCCGGGGTCATGTATGAACCTTACCCTAGCAAGTTTTCCTATCATTCGGGGCATGCACAACCCATCCACTTTCATTGTATAAACTCGGGTGGGTTCATCCAATTTAGCGCATGACATGATCATGGTTCCATCAATATTCACATCAAAATGCTTGAGTGCTTCCTAGCTACGGTAGGCATGCACATAACAGTTCTAGCACAAGTCATCTCATGATCATAAATGGCAAAGTTTCATCATTAAGATGAAATGACACGTTACCTCTCCCTGTTAGGGAGGAGGCTCCCGCTCCAAACCGAGGCTTCGCTTCCTCTTGTAAACAACCCAAAGTTTCTTGCTATCAATTCCTGGCATAATCAAAGAAGAGCAACAATCATTAGAAGATTTAAGCGTTAGTCCTTCATTGATCTCGGTTGAAAGCTTGGGTGTTTCACTCTCTTTACTCATTTGGCTTCGAAGAGCCTTTTTCTTTCTTTTCTCTTTCTCTTTCCTTTTCTCACTCTCACACCATTCATTCATAAGACCTTCCATTTGTGAGACTTCATTTCTTATCTCCTTTAAATCTTTTCTCATCTCCTCGAAATCTGCTCTAATTTCTCGAGTGAGATTACCCAAAGGGGTTAGTTCGCAAGGAGGATTCGGGTTCGCACTTGGAGAAGGGGTTGAGTGGGCTCTTAAAGGTGCGGCTTCCCTGTTGGTTGTTATAGTGGAGTAGGATGTGGGACTCTGAAATGAGCTATGAGTGGTGGGAGGTTTTGACCAAGAGGCATGGGTGGGGCCAAGTGTGCGATGGGGTTTTGGGTGCACTACCGCCGCCTCATCACACCTTTCAAGCGGTCCCAAGAGGGTGCCTAGAATGTCGCTTCTTCTTCGTCCGTGCCTTCGCCAAAGGTCCTTTAGACCCTCGGAGGAATGATTACCCCTTCCTAGGCTGCGATTCGCCACCTTAGGCTTGCAACTGCGGCCAAGGGCTCGCGAATCGCGGCCTAGGGCTCACGATTTGAAGCCCTTTGGTTGCAGTTTGAGCCCTAGGTTAGCGAAATGGAGCCGTGGGGCGGCTAATCGTGAGATTTTTGACGTTTTCCAATGTCTTTCGATGTGGTCGGTGGCGGCGGCGGTCCAGTGGCAGCCCGACGGTGGCATAGTGGGCATGGGTGTTGGTGGGTTAATTGAAACTTGAGGGTAATTGTTTTACGTTTATAATTGTTGGGGGATGTGTATAAATGGGTAGGTTTAAAATTTTTGTGTGTATAGATTTTTAAAAAAATTGAGTTACTGAAATTATCATTTTTCCTCTAAGTCCATTAAACTTAACGGGGGACAGATGGAAAAAAGATCACGAATTGAAAAAAAAAGTTAAAAATCATGACTTTAATGGTACAAAAAGTTAAAACAGGACATTGATGAGATAATAATTAAAGTGCTTTTACCCATTTTCTGTTTAGTGCTTTTGCATTCCTCTGGTGATGTGTGCAGTCTTAACAAACACTATTCAAATTGTTTGGAGAAGTGGTGTTGCTCAAGGTAAGGGCGGACCTACACCGAATTTTACAAAGTATATGATGTATATGCATATTTTTCATAAATTTGAATCTTGTTTATGTAGTTTATCCCTACAAAAGTACTGCTAAACTCTTATTACTCAAATATTCCAAAACTTTAAATGAAAGCAGTCAACCTCATACTTTACAATCTAATCACTTCAATCCATTTGACTCCACCATTATTTAAATACTCCATACATACTTAAATAATTGGCCCATTTAGTTTTCAACATTTGGTGCATGTATGATTTTTCCTCCAACATTTTTATATTAAAAATCATATGGTTTATATCCAATTGAAAATTAAAATTTTCTAGTTTTCAAATACAAATTTTTGTTCAAAAAAAATGACAAATTCTTCTTGGTGATAATTTGAATCAAATACAAATTCAAAAATCAAATGAGCTAATTAATTGAGTGCAGATCGCGTAAAAACAGATCTACACTAAAAGAAAATTTGCCCCATAACATTTTTATCTTAGGTCCTCCCTGGCTGAAGGATGAGAAATCCTAGGAGGGCCTATAAGGAAACAATGCTTTCAAAATCAGTTTCGACTGCCATATAGATGATCTTTTGTAACATATTGATAATCTGTTTAAAGTCATTTTTCTGTTACCATTTCAAGGAACTAATAGCAGACTATTTTTATCCATGCCCGAAATCGAATTTCCGATTGGGGTAATACCGGCGAGAAAGATGAGCAGGAGATATCAGTGTGTTTTTCATTTTAAAAAACATTTTTTATTTTATAGATTTGCCGCTTAGTAATAGTGGCTATGTTTTGTTATTGTTCAATTTTTTTATCCTGTTTTGGACGCGTGTTAGCTCACTTTACATTTAGATTGTTGTCAATAAATAATTTTATTTTATTTTATAAAAAAGCATTAATAAAGATTAAAAGCACAAGATAATCATACAACTTTTCTTTAGAAAAAAATAAGTATGTTTAGAATTCTTGAAGTAGTTCGCTTATGCCAATAACATAAAAGAAGAAAGTGAAAAACAAAAGGAGAAAATTATTGAAGTTTTGCCATACAATTGAAGAGTATAAAATATTTGCAATTATTTTTTCATTCGTGGTAGCGCTAGGTATATAAACATATTATTTGATGAAACATTAATTTTAAAATAGGGTAAATTATAAACAAAATCCCTGGATTTAGTGAAATCTCCAATTTAGCTCATCTATTTTTGAAATTATTCGGTTATTCCCCTAGGGTTTAACGAATCTTTGCATGGAGGTATGATTTTGAAACTATGTGACATTTCATAAATTGTAGATCCATAAAATGCAGTCATATAATTCGATTAGAGTAATATGACGGAGAATAGTTAACTTAACCAATTGTGATTTGAAAGTTGTTAAAAATATTCTATTCACATAGTATTTAATAAAATAATCGCATTATTCGATTTTAAACCCCGTGTGAATAAGTAGGAGATACAGGCCCATTTTACTTCACTTGAGACAAACAAATTTTGACGTAGTGGTAATATATTTGGAACGAGGGAGTACTTTTTACCTACTTGGCCCAGCACCGAATCCCCCAAAATCTGAAATGACCCAGTACACTGTAGCTACCTGAAAACCATGGCCCAAAATGATAAAGTCAATTTATCAAACACACAAAATAATTATATATATAAAATAAAATAAAAAACAAGAAGGATCTCGCAGTGGGTCCGGTGGGAGAATAGCATAGTTTACATAGTAGACCAGCTAGGCCCAATCCTGTAATTATTGGGCAATTAGCTACTCCCTTAGCAAACATAAATAAACCCACACTTATTTGCTTCTCACTCTGGAATTATTTTTTTTATTTTTGAAAAATGCATCTAACCCATCTTAGTTTAATTAACTCAATGAGATAATTAATGCCTAGTTCATAAGAAGATGAATATCTTGATAAAGACCTGACGCTTATGTTATTTGATACTCCATTAGACATTGATTTGGGCGAAACTAATTATAAGTAGGTGTTTTAACATCTTTTAGTTTTTTTATTCAAATAATATTGACTATTCATTTTATTAAGAATGAACAGTTACTTTCAATAGTAATTTTTATCTGTGCATGAATGCTCTTGATATGAAAGTTACCATCGATATGTACGTCAAAACCATCATTTTCAAATGAGCCAGCCACCGGATCTAGGGATATGGTGGTAATTAATTAAGATCGTTTTTACAGTACATCCATCTTCAATTCCTTGGAACTTATAAAAATGACCTTGATTAACGACAGTTCTTACTTGTATATCTACATGTTTGACCAACAATTAGTGAAGTTGGGTGATAATGAGTTTATCATTCTTTTAAACGAGAGATCTTGGGTTCGAGTTTTGTACATGGACAATAAAAAATCTACATTTTTTTTTTATTGTGAGGATAACTTAGAATGATTGGAATTAGATAAAGAAGAAAAAAAGGGTTGGAGATAACAGTTCCTACTCCCTAGTGTTGTTGGTTTCCCATCTTCCATCCACCATCTCCTCCTATCTATCACCCTCTTATCATAGGTCTGTTTTTTTTTCTTTTCTTTTGATAATCAGTGGCAGTGGTGGGAAATTTGACATTAAGATCTCCACATTATTGTATTGTGTTTAATTTTGAGTGTCTTGATAACCAAATAAACGATAAATTGAGCATGTAGCTAATTAAGCTAGGTGGGGGTTTGGTGAGACACATGTGAGTGAGGACAGCTACCAACCTGGTCCCGGTGCCTGGAAGGAAGGAAGGAAGGGTTGCTATATCAATAGGAGTAGGACACTGTCCTTCCTTACCATACCCAAGGCGGCCTTGGGGTCCCCTTCCCTCCCAGTCCCAGGCCAGACTCTGCACTTAAATTCATGCCCCATATATATATATATACACACCATCATCATCATCATCCTTTTTCACTTTTCATTTTGCTTCACCACCACCAACTCACATCACATGCACTGCAATCCAACACATGCAGCATACATACATAGCCTCCCTCTATCTCTCCATCAACTTTGGCTCACCAAAACTTTATATACATATGCAATGCAATCCAATCCAATCCAACAAAGGCTTACCTTCAGCCCCACCTCTTATCTATATTAACCTATCTGTCATCGAAGTTTAGTTTAGTGATAATTAAGGGGCCGGTCATCATTCATTTCGAACGAAATCTTTATACGTTACTATTAATATATTACTAGAAAAAAGTTCTGATCATTTGGAGAATATATTTGGTGATGCATGTATCGATTGTTGGATTTGTTTAATTATCTGGCGCAGTTTGATGATATATGTCATTTTTAAAAATAAAAAATATATATATATATATATATATATATATATATATATATATATATATATATATATATATATATATATATATATATATATATATATATATATATATATATATAACTCAGGATCTCAAAATATGTAAACAAATTTTATACTATAGGAGGACCCATATAAAAATTGCCTTCACGTGTAGCGTTTGTTCATATGTCCTACCTGGCCTTTACGTATACGTACGCTAGCTACCAATGCACGGTTGGTTACCATGCAGCAACACGAACAACTTCTCACCGCAATTTTTTCTACCTGCATCGGTAATTAATTAATTTTCACTTTCCTCATTTAAATGTTTTTTTAAACAATTACTTGTATTCTTTATGCATATAAAAATATTAAAAAATTTGAGTTCACTATTTTATTTTATTTTTTATCTATCTACTTGATTTCAATTAAATGATATAGTATTACTATCAGTAATTTCTCAGTCTCTTTCAGACTAATTATCTCATTCATATGTATTTTATAAAGAGAAATGAATAGTTAACACGAGAATGAGAGTGGTACTTAAATCACATCATATACTCCCCCTTCCCATAAGTTTTACAACATTTTCATTAATTTTTTAGACGTACCAAAATTTTTGCAATCTTTCTTTTTTTAGTAATTTTTTACCTATGAATTTACATAACTATCCTCAATTAGTTATTATTTTATCTTATTTATTACTAGTTTCAATCATTTCTCTCTCATCTCTCATCTTCTCCACCACTCCCTGCTTTTCATTCATCTACAGCTGACCTCGCAAGTGGACCAGCCCCACCACCTCAACCTTCTTTCTTCTACAACGAGCCCACTTCCGCCTCCCTCTCCTCCCCTCATTGCCCGCATCTTCTCTGTGAAAAACACCCAACAAAAATTAAGCATTTTTTTTTCTTTTCATGGATCTGAGCTTGTTTTTGTGCTAATGGGCTATAGCGGTAGTGACGGTGGTTAAACGATTGGTGTATGGTAAAGTTTGACGGACGACGGTCACGCCAATTTCATAGTTTTTGTTACCTATTGATAAAAAAGAAACTCCACCGTTTCCAGTTTTCGTCACACAAATCCAAGAAATCCATCCCCTAATCCTCGCTAGCTCCACCGTTATCTCAACCTCCATCTTCATCAGCACACTACTTCGGTCTTCCACGACGGCGCAACATTTAATCAGAAAGTATCAACACGGCTCTTTGTTAAGGTGATGGAGGCCGAATAAGTAAGTCTGATTTGTTGATTTTCAGCTAAGGAACAAATTTAGTTGTGGTAGATTTTGTGTTGAATCTGAAGTCTGGCTGAAGATGGAGTCGGTGAGTGCGCAGGGGAGGGGAGGAAGGAGATGGGATGATGGACGGACGGACGGACGGAGATGAGGGTAAAAGTGGAATGGAAAGTGAAGGTGGCCTTAATTAATATGAGTGTGAAAGAGAGAGAAATGTTGTAAAGTTAATGGGATGGAGGGAGGGAGTATTTCAAACCGGACACCTATATTATACTAATACTATCTGTGGAAAAGTAAGTATTCAAGTATGGGCAAATTGTAAAAAGAATTCTCAACTTTTGAAATTGATCATTCTAAGGAAATCTTGTCAACCTGGCTAATCACCACTATAGTTATATAGTCAAGGCAAATTGATGGCACATCCAAATCAAACTACTTTAATTAATTAATTAATTCTTAACCTTCATTTGCAAACTTTTTCCTTGGTATACAACTTACTGGATGCTGTCTATTGAAGGAAAACAATTAAACAAGAAAGGAAAAAGGAAAGAAAGCAAAACGCAATATGCATATTGGTGGGTGGTTGTGAGAGGAGAAATTTTCCATGTATGGTGACACGTAGCACTCAGAATTGAACATATAGACCCCCAAAGAATTCCTAGTTTAGCCTTTTTGACCCCAAAGAAAGTAGCTTCTCTAAATTCCATGTCATAAATAGACTACTGGTCTGGTGTAGACGTCAACAGATATATATTTGTAGCCAAGTTTCTGAATGGTCCCTTCCTTCTGCTTTCTCAAACATGCCCATCGTTTTCAAATTTAAAGACCTCATTTTCACCATTCTTTATACACTCTATATCCTAGCTCTTTGCCTAAGTCCATTTTTGACCTCTAATTAATACTCCCTCTTTTAATTCAATTTTCCTTATTCCCTATATATACAATACATTTTGTGAAGAAAATATATAATCAACTATAGAAAATAAAACGGAAGGATATACTCCAATCTTCAAACTTTTGTACGTACTACTATATATCAACTAGCTAGAGCTTCTATTTTACACAACAAAGTTTTTAACTTGAATGTAACACTATTGCAAGGGTTAATTAAGTTCAATTTAACCTTGCTCTTTTCAACATCGCTCACATTTTTACCTGATTAGTTTTTACTTTCGTTATCTCCAACGACGGCAGGCTCTAAATATAGAGGCATGGATAGGAAGAATAACTTCCAGAAAAGGAGCGTCTCCGTCAACTTAATCAAAGTAAAACTGTAAAAATATTTCGGAAACAAAATTTACCCAGATTGAGGATTAAACGCTACTTCCACTCTCGTTATTGATTACAGTCGGCACCGAGCCGGAATCAGCAGCCGCTTGCCAAGCCGAAGCAGCTATCAGCGGCCGGCTATGCCACCCTAGTCTCAAACAACCTTCGTTCTCCTCCACACAGTAGCCCTCCGCTGAGAACAGCGTCAACAGCATGCTCGCTTGCTTGAACGCGTTCGACCCCAAATGCAGCGGCTGGAACCCAGCTCCGGTGAGCCGGCTCCGCCACTTCGCCAGCGGCTCGTGCCGCTCAATGCGAGCCGACCCTTCGCAGCTCACCACATTGGAAATCTCTCTCTGTATGTACATCTCTGCCAGCGTCTTCTCCGGCTGGACTGTGCAAGCTTCGAGGGAATCGAACATGGTGGAGTAGTAGTACAAAGCTTCCGTGAACCTGTCTAAGAACCCAGTCTGGTTATGGTTCGATTCTTGTTCCACGACCGTCATGATTTTCGGATTCAGGTTCCGGATCCAGCCAAGCACGGAATCGATCGGCGGGTTTTGGTTCGGGTCGGACCCTAGAAGGCGGTGGAGCTGCATGATTGAATTAATCGCCACCGCTTCTTTCGGACTGACCTGAAGCATCCACGGCTTAACGTCCTCCAACCTTGCGGCGGCGACTCCGCGGAAGGCGAACCTGACGTTGACGGAGCGCGCGAGCTCCGCCAGTCTCAGCCCAATCTCTCTCAGCGAATCGCGGCCGTCCGGCGATGGCGGACCGATACCTGTCAACCGAAGGAACGGTGGGCCCCCGGGACGGAGCGCCAAGGCCTGAATCAACGCCGGCCATTGCAGACCGTGCATCAGATTGAAATCTACAACATGGACGTAATCGTGACCGTCAAAAGCCTCGAGAATGGCTTGATTTGCGGTGAAGTGAGCGAATTTCAAGTACGGACAGGCCTCATAGAAATTGTGGTGCAGAATCTCGTTCTCGTACGCAAATCCGCAGGGGATGGCGTCGGAGGCCACGCCTTGGAAAATCCGGCGACTGAGGGAGTCGATGAAATAGCCGGAGACTTTGCCTATGCCGGAGGCGGTGTTGACACGCGCAAGGAGCCCTTGCATGTCCTCGATCAACGAGCCGGCGAGGGCGAGGTTGCCACGTTGGACAGACTCTGCACAAGTAAGGAGTGTGTGGACGAGCCGAATACCGGAATCTTCGGCCTCCTCCTCCGCGTCCGTTACAACCGTCAACTGGTTTGGGTTCTGAATTTGGGGATTACTGTCGAAACAAACGTTATGATGATCTGTCCACACGGGCGGGACACTGACGGACGGATCGAGGACGAAATCGGATGGAACGGACGGCGGGTTAGAGAACTCGGAGAGCAGCGAGTCAACCCAGGAGGCTAAATCGGTGGGGTTATAGTGAACGGCGTCGGAGGCGAGCTGTGAGACACCGGCGGGGGAGTTGACCATGGCGGTCTCGAGGCGTTCGAGGCGCTGCGCGACATGGCGGAGATCTGAGGGGCGGACCTTGTAGCCGGCGCCGGCGAGGAGGCCGTCGATGTCCGGATGCGGCGGCGGCGGAAGTTTGGTTGGGGAGGAGGAAGAGCTGCTGCTGCTGCTGCTGCTGCTACCGGCTGAGGTAGCAGAATCATAGCGAACCATGATTTGGAAATGGGTGTCCTTAATTTGTTGGAAAATGGATATTGTAGATTATGAATTTAGAGGAATTTTTGAGGAGTGAGTGAGTGTGGGGGGAGTGAAGCCCAGTCCAGGCCAGCCAGCACGTAATTGGTGAAAACAAAAAGGAAAATAAACGAGAGGGGCGTTGATTATTTAGGCTCCCAAACAACACATTTTACAAAATAAATATACAATTTTTTTTCAAAATAAATAAACAGTTTTTAGATTTTGTTTTTAAAGAAATCCATCTTTATAGAAGAGTTATACTCGCAATTCTCAAACATTTATAAAAAGTAGATTTAGAAAGAAAAAAAAATACTCCATCCCATACATTTTGGAACGTTTCAATTTTGATATCAATTTTTATAAAAATTTCCTTCATAAAATAGACATATTAAATTTTCATCTCAATATTTAAGTTTTCAAATTATTAGTTCAAAATGACATAAAAATGAAATCATCAATTAAATATTAAAAAATAAATGTTTCAGAGATGGATGGAGTTAGTATGAAATTTTGCAAAACTATTCGGGTTCTAAGTGTGTTTTGTATTCAACTAGGTTTGAATCAACCCGCACTACGGTGCGGTTCATGATTTTAGTTAAAATCTAATTTATTTAGATTGATAATATATATTAAATAAGTTTAAAAAATATGAAAATTGAGATTATAAACTATGTTACATACTCCTACATGATACATAACGTATGTATATTTTAGTATGAGTCAGGAAACAATTGAGATTATTTCTTTCAACGTTTTAGTTTTAGTTGAGATTAGAGATTAAATATGATGCGCTTTTCTGCCTTGCTAGGGGCATTTATTATTCATATCATATAAAATCTCATTGCATTTATTATTATTTACCATTTTCATCATTGTCAATCAATAAACAAATTGAAGTTAATTGTAATATGGATAAAGTAAGAATATCAAATAACTATTCACTCTTATCAACTCATGTTTCTAAATGTGTGTGTATAATTGTTATGTATAATATTTTATGAAAGTTATATATATACAATAAGGAGTAACAAACAAACAATAACAGACTTATACACCTATATATAACAAACATTTTTAAAAAAATCAAAAAAATCAAAACACTCAATTAACTATTTATCAAGTTTATATATATATATATATGTTATAATGTATATAATATAATGTGCATATATAATTAGAGAAAAAACGAAAAAGAATAAAATTTATCATACATTATGTATAGAGATGTATAATAACAAATAAAAATACAAAAAGAAAAAGAAAATACTTAAGCTATATAATTAACATATAAAAGAAATTCTAATATATATATATATATATATGCATGTATGTATGATAATAAAAACCAATTAAGATATTAGAAAAGAATAAGAATAGTTTGGAAAGTTTGGTTCTAGAGGATAATAATCAAAGGTTTACCCTACACCCTAACACATCATACAAAACACTTAGATTACTTTTCATCCTAGTTGGCAAAGTTTTTTATTGTATATAATATAATATAATGCTAAGAAATAAATATACTACTACTAAAAAACATGGATAAGTTGATAAAAATAATAAAAAGAGGATTTCTTAAAAGGGAAATGAACAATTAACTTTAAGACAACAAAAATAAGAAGTGGTCAAGGATTTTAAAACGGGGGAGTAGTAGCAAACTTAGATGATGTGGGATGAGCTGTAAACATCTATAGTTTTTTTCATTTTCACCTGATTTTTCTTATAAAATAAAGATCTATAGATTTTCCCTTTTTACATAATGTTTCTGAAAAAAGGAAGGTCATTACTTTGGAAGAACTTAGAAAGAGTGGTTTGCATTTCGTCCCTAGGTTTTACATACTATTCCATCTTGTCACCCATGTTTTGAAAATATACTCTTAACCCCATGCGTATGAAGCGGCTAAACCATTGTGTAAAATATCGTACCGGATATCGTACTGTTTTGCTAACGGTACGAGACAGTACCGGTATATCGGAGATATTTTGGTTGTATTGGAAATATTGTCATTAAACTTTTAATAAATATTGTCATTAAAGTTTAATTACACGTTTAATCGAAGTATGGTCATTAAACTTTTAATAAATGTACATAGGAGTCCCTAATTTTTTTTTTCTATTTTACTCTCAATCTCTCCTTTATCATCATTTCTTCAACTGTGTCTCTTCATATATATGGTTCAAAAACTTAAATCGCATTTCGTCACTCAAATCACTCAACCCAGTACTCTTCTGTCGCCGCCCTTTCACCATCATCGCCATGGCATCTCGACGGTGCAAGGAGCAAGGAACCGATCGCAAAAGGAAGGAGCAGTTATAGCGGGATTGAAGCAACAAATCGATGCAAGGACCGAATCTTGACGAATTCATGCAGATATGTAACGAGGTGAAGTTGGAGATCTGAAATTGCTGAATCGGTCCCCTACATCTTCTCGTAAACCAAATCAAAGACGACCAACTGAAACAAATCGGATCAAATCCGTGAATTTCGGAATCAAGGGAGGCCAACTCCGTTGTGTACGTGAATTTCGGAAGCATCACGGTGATGACGCCAAATCAGCTTTTGGAATTTGCGTGGGGGCTCACAAACAACAAGAAACCATTTTTATGGCTGATCCGACCCGATTTGGTTTTTGGTGACGTCGTCATTCTGCCGCTGGAGTTCGTGGAAGAGACGAGAGATAGGGGAATGTTGGCGAGGTGGTGTTCGCATGAGGAGGTTCTCAGCCACCCTGCGGTGGCGGTGTTCTCAGCCACTATGGGATATTCAGACTTGATAGAGAGGGTGGTGAAACTGATTATTAAGGCATGTGAGAGAAGTGATTGATTGAGAACATGAGAGAGAAATGAAGAAGAATGCTTTGGAGTGGAAGAGAAAAAAAACTTTTGGGAGAAAAAAACTTTTGGGCCTGTTTGTGTATTTATTAAAAGTTCAATGACCCAATATTTCTATCAAATGTGTAAATGTAGTGGTATTTGTGTCAAATTATAAATAAAACGAAAGAGCTAACTGTGAAAATAACGGAAGGACCATCCATGCACCGAAAATGAAAGATAAGGGATTTCAGTAGGACAAATTCTTAAAGTAGGACCTGGATAGGACAAAAGTTAAAAATAAGGGAATATTCGCGTACTTTACCCTATTTATATATAATAATTAATATAAATATAAAAAATATAAAAATATTAATGAAGTTTTAACAACAAATTGTCCGCAAATCATTTGATGGAGCTTTTAAGTAAACCCAAAAGCCCACCACCAAAGAAAATGATGCAGTAATAGCAAGATAACACCAACTAGCACTACCATTTCTCACAATTTTAACCTTAAATTTTTAAATTTCTTATAATTGTGTCATGTACCGCCATTTTCATCATTTTGTCCGGTACACCGATACGATCGAAACGACCGATACGACCGGTACAGGCCGGTACTGTCACCGACACGAAATTGACCTAAATGGTACCGTTTTCTGACCGATACCAGTACGAAACTGGCGTACCGGCCTGTACGGTACAGTATTTAATACTCTGGGCTAAACCCAAAATTAGTTCCTATATGTAACAATAGATTTGTTCTCAATAACATCACATCATCATCAAACTCCAATCACACATAAAGATCTGCTAAATCCTCCCATTGATGTAGTTAGACCGATTGCTTTTTTTTTAATGTGGTATTTACGTCAAATTATAGATAGAAATGTATGAACTATAACTCGGTTTGATTCAGTGTTCCAATTATAAATATGATGCAGTTTAGTACTGATAATCCCGTTCCTAAGCGAGCTGAGTTCTCAAATGCTGTCACGGATTCAGGATTTCAACTGAGTGGTGTCACCTTAATATATAAATTATGTGGACTTTCTCTTAATATATAAATTTTGTTATGAGTGGTATCAAAATAATTTTTTGAGTGATGCCAATTTAAAAATTACTAATACCTAGGTAAGGACTTGTATTTTTTGAGTGGTGTCACTTGACACCACTCAATATATATTACATTTGCCTCTAGCTGGAGACGATGATCTGGCGTGGTTGACGTAGTTCATGAGCTGGAGATGGTGATCTGCTGCTAGAGGAGTGATCTGCAGAGAGGAAAACAGAGTACTCAGGAGCATACCACTACGTGTGTGATACACGTTTTACCGCGGCCTTTACCGCGCCTAAGGCCGCGGTAAAACGTTGGATGCGGTAAAGTGGCAGCGAGCCACGTTTACCGCGCCAACGGCGTGGTAAGACCTCGGTAAAGCCTCGTGGTGCACGAGCCGTTTTGACCAGCCACTTACTGCGGTCGTCTACTGCGGAGAGGGCCGCAGTAATTGTTCCCTATATAAGCAGCACCTCCTCTCCGGTTTCATACACAACACTTAATATTTTCCTTCATCTCCTTTCAATTTTTTCCATTTAATTGTTTACTAATTGAAGAAATTATATATCATCCGGTGATTTCAGTTGAAGATCAACCGCCGACAGTTATTGTGTCTCTTTTACGTAAAAAATATTATTTTTTAGATTTATTTATATATATATATATTTATGAGTTCTTCAAATTTGTTATATGTATTTCAGTTACTTACTTATGTAATTAAACTAAAGTAGTCAGTGGCGAACCCAGGAATTTCAAAAATGGGGGTCTATATGTACAAGTAAAAGACTAAATTTTATAATTATATAGTAAAATTTTGAAATGATAAAAATTATATTACAATTGTTCTCGTCGAGTCCTCATCCCTTAGAAAATATCTACAATTACATCATTGCTAATGCTTTTAAATACATCTTTCTCGATATAAGTCATTAAGCAATCAAAACTACTTTAAGAACTTTAGGAATATTAGTGCAAAAGAAAACATGTGGTATCAAGTTATTAGAAATACAATGGTCAAGTTATAGTTATTACCATAATAAACTTTAACTCAATAATTAAGAAATTGATCCACTTTGTATTTTTTAATAACCAATATAATATATTAAATATCATTATAATTTTTAAAGGGATCCAACTAATAAATTATATATCACCTATACATATTTTTGGGAAAAAAGGGGGTCCATGGACCCCCCTTTGCAAAGGGTAGGTCCGCCACTGAAAGTAGTTCATGAGCCATAGTACTTGTCTATGAAAAATTGTAATAATATATTATTTTACAGTTTATTTCAAAATATTGAAATAACGGTGTAAAATTATATATTCTCTACAAAGTTTTCATGGATTGTCTCATTGGATAGTTTGTAAAAATATAGTATCGGTTAATTAATATTTTATGATTGTATATGGAGAAATGATGAGAATTACGTAAATTTCAGATACAATATTTCGTCTTATTCCTCTTTATACCTGCTCTCGGCGTTACGCCGGAGAAATGGTATAACGAGGAGCTTAGACGAAATGCTGCCAAAATTTACGTAATTATATCAGTTTCTACTTACACAAGATACAAGTTTGATTAACTAATAGTACTTTTATGAATAGGATAGGACCCATGCACCTTGAATTGTGAGAAAAAACGGTAGTGAAAAATTTGGAATTAAGTTCTGTGCTGAATATATATTATATAATTGTTATGCTTAATATTTGTCATATTGTTTTATTGATACCATTATTATAGGAATTGTATAATGGCCGAAGAACATGATTAGATGTATCAGCGTTTTCAGGAGGGGACTCGCGATATTAGTCAAAGATTTTGGAACGAGCTTCTAGAATTCCTGAATTATGCGTTTCTTGTTGCTCGGAAAAATGGAGAACAATTTGTGAAATGTCCTTGTAGAAAATGTAAAAATAAATATTATCATGATCGAGAAACAATTGGCAATCATTTACTGTTAGATGGATATCAACCGAATTATCATGTGTTGGATTGTCATGGTGAACTATGTCAAATAAATCCATGTGTTTATCGAGGTTATCAATTTGATGTGGCATCGTCATCATCATCGAATATTTCAAGTACGGGTAATTCATTTGAGGGTAATGAAGGAAGGACTGATTATCGTGAAATGGTCCGCGGGGCATTTGGGATTCGTGATCGTAATAATATTTTTGAGGGTGATGATATGCATCAGATGGATGAGGACGACAACACACCTGAAATGCCAAATCGAAGGGCTCAAAAGTTTTTTGATTTATTACGTGGTGCGTCGCAGCCTTTATATAAGGGATGTACTAATAAGCTAAATTTATGACGTATCATCTTAGAGCTAGTGAAAATTCCCTGGATGGTTCAAGAACATGGTTAGTCATGCAATTGATTGCTTATGGTTTTAAAGATATCTAAAATATGTATGTTAATTTGAAACTAAAATTTTTAATGTGCAGGTCTCTGCAAATGACCAGACTTTACCTCCAACATTATACGCCTTGGCCTGCGGACCGAAAGTGCGAGCTAAATCATTTTCTGGTGTATGTGTGAACGGGTACAAGTTTCACACAAAACATTACGACCAACGCAAGTTGTCTGCTAATTGGGGCGTCTGCGTCCTCAGAGATACAAATGCATAAGACTATATGGATTTCTACAGTTGGATTGACGAAATCATTGTCCTTCAGTACAGGAATAACCTGAGTATTACGGTGTTCAAGGGTGCGTGATTATGTACGAATAAAGGTGTCCGTTACGATAAACTTTCTGGAATCATCGATGTTGACTACACCTCTAGACTTTATCCATAAGATCCATTCATTCTTGCCAGCCAAGCGGAACAAGTGGTTTACCTCGAATACCCTACAAAGAGACAATCTAAAAAATTGGTGGACATTTTTCAAAACTAAACCGAGACGCTTTAAGGATGATCCGATGCAAGAGCCAGATATAGGTACGACTAATCCGTTGCAAGAGTCAACGACAATTGGTGAAAGCATACGACCAAGACTAGATGTGACTCCATTATTATTGGATCATCATGCACATCCCGAGCACATAGATCATTTGGACAACCGATCGGAAGAAGATAACGATGACGATGATCCGGTAGAAATATAGTACAATGTATGGCGTAATTCGACAACAATCTCAAATTAAGTTGAATGTATCTTTGGATTGACAACAATTTTAAGTTTCAAATCTTTGGAATTACAAATCTAGGATGAAATTGCAAGTTTTCAAAATATTTGTATCAAATTATAATTTTTTACCGCGCACCGGGCCGCATTGAAATGGGTATGTGGGGCCCACAAAATCCACCCACGTTTGAATTACGGGGGAAACAAAAAAAGTTCAAATTGGCACCATCTGCCTTACCGCGCCTCAGGTCGCGGTAAGCTCGTAGGCCTGGGCCTGGGGCGCAGTAATCGTGGCCACGCGCGCGGTAAATCCACGGCGAGCCTCTTTAAACCGACTTAAACTCTTTTTCTTCTTCTTCCTGCTCTCCCTCTCACTTAAACCCTCTGCCTCATCTCTCACTCACCGGCGATTTCGGCAGAATTGGAGCGTTCCCGGGCCGTCCTACCACCAAAAAACTTCAGGTATGCGTTTTTTCTTTATTGTTTTTGAGTTTTTCGGCCTCCCTCTCATTTTCACCATTTTTTTGTCCTAACCTTCGGTTTTTTTGCAGGTGCTCCTTCATCTTCATTTGCATCTCCAACTCCATCACCGTCACCAAAACATGAGGTAACTAAATTTTGAATTTTTTTCCTAATGTTTTTAGAATTTTATTAATTAATTGTATTTAATTTGTTTAGTTTTTATTGGGTTGCATTTAGGTTGTGGTAAATACTTTTTGTGTAGTTTTTTATTTTTCTGTTATTTTTGCCATGATTATGAATTTTTGCAGTTTTTTTAGTGAATTGGATGTATTTAAGTAGTTGTTGTTAGTTTGCAAAAGTTTTGGGGTTAAAATGAAGCTTTTGAAAATGAAAATGCAAATTAGTTTTATTTAATTAGTTGTTGTTAGTTTGAGAAATTCTATTAATTATGCAATTTTTAATACTTTTTATCAAGTTATTGTGTGTATTTTGTTGAACTTATACAAAATATTAATAATTATAAAATTTTGAAAATATTTGGGTGAAAATGAAACTTTTCCTAAACTTTGGGGCTTAAAATGTAAATTTTAAATTCTTTGGGGATGTATCTACAAATTTTGAAAAATTTTAGTGTCGAATTGCAAATTTTAAAATCTTCTTGGGGCGAAAATGAAATTTTCGAAAAACTTAGGATTGAACTGCAAATTTTGAAAAACTTTAGGGCGAATTTGAAAATTTTGAAAATATTTAGGTGAAAATGAAACTTTTCCAAAACTTTGGGGCTTAAAATGTAAATTTTAAAATCTTTGGGGATGTATCTAAAAAATTTGAAAAATTTTAGTGTCGAATTGCAAATTTTAAAAATTTATGTTAGTACTTATGATCGTTTTTAAATGTTTTGAGTTATGGTGTCTACTCTCGATCCCCGAGATGGTTCAGGCCGAGACGAGTCGGGGTCAGGTTCCCGGGGACGGACATTCTCCCGTAGTTCCCGTGGTCGATCATTGACTTTATCCCGACCGCGTACGGAGGACTCTCCTGCGGGGTCCAACGATTCGGTGCATCAGGATGTACCTGGTGATGAGAGTTTACCTCCACCGCAGCGGCCACGCATAGTGGTCCAACCCCCGCCCCCACTACCGCTGCGGCATATAGGACGCGTCTCATTGACAAGTATGGGCCGAATGGGCCGTTCCCAACGATCGATGACGAGATCTACAGATCCGTCATGGGCCATCCCACTCAAGGACGCTGGGTCGGTGTCCTGCCCCAGATAAGCCATCCGGAGCGCTTCGAGCCACCTCAGCATCTCGGGTAATTAAATTGTCATTTTATTAACTTCTATAATTTGACTTGTTTTTTTATATTACACCTGTTAAATTTTTTAAAATTTTAACTTTCAGCGCGAGATTGAGCTGGAGGACCATCATCGGAGTGATACGGATCCACAAGGGGATTATCGACCGGAGATGCCGATCCCGCAGCCGCACCGGCGAGCATTCATGGAGAGGCTTACGGGGGTTCATGACGACGACTTTGTTAATTATCATAACACTGATCCCCGTAAACATTATTTAGATTTTGGTGTAAATTAACAATTTATTATATATACATATTTTTGCATTTTATATTAATTTTTAATTAATTTTTTAATTAAAATTATAAATATAAAAACAGTTATGTAATTATTATATTAAATTATTTTATTTTTTGCTAAAAACGTTTACCGCGGCCATGGGCGCAGCTAGGCCGCGGTGGAGGGAGGCTCCGCCGTCACAACCTCGCCACGGCCTGGCAGCGCGGCAAGAGCAGCGGCTTTGACCGTGGTATCGTTGGCTACCGCGGGCAATTTTACTGCGGCAATTACCGAGGCCATGCCCGTGGTAATTACCACGGGTTAGGCCGCGGTAAGGCGTGTTTCACCGACGTAGTGTACAGAAGAGTGGGGGTGTAGATAGGGTGTACATTTCCCAAGTATCATTTTTATAGGAGGAGGAGGAGGAGGGTTGTTGTCTTTGGTGTGCCTTGATCGTGGGCTTCGATCGTGGGCACTGATTGTTGGTTTTTTGGTTTGCTGCGTCTAATTTTGTTGATTTCGTGGTATGGGGTAGGTGGATAAGAGATTTTCCGATTGCTGGCATTTTGTGTTCAGTGGGAAGAGACGCGGGAACCGGCTGGGAACGACAGTACCACTCCTTGCCTGGCTCCATGAGGATGTTGGTTTTGGATGGTTAGGATGCAAAGTCCGGCCTAACCATCTGCAGTTTGTTCGGGACTTGGGATGTTCAGTGGATAGTGCCATTTAGTTGGTTTTGGATATGGTTCATGCAGGTGTAACCTGATGTTTTCTGGTGCTCTCCGGGAGACCTTGCAAGGAACATGCTTTTTCGGGCACGCATTGCGTTGCTTCAGTAGATGGGGACTGTACCCTCGATCTCTAATATAGATGCTGCATATGGATTCTTGAATCAAGCCTTATGGCAGTTTAAGAGCAATTGCGAAGATCAGCTTCACCTGAGGATTTTTATCTCTTGTCGACTTTGTGTCTCTATCATCTTGATTGTCATGTTATTTTTTATTTCTTTAAACTCTTTTTGGTTATCTCTTGAATTTATTAGTTATTGGTCTAGTAGCTTGGTTATATGGTCCATTATAGCTTTAAGCTATTGGGTCCTTATGATTGTTTATGCTCATCATAGGTTGAGAGCTTATTTCTCCTCAAGGATTTTGTCCATTCTTAGGTTGTTATCGACACTAACCGTTTGAAATTAAATGAATTCATTCCCCCTCAAAAAAATATATCTAAATTAAGGATATAGCTAGTAGTTTTGTGGAAAATAAAAAAAAACGCTTTGTAATTCACAATCGATTTGTGTGTTGTTATTCCCCCATAAAAGAAAGTGGCCGTCCGATTGGCGTAAACAAAAAGCTTTTTTAAATTATAAACACACACACATATATAATATAGGTATTTCCAAGTGAAATTTTAGTACTTGAGGCGGATGGAAAAGTTAGTAGAAAATTTTGGAGTAGTTTTCAGATGACAGAAAGCTTGTGATCATTTGCATGAAATGAACGGACGAGACTTAGAATGTGTCGAAATCAACTGAAGTATGATGGAATTAATTAAGAAATTTATCTATTAATTTGCATTATTGAGATAGCGAAAGATGATTAGTACTTAAGGAGTATTAAATATTAAATAGTCTCCTTGATATATCCTCTCAACTGTTCTTTCTTTAAAATAGATTGATCCATATATTTGTTATATACATATGCCTCAACGTCGTCCCACTTTATAAAAATTATAGTTTATTTGCTTTCATTTTTTTTTCCTATTTTTTGTATGGCTACCAAAGTGGTTGACATAAAAATACCACCGTGGGCATCCAAATTTCAAACTCTAGTTTATGCTTGAGGATTTCTCCTTCTTAATATATTAATGAATATCGATATGTAATATTAATGGAAGATCTAGGAATATTTTGGTATAGATGTACGTAGTAGGGGAAAAGGACCCTTTGCTAAACGACTCTATTTATGTTTCTTCTAAACTACTCAACCATGAATAATCCAACCTCCTTTATATAGGAAAAAATCAGTCTTTTCCGTTTTCTATTTAATCATTTGTTGCTTCTAGTCGTCGACAAAGGGAAACAGAGTCGAGAAATTCAGTCACTCTTTCTGTTACATCCGACCACACCCTCTCCTCCGAACCGGCGGCCAACTCGACGACGAATTTCATCTCCTCTATTGCGTCTCTGTCAGCGCCAACGCATCAACAGCTCCTTTGACCTCCGTCGTGGAGTGCTGCAATGCCGCCCTCGATCCCGCCGCTACTATCGAAAGCTCCGACTCATTCGCCTCCCTCCCACTCCAACCAGTCCCTCGCGCCTCATCCGAGTTGGGTGGAATTATTCCAAGCTCCGATCAAATCGAGCGAGGGTTCTTGTCGGGTCCAATCGAACGAGGGTTTTTGTTGGGTCCGATGATAATCTAATTAATCTTCATAAACAGATTATTGATATTATACCAGTTGATGTAACTAAAGTTTAGGGGAGGGGATTGAATTGTAACTTTTAAAATTTTATGGTTAATTTTTTTAATTTTAAAAGTTTGTGGTCAAATTAAGCATAAAAATATAGGCTGAACGGAATATTCTCTCTGTGAGATCAACTAGTGGCTACAAGGGTCCCCATTAAACATTATTTGTAACTTCCTTGGCACGATAAACATAATTTAGTGACAACAGGAGTACGGTTTTTAAAAGAAAATGACAAAAAGGGTACTCTTGCCAAACCTCAATGGCAAAATGGTCATTTTCCCTACATAGCAGTAACAATATATATATATATATATATATATATATATATATATATATATATATATATATACACACACACACACGCACACAAACATACACACATTAAGACCAATAAAAGGTATAACTATTATATTTACCTTTTTGATATTGTATTCAACCAAAATACGGAGTATTTGTGCCTTGATTAACATTTTGAGGCCTCTATCCTTCATCCTACTGCAATAAGACTTATTGCAAAAGCTAATATTCCATGATGCAAAGGTAAACAAAACCAATCTAAAGAGGAACATGCCTGCATAAAAAAAATGTCCCTCTTCTAGGATTTGCATGACCAACCGCATATTAGCATGATTCACCGAGGCGGTCGCTTTCTACTTGTCCAATCTCTCCACTACAACCGATCGCTTGATCGCCTTCAGCCATGTCTTCGGCAGGAATTGTCTCGTCCCCAAACCACACCAAGGCTGTGATGGAAAGCCTCGACTCTCAACTTGCCGGACTGGTTCTATCCTCGGAGGAGAGGAAAGCGGTGCAGGTTTCACCGGGGAGGGCGATCAAGGTCGTTGGTCCCTCACTAGCGACGAAACTGCTCTGTGGCCGACCTGTCCAAGCGGAAACTCTAGCATCCACTATCTGGGCTGCTTGGAAGGCACGGTTTTACTTCCGTGTTGGGCCGGCAGTAACTACAAACCGCGAAAACACGTTCATCATTGATTTCGACTCCGAAGACCAACTCCAGAGGGTCTTGGATAGGGAACCATGGGCTTTTGACAACAAACTCATTATTTTTCGACGTCTACAACAAGGGGATAGACCATCGCATATGACTTTCACTCATGTGGAGTTCTGGAACCACATAACTGATCTTCCTTTCGATTGGATCATGACCGAAATGGGAGAGGCGTTGGGAGGCATCATCGGCACAGTTAAGGATGTCGACTGTGGCTCTACTTTGCATGTGAAAGTCTCATTGGACATCACAAAGCGGCTTCGGTGTGGTGTTCTGGTTGACGTGGAGGGTAAGGAACAGTAGTTCTACTTACACTATTTTGGGGGAGCAAGTTTTACAACGGCCTTTACTGGGGCACAAGCCGCGATAAACAGCTACCCGCGATAAAGTTTCGCTTCCACTTTACCGCAGCCCTGTGCCAGTAAACCCGCAGAAAAACCTCCTTTTAGGGTTCCTCTCCTCCTCCTCCTCCTCTTTCACCATCCGTCGCACTTCTTATATTTCTACTCCTTCTCCATCATTCATCTTCTTCATCAACTTTTATTTCCTCCTTTTTTTTCCTTATTCTTCTCCTCCGCCTTCTTCTCCTCCTCCTCCTCATGTTCTTCTAGTTATTTTGTCTTCTTCTTCTTCTTCTTCTTCTTCTGTCCCACCGTTGCCATTGCCGCTCTCCCATCGACGCCACTTTCCCACCCTCGCCATCGCCGCTAGTGTTGTGAATCCAGTTTCCCGAGCTCACAACTCCAAGATATTTCCTTTTGAAAACAAGTTTTAGCTTTAAAAGAAGAAAACGACTAGGAGTTTAAAATACCAAATTAAAAAGTCCAAAGTTCTTTTAGTACAAATACCCAAGATTTTTAATGTAAATGTGCATATAAAAGAATTTTAACAAGAAAAGAATAAATCACTAAACCTATAGTGAAACCTAGTAGTGTCTAGGTTGTCTTCAAGTCTCTCCTCTAGTATTGGTGAAAGCCAGGTTCCTTTCAAGTTATATTAAGGGACATAAGTATTTACAAAGACAGTTAAATTACACGAACAGAAGTAACTTGTGAGGAAAGAAAATAAGGAAAGGGTTTAGAGTACTTACAAGGGTGGGTGGCCACCCTGGCAAGGAAAAGAGAATTCTCTTTTCAAGAGGCGATGCCTTAAAAGGTTCTAAGAAACCTTTAGATTCCAAGAAACCTTTAGAGGTTTCCTCTTTCAAGAGTAGTAACCTTTCCATATCTCTACTCACTTGAAACTACCAATCTACACTCAATGACAACCACGGTTAGTAGTAAAGCCGGTTATCCTAGGAATTTTGGTTGCTAGGTGATACTCCCTCCGTCCCCTTTTTATTGCAACACTTTCCTTTTTGGGACGTCCCTAAATGTTTGCAACGTTTCATTTTTTAGTAAATTTTTACAAATAAATTTACCAATTTAACCTTTCAATTATCTTTCTTTTTATTTCTTTGTTATCTGATTTGACACCACTAACTCCATCCACCCCACTCACTCATCTCTTCTTTTATTTTTCTACTATATGATTTGACACCACTAACTTCATTCACACCACCAACTCAACTCTTTTATCTCTAAAGGGTAATTTTTATCAAAATTCTACTTCTTTCTACTCACCTTAATCCCCATACCAAATCTATATGTTATCCCAAATAGGCAGCCAAGAGGGGAGTTGAATTGGTTGGCCTAAAAAACTAATTCTTTTGCAAAAACGTTAATACTGGAAAGTTCTCAACCCATTGAGAAAAACGAGTTTGGGCAGATGTAAAAACGAAGAAACAAATAAAAATAAGGAGAAGAACGACACCACTAACTTCATTCACACCACCCACTCAACCCTTTTATCTCTAAAGGGTAATTTTTATCAAAATTCTACTTCTTTCTACTCACCTTAATCCACGTGCCAAATCTATATGTTGTCCCAAATAGGCAGCCAAGAGGGGGTGAATTGGTTGGCCTCAAAAACTAATTCTTTTTGCAAAAAACGTTAATACTGGAAAGGTCTCAACCCATTGAGAAAAACGTGTCCGGGCAGATGTAAAAACGAAGAAACAAATAAAAATAAGGAGATGAACGACACCAGAAATTTATAGAGGTTCGGTCAACGACCTACGTCCTCTCCTCAAGTTCACCACTTGAGAGTTCCTTCCACTATACTTTAAAAAGGTTACACCAACCAAAAGTATACAAAAATTTTTCCCAAGGCTCAACTAAAACTTAACTTTGGTTTTCCCAAAGGCCCACCAAAAGAAACCTAACACTCCACAGAATAGTTTTCTCAAGGCTCAATAAAACCTAACAAAAATCCCTATTTAGTTTTCCCAAGACTCGCCAATACAAACCTTACAAAACAGTTTTCTCGAAACAACTCAACCTATTGAGATTTTTCACGAAAACACTCAAAAACGTTTTTAAATCATCTTTTCACTCTCTAAAATTAAAGTAATGAGACTAAGATGAAGTAGAAGCTTGATCTTCGAATAACACAGTGCGTGAGAGCTTTTAGATTGCTAGATTGCTTGTGAGATGAAGGATCTTGTATATTGGAGGAGTTGTTCTTCAAGATTGTTTGCTCTTGATTTAAATAGAGAGCAGTGTTACTTTCAACGTCTCTTTTCTGTTTAGGATTCCTGATATGTTGCTTGATAGACTCCACCAAATCGGCTCCATCAAACTGCTAGCTACTTCACGTAACAAGTTTGTTTACACTTAAAGAGTTTGATTTGAACACAACTCTTAAATAACTAAAGGTAAAACCATTAAGCACACACCACACTTTTCTAAACTTTACACAAAAAATCTAAAACTTTTGAAATCATCAAAATATTTTTCTTGGAGGGGAATTAATCCAGCACTATATGTTGCAAAAATTAAGGGGCGGAAGAAGTAATATTATTGTTATTGCTTTTAGTTACTTATCACTACTGATAGAATGCATTCACAGTTGAGCTCCTAGCATCTACTCCGCTCTCGCCGGAACCACCAGCCCCACTCCTCCGTCTCAAGTACTCGCCGATTACTAAAGAAGTGCCTAGGTAATTTTACGTAATTCATTTTAACCCCACTTTGTCCAATTAGTTTCAGTCAAGTCTTTTACTAACTTAACTGAATTTTATCCTTTTCAATTTTACCCCAAAACTTTCTAACTCTTTCAATTTAATCCAACTCCTTTCTAAAACTTTCAATTCAGCCCAGTTCCTATTAATTCAATCCAAATCTTTCTATTTCATTCCAATTCAGTCCTCAATCTTTTAATCTCTTCAGTTGTGACACGATCGAGAGGACGGGTCACAACAACAAGTTTTTCCAAATTCCCCACGAGCTGGTGGTGTCGGCAAACACGCCAATCTTCACCATCTTGTTACCTACCTTCACCTCCTCGGGGGTAAGTTGATAAAAGGGGTGGCCAACAGATCTCTTAAGGGTGTAGAACTGCAGGAACACCTCGGGCAGCGCCACTGTCCTCGCCAAATAACAGGTCACTATAAACGCATTTATAGTGGTAAACACATTCGGGGCCAGCTGTCCGAGACAAACCCCCCACCACTCACACAGCTGCAACAAGAGGGAGCAGAGTGGAAGCCTCAGTCCAGCTTTCAACTGGGCCTCGTAGACCACCATAGTCTGCTCCCTTAAGACCCCATTGTTTAACTCCATCCCCGTCCTCCTCAGTATGTCCAACGGAGATAACCCACAAACCACCCTCGTATAAACGTGGTGATTTCTATAAATGTTGGCCATTTTCTTCTCCGACAACGCCGTTCGGGGCCACAACTCTCCAATATCGGGACTTACGCCGGGATTGCTTGGATTCTTGGGAGCCATCTACAAAATCAGTCACAAATTCGAAAATCAAAACCCTAATCCCAAGAACCCAAGCAACGCGAACTACAAGACCACATATTCATCTACAACACAGTCGAATACACAGGGAAAAGAGAAAAATCTCTTACTGGTTCGAATCGCAACAACAAAAACAGACAATAGCGTAGTGGAAATCTCGGTGAATCTCGCCGGAAGTTCAAACGCAAAGAAAAGTGACAATGTTCAGATAAACAGACTCCACCCACGTGGGATTGCGTTTAAATAGGAGGAAGACGAAAAACCGTCCCACTCTCCATAATTACAGCACATTAAAATCGCTTTTTACTGCGCCGCAAATTCAAAAGCAACAGTTACGTATCCCAACCGTCATAACTCAAAAAAGGTGGGTCCACTCCTGGGCCTTCCCCAAATAAAGCCCAAAACAGAGCACAGGGGCTCATCCCATCCTCCGCTGTGGGAGGAGGACATACTGATATATATGGGTCCAAGGAGGTCGTTCCAAACGCTGACGTCACGCTGACGTCATCATTACGAGGAGCACCCCTCGTAAATACGATGAGGGTCCTTGAATACGACCAGCACACTAACAATACGAGTGTGTGCCCCGTACCATCATATTGGCGGGAAAATACTATCCTGTCACGGGTTTGACTGACAGACACAGGCCAGGCCCAATTAACACTCTAACTCCAAGTCAAAGGCCCACTCAAGAAATGTCAGATTAACACTGTTTAGGGGATACGTCAATCCCTAAAATCCTGGAAGTCAGCAATCCCAGCATGGGAAAAAAATCCTACTAACACTCTACCCCAGCATGGAGAGAGCCCTGGCATCACCCCATAAAAGGGGTGATGCCAACCAAAAATAAGGTATTAGCTACACACCCACACATTGCACCCAAAACATAGTAAAATACATATTTGATCCCTTTCTTCCCACAACAAGCAGCCCTGAATCTATCTCCTCCATCTTCGATCTCATCAAGCTCTCGGTACATGTAGTACCAGAGTCCCTCCCCACATCGAGACCACCTACGATCTTCCTGTACAACACCACTTTTCTCCTCCTTCCGCTAGGTTGGATTGGGTCTATAACTTCGCCACCGATTTCCAAAGCTTCCTCCCCTGCTCGCTGATGATTCTGTCCACCGACTTGGTGGAGAGTATCTTCCAGCTGCAACAAAGCAGTTCACTGCCAGTGATATGATCACGAGAAGCATCTATAGATCAGATCTGAAGTGAGCCGACGAAGGTTCTTTAGTTCTAGCAGCCACTGGCACTTCGAAGACAGGATGGTCTATGACGATCAAGCCTGGTTGCGCAAGGAGGGCGAGAAACACGATGGTTTGGGGACAATGTTAGGTTTAGAAAAGTTACCTTAAAAGCCTCCAAACACTGACGGAATTTTGTAGTGACAGGGGGCTGCTGCCTCCCACAATTACTTGGGGTGTATAGGGTATAGAGTATATATTCTTAGGATTAATGTTATAATTTACCCATTATCCCCCTCAACCCATATCAATAAAATTTAAGCCCAAATAAAATTAAAACTATACCCAATTTCATATATTATTATCCAACCCATAAGTCCCTCACTCCATATACTATCCTACATGGTCCCCTCTTTGCATTAGAGTTTGTAATATGGACATGATGTACCATGTATACTTTATACATCCACATTTCTATAGTTTTCTTTGTTTTTTTTTAAATTTTTGCTGCTAGGCTATTATCTTTTGCTTGTAATTGTTTAATGTAATAAAAATAAAATTATAAGTTTTTTATTAAGATAAAATTATACGTTTAATCTAAAATTCCGATTGAATTCTTGTTTGTAGTAATTTTAGTGGAAAAATAGCAATTAAATTATAAATTATAATTGTTTGTGATAATTTCAATGTAATTGTTTGTAGCGTAATTCCAACTTTTAATTGAATTTTGTTTGTAGTAATTCATGCCTTCACATTTTTCATGTTTATAGTGGTAATTGTTTGTAGTAATTTTAGCATCAATTAAATTACAAATTCAATTGTTTCCAATTCAAGTCTTGTTTTGCACTTTTTCTAATTTACACAAAAGCATGTACTAATTATTTTGATTTTGTTACTCAAGATTGATTCAACATGTATTAAGCTATCATATGGTTGTAAAACGAACTCATTCCGTTCGAGCTCGGCTCGAGCTCGACCTTTGATAAGTCTGTTCGAGTCGAGTTTCACGAGCCTCGAGCTCGAGCTCGCGTACTAAACGAGCCAAGCTCGAGCCTCAGAGATTCTGTTCGGATAGACTCACGAGCCTACATAAGTCTGAGGAACGAGCTGAACCGAACACGAGAGGTTTGTCAAAAATGTGAAGCCTATAGGACTATTTTTTTCATTTCCCCGAACTGAAGCAGGAAGAGGAGGCAAGAAAGAAAAAAGATAGACAGGTCAATCCAATCCACGAGGGAAAGAAAAAAGAGCACACCTGCAATAATTAAAAAATGATGATATTAATCAATTGGTTGCAATTGAGTGGACCAATATTTGGTCAACAGTAAGTCCAAGTAGAATTTCAAAGCAAGTTTGCTTGTGGGATCGTGATGCTCAGATTTAAGGTGTGCGAGCGCATGACTCCGTGCCTTAAATTAAAATAAGAGCATATCTTCACATTTAATTCCGATTCACCAATCACCTCACTTTGTAGTACCAAGCACCAAACACCAAACACCAAAATGTTCTCCTAACTTTAATGCGAAATAATGTCTTCGATTCATTTGGTATGGTAAAGTTGATACATTTGTTTTTCAATAATCCATGATTTAAAATATGAAAAGTAAAATACACACACATGCATATACAAATAAAAAGTGATAGTTTCTTGTTTAAACATAATTTTTTAAGAATTTTCTTTATCAACTTTTTTTAATGAAAAATTCATTCAAACACAAGTTTATACTCAAATGTACTTTTGATAGAGGGGGTATAGAAGGGTTATAGTATAAGTTGTTGAAAGTAGGGATGGCAGTAGGTCGGATGATATCCACCAATCGCGGATAACCATGACTTTATAGCGGTTATATCTGTGGTTATTATCCGCGGTTATTGGCTAATAGGTGGAATTTAGTAATTATGAGACTAATGGTTACGGTTACGGATATCAACTATCCGAATCGCGGATATCCGTAACCGTTAACCAACCCATCAATACAAGTAGGCCACTAGCCCATCTCAGCCAATTCCCATTTAAAACACTACCCTCCAACTGAACCCGAATTTCTATTGCTATCTAGTATATGATTTTCCTACTCGATTTGGTTTAAGAATGTCCTTCTAATGTCTTACAGTTCTTAAGTTTGCTATCACTTGAGATTCTGTACATTTATTAGGTTTGATATCACTTGAGACAGCAACCGCCGACCGCCGTACACCGCCATAAAATGCCGGAAACTTAAAAAAAATACACGAGAACGTAGATCGGGGCCTAGGACCGCAGGATCCCAACCCAGGGTCTCCGAATCGCGACTTGGGGCCGCCGGATTGCGGCCCTAGGCCGGTGAATCGCGAACCCAGGCCGACGAATCCCGACCCTGTGTCGTCGATTCGCCGGCCGTGGGCCGCGATTTTCCAGCCTTGGGCCAAGACTTGGCGGTCCTAGGCCTCGATCTACGTTCTCGGCTATTTTTATTTTAAGTTTTTGGCATTTTTCGGTGGTGGCGGCGGCTATCCGGTAGCGGCGGCGGCCCGACGGTGCCTAGGTGTTGTTGGGTTTAATTAAAACATTTGAGTTAGAGTGTTAAGATTAAAACTATTGGGGAGTGCCTAAATGGTTATGTTTAAAACTTATGGTGTAAATAAATTTTTTTAAAACAATTGAGTTGCTGATTTTATCATTTTTCCCACAAATTCGTTAAAGTTAACGGTCAATGGACGGAAAAGGACCATGGATAAAGAAAAAACTGAAAAACAGGACTTTATTAGTACAAAAAGTTAAAACAGAACTGTAGTGGTACAGTAATTAAAGTTACATGACCATGGGTGCACTTTAACCTTATTTAAACCGAATCTTTAAAAAAATTAACCCTAACAATTTTACATCAAAGAATTCACATTCACGGTTTACCCCTACGCTCATACCCCACAAAACCACCACCATTGTCGCGAGACCATCACGGGCAAGGGCTGAACGGTTAATGCACACTATCGTTGGGAGCATACATTTGATCTCTTTGTGTTGCAACAACCTTGCATGGAATCGTTGTGTCTCATGGCGCCATCGCCATCCTACATCGCCCCACCTTCCCGCATAGTAGGCTAGACCTCCTCCAAATATGAAGGAGGTTGAGGCCAGCGCACGGTCAAGGTGAGGCGAGGGGGTAGTGGCAACAGTCTGGTAAGCAAAGAGTGGTAAAAGTGGTAAAGAGTTTTGGATCTAAAGTCCCAAAACAAACTCATGTATGAATCTAAGTAATTGGGGTGCATGGTATCTTTCTCCTCGCAGAAAACCTTCTTGCAATTGTCAAATCAATATTTATGGATCATGGCAAGTAGTGCTAGAGTTGAGAAAGTGTATCATCTCCTCAAAAAAAGAGAGGATCATACCTCAAGGCATATGAGGTGCGCGCATATATAGTGTTATGTATGAGCTGTGTTTATTTGATTACATTATTCATTTCCTGTGATTGTAAATCTAAGGGAATGATGGATTGAGAGTTCTTTTACAGAGGTCTTTTCCTCTCTATGGAGTCTCCATCGTTGACCAGGTAAGGGGTGTGGGTTGGCTCTACTGTATTCATGTTGGGTCATTACTGGACTTTAATGGGGTCTTTGTTGTTGTTCCAAGTAGGCAGCCAAGAGGGGGTGGATGACTTCAAAAACTTTTTCTTTTAACAAAAACGTACAATCTAGAAAATGCTAAACCTGTTGAGCAAATTTTTTCCAAGCAAGAAATCACTCAACCTGTTGACTGAACTCGTTTCAAGAAAAACTATAACTCTAAACGTTGAAACAGAGCAATAACATAAATAAGAGTGACGCCAAGAATTATAGAGGTTCGGTCAATGACCTACGTCCTCTCCTCAAGTTCACCATTTGAGAGTTCCTTTCACTATTTTTCAAAATAGTTACATCAACCACAAAAAAGCTTTTATACCAAAAATCTCTCCACTAGTTTTTCTCGAGGCTCACCAGAAACCTATTTTAGTTTTCTAAAGGCTAACTAAAAACCTAACAAATGGTTTTCCCGAGGCTCACCAAAAAACATATTTTAGTTTTCTCAAGCTAACTAAAAAACCTATTATTGGTTTTCCCGAGGCTCATCAAGTGACCTAACAAAAACTTCTTTTGATTTTCCCAAGGCTCACCAAAGAACCAAACAAAACAGTTTTCTAGAAAATGTTCAACATGTTGAGTGTTTCACTGGTACACTAAAAAAAAACCCTTTTGCACTCTCCAAAAATAATTTTGTAAAAGCTCAGACTTTATCAAAAAGTGACTTTGAATAACTATGAGAAAATCAGCACCGGATATCTTGAGCTTGGCTTGAATGCTTGAGAGATGGAAGATATGATTTCGAGAGTGACGTAGTGAGTGTTTTTCGTTGATCTACTTGCTCTTGAATATATAGAGAGGAGAGGAGCGTCTTCAGCATCTTCAACAACGACTCTTTCCATCCTAGAGCCTCTGAGAATCTTCCAACCAGATTGCAAAAGTCTGTTGTTTTTCCTCAACACGTTTCGCATAGAAAGGAAAGCTTGTTGTCTTTCCTAAACACGTTGCGCGCAGAAAGGAAAGATATAATGTTGAGAAAGGAAAGTAGATCTTCCCAATCTTTACAAGATGTCCGAATATCTTCTGAATATCTTATGTCCGAGGCCTTCAAACACAAGCTAGCCAGATAAGGTAAGAGATATTTAAAGGACTTAAACTTTTCTAAACATTACAACAAGATCCCAAACTTTTGTTATCATCAAAAACTAATTTATATAGGAATAAACCTAACAATCTCTCCTTTTTTGCTGATGATAAAATCTCTTGAGAAAGAACTCAAGATTTCAAAGTTTTCTCCCTCTTAGAAGAATATCTCTTAAAAAAATTCTTCCTCCCACTTAATCAAACCTTTGTTTTCTTTCCCCCATTTGATATAACTACTACTTTCTCAAGACCATCTTTTTCTCCCCTTTTTGTCATAATCAAAAAGGTGAATGAATGAGGGTAATAAATGATGTAACCTAGATTGCAGAATAGTGAATGATTAAATCCGACGACGGGACATGTTGAGCAATCTAGAGTTTTTACAAAAATGCTTGTAAAATCCAACTTCACTTGAAAGTCATTCTTTTTAATGTGGTGGAATCCACAAACATCAAGTGTGTGAAAAAATGATATCTATCAAGTCTGTAAAACTTTCAAAAGGAATATGAATGTAGGGGTTTAAAACTGAATTTAAAACTTTTAAAGAAATACAATTTGTTATACATGTTGACAGAAAAATCTCTAGATTGTTTTGCACTGATTTCTCTCTGAAATTCAAACCATTTATTCATGAAATCAATTTTCATGACAAATAATCCCTCTTCATTTTTAGACCAACATAAAATTCAAGATTACCTCATTTTACCTTGAATTTGCTCTTTCCCAATTCTTATGTGGTGTAGGTGAATCTTTCTTCACATAAACCTTGTAAAAATAGTCAGTTAAACTTACATTTATTTCACAAATTTTGAGATGGATTTATAGCAACAACGTCCTCATCTCTTGATCTTTCAAAATCTGTTCAACATGTTGAATGGTCATCTGATCTTTTGCTTGTGTATCCTTTAATGCTTCAGCCGGTCTCTTCTTTCTTTGAATTTCTCATATGAAGCTATGAGACTCAAGAACATCATTCTCTTTTCTCATCATGCTCATTTCAGACCCACCTTGTAATAACTTAAAAAAGGAATTCTTGCACAAGGGTGGATTAGTAGCTCCAAAAAGAATAACCACACTATATAATGAATGATAATAATAATAATAATAATAATAATAATAATAATAATAATAATAAAGAACAGGATTACAGAGAATGAAAATAATTATAAATATCAACAATACCTTTTTGTGAACAATGTCTCATTGTGCGAAACCTAAATAGGTTGAGTATTTTGTCTGACTTTGGGTACCCATATTCTTTTGGGTCCATAATGTTTAGTAACATTTTTAACAACTCATATTTGCTTAACACCATAAACAAAATACCTATTTCTGAAAAGACATTCATTTTCATCATGCCCTTTTTGTTTGCAAATTTCACAAGTTAGTAAGTATTATTAGCAAACGTTGTTTGAAAACTAGGTTTCTTTTGCTCATATCCTATCTCTGTCATATTATAATAGGACTTATAACTTCCTAGCAGATTATTCAGGTTCTTTTCACCGTTGATCTACTTGCTCTTGAATATATAGAGAGGAGAGGAGCGTCCTGAGCATCTTCAATAACGGCTCTTTCCATCAGGCTCGAACTCACCTCAAATTGTTCTCACCCCTAGTAACAAGAATGCGTATTGAGGTGTTTCATTCGTTGAGATTCAGTAGGGAAAACAAAGTTTTCTTAAAAGCTAAATTGGACTAGATACTTATACGAGACAATCTAAAAGTTTTTTTTTAAAAAAACAAAAGGATGAATACTAACAACAATCACTTGGACATTCTCTGATTAAATACTTAAGCATGTGATAATTTTGAAGGGCTCAAAATCAATACTTAGGGATGTCACTAATCCAACGATCCTTAGAGTCCCCCCACTAAAACAACAATTTGGAGAGAGGATTGGTAAGCAAGTAGAACTAATTCTGAAGACGACTTGAACAATGAAGAAGGTAACTAGATGAGTTGGTGATGGGAAGGGACTCGTGAGGAGGAGCAGTCTCATCTCATCTCATCTCATCTCATCTCATCCGATCCGATCCCTGTGCTGTTTTTTGTTTTTTAATTTTCTCTCTCCCTTGGAACATTTGTTTTCCAAAAAAGAAGCTTGCACAGCACAACCAAGGGTGTTGACATTTTTTTTTTCCGGAGTCCGGTCTTAAAAACAAACTGTTCTGTTCTGTGTTCTGTTCTGTTCTGTTTGTGAATCAGTGCCAGGTGCATGCGCAGTGACAAGTCCTGTTGCAATGCAAATCAGCTGAGCTCTCTCTCTCTTAATTCACGTACATACATGTCTGTGTCATTGACTTGTCCCTTTCCCTTGTCGATGTGGGCCCTTTTCAATAAGGCTCGGCCCAAAACTCACCCCACGCCTTGGCCCGCAAGCCAGCCCATTCTATTGAACTGATTGTTCATTGTCACTTTGTCCCCGCTCTCATGCGTGCCTAAACATCATTTATCACTCACTTTCACTTGGAATATACATACTCCATTTTTATTGTACCAATAAAACTAATACGTTATCGTTTTTAGGCTATCCCAGTAAATTTGACGCATTTTTTAAAAAGAAAATATTTTCATACTATCTTTACCTTATTAATATTCATTTATCTTCTCACTACTTAAAATAGCTACAAGAGTTACTTTTGTCAAATGTAAATCTAGTAATATTTGTTAACCTTAATCCCCAATCAAATTTATCAGTTTTTATCGAAAAATAGTGAGTAGTAATAAGAAAAGTCTCCTTAGACCACCAGTCACTTTCATGGCATACTTAACTTTTACTAAAAAGTGTGACATCTCGTGAAGCTTCTACCAAATACCACAAATTTCTCTATCTAATCAATTTCACGTGGTCTTCTCTCTTTCCATGTTTATGTAGTTCTAAGTTTTGAATCTGAATCTTACTTCAAATTCATTTTGTAAGAGATCATACACATATACATTCACCATTTGTCACAAGAAATTTGAAAACGTTAGACTTGGCTTTATACAAAGATTAAGTAGCGATGAGAATTCAAAAATAATAAGTAGTAAAATAGGTATATAAAATAAAAGTACCGTTAGTGAGGGTAATAATCTAAAACCAATGGTAAAAGGACTTCTAAATAGGAAATGTTCATTTTTCCTAGAATGACCTAAAAATAAAACATTTCAATTTCTTTAATATGGAGGAGCATCACTTATAATTATTTGAATAGTAGGGATCTTAAAATCTTGATTACAATTGTTGGTGTTATCAGTTGACAAAGAAAACCTCCGAATTGATGCAAGGGATGGGTGGCTGCTCCTTATATTAGTGCCCTACACCGGCCCATCAAGCCCATGAAGTGGAGCCTTTGATACCTTCGCTAAAGATGGGCTTTGGAATGGGCCAACAACTGTGGGTTGAGCAATAATGGAGATAAGCCTGGGAGGAGGAACAAATTCAAAAAGAGCTCATTCTTGTGGTGGGGAAGTCAATGAGAGATTGTACTAATCTTGAATTGATCTCAAGACTTGAGAGAAGAAATTGAATGAGAACTTAAGATATATAGTGAATAAACCTCATAAGAACTATTTGTAGCATAGAATTTGAGTTATGCCAATTTTTTGTGCTACAATGCTTGTAAATAGCTGCAAAGAAGCTAGGGCAAGTGTGGGAGGAATGACACATTGTTTGTACCTGTGTGTCATTCTTTAAACAAGCTTAAAACTAATTAAATACAAATTAAATACTAAATGAAATTGAAACAGACCAAAAACTTTCAGATCTTCCTAAAATTAAATTTGGCTTGATGAAACCAAAAATATCTCACAAATTCTATCTGGAATGATCAAGGCACATGAGGAGACTATGAGGAACGGCGGAGAACTCCAGCCACCTCCCGTGACTTGTGCAAAAGAAAAGAACCCTGCTTTCTTGAGCTCCAAGCTTCCTCAGATTTTGCACTTTGATCCTTGAGTTTTGGTGCTGGACACTTGGGTCCTCAAAAATTGACTCATTTTCAGTTGATTCCACGAATTTTGGACTTTATACACTGAAATTCTGGTACTTGAGAGCGCTTCTTCGCAGTGGTGGTGAGCCGAAGTGGACAAAAAAAATGGACAGAAACCAGATGAACCTAATTAAACTTCACTTTCCTGGTGAGAAGTTACAATCCTGCATCAAACTCGACATCATAATGGCACAGTTAAAGCCGACATGAGTTACAAAACGACCTCAAATCATCCTCAACCCCTTCATTGATCCACACCTCAACTGTACACAAGACCTCTTTCATACATGAAAACATCTCCCCTGCCTCTTGTCTCCATCTCTCACAACTACAAGGCACCTCCTACGCGATACTACACACAGTTACAGAGAGAGATAGAGAGAACTGTAGCAACTCGACACTAGAGAAACCACTGAACTTTTCCAGCTATGAAAAACACACATCAGCCAACAAACTAACAGGCAATGGCACATGCAGCTGGATTAGTAGGTGTCATGGCCTTACCTGCCGCATGTTCAAAAGCTGCAGCAGATTCCAGGCGCTCCCACACTTGTTTCCGTTTCTCAGCCGCATCACAACCTACCGCATTCTCCTCCTCCGATATGCGTTGGCAAGCTATGACAAGCTCTTCATCCATCTCCAGCAACATTTTTCTTAGATTCTGACTCAGGTTGAGGACAGCTTGATTCCAATGACTCTTGGAGTTGTGCTCCAGGGCTGGGATGATTATTGGCAAAATCACTTGCCTGTTATGTGTAATGAGGTTAAGGACGTGCTCGTTGTGCCAAAGCAGATGAGCACGTTCAGAAACCTGAAATAGTTGAAATATTCACTGGTGTGGAATAGAACAGAAAAATAAATAACTTTTGGATTATTATAAATCTATTTGTTATAAGAAAATCTATTTGTTATAAGAAGATTGAGGAGTAACAAGACTTTGATAACTATATGAAAAAATCTACCTGGTAGTGTAAGCTATTGATGCAACACGCTATGCGCTGAAACAATGGAACCATGACCTTTTGGAACTCAGACATGCTCACCATCTCCAAAATCTCTTCCACTTCACTGATAAACATCAATTCTTTCTGGCTGTTTGTCAACGGCCAGTATCTCAGAAGACCCTTGATCACGTTATATGCCAACTTCTGATCCTTGTCGATGAACTGTACAATACAATATGTCAACTGTTGGTGATAGACACCTATTGACTTTGGCTTGTGCAGAGGCATAAGTGCTTTGCATAAAAATATTTTGTGCTCTTCTTTAAGTGGCAAAGCAAACCCACTGATAACACTTCCAAATATTTCCAAAAGTTCAGCAATGCCATTGTGTCGTTCGGTTTCAAATACAAAACGGTAAATGATATTGCTGACAGCTCTTCGGATAAAAGGCCGGTGAACCATGAATTTCCCGTATATTCTGTGAAGAATGGTTTTCAAACAATCCCTTTCTCTAGGGTCTTCGGATTCAAAGAGGTCAAGCAATCTCAAAACAAAAGAATGATCCACATACTTTTTGGCCACCTTTGTGTCAAGAGAATTGTAACTGACAAAGTTAAGCAGTAGATCATATACAACTTGCAAATTTGACCAAGCAGGATCAAACATCGGTTCTTCATCTTGCATTTCACCACCAGTGCTACTGAGAGGATACTTTGGAGGGAATGCTCTAAAGAGGTTCGATGCACACATCCTGCATATTGCAGCAATTGATTGCTCATTGAACTTTGCTGATCCGGAGGATACAAAATCAACAAGCTCAACCAGTGTCTGACGTTTCAGATCTAGCTCAAGCGTATTGTTATCTGGATCAGAGTCTGAAATTTCAGAGCAAAGGTTCAGCTTACAAATGAAAAGGTTATGTTTCTGTGCATTTGAGGCATCTTTAAAGGAAAGACCGGGCTCCACTGCCTCCACTCCAGCCATAATGCTTGTTGGAAATACAGCTGATGAGACCCGTTTCACAACACTTAGTTTACTGGAAAGACTACTCCTGACATTTGTACACTGGATCCTGTCATCTGAATTAGAAGCATTGTTACCGGAATCTACTGGACCTGCATCAGGAGATTCAGATTTCGGAGACTTCCTAGGCAGCTTGCTTAGGATTTGTTTGAGCATGGTAAAGATAATCCAGTTTCCAAATACTAACAGATATGAAACCCCTGAACCATGGAAAATACGATTGAAACACTGATCAACAACATTTCAAATATCACAAAAGAGGATCAGTAGATGCTTTGATGAGAGAAACCCAAAATTAACAGCTTCAAGGATATAGAGCAGGAAATACCCCCATGCTTACAGCATATACAACTCAAATGGGAAGGTGAAGCTTCCTAGTACCATTGAAGTCAATGAGACCACCATTCTTAACTGACACAACTAATGTTAGGCATTTCCCTCTTCATGGGTGACACCATCTGTTTGTCGAAGACAAATAGAAACCTGAATCGATGTACCGGTTTTAAATACAGTAGCATTGTGGTGACCTCTTAAGCCCATTCCCAACAGGAAGAGTTGCTCACAATGACTCCCTTTCCGAGGTCCAGACAAGATTTCAAGCTATAGCGAGAGCATGAACATTGCACTACCGAAATAATTTGACTTGGCAACAATCTTAATTCAATCTATGTCATTAGGCATAACATCGACACACATTATGGAAGAAAATACCAACATTAAACAACGCAGTGGTTGTGAGGGATCTAAGGTCAAATCCAAGAACGGGAACTAAATGGGAAATGAAAAAAAACGACCCAGATCTGATTGATCTTCAACAGCAAAATGGCAAGGCAGAAAAAAGCAAATTCCTTAACTTTCAGATGAGGAAACCAACCAACACTAAGGTCATCAGCAGCTCGGAGGAGCTGGAGAACATGGGAAAGATATTAACTTCCAGTGATATTCCACAGGAAAAGGAAAGAAAGGAAGAAAAAGAAGAAAGCAATACCTGCAATTTAGGAGAGAGACTGGAAATCTAAAACCGATTCAGAATAAAGAACGAAACTTGCATGGTGAGTTGGGTGCTGGAGGAAGAAAGTTTGGAGCTTCAGATTCAAAAGTTGGATCGTCATGAGAAATGAAAGAACCTCGATTGAAGAGAACAAAAGGAGGTGGCATCTTCTGAAAATTGCAGGCACCGGCACCTCTCATATGCAAAGAAAACGAAATTATTAGTTAAATAATTATGATTAAGTTTGGGTCCCTGCTTGTCAACTAATAATGATCAATCATATACTTCACAGTACTCTTCCCTTTGGCTAAACTCTATCATCGGTTCCATACTTTATCTTTTATTTCGAATTAACCCCTAAACTTTTGGTTACTTCCCAATTGGTCTTTTAACAAAAACAATTTTATTCTGTTGCACATACACATTTTTTCCTCCTACATTGGCATAGAAATGCTAGAAGATAAAAACTGATCATTTGAAAATTCCTTTTTAACTGTATATAAACGCACGGCCCTATAGTTTATGTAATGTTGTTTAATAAAATTCTAAGTTGAAAGATTTCAAAAGTTTCTTTCATAATATTCACAAGTTAGAAAGTCATATGTATTCATTATCTTTTCCTATGGAATTCCTTGTCATATTGTTGTTCTGCTAACATCGGGAGTGTGAGTCAGTGAGTGTGACGATTAAAATTTGGCATCTACTTGTCCTCAAACTTTAAAAGTTCTATTACTTGCATATCAGCTTAGCAGTGTGAGTCAGTTAGTGTGAAGATTAAAATTTGGCATCTACTTGTCCTCAAACTTTAAAAGTTCTATTACTTGCATATCAGCCACCAAATGTTGATAAACTTGGTAATAGTAGCGGAGTAGTCACAAATAATATAGGCCAAATTATGGATTAGTACCCCGAATTTTGATGACTTGTTATAGAAAGAGCATGGATTGTAACTCGTTCTGACTCGTACCCCAAACTATTCAACTTAGTGCAATTAAGGGTCTCGACTCAATAACTTCGTTAGCAGTGTTAGACTTCTAACGGTTGATGACCAATTTGTTATTCTTACAAGTTTGAGGTCTTGAAGTAAATTATTTAACTTTAGGAACTTCATAACCATTATTAAATAATCATATACCCTCAAAGTATCTTAATTGTTCATAAGAACCCAAATCTTTTTTATAATATCACTTTCTTTCCCTCCCTCGTCTGTACCTTTCGCCCCCTTCATCCCCTCCTCCTCCACCTCCACCTCCAGCCCACCTGCCGCCCTCCCTCTCGCCGACAAAGAGAAACTTTGTTCTTGTCCGACAGCGCCGTTGACGACTAAACCCGATCCTTCGCCGAGAGAGAGAGAGAGAGAGAGAGAGAGTTTGCTCCATCACTCAGCATTCACATACCCATGAGCTCTTCCACAACATTTACACACACATTCACGTTCTCATTGGAGTGAAGCCATCCAACGGAGTTGAAAACGAGCCTCAGGTAAGGAATTGAGTGCAAAGACCCCCCAATGGAAGTGCGACTTATAGGGCTCCAGCAATCAAGAGAGAGCGTAACATTAGAAAACTCCCCACAGATCCATCAAAGAACCTAAGCCCGAAGCTTAGATTATCCATGGAGACCGAGACTGGCAAGCAATATCATTGATGCGGAATTTTATCGAATAGGTGGTGTGCAGTACAAGAATTGAATAGATGTTAAAGCCAAGCTACAAAAAAGAGGGGAGACTAACGAGTGCGAAACCTGGAGGAGGTATGATTTCCACCAACGAGGAGACTCATTTATATTTAGAAGCTAAGTCATACCCTCATTGAAATTCTCTTCTTATGCTTCGTTTGAAACCACCTCCAATCCATTGCTCCTAAAGAAACTTACCCATAATTCCTTTTCATGTTCCGAATCTCAACATCACTAAGTATAAAGAATTCACTAAGTATGAAGAATTCACTTCATTTGAAGACCGAGAATCTTTGGGGGAAAGAAACTTACATAAATTATCACTTGTGTGCAATAGTATTAAATTATTTTTTATAATATTTGACAAATAAAATTATAAGTCAACAATTAAAACACATAGTTGCCATACTTTTGAGAAATATATAAATATTACCATTTTATAATTTTATGGTAAATTTGAAAAGAGTTTAAAGTTAAATGAGTAAATATGTAATTTTCTTCCACTTTTAATCCATCAAAGAACCTAAGCCCGAAGCTTAGATTATCCATGGAGACCGAGACTGGCAAGCAATATCATTGATGCGGAATTTTATCGAATAGGTGGTGTGCATTATAAGAATTGAAGAGATGTTAAAGCCAAGCTATGAGAAAGAGGGGAGACTAATGAGTGCAAAACCTAGAGGAGGTATGATTTCCACCCACGAGGAGACCCACTGATGTATGAAAGCTAAGCCATATATACCTTCATTGAAATTCTCTTCTTCTGCTTCATTCGAAACCACCTCCAATCCATTGCTCCTAAAGAAACTTACCCAGAATTCTTTTTCATGTTCCGAAAGCTCAACATCACTGAGTATGAAGAATTCACTTCATTTGAAGATCGGGAATTTTTAGGGGAAAGAAACTTACACAAATTATCACTTGTGTGCAATAATTTTAAATTATTATTTTTATAATATTTGACAAATAAAATTATAAGTCAACAATTAAAAAACATTAATGCAATACTTTTGAGAAATATCTAATTATTACCATTTTTATTATTTTATGGTAAATTTGGAAAGAGTTTAAAGTTAGATGGCTAAATATGTAATTTTCTTTCACTTTTAACATTAGTCAACAAACAAAATTTTGGTCAAGGTCCTTAAGTGCACCACTTCTATAGTTCAGGGTACGAGTCAGGACGAGTTACAATTCAAGCAATTCCTTAAACGAGTCATCAAAGTTCATGGTACTAATCCATAATTTGACCAATAATATATATGTAGATCTTATTTTAAGAATTTTTTTTATCAATTGGACTAAATTCTCATTAACTCAAGCTTATCTCAGTGTAATTGAGAATTACGATATCGCTGTATATTGGGAAAATATGATCTAGGGTCCCAAGCATATCACTAAGCCTTCTATAATTTCTTGATTTTCAGCCATGAATAGACATTTCATAGTTGATAGGCTTAGTAACTGGGATTCTAATGTTGATATTGTTGTTCTCTATGGTATTCTTCTTGAATCTAGAGATACCTCGCTTTAAATGCAACAAGTCATAATATATTCTCAAGAATGCTTTGAGAGTGAGATTCTACTTATTTTACCAATAACCTCAACTTGAGAGAAGGTCAGAGAGTACGACATCTCGGAAATCCGAACACAACATGGAAGGAGAGAATAGAGAAGAATTCAAAGCAAAAGAGAAGAGAAAGGTGTAGCTTAAAACGTATCTTTCTTAGAGGTGAACCACTCTATATACATAGTGGTGCTCGAGCCTCATCAAGAGGCTTAATCGGAGGGATTGAACATTGAAACATATTAATTGCATCTTATTTGGCGGAAAGAGCAATTGAAGTTGGCATTCGCCTGGTCGATGATCCAAGAGCGGGATCAACAGTCGAAGGTTGATTCCTAATGTTAGATCGAATATAAGTGAGTCGGATATGGCCCAATTGGTTCTCGGGTCCATATATTATCATTTACCCACCAACAAGCTATGATATAACATGCAAATGGATGATCAACCTTTTTTCGTTGTATTTGTAGTGAGTTGGTAGTAAGTGAAATAAAAGTTGTTTAGATTAAGTAAAATTTCATCTTTAAGAGATCCGTTTAAAATACAAAAGCTGCTCACTTATATATATACTTACCATGCACGGAGTATAATAATATTGGACAAGCATATGGCAAAAAAGGTAGAGCGACATATGTGAGCCGTGGCCATGTTTGTCTTGTAACTTTTGTGAACATTTTGAAATAGACGCCAATTTTTGGGATCTTGAAGCTCTCTAAAGTCTAAGCCAAAAGCATATATACTAAATTTAGGCGCTTAATTGTACTCAAATGTTGGACCTATATATTAGGCTTAATTATTCAATTAATTAATCTCTGCGATAGCGATAGGAAGTAGGACAATGATACAATATTCCAACATCGATCATTGTTGTTTTCCATTTGTACATTCTAGACCACATGGAATCCTATAAAAGAAAGATCGGTTGAATAATTGTGCCGTAATTATGCTCTTGTCGTCCTAAATATTGTCATAATTATGAAATTTAACTATTAAGCATGCCCATAGGTTGCACGATTCAAATGGTTAAAGTAGGGATGAAATGCTTTAACCTAATTGGAATTAAGAGTCACATACTAATCTCCTTGAAACATTTCCATTGAAAAAATTAGTTCACACTTGCTTTAATAGTGACTTGTACACTTTCTCAACAAAGATTTGTCATGTGACCTTTTTTTTTGACACAAATGTGTTCACGGATTAAATTGTTCAATAAACTTCGTTTTTTTTACCCAAAATAGTGAATATGTGACAAATATCAATGAGAAAATGTGAATAACTTTTTTTTCTTCCTAAAATCAGATTTTCTATTAGCTGTTCTGTAATGTTTTGACATCCTTTTCTTGCAATAGTGGATACAAGAGCCAGAACATGCTTCGACGTGTTTCTCTGGCATCAGCAACGGTAACGGTGAGGAAGCCGAACCAATTAAGCCGTCCGGCCCGGCTCGGTTCTTACAACTCTCTATTGTGTGGCAGCATATAGGGAAAGAGGACCTTATAACTCAATGGTGTGTTTGGCAAGTTGAAGGGGGGCATAGTGAATAAGTGATAGTTTAGGGATTAACACACTCGAGTTGGATAAGTTTAGGGGCTTTACCGGTCTTTAGGGTTTGTTTGTTCTGATTTGGGACTACCTGTCCAATTACTTGTGTTTGTTGTCATGGTTTGCTCATTTTACCATATGGATTGTATATCGGTTCCTTGTCTTCCTTCCTTTTTTATAGGACATTTTCAACAAGTTTAGTTTGTTCACACATTCTGGGCTTCCTAATGGAGTATCATGTTGTCTTTTGTCTCTCTTTGTTTATACCATTTTTGGTTATGTTCTTTAACTTTTGTTTGTTCTGAAGTACAAGTAGCTTACACCCTGTTTCGTGCCTCTATTGTGAGTCATCTAAAGAGACAAAATAGCTTTCATGGTTTGAACGTTAACCATTGGTCTATTTTCACTGTTCCTGGATGAAAACGAGCTACTTAAGGAAAATATTTCCTCCAATCTCCATATGTGTCATATTATTATTGGTTGAGACAATATTGTTAATTACAAGGTTGTCACTCCCGTAATTAATAATATCAGTCCTCTAATAAACAGTGATGTCACCAATCAATAATAATATGACACGTACGGGGTTGGAGGAGTTTTATCCAACCCGGATTGGCACCAATCAATAATAACTGCTATTTTTTTAAAAAAAATGGGACAAACTGAAAATTTCACCAAATCTCGAAGGGTTTTTTTTATAATTTACCCATTCATGTTTCATTCAAGCATTTAATTTATATAAAAATAATTTATTCAACATTTTAATACTAATAAATGTCAAATAATTTATACATTAGTTGATTCTAAATACATTTTTTTAGACTTTTGAACCATTTGTTTACTAGAAATAATAGAAGTCAACATTGATTTAAAAGTCAAACATGTAACTCTCATGATGACCGTAGTGGCAAATATCGTACCAAATCGACCGGTACGTCGATTTTGTACCGATACCGGTCAGAAACCCAATTTTATGTAAGCAAACATACCGACTTGTATCGATCATATTGACTGTTCAGTCGTAGCGGTCCAGACAAAATGATGAAAATGGCAATACAAAATTCAATTGTAAGAAATATAAAAGTTAAAGCTTAGAATTGTAAGCAAATGGTTGTTACCATTCAACGTTATTTTGCTTAGAATATTACAAGCTCAAGCAAACTATTTTCAGACATTTTGTTGTTGAACATTCATTTATATTATGTTACTTTATATATTTATATTAATTATTTTATATATATATATATATACCGTTACTTTCGAGATTTTCCCGATATAATAATCAGAAAAACGGTACTGATAGCCGTCACGCCCAATCAACTAGATATCAATGCCCAAAAAGGTGTAGCAAAATGCCAAGTCAGTAGCCCAAAATAAAGACCACATTAAAACTCAAATAATATGTAACCCGAACAAACTAAGGACATTCTCATCTCCGACACACAAGGAAGGACGCGGTGGGAAGGAAGCAGCCCTAGCCTCTGTCCGGCCAATCATTCCGCTGGCATCTTGCATTCACGCCTCCGTTTGAAAAGTGCACGGATAGTCCCTTATCTTTGACTATTGTCCTATTTTGATCCTGTTTTAAAAATTCGTCCTATTAGAGTCTCTTATCTTTAATTTTTGGTACATTTGTAGTCCTTCCGTTAATCTTGCAGTTAATTTGTCCGTTTGTTTTTGTATTTTTACGCAAATACTCTTACAATTAAAGTTTAATTACACGTTTAGAAATAAGGTCATTAAACTTTTTAATAAATGTGCATATGAGTCCCTAAAGTTTTTTTCTCATTTATTCTCCATCTCTTCCGGTTCCTTCCTCGTCACCACCTTCTTCTTCCTTCCTAGTTTCCTTGTTTCCTTTCTGTCCAATAAAAAGATGTCCACCAATTTCCTTTCTTCAGCACAACCTTCTTCCTCCTTCCAATGAAAACAACACCGCCGTTGCCGCCGCCCTCACATCCACCATCGAAGCTCGACCTCAAAAATTTGAGAGCCTTGAAAATCCTTGGAAAGGGAGCAATGGGCACCGTCTTCCTCATCCACGACACGCTTGTCGATCCCTCCGCCAGCTCCCCTTTCGCCATCAAAGTCGTTGAGAAATAAAAACATGACGACGGGCGTCGCGCCCGCTGGGAGATCTGACCCGCCCCACCCGTTCCTTCCCTGCCTCCTCGGGTATCTGGAGACGCCTGACCTCATTGCTTGGGCAGTTCCCAACTGCCCCGGATCCGACCTCAACGTCCTCCGTCACCGACAGAACAACGGCGTTTTTTCCGTTGCCATCGTCCGATTCTACCTAGTGGAGATCCTGTTCGCCGTGGAGCACCTACACTCGAATGGCCTCATCTACCACGACCTCAAGCCTGAAAACATCCTCATCCAAAACTGGAAGAGATTGTGAATAAATTTCAGATCTACATCGAATCTCATGAAACCCACCCAAATCTAGAGATTGATAGCTGAAGAGAAGACGATTCGTTGCTGGAGAAAACGATTCACGCCAGATTTTGATACGACGCGACGACACTTTTCTTCGGAGAAGACAGAGACCAGGAAAGGTTATGGAGGAATCATGGTGATCGAGGGTGGCTGGGAGGAAGGATAGAGATGAAAAATTGATATTTTTGAGGAAAAATTTATAGATTTTATAAAATCAAGGAATATGTTGCAAAATAGTTGTGGATATTTTCGTCATTTCAACCACTTAATAAAACATTTAACGGTGAAACTGAAACTAATGGAATGACTACAAAAACATAAAAAAACTAAAGATAAAGGACTCCAATAAAACGAATTCTGAAAACATGACCAAAATAGGATAATAATAAAAAAATAATGGACTATCCGTGCACTTTACCTCCAATATCGTATTTTACACCATGCTCATGACAGGACTTCCCAAATTTAGAGTACAAAGTTACCGGGATAAAAATGCATTTTCAACTGAAAAATGCATTCAATCATTAAAAATGTACAATTTTCTTCCTCATAATGTGACAAATGAAGTGATAAAAGATAACTGAATGATGATCAAGTGAGAAATAATCAAATCATAAAATTAAAACTGATGTGATAAAGGGAAATTTTTTGAAAAAATTTCTAAATACGCATAGCGGAACTCATTTAAACTTGATTTAAGCAAAGGTAAATGACAGTTGGAGGCAAACCAAGACTTGAAGAGAGCAAAAAAACCATACTCTGGCACTACATTTATAGCCTGTAGCCTACTACTTAGCCCAAAGTAGATAGATAATAATAATAATAATAATAATAATAATAATAATAATAATAATAATAATAATAATAATAATAGCATAAACCTCAAAGCGGTGGTGGTCCTAAGATCCAACATTTCTTTTTACAGAATCAATAATAATGAGCAGCAGCTAGCAACAATTTTAATTCTCCCTGCCATGTATGATTTACTTCACGTGTTCACTAGGCTGGCACACTAGCAAATCAATTATTGCCTACTTTCGGGACGAACCTGAAAGCTCATCAAGATCAGATCAATCAATGAAAAGAATTTGATACCCAGATAAATATACAACTGCCTGCCTGCCTGCCCACTCAACCAACATCCAGCTCCTCTCCTCAGAAATCACACACGTTCTGAATCTCAACTGAAGCTAGGCTAGCTAGCACTAGAACATCCCAACTTATCTCAATCATCAGTCTTGCACCTTTTTCTCCTATACAAAAGAGTTACTTCCATCTCTCTCAATCACTTTCTACCAATTTGACCGTTCCTCCAGGGGGGTTAGGTACAGAGAGAGGAGCAGCAAGAAGAGAGCTAATTACAGTGGGTGACTTTTTTTCTTTTCATTTCGGGACCAACACAACTGGGGGAGAAGTATATATAGAGAAGAAGAATCATATCAATCCGAAAACTGATGATAATATTTTCATGCACTTTGGACAGGGAGCTGATCTATGTTACCGGGATTTTTAGCGCACTTCGCCCTCCACCCAGTCCTTCCTCTCACAATCTCAGCTCCATCCTCCAGCCGAAGCAAGTGCTGGCACTCGATCTCCCCGAATTTCGCCAACTTCCCAACACCAGGGTCAGAGACAGTGGTCAGGGACTGCAGCACACTGTCCCTCCCGCACTCTCTCCTGTACTCCAGTGTCATAGTAGCAATCTCATGGCTCTCCAATAGTGCAAGAGGAGCGCTCTGTAACAACAGAAGACATGGCAGTTAAATAATTAAGACATCATACTCCATGAGGACAATCAACTGTCTTATTTACCACAGCATCAACTATATACACCCCCAAATAGTAAATAGCAACTATTTTCTACCTTCTAGAAATAATTTCGAGTATTTAAAAGATGGAGAAAAGGGATTAAGAGAGATGGTAGAGGGAGACCTTTGGTTCGCAGAACACTATAATAAGCGACAATGCAGAAATTTCTTTTAGGCTTTGGTTGTGATAATTGTGATTAGATAAGTGCAATACTGGGAAAATTGAATACTATGCCTAAGTGACATTACATCCTTTAGAAACAATTAGCATATCAACGAATGCAGAAAGGAGTAAGCACAAGATACGAAGAGAAAATCTCAAATGAGAAGACAAAATTGTGCAGACGGAATAAAACTACAGGATAGATCAAATTTACCTCGAGAATCCAACCAATGTACTTCACATTGTTGACATGCTGGTTAACATCCAAATCACTCCATCTAGGCTGTATTATACGAAGCATACTTCAAGCTTTGGAATGAAAGTAACCAGTACAATTATACAGGAAAGTACTTACACTTAAACCACTACGAATGTGATTTGTTGTTTTATCATCGAGCTTCACTACTTTCCTGCTATCCTCAGCCACCACAGGGTCAGAGTTCATAAAATATGGCTCTATCTCAGCACGAACTTCTTCTGGAATTTTCGATAATCGCCTAGTTACCTTATTCATCATTACCCACACACTGAAGATGCAGAAAAGGGAAAACTTTAGAACAAGTAATGTGAACTGGAAAGGAAAATGAAGGTCCAATCTTAAGGTATAAATTATGTCTGATCTACTTGTGTTTACCATGCCCTAGCAATCTTTTTAAGATGAACTTAGCAACAGTCATCATCATCCTTATTTAGCTAGTTCGTGCATTCAGCTCATAAAAACAATTGACTGCATGACATGAAATAGCTGCCTATGAACAACATTCCCCGTCACAAAAACCTAGTGGTCTTGTGTGCAAATCCCATTTTTGAGCTCTATGCAAACACTATAAACAAACAAGTTTAGCATAAACACATTCCCTAATTTGGTCATCTCTTAGATAAACCGTTGGCCTATTACATACTAATTTTGGGCTAAACACTTAGCATCTACAATGACTTAATAAAAAAATTGTAAGCATTGAGATAAAGATTTTCAACAAAATTGTAAGCGCTGACATAATAACAAAATATTGAAACCAATGCTGTGTTGCTGCATTGCTAACCATCATAACTGAATTGTAACAGCTGAGATAAAATATGAATCAAGCAAGGGGAGAGAAATAATTGATTGCCAATGTATACATTAGAAATTTAGACTTCACCTACCTGGAAGCTCTAGTTAAAATTTCACCAGTTTTCCCATCATGAACAAGGAAATCACGACGCATGCCATTTTTCCCAGATGCACTAACCCAAGTGTCAACATGGACAATGTCACCCCTGCAGGCAGAACAAACAAGATATCTTAATTCCATATGGTCACTAAGCAAGGAAGGCCAATAAAAACTTGAAACTTCTTTATGCGAGTGAGCATGGTTGATTATCAGTTCAATGAACTCTTACAAATACAAGATTCACTGAGACCATGGTGCTCCACTTTTCACATCTTAGACTTACTTCAGGCAACAATACTGTTGACCTACAACTTTCGAGTCCATTATTTCCAACAAAGAATTGAGGACTACTAGAATCTTTCCTTAACTTGTGATACAAGTGTAGAATGAGACACTTCGACACATATAAACATAATCACATCAGACTAGCATTTACTTATCCAACCTTGGCACATGACCATACACCCTCCAGTTTATTAAAGCCCAACTAAATCTCTGAATGGTACCGCACTACATTTCTTCCCCAGGAAAAGCCATAAGATATTGAAGCTCAGCCAAGGAATCTCAAATTATGATATGGGTGACTAGCATTAGAATAGCATGCATCTGATATGATTCCTTCCTAAGAAGGTTCCAACAAGAAAGGCATTCGGCGTAGAACTTTGCTCTATACTTTTTGCATTACTTCATGTCACCAACCCAACATTGTTGGGATCAAAATATGGTATGGTGACATGATAAATTAACATTATAAATTGTTGGGATCAAAACATAGTTGGAAAGTTCTACACTACATGTCCCTCCTGTCACAACCTTCTTACAAAGAAATATGGATGGAAAAAAAACGTAACACATAATAAAAAAACACTTGGACCAACAAGAAGGCCATACGGTTGATAGCATCCATTTGTAATAGAAACACGCCTTACCAAGTTGGATAGCGATCTACCTCGACTTGCATCCGAGTGACCACCCATATAAGATTCTTTTTGCACATCTCTGGGGTTGCACCAAAGCCATCCCCAAGGAGGCCAGCACTCTTGCAATGATTAAGGGCGGTTTCCTAAATCATTATAGATAAAATTCATGATCATAATCAACGAAGAGAGCCTTGATAATCTCATAGCAGCTGGTAAAAAAACAAGAAAAACATGACTAAATAAAAAGGCTTAGTTGGTGTGCCTGTGGGTGGCTACATATATCATAACTTGGCCACAAAACAATATAGTAAGATAAATGACAAAATATTGTAAAAATTGAAAGGAAATAAGTCCAACCTGCAAATGATTCATTAAAGTCTCTATAGATGCTGTCCGATCAGCGCCTATCTCATATGACCTGATTGAGAAGTTCTGACTGAAGACAAAACCATCTTGTACAATCCTTCCTAAACCAAATGGATCAATTAGCATGTCAGACCGCTTGGGTTTCCAATCAAGCATCATCCACTGCTTCTCTGCTGCCAAGAAGATAGTTGTAATAGCAGCTAGAAGCATGCTCCAGTCAGGTAATGTGTTGATAAACGTCCTAGGGGGCGGGGATGATCTTTCTTCTTCATTCTTCAAGTTTTCTGCAGGTTTTGTATAACCAACGGAAGTTCCATTTATCTTTGGAGGAGCTTGGGCATTAGCCTTGACCTGTAATCCACCAGAAGCTCCGGATTTTGGCCTAGCGCCTCCAAAGTTGGCAGCCCCACCTCCAACCTTGTTCTTTGCTCCATTGTTCGGAGAGGCAGAAGAAACGGGGAAAAAGGCAGAGGTAGCAGCAGTAGCAACCATGGTGAAATGATTTTTTCAGAAACTGCACAGCCCAAGCAATCAGGTAACTTGTGGAAAAGAAGCTGTGGAGCAGACTTTGTAAGGCAGGGGTTTCCGGAAAAGTAGCTGATGCCCGTAGCTGTTAAACTGCACGAAATAAGAATTATGATCAGATAAGATTCAGGAAAACCAACAACAAAAAAAAAATGGTTACGTGGTCAAAATAAAGGAATTTCAGTTTTCAATGGCATCATTAAAAAGTTGCTCTTTTCATGGGATGTAATTTAATAGATATCTTAAAGAAGATAGCAAATTGAGCACAGGGGAAGCTTTTGGTTTCCTGAGTACATAGCTTTTCTCATATCTTTTCACACTATCAGTTCTTCTTTCTCCTTCTCCTTCTCCTTTGGATAAGTTACAACGAAAGCAACGCTAAACAGGCGTTTATATCCCAAAGAAACTAACGAATAAAAATTCTCACAGGTAGAGATCCTTCTAAAACGGAAGTACGTACTTCCCTATCAAAATCTGATCATAAGAATGAAGCAACCGAAGAGAAAATGCAACTCTTATACAGAATATAAACACAAACTATTTCACATATCCGGAAACATTGTTGAACCGATAATGCTACAGCGAAATATGGACCAATATTTCAAAAACAACTAAACAGATCTGAGTACCTTTAAACAAGATTATCATATAAATGAACGAAAGTTCAGACAAAGCAAACCGTCAACATCACTGACACAGAACGCGAGACAGAATGCAATATTATTGCAATATTATCATCACAGAAGGATACAAACAACGACAACCAAATGACAGCACGCAAAGCCACATCGGGCGGATGAAACAAAGAGTTTCCAGAACAGATCTACAAAGCAGCCGGTCAGAAGTTTCCAGAAAGAGCAGCCAAGAGACATTACAATTCTCATCTCCTCCAGAACGGAACACAGAAGAAGAAAAAAAAAACAGATGCGAAAAGCATCTCCGCGCGTACCTGAGTGGAAGCTTGGAAAAGAAATGGAAATGTCGCCGAAAACGATGGGTGAAATCGGCGATCTGCGAGCAGCTCGACGGCGGTGTGCGGTGATGAATGTCGTCGGAAATTGGGTTTCGAATTTTGGGAGAGGAAAGTGCAAAAAGAGGAGGAGCTGTAAAATGGAAAGGACGGGGGAAAGAAAGAAAAGAGGCGTTTAGGGCCAGCAGTACAGAGAGCAGTTGAATGCGTGGTAGAGATGCAGGCTTCAACGAGTCTGTTTTATAGTCTCCCACCCTACTTCCACATGTCCCTCCCTCCCGCCTTCTTTTCTCAATTTCCATTTCTACCCGTCATATTCCACGTATTCACAACTTAATCACTGACCTTACACACACGGATGAGTATTACATTTCCAAAGCTTTCACGGTATTCACGGAATCACGGTAGGTAACCCATTACCATTTTTTATTTTTTTGTGTTACTGGTGAATTAGTTTGAGAATGGGGAAATACCGATTTTGCTACTAATATTCATTGAAAGGCCATTTTTTGTCATCATTTTTTAAAAATAACTTTTTTGTCATCAATATGTTTCCTTGTGAGACACCGTTCACCAACAAACATTGATTTAGCCTACATTTTACCATTGAATCCATTAATAGATGGAATATTCCGGTATGAGCTAGATTTTGGAAATCGATTTGACCCCAAACTTTTACAAATTAACCCTTATTTTTAAAAGTTACAATCTAACGTCCTCTCATATACAAGCCCTATTTATGCACCTTGTTATACCTACCGTACACCTCGTAGAATCTGCCTTGTACCTCTACGAACCTATTTTGCACCTCGCTAAACCTGCACCGCACCTCGCCATAGGTGGGTGGCATCAGAGACTCGGAGGTGGGTGGTGCTGAAGGCGGAGGTTGGTGGTACTGAAGGTAGGTGGCTTCAGAGGTAGGTGGCACCAGAGGTGGGTGGCACCGAAGATGAGTGAATAGGGATGAAAATGAATAGTGTTTTAGGGTGTAAGTGAAGTGAATTTGTAAAAAAATTAAAATTTTAGGGCTTATGGTGGAGTTCGCCCAAAGAGAACTTAATAGAGGATGACAAAAATTGTCTAAAGAAAAAACGTCGATGATACAAAGAAGGTTTTTTTTTCAGATAGTGATAAAAAAAATGACCTTTAGACAAATATCAGTGGTAAAACTGCTTTTTTTGGATTGTGTTCTTTCATTATTTTAAACTAATCTTATTTTATTTTCGATTGTAACTATAGGTTGGTGTGTTATTTTACTATACCTCACTCCCTTGTGCTCGATGTGCTTGCTCTAGTTTTTTGTTTTTCATGTTTGTCTTAGCGGTGATACTATTCACCCACGAATTGATAAAACCACTAGTTGATCATAACACTATTTAAGTAATCTAACTAATTGGCCAGTAATTTTAAAGATTAAAATACTCTGACTAGTTAGATCCTTACACAAATAACACAACTGGTGGTTTTATAATGACTTTCTATCTTTATCTCTTTTAAGTAAAATGAGATATTTCCATTAAAAAAGGTGTTATTTTACCAAGAAAATTCAGAATTTGTTTTACATTTTGAAATTTTAAATATTTCTTTTCAATTGAGGCTTTATTATCAAATAGTTCCACAAACTATATTGACTCAATCACTTTAGTCTCTGAACTATAAAACGTACCAATTCAGTCCCTCAACTACGCACCGTTGAACACTTTACCCCTTTGACCGTATCAATGTTATTTGACATAATAAAAAATACCTATTACGATCTTAGATTTTTCTAATCTATGCCCAAAGAAAATAAATCTATTAGATCTAACAAAAATATCATCTCCCACAATACACACCTTTTTTGTTAGAATATCTTATATATGTTGAATCTATAATACTTTATTCAAAATATCTTGATCTAACCGTTGTTCGATTTCAGGACCCCAAAATTTCATTTGATTTAACATATATTGATCTCAACATATTTTGTAAAACAAAATTTAAGGAAATAGTTTATGAGGCTGGCCACTACAACTCCTTGAAGTTTAGACCTTAAGTATTTGCAAACAAATTCTTACAAATAGGTCTCTCATCTGTCAAAAAACAAACGACGTTGAAGCCTTATTGAGCGAATTACCGAGTCAAAAAACTAAAGTGCTTGAACTTACATAATTGAGGGACATAGTTGACACGTTTCATTGTTCAGGGACCAAAGTGCGCAAGTTAACATAGTTCAGGGACTATTTGATAATAAAGTGTTCAATCTATTACTATCTTTTAAATATTCTCTTCAAGTTTCAAAAAAAATTATAAATTTGTGTTTCTTTTAATCGCTTAATCTATAATTTACAACCTTCTTCTGAAAATTATTTGTCTAACAAATATCTTCTAATAATATATAAGTTGAGTGTAACGTTATTTTAAAGTCAAATATGTCAATAACGAGGGACTGCATTTAGGATTAGGAGTTTAATTGAGGGCCAACTTGTTTGCGTTTTTCCTATGCGTGTGTTTTTTGATAAATAATTTCATTCAAAACCATCAAATTAACATTTTTCAAATCAAATTTTCTCTCACAAATATCATATATCAATTTTCAAATTGTTCGTCAAATTTTTCAGATTATTTATGCAAAGAACACTCCTTATATTCCACATACATTGTAACAAACTATTTTGACTAATTTAAGTTAGAGTAATGAGATTTTATCTACATTATACATTATAACATTTACTGTACAAGCTTGTATAAACAGTAAATTAAAACTCTTGTAGAGTGTGACGGTGTGTAGTTTGATCTGTGTAAGCTCATCTCTTTCATTTTTATTTTTTTAATAAATTACACCGGATGTTCCTTAACATTAATTATTGTTCTATTAAAGTCCCATTTTAATTTTTTTTTCTCTTCAATTCCCATTTTTTTTAACTTTTTACTTTTCTGTAGTCATTCCGTCCATTTTTTCTATTAAGTTTAACGGATATGTAGGAAAAATTCAACTTTTAACTACTGAAATTTTATAAAAACTATATTTGTGCCATAAAAGTTTTAGACTTAACAATTTAGTCATCCTAACAATTTTAAATTTAACAATTTTACCCTAAAGTTTTCAAACATTACCAATAAACCCAACACCCTTCCACCCACCGCAAGACAACTGCCGGCCCACCACCGGACCACCGCCGGAACTCCAAAACCATCCAAAAACGACACCAAGCTACGGATCAGGGCCATAGACCACCGGATCGGGAGCCCAGGCTGCCGGATCGCGAGCCTAGCAACTGAATCGCGAGCCCATGCCGTTAATCAGCATGCCCAAGCCACGAATCAGCGAGCCTGACCACCGATTCGCGGCCTAGGCTCGCCAATTCGCAGCCCAGGCTCGCAATCCGACCACCGATTACGGCCTAGGCTCGGTATTCGGCGGCCGAGCCCAGGCCGGCATTCGCGAGCCTGGGCTCGCGATCCGGCTACCTAGGCTCACGAATGACGCCCTGGGCTCTCAATCCGGCAGTCAATGGCCCCGATTCGCGCATTGGTGTCGTTTTTGGATGGTTTTGGAATTCCAGAGGTGGTCCGGGGGTGGTCCGGTGGTGGGCCGACAGTGGCCCTACGGTGGGCGGAAGGGTGGTGTGTTTATTGGTAATAGTTGAAAAATTTAGGGTGAAATTGTTAAGTTTAAATTGTCAAGGATAACTGAATTGTTAAGTTGAAAACTTTTAGGGCACAAATAGAGTTTTATACAATTTCAGTAGTTAAAAGTAGTATTTGTCCTACGTATCCGTTAAACTTAAAGGAAAAATGGACGGAAGGACCACAGACAAGTAAAAAGTTAAAAAAATTAGACTTAAAGATGACAAAAAGTTAAAATGGGACCTCAATATGACAATAATTAAAGTTAAGGGACCTCCGATGCATTTTACTCTTTATTAAATTAAAGGAATAACTATCTTTTTACATTTTATATTCATTTCTTTTACACTTTGCGTCTGCCTCAAATGTTATAATCTTATGATTTGGACAATTTTTTTTTTGCTTTTGTTTGTCAATAACTTACTTCTTACCTATTATTTGTAATTCTTTGTGGTCATTTGAGTTTTTTATATGGTGTATGTTAAAGGTGTGAGTTCATTTAATTGTTTTTTTACTTTTGTCTGTTAAATGGATAACTATTTTTTTACAATCTATTTTCATTTATTTTGCACTTTGACCAAATAGTTTTAATTTAATCATTCGGACATTTCAACATTTTATATTTGCTTTTGTCTGTTAAAAGATAACTTACTTTTTACCTCTTATTTGTAATTATTTTTGGTATTTGAGTTTTTTATATAGTGTGGTAGGATGTAGGTTAAAAGTGTGAGCTCGTATATTTTCCTTTTTTTTCTTCTTTTGTTTATTAAATGGATAACTATCTTTTTCCATCTTATTTTTTATTTCTTTTGCACTTTGACAAAAAATGTTTAATATCTTATCATTTTGACATTTCAACATTTTGTTTTTTTATCGCTTTTCTTTGTTTTTTTTTTCAAAAAATAACTTATTACTTCTTATTTAAATTCATTTTGAGGATAGACTTTGCATGTTTTGAGTCTTATGATTTAGACATTTCAACATATATCGGCCTTTTGTTTTTGCTTTTATTTGTTAATATGATAGTTCTCTTCTCATCTCTTAATCCTACAATATAACCATACAATTCAAAATATGATGATGACATGATGAATAGTAATTTAGTTGATTTGTTCCCTTGTGATATGAAATATGTGATAAAAACAGTTATTTTTGTTCATGGTAGAAACTAACTGCTCCCTCAATTGATATAGATTTTCTTTTTTGCATATTTTCCCTAAAAATATATACTAATGGTTTTGCCCTATTTTCGATTTTGTTTTTGAGTATGAGTAGTCTGTAATGAAAGAAGTGATTCGCATGATAAATTTTCTGAAAATGTTACATTAAGCTAAATGAAAATATCTTTTATTTAACATATTAAAAATATAAAGTATTTATTTGAGGGTGTGTTTAACACGATTGTTTTCTAATCTATGAAATCAACCTTTCCTTTTCACAATTTCCTATAGTATTATTTTTAAAATTTTTTTTTTGAAATTAACATTTTTACATCCTAAAATTTTCATATTGCAATATCAAAATGATCGTACTAAAACCTCGTTAAAAATATGTTACTCCTATATATGTTTGAAAGTAACGCAACAATGAGATTGGGCAGTGTTGAATCGGGTAAGATAGAAATCTCCTTTTTCTTATTGTTTCATTGGAAATTCCGAGAAGGGTTGACAAGTGGTGATGGATTTCTAATTTTTGTGGCGCCTAATTCTTTTACACAGTTCATTGGAAATTCCGAGAAGGGCTGTCAATAGAAAACAGCAAAGCTTTGTTTGAATTGATGTAGACCCACAATGCAGCTGGAAATTAATTACCGCGAAAACATGAGGAATTTACTAGAAGGTTGCTTCGGAATTCAGATGTGTTCTTTTTAAAAACAAATGGCGACAAATTAACAGATTTAAATATTGATGGAAAATATGTAAGAGAAAATGATTAATTTGATAACTTTTTGTTCTTTAGAACAACACTTTTCAATAACCAATTCATTATAGTCCCTCTATTTCCTGATACAACATTTTCTTTCACGGGATGTAAAAGAAACTTAACAGTGATGGTGAGGTAAAAGTTACACTTCGAAAATGAGCTATGAATCTATTCCAAACATTTGAGCCAAAAAAAACATTGTTTCACTAGGTGCATTCTTTTAGTAAGATTTTAGGTAAGGTTGAGATTTTTAAAATCGATTTGAAGTTTATGAGAGGAAAATGTTGATTTTATAGTTTTTTTATTAAGAATAACACAATCTTAATGTGTTTTTATGAGCGGAGAATTTCTTGAAATTAAATTTATAAACTACTACATCGGTTGCTAAAAAACTTGTATGGTTCATTTTCAGCATTTGCTTTATATTTTTATTTCTTCAACATTTTTTAGCATTTAATTTGAATCTTCTATAATATCGAAAAATAAACATACTAAATTTTTAGGGACTAAAGTATTTTTTTTATAAAAGAAAGGGATCACCGAGAAGGGAATCCCAACAGGGTGGTCAGCTCTCATTTTTAAAACCGAAAAGAAAAAAACAGAAATCTACCTAGGCCTGGATTCGCTACTGTCCTAGAAGAACAACGGAGAAGATACCAGGTATAAACCCCGATGGTCCAGTGGGGACAAAGTATTTTGAAACAAATAGTGAAGTAATTGGAGAAATTTTACAATTTTAAATTTCTAAAAAAACGTTATTGTCCAATGACTAGGAGAATGTTATAGGTGGGGATCGATAACAAAGAGAATAATTAGATAATTAATAGCATGATTTAAAAATCATTGTTACACATGTCATTTGGCAAGTGGAAAGAGCCATGGTTGAGGCTAAGGCTGCACGAACGCCGATAATGCATGACAGGTTGTGGCTGCTCTAGCTTTACCGAGCCACAATCACAATGATGTGTTGTATGCGGAGAGCCTAGCTGTTTGGGAACGGTTACTTGGGCGCTTTAGTACTCCCAGACCCATAGTCGAGTCCGATGCACAGTAGGCTGGGTAGTTTCTCACATTCTCCCTCATCTCTCTCTCTCTCTCTCTCTCTCTTGCTCCTACTGGGTCTTCGGGATTTCTACATGATATCTTCCTTGTTGTTCTGTTAGAACCATAACGAATCTAGGCCTAGAAAATTTTCTCTTGTTTTTGCCTTTGGCTTTAAAAAGTGAGATAATCACTTGTCAAGATTCCCACATTGGGGATCCCTTCTTCTATAAATAAAAAAATAAAAAAATCTCCGTTCCGATCTTATTCTCTATCCAGAAAGAGGAACAGAAGCCAACTGTTTTTTTGTTGTTGTAAATTACATTGGCACCCCTGCTTAATTAATTTATGAGGGGTCAGTTCAGGAGAGGAGATGAGAAAAAAAATATCCAGAATTTTTTTGAATTTCAAAAGAAGCCTTGTTGCTAGTGGTGAAATTAGGTTTCAAATTCAATTAATTTACGTGTATACCACTCATACAATTAACTTGCAATAAGGGACAAAATTGACAAATGCATAGTTTGACAGGCTTTCAATCAATTTTGGGATGTGTAATTTCCGAAAATAATTATCATGCTCTACTAGCTGAACTGAGCCGAGACGTTACATTAACAATAATATTGGCTCCGTCTACGTCAACGCCAGTGGCTTCAAACAAAACACAGCGGAGAAGTAAATAAGGTGGCTTGTGGACAAGACAAGAAGTGTGTTGTCCTTACAAGAAATATAAAAATATTCTTTCTCCATTTCTAAAAAAATGGTACATTTCATATGAAAGATTTAAATTATTCCTAAACAATATTCATTAAAAAAATTTTAAAAAAATATATTCAGAAACAATAATGATCTATAACTTACATATCAATTATTTAATTTTATATATTAAAACAATAGAATTATAAATTAAATGTTAAAAAAACGTAAATCTTTTTAGGTATGGGTATAGTAGGTTGGAAGTTGTTGGTATATATGGTAATTATGAAAATATGGCAGTAGTATTTTTTCACACAACAAGAATCGTCTGACGTTAACTTGCCAGACCCTTCCGTGGACAAAGTTATGATTTTAATATACTATTACGCACATATAGGAAGACCAGATATCACATGTTGCTTTCGACTTTAGATTGCGTCCAAGGGAAAAGTTTTTGAGATTAAAAGTTTTAGTTTTGAAGATGGAGATATAATGGAGGGCAAGTTTGAGTTTTTTTATTTTAAAAAAGCACACTAATCTTTTAAAAATCTCTTATTTTATCATTAATTTTTTTCCGAGATAAATATGTCATTAAGTTTTTATTAAAGGGTACACATCTATTAAATAATCAAGGTAAATTCCTCAAATTGACTTGATCAAGTGAAGTTGGACACATTTATCGTTTTTCTAGGAGTAAGGGTAAGTGGTTGGCATCGTATCGCTACGGTTCTCATATTGATGTCAGGATTTCAGTTGAGTTTGAAGGGTGACCTTTTTGGAGGCCAAAGTTAGCGGCTCCTACAACCCCTTCATGTTCTTTAGGCGCATCTTTTGGTGGTGACCTCCATGAGGTTGATAGCGGTGTGGTGGCTTAGCTTAGAGAAACAATGGTAGACCAAGAGAAGGTGAAGCGGACTACAACGAATCAGAGGCATGGAGAGCAGTTGGTGGTTGTGTCGGGGCTTGTAGATAGGGCTATGGTGGAGTGCAGTAGTGGAGAGCTTAGGCAACATGTAGTGAAGAAGTCAGTCCATGGTGACCTTGAAGCAGTAGCGTCGGTTTGCAATGTGATGGAAACGATAGTCTCGGGTAGAGGCCTGCTTAAGGACCATGAAGAGTTTGACGATCGGACGTAGTTGTAGAGAGCATGCAATTTGGCTAGGCATCGGGCAGAGGTCTGTAGATCTGGCAGTAGTGTCGCGGAGGCCTAAGGTGCTCTCAGTAAAGTCGAGTAGGTCTGGTGCTTTGATGGCGAAGAATTAGGTATTTGTTAAGTTGGCGGGTTTAGTCTTGTAGGCTAGATCAATGGTGAATGGAAGGTTCAAAATATTGGCGAGGGTGTTACGTTTAGGTGTGCTATTGAGGTGTTTGGACGCTTTGGTGATGCGGGAGTCTCTAGTGAGTTTGCCTATTGGTGCCCTGGGAACAGAAAGATAATTGATATAAATTAATTTGTGCCCCTAAGGCACTCATTAACATTTCTCTGGAAATCGTGAACACGTTGATTATTCCCAAAAGAAAAATGTAAAGGTTAGGATTCTCCATCAATTTTGCCGCATAGTATGTGCTTCATTTTTCAACTTATTTACATTTGTACCACTTCACTTTTCCCATTTCTATGAAAAATGTATATCTAATTATTCTATAATATAAAATTACAAACAATTAGTCCAATGAAAAGAAAAAAAGAAACGAAAAAAGAGAGATCCATATGTCATATGTTTTGATGCTTTCTTTGAAGTCCGTTTAGGAGTCAACATGTTTTTTTTACAATTCATTCAAATTAATTACAAAACTACTACCGAGGTCATGAAATTGATTCTGGGGATCAAGATATTTCATTAAGAGGATTATGAATTACAAGTACCATGAATCTCTTGTTAAGGGATCACTACTGTTTTACTACGAGATCGGGATCACGACTTTCTTACCATCGGATTATTAAGCTATTACCACCAGATCAAAAATACTCCTCTAGGATCATGAATTAATACATTTGATTATAAAATTCAGGATTATATTATTCTACTCGGATAATGAAATTACAACAATGGATCAATAAATTTCTATTTGGTGAAAGACTTACTTTGTTGAAATCTGTCCTGGAAAGCTTACCCATGTACTACTTTTAAGTGTTCTGTGCCCCTGTTAGTCTTATCCAAACATTTGAGAGTTTGATAAACAACTTTTTTTGGGGTGGGTCAGGGGAAAAAGGGTGATTCAATGGATTAGGGGTCAGGAGCCTGAAGTCAAAAAATTGGGTTTTATTAGGTAAATGGTGGTGGAGGTTTAGATTAGAAAAGAATGCTCTTGGGGTAAAAACTATCAAAAGCATCTATTGTGGAGATGACGGTTTAGAAGGTGTCATCTATGCATCTTTGGGGAGACATTATAAAAATAGGGAAGGAGATGGATGAAGCTGGGTTAAATTTCACTAATTCTTTTTATCGATCAGTCAGGAATGGGGAGGAGTTTAGGATTTGGAGAGATGTGTGGTTTCAAAATAAAAGATTGTCTGAATATTGTCCTAGGTTGTTTGCATTGGAGATAGAGAAAGATTTATCGATCAATCAGGAATGAGGAGTTTAGGATTTGGAGAGATGTGTGGTTTCAAAATAAAAGATTTTCTGAATATTGTCCTAGGTTGTTTGCATTGGAGATGGAGAAAGAGGCGAACATTGTAGACTGTGGAGAGAGGTGTGAAGGGAGTTGGCAGTGGAAATGGAATTAGAGAAGGGAGTTGAGGGGTAGGGAGTTAGGTGAGTTTTCAAAGCTAACGAATTTGTTGCAGGACATAACATTACACCTGGGCAAACTAGACAGCTGGGAGTGGTCCATTGACATTTCATGAATTTTCACGGTGGTCGTCCTCTCTTCCTTGGGGATCAACGCTAGCAAGGTGCCCTTTTCAAAATCCAACCACATGTAACTTACAGCAAGGAGCACAAATGTTGCTATTGAACGTTTTTAATAGCTCCCAAAGGGTTGACAAGCCAATCTACCCAAATAATACAATGATTTGAGATCCATAAGTAAGACAATTTGGATTGATGATAACCACAAGCTAGAGTTGGCTGACTTATCTGAAAAAGCTCCTCATTCCTGTCTCTCCAAATGCCTCATGCATCAATTCTTTTGATAGCATCCCAGGTTTGAAGCTGTGGTTTGGACAGATTTGCAGACAGTTGCTGTAAAAGCCCCATAAGTGTCTGCTGCAAAAAAGGTTCGAGCACCGCACCATGAATAGATGAGTTCCCAACGACTGCTTGAACGAGGACAACAAGTTAAGCAATGGTCCAGAGTTTCCAGCAAGCAAGGGCAGTTTTTACATCCAATAAATTGCAGGTTAACATCACAAAGAGAAAGTTGGAAGCATGAGGGAGGTCGGTCCTGCAAATCTCTCCATACAAAAATGTTTATCTATCCAAACCATAGCTTCAAACCTGGGATGCTATCAAAAGAATTGTTGCATGGGGCATTTGGAGAGACAAGAATGATGAGCTTTTTTAGATAAGTCAGCCAACTCTAGCTCGTGGTTATCATCAATCCAAATTGTCTTACTTACGGATCTCGAATCATTGGAATCACTTCTCTATTATTTGGGTAGATTGGATTGTCAACCCTTTGGGAGCCATTAAAAACGTTCAATAGCAACATTTGTGCTCCTTGCTGTAAGTTACAAACACATTATTTTTTAATATTTTCTCATAATATATTTTAAAACATTTTTAAACTATAATATAAATATACAAAATAATTTTCAGTTATTTTAAATTATTATTTTCAATTACATAATTAATTAAAATATAGAATATTATTTTCCTTCTTATAAAATGACTAATTTGTATTTTAAATTAATATTTTAATATAAAAATATGCATTATCATTTCATGATAATTCTAAATAGTGAATGATAATAGCTAAATTTGAAAAAAAAAATAACCGGTTGGACCGGTGGTCTAAACGGTTAAACCGATCGGACCATGAACCGACGCCCGGACTGTTCTATTTCCGGTCCGGTTTTTAAAACCATGTTTTAACATCCAACCATTTTCTTAAACTTTTTTCTCTTACAAAAGTTTTCTTTATATTAACAAAACTCAAATTTTATTTTCTTAAAATAAAATTCATGAACAACCAAATTATAATGCAATTTTGTTAAATGATCATCTAAATTGGTAAAACCAACAATGTTTATTAGGATTTGATAGATCAAGGGATAAGGTCAAATCCAATCCTTATTCCTTAGTGTACCAAGCAATTTCTAAACTTGACACGTATAAAGGAAATATTTTGAGCTGGCATGGAGGGACATCTTTCTGTACAAGTGGGCATTTAATTGCGTTTAAATCCAAAGAGGAATTAAGGATCAATTTATAGATCACAAACTTTGCCTACTTTTCTATTAAAGTTCACCATCAATATGAATTTTCGATTTTTTCGAATGTCCGGGAACACGTGAATTTCGGGAGGAGCCCCCTCTCTCCACCGACCGAGTGCTCCCCACATTTGCATCGAGCTACCTCACTCGTCTTCTGCCTGGGTGTTTGCTTTCCGGCAATTGGAGGAAGTAAGGAGGGAAGGAGGAGGCATGTTGGGGTGAGGAGTGTTGGGTGGATTGGTTTGAAGGGGTACTGCAGTAGGGAGGGAAACGGACCCGTTTCTCCCCGTGAGAAATCCAAAATTCCACCTAAAATTTTTGGTTCCCTTATAACTTTGAACCCCTATGTGTCTCTATAATATATGGGCATTCCATGGTTTTCTATCTTATTATTGTTAATATAAGACCGTTTCGAAAAGTATTGTTTATTTCAATTGCAGGGATCTTAAGGTTTTATCCTTAAAAGACACCTATCTTGAATAAAGATGATAACTTGTATTATACGTAACCTAGTTTTCACATGGATGAACTATGGTGCCATCATCAACTATCTATAATATATGTATATATAGGTGACGATCCTCTAGACGACAGCGAATTGCAAATACACCATTTTCAAGAAAGTAGATTTGTTAGAGAAACATTTTGTTAGTGAAACTATGAATTTCCCATCATTCCATGTAATGTTAAAACAAATATTTGTTTGAACCACGCGTCCCAATAAACGAAAGCTAATTGTTAGAGAGAATTTTCCATTGAATCCGTCTAGCTAGTGCTATAACATCCGTAATATTTTTCCCTCCGAAATTTGAGGATTTGAATACAAAAGAATACTACTCTATAGTAGTATATTTGTGTCAACCGTACATTTTCATTTTAGGAAACATTTGTGTATTATACTTTTTTAAATTATTTTTCCCAATAAAAAGTTACTTTTATTCATATATCTACCTTATTTTATTCTCATATCAATAATCTCTACGCCAAATTTAATGTATTACATTTGCTAAAATGGATGATAGTATTTTCATTTAATTGAATGGTTTAAGTAGTATGGCTTCTTTCTCGCGCATATTGCTAGGGTTTGCTCTGGATCGCGTCACCGCCGCTTCAGGCTACTGCCAGTCTCGAGCTCATCGAGAGGATGCTATCGTCCATGGCACGATTCTTGTTTTTTTCTTCATGTCTTGATCGGGCCTTGCAGCGCCTCGATCTGTTCGCTCCGCGAGATCACCGTATGTTGTGCTCAGGCTCACGTCGTGACCGAGCCTTTACACCCCGATCTGAGCCCCACAGTGCTGCTAGGCATTTGCACACTCGCATAGAGGCTCTGCATTGCACTGATTTCGGTCCGTTCGGTCCGACGTAAATACCCGCTTGGTGTACGACCGACGGTTAAGGGGCTTGTTTGCTGAGATAACCGGCATGGCTGGCTTTGGGTCTTGGCCAGTTTTCAAAGGGGTAACACCATGGAGGTGGGCGGGTGTACTGAGGGCCAGCCTGTACGACTGGGGTTTATGAATCCATGTCGGTTTTGGCAGGGTGCCAATGCTTTAAGCTTGCTGTTGGTTTGGGATGGTGTGGAGGAGACACTTTGTGAATCAGCGAGGAGGGTCAGTTTGCTGTCTTGGGTGTGGGTCGAAATTGGAAGCATGCTCATTTCAATCAGGCAAGGGACGCGGTAGATACTGGTTCGGTAGGGTCGGGCTGTGGCTCAGGCTGCCAAGAGCACTGAGCGTTCATCTCTCGGGCGTCTCCCCACTCGACCCGTTATTTACTACAATTGACTCGGATGGCATGTTGCTTATTTTCATATTGTTGACACCCGATTTTTGCCCGGACTGCTAAAATCTAGTTTGTAATTGTGATTTTTGGTATTATTTTCGTATTTTTCATTTTTCATGTGCTCTATGTCATTATTTTATGTAATTTTTGTGTATTTTATGTGATTTTTCTCATTTTTCATTATTTTATATACTTCTCGTCATTTTAGGTACTCTTTTTTTTTCACTTTGTTATTTTTTTGTTATTTTATTTTATTTTATTTATTGTTTCACGTGTTTTTGTCAAATTTTATTATTTCATGTGCTTTTCTTATTTTCCTGATTTTTATGTACTTTTATCATTAAAATGTGTTTATTTTATTTTATTAATTAATTATTTAAAAAAAAGCAGAAAAAAGAAGAAAAGAAAACGTTTTTAAAAGAAAAAAAGAGGAGCAGTTTGTTCTTGGAAATCGGCAGCGCATGGGAGGCTGCTACAGGAGGTGCCGCCGGCAGTGAATTTTCATCTCTTTTATCATTGAACAAGTGTTTGATCTTATGGACAATACTAAAGAGTTTGACTATAAATTGTACCATTTTCATCATCAAAGGGGAGGAATTTTGGAAATAAAAAAAACGATCTCAGCCCGTGTTCGTTGCATTCCCGGAGCAAAAATCAACATTTTTCTCCTCCACATCCGCTGCCTCTCATCGCCGACCACCGCTCCTATCGGGACCGCCGCATCACCAGCAACACGCCAACGCCCCTAGCTCCGCCCGACATCGCCGGGAACGCGAGAAAATCGCCGCCGACCCGCCGGACCTCCTCCTCCATTCCCCCGATTTTCTGCGTTTCATCACTCCTATCTATCACCATTAGCTTCGTCTCGACGAGACGAAGCCAACCCACCCTTTCATGCTGCCGGAGATGGCCTGAGCACGGAGAAAACGGCCACGATTTGATCCGACGACGGCAGCCCGTTTCTCTCTAACCAGATCTCCATTCTCCGTGAAACCACCGCCAAGCGTCTCCCATTTCGTCTCCGCACCAAAACGAGCCAGAACCGCCGCCGAATAATCGATTTCATCTTCGCCGCCGTCGGTTCCGCCGTCTGTTTCGCGCGAAGGGAAGAAGGAGTTCCTGCACCAGTTTATATTTTGGGTAAAATCACAACCTTAGTCCCTGTCCCTCTATTTTCTCTCTTTTGTCATTTAAATCCCTTATTTGTCCACAGTTTCATTCAAGCCACTCTTTCAACTTTAAAACTCTACACTTTGAGCACTAGGCCTAAACCTTTTTGTGTTTTAGTTAATATTTTTGGTATTATGACAATCTAAATCATTTTTAATTTTATTTTCAAGATATTTTGAGTTTAATTAGCCATGTAAATTACTAATAATTATTTTCTTTTCTTTTATTTTTAGTGTGATTATTTGTTTTTTTTCTTTATGTCTTAAAATCAAGCAAATTTATGAAAACACCCGTGGTACCAATTTTGGGCGTACGAAAATTAACCATTTTTTGTACGTAACTGACAAACGATTCCAGATCTCTCGTAGACCATTTTCAGGTTTCCAATCGACCTAAGAAAAAGATTGGTGGCGACTCCTGTCAAAAACCACGTCGCTACAGATATATCGCTTATTGGATGAATGTATTGTTAAAGTTGTGGAGCAGGTTCTTTCTCGTTTTTCTGGTAAACACTTATGCAGGGACCATGTAGCTTTTAGCTCTTCGTGAGCTTGTAAGGTGGGGGTTGGATACTTCTGTTTATCTTGAGTATGTTGCACACTGGTGCCTACAATTTCAGTCTTTTTAATGGACTTTTCAGTGGTTAAGTTTGGATTCAGTTCTCAGATTTTATCACGGATTTGTCGAGCGCTTATATGGAGTAGGTGATACTAGCCATCTAATTCCCCCGTCCCATAAAAATTGTGGTGTTTGACTTTACCGTTTCAAGTTGCAGTGATTGATCCAAAATTTTACTATGATAAACAGTGAAAATGTTCTAAATATATATATCTAGAAAATATAAATGGCAAATTATGAAAAACATATGAATCATTTAACTTTACATATCTAAAAATTCATACAAATAAATCATAGATTAAATATTGAAAAACTGATAAAATAAAAGCTGCAATTTTTATGGGACAAATGGAGTATTATTCTTAGGTTATTTGGTTAAGTTAATTTTCTTTCCTGCAATTTTGGTTATTTCCTGTTGCCAGAACATGTTAGTCTAACAGTTTTCTTGCTCACTTTTGCATAAAGCTTTTAGCCTAACTTGTTATGAGGATTTATTTCTCGTTATTTTTGTGCTTCAGTGACAACTGTATCAGTTGAAATCCTCTTTAAAAAAATGGATGATGAAGTATAACATTAATAGCTTAATGAAAAAAAGTATGGAAAAGTTACACTTCTAGACTTCCTTTATCACATGAGTGGCACAACTTTTTCTTTTCACCATTTATTCTACGATTATATTTTTCGATCATTTTGAACTATAATCTTAAAATATTTTTACACAAATATAATTAGAAGTTGCATGCTTTGCACTATAATGGGGGGGGGGGGGGTATGACTCAAACCTGATTCACTTAAGCTATGTGGGCGTGAAACTTTTCATTAATGGCGACAGCTTTAAAGCTAACATGGGCACATGGGTAAAAAATCTATAAGTTAGATAGTACAGTAAAAAACTAGTATTTTGTTGTTGTTGTTGTTGCCAAATTTAGAAGGCTGGAACTGAATTTGACATTCCTAAATCCCCCAGCATGCATGGCAGCTGTATATGATATCACAGGTGTGGCTATTAAAAAGTCAAGAAAAATTTAATAGGGGCATTTAGTCGAACAGTTGGGGGGCTCGCAATCATGAGGCAACATCAGCAGGATGAGGACAGCTGAGCGAGCAACGATTAACCAACCACATTTGCATGCTTTCGTTTTCTATCCTTAATTCCGTTTGTCGAAAAATAAAGGAAAAAAAGGGACAGCTAATTAATTAGGAGAAGTAAATGTTAGTAGGTCTGAGTTTGTTGAACTAAAAAAATCTGATGAGGCTGGCTACCTCTGCTGGCTCTGGCTCTATTGCTGCCGCCATGGTTTTAAAATGATCGTTTGGATCATCGGTTCAACTGGTTACTTTCTTAAAGTTAGCTATCATCATTCATTATATAGAAGTATCATGAAATAATTTAAAAATGCATTAGTCATTTTCTAAAATGGAAAACACTATTATATATTTTAATTTACTAAAGTGAAAATAATGATTTAAAATAACTAAAAATAATTTCTTTTAATATTTATATTATGCTTTACAAATTTTTTAAAAGATATTATGAGATAATATAAAAAGAATTAAGGTATTAAATATTAATTTATAAATAAATGTGGAATAGACTAAAATCAGTAATAACTTTTCTGAAGTTTATGATAAATTTCTTTAAAAAATACAAAATAAAAATGTGAAAAAACAATTTTTCGGTTCATCGGTTCTTCCAGTTTTGACCGGGTTCAACGGTTTTGTCGATTTTGACCAGTTCTTGACCAAGGCCCATCAAAACCGATAACGGATCGATTGATAAACCTGTTCACAAACCTGTTCACGGTCCGACTGACCGATCCGGGTTTTAAAACACCGGCTGCCGGTTTTCTCTTTCTGGTCACGGCTCTTGTTAGTTTTTTTTTTCTTTCTGGAAGACTTGTGTGTATCAGCAACCATACCAAAATCTTTGTCAATTGCGGCTGTTATATAACTTATATTTACGAAAAAAGGGGGATTGAGTCTTCATACATTCAAAGTCAGTAAGTTTGGGTTATAGTTTAAAGTTTTGTCTTGGTTTCATGTGATTTGGTAGTAAGTTTACCAAGACAAAACTCAAATGTGCATGCTTGCTTCCCCATTTTCTTGATACGTTCATTTTTGAAGAATTTTGAACATTTTTTTGGTCCAACAACTTACCCATCTCACTCTCAAAAATAGGGAATGAGGGAAAAAATGGGGAGTCTTCCTCAAATTTGGAGTATTCTCCAAATTGGAGACTTCTCAAAATCTAAATTTTTTAAAATCTTTCTCCTCCATTTTGGCTACTTGTGATTGGTTTAAATATCTCTACTTTCTACTATCCATACTCTCTGTAAATAATTTATTGATTATTATTCAAAGATATAGATATTTTATTCTTGTAATAAATGTCTAGCTCTTCATAATGGGAAAGTTGTTGGAGTTTGAACATTTTTTTTGTGTGTGGAGAATATGACTTTTGTTTCTCCATTTTAGAGAAACTTTTGGGAAGCTGTTGGAGATGACTTAAACTACTCCTGTCAAATGTGTTATGACCTTTGTTTCCACAGACGTGTATTAACTTTTTTTTTTTTTACAAAAATGATTACTTTTTCTAATAGTAATTTGAAACAAATACATTCGAAAGTCAATTATTTGAGGATGGCAGGAGGATTTGAATCTCTTATCTACCTATGAAACGTTGATGCGGTGTTAATACACCAATGTTTAAGTCGTGAACCCCAATTTCCGGTGGAGTCCTCCGCACTCCACGCCCGACGGCATCTCACCCAAAATCTGGCTAGCTGGATCCTGGAGTAGACGTTAGGTCCACGGTTCCATGCATGGTGGATTTTGGTCACGTAGAGGGCAACTGGGGAGGAAAGTAAGTGGATGTCTCATCCTGTTACTCCATCGCAAGTGTAACCCTTTTCTGGTCGAAAGTCATAAAATTGCACTTTGTAATTAGATTAGAGTAGTTAATTCGAACCGCTAAAGAGGAGAGTCGGTAAATTACACTTTTAGGCAGGCATGATAGAGAGTGTTTTGCACCTTAATCCGGTGTCAGCCAATAAAGAAACGTGCTAATCTCGGAAATGAATACTACCAGTTTCGTATAAGGCAGACTTGAGCACAAGAGAGAGATTGCTATACTGAAATAAATAAACTCGTTTGTTGCTCACTTCAACTATCGGGCATGAAAACTAATTAAAGGTTTGGTAAATATACCAAACTTTTACAGATAAATTTACAAGTCCTGATGATCCCGTCTCTTTTCTTTACACGGGCTAACCAATTATCTCAAGACTTCTTCTGTGCTGCTAAAACCACCTACTCCCTCAACCAGCGGATGATCAAAAAGAGAGAAGAAACGAAAAAGAAAGAAAAATCAACGCAATTGCAGACTGTACAGCAAATGTACAACGGCCAAAATGCTTCCACAGCTTTCTGTGGGTTAACATCTCTGTATCCTCTCTAACGGAAGTCGTCTTGCTTCCCATTTGATTCAAACAGTCCCGACGCGGGTACTTTCCCTTGAGGATGGGTTGACGGTGGAGGAGCGGTGAGGGCATATGTTAGTCTAGATGAGGAACTCTCTATAAGCCCAGCAACTCCAGCAGCAGCAGATTGAGCATTCGAGGGAAGGAAAAGATCGTGCTTCTGATCTTTATACGCACTCCAGACCTGTTGGAAAGATAAACACATGTGAGCAGAAAACAATTAAGAGAATACCTGTTTCGATTAACTGCAATGTTTTGGATAATTTTTTAATGCATGAGATCAACTACAATTAAACGTTAAAAGCTACGCATAGATAACTTTGCTAAACGTTACAAATGGTAGAAAAAATTGTTCCCAAACATACACTAAAATGGGTATTGATGTTAAAAAAAAAAATACATCTTGACCGTCACAATAGATAATTCGCCAATAAGTGTTGGCACATAAAGCATTCGCATTGGGAGTCACAGGTGTCCAGAAAGCATAAACAAACATATGTTAGCGGTATGGTGTGTGATAACTTACATTAGATGCACTTAATATGTCACGGACTTTGATACAATGAGCTCCTTCAGTAGCAAATGCATGCAAAACCTGTACAAAGAGCATGAAGAAATTCAACCCAGTTAATGCAAAGTCCAAAAGCAAACAATGCCACTAATTGTGAAAAAAAGATATGATAAATGCGCCTCAAAGAAGGAAGACGGGGCAATGGCAGATCTGAAATTTGCATATAGACAGTTGCAATTAAGATACGGGGAGGCCAACGATTTTTTGTTTGTTATTTAGTGATATAGTTTGATATTCCCTCTATCCCAGGAAACTTGACACTTTTTCCCTTTAAGATTATCTCAGGAAAACTGATACACTTTTTAAATCTTCATACATTTAAAGTATCATCTTTGTTGGGATGAAGGGAGTATATGAAGTTTAAAAAACTGATACTCCCTCCATCCCAAATGGGTTGTCAGTTTTAGTTTTTTCGTATAGATTAAGATTGTCTTTGGTCATTAACTTATTTGACATAAACTTCCATCATTACCCCTTTCCAAATCCATTCTAACTCCTCCCAACCCACTCCCTAGACTCTTTGAGTGAGTGCATTTGCAAGGGTAAATGTGAACTAAAATAAAACAAGTGGAAAAATGTCATTTCATTTGGAACAAAAATATTTTGATGTTGTGACAACACACTTGAGATGATGAGAGTATTAAGGGTGAGCTTTTCTACAAGATAGAGAAAACATAGATTGGTACTCTTGCCCACCTCAATCGCAAGAACTCTCCCTATGGATGCTTCTGATTCATTCCACTTCATTTGTGCACAAAGTCCACTCCTCCCACCAGCTCTCCAATCTAGGAGTCCAAGAAGCACTTCAACCAGGCCGACCCTGTATTGATTGAGGTGACACGTAAAGTGAGATATGCCTTGAAAGGAGGAGATAACTTCAAGAAAAGTAGCATGAATTTAATATATAAAAAAAAGTAGCATGAATTTCATGAACTTACCCTATATATAAAATCGTGATATCTGAATAATTATGTCCTAATGTACTCAAAACTAGTGATCAATAAAGTAGAAAATTTTCCAAAGTAATCATTTGAACATCTCAGAATTAGAGGCATATATCACACAAAATTCACACCTATAAAGAGAATCAGCCAGAAACCTAACCCTCATGCCAATGATATTTCTTGTCTATCATGAGGTAAACAATTAAAATGATGTAATTTAAGAGATGCGTAACACCTGAAAAAGGAATATCTTTTTCAATATTTCACAAGTATGCTGCTTTATAAAACCCAATATTACAGCCTGACATAACATAATGTTGCTGGTACGTTTTTTTACCAATGATGACAAATGAACAAGTTAAAAGGTACTTATTCTACTCACATACTATTGCATGTAGAGCTCATGAAATCACTTACTTCAGTCCTTGTCCGACGAGGGCGTCTCTAGCTCTATTGCCAGCACCCACAAGTCGTTTTAATGTCTCAAGAGCTAATATACTTCCACCCTGCCATCCTATCGCTTTCATCAGAAGAGGAACAACCTGAAAACATACATATACCAGAGCAATGAGGAAATATAGGACAGGGAGCAACCATCCACAACATTAAACAGACAGGTGAATAGACAAACACATACTTGTGGCGTTCCAACACTAGTTGCGGCCATAGCTTCAGCACATATAGTACTAGATGCAAGCTGATGTAAGACACGCAAACAACTTAAGCGCACACGTTCCTGTGGAGTTTGTGTAGGCTGGGCTGATCCATCATCGGATTCATACGCTCCATTAACAGCAAAATTTGCATTTTTCACCTCCTCTGATGACATTGCTTCTCTTCTTCCCTCGTATGCAACAGCAGCCACAAGTTTTGGCACGTACCCAAGATAACCAACATGGTCTGCAAGTGTTGGGTGTACTCGTAATAATGAAACTAAAGCCGCAGAAAGAAGCAAAGGAAGCTCTGGGTCAATAGTTTCTGATTCATAATGTGTTGCGGCAATAGAAGACAAATACTGATCTAGCAGTCCTTCCAAGAACCTTTTTGGGTTCCGAAGAGGGAACTTGGGATCTTTTAGGAACAGTCGCACATAAATTCCTCCAACCTGCAAGAATATGGACTATAAGGCTCCTAAAAAATGCAGAATAAAACCTGGGATTGCACAAATTAATACCTGTGGCTCATCTCTCATTTCCTGTTGCCCAGAAGCCTGCTCCGGTACATCCCAGTCAACAACTTTGCCTTTCATCTGTTCACGATACAGGTCTGAAGCCATTGTTGCTATTTGTGCAGACAAAGAAGCAGCCATAGCCGGCGTCCATACAAGTTCTGGCGTTTCTGTGGTCTGTTCAAGGGCATAAACAACAGACTCACCAGGTCCATCTCGAATCACAGATACTAGGCCATCAGGAAGGAACCTTGCTAGCGTTATGGCAACTCTAGGCCCATGCATTGGCTGTGAAACAAGCTTTCCAAGTAAAGAAGCTGCAGCTGCCCTTTGCAGCAATGGTATTTCTTCTGCACATATGTATTTTTAGAATCAATAAAATCTCAAGAAATAGCAAAACTACAGGCAGTATGGTGATGTTCATACGTTGCGAAGGCAGCAAAAGTTCAAGTATGTAGACCACTCCACCATGCTTAGCAGCAGACCAAGCAAGTTCTGGTGTACCAGCCAGTGCATAAAGAACATGGAGTATGCCTTCACGACAAGCTGGAGCAGAGTGGAGCATTTGCAACAGAAGAAGCAGACTAGATCCATCTGCAACCATAGCCTCCAAGCAGGGAGCACATGTAGTCAAGAGAGACAAGACGCTCAAGCAAAGTTGAGGTATGTTTGTCTCAGATGCAGCAGGTACAGAAAAGCATTCAAAGAGTGGCAATAGCTTCTCTTTCGTTGAAAAAATAGATGCTAAACTAGGATTGCTTGTCAATAGGTTCTGCGGTAAAGGAGAATCTCTGTTAGATATATCAAAACTATCACAACTAACAACTGCATGCTGAGAACCGACTTACTTTAAGTGAGGTAAGTCCAAGCCGAAGATTTATTATCAATAGGTCGTCTTCCTTCTCAACAACGTTTTCTTCAGACTCAGCCAAAGAATCATCAGGAACTTGCTCTTCGGTTGCAGACGTAACTGCAACACTAGTTCCAGTCTCAGATGTCTCTGGAGACATCTGAGAAGTTGAGTCTGTGGAAAGTTGGTTGTGAGCCAAACACGCAATGAACTTAACTAAAGCTGTACAGAACTCCTCTGGTTCACTGATCTCAAAGTCTGGTTGGTCATTATAAACCCTCAGGTAAACATTCCCAACAAATAATTCCTTCGAAAGTGCATCATACGTAAAAATATGTGAATCTTGAAGGTCATAGGAACCATCAGGACCCTGACAACCACGCTGTTGATCTACAAATTTCAACAATTCCGCTCGGGTGGTGGAGTTCCATATAATCTACAAGTATTGGTTTCCATAGAAATAAAGAATAATTAGGATATGGAACAGTAACGTGTGAGAAGATGAAGAACGTCATTTACCTCCGGTGACTCCAAGTTTGTGTTTAATTTGGAAAGTAAATCTTTTGGGACTTGATCTTTCAACATACTGGCAAGTTTGGGAGTTAGGAGTGCTCTCATGGTATCGGCCGCTGGTGCATTATAGGGTGTTAAACTATCAGTACATATCCCAGTAAGTCTAGAGAGGGCCTGGGTTGCACGTATTGCATGCATGTTCTTAGCGATTTGGACGCTAGCCCCTACACCATGTAATTCTCCACCTTCCGTTTCCTCTGCGGTGGAGTCATACTGAAGCAATAAAGGCAGTAGGTACCTAAACAAACATCATAAAGACAATCAGTTTCATTAAAAAAACTGCAACCTTCAGCTTATTCTTCTTGTTTTCTGTGAAGATAGGTGCCACGAGCCCTATTATTCTGCACACATGCTTACATCCAGACAGGTGGTAAATCACAGACCATGACCCTTATTGTTCTTCCATGCATCATGTATGAGGGAATCAAGTTGCAAACCCAGATCAGGTCGACCTTGGACGACCCATAGTTTGCATTCTTATTAAATAATGAAGATACTCTTTAATGAGAAAAGGGAGTTAAAGAAGACATGAAGCAGCTAAGTTTACCAATAAACAAAGATGACCAGCAATTGACAGGTAACATAAATGTCAGGAAATCCACCTTTCCAGTTCTATCTTTTGGGGAAATATCTGTATATAGTAACTAAGAATAAAATTGTCAGAGTAATCAGTTTACCATAAAACGCCTGCTTTTAACAATGCATCTTGCAAATCGGAGGAAACAGAAACATGTGCAATTGTCTGAAGAGCAGCATCAACAGCCGCAGGTACAAGATCAAGTTCAGTGCAGTGAACAATATCCTCCACCAGAACTGATAACTCAAGCATCTCACACCTTGCACTTTCAAATTGACTCAAGACAGAAAAGGTTCGCATCACATTTGTAACAATGACTGCAGCTGGCTCATTTGCAGAAGTGGTAGGTTGAACTACACACATGCACCTAGAAAGCAGTGTTGCCAGAAGCTGTATTCCGCCATCTCGTACAAGCTCTTCACCATTTAAAGAGGAAGAAGCACACCTAGACCCCAACAGATGTTATTCATAACTCCAGATTAATCTCAAGAAAAAAAGGACAAATGAAGGAGCAGAGAATTTACGTCAGCCACATAAGTTCGGATGCAGCAACAAGCAATGGCGCTCTTTCTGAAGAAAGAAAGTTATTATCATCCTTGTCAACAGTAACTGCATTTAGCAACATGGGATAGCCAGCATACTTAAATGGCTCCAAGACACCGCCGTAGCGTCTGTATAGGATGCATTGTCCTTTCAAAAGAAGTAACAGCCTCCATGGTTGAGGACCTTGCAGGCCTTGCATTGTGGCCTGTGATAATTGTATAAACAACAAACAAAGACCCTTGAAAAATGAGAAAAAATGAACTAAAGCAAGTCAACCAATATAAATATCTGAAGACAGCACCAACCTGAAGTCTTTCATAAGCTTTTTGTACAGCAAGAAATTTTTCTCGTCCCTCAGGATTTTTGTCAGGATGGTATTTCATAGCGAGTTTCCTATACTGCCGCTTAAGCTTTTCTTCATCAATGTTCTCTATCTGCCTTGATATCGTTGACATCTCCTCGGGAAGATCATGAGACTGCTTATTAGCATCACTAGATGATACATCCTCCAATTTTATTTCTAATATTCTGCAGGCTTCTTCCTCCGATAGATCCATCGGTTTTCGTGTCACCTCTTCACGCCACATTACCAATAATGACTGTAGAAACTCAACATGCTCAACAATTGGCCAGTTCGGGAACCGTATTTCATCACATAAGTTTCGGAGGTAATATCGGTGACACCACATTTCATCTCTAAGATCTGGATAAGTCACTGGTGGCATGGGAGCATACTCATACAAAGAATGACAGTGCTGAGACAACTTCTGGGGGAAATCACCAAGATGTTGCAAAACCTACCAGGAAGAGGCAAACAGTTGAACACATGGTGGTCATGAAAAAGTATGAACCTAGAAACTTGAAATAAACTAATGAAGCGCATCTCAACCTGGCATATCAAATTTTCAGCTCGCATTTTATGCGTCCAGATGATTTCTGGAGTGTCAGAGTCGGAAACCATTGCAGCAGCAAATGCAGATGGACCACTACGCTCCAATACATAAAGCAAAGACGCAGGCAGAAGCCCACCCAGCACACTACGCTTCGCTAATGGCAGTGAGGAAGAGACTGCAGCCTCTTCTCCACCATGGAAAGCTTGGTGCACATGAGTCGAAGAGAACAGTTGTGCTATTGAAAGAAGATTTGAACCAGGGTATGCTAGGGCAAAATAAAATGCACCTGTGCTGTATAGTCGCATCATGGCCTTCGGGTTTCGGGTAACAACAGCTTTCAGCAATGCGGCAGCTGCCTCTACGATACTTGGTTCTCCAGAAAGAATGGCCTTTTGATTTCCAGGTAAAAAAACAAAATTAACAACGAAAAACTGAATTTCAGCTCTTTAATACTCCGTATATGATATATCTCCAAACAAATAATTACCAAGAAACTCTTCTTTAAAATGGCTTTCTAAGACAGTTTATGGCACCAGAATACTACCTGAGCAATATGAGGAAGACATCGAGGACTTGACAAAATCCGCTTTACCCTGGGGGTTGGGGTTACAATTTCTCCAGCATCATCTAAATCTGAATGGGCAGAAACCATGCTTTGCAATATAGACAATGCTGCTTCACCAACCTACGCAAAACCAACATTTAATTACCAAATTAGAACAGAATATCATCCCTATAACACAAGCTATAATACTTACAGTAAAACTTCAAAATGTTACTCCCTCCATCACCCAAAAATTGCTCCATTTGACTTTTGTACACGTGTTTGACTTAAATAATTGCCAGTAAGAATTTGTTACAAAAATTAAAAAATAAACAAATTTAAAAACTACAAACATCCCTCTATCATTTGCATACAAATTATATGACCTTTATATCGAAATGTTGAAGAAATAAAATCATTTATTAATACTGAAAATGAAACAGGACGAAAATGAAACAGGACACTTTAGAGACAGAGGGAGTATTTAATGTTCCTGAATAAATCATTATGAGCATGTAAGAGGTTAAAACTAAGAGATGCAATAACAAAACTATAAGCAAGCTTTTTAGACAAACTGTCCAATAAGGCAAATCACTAGGCAAAACAGAGCTTAGACAAGCCACTTACTGCAGCATGTCAACAGATTCCTACTAAGAATACCTGAGTTGATGTGAGCACAGGGACCCGGATAGCTAGAGCCCATCGAAGTTCACGAATATCACGTAGCCTCTTCCAGTCAACCATCCCTGAAGCCCACAACCTTGTTGTCCAATCAATATCTTTCTTTGACCACAACCTTCTGATGACATCTTTCTCTATTGGTCCAACTTGTGCTCCATCCTTATCTATGTACAACCATTCCTTGAGAGGCTCCATGAAAGCAGTCGCAGCTATCATGTTTGATTGCAAAGGGATAGCAGTTCTCTCTGAAGCTTCATGCACCACTGTCAGTAAATCGACAGCTAAAACACATCCCCCAACCAAAACACAGGCTTCCACATTGGCTAGAACCTTCATCAGAACCTAAAAAGTGCAACAAGAAAATAGAAGTTATATTTTAATAATACAATTGTAGAGAAAATTCTTTGTTTTTAATTTAACCGGATTCAAAATCATCTGTTTTGTTTCAAATTAGATATCCCAATCTCATAGTCACAAAAAAGAAAGATCAGCTCTTCAGTATAGGGACTTTCATGATACAAAATCAAGAACTTAAAATCTCCATCACATGAAACATATGGCTCACACTGATTGGATTAAAACCATGTCACTCACTCTCTCTCTCTCTCTCTCTCCAACTACACAATAAACATGAACTTGATCAAAGGAAGCAAACAATCATTACTTGTACCATACTATACCACTCCATTATTTACTAAAGTTGTAGAGTTTGTAGGGCAATTGCTTCATCCTGATTTTTCGTAAGGTTCACACCCCTATAGTACTCCTATGATCTTTGCACTATATACTGTTCTCCTGAAGATTCATTCCTGAGTTTCCGTGAGGGTTCACACCCCCGTAGTGCTCCTATGGTCATTGTACTATATTCTGTTCTCCTGATGATGAATCATCTGTAAAAGAATAATTCTTGCTCTAAAGGATAAAATCATAGATGAACATCTCACAGCAGAAAAAGATGGAATGAAGACTATTAACAAAAAGTTAATGCAGTGCAAAAAGTGCCATGAAGCAACAGCGAAATTCATGCAAACGGACAACCAGGGAAGTATTAGATGTTCTAAAAATTGACAGCAAGCAACTTACCTTCAAAAGAAGTAGGAGACGATGCCTCAAAGCTCTGTCATCTGTCCTATCCAAGAGAACCGTAATGTGGGCAGCTCCTTCAAAAGTGCCAATTGTATTGTAATGCTGTTCATAGACTATTGCCATAGCCCTGGCACAAAGTTCCCTAACTGATGATCCTCCTCCTCCTCCAAATCCATCTAATCTTCCCAAGTCACACCAATCATCAGATGAACCCATTTCATCTGGGACTGCACCATCAACAGTAAGTCCTATATCAGCATCACATAAGAACCGGTGATACAGTGCTCTAAAGAAAGCAACTGGATCACGCAAAGGAAAATCTTGTGCCCTGCCATTGCTTCCACTTTCAAGCAGTAGACGCAGATAATATTGGCCAACACAAACTTCTTTGGATAAACTAGGATAACCAACTGAAAACTCTGAGTAATTCCAAGAGATCTGTGGAATGCTGTCTTGACTAGCAATGCTCTCCACAGCGGAACCTCCAGAAACAATGTCTTCAGTACGCTCCTTCTCAACATCTAATTTATGAACCTCAGCCTTCAAAGCTTCCCTCAATTCTTGCCGTGTTCGTTCATTCCAGATTAAATCTGCACGGTTGTGGTCAAGGCCAAAAGCACGCCAGAACTCAGGCCAATTTAGAAGTAGCCGACCGGAACCAACAGGAGTATTCTCCACCACCACCTGAGCTGGTGCAGGAAGACCAGTACTTTGTGCATCACCAGTGCTGGACGCGGAATCATTTAATTTTGTGGTCAAGGTACTTATGCTTGCAGATGGAACATAAGCTGGAGCAGCCATGACAGAATGACCATTTTGTGAGACCCCTGTAGAGTATGAATCTGCAGCCACATTTTCAGCAGCATGAAGAGCAGAGTGGACCAGATCATGCCGGGAATTAGGGTCTGTTGCAGATCTCTGATAGTTGTCCAAAACTCTCTGCACGCTAGTGCTTGTTATCTTCCCTGCCTCTGCAACATCAGATCTGCCATCAACGGGGATGGGATGATCATGTGACACAACTCCTCTCCCGGTGCGACCTCTTCTCTGCTGCAATAAACGCTTCTGTCTTCTACTGGTCAGTGATCCTTCTTGTATTGCATCCTCAGGTTCTCCATCATATCGTGTGTGTAAATAAGCAACAAGTCCAGGTGGCAAAACTCTAGACAACAAGTTTAAAGCAGGTTGATAGGAATCTGCCCAGAGAGCAACAAGCTGTCGACTAACCTCGCGCCGCTCTCCAGCAGGAAGGAAAAATGCATTCAACAAGTGCCTCAACAAAGCACCATCACGCAGAGCAGCATCACGCATAGATTCTGCAGCTATTGCATCTTCTTCTGCAATAGTACGCATAATTAAAGCTACTGTTTCCCTGACGCTCTCAGCAGGATGCCCAAACAGAGCAAACAAACGACGTCGTAACCCGGCTACTTGTCGCAAAAGCTCAACAAAAACTGTATACTGTGTAGTTTCACCATGTGGATCACATATCATGGCCTCAAGAACCTCCACAACCGCCATGGACAATAAAGGAGAAACTGACATAGGTTTTAATCGGTTAACTAGAATAATAGCAGTACCATGATTTGCAAAAAACACAGACTTTGTGTGCATTATTGTGGCATGTAGCTCCCCTTTGGAATCCATAATTAAAGTTGTGTCCCCAGGACCACCACCAATCAGAGATGCCACAAGCCCTGCAGATTCAGCTGCTACACCCTCAGAGCCATTTCTGAGTAAGCCCATAATTCTTCCAACAGCCGCTGGGAAAGACATGACATGTGAAGCTGCATTTCTAGAAGTCAATAATCTATGCAAGCATGCAATGAAACCCATCACAGTTGCAGCTGCTTTAGGAGAAGGTGAAGGCAGAGGAGGCGATTCTGGAGGAAGATTTGGAGTGGCAGGAAGCATCGTGATCAAGGCCATCAAAGTCACCTCAGGTACCTCCATGTTAGGAGGCACTCCACTATATGGAATACAAGCATTGAACTCCCTTATCCTACGCCATAGCTTAGCTCTTGAACCAGGGATGGAACCACCTTCAGCAACAGCATCCTTGGCCGCAGCAGCCAAGTGTTTCAAATGCATGGATGCAATTTCCATATCAGGAATAAGACTTTGTTTTCCATACAGTAATTGTACTCTCCCACAAGGCGGATCAATGCGATGACCAGGCATTGTCAGCCTTGGTAATAAGGGGATTGGGCACTGACACTGCAATTAGGGGAGGAAGCATTAATATAAGAACAAAAGAGAAACGGATTGTCAGACTATTAACATTTCAGTGTGGGCATGTCTACCTACTTCGGTTTGCAATACATCTCGAACTGCTGCAAGTAAACTATCCCTTGAGGTGCTTGCGTAAACCTATATTTCACACCAGTACATTAGTTACTGGAAATATCAAAAATTAAGATTTATAGCTAAAAAAATATGAGCTCTCACATGCATAGGGCATCCATCATTGAATTCAATAGCAAACATCTGGGGCTCCTCCGAAAATCTAACAAGACAGCTTACTGATGACAAAGGGCGAACAATAATAGCCTGCAAACATCTAACAAAGATTCTCAGAATTTAATGCCAAAAATGATTCTAAGAACAAGCAACTAATAAAAACCACATATAGAGAAAATGAGAGAAAATCAAAACACAAAGATAACATCGCAGCATATGAAATAAACCTATATACTGTACATGACACAACTTAAATACAACCATACTAATTATAGATGTGCTTTGTCTTGAAAGATTTCTTTTTAGTAAAATCACAAGGAGAAAATGAATTGTCTAAAGCAATAATTAGATAGAAACATTACACATAAATGTGCGTCTAATCATGAACATAAACCAGAGTATTCTCATTTTGGACTATGGTACAATCATGTTGGTCGGATGTTGTTTCTCTATTGACAAAGAGATGTCAGCTGATAGAAAGCTGAATATCGCTTTTATAGTATTTTTATTTAACTTAAATAAAAATTCTAATCTCATAAAATTCTTACTAGCAGTTCTTTGCCATGTTACACTTACTCTCATCCAGATTTGGCCATCTTGTTCGACTTCCATAACCCTACTCTACTTTGGTCATACTTACAGTCCATATACCCACCCTTAGATCTACTTGACTAAGACCTAAGATTTTAAGACATTTGACCCTATTTTCTGCCTTGACTGACGTGTAAATCTATTCAAATCTTGGTCATACTTACAGTCCATATACTCAACCTTAGATCTACTCAACTAAAAACTTAGATATTTAGGCATTACCTAAACTTGCTTCTTGGCTGGACAGTGAAAGTATTCCTCTTGCGTTATATTATAGTTTATGTTGTAATGATATGTGCTAATGATCAAACATAATAGGTGCTTCCCGTCTTGGCTTATTTACCAGGACAAATTAGGTTCTCATGTAGTAAGCAGTAAGCGTATTCTCTTGTAAGGAATGTTAACTTTCATTGAACTATTGGTTTTCTAAACATATATCCTGTGTTTTTCAGTTTTGGGGGTGTGGAAGCTAAGAAATTTGCATAGATATACACTTCCGACCCTATTTCCTGCCTTAACTGAAGTGTATATCTATGCAAATTTCTTAGCTTACACAACCCTAAAACTCAAAAACACAGACATGCATCTAGAAAACCCAATAGTTCCTATGAAAGTTAACATCCTTACTTGAGAATACGCTTACTGCTTACTACATGAGAACCTAAATTGTCTGGTAAATAAGCAAAGACGGGAATCACCTATCATGTTTGATCAGCTAGCAGATAACATTGCAGCATAAACTATGATATAACCCAAGAGGATACCTACACTGTTCTAGTATTTATTAGCCAAAAAACAAGTTTAAGTAATGCATTATCATAGAATTTAACAATGAAATGGGTTTACCAAGGAAAGCACCAGCTGGTACTGCACATGTACACAGAATACTGAAAACTCAAAAACACAGATATGCGTCTAGAAAACCCAATAGTTCCTATGAAAGTTAACATTCCATACACAAGATTACGCTTACCGCTTACTACATGAGAACCTAAATTGTCTGGTAAATAAGCAAAGACGGGAATCAACTATCATGTTTGACCAGCTAGCACATATCATTGCAGCATAAGCTGTGATTCAACCCAAGAGGATACCTTTACTGTTCTAGTATTTAATAGCCAAGAAGCAAGTTTAAGTAATGCATTATCATAGAATTTAACAATGACCACTTATATGCCCTTTCTATAAGAACATAATGAAATGGGTTTACCAAGGAAAGCACCAGCTGGTACTGCACACGTACACAGAATACAGAAAACAAAATGCAGTCTCGAAAATCTCAGAAATTATGCTTCACAACAAATAAAAACCGAAGAGGTTCAAAACCTAAAAGAAACGAACCACCACTTGTTATAATGGCTCACTTTCATGCCCATTGAATGTTTACCTATTTCACAACTCAAAATGTAAGAAAAATTGCTTCATAACTCAATATGTTGATACACTCAATCCAAGGAACCCTAAAGTTGTTTTCCAATTAACGCAACGATGACTCAAAAGAATCCAAAAGTTCTCAGTTTGAAAATGCATGTATATGGACACAGTTGTGACACTACACACATCCACATTGATTGCTTAACCGCATTTCGCAGCTTAGCTAACAAGTGATAGGCCATAAGCGTGTTCTCATGAGAAAAGAAACATTGGTACGAGAAAAAAGAATAAAAACAATCAAGATAATAGCTAAATTTCTAATAGGTGGCTAGACTTACTTCATAGTTATAAAGTCGCCTTTCAACAAGAGAAGCTTTTGTTAGAATGAGCTGTCGAGATACAGCATCACCATGCTCTCCAAGTCCTCCTCTTGGCCCAAGACTGAAACTCAACCCTGGAACAGTCATGGTTCCATGAGCAGCAGATCGCATCCGTGTGACAGACCACCCTCCACAAGGTGTTTCATTGGCCCCAACAGCTTCTTTGGCTGTGTTTTACATATTTAAAAAACACTAATGACTGAAATGAAGAGAATTACGGGTGTTTTAAGAAGGAAATCAGTACAGAAGACATTGTGTTCAAAGAGAAGCTACCTCTTTGTTTTATATACTCTGCTACACTGAGAGATTGAGAACTGTCTACAGAGAGAAACAATCCGACTGTTGATTTTGCTGTTTTAGTCTGCATAAGTATTTTCAAGGTAATTATCGACAAGAATACGGAAGAAAACAGAAGTGTGCAGCGAAATAAACATTCAAGCATAATGAATGAGAACAAGATGCAACTAGACACCAAAAATAATCTCAAGATTCCACAAGAATATGAATACCAAATTAGAGACGATAGCAGAATTCGTGGTCCCTGAAGCCGCTTGAAAAGCTTTAGACTTTCTTCCATATAATGGACAAAGAACAAAACCTCCGTAATCAGCATTTTTCTTTCCAAACGCATCAGACAGAAGAACGATTGCTGGGGAAGCCATGTCTCTGAAATCCAAACACCAGCGGGTGTCTCCTGATTTTAAATCTAGCAGTTCCACTCCAACATAAGTAACCCTCAATTTCTGTGAAAAAACAACTAACTCTCAATTGTTTGAACTCGCAACATCCAATACGAACTCTATTATGTATGTTTGGCACAAAATCACTATAAACTTACAAATGAGGCCCACTCTGAGCTCCTTCCCCTTAGATGAAGCACGGGGAACTCGGCAATGGCGGCGAGCCTGTTCCACCTTATCCGATGCAACTCTGTCAATATACTCGCCCGATACCTCGATGAGAACTTTATCTGCTTATACTTTCCCTTACCATCGGTTCTAACGCTCAAGTTGAACTCGTTCGAGGTCTCGTCCCTGCCAGCGATCGGTGAAGCGGTCTCGAAGTCGGTGTCGAGGTCGTATGAGTTGGTGACGGAGAGGGTGGAGGGGTCGAGGGTGATGATGGCGACGGTGGAGATGCAAAGAATGCGCTTGTAACGGCCGCGCCAAGAGTGCTTGACGACTAAGTAACGGGCGATGTATTCGGGCTCCTCCTGTGGCGGAGGGGCGGAGGATTCCATGGGGCGAGGATCGCGTCGAGTCACCGGGTGGTCGAGATAGTGGAGGGTGTGGAGCGGAGGGGCATTGTTATGGCGGAGGAAGTAAAAGAGTCCCACTCGCGGCGCGGCGGTACGGTGAGACTGAGACTGATTAGCCCCCAGCTTCAAGATTGAATTGCAGAATCACCACTCTGGGTGAGGTTTAATGGCCTATAGAACCCTAGATTCTTCCGGCATCTGAATTGGATCGCAAGGATCAGAATTTCGGATTGGAGCTCCGATTGTTGTGAAGGCTAATTGTATTTCTAGGTATAATTTCCGCTTAAAAGAACTGAATTGAGAAGAGAAGAGGAGATAAGAGAATAACGATTTGAGGGTTGAACCAGAGAATTAGAAAGTCGACAGCTCGGAGAAGAAGAAGAAGAAGAAGAGCTGCTGTTAGAGTTGGCTGTGCTTTGCTGTTTGGTTTGGGCGAGTTGATCGAATTGTAGGGAGTATTTCAGTTGCGTGAGTGAGTCACGACTCGCGAGTTGCTTATTTGAGTTTCTCCCTGGACTCCTCTAACTCGGTGAACGATCGGTGATCGTGCAAGTAACAGCCCTTCTCTGGTAGTCTGTCTGGCCTGGCCTTGGCTGTGCTTTCCTTTGCCTTTTTTTATTACTTGTTAATTTTCCATTCAAATTGCACACAAATTTAAGATTAGCCAAATTAACAGATAATGTCCTAAATTATGATGAATTAAACTCAAATGATCCTTAAGAGAGAAACGAACCGCGTTGCTCCGAAACCTCTGCTAGGGTTTCGTGAATGTTTTTTGTTGCCGCTGTGCTCTTTCACGTCCTTTGTTGCCTCCGCCTTTGCTTCCACTTGCCTCCACCGTCAAACAACCTTGCTTCGTCAACCAACCGTCGTCTCTGGCTTCTCCATGCCGATCATCGCCTCTTCAGCGTCGATTGGTTGATTTAGGCCATTCGCGTCGCTGATGGGAAGCTTCAATCTCTCTCACAGGGTTTGCCCAGCTTTTGTGAATCGCAAGGCTGCCTGGCTCTTCGCCGGCACCGTCGCTAGCGCTCCTCGGGAGACCTTCGTGCACCGACTTCCGTCTCCGGCACGGCTCGCATTCGCTGGTTACCTGCTCACTTTTGTGTTCTCTCCTCCGAGCAGAGTGATGTCCTTCATCCGGAGCCGGTCATGGCCTCTATCGAAGTCCGGTGGAGGCTTCTCTCTCTCGATTGTCTGATTACGCTTTTGACTCACCTATTGGTTTGATTGGGGTGAGGCCTGGACCCTGCTCTATTGTTCTTCACTAGCGGCTCTTGTTTGGCTGCGGATTGAATGGTGACCCTCGCCTAGGCTAGAATTTGGGTGGAATTTGGGTGGTGTTCCAGAGAGCCAATTGGTTTTGGATGGAATCTTGGTTTTTTGTGTTGATAAGGCGGATTTTGTTAGTCTGTTGGATTGGTTTTTTTGGTGTAGGATGGGAACAAATGAAAGTTGGTTCATTGGAGGACGAGGGTCGAGCAATTGCTCACCCTACCTGGGGCACTCAGTTTTATGTATTGGCTTGGACTAGCTTTTTTGATGCTGCAGACAGAAGACCGTATGAAGCCGCTTGGCTAGGTGGTAGGAGTTCAAAATCCGTTCTTCAGTTGCTTCTCAACATCAAATTACGACTTATATTCGATTTTACAATGCTGTGTTGGTTCTCTACTAGGTGTTCTTTAATTTTCTATTATAATATGCACTCTGGTTTACTTTATTGCTTTTTAGTTGGTTTGCAGTCTAGCTGCAACCCTGCTCGCTTTTGGCTTTTGGCTAGAGCATTTGGACTCATCTTTAAGGGCTTTGTCCTTCCGATTTTGTTGGTTGATTTTGAATGAATGTCATTCCCTTAAAAAAATATAAAAACTAAAATGATCCTTAACTATAACTCGGTGTTACTTACATATGGGATATTTTGAATGATACTTATTTTGTTAGCTGAGTCATGTCAGGTGAGAATCAAAATAAGAATTATCCAAAAAAATTAAAATAAGTATGAAAACGTCACTTCATCCATTCCTTTTTTACCTTTTCCATTTTTCATTATGAAAAAATTGCAAAAAAAATTGTTATGTTTTATTTTAAATACCTCATTTACCATAACATCTTTAATTTTCTATCATCAATTTAGCATAACTTCCAATAAAATTTGTGATAGTCTATTTCCTTTACGGCGCGAGCTCTTAGATGCTTGGAGGAGTGGTGCGATTTTGGAGACAACGATCGTTTGTTATAGAGCGATTTGCAAAGAGTGAAACAGAATACTGAGGAGCAGAGAGAGGAATGAGGGTATACCTTTTCCAAGTCGTCTTTTTATTGGCGGTCTCGAGGTTGTGGATGCCCCATGACTTGAGATAGTAGAGTGGTTGCCCATGTTTCCGACTAATGGGGAAGGTGGAGTAGTGGCGAACGTGAGGTTTACACGCATCGTGGTGATTAACCGCCACCAGCTGCCCTACTTTAATCGAGGTTAGGTCATGTGGGCGATCCAGCTTCGCGGAGGCGAAGGCATGGTCTCGCCTGTTGTTGCGAGCCTTCCATGCAAGGGAGTGGCCTCGCATCCTACGATGTGCCCTGAGAGAGTTGTGAAGGCGCTAGGCCCCGCGGAGGTATATGACCATGTAGACGTTGCGGAGGCTTAGGCCTCACGGAGAGGTGTGTTCTCGTAGATGCCACGGAGGCTTAGGCCTCACGGAGAGGTGTGGTCCTGTAGATGCCGCAAAGACTTAGGCCTCGAGGAGAGGTGTGGTCCCGTAGATGCGTGCACAGGCGTGCCCTGTACGCTGGTCAGTGGCGGATGCGAGGGCGATGTTGCTTGGGAAGTGTACAATTTACTCTCTCTTTCATCAGTTTTACACAATCATCAATAACATGTCAAGTTCGTCTGGCTCTGCAAGGAAGAAAAACAAAAGACAAACGAACCGGGTCCTTGAAGATTGCCAGCATAAGCTCAAAGACGTAATAACTGAAACTAAGCTAGGAAACCACAACCAAAAACCAAGGCACGTCAAGAAACCCATTTCCATTTTCCCCATGAAGAGTCCTATAAAATCTTTTGATGGTCGTCATCAACAAGAAAAAACAAAAACTGATGATGTTTATTGTGCAGTGACAAAATGAACTGTTCATGTGCAAAATGTAAACAAAGGGGAATGAAGACTCAGAAGGTAGAGACAGATGATGACTCCCCTGCCAGTGTTTATCGCACTGGCTGCTGGTTGTATTGACTCTTCTCTTTCTTCTCCTTCTTCTTTGCTGCAGCAAGCTTGGCACTCCTTATAGCAGCTTCACTCGCAGCGGCTCGTGCCGCAGCATCCATCTCTTTACTTGATTTCTTCTTCTTCGCCAAGGCCACCTTTTTCAGCCTCTCTTTCACATCAACAGCTGATGCATCTTCTGGTTTCTCAATCCCACCAGCGTCATCAGAGCCATTCCCAACATCATTACCGTCAGCCTGGCCTTGTGATGACTCTTTTACGTCCTTCACGGATTTCTCCTTCTTTTTCTTCTTTTTCGCAGTTTTGCTCTCTGCAGGGATGTTCTCTTTCTTTTCCAGATCCCCGTTACTCTCGGAAGCTTTTTCTTCTCCAGCACCTGCAAAAGTAAGTCGAAACAGCAAGACAGGTGTGTCAAGGAATTACTAGCAGCCAACTGGCTACAAAGATTCAAGAATCAACAGGAGCGCACAAACGGAGAAGCAGGCATGTAACACTTTGTTCAGATCCCATTACAACAGTATTATGCATACGTCTAGAAAACTTAGGGGTGTTTAAGTAACTTTAGTAGCTAAAAGTTTCCTTCAAAGGAAACAAGAGAATTTTTTGTGCACAACCTAAATTAGAAAGTAGACAATATTTTATGGACAGAGTAGAGCCTAGAGGTCTTGAGCATTGAGCCTTTGGCATAGGTCGAGCATCCTTTCTAACACACTGCTAACATTTGCATTTGCATATAGGTCTAAATTAGATAGCCATCCTACAATATGATCAATAAAATACTGTCTATGACAGAAGATAGATTTTACCATCGATTCCATCAGTCACAGTTGCTTCCTTTTTGGCCAATCCTAACTCTGCAAGAACAGCATCAAGTTCCTCAAGTTCTTTCTTCTTGAGCTCTTTTTTCGAAAGCTGTCTATCATTTTCTTTTTGAGCTGGTGGAGCTTCCTCAGACTTTGTAACTGGCTGGATTTCTAATGGAACCTCATGCTCATTTTCATGTTCTTCCTCATCGTCACCTTCATCAAGACCCTCATCCTCACTTTCACTTTCCTGAAATATAAAAAAGCAATGTTAGATTTAGATTTAAGTCAAGCTTAAAGCTTCTAGTTCCTACTTGAATGAATACAATATAACCACCAGAGAGAGAGAGAGAGAGAGAAGATGTGTAGAATATAGAACCAGGAAAACTCACAATTCATTATAGTTAGTTCTAGATAAAAATCTGAAAGCTAATTACCAACAGACTTGGCAGGTCAATATCAAAACAAATTCTAAGATACAAGTTACAGAGTCAAAACGTACAATTACAATGGCAACACAATTTTCTTAACAACCCACACTGTGCACATAGCATTTAGAGGCTTTGCTAGTTTGCACAGAATCTAAAATAATTGATTTGATACATCAATTATTTAGCTCTTAAAGTACTAAATAAGTCAAGGTAGTGAAAATTAACTAAAAACGATCAAAACAGAAAGACGACTAATAACAGTGGAATATTTTGCATAACAATTGCGGGATATTATTTTGAGAAACAACAGCTTCTGAAACGCTGTTAGGCTTCTCAATAACAATAAAGAATGTACACTGCACTCCTACGAGGAGTACAATACAAAATAAGATGGAAACAATTGATACCACTAACAGCTATTGTAATAGACCGTGTACAATGCCAAGATATTGTCCGCTTTGGCCCGCACAGATTTGCTTCTATATGATGTTCATCACACATGGAGGGGCTAAGGGAGTAATGCATGCCTTATAAGGGTGGTTACTCCTTAACCCCACAAGACACGTTTTACCTGTGGACTTAGGTAAGAGCAAATCCATGCGGGCTGAGCCCAAAGCGGACAATATCTTGGCATTGTACACGGTCTGTTACAGCTATAAAAGTACTCCCACCAAAATCTCAAACCAGAGCATAGTTAAGCCAAAATCAAGCAGCCAACAACTCAAAACACACACACACCAAAGAAAAAAGCATTACTTGACTTACGAGTTTGTCTAATGATCCTTTCCAGACTAACACTTAAATAAACTGAAATCTTAAATGCATAAGTCCACAAAAATGAACTGAAATTGCATTGAAGAAAATTTACGCAAATCTACACCATGCCATTTAACATTTCTATGAAAGAGCACATCAGTAAGCATTATGCCATATCAGAAGCCTCCAGTGTAAATGATCAATTAACCAGCTACGATATGAGTTATCAATTGAGCATCTGATTTATACAGTAGCTGAAAAAACGTCAATTTGATCACACGTATGATTAATTGAAGAATTTAGCAAGAGCATTCAATTAACAGAAAGCATTCAGACCTCTGCAGCAGGCTCAGGCTCAGGTTCTTTCGGGGCAGCCCATGCACTTTGAGGAGGAGCAGCGGTAGCATAATAATCATCGTCATCGTCATCATCCACATCAGCCCATGACTTCACCGTAAGTGGTGCTGGGGCCCAGTACACCTCTTTCTTCTCCACTTCCTTCTCAGACTTTTTCCCTTTGCTCTTCGAAGATGAGGCCTGATCCTTATCAGTAGCTTTCTTCTTCTTTCTCAGTGTTCCCAATGCAGCAAAAACATTAGCGTTGCTCATGACCAGGGGTTCATCCCTTCTGCCACCTCCCACCATTTCTAAAAAAATCCTTACAAGAAACCCTGTGACATAATGCAGGAATTAAAAACCCCCTAAAAAACGTTAATCAGTCTAATTTCATAATTTCTAATTGAAAATTAAGAGATATGCAGCTTATTTGACAAATTGGGTTTCCGGGTGGCATGAAAATCACTACACATGTGGCACATAAAATAGATGCTCAACGTGGTTGGTGCATCTGAAACTAACAACTGTAGAGTAAAGCAGTCAAAGGGAACTGCTACGTCAATGTTATTTATCACTCGGGTGAATTTTCACCCACCTAGTACACTTGGAAAATGAGAGGTGGATATGTAATTGTTCAGTTTGTTGGGCTTGGGCTTCCACATTACCTTGTAACTGAAACATTTGAACTAGTGGGTGAAACCTAGGTGATGATTAACAGGGTTGGAACTGCTAGCCGTAATATAAAAAATCCTGCCACAAAACATACCATTTTAAATCTGCCCAAACCTAAGAGAGATCTTAATAACTATTGAATGTGCTGGGCAAGGCAGCAACGCAACAATAGTTACACCATCTTCTTCTGAATCCAGAACCGAAAAAAATGAAGATGCAACTTACAGGACATACAATTATCTGGAAATTAAAGCAAAACAATTTAAGCTGATAGCTACTAAATGAAAGCTGCAAGTCCACTCACTGTTACCATCCAAAATCGATGTCACAGCCATACGCAAGGGTTTGAATTTCCAAACACGGAGCATAAAATACCAACGAAAACGAAAACGACCCAACAAATATGAAAACCTAATTTACAAATACGACTGAAGGGAGCTTGCAATCGGAGAAGTTACCTCAAAATGCGTATCGTCGACAGATTTGAACCCGGCAAAATGAATCCGGCAAAATTTGGTGGAATCGAAATCAAAATGGAACCTTTCGCGTCACGAACAAAAAACCAGGAAGCGATGGAGATAAGTCGTTCTCGAAGAGCGACTGATCGTTTATCCGCGATAAACGGTTTAAGAAATCCGATTCCGAGCAAGAGTGGCAATTGTCAATAATGGATTGCGAAGAACTACAGGGAAGCGTTAGTATTCTGTAGAGGGTGAGCGCAGTGGAAGATAAGCGACGTATTCGGCCTTGGATATCAATGGCGAACAATATCGGTGACAATTTGATGAAGACGACGCAGTTGACAGCAATCTGGGCAGCAGCTCTTATCGGTTCGGTTTCTGTGCGCCGAGTATTGGTTTAGAAAGAAGCAGGCGTCAAGCGTATGATGGGGCTTTAGGGCAAAAGTGTAGGTGGAGAAGAAGAGAAGATGGATAAAAATGGCCAAAATCTTCTCTTTTTATTTTATTTTTCTTTCAAATTTAATGCTCCTATCATTTGCATCACATATGTAACTTGCCTTTGTTTCTTGTCTGTTCTCCCTATTTTATCGATTTTAGATAAAGCATCTCACATTTTTCTTTCCAAGTTTACTTTATGAATATTTGAATGTGTACCTTGTTTTAAGGATAAAAATTGATAAGCTAAATGCATATTGTAAATTGAGATCTTTAAGTTTTTAAATATATTTTTCATGATTTTTCTTATACATTTTTAATTACCAATAATTTAGGTTAAAGATAAGTCAGAAGGTTATATTTAAAGTAAAACTATTGTGGGAATTTTTTTAGCATATATAAAGAAAATTAGAGCTTAACTTAGTTTTTTAAAAAAAATAAGAATGAACGTTTAGAAAATTATTGGATTAGAATAAAATATTGTATTGCATTTTGAAAACTAATGATCAATTACTTAAAAACATGTTTGAAATTCATGGTAAGAAACTACTTCCTCCGTCTCATATAATTAAAAATTATAGAATTTAACTTTTATATTTTGTGTTTGAATATTTGACTCAAAATATAAGTAAAATATATAATAGTTTTAAAAAATATATAATTAAAAAATTCATCTCAAATTATGATATTAAATCTTTATATCAAACATTCATAAATAAAATTTAAAAATTAAATATCACAAAAACACCAAAACAGAGTTAACATATAAGAAGACAAAATGAAATATATCTATTAGAGAGGTTCTTGGCTGAACTGTAGCATTCCTTTGTCCACCCTCCATATTTCCAACTCCCCTTGTCACTAATCTTACAGGACAGCTCAGCTTCTAAAATGGCTACTCTAGGAAATGTCACGTTTAATGGTTTTTCCCAACTGTCTTCCCACCTTCCACATCTCCCACACACTTGATTTTTTTATTTATGCCTTTTCCCTCAATATATTGATATACGGAGTATATAGTATTTTGTAATAAAAGAGTTTAATACAAGTTTGAAAAAAATACAAATTTGAAAAGGTTGTGTTCTTTCCACACAATTTCTCCAATTTTTTCCACAAAATTTTCAAAATTACTTCATCTTTTTCTGTCACAAATCAATTCTCAAAACCAACTAAGAAATTTCTCAAAAAAAAAAAGTTGTTGCACACACCCTAATAAATGATACAGTTATTTGCAAATGTGGAGAGTAAAATGAAGTATATTATTTGCAAATGTAGAGAGTAATATATATTCTATTCGTAATAATTGGATATTCCGGCTTTTGAATGTGTGTTTGACAGTAAATCCATACAAAAAAGCACATTGGCATCTTCCACTTGATTACTCACTCCACTTTATCTGCTTCTGCTGCAATTCCTAATACTCCATAATTATGAGAAGAAGAACTACGTAGATCCTGTGCCTCAGGCTTTTAGTTCCTCAACACCAGGAGCTAATGGTCCGAAAACTGATTCTACTTCGTCTTCCTTAACCTCGCCCAAACTTGGTGGGTCCCACTTGGGTTTCTGCAAAATCAACCATCATCACAGCTCTGTGTTAACATACTCTATTATACTCCTAACCAAATTGCTATATGTTCTGAAATAAATTGTTGTACGCTATGCAATTTGTTTCATAGCAATTTTAACATGCAGCTAATAGCAAAATTGTTAAAAGCGACAACACATTTGGGACGTAGAAGTACAAAAAAGACAAATTGCTGCATGTTCTGCCCACGTTGAAGGACTTGTGGACACAGGTAAGGAGAGGAAGAAATAAAAAACAGTATAAGATGAGGAAAAAAGAAAGAGGAAATTAGACTACCGCATTAGCAACTTGCGAATGAAAGTCAAATTTTCGCAAACTCGGTGTGTGTTCTTTTGAGAAATTTTTGAACTTTTTAAAAAGTGATGTGAAGTTTGTGAGGAAAAATAAGAGAAAAAGATTGATTCGACATATTCTCATTAGTTTTTTTTGGTGAAAGGACCAGATTTTCAGAAGGAGAAGGGCAAAGTTACTATATAGCTGTAAAATGTCTAAGCAATGTCAGGACTAACCATGGTCAGTCCATATGGGATGTCTAATAGAAAAAGGTGAATTGCAGAATAAAGAGCAAACCTGATCCTTGTCCACCAAAACAGCCCTGACACCTTCGACAAAATCATTACGCAGTGAGGATTTTAACGCGATGCGATATTCAGTCTTCATCACACCACTCAACTGAATCCATGAAATACAATGCAACACCTAACGTTACTTCCAGTTCCAAGTAGGACGGACTGACAGAAATCAAATTGCATAAAGAGGATATGAAAGTGAGGACTGAATTCCTGGACTCACAGTTGATAAGTCATGGCCTGCTTTCGCATGTCCTGAAGCAACTTTGGAGAAGTACTTCTGTGTTAAGCAAAGAGAAAACGGAGCACCCTTACCAAGACCCTGGAAGGCCTCATTCGCCCACTCCACAACTGCAGATGAGATGAAAGTATATGAGCAAGAAAGATAACACTTCCTTTTTCAACAACGGCAAACATTATAGTGGTAAGTAAAACACTGCATATCATCAGACAAGGTAATGGGATTTCAATAAACTGACCTGATGGTTCACTGCTGCTCTGATATCTTTTGAGCTCTTCAATTATCTCCTTAACTGATTTGCCAGAGCCAAAGCATGAGACTATCTGAGGCAAAAATGACTTCAGTTGGGACTCGGACTCAGGTTTGTTGCTGTATTTTGTTAAGAGTGCTGCAATCTGCTGATCTGGATCAGTCGAACTGTTGCAAAATTTTCAACATGCATCAGCTTTCTTTACAATAAATGATACTACCTTTGTCCCATAGAGAAAATAGAGTTTGACTAATCACGGAAGATTAAAGTGAGTAGTTGAATGAGCTTTGACAATTTAGCCACTTGAAAAATGAGAAAAATGTTGATGGGCCCAACCAACTGTAAAATGAGAAAAGAAAAGGAAAGATTTTTTTATAGTAGTAGAAAATTACCTTATGAGAAACGTAAATAATTAATTTAGGGCTGCCTAAAATTGCAAATCTTTTATGGGACAAGTAGAGTACAAATGAGGAAATACGACATAAATTTTTGTCTCGTGTTAAACAGAAAAATGCAGGAGAATCTGGGTTCCACATTAACAAAGAAACCCAAACATGCATGTTTATGAAGAGAATGGCTATTGGAAACACATGTTCTAAGATGGAAATAGCACAAGATGATTTATAACTTAAAAGAAAAGAAATATATGACAGAAAACTTTGTTATAAAACATGCTTCACTGATTCAAGAATAATGCCTGAAAACAAACTATTTTTCACTAGGATGATTTTATTTATGATGTTAAAATTGAAGTTGCTTCTAGTTAATGATTGTATGTGCGTTTTGAGTGCACCTCTTTGATTTGAAAAGACAAAACGAGGGATAATGAGGCTTACAAAAGAAATTTCATGTCCAGAATCATTAACAACAAACTGAAAACATTTTTTTTAAAAAAAAATAAGACCAAGTATAAGCATCATTAGAGACATACAAGGTGCAAGCTAGAAGTGCCTCCTTCAAAGACTGCAGATTCCCTGATGGAACATAATGAGTTCCAAGACCAACAAAGAGTGCATCGGAAGGAGTGGATATTCTTTTCCCGGTCAATCCAAGATAAACGCCTGAAGAAGAGAATTTGCAGATCGTAAGGCAAGCAACCAAAAGAAACAAAAGGGAGATAGCAACCCAGTAAATTGGTAAATGGTAATTTTCAGTTACAATTGCATCCTTCCAATTCCTACACTTACCCTAAACAACCACAGATAAAAACTTCCACCATGGCACTCAATCTACTCAGAAATGTTTTAATTAATGCTGTTAGATTTTAACTGCAAATTCACCTATAACCATTAATCTTGTCTACTCAATTTGATAGAAATTCTTAATTGCAGACTGCGTACCAACTGAACCTTCACCATTAATCCTGTCTACTCAATCTTCAGTTACAACTGCATCCTTCCAATTCCTACATTTGGAACCTAAACAACCACAGATAAAAACTTCCACCATGGCACTCAAACTTTCACTCAGAAGTGTTTTTCTTGATGCTGCTAGATTTTAACTGCAAATTCACCTATAACCATTAATCCTGTCTACTCAATTTGGCAATGAATTGCAGACTGCGTACCAACTGATCCTTCACCCGGGCTTTGTGCAGCTATAAAAGAAAATCCAACGTCTGGAAACAAGCCAATCCCATTTTCAGGCATAGCAAGAACGGTTTTCTGAAAGAGATCCAATACAAATGAAATGTTTAGAGAAAACATATTAATAAGCTGCAATGTAATAAGTCTTACCTCAGTCACCACCCTGTAGCGACCATGTCCAGAAAGGCCAATGCCAAAGCCCATAGTGATGCCATCCATGAGAGATACATATGGTTTCTTGTACTGAGAAATTTTGCATATTAGAGAATATTCTGCAGTGAATACCTACAAAAACAAGAATGAAAGGCTGTGAGGTTCACACAGGAACGCACAAGTATATGATTGAAAATGAGACAATTTGTAAATAGGTACCGCTTTACGTAATTTAGGTATATTAAAGATGAAAGGATAGTTTAGACAGTTTTGGAAAATATCTAAGGTGGATGTTCCACTGCGTTGAAGGATAGAGCTAAAATCAAGTGGGTTGATTTTACCCTCAATCAGATGATCAGGAGAAACAAGAGACAAGCAGCCTGAGCCATCTAGTATTAATTGTGGCGCCTTGAAGTTGATCGGAAACTAGATAAGTATCTTTGATTTGACTTATCAATTTTCACAGATGCATCTTCTTTTTACTATTTTTATAATTTTCTCAAGAAAAACAAAACCTTCCTTCATTTGTTTTATCTTTCTTCTAGATGAGTTCCAAATGCTTATGATTGTTAATTAAATCCAAAAAGTTTGAGATGCATCTCCCCTATTTTTTTCCCTTTTATCTTGAAATATGAGTTCCAAAGTTTATGGATATGATGATGTACTATAATTTAACCTCAATCACGTCTGATAGTTGATTTTTAGTCGTGATTGTCTTCACATCACCACCTGCAGATTTACTCAGATCTGATCATCAATGGCTTGTCATATCATTATAATGCAGCAGGATACACCATGCAAAGCAAGGAACAGAATAAAATGTGCAATACAGTTTTAAATAAGTAGCAACACACAGTTAAAATCAACCATGCTGGTCGAGAAAATATCTGCAGCAGAAGAGAACGTTTAATAAGAAACAGCATTAAAAATATAGTATTCGAATAAAAGAAAACCTTTGGAACAAGAGGTGTGTTCTTGTCCTTTTGGATTTCAGCAACAACACCTTTAATGTCCATTCCTGCATTTTCCATGAACGGTTAGCCCCTAAAGCTCCCTCCCAAAAATTTAGTCCACTAATATGTTGACAGTTATAGATAAAGAGATAAAAGAGAGAAAGTCCAGAGTGACCAACTATCTACTCACCAGAACTGGAAAAGAAAATGTGAATAAACAGAACTAAGTTATCAACAACGAAAAAAAATGTATGTCATCTGAGAAGCTTTCTGCTTAACCAATTACCTGCACAAAATGCACGCGGTGAACTTCCTTCGACCAGAACACACTGAACATTTGGATCCGATTCCCACTGATCAATAAGTTGTTTGTATTTCACATCCATTTCTGCAGAAACGAAAGTCGTAACAAACGGTGATCGTAAATTAAAATTCAAACCCATCTGAAACGCGAACTCCCAGTTCTTCAAAAGAACTCAGCTGAAACGAATGAAGAGACTGACCTAAGTTCATGGCGTTGAGCGCTTTGGGACGATCAAGAGTGATGACGGCGACTCCGTTAGGATGAACATGTCCCTTGACAAATTCGTCGGCGCCAGCGGCGGAAGCCATATTGGAGAGCAATCGACGACCGGAAAACGCAAGGCCGGCGAGTGATTTGGAACAGTCGAAGAAGAGGGAGAAGCTGATCGACGGAAACGATCCCGGTGAGCGGCGAGGAGTGGCTGAGAAGGAGACTGAAGGAGAAGAAAGAGTGGGAGTGATGGCGAGTTTAGCTACTGATGCGATCGAAACGCATCTTAATCTCATGCTTGGCTTTGCTCCACCTGTTTCGATACAGCAGCTGAGATTGAGGTCACTCATGAATGCAGTGGAAGCCGAAGCTCTATGACTTCTATCACGATCATTGAATATTGAGGACTCAATTGTTAATTAATATAAATTTTAAGGACTTCCTGCAGATAGTTTCATCTTATTCCGTCTTATTTGGAGTATTTATTCTTTTAACTTCCCCTCGTATTTTTCGCACCATTTTTTATTGCACTCTTCGGTCCTCATTCTATTACATTTTGGACAGATACATACACATTCTCTTGTCCGTGTTCAACTGGGTACAGGAAGGCATTAGTAAGGCAACAGAATACACTTCCTAACACCGCCTTTTGTCTATGTGAAACTGTCTCTCTAACCCAATCTCCAGTCTCCGTTTGAGGTGACCTACATCCGGAAATGGTGAGTGCCTGAAAAAGTATGGTCTCAGACTTGCAGGACAGGTTCAGGAACATCGACCAATCGCTCGATTGTCTCAAGCTGATCGTAGGGCGCAATCTGCAAAATGCAAGGTAGAAATGCCTCAGTGATGCAGGTTCAATCTAGGGCACCAGTAACCATAAGTCTTAACCACTACATTAAGACAGCCACCCCTAGAACTACAAAGGATCACAACAAAACTACTACTATTAGCTAGCTTCATGTAACTTCTGGTACAAGCAAAGTCAGACTACCTGGCTAAATCCATCTGGCCATGTTATCGAAACTGCGTAGTTTCCCATTGGCCGAATCTCTCCGGGTTCAATATCTTCTGGAATGTCAGTGTACTGCAATTTTTGCTCTCCGCTCCACTCATCCTGTAAGTTTTGAACCCAAATGGGAGGATGCAGAAAGAAAGATTTTAAGATTCCAAAATGGATGAATGAAGGACGGGCTTTAAGCCAAGTTCTTTATCTGAGATGCTGGACATCAGATGAAATTTAATTACAACTGTCTAAAAGTTTAAGGGACTCCATTAACGTGAGAGCACATACTCTAGGTGGTATGGTATGTTTAATGCTGCCTCAATTTTATGCAAAATATGTCCTTTCTCACACAAAACAAACACCAACACCCACACACACACACACACAAACACATAAGAAAAGGGCCCAACTTATGTAGTCATAACACGGGACTAACTGAATAAAAGAAGATCATAGTAATGATGATAAATGAGTTGCCTGCTAGGAACTTATGACACTAGGGCGGAAAAGGAATTGAAAATGAAGAACGTACAACACTTTGAGCAGAGCGGTCATTCCGTCTCACAGTGGCAGGATGCAACAGGAATTCCTCATCTGAGTTAGGAACTTTCACTCGGATTGCCTTAATTGATTTGTCATAGGTGACAGCAGTGGACACTAAAACAACACGAGAAGAATAAGGTCCTCAGTACTGACACATTTGTGGAATTGAGTGTCTAAACAGAGCTAGTAGTGAGATACTTATTAAAAGAGATTTACATACAACAACGTCGATAATTCGCTCCTTTTCTATTTTATGAAAAGTTGGAAACGTTTGTTCTCAATGTTTTTACTTTATATAAAACGCGAAAAACTGTTTCTCCAATTTCAAGAACCTGATTTACTATTTTAAGTTTAATACAGTACATATCTACTCCATTCTTTTTAGGTTGAATTAGCAAGCATTGTATTCTTTATATAGAAAAGAATGGAAAAAAAAAAGATTGATTGGACAGATTTCGAAAAAGAATTTAGGCAAATGAACACACCCTTAACCTTGTGTGCAAGGGTCAGTTACATGAAATTGATGCTAGTACAAGTCCAAGTCACCCTAAAATAAAAATGCAAGAAAGAGAATGAAGTGAAATGTCCTACACCTGATTCTTTCTTTCTTTTTTTGAGCAAACACATTCATGAGTGAGAAATGAGTTGAAATTTCAGAACTATCATCATCATCAATATATTTCCAATACAAGAAAGTGCGATGAGATGGTGTGAAGTGACTCAAGTGAGATAGAGACCATATACATGTTCCCAAAAAACTTTGTTACCGTTTGACTCACTTAATGTCTAGTTGTCTACCATATAGTAGTATCTTTCTGTGTTTCTAACAAATTAAATTCACAAGGTAATATCAAACTCGATGCAAAAATAGAAGTGTTCAACATCGAAAAGGTCATTAGTAATTCTAAACAATTAATCAAAATGGTCGAACAAATATTTGCAAGCTGTATTATTAATAGGTTCTGTAATGAATAGTTTACGGATCTTAATGACCAGGAAACTTCTGAAATGATTATTCACAAGTTTGGTTTAAAGTATTCATTAAACTGAAATTTCAAGTGCACACATACCACAGTACACCCATAGATGTAGAAAGTTTCAGACATTTTGCTAGCATCAACTGTAGATAACAGGTACCTTGTTGGCGAATTTTGGCACACTGTTGTACAACGCATACTCCAATGCTTTGAAATGTCTTAGCAACTTCACCTTGAGGATCAGCTACTACCTCAGGCGTTCCACTATCTCCAGAAGCAGAAAGCTTTCCAAATAAACTCAATTAACTCTTTATATTTATGCTTGACAGCAGACACAATTCCCTACTGACATTCTCTTGCGATGAATAATCATGGTGCAGTATAATCCCAATATGTTGAGATGGTCAGTGATATGAAGCTTAAATTTTCAAGAAACATATTGAAGTTAATTAAAACACAGTAATGAAAAAATAGAGGAAATCATGCATTAGGGAGGGTAAGAAAGATTTGCATTTACAAAAATAACATTCATTTTAAGTGTGAACAACATAAAGAATCACAGGACTTACAGTTGGTCTAATGGGAAGATCAAACAGGTGGGGAATTCCAAACTGCTGGACGACCTGTAGAGTTGCATGTCATATCCTTACTTTTTATTTTCCCATGGAAATAAAGCATCATAAGCTGAAAAAGTACATGCCTGTGAGCCAGAACCTCTACCAAAAGGGTAATAGCGCTTTCCATCAGCATCAAAATGGCACATATTCTCAACAACAGCAACACAAGGAACCTAGATACATGAACAGGTATAGTACTACATAATGCACAAAGCCAATTAGAATATGAAAGCATGCACCTAAAATTTATAAAACAATAGGATGCATGAATAGAACCAAAGCTTGATGTTACTACATAAAAAAATTGTTACCTTAAGCTTCGAAAACATGCGGACTCCCTTAGCAACATCAATGAATGCAAGCTTCTGAGGTGTTGTCACAATAACAGCAGCAGTTAATGGTACTACCTGATATTTATGTCAACAATGACATAAGTATCAATCCATAGCTCCCCTTCTTGAATTTATAAAATGGACTCTTTGATAATTATTAAGATTGATGATGGTGATTGACAGGGAGAACCTGGCATAAAGTAAGCTGGATATCACCAGTTCCAGGAGGCATGTCGATAACAAGGTAATCAAGCTCCCCCCTTAATTTAGAAACAATTAAAAGGTCAAAACCACATAGTTCCTTTACTTATCCAATATAGACAATGCATCAATATATGCTAAGAGAAAATTGTCCACTATGCGGAATCTACAAATAATACAGGTAATCCAGATGGTATCCAAATGAAACCCTTTACCACTATCTTTACAAAAGCAGAACTAACATATCTTACCACTCAGTAGTTGTCAAGAGTTGGTTGATAACTCCAGAAACCATTGGACCTCTCATTATTGCACGGCCTTGCCCAGCAAATCCAAAAGAAACTAACTTGACTCCCATATACTCAGTTGGAATGATGGTCCTTTTCTCTGGGTTCTACAAGAAGCTTTATGAGAACTTGAAAACTAGAAAAGTATTCAAAACCAATAACAAGTTACAAACTTCGTACCATCTCTAGCAGCCGATTTTCAGGTGAGACCATTGTCGGTAAACTTGGACCATAAACATCAGCATCAAAGATGCCAACCCTGGCACCCATTCCTGCCAAACTATATGCAAGGTTTACAGCAACTGTTGACTTCCCAACACCTCCCTGAAAGGTCAAGCCAACCATTAGTAAATTGCAAAACTGTAACCAGAACCATATAAGAATTTAAATAAGAGGAAACAGGTCCAAAAAATGTGCAATGGTGGCCGAAGAAAGCTGGGTGCTGGCCTACCAGGAGACAAAACTTTTGAGTCCACAAGTTTATTTTACCTTGCAACTGGAAACAGCCACAATGTTTGATATTGTCCTCAGCCCTAGCGGAAGTTGTTCAGAGTGAAGAGGCTTGGCTGGTTGGGCTGACATGGTCACGTTGACCTTTTTGACCCAAGGTATCTTAGCCACTACATCGTTTGCTTGCAGCTCAAACTGTGATAGATGAACATGCTTATTGTGTAGAAAAACACATATGCACAGGATTTGAAACCTATTTCACTACATGAATATGCAGCCATACACAGAAATCACATTACATAAAGAATTAAGATACACTGGGAGCATCTATAACACCATGCTAAACTAATTGAACATCGATGAAAATTTTATGAATAAAACAGGATGAAACTCATCCCAACACTTTCACCTATATTAATTCTGTAGAAGTGCATGATAGAAAATAAGAAATTCTACCATTTCAGACATGCATCATCTCTTGATTAAAATAGTGATCAGGTCATTTACCACGTCCTTGATTGGACATGCTGGCGTTGTGAGCTCCAAACGAAAAGAAACCTGGAAACAAGTAGCATGTGTTATCAGTTTAACAATATTGTTGTGCCTATTAAGAGAATTCTGTCCTTAAATTCACCTCTCCAGAAGCTTCAGCTATATCCAGATCTTTAACAAATCCACATGATACGATGTCAGTTCCAAAGTCAGGGTCAACAATTTGGGACAAGGCTTTTAGTACTTCCTTCTCAGCTGTAGAGGTTGTCAATGCACCGGCTGTAGCGCACGACATAAAAGTTCAATGAATAACATGGAAACAGTAAACAAGAATGTTGGTTTTACTAAGACACCATAAGTAGCTGATTCTAAGTTAAAGCTAATTCCATTTACAGAAAAAGAACATGAATTCAGGATCTATCTTACCCCTTCATCCTTTCTATGATATTCCCTTAGTAAGTTGTTTTACTAGCAATTCAACACGAAAATATAAGTAGGTAAGCATAGGCTACATCATGATGATCTTACTGAGATCTGTTAACATAATCTGAAAAACGTATGCTGCCTGAAAACTGTCTTGGGTGCAAGGCTTTGAACACTCCATTTACTAGAAAAGATCTGAATCATGTACTCTATATAACGTGGGTGCATTCCTATCCCAATTAAGGCCTTAACAAAAATGGCACGAAGAGATAACAGAACTGACACAAAGAGATAACAGAACCGACACAGCTATCAGCAAATTGAACACTTTATAATAGTTGCCATGCCAAAGCATCATGTATACATTTTTAATGTTAGATAAAATCACATGGATTTTGAATGTTATCTTTACAATAAAACATAGAGTAAAGAAAAGGTCAAACTCATTTAGGAAATGTAAAAGGTGACTTATGCAATTATGGGACACCATGAAACCCACTCCGTTGTACCGGGAAAGCAATAACAAATACACAGACTATAGAACTGCAGAATCCAGAACAAAAGAACCTCTGCTTGTAACTACTGGGTCTAGCTGTAAAAGCAACTACCTTCTGCGCGGGCAGCTTCCGCCGTAAAGCATCGGCAAGTAAAACTTTTGCGAGCTGCCCAAATAAGCCCTTCCGGATTCTGAGCTCTAAAGCAGCCGAAAGGATTCTGGGATAGTGCAAATTTCTCTGATGAAACTGCAGACTCAAAAGGGAACAACAGTGAGTGAGCGGTACGGGGGGGAAAAGAGGAACTTTGTGAACTGTGGAGATAAAACAAAAAAACAAAACAAAGATTGCGAGCAAGGATAAGCAAGTTACCTCCTTTCGGATGCAGTCGTCGTGCGCTTTGGTATGTGAGGTTAGGAGAGGAGGGAGCTCGAAGAATCTGCATTCCGGTGAAGGATTGTGTTTCTGTGTCTCCGCTGATCAATGGCCAGAGCTGAGTGGCCTCTGAGCCTCAAGTTTGTTTGTGTCAACAAGTACCCCAAGTTGATATACTCTTATATTTAAGGAAAAGTCTTTGCCTACCACAATGTGGTCTACCATAACAGACTTTTGCGACGGAGAGATAACGTGAAATGGTATGTGTTTAGAATTATAAAAGTAGTTGTTGTGGTTTACGTAGGGTAGTTGGTAGCTGTGGACCGGGGTGCATTGGACATTGGGCTGCGTAATGTCAGGTAGTTAATATGATGGTTAGTGTTAGGACAGGAAATACCCATCGAATACTGTGTCAGGCTGTAGCAAATGAGGTCGGAACTGAGTTTGGAAATTTCCAAGCGTGTTTTTGATGTGAAGAACTGTATGGTGTTGGGGAATGCGGATATATTGTCAGGAGGGTTTGGAACATGTTGTTGGTACTCAAATAAATGCGGTGAATTTTTGGGTTGAAGATCGATGAAAAATTGGGAGACAGAGATTACCCCTCAAAGTAATTAGTAGTGACGTTAATTTCGATTGCTCTCGTTTGTCGTGAATATAGAATGCCCGAAAAACTAATAATACTCGCGATGAGAGAATGACGTGATTTTGTGCGTAAGTCATCTCATATTTCGAACTTTGAAACCCCTAATGTTGAGCTTATTATCAATCTTTGACCTATATGGACATCCCATCGTGGTGATCTACCGTCCCACGATGACGTAGAAATTATATATTTAGATCTAACGATTATGTGAATCGACAAGGTAACGACGTTGATCTAACAAGGTAGTGGTGTCGATGCGAAGGAGTCGGCATGCCGATCACCATTCGAACCGATCAATGAAGTACGTATGTCGATCCGAGCGACTCGCATGGTGAATCCCATTTTTGGTCGATCGGTGAAGTATGTATGTCGATCGTGAAGGTAGTGATGTCGGTCTAACAAGGTAGTGATGGCGACCTAAAACTCGTCATTTTGTTCTCCATTTGATCTTTGATCAAGCAAGTACGTATGTTAGGCGAACCGACTCGTCATGCTAAGCGGTATGTTACGATGAGCTATCAAGTGTGTAAGTCGATCGACATTGTAGTGATGTCGTTCTAAACTTTCGGTATGTTGGTCACCATTGTATGCGATAATTCGAGTATGTATATATGTTGATCGAACACACAACATGATGATCAGCGGTGATCTTTGGTCAATCATGTGTGTATGTCGATCTAAGCCGACTCGTGAAGGTGGTGAGTAGTTTACGCTGTTCGAACAAGTATGTCCGGTCTAAACACTCATGAAGGTGATCACCATTTTATGTTAATCGATCGAGTATGGTTTTCGGTTGGAACGACTCATCATGATGGTCACCATGTTATCTTGATTGGGCAATTATGCGTCGACCGAGCAAGGTAGTGATGTCGATCGAACGAGGCGGTGATGTCGATCAAAAGAATTGTTCATGTTGATCACCATTTCATGCTGATCGATCAAGTATGTATGTCGATCTAATGATGTAATCGTGCCGATCTAAACAGAAGGCGTGTCATACATATGAGTTCGGTGTTAGGGAAGGTGAAATCCGGATATGTGAGTGAAACACACTCCCGGGGTAAGTCTAGTGAATCGAGAGAGCGGAGCGATGCGAAAATGTAATTAAAATCTTAGCAATGTCATCCAAGTAACCCTGGTTTCACGTTATTGTCACAAAGAACATTAGTCTTCCTAGCTTCTTGAAGAACCGGAGAGAGCATTGACCCTCCAAGTAATTACGTGCTCAATAATTCGAGTGTTGTTCACAAGACACCCGATTATTCATTTTCCTTTGTCGGGTTGGTTGCGTCTGTAAGATTTTGTCACCTTCATTGCGGCGATCTTGGACGGTCCGGGTTCTTCTCCTCTCCGTTGTTGATATGTACTTTTTCTGATTGTTCCCACCTTACCGGTTGATATTTAGTGGAGTGGTTGTATTTGCATGTTATGCGTGAATGTCTACGTTTATGGAAAAGTGTGAACATTTAAATGAGTGGTGGTGGACTTGAAGTGCATTTATTGGAGTGGGCTGTAATGAAGAAAACAAGATCAGCCCATCTGGAATAGAGGTTGTATGCAAAAGGTGTGTTAGAGAATAGCAGGCCGAAGAGTGGCCCGTCTACGGTGGCAGCCCATGAACTCGTAGCGGCAAGCGATCACGCATCCACCTAGAAGACAATGGGCTTTAGTTGGGCCGTTACGGGAAAAGCGAATTCCGCAGGGTGGCAAACCCTAGAAGGGCTGAAGAAGGCTGCAGAACCGTTGTCTATGCCGCATGACCTAGCAGGGGAATACGAAACCCGCGGCTCTTCGTCGTTCGTCGTCCGTCGCCACATACCTCTCGCCAGCCGGTTTCCGCCAGTCGAAGCATGACGCTGGAGGACGAAATTGTTGGGCGGCTAGTATCAGTATACAGTAAGGCAGATGAGCAATTTTACTTCCATTTTCATGATGGATTTGTTTCAGTGCAAGATCTGTTTGAGTATCTGGTACCGGCGTTGACAACCACGACATGGCCATTTGATAAAAGAGAACTATCTCGAATATGGCACCAAGTTGTTGTTGTGCCAAGGGTCGGAGGCCGGAGGAGTTTCGGGAGTTGTTGCCAAAACCCCAATGCAATGAAGAGTGCATACAAGTGTGTACCGACGCATCGGCGTAGCGGAGGGCTGGGGAAGCTGGTAATAGGAAGTCCGTGTAAGGCGGTGTACATCAACGTGGGGATCGGCGAGTGTTGGAAAACCTACTCATCCGGTGCAAATTACTACAATATGGAATGAATGGTTCATGGCTTCGATTCGTATTTCAAACGCTACTTGATCACGGATGCTTGTCGGGTAACAAGTCATTTATTAGCCAAGCCGAAGTCGGCGGAAGGAGCGTTAGATATTCGGTGACTTTGATGCCTCACTACCATCCAGCGGCGTCGTGGGTCGATGCCAACTTGCGACCCGCAACGCACCAGCCATGAAGCAAAAGATCATATGTAAGGGAATAATGCATATGGGCCAACGAAGATTATCGATTGCGTTATGCGGAACTCCAAAGGTGCTTTGCATTGAATGTGTTGAAAGATATGGTCGAGTAATATTCTCCGGTGGAGAATCCGATGATGTTTCTTGTAATGAAAGCGAGGGCTTGTTCGGAGGATGCATTCGCAATGTTCTAGGAATAGGATCACGTGGAGCCATTGTCGCCACTCCAAAGGGTGAGCTAGGTGGTATGTGGTTGTTATGGAATCCGAGATGGGTCGGTATTCAACAGCATTCCTTCTACAGCCAATGCATCTACGTTTCCGTTGAGGTAATCTTGTCGTTAATTAATTCAGCAAAAGCAGTCGTGATTGGGTATGTGTGGGGAATGAGTTACCTATTTTGAAGCGTATGCGGTTGGGTTTACGTTTAGAAAAGTGTCCGGTCTAAACATTAGAGAGATCAGTTTCATTTGGTCGTTCCCTCCAAGTTCTTTACCCGCTTATGTGTCATAGTCATATGAGTTTCATTTGAATGACAGACCGCAAGCGAGCACGAGAGCAAAACAGGGGACCATGATGCTGACTCGGGGGTAGGGCGGGAAATGCTGCGGTCTGACGTTATGATAGCAATGAGTTGGTGAGTGTGTATGAGCGTTGTTGCATGAGGGCGGGCAATGGAGTTCATGCCATGGCACATCGAGAACATGCATCATGGTTGTTTAAGTGTTTGTGGTGAAGAACAATTTACGATTCTGTCATTTCTATGAAAGCGTTACCGCACTTATACTTGAGTTGATTATACCCATTGGGGAGGTTTGTGGATAATTTGCATATTGTACAAAATAACGGTTTGAAAAGTGTAGATATGAGATGTGGTGAGAGGAAGAGTTCGGATAATGGAATTAACGATATGTGGCGAAGGAGGGTTACGGGGTGCGTATATATTGTTGCCCGTGGGCATGGAGAGGCATTTGTGGGCCTATTAGTTCGTAGATGGGCCACTCCCGGTCGCCGAATTCCTCTGCTGGCGCCGTTATGGGCCAGCCCATTCTGAATTTATTTGGGCCTCACTCTTGATATCCGGAATATAATTTTACTACGGACCGGTTTACGGAGTTTACGAAGTGAATGTCTGGTTACATCAATTCATGTGGTTGGACGATGCAAGTGATATAGGTGAGTAAATGGTACGTCAAATCGGTAGACCGTATGGGGAGATGTGGTCAAACCGGCACCCGGTTTGTATGGGTCGAGTGAGAGACGCCCGGATGGCGACGGTGTGGGCGGTGACTACCGCCCTTCTGTCCTCCATAAGAAGACCCCAGCCGCCATCATTGCGAGTCCAGTAAGAAATTCCCGAGATCGGAGCGATGGTTTCATCTCGGTCTAGTGCGTCGTCGGGCGACGGTGGTCGGAATAGAGTGCGGCGAGTTTGTCGTTGTGGTCTCCCGTCCCGGTGAAGGTCGCTTGACGCAAAGCAACACCGGCGACGATTCTACGGTTGTATCAATTACGATGTGAGTAACGGTAGCACTTTTCAGATTTGTAGGAGTGGTGGGTTTAGTGCATCGTTTAGGGCTTGAGTGGAACTTGTTTAATTTGATCTTGTTGTTGCTATTTCGACCCCTAATTTCGTGGGTTTCACCAATGGGTTGACGCACCGACTCTGAGCACATCAAGATGTTGCTCTGGAACTGCGGGCGGAAGTTCGGCGGCGGAAGCTAAGTACCGTAACGTCGAGCGAGCGGCGCGAGTTGGTAGATCAACTAAGCTGGTGGAAGGTGGACTGCAAGGCGTGAGGCTGAGCCGACGATGCGAAGTCCGTGAATGCCAATCTGGAACGTGCGGTGGGACGTATCGGGAGGCACAGTGATGCGCTTGAGGGTTCGTGATCTGTGCTTGGTTATACTTGGGGTTCTTTGTTATGTCATGCTGTATGGGTAAGTTGTGGTAGTGGGTCTAGGTATGCGGTTACTCGGTGTCTCGTTGTCGAGTGGAGGTGGAAAATGTTGACCACCGAGTTCACACCTCGATGGGCGTGGTTTGTATGAAGTGTGGTGCGAGCAGGTTAGTCCATGTCGTGCGTCAACTTGTACCTTTCTTTTTCGTTCTTAGTTCGAAGCATGTTTGGCCAAAGCGGCGTGGCTTCAAGCTCCAGTAAGCTTACCGTCCATGGCTGGCTGCGGGGTAAGATGGGGAAATTTCAGTGCGCACCCAAGAACGTTGGGAGGCTGGGTTTGGGCCTGGAGCATGGGTTTGGGCACAGGGACATGGGTTTGGAGTTGTGCGGCCTCATTCGTGCGAGCTTGTTATGAGGCCCGTGGACTCGCATGGCGGGAATAACACTACAACGACCATTTGACAATCAAAACGGATTACCATCAGCCTTTGAACGTGTGGTTACAAGTCATCCCACTACCTTATGTGGCATGCGCGCAAGGCACGCTTACAAAATTACAGGGGCCTTAGAAAGCGAAGAAATGTGTGACACGATGCGCGTAGTCCAAAACATTCTTCATGCATATGATCCACTCCAGCTTGCCTCCGAAAAACAAAAGTTTGGGGTTACCATCAGCGCCCACTTGCGCCTCGTCGACCGTACTAGCTACCGGGGTCACACGGGAGTCCGAATCTACATCAGCTTAATTTGTTAGTCATAGAGCAGGGATAAGGAAGGGATAACCTTGGTGTGGTTACGCGAATATACAACGGACAGATACAACATCGAAGCTACGTGCTTACCGTGACGGTGACCTCGTTGCCTTTGTGTTGAAAGCGATATGAATTTAGATTCACGAGAATTGGGTTCCAAAGAATCCGGTAGCCACCCGCCGCGCGTTCGAATCCTCGACAATAGCTCAAAGACGGAACAGCTCCACCGATGGACTCCGCTTTACGGCCCTGACACTGTATCGGCTAAGATAACAACACCGGGTTCTCTTTGAGGATCAGTGATACCAAGTTCTTATGAAACCTCCGGTTCACGGTTCCTTGGACATTCCACACTACAACAACTATATTGTCGGTGGGGTTGGATCCGATAGTTGGCTTTACCCAGTTATGCTCTTCCCTAATGCATATAGACCGGTGGTCGCTTTTCTCCTCAATACGAGAACCCCCAGGATGAACATGTGGCATGATTGCTAAGTTGTAGCGTGTGCGGTCACCCATAAGAACAGACTGTGTGAAGAAGATCCTGGTAATAGCAGAGTTCTTGACGACTCTGAATCGTTTGATGAAGGTATCTGTACTGTAAAACCAGTCCGTAGCGATGCTTCCTACCTGGATGTCAAAGTGTGGGGCAAGAACGTACCCCTTGTCCGTGTTTCTCTGACTCAGGGTGGCTAATACATCACCACGTACAAGCATCACGACCCTGGTTAAGGCCCGTTGGAAAGAGTCTCGGCGTCAGTCGGACTCTCCTCCGCACGACCACGACCGCTGATTGGAGGAAGCGCTGCGTCCACATCAAGCTTCTTTATGTCTCCGTCGCATATATATAGTGCATTCCATACTGTGGCCACCTCGTCCTTGTCGTACGTCCACCGGATATCGCAGAGCTGGGGTATGAGATCTCGAGGAAGGCTGCGAATGGCACGGTCTGCCCATGGAAACGAAGATAAAACGACGCACCCTTATTAGGATACAGAGACAGAATGCGCTGCACTGTTGTCTGTCGGCGATCGCCCTTCGAGGTAATGGTTTCATCTGACCGCCACCGGAAAACTTAACCGACTTCTCCACCGCAGAGTTGTGCTACTATATTTTGTTTAGCTGTCTTTACTTTATCAGTGTGGACGGTGGAGAGGAGGTCTACTCCGTTAGACCCGTCGCAGGTGGTGTTGGCTGACTGCAGCCTCCCCATTTCGTTAGTTAAGGCGAGGACCAGTTACACGCAACCCGTACCCAGCTTCATTTACTCCAACGCTAATTACACAACCTCCACCGCTCATTATTAATGGTACAACCGGGTGCGTTGGTATGTGTAAGGGGAAAGGACAGTCTAGCAACCCCGTAGGCTAAAAACACATAAACGCAAAGTCGACAGTAGTCAACTTGTACCTTTGACTAGTAGTAGTTTATTATACTCCAACTAAGCTGCAGTGGGGTGTAAATGAGTAGTTGGTATTGTGGAAGAAAAGAAATATATATCTGGACGTATACCTATATATATACATCTATGTATTGGGAAAAAGAAATACATATGTATATATATATATACACATACATATATATATATATATATATACATAGTAACGTGTGTTTAGATCTGTGTGTGTATATATATCCATATATATGTATATGGAATTACCAAAATCAAGCGGTTAGCCAAAGAGCTACGTATTTAGTTTTGTATCGAAATAGCTAGTGCGCGTCTCCTGTTTTCCCTAGTAGCGATATTTTCGTCAAACACAACTTCCATAGGATTAATGGCGAGATACAAAATTATGTGTGATGAATCGCTAGTCATGGGAAGACTCTATTAACGCAGCGACAAGTGATATTATGGGCCCTTAAAAGCGAAGCTTCATTAGATACCATATTACAAAAGCACCAAACCATACATTACGTACAAGCTGCGGATGCATACCCTACCAAAACAACTCAAAATATGATGCACCCAGACGAGCGGCAGCTCATTACGTGCAAGCACATAGTGCACGTTACTTACGGGTACTAGGCAACGACGGCATACGCTAGAAGGTAAGAGGAAGCGGAAGGTACTTCGCTCCCGCCGCAACGTAAACTCATACGGTGGGTTTTAAAGGGCCTCGATCTCCGTAACGTCGTCATCCGTGTCCTCGTCGTCATCTTCCAGCTTCACCATCTTCGCCAGGATGGAGCCAGTGAGGCTGTCGGGCTCGCATGCTTGGGCTGCTTTTTAGGGCGCGATGCGGCTGCCGCGAATATTTGAGCTGCTTGCTAGCTGGAACCATCATCCCGCGAGGCACGTTCGACCCTCTGTGACTATGGTCGTCCCCGAAAGAGTCACCACGCGTCGTGGCCGACGTCATCGGCGACAGTAAACATCATCCAACAGATCTACGAGTGCTAGCAGAGGCGGGTATGACAAAGATGTGGGATTTGAAAGATTCCATCCCACCGGCCTCCACGAAACGGGTGAAAAGGATTTTTATCTCCGTTTTCAGTGTGAGATGGTTCACTTTCAGGGAGTCAAAGAGAGACTGCATGGTCTTCACATCTACAGATTCTGGGCAACAGGATCAGAGAAACCAGTTCCGTCGGAATATAGCACGTAGAGGTTAAGTATCTTGTATAAATAATTCCCGCGGCTTCAAGTAAAGGATGGAAGGCAACTTACGTGGGCTTAGGTTCATGGACGCTGAAGCTTTTCCTCCGGACATGGTGACAACGGTCGGGAGCTCCGTCGATAGCCTTTATTTGTAACCGATATCTCCCACGTCCAGCCATGCCGACTTATATACACAAATAAGTCTACTAAATTGCCTACTAAGCCCTCGCACTATGGCCTTCCGGTTTCTCGACCGTCTCCCGGCTCGCGGTCCTGGGCCAGAGTGCATATATGTTGGGAAGCCGAGGCCCAACATGTCTACTTAGCCCACGAATACCCATTCAAAGCTACGAATCGGCCCACCGTATGTTGGAGCTCCAGTCCGTACCCATTCATCGGCCCAACACTGCGCCGCAAGGATTGCGTGCATCGTACCGTTTGGGCCGGATGCGGTTGACTGGTAACCAGTGGAGGGCCTACTACCCACCGAACGAAGCTACCACGCCTTCTCGGAGTCCGGCATTGGAGAGATCCGCGAAGGCTGCTAGGTCCCCTCCTCACAAGGGTTACCTTAACCTCTTAGCCGGCGTCTGTCCGGTCCTCGTTTCCGCCCCAGATGCCCCGGCGACAGAGAGCCACGAATCATGAAACCAACTCCCCATCTGGAAACAGATCGGCGCGCGATCTATTAGAAGACCAGGAAGGAAACAGTATGTGTGCTAACTCACTTCTCATAGCATTCCAGACTAATTTCAGTTTAGGTCGATTAAGGGGTCCGAGAACTCCGTCCCCAATGAGTTTCTCGTGCAAGTAATGGTCGATGCATGTGCGGTATTGACTTTGACATGATGTCGTCATATGTCGACCAATCAGAACTTCTATCGCTGTCTTCCCACACGACAGGTGTTCTACAGACACGATGTAACCCAGTCGAGAATAGTAGGGTGTTTCAAAGACTAAAGCAACATAGTTCGTTTCCGAGGCCGTCGTGGAGATGGGTTTGGAGGGCTGCTACATTTGCGGACTACAAGGTTACAACGGGAATTATGTGCTGCACTCGCGTCAAGGGTTGATGTATCCAGAAGCTTCGAAGGTTCATGGCCAGCATATTTCGCTAACGTATGCGTCGGTTCTTGGGGTCCTTGGCCTACCATGTATGGGTAAGATGATACCTACGAACACCCCGTTGATGATATGATGTTCGGTACCACATGTGCTAGATATAGGTTACCACTTTCTGGTCGTGTCTCTGTTTATGCTCTCTACTCTTATCTGCAAGATCTTGAAAGCGCCGATGAGGAGTTTAAGTGTAAGCTACTCCTTTTCGCCATTGCCACGATGTTAAGGCCAACCAAGAACGTGCACATCTACTTCCGTGAGTTTATCCCACTACCGGAAGAACTAGGGGAACTCCGCAATTTCAATTGGGCAGCATTTGTGTTGGATGGCCTTCGGACGCTATCCGCGTGTTTCAACAAAGAAGTACCAAAAGCATTCGTGGTTGCTTGCTTTATTTACAGGTATTCCACATGAAGTGACATACATTTCCTTGATGCCCAAAACATATACATCGTCTCTAGTCCTAGTCCTTTTGAACTCGACCGAGGAAATGATGCAGATTCTATATCTACACTCCATCTCGGCTCCAAGAAATGGAGTACATGACGAACGTGTGGTTGGGACACCGACGATTATAGCGTGGACAGACGAGAAGGTCAAACAAGTTTACAAGGTGGTGGTGGAACTTGGCGGCGTTGACGGTGAAAAGGTGTGGCACCCTATCCTCCATTGACATACATTTGTCGAGTATTTGTCCTTAGAGAAACCGTATTTCCTATTCACTCTCCAAAACCAAGATGTTCGTTTCTTTGCTTTTTAATTTCCCTCGCCCCGCCCACACCGGGAGTCTAGGTCTCAATATCCGCCTCCCGACTTCCCTTGGGACAGAGTCCGGAAGAAGTTATAAGCATGCTTGTGGTTCTACGAAGGACGTCGACGATTTCAAAAGAAAGCACAATACTCGATGCTGCAAATATTCGACAACCACGCCAACATTATGCGACGCATTGAAGGAGTTAACATGGAACTATCAAAGTTAAAGAGGAGGCGGCACATTCTCACTACGTATACCAATCACGTGGACTGACTTTCTACCACACCATTTCATTTCACACCACGTTACTCCTACTCCGTATTTCTTCGCGGCACCATTTGTTATGTTATGTTATGTTATGGGTTTCACATTCAAATAGAGTACGATGTAACAAATCAGTACTACTCAAACAGAGGGCATGGGTTAGCAATCGCAAATTGTTCCCAATCTTACGGGACCTACAAAATAAATGCAGCGAAGTGGTGCGACGGCGAGAACAATTTTATGTCGACCACATACTCCACTAACCATTCCCCACTACTGGGTCCGCTAAATAAACGTAGGGCATCCAAATTACCCGACTTCCCCGCCGCCGCGCCACCGACAGCCATATGAAAATATGGAAGCGTGATCCACCATGACTACCATCCACAAGTACTTGGCTAGCATATTCGCCTCCTTCTCCCCGTAACCCTACTCCAATGTTCCCCGCAACAAAAAACAACACAGCCATGTTCGCATTACATACAATATAAGTTTCGCTTAAACGCCAACTCATAAACGAACCTGTTCTCCATGACCACTTTCATTGGCAGCAACATCTAATTCCTCGCTACTTTAGACCGTTTCCCACGTTTACGCTTACCGGCACCCTTTCGTCGTGTTGGGACTCTACCTCTCCCTCTGCGATCAATCGGATCACGAATGGTTTTCTCCAAAACTGGGGTACATGGGGCGATGTTCCGGGTGTAGTTGGCCACTTTCGCATCTTGCCTCCCAAGAGCATCCACATGGACACCGTCTACGAACATTTCAGCATCGCCTTACACTTCTCGGTCGAGCCTGAATATCATCCAACACGGTGTTGCAAATGGCTTCGTCCGTCATGGCCATATCCGTTAATCGCCGCATTGACACCGTAGCTTCTCACACCGACCGGCACCATCGCTTGCCGTAATTGCATGTTCGTGCCGAATCCTCACAATACTTGATCGACGAAAAATATCCTTCCTCCAACGATCTAGGATATACTCGGACGGAATATCGATTACCTCCTCAAACCGCCATACCGCAATAATATGACGACATACAATGCCTCGAACTCGAACATCTTACAGTCACAAAAACCTCTTTTGCTTTCCAACTCGAATGAGACGAATACTTTTTCTTTCCTCTTCGACCTAACCCTGTACGTGCACATCTATCGGTTACCATGAGGACGCGGACAGTGCCGTCAAACGCCACTATTTCTGTGTTAACATAACCAACTGCCTTTACCTCATTCTGAAATTCGGTAAACTTGCTCGTCGTATAATGCCGTTGGAAAATTCTCTCACATTCGAAAGACGTCACACACCTAACAGGTTTGTTCTTCGCCTTCCAGTCTGCCCTTTCCTCATCATCAACCCTCTTGCCAACCGCTAGACAGTATTGCTCCGCAAACTGTCTCAAACTGGTGTTGATGTTCACATACGTGCGGAAGAAATTATTAATCCCCTCATCATGCGTATGTACATGCAGCCCACCCAACATTCATGTAAGAAGTATGCCGAACCCAGCTATCCCTCATATCGAACATTCTTGTCAGCCAACTATTTTCTGCTAACCCGTACTTACTAATGAAACTACCCCACATACCTTCAAACTCATCAACATCACAACAACCATGGACAACGTTCAATAACTCTTTCCGTATATCTGTCCACTCTCGTGCTTCCGCAAGTGTAGTTCACCATTTTTCATGATATGCCACAAACACAATCTATGCCTTGAATTGGGAAAAGCGCCACCGCATTCCCTACGGTAACAACATAACAAAATTAAAATTACCTTCACAAACAATATAACACCTCCACCGCATATGACAACCACGCACTACCAACAACAAGCGCAATACAAGTACAGAAAATTTAATGATATTTACAACTACGAAAACCAAGTCACCGAACACATACCAATAGCCTGACATTGGTCCGTCATTATATATTTCGGCGCAACCTTCCGCATACAGCACAACCACGTCTCAAAAACCCACTTGAAACTATCAGCATCTTCCTTCGAGAGTAAAGCGCAACCAAGTAGTATAGTCTGACCATGGTGATTAACACCAATAAAAGGAGCTAATGGCATTTTATAGCGATTTTTCGTATATGTCGTATCGAAACACAACACATCACCAAAATCATCATAAGTCGCTCTACTTCGGGCATCTGCCTGAATACATTCTTCACCCTACCTTCAAGACATCGTGTCATATGAATAGAAAAAATCCTCCGATACTGACTTTCATACCATTGAAAATTTTTGCATGGCATTAAAGTCACCATTTTCCATACCATGCATTCTCCACCTCCCAACCACGAATGACTATCCTTCAAAGAAAACCGTACATTCTCAATGCCACCATTCCCTACCACAAAATTCATATACCCTCGTGACGGTGTCACACCGGCCCGATCTCCGATTACTATTTGCACCTCATCCACACCGCCGACAATCCTATAGCTCCTCATGAAACGAGTGCTAGTAAGATCACATGATTATGTTCCAAAATAACCTTCCTGAACTCCCAAAGACCATCCCCGACCCTCGTCAAATAAACACCAGCCTTGCAACCGGTAGCCTGGGTGGAAACGGGCCTTCGGGGATCGTTTCTATTCAGCCTCAATTTCTCACCTTTCACACATTGCAACCTTACCTTCGAACACAACTCATAACCATCATGCATCCAGAACCTGCCTATTCCGCGATTCGTCCTCTGTCTTCGTCTGATATCCACGCCACCATCTTCCATAGCTTTTTTTGCACTTGCGGATAGCTCGGTGCTTCGAAACCGTACTTCAAAACCACTACGCCTTGCATATTCGTAATATTTAATAAACGCTTCAACCACATTTTCGACAACCATCCCTTCCGTCGGTGTCCATTGATCTACGATCTACGACCATCTCCGCCTCATTCCCAACAACGAGCACCGCCTCCCCGCTCAAGGAACTCTCCAACACGGTAGTCCCATCCGCCACAACGCTCCTTCGTCCTCACAACGCCTCTGCCAAAGATGATCAGCCACTCCATGGATCAGTTGGTCCACGCATTCACCTCCCCGGTTCTTCTGCGAGTCACAATCATCACCTGAAAACATACCTCTGTCATCAAATAGAGCTTCAATGACTGCTTCTTTCTCAGTCAAACTTCCCATCCAACCGAAACCTCCTCACTCTCGACAACACGAAACGAACACCAACGTCGACAGAAACTTAAACTGACTTCCTTCCTCAGAAGGACTGGCGAAGACAGAAATAGGAGACCCTCAACAGACCGACTAAATTTACTGAACAAATGTTCACTTAATTAATGGTTACACCCACAACTTATCAACGTCGAAACAAGTTTACCACACTACTGTAATAGTTTACATTTTCACCCCTCCTGCCAAAACAAAATGTCTTCCAACTTCCAATAATTCTTCACTTTACATAACTAAATGTTACTGAAACCAATATAAAACTTACGTAAACCTCTCTTACAAATAAATACACCCACTAACTGTATGATGAGACAAACATTTTGAAAACTGCAAATATCCTAGCTAAATAAACCCTTTCGCATCATATCACAAAGATCGATGTCTCCGCCAGCAATATCGCGCATTCCAGGTTTCCCTTTTCCACAGTACATTTACTCCACCACCCTATTCTGAAATGACCGGTACAGCACCCCTCGTCTGCCATGCCCCTATGCTCTGCTCCAAGTAGAAGCTACATTTCCTAAGACCATTCAAACCTAGGATAACCAACTAAACCCTTCACGTTATCTTTCCGTCACAAAATTCTGTTATGGTAGACCACATTGTGGTAGCTCACGACTCTTCCTATATTTAATCCATTCAAATGTTTGGAACCACTAGGCTGCTACGACGCCGTTTTAACCAAGGTCCTGCAACATGTGATGAGTTTACGAGCTCAATTATCCAAGTTGCACTTAAAATTGTTCGTCATAAAACCATACAGATCGTGCATCACACTCATTCTTTCGCATACTGTAGTATTTTTCATTTCACTTGAATTAAGATGAATTTGTTAGGTGATGATTCATGGTGTGTTGGCCTGCGGGTTCTTAAATAGTGCTTATTGATAAATAACTTATAGTAGTACATTTATTTTCTCGAATAATCGTTTTCGCCATGAAAATTACTCCACAAAAACTGTAACCATGCACATTTCCTGGAGGATCGCTATCTACCTGTAACGATCAAGGATTGTGGCTATCATCAACAAATACTACTAGAGTCAATCATCCATTCCCTAGCAGCATACCCCCCAAAATCACATTGTTAGTGGATTTTACCCATTTTTTTCGTATTCAAAGGCAAGTTACAGCATACAAGGAGTGCTAAAACCTCTGAACGCAGATCAGGGAGATCTTCATGCATTGTTCCTTGAGCTAGTCAAGAATTGTTCAATGAACCAATTAGGTTGAGCCGCTGCTGGAACTTCACAATTGATAGATGATCAAGTGAAAACTATTTTTCTGGGTACCCACAGCATTCAACATTATCAGAAATATTAATACTACTACCGATAAATGATTAACTTCCATCACAAGGCAACGGCCAAAGCATCCCATATGAATTAGCGTATAATCAAATGCTTCACCCTAAAAACGTGGATGATCCTACATATCCAGATTGTTCTCTATCATCTCCAACCTAACATCATTTGCCCCAAGCTTTCAACTAAAAACACGAACAGGGCCACCAATCAGCAACCCTAATCTCTAGCAGGAGAATGAATCCACCTCTTTCTGAGTGATAATGGTAAAAATGGCCTGTACAGAACGGCGAATCAATCAGGTGGGTTTCGCACAAAAGAATTGAATTATCTTGAAGCTAACAGCAATCCTGTGGTTAACTAATGCAATGAGAACTGGCTTAATGCCAGAGCTTGCTGCAGAATCCATTCCGGGGCCTCTTGCAAGAGACGATGTCTGAGAATGAGTCAACCAGCTGTCCGGCCAAGCTGCTAGGGTCATCGATCAGAGTCTGGATGAAGGTATTCACCACCCTACGTTCTTGTTCCGTGGATCTCAAGCAAAACCATGTTAGTAACTTCAACCTGAACACCTGGTTGATGTGACCCTCACATTCCAGCCATCTTATTATCTTTACGCAGTGCTCGAAGTTCTCATCCAAGGACCCGGGCTCATCAGAAACTCTGAACGGTGATCCATTGATAAGGGTACTGTCGCTATCATGAGTCTCCTCATTCGAGCTTGCTGCCCTTTTCCTGCACAATTCAGTGCGGGAATCACCACTACCATGTGACCTTGCTAAACCATTCTTTTCAGTGCCATGAGAGGCGGCATCATCATCTGCTTCAACAGCCTGTTCAGAGGAGCAACCATTACCTTCATCCCTGGAGGATTCAAATGGAGGGGTCAATTCTTCGTTCAGATCAGGAACAGAGGCAACATTCAAGTCGAGCTCACGTGAAATGGATGGCATATGATACTCATCTGCCTTTTCAAGCTTAATAACCTGGCCTGCCTCACAACATTTTTCTTTAGTGGCACTACAGAAGCCTTCAGAGCCACCATGTTCCTGTGCCCAAGCTAGACGAAGGATTTTTCCTAGATCACGAACCTTAAACCCAGATGAATCGTCAGTTGCAGATGCTTTTTGTTCATTTTGGCAACCATCTGGATTCTCTTTCTTCCTAGTTATCAGAAGCTCTGAATTAGGGTTCCTTTGAATTATTTCAATGCTTTTGGTGAAGCATTTAGCCTCCGAGTGACCCAAAAAACCAGAGTCTGAATAAGAGACTATACGAAAAGTATATTCTGTGCAAGGTCGTAGGTTGGATATCAAGATCCTTCTCTGAGTTCTCGGGAAGACACAGATAGGTTCCTCTGAAGCCTCTTCTTCTCTGCTTTTATAATACCAAAGCTTGTAACCCTTAATATCAGTGGATGATGCAGCAGAAAGCTCAATCAGGATGATGGTTACAGATGATGGTGTCACTTCTTCAAATAAAAACTTGCATGCAGCAGGACGTGTATCTGCTCCACAAGAAAGTCGATCAAAGTTAATCTGACACAATCATATGCAGAGGATTGAAGGATGAATACCAGCAAATATTATTGATAATTACCCATAAAATGAGAAGCCATGCTAGACATATTGGCCAGCAATTCATCAACTTTCTCAATTGCAAGAGAACAAAGTTTCTGCACATCACCAGCAACAGGAAGTCTGCTCACAATACCCCTTGCCATCTTAGCGGATAAGCCATTTACCGGACCCACTTCTGTTTCTAATTTGCTCTTTGCATTTTTTACGATGTCGTGCAATTCTCTGTAATCAGAAGTCCCATCCAGGAGCCTGTAACTCAAGTATATCCTATAACAGAGAACATCAAGGCGACGAGCATCTTTTGCTATAGTTAGCTGCTTCTTCCAACACCTGCCAGTACAAACCAAATGATTTATCTTATCAATGCCTGAGTAAAAAAATCCGCTACAAGTAACAAACTAGCCTGAAAAGATTTTTTTTTTTTTTTTGTACACAGGGGTGGGGGTAGGGATGATGGTGGAGGTAGGACTAGAACTCAAGACATACACCTTGTGTCCTTAGAGCTTAACCAACTAGGCTAGAGGCTCAGGACAGCCTGAAAAGATTAGATTATTTCCGCCTAAAGTCTAATTCATGTTAACACACATTTTTTTCTAAAAGTAAAAAATCCAAAAGTGAAGCAGGAACACAATAATAATTATGGGCTTCCCATAACAATTCATATATCACTTTAATGCGAAAGATTGCAAAAGCTAAAAACTATCATCACAACTATGGAAACTCTAATGAGATAATGAAATGCGGGCATATATCACCATAGACTACAGAAACATTAATCACCAATAGTTTGTAAAAACAATGTCTGTAATTGAAATGAAGCACATATATAAGCAAAATTTACTTACCCAAGTATTCCTGAGACCTTGCCACAAGAGGCACAACAATAACTTCCATCAAGCTTCATCAACTGGCCAAGATCAACTACTCCCACTTTTTCACGCTGAAGAGCACACTCAATATGGCACGACAAGCCACAATACTCTCCCTGACCAGACTCAGCAGCGCATACCAACCACAGACTAGGGTCTTTATTGTCGTCAAACTGATGACAAATACAACAAGAACATCGTCTGCAAAATATATCATCCATAGACAAAGTGGCCCTGCATGCAGAATTTTTACAGATCCAGGAATTTGAGGACCCAAATTCTGATGATCTCTCATTTCTTGAAAGATGCCGTGTTGGATTTTCTCCCTTCCTGTTCTGCTTCTTAGAAGAAAGCTGGTTAGCGGATGAAATTTTCTTCGAATCTACCTTCTTGCTTGTCTTATTACTTGTCCTCAAAACTTCTGTCATTTTATTTTCTAAAATGGCTGTTTTCATATTGTCGTCTTTCAGAAAGAGAGACACAAAGTTCCTCAGACAGGATCTCAGGTTACTGAAGGAATCCTATAGTTCTTGAAACATCACTTCAACAGCCATTTCTGCATGGAATGCTTTCCACAATGGACACATGGCTCTAGCATCTGAAGCGGAAAACCAAAAATCTCTTTATAGTCTTTGTGGCCATGGACGTAACTCTATTAGGGAATAGTAGAATACTATGCAGATAACAACAATTTTTCGACATAAACAAGAAACCTTAGATTTCGAAGGAACAGAACGCATTAAAGAAAATACAAACAATAAGACATACTGAAGGTTGACTGAATCTTTCTTTCATAAAATTATTAGGCTTTTGGGCTTAATCATGTCTAAAGCTTTTTAAGGTAGCTATGAACAACTCAATACCTTGGAGCCAAGACACTCATATTTTCAATCAAACAGTAAAGTCAGATGCACACAGTAAAGCATACCAGCAGAGATAATATCCAACATTTACTTGCCAAAACTAAAAATAGTGAAAATACTGATGATTGAGAGGTAAGGAAATTTTCTTGCTCCAACCAATCTGAGAGGTAGTATTACAAAAAGTAATAACAAAAAGAGAACTGGTCACATCCTGTTCTATAATCCCAGCTCATTCTAAAAGGCTATATACATTTTATCCAGGGAACTGAGATGAATCAAACAACCAGATAAGATAGGAAGAAATAACTTCAATTGAATATTGGTCAGTCAGCATGATAAACTAGAGATTAATTTTGCAAGAGACTGGAGACAGTAAAAACAGTTGAGGTAAAATTGTGAAAAGGAATTTCTAGGCCACAAAGGGAACATGACAACCATGCCCGATATACAGACCCTTCCTTAGCAGTGAAATTATGAGAACGACAAACCTTGCAAGGACTTAGACACTGAAAAAGCATCATCCAATCAGGCTGCAGCAGAGGTTCTTCAAGCAACCTGGATCAAGGAATGTAAGATATTCAGGCTATCAAATTAGTGAATACATGGAAAAGCAGAAAAGTTTGCACGTAGGAGTTCATACTCAAATGTAACAGGCTCTGTGAACACTCTACAATTAGTTACCTAACTTCTGAGACTATTATGAGATCGTATGAATCCTAAAACACAAAATCATATAGGATCAAACAGGAAAGCACAAAAAGGTTACAGCCTAACATCAAAAACATGAGAAAACTGATTATAGATGTTACTTGCTAGCTACTAGAAGCACCCAACCTTGCATCTATTTCCCTTTAGCCCAGAAAAAAACAAAATAGGAAAGGAAAGGAGAAAAGAAAAGAAAAGAAATTTTTTTAATAAAATAAAAAGAAAAGAAAAGAATCTTCTGCTTCCTTCAAAATCTGGTCATATGACTCATATTTAGCCGTTTCTTTCTAAGTAGTTAAATAGGGTTAATTGTTTATGATAGAAACTTCAAAGATCGGTTTAATAGAACCAGAAAACAACCTTAAAGAGTTCTTTCTATGATTTTGCTCTTACGTGTTGGATCCACAAGGTTCAACCAAGGGGTCAGTCAAGACTTATTGCTGTGGGGCCTCTCTACCCATTCGTCATGTTGGATTGAATACTTTAACACTACTCAAAGGAGGAAATAGCACAAAGAGAAATAAAAATAGCATCCAAATCCTCTCCACAGTTAGGCAAGGCAGCTTCTCATCATTCATTTGCTCAAACAAATGATGGGAAAATGCATAAAAGAGTTGCACAACTTCAAAATTGAAATTAAATACCACTTCAATATATACCAGTTCAGTTATTAGATACTTCCTCTATCCAAATAAAAACCAGACGTTTTACTGAATATGGAGATTAAGGAGTGCTGAAGACTTGAAGGTGATGACATAAAATAGATTTTTAAGACATAAGTAATTTTTGAATGTAGAAGGGAAATTGAGGGTAATAAGGTAAAATTGGTGTTAAAAGGTCTTGTTTCAATTTTTCTAGGATGGAGTAATTGACAGCACCAAAAGCATTGAGATATGTTTTTCTAAAAGGCCTAGAAAAGTGGCAAGCACGCAGAACCCATGAATTTGTATAAGAGAAGATACTAGTTGCTGGCATACAGCATATTGGGATGTGCAACACCTAGCTGGTTCTAGTAGTATTTAAGATAACTCGAGGGATTGTTGTAGATTGTTGGTTTTGGCTTGTCACATAATCATAGCTCTTTCTGACAACAGTATGATTTCCCTTCAATACTTAGATACAATGTTTTGATAATCGCAGAATATGATTGGTTTAGCTCCCCTCCTCTTTGGCTCTTTGTGATAAAATCATAAGGAATTGACATACCAGCTACTTGAGAAAAAAAAAAGACAAAGAATTGGCCAAAGTATGATAATCGCAGAATATGATTGGTTTAGCTCCCCTCCTCTTTGGCTCTTTGTGATAAAATCATAAGGAATTGACATCCCATAAGCTATGCACAAATGAGATTGAAGAGGTACTACAACTAGTCACTACAGTATTTCCCATATGTTACCTGTTATTTATGACCCAAACGTCCTTCCGAAGTTTGACATTGGATACCACCAAGTCACACAAACTACTTTCTTACAATCAGACAACGCTTGATTTTTTCTCTCTCTGAAAGGGGGTGAGGGAGATTATTCAGGTTTAATTTTCTCCCCTCTCTTTCAATAAGACAAGGGGTGAGAACTTTTACTATAAAGAATAAGAAATATAACTATTAGAATCAAAGCTGGAAAACAAAAAAAAAAGAAAAAGGGGGGGGGGGACTCAAACCTTTCTGCAAAAATCCATATTTGATGTGCATCATTCAAAAATAGAATCCTGAGAGCTACTAGCTCCTCCCTGAAATACATGACTGGCATTAAATAGGACAATGACTAATTAAGGGAAAAAATACAGCCATACACTATGAATTTGAGAAACAATAAACATAAGAAAATACAAGGAAAAGAAGGTAAGATTCTATGCTCAAACAAACTGAACCAACTTACATAAGTTCTGAAAGGACAGCGGGATGAATATGAAGAATAAAATTAAGAAAATAGTGATAGAGAAGCCATCAAAAATAAAAAATAAAAAAAGAAATGTGAACGTCCTCATTTATGTAACGGTTTCAACATGTATATGATTCTCACGTATGTATGTGTGGAAGGATACAAAGCATTTTTCCAGCATTATCTTTCCTTTTCTGATTCTTCCCACCCCATTCCAGAAATGCAGCTTATGACCAAAGCAAAATAGGCAAGAATATATACAAGCAACCATGACCACTAGAATGACTAAACAAGCCAAGGCAGAAAAGATGCATAATTTCTCTCAAAAAGGCAGAACCCACTCAACAAAAACAGAACTTTGCTAGAGAAGCCGATTCACCCAGCTACTTAGGAGGACCAAACCTTTCATCCATAATACTTAAGCTCCACCCGACCCAACTACTGAAAAGTTAGTCCGTTTCATATTACCCATTAAGACTCATTAAAAGCAAAAGTAACAAGCTGAAAGGAACCACCTTGACTGAAACACATGTCAAAGAACCAAGCATTAGCCTTCATCCAGAGAGAATGCTGGTACATTCAACGACTTCAAAACTTTTAACAATCAGCAATCCGTAACACAACAACAAAACGCAAACAACATTCCCAGAAACAACAAAACCGAAGGCATGACAGGAACAAAAGCAAGAAAATTTAGGAAAACGGCCTCTCACTGAAAGGGGATCTGACAGAGAGAAAGCAGCCGCAATCATAAACAACGAAACATACAAACGAACCCCAAAGGAAAACGAGAAGCCCGTGAATCACAAAAGGCTAGTACCTGCGAGGTAATGGGGGAAGAATCTAGGGTTTTGGAGCAGAGAAAGATTAAGAAAAAAAGCCCAGAAGAGGAATTTGGATTTTGAAGGAGTCACACAGGGACGCGAGGAGAGAGAGAGAAGCTTCATTCGTGTTTTGTTAGTTGGGTTTTTTGTCCGAGGGAAGAGAGATGAAAGAGGCAGAGGCTCCTCTCAGTAGCTCGCTTGTACGAGTTGTTCACGTTCCGGAGCTAGGGGGCCTCGACGTCTCTCACGCGCATTTTAAGCGCGTGACTATCTTCCTGGCAGTTCGTGCCGTTGATTTGCTGCTGGTGATCAGCGAAGCACTGCGGAAGTTTGCGATTCGCACGTGATGTCCAGCGGATATTAGCTCGCGTGGGCTTGATTTTCTCGGATATGTCGTTCGACGTTTTTTTTTAAAAAAAAAAGGAAGAAAATTCATACTCACCATGCCCATCGCGTGCGTTTTTGCGAAAAGTATTCTCTAATAGTGTTATTGTTTCGTGTGGGAAAACTATCATTTGACCCCTGGAATTTTGATACCGATTGTTTTGCACCCTCACGTTTGGAAACATGCACGAAACCCTTAGAATATCAACTATGTCAATCATACTCCATCACTTAATAAATAATTAAATAAACTCACTTACTAGCCTGATATGAGTTGTCTGTCATACTCAATTGAACTTAAGCTCAAAGACATGTAATTCAGTATCACTAAATTGCACCAGTGGGTGGGTGAGGTGGAGAAAGTGTGTTTAAATTGTAAGATTAAAATGCTTGGTGTAAATTTGTGCAATTATAAAGTCTAAATGACCAAATTGAGCATGTTGATTGAAACCCCTCGCAATCAAACAGAATTGATAAGCTATTTTTTTATTGAGTAAATACTTATTTTATTAGAGACGACTCATTACAAAATAAGTCGGAAGTGACAAATTTAAGTACTTGGAAGATATATCACTAAACCGTCCATGTAACAGGAAACTTGACACATAAGAAGTGTTATAATGGGACAACAAACCAACTAAGGCTAGGCTCACCCGAACTGGCCTCCAGAGACTATGCATACTCATGACAATGGTCATTGTCATTACCACTATGGTGGAAAAGGATCATAAATCTCGCTACCCCTGTACGGTACCGGCGCACCATAGTGGGCAAATGTGAGAGTTAACCTTATGAAGGACGGTAAGCACCACAACACACTTAGGTGATTACTAACTGAGAAGCTTACTAAAAACCTAAATAGTCTCGACCACAAAGCTCGAGAAAGAAAACAAAAACAACAACAAACGAACCAAAAGAATGACCATAAAGCGGAAACTAAACAAAGGGTCAAAATAATACCAGGCAGACCCACAGCCTAGCCATCCCCTCAAATTCATCTTCGTGTCTTCTGGAAATGCGAGACAATGCTCAACCCTGTTGGTAGAAATAGGCCCGAAAGCCCCAAGCCACCAACACCCAACAGCCGCTCGGCTCCTCCACCACCAACGAAGCCACTCTCCTTCATAAACCCCGTTATGACCAAAATGCTAAAAAAATCGACACCTCCGATCTGCTACCAGCGATGGCCGAACCAATCGACAGCATCGAACGGAGCTTTAACAGCACCCGTCAAACCAAAATTTGATCCAACGAGCAGAGGAAACGTACTCCTCATGGAAGCGGCCCCAACAAGGTCGATAGCCGGTAGAATCCAATTGAAACCCGATTCGACGTTGGCTCAAAAAAATGAATGGCCTAGACGAGAACCATGTGTTCGAAAATAAACAGAGAAGAGTCGGCCAAGGGCCAAGTTGGCCGGTGGCGGAAGCATCACGCGCATTCCGTCGGAGATAACAAGGGCGGCCATGGAACATGGCAAAGCGACGCCCCTCCAGCAGGCTCTACCCCGTCAAAGACAAGAGGCCTGACATGGTGCCCCTAGACATCAATCGCAGCTAGCGGCACACGCGGGAGGAGGAGCATCGCCAGGGATTGCACTTTCCGGTTCATGTTGCAAACACACACACACACCAGCCGAGGCGATCGGAGGAGGTGATGACTACAGAGGTGGAGAAGGACGATGCACGACAACAATGACGCTAAGGAACAAGGGCATGGCCGCTAGCGGTAGTGGCAATAAGTTTCCGAAATGCGGCGAAGGGTACACGCACCATTGAAGGAATATAGTTGATAAGCTACCGAGCTAACACCAAAGTGAAAGTTTTTTGAATAAAAGGGGCGTCAATATGCAATTAATCCCTAGGATGGCCATGGTAACTTCTCCTTTCTGTTATTATTTTCATTATCATCAGCAACCTAGCTATGTCTTATGAATGTTAGACCCTTTTGTCAACATTCACAAGGATATATCTTTTTGTAGCTATCAAAAAGTTTATTAGTTTAAAAAATGAACATTATTTGCGGTCATCACCCTGTTAAACTGAGTAAGAGATTTATATACACTGAAAATAAGTAGGAGCTAGTTAGGCATAAATCTCAAATTACCTTCCATATCTTTCGCTTGGATGGGATCTCCACTAAAGTTTCATTTGTCAGTGTATGGCTGGTAATTTCACGTTGGTAAGAGATTTGAATCTAACAATCATATAAATGGGTAAACGGGTTGTTCGAGTTGATGAGCAATAAATTTTACATTCTCTTACGGTATGGTTACTCAAAAAGAGTCGAGTTGAACCAAACATTAGAATGTTCATGCATGTTCAGTTTGGATTTTGTATCAAGTTTAATTTGAAAATAACACAAATGCGTTTTAAATCCAATCGAATTCAAGTTGTGAACCTACTTTAATGGAAAATGTTAATAATCCATTTGTACGTCCGTAAAATATCATCTCATTTGTTTTGATAGTTTTATAGTATTTAATATATAATATTTTCTCATGAATTTTAGACATTGAAAATCACGTATATTGTTATCATTATTTGAAATTTAAATTTTATAAATATATTTTTTCTGATTTTTTTTCGTTGTTGAAATTTAAGTCAAACATTTAACTTCGAAACAATAAAATCAAACAGGACATCTTTTTGCGGATGGAGGGAGTATAAAGTTTAACTGAACCGACCAACTGAGTGTTCAAACTTGGTTTAAAATATGTATTAAGTTCATTTTCCCCCAAACTTGGTATGATAACTACTCAAATAAGTTTTTAATCCAATTGAATCCGAGTTGTTGGAAGTGTTCTTTTAATTTTGATCATGGTTACTCCATCATTTGTAGCAAAATTGATACAAATTGTGTTTTAGGTTATCCGAGTTAAACTAATACATTTCATTAAATGAAACATTTTTACACAAACTTTACAATATTATCCTCCATTTATTTTTTATTTAATTTTTTTATATATTTAATTTATTTTATTACTCTCTAGTTAACATTAAATTTTGTGCGGATTTTGAGAGTACTTGATCATATATGGTCTTCCTTTCACGTCTGTGGCATACACTACTAAAGCGAATAATAATGTTGAAAGTGGTTTTAGCAGGAAAAGTAAAATGGGAAGCAAAAGCTGGTAGAAGAAATATTGTGATCCGATTGGCATGCATCGCCATCGCAGTTGTCAAAACAATTGCCGAGTTCTTACAACACATACACAAGTTCAGATGTTCTTTTTGGTCACCAAAGTTATCCACTTGTCACTTGCATCCCTACAACTGTCAACTTCCACTCTACGCTCCACTTTCTCCCTCCTTACAATCTCACTCTTATCGATCCCGTTGCTACCTTTTTCTTTACTTTTTTTTAGTGCGAGTGTTTTGGTGTTTTTGAGATATGAATATGTTGTGGAGAAATTAGAGGGAAAGTTGGAATTTGGATATTTTCGGATGACATTTATTACTGTATTTTAGAGTCAAATGAACACACCGTTGATAGATTTTCACAAGAGACAATCACTTTAAACCGTCATTTCGATATTAATTCTATCGACCCAAATTAATTAATCTATTTGATTTCGTTGATAAATTTTCACAACAATCACTTTAAACCGTCATTGATATTAATTCTATCTACCCAAATTTAATCTATTTGATTTCGGGTGTATAAAATTGTTTTGTTGGTAACTTTTTAAATAGGGGAGGTGTCAAGACTCAATGTGACTGTTTGAAAAGAGCATAACCAATATATGCTTGGCTGACTAAAAACTGAACAATAAAGAGGAGAAACTATATTGATAATACGCAATATATATAATTCGGAGTACATTGTTACAAGTTGGAACCAGCACACATCTTAAATTACTTTTTATAATACTTCATTCTTTTTAAAAGATTGTCTTATTTGTTTTAACAACTTCATATTATTTAATCTATAATTTTTTCTATGAATGTTTATACATTGAAAATTAAATAATTCATGCATGTCAAAATTTGCAATCTAAATTTTTAAATATATTTTTTTATGTAATTTTTTCACTATTTATCTTATTAAAATTTGAATCAAATTAAACATTGAAACAGTAAAATCAAATGAAACAATTTTTTTTGTGGACGGCGGGAGGAATAGAATGAGTCTGTAGCGACGTGATTTTTGACATGGGAGTCGCCACCAATCTTTTTCCTAGGTCGATTAGGAACCTGAAAATTGTCTACTGAAAATCTAGGTTCGTTTGTCAGTTACGTACAAAAATGATCAATTTTCGTACGCCCAAAAATTGGTACCACGGGTTTTTTTAGATTCTTGCTTGATTTTTTTGTGTTTTTTTTTTATATATTTTTTTGAGGGAGTTAAAAATTTAAAATAAACAAAATGGGTAAAGCAAAAAAAAGAAAGTCTAAAAAAAGAAAAAAAAGTTTGGTGCAGAAGAAAGAAAAGGAAAGAGAGTGGGATAAATGTCAAGTAAAAAAAAAGTCAATTGTTGGCAAATTAGCAAAATAATCGAGAAACACAATTCCCCAAAAAAAAGGATAAAAGGATTTAAACAATTTACATATTTAAATGATGGTGAAGACTACACAAAGGTTAATAAAATGATTTTTTTTGTTCTTTTTAAATAAGAATAAAGTTGAAAATACATAAATGAATACAAATATGGAAAATTACAAACGGTAGGTAGGAACCCTTAAATTAATAAATTAACAAAAAAAACATTTTGAAAAAAGAATAAAAAGTTTAGGCTTAGTGCCCAAAATGTTGAGTTTTAAACTTGAAATAGTGGCTTAAATGAAGCTATGGACAACTAAAGGGGTTTAAGTGGAAAATGGACTAAAGTAAAGGGACAAGGACTGAAGTTGTAATTTTACCCAAAGTTAAATAAACAGCTTCTTCTTCTTCTTCGACGTTTGCGTGAACCAGGCGGCGGAGTTGACGGCGGCTTGCGATGAAAATGATTTTCCGGCGGCGGTTCCAGCTCCGACAGGTGCGGTGGCGGTTGGAAGTTACGGAGCGGTGGAGGTGGAGGGAAAAGGTCCGGAGAGAGAGTAAACGGTGTCCGAGTCGGCAAACATTTCTCACTCCGTTCTCCTTCCTCAGGCCATCTCCGGTGAGTTGGAAAGGTTGTCTTGCTTCCTATCGGTGCCGTGGAACTGATGGTGGTTGCTGGTAGTAGTGAAGGGTCGAAAATCAGAAATCGGAGGGAGTGGAGGAGGAGACCGACAAAAGCGTTTTTTTGTTCTCCCTATTTCTTCACGAAAATTGCTCAATTTATAGCCGAACTTCTTGATTGACAGGTGCTTAACTCAATGATGATGGAGTCTGAGGCTGGTTTTGATGGATAGAACAAGAGATGGCAGGGCATGATGATGGTGTCCGACGGAGGAGGCGGACGAGCTCGTGCTGCTGTAAGTCCTTCCTTTTTTCAGTTTTTGTTTTTTTCCTTTTTTAGTTTTTTTAATTAATTAATAAAATAAAATAAACACATTTAAATTATAGATTAAACCGAATAAAATGATAAAAACACGTAGAAATCATGAAAATAACAAAAGCACACGAAGTAATAAAAGACATACGAAATAATAACAATAAAAAAAACGTATATGAAAATGACAAAAAGTACATAAAATGATGGAAATAATAGAAGTACCAAAAATAAGAAAAATAACAAGAGCACCTAAAAATCGTAAAAACTACGTAAAATAATGAAAATGGCAAAAGTTACATAAAAATAATAACGAAAATGACGAAAAGTACATAAAATGTCGACAAAAATCACATGAAATAAAAATACGGAAAAATACAGAAAAAAACTAAATTACTACTCCGGACAAAATCGGGTGTCAACAGTTGCATCCCTTTGCGTGTTTCATGAGAAATGGAACACGCAAAGTAGGATGACCCCAAATTTTGTCCGGCGACTAACGAGAACCTTCTCATTATTCATGAAAGGAAGAAACTTTTCTTACCTTTCCGAAGCGAAGAAACCTTCTTTGCTTCCTTCAACAGGAATTTTCCTATTGAATTGAATAGAGGAAACCTTTCCACTATTCGAGGTTAAGGAACTTTCCCGACTCTAAAGATGCGAGATTGAGAACATTCCCAATACTCGGCAAAAGTAAGATGAATGACAGATCGATTGATTGATTGAAATCGAATAACAAGAACCTTCTCATTATTCGTGAACCGAAGGAACCTTCATTGCTTCTCTCAATAAGAACCTTCCTATTGAGTTGAATAGCGGAAACATTTCCACTATTCGAGGTTAAGGAACCTTCCCTACCCCAAAGATGCGAGATTGAGAACCTTCCCAATGCTCGATGAAAGTAGATGAAAGACTGATTGATTGATGAGATGGAATAACAAGAACATTCTCATTATTCGGGAAGCGAAGGAACCTTCCTTACTCCGGTAATTCGAGATTGAGAACCTTCTCAATGCTCGATGAAAATAGATGGCTGACTGATTAAAAAATGAACAACAAGAACCTTCTTGTTGTTTGTGAAGGAAAGAAATATTTTTTTCCCTTCTGGAGCGAAGGAACCTTCCTTGCTCCGGTAATTCGAGATTGAGAATATTCTTAATGCTCGGAAAAGATAGATGACTGATTGATAAAAAAATTGAACAACAAGAACCTTCTTGTTGTTTGTGAATGGAAGAAATACAAATATACAGTATAAATTTAGGAGGGGTTTTTTATTAAAAAAAGCAAAATATTTTTATAGTTTACGATGATTGAGCATTGTTAGGCTTATTCGACGGTTACTCCCCGAACGGTATTTTCATTGTACACAAGATTCGAACTCAATACTTTGTTTAAAGAAGAATGAGCGCTTACCATTCAACCTAAAGAGGGAATGTAAATAGCATTAATATCTACTTGATAGTTGTTAAGCAAATTAGTGGATACAAGTACAAGAAATGAAGAAATTGAGTAGATTAAATTCCATCTAGGGTCCCATTTTAATTCTCGTCGACCAATTTTGATCTCATTTTAAATTTTTGTTCTATTTGAGTCCACTTTTTAGGTTTCGTTATCCAATTGAGTCTTTCCGTCCAATTGCTCCGTTTGCTTGGATGGTAAAGTGTGAAATATCTATCTTACCCTCAGTTAATTGCAATAATACACCTTAATTTTTTTGAAAATGAGTGATTCTACTTGAACTTTTCTTACACTTACAATTTAACCTTCAGCTCCTCCACCGTCAACTTTACCATCTTCTCACCTCACCATCCGCCATCTCTCTGTGCTAACCATCCATGGATGCTCTATCAAACACAATTTCTTCATTTCTCAGTTACCCCAAATTAATACAACCCAATTACAATTACATTGATTATTCATAACAATCCAGAATACAAACTTCCTAGTTTCAACAATAATGGGTGTGTTCTTTTTATACTAAAAAAAACAGATTCTGTGGACAAATCGCGGATTTCTTGCTCGGTTAACAGTCTACTGGAGACATCCTTACAGATCATCTTCCTTAGCAAATCCTTTGGCTCTAGAGACACGATCTGAAGAACCGAGGTGGGAATCCCAGATTACCTCGTAGAACTGCCTCGAAGATTTCCTCATTGTCTCGCCGTAAAAGGATAGGTCTCCGACGACCACGACGAACAAGGCAACGTTGACGCTCCAGACATCCACCTTCTCGTTGTATTCCCTTCCAATCACCACTTTCCGCCACGACGTAATACCAGTTCCGACGAGCCTGGTGGCGGAACCCACAAAATGGTGAATCAGAAAACTGAAAGCGAATAGGGAATTTTGGTCACAGGGGAGGCTGGAAGATCGATCACCCTGCCGAGGAAGAAGACAAAAATAAAAATTCCAAATGTTATCAAATGTAAATTTCAAGGTCTCAATTTCGCCTATCAAAGACAATCATCCCTGATCCTTACCCACGATTTTTATGATTTCAATATACCTGCGGGAGAGGGTCTCAAGTTCAATGGCGGCGAAGCATATGAACCTGAGGACTGCCGTGCCCAGGACAAGAAGAAGGAGGAGGAGGAGGAGGAGGAGGAGGGGTTACTAGCGAATATCTAAGGCGAAGCAACACCGAACAAAGAAGCTCGATGACCTGACTTAGGACTGTCGTGCCTAGGATTAGCATGGTACCAAAAATCTGAGATTGAGATGGCTGTAAATGATGTGATTGAGATGCCTATAAATCATGTTGCTAGTGATTCAAAGAGCAAATTTGGTGATACAAAAATTTCTATGGATGATTAAAGGGGATGCTGAAGTTCTTGAGAGGAGGTGGATTGGTGGAGGGGTGGGCGATGAAAACGACATCAACGGTGGTGGACTGGTGATATGGGTTTGCAAGGCATAATTGAGGATTAACGAAACAATTAGCTAATTAATTAGGATGTTTTGGTTAATACTCCATTCATCCTCAAATAATTGGTCCGTTTGATTTTGATATTTCAAAGTTCAATGTTTGACTCATTTTTTACAGAGAAAAATTGTGAAAAAATTCAATAAACAATATTTAGAAAAAGTATGTTACAAATTATGATATGAGTATAAAATATTTAACTTTAAATGTTTAAATATTCATGAAAAAAATCATAGATTAAATGTAATGAAACAAAAAAATAATTGGTCTAATTAATTGATGACAGAGGGAGTCTCAATGATTGATGAAGGTGATTCGGTTAATGTGAAAGTTTCAAAACTATTGGGGTAAAATTGTTTAAATATAAAACATTGAAGTTCATAGTAGCAATTAGTTGAGAGATAAATTCGTCATTTCACATCATACATCCAATTAAACTGAGCAATGAGATGAAAATGATTAAATTGGGTCGTGAAATCTAAAAAAAGACTTAAATAATATGAAAATGATTTAACTGCGTCGTGAAACCTAACAAAAACTTAAATAGAGCAAAAATTTAAAATGACACTGTAATGGATTGAACGGACTTAAAATGGAACCCTAACCCAAATTTACTGAAATTGATTATTCTGTCACACACAGACTTGAGTACCAATTATATGGTGCACATATGTGTAGGTACACATAGCAATATATAGAGAAAGTATGTAGGAATAATTTAGATATTTAATATTTTTTAGTGGATTTGGGCTGAAACTGTTTTGTAAATTAAACATCTAATTTACTATGTGTACCTACACATATGTGTATCATATCAAGACTCCAGACTTGAGACTTGAGTCGAGTCAACGTCAAAATCTGAATCTCTGAGTCTCAGTCCTCTGAGTTGCAGGTTTCGAGCTTCACATGTCATGTTATGTTAAAGCACATACTCTTACCACCCGGTTCTTTTTTTGGGTTTGTTAATTTGGAATGAGAAAAACATTTCGAAATTTGGAGAAGTGTTTTTTTATTGAAGGATGAGATGTATGTGAGTATTGAAATTTGAAAAAAATATATATTATTTTATAAAAAATTAATGATAAATTGATGATTTAAGGTTATTTTATATATTCTGAATTGAAAAAATGGGGAAAACAGTTCTATCTTTTTAAAGTTGAACTGAGCCTTTTTGAGCAGTTCTGAAGAGTTCTACCAGGGGTGTGTCTATGGATAAAGATTTTGAAAAAATTGATAGAAGTATTTAAAATTGATGCGATGTTTGTGAGATGAGAAATTGAAGGGATATAATTGATTTAATTGTTTATTGATGAAATTTTGATAAAAATATTGAGAGTATATTCCGTTCACAGTTCCGTAAAAATAATTATTGTCCTGTTTTGGTCATATTTTAAAAAATTATCCTGTTTTGGTCCTATCTAAGGGTTCACTGTCCTATTTAGGTCCTTTCCGTCCATTGATGCCGTCAGTCTTGACGGATCTCTGTGAAAGTACCATTTTGTCCTCCTTATTACCTGACGTGGCCTTTCCCTTCCATTTTGCCGTTAGTCTCGACGTCGTAAGATCGAGCCGCTTCGATTGCGGTGTCGAACGTCCCGAGCCAAATCCTAGAGCCTCTATTGTTGGGGTCTCGAATCTCCGCCGCGAACTTCCCCTATGGCCGTTGTCGGACACCTCTGTAATGCTTGTGATCAGCCGATTTCGACGGTGGCTTAGGGTCGTGAACCTGATCTTGGTCGACTATGGTCGCGAACGGAATCCACTCCGTTCTAGTCGGCGGCGAGATTTTAAGTCAGGGTTTTCTAGATTGGAAGGTAGGTTTTGGTTTCAATCCAATTTGGAAATCGTCGGTGGTGGCTCTGGAGGTTAGGGATTTTGGCGATGAGAGGTCGATGATTTGCGATTCGGATTCAAACTCGAACGATTTTGAGTTGGTGGGCTGGGCGAAATTGGTGGTAAATCGGAAGAAGTCGGTTGGTTGGATGGTGAAGGTGGAGATGGTGAAGGGGAAGAATTCGTTTGGTTGAAGGTGGGTGCAGTCGAAATCGGTGATGGAGAGAGAGGAATCAGAGGTGGAATTAGATTGGGAAATAGAAGTCTTGACGGATCATGAGGGCAAAATGGTACTTTCACAGAGATCCGTCAAGACTAACTGCATCAATGGATGGAAATGAACAAAATAGGACAGTGAACCCTTAGATAGGACCAAAACAGGACAAGTTTTTAAAATAAGACCAAAACATGACAATAATTATTTTTACGGGACTGTGTACGGAATTTACTCAAAATATTGATGTAGAATACATCCTATAGCATATTGGTAAAAAGAAGCAAGGGTACGTACGAAGATTGGAGAAAACAACATTTTGAAGTGGAAATAGTAGTGTAATTATGTGGTGTTCTACTTGTTAACATGTTCTCTGTTAAATTACTCAATTTATTTTTTTTAATAATGAAAATCTATTTTATTAATGATAACTCATTACAAAATAAGTCGTAAGTGACGACCTAAAATACCTAGAATATGCATAAATAAACCTGCCAAATAAAGGGGAAATTTCCACATAAATGGAATCACTTTGAAAAATCAAAACCACTACGGTTAGGCTTACATGTTCTGGCCTCAAAGGCTAAATAAATCATGACGATTATCATGACCACTATGGAAGATAAAAAGATCTGAAATCCGGCTCCCGGTACCCCTTCACGCCCAAAGGATAAATAGTACCGATGCACCATAGTGGACTAAGGAGAACACTAACCGTAATAATAATGATAACTATAGTAACTCATTTACGTGATAACTAGCAAGAACAAATAAAGTATAACGAAAGTAAAAAATACCACAGAAAAACTACTACCGTAGTTCCTAACAAACAAAACAAACGAGAAAAATTAAAACACCTAACAAAGAGTAATAAAAGATAACTGAGAGTCCAAATAGGCAAAAAATCCTAGAACCATAGCATCATGGCGCTAGGCATGGTGAGGCAACCCTGAACCCTGTTATTAAAAAATAATCTAATAAATCAATAACGGAATATTTGTGATGATGATAAATCAATATAAACATAAGTACAAAATTGAACAAGTTTCAATGTACTTTTTATTATCATGTGAAATTCTAAGAATTAATAAACAATATAATAATTCAAAGAATTAGACAAAAATTAATTCAACTCTATAATTCTTAGCAAAAAATCATAGAGTAAATCTTAATAATAATTCTAACAATATAGAATTAAAAGAAGAATTAGAAATCCAAAACCAAATTTCGACAGAGTTCCGAGGCTTGTGTTTCACACAATCTCCTTAAAACAGATTCGCCCCCTCCGGTATGAGTGCTCGAGGTTCGATGGGCGTCTGTCTCCCAGGATACAACGGAAGACGTGAAGTGAAGTTGCACCAAACTTCCCTCACCGGCGAACTTGAACGGAAGAACACTTGAAGAACACCAAAACATATGCTAGAAGAGAAGTTTTTTCTCAATGAGGAAGAAGAGAGAATAATGTGATGAGGGATGAAAAAAATGCTTGGAGGAGGTGTCCTTTTATAGTGGTTGGGAGAAGCCAAGACATTATAGGGCACCATAATACCCCATAAATATAGACATAAAGCACCCTACTAAATGTCATAAAACCTCCCTATTAATGGCCATAAACCATGGTCATAACACCCTACTAATGGGTCATTAACCTCCAAACTAAATGGTGAGAAAAATGACAATTTATCATTCATATAATTTCCACCATTTTCCATGATTTTTCCAACAAATCCCGTCGGACATTGTAAAAACACCCCTTCCAAAAGAGCCACTCGCCAGACCCGGATAAACATCGATGCCGGTAGCAAAGACAACCGAGCAGAGGGGTCCGACCAGCGCTGGTGCACTTGTTCGCATCCAAATCGCATGCATCATAGAGCTCCACGCCGGACAAAAAACAAGGAGGCTAGAACGAGCACTGTTGGGCAGATCGCAGCGCCTCCAGCAAAGCGAGGATCGAGAGGAAGAGAAATGTCGAGACCGCCGCGTGTACCTAGTGAACCAACGGAGCGGCTTCGGGAGTGAGCCTGAGCGAGATGTTGAGAGGAGGCGGCCACGCATCAAACGCGGAAGGAGTCCATGCCCAGCAGCAGTGGCGGCTTCGATTTGGTGGCATAGGCATCGTGAGCAACGAGAAAGAGAGATGGAAAACGGTGCCAAAAGGAGGTGCCCGTGGGAGAAAACGACGCTAAACTACTCAATTTAAATAAGACAATGATTAAAAAAAATTCTAACCATGAATTGCATCGTTTGAAAGTATAGTGGTAAAATTGCACATTTCAATGTGATTGAGTAACAATTTTGCATCTTAACTCAAGGGTGTTTCGACCGAGATAAGGGAAAAATATTTGGGAAGGTTTTTGGTGTTTCTATTCATGAATGAGATGAGATGTATTCCATATGAGTAAGGAAATTTGAGGAAAATATAATTTGATATGAAATTAATGAATTTAAAAATATTTATGTATTGAAATTTGGAAAAATTGGAAAAACAATTGAGATGGAAATTTCAAGAACACTACCTAAAACATACTTCATCCGTTCCAATTTAATTGTTACGTTTTTTTCACTATGTAATCTATAAAAAAAATTTCAATATTTTAACTTACATGTCAAATAATTTATATACTAAAAATTGAGCAAAAAAATTTTCATAACAAAAAAAAATTTCATACATACTTCATCAAAATTTCATAACAATTTCATACATACAGCATAAAAATTTCATACATACTTCATAACAAAAAAAATCATAACAAAAAAATTACTAAAATCATAACAATTCATCAAAATTTATCATACACCTAATTTATTAGAAATTCCATAAAATTTTTATACATACTTCATAACAAAAAAAATTACATAACAACAAAATTACTAAAATCATAACAATTCATCAAAATTTCATCTAAAAAAATCATAAACCTACTAAATTAATCATACATATTAGAAATAATCACTGAAAGTTAATGTAAACGCTTAATTTATTACCTTTAACAACAGGTTCCGTGAAATGGAGGGTGTACAGCGGCCGACGTAGTGGTGAGCGACTCTGGAAATGAATACCGAAGAAACCGTCATATCTCTTGAAATGGAAACTGAAAATGAAAAAAAAACAGGAGGGAAGGAGCTTACCTCGAACCGGCGTTGAATTCGGCGTCGAAATGGAGGGAGGAAGGCGCCGGCGTGACGGAGGAGGTCGGCGGTGCAAGGCTGAGAGAGAGGAGGTTGAGAGAGAGGCTCGGGTTCGAGATCTGAAAGAGAATACGCGTTTTTAATTTCAGGTAGCTGGTAACACCCTAGGGCGTTACTTAGGCATTTCAATGTCAACTTTAATTTGAACCAAATTACTGCATGAGAATCGAAAATGTGACGGCTGGTAACGCACCAAGGCATTACTGAGTTGGTAATGCACCAAGGCATTACCAGGGCGCTGCTAGCTCTGACAGGTAGCACCCTTCGTAATGTCTTGGGCACTACCAAGAATTTCGGCCCTACAGTAACGTCCGGGGCGTTATTCCGTGCATTACGCGATATACTAAAACTACGTAGTGTGATCTGTTTATTGACACGTAGGATGATCATTACTGATCAGTAATTGGTACTCTAAAGATGATGTGGATAGGGAATATATATTATATTATACTATACATTATATTATATTATATTATATTATATTCATTTATGAACATTGAATTATATTATATTATACGTATATACCTTTATGAATTTTGAAAAGACACTATGAATAGTAATCTAGGATTTAGATCATTATGTGATCAAGTGTAAAATAGAGCTTTGAACTTTTCTTTATCTTTTTCCCCTTTGTTTCTATTTTAATTACATATACTCCATCCGTCCCAAAAGTAACGCAACAGTTGACTTTTGATATCAATTTGACTTCAATTTATTTATATTATTTTTAAATGAAAAAAATATCAAAACAAATACATTCATAAAGTTAAGACATCAAATTTTTAGTTGTATATAAAAGTTTTGAATTTATAATTTGAATTGATAGAGAAATAAAATCATAGATTAAATGCTGAAAAAACAATGTTGCATTATATTTGGGACGGATGATGTATAATACTATATATATTTATATAGATATATATACATTATAAATTATATTATAACAATAAGATTATAATTTAGTCTTTTATTTTTTTAATTATATTTATATTATATACATAACATATTATATATAATATACATTATATAAATTTTATATTTATCATAATAATAAGCTTAAGTCTTTCTTTTTATTTTTGTTTATTGGTTTAGTTATACACACATGTATATATATACGAATTATAAATTATAAATTATATTTATAACTTATATATTGGTATATAGCTACAAGCTTAAGTATTTTCTTTTTTCTCTTTTTATAATTATATACATACATTATATATATAAAATACTTCACTATATAGAGATTATATATATTATATTATAGGAGTATTATATTGGTTATATACACACACAAACATTATAAACTTTATAAGATATGATGGACAATTATTTGGAGTGAATTTTTTCAAAACATTTTAAAAAGAGTGAAATTTGTGAGCTTTTTATTCGGTGTGGTAGGTTGTAGTGAGAGAGAGTCAGTTTGTTAAAGGGATAAATTTTCTTCTTAGTTTATACTTTCATTTATTTTGCATGTTGAACCCAAATATTTTCAATCTTATATTTGACATTTTAACATTTTATATTTCATTCATTTTGCAAATTAACCATCTTACATTTTGGAATATGGTTGAACATTTTTAAATTTTAAGGGAATAGTGATGAATAATTTTTTGAGATAATTGTAAGATGTGGTCAGTTGTTTATGAGCTCATTTGACTGGCATTCGAAAGCTGGCCGGCGCCTGGACGGCGATGACGTCCTCCGTGAAGGGCTGCGTAAGGAGGACCTTGATGTCGTCGAGCACCAGGTTTGGTGTCTTAACCTGTTCCTCGACCACGTTGATTCGTCAGAGGAGGTCGTCGACATCAAGGTTCCCAGCAGATGGGTTTTGATTTTGGGATTGCTCGTCCCGGTCGTTGTGAGGCGGGAGGCGAGCAGCCTGCATTTCCGCCTTGATGGTTTGCACCATGAAGACTTTCATTTCATTGAGTATACTTGTTTGGAGGAGCGCCATCTGAGCGGGGTCGACGATGACCTGCTGGGGGGTCGTAGAGGGCCCAGCGAGGTATGTTAGGGTGGCCGCTTGCGGCTGTGGGGGCTGCTGCGCCCCTGGTGCGTCATTAATCGGGAGTGGCGGGGTTGCCACCAACTGGGAGTTGTGGGGCTGTTGTGCCCCCGTTGCGCCACCAGCAGGGGGTGGTGGAGGTACATCAGAGGAGCTGGAAGCAGCATCCTCAACATGCACAATGTTGTGTGTTTTCCTTGTTTGCGCCATGAAAATGGGTAAGGAGGGGAAAAAAAAGTTTACATGAAATAAAAACGGCTGTTTATCGTTTCCCACAGACGGCGCAAAATTGATAGCCAAAAGGTGATCTCCATTTGTCAAGGGGTTCCAGCATCGTGACGTGGCGGCTCCATGCACTGAGAAGAGTAAGACAAAGGACACTTTCAGGTGCAGACAAAGAAGAGAGGTGTGGGTGTGTAGTAATCACCTTATTTAAGGCAGGCACCACCCATTATATAGGGTGGTGCCAGGTCCCGTTACGGGGCCTTGAATGCTGGAGAATATCCATAAATGTGTCCATAATTGGGACGACTGTGTGTTAATGGTGCAATAACAGTGGAGTTATTGCGAAGTTACTCCCTCTCCTTTGGCTTGATGTCATAATTAGTGTAACGACTGTTTTGAGGGAGGCAGCAAACGTTTACGGCTAACGGATTTATACGGGGCGCCCTTATTGGTAAGAGGGGCTCTCCGTAAATACGAGGCCGGCTGTGGTGGGCGTGGCCCGTGTGGCGTTTGCATTTGGCAATACAGCCGTATGGGCTGGCCCATATATATCATTAATTTATTGTAGGTGGCTTTTCTTTTACCCTCTAGTTGTCCTCTGATTTGTATAGCTTGCCTTGATAAGATGATTTGGAACTAAATGCATAGTATTATTTCTTTTTACTTCTCCTGAACGAGTTTGCTTGTCTTTTTTTCTTCTTCTTTGGTCATGGTACTGTTTATGTTAAATGCATATATAAAAGGCTTTGTAAACCAATATTGTGTCTAATTACAGTGATTATATATCCTCCCCCCGTCTCTTTAAATATCTTCATTTTAACTAGCACATGAATTAAGAATATGTGTTAATTTAAGGGTGAAATGTAAAATATGCATATAAAGTAAAAATAACTCTTTTGAGTGGGAAGAGAGAATAAGGGTAATAAAATAAAATTTGTGTAAAAACCTTTTCATAAAAGAAAGTGTAGCAAGTTTCTTTTGTAAAATTCAAAAAAAAAATGTGTAACAAGTTTTAAGAGACGAAGAATGCATATATAGACTATAAGATAATCACCTACCATTATATATTAATACAGGATAACTGTATTAATTACCAAAAAATCCGAAACTCGCTTCCTGGTTGCGTCACATGTGCTACACCTCACCTCCACATCAGATTTTGAGTTTTTTTTATGATCCCATAAGGTAACAATTGAATATAGTAACTTCCAAAATTTTCAATTGTAGTTAAGACAAACATTTAATCACTCTCCTTTGTTTCTCATATGTAATTAAAATAATTAAAACACCTCTAATCAAAAAATAATTAAAACACACTTTTACAGCATTTTATTACTCCGCTCTCTCTCATCTCCATCAGTTTATTTCCTAATCGCTTTTCATTTTCTCTTTTTTGTTTCAAAACTCGCCGCCCAACGACCATCCTCGACAAACTTTCTCGCCGAAAGCCATCCATCTCTGCCTCCACCTTTGTATTATTCTCACTACGTAGAGAAAACACGTTTACTGCGGCCTACTGCGCGGTAAATGCAGCGGTAAACGCCATTTACCGCGCAGTAGGTCGCGGTAAATGCGTTTACCGCGGCGTTTACCGCACGGCAGGCCGCGGTAAACGTGTTTTCTCTACGTAGTGTATCTGTCATTTGATGCATCATCTTACCGCCATTCTTTGCGAACCACCACCACCTGAGCAACCCAATCACCGCCGATCCGATAGAGAATCACCTCATTGGCTGAAATCGATCGGCCAGAATTCTCCCCAACTGACGCTCCAATCATCTGCCATAGCACCGCAGAGCTTCTCCATGTCCACTACTGCACTCTCCTTTGCTTGAAAGCGTTGCCACTAACCACTGATTGAGCTTGACGTTCCATCTAACCTACAGACTCGACATGACATCACCAAAACATGAAGAAACCCTTCATCCTGAATCCTCCACAATGTTATGCGCTCGATTTGAGTATCGGTGCGGACTCGACGGTGGGAGGCGGGCGAATCGATGGTGCGACAATGACGCTTGGCGAGAGGGGACGAATCGATGCTGAAGATCATCGTTTATTCCAAATTTGAATTTATGTTAGCAAACACTTCCTTTTTGTCCTTTTTATTTTTTTTTATTTTCAGTTAAAATTTTAGATTATTGTGTTCTGAGTGATTAACAAATTTCTCTCCACCCAAATGCTAAGCAGATAATGATCAACCAAGCACGAAAGGTAATTCTAACAGATTCTTATTCATTATCTGTTCTCACCTCTTCCTTCAGTGTATTTTAGTCATCAAAAGAATTGGTGAATTTTTTCAATTAATATTAACGGTGAAGCACAAATTTTTTATACCGATCAACCAGGATGAAGTTTTTGCAGCAGCAGTGGCAGCAAGCAAGGGAAATAAATTTTACATACTGGCGATGATTGGGTGAGTATACACAATTGTGCATACAGTGAAATTCGGTCATCTTTATTTGCTCGAGGTCTAAGGCTTAGGATAGGCTACAGTTGTCCTTTAAGCTTCATTTGATGAGTAGATTTTAGCATATCATTATATTTTAAATTTTTTAAGACAAGTGTGGAAAAATACATTTCTGCAAAAACTTGAATGAAGTTTTTAAAAAGGTTACTCTGAAATGTGTCATTTATAGCGTAAGTTGTTGTGGAGAGAGCACTCATTATGGACATGTTTGTAGATTAATACAACATTAATTTTCAATTAAATTATTTTTTCACTTTTTGGATTCTTTCTTTCATTTTTCTTTTTTCCTCACTTTTTTTCTCTTTGTTACCTCGCTTCTTTTTTTCCCTACCTTTTTTTTCTATTTCTTACATTTTCTAAACAAAATAAATTTTAAAAAGTTTAAAAAATAAACTAATTAAACGCTACTACCAATTACGCCTAATATTTTCCATTCTTTCTTTCTTTCGTCATTCCCGCCGCTAACAGTTTCCTTTCTTTTTTCATCCTCTTTCTCTTACCATTTGGGAAAGTCTCCATTTACCTAGACTGATCTCTACTCTCCCCTTTTTGTAGTCACCCTTCACCACCGGATGTCCAATTACGTGTCAAAAGGAGTTTTCTCACACTCTCGATGTCAGCGGTGGGATGAACAGAGAGAGACCAGTCGAGCTTCCATTGAGCGATGTGATGGCCGCCGCCGACAAAACATCTTTTTATTTTCTCTAGTCAATATTTTTTCTCAACTTCTCTGCTAGCTTTTGATCTCTCTCTCTCTCTCTCTCTCTCTCTCTCTCTCTCTCTCTCTCTCTCTCTCTCTCTCTCTCTCTCTCTCTCTCTCTCTCTCTCTCTCTCTGTCTCTCTCTCTCTCTCTCTCTCTCTCTCTCTCTCTCTCTCTCTCTCTCTCTCTCTCTCTCTCTCTCTCTCTCTCTCTCTCTCTCTCCCCCATCGACTTTTCTTTATTTTTCCAATGTTTCATATTTTGTTCTGTTCACTTTGGATTAAGATATTGGATCTCCATCGTTGAACATCAGAATATTCAAGGTCTCACCTCTTCATTTCCCTCAAATCTGTTTTAGATGTTGATTTTCCGGTTTCTTGATTACATAATCTTCAAACAATTCAATAAATGGTTAACTTGCGCCTCTTACTTCACTCATTATTTTTGTACCAAATTTTTGTATTATTCCTTCATTATGAAGTGTTTCATTCTTTGGTACTAGATGGTATTGGTCATCCAAGTTGAAAAACGATGTTGCTAAGGTCCGACATAATTGGAAAACTCCTTAACTATACAATTGCACGTATTGCGTCATTTATGTTATCTGCTATATTTAAGCATGACAAGTCATCTCTATCGTTTATTATCTCAATGTACTTGCCATGAAAGGCAAATTATGAAACTTGAACATTTGTCGTGATGTTTCACTTTCATTCCTGCTCAGATCATTTGATGGATCATTGGTGACATGCCTTCGACGCTACTTCATTTGTCAAAGAACACAACAGAGAGATTCGTTCCACCCCACCTCCAATATTTCATGATTTCTTTCATTATACATCTTGCTTGGGTGAAATTGTTTTTGATTTTTAAGTGATAGGTTCTTTTACGTGAATTTAAACAACTCACCTGTGTAATTACATGTTTGGTAACACATGGATGACAGACAGAGTAATATCATACCTACTGTTTCTTTACAAATTTTTAATTTGTTATATGTTGTTTTTAGGACTTAAAAATTTAGTGTCAAAACTTCTATGAATTGATTTTAGAACTACCATTTCAACTCTCTGAAAATATAATATGACATTAATGTTAGATTCGCTTTTATATAGTATTGTGATGTCTTAAAGTTCTGCAATGTTTTGTTATGCACCTACATAACACGTAGTGATTCTAACTAATATTTTTTAATCATTTTTCCTCTATTGCAGAGTTTCTGCCATGTTACTATGTATTTGAGACATTTAGTTTTACAATGTATTTTTCGTATAGAGATTAAGCTTTTTTCCATATACTATTTTGGTTCTTTCATCCATTTTGTTGGTGATGTTCATGTGTTTTACTCCCTCCGTCCCTGAAAAATTGTACACATTTCCTTTTTGGGCTGTCCCAGAAAAATTGATCACTTTCCTTAAAAGGAAACTTCTCACTCTCAAAGTTACTAAACTATCCTCACTTTATTTTTACTTTTTCTACCTCGTTTTTTGTGCACTCTCAACTAAGGGGCAATTAAGTAAACATATACAAACATCTTACATTCACCTTAATCTCCATGTCCAAACAAATATACCAATCTTTCGGGGACGGAGGGAGTATTAAATTTTATTTGGTATTTATTGTGTTTGTATTCTATGTGATGAATTTATTAAAAGTAGGTACTATGAGTTTTATGAACTTTATTTAATAAATCAATATTTGTATCTTATGAATTTTCATTAAAATATTTCGATTACAAAATTTCATCAGTTACTCACTAAAAATAGGTCTAGAGGACAATGAAGAGAGTAATATATATATATATATATATATATATATATATAAGACTTCTTTTATTTTTCTAAAGTGCATTTTTTTGAAGTCTTTACATGTGTAAGAGGTCAAGGTTTTTGGTCAGATCAATGAGAAATTTTGTGGAATCGTGATTATGAAATCCTTTGGTGCATCTGCTAGGGCCTTCTCTTATAACTATCTTTATAATATTTGTATGGTGTTATATCAATGCAAAAAATACATCTGTTATCTTAATTTTGGTTAAATATTAATTTTTGGAACTTTATAAATTTGGTTAAATATTACGGGTGATTTAAGCCAGTTACTGATAATTTAAATATTTTCGGTTGTGCAATGAATTAGTTAATTCCTTTAATCGAATGAATTAGAACTTTGTAAAATGCACTAATTTACAATAAATTTACTCCAACTAATACATTATTAATATTGACACCTTATAAATTTGATTAAATATTAATTTTTGGAACCCGTACCGTAGACGGGTATTAGAACTAGTTATAAGTATAAAGTACATCATCGTGTTGCACCCCGTACTGCCACGAATCGCGGGTTAATTGCACCTCCTAAACACTAAACAAAACAAGGAGGGGCATTTTACTGTTCACCAACAGTTGTCGATTAAATTTCAAAACTGATCTTGCACTTTCTATTGATGGCTTATTGTTCATCATTACTGTTTGTTTCCTTTCAAGTTAGTCACCATCCCTTCTCTTGACCAGAGTATTTATTTTGTAATCAAATATTTTATTTTGTTGTATTGACTTTATTTCGACTTTGGAGCAAAATCCATCAGTATAATTACACCAAGCTATGTGTTAGAAGCATATCAGTAAGAACACCAAAACAATATCACCCTATTTGCACAAACGAATCAAAAAGACAAAGGAATCAGGTACCACCCGTATGATCCATCAGAATAGATTGAGGGTGGCACACCCAATCTATCCAAGACCCTGCCATATTTTGAGATCTAGTAGTTAACCAGAGATAGGTGAGCACCTGGATATTAGAGAAGATGTCCAGTAAACTCCAGCGTGCACATTCCATAACGAGTTTATTTCTTGCCCGCTAGATCGCCCATGCCATCGTTAGTAAAGTGGATTCCCAAGCGGTGCGTAACTTGACTGGAACTAACTGGAGAGTCTCTATTGCAATCAGATCCGAGCAGTCCCATAAGAATAGCGGCGAGATACCCCACCATAAGGCCAATAAATCCCATACTTTCGCAACAAAGGGGCACCGCAGGATTGCATGGTCCACATTCTCAGAAAAATCAGAACATAAAGGGCAAGAGATGTTGGGTACCGGAATACCTCTCATGGCCAGCATTAAATGGGTCCGTAAAATGCTTCTTCTCGCGCTCCAAACAAATATATTCACCTTTCTTGGAAGGATCTTCACCCACTGGGTATGAATATTCGACTGATCGACCCAGATTTCATCCAAGTCAGCTGTGAGTTTTTTTGTAGAGAAAGAACCATCCGCTGACCTATTCCAGCTCCAAGAATCAGGTTTGTATTGTTGGAGTTGCAACCCTTGTAGGCCAAAGTATAAATTTTCTAGTTCTCCACCTTCTCGACCCCGAGGTAAGTGTCTCCACTGCTAACTCCAACTGTGGTTTGCCCCATTCCACACTACTCTGTCGGATAACAAGCATTCTTTATCCATTTCTAATGCGAACAGACTCTGAAATCTGCTGCATAAAGCACTGTTACCAAGCCATGCGTCTTTTCAGCTCATGTAGCAATAATATCCTGGTAAGGGAGGCTCATATTAATGCATGGCACACGCTATCCTGAACCTAATTGAAATATGAGTTGGATAACGTATATGTTTCACTTGATAATTAAAAATGAAATCCGCTTTAGGTACATGCAAATAAGACAATGATACGTGTGGAGCTTGCCCCTCACACTCCCTATGATACTCAACAGTCACACTTCCTAGTGCCTGGAGCACATTATTTGATCCATTGCCACCATCAAGGGTGGTGGTACAAGGCTCTAACCTCTGCAATCTAGAAGAGAAAATCTTTAGAATTTTACAACCAAGCAACATAAACATGGATCTGTAGCCAAATCCACTATCATGAAAGGTTCCAGTTCTACTCATTCTCTCTCATACAGATCACACATATACCGGATTCATCATCCTGAGTTACATACCATTAATTCGATTATCGCCATAAGGGTGTGTTCTTTTAGTGGAAACTTCCAAATTGGAAAGAAATTTAGAAGTTTTTGAAAAATTATTATGAAGTTTCTGAGAGCAAAATATGTATGGATAGAAAAGATTGATTTGACATCTTCAATAAAACAATTTCTTCTACATGAACAAGCAAGCCTATGAAAACGATGGTGATTACAAGTGAGGTTTTAAGTTGGTTAAACTAGAAGTAACACACAGTCCAAGCATATGAACAACCAATGTTTCTACTACTATAACAGAAGACAAATTCAGTGTTAAGAGAACAAAGTGAGACCAGGGCGCGACACAGGTGGTAGAATGTTGTTTAAAACGATTCAGAATTACATATTCTCAGATCAAATTTATGTGGAAATTCCATCAACAAATTCATTGACCAAACCCTCATCCATCTAATTCCAGGCAAATCAACAGAATCGAAACAGTGCTTCCAATATTGAACAAAGGAATTAATAAATCATTCAGAACGAGAGTACCTCCTACGAAGAAGAGCGCTGGCCTTCGCAAAGTGGACTTTCGTCGAAATTATTGGCTGGATACTTGGCCGTAACCACCCCAACTTCAAACACTAAATCATCACCACTGGATCGAATTCCCGTAATGGACCACCACTGGAAGAAGGCCCGGACCCGAATTCCATTTAGCTCCGCGATCCGGCCCTGCTGGATCTTCCCGGTGACCTTCTTCGAGTACGTCGCCAGGTAGTTGTCCGGCGGGAGAGTGATCTTGCAGGAACCGCCGAGATCAATGGAGAAATCACCGGAGGTCTGATTCAGGACGTAGCTCCGGACCGAGTAAGGGAGAAGCCCAACAGGGAAGCCGTACTTGGTGAGTTCCGTGTGGGCGAGTGTCGGAGCCGCGTTCGGGTTCGGATTTTTAGGGTTCCGGGTTTGAGAAGAAATAGGAATCAGGAAGAGGAAAGGTAGAAGAAACTGTAATTTGGCCATTGTTAACGTTCTGTTCTCTGTAATTTTCGTTGTTTTCGTTCAGCAGAGAACAAGAAATTGAGGTGGAGAAAAGAAGACCGACAGATAAGAGATAGATGATGAAGAAGGTATGTGCGAAACGACGCCGTCGTTATTGCATTGGTTCGATAAAGAACGCGTGGCACACAATTGGGCCACGATTTGGGCCTACGATAGCGTGAAAACGAAAGGCCCAGTATTCAAATGGAAACTCTCTAGTAATTGTTTTTTACTTCGCAAAGAGACAAACAAATTTATAAACTTACTTAAAATGAAAATTTGAAAAAGTGAACTAATATGAATATTTGAAAGATTAAAAGTTAAATTTAAAAAAATCATAAATTCTTTATTGATTGTTGAAGAAAAGTTCAATATATCTATTGAATTTTGCACCAACTCTTTGACCTCATAAATTCAAGTAAAGTTAGTTTTAAAGAAAATAACGAATACAATGAGTATAAAGGCAATTTAATTAGATAGGTAAAAAAAACTTCATTCTAGTTTTTCACAACTATAAATAAATTATAAAACAAAATTACTCATATCTACACAAAAAAAATTTAATTCGAATTTTGCACATGATTTAAGTTTTCGAACCCTTTAAAAAATGAAGTGTCTTAAAGAATGGAAATATAAAAAACGTGAAATGTTTAGAAAATTTCAGAAAAAAGTCATTTCTTAAGATGTTTGAAGCATTTTTTTCTATAAAATCCAATTTGCGTGGTAAAGAGAAATAAGAAAAAGATAAATTTTTGTTCAAAAAAAAAAATAAAAAGATTAATTTATGCATTTTATTGATCAAAGTAAAAATTATATATATATATATATATATATATATATATATATATATATATATATATATATATATATATATATATATATATATATATATATATATATAATATATATATATTAGGGGTGAGTTCTAGCCGAGTCGAGCCCGAGCCTTGTAGGTTCGCACTCTGACTCGTGAAATACGGGCTCGGCTTGAGCTTGGCTCGAACTCGATCGAGCCCGATAATTCGAGCTCGAGCTCGGCTCGATGGTTCGTGAAGCTCGAGCTCAGCTTGATGGTTCTTGATAGATCAGTATTAAATGTAGATCAACATGTCATGTTATTTCGATCGACATCGCCAGAATGAATATCCATCTGTATAGTGATCGACATTGTTGTCTTAATAGATCAGCATTGATAATAGATTAGCATGATAAGTTGTTTAAATCGACATCATTATCTTGTTAGATCGACATGACTGCCTAGTTAGATCGACATCATTACCTTGTCAAATCCACATGACTACCTTGTTAGATCGACATACCTACTTGATTGATCAGCATAAAATGGTGATCAACATAATGAGTTTTTTAGATCGACATCACTACATTGTCATATCCACATGACTACCTTGTTAAATCGATATAACTACTTGATAGGTCAAAGATTGACAATAGATCAACATGATAAGTTGTTTAGATCATCATCGTCAGATCCACATGACTATCTTGTTAGATCGACATAACTACATGATAGGTTATGATTGATAATAGATCAACATGATAAGTAGTTTAGATCATCATCGTCACATCCATATGACTACCTTATTAAATCAACATAAAATGGTGATCAGCATGATGAGTTGTTTCGATCAACATCACTATCTTGTTAGATCGACATGACTACCTAGTTAGATCGACATCACTACTTTGTCAAATCCACATGACTACCTTGTTAGATTGACATACCTACTTGATTGATCAACATAAAATGGTGATCAACATGATGAGTTTTTTAGATCGACATCACTACATTGTAAGATCCGCATGACTACCTTATTAGATCGACATAACTACTTGATAGGTCAGCATTGACAATAGATCAACATGATAAGTTGTTTAGATCATCATCGTCAGATCCACATGACTACCTTGTTAGATCGACATAACTACTATAACCTAAAATTGAAAACTTGGAAATGGATCATGGGAAAATTTTAGGGGTTGATATGATGAAATAAATTTTAGAAATGAAAGATTCAAGTTTAAACCGAAAGAATAAGTTTAATATGTAAAAAATATTGGAGTTTTATTAATGTGACATAAAATATGTCAAATTAAAGATTTGAAGTTAAATTGAAAATAAAAAAGTGGAGAATAAAAAAAAACTAAGGAGCGAGGAAGAAGGGGAAAAATTGAGGAGTCTTCCCCAAATTTGGAGCATTCTCCAAAATTTGGAGAGCCTCCTCAAATTAACTTTTTTCAAACATCTCTCCTCTCTCATCTGTTTTGGCTATTTGTTATTGGTTTAAACATATTTTATCTCTCCTCTCTCTCATCACTTCAAATAATTTGTTAATTATTAATAAAAATATATAATATTTTATTATTGTAATAAATGCATGATTCTCTAAAATGGGGGAACTGTTGGAGTTATAGCAAAAATAATTTAGAGAATGTGGACTTTGCTTCTCCATTTTGGAGAAATTTTTGGGGAAGCTGTTGGAGATGCTAGGTATCTAACAATTCACTAAAACGTCTGAAAGCCATCTACCCTCGTCTCAAACTGTGTTTGATAACAGTTTTTATAAAGTTTTTATAAAGTAGTTGTTGCGTTTTGAAAACGTTAATCAACAGTAGCTCTTTGAGTTTAGCTGTTTGATCTCAGCTATTAAAAAAATATCCAAAACATTACAACTATTTGAAACAATTATTTCTCAAACGGGACCTGTCCGGTCCGCACCGACAAAGCTATTATAGGATTGGGGGAAGCGACAAGCGACCGCCCGCCCGCCCGCCCGCCCGTGATTTTTGTAAAAATATAGGTATATGGTACATAATTAGAATAATTAAGGTTGTAATTTTTAATTTAACATACTTATACACTCTATTTTATGTACAAATTAAAGATAAGTGTAAAATTGTTCCAAATATGAAAAATATAACACCCAAATAATAAAATTCACACATTAAAAAAAAACGAAAAACCTCACCACTTAGAAATATCTCTTGATACGTTGCTTCTAGAGGTGATGTAACTTCAGCTTTGGAAATGATCTTCTCATTTAGGTTCATCTTTATTGCTCATCTGATGTTAGAGATTTTTGGTATTACTGAGACTTTATGCATGACATTGCAAGGAAAGAGTCAAGACATTGTTGAAGCGATGAATACAGTGAACGATACTTCAGCATTACTACGACAATTAAGGATGGAGGGTTGTGAGTGTAGCGACGTGGGAAATACCTATCGATAATATCCCGAAGATTGTTTGTACGGAGTCGCCACCAATCTTTTTCCCAGGTCAATTGGAAACCTGAAAATGGTCTACGAGAGATCTGGAATCGTTTGTCAGTTACGTAAAAAAATGGTTAATTTTCGTACGCTCAAAATTGGTACCACGGGTTCTTTTTAGATTTTTGCTTGATTTTAAGAAATAAAGAAAAAGATAAATAATAAAAACAAAAAATAGAAGAAAAGGATTTTTAGTAATTCACATAACTAATAAAAACTCAAAATATCTTGAAAATAAAATTAAAATAATTTAAATTGACATAATAACAAAGATATTAACTAAAACACAAAAAGGTTTAGGCCTAGTGCCCAAACCGTCAACTTTGAAACTTGTCAAGGACTTGATCGAACGCTTTGAAACCGTGATGACTTACGTAATACAAGGAAGCAAGATAAGGATTAAAGGTGGAGTTTTACCTATGAATGGGTCTCGACTAGCAGCCACGTCTTCCTCTTTGGATGAACTCGACGAGCGGCGGAAACCAGTCGGTGGTGCCGCACGGAGGAGACGATGGCCGGAAAATGGTCTCGAACGGCCGGGCAAGGTGTGGGTGATCTCCGGTGAGTGATTTCGGTGGAACGTAGGCAGTTTCGCCACCGAATCTCTTCCGACAAGGATGAAACTGTGAGCTTTGGTTCACTAAGATCAATAATTCGAAGTGAAAATAGGAAGCCAAAGACTCGCAGCCTTTATTAATTAACGAGCAAGGCTTTAAATAGCCAATAACAAACGGCAATGCACCATACTCCTAACATCCTCCCTTAAACTGATTTCCAATAAATCAGTTTACATCTTCACTGCATACCATTCCCATCTCATCACGTAAGGCTTCATACTGATCAACTTTCAAAGCCTTGGTGAGTATGTCAGCCACCTGTTCCTGAGTGTTGCAATGGATCAGTTCCACAGTCCCATCCTTGGTGAGGTCTCGAAGGAAATGAAACCTTATGTCAATGTGTTTACTCCTGCCATGGAGGACCGGATTCTTCGATAATTTAATGGCTGAGTTACTGTCACAATACAACACTGTACTTCCTTCAGTCTTGCATCCAAGTGTTTGAAGTACTCTTCTTAACCACACAGTTTGACAAGCACAATGTGCAGCTGCAATGAACTCAGCTTCAGTGGTTGACAAAGTCACCACTGGTTGCTTCTTAGAAGACCATGAAACAGCTCCTCCCCCAAACATAAACACATAACCAGATGTGCTTTTCCTGTCATCACAATCCCCAGCATAATCACTATCTGTAAAACCAACCATATCTTCTTCTGCTCCTTTTCTGTAGAAGATGCCAAGGCTTGTAGTTCCCTTGAGGTACCTAAGTATCCTCTTTACTGCATTTAAATGAGCTTCAATGGGCCTCTCCATGTAACGGCTAACAAGACTGACTGAGTACATCAAGTCAGGTCTTGTGGCAGTTATGTACATCAAACTGCCCACAATCTGCTTGTAGTATGTTGAATCTACAGTCCTGCCGCCTCCTTCTTTTGAAAGTTTAAAGCCTGGTGAAATTGGACTTTTCACTGAGTTGCTGTCCAACATTCCAAATCTTTCAAGCAATTCTGTAGCATACTTCTTCTGGCTTATATGTATGCCCTCAGTTACTTGCTGTACTTCTACTCCAAGGAAGTATTTCATTCTTCCTAGATCACTCATTGCAAATTCCTTCATCATGGCTGACTTAAACTTGATGAACATATCTTCATTGTTGCCTGTAAATATTAAATCATCTACATATAGGCTTACAATGAGAAAATTGGTACCTTCTGATTTAGTAAACAAGGTGTGTTCACAGAAGCACTTTTCAAAGCCATCTTTGATGAAGTGATTTTCAATCCTGCTGTACCAAGCCCGAGGGGCTTGCTTCAGTCCATACAAGGCCTTTTGGAGCTTGTACACCTTGTCCTCTTCACCTTTCTTCACAAAGCCTTCAGGCTGGTCAATGTACACCTCTTCATCTAATTCACCATACAGGAAGGCACTTTTCACATCAAGTTGATACACCACCCATCCATTCTGTGCAGCTAAAGATAGGATTAATCTAATAGTGTCCCATCTAGCTACTGGTGCAAAAACTTCCTTGTAATCTATCCCTTGCAGCTGGGAATACCCTTTTGCCACAAGCCTTGCTTTAAATTTGTCAATCTCTCCCTTCTCATTCAATTTGGTCTTATATATCCACTTGACCCCACTGTTTTGGTGTTAGCAGGGAGAGTCACCAGTCTCCATGTGTTATTTGCTTCAATATAATCAATTTCTTGTTGCATAGCCTTCCTCCATTCTTCTTTCTTTACTGCCTCTTCAAAAACAACTGGATCTTCACCTACAGAAACCATCATCAGGTTTTGTCCCTCTTCCAAATCTGATAAGTTTTCTCCTGTGATGTAATCTTTGCTCCACACAGGAGCTCTTCTGATTCTTGATGTAGTCCTCCCTTGAACCAGATTCTCCTGTCCAGATTCTCCTGTCTCACCTCCTTGTTCATTTCTCTGTACTTCAGCTTCAGAAATTTCAGAAGTAGGATGATCTTCTTCATATTCCAGCACATCCTTTTGCATATCCTCCTGACTTCTATCCCAGTTCCAAGTCTGATCTTCATCGAAAATTACATCTCTGCTTATAATTATCTTCTTAGTAGCAGGATTATAGAGCCTATATGCTTTGGACTCCTCACTTACTCCCAACATGATGCACTTGTTGCTTCTTGTATCTAACTTGGATCTGTTGACTTCAGGTGCATGAACATAACACACAGAGCCAAAGATTCTGAAAAAACCAACAGCAGGCTTCTTACCACTCCATGCCTCCTCTGGAGTCATGTCTTTAACAGCCACAGTTGGACACCTGTTCAACACAAACACTGTCCAATTCACAGCCTCACGCCAAAAACGTTTTGGCATTTGCTTCTCAGCTAGCAGGCACCTGACCATATTCATAATTGTTCTATTTCTCCTCTCGAAACTCCATTACTTGTGGAGTGTAAGAGGTGAGTTGCCTGCTAATGCCACTTTCTTTACAAAATTTGTCAAATTCATTGGACAAATATTCACCTCCCCTATCAGTTCTCAAACAACAAATATTTTCACCAGATTCTTTTTCCACCATAGCCTTGAATTTTTTGAATGTACTAAAAACCTCAGATTTATCTGCTAACAAGTAGGTCCAGGTCTTTCTACTAAAATCATCAATAAAATTCAATATGTACCTCTTGTTGCTGTGGGATTCAGGTCTGATGGGACCACAAATATCACTATGAATCAGCTGCAACCTTCTTTCTCCCCTCCAGGAGCTCTTTTGAGGAAATGGGAGTCTGTGCTGCTTGCCTTCCATGCATTCAGTGCAGACTTTGTTAGTGTCTGCAATGGGAGGAAGACCAGTCACCATCTTCTTTTGTTGCAACAGTTTTAGGCCCTTTAAACCCAGGTGCCCATACCTGCAGTGCCACAGGTGAGTTCTGTCTTCGCCAATTGCTTCAAAGCATCTTTCTTTCTCTGAAGAAACTAGAGTGGCTGGGATTGAAAACATTCTATTTGAAGCCATCTTGCATTCCATCATTTTCCCAAATTTGGGATGATAAAGGCTGCAGCAATTGTTTTTGATAACAATTGTAACTCCCTTTTCTTGGATCTGTCCTATACTTAATAGATTATTCTTCAAATCTGGGACATAAAATACTGAGCTGATAGTGTGTGTAACACCATCAATTTGCAATTTAATGTTACCTCTACCAGCAGCCATCATTCTGGAATCATCACCCAGCCTTATGCTTTGTTTAAAACTTTCATCCAGATCAAGAAAATACTCCTTTGTGCCACACATGTGGTTGCTGCAGCCAGAATCCAGGTACCATGCCATCTCTTTTCCTTTAGCTTCTGTTTGTGCCATAAGCAAATAGTCCTCTTCTTCTTCAGTCTCCATGTAGTTGGTCGTCTTCTCTGGATTAGGGCATTCAGACTGGTAATGCCCTAACTTATGACATCTGTAGCATTCAACAAGATCTCTAGGATAATACTGTCTTCCTCTTCCTCTTCCTCTACCTCGGCCTCGGCCTCTTCCTCTGAAATATGCTTCACCAGTTCTCCTTTCTTCATTAGTCACCTTCAGAACTTGTTCTTCCTCTTGTTGTCCCATCATTCTTTGCTCATGCACCAACAAGCTGCTCTGGAGGCTATCTATGCTTAATGAAGAGATGTCATTTGATTCTTCAATTGAGCATACTACATAATTAAACTTAGGGGTGAGAGATCTCAATATCTTCTCCACCACTGCTTCTTGATCCATCCTCCTGTCTCCATGTAACTTCATTCTGTTTACTATGTTGAGAGTCCTGGCAAAGTAATCATTAATCTTTTCTCCCTCTTTCATGTTCAACATTTCAAATTCCTTTCTCAAAGCCTGAAGTTGTGCTCTTTTCACTTTAGTAGAACCTTCATACTTTTGTTTCATCGAATCCCAAATGGCTTTGGAGCTGCTCTTGTCCAATATGGTTTCCAGAATGTTTCTGTCTATTGCTTGAAACAGAAACGTTTTGACCTTCAGATCCTTTAATTTCAACTCTTCATAAGCCCTGCGCTGAGCTTGCATAGTCTCAGATGTTTGTCCTGCCACCCTTTGTGCTGTGGTGGGTTCAGCAGCAGTGGGCTCTTGAACTCCAGTTTCAATTAGATACCATAGCTCCCTTGATCTCAGAAAGGTCTCCATCACCATTGACCAATGATCATAATAGCCATCAAACTTAGGAATGGCTGGTTGCACAAACGTACCATCTGCAGATGTTGCCATTTTTCCTCCCTCGTAATTCACTCACAACAGGCCAAGTGTGGCTCGATACCAAATGTGAGCTTTGGTTCACTAAGATCAATAACTCAGAAATGAAAATAGGAAACCAAAGACTCTGCTACCTTTATTAATCAATGAGCAAGGCTTTAAATAGCCAATTACAAACGGTAAAACAATTGGTTTAACAACCCTTAACAAACTCCTACATACTAGGATCAGATAATGTAGAATCCTAGCTAACTTAAAACTCAAGCTAAGCTACTAACAGAAACACAACGACTAGTATGACTTGGTCAGCTGCAGCTCCTGGTCTTTGATCCTCTATGGACTAGTGCACCATGATCTTCTACAAACGGTGATGACAAGTCGATGTCCTCCGACGGTGGAAAGCGTTGGTAACGACATGGCGGCGGGTGTGGAGGGTGTTGGGAGGTGCGGCGGAGGCAGTGGTGTTGGCGGAGCTTGGGTGACCAAACGACGCCGGAGTCATGTGCTTGAGGTAGGCCGGAGCATGATCGGGTTGGCGAGCTGAGCTGTGGCTTGATTCTCGATGTGGTGCGACAGACCGAGGAGGTCTGGTGTTGGTGACGGAAGGACGAAAGGTTGTGGATCGAAGTGGAGACGGACGGTGCTCATGGAGAAGAAACGACTTGACTTTTTTTTGTTCTCTACTTTTTTGCTCGGTTTTGCTGCTAAGATCCTCGATTCGCCGGGGCGTGGGATGTCTTTGGTGGAGGATTTGGCTGGAGATGATCGCATGAGATTGAGGAGGAAGATGGAGGCCGGAGATGGCCGGCGATTCGCTCCTCTGCAGCTTTCTTTTTTTCCTTTTCTACTTCTCTGCTTTGTGATTTTTCTTTTGGATTGCAGCCCCCTTTTCAATTGATCAGTTAATGGCCTAATTTATAGCCACATTTCAAAGTTTTTGCCCAAAAGATCAAACATTTTGTTCAATGGTGAAAAGAAAAGCTTGTCAAGCTTTTTCTTGACCATTCATGGCATGGCAGCAGGAGCATGGCTGAGGTAGAGGCTGCCGGGCTGCAAGTTTCAAAGCCTCCTCCTCTCTTTTTCCTTTTTAAAACGTTTTCTTTCTTTTTTTGTTTTTAAGTTAATTAATAAAATAAAATAAAACACATTTTAATTCTACATTAAACTGAATAAAATGATAGAAGCACATAAAAATCATGAAAATAACAAAAGCACATGAAATAATAAAACAATGACAAAACCACGTGAAACAATAAATAAAATAAAATAAAATAACAAAAAAATAACAAAGTGAAAAAAGAGTACCTAAAATGACGAGAAGTATATAAAATAATGAAAAATGAGAAAATCACATAAAATACACAAAAATGACAAAAATTACATAAAATAATGACATAAATCACATAAAATAAAAATATGAAAATAATACCAAAAATCACAATTACAAACTAGATTTTAGCAAAAAAAATCGTGTCAATTGCCCCTGCGTGATTCATGGAACATGGAGCATGCAAAGTAGATGTCACCGGATTTTTGCCCGGCGAATAACGAACCTTCTCATTATTCGTGAAAGGAAGAAACTTTTCTTACCTTTCCGGCGAATGAACCTTCCTTGCTTCATTCAACAGAACTTCCTATTGAATTGAATAGCGGAAACCTTTCCGCTATTTAGAGTTAAGGAACTCTCCTTACTCAAGATTCGAGATTGAGAACCTTCTCAATACTCGGTGAAAATAGATGACTCTTTGTGATTGGATTTAATAACAAGAACCTTCTCATTACTCGTGAAGCGAAAGAACCTTCTTTGCTTCTCTCAATAAGAACCTTCCTATTGAGTTGAATAGCGGAAACCTTTATTCGAGGTTAAGGAACCTTCCCTACCCCAAAGATGCGAGATTGAGAACCTTCCCAATGCTCGGCAAAAGTAAGATGAATGATAGATTGATTGATTGATTGATTGTTGAGATGGAATAACAAGAACTTTCTCGTTATTCGTGAAGCGAAGGAACCTTCCTTACTCCGATAATTCGAGATCGAGAACCTTCCCAATGCTCGGCAAAAGTGAGATGAATGACTGATTGAATGAAAGTTGAGATGGAATAACAAGAACTTTCTCGTTATTTATGAAGCGAAGGAACCTTCCTTGCTCCGATAATTCGAGATTGAGAATATTCCTAATGCTCGGTAAAAGTAAGATGAATGACTGATTGATTGATTGAGATGGAATAACAAGAACTTTCTCGTTATTCGTGAAGCGAAGGAACCTTCCTTGCTCCGGTAATTCGAGATTGAGAACCTTCCCAATGTTCGGTAAAGTAAGATGAATGACTGAATGAAAGTTGAGATGGAATAACAAGAACTTTCTCGTTATTCATGAAGCGAAGGAACCTTCCTTGCTCCGGGAATTTGAGATTGAGAACCTTCCCAATGCTCGGTAAAGTAAGATGACTGATTGATAAAAATTGAACAACAAGACTTGTTGTTTGTGAAGGGAAGAAACCTTTCATTCCCTTCTGAAGCGAAGGAACCTTCCTTGCCTCTTTGTCGAAAGACCTGATTGAAGTATCGAGATGAAGTGAATGGTAAGAACCTTCTTACCATTCGGTGAGAGAGACATTTCTTTCACGTTCAGGATTGAGGAACCTTCCTCACTGTTGGTGAAAAGAGATTATCATGAAGTGAGAAGAATGATAAGAACTTTCTTACCATATGGGGAGATAAACCTTTCCCTCCGGGCTTGGCAAAGGAACTTTCCGTGCCTTTGATGAAAAGTGAGTGATTCATTGAGAAGTGTGACGAAATGACTACACTTATAAGTTCAGCATCTCACAAAACGAGTGAAGTTTTGAAATATTAGATGAAGAGAAGAGCTTTCTTCTTCCTCGCAAGAGACTTGACACATGCGGCGCTGGTTTCACCGGAACACGGTGAAGATGACAAGAAAATGTTGTCGAATGGCGGGAAGGGATCTCTAGGCTCCATGAAAGATGTTCCCGGCAACTTGGGAGTGTTTTGGATGAGGGTTTCACTCATGAAAGTTACGTGAGTCGGAGGGAACCAGGCGACGAATGAAGGGTTGTTAATGCTTGGGCAAGAGGTGAAAATGGTCAGAGATGAATGCTTGGCAACCATAGATTCTGTTGATACTAGCCTTTTTGAGTGAAATGAGCTCGAAGGGAGGTTACAGAACCAATGCCCTCTTTGAGTGATGCTCCACCGACTTGGAATGAAGAGAATGGAAGAACTTTCTTACCATTCGGGAGAAAACCTTTCTCTCATGGGTTAAGGCTAGTGAACCTTCATTGCCTTTAATGAAAAACTGAGTGAATGAGATTGATACGAAGTTTGACAAAATGACTAAACTTCATAAAAATGTGAAATCGCACAAAATGACCGAATTCGGAAAATGACGAAGTTTGTGAAATGACTAAACTTCGAATGTGAAATTGCGCAAAATAATTGAATTTCGAGAGTCGTAGTCTTTGACTATGTGCAATTTTCAATGTGCCCCGTATGTACAAGATGAGGCAAGTGAAAGACAACGTGTTACCGTATCATGGTAATGTGGAAAGCTTTAATGAAACCTAAAAGCTTCCAAGCCGAAGTGTACATGAATCATTGTCATCTTGGAGAGCTTCTCATCGAATCCTCTCGCCTTGATATCAAAACCTGTGTTGATGAGTTTCTTGAAAACTGTCTCGAGAATGAATGATGATATTGAGTATGATACATGATGCCAATGATGTATGATTTTGTGCATGATACATGATGATCATGACTCTGAAAATGCTTGATGTTTGGATTTGCAGTGATGAATATCTTTAATTAAAACCAATGATGCATGGTAGATGCAGAAACATTTACTGAGCTTTCTTTATGAATGTCTTTCACCTTGTCTGATGTGATCTTACCTCATTGTCGAAAAATTGTTGTCCATTCATGGATTCTCTTGCCCCTGAGAACAATTATATGAGTGAATGATCTAGCTGCCCCCCAGTTTTGGTCACAAAATGCATATTCTCAACAAGAGTCTTTAAACCATGTCTGCCGTAAGATCTTTACTCATTAATGTTTAACGGTTGGTCCTTAAAGAAAACTCTTATCAATTTGTAGAGCTTGACAAGATATATGATGATCTTTGTGTTATTATTATAACTCTGTTATTCTTTCCCTTTTTCACTTGAAGAAGTAGAATGCGCATGGATAACGGACAGACTTCTTAGCATGAAAGATTGTTTTGTGTGGACATCGAGGTGAAGAATGAATATCATCCGAATGGTTCTTTAAGGTAAATGGCATCCATTGATATGGGCTGATGAAAAGTGGAGTAGTTCAGGCGAACGGTCTGGTAATGTCACTGATGAGCCAATTGACTTCTTTGCGTAACTCGATAATGCCAATCACGAAATCACCGCCTTATCCGGCAAGAATAACCTCCAATGTTGCCCCCAACTCTCATGGTGCGTGGAACTACTCTTGAGAAACTTGATAATTGGTTGATATTGCTTGAGACTTCTTTGTTGCCCCTTGTTCATTAGGTGGTGAATCGTGTCTTCATTCTAAACCGCCTTTGCAGGGTTTTCGCTTTAGACTCCATGACTCCCTTTTTCTTTTTTTCTTTTCGGTCGACCTTGTTTGACTGCGATTTTTAGTCATTTTCATGCGAGCGTAAATAGTTGTTGCTACCTACGCCCGATAACTTCAGCCATTTCTAGCTAAAGGCGTGGAATAGAATTTACATTGACCCTTTTTCTTTTTCTTTTTTTTTGATTTTGAGAGTCATGGGTATTGACGTGATGAAGACATCATAACCGTTGATCCGACTTTGGGATTGATGAATGTAACTTGACTTGATCTCGATCGTAGCAATGATCGAAAGGTTCTTTTGTTCTCATACTTCTTCTTTCGATGAATGAGGTTCTCTCCTTTTGGAAAGAATATTTGAGATGACTAGTCTTTTGATGCCGAGAAATAACCTTCTAATGTTTATTCGGCCAACGGTTGAGGCGACATTTCTCTGAAATAATCTCACTGTCGAAGGGCCACATCGAAATTGTTTTCACAAGATTTGGCAATGTCTTCGAGATAGCCACTATCCAGTCCTCTTTTTAGCTCATCAATGACATCGTTTATGTTGCGGCTTGGTGAAAAAGTCTTGAAATGGAGAAAAGAGTGTTTGGACTGTGATATGATATTTTACTGAAGGATGCCAAAGTGCACGTTTACCTCTTCTCATTTCAAGGAAAAGAATAACAGAGGTCCGTAGTACCAAAGACTGTACCCTAGATTTTGGACTAAATCTAGATAACTTTAACTTTCAATTTATCTTGGCAAGCTCTCAAAGATTTGAGTAAAAATTCAAAGATTTCTCCAATTATTCATCAATTGGTATTGATCGACGTATTAGACAGAGTTTAAAGACGACATGTGAGAAATTGTCTTTCCACGTCACAAATGGGGGTCGTCGGATTTTTTCACATCATACAATTGTTCTATTGCTCCTTGATTTTCTTTTTTTTTGCAAGATGTTTTTATTTGTGTATGAATGAAAATGTACAGTGACATGTGCGGAAAAAGAAATGACCAAATGCATGATCGATGAAAAATTGTGTAATTGATAATTGAAAAAAATGATGTATGTGAATGTTATAAAAAGAAAAAGAACACCAATTAGTATAAATTGTATACACAAAAGTGTACAAGTATATAAAAAAATCAAATGATTGAATTGACAATTAATGAATGGAATAACTCCTTTGAACATGTTGACACCCGATTTTGTCCGGAGTAGTGATTTAGGTTTTTGTTTTTTTGTTTTTTCGATATTTCATGTGATTTTTGTCGTTATTTTATGTACTTTTCGTCATTTTCGTTATTTTGCCATTTTCGTTATTTTTACGTAGTTTTTATCGTTTTTCACGTGTTAGTGTCATTTTCATTATTTTATGAACTTTTGTCGTATGTTTTTGTTATTTTTATGAAAACTTTTGTTATTTTGTCGTTTTTTATAAATTTCAGATGCTTTGGTTATTTTTCTTATTTTGGTACTTTTCGTTATTTCCATCATTTTATGTACTTTTTTTCATTTTTTTCATGAACGTTTTTTATTATTTCATGTGTCTTTTATTATTTCATGTACTTTTGTTATTTTCATGATTTTTATGTGTTTTTTATCATTTTATTAATTAAGATGTGTTTATTTTATTTTATTAATTAAAAAAGGAGAGAAAACTAAAAAAAAGCAAAAAACCAAAAAAAAGAAAAAAAGAAGGAAGAACTTACAGCAAGCACGAGCTGCTCCTTCTTCTCCGCCGAGCGACCTGCAGCCACTCCTCCTCACCTGTCCATCAAGTTTTAAGTTCAAATCTCTTCATCATTGAGCCAAGCACCTGTCAATCAAGAATTTTGGCTATAAATTGAGCCAAATCGGAGCAGAAATGGAGGAGGGACGAAATCGAAAAAACTAACCGGATAAATTTTTTTCAAACTTCAACTTTGCGTTGGCCACCGTCGGCGCCAACAACCACTCCCATTAGGTCCGCCTCATCTCCAGGATCCCGAATCTACCTTTCGTTTCACCCGACTGTCGTTGGAAACGGGCAAATCCGGCGAAAAACCGCCGCGCATTTTGACATTTAACCGCTTCGATCCGGCTTTCCGTCAACATTCGGCCGTTCCCACCACCACCGTTGGAATCACCGTCCGACGCTCCACCATCTAGACCAAAGTCCGTCGCGGAAAGTCACAGAAAAATCATCTGCCGCCGTGGATATCGGAGCTCCGCCGCTGAACCCAGATTCCGGCGACCTGTGAAGAAAACGAAGAAGAAGAAGCTGGCAGGTAAGTTTTAATTTTTTGGTAAAATTACAACATCGGTCCCTGTCCCTTAACTTTCCTTCAGCTTTCACTTAAACCCCACTATTTATCCATCATTTCATTTACAGCACTCTTCAACTTTAAAACTCTACACTTTGGGCACTAGGCCTAAACCATTTATATTTTGTTATTATGTGAATCTAAGTTTGTTTCAATTTTTATTTTTTATTAACTATGTAAAAATCAAACAAAATATCATTTTTGTTTTTATTATTTTTAGCGTTATTCTCTGTCTTTTTCCTTTATGTTTTTAAATCAAGCAAAAATCTAAAAAAGAACCCGTGGTACCAATTTTTTGGGCGTATGAAAATTATCCATTTTTGTACGTAACTGACAACCGAGCCTAGACCTCTCGTAGACTATTTTTCAGGTTTCCAATCGACCTAGGAAAAAGATTGGTGGCGACTCTGTACAAACAATCATCGGGATATTACCGATAGGTATTTCCCACGTCGCTACGAAATGTAAAATGTTGATCGATTTCAGATCACTCTACCTGGTGTCATCTAGTTCGGTGCGATCACTTGGGTGCCTTGGTTGCACGTCGGGCAGACTTGTGCGGCTAGCCAATCTCGTGCGATCTTGAGCTTCCTCCTTTATCACTTACGCAACTTGTGTAAAGTCCCGCACTCGCTCCTTGGAGAATTGACATGTTTGTCCTTTCTTAAACTTTGATGCTTTATAGCGTTCCCAAATAAGCCATACAAAGCACAACATACCAATATGTGAATCAAGAAACACATGCCTAAGGGTGAAAAAAATGGGTGGGGGTAGCTTAAGGTTGGTTCTAATGGATGGGATATCGGCCAATTATATGCGAGAATGGTCTATCAAAGAGGCTCGGGGTGGTTCCCGAATCCCATCGTTGAATAACGACGGCCCAATCCTTACCCACGAGGGACATGTAAGGAATGGATTAACCCGGTCGTAGGTTTTCGTGAGTCCATGCGGGAATATTAATCCCACGGGCTAGCACTACTTCCTACTAGGAAACAATGAAGGCTTGGAGAATAACATCTCACAAGTACAACAACACCGTATTCCGCTTAGAAAGAACTTGTTTTGTTTAGAGCTCAGGTAGGAAGCTCAATGATATGAATGTAACATGTATGTTTTGTGTGTGTATGTGTGAGAGTGTAAATTACAATATATACAATGGAAACATAATAAAAAAAAGGTAAAATCAAGCAAATAAATAAAAATCAAACCCTTTTGTGGCGGACAAATCCTCAAATGGAGTCGCCATCTCAGAGCGACGTGGGAAATACCTATCGCAATATCCCGAAGATTGTTTCAGACAGAGTCGTCACCAATCTTTTTCCTAGGTCGATTGGAAACCTGAAAATGGTCTACGAGAGATCTGGAATCGTTTGTCAGTTACGTACAAAAATGGTTAATTTTCGTACGCCCAAAATTGGTACCACGGGTTCTTTTTAGATTTTTGCTTGATTTTAAGAAATAAAGAAAAAGACAAATAATAAAAACAAAAAATAGAAGAAAAGGATTTTTAGTAATTCACATAACTAATAAAAACTCAAAATATCTTGAAAATAAAATTAAAATAATTTAAATTGAAATAATAATAAAAATATTAACTAAAACACAAAAAGGTTTAGACCTAGTGCACAAACTGTCAACTAAGAAACTTGTTGACGGACTTGAATGAACGTTTTGAAACTGTGATGACTTAAGTAATACAAGGAAGCAAGATAAGGATTAAAGGTGGAGGTTTACCTATGAATGGGTCTCTGACTAGCAGCCACATCTTCCTCTTTGGATGAACTCGACGAGCAGCAGCGGAAACCAGTCCGGTGGTGCTGCACGGAGGAGACGATGGCCGGAAAATGGTCTCGAACGGCTGGGCAAGGTGTGGGTGATCTCCGGTGAGTGATTTCCGGTGGAACGTAGGCAGTTTCGGCCACTGAATCTCTTCCGACAAGGATGAAACGGTGATGACAAGTCGATGTCCTCCGACGGTGGAAAGCGTTGGGAACGACACGGCGGCGGCTGTGGAGGGTGTTGGGAGGTGCGGCGGAGGCAGGTGGTGTTGGCGGAGCTTGGGTGACCGAAACGACGCCGGAGTCACGTGATTGAGGCAGGCCGGAGCATGATCGGGTTGGCGAGCTGTGGCTTGATTCTCGTCAGTGAGAGCATCTCCGGTGAGCGGGGGCGGCTGGCTGGAGTCGACGTGGTGCGACAGGACTGAGGAGGTCTGGTGTTGGTGACGGAAGGACGAAAGGTTGTGGATCGAAGTGGAGACGGACGGTGCTCTATGGAGAAGAAATGACTTGACATTTTTTGTTCTCTACTTTTTTTGCTCGGTTTTGCTGCTAAGATCCTCAGATTCGCCGGGGCAGTGAGATGTCTTTGGTGGAGGATTTGGCTGGAGATGATGGCATGAGATTGAGGAGGAAGATGGAGGCCGGAGATGGCCGGCGATTCGCTCCTCTGCTGCACTTTCTTTTTTCCTTTTCTACTTCTCTGCTTTGTGATTTTTCTTTTGGATTGCAGCCCCCTTTTCAATTGATCAGTTAATGGCCTAATTTATAGCCACATTTCAAAGTTTTTGCCCAAAAGATTAAACATTTTGTTCAATGGTGAAAAGAAAAGCTTGTCAAGCTTTTTCTTGACCATTCATGGCATGGCAGCAGGGAACATGGCTGGAGGCAGAGGCTGCCGGCGGGCTGCAAGTTTCCAAAGCCTCCTCCCTCTTTTTTTTTTTTTCTTTTTAAAAACGTTTTCTTTCTTTTTTGTTTTTAAGTTAATTAATAAAATAAAATAAAACACATTTTAATTCTACATTAAACTGAATAAAATGATAAAAGCACAAAAAATCATGAAAATAACAAAAGCACATGAAATAATAAAACAATGACAAAACCACGTGAAACAATAAATAAAATAAAATAAAATAACAAAAAATAACAAAGTGAAAAAGAGTACCTAAAATGACGAGAAGTATATAAAATAATGAAAAATGAGAAAAATCACAAAAATGACAAAAATTACATAAAATAACGACATAGAGCACATGAAATGAAAATACGAAAATAATACCAAAAATCACAATTACGAACTAGATTTTAGCAATCGAAAAAAATCGGGTGTCAACATGAGTCTTTTTCTGAAAGTTGAATCATTTTGTATAAGACATGACATTGACATTCCTGATCTTACTGCCCCTCATTTTCTTGGATGTAGTAATCGTCGACGGGAAGATATTTCATTGGACCATTTTTACCATTTTGATGTGTTCAATGCTACAATTGATTTTCTGTTGCAGGAGCTCTCTTCCAGATTCAGTGATCCTATTTTTGAGCTTTTGAAGTTGAGTTCATCTTTAAACCCAAAAGATGAGTTTGCATTTTTTGACATTCCATCTATCTGCATGCTTGCTAGCAAGTATTATGCCAAAGATTTCACATGTCAAGAACTTGCAATGCTAAAATATCAATTGCAACACTTTCATTATGAAGCTACAAACTACAAATTTTGAAGAATTGTCGACAATTGGTGTAATGTGTCAAGTTTTAGTAGTAATAGGGAAAATAAAGTATTTATTTCCTTGTTGACAGATTGATCCGTTTGATATTGACTTTACCTTTTTCTACTGCTACTACAGAGCGTGCATTCTCAACTATGAAAATTGTGAAGACCAGATTACGAACCAAGATGAGCAATGATTTTCTAGCTAATACTCTTATTATATACATTGAGAGATATTGCTATGAAATTTAGTTTAGAAGAGTTGGTAGATGATTTCAGAGATTTTAAGGAATATCGTGTTAGATTTTAACAGTTTTTGCTATGTATTTTGAGGTGGGAAAAAGAGAAACAAAATGTTGGAATTGAAATGTTAGAGCTAAAAGTATTAGTGGCAATAAAAGTAGTTAATTTCTAAAATTCTTAACGGTTAACTAAGATCCCAAACGGTCAATGAGATAATTGAAAGTTCATTAACCCTCAATAGGGTGATTGCAGGTAAAAATAGTAAGTTCTAAAAGAAACCCTTAATATTGGTTAATGGAAGAAAAAAACTCTTATTATTTATATATACTAAGCAAAGACACAATTTTTACTGCTCACCTACAGTGCTAGGTAAAATGACACTTTCAGTCCTTTTATGTGTTTTCTAAGTTATTCATTCTGGTGTATGTGTTTTTGGGTTTCTATTTTCACACTTTCTTTTTCTACCATCTTGGCTGTGTTTGTGTGAAAATATTTAGTAGGGGTCCAACTCCCTTCATGCTAATAGATGGAGGAAACCAAAGTTTGATTGGGGTCACAACTCGAGGAACCACCGCTTTTCCGGCACGGATCGCATTCTGGCACAAAGAATAGCCCATCCCGCGTCACTCCGACGTCGTAGTTGGCCGTCATCGGATCATCCAAAGAACTCACTCTTCACAATCTCGAACGAACTCACCGCCGATTCGTACGTCTTTGCGCACTCGTAGGGCCATCAAAGTCGACGGCGACGTAGGCTTGCTCATCATACCTCGATAATCGCCACGGCTGCCTCCGCCATCGGAGTTAGATCAGGCCGACGGAGAAGCAAAAGATAGCAAAATTGGGGCTTTAGTAAGAACGGGAAGGATCAAGCAGAGAGAGTGAATCGACAATGGCCTTTGAGAAGAATTATTCAACTACAAAATTGAGGGATAAGTTGAGGAGGCTACGCCTTGACGGCCGGAGAGAGTGGAGCTAACCTGCAATTGCAAATTCGATTCGTTTTTTCGCCATCTGAAAAAAATGATGAAATCAAGTGATTCAAGCGACACAGAAGCCAACAATGAAACTTTTCAACTCGATCAGAATGTAGATGAGGAAGGGTCAAGAGGGGATGGATAGAAATTGATGGAAGAGGGTTGCAGGTAACCTGATACTTTTATTATGGATAGAAAATGGCTTCTGACTTTCTTTTTGTCCTTCAATGTTGATAATGATTTTAGTTAATCATGTTGCTGATTCTGTGCCTTTTTTACTATAATTAAGTTGCCCCAGCTTTTTTTTACTTTCTTTAGATAAGAAGAATTAGTTTTGTTATGAATGTTTTAGATGTTTTATTTACATCTCATACACATATTTTGCCCCTTTCTTTATTTCTTAGTTTTCATGTGTCTTTTTTCTTAGTCCGCCTCTAGCTTTTGACTGGTCTCAAAATAATCATATCTCAAGTTGCCACGTTGCTCTATTTCCAACAATATGATAAGACTTGATCTTATCCATTTTTTCACTCTGGTTAAGTTAACATATGCATTGTTTTTACTATGGTTCATTTACTTGGGTTATACATGTTACTTTGTGTTATTGTTTGAAAAGTGCTTTTACAGAAGTAGTCTTCCTACTTGAATGCACTGAACTTTTAGCTTCGGTGAGTGTTGATTCTTCTGTTACGTCAATACTCTCTCTATTGTATCTTTGTTTCACCGTCTCAAGTTGCTTTCTTTATGTTATACCCATGTTTGGTCATTGATCTACATCATTCTTTCTTTACCCTTTGATTTTTGGTTTATGTAGCGTTTCAAATGCTTTGTAACTCGCATTTATAGTTCTTTTTTTTGTGGTTTAAACTGAGCTTTTCATAAGTTTAATACCTTTAGAGGTTTGTTTTCCCTCCTTTTTGGTGTCTTTTACGAGTATGTCGTTTTTTCTTATTTTGCTAAATATTATACCTATGTTTGGTCAGTGGTCTACATCCTCCTTTCTTTAACGTTTGATTTCTGGTTTATGTGGTGTTTCAAATACTTTGTAACTCTCATTTATAGTGCTTTTTATTGTGACTTAAACTGAGTTCATTTTCTACTTCTTTTGCTTTTTTTTCCAGACTTTCTAATGTGGTCTTCTAAATATTTTTATAACTTTGACTTTTCTTTTTTACTTATTCATTGTTTATTTGTCATTTTGTTTCCATTTTCTCTCATATTTGAATCCATATATCTTTCATATTTTGTATAAACGTAAAAAAATTGATATTTAAATTCTTTTCGTTGTTCGGCGCTTTGAGTTTTCTTAATCCATTCTTAAAAAATAGTATTTTTTCCATTAAAGATACTTTGGAAGTCTGCCAAACATTTTTGTTAATTATCATATTATAACACTGAAGTTGCTTTGTTTTTTCAAGACTTTCTTGAATCAATTTCATTAATTTTGCTTTTCGTCAAGTTGTTTACCTCAGTCGTACATTTGATATATTTACATTCTTATTTTATCTTTCAGCTTGCAACTTAGATGCTTTTGTGTTTTATTTGTGTGTTTATTGTGAACTATAGTGGGCTGAAAATTAATTTTGCAACATGTTTACTTTCTGAAAAAGAAAACAATTGCTTGCTTAAAGTGTGTTCATATATTTCAATGAACACTCCACTAGAGCTTATTATGTATCATATCATGGACTTTGTTGTTACTTTTACATGCTTTATTATTGATAATTCTATTTTTAAAATTTCATAATACATTCTTTTGAACTATATCTCAAACCACACCAAATATTTTTGCTTATGCATCCTTCCAATGTTTGTCAATTATACAACACAGTAAGGTATGATATTTTTATATATTCAACCAGCTTTGTTTCTTTGCTATTGTTGATCGTAAAAGAAACCTTTTCAATTATGTCTCAAGGTATATCAATTTCCTGACTATAGTACTCTTACCAATAGAATTGTTAATTGTACAGCTTAATCGATCATTTTCCTTTACATGTGTCCAGCCATGCTACTTTCTTTTGCTGATCGTGCTCGAGTTAAGGTCTAAGTGGTTGCTGATTGTGCATCAGGTCAGTTTTATTTTGTTTTACGGTTTTATTTTGTTTTACTATCTCAGTGATACTAAAAAAAATGTTTTTAACATTTGAACTCTAACTTGCAACCACATTTGTTTGATCATTGAGTTGTTTGATAAACATTGATTTTAGTTACTCATTGCATTTAGATTCTTACTTACAGCAAGTAAAGCTCAACCATTAACTAAAATGCCACAACAAAGAAAGTCTGATGGGATTATTAAAGGGTCTAACAATTTCCCGGATGCCTCTTTCTCTGATGGGAGCATCAATAGAGCCCAAAATACAATTGTAAGTCAAAAGCGCAGAAGAAGTGTCACTTTTGTTGAATCATTTGCTTCAGACCCTTCTTCCTGTCAAAGAAGAAGTCTGATTCTAGATAAAGGTACCAACCTTTATAATTGCTTTATACTGCTATAACACAACATGCGTTGTGTATACATATCAGTGCACTCATTTATGTATTTTCTTATTAGGTTCACCAAATACTTATGATGACTTTGGTGACTGCGATCATGAGTGCTCCCACTGTGGCGCTCTCTTTTGGTTTAGAGAGCGTGTTAAACGTTTATCCAACAAAACAATAATAGCATACAACAAATGTTGTGCTACTGGAACTGTCAGATTACCAATTTCCAAAGATCCACCTGAACTTATAAAAAAATTGTTATCATCAAATGACAAGAGAAGCCAAAACTTTAGAACTCACATAAGAGCATATAACAGTATGTTTGCAATGACGCTGCTTTGGTTCAGACGTTGATGCAACCATACACGCAGGATCAGGTCCATATGTGTTTAAAGTTGGAGGCCAAATTTATCATTCTATTGGTGGATTATGTCCTCATGAGGGTGAACAACCAAAATTTCTGCAATTGTACATTTTTGATACCCAAAATGAGCTAATTAATAGAATGACTGCTTTTGGGGGTCAAGCTAATTCTAATCTTGATAGTCAACTGGTTATAGAATTGACTGACATGCTTGATAATCATAATGAATTGGTCAAATTGATAAGGACGACAAAAAAAAATTCTCGAAGGAACTATCCAAGATTATAGCCTTCGGTTATACAGGGACACACATAATAGTCAATATGAATTACCCTCTGCAGATCAGATTGGAGCTTTAGTTATTGAGAATAATCAAGCTACTCAAATGGAAATTGACATTGTGATTGAATATAGGAAAACAGAGCATTTGAAAGAGTGTCTAGATTACATCCATGTTACATGAGTCTACAATTTCCACTAATATTTGTTAGGGGTGAACCTGGATTTAAAATTAATATTCCACTATTTGATTATTTTGGTTGTTCATCAAGAACAAATGGAAGGGTTAGCATGAGACAATTCTATTGTTACCAACTGCATGATAGGAAAATCGTACCTTCTATATTGACTAAAATTGGAAGATTGTATCAACAATACATGGTTAATGCTTATATTTGTGTTGAACAATATAGATTGTATTATATAAAAACACATCAAGATGACCTAAGAAGTGAATTTGCTGATGGAATACACGATGCAATTGCACGGGGTGATGAGGATTGGTCAAATGTGGGAACAAGAATAATACTTCCCGCAAGTTTCACCGGTGGACCTAGATATATGTATAGTCATTACCAAGATGCATTAGCCATTTGTAGAGAACTTGGTAACCCTGAATTTTTCATTACTTTCACATGCAATGTGAATTGGCCTGAAATTAAGAGATACATTGCAAAATACCCCACTATGCGAGTTGAGGATAGGGCTGACATTGTGTCACGAGTATTTGAAATGAAGGTCCAAGAATTTGTCAACTATTTGAAACATCAAAAACCGTTTGGGAAAGTTGCTGGAGGTAGTTACTTTTGCCACATCATTTATTTCTAAAATATTAAAAGTTTGATAATATACTGAAATGTCAGTTTCCCTTTTTTTTCATGTTAATTCTGCGTTATCCATGAGCAGTACAGTACACAATTGAATTCCAGAAGAGGGGTTTACCCCATTGCCATACCCTCTTATGGTTGGAACCATTTGACAAAAAAGGTTCCCCTACAGCAATTGATGATTTCATCTCTACCGAAATTCCAGACAAAGATTTTGACCCTGAAGGATATGCAATCATAGGAGAATTCATGATGCACGGTCCATGTGGCCTTGCTAATTTAAATTGTCCTTGCATGAAAAATGGATGCTGCAGTAAGTCTTTTCCTAAAAATTTCCAAAGTGAAACATCTTTTGGCAATGATGGTTTTGTGCATTATAAAAGAAGAGACTGGAAATTTTGTTATTAAAATTGGTGTGAAGTTGGAAAATAACTTTGTGGTACCCTATAACAGAGAGCTGTGCATGAAGTTTTATGCTCACATAAATGTTGAATTTTGTGGAAACAGTATGTACATTAAATATCTATTCAAGTATATCTCTAAAGGTGTTGACAAAATACAAGCAAAAATCTTGAATGAAGAATCAAATGTTAAAGACATCAATGAGGGGAAAAAAACAGATCAACGAAATCCAAAATTTTATTGACTCTAGATACATCTGTCCTCATGAAGCTTCTTGCCGTCTTTTTGACTTTCCTATCCATAAGAGAGATCTCGCTGTCATAATTCTTGTTGTCCACCTTCCTTCAAAACAGAGAATTACTTTCCGAAAAAAAACAGAGGCTTAAATCACTCCTGGAAAATGCAGATAGCTTTAAAAGTACGCTAACTGAGTGGATGCAAATTAATTTGATTAACAAAACCGTTCATTCATTGACATATCTAGAATTCCCCCAAAATATACTTGGCATAATGATGGAAAATATTGGTCCGAAAGAGTCAAGAAAAGCCGATCAATAGGACGTTTAATGTATGCTCATCCTAGATCCGGAGAATTATTTTATTTGAGGATGTTGTTAGCACAAGGGTGCACCTCTTTTGAAGACATAAGATCTGTCAATGGAATTTGTTACCCAACTTTTCGACTTGCATGTGAATCTTTAGGATTACTTGGGGATGATAAAGAATGGGATATTGCATTTGAAGAGGCTCTTATTTGGGCAACTTCACCACAACTTAGATTGCTCTTTGTTCACGTGTTGGTACATTGTGAAATGTCAAACCCAAATCGTTTTTTTCGCAAACATTGCAGTTCAATGGCTGATGATGTCATTCGAAGATTTACTATGTCATCCACGTCATCAAAACAAAATATTTTGGATCCATATGTAGAAAACTTTGTTTTATATGAGTTGGAAAACCTTTTAAATGACTCTTCAAGCTCTCTTAGTGATTATGGACTCCCAATGCCAAAAGGACAATTACTTAAGGATTTGAAGAACAAAACCCTCATGGAAGAGAAACTCTATGATAGTTTTGCTCTCTGTTGAACATGAAACTCTTAGAGAGCTCCTCAACTTAAAACATAAAGAAATCTATCAAACAGTCATAGAAAGTGTTAAGTTGAAAAAACAAACATTGCTCTTTGTATATGGTCATGGTGGAACAGGAAAAACATTTTTATGGAAAACCATTATTGCTGCACTTAGAGCTGATGGTAAAATAATCCTTGTTGTAGCTGCATCCGAATAGCTTCTCTTTTGCTTCCAAATGGAAGGACAGCACATTCACGTTTTAAGCTACCCCTGTAATTAACATCAGAATCAATGTGTCATTTAAAGAAAGGTACTCAACTTGCAAGATTACTTGAAGAAACTGATTTAATTATATGGGATGAAGCCCCGATGAGTGATAGAAAATGCTTTGAAGCACTGGACAGGTCTCTTCGTGATATCTTATCAAATGAAAAGGTTTTTGGAGGCAAATCAATCTTACTGGGTGGTGATTTTCGACAAACCCTCCCAGTGAAACCACATGCAACTAAACATGAAATCTTAGGATCATGCATAGCCTCCTCTCCACTTTGGCTTAACTTTAATATCACATATCTTGAAAGTAACATGAGATTACAGAAATCGGGGCTTGAGAGTACTGGAAAAGCAGAAATTTTTGAGTTTTCAAAATGGCTGCTATCAATTGGGGATGGAACTGTTTGTGGTGACAATGATGTTGATGATGAAGATTCGGTATGGATTACAATACCAGAAAATTACCTCATAAAAAATGATGAAAATGGGTTAACCGAATTAATCAAATTTATATATGACTCAGAAATGCTTGAAAGTCCAAAACCTGAACTTTTTGCAGATAAAGCAATTGTTTCCACGAAAAATGAGACAGTTGAATGGTTGAATACAAAAATTTTAAATATGCTTCATGGAGAAAGTCAAGTTTATTTAAGTTATGATTCAGTGACTTCTCCTACTGACAATGACGAAGATGTTCAGATCATGTACCCAGAGGAATATTTAAATTGTTTGTCTTTTAGTGGTTTCCCGACTCATAGATTAGAACTGAAAGTAGGTGCACCTATCATGTTGCTCAGGAATTTAAATCTGGTTGAGGGACTTTGCAATGGTACCAGGATGATCATTACACAACTAACATCGAGATTGATAGAAGCTAAAATCAGTACTGGCATGAAAATGGGACAAAAAGTGTACATTCCTAGAATTGGCCTAATTCATAAGGATGATAAACTGCCATTTATTCTAAAAAGGAGACAGTTTCCAATTAGGCTGTGTTATGCGATGACAATAAATAAGAGTCAAGGACAGTCATTGAATAATATTGGAGTTTATCTACCTGAACCAGTTTTTGGGCACGGGCAGTTGTATGTTGCTTTGTCTAGAGCAACTTCAATGCATGGTCTTAAAATTTTGGTAAAACAAGTTGAAGGACATGCTGAAAATCAAACAAAAAACATGGTCTATGCTGATTTTTTACAACGCATTGTTGCATTCCAGGTTGCTACACATTGGTTTTTTTTATAAAGCTACACTTTGATTTAATTAGTTTTGGTACAAATGTTTCCATTAAATGCTTCATATGCAATTTTATCATAATGCAAACAGATTGTTTTGATTATTATTTAATACAAAGTTTACAATGCGTAATGGCGATCACACAAATCATTGACCTAAAGCCTGGTGATACAAATGTTGTTATTGAAGTGCGTATCTGCAAAAGATGGGTTTTTCGTATCAAGAAAAATAATAGGCCTTTGTTCTACAACTACTTGCTAATCGACAAAGAGGTCAACTTCTTACTATATAATGTGTACATCTATCTTAATTTATACTATTTAATTTAATATAAAAAACAAATTTCTTTTTGCTAAGCATGAAATAAGTTAATTAGACAAAATAACTACAGAAAAGACATTAGTATGATGTCTAATATTGTCTTTATTAAAAGTTGGGTAAAGATCATGAAGCTTTTTTTTGTTGTAATCATCACGTTGAACAATTTCTTAATTGCAGACCAACACTATCCAAGCTACAATGAGAACACTTTGATGGTCTGGTTAATATCGGAAAAGTCTACAGAATTTCAGACTTTGTTTGTAATGCTGCAAGGAATCAACACAGAGTTGTTCCCAACGATGCAGTCGTCGAATTCGGGCTAATAACAAAATTCGAACAACTGGATGAAGATGAGTTCCTTGCCAACCGTTTCTACTTGCAGCAATACCTAGAGCTATATCCACGAATTGGGAAAAATGAAATTCTAACTGGTAAGCTCTTTTTTTATTTTATGACGTGCTGTTATTAAAAAAGTAAATAAATATATAATCTTCGTCTATGCAAACTATCTTGGTCGACTAGCAAGAGTTTCGGATGTGTTGATTTCTATTGACAAAAATACCGGGAAACGTAGACGACGCAGACATCTATACATTGTGGATTTAAGGTTTCTACTCATCTTTATTTTTTTACTTCAATATCAAATGTATTTGTTGTCTTTGTGTTATTTCCAACACCATTTGTGGTGACAACAACAATTGTCTAACATGCACTCTCTGGAATGAATATGCTGATGCTTTCGACAAAGAACACTTTTTGCATATGAAGAAACCTGTAATTGTCATTGTAACATCAACTTCTGTTGACGAATACCAAGGTGCAAGTTCTAATTAGTTTATTGAATATTTTCTGTTAAATTTCTAAAATTGGGAAACCATATTTATAGAACAAAAATATAACTGCGTAATATCTTTTATGCATCTATTAGGCGCTCCTCAGTTGACAGCAACCCCTGCCACACATTACTATATGAATGCTGACTTTCCAGAAATCACAGACTTTAAAAAAAAGGTTTTTCCTGATACTTTAACTATACAAACAAAACATCATTACTTAAATTGTCAATTTTTCTCATTCTTAACAATCTTCAATGCAGACTTCTGTCAAGTGGTGATATCATTGAACCTCTCATGATACAAGATGAACCTACTAAAAATTAAGGGAGCCAACAACTCTGGAATCGCTGCACAATAGCAAAGTTATTGAACCAAGATCCGGATATGTTTCAGGTAGGACTTTCAACTAACATACTCATCCATCAGCCCTTGCAATGTTCATGTCTATAAATATTTAAGATTTCACTACAGGGTGTCAAATTCACATGTGAAGGACAACTGTTGTCTATTTCACAAAATGCAAAATGGTTCTATCATGCTTGTACCATCTGCAACAGTCAATTGAGAAATGAATTCTGCATGAAACATGGGCGTCGAACCACTGGACCAAGACCGGTGTAAGTTCATACACTCCTTATACTCACATAAATGTATTAACTTTGTACCAATGTTAAAATTTATTTTTCAGCACCTTAGAACTATATTAAAATTTCAATTGAAAAAAGGGTCAGTTAGAAGAAAAAAAGGTACTATGGAGAATTTGCTTTCACATGCATCAATTTCCAGATCATTACGTATATACCGCTACATTCTTACCCTTACACATCCAACATTTTTATATCCTCTTCCATATGTCGTATAAATTCGAGGTATAATTTCTGATGAGACAAATGCAACAGAAGTAACTTTCTTCAATGAAGCAGCAGAATCTCTCATTGGAATCCCATGTTACAAGATGATAACTGAATTCGGTAATGATGACCCAACTCAGCTGCCTCAACAAATCCTTAAATGTGTTGGACAAACAAAAGTCTTCCAGCTAGCATTTGGCCGTCAACACTCAGTTTCAGATGCTGACATTATTGTGCACAAAGTGATGGAATCAGCAAAGGATAATGATTCAGATGAAAAAGAAGCACATGAAATCCATTCAGTTGCTGCTACCAGTATAACACCATCCACACCCAATGAGATGAAAGTTGTTGTCGATACAGAAACTCCACCCATAGTTGAAACTCGCGACAACGATCGCAAAACATCAACAAAAAAACGGCTCTTCTCAACAACAGGTCACAACATAATTAATGCGTCCTATTCATATATACAACACAAAAGTGCAGCAAACTAAGTTCCTCTCGACTTCGTCTAACAATGTGCAGTGATGAAAATACTTTGGCACCATCGAAAGAACCAAGAGTTGAAGGCTCTTCCCACCCCGATGACACCTAATGTCGATTAATGTAACTTATTCACTAAATTTCATCCAAATTTATTTTGACCTACAAAAGAATTAACATCGATAAATTTCTTTCCTCTAAATATTCAGCCTTAGCATATTTTGAGAACCGCAACTTCCACCTCTGCTGTTCACAATGGAGAAGGCAATGCTAATTTTGTTGTAAATATGGATCAACTATGAAGCGATTCACCCATCCATTAGTCGTCACTTCAACACCTTTGCATGTGTCTTAGCATATTTTGGGCATCTTGCAGTGAAGGATATGTATATAAGGAAGCACTCTTAGATAGCTTGCACATTTTGCTTCTCCATATCATGTGAAGTGACTTGAAGAACTTAGTTTGATCGACCTTCGGTGTTACTACGGTTATTGTGTTACGTAAGTTTGTTCTTTGCTGACAAATTAAGCGAACTCTTTAGTGTCATGTGTCTTAGCATATTTTGGGCATCTTGCAGTGAAGGATATGTATATAAGGAAGCACTCTTAGATAGCTTGCACATTTTGCTTCTCCATATCATGTGAAGTGACTTGAAGAACTTAGTTTGATCTACCCTTCGGTGTTACTACGGTTATTGTGTTCTAAAAGTTTATAGGCAGAAATTAATCGAACTCTTTAGTGTTACCAAGTTTAATGTAACTATACTACAGTCATTCTCACGGTGGCTTCACCTAAATTGTAGTACATTTTAAATTCCCTCAACCCTACGGGCATGACCACAGACACGCTGTCCATAGCTCCATTCTTGACCTAAAGGTTTATTCCGGATAAAAGATGTAGTAAAAGAGAAATGAAAGGCATGCTGTATGTGTCACTTCATAGGCCTTTGCTATTGTTTATTGTTGGTCTCAGTGTCGCTCTTGATTATGCCTTGCTTTTATTCTTAAAATCCGAGTCTTGTACTATAATGGAGGTTGATGATCGGAGAATGCCCTCTTGTAGTTGAAGGATTATTTTTTTGTTGCTATATAGATAGATAGACAAGTAGAAAGAAAGAAAAATACAAAACACATAGATAGTGATGACTCATCTCTAGCACCATCGTGATATTAAGAGCATTATTGAACAAGTGTGGTATAAACAGGGGGAGATGAAAATGCAAATGGTAGTGGTACAAACACAGAGACAGGTGACCCAATTTCTAGAACATGTGATATATGATTTTATTTTTTTGGATAAATTTTCTATGCTCATGTAAATCTTTTTCACACCCTCACCTATTTTTAGGCAGTAAATATATGAATCTCTTATCATTAGATAATATAATCCACAGATTTATTACCAAAAAGAGTTAATGGTGTAGAAAACTTTACACCGCGGAAGCATAGTAATTAATTAATCCCCCTTTTTTCTATGCAAACTAATTGGGTGGAACACTTTCCTGCACTACAAAACAGCACAAGCATGCTGATGCATATGAAGCCCACTCAGGTTCATCAAGCTGATTGGCTGCAATTCTGGGTAATTGAGGAACGCGAGGAAATGGCATACAGAACCCAAGCAATGCATCCCCGTATATGCAATCATTGTGACAATGCAACCGGCTCACACATTCACCTGCTAAACTGTATCCCGCACACACAAGATCATTACTGAATCTGATATGAGCGTACGAGGAAAAATCATTAGCATCTGGCCCGTATTCAACTACAGGATTATTCCTGTAGATGTCAATAGTTCCAGGCTCTTCAAAAAGTGTTCTTTCATCGTCTGAAATGGATTCACTTTCTTGCTCATTAAGAATGGGGTACTCTTCCAGGTTGCTCACAGGTCCTTGTGTAGTATCAACTTCTTCCACACGAATTGTAGCGTCTGATTCATAACCATCAGGTCCATAAGCGTAGACAACATCTCTACCTACAAATAGAGTTTTCTGATTAATATTCAACGATGAAAGAAAAATAGAAAATAATAACAGGTCACCAATTCATGGTTATCATTGATAAATAATAGGAAGCATACTGCTAATCTACAAACTTACCTTTGGATATGATAATGAAAATGATCATGAGGCAAATAAAGTAAAATCCAGCAATCACCCTTCCGCTCATTTCTTTGTTGACACCACCAATCTATATGATCACAGTGCTAGGTGTTCTTTATCAGAATTGTGGTTCATACAGCTCTAAAATGCAAATATGTTTATAAGGTACAGCTAGTGGATTACAAACAGACAAGGGAAGGAGATGATCTCAAAGTGCAGCATTTGCCATGATTTCCATGTAAATTGTTCTTGTGTGCTCTTCTTGAGATCTCAAATGTATTTCTCTTGAGATGTGAGAAATTTGTCCTTGTCCATTTTTCTAGCTAGTTTTACACCTCCACGCCCTTCATGTTATAATAACATTGATTTTCCTTCTTTAACTTTAGGAAAAATGATGTATCCATGTCTAATAATAAAAAAACCCACAATCCCATTGAGGATCATAGAATTATGCTTGAGATTGCCTATAAGTTTTGCCCAAATGTCAAATTGATGCGATTCAAAAGTCCACACAATTTTCAAATGAAGATCAACAAGTTTTTGTAGTTGTAAGTCATAAGTTTACTTAGTTTTAATGTGACAATTGAACTTGGGTCAAAGTAAAAAAAAAACGACCTCAAGAAAATATCAAAGAATAAATTGGACACAAGGCCGCCTAACACAACGTCCACCTATCTGGAGGAAACGGCACAAGGCCGGCCATCCCCGTTCACATTCCGAGTTGTAAACCTAGCCTACGGGCCCCAACTCAAGAAGACCAGGCCTAATAGGCCCACATTCATCATCGTCACAATTTAATGCTTTGGCCCAATTTCAGCCTAATGAGCCCAAACAGGCCCAACTCAGCCCGACCTGGCACTATTGGTTCTTGGCATAGGAAAGCCGAAGTGGCAAACATCTTCTCCCACCAAGCAAGACATGAGGAAATCTTGGAAGACGTTGGGCCACCATCAGAGTAGCCCAAGTCCGAAAATCCAAGGGATGCATGCATGCTTGAACCTCTTCAATCAAGAAAAGGGCCTACAACCACGCAGCCCAAGTTCCAACTCCCAATTAGCAACAGTTCAAAAGCAATAAATGGGAGCGACTTAATTCTGTAATTTCTACATTAAAGTCTTGTAATTCTTACCTCCAAGATAAAAACAAATCATATCTCAAGCTACAAAAGTCAAAATGACATAAAATATTGGTGTGTACTTTTCGTTTGATATTGATAGTAAAGAAAACCGTGGAATCAGCATGATGAAAAATATTGTGTTGTTCTATGTCCACACTTCCAAACATAACAACTCCATGCTTGAGGCAAAGATGACTTTAAGTCTTACAAGGTTCCAACCTTGTCATTTACTACCTCCGTCCCTGAAAGATTATACACTTTGAATTTGATGTTTCAAGATTCAATGTTTGATTCAAATTTTAACAAAGATAGCAAGTTTTAAAAAATTCAGAAAAAATATATTTAGAAAGTTTATACTTCAAATTATGACATGCATATAAATTATTAACTTTAAAGTCTAAAAATTCATGACAAAAAAATCATGGATTAAATACTGTAAAACAGTAAAAACAAAGTGTACAATTATTCAGGGACGGAGGGAGTATCTGACTGTAGTGGATCCATTTCTCCACCTAATGGCCGAGCACATTGAGGAGAAGATCTCATAGAAGTGGTTCAAAAAGTCATCAAGTGGTAATCAAATGTTACAATTTCTGTGGACAGAATAGTATACTAATTTGTACTCAAAACTCTTCTCGAGCAGAATTTTTTTTTAAAAAAAACATATTCACTTTTGATGTTTATTTGACTTAATTTTATCTATATTATTCTCGAGCAGAATTTTTTTTTAAAAAAAACATATTCATAAAGTAGATATATATATATATATATATATCAAATTATCATATGAATACAATATAAAAAAATTATAGATTAAATATTGTAAATGAAACATTTTAAAAATAAAGGAATGGTGGGAGTATTAAATGGGGATCGAGCTTCTCTCCCGTACATCCTACATACGGTCCGTTTCTAGTCCACGTGTAACAGCCTGCACGCAGCCCCCTTCTTTTGTTTCGTTTTTGCTACATTTATACTCTTTGTCACCAATCAATTCAATATTTTATGTGGATGCAAAGATTAAACTGGATGTAAAATTTTATGCAATTTAACATAATTAATTTTGAGTAAAGGTTACACACAAAACGAGATAGAAAAAGTTAAGATAAGATAGAGATAGTTTGGTAATTATTTTTTCTTAAATGGAAACTTCACTCCTCTAAAGTTACCAAATTATTCATACTTTTTATCTTAACTTTTTTTATTTCATTTTTTGTGCAACCTCTTCTCAAAAGTAATTATGTCAAACTATATAAAATATTGCATTCGCCTTAATGTTAATATCTAAATGCGAGAATGTTCTTAGCTTGATCACTGTATGTCATAAAACATTTTTGAAACCATTTTTCAAAACATGCCGCCGGATGAACCTAGGGTTGTGGGTATGTACATTACCACACTCTCGGGAATGCCCCTTAAACAGAGCCATTAGGGATGCCGCCATGTCAGAGCCCAACAAGAAATATACGAGATGTCTACGCAGAGACAGAGCCTCTCGTGAATCTCAACCAATCCAGGAGGCAGAGCACATGCAGATGCATGAACCTAACATGGTGGTGGGTGTGTACATCACCACACTCTCGGGAATGGCCTTTAAGCAGAGCCACTAGGGATGCCGCCAGACTAGAGCCCTCCATAAAAAGTACGGAATATCTACGCCGAGACAGAGCCTCTCGTAAATGCCAACCAATCTAGGAGGCAGAGCACAACATGTCACACTTTGAATTTAGGTAAAAAAAACTTTAGGCACTTCTGAAAATAAATTTGGAAAATTAAGGGTTTATTTTATTTTATTTTATTTATTTATTTTATGAGGGATTTCTTTTCAGCAACTAAATTACTTGCTAAGTTTTAATTTATTTAATAGAACCTTGACTTAGGAAATCTGGATTGACACATATTTATATGTTGGGCATTTAGTATTTTATTTGAGGAGTGGGAAGACTTGGTGGCAAAAAATGACGAAATTGGAAATGTGGGATATAAGTGATAGAAAAGAGAAACCTAAGTCCAATCAGCCAATTGTCTCTTTCACTTAGACACTACTAGCTAGCGTCCTTGGTGAAGGAAAGAAAAGAAAGAGTGCAGACTTACAGTTTTGGCTGGTCCAACTCGCGAGCGACACAAGGAAGACGACTTGGGCTATGAGATCAGAATCGGAGCTGAAAGGCCAGCCAACGTAAGTGCTGCCATCATAGGAGAAGGAAAGCTAGCTCAATAGTGCAAGAATTAAGGGCTGTACTCAAGTTTGTCACTAAGCAAAACCTATTCCCAACGAGCCATTGTCAATCTAGGTAAGGAAAAATCTGAATTACATCTCAATTTTTAGACCCAAATCGACTTAGGAACTGCTGAGGTTAATGAAACCAGTGAATGCATGTTTCCAAAAAGTTGAGACGGCAACGGGGACCTTACGCTAGGCTAGGAATGATCCTTGCAGCTGGTTAGAGAGGCTATTTGATTTGGTTATGCATGCATGTGATTGATTGTTGTCAGAGAAGTACCATGGAGAATGCTTTATAACCCTTGTTACTATAGTGATGAATATCCATGAGTTTTTGAGTGTGAAACACATGGTTTCGGTTAGTGGTAATGTACCGAAACGATGGAATTAATGCTGGTTTGCTGCTTACTATTTTCATATATATAGACCATTCTAAATGCAATTTCAGATTTTTATCTTACTGATCAGTTTTACTCACTCCTTTATCTTTTAATTAATTACTGGAAGTTCTTATGCATCTCCTACTGTATGATAACCAGTTGCTTGTACTTGAGGTGTTGTGTTGCTGATTTTATTTGCAAGTGTTAAACGTGTGTGTGTTTTGAAAGTGTGGTTACTAAAGTCTTTTTTTTTTAACTGCAGCACTTTGTCTTGTTTTTTTAGCTATTGGACATACATGTGGAGAGTATGCATTGTTGCATTTTCTGTTAAGAGAATAAATTGGAGTGTTAAGCATTATGTTTCATTTTGTTTAATTCATTCTTTCTAGTGTAGGCATAAGTGCTTGCTGTTTGGTTTTCTTCATGTAGTTGAATAGCTCATTTTTTTGTTGTTGCGCAACTTGTTACGGTGAATGCATGTCAACATAGTAAAGTAATTAGGCTTTCTTTATAAAAAATAATTTTAAGCACTTGAAGACTAATCTTTACTGCATTTTTTTTAGTTAACATGAGTGACTGGTTGTCTTAGCTTTAAGAAAGAATAACAACTCTTAGACCCTGCTATACTCATATTTATTCCTTCATGGCTGCTTGTTTTTTTTATATTATATATATATATATATATATTTTCTTTACATGTCATTTGTTATTGATTCTTACAAAGTGTTTCCTTCTACTTTTTTTTAGTTGTGAGAGGTAAAGATTTAGGGTTGGGTCTGAGAGGTTGTGACACTCGTCTAAAAATATGGCTTAATTAAGTCACGTAGGACCGAATCCACGACACTTCTCATGTCTTAACTAAAGATGGGTCGTGTAAGGTCGTCTTTTCGGCACCAGACACGTCGGGCCAATCATAGGGTCTTATGTCCTTATAGCTGCCCTAACCTGCCGCCTATCCCCTTAAAACATTTTCGGGCCATGTAAGGTCGTTTTTTCGACACCAAACACTTTGGGTCAGTCATTGGGTCTTATGTCCTTATAGCTGCCCTAACCTGTCGCTTTCCCGGAGAAAACATTTTGTCTAGAAAATTCATTTTGTCCCGTTTTGAATGCAATCACGCGATGCGGTACATCAAACAATATGTCATATCCAATCGTGATGCATGACCACTAGTCCGTTTAATTAATAGCCTTTAGGTGTGATGCCATGTCCTACTCTTTACTATATATATCTTGTAATTTTGTTACTTGCATGATGGCATGACAATCATTTACAATTTAATAATTGATTTACTTGTGTGCACTCTTGTTTCGTGAGTTGTAACCCAATCTTGCTTAATTATCGTTTTCGCGCCTAACTTGTCTATCGGCTTAGGGTAACTTTTACAATTCTATCATGATCTTAACGCCTGGTTTCAACCCTAAACATGATACTACCCCTTTTTGGACCTACACATGATAGTAGCATCTTATTAGCTTTCCGGCCCTAACATGAAACTAACTAAGTTCATTTAATGAGCCTAACATGCCACTAGTAAGTATAACGGTCCTAGCAAGATACTAGAGTTACATACAACATCCAACGTACATATCATACATGTATGTCAATCAATCAGTCAACCAAAAGTGATAACAATTCCTAAGTGCAAAAGTATAAAGTATCGAGAATAACTAAATACGCTACCCAGGTTGCCCGTTCAAATAGTTTATTAAACCTAATTGTTTAACTTAGAGTTCATTATTCGAGAGTTTGTCTATGAAGCAGATAAAACGACTTAAAGGAAAAACCTCATCTTATCCCCCTTACTTGGATGTGGCTGGGATTATGCGTCAGCTAATAAATTGAAGATGTCCAGAAGCGTCAGTTAGACTTGGTGCTTAGAGTTGAGAACCTAGCGATAGGAATTTATTGAAATATTCTATGAGATTCCGCAAGTGAAAGCTTACCAGTACTGATCGGTAAGATTTACGGAAAAGAACGAAAGCTACTCGAATGGCTTCTAGCGGCTTATGGTAGTTCATGGTAAAGTTTAGGCTAAAAAAGAAAATCCGAGAATTTTTGAAGGGCTTGTATTTCCAAACACAAACTTTTTATGCATAAAAATATTTTTAAGAAGGGAAAAATAATATTAAATACTTAAACAATACAAAAACTTTAAATAGAAATTATGGGAGCTATAATGACACTAATACAGGACCTCTATAAAAAGAATACAACAATTTTCTCAAACTTTAATAATTTTTGTAAATTAAATAAAGAGGAACTAATTATCAAAATTCACAAAATAGATATTTATTGGACAAAATTATTCTTTGACAAAATCCACATGGGTTGTTTATTTAAGACTAAAATGAAAGTTTCATAACCATTAGATAAATAATTATTGATATACGAATTTGCTAAATTTAAGGAAATATTTTTAATTACTTATTTTGAAGAAAATAATAACAGATCAATAAACTCTTTCAAAATCTACCAAAATTTTACAGAATATGCATTTTAGCTACAAGAGTTTTTTTTTTTCTTGAAAACTGAAAATTTTCATCACATAAGTAAAATATTTTAAGACAACAAAAATTAGGAAATAGAGTAAGTTTTTAATCATCAAAATTATCCATAAATAACTTGAACAATCAAAACAAGGAACTAAACATTTACGGAAGTCTTTATCTTTAGATCATTAACACCCATGGATAAATAAAGTTTCAAAGTTTACAGAAATACGTTGAAAAGCAGTTATAGTTTAAAAATGAACTAAAACAAGTTACGGTTTTCCAAAAATTCTTCAAAACTCAAAGAGGATGTGGATTATCATTTTCGGTCCAGAAACAAAATTTCACCATTTTTCATTATACAAATTGATTTATAATATTAAATAACCAAACATAGCATAAAACATGAAATCAGCATTTACAACCATAAAAAATGATACTCAACAATTTTTATACATGCACAATACAAATATAAGAAGATTTGCACGTTTTGAGGGGTAGATCGCATGTATTCTAGGAGATATGAATTTTATAAACTAAAACTCACATAGACGAATTAATCAAATAAACCATGAAATTTAACATAAAAATATGAGATAAAAATCTTAAACGTTATATAAACACTGAAAGTCTAATAATAAAAAGAATCATGATTTTAGAAGTCCAAAAAAATATGCAAGATATGATTTTTCTATGAAAAATGACATTTTCTATCATGTAGCTATATTTAACAAAAATCAGCAAAGGTATGATTTAAAAGTGAATTTTGTAATATGAATATAAATGAGAAGGTAGAAACTATAACAGACAAGTGAGCATGCTTAATTAATAAATTAATAAATATTTTAAGAGTAAATAAACAAAGGTTTAGAGTTAGTGCTCAAAATGATAAGTTTTAAACTTGTGTGAAGTCGATGGCCTAAGTAAACCAAGAGATAAGGAAAAGGGGCTAAGCTGGAGTTTACCTCAAAATTCAAAAAGAACAGGTCGCTCTTCTATAACGCGACAAACAGAACTGCAAGCGGTGGCTCCTCCACGCATCGACGGCGGCCCGCTATGGAGAAGGATTCTGGCGGCGGTTCACGTTCCGGTTTGTGCGGAAGCGGAGGACGAGACGTTTGGCTGTGGTTCCACGGCGAACGGAGCTCCGCTTGTAGAGAAAATGCGTTCCGAGTCGGCAAACGGTTTCCGGCTTAATTCTCCTCCATTTTCGAACCTCCGGTGACGTGTGAAGGTGGGCCGGCTCTGTCTCGTCGCGAGGAAGCTAATTGTGGTGGAGATTAGTGACGAAAGTGGCGGAAGAGAGTAGGAGAGACAGAGGCCGATGGTTCTTCGAAGAAGTTCTTCTTCTGCTTTTCCTTTTTCTCTTAATTCAGCTACTCAATCAGGAAAAGCTCATATTTTATAGCCGAGGAGTGATTGACAGAGCATGAAACAATGATGAGGGTGCTGATTCAGAGATGGATTGACAGAAGCAAGAGTTTGCAGAGGCGTGGGAGTGTTTGGCTGTTTTCTCGCCCGTTTTCTTTTTTCTTTTTAAATCACTAATTTAATTAAATACTACCTATTTACTTATTTTATTAAGTAATTACTATTAACTACTTTAAAAAAACCCACTCAAATTCCAAATTATCAACATAAAAGACTATAAGACAGAGATTAAACACATAAAATAATGAAAATGCAAAAGTACATAAAATAATGAAAATGGTAAGGTATATAAAATAAAGGAAATGATTTATGTATAAAATAATAAAATGACAAAAATTCATAAAATGTCGAAAATACTAAAAATACACAATATAATGGAAAGAGATAAAGTATAAAATAATGAAAAAGATAAAGTGTATGAAATATGAAAATAACAATAATTATTAAAATAATGGAAAGAGATAAACTATAAAATAATGAAAAAGGTAAAGTGTATGAAATATGAAAATAGCAATAATTATTAAAATAATTAAAAGAATCACACACATATATATGAATTAAATAGTACCTAAAACTTTACATACAGCTAAAATTACCCGTCACGACAAACTTGGATTCAACAAAACGAAGTTTGTCAATCCTCGCTTCTCAAGAAGGTTTCAACAAGAGGTGAAAGTTACTAAATTACCTTTGAAGGTAGAATTGTATTTTCTCTTAGATTAATCTAGAAAGTAACCCAGACTCGAAATCTATGGTTATTACACAAACCATCGTCTTTCATAATACTACAAAGGCACCCTACACTAGTATTTCAAAGTGATAACTTAGAAAATTAATTCCATTTAAAAAGAGAAAGTTCTAAAAGGAACCCTCAATGTTAGTTCATGGAAACAACTTTTATTTAATGCTATATATAGATAGATAAATAGAAAGAAGAAAAATGAAAACACATGGATTGTTTTCTTTTATTTTTAATTTATTGCTATATAGATAGATAAATAGAAAAAAAAATAGATCACCAACATGGAAATATATGATTGATAAACAAACAGGAATTAGCATAATGTTAATATGAAAACTGACCTTTGGGTTTGTTGACGAAAATGATGAGGCAAATGAAGAAAAAAACAACAATCATCCTTCCGGGTGCCATTTCTCTGCTGGTAATCTATCCAATGATAGCTGCTTATCAGAATTGTGGTTGATAGTATATATACAGGTTAATTGGAATATATACAGGTTATAAGAGACAGCTTGTGGATGACGCAACACTGGACAAGGGAGATGATCACAAACTGCATTTGCCTTGAGATTTATGTAAATTGTTTTTATGTGCTCTTCTTGAGATCTCAAAATGTAGTTTTCTTGAGATCTATGAAATCATTGGATCCATTTCTATAGTTTCACACCTCAACCCCTTACATGGTTTCATGTAATTATACTACTTTATCAAAACTATAGACTTGTACGATAAATAATGAATGTTATGACTTGAATGCACAAGTATGCATAGTATTAGGATGCTAATAGTAATTTCACCATTTTCGGTTCAAAGGTAGTGGATGCACAGACGTGAAGCGCAGCCCGTTCTTTTTTCTCTCTTTGGGCTATAAGTATCGGTTGAACCTTAAGTTATGTAGTTATTTTCAAAACGTTCCCTATAGTTTATTTATATCAGAAAATACTATTACTACGATCATAATTTGCAAACCTTTTACTGGGGCACGTGCCTCTGCATGCCCCCATGGTGGGTCCATGACTAATAGAGCAAAACCCACAATATTCCCAATGAGGATCAAACTATATATTTGTGAGATTGGCTATAAGTTTAGCCTGAATGTTAAATTGATGTGATTCAAATTTCTACACAAATTTAAATGAAGATATATCATGTTTTTGTAGCTATAAGTCATTAAACTTTCATTTTTTCTCTTAATTTTTGTGTGACTAATAAAGGGTAAATGAGTCAGATATACATGAACCATACCTCTAATTGCAAATCTATATTTGAACAAATTATGGTTGCAAAAATGGCTTCAAAATATGATATTGTTGCAAATCTATACTTGTGTTAATTGGTAATGAGACATCAAGCATGTTGGTACTAGGTAAAAATGTAAACTCCGACAATTTCTTTGTTCTCGTCGCCTTTAAATTTTCAGGAATTAGTCACTTCAAAAGTCTGATTGATATGGAAATATTTGATACATGAAGACTTGAACTGATTTCGATTTTCATGGAATGAAATATCTAGGAAGAAGAGGATTAATTGGAAGTATCCACAGATTCTTGCAGGGTCACAATAAATATGAGAAAAAAATAACTATTTTTCCAATTTCATTTATATCAAAATGAAATTTTACTATCATAATAGTGGATATAGCCACGATTCAATGGGTTAGATCTATTAACTTTCTTATTTTGTACATTTATAATCTTTACAACTCTTTACAATAGATTGTAATAATTTAATAATTATTCGGAAAATGTTGAAATTACCTATCTAGTTTCTAAAATGATCTAAACACTACTACAAGTTCATATCTTATCTAGTTTACCTTAACCCAGTGACGACCTTATCCGTTTTGGCCTGATCTAGCAACTCCAGCACCAGCCTCCTCTACTGTAGTAAGGCTAACATTAGAAAAAGTGGAATGGGGGTGAAGTGGGAGTGGGAGTGGGTCACCGGTACTGGGTTGGGATGGAGATCGGCTGATGTTAACCCATCAAGCCTAAAGCCCAAGACCCTTTACTAGGAGTTGGAGGTCCAATCACAAGGGCAATAGCAAAAAAGGTCAACCAAGATTTTTCCTTCTTGGGTAAGTTACAAATACCCCCGAGGTTTAGTGAAATGTTCAATTTGCCCCATCTATTTGCAAAAACCTTCAGTTACCCCCGTGAGATTTAGCGAAATCTTCAGTTACCCCTCTTGACTGTTTGTGATGTTAGTTGACCGTCAATAATTTTAGGGTTAATTACTCTTCTTATCAATAATATTTCTATGTCAACCACAACATTTAATTTGCCCTGTTTTTCGATGCGGTGTACTTATTCCGCACCAGCTTCGTGGGATGTTGATTGTTTAGCGAGGCTCACAGGCTTCATTAGGCTCGAGTTTACCGTCTTCGCCTAGTTCGCCCAACCGGTTTGTTCTGGCGCCTGTTGTGGAGGGTTCCGTTATGGTGGTTCCTATTCGCCCCGCCGCTTGCTGTCACTTTTCATCATGGTTGACGAGTTTTCCTTTGGTTCAATTATCCGGTTCTGCTTCTTCGTTGTTCGTCCACCCCATCGCAGTGGGTCTTCTCCCTCCTATGGCTTGAAGAGTTATGATTCTGGTGGTAAAGGGATATATTGTCATGGTCCTTGGGTTCGGTTATGGAACATGGTCTGGTGGGGCTAGGATTTTCCGGACCCCACCCAGCAACATGAGTTTCTGGGCGCAGAGCTGGTTGGGTGTGAGGTTTGCATGGTTTGCTATGGATTCTGCTTTTTGGATCTCATTTGTTTATTTTTTCCTGTTTGGGTTAGATTTTGCTAGTGTCTTTGTTAGTTTTGTTTGTTGTCTTTAAACGACACCGTTGCCTTCAAAAGAGATTTCTGCCTATTTAACATCATACTTCGTATAACATCGTAGAAGAATCTATCTTAGCTCCATAGTTAGCTAAAAATAAAATTTCCATCCATATACTCCACCAATTTCTGTCAATAACACCAAATCAACATTAGAGGAACAATGTTAGTATTAGATTAATAATGTTATGTTAGAAGTCTGCTTGGTAGGATTAGTGTTTTGCGTGTCTATCAAGCTACAACAGGTAATATATGTGTTTACCTTAGGAGTTCAAGTCCTAGTAGGATTAGGAGAAGTATAGACCTAAGTAGTTCATGATTAGATAAACTCTTTGTGTATTTAAGCTTTCGTTTCTTTAATCAATAATCAGCGGAGGTTATTATCTCACATCTGGTATCAGAGCCGCAGCTCTTAGGGTTCTCAAGTTCTTGTGAAAACTCAGCCAAACAGCAATGGCTGAATCAAACTTTGCGGTACCTTCCATTCCAAAGTTTGATGGAGATTATGAACATTGGGGTATGTTGATGGAGAACCTGCTTCGATCCAAAGAGTATTGGCATGTTATTGAAGATGGTATTCCTGAAATTGGAAGCAAAGAAGCAATAATGTCAGAAGGACAGAAGAAAGCCCTCAATGACCTGAAGTTAAAAGACCTCAAAGCAAAGAATTATCTCTATCAATCTATTGATAAGACAATTCTAAAGACAATTACACATAAAGCTACAACAAAGCAACTGTGGGATTCTATGAAAGTCAAGTATCAGGGAAATCTAAGAGTGCAGCGAGCACAACTGCAAATCTTAAGGAGAAACTTTGAAGTTTTGGAGATGAAAATTGGAGAGAATATTACTGAATACTTCTCAAGGGTCATGGCAGTCGCCAATGATATGAGAAACTTGGGAGAAGAGATGACTGATATGAAGATTGTTGAAAAGGTGCTGAGAACTCTCATAGAGAAGTTCAATTATGTTGTCTGTTCAATTGAAGAATCAAAAGACATCAACAAACTTACTGTGGATGAGCTGCAAAGCTCTTTGCTTGTTCATGAGCAGAAGTTTAAAAGAAGTGAGGGAGAAGATCAAGTCCTGAAAACACAGGAGGATACAAGAAGAGGCAACTTTGGAGAAGGAAGAGGCAACTTTGGAGGGATATTTTATGATAGAGGAAGAGGCAGAGGTCGAGGAAGGTTTGGATTTAGAGGTAGATGGAGAGGAAGAGGCAGAACTTCCTTCTGGGATAAATCAACCATAGAATGCTATAACTGTCACAAGTTAGGTCATTATCAAAGTGAATGTCCAGAAGCCAACTATGTGACACAAGAAGAAGAAGAAGAAGAGATGGTTTTGATGGCTCAAGAGGAAGAAAAACAGGAAGAGAATCAAGAGTGGTACCTGGATCCTGGTTGTTCGAACCACATGTGTGGATATAAAAACATGTTTGATCAGAGTGATGAAGGTTTTCAGCACTCAGTTAAGCTAGGAAACAATAGCAAATTACAAGTAGCTGAAAAAGGAATTTTGAAGATACCACTTGAAGGCCAAGTGTTTGTCTTGAAAGAAGTATATTATGTTCCTGATCTAAAGACAAACCTATTAAGTTTAGGATAACTGCAAGAAAGAGGATTGACTATCTTGATACAAAAGGGGGTCTGCAATATATTTCATGAAGAAAAGGGGTTGATAATGCAAACCAAGATGAGCAACAATCGTATGTTCATAATACATGGACAAAGTTTCTCATCTGGTACCTCACAGACAAAAAGGTGCTTAACATCAGATGTTCAAGATCTGACAATGTTATGGCATAAAAGGTATGGTCATCTTGGTTACAAAGGACTTCAGCTATTACAGCAGGAAGGCATGGTAAAGGGACTTCCAAAACTTCAAACTTCACAGAAGATTTGTGCAAATTGCCTCAAAGGCAAGCAACACAGAAACAGCTTTCCAAAACAAAGCAATTGGAGAGCAAGTGAAAAACTTGAATTGGTGCATGCCGACATATGTGGACCTATTTCACCAAACTCCAGCAGTGGAAAAATGTACATTTTATGCTTTATTGATGATTTTAGTAGAAAAGCATGATGCTATCTCTTAGTTGAGAAATCTGAAGCCTTTGAGCATTTTAAGAGTTATAAAACTGCTGTTGAGAAAGAAGCGAGATGTCCTATTAAGTACCTTAGGACAGATAGGGGTGGAGAATTTAACTCAGATGAGTTTAATGATTTATGTGAACAACATGGGGTAAAAAGGCATCTCACCACATCATATACGCCTCAGCAAAATGGAGTTGATGAGAGGAAAAATAGAACAGTCATGAACATGACTAGAACCATGCTTTCAGAAAGCAATATGCCAAAAATCTTCTGGGCAGAAGCAGCCAAGCTAGCATACTACATTCTCGATAGAAGCCCAACTGTGGCAGTAAAATCTGTGACACCTCAGGAGGCTTGGAGTGGGATTAAACCAAATGTTGGTCACTTCAAGATTTTTGGATCTATTGCCTATGTTCATATATCTGATGTAAAGAGAAAGAAGCTAGATGACAAGAGCAAAACCTGCATCTTTGTGGGGATTAGTGATCAATCCAAGGGTTACAGATTGTATGACCCAGAAAACAAGAAGATTGTCATCAGTAGGGATGTGGTCTTTGCAGAAGAAGAAAAATGGGATTGGAATGATCAATCAGAAAGTCCAACATCTATACCTTTCATGGCTGAGGAAGAAGAAAATACCAACACTGTTGAGCATCAAGAAAATGAAGAAATAGTGGAAGCAAGTGCTGAATCTGAAGCAAGGGGAGGGAGAATAAGGGGCCCTCCCACTTGGATGCAAGACTATATTTCTGGTACTGAGCTTTCAGATGAAGAAACACATATGGCATTAGTATGTGGCATAACAGATCCATACTACTATGAAGAAGCAGTGAAGGACCTGCATTGGAGAGAAGCAATGGACAAAGAGATTGAAGCCATTGAAAAGAACAAGACATGGACTCTGACTGAACTTCCCACAGGTGCAAAGAAAATAGGAGTAAAATGGATTTTCAAGACAAAATTAAATGAACTTGGTAAGGTTGATAAGTACAAGGCCAGGCTAGTAGCCAAGGGTTACTCACAAAAATATGGTGTTGATTTCACTGAAGTATTTGCTCCAGTGGCTCGATTAGACACTGTAAGGATAATCTTAGCCACAGCAGCAATGAGAAATTGGGTTGTGTATCAGCTGGATGTCAAATCAGCATTCTTACATGGTGAGATCACAGAGAATGTTTATATTGAACAACCACAAGGATATGAGAAAAGAGGTAAAGAACACTTGGTGTACAAATTGCAGAAAGCTTTATATGGTTTAAAACAGGCCCCAAGAGCATGGTTCAGCAAGATTGAATCATATTTTCTCAGGGAAGGATTTGTCAGAAGTGAATGTGAACAAACTCTCTTCACCAAAAGAGGATTGACAGGAAGAATTGTTATAGTTAGTGTATATGTGGATGACCTCATATACACAGGTGATGATAATGAAGGGTTGACTATTTTCAAGAAATCTATGATGAAGGAGTTTGATATGACAGATTTAGGGAAGATGAAGTACTTCTTGGGTCTGGAAGTACATCAGGGAAAGAATGGGATAACTGTCGGCCAGAAGAAGTATGCTCTTGAAGTTTTGAGCAGGTTTGGCATGATGGACTCTAATCCAGTGAAGAACCCTATAGTACCAGGAGCTAAGGTCAACAGAGACGAAACAGGTGCATCAGTGGATGCTACCTACTACAAACAACTTGTGGGTAGCCTTATGTACCTCACTGCTACAAGGCCTGATATGATGTATGTTGTGTGCCTTGCTAGCAGATTTATGGCTTATCCTACAGAACTACATCTGCAAGTGGTTAAGAGAGCACTAAGGTACTTGAAGGGTACTGTTAATTTTGGGATTCACTACTGCAGGGAAGGAGAAAATCTGAAAGTATTCACGGATAGTGATTATGCTGGAGATTTGGATGACAGGAAAAGCACAGGAGGCTATGCATTTTTGATAGGATCTGGTGCAGTTTCGTGGAGCTCAAGAAAGCAACCAATAGTCACTTTATCAACCACCGAGGCTGAGTTTCTAGCAGCAGCCACTTGTGCTTGTCAGGCAATCTGGGTAAGAAGAGTCTTGGAGGCTATTGGGTATGAAGAACAGCAATGCATCTATATCAAGTGTGATAACAGCTCAACTATCAAACTATCCAAGAATCCAGTCATGCATGGAAGAAGCAAGCACATTGATGTGCGTTACCACTTTCTGAGAGACTTAACTAGAGAAGGAACCATCAGCCTTGAACACTGCAGGAGTGAGAACCAAGTTGCTGATGTGATGACAAAGCCCCTTAGGCTCGAGACCTTTATGAAGATGAGGGACCAGCTAGGAGTGAAGGCCATAGAAGAAGTAAACTAGCTGCAAAATGGAGCTAGTTTAAGGGAAGGATTGTTAGGATTAGATTAATATTATTATGTTCGAAGTCTGCTTAGTAGGATTAGTGTTTTGCGTGTCTATCAAGCTACAGCAAGTAATGCCTGTGCTTGCCTTAGGAGTTCAAGTCCTAGTAGGATTAGGAGAAGTATAGACCTAAGTAGTTCATGATTAGATAAACTCTTTGTGTATTTAAGCTCTCGTTTCTTTAATCAATAATTAGCAGAGGTTATTATCTCACAAACAAAACAAGACACTGTAATGAGAACAAGCGAAATATAAGGAATTAAGAAGAGGAAAAAAGAAACCAAATCCAGTATTCATTTCCATCCTAAAATTACAAAAATATCATAAATCAGCTATGAATTCTCAAAACTGGAAGCCCCCAATGAATCCAGAATAGCGCTGTTACATGTTTAAGCATAGAAAAATGACTGGGCAACTGTGGATTTCCCACTGGCAGAATTAAAGACTTCTCAAGCACCCAATATCACGCATAAGATGAGCAGAAGAACACTTAAGTAATAACCCTCAAAACTGTAATGATACAAAACTAGAATATACTAGCTTGATATGGGTTTAAAGGGTTCAACATATGCATAAAAGAAACATTGCTTGCATGAAAGATCAGTTTAAAGGCACCATCAATTTCACACAAGTGTCACATCCCTTTTATTAAAGTCTCAAGCCTATGTGATAATACTATCGCTTTTGAGCAACACTAATCACAACCCAGTGATTCTCTACATATCTAATGATAATGCTCTTCAGTCTTACGAGAAAGCATAGAAGTAACAACATTCACCATCAAGTCTTGCGACAATCAATACCATTTAAGAATTCAACATTTGTAGCAGTGAACAACTTACCTGACTGGAAACAGCTGAGACCATGGTTCATGGACAAATGACTTTCAGGTTTTGAAAGTGTTCTCCATGCTTTGCAAAATACTTAACGAGTTCTACTGCATTTCCTTGTGGATCTCCACAGTAGCTGTTTCCAATTGCTGGACACACTTCAAATTCTGTGCCTCCCAATAATACAACTTGAAAAAAGACTGTTCCTGAGGAATGCATGCTTTCATCTTGAAACAAGTTGATTTCAAAAACGAAAAGGAAGATGACAAAACACAGGAGAAAGTGACAGGAAGAAAGAGTTAAGAGTTTATGCACCTTGTTCTCGCTCTTAAAACGCGTTTGTACCACACAGAGGATGACACATATATGTTCTTCAAATTATGCATCATTTTCAGAACAAATGTAATTCCAAGCACCTCAAAATCAGTTAAGTAGCAATCATGAATATGAAGGGTCTCTGCTCCTAATGAAGCTACACCATTCATGTTGCAACACTGTTTATGAAAAATCTGCAAATATGTCGAAAGATCATTTTTCCAATCAAATAACATACCAACTGTACCAAATAGAAACTCAATTATCCATGTAAAGTTTATAGAAGAGCTCTTAGATTTTATGTTTACTCAGTTACAAACTCCAGCTACATGAAATACACCAAAGAAATGCTCAATGGTTTGTTTTCACAATTAAGGAGCAAAAGAAAAACAGAGAGAGAGAGACTTGTTTAGATTACCTCGATTGTTCTAGCAAGCAGGCGTAGTGATTTAGCACTCTTTACACACAGACCAACGAAAGAATAATATATGTCTTCGCAAACAAAGTCTCTTGAAAAGGGCCAGACGCAATAAACATTGGTTCGCTTCATATGTTTATTAATGGTAGAGATTATATACATTTCCACTCCAAATTCTCTAGCTTCGATAGATTCAGATGGAATCTGTAGCGACGTGGTTTTTGATATGGAGTCGCCACCAATCTTTTTCCTAGGTCGATAACTTGAAAATGGTCTACGAGAGATCTGAAATCGTTTGTCAGTTACGTACAAAAATGGTTAATTTTCGTACACCCAAAAATTGGTACCACGAGTTCTTTTAGAAATTTGTTTGATTTTAAAACATAAAGAAAAAGACAAATAACTACACTAAAAGAAAATAAAAAAGAAGATTTTTAGTAATTTACATGGCTAATAAAACTCAAAACATCTTAAAAATAAGATTAAAACAATTCAGATAGACATAATAACGGCGATATTGACTGAAACACAAAAGGATTTAGGCCTAGTGCCCAAACTGTTAGTTTTGAAACTTGTTGAATGACTTAACTGAAACTTCTGAAAACCTGATTACCTAAGTGATGTGAGGAACAATTAAATGACTAAAACTGTAATTTTACCAAAAACATTATTAACCTAGGTGCAGCAACGTCTTCTTCTTCTTCCTTGCAAATTCGCGAACAATTACAGGAGCCCAAACTTGGCTCCGGCAGAGATGCCACCGGACGGCGTCGACGGTGGTACGGATCGGCCGGGCGTAGGCCGGCGAGACTGGTGGTGGTCGGAGGCGACAGAAGGGACGAACAGGGGTTGGTCCGGCGGTTGTAGGCTACCGGCGTCAGAACCGTTTATGGTCGTTTTCTCTTCACTCAAGCCATCTCCGGCAGCGTGAAAGGGTGGGTTGGCTTCGTCTCGTTGTGACGGAGCTAGGAGGTGCGAGTTTTGGTGACGAAAGGGTGTGAATCGGAGGGGATGGGGTGAAAAAGATCAGGCGGTCGGCGTCGCCTTCCTCCGTTTTCCGGCGGAGCTAGGGGAACCTTCGATTGCTGGAGACGGCGTGATGATGATGGGAGTGGTGGTTGGTGACGAAAGCTACTGGAGTGCAAAGTGGAGGGTGGAGGACGAATTCGACAGTAGATGAGTTTTTGAGCCGGTTCTCTTCCATTTTTCTCCTCAATTTGGCTCTATTTATAGCCATTTTCATTGATTGATAGGAGCTTTGCTTCAATGATGATAGAGTGTAGGTTCAAACTTGATGGATGGATGAGAGTAGCAGAGAAACATCAAGTCGGCGGATCAGGCGGAGGAGCACGAGCTCCTGCTCTTTTCTTCTTTTTTTTTTAATTTCTCCTTTTTTTGAATTAGTTAATTAATTAAATTATTTTTTTTCTTTTAATTAGCAAAGCACACTTAAATCATAAAATAAAAGAACAAGATAATAGGAACAATAACCCTTAGGTCGCTAAACCCTTTAAGCCCATTAATTAATATCTCAACATGCTCAAGAGAGTTGTTCCAAATTTGGAGGTCTTCCATTCCACTAATGTCAAATAGACGCAGACGCTTCAGTTTTGGGAACTGATCACTTCCAAAATTGAAACCGGACTCACAAGTGATTCTAACCGATTGTAGGGTCAATTTTTCAAGCCTAGAGGGAATGCTATAGCTATTCTCGGGGACCAGCTGGAAACCCGTATTGTTCATTGATAGAACAAGATTCTTAGCTAAAGTACTCAAACTACATGCTGATATCCTGTGATCTTTTAAACAAGCACCCTCCCTCGATTCCAGATTAAGCTTAACATGCTCAGGGTGGCACCATGTGGCACAATGAAACAAACAACTGAAGACGGGATCATCTTGGTCACAGTCATTCTGCTCTCTCATACCATATTTGAGAGAGGCTTGGACCGACGAAAAGACCAGAGTATCCTAAGTTCTTGGACCTTGGCACCATACTGACTACGCCCAGAGAAATAGGCAGAGAAAAACCTTTCCAATTTGGCCCGATGAGAATCATCGTAACTTTTATTGACCATTAAGAGACAAGGCGCTGAGAAACACAATTTGTTGAATCTCTTTGAGACCAACATCACTGAAACAAATTCATCGACGTTCACAAAACTAAGAATTCGGTGAGCTAGAGGATCGGGTAGACTGCTGAACCTGTCATTCATCCCCATTACATTCTCACCAGAAGAAGAAGCCATTTGGTTCAGAAACCCAGATTAATCTGAAATCCAATCATAGTAGACATCATGATAGATATAAGTTCAATCGGAGGAAAGCATAGATACGATTCTGGGTAGTCGAAGAGGGATAGGGCCCAGAAAGAAGAAAAAGATTTAAATTGATACCATCGAACTCCGGTGCCGCTCTCGCTCGCGGCTCGCTCACTTGGTATAAAACCATGAAATTTACAAAAACTCTATTTTCACCAAATATTTTGAGTCCGTTTGATTACCACTAGGCGGAAAACCACAACTAAATACTCCATTAATTAACTAACTAAGCTAACTACCTAAAATACTAAAATACCCTTCCAAATAAAAATAGACTAACTATCCTCCACCACCACTGCACCCGACACCGCCGCCACCGTCGCCACTGCCGCCGCACCGCCGTCGCTGTTGACACCACCACTACCGCTGTTGCTGTCGCTACCACTACCACTGCATATTCTAGAACAAAAATTATTTTAAAATTATGTCTATTACACCTTGGGTGAACGAACTGGAACTGGGAGACACTATGGTGAAGTTCCGACCGGCAAGGCCGGCGGGACAAAGGAAAGGCACGACAGTGGAAAACTTGAGTCGGGGCTGGTTGGCATTGCTTCCATTGATTTTTCAACAAATTGAGTATAATCTTTCTATTTCCTTCTATTTCATTGTGTCTTGGCGATACATGTTAGTTCCACTTGTTAATCTCGGCCAAGTGGGTGTCTCTGAAATGTGAAATTTGGGTTGCATGGATGTTGGTTTCGTGACATCGTTCATGTCGAGGCTTCTGCAGGATTTGAGATTTAATTGGTTTGATCTATTTGGGTTGTAATTGGATTCATTTAAATGGCTTATATTTGGTATTTTACACACTGCAAATTGTTGTTTGATTTTGTTTTAAGTGGAGATAAAAGAGTGCAATATAGACTCACCACAGAAAGTAGGTATTGTGCTATGTTTACTTAAATAGAGTCTTACCGAGCTTAGACGAGCCTAACGAGCTCGCGAGCCTATGCGAGTTCGAGCTTCACGAACTCTCGAGCCGAGCTCGAGCTCGAATAATCGGGCTCGACATAGTTTGAGTCGAGCCCAAATTTCACGAGCCCAAGCTCGAACATGTCAGGCTTGGGCTCGGCTCGGCTCGAACTCACCCTTATTGAAAAGGGCAAGAGAACTTCGGATGAAAGGGATTCATTGGGAAAGAAAAGGGGTTACTTTGTAGACACAAATAAAACAAAAGGGCTTCTTAGTATATTCAAGAATTTTGATGACGTGGGGCTTTGCTGGACTTTCTAAAAACCTTTTGATGGCTTTCCAAGGGTTTGACCTTGAGTTTATGGCTGGAAAGCACCAACTAGGGGTGGCAATTAGAGGTGAGTTCGAGCCGAGCCGAGCCCGAGCCTAGTAGGTTTGAGCTCGAGCTCGTGAAATTCGGGCTCGGCTCGAGTTCGAACGAGCCCGAAAATTCGAGCTCGAGCTCGTTAGGCTCGCGAGCTCGGCTAGGCTCGATTCGACCCCAAACGAGCTCGCGAGCTCGAGCTCGTTAGGCTCGCGAGCTCGTTAGGCTCGATTCGGCCCCAAACGAGCTCGCGAGCTCGTTAGGCTCGCGAGCTCGTTAAGGCTCGCGAACCTTACGAGCCGAACGTTTCGGGCTCGAGCTCGGCTCGTATATTATTCGAGCCTCGAAACCGGCTCGAGCTCGAGCTCGAGGCTCGTGAGGCTCGGCTCGGCTCGTCGGGCTCGTTAAAGCTCGAACCGAGCTCGGCTCGGCTCGATTCGTTACTCACCCCTAGTGGCAATAGGTTGGATCGAAACCACAACCCGTGGATAACCACCAGTCACTGGCGGTTTTTAATCGCGGGTTTACGATTGCAGTTTATTTTTGCATTCGTTAATCTCACGGTTGCAGATAATGGATATAATTCTTGGTATCTACACCGCAAATATCCGCCATCCGCTAAACCCCTGTGATAAATTTATAAAATAAGCCAATATATTTATAAAATATGTTTCGACTATGGATATTTGGATATTCAAGTCTTTTAACATGTTGGATTTGTGGTTATTTGGATGTTATTATATGTATTTTGATAAAATTAAGAATGTTTATGTATTTATAACGGGTGGTGGTAATATCTGTGGGTATAACCGCGAACCGCGGATATCCGCGGTTTGCGGTTGCAGATTTGAACTTATGATCGCAAAGGGTATAACCGCAATCCGCGGATACAAAAAAACCACGGATTGCGGTGTTAAGGATACCGCGGATAACCTGCTCCGTTGCCATGAATAGCTCCATCCGATGGCTGTTGTGATTCTCATTACTGTTTTGCTAAACATGCGGCCCTAAGGCTAAAATTAAACGGTGCGTTTTGTTGGTTCACGAACTACTACTATTTATCATAATTCGCAAATGTACACTGGAACCATGTACAATTGTATTCAAGCTATTGAAGCACAAAGAAGAGTCGTCTTGAGAAGCCCCTCGCCGCCGTTGCTCCTTGTGAAGGTGAGCGAGGTTGGTTTGGGAAGAAGCACTGCAGTTTACATAAAATGCATCATGGTCTAGAGAAAAAAATCAGACAAATTGTCAATAATAACAGACAATCACATTAGAGGATGTTAGACGAAAGCCAATTTCATTTCAGAACCTAACACAAAACACTCGTCAACACAATGTGGCTAGGGATGGGCATATCCACCGGATCGCTACACGCTCCAGCGGATCACTCCAACCTTGAGCAGGTCAATTTTGTGATCCACCTATGGTGGAGCGGAACGCGGAGCTCCATTGACAAAAATATTTACAACATAGTCCTTGAAGTTTAAAAAAAATACAAAATGGTCCTCAAAACTTTTAAAAATTTACAAAGTAGTCCTCAAATTTTTCAAAAATTACAATTTGGCCCAAATTATTTACATTTTTAGTCACTGTGGGTGGAGCGGATCGAATCAATGCGGATCAATCCATCAATAGAGCGGAGCGATCCACCACAATGTGATCAATCCGTAGAGCGGGTCGACCCGCTCCAATGCCCATCCCTAAATGTGGCAGACTCTGTAGGACTTACCAACATGCATTAGCTAGCCTAACATATACTAGAGCATAATGTGCTAGAGATTGTGTCACTCTAAAGCAACTACAAGAGACTGTCATGAAAACGACCAGATATGTACTAGAGCATAAAGTTCACATAGTAGCACTTTGCTCCCATACTGATCAGTTTCAAGGCACCATCAATTTCACACAAGTTTGACATTCCTTTTTATCAGAGTCGCAAGCCTATATCATATTACTCACTTCTGAGCAACACTGATCACAACCCTGTGGTTCTCCACATATCTAATGCTAATGCTCTTCAGCGTTACAGGAGTAACCTATAGCAGTAACTGTTAATCTTAATATACTCTGGTTTTAACTGAAGCATACCTCTTCTCCAAGCATTATGCGTTGCTCATATATGACATTCATAGCTTTACTCTTCAATCAAACAACATACTGATTGCACCAAATAGAGACTCGATTATCCATGTAAAGTTTATAAAAGTGCCTAAATTTTATGTTTACTCAGTTGCCGACTCCAGCCACGTGAACTATGCCAAAAAAAGGCCAATGTTTTGTTTTCATAATTAAGGAACAAGTGAAATGCAAGAGAGACTTGTTCAGATTACCTCGATTGTTCTCGAAAGCAGGCGTAGTGATTTAGCACACCTTAGACACTGAGCAACAAAAGAGTGATACTTGTCTGGGCAAGCAAGCCTTCTTGGAGAGGGCTGGGTGCAATAAATTGTGGCGCTCTTCATATGTCTATGTATGGTATGTTGGGTAGAGTTTGTATACACCAAAGGATATCCCGTCCACCCTAAATGCTCCAGTTTAGGAAGATGTAGGTCGACAGCACCAAGCAAAGACTCAGCAGCAAACCAAGTAGGAATCAAGGTTTTGAGTTTAGAGCACACCAGTTGAAGAACTGATAGGTCACTGCCAAGCTTTTCATTCACGAGCTCCACATGTTCCAGCGAATTATTCCAAATTTTAAGGCATTGCTTTCCATCACAATCATACAAACATAGCTTCTTCAATTTCGGGAACTGTTCAATTCCAAAGCAGAAAGTGGAGTTGCAAGAAATTCTTACAGACTTTAAAACAAGGCTTTCAAGCCGTGAGGGAAAGCCATACTTGCTGAACATGTCGATCGTGTGGTCGAGCTTGAAAAGAGTGTTGTTCGTGGATAACACAAGATTCCTAATGAAAGAACCGGAACATTAATATTCTGATATCTTGTTTCTCTCTAAAACATATTCTAATATCTTGTCTCTCTCGCACACTCCCTCTCTCAAGATGAGATTGAGCTCAACATGCTCAGGGTCGCAACATGCACCACAAAGGTACAAGCATCTGAATGCGGGATCAGATGCATCGCAGTCTTTCTGCAGTACTTCATGCCAGTACCCTTTCTTCCCTTCTCTTCTCCTGCGCTTTCCCCTGCCATATTCCAGATCATCCCGAGCTCGAGCCTTGGTCGTCTGATATTAAAAAGACCAGAGTATGCGGAGTCTTTGGACCTTGTAACCATACCGTCGTCGCCTAGAGAAGTAGGCAGAAACATAGCTTTCCAATTGAGCCCGATGATGAGACGAATCATCATCGGAACTTTTATTAACCATTGAGAGACAAGGCTCTAAGAAACACAATTTGTTGAATCTCTTTGAGACCAACATCACCGAAACAAATTCATCGACGTTCACTAAACTAAGAATTCGGTGAGCCAGGGCATCGGGTAGACTGCTGAACCTGTCATTCATCCCCATTACATTCTCACCAGAAGAAGAAGCCATCTCTTCTGGTTCAGAAACCCAGATTAATCTGAAATCCAATCATAGTAGACATCATGATAGATATAAGCTCAATTGGAAAACATAGATTCGATTCTGGTTAGATGAAGAGGGATAGGGCCAAAAAGAAGAAAAAGATAGTAGATCGATACCTTGGAACCTACGGCGCCGCTCGCTGGCGTCAATCCGAAACCGAACACGTTCATTCCTCCCTAATCCTATGTTTTTCACCTCCGCCAATCATGACAAAATCGGCAAATATCCTGGCTTTTGATCCTACATCTCCTTCCTCTGCCTCTCACCTCCTGACGCCAACCACCAACATCCTCCTTTCACTGACCACCACGAGTCCAACGGCTCCTATAACTCTCACCGGTAGCCACGCCACGCTTGGTCGCTTGCAGATCTGAGAAGAGGCATACATGTAGTTGCAAAGAGAAAATTGTAGTACATGATACAGTTAAAATTAATGATGCAAAAGTATGAGTGATGTGATGCAATGTAGGAAATCAATGATATGATATTGAAAAAAATGATACTTGTACAAAAGTCAGTGATGCAATGTACGAAATTTATGATGCACTAATACGTTAGTGAAAAGTCAGTGATGCGGTATAAGAAATTAATGATACATAATGAAAAAAATGATACTTGTACTTAATGGAATTTGTGTAAATTACATGAAAACTAGTGCACATCCTAAGCATCATTTTAAAATGGCGCATCCTAACCTCTGCCTAAAATAAGTACTAATATTTGACAATCTCATAAAAGAAGTACTAATGTTCAACTGATAGGAGAGATTAAGTTGAATAGCTGGGAGTGTGTTATTTGACAATCTCAACCTACTTAAAAGGAAACAAATGGAAAATCCGGTTGAACCTAACTTTAAGTGAAAAGAAAGAGAGTATCAATTGTAAATACCAACTTTAAAATGATGAATAAAGTGTTAAAATTAGTAGTAGAAAACCTTTTGAGGAAAGACAACACTTAGTTTAGAATGATCCAAAAGATCAATATTCTAGAATGTTGTTTTTCAATTGGTTTCATTACCATGTCGGAGCTTGGCCATCGGCCATGGTTGTAAGGAATCCATTAATCTTGATTTAATTAGGGAATTTCTTCCACGTGTGTGTCTGATTTATTTATTGTTCTAATCACTAAGTAATGCTACTATCTTATACGTATCTATCAAGTATTGTTATTGAGGATAACTTTGGAGATGGGAGAAGTTAGAAACTATTAGATGTTAGATTCGGTTTTGGTTGCTGTAGTATGAGCAATTCCTTTGGTTGCTAATGTAAAGTTAAAGGTAGTAGTACTGCTGTAGAGTATGTCTCTGTTATTGCTGTGTTTGTATTGAAATTCTGATCTTCACTATAGTTAAATCATGGGATAAAAGCTATAAGAGTGAGCTAGGGTTCTAATTGATTATTTATGATGAGATGTTACTCTTGGTTACTGATTTGATTTCTAAGCTGCTTGATTTTTGTTACCTGCAGACTGCAGTTGCTAAGGTTTGAGTGGGTTTTGGTGGAAAAGTCTTTCTTGGGTACAAGTAGTTGGAGTAGCTATTTTGTTGTTGTATTCTTTGAGTTTCATGTAAGAAGTTGCTAAGGTAAAATATGGGAGACGATTGCTGAAATTTTCTTTGTATCCTTTTTAAAATGTTTGTGTATGAGCATGTTATTATTGAGAATTTTGAACAGATCCAAGGAGAGTATGGGTTACAAAGGATATCTAACTTGAGATGCTCAGATGAATATTCTTTTTCTATGGTGAAAGTTCATCTAACTAAATGTTTGTTAAAGAGCAGCTAAATTTAAAACTCAGTGTGTTGTTTTTTACTACGATAAAACTCTGGTTCTAAAAGAACAAATTTGAGTGACGATGAGAAGGAAAAGTTCATAATTAAATGAGTATTCTTAATTATAGTTACCCTTAGGTTTTATCATTTGACTCATTAGGGGGTTTCAAACTTAGAAATTGGGGAATGAGTTTTTAAACTAATAACTAAGGGTTTGAGAGATGAGTGAGAAAAGTGAGTAATGGAGGCCCAAGTTTGAGGAGCCCATGAAATTGAAGGAGACGGTGGTGTGAATTCGGCGCATGACTTGTTTAAATACTTAATTGATCAACATGATGAGTTGTTTAGATCAACATCACTACCTTGTTAGATTGACATACATACTTGATTGATCAACATAAAATGGTGATCAACATGATGAGTTGTTTATATCGATATCACTATCTTATTAGATCGATATCACTATCTTGTTAGATCGACATACATACTTGATTGATCAGCATAAAGTGGTGATTAACATGATAAGTTGTTTAGATTGACATTACTATCTTGTTAGATCAACATAACTACATTGTTAGATCGACATACATATTTGATTGATCAGCTTAAAATGGTGATCAACATAATGAGTTTTTTAGATCGACATCATTATATTGTTATATCGACATGACTACCTAGTTAGATCGACATCGCTATCTAGTTAGATCAACATAAAATGTGTCAATTATATTGTGCACTTATTTGTGCGCACATCTGTGTGACACGTACAACTTTGTGCGAAACTATGTGCGGACTGTCGTGCGCAGCGCACGACTTCAGGTGAATAACGATGAGCTACTCACGTGAACTAAATTCACTTTGGTCCTATTCGCTTGAGGTCCGCGTAGAAAATGGTAAATCACAAGCTCTAATTCACGTGAAAAATGATGAACGAATAACTCAGTTTTCTCCTCCAAAAACTTAAGTTTGAAACACCCTATTGTCTAAACCTCCTATTTTTCACGTTTTTACTCTCTTTAATGCTCTTAAATTAGTGACATGATCTTTTTTAATTTTATCCGATCACTAGATTACTGATATTTTTTTCTTCATTTTCATCCATTCACCTGCTTACACTTTTATTAAATGGCACTTTTATTAAATGAGTAATTATAGGTTGCATGATGTTGTTGATTAGGAGGGTAATAAAAAAAGTATGCATATATAAGAGAAAAATAGTGGAGATGAGTCATCTACACCTATAATTATAAATTTGGCAGCAGTTAATTGCCAAGATTGGTGCTAGCCGACCTGTTGCTAGAAAAGTTCCTCTCTGAAAGATGCCTTTGAAGATGGTGGAGATGAGTCATCTACACCTATAATTATAAAATGAAATTTGAACGTGCAAAGAGCATCCTCTTCAAAGATGTCAACAATTGATCCAAGGCAACGTTGGAGCTGAAGAAGAGACCATTTCCAACTTCCTAAACTTTATTTTATTAATGTTAGATTTAAAACTTTAGGGTTCAAGTAGAATGATAGGAAACATTTAGTTACTAAAATTATCATTTTACTATATATGATAATAGAGTAAAGTGCACCGGAGGTCCCATAACTTTAATTATTGTCCTATTGGGGTCCCATTTTAACTTTTTGTCCTCTTTAAGTCCACTTTTTTAACTTTTTACTCATTCGTGGTCATTCCGTCCATTTTTGCCGTTAAGTTTAACGGACCATTGGGGAAAATGATAATTTTAACTACTGAACTTTTCCTAAAAGCTTCATTTACACCCTAAGTTTTGAACATAATAATTAAATCACCCCCAAACAATTTTAAAGTTTACAATTTTATCAAAACTTTTCAAACATTGCAAATAAACCAACCACCCTTCTACCCACATCCGGATCGGCCACCCCAGAGCTGGATCGGCAGCCCCGGCCGCCGGATCGGCAGGTCGCATGTTACGGTCACCCTGAGCGGGTTGTGACCGGGTGACTCGGGGATTCGGTTTTGGCTGCGGAGTCACGTTTTGGGCGTTCGAGATAGCTCCCAGCCTTATCCGAGCATCATTTTGGAGAACCCTTGCATTTTTTGGGTCATCTGGGTCCCCCGGACATTTCCGCCGAAAATATTTTTCGGGGCCGGGGGTTGTCTCGGGACGTACAACGGGATCGGTAGCGCTCCCGAGACCTCGGAATGAGGAACCGTTTGCATATTTGGAATTGTGGGAACGTTCGGACCTCGTAAAGATAAAGGCACATTTTACCCTTTTTCTATTTTCCCTAACGGGTTGGCCAGGTGGTGGCATTGGTGGGTAGCAATCCCTAGGTTGATTTTGTCTCTAGCTTAACCAATTATAGGAGGATAAATTATAAAAATCATAATTGAGTTTTAGTGAAAATTTCAAATTTTCTCTATTTTTAAAAACATCCAGTTACATCATTGAGGTTTAGTGAAATCTTTAGTTATCTCTTTTGATCATTTGTGGTATTAGTTGTCTGTTAAAATTTTAGGATTAATTATATCAACTATACCCCATAACAGTCAAGGTGTCAGTTGACAACGACAATTAGTAGGGTGGCTAGTTGTGGTGGGAAAAATGAGAGAAACAAAATGTTGGGATTGAAATGTTAGAGCTAAAAGTATTAGTGGCTGATGGCCGATAGGCCCAATCACCTAAACAGGCCTACCAAAAGGCCCAAATCAATAGCCCACCATAAGGGCCCCATTAAAAACTCAAGTGATATTCTCGGACTTAATAAAACATTTACCTGGACAAGGCATGCGAGATTCCCGGAGGATCATTTCCCGAACAATACAGGACACTTGTGTAAATAACGGAATATTGACATATTACGGTATTGCCACCATTAATACCTACTATATAACAAACATTGACAGCATAAGTCAAGGCCTCTCGCGCGCTCTCGTGCTTTCAGTCATTTCATTGACCAGACAAACAGAGGACCCTTCCTCTATTTCTCCTCTATTTCCCCTCTAGAATTCCGAATTAATCTAATGACGTCCAATAACGTCAGGACACGTCAGTATAACTGACATATGGCGGCTACTCAAATTGAACCGCCATAGGCCCAATCACCTAAACAGGCCTACCAAAAGGTCCAAATCAATAGCCCACCATAAGGGCCCCATTAAAAACTCAAGTGATATTCCCGGACCAGGTCGGTTCGAGGAATTCAAAGGGAGGATTAAATCCTCAATTCAAAATCTCGAACCGGGTCGGTTCGAGGAATTCAAAGGGAGGATTAAATCCTCAAATCAAAATCCCGAACCAGGTCGGTTCAAGGAATTCAAAGGGAGGATTAAATCCTCAATTCAAAATCCCGAACTAGGTCGGTTCGAGGAATTCAAAGGGAGGATTAAATCCTCAATTCAAAATCCCGAACCGGGTCGGTTCGAGAAATTCAAAGGGAGGATTAAATCCTCAATTCAAAATCCCGAACCAGGTCGGTTCGAGGAATTCAAAGGGAGGATTAAATCCTCAATTCAAAATCTCGAACCAAGTCGGTTCGGGGAATTCAAAGGAAGGATTAAATCCTCAATTCAAAATCCTGAACCATGTCGGTTCGAGGAATTCAAAGGGAGGATTAAATCCTCAATTCAAAATCTCGAACCAGGTCGGTTCGGGAATTCAAAGGGAGGATTAAATCCTCAAATCAAAATCCCGAACCAGGTCGGTTCGAGGAATTCAAAGGGAGGATTAAATCCTCAATTCAAAATCCCGAATAGGGTCGGTTTGAGGAATTCAAAGGGAGGATTAAATCCTCAAATCAAAATCCCGAACCAAGTCGGTTCGAGGAATTCAAAGGGAGGATTAAATTCTCAATTCAAAAACCCGAACCAGGTCGGTTCGAGGAGTTCAAAGGGAGGATAAAATCCTCAATTCAAAATCCCGAACCAGGTCGGTTCGAGGAATTTAAAGGGAGGATTAAATCCTCAATTCAAAATCCCGAACCAGGTCGGTTCGAGGAATTCAAAGGGAGGATAAAATCCTCAATTCAAAATCCCGAACCAGGTCGGTTCGAGGAATTCAAAGGGAGGATTAAATCCTTAAATCAAAATCCCGAACCAGATTGGTTCGAGGAATTCAAAGGGAGGATTAAATCATCAATTCAAAATCCCGAACCGGGTCGGTTCGAGGAATTCAAAGGGAAGATTAAATCCTCAAATCAAAATCCCGAACCTAGTCGGTTCGAGGAATTCAAAGAGAGGATTAAATTCTCAATTCAAAAACCCGAACCAGGTCGGTTCGAGGAGTTCAAATGGAGGATAAAATCGTCAATTCAAAATCCCGAACCAGGTCGGTTCGAGGAATTCAAAGGGAGGATTAAATCCTCAATTCAAAATCCCGAACCAGGTCGGTTCGAGGAATTCAAAGAGAGGATAAAATCCTCAATTCGAAATCCCGAAGTTATTCGGACTCCTTACAGTCGGCCGCATGACAAAGGGGGGACTTGATGGCCGATAGGCCCAATCACCTAAACAGGCCTACTAAAAGGCCCAAATCAATAGCCCACCATAAGGGCCCCATTAGAAACTCAAGTGATATTCCTGGACTTAATAAAACATTTACCCGGACAAGGCATGCGAGATTCCCGGAGGATCATTTCCCGAACAATACAGGACACTTGTGTAAATAACGGAATATTGACATATTACGGTATTGCCACCATTAATACCTGCTATATAACAAACATTGACAACATAAGTCAAGGCCTCTTGCGCGCTCTCGCGCTTTCAGTCATTTCATTGACCAGACAAACAGAGGACCCTTCATCTATTTCTCCTCTATTTCCCCTCTCGAATTCCGAATTAATCTAATGACGTCCAATAACGTCAGGACACGTCAGTATAACTGACACATGGCGGCTACTCAAATTGAACCGCCATCAGTGGTAATAAAAGTAGTTAATTCTAAAATTCTTAACGATCAACTAAGATCACAAAAACGATCAATGAGATAATTGAAAGTTTCATTAAACTTCAGTAGAGTGATTGCAAGTTTCCGATAATAGATCGGGTAATTGAAAATTTCACTAGGATTTTTTGTAATTTATCCATTATATGATAATATATGATAATCCATCAAATCTCTTCCTTCAATTTTTGTCTCAATCTTCAAAACTCAGTCTGAATGCTCAAACGCTTGGCTTCAGCCCATCTTTAGTGGTGTAACTTCTTGGCCTATCCCAATCCATAAAAAGAATTTGTTCTTTCAACTCTAAATTCTAATTTTTTCTATTTTATGTAATCTTTTTTTATCCACCTAAAAAAAAAAACAAACCCGGTCAAAGCTCCAAGATTCCTCACCACAAACTTCAAATTTTCCACCAACCTCTACCACCTCCAAGTTTTCAAAGAGAGGCATTGAAACCCTCACTCTTCACAATACTGCGCCCAACACTTAGTATTCATATTTAACTATAACTTAAAAGTAAATTCCGTTAAAAAATAGTAAGTTCTAAAAGAAACCCTTAATATTGGTTCATGGAAGATAAAAAACTCTTATACATAGATAGATAGATAGACAAGTAGAAAGAAAGAAAAATACAAAACACATAAATAGTGATGACTCATCTCTAGCACCATAGTGATATACGATTTTATTTTATTTTTTTGGACAAATTTTCTATGGTCTCTTTCACACCCCCACCTATTTTTAGGCAGTAAATATATGAATCTCTTATCATTAAATAGTATAATCCACAGATTTAGTACCCAAAAGAGTTAATGGTGTAGAACCGCGGGAGCATAGTAAATTAATCCACAGATTTTTTCTATGCAAACTAATTGGGTGGAACTCTTTCCTGCACTACAAAACAGCACAAGCATGCTGATGCATATGAAGCCCACTCAGGTTCATCAACGTGATTGGCTGCAATTCTGGCTAATTGAGGAACACTAGGAAATGGCATACAGAAAGCTGTGCATCCTCGGATATGCAGTCATTGTTACAATCCAACTGGCTCATACATTCACCTGCTAATCTGTATCCCGCACACACAAGATCATTACTGAATCTGATATGAGCGTACGAGGAAAAATCATTAGCATCTGGCCCGTATTCAACTACAGGATTATTCCTGTAGATGTCAATAGTTCCAGGCTCTTCAAAAAGTGTTCTTTCATCGTCTGAATTTGATTCACTTTCTTGCTGATTAAGAATGGGGTACTCTTCCAGGTTGCTGATCACAGCTTCTTGTGTAGTATCAACTTCTTCCGCATCAACTGTAGCGTCTGATTCGTTGTCATCAGAATCACTAGCGTAGACAACATCTCTACCTACAAATAGAGTTTTCTGATTAATATTCAACGATGAAAGAAAAATAGAAAATAATAACAGGTCACGAATTCATGGCTACCATTGATATATATATAGGAAGCATACTGCTAATCTACAAACTTACCTTTGGATATGATAATGAAAATGATGAGGCAAATAAAGTAAAATCCAGCAATCACCCTTCCGCTCATTTCTTTGTTGACACCACCAATCTATATGATCACAGTGCTAGGTGTTCTTATCAGAATTGTGGTTCATACAGCTCTAAAATGCAAATATGTTTATAAGGTACAGCTAGTGGATTACAAACAGGCAAGGGAGGGAGATGATCTCAAAGTGCAGCATTTGCCATGATTTCCATGTAAATTGTTCTAATTGTGTGCTCTTCTTGAGATCTCAAATGTATTTTTCTTGAGATGTAAGAAATTTGTCCCTGTCCATTTTTCTAGTTTTACACCTCCACCCCCTTCATGTTGTAATAACATTGATTTTCCTTCTTTAACTTTAGGGAAAATGATGTATCCATGTCTAATAAAAAAACCCCACAATCCCACTGAGGATCATAGAATTATGCATGAGATTGGCTATAAGTTTTGCCCAAATGTCAAATTGATGCGATTCAAAAGTCCACACAATTTTCAAATGAAGATCAACAAGTTTACTTAGTTTTGTAGTTGTAAGTCATATAACTTAAAGTTTACTTAGTTTTAATGTGACAATTGAACTTGGGTCAAAGTAAAAAAAAACGACCTCAAGAAAATATCAAAGAATAAATTGGACACAAGGCCGCCTAACACAACGTCCACCTATCTGGAGAAAACGGCACAAGGCCGGCCATCCCCGTTCCCATTCTGAGGTGTAAACCTAGCCTACGGGCCCCAACTCAAGAAGACCAGGCCTAATAGGCCCACATTCTCCCTCGTCACAATTTAAAGCTTTGGCCCAATTTCAGCCTAATGAGCCCAAACAGGCCCAACCCAGCCCGACCTGGCACCATTGGTTCTCCCACCAAGCAAGACATGAGGAAATCTTGGAAGACGTTGGGCCACCATCAGAGTAGCCCAAGTTCGAAAATACAAGGTATGCATGCATGCTTGGACAATAAAAGAACCTCCTCTTCTAAGAAAAGGGCCTACAACCACACAGTCCAAGTTCCAACTCCCAATTAGCAACAGTTCAAAAGCAATAAATGGGAGCGACTTAATTCTGTAATTTCTACATTAAAGTCTTGTAATTCTTACCTCCAAGATAAAAACAAATCATATCTCAAGCTACAAAAGTCAAAATGACATAAAATATTGGTGTGTGTACCTTTTGTTTGATATTGATAGTAAAAAAAATCATGGAATCAACATGATTAAAAATATTGTGTTATTCTTTGTCCAAACTTCCAAACATAACAACTCCATGCTTGAGGCAAAGATGACTTTAAGTCTTACAAGGTTCCAACCTTGTCATTTATCTGACTAGTGTGGATCCGTTTCTCCACCTAATGGCCGAGCACATTGAGGAGAAGATCTCATAGAAGTGGTTCAAAAAGTCATCAAGTGGTAATCAAATGTTACAATTTTTGTGGACAAAATAGTATACTAATCTGTACTCAAAACTCTAAATAATCGTTTCCCTCTTGATCATTTTTTCCTTGATTTTTGATAACATTTGTTTCGAGATGATACAACATTTTTTTGTGGACAAAATAGTATACTTAACACTTTTGATGTTTATTTGATTTAATTTTATCTATATTATTCTCGAGTAGAAATTTTTTCTAAAAAAACATATTCATAAAGTAGATATATATATATATATATATATATATATCAAATTACCGTATGAATACAATACAAGAAAATTATAGATTAAATGTTAAAAATAAAACATTTTAAAAATATAGGAACTGTGGGAGTATTAAATGGCATTGCTTTGCTTTACTTAAACTCCAAACAACTTGGAAGTTAAAACACAAAAAGGGATTCAGAATTCCAAACCTAATCAAGCCTCTTAAAATCTTGTCATCATTTCTTTGTCTACCTCAACCAGCCGAGACCATGGTTTTAAAAATCGGACCGAAAATAGAACCGTCCGATCACCGGTTCATAGTCCGATCGGTTCAACCGTTTGGATCACCGGTCCAACCAGTTACTTTTTTAAAGTTAGTTATTATTACTCATTGTTTAGAATTATCATGAAATAATCTAAATATGAAATAATAATGCACATTTTTATATTAAAATAATAATTTAAAATACAAATTAGTCATTTTATAAGAAGGAAAACAATATTCTATATTTTAATTAATTATGTCATTGAAAATAATAATTTAAAATAACTGAAAATTATTTTTTATATTTATATTATAGTTTATAAATGTTTTAAAATATATTATGAGAAAATATTTAAAAAATTAATGTGTTAAATATGAATTTATAAATAAATGTGGAATAAATTAAAATTATTGATAAAAATTTGGGAGTTTTTGACAAATATTTTCAAAAAAAATGCAAATAAAAAAACCACAGGTTTTCCGTTCACTGGTTCTCATCGGTTCAACCAGTTTTTTCCGATTTTGACCAAACTCTTCAAAACCGGAACAAGTTCGCCCAGCCGGTACGGTCCGGTTTCCAAAACCATGCCTGAGACTCGCATCAATCTTGTAACCATAAATTTCAAATTTGGCTCCACCATGTACCATCTCCACATTTTCAAAGTGGGACGTTGAAACTGTAACACCCCATTTACCCACTAGAAAAATTTAGGAAAAATTTGAAATTTTTTGAAAAATAACTGTTCGACAAACATTACGAAACATTAACATAAAATAAATTCATATCCGATAAACGCGGGTGTTACTTAATCACACCAACAAAATAATATAGATAGATAAGTGCAGCGGAAAATAAACAAAAATCGTTTTATTATCTCAAAGTCCACTAAATCAGAAAATCATGTCGAGAAGTGACAACGCGTCTCCACCAGGTAGCTGCTCTTTCTCGAAGTATGTCTGCTCATACTTCGAGTCAACGGGGTTGGCATAGTAATCCTCCCCGTTAAACTCACTTGGGGTGAGCGTCTATTTGCTCAGTAAGGAGGAAAGATTACAAACCCTTCATCAGGGTCGTAATACTTCCTCAAATAAACAAATCCTAAAATAATGATTCTAAGCATGATAGATTCTGATGTATAAGTATATAGCTCATCATTTAAACAGTAAACAACTAGACAAATTTGCTTTATGTTAATATCTAAATACGAGAATGTTCTTTAGCTTGATCACTGTATGTCATAAAACATTTTTGAAACCATTAAACAAAACATGCCGCCGGATGAACCTAGGGTGGTGGGTATGTACATTACCGCACTCGGGAATGCCCCTTAAGCAAAACTCACTAAGGATGCCGCCAGGCTAGAGCCCAACAATAAATATACAAGATGTCTACGCCGAGATAGAGCCTCTCATGAATCCCAACCAATCCAGGAGGCAGAGCACATGCAGATGCGTAAACCTAACATGGTGGCTGGTGTGTACATCACCACACTCTCGGGAATGCCCCTTAAGCAGAGCCACTAGGGATGCCGCCAGACCAGAGCCCTGCATAAAAAGTACGGGATGTCTACGCCGAGACAGAGCCTCTCGTGAATACCAACCAATCCAGGAGGCAGAGCACAACATATAACATAAATGGGTTTGAACCATCCGTTCCAAACCACTCATCTAAAAATATGGCTTAGTTAAGTCATGTAGGGCCGAATCCACGACACCTCTCATGTCTTAACTAAAGATGGGTCATGTAAGGTCGTTTTTTCGGCACCAGACACGTCGGGCCAGTCATAGGGTCTTATGTCCTTATAGCTGCCCTAACCTGCTGCCTATCCCCATAAAACATTTTCGGGCCATGTAAGGTCGTATTTTCGGCACCAAACACTTTGGGCCAGTCATTGGGTCTTATGTCCTTATAGCTTCCCTAACCTGTCGCCTATCCCAGAGAAAACATTATGCATCCAAAAAATTCATTTTGTCATGTTTCGAATGCAATCATGCGATGCAGTACATCAAACAATATGTCATATCCAATTGTGATGCATGACCACTAATCCGTTTAATTAATAGCCTTTAGGTGTGATGTCATGTCCTACTCTTTACTACTTTTATCTTGTAATCTTTTTACTTGCGTGATGACATGACAATCATTTACAATTTAATAGTTGATTTACTTGTGTGCACTCTTGTCTCGTGAGTTGTACCCAATCTTGCTTAATTATCGTTTTCGCGCCTAACTTGTTGTATATCGATTTAGGGTAACTTTTACAATCCTATCATGATTTTAACGCTTGGTTTCAACCATAAACATGATACTACCCATTTTTGATCCCACACATGATACTAGCATCTTATTAGCTTTCCGGCCCTAACATGAAACTAACGAAGTTCGTTTAATGAGCCTAACACACTACTAGAAAATGTGTTAAAACCAATGGGCTAAACCAACAGACAATTTAGCCCGTTGGTATTAACCAAGGATTGACACGTTGGTATTCTCATCAGTAAGACCTCAACCACCTCTAGTCAAGATACACCAACACCCTTAGTTCTGCCGGAACATTAATCATACCAAAGAGCAACCCGTTGGTAAGATGAAACCCAGCGTTACATACAACATCCGGTGTACATATCATACATGTATGTCAATCAATCAGTCAATCAACCCAAGCGATAACAATTCCTAAGTGTAAAAGTATAAAGTATCGAGATTAACTAAATACATTACCCAGGTTGCCCGTCCAAATATTTTATTAAACCTAATTGTTTAGCTTAGAGTTCATTATTCGAGAGTGTGAAGAAGTTAAAACGACTCAAAGGAAAAACCTCATCTTATCCCCCTTACTTGAATGTGGCCAGGATTATGCGTTAGCTAATAAATCGAGGATGTCCAGAAGCGTCAGTTGGACTTGGTGCTTGGAGTCGAGAACCTAGCGATAGGAATTTATTGAAATATTCTATGAGATTCCGTAAGTGAAAGCTTACCGGTACTGATCGGTAAGATTTACGGAAAAGAACGAAAGCTACTCGAAGGGCTTCTAGCGGCTTATGGTAGTTCATGGTAAAGTTTATGTCAAAAAAGAAATCCGAGAATTTTTGAAGGGCTTGTATTTCCAAACACAAACTTTTTATGCATAAAAATATTTTTAAGAAGGGAAAAATAGTATTAAATACTTAAACAATACAAAAACTTTAAATAGAAATTATGGGAGCTATAATGACGCTAATACAGGACCTCTATAAAAAGAATACAACAAATTTCTCAAACTTTAATAATTTTTGTAAATTAAATAAAGAGGAACTAATTACCAAAATTCACAAAATAGATATTTATTCGACAAAATTATTCTTTGACAAAATCCACATGGGTTGTTTATTTAAGCCTAAAATGAAAGTTTCACAACCATTAGATAAATAATTATTGATATACGAATTTGCTAAATTTAAGGAAATATTTTAATAAACTCTTTCAAAGTCTACCAAAATTTTACAGAATATGCATTTTAGCTACAAGAGTTTTTTTCTTGAAAACTGAAAATTTTCATCATATAAGTAAAATATTTTAACACAACAAAAATTAGGAAATAAGTTTTTAATCATCAAAATTATCCATAGATAACTTAAACAATCTAAACAAGGAACTAAACATTTACGGAAGTCTTTATCTTTAGATCATTAACACTCAAGGATAAATAAAGTTTCAAAGTTTACATAAAATACGTTGAAAAGTAGTTATAGCTTAAAAATGAACTAAAACAAGTTACGGTTTTCCAAAAATTCTTCAAAACTCAAAGAGGATTTGGATTATCATTTTCGGTCCAGAAACAAAATTTCACCATTTTTCATTATAAAAATTGATTTATAATATTAAATAACCAAACATAGCATAAAACATGAAATCAGCATTTACAACCATAAAAAATGATACTCAACAATTTTTATACATGCACAATACAAATATAAGAAGATTTGCACGTTTTGAGAGGTAGATCTCATGTATTCTAGGAGATATGAATTTTATAAACTAAAACTCACATAGACGAATTAATCAAAAAAACCATGAAATTTAACATAACAATATGAGATAAAAATATTAAACGTTATATAACACAATGGAAGTCTAATAATAAAAAGAATCATGATTTTAGAAGTCCAAAAAAAAATGCAAGATATGAATGACATTTTCTATCATGTAGCCATATTTAACAAAAATCAGCAAAGGTATGATTTAAAAGTGAATTTGGTAATATGAATATAAAAAGGTAGAAACTATAACAGACAAGTGAGCATGCTTAATAAATAAATTAATAAATATTTTAAGAGTAAATAAACAAAGTTTTAGAATTAGTGCTCAAAATGATAAGTTTTAAACTTTTGTGAAATTGATGGCCTAAGTAAACCAAGAGATAAGGAAAAGGGGCTAAGCTGGAGTTTACCCCAACATTTAAAAAGAACAGGGTTGTTCTTCTATAACTCGACAAGCAGAACTGCAAGCGGTGGCTCCTCCACGCATCGACGGCGGCCGACTGTGGAGAAGGATTCCGGCGGCGGTTCACGTTCCGGTGTGTGAGGATACGGAGGCGGATACGTTTGGATGTGTTTCCACGGCGAACGGAGCTCCGCTTGTAGAGAAAATGCGTTCACGGTTTCCGGCTTAATTCTCCTCCATTTTCGAACCTCCGCTGACGTGTGAAGGTGGGCCGGCTCTGTCTCGTCGCGAGGAAGCTAATGGTGGTGGAGATTAGTGACGAAAGTGGCGGAGGAGAGTAGGAGAGACAGAGGCCGATGGTTCTTCGAAGAAGTTCTTCTTCTGCTTTTCCTTTTTATCTTAATTCAGCTACTCAATCAGGAAAAAAAATCATATTTTATAGCTAAGAAGTGATTGACAGACCATGGAACAGAGATGGATTGATAGAAGCAAGAGTTTGTGTGGGAGTGTTTGGCGGTTTTCTCGACTATTTTCTTTTTTCTTTTTAATAATTAATTTAATTAAATACTACCTATTTACTTATTTTATTATGTAATTACTATTAATTTAATAATTTAATTTAATTAAGTACACAAAATAATGGAAAGAGATAAAGTATAAAATAATGAAAAAGGTAAGGTGTATGAAATATGAAAATAGCAATAATTATTAAAATAACTAAAAGAATCATATATATATATATATGAATTAAATAGTACCTAAAACTTTAGACAATTAAAATTACCCGTCACGACAAACTTGGATTCAACAAAATGAAGTTTGTCAATCCTCGCTTCTCAAGAAGGTTTGTTTCAACGAGAGGTGAAAGTTACTAAATTACCCTTGAGAGTAGAATTGTATTTTTTCTATATTAAAATTAATCTAGAAAGTAACCCATATTCGAAATCTATGGTTATTACACAAACCCTCATCTTTCATAATACTACAAAGGCACCCTACATTAGTATTCAAAGTGATAACTTAGAAAATTAATTCCATTTAAAAAGAGAAAGTTCTAAAAGGAACCCTCAATATTAGTTCATGGAAACAACTTTTATTTATTGCTATATATATAGATAGATAAATAGAAAGAAGAAAAATGAAAACACATGGATTGTTTTATTTTAATTTTAATTTATTGCTATCTATAGATAGATAAATAGAAAAAAAGAAAGAAATAGATCACAAACATGGAAATATATGATTGATAAACAAACAGGAATTAGCATAATGTTAATATGAAAACTGACCTTTGGGTTTGTTGACGAAAATGATGAGGCAAATGAAGAAAAAAACAACAATCATCCTTCCGGGTGCCATTTCTCTGCTGGTAATCTATCCAATGATAGCTGTTGCTTATGATCAGAATTGTGGTTGATAGTATATATACAGGTTAATTAGAATATGAATATTGTTATAAGAGACAAATTGTGGATGACTCACCACGGGACATGGGAGATGATCACAAACTGCATTTGCCTTGAGATTTATGTAAATTGTTTTTATGTGCTCTTCTTGAGATCTCAAAATGTAGTTTTCTTGAGATCTATGAAAATTTACATTGGATCCATTTCTATAGTTTCACACCTCAACCCCTTACATGGTTTCATGTAATTATAATAACATTCCGTGGCGGATCCAGAAATTTTAGTCTGCCGGACACAATTTCTTACTTATTACTTAAACTTTGTTTAAGAAAAATTCAATATTATTTCAAAATTTCACATTATATGCCAAAAGTTTCCCATAATTTTAATATAAAAAATATGTATATTGACAAGTAATAAAAATATAAAAAGAAGTATGTGTGGGAGGAGGTGAGATTGTCAAATGAGATAATATTTAACGATGTGGATAATTTAATTTCAAGTATAAAATTGTATTTTATTTAAATATTGAAACTATAATAATTATTTAAAGAAATTTGAATTAAATAAAGAAAAAATTTAACTATTTTTATTGGTTCAAAAGACGATTATAGGATATTTCAATTTTAGAAAATGCTAACACTTTTATTTAGTAGGATAAAAATAATTTATTTATTTAAATGATTAGTACTAAGTTCTTAAAACTTTATCAAAACTGTAGACTTGTACGATAAATAATGAATGTATGACTTAAATGCACAATTATGTATAGTATTAGGATGCTAATAGTAATTTCACCATTGTCGGTTCAAAGGTAGTGGATGCCCAGACGTGAGTAGCCCGTTCTTTTTTTCTCTCTTTGGGCTATAAGTATCAGTTGAACCTTACGTTATGTAGTTATTTTCAAAACGGTCCCTTAGTTTATTTATATCAGAAAATACTACTACGATATTAATTTGCAAAATTTTACTGGGGCACGTGCCCTGCATGCCCCCATGGTGGGTCCATGACTAATAGAGCAAAACCCACAATATTCCCAATGCATTGATATGGAAATTTTTGATACATGAAGACATGATCTGATTTCGATTTCCATGGAATGGAAGATCTAGGAAGAAGAGGATTAATTGGAAGTATCGACAGATTCTTGCGGGGTCAAAATAAATATGAGAAAAAAAAGAACTACTGTTCCAATTTCATCTCTATCAAAATGAAATTTTACTATCAGAATAGTGGATATAGCCACGATTCAATGGGTTAGATCTACTTAACTTTTTCTTATTTTGTAGATTTCTAATCTTTAAAATTCTTTACAATAGATTGTAATAATTTAATTATGTTGACCGTTTCTTTGTGAAAAATGACCATCAAACCCTTCCTTTTTTCGATCGGGATCGGCAGCCGGCGCCGGAACGGCAGCCAGGCCGCGGATCGGCAGCCCGGGCGCCAGAACGGCAGCCCAGGCCGCGGATCGGCAGCCCGGGCACCGGATCGGCAGCCCAGGCCGCGGATCGGCAGCCCAGGCCGCGGATCGGCAGCCCAGACCGCGGCCTAGGCTGCCGTTTGGCGCTGAGGCTGCCGTTTGGCGGAATGGGCTGCCGTTTGGCGGCCTGGGCTGCGATCCGCGGCCTGGGCTGCCGATCCGGCGGCCTGGGCTGCCGTTCCGGCGCCTGGGCTGCCGTTCCGGCGCCTGGGCTGCCGATCCGGCGCCGGCTGCCGATCCAGATCGAAAAAAGGAAGGGTTTGATGGTCATTTTACTGTACACTTAAGACTTTAACGGTCAACATAACGTGGACTTTAACGGAAGGACTACAATTGAGACGATTTATGAGCTACGGATCGAAATAGGACGAAATCTTAAAATAGGACTCAAATAGACAAAGTTGAAAGGTAAGGGACTAAACTTGGAGTTTACCTGCTACAAATACCCCCGAGGTTTAGTGAAATGTTCAATTTTCCCCCTCTATTTTCAAAAACCTTCAGTTACCCCCCTGAGATTTAGCGAAATCTTCAATTACCTCTCTTGACTGTTTGTGATGTCAGTTGACCGTCAAGAATTTTAGAGTTAACTACTCTTCTTATCAATAATATTTCTATGTCAACCACAACATTTAGTTTCTCTTCTTTCTCCCTCCCCAACTGGCCACCCCTGTCAGCCGTCGTTATCGTCTGACCGTCGCAGCAACACGGATAAGCTCAAACCGCACCGTTGTAGACGAGACCATGTTGTCGCAATGCAGCCGTGCCCAGACCGCCATTTGACTGTTTTGGAGTATAGTTAGTACAATACACCTAAAATCTTTAATAGCCAACTAAAACCACAAATGGTCAAAGGAGGTAACGGAAGGTTTCACTATATCTCAGGGGGGTAACTGATGATTTTTAAAAATAAAGGGGGCAAACTGAATATTTCACTAAACCTCAGAGGTCTGGGGTATTTTTTAATTTACTCTTCCTTCTTCAAGAAGGATTTTACCGACTTGGATGAGTAAAATGAAAAGTTAGAAGAAGAAGAAGAAGAAGAAGAGGAGAAGGAGCATGAATTAAAGCAGTCTGGAAGCCTCAAGGACTTAAATGAGTCCAAAAGTTTCAAGCAATTTATTGGCCACTATAATATTACAAATAAATTGAAAAATTAGTATATAGTTAATTTTTTTAATTGTATTTAAAATTTTCGTTTATTTTTCTTTAAACTCTAGGTCAATTGCCAACCTATAAATAGGGTTGTTTCTACACATTGAACATAGATTTGATATATGAAATTCAGTTTTAAAATTTGAGAGATAATTCTCTACATTTTTCCACTTAATTCTTTTTCAAAAGTTTTGATCAAGTTTGCTAAATCAAAGATTACTTTCTCTTGAAGAAAGAGGTATTTCATCTATCTTCATCCACCATCAGTAAAACTTCATTTTTGCTTGAACCATTCTTGAATTCAAGAGGATTGTTAACCAATTTTTATCATTCATTTTTAGCAAGAAAAAAAATCCTTCCAGTGTGTTTTTTAATCTATATGAAAACACATCATGGGTTGTTAGCGCTAGGTTGGGATAGAGGCGCGCTAGACAGTAGGCGGGTAGGGGTGAGTTCGAGCCGAGCCGAGCCCGAGCCTGGCAGGTTCGAGCTCGAGCTCGTGAAATTCGGGCGAGCTCGAGCTCGAACGAGCCCGAAAATTCGAGCTCGAGCTCGGCTCGAGACAGCTCGAGCTCGGCTCGAGCTCGGCTCGAGGCAGGCTCGAGCTCGGCTCGAGCTCGGCTCGAGGCAGCTCGAGCTCGGCTCGAGCTCGGCTCGAAGGTTCGTGAAGCTCGAGCTCGTTAGGCTCGCGAGCTCGGGTAGGCTCGAGCTCGGCTCGAAGATTCGTGAAGCTCGAGTTCGTTAGGCTCGCGAGCTCGGCTAGGCTCGATTCGGCCCCAAACGAGCTCGCAAGCTCGAGCTCGTTAGGCTCGATTCGGCCCCAAACGAGCTCGCGAGCTCGTTAGGCTCGCGAGCTCGTTAAGGCTCGCGAGCTCGTCGAGCCGAACGTCTCGGGCTCGAGCTCGGCTCGTATATTATTCGAGCCTCGAAATCGGCTCGAGCTCGTGCTCGAGGCTCGTGAGGCTCGGCTCGTCGGGCTCGTTAAAGCTCGAGCTCGAGCCGAGCTCGAGCTCGGCTCGATTCGTTACTCACCCCTATAGGCGGGTGGGTTACAAGAATTATATTTTTAGGGAATAGTTTTGAAACGTTAGGGTATTTTTTTTGTAAATTTGTTAACAATAACATATTAATTTGAATAATAAATATATGCATTTACGTAAAAATCTCATGGTAACCATTATTTTATCCATTTGTACAGTTTGTAGATTATTAGGTAACTTTAAACTCAGACGTACAATTTATAATTAATAATAATATTGGTGAAATTATTTGGAGATATAATATTATTAGTAAGAGTAAGGATCTAAAAATTTGATTATGAACTTAGGGGGTATTTAACATATTTTAGAAACTATAAAGGTTAACTTGAGTATTATTACAACATTTTCGTTAGTTTTTATCGGGAAATAACAATGATGTATAAATTTGCAACAAAAATATACTTTAAAATCATGTATGCAACTGTGTTTTTTAGGTATACATTTACAACAAGTGATATAATTTAGGTATATTAAGTCTAATTTTTCTTGAGACGTTGCTTTTAAATGAAAAACAAAAAGACAGACGAGGGATATGAACTCAAAGTGCATTTTGTAACGGCCCAATTAGGTCCAAAGGCTAAGTGTCTAAGTGCCGCATGAAGTAGCTGAGAAATCAGTCCATGACAATTTGCATTGGACGGACATCTCACAAAAACAATGAAACCCTTATTGCAAAGTTCATTTTTATGAGAAGTGTCGCCTACAAAGAAAAGGGGTTGGCCAAACAGACCTTTAGAAAGCTCTTTTTGACCATAAACTTTCCATTCACCACAAGGATTCCTTCAAAGGGAAGAACCTCATTATCCGAAAATGGGGGGGCATGAGGAGAAAACATTTGAGATCATTGTTACGTCACCACAATTGGATCAAAATGCCTTCAACACATCAATAGTCAGGGCTCAAAGGGAAAAGGAAGAAATAGGAAAAAACGGTCAAAGTAAATTCTATTCCGCTGTCTTTAGCTCGAAAAAGCTGGAGTTATGAATAGTGCTGATAGCCATTTGTATATGCATTTTAGTCAAAAGTAATCGGGCGTAGGTAGCAATCACTATTTACGTTCGCATGAAAATGACTAAAAATCGCAAGTCAAACAAGGTCCGACCCGAAAAAAAACAGAAAAGAAAAAAGAAGAAAAAGACGAATGAAAGAATGGTGAGTCATGGAATCTAAACTGAAAACCTGCAAAGGCGGTTTAGAATGAAGGCATGATTTGAAGCAGTTGTTACCAGCCAAACCACCTCAAGAGCAAGAAGAGAATCTCAAGCAGTACAATCCATTTTCCAAGAGACATCACACGATCATGAGAGTTAGGGGGGCAACATTTTGAGATCTTTTCTATTCGGTATGACAATGATTTCGAGACTAGCACCATCAAGTTTTTCAAAGATATCTTTTTTCCATTGAGCCCTTTTCATATCAGACGTCATTTGCCTTAAAAAAATCATTCACGTTGAATTCATTCTTCACCAAATCAGTGCCACAAGATATCGACAATCGTCTTTTTTCCTCCTTTTGATCGTGCACATTTTGTTTATCCGACTTGAAAGGGAGAAGAATAAAAAGTTAGTTTTACAAAGTCACAAGATATTTTGTCAAACTCTACGAATTGACGACAACTACTTTGTAGCTGACTTATTGTGGATTAATGTGTCTGAACTTAAAAGAGACATTTGACTTGAAATTCCTTTTTGGAAATAATCATCAAGAAATATGCAATCGAGGTGAGGGTGATTTTATCTTCACAAGCAGAGGATTTCTTTAAGGGGTTAATGGAATCCAAAGAGAGCAGTTGGACCTCTTCACGAGATGTATGGAAAGCCATGAGGAAAGCCTAAGGATAGGCTCTAAAAGATACAACTGGTGGACAATATAGACGAAGGAGACGATCTCAAAGTGCATTTGTTTCGAGATATGTGTAGATAATTCTTGAGATCTTAAAATGCATTTTTTTTCATGAGATTTACAGGGTTTACATAGTTTCGTCAGTAATGGTTGGTCCAGGTTAAAAATGCGCATACGTCTAAAAGATACAACTTGTGGACAATATAGATGAAGAAGACGATCTCAAAGTGCATTTGTTTTGAGATATGTGTAGATTAATTTTATATACTTTTCTTGAGATCTTAAAATGCATTTTTTCGTGAGATATATATATATATATATATATATATATATATATATATATATATATATATATATATATATATATATATATATAAAGAGAATATGATACCGTGTAAGACGAAAAATTGTGGTTGGTACAAGTTAAAAATGTGCATATATATATATATATGTATGTATGTATATATACATATATATAGATACATATATATATATATATATATATATATATATATATATATATATATGTATAAATGATATAGCTTGTCGATGACAGAGACAATGGAGATTAGAGATGGTCTCAAAGTGCATTTGGCTGGCAATCTATGTAAATTGTTCTTGTGAAATCACCAAAATGCAATTTTCTTGAGATATATATACTCCTGTGTTTCAAAAAAAATCAATTATATTATTTTTAAAGTTATTCCAAAAAGATTTGATTGTTTTCTTAAAATAAAACCTTTTAACACTACTAGTACATCTAACCCTCAACTTTCTTTCTCCACCCAAAAAATTACTTTTAATTTTATATGACAATTTTACTTTATTAACATTAAATCTTTACCACTCCTTAATCTTCGTCCCATTTTTGTAGTTTTACACTTCAAACCCCTTAGTTCATTGTTAGTTACAATAACATCCATTTTCCGTCTTTAAACCTCACGAAAGAGGATGTATCTCCATACTTAATAGACCAAAAGCCCACAATCCCAATAACATTGAACCATGCAGAGTATAGGTTTTTGGTCCCTTAAGTTGGGGCTTTTGATTTTGAGTAAATTTCGTTAATGGTCCTTTAAGTTACATATTTATCCTATTTAAGTCATGTTTTAATAATTTGTATCACTTCCGTCATTTAAGTTACATTATTATTCTATTGAGATCCTTTTGACACATTTTCTGTCACAGTCATTCTTTAACTAAGGACATTTATGTAAATGTCAATTTTTTATATCCAACTTACTACCTAATTCATTTAAAAGTCTACAAAATAACCCAAATATTTCTAAGTTCTACAACCACCCAATACTAACTCTCTAAACCTTCACACTCGTCACTCCAGCACCGCCGCCGTACTACCGCCGCTTCTTCCCTCCGTGCAGAAGCCTACACCGGCGACCTTAGTCCGCATCACCTCGTCCTCCTTAGCAGTTGCCCCATCACGAAGCCAGCACTAGATCTGGCTCATCGCAAAGCCAGATCTGATGTTGGCTTCGTGACGCAGACGAGGCCGGTTAAGGCGGAGGCGCTGCAGGATGAATTCGGTGGCAATGCGACAAGGCAACGCTCGTTTGATCTTTGATCTTCAAAAAAAATCATCAAAAGATCACAGAATAAATGTTCAAGAACCATAAAATCGCATATCTGAGTGGCTCCGCCACACACCAGAAATTTAGACGTTAACGGTTTTTCACACATAAGCTCATTTACAAAATTTGATTCATAGGATGTTTCTAACTTCTCCTGAGGATCAGTTTAATATATTTATCTCGAAGTTTCACCCGCTTCTCTTCAAGATCTCATGAAGCTCAATCACGGAGCTTTGGCTATGGTGGAAGTAGAGAGGAAGAAGATGAGGAAGAGGAAAATGACAAATGTGTCAATTCCTTCTTTTTCTTTCCCCTTTTATCTCTTCTTTTCTTTTCCATTTTCTTTTCCTTTTCTTTCTTCTTCCTTTTTTTGTCGACTTCTTCTCTCTCTCTAAAAAAAATTATTTGTTTCATTTTTCTTCTTTTACACTTTGGCCCCCAAACTTTGCAAAGTTGTAATTTAATCAAACCGCAACTTGCATAACTTTCAAACCACTCCACCAACTAAAATGAAATTCGAATACCAACTCCGGGACTTCATAACACACAGCAAACATGTTCAACATGTTTAAATTTATGTCTCAATATTCACAGAAATCAGAAAACGGATCGTTAATCATACATAAATTACCTCGAAAGTCGCCCGGCACGTGGCGACTGTAACATTGTCCACCAAGTTATCTTGACTTGCACATCAAGTTATTCTGACTTGTAGACCAAGTTATCTTGTACATCAAGTTATACACATTAGCCTCTTTAGTTAGCTATAAATAGTTAGCTCTTGTAAACCCAATTCATTCGATCAGCAAAACACAAAGTTTTCTCCATCTCTTTTCACAGCCTAAACGTACGTATGTGATTTATTCTTCCTGCTCAGCTAGGACCACTTTGCTATGGCTTTTCAGATTGTTGACTTGAACATCAATCCTAACTGATCTTTGATAGTAGACTAATCCAGCGATTCAGATGTCTGTTGTGTTTCGTGACAAATGACGATGGTGATTTCGCTTCCAGCGAAATTCAATAGCCTAGCTCTATCCCAAATAACACGCATGCCATGGATTTAGGCAAAGGGCACAGTTGCCGATATAAGAAGACATAAATAAGTTTGAGAAACATTAGGGCTAATTTGCTTTGTTGATAGAAGTTCAGGTTAAGTTGTTTGTATTGTTTAGTCAAAATCAGATTTACAGCCTCATCACTTGTTTCTTTGATTTGTGATGAAACTTGCTTTGATGTCAATTCAAGAGTCAATACATGGATGAGAGATCAAATTTGGAATTTAGTAAGCCAAATCTTTATGGTTTTCGAATTTTCAAAAAGGAGGGAAACGTAATCAAAATTTACTTTAGGAATTTTTTTACATACAAGTGACCAAATGCTTCATTCATCCTCAAAAGAAAACATTTCAGTTTACTACAAAATTGAAAAATTCAATTTAACATTTTCAAATGTGAAATTTACGAAAATGTCTAGATGTAATATTCAATTTAACATCAAACTCTTTGAAATACTACAAATGAACCTAAATAGTTCCAAACTTGACAAGCCCACCATCCCTCTCACCCAACCACCTACGAGAGCCACGACTCCAACAGCGCTGACCCTCCCTGCCCGGCCACCTCTCTCCTCCCCGGTCAGCTCAACCCAGCTCCACCTTGCCTCACGCCGGCGTTCCCCACCCATTTCGTCATTTTCAAACAAGGGCACAAAAGCACGATGGCATCCTAAGATCAAAGATTTCCCATTTACCTGCTCCCAAGTAGTCCAAAATCCTGAGTTAGTTATTCATTATCAGAGAAGCCCACATTAAGATTAGTCCGCAAAAATAAAACAAAAGCTATTATTAGAGGTTTTGATATTCACTTCTTCTGAAGAAAAAAAAATCTTTAAGGGGAGAAAATAAATGACAAAAAAATAAACCAAAATAGGAAAATAGTAGTAAATTGAGGGGAGAAAATGAAGAATAGGCTGGCTCACCTTGTTGTCAGCATCAATAGGAACGGGCCGAGAAAGCAATGCAAAAAATATCCTTCTTACAGAGGTTCTGGTACTTCTTAAGCAGACTTGGTAATTATCATGGAGCGTCCCAGACAGAATACGAGGACCCAACACTTCTTAACACTCGATTAAGCCTAGGCAGATTGCAAATGTACAGTGGCGTCAAATAGAGGAAGACGCACGCGACACAACTCTCCGGTTTGCCGCCAAGATTATGCCCAATCGCTGACCCATTGGCTCCCTCCGTTAAGCCCGATAGAGAAGCATCCTTTGTCGTGGCTGGGGGCTGGGATGGGAAAGAGGGAGGATGATGTCGAACAGAGCTTAGGCTGGAGAGGCCAACGATGGGCGGGGTGACGCCGCCATGGGGCAAGGTGGAGGGGAATTGGGCTGGTCGGGGAGGAGGGCGGGCAGTGCTGCTGGAGCTTGTGTGATGTTGGGTGAGAGAGAGAGGTGAGTTTGTAAAGTGTGTAACTATTTAGGTTCATTCGTAGTGTTTTAAAGAAACTGATGTTTAAGTGAATCTTAAAATATAGTCATTTTTGTAAATTTCTCACTGTAATGGTGATTTTGACGGAAAAAATAACGGAATGACTAATGATGTATACGATTGTAACTTAAGGGACGAAAGTGATACAAAATTTTAAAATATGACCTAAATAGGACAATTGTGTAATTTAAGGGACTATGAGTGGAGTTTACTCATTTTCAAACCTCTCAAGTTGAAATTGGGAAAGGTCTCTTTTTGCCATTAACGTTTAGCAAAAAGACCTTTTTTGTAATTATTTTAAAAAACGGTTTCCGTTTGCCACTATCGTTAATGTTTTTGGCCCCCGTTTACCACTGACCGTCTTAATTTCCACGGTGAGATCTCATTTTCCACGATGGCATCAATTGATGATGATGTCATTGTTTTTTTTGATGATTTGGATTGCCGAGTAGATAACTGTACTTACTAATTTAATTTATAATTTAAATACTCTCCTCTATTCCAAAATTAGTTCTGCTCACCCTAACCCTTGAAGAGCCGCCGTCAAGCTTCACCGCTGGAAAAGCGCCATTGTCGCACACATATCCTCGTTTGACCACCCCACCGGAAACATCGACCTCCGCTTGACCACCCTGTGGCTCTCCCGTCAAAGCCACCCCCACCCGCAGCCTTCAATATCCTCCAAAAGTCCAGCTCGAGACGCCAAATTTTGATCTCATCGGCAAGCCTTGCAACCTATCGCCGACGAGTCTTCTCTGGACTTGATCTCGAAATCGTCCTCCTCCGTTGCCCCAAATTTTGAAGTCATGGGACTGAATCTACCCAACAAAGCCATCCTCCCGATTCACCGGCCTCTTTCTTCCAAACCATTTTGGGATTCACCTCTGAACTTCAACCTGAAAATCGCCTCCAAGCTCTGCATTTTCGTGTGTGAATCTAGAGAGCTAAGCATGGTTAGGCTTTCTTGACCCATAAGAGGAAAGGCAGAGGGGCGATGGTGAAGGGAGGTTGAAATTCATGTGAGGGACTCTTTATAGATTGTTGAGATCCATTGGAACTAGTTCGGCAGGACCAAATTACAGTTACCGATGGAGCCAGCTCTGGCGGATTCGTCGACATGCAACTCTTCTCGCTCCTAATCTCCAGCGAAGAGGATGTGGCAGACGACAGGGGAGGGGTGAATCAATAATTCTCTCCATACGTCTTCCATGTCAACATAATGTGTAAACCCTTCTTCGCCACGTAATCGTCTGTGACGGAATATTCCACGAATATTCTCACCGTCAGTCAAAGTAATGGTAATATGGATCCAAAAAACAATTGCAGTGGCAACCTTGGCCAAAAAACTAAAGAAAATTGTAAAAACGAATCATTTTTTAAAATAATTGCAAAAATGGTCTTTTTGTCAAACGTTAACGGGAAAAATGGACCTTTTCCCATTGAAATTTAATATTTCCTAATTGTATTTTGTCGAAATGACCAAAATACCATTGATGTCATTCTTAAACTGATTCGATCTAAAATAACCTTTACTTGCACACAAGTCTAGTTTAATTTCTAATGTCATACAATATGCATTTAAAACATAATAATTAAATTATAAATACTAACATCAACCATTTATCGTTAATTCATTTAAGGGTCTTTACATCCGCAACCCAAGGCCGCGAGTCGCGAGCCTTGGGCGGCAGATCCGCTGCCCATGGTTACGAATTGGCGGTCAAGGTGGTTGGGTCAACGGGGCTGAGGCTAGCTGGGAAGGGAAGAGGGAGGTTGGGGAGTTTGTAAGATTTTTAAAACTTTTGGGTTTGAATAGAGTGTTTGGAAAATGCAAACCATAAATGTTATTGTACCATTTGTTCAAAAATGTAAACTTGTCAAAAATTCAGAAAATGACCATAGATGAAGAAAAAACTTAAAAATGGAATCTTAATGATATAAAATCTTAAAATAGGACTACGATAGTATATGAATTAAAGTTATAGGACCATGAGTGCACTTTACCCTATAAGTTTAATACGGAATAGTTCATATTTTAAATGATAATTTCATGTCTTCACATTCTAAATATATTTTTCAAAATACTTTTGACAGTTTTTTCTAGCAATAATTTTAGTCAAATACAAATTCAAATGTCAAATGTTTCAATTAGTCAAGAGGACTCTAGTACAAACAATATTTTGTATGTGAAGAAATATTCAAAACTGCCATTTCTTCTCTTCTAGTCACTGTCTTTACTGTATAAGGGGACACTATAATAGGTTAGCCTAAATCATAAGAATGTTTGGAAGGAGTAATTTGAGCACTATTTACAAAATATATATGGCATATTTAACATTACCCTACAAATTCTGCTGCTCTTTTTTTTTTTTCATTTTGTCTCCTTTATCCCTTTTTAAACCGTTGCACAATTATACATCTATCTATCACATTAGAAAGGGAAAGAATTTGATCAGTGAAAGTTGGAGGACCTTGTCTTCAAGCCCTCTCAGAACAAAGCTTCCTCGTGATCACATTCAAGCAACTGCATGATTCTTCTCATACATGATTGTTAGCTTCTCTGGTTTGCAGTATAATGGGAGCAATCAACATCCATACTGCAACAAAAAGAATCATTTTGAGATTGGCATATCTTAGAGCCCATTTGGTAGAGGAAAAGCCAATGGCTTAACACTTTCGGCTTACATGCACACGTGTGACATCTATGCTTTGCCCAATCTTAAAACCATAATTATGATTGTGCCATTACGCAGGGCAAGGCTTAAGCCTTCGGCTTAACGGTGCAAAGCCCTGCCAAATGGGCTCTTAATTTCAGTAGTCACTGATACTGGATGAGGAACAAGAGCAGCTAGTATCAGACTCTACTTACTGTAAATACAGACAGCAATCCATTCATTCACAATCCTCACCCAAGCACTTGTCCAACCGACATCAATAGTCCACCTGCAAATGTGATAAACTTCCATTAACAAGTTCATTAATTAGTATGTACTAGTATGTCACAGTTCACTAGTATGTTCATGAGCTGGCATACTTCTTGATTGCGTGATGAGTGTTCCATCCGATGAGCAGCATCGCGAAATACATTGCTCCGGTGGCGAAAACAAAGTGGAAGAACCCGTAAGCATAAGGCACTGCATCTTCAGCCGGTGGACCCTTCTTCCTGATCTGCATCATTGTGAGATTTGTAGCAGTTTTAAACAAGTAACTGCTAAGAACTACATGTACAGTTACAGAAGCAAACCTGAAAGCATTGTGAGTCTATTCCCGTAGAAAATGTTGCAATAACTATTGCAAGCAGTGCAACGACAAAGCTCTGAAAGAAAAAAGTACACATCTAAAAATCCCAAAATTTTATACTAAAATGCTAAGGAAAAAGATAAGCAAGATTGGAACTTGCTTTATATATGTAACAGAATTTATCAGTTCATGATAATTTGAATATACTATTTTGAAACGTTCAGATCTTACTATGATTGTGAGCCAATCTGTTCTATTTGAATTTTCTGGCTTCTGGTTGCAATGTTGCCCTGCTGGTTCACTGCAAGTGTTGAGAGAGGGAAAGACTTCAGTGAATCCTCACAATGAAAGTAACTTATAACAAGTCCAAAGATATCTTCTTCTTTTTTGAATTTTTTAATCCATTTTTCAACATACAATGAAATGATATCTTACTGAGCTTAACTTCTCTGTGAAATGATTATCCAACTGAGCTCAGTAACAAATGTTTTGGAATAACTTCTCAAACAAAGCAACTATTCGACACTTAATTACTAGTCTAGTAACTGCATCAAAAGCTAAGAAACATGCCTTCGAATGGCGCACCAGCATATAAACACAATGTAAAGCCCCATAAGCCCGGGTGTCAAGAAGCCACGATTAATCTGCTCAAACAGAAGATACCAAATTTCACAAACTCCATTTCAAAAGCTGTCTTAAAAGCTGAAATGTGAGAAGGGCAACGCCAGAACATACTCTAGGATGAAGGGAGAAACTGGTCATGAGTTGAAGGAGCACCAAAGTCCATGTGATGAAGAAAATGTTGAGGAGACAAGACGGGTCAGGTGCATACCAAAGGTACAACAAAATGATCCCCACTATGCATACAACATATGATGTTGTAGAAATAAACATCATATAGATATGGCTGCAGTAAGTATCTTTAATCAGCGAAAAGGATTATCCGGTATTCATAATGGACATCAGAAGTCTGAACCTTAGTACCATACTTATGAACTTACCATCTTTCTGCATTTTTCTCCGACTGGCAGCAATCATTTAGCCATGTTATGAAACTAATCACGCTTACTAGCTGAACTAGGAGAAAGACCCTGATATGAAGGACATTAAACAGTAAGAATTTAGTGGGAAGCTTCTTCAACTTCCTCAAAAGAAAATTCCATTTAAAGATAATCATACCCAGCACCAAAATGTGCAATTTCACCTGCCAGACATGGAACCATATGAAATGAAGTTAGCTAAATAAGGAAATATCTGAACTTCTTGATCTGCACTTATAAAGATCAAAGACAAACCATAAATCTGGATGAGGGTAGAGGGAAGCAGAAAGGAGATCGCTGTTAAGGAAATCCAGAGGCCAATTTTTGCTGCCCACCATCCAGACTGCCAAACATTTCTGCATTCATATAACTTTGAGGTGCCAGCTGTTGTAAGAAACATTACAGAAAAGAACGCCTAAACATGCATTAAGGAGCAACACATCCATGGAAAGAGAAAACAACAAAAAGGAAATTGTTAGAGAACTTGGTTCTAATGCATTGATATTCATGAATGATGATTCTCAAGGATACAAAGCAACCTAAACTAACGCGCAGAACTCCATCTGCACCTAAACAACCCGACCCTTTGCAATTTCCCAGTCCTGCAAAAAAACACAAGAAAGAGTATCAGTGACCTCTGAGTCAAATCAATCATGCAAAGCCAATGTGAAAAGGATCCAAAGAATGTTACTTTGCAACTCCTTGTGGGCACTACCACCATAATCTCGAACCGTCCAGGCCAGCAAATTTGCTGCAAGAAATATGAGTGCATAGACATATCTGGCCATCCAAGGATTGGAGCCATTTCTGAATTGGCTAAACCATGAGTCATCTTTCAACACAGGGTAAGAGTTGCTTCTGTTGCTCCTCACACTACTCTCCATTTCAACCGTAGACCCACCAAAAACCTCACCTCACATTTCAGCCAAGGTGGTGGAGCACCAGCATTGAAAATCTCCACATCTGCAGCACAGGATGGGCAATCATGTTTCATCACAGTAGATACATGATACCCTTACATCAAATGTCAAAAAGTAGAAATCATAGAAAGGCGTGATCCGGGTCGGGTTCAGGAGCCGGTTTTGGTGAGCCAACGTCAGCAAACCAGAGAAAAGCTGAGGATTCTCTAAACAATCAGACCCGTTACTCAACGGACAGGGAAAGCAACTGGGCCGTCAGTGCATGCGTGATCTGCAGGGAAAGCACACGACTTTTTGTTCCCCCGGGTCTAAATTATGATGGGCAGAACCCGAACCGGTTCAGTTGCAAGCGGAGGACAAAATTACTGGAGAAGTCAATCTCTTGGATTGAGAGAATCATTGATGAAGCTTTCATCAAAATAAAACAGAGATAAAAGAGCTATCTTGGGCTGAACAGTGAGGATCCCTTACTTCCATTGCAAGTCTGGGCCATCCAGACTCCTAAAAACATGAATAGATCTGAAAACTAAACGATGGAAATGCAGAGCAGAGGAGAAACAGAAAGCATTCTGGAAAACCGAGATGTGCTGAAGTTCCATGAGGGAGAAGCTTACAGAAGCAATATCGAAAAGCTCCGGTTGCGATCTGATCTGCAATGGCGGAAAATTGAACTAGATACCATATTCCAGTGTTTGCTTCGAGATTGGACAAAAGATCTGATTTTTATTTATCAATCTTTTTTCCGATGGGTCCTTATAAACGGCTGTGGTGCGTACAGGAAGGGAATGGATTGCTTTTGGCGCATTTTCTTGCTTTTAAGGCTCTGATGATCTTTGTTCCCGCCGTCCCGCTAGTTCGTTTGCAGTATATTTCAATTCAAGGTTTATTATTCCATTTGAGTTCTATACACTTGAATTTTAATTTTGTTTCTTAAAAAGGTATCTTTTTTTTTCCCTACTTTTTTGAACCTATCCGTCCCAAGTGGCAAAGAGTATCCCGTATGCTTTCATTCTTTCAGATATTTTGCTCTTTTTAAGGGCATCAGCGAAAAAACAAAAATATTTGGAAAACTAATAGGGGAAAAATAACGAAAAAGAGTATCATTTTTAAATAATAAATGCTTCTTGTTACAGCTTGAAATACAATATTAAATTTTATCTTCCTCCTTTAAAAATTAAATAGTCTGTTTTCGTGTTTTTTCAATATTAAATCTATGATTTTTCTTTGACAAAGGTTAAGATGCGCATTTTGTAAAATGAGTAACATAAGCGCAATACTTTTTAGTTTAATTACAAATCTGTCATTTTAAAAATATCATTTTTTTCACTACGTATCATTAATTTCTTACACTACATTACTGATTTTTCACTAGTGCATCAGTGCATCATTAATTTCCTACAGTGCATCACTGACTTTTGTACGAGTATCATTTTTTTCAATATCGTATCATTAATTTCCTACGATGTATCACACCACTCATACTACTGTATCATGAATTTGGTACGATGCATCAGTACTCTCCTATTAAAGAATCAACATGCACTTCATATCCTACTTCTACTGCATCTCCGTTGCTAATAATCAAACATCTTTTGGACAATGTTCCATTGCACCTGCTTCGCAACACCGCCCATCACCTCACCTCTCCACCCTTATCCCCTCATTGACCGGTGGATCTCTCCCCGACCCGCACTTAGGTCGACTCCACCTACCATTAGCTCCTCCTCACCCGCCTGCCACCAGAGCAGTATTGATCAGGCAACACTCTGCCCCTTTGAGTTTCGCAATTGGGTCGTCTTGCTATTCGTTGACGACGTAGTTAAGAACTCCCGGAAGGCAGAGCTAACGATTGATGCTGGTTAACGCCTTTCGGAGGAGGTGAAGCTAGTTGGCTGACGTCTTATGGAGAAGAAAGAGTGGACGGTGAAGTAAAATGACATTTTTGTAATATAAATAATATCTTAAGTAAAATGGACACTAAAGCAACCCGTCCACAAAAAATTGTAATGTTTGACTTTACTGTTTCAAGGTTTAATATTTGACTCAAACTTTAAATATAAAAATTGAAAAAATCATAAAAAATATATTTAGAACATTTACATTTCAATTTATGATACACATGAAAAATTAGATTTTCAATGTCTATACATTCATTAAAAAAATCATAAATTAAATACTGTGAAACTGTCAAAATAAATGATACAATCTTTTACGGACGAATGAGTAATTCATGAGTATTGGAATTTAAAGTTTAAAGTTTTCTAATTTTTTTTTTGAATTGTTTTCGCTATTTATCTTTACAATAATTCAAACATAAAAATTAAGCCATTTAATTTTTTAGGAGTAAAATCAGTAACTTATACTTATTTATTTATCAGATAAATAAATACTTTTAATCTTATATTTTTCAAAATATTTTAACAAATTTCTTGTAAAAAAATAAATTAAGTATAACATCCATATCCAAAAATATAACATTTAAAATCGAAAAATTGATTGTTAGATTTTAGACCTTTAACTAAAATTGATTTGATGTTATGTCTATGAAATTATTGTATGGACACACCCTACATGCATATTTAAAGTGTTAAAAGTTAAAGCTTGAAGTGTCTGCCTTGATAGCAAGTCTAAAGTGAATTGAAATTTCTCGATGAGAATTTAATAATCTTCCCTGAAATCAATAGAAATATAGGTAAGAACTTACCCCTTTCTAATTGTTGTTTTTTAATCCTATCCCATAATTCATGCCCAGAAAAAAGGTGAATTCTTACCCATATGCCATATTTCTATTTTTGACTGCCTCTCTCTCTCTCTCACCCCTTTCTTGGATTTTTATTATATACTCATATTCCAGCATTTTCTAACTGGGTTTCTGTTTCTGATTGCTGAATAAGCTTCCACTGATTGTAACAACCCTAACGTTGTGTGTGTGTGTGTGTGTATATATATATATATATATATATATATATATATATAAGTGAATATCTATATATAGAAAAGGTATGAATAAGCTTCCATTAACAGAAAAAAAAGAACATAATGATTAATGAATTTACTTGAGCCGCGAGAAATGATGTACGAAACACTAAATATGATAATCATGTATCTAGCCCACATAATTAATAATATTGTTAAGGGGGAATGATCTAATATGGGAAGGAATCATGCAATTTTTTGCTTTTATTGCAAGCCATACAGACGTGTATAACAAAGCTAGCAAGAGGTGGAAGCAATGAAGATAACCATTTCTGCACGATCAAACAAAAATGTAAATTGTGGATGCCACTTAATTCTACCTAACCTAACACGGTCATCATGTGCATTGCATTTTCTTCCAAAGGTGTTTTGTTTGGCAGGTGAAATATAGTGGCTGATGATTGGCCGCGGAGATTAAAATGAATGCATGATTATTTTAATAGCTTTGGATGACAGAAGTTTCTTTTTAAAAAAATTGCATAAATTTTCAGGGACAGATAAAAAAATGTATAGAAGTATAATTTGTCAGACGCAAAGAAAAATATTAATAAAGTAGGGAAACTAATCACAATAAATTAAGGAAAATATATATTGACATTCATAAGATGGAAGATTGATTCAAACATATATGAAAACAAAAAGTCAAATATATTCATTTTCCTGATACATATACATAGTACTTTATTTTATTAGACAATTCATGTCAAACTTCCATTTCTTTCCACAGAAGTAACATTTGTGGATAAAACACGTCTCGATTTTAAATATAATTACTCATCACCAATTACAAATAGTAATACACAGAAAGTATTTACCTGTCAGATTGCATGCATCCACACACTCATGAATGATAGTAAGTCTGCTACTGAAAAGTGAAAAACTAATTGTGGGAGGCATGCGTTCGTTTCAGGGTGATAATAATTACTCTCCATTTTAAAGGCCGTTTTGGACACAAAAATAGGAGTATGTGTATATTTTATTTTATTTCTCTCTTTTTTCATTTTTACTATTTAAACAGTTAGATTTAAAGCTTTTATATTGAAAACAAATGAAATAAAAGTAACACAGTAAACTATAGATATTCGTATAGATTATTCAAATCTTTATATCAAAACATTCATAAATAAAAATAAAAATCAATTAGAGTTCTAGATTATTAGGGGACTTGAAGGTGTAATGCTTTCTAGGGTTCACTACAGCCGCCGCTGCCTAACTCCAACAAGGCTCCGGCGATCTCCTTTTCGATTCTTTTCGGCGTTCGTCCGGGATATCTCGCCATCCCCGGCGTCCTAGGTTGCTCACTTCAATTGCTTGGCTCGATTTTGTGGCGCTATACGATGGTGTCCTCTGCATGCGTCGCTGTGGACTCGTTCCCCGGCCCCCATATGCGTGGCAGCCCTGGTTCACCGGATTTCATCAGGGGCTCGGGTTTCTCGAGGCCCACGGTGGGCTAGCTCGGGGCCTCGCGCTACACTGTCTGCTCGTCTGGATTCACCGCCGCCAGGCCCTGCTTATCTCTTTCGGTGACGGTTCGGGCCGGGCATTTTCAGGCTGATATGCACTTTACGTACACTTCCAGCCGTCGATCTGCTTGCCTCTGGAGTGTGGACGTCCTAAAGCGTCAAGGCCCGCTGCTGGGCGGTGACTTTGTTCCCATTGTCGGCATCCTCTGCTGGCCGTTGCCATCTGCCTTTTTCTTATGGCTGCGTTTTGTGAAGCATAATGATGTGGCCCGCTTGTTTGTTTTAAGGGTTGTGCTTGATTACTCTGGAATAGACTGATTTATGCTTAATTGTTGAGAAATTTGGGGTTTTGGTATTGAATAATAGCATTCCCTTTCACAAAAAATAAAAATCAAAGATTGCATACCACCAAAATATGAAAATAAAGCGGAAAACCTTTTTAGGGGGTATTTTTCAAACAATATATATATTATGTAGCATTTCCATACAATATTCAAAATTTTAAGATATCATCGGTAAGAGAGAGAGTCCGAGTATCCATTTATAATCATGGTATTTACTGTATATTAATACGATGACTGAGCATTAAAGAATAATAGTAAAAGGAGCAGAGTGAAGTAACTGAGGGGTAGGAGGAGGTGGTTGGGCTATGGGCGAGTTCCAAATGGGCCCGGGTCATTTACAAAACAGAGTACTCAGGATTTGTTAGATTTGATCTCGGTTCGCGGGAAAACGCCACGGAAAGTCCTAAAACTCGTAGCGTTTTCCCGAATCAGTCCTAAAACTTAGTAAACTACAACACTAAGTCCTAAACGTTTAAGTATCGGTATCCGTCGGTCCTAATTATTACATTTAAAAACGTGGCCGAAACGGTGGCCGACGTGGATGGCAACGACGTTAAATTGGCCGTGTAGCCTTACAGATCACCATCCTTTTTCAAGAACGCAAGTTTAAACCGTTTGAGGAGTAGAAAGCGACGCATCGCTCTAAACTTTGCTGCGCTCCTGGACCTACAGATCGAAGAAGACAAGAATGTTGGTGGAGAAGTAGAGGCGCGAATCATTTTATTTATCCCTGCTCCGGTCCCTCTCATTCATAAAGGTAAGAAATTCTTTATTTTCTTCTCTGCTGTGGTGGGTTAGGGTTTGTCGGGGTAAAGGGTATACGAAAAGACAAAATTAAAGTGTGTGGTAGTTTATTCATGTGATTTGTTTAATGTAGTTAGTTACAATTTAGTATTCTCAATTCAATTTATTATTTCTCACATCCCGACAACCGGGGTTGCATTTCGCCATGTTTTTACCATCGTGTCTCGCTTTCCTCACCATCCGATGGAAAATAGGGTAACATTATGTTAGTTGTGGCTGTATTTTTAATGCGGGATGTTTGAAACGTGGATTATGTTTTCTTTTGATGGAAGTCTTAAAAGAGACCCTTATATGGAATACATCGGGGAAACAAAAGAAGTTTGATTTTGATGTTGATTTTCTCAAACCATGAATGGGATGAGATGGTAGGTAGTTTGACAGAGCAGAAATTAGCATGTTGTGGGTTGAGGATCCTTTGGAGGTTGGAGATGATAAGTTCATCTTAATAGACAGAGGTAATGACAGCTTTATATATATGCTTATAGATATGATGAAGAGGTATGGGGGTATTCATGTATATGTAGAACATCCAGAGAAAAATACTGATGCTGAGATGGGAGAAGATTGGGGGCTGAGATGTGAGAATGCTAAGAATGATGAGATAGGTGAGGGGGCTGAGATTACAGAGCAGGTTTTAAATGTCCAGAGTACGGGAAATGGTGAGAGTTGTGATTCAGCTTTGAATGATGAGGCTAGGGGGAGGGTTATGTATGATGCTGAAAAGGAGGAGGATAGTTTAGAATCATCATCAGATGGTGAAGAGAATAATGAGGTTGATTTGGAGAATGCAATGGTGGGTGAATCTAAAATCATAAGGAAAGTGTTTGAGACCGGGATGACAAACATGAAGATGACATAGAGCAGTTTGAGTCACAGTATCTAAGTGATGATGACGATGAGTTGAATGAAATTAGGGACAAAATAAAAGTGTTCAATATGAAATGGTCTGATTTGAAAGTGAAGGTATCAATAGTTGTTGGTGGAGCTGATTTGTGGAGGAAATCTAAAATGATGAGACAAGCGGGGGGCTGTGAAATAAATGCTCTAACTGCTTACCCGAAGTATGATTCTAAATGTAAACAAGTTGAGTTTTATGTGACACAAATATTTGAGAGTACTGAGCAATTTAAAGATGCCATTGACAAGTACAGTATAGCTGAACAGAGGCCTGTTAGGCTGCACAAGAACTGCACCGAATGGATAAGGGCTAAGTGTGCATCTGGTGGTTGCCCTTGGTTTATTTCATTAGGATTTGACAAAAAAACTAGAGCTTATCATGTGAAGACATATGTTTCAGAGCACACATGTGGCATATCCTTTAAAAATAGAAGAGCTGATTCGCATGGTTGGCTGATTATTTCTTGGTTGAGATAAGGAACATGCCAAACATCACACTTCATGGGCTGCAAAATATAGTGAAGGAAAAACTTGGTGTTGACATTAGTACTTCAACATGTAGAAGGACCAAGATTAGGGTGTTTCGAAAGTGCTTGGGTCATATAAGGAGGAATATGGGTTACTCGTGATTATGCTATAGAGCTAAAAAGAGAAATCCAGAAGTTCATGTGAAGTAAGGTTGGATCCCCCCCCAAAAGGGTCTATGAATCCAGTCTTTAACGCATTTTATGTTTGTTTTGATGCATTGAAGAAGGGATTTCGTGCTGGTTGTAGAAATTTTTTTGGAGTTGATGGATGTTGGCTAAAGGGAGTTTGTAAGGGTGAATTACTAAGTGCTATAGGGAGGGATGGAAACGACCAAATGTTTCCAATTGCGTGGGCAGTTGTCAAGATTGAAAACACTGATACTTGGACTTGGTTTCTTCAGAAGTTGATTGATGATCTGGACATTGGTGATGGTTTTGGATGGACAATCATGAGTGACAAACAAAAGGTAACTTTAAATTCTATTTGCTGATTTTGTTTTTTTCTATATTTCTGCTATAAAGTGGTTGACTGATTGCATTGTTTTGCTGATTATACAGGACTTAAAAATGCCGTGACAAACCTCGCTACCCAACATTGAGCATAGGACATGTGCAAGACATTTGTATGCCAACCGGGAGCAAAATAAAAGGCCCAAGCTAGAGCAATTGTTTTGGCGTGCTGCAAGGGCAACAAACAAACCTGATTTCAATAAAGTCATTGAAGAACTCAAGGGTATCACTCCTACTTGGTTGTGCAAAATTGCTGGAAACTAGTCCACGACAATGGTGTAAGGCATTCTTTAACCCTTTGATTAAATGTGATATTGTGCATAACAACTTGTGTGAGGGATTTAATGGATGGGTATTAGATGAAAGATGCAAGCCTGTTTACAGTATGCTTGAAGGAATAAGGGTGAAATGTATGGAAAGGTTGCACAAACAGCCGAGGCTTGTGCAAAGTGGCCTGTGGAGTATGGTGGTAACATCAAGAAGAAACTGGAGAAAATCAAAGAGAAAGTAGATCTTGCACTTGTGTATGGAATGGTAAGAAAGGGTTTGAGGTTGAAGAGGATGGTGTTAAGTATGTGGTTGATTTGGATAAGAGAGAGTGCTTGTGTCAAGGCTGGGAAGTAACATGAATACCATGTAGACATGCATGTTGTGCAATTAGGTTCAGGAATTTAGAGGCCTCTGATTTCTTGGATGAATGCTACAGTAGAGAATCAATGTTGAAGTCTTATACAAATAGAATTCAACCAATTCCTACTAGACATTTATGGGAACGAGAGGAAAATGGTGTCGAGCCTAGTGCACCTGCAGCAACAATTGGTAAGGGCAGGCGAGCCAAGAAGAGGAGGCTTGAAGCTCTTCAGAAGGTTAAGGGTAATAGGATGGGTAGGGGAGGGGGCACTGTGACTTGTAGCATATGTCATCAAACTGGCTATAATAAGAAAGGCTGCAAAAAGGTATGATTTCTAGTTTTCTATGTTAATTTGCTATATTTGTTCATTTTAAAATCTTGTACTTTTCATAACTCTTATTATTTATGTTTGTAGAAGCCTTCAACTGATAATGATGCTGCAGTTTCACAAACTCAGCCAAACACTCAGCCACAAACTCAGCCACAAACTCAGCCTGGTACTCACTTATCAAGCCACCGATCGTCACCACAAACAAAGAGGCAAGCAGACATCTAAGAAGAAAGGGAAAGAAGTTAACTTACCCCCAAGCCAAGGACCAATTGTAATTAATGTGAGTTTGGGAGAAACCATTGTTTCGTACAAACTCAGCCTGCTTCTAATTAACTTTGTTGGTTCTATATGCAGCTGGTTGCCGGGAGAAACCATTGTTTCGTACAAACTCAGCCTGCTGCTTCTAATTAACTTTGTTGGTTCTATATGCAGCCTGGTTGCCCGGGAGAAACCATTGTTGGGATGTACCCAAGTGGAAGGAAGAATCAAATCACAATCTCCCAACTCCAAGAAAGAGAATCAAAGAAAAAGAATTGAATTAGGATGGCGGAGGTAGTTTTTTTGAGTCATCTAGAATGTAAGGATTTTGTACATCGACAGTGTTTAGGATTTTGAAGTTGGCAACCCATTTTTTGTTAGTATGCATCACCATACTACTTTTGTAAATGGTTACTGCCTTAAGAAGCCTGGTGTTCATGAATTTCATTAGTGGCTTTTAGGATTAGTATGGTGAAGCATTCTAAGCTTAGTCATTGGTGTTGCGTTTGTTTGTTACCCATTGATGTTTACGCTGTTGATGAAGGATTCTAAGCAGCTAATATGTACTTTGGATTCTAAGCTAATATTATGATGATTTTATGGATGTTGGTTGTATGTCTTGCTGCTTTATATTAGCTAATATTATGAGATTAATTTGGTGTTGGATGTAAATGTTGAATGTTGAACTTGGATGTTGGATTCTAAGCTAATATTATGAGATTAATTTGGTGTTGGATGTTGGTTACTTACGGATGAGACATACGGTTGAATGACAAGAGGATTGACATGAACATACATCGCTTTAGGACTAAATTACATTGCCATCAACAATGTACTTTCAGGATTACATTGCATCTTAATATACCATCTCCATTTCTTCTAGGCATTTCAACAAACAAAGTTGTCTACAACAAACTTCATCCTCGCACCCTTCCGGCAAAGCGTACAAAACTAACCCACATTCAATGTAGATCATCTCTCAACCCTAACCCACTCTACCCACAACCACATACACAACTATACCTGGATTATAATGACCGAGAACTTACGCCAAAATTTCATGCGCCTCACCTCTCCTTCCAATCCAACCACCCGTTGTTCAAAGCGCTTCATTTCACCACTATCTCCCTCTACAATTTGTCCACTATACCTTTCGACTCAAGATTTCTCTTCATCTCCTTGTACTCCAAAGAGCATCTCAACTATATGCGCTGGAATTGGAGCATCACACCACTCACGAAACCCACGTAATCCTTCACCGCCGAATCTAGAGCAACCAAAGAAACATCTCCCCGCATTTCGCTCCGGCCCACGCGGTCTTCGTGAGCAGCTCGCAACCCACAAAGTGACAATGCTTAGCAACAACCGCATGATTCTTGCAAGAAGAGGCAGAGGACGCCATGAGAGAGATCGACTGGTTCAAACGATGAACTTGCGTTCTTTTATCAGAGAGAAAAAGGATGGTGATCTGTAAGGCTACACGGCCAATTTAACGTCGTTGCCATCCACGCCGCCACCGCTTCGCCACGCTTTTTAAATGTAACAATTAGGACCGACGGATACCGATACTTAAACGTTTAGGACTTAGTGTTGTAGTTTACTAAGTTTTAGGACTGATTCGGGAAAACGCTACGAGTTTTAGGACTTTCCGTGGCGTTTTCCTCGGTTCGCCAGAATCGCTTTTGATCCGGATGCGAGGAAAATAGGCTTGGGCTAATGCTGCTGCTATAGAGAGAAGAGGGGGTATAAATTAATTGTGAGCTTAAACTTGGGCTAATGCTGCTTCCATATTCTATCGGCCCGAAATTTAAAGACAAAAGTTCAATTTTATCTGTCAGATTTGAGAAATTTGTTTGGATTTGAGAAATTTGTTTGTTTACTTGAAATAACACAACTTCCACTCAAGAACGAATTTCAAATTATTTTGACGTGCGTGCATGAATGGAATAACTCACTGATTTAACCGTAGAAACTTGATTTACAAACAAGAAAATTGGACAATTTAAATTTTGATCTGTTAACGGTCATTAAAAGGGTAAAGAAAAATTATAACGTGCTAAAAAAGAAGCGAAAAAAACCAGAATTTCTTAGCTTAGGTGCAGAGTTAATGGTGCACATCCAACTGTTAGAGTCAAATTTATATATCTTTTGACAACTAAATGTCTTCTCAAAATTGAATAAGAACGAAGGGAATACGTTACGATTAAATAAAAGATGGAATGGAGTATGTGAAAGATCCTAATGCCTTGATCGAGCTTCATCTAATTGTTGAATTTGAATTGGTGGAAGCTTACAAGATTCTTGACTTGAGGGCCAATTTAATCAGTTCGATTAATTATAGGACTGATTTCATAAAATACTAAAAGTGTTAGGGCCGATGGTGGCATTGTCTCCTCAAAGCGAACACAGATATCGGCTCACAAACCCGGATATCAACTCTAGGGTTCGTAGCTTCTTTTTGGTTCCACAACCAAGTCCCGATTCAAGATTCCCATGAATTGCAAGTACGTTTGCTTTTAATTCTCGAGACCCTTTTCAATTTTCCTGATCAATAAGAATAATTTCTTCTCCAATTTTGATGTCTCAACTTTGGTTGTCCGGCGTCTGAAAGTTCAATTTTTGTTTGGAGTTTGGACTTTAAGAGTCGGTATGGACCATTCATCGCGCTATTCTCTGAATCGGCAGAAGCGGTCTCAATATTCCCGACCTCGGCGCGATTTGAGTTACGAGGAACCAGAGGTTGAAGAAGAAAACGATGACGCCGAGGATGATGTGCAGGAAGAGGACGATAACCCAGATGAGTTTTATCGTCGTTTGGATGAGACTGAGCTTTTCGGGCGATTTCCGAAGAGGCAAAGATCAGCTTCCGGTTTTCAGTTCACGGACAACGTCAAACTGGGTTACGATTGGACCGAGGACGAAGCTTCTCTTCTGCTGGAGGTCTGGGGCGATAGGTTCCTGCAGCTGGGAAGGAGAAGCTTAAGGGGAGAGGACTGGGTTGATGTTTCCGAGAAAGTGAGTGAGGCTTTGAAGAATGAGAAAACGGAAGCCCAATGCAGGCAAATGATCGATGCGCTGAAGAGGAAGTATAAAAAAGAGAAGTTGAAAGTGGAGAGGAGTGGTCCCAATTCCACGAAATGGCCGTTTTTCAGGAAAATGGAGATGTTGTTGGGATTAGGGTCGTCCTCAATTTGGCAGCAAGAACATGGGTTGGCTTGTGGTTTGGATTCTGGGGAGTTTGTGTTCATGGACACACAGGTGTATTTGGATAGGTCAAATGGTTTTGATGAGATGCGAGACAGTCCCGGGGACTCTGAGGTGGATGAGGATGTAGATGAGGATAAGGATGGGGGTTCGAGGAGAAGGACTGTAAATGATGAGGCTTCGATGAGGATGTTGGCAGACTCGGTGCAGAGATTTGGGAGAATTTATGAGAAGATTGAGAGTAGTAAGAGGGAGCATATGAAGGAGTTGGAAAAGATGAGAGTGGATTTTCAACGGGAGTTGGAGCTACAGAAGAAGCAGATATTGGACAGGGCACAGTTGGAGATTGCTAAGATTAGTGAGGAAGAGGATGAGGAGGAGAGTGATGAGGATGAAGATAACAATGATGATTCTTCGGAGAATCATAGTGAATAGTTTCAATAGTTTTGGTGCGTATCTCATTGTTGTTCCTTCTAACACTTAATTGGAAACTCTTACATGTGTGTGATACTGCTGAAATTAAAGATTGTTGTATTCTTTCTGAATATTTAGAGAGATGAACAATAGAAGAAGTTTATTGCATTTCTGTCCATTCGTTTCAGACAATGTATTGTTTATATAAGTGAACTTTTTCAGACATTTTAGAACTCATCCTCATCTTCTGCCTTCCGCCATCGACCAGCAGCTTGAAAACCTTCAATCCGACCTCGGCACTCAAAAAGTGAGCAACTCAGCGCCCTAAGATCTCCTTTACAAGTGAGTATTGACACTGTTTATTTATTTGTTCGGTTGTAGGTTCGTTTGTTTATTTTCTATAACAGAAGCTGCAACTTACTCATAAGGACTTGCGGACAGTCAGCTAACAACTTGGTCTTTCCATTATGTTACAATTAGGAGGAGCATTATTTTAGTTCAGGCTTATGAATATTTTGGTCTGAAGAAATGTTGTCTTCAACTTTTGAGCCATATGCTTTGGAAAGACAGCAAAGCTATATACTAACATTCTGAGACTTGGTATGACCATTGAAAGATTCATTTGGCCCCCTTGATGCCATTGTTCAGATGAGCAAAATTAAACTTGGGGAATTTTCTTTCTCAGAAGAGTTGATCAACGATACCAACTTGAGAGGACGGTGAAACCGCTGTCCGAGAATGCAGAATAACAAGTTGGATTTGTCGCTCCACCAACAAGTCTTTTTTGGGATCCAGATTCTTTGATTGTGCGATTCTTTCAGATGGCGCGGATGGTGATTTTCAAGAAGGCTAAGTGGAGAGCAACATCATTCAAGCTGAGATCCTATGTCATTCATTTGGATTCATATACACTTGAAAGATATGCAACCATTCATCCTCGTTTAAAAAAGATTTAATCGTAGTTCCTTTTGAGTTTATCCCAAAAAGATTTAATTGTTTTCTTTTAAGGAGAATTTTATTGGCACTGTTTTTTTTGGGAGAATTTTGGTATTTTTTTGTTTAATAGATTTCCCATCTCATTCCCTAAAATGGGGAAGAAGAAAAATCTGTAACATTTTCCAAATTTTTGGAGAGCTTCCTCATTCTCATTTTTTTCGTTCTTTAATTATACATGATTTAGTTGTCGAATTTTTTTAGTGCTCAATCTATGATTTAACCCGTACACATTAATTTATACTACTATCTTAAACATTTTAGGAATTAAACTATTTTTGTGATAGATCTTAAGAGTTAAACTTCAAAACAAAATTTTTGTATAAATTCTTCTATAAACATACATAAATTAATTTAAATTAAATTATAATCAGAAACCTAGGTATTTACATAAATTAACTCAAATTAACTTATTTCAAAATTTCAAATTAAAAATCATTTAATATTTATCAGTTAAAGATGTAGAACATTTTTACTCCTATTATTACATTATAATAAATGCGGGATTCTTCAGAATAGGAAAGCGGTTGGAGTTTCATCATAACTAATTTGAAGAATATAACTTTTACTTCCTCATTTTGAAGAATTTTTTGAGAAAATTGTTGAAGATGATCTGGGATGCAAGGAGGCAATTTCTTTAATTGAAAAGCAAACACAGGCTTGCTTGGGAGGCAATTTAAATTTAAGTTTAATACTCTCTCAGTCTCTTAAAAGTTGATATATTTATTTTAATGTTTTCAAGGTATTTAGTTTATGATTTATTTTCATGAATGTTGACATATAAAGTTGAATAATTCGCATGTTTATCATAATTGGATAAAATACAAAAAAAAACTCTTCTGAGAATTGGTGAAATCTTCAATTTATCCCATCTATTTTCAAAAACCATCAATTTCCCCCCTAACTTTTAGTGAAATCTTTGATTAACTCCTTGACCATTTGTGTTGTTAATGGACCATTAAGAATTTTAAAATTAACTACTTTTAGTGTGACTAATATTTTTAACCTCATTTCAACCCCACCACTCTGCTTAGTCGTCCTTGTCCACCACCACAACATGAACAAGCTCAAGCCATGAAACACAGACAAACCCATGTTGTTGCGACACAGGTGAGCCCGAGCTACACAAATGTTTTAGAGTATAGTTAGTTTAATTACTACTCCCTCCGTCCCATTATTTTTGAAACGTTTTGACTGGGCACGCTGTTTTAGGTGGAGGTGATTTTGAGTTGACTTGGTAGATAGAAGAGAGTGATGAGAGATAATTGAGTAAATTCATGTACAAAAGTTTACTAAAAAAGGAAAGTGTTTCAATAATTTTGGGACAACCCAATAAGGAGAGTGTTTCAATAATTTTAGGACAGATGGAGTATTAAAATATTTTTTTGTTTATAATTTTTTTTTCATTATTTATCTCAGAAAATTTGAATCAAACACTACACTACTGAACAGTTCTTTAATGCATCAACTTTTCACGACAGGACAGAACAAAGGGGGTAGTGTTCACTCTACTCTTGAAGTTGCATCGCTCCTCTTGACAGGGAAGTTGTCCTCTGGCTGCTTCTTCCCCAATAAGTTTGCAGCTTCCAAGTCCAACCACCGTGGATGAACCAGAAACTTCTTCTCCTTCACAGCCCAACGCGACTTCTCTGTTCCAGCATCGGTTGACACCACATGAGTCACCAACTCATCAACCTCTGTGGTGCATCTTGCTCCGCCATCTTCCATAAATGGTGGTTTCTAGCAGGAAAACTTGTAGGGAACACACGGCTGAACACTATTTTACAGCCCTCGAGCACTTCCGCCCGCACCCTTTTCAACACCTGCACACATCAAAGTTTTAATCCAATCACAAAAACAATAATAATGCTGCTGATTGATGACTAAGATCATTTGATCAATATGGTAGTACATCATAGTAGGAGTTTGATAGGCTATTTCAAGGCCATGGATAATATATTTACCTCTCTGACATCCCTATTTACAAGATCTTCATCACTTTCCTGAACAACAATTTGAAGAGAAAAGAAATCCAATTAATTACTTATATTTCTAACTAATTATTTTTGCTAGTTCTCTTAAACAGAAAACTAGATCTACAAGTGGTAAAATCTACAAATATCTCTTCATTAATAACAAAAATTACTGCACCTGAAACATCTTCATGAAAGTAGATGACAAACACCGAGATGAATAAGGCAATTCTCATCAAAACAAAACTACAATCATTAGGGGGTTCAAAGTTAACAAATTGGAGGTGAAATATCACCATTTCTCACATCCGAAAATCATGGTGAGATTTTGAGTTTTTCGGACCTTTCATGAATCACGTCCAAGTGAATTTCGAAAATTCACTGTGAATTTCGAAAAGCGTCCCCTGGTACCTGCCCACTTCGAAGCCCCGCTCGTCTCCGCCCTGGGTGTTGCTTGCCGGTGGTCAGCGCTGAAACGGAGAGAGAAGGAGGAAGCACCTTGGGGGGGGGCTGAGGCGTCCGCCGTCGCCGTCTTCTCCCTGGGTGCTGCTTGCCGGCGGCTAGCGCCAAACAGAGAGAAGGAGGAAGCACCTTAGGGGGGCTGAGGCGACCGCCGTCTTCGCCGACGGTCTTTGCTTGCCGGCTAGCGCCAAACAAGGAGGAAGCACCTTGGGGGCTGAGGCGTCCGCCGTCGCCGTCTTCTCCCTGGGTGCTGCTTGCCGGCGGCTAGCGCTGAAACAGAGAGAAGGAGGAAGCACCTTGGGGGGGCGGAGGCGACCGCCGTCTTCTCGCCGACAGTCTTGCTTGCCGGCTAGCGCCGAAACAAGGAGGAAGCACCTTGGGGGCCGAGGCGACCGCCGTCTTCGCCGGTCTTCTTTGAAGAGAAGCAGGAGATGGGGGTGAGGTGAGGACGTGAAATTTGGTTTAGGTTTGAGGGGGTTAGTGGTGAGGTTTGTTTAATTCACTGTGAAATTTCGCCAGATTCACCGAAAAAATTTTCCCCCACCACTCAGCTTTGTACCCCTATTGAAGTATCTACAGAATTTCTCACAAGTACATAGTTTATATGACTATCATAGCTATGTTAAGGGGGCAATGGAAAGAGAAAAATAAAAACTTAGTATTATCTTAGCATGAAGCCATATTTCAGTCTTTGAAAGTTCTGTTGACAAAACATTTATGCTGGAACATAAGCAATGGTTTAATGTACCATTATCGATGCAAATTCAGAAATTGGAAAGATTTCGGAATCAACTCTTTTTTAAAGACTAGAAGGTCACAATAAAAGTGGGTTTTTCTGGTCACCGCAGTAAAATACAAAAACAAATTCCGGAGCTAAACTGTCAGAGTGCACTCTAGCCAGAATTATGCATCAACTAAATCTGTAGAAAACATGGGCTTAAATGGGTAGCGGCATAAAGCAGACACAGAACAAAAAATGAGTCCGTTGTCGACCCCCGATAAACATATCCGATATAGCATAAGTCCAAAAAATCTCAACAGAGAGTGGGTCCGTCATCGACCCCCGATAAGCATAAAGTCCAGAAATAATAAAAACCTGCATACCGCTATGTACCATGTGACTAGCCCCGGGAGTCACTGGACCCCACCCTTGACCAGAGTATTAGCCCTTAACTAGCCTAATACACATGAGTTAAACTGCATTGTGTATTAAGAAAGCTAAATCTCTTACCTTGACAGAATCGGATATCTACCGTGCCCCCCGATGCACACGAGCAGTATCCCAGAAACGCAGATTTAATCTGCCAGAATCATAAACACAGAATAACTCTAGTTAATTAACTAAAGTTTCTTATTTTGGGAATTTATCAAAATTACCAATTAAGTCCTCCAATTTTTCAGAAATTTGAAATCTTGCCCAAAACTTCACAAAGTTGCAAAAAGGGACAACTTTATACTTAAAGTGTCCAAAATTTATTCCATAACTTAAAGTGGCTATCGATTCTTTAAATTTTCCATAATTACATCTTTAGTCCTTAAACTTTTTAAGAACTTTCAGATTAGCCCTTAAATTTTGCAAAGTTACAAAATACTCAACTTTGTCAACTTTTCCACACAAGTATCTTTTCCAACCAAACTTTCAGCCAAGTCCTTAATTTCGGCCAAACTTCCATTTTGACCCTAAACTTTCTAAACTTACACTTTAGCCACTTAAACCATACTTTTTCCACCAAAACATCAATTAAACACTTTCTCCAACGCTTTAACTTCACAAAATCATCATAAATCATCATCAACAATTCGGTTTCTTACCAAAACTTACCAAATAATTTCCAACTATTTCCAACAACTTCAAAACATGTTGAACATACTTATAACATGCTTTCTACTAACTTTTTTCAACAAAAATCCACCCAAAAAATCATTCAACATTTCGGCCCTAACCCAAAAAATACCAACAACATGTTTTTTCATGATTTCTCAAGAACAAAGTATGTTCATCATACTTCCAACAACAATATACTTGAAAATCAAAAACATCCATGAACAAAATCCATAAAAATTACTAAGGAGGATCGTCACCTTGATAATACTTGTAGCTTAGCTTAGGATGAGCTGTTGTTGAGACAAATCCACCACCAAAAGTCCTTGAAAAAATCGGCCAAAGAAGAACAAAGGAAGTGGATGAGTTTTCTTTATGTTTTAATTCCAAGAACATGAAGATTCAACCAAAATAACTCAACCATACCTTGAATGTTACTGATTTAGGAAGCCTAGGAAGTGGTAGGACTAAGCTTTGTTGAAGATCCAAGCTTAAAACTTCAAGAAATGGTTGTTGGAACCAAAGGTGATGCTGGACCCGTCGGATTGCACCAAAGTTTTGGAGACCTTCCCTTCACTTTTGGCTCTTTCTTCCTTCAGCAAAGTTGTAGTCAAGACCTTGATGAATATTTTCTCTGAAGACTACTAGGGAAGAAAGGCTGTGGAAGAGAGACAAAAAGTTCTGGCAGCAAAGGGAGAGAGGTTCTTCTATCTCTTGCTCAATAATGGAGATGAAAGATGAATGAGAGATAAGGAAGAGAGTGAATAGTCAGAAAATAAGTGGTGAAGTCTGAAATAATGGAAGGGGATGGGTAAAAGAGAAAACATGGGCTTAAATGAAGAAGACTTGACTTATGAAGAAATGAAATGAAACTAATAACCAAAATAAATATCTCAACTTATAAATGGAAATAGGTAAAATTGGCCAAAAAAAAAAGAATCTTCTCCCACTCAACAAATGGGCCGTCCCGATGGGCTTAATCCAACATGTGATTTTTTCCAATTTTTTCCTTCATCGGTGACCATTTTGCCATCCGAAACCGAATTTTGGCAAAACGTCCCGGAACTCCGTAAATGTTATCCAACATATAAAACACTTGTAATTAACTCCAAATTAACTCCCAAACACTGAATTCCATTAATTAATCACAAGCCGTTTGTGATCGATAATTACAGAATTTAAACCTACGGCCGAAATTCACAGAAAAATTACGTGGGTGTAACATTCTCACTGTCCCAATCCCTGCTACTTGCTCGAATGGGGAGATCACCATCTGTTGGTGGTATTGCTTGTACCTCTATTCCACCTTCAATGAATCATCAATGTCCAAGAAAAACAAAGTCAATGACTAGTTCGAAAAAGGATCAAGTCTCTAATTCTCTTACTAATTATTTCAGAAAAATAATAAAAGTGCATGCTTTTGATAAAGTTGGGTGATTAAATTGAATTTGAACCAATTAATCCTATCATCACTCATCAGTGCATGATAGTAATGCTTTATCAGATCCAATATATATGTTGTTGATTAAGACCCAATTTAAAATGCCCAAGAACACAAAATCGGTCTCTTGCAGACTTTAACAACCATAAATCAAATTAAACTTCATCTGGACACATCAAATTTTAACACGTTAACATCATCCTCCAGCACATATTTTTGTGTGTTCCCTCTCTCCCTCTGTTTATATATGTGCATACAAATTAATAATACTCTTTGTACCTCATCAAGCTTGCTGATAAACTTTGTTTTCTTCATCTGAATTTCCAGGTTCATGTTCTGCAGAAACCACACCAATGTTTCAGACTTGTACTTTGGTTGGATTAGAAAAACGCTTAGAAGAGTGAAGAGGGAAAAAAAAGAAGATGAACAGTGAAGAAAGATGAAAGAAAACGAAACAAAGTCAATGTACGATAAATTACCTTTTGCCAATATGTGAAAAAGGAATAAAACAGAAGGATGCTTCCGGTCGAATTTGTGTGAAGCATGAAGGTCTAGGGTTAGTCGACCTTCAGATCTCCGGCTCGACTCGTCACCACTCCCATCTTTTCAACCTCTTCTTGCGATTTCAACAACGAAAGTCATCACAGAATGCCGGTGAGTAGAAAGGGAGAAGAAATTGGAATGATGTTTGACAGTGACTCACCGCAAGTGTATGGTGGTCGCAAGTAATAAAACCGGGAGTACCGGGTCGAGCCACAGGGACTTGGATTTTTGTGTGTGAATTACAATTTACAACTAAACTACACTAAGGAATGGATTGATTTGTGAGTGTGAAGCTAATCATGCAAGAGCAAGAATTGAAGTGACTAAACAACTAATCAAAGATTACAATAATTAAATTGTGCCATTGAACTAAATTATCTCCTAGGAATTTGCGCTCCACTTGGATCATGGCTACATGGATTATAATTTGGCTCATAAACATTCATGGATATTGTTCGGACTTATGTAGTAAAATATATTGGGTCTAAACCTCTCGCTCAAGAGTATTTAGAGATAAGTTAGCCACAACGTCTTGTATCCTAACTTATTGTGAATTAATCAATTTTCCTCCTAGGTTAATTATGGACTCTCCTCCTATAATTAACCTAACATGCCTTTCTCTACAATCTAACATAATTAGCTTATGTCTAAGTCTAATCATGCCAAGATTAATCCTCTATCAAGGTATTTGATCAATAAATTCAGAGAAACACAAACATAAATTATCAAACAATATCTATTCATCAAAAATATCACATACCCATAATCCGAGTTTCACTAATTCCTAAGAGATAATAGGAAATTAGCTACCTGATATATATGGGTCAGCCCATACGGCTGTATTGCCAAATGCAAACGTCACACGGGCCACGCCCACCACAGCCAGCCTCGTATTTATGGAGAGCCCCTCCTACCAATAAGGGCGCCCCGTATAAATCCGTTAGCCGTAAAACTATAAATAAAGAGAAATATGAGTGACCCACATCCATGGTGGGATTTAAGCTTAACTTGACCAAATACTTAAAAGATGGAGAAAATGAGAAAACTAACAAATTCTAGGTTTATAAATGGATTTTATTAAGAAAATGGAAGAAAACTCTAGACTTAATCACAAAATGATGGAGAAATCAAGCCTTGAATGGTGCTCTCCCTCCAACTTTTCTTCTTGTGCGTGTTGTGTTCTTGAGAAACCCTTGGCTGCTCCAAATGTCCGCCTCTCACTTCTGAAATGAAGCTCTCCTTTTATGTGGGGCTTCTTTTCAACTAATGGCCAAGATTGATTCATTAAAAGATCAATGGTCTGGATTAATTCTCGACGCCAGTTGATCATCGGGTGATCACCAGGTGATCAACAACTCCAGAATCCCGAAACTCCACACTCCTGATTCTAGATGACCACTAGGCGATCAACTCGCTTCAGCAACCACCAGACTTGTTGATCGCCAGGCGATCGACTGATTCCACTGCTACTAGACTTGTTGATCGCGGGGCGATCGACTGATTCAGCTCCAGGATCGCTTGAGATTCCTGGATTCTAGTCAATCAACAGGTGATCAACTCACTTCAACTTGATGATCACCAGTCGATCAACTCACTTCAACTTGATGATCACCAGACAATCGACTGAGTTACCTTGAACTCCCTGGATTCTAGATGACCACCCGGTGATCATATGAATAAGAGATTTGCCCTTTTTGATCCTCTAACATCTCATTTTGATACATTATGCCCCAAAATGACCTGAATTGCCAAAATGTCTAATTTCGTGAATAAAACCATTCATTATTCAATCAAACCAATTAAATATTTTCACTCTATTTCAAGTGTAAAATGCCCTCATCAATGCTATCAGAGGAAGTTGAAGCACAACCGAATAGAACAGAGAAAGAAGAGGGTAGAGAGAAGAGCAGAGAGAATTGAAAGAAATCACTGCTTTTAACCTGTATGTTTTTTTGCGGTCTCTTGGCAATGGAGCACGAAGCAGCGAGCGGTGCTGGGGCTGAACAAACCAGAATGAAGAAATCGAAGCGAGGCAAGAAAACTGGAGAGGAGAGGCGAGAAAAAAATGATGTAATTAATTATAATTAATTATAGTAAATGTACTTTCCATCAACAAATAGAGGAAAAAATGTAAGAAAAAATAGATGAGCAAGGCGAAAAACAGGAAAAAGGAAAATCAATTGTGAGTTTTGTGAAGAGAAACAAAAGATATAAAAGTGAAAAAAGAAAAGAAGAAAAGAAACGGAAAAAGGAACATACGAATAAAAGGAAATCTAAGATTATGAGATTAATGCGTCGATTATGGGAAGTGGAAATGCCAATTAATAGTCCTAAATCTGTATTAATTACTGATTAAAATTTACCGTAAGTGTTCTATTAAAAAAACTGATGTGGTCCTATGTGACGTTGACTTGTCTCTCTAAAATTGCAGCGTTTGAATTTTTTTTTTTTGCATTTTGGGGGGAGGCTCCTTTAATAAGTATTAATAGTAGATTCAACAATTAATTTGAAAGAATATTTGTTGATTTGGTTAAAACCATACAAAAACTATGAACATGTTTCTTGTATATCGTCGTTTTAATATATCCCAACGTAATAGTGATCTGGAAACGGTGTTTTATTGTTTTGCAAATGCTGCTCTTCCGACCAAAGACGCTTTTACTTTGCGTTGAATTCATAGAAAAGCGTTTGAGGTGCCTAGAAAAACGTTTCAGATTTAAAATATCGTTGGGAGAGCTTTCGTTTCCATCAGTCTGTCGAACCAACCATTGCATAGTGAGCGAGCAAATCATGGCGGCTTTGTTACTGTAATTCACGCTATCACCGTCGTCGACAAAATCAAGCGGTTCCCATCATGCCGCCCTTTCAAGTACGTACTAGACCTACGCACCTCGCCGCCCTTTTAAAAAGAAAAGAGAGAATACCAATAAAATAAAATGGGGAATTTTACATTTGAAAATAGTTTTTGCCCTCTAATAACCTCAAAGAAAATGAAGATTCTATGACTATGGTGATTCAATTGATAGAACTTATATTTTTTAATGGCTTTTCTCTATCTTCCCATTTTTTTCCATTAACAGATTAAACTTGAGATTACTCTAAAAATCTCACTACTTTCTTTTATTTTTCACACGAGACACTTTATTTTATACCCCTACATGTGAATCAGTGTGATACATGATTAATCCATTCACATTTATTTCTTCCTTTTTTTTCCTATTAGTGTATTCTATTTTTGAAAAGATTTTTGTTTTTCATCTGATTGAAATTCTCCTGATACCAATTTTGCTTGAAATGTAGATTCACCAGCGGAACTGGTCTGGTACAAGCTAGTGGTAGTTGCAGGTTTAGAATTCATCAGGAAACAGCTCGTCTTTGAGTGAAGGAGCAATCCACTGTATCTGAATGTAGGTGATCTCCCAAAGATCTTCCCCTTCCTTCTGCACCAGAATTCCAGTCTCTTGCATAGTTGTGATCAGTCTTCGTAGCAAGTCAGGCACAACTTCTTGTAGATTTGTGGCACCATATTGTCCCAAGTCGGCTTTCATGCATGTGTCCATTCTTCTCAGAACTCCGAGCCAGAAAGTCCGAAAGCCGGGATTTTCTACAATCACCTTCAGGAACTGCAAGAAAACATCCGTCAGCAGCTCCATTGCGATGTTCAAAGTCATTTCCATGCTTCTCATCTCCTTTTCTGCGTGGTCGCGTCTCGAGTACTCCAGCATCTTCTCATGTAAATCATCAACCATTGCAAATATCACCAGGTTGATGCAATTCATGCAGTTGGTTGATGAGAAATCCAAGGCCTCAGCTAACTCAAAGGACTTTCTTAGACATATAACAGCATGGTTCCTCACCTCCTCGCGCCGTGCCAGGCTCGTTTTTTTGAATGCGTCCCCGAGTTTGACGAACAAATTCATGATATAGCTTGGATTCTTGAAGCTTTCTTCCATTGAGTGGGGCATTGGGGGCATGCCTGAACTGCTGGACATGCTGGACATGCTGTACATAGCTTGCTCAGCAAGGGCAACTTTGTACCACTGGGTTAGCGAGCTTGTAGCGTCTGCCATTAAGTCCAGCAAGGTCAGGTTCTTCTCTAGAGGACTATTCTTGAGGGCGATGAAGCCGAATGCAGAATCAATGCAGTATGCAAAGTTGATGCGGGAGAGATGTGTTGCTTCTGTCATCAAGATGATCAAAGTGTCAACTGCTTGGTCATAGGTTTCCTGATGCCTTCCTGTGACCGACAGCAGATGAAGAACAGACCTCCAACCCATTTGAGTCTGCAGATTACCTGCGTATTTGCGGAGAATCTTGCTCACTGACTGCATTATGAACTCGCTGCAGGTATCCAGAACTTCTTTGTCAAGCTTCCACATCAGCATTATGGACTTGAAAATGAAGTCCTCTCTGGCCTTATCAGATTGGACTGAAGATAAAAGCTTCAGTGAGACCTTGAGAAGGCTTATAATTCCCTTTTCAACAAACGGGACGGGGGAAAAGAGAGGAAGCTGAACAACTCCTATCAAATAATCACTGAAAGCAGGCCAGAATTCCATAAACCTGTGAACATTGGCCGCAGAAATAATGGTGACCAGATCCCAACAGAATCCAACAGTTTCTTCCTCTTCTATTGGGGTGCTGAATTTCTGCCCCTTTCCTGCGGCTGCAAATATGATTGAACGTCCAAGACTCAGCAAAGCTTCAATTGGCAGATTGGATGTGTTGCTGAAGATGCTCCCAATCTGGCATTGCTTAATAACCTTTAGGTTCTGTTCGAATTCACTCATGCCAAGAGATACAGACTCCTCCATGTTGTCCACTGACAGGAAATTAGAGAATCGGCTAACTATACTGGAAGTTGCTTCGGTGGTGAATTGAGAATCATGACCTGGAATGCTTGCTCCTGATTCAGATCTTGACTCAGTTTCTGATATTGCGGAAATAGCCTCTTCCGTGATAGATTGAGGAAGAAGCTTAAGCTTTTTGAGCTTTAATAAACAGTCTATGATGTTCCTCCAACCCCCGCGGATGGAATTTCCAAAGCTATTCGCTATCGTAAAGACTGCTAGAGTTGCCATTCTTGGCTTCAGATCATTGCTGAAGGCGAACAAGGTTTCTTCTGCAGAAGCGTAAGGATTTAGGAGGGTAGTAAACTTGCAAAATGAGGCAACAAGCCCATCTAGAATATCTTCAAGCCCGTACTGAGCTACCCTAGCAACCGATATGATGCCTTCAATGCATTCATGAAGAAGTGCATCTTCCTCAACATGCTCAAAGAATGCAGAAAGTGCTGCGGTTACGGGACCTGCAATGCAGGCAAACATATCTCTACCGAGGCGCGGATCAAAATCACAGTGGAGAAATGGCTGCACTGTCCTAGCATGGTTGATTAACTCCATCCATCGGCTTTGATTCATTTCCACTGTGAGCCCATTCTGGCCGAAAATGGTGATTGCATTGGCCGAAATGGAGTGGAATAGATCTGAAAGGTATTCTCTAGGGAGATCTTGGCCTCCATTGATTGCTCTATTGTTCCTAATGAACTCTTCTTCTGTCATCTTCTTCTTGACTTGAACATTATGCTGATCCGTATTCAGCATAATCACAGAGTAGCAGAGAACAAACACTGCATCTTTGCTCACAAATATCTGTGAGGATTGTTGGTCATAGAACCTCTCCGAGAACGCTTCAAGAATCCTCTGGATCTTCTGTGACTCTCCTGGCAACCGAAATGTTTCAAGAAAAGTGCGAAGAGCAGAATCAAGTGTCATCCCTGAAAACTCGAATGTGCCAGTAAAATCTTTAAGAACTTGAAGGTGGAAATCATCAGGATCACCGAGATAGTCTCCAAGCATGTTCTTGTCCAATCCAGGAGTGTATCTGAAGAAGTAAGCAAATACTTTCGGGTCCCGAGGATCACCTACCAACTGACAAATTTTTAGGTAGTCCAGTCCTTTCTTCTCATCACGATTAAAATGATCAGCAGCAATCATAAGTTTCTTCTTCTGTGCTTTCCTCAATCTTATATGTTCCACCCATGTGTCCACATCTTCCTTCGGGATCTCTTCATAAAATGGCTTGTAATCTGTGACGTAAACCGGCTGTGGTGGTTCAAAAGGACCGGAGCCTTCCCTAAAGCATCCATCAGAAATGTTGTGAACAATGATCACCAACCCTTCAAAGGCTTGAAGTTGCAGAGATGTCAAAGGGCCACCAGACCCAGGGGATGAGTGCCGGCAAAGCAACCTCCCGGCCTCTTCAAACACATTCCGGCGTATCGGATCGCAGTCGTAATTCACATACGCCTCAAGTATACACGTCGGTTGCCTGATGAAATTTATGATTCCTTCAAGAGCCACCTCCTGCAGTTGAACAGTGCTCCCTGAAGTTGCCGTCTTTATCAAGACATATGAGAAGAATGCCTCCAGCTGCAGACGGATATACCTAATTGAAAAACCAAACCAAACCAATGCAAAAGATGAGAAGGGTTTCACATTCACTCATGGAATTCCAGAGGATGAGCTTGTCAATTAACACCGCAAACCTGCGAAGAAAGTTGTAGAGGTTCAAGACGGTACTGCAGATCATGGAGAGCAGAAGAGGGCTGGAACAAGTCCCGTAATGGATCAAATGATGGAAAAGATCATCTTTTATCATCCTCAACAGCCTCGGATGCCTGCCGATGCCATCCCCACATAACTCAATTGCAGAATTGATGAGAACCAGGCCGAAGATTTGAACATCTTCATCACTGGTATGATAGGTGGAGCCTTCAGTCTCAACAATCTGCATCACATTTAGCAGGGAACACAAGAACTGGAATATGTCGACGGCGCAACCGAGTCCATACCCTCCGATGGACTCTCCGTCATGCTCCAGATCGTCTGCTTCATTACCATCCAAATCTGATAATCTGGAATATATAATCTGGACGAGCTCGTGCATGGTGTGCCTCGCGTTCCGCTGGAGCAAATCGCTTCTGTTGGCCGATTGCTGAACCACTTGGAAGCAGGTGTTGACGGTGGTGCAAACGGCTTGGTCCGTGAGCAGAACGGAAGCGCTGTGTTTCATGATCCCGGTTAGGACCTGAAGAATCTTCATCATGGCGGCGTCTTCCACCGCGGGATCGGATTTCTCAAGGCGGCAGCTGGTTAATCCCCAGACAATGGAGTTCATGGCGTCTCTTGCGCCAGGTGTCTTTTCATCGAATACTTGGAGCTCAAGGATCTTCAAAACGGAGGAGAGAGCGCCGGTGGTGGCGGCCACAGGGACGTCATCGCACTGGATCACGTCGAGGAAGGGAGAGATGTAGATGGAGGGATCGATTTGGCGCCATTCTTGGTGGGGATTGAAGATGAGGCCGCGGAGAGATTTGAGGGATTGCAAGATGGCCGAATCGTAGAGCTCTTCCTGATTGCCGCCGTAATTGGGGTCCGGCGGACGGCGCATGACAGCAAGGACGGCGCCAACCTCCGTGTTCAACATGCAGGAGACGGTTAACTCCTTCCGTTTGGATTTCGACCCGGATTTCCGCTTGTCGCTGCATGACGGACAGGCTTCATCGACCATTTCTCCGGTGGATTTTCAGGTGGCGGCAGCGTAATGGCGGTTTCCGCTATTTTCAAAAATGCGGAGTGATTTTGGCGCTAGGGACGTATATGAGATTATGGAGGACTGAGTGGGGACTAGTTGACAAGTGGGGGGCATTTTGGGATTTAAGCCAGTGTTTGGATCCGGAGCAAAGACAGGGAAGTCTCCGACTTATCTGGTCAACGAGAGGGAATGGTTTAATTTAGGAAATTGCTCAAGGAATATTAATGCGAACGAGTCTTAAACATTTCAACAAGATTTACATAAGGCAATAACTAGAAGAACATCATTTATGATCCTATTAAAAAAAAAGAAAAAAAAAACATCATTTATGTTTGTATGAACCTTTCAGCTCATGCCATAAACAGAAAAATGTATCATAAACATCTTCCTCGTGGACATCATCACTGCCAATACTCGCCATGCCTATCAGGGTTCTCAGCCATTCTTCATGAAGGGTTGAGAACTCCGATCTTCGTTCACTCGACCTGAAGCTTTCTCCGACTTGTCGTTTCATGGCTCCGGCAGCCTGCATGGCAGCTCTCACTACCTGTTCTGGAATTCCGGCCATGGCTGCCACTTGCAAACCATAGCTCTCAGGGCAGGCTCCATCCGCAAGTCGGTACAGGAACACCAGCTCCTCGTCTTTGTCACAAGGGCTTCCAGATTTCGACTTGAAAGCGCAGGCCATATGCTGTAGCTTCACGCGTGGGTGGGAAGCAAACTCCTTTGTGAGCGGATGGTAGTGCGTTGCGAACAGCAACCTGCAGTTAACCTTCTCAACAAGATGACGGAACACCTGAACAACAAATAGTTTTAAGGTTGTTTAGCGTAGATCCATAAATGGAAAGATCTTATATATGATGATGAAACAGGAGGTAGAGTGTGAAGTCTCACAGCGAATGCAATGGCATATCCATCAAAAGTACTAGTTCCACGACCAAGCTCATCGAGAAGAACAAGAGAATCTCGAGTGGCATTTTGAAGAACTGCAGCAGTTTCTGTGCATTCAACAAGGAAGGTGCCTGCAGAATGTTAATCACTGATCAATATATCAATAGCTACACCTCCACTTTCTGACATCGCAAGCTTATAACCATTACTCACTATAACAATTCAAGCTGTCATCATCTTGCAAAAAAGAGTGTGGACCTCATATGCTCTCGCTCTCATTTACACTTATCTAAATGAGAATGTAACATGCAAATGGAAGTCATTGAGGTATCTATGCGGAGCTTACTCTCGCCTGTCATGATTCGATCTGTAGCACCAAGCCTAGTAAAGATTCTATCCGCAACTGAGAGAACACAGCTTTTAGACGGTACATAGCAGCCAACCTGCAGGTCACAGTCAATGTGCATGAAGATAACAAACGACATTTTTCATAGACGTTCATAAACCAAAAGGTACCTTATCTGGTCAATCAATGATTGGCACCCAAGCATGAAGATAAACATAAACACATACCTGGGACAATATAACTGCTAGACAGATGGATCGAAGAAGAGTTGACTTTCCACCCATATTAGGTCCAGTCAGCAGCAAAGAGCAGGGCTGGCAGTCATCTGTATCTTCACCGAGGAAGGTGTCATTCGGCACAGGTAACTCTCCATTTAATCCAAGAGCAAATGGATGCCAAAGCCTTTCGGTTTTAAGTATTGGTCCTCTTTTGTTAGAGTTCACATTCAAACTTGTCAATGGAGGCAAGATTACAGGTCTTGTCATGGGCCCACTAGAAGAACTTGCTGTAACTGCAAAAGCTCTGAGTACATCAATGCAATTGAGGCCATGAATCACTTCTGACAACTGAGCACCTTTCTCAATAAGTAATTCTATTAGTATCAATAGTATTTCAGCATCAGCATCTGTCGGGTCGTGATTCTGCAAGAAGAATTGATAGTATTGATATGTTTCACATTTGAACTAATTAATTCTACTAACAGGCCCAATAGAAAATGACATGCTGTCTACCAGCTAGTGCTATCTAGAGTGACCAGCTCTGGAGTATTTTTTTTCCATAAAATAACTCTTTAGGATAAACATTGTAAATCAGCATAGAATTAAATAAGCGAAGATAACTGCAAGAACTTCGATTCAGTAGAGAAAAGAACCTGATAATTGGGAAAGTCACTCTCTATAGCTGCTTCAAACTGAGAAAGGAATTCACTGAGGCCATCTTTACCACCTATCACTGGCAGATTAAAAAGTTTCAACAGCAATGGCATGACATCTCCTTCCTTCTGCAATAGTTGCAACAAGTCTATCCCAAGCCTAAGACCTTTTACAAGAGTCCCAAAAGCTTTCACCTGTATCACAGACAAATGCACTTCATATACCTGTTTTGTTTTACAGTTACCAAAAAGCACTTAGTTACAAATGTGAAAAATAAACCTTACTACAGCAACACATCTTCCTTTGAACTTTTTGGCAAATCAATAAAGGCTCCCTAATCCACAATACTAATTTCAAACCTTGACAGAATCAAGGTAGCCCTCTCTGATAATAATATTGAAACTCTTGTCATCTTTGTCCTTACTTCACTTCTTGGTGAAAATCTAGTTATATATGTTCCTACATTCTAGTCTAATCTTCTACATTGGCACCAAACAACTGTGCAGCTGGAGTATAGGCATGAGGTGTAATCAGCAAACGTATATAAGTTGGCTGTTCTGTCTGAGACATTTAGTTAATACTGAAGAAAATTAGTAGATATTTGTCGTTAAATACTTCCTGGACATATGGATTCAAGTGAAGTAAATAAAAGTTTCGGAATAGCCAGAAACCGTATTGGAGCAGCAAAAAGAGAAATTATAGAAAAGTCATCTGTTGCTGGAGAGTATTAGGCAGGAGGGGCAAGATGACAATTGAGAAAACAACGCCAGAAACACTAAAGCTGTTAAGAATTTTTGAAGAGTAAAACCGATATGTTCTTACTACCCTGCAAAAATAATCAAACAAAATGACCATAGAAAAGGCTTACTCGTTGTTTCAGCAGTTTTTTCCCAATCACAGGAAGTAACAATGTAGTTGATGACTGAGCACTAGCCTTAACGCGACCAAGCAACCTTTCTAAATCAGGAAGTCTGCGAAGATACTGAGAAATAATTGACGTGACCTCTGAATTGTCCATTAGATTTTCAACTACATCAAGCCTGCAGTTAATGCTGCTAACATCTTTTAGTGGATGACAAAGCCAGTTCCGCAAAAGCCGCCTCCCAGAAGAGGTCATGCAGTTGTCAAGGTATTTGAATAATGTACCTAAACACAATGAAAAACAAGGTTTAATTTCAGAATCAAAGCAAGGATAAAAACACAGCTCCAATTCGTTCATCGAAGGCTGAGGAGACACCATTACTTGCCTTCATGACCACCATCGGCATTATTGTTGAATATCTCAAGATTTAATAACGTCTGACCATCCATTCTCAGACAGCCTTTATAAACTTGGTAAGGAAAAAAATCTCCATTTCGTAAAACATCATCCAACTGCTCAATAATGGAATAAGTTATCATGAGAACAAGGAAACATTCTTTCATTTACTAAGGATGTTAAAGAAGCAAAATAAGGCTGGAAACATACCATTAGCCTGGACAAATGACTTATTAATCCACCAAGAGCACCTAATACAATATTTTTGTCTGCTGTTTCATCAAGAGTATTAGCCCAGGAATTAGAAGACCGCTTAAAGTAGCCTTCTGACACTATTAAGTTTCTGACATCAGTAGCATCTGAAAAATCAGTAGTGGCAAGTGTTGGAGTTAACTGCACAGCTGTTGATCCTGAAATAAATAAATAAATAAGTAAAAAGCATGTCATATAGCCTAGCATGACAGAAAATATTTCTCCATAAATATTTAACCATGGAAATTTGGGCTCAAAAAGCACAAATCCATGCACAACAAATACATCTGAAAGTGCCACAACACATGATTCCGGTGAAATTCGAAAACACAAAAGACATGATATGTTTGGAAAACAAGCTCTACTGAATAGTAAAATGCACACCTGTTACCGAGTACTTTCTGAGTGCTTTTTGGGCTTCCTTGGAAAGCCCTGAAATGATTCAAATGTTTCGTATAAAAGGTATAATTTTCATTGAAACTCTGAACAAGATTAGGGAAACAAACATGCATGCATAAAATAAACATTGGAAGAGAGATTTCACCTTGGTTTTCATAAACGACTTCCTTGGGAGATACCTAAAATTTAAAAACATCATGGAATCAGAATTCATTCAGAGTGCACATTACCTTAAAAAGAAGATAGAAGAACATACTTGCATCAACAGAGCTCCTAGAGAAGCACAAGAAGCATCATCATTTATAGAACCAATCCAAAACCTTAAGGCAGCACAATCGACAAAGGCAAAGCCATAAACAGTTGAGCCATTATCAGCCCCAATATTCCCCTGATACAGAGAGTGCAGCACAATGATAAATATTTCAGACAATATAGCACTTGTAAGAGACATTCCAGAAGACTGTTGTGGAGATCTAGGAGTATGTACCAGATGAAAACTTTGCAAATAAAATTTGAATAAAGGGCTCAATAAGATTCCAAAAAAAAAATTCCCGTTGTTCCAGTCACTTGGATTGGTTATAGTTAGCAGCCCTACATCTCTGATTCTCCATTATATGAATGAGACTATAGGCAAGTACATGTAGAAACTGCAAAGCTACATCTGAATGAGATATGTTTTGCCTGATTCTACTCATGTAAGCTTAATATACTATATGTTTTCCCTTACTCACCTCCTAAATCTAGCATTTTGTTATAATGCGTTCTGGTCTTCCTTGGTCAGAATCACAAATGCCTAATACATCAAAGGCAAACTTCAAAATTCAAATACCTCAAAAGGGGAAAAAAAAAGTCGTCATCATCAATAGCACCTTAATCCCAACTAAGTTGGGGTCAGTGGCATGAAATTTATAGTGGCAATTAATTGTCAAAAATTAGTAGTTGACACTATAAATTCATGTAGAAGCATAGTGGCAAAGTTTTACGCCGGATGCCCTTCCTGTCGCAATCTTCTTTCGAAAGAATAATGAGATGAAATTTCAAACCGTATCATCGTAGATTTTTCCACTTTCATGGAAAATATCATAAGACGGCCATGAGTTGAGATAATTGCTCTAGTCATGTCCCATTACAAGGTTGATATTGCAGAATCAACATGTACATCATGGAACATGACTGAAAATGGGGAAAAAGTAACAGAAAAATAAAGAAAACCTTACCTACCAACTAAAAAGAAAAAATAACAAAAGCTTTTTTAAAGAAAAAGAACAATAAAAAATCTTTCCTTATTTGTCAACACTTGAGCTACGGTTCACTGCATCTGTTACTGTAAGCCATTTTTTGAAAAATTTTACCATAACATCCATAGCTCATATTTACATGTTCATCATTTTCCTATGGGTTCCATCACGCATGGATGATTAAATGACTATTCTATGACTTCCATCTGAAGTTTGATAGGCATTTTCTCACAAAGTAGAGCTCAAAATACAGGTGAATCAAGCTAAAACAATGAGATTATCTGTCCAGATGAACAATAAAAAGATTGACACTTCATGTGACACCACATGATTTCTCAACATCCATATAGATTTGAATCAGATATTCCACACATTGATGTGAATTTTATTGGTGTTAGTGAAGAACAAACCTCTCTGATAACAAGAAGATGAACAGCATCTGGCCCAATAGTATCATCAATTGATGTTGATGGTGTAAATACTTGAACTAATTTTCTCTGAATCACCTGCAAATTGATGCTTGTTGTCAAACTTAGAATCTTAAGGAACTAACCAATGCCTCGGAATTCATTTGGCATGGATAATATGGAAAACGATCCAAAAAAAAATAAGCAGACAAAACAGGAAAACATCCATCACACAGAAATAGTTTTTGCCACTCATATTTCCACATATCTCTCCACCTGTTCCTGAACAACAAACTAATGGTGCTAGAACCTACTGCAGTTCTCAAAATATATCTGTAACAACTTCCACATTATCTCATCTTCTGTTGAAGTAGACTAATTTAAAGTTACAGATCAAAACTTAATTGGCATTCCATGTGTGGGTCCAATAACACTTGAGGCTTCCTTCCCACAGGCTCCAGATGGAACAGCTGAGATAGTATCAGGCTTGCTTTTAGGAAAGCAGAAATGACATTCTTAAACTTCAAAATTCAGGAGTGTAACAAATACACAAAATTGAACTTTTGCAACACAGGGTGCACAGAGGTAGGTACAGGATCCTAAGCCAATTGATATTTGAATTAACCAATTCAAAGAATTAAGTGCGCAGATAATGCACACACCCAAGTAAATGGCTTTGCACGTGCGTGCATAATTCACCCACTTAATCAGTTAGATCAGCCAAAGGCACTAATAACCTGTGACACCCAGGCATGCACTAAGCAAAACACTTCTACCAATTAAGAAAATGTTGTCTTGAAATACACCCAACTCCAAGAAATAAAAAATAAAAAACTCTGTTCATTCCTTTTCAAGCATGACAATCTGCCGTACTGTAATTTTGTCTTTTTCTATAAATAAAAAAAAAAGGAAGAAAACCCCAATACCCCCAAATGAACACCCAACCCCAAGAAATCCTGGCCAAAGCCAGACCACTAGGGCAATAGGATTCCACCGTCACCAAGGTAGCTAAGAACGGTTCTGCTACTGCAAAATGAGCATCGAGTACTCACAGAGTTGGCACCTCTAGCCTTTGCTTGCTCGGATGACTCCAACTGCTCCATACGTCCAACTTTATATCTTTAAATAATAGGACAAAAATGAGATATGACAATCAAACTACCGAGGATGACATAAAGGTAATGAAAATCTAAATAAAGAAAGATCAGGTGCAATAATAACAAAAACCCCATAGCCAACCAAAATAAAACTGTGAAGATATCAGAAGAGATCTGTCATTGGCTATCGCTTCAAAAAAACAGTTCCGAAACTTCTTACCCGCGAGCAATCAACTTTTGGACTGCATCATCAATTCCACTTTCTGAGACACCAACCTGAGAGAGAATGATCAAGTATCTCATCAAAGTAAAACAAATAATTAAACAAACCGGATTATACAGCAAATTTGACTTTTCACCTGGCGACATTTTCCAACTCCACTGACTGTCAATTTCCAGTCAAGTTCCTTGTGGCCAATTTCAGCATCTAGTTCATAAAGCTCATAAAATTTTCCCTGCATTTGGTCATTTGGTTGTTGAATATGAAACTAAACGTTAACAACCATTAATAATTCATTAGTCTAAACCTGATTGATGGTTAAATAAGACGACAATTAAGCGTGGCAACAAATTTGATTTCTAGTTATATTCAGACTAAATAATCCTTCTGTCCAGCAGGTTTGGTTCAGAGCTCAAATGTATTCGCTTTTCATTCACCGGCCTAAACTATTAGCTTTCTTAGCAGCCACAGAGTAGGTTACCATTGTTTTAGCATGCAATAGAAGGTAGTAACAGAACAACATGTAATGCTCAGTACTAACCACTTTAAAGAAAAGAATGACATCCATATAGTTGCATTTAACACTCCAGTACTGTTTCTGAGATGCTGACATTTTCCTCAGAGCATCCGGAGGAATAAAAAGTGTTTTCTTGTCAAAAAGGGGATCACTGGGCCTTCTTCCATTAGCATCCTTAATCTGAGCCGGGTTCAGCCATTCAAACTTGCTAGCTATATCAGTTTCATTGTGATTTTTGCTCCCACTTGTTGAATCCTCAACCAACTTCAACCGTTTGCTGGACTCCAATAAAGTAGAGCCCTTATTACTGAAACTAGGAACCTCTTCTTGAACTCTTTTCAGCCGAGGGACAAAAGGCCGTGCACCTGGTGTTTCTGGTCCAAGGACATCATCATCTTCAATGATTACAGATGATGTTTGGTCCTTTCCCCCTTTAAAACCCAAAAGGTCATCTTTAGCAATACAGTGAGCAGTCAACACTTGCTTTTTGTATTCATCCGCGCTGCTACATTTACTTGGGACAGAACATGCATTTGAAGGACCGGGTACCTGATCCCTGCAAAATGAGGCACAGTCATTTAAACTAGCTATGCTATAAAACAGGATTTTCCTAAGGCCTGATACCGTTTATCTAAACGCAAAGAAGTGTGTACTACGATTCCCATGGTTATGAAAATAACGTTGCTGCAAGATAATTTGAATCACTCCTCACTATCCAATCTAGCATGATCGTTTTAAAACTGAAGAGTACACAATTTCAAAAACTTGATTATTTCCTGCCGATCAGCCAAAAATCAAATCTGACGTAGCAACTAAAATTTCCGCATATTGAAAACAACAAAAATTTCCTTAAATCAAAAAACGAGCTGCATGTCACATATTTCTCACAGAGCGATGGAAAAAACAAAATATGGAGACTAGGGTTAAACATGAAGTAGAAAATTTAAAACCTCGGGGGCGCCTGTCCTTTTTCATCAACCCTCGCGAACTTGTGCGCTATACTGGAAAAGAGTGAAGAGCTACTTCTCTCGCCACTGGCGGCAAAGCTGGCAGGCAAAATCTGACGCGGAACCTTCTCCGGTGGCGTATCAGTCCCTCTAACTTCGGCATCCGGTTCAGACGGCAGCTTATGCTTCGTCAGAGGCTGAGAACCTCCATTACCGGCCGGCGAGGGTTTCTGAAAGAAGGAACGTATCGACTTCTGTCGCTGCATTTTCCCAGAGAAAGGCTTCTGAAGTTGTGAAGAAAGCGGGAAACTGATACTATGAACTAGTAGGGTTGGAGTTTAGAAAGGGAATTTTTTGGCAATTGGCGCCAATTTCTGATCTTCCGATTTCGAGCTCGCTGTAAAAATAAGGGATAATTTCAATAAAATAAAATTTCAAACAACTACTCGCACGCACCTTCGAAAAAGTTCAAGTAAAAGTGTTACCCTTCGTTTGGAGAAACAATTTTCACATCAATTTCAATTTATTATTCTCAAATTTCAAGTAATTTGGTAGAACTTCTGATGTAAGTAGAGAACTAATTCAACTTTTTTAGAGGAAATTATTAGTTTACATACTTTATCATTCTATTCTCATCACTCAATAAAAGGATAATTTAGTAATTTCCTCTACAAAAAGTGATTTAAGCCATTGGCTTTACAATGTAAAACCCTACCAAATTGCCCCTTCATTCTCATGCTTTAATTTTCATATCAGTTTCATACTTCTATTTCACTTATTATTCTTCTAATTTTTTAGAGTTACGCTTTCAGCTTGTTTTTTAAATAACAATTCACAAGTATGCATTATATATGTCTTTATTGTAACACACAATATTTTCAATTTACACTTTAAGAGTTAAATTAACTATAAAAAAACATGCCTTAATTGGATAACATCTTTAATTACAGGTACCGTCACTCAATGTTTAAAAAGAAATCTTACAAAAACCTCATGATATTTACCAAAACATACCATTACAATCTCAATTTTCAAAAATCTTTAAAAACTCCCGTGAAATATATTGAAATCTACATATACACCATCAATAGTTAACTTCACCAAATTTAATATCTGGATTAGTATTCTAATTCCACCTTTCTCTTAGCTAGTTACTCTTAAGTTCCCCTTTTACATGTCCGCCATCTAAACTTGCTTTCCTCCACCCATAGGCACACCCAACTCACCCTTTACCCATCGTGACACCATTAGTGTTACCCTACCTTGTGTCGCTCGTCTATGACGTTAACAAAGATGAGAAGCATATGTGATCGGATCCATCTTCAATCTTACCTCCCTAGAGGTTAATCTAACAATAATGCAGCTTCCCCTGAAGTCCAACCGATGATATTGATGACGGATGACTTTGTAACTGTGGGGATTGGAGGTTGAGAATCAGGGACGATGGCAATTAGATAGCAGTGGTGAAGGTTCGTCTTCAGTGGGGCACGATAGTAAGGGAACAAGGGGTGAAAAATTAATATTTTTACAAGGCTCGAATAAGGAGAACTTTACTATCAAATTAGAAATTTTATTTTAAATGTTTGTAGTGGCTATGTGTAAATCACAAACCGAAAGATTAAAGTGTTATCTTTTACATCAATTATACTATGGTCGTTAACGTGATATTTCCTGAAAGAGTATAGTACTTCTATTTATAGAGTTAACTAGGATTTGTGTACCTTTATTGCGGGTTTTATATCTAAAATATATTGGTGAAAATCAAAATGTATACCCAAAAAATATCATTTTATGAAATGACGAAAAATTAAGGAACATGAAATATTTAAGTGGAAATTTAAAAATAGAAATAAAAATAGGAGGAAAAGGTAATGTAAATTTGAAACAAAAAAAGTCAAATGAAATGTTTGTGCCAATTTGAAAGAGGATGACAAAAAATAGAGAAAAAAATCAAATGAGAGTATAGCAAAAAAAAAAGACAACTAACTCTATCCAACATTTATCGAGCATAAAAATGTACTAATTTGATTGATAGATATAACATTTATAAAGCATAAATGAAACGATACATGTTTGTTTAAAAAAGTAATTGAGACAATGTTAAAGTTGATTTTAAAGTCCAACAAATAAATTTGAATTTGAATTATAATTAACTTATATATTCAAATTTAAAATCAGACGAAGTAAAAAACTATGATAAAAAAAAGTTGACAATGAAAATTCTAATTACTCTTAATATAAAAAACAATGAGCAAAAAAAATTAGTTGAATTAAAGAATAAAAAAATATCGGTAATATTGTTAAAGAAAATCATGTCACTAATTTATACTCCCGCTATCCTCGAAACATTTATCTATTTGACTTTATGTTTTAAGTTTCCATATTTGACTTAAATATGGATAAAAAAAATATTCCACCAAAAAATATACTAATAAAGTTAGATATCAAATTATGATATTCATATGAATTATTCAACTTTAAATGTCTAAACATTCATGAAAATATCAAAAAAAAAAGATCAAATGTTTTGAGAATGAAGGGGGCAACTATTAAATAAAAAGAACAAAAACTAAAAATAGACAAACGAACTAAATTGAATTAAGGGAAACAACATCCATTTGATTATAAAAATATCATTTAATTAAATTGTAAAAAAAGCAAAAAAAAAACGGGGGAGCTAAGGGTCTTAATCAGAGGCATAAAAAAGATATGAATTTGTTGAAAAAATGACTAATTTTAAAGGATTTTAAAAAGAAAATATATTAAAAATAGTTAAGAAAAAACAATACTAATACAAAAAAATAGGAAGAAAATATTCATTTGTCACAATCATAAAACCGAGGTTTTAATGGCAAAATTTAAGAAGATGAGAGTGTTAAGAGATAATTTTGAAATTTTCACCTAACATCAATAAATGTTAAAATAGATAAAAAGCCTTAAAGAAAATTGGTTGAATTAATTGAAGCACTGTCAATCATAAATACTTATTTTGGCCACTGGGAGTGGAGAGTGGAGAGTAAGACTAATTCCTGATGCAAATTAGATTCGAGCAAACAACTTATAAAACGTAGGAAACTAATTGGACTTTTTTCAGCATTTTGTACTGTTCATGACGTTGGGTACTTTTGCTCATATTAAAAACCCTTGGTGGCTTTTCGATGGTTCAGCCAGCGAGTATCAGGTTAGACTCTCGTCGATCCAACGGTTGCTCCTTCATTTCGCGAGTTTCTCGCGATCGTGCAGCTCAGAGATTATGGGCCGAAACGGTGCGTTTCGTCAACAATTCAACAAAAAAAATTGCACTGAACAAAACGACGTCGTTGAAACCTTTGACTGCAAAAATTCGTCCAAATCCCACCACTGTTCACATACGTCCCATCACAGCTTCAACAATTAGTAGTATTAGAAATGGCAGATAAACACAGTAGAAAATATCATACGATTTTGAATGTTGATAGTTTTTTCCACATACTCCTTTTCTCCAAAATGAAATAATATAAATAAATTGAAGATAATTTTCAATGTTGTTAAAAAAAATATATACAAAAGAGTATTAATTTGTTTATTCATGGGCTTGCTTTGGGCCTGGAACCAGTTTCCCTTGCTTGACCGGCCCACACAAAGTTTCTATTACTTGGTGACCACGCAGATGAGAAAAATATGAAAAGGACCAAGAAGGTTCCAGATAAAACATCCTGGTTAATGAACGGGCAGTGGGTCAGAACTTTCCAGAGAATCAGCTGCTTAATATAAACCCCCCCACCTTTCTCGCATTCGTTGCAATTAGAGCTTTGCATTAATCATCTCCTTGCCTTGACTGTAATCACAACAAGTTCCTTTGAAATTCAAGGATGCCGAGCCGATTTTCAGGGTCGACGATCTCTCAGGACTGGGAGCCGGTGGTGCTGCACAAGTCGAAGCCGAAGGCGCAGGATCTGCGCGACCCGAAGGCCGTGAACAAGGCGCTGAGATCGGGAGCCGCCGTCGAGACGATCAGGAGGTTCGACGCCGGGTCGAACAAGAAGGCGACGGCGAAGCCGGTCGTAAACGCGAGGAAGCTGGACGAAGCGGCGGAGCCAGCGGCGTTGGATAGGGTGGCGCTCGGGGTAAGGCAGGCGATTCAGAAGGCGCGGCTGGAGAAGAAGATGAGCCAGGCGGAGCTGGCGAAGCAGATCAACGAGCCGCCCAAGGTGGTGCAGGAGTACGAGAACGGGAAGGCAGTTATTAACCACGCTGTTCTAGCCAAGATGGAGAGAGTTCTCGGAGTTCAATTGAGGGGGAAAATGGCAAGTGAGTGAAAATGAGAGTCCTTATGTTGTAATTATGCAAATTCTGTCTTAAACCAATCTTCACTGTATTCCCAGAAACAAAAAAACAGAGATGCTCTGGTTCACTCATCAATTGCTTGTCCAATTTCTCATCTTTTAAGAAACTGAGCTACAAGTCTATCTTTAATGTTCCGAGAAAAAAGAAAAGAAATCAAGAAATGAGCTTCATCAAGTGCATGTCCATATGTTATTCTATTAGCACGTGGCTTTATGTTTGACTCACAACTTTACTCAAACTGCAGTAGGCTTAGAGCCATGGAGAATTGTAGATTGGAGTCACAACAGATTTAACTTTGAGGTACTTGTGGAGAGCTTCCATTCCCAGATCGTGTCCGAAACCACTAAACTTATACCCTCCATAAGGGCAATCCATATCGAATTCGAAATAGCAATTGATCCATATTATCCCAGCACGAATTGATCTGGAAACCGTGTTGGCGGTATTCAGATCCTTGGTAACAATGCCTGCTGCTAATCCATACTTGGTGCTGTTCGCTTTCTCTATTCCCTCAGCAATTGTCCTGCAAGATTAGTTTTTGTTTCCTCCCCATGTCAACGAATGAATGTTGAATGCATATAAGATGCTACTTTTACAGCAAGAAACTCACTTGAACTTCATCAATGACATTACGGGTCCGAAAATTTCTTCCTTTGCTATTGTCATTTCTCCCTGCAAGTTAAATCAAAGCTCAATAACTTGTTTGGAGTTGAAAGTTGTCTTCTTTTGTCTGAAAGCCTACCGTCACATCCGCAAACACTGTAGGTTCAATGTAATAACCCTTCTCTCCCACAGGTCTCCCCCCTGTCAACAAAGTAGCTCCTTCTTTTGTCCCTTGCTCTATGTAACCCAGAATCTTTTCAAACTGCTTCTTGTCAACCTGGAAGAAGAATGAGTTTTGTGTCAATGTATAATCAGTTGGGTCATTTAGTTAAACCTTGCTTGGATGGAAAGCAACCGAAGACAGACTTGAGGTCCTTGACGAACTGTGGGATCAAAAGGGTCTCCAACTTTGCACGCCTTCGCCTTCTCCACCAGCTTCGTCACCAATTTATCGTAGATGCCTTCTTGGACAAAGACCCGTGAACCTGATACACAAACCTCTCCCTGGAAGCAAAATGAGTAGTACAAAGAAAATGTAGCTTGGTTGTAGGAACTTGAATTAGGTATTAAAATGAAGAAAATAAACAAAAAAAGGCAATTCACCTTGTTATACACTATACTGAAAAGAGCAAGATCAGCTGCTTTGTCAACATCAGCATCATCAAATATGAGAAGAGGTGATTTGCCTCCCAGTTCCAGTGACACCTGCTTCAGATTGCTTCTTGCAGCTGCCTCCATTACTTTGCGACCGACCTCTGTAGAGCCCGTAAAGCTTACCTTATCAATGTCCATATGCGAAGAGATTGCGGCACCAGCAGTCTCTCCAAAACCATTTATCACATTGATGACTCCATCAGGCACCCCAGCCTGATCAAACCCAAAACACATGAGATAGAGTGCAACTACAGCTTCCCAAACAAGGTCACATTTTTTTTATCACACCTGCTTAGCAAGATGAGCATAATAAAGAGCAGAAAGAGGGGTCTGCTCCGCGGGCTTGATGATCATGGTGCAGCCTGCAGCTAAGGCAGGTGCAGCCTTCATGAAGAACATGTTGCTGGGGAAGTTCCATGGAATGATGTGTGCCACTACGCCAACAGGCTCGTGCAGCGTGTAGCCTTGCAGCTCACGGCTCATCTTCAGGACATCGCCATGGATCTTGTCTGCAGCACCAGCATAGTAACGCAAAAGTCCTGCTCCTGCCGGAATGTCTCTGCTCTTTCCAACGTGGAACAGCTTCCCAGCATCAATACAATCAAGTGCAGCTAGTTCTTCTATGTTCTTTTCGATCAAGTCTGCTAATTTGTGCATGATTCTTCCCCTCGCCTGTCAATACATGTTAATTAACACGCAAATTAAAAGATCATGCTACATATGTGTGATAATGGAAAGGGACCACGTGCAGAGGCGGACCTAGGGTGGGGCAGTGGGGGCAACTCTAAATATTTACAAAGTATAGGATATATATATAATGTATTTCTTGCATAAATTTGAATCCTATTTATGTATTTTTCCTTACAAAATTACTACTAACCTCTTATTACAAGATATTTCAAAATTTTAGCTGAAAGTACACTTAAGCTCATACTTTACAATCTAATCACTTCAACCCCTCGACTACACCACTATTTAAATACTCAATTCATACTCAAATAATTGACGCATTTAGTTTTTAGCATTTTAGTGTATGATTTTTTCTCTCCAATATTTTCATACTAAAAATCATTAGATTTATATCCAATTCAATGTTTCTAGTTTTCAAATATATTTTTTTTCAAATTTTTTTTGGAAAATTCTCTTTAATAATAATTTAAGTCAAATACAAACTCAAAATCAAATTGAATCAATTAATTAATTGAGTACGAATCGCGTAAAAAACATTCTACATTGAAAGAAAATTTGCCCCATAACAATCTGATTGTAGGTCCGTCACTGACCACGTGCCAAATAATTATGCTACTCCTCCAACAACCACGTTTTAGGTTGTGTATTAAAAAGATTAAATTTTTTAATACACGACTAGTACAATTGAATGCATGTTCCACTTGAAATGGTTGAAAAAACAATTAAATAAATAAATCCCCTCCACCCAAAAATAAAATACTGTCCAATATTTTCATTGTTTTTCTTTAACATTTGAATGTTGCACAAATCACTGAGACGGCCTTATGTGGCAACTGTGACGCAAAGAAGCAAAGCATGCCAGCTTTGACTGACCTAATCTCTCATCATTTTGTCCCGGTCTATGATTTTTTATGTGAACGATGATCGGCTGTCCGCTAAAAAGTAAAAGAAACTTAGAATATCTTTTTACTTTACTAATTTAAAACCTTTATTGTTTTGAAAAAAAAAAGAAAAGAAGAGAAAACCAGGCGAATATCCATAATTTAAATTTTCTAAAACTAAATTTGTTAAATGAACACAACCATCACAAATCATTACATCATTGTTTAAACTTCTAAAATCAAGAGTTATATGGTATAGTGGTACCACCAAGTCAAGTGCGCCACTAAACTACACTACACTCTCGGTTAAAATATTTTTAAATAGAAAAGAAGAAGAAAAAAAAACAGCGGCGAGAGACAGAGAGTGAGATACGTACAAAACCAGAGAGGCGAGGCCAAGGGCCATGGTCGAAAGCTCGACGGGCAGCTTCCACGGCGGAATCCACATCTCTCGCGTCTCCTTCGGCGACTCTCGCTGTAACCTCGCCGCTTCTCGGATCAATCGTCTCGAAAGATTTCCCTGTTCATCCACAGTTTTCATTTCATCCTCTGTTTTCATGGCCGCCGCCGCCTGCCGGTGAGATTATACAAGAGAAAAAATTTGGGAAAGAACGTAGATAATATATACCTGAAACGGAATCCACGAATTCTCCATTGATGAAGAGCTTCGTGAACTTGATTTCAGGTATCTTCACCGACTCTGACTCTGTTTTTGTTCTCTCCATCGTTCGCTCTGCTCTGCTCTGTCTCCGACTCTGCTGCTACGTTGCTCACTTGTCTTTTTATAACCAGCCGGGCCACACATTATTCTCCATTTTATCTCACTTTGACCCTGAACTATATTTTAAACGACATTTACGTCCCTTAATTTTAGAAAATGACACTTATCTCCAAATGCCATTCTACAAATGTGGCATCTTTGTTTGGCATTCCAAAAGGCAACAAGCCAAATAAAAATACGCATGCATGCTTACCTACAAATTGGGTCAGACATAAGACTGAAGGAGTTAGGCTGATTAGGTACAGGATACATATGAAAATGATTGGATGGAAAGAGAAGTTTTGACCAGAGCGGCAGCTTTTGTCGTCCCAGCCTAGGGCCGTAAATGAGCCGAGCTTTTATCGAACTTACTCAAACTCGAACTCGAGCAGAACTTAGGGCTATGTAAATAATTAAAGTAATTGGATGGTTCATATGTAAATAATTAAAGTAATTAGACATAATTTACTAAGTTTTTAAAGTACGATGGAAATTTTGAAGGACTTATTTGACTAAAATCATAAAATATGAGGAATAAAATTTATTTTGCTAATAGAAACAGATTTCGAGCCGTTTTCGAGCCGAACTCGAGCGTAGTTCAAATGGTTCTTTACAGGTTTTCGAGCAACTCGTGAGCTATCGAGCCGAACTCGAGCAATTAATCGAGCCGGGTTCGAGCCTTCATAATGAAGGCTCGTCGAGCTATCGAGCCGAACTCGAGCTCAATAAAAAGTTATCGAGCCGAACTCGAGCTCAATAAAAAGTTATCGAGCCGAACTCGAGCTCAGCACAGTTCGAGCCCGGCTCGACTCATTTACAGCCCTATCCCGATCTACATTACCATGGCTTTGTTTTCAAGTTAAATTTTGGTAGGGATCCTCTTAGAAAGGGAACAAATATCAAAGGGCAACTTGGGAAGATGATGGGTCTTTTCTTTTTGTGAATGGCAGCTTGTTGTAGCATTCCATCACCGTGCTATTTGGCTTACCAATTGTTTCAATAATCTTGTATTTTTTTAAAAAAACTTTTCCTCCAACTTTCTCTTTAAAGGCTTTATTATAAATTACTCCCCTGAACTATGTTGACTCACTTAGTTTAGTCCATGGACTACAAAACGTGCTAACTCAGTCCCTATACTATAGACAGTTAAGCGTTTTAGTCCCTCCAGTTATCTGACGTTAGTGTTGACTTGGATTTAACGTATTGACGAAACGGTTTAGTCCCTCCAGTTATAATCCCCCCATTCCTTCAGACCGAAACACACATGCATCGTCATTCACTGCCATTCCCAATTTCCCCAATTTCGTTTAAAGAACCCTAGATCGAGTCATCGCCATTCATCACACCTCTAGAGCTCAATCCACTGGTGTAGTGTTGTGAGTCATGAAGTCGAATACATTGAGTGGCGAATCTTCAGCTTATCGAGGATTTGATGGAAGCGTGGGGAGAGATGAAGAGGTGGTGGAGTTTTGCGGCGGTAACCCGATCTGTGAATGTGGGTTACCGACATTCATGGCGGAGCGAAAAGGGATACGGTAACTATGGAAGGAGGTTTTTATTGTAGAAACTACAAGGTAAGTAAGGTTTTCGGTTGAGTTGTTGTAGTTGGGTTAGGGTGCACTTCTTCCAATCTCTCCGTGCTACTTGTTTGCAGAGGAATCCTACATGTTTCTTTCAGTGGATTGATGAGCCGTTCACCAAGCGGTCACAAGAGGTGATTAGAAGGCTGATTGCGAAGGACAGAAGCCTTGAGTTGGAGTTCTTTGCAGAGCACGGTTCAGAGGCAAGATGAGTTGAAGCCGTTGCGTGTTCGTGAGACCAGAGGCCTTCCTTGCTCAATCCTAAAGCTGTTAGTTAGTGTGGTTGTTGTGTTTGTAGCTATCAATATTTGGCTGATGGGTGGTGGAAAATGTACCAAATGATGGTTTATCAATGAAAGACAACTTGTTGTTGCTATCTATTTGGCGTCAAATTATCAATGAAAGACCATTGTTGTTGCTATCTATTTGCATTAGTAAATTTGTTGCTACTTCAAGGAAGATTTTGTTTTCGGTCAAAGCTAGAGTTGCAAGGACATTAGCAATGTGCGTGTTAGTATCAAACAGAGTACGCATTAGTAAATGGGAGCACTAACATTGCTGCTGGAACCAGAGTACTAAAGGTGTACATCAAACATAGTATGCATTCGCATTCCAATCTAGGTCTACATCAAAAAGAGTATGCATTCCAATCCAGGTCTACATCAAAAAGAGTATGCAGTCCTAGCAACTCTTCCCCTGAAGCACTAACATTCCTAGCAACTCATTCCTAGCCCTAAAGAGGCATTCAAAAAGTGATGGATTGCTGCCATTATTTTCCTTTTGCAGCACTCTTATGCCTCTTCAAGTCCGGACCTGTTGTGGCCTTCCCTGTCTGCTGTCCACTCCCTTCCCTGTCTCCTTCCCTGTCTCCTTGCTGTTTGCTGCTTGTTGTTTCCTTTCCCTTCCCTGTCTGCTTTCCTTTCCCTGTCTGCTTGCTGTTTGCAGCAGACTAAAACAAAAAAATCAATCAGTTATGTCATAGAAACTGAATATGTAATATATTATAACACTACTTACCTCTTTTTGTGGACATTTCCTTGCGGTATCTTTGATCAGTCCCACAGAGAGTGCAATGCATCACTCGACCATGGCGTGATAGTTTATGTTTTCCCTTGACTGGTTCTCCCCTTTTTTTAATCCTAGATACTTTTGGTCTTCCAGGCATTATCCTGAATTTTGGAGTTCTAATGGGTCCTAAACCATAATCTCTCCAAAACTCATCACTGGGCATTGGTTGAATTTTATACTTGTATGCATTCTGAAACTTTTCCACCCCATACCAGTCATCAATGTAGTTGTAAGGGTCTTCTCCTCTCGCCATGATTGTTGCAATAGCATGTCCACAAGGTATGCCTGATACACCCCATCCTCTGCAACTACAGAATTTGGATCCCAACTTCAATGTGTGTTGTGTTTGACCACATTTAACCTGATAACCATCATCACCATTCCACTTACAAACCCATTTAAAACTCTTACCAGTGTTCTCACCAATAAGTTCTCTAATGTTATGCCCATAACCAACTCTCCATTTTTTCACAAATGCTCTCCTAGTCGCTATCCTTTCCATGCAAGATACTCTAATCTCTTCCAACATGGTGATTATAGGCTTTCCCCTAGCAGCTATAAGGACAAAATTAAAAGCCTCAGTGCTATTGTTATCAACACTATCACACTTGGTTGATTCTCTGAAATATGCTCTACACCAACTTCTCAAATCTACCCTTTCAATTGCTGCTCTAGAACCTTCAGCCAGTTGTTCAAGCTCCTCTAATCTTTTCTCTAGCTGGAACTCATTACTAGCTTTAGCTACGGCATAGAAAGCAATCTTGAGATGCTCACCTTTAAAGTTATTCTTCAGTCACATCTCTTGTTAACTTCTTTATCACAGTACGCCTAGCCTTACCACATTGATCCAGTGTCACTTCAATATGTAGTTCTGCCCTAATTGTGTTCTTCAAGAAGCTGGCTTTCATCCCTGGGTGTGCCATTATCAAGTCCTCGTAATGATCTGCAATCCAAGGTGCTGTAATCCCTCGGATCTTGAACACTTGAATGCAAGTGTGCTTATCATACAATGTCTTCACCACAAAGTGTTTTTTGTTCTTTCTAACCTCATATGCAGCATAAATCAACCAACGACACTTTGTATCCTTACATACGGCCCTCACCCTCACCCTCTCTTTTTTTTTGAATGTATGGTCCCTCTTCTCTTGTATTGACCACTTCTTCAAGGATCTCTTGAACTGCTTATGATCAGTGAAACACATACCTACACAGTACCTAACTTCTTTACAGTTCTCATCATACCTTGGAAAACGTGTTCTAACCCTTCTCAGGACTTTCCTTCCATCTTCCTCTATCTCTGAATCTAGACTACCAATGTCTGAGTTATCATACTCAGCAGCAGGGTCTGCATCATCCGTATCTGACCCATCTGATTCTATGCTCCCTTGGTTTCTGACCTTACCACGAACACCGGCTTGGTCTCAACCGACCCCTTCAAGATTTGAAATCTTTGCCTCACTGCATTGATTCCTTCAATGATCTCTTCATCATGGTTGGGAGGCAGTTGTTCAAAAATGTTATCCAACTCTTCCTCACACTCATCCTCCAAATCATCACCACTATCATCACCCTCCTCTTCACCTTCCTCCTCTCCTCCCTCAGAATTTCCACTCTCGGTTTCTTTCAGCTCCTCCTCTTCTCTTTCCTCTTCACTTTTCTCAACTACTTCACCCTCATTTTGAGTAAATGTAGCATTGACGTAAGTATCACTCATCTACAAACCAACACACACACACAAAAAACTCAGTAAAAAAACCATATTCCTCGTAATCAAGGAAAAGCGACCTCAGTAAAAAAAAAACCCTAAGCAAAGAAAAGGTACAATACCTTTCCTTCTTCACGTGAAGACGACAAGCAGAAGTGCGGTCCCAGGAATGGCGAATCTCGAGCCTTTTTAACGTGGTAGGGTCGCTTCTTCGTGGTCGAATCTCGACTCCTCTTCTAGGCGATTGCTGCGGAGAAGGAGATTCGAGCGGAAGACTTACTTCAGCCCCTTTTCTCCTCTAAACGTTAGCTCACTGACGTCCGTTACGGAAGTCAGCAACACGTGCGCGCACGTGAACGTATTACTGAGTGCAGGGACTAAATCGCCGTAAATGTCATAGTACAGGGATTGAGTTAGCATGTTTTGTAGTCCAGAGACTAAAGTCAGCGAGTTACAATAGTTCAGGGGAGTAATTGATAATAAAGCCTTACTTTTTCTTAAACTTTTGGTCAACTTCTCTCAAATATGCAAACTTATTTATAAAATTTTCCTATTAGAAATTGCCCTTTGGTGTTACCATGATGATGCATGGTCTTGACTAGCTAGTAATCCAGCAAGCTGGAAGGTCATTATCAGTAATGATAATATATATATATTAGACTTATTTATAACTTCTTAATCGATACGATCCCGCCAACCACCATTAATAATTAACATCTAAAAAATAATTAAAATAGTGATAACTAACACTATGGTTAACTAACGTGGATAAAAGATTTATTTTAATAGTGATAACTAGTATTTTTCAATTTATAATCACATGTATATTATATAACCGGTTGTTGACTATTTGTTTAAACTTTCGGATTTTATCTTCTTCTAATTTCATTTGGAAATATTTGAAGTTTAAGGGCTTGATTATTCGATTGGAGCAGGGCGGTATTATGAAGAACCATTTGTTATTTATATTAGAGTTAATTAATGACCATTTTCTGTACTCGTAGTCTATCAATTCTGACGAGAATACAAATTCATTATTACGATTATGATAGAGTTATGGAATTACGACGACTTGATACCAATCAATTATATATGAAATATAGTATAAAAATATCCTCTCTCCATCCGCAAAAAAAAAAGTTTCATTTGACTTTATTGTTTCAATATTCAATATTTGATTCAAATTTAACATTAAAATAAATTTCAGAAAAAGTATATTTAGAAATTTTATACTCTAAATTATGATAGACATATGAATTATTTAATTTTAAATGTCTAAATATTTAGAAAAAAATTATAGATTAAATATTATGAATCTGTCAAAATAAATATAAATGAGACAATATTTTGTGGATAGAATAAGTGTATATTTTTTTTTATGCCAACTTTAGTGCGTATGGAAAGTTGGTTAGAAGTAGGGGTGTGCACGGGGCGGGACGGGGCGGATAGTAGGAAAAATATTATATGTACACTGCGGGGCGGATACCTAATTTTACTATCCGAAACCGCCCCGCACTACGCGGGTACCCGCACGATGACGGGTTTTTGTGGATCGGGGCGTGAATACCCGCATTATAAAAAATAGTAACATCCATGAGAAATTAAATGTGAAATCCTTACAACATGCTAGATAAGTAGTCGAATACAAATCAAATTTGCATGTCCACAATCATTATCCAAATTATCCAACTAAAGTTTCTAAATGAAAGAAAAATAAAAGTAGAAATGCATTAAAAGTTTCTTAAAACATCAGACGCTTGTGTTTTCACTATTGAGATTTGAACTCAAAAATGGTGATAAGGTTCATATTTTCCATGTTGAGTGCTAGATTGTGATGAGAATGCATTTGGGATTTGACTAGACCATTGTCTTTCATTTTGTTTCTTTGTTTGCTGGCATTTCTTTACACGACTGTTGTGTTTAATATGTAGTTTTAGAGTGGCATTTAAGATTGTAAGTTTGATTTTTCAATAGTTACTTACGTGATAAGGATTTTGCTTTTCTATGAAAAATGTGTGCATATGATTGTTGTGTTTAATCTATAGTTTTAAAGTAACATTTAATTTTGATATCCTAATTTTCATTTACGGGATCAGGTTTTTAATCTAGCTTGAAAAGTACGTGAATGTAATGACATTATCAGGTAATGTTTCAACCTTTATCAAATATTGGTAGCTTGGCACAGCTTCAGACAGAGGTGGGATTGGGTAGGTAGGGTGTATTCAGCTGTTGTGTAGATAGTTATATGTAGGGACGGGTCGGTGCGGGTACTCGTGGTTTTGTAATATTAAAAACCGAACCGATCTGCAACAGACCGGTTATCCGTTTGTTCGGTTACCCGTTTTTCGGGGTTTTTTCGGTTTCGGATTGCACGGTTCGGAACGGGTTGACGGTTTTTCGATTTTTTTGAACACCCCTAGTTAGAAGTGAAAATTGGGGATTATATTGCAAATCTATTTTCAATTTTGATAAATGTTAAATCTATGTAATTAATATGTTCTATCTAAAAGAATGTATTGCAAAAGAAAATATATGAGATAAGGAAAAAAAATCCTAATTTTTTTCTTTATTTTGTTTTCCTTTAATTTAGTATATGCATGCCCCAGAGAAAATGGAGAACGACCCAAACGCCGGGATGCCATTGCCCTCTGCAAGTGGTGGTGTTGTTCACTGGAGTGTGGTGGCATTGTTGTTGACGGATTGGTTTTCTATGGGTGTTGTCAGAGCGTTTTCTTCTCAAGGCAGATGCGGGTCGGTTGGTACCAGCGGGTGGTTCGGTGAAAAGGAGGTGTTCGGTCCTCGATGTTTTGGAATGATTGAGGCCGGGGACTGTGTGGGGCTTTGGTTCGTGGTTTCGATTTCCCCCCAGTTTCATCTCGAATGATGAAGCAGTGGTGGTTGGTAATGGGACGAGGATGGTCGTGGCTACAGAACTGAGCGGGGTTGTACCCTGCCCAGAGAAATGAAGCTTCTACGTAGGTTATTCAGGACCTGGATTTTCCTCAGTAGCTGAAGTCATGGGCATTGAATTGGTCCCAATGTCTCTGTGTTTTTGTCTGGTGCAGGTTTTACATCCGTCCCAGCATGACAGTTTCTCTATGGTGTGGAAGAGGCCTAGTAGTCTTTGGAGAGAGCATGACATTGATGATGGTGGTATCTCGTTGTCACCCCACCCCCTTTCCATACCCATTCATCTCAAGGCATGTAGAATTAGCTGGAGAAGTGTTTTAGCTAGTCATATTATTAGCTCTTTAATTTTGAACTTTAGTTTTGATCTCCTCTTACTTCATGTTATGTCTCCTGCTAGAGACTTTTGGTGTAATTTGCTCTTTTTCGTTTGGCTTGAACAGTTTGTGTTCTCTCTAGCTTTAACCTGTTATTAATTTTATGTCTTTACTCAGTCCAAATTCCAATTGCAATTCTCTTTTGGGTGTGGTGCATGCATGATGCATTCATTTGTAAGTTCATCATTATTCATTACACGACTAGTTCTTTTTTTATGTTTATAGCATATTACGTATGTTTTAGGAAAAGTTTGTAAAAATGATATACACTTACTACATAAAATACCTTTAAACGATTTTCATCAAAAAAAAACTTTAAACGATATTTTAAATAGGTTGAAAAGAATCTAACCTAAATGGTTGACTTGAGGAGTGATGAATAACGATGAGTTTTTGTACAGGACAAATGGATGCACCAAAACACAACAAAGCCAATTCTTCTTACTTTCATACTTGCATTAATGGCACCGATTCCAGAAAATTAGTGATAGCCAAAGTACGATCTCCGGCTGAGAAAGATCTTCCGGCGGCCAGGAAAGGTGGCTCCGATACCTGAAGGACAAGACAAAAGACACTTTCAGGTGCAGACAAAGGAGGAAAGTGTGGGTGTGTAGTAATCACCTTATTTGAGGCGGGCACCACCCAATATATAGGGTGGTGCTAGGTCCCGTTACGGACCTTAAACGCTGGAGAATCTCCATAAATGTGCCCATAATTGGAATGGTGGCGTATTAATGGTGTAATAATAGCGGAGTTATTAGGGAATTACTCCCTCTCCTTTGGCTTAATGCCAGAAAATAGTGTAACGGTTAGCTTGAGGGAGGCAGTAAGCGCTTCGTGCCTAACGGCTTTATACGAGGCGCCCTTCTTTGGTAAGAGGGGGTCTCCGTAGTGACGAGATCTGCTTTGTGGTGGGCCGCGGCCCATATGGCTTTTGCATTTGACAATACAGCCGTATGGGCTAGCCCATATATATCAGTATGCCCTCCCCAGCGGCGGAGGACGGGTTGGGTCCACTGTGCTCGATTTGGAAGGAAGTATGCCAATAGACATTGAGCCCACGTTGTATTGTGGTGTTTTGGAGCCTTATTAGGGGAGGCCCAAGAGCTGTCCCCAATGTAGGCCCAAAAGTTTGGCCCAATACTAATTGTGGCGGTTGGCAAGAAGCGCTTTTCAAAATTTGCGCTTTTTGCGCCGTTCGTAATTATGGGGGAAGTCGCTTCACTTCCCATCGCGCTCTTCTTATACGCCAACCAAGTCAGTTTCCCGAAATCTTGCTTTCCTTGCCTTTGCGCTTTAGCTTCCTTTGCAATCTAGTTTCCATTTTCGGCAACTAGCGAAGAATTTCGGCGAGATTCGAAGAACCCGGCCGTTGAATCTTTCGCTTTCGTCTCCGTCTGAATCGGTAAGTTGTTTTCTTTTTAATTTTCGATTTCGTCGCGACGATTAACGCAGTGAGGCGTCGCCAGCGCCACCGCACGGGTTCTTGGGTCTAGGGTTTAGTTTTGAATTTTGCGGTTTACTTTTGTAGATGGCTCCCAAGAATCCAAGCAAGCCGGCGTCGGCCACGATGTCGAGGAGCTGTGGCCCCGAACAAGTCTGTCAGAGAAGAAAATGGCAGATATCTGCGTAACCACCATGTGTATACGGGGTGGTTTGTGGGCTTTCTCAGCGGATGTCTTTGAGGAAGCGGGGATGGAGTTGAGCGACGAGGCCATGAGGGAGAATACCATGGTGGTCTCGAAGCCCAGTGAAAGCCGGGTTGAGGCTCCCCTTTGTTCCTGCTGCTGCAGTGTGTGAGGATGAGGCGTTTGCCACAGGCAATCGGCCCCGAATGTGTTTACCACCGTAAACGCATTTGTGGTAGCTTGCCACTTGGCGAAGACGGCGGTGCTACCGGAGACCTTCTTACAGTTCTATACGCTGAAGAGGCCTGTCGGACACCCCTTCTATCAACTGACCCCCGAGGAGGTGAAGGTGGGGAATAAAATGGTGAAGATCGGAGTCTTCGCTGAAACCACCAGCTCGTGGGGGAGTTGGAAGGGTAATTTCTTCTTCATCCTGAAGGAAGACAGTTGGGGTTTCCCTGCATTCTTCATAAAGGAGAAGAATGCAAGGGTGTCGGTGAAGCCCTCGTGTGGGGCGGGTAGCGAGGAAAGAAAGCCCTCGACGCCCTTTGTGAATGGATCCGGGGTGTGGAAAGGCTCGAGGGGTGTAAGGGTGCGTTTCCCTTCACTCTATCCAGCACTGGACGAGGTGGTCTGCGGAGAGTAGGGGTTAGTAGGGCCCACCGTCTTCCGAGCCACGTGGACACCCTTAAGAATTGGGTGGAAGGATTGGACGGGGACCTCATAGAGCGCTTCAAGGCGCTTTCAGAACCCCCACCGTCTGCATTACGCCTTTCTTTTCGTTCTGTGTTTTTGTGTTTGCACATTTTAAATGCTATTATAACCTGACCTTGTGTTTTACTACAGCCAAGATGTTGCACCCAGCACCCTTTTTGCCAAGAAGCGGGATTTCTTTGGAGGCTCTTAAGGCAAAGATGGAGGAGGAGGTCCTGCAGAGCTGCCCAAAGGGCTGTCGAGGGTCGATTGCGGTTGCGGGGACCTCGAAAGGCGGAGAGGCCCGAGGTGCGGAGGCCTTGGTGACGGTAGCTCAACCGGTCAACATGGCTGGTCCCGTCATCGTCGAGGAGTTGTCCGAGGACTCCGAGGAGGACATTCTTCGACCAGCGCGCCCCGACTTGCAGGTACTATTCTTGAGTCCCTTGATTATTTGGCTAACTTTTCTTTTCACTGTGTTCTGATTCCCATTTTTACCTTGTGACAGCAGTGGACTTGGTTGTGTCCTCTGACAGCAGTCCCAGTCCTGCCAAAGATAAAGGGTAAAGACCTGCCGTCGATGAGTATCCCCGTAGCCCCGTTCGGGCGTTGGGAACCCGTCGGCCTATTGGCAGATGCTCGGAGGGCTGTTGTGGCCCTCGAGTGTATACAAGAAGGCCTTCGAGGATCCCTAAGACCACGAAGGGCATAGATCCCGTTTCGAGCCTCAACTACTCGAGGACTATCGGCGGGAGGCTGCGGGAAATCCTTCAAACGCAAGGGTCAGGCCCTTGTGGAGGCCTGGGACCCTGTCATGAGGGTGACTCGCGACGAGTCAATTCTCCTCGGGGAAGGGGACGTGAGACTAAAGGTTGCAGAAGGTCTCGCACTTCCCCGAGACAGGCACTTTTTGAAGTACACCTCCTCGGGGGCCCTAGACATGGCGAAGGACATCTGCCAGGGCCTCACTCGAGTAAGTCACGAATCCTGATTCCCCCTTTGTTACTTATCTTTTTTGTTGGCATGCTTTGCTTATATGGTCTGCGTTTGTAATTTGCAGAAAAGCGTGTTGGCCCAAGGGCTGGTGGCAAAGATCGAGGACCTTGAGTCCTCGTGAAGAGCCTTGAGGCCAAGGCAAAGGACTCAGGAGGTGGAGAGCCTAAAAAGGCCTTGGGTGACAGGGATGCCAAGTTGGCTGAAAAAGAGGCCGAGCTGGGGTCCTCGAGGAATGAGGAGGCTAACCTCCTTAGAGCCCTGGGTGTCATGGGCAAGCAGCTGAAAGCTTCCATGGCCGATGGAAAGAAGCACGAAGCCCTGTTCCTCGCCGAGCACCATGCGAAGAAAGAGCTCGAAGCTGAAATGGAGCAAGTGCTCGGGGAGTATCAAAGAATGGAGGCCGAGGCTGAGGCGAAGGGCAAACTCGCGGAGGAGTTGTCCTCGAGGGTTGCCCAGGCTGAGGATCTGACGTCTAAGGCTGCGATCAAGATCGAAGAGTGCGCCCGGACCCTTAATGAGGTGGCGGGCTCTGTGGTGGCTGATCATTTAGCCTTCGCACAACTAGAAAACCAAATTGGTTTTAAGTTGTACGATGGTGAAAGTGTTCAGCCCCCGTTTTTGTAAAGCCCATTCTTTGAAAGGGCTGGTCGAGTGCGCAGGGCTGTCGAGGTGCTGATCGAGAAGACCGCTAACGCACAAGCCATGGCGGGCGTCTGCTATGCTGAGGGCTTCCTACGATGCCGCCACCAAGTGGAAGGCATCGTTGAGAAGTCAGATTTGGAAACCCTTAACGCCATGAAGGTCGAAGACCCTCCTCAGGCGACTTTGTTCGAGTGGGGTAGGGCGGGGAAGAAATTGGGAGTAGAATATCCTTACGATATTCTGCCCGGGCATGTAGAGGATGCCCTGTTGTACCCCAACGATGATGTCCCCAAGTAGTTTGTGGACTTGTAATTAAATTTTTGCTCATTTTTGATAAAATACAGAACATTTCAGCATTTGTTGCCTTTGTAATTTCCATACGAGTATTATTTGCACAATGCGAAGTGTTTGTACTCGTGTCGGGTAAAATTGTGGAAATGAATTGTTGTAATTCTTCGTAAAGTGATTTTATTCGATGTGCGCTGGTCGAGCAGTGACCTTTGCAATCAATTTTTGAACTTACCCACTAAAGTGGGGGAACACTCCTAGTAGAGCGATTTTATGTAAACATAGTTTGCACAACGTAAAGACTTGGAATATTGCCTTTCCTTTGATGTATGAGCAGTATTTTGTGCAATGCAAAGAGTTTGAAAGCGTACAACTTAAACGTAATAAGGCCTCAAGTCGTTGACGTGGTAGTCGTTTTTGAGTTTTTTGCCTTGATGGTCCTTTAACTTGTATACACCCTCTCTTTCTTTATTGTGTACCACATAAGGACCTGCCCATCTGGAACGAAGTGTGCCATGGCCAGGATTACGACCTGACAACTCCGCCTTTAGCAAGACCATACCACCCACGTGGATCTGCTTTGCCCGAACTTTGGCGTTGTGATCGAGGTTTGTCCTTTGTCGCAAGGCCATAAGCCTAAGTCTAGCACCCTCGCGGAGTTCCTCGACGAGGTCCAAACGCGCTCGAAGACCGCTCTCATTGTGAGGGCGTCGTAATACAGCGTTCGGATTGTGGGTATTGAGACTTCGATTGGTAGTAAGGCATCGACGCCATAAACCAAGGAGAAAGGAGTTTCTCCCGTGGGTCCCCGTGTAGTTGTTCGATAGTCCCAGAGGACGCTGGGTAGGGCCTCGACCCACTTCTCTTTTTTGTCCTCGAGGCGCTTTTTTAGGCCCTCTTTGATCGTGCGATTTGTTACTTCTACCTGGCCATTTGATGCGGGTGTGCCACGGGAGCGTAGAGCATTTGTATGTTCATCTTAGTGGCCCAATCCTTAAGCTTTTTGCTCGCGAATTGAGTCCCATTATATGTGATTATGGCTCTTGGTGCCCCGTACCGCGCCACAAGGTCGTGCCAGAGGAAGTGTATAACCTTGGCGGTTGTTATGTTCTCGAGTGGCTGGACCTCGACCCACTTAGTGAAGTAATCGACAGCCACTATACAAAATTTGAACTGGCCCTTGGCCGTAGGCATTGGGCCGATTAAATCGAGGCCCCACAGCGCGAAGGGTATAGGGTATGTCTCCGTAACCACTTCGTTTGCTGGCTGTCGTTGGATGCGAGAGTTGAGCTGGCATTTATGGCACGTTCGTACCAAATCATGCGCGTCTTTCCTCAAAGTTGGCCAATAATAACCGAGGCGCAAACATTTGTGTGCTAGCGCATCGGAGCCAATGTGTGCTCCGCAAACTCCTGAGTGGACTTCGTTCAGGATGAGTTTGGAATCGTCGGAGCCAATACATCGCTGTAAAAGAGTAGAATATCCTTTACGCCATAACGCGCCATCTATGATGACATGGCGGGCTGACTGCGTCCTTATTTTCTTTTGCAACGCTGGTGGGCCCTCGATTGCACCGGTTTGGAGGTATCAAGGATTGGGTCCCTCCAATCAGGTCTGCGTTAGCGTCGATTGCATGAATTGTATTTATGGAGGGTTGTGCTAAGGTTTCGAGGACGCATCCGCCCGCCCTTAGACACTGTCACCACGGTGTTTTAATCCTTGGGATCTTATTAATATTTAGCTGCTCGAACTGCCCTTGTAAGTTTTGACAAGGCGCAAGTACCTCGAGAGTACTGGGTCCTTGCATTCATTGGTCCCGTAACCTGACTTACGACAGCCGTGAGTCACTGTGCAGTTAGGCGTCAAAACCAGCTTTCGGCGGTCTTGAGACTGCTACGAGTGCCTCGTATTCGGCCACATTGTTCGTGACGGAAACTGGAAAGCTACTCGTAAGCTAGCCTCCATGCCGTGTGGGCCCCTGATATGAACGCCTCCCCACAGGCGATCGGCCTTTGGATGAACCATCCACGAACATGTCCCACTCGGGAGGCTCCGACTCTGTGGTGGTTCCCTCGAAGGACCATGCTCGAGGGTAAATGGTTATGGAAAGCTCGGCCATGAAATCCGCCAAAGCTTGTGCCTTTATTGCTCGCCGAGGCTCAAACTTGATGTCATACTCTCCAAGTTCGATGCACCAACGAGCTAAACGACCACTATGCTCCGGTCTGTTTAGAATGTCTCGGATTGGTAAGTCCGTTCGGACAATGATTGTGTGGGCTTGGAAGTATGCTCGCAACTTCCTGGCAGCCACGATCAAAGCGTAGATCGTTTTTTGGGGGGTGGGTAATTAACCTCAGCCCCTCGTAGCGTGTGGCTTATGTAATAGGCAGACCTTTGTTGCAAGCCTTCCTCAACGAGCACTGCGGATACAAGGTCTTTGTTCGAAATGGAGAGGTAGATGGCGAGTTCATCCACAGTTGCGGACATTTCGGTGTTGGCAAATCGGAGAGGTGTTTCTTGATTTGCTCGAATGCTTCTTGGCATTCCGGTGTCCAAGTGAACGCCTTCTTCATACGAAGCCGTTCAAGAATGGCTTACACTTGTCCCCCAACTTGGAAATGAATCGCCCCAAGGCAACAATTCTTCTGTAAGTTCTTGGATTTCCTTAATGCTCCGTGGTGGCGCCATTTCCGCGATGGCTGAAATTTTCTTAAGGTTGGCGTCGATCCCCCTTTCGGAGATCATATAGCCGGAATTTCCCGGCTCCAACAAAGAAGGAACACTTGGCTGGATTGAGCCTCATGTTATACCGCCGGACGATTCGAAAGTCTCGGCCAGTCTTGAAGGTGATCTTCGAATGTCATGCTTTTGACAATGACATCGTCGGACGACGCTTCAAGGTTACGGCCCATCCGGTGGGCAAAGACTTTGTTCATTAAACGCTGGTAGGTGGCTCCAGCGTTTTTGAGCCCAAAAGGCATTCGGACGTAGTAATAGACGTCATCACCAGTCGTGAATGCCGTTTTGAAGGCGTCCTCGGGATCCATGTAAATTTGGTGGTAGCCACTCTTGGCATCCATGAACGACAAGTATTTGTATTTGGAAGTTGCGTCCACGAGCTGGTCGATGACAGTAACGGTAAGGGTCCTTTGGACAATGCCTATTGACGCCCGTGAAATCAACGCACATACGAAGTTCACCATTTGTTTTGTCGGCTAAAACTACGTTAGCGAGCCACTCAGTACTGAATTTCTTTTATTATTCCAGCTTGAGGAGTTTTGAAACCTCCTCTTTTACAAATTTCTTCTTAGAAGGGGCCATACCCCTTTTCTTTTGCTTAACCGGCTTTGAGTCCGGGAATACATTCAGTTTGTGGGTGATGACGCTAGGGTCGACACCGGCAGATCATTCAAGCTCTGGCGAAGACGTCAAGGTTTGCTTCGAGGAGGTGGATGAGCGCCATCTTCTCCTTTGCTCAAGGTTTTTGCCAACCTTGAACTTCTTGCTGGGCAGCGTCGATCTCTTCTGTCACGGCATCGAGGCGTGGTCATCGTCGGGTTCGCAGTGCCTCGTTGTGCTTCGAGGCTTGAGGACAAACCGCAGAACTCAAAGAGGCCACGTAGTTCGTCCTCGCCGTTCGCTGGTCAATGTAGATGCTTGCATCCCCACGAGCGTCGCAAATGTGACCGTGAGAGAACGGATGTCACACCTCATGTGGAATTCGACTGGCTGGGTCGACCAACGATGGCGTTGTATGTGGAGGGGACTTCGAGGACCAAGAATTTCGTCATGACGGAATGGCGATCAACCGTGCCAAATTGTGTGTCCCCAATCAGCATGAGGCGGGTTGGCGACCCTATCGTTGGCACAATGTCCCCGCCAATGCCAAAGGTAGGGCCGGAGCTCCTTCGCACAGCGGACATGTGTATCCCGAGTTTATCGAGCATGTCCCTGAAAATGACATCGTGTTTGCACCGGTGTCGATGTAGACCTGCTGGTGTCGTAACCCGCGATCCTCGCCGTGATAAGCGAGTGGGTCGGAGTGCGGAACGACAACCTTTGTTCCATTGGGCCTATAGATGACGTTCTCCTCGAGGTGATCGATCTGCAAGATTTCCCTTGCATACCGCTTCTGGAGGAGGCGCCCTCCGATTTCGTGAGCATGTGAATGACGCCGCGGGTGGTGGTGGTGGCAAGTTCTGGCCTCGAGGGCTGCTGTGCCGACGACGCGTTTTTTCGCGGTCGTCGCTGTCGTCATCCCTCTTGCGTCCTTTGGGGAACTCCTTGCAGGAGGAAGAGGAGTCGGAGAGGAATTCCTTGAGCTTCCCCTGCTCAAGCATCTCCCAAATGAGATTCCGGAGCTGAAAGCACGCCTCCGTGTCGTGGCCACGGTCCTTGTGGTAAAGCGTACTTGTCAAACCCCTCGTAGTCTTATGTTGGATCGGTGGGGCCACTTGGGGACCTTGTTTTGCTTCTCCAACATGAGAAGAATGTTCGTGCGGGTGTCACGAAGGGCGGGGGTGGTGGTCGGGGCCTCGGACCGGTGTTCGAGGACTGGTACCTCGATGAAGCAGACCCCTTGTCAAACTTCTTGTTGCGGTCGTTTGCGGGGGGCCTGTTGTAAGGCCTATTCATCTCCTCGGAGTTCATGAACCGGGTTGCCCGATCGATGAACTCACCCATCGTTGTGACAGGGTTTTCATTAATATTGTACGCGAGCACTGGACTCGCGTTGAAGGCCTGAGTGACGGCCAGAGCTGCATGTCCGAGGAGAGACCACAGACTTGGGCGGCTTCGCACTGAAACCGCCGGATGTAATCACGGAGCGGTTCCTCCCTTTCTTCTTCACTCTTAACAAGTGTTGGACAGTCTTGGGGGGAGGTCGAGCTCCCATGAAGTGGCGGAGGAACGACGAGGCGAGGTCCTTAAAGCATTTGAAATGCTGGCCTCGTAACGTTCCAAACCATGTTGAAGCGGCCCCTTTCAAGGTGGAGCTGAAAGCTTTGCAGAGTATGGGGTCGGAGGCGCGAGCCATCTCCATTTGGGAGATGTAACGCCGCAAATGGTCAACGGGATCCGTCGTTGCGTCATAGCTTTCGATGACTGGCATCCGAAAGCTGGCAGGAGCCTTGACGGCAATAACGTCCTCTGTGAAGGGTTGAGTGAGGAGAACCTCGATGTCGTCGAGGACCAGGTTTGGCGTCTTAACCTGCTCCTCGACCACGTTGATTCTTCGAAGAAGATCGTCGACATCCAGGTTCGCAGCAGACGGGTTTTGGTTACGGGATTGTTCATCCCGGTCGTTGGGAGGCGGGAGGCGAACGGCCTGCATTTCCGCCTTGATAGTTTGCACCATGAAAGCCTTCATTTCATTGAGCATGCTCGCCTGGAGCAATGCCATCTGACCGGGATCGACGATGACCTGCTGGGGGGTCTTCGAGGTCCCAGCGAGGTACGTCAAAGTAGCTGCTTGCGGTTGTGGGGGCTGCTGCACCGCTGGGGTGTCAGCAGCAGGGAGTGGCGGGATTGCCACCAACTGGGAGTTGTGGGGCTGCGAGTCCCGCCGCCCCATCGGTAGGGAGTGGTGGAGGTACATCGGAGGAGGCTGAGCGGCATCCTCGACATGCACACTGTTGTGAGTTCTTCTTGTCTTCGCCATGAGAATGGTTAGAGGAGGAAAAAGCGTTAAGTAGAAAAGAAAAATGACTTGCTTTTCTTTCCCACAGACGGCGCCAAATTGATAGCCAAAGTACGATCTCCATTGCGAAAGATCTTCGGCGGCCGGGACAGTGGCTCCGATACGAAGGACAAGACAAAAGACACTTTCGGTGCGGACAAAGGAGGAAAGTGTGGGTGTGTAGTAATCACCTTATTTGAGGCGGGCACCACCCAATATATAGGGTGGTGCTAGGTCCCCGTTACGGACCTTAAACGCTGGAGAATCTCCATAAATGTGCCCATGGTGGAATGGTGGCGTATTAATGGTGTAATAATAGCGGAGTTATTAGGGAATTACTCCCTCTCCTTTGGGTTAATGCCAGAAATAGTGTAACGGTTAGCTTGAGGGAGGCAGTAAGCGCTTCGTGCCTAACGGCTTTATACGAGGCGTCCTTACTGGTAAGAGGGGGTCTCCGTAGTGACGAGATCTGCTGTGGTGGACGCGGCCCATATGACTTTTGCATTTGACAATACAGCCGTATGGGCTAGCCCATATATATCAATTAGCTACATGTTGCTTCAATCCAAAATTTGGGTTCTCTGATCACTTATTTGTTTGTAAGTTTCAATATTTGGAAACTTATTACATTGTAATTAAAGTTTGAAGTTGAAATTTACTACTTTTATTAAACCTGTATTGACCATACCTTCATTAAAACTGTAATTAAGCTATGTATGAATGAGCACTTCAGTAAAAACAATGAAGAAATTTTTTTTTAACAGAAAATTTCACGAAATGAACAATCTTGAAATGACTTGTGAAGTTAAAAGACTAAACTGTATCAGAAAAAGGATTCGAGGGACCAATTCGTCCGTCCTGGTGAAGTAGAGTAACTTTTGGAGTATTTAGGCCCCCACCTTCATTCATATCTGAAACATCCAATTCAAGCTCTTGACCATTAACCCTAATTCAAACTCCGCAACCACATTGTCTCCGATCTCTGAAATTCACTAACCCTAACAGCTACCTTCCGGCGGCCGAGGCTCTATTCCCCGCCACCAGCCACCGCCGATCCACCATCGCCTCTGCGTAGTCGAGTTCTATCACCATCGTTGTCCGCCTCATCTCTTGGTTAGACTTTATATTCAAGTAATTATTACAGGCTCCTGCGTACGCCGTATTAAAAGAAGGATGGTTAGCCATTCGTCATATCTTTAGTTTCTGTTTTGTTGCCTTAGTTCCTGGTTCTCGGATAATATTCAAATCTGACTTCAGTTGGGAACATTTCCTCCATGTGGCTGTAATTTAGCTTGTTGGTATATGAATTTTTGTAGATCAATCTTGTTTTAGTCAAGTCCTTTTAGTTTTCTGACATGTTTATTTGAACGGATTTCCCTGGGAAGCACTGGAAGGTAGAGAGGCCAAGGGACACACTTTGCTTCTTTCTTAGCTTTGATTGATTTTTGTTTTCGTTGTGGTGAAGCCGGCAGAAGGATTAGAATGTATGGTTAGAGGAATAAGGCAAGGTGGAAGAGCTGGGAATGTGATAAGTTAGTTGCTTGTGGATGTTGGTATTATGTATGGCCATGGCTGGCTTGCCCATTTTGGGTTCTAGTTCAGGAGAATGGTGTCAAAAATCTTTCATAGCTAATAATTAATTAATCATCAAATCTCCAGGTCCTATTTTAATCTAATACTCATGTACATATTACTTATTTTTATTTACGTTCATCGTACGCATTCATCCCCTGTATGTTTTTACTCTATGTAACCTTGTAAGATTTTGTCTTTATCAAAATTGAGTTTTATAGTTCCATTCCTACCATGGTGGGTATTATTGGAGTTTATCTTCAGTTAATTAGTCTTATTAGAGATTGATGTTTTTAATTTAATTATTTTTAAAGAGGAATTCTTCACCACCCTAATTCATTCAGGGATAGTGTGGATATTTTTGCCTCGATCCGCAAAAAGCCACTGTCGTGAGTCGACCCAACATATAGGAAGAAGTGGTGGAGACAAGTTGAGGCCGTTTGATCACCTGATTCTTGAGCAGAAACTGACCTGTACAGAAGCACTAATAAGAGCACAGCCATGTCTGGCGCAGCTACCCAAGAGGAAGAGAAGAAACCCGGCGATCAACCCGGCCACATCAATCTCAAAGTCAAGGGCCAGGTCTTTCCTCTTTTCCTGGCCAATTTCTTCATCTGTTTCATGTACTATTTTAATTTTTTTGGTTGTCAATGTTCTTTTCTTCTTTTTTCTGGATGAATTTTACAATTGTTTGTTTGTACTACCTCCATCTTGTGTTAATTTTTGCCTTTTTTGTTTTGCATAGATTTAGCATTAATTTTTTTATATATGCCGTGAATGCAATTAGCATTAGATTGTACTGCTTCAGAGAGTCAAACTTTGGGCTACAAAGTGACGTGAGTTCTACTCCCTCTGTTTCTTAAAAATTACAAGGAATCTTTTTAACATCACTCTTATCTTATTACCCTCAATTTCCCTTCTCCACTAAAAGAGTTATCTTGTCTTATCCACCTATTTTACTTTATTAGCCTCAAGTCTTTAACACACCTTAATCTTCATGCCCAGTAAAATGTGTGAACATTTGTGGGACGGAGGGAATATAAAGTTTCATCCACAATGTATGAATACTTGAGAACTAGAAATGCAAGTTGTCAAGCAATTGAGAGAGTATAAGAAAAATGTTTAAAATACACTTCTCTTGATGGTTTTATATGTAAATAATTTTCCATATTTGATAGACATTAGAGCCAAAGTTGAGTTCTTTATCGCCGTTGTATTGTTAATCTTAAAATTTGTGGTTTACTAAGTAGATTATGCTTGTAATCATAAAGTTCCAGTCTGTATTTGTGCTAAAATGATTTTGTGTCAGTGGCAACAAGTGATATATCTTTTCTAGATTTTGATTATGTTAACGGCATTATACATTAGCATAAATTCAGTTCTAGTGCGAGGATTAGATTGTCTTTCCTACAGTGCTCCGGTTTTAGTACTGTAGATGAGTACATTATTGCTAGTGCTGAATGATACTCGTATTTGTAATTGTTTAGTGGATTAATTGGCATTAGATATGTGGAGAATCACAGGGTTGTGATTAGTACTGAATAAAAGTGATAGTTATTCCATATAGGCTCGCCTTTGAATTCTGTTCGAAAAAGAAATTGATCCTTGTGTGAAATTGATGGTGCCTTGAAACTGATCGTTCTAGCTAGCAGTGTTTCTTTTATGCATCAGTCAGATCCTCTATATCCAATATCAAACTGGTATATTTCTAGTTAATGTATCATTACAGTTTTGAGGCCATGCGTTCTACTTCTCTTATGTGTGATATTGTGTGCGTAAGAAGATTTTATGTTTACCAGTGTGGGAAATCTACAGTTGCTTGGACATTTTTCATTGCTGATCCATGATAACAGTGTTGTTGTGAATTCTATGGATTCTTCCATTTTTTTAGAATTAAGAGCTGATCCATGATATTTCTTGTATTTTCAGGATGGAAATGAAGTATTCTTTAAGATTAAAAGGAGCACCCAGCTGAAGAAGCTGATGAATGCCTACTGTGACCGCCAGTCTGTCGATTTCAACTCTATTGCTTTCCTCTTTGATGGGCGTCGACTGCGTGGAGATCAGACCCCGGATGAGGTTCCCTTTTTCTTCCTCCTTATATTTCTTTCCCTCGTCATTACAATGCCTCGCGTTGTTGTTTTTCTAATGTTGGTATGATTGGTCACAACAGTTGGAAATGGAGGATGGCGATGAGATAGACGCAATGCTGCATCAGACTGGTGGTGCCATGGCCTGATTTGTGGGTTTAGGCTTTAGTCTCAGCTATCTATCTGATGGGAACAAAGTGCTACCATATGATGAACTTTATGTTCTAGTCGTGTCTAGTCTTTTTTGTGACTCTGGTAGTTGCTTTAAGGGTGACACAATATCTATGTCAACTGGGTATATGTTTTATGAATGTATGTTGGCTCGCATCTCTTGATTTGCTTCAAATTTCTGTCAATCTGATCGTGCTCTACTGTTAATCGGTTTTGTTTCTCTAAGATTAGTCTTTGATGACTTAAATGATCCAAGTTTCAAAGCTCCGGGGCTTGTAAATATCTGAATCTCCTACCGGAACCCGCGACTAATTCAGAGCTGTGGATCTTTTTTCCACTCATTTTTTTTTTGTTATTAATCGCAAGGATTCCAACAGTCTGACTACTACTCTCACTTACTGAATTAAATCGTACCGTCAGCCACTTGACAGTCACTCACTAGTGTAGTGTTAGTGTATGGTTTTTGTTTATTTGAGTCGAAGTTTTAGCCCTGATTTGGTTGTTAGAAAACTTCGTAAAAATGAGTTGCACCACATTATCCGCAAAATGAAGAAACTGATAGTATGTTCAAATATTTACAGTTAAATGTTCAAATCTATTTATAGAAAAATATTAATATATAATATTAGATTTTTTCGCCAACCCACACTTTGCGCCGGGCAAAATCTTTAAATTAAATTTAAAATTTCACATATCAAAAAAATTAAATTCGATAAAATCTTTAAATTAAAATTAAAATTTCACATATCAAAAATATTAAATTCGATCTGATATCAAGATAAGTTTTAGTGTCATGTAAATTTGATATCAATATAATATATTATTTTAATTAAAAAAATCATAATAATAGTAGTGATAATAATAGTAATTCTGAAGAGTTCTAAAATCCCCCATAATTAAGATGACAATGGTAAAAACCAATATTTGATGAATATTCGTGAATTGTACATGCAAAATAGGTATTTGACTCGTTCATCATTTTTTTAATTCTTCCCAAATAAGTTGAGATTGTTTGCTCATGTTTAGTCACACCATTAGTGTGAAAATAGAAAATTGGATTGAGGTGTATTACGCTAAAACGTTTGGGTTTATATACGAATTAAAAAATAATAAAGGGTCTCTTTACCTAATTAAGGGGAAAGGGGATAAAGGTGCGAGGTTAATATGGTTTACTCCATTTATCCCAAATGGGTTCACTTTAGTTTTCTTGTATAAATTAAAATTATTTTTGATCATTAACTCATTCTACATAAAATTCTATAATGCATTGTCTTCTTCCAAAACCATTATCACCCCTCTCAACTCACTCTGTAAACTCATTAACGAGTACCATTTGAAAGGGTAAAAGTGTAAGGAAATAAAACAAAAGTGGAAAAAAAGTCATTTTATTTTGGACAATTTTGTTATGTAGTGACAATACGTTTGGGACGGATGATGTTTTTTTTAAACATAAATGTAGTAGATTTGTTGCAAAGTTGTCTGCATGAAAACACATGTGATCATTGGAGAAGTGTGGTTTTTAACGTTTTAAAGAAGTAAGACTATTAATTAAATTAACTTGGAGTAAATGAGCAAAAAACATAAAAATATGGGAAAATGAAATGTGAGTCATCCCCTTAATAAAAGAAACCCAAAAAAGAAGAGGACAAATATAAAAGTATGGAGCATGTGAATAACATACACTCACTAACACCCTAATAAAACCAAACAATGAATAGTTTCCCAAATCCCCTACAAATGTATATATGTATAATGTTACAATTAATTGAAAAAAATCATCTCAAACAGTATTGTGGTGAGTAAACAACTTCATTTGTCATCCATTAAGTTACACCGTTGTCCTAAATGAGTCATGTTTAAAGATTTTGTATCATTTTCGTCCTATAAACTACATGTTCAGGCTAATGAAGTCTTTTAGTTAAAGTTTCTGTTAAAATCAAGAACATTTATGTAAATTTCTATATCTAAGCATTAATTGAGCCTCCAAATTTTTTAAGATCAAACAAAATTGACACTAAACATTTAAATGTTTCAATTTAACCATCTCGCGTCACTAGCCATGTCCGACCCTCCTTTCATGTCTTGCTTCATTCTTCTCGTCTCCAGTTGGTAATGAAGAGCCACCTCGCAAGCTCTCCGGAGCAGCCGAGCATCCAACACGCAAGGGTTCGGCAGCGCATCTATCAGATTCACACTGGTGAGTCTCACGCCGCTAGCCCGAATCCCGTTCCAGAACTGGTTTCACGATTGGCTTGACACGAGATCTGGCATGACGCGATGCAGACGGTGCCAAGCAAAGCGGTGCATTGCAGGCCAAGGTCGGAGACGGAAGCAACTCGGCTGTGCGAGGTGGTGGCGACGAGTGTTTAGGGTGGGGATGGTGGTGTTGTTGTGTTGGTGTGGAAGATGGAGGGGCAACAATTACTGCATTGGTCTAGTAAACTTCGTTGGTGGTCCTGTAAGTTTGTGAGTAGTCCTATTTAGGTCTCGTTTTAAGGATTTGGCTCACTTTAATCCTGTAAGTTTCAATCGTGTGCACCGTTGGTCATGCCGTCACTTTTTCCGTTAAAATCACCGTTAAAGTGGTAAAATTACCAAAATGTCACTTTTTAATATCCAATTTAATACCCAATACATGTAAAAGTTTACAAAATAGCCTAACTACTTTTAAATGGTCGGACATTATTAAGGTAGGAGCAGAAATTGATGAAGTTGGGGTTCCTTTTCGGAGAAACTTCGTTCGTGTTGTTGGATGTGGTGAGGACAATAGATTTTGGGAAGACGTTTGGCTGGGAAATTAGGCTTTCTGTGACAGATTTGGAAGACTATTCACATTGGTGCAAGTGAAAGATTGTTATGTCCGTGACTGTATTCAGTGGAATGCTGCAGAGGTAACGTGAATTGGAGATGGAAGCATGAGCCCTATGGTCGTGAATTTGGTGAGCTGGAGGAATTGTCATTGTCTTTGCAGGATTTCTCTCCTAATCAATTTATGGAGGATTCCTGAAGATGGACGAAGGCTGCGGATGGAAAATTTATGGCAAAAGATGTTGCAAAGGATTTGGATGCAAGATGGGCCTATCCTTGTAACACCCCTACGGTATGACTGACTTTTCTCCCTCAAAAAGTTAATTTGTTTGTGTGGTGATTACGTAGATATTTCCTTCCATGTCTTCTTCGATTGGCTATGAAAGGGGCAGACATTTCGTCAATTGTCTGCCCTTTGTGCTTAAATGAAGTGGAGTCCAATGATCATGCTATTTTCAGATGTTCTCTAGTGGTCAAAGTGTGGAGTGCTATTGCTGCTTGGTGTGGAGTCCAAGGTTTGTTTTTATGGGATGTGGAAGATTTGCTTTCTCAGGAGTTGCGGGAGAAAGTGCCGGTCAATCATCGACCTGCTTGGGAGGTTATCATGTTCACTAAGGCATGGTGTATTTGGCGGGCTCGTAATAGGCTTATTATGGAGGGTAAGCGTTGGTGCTTGCTGGAGGTTATTTATGAGATTCAGAGCTTTTCTCATCTGTGGCTTCCAGTAGGGATTCTAAGTGGAGTTTGGCTTGGACAAACTGGGTGTTGAATCCTTTTGGTGGCTAGTTAGTTCTTTTGCTTGGCTATGTGTAGGGGTGAGCATTATTTGACCGAAATCGAAAAAATCGGAAAACTAAATTCATTCGGTTTTTCGGTTCGTTTATTCGGTTTAGGTCGAAACCAAAATTCTATTAAATGGTTTCGGTTTCATGAGTCGGTTTATTCAGTTAACTGAAAACCGAAGTTTGTGTTTCTTATTTTTTTTCTTTGGCTTATTTATGTTTTATATAGTTGTTTCTATGGTAGTTTAAGACTTTATTTAGTTATTTAAGACTCTATTCGATTTCATGAATAAATTGTTGTAATTGAAATTCGATTGGTTCGGTTTTGTTAGGTGAAACCGAATCAAAATAGAATCTAAGAAAAAAATAGGACCAATACAGTCTAAAACCGAACCGAGCCATAAAAATTCGGTTTCGGTTTGTTCGGTTTCAACACTTAATTTGACCAATGAAAAAAATCATAGATTAAATACTGTGAAACAAAAAAAATGTATCAATTTTTAGTGGACGGAGTGAGTATGCCAAAAACTAATCAACTATCCTAGCTACTTCACTTGTTTCCAACTCAACTCTCTCCTGGCCATTATTTTGAAACCAGACCCACTACGCACTTGACCAGACCCTGGTAGCGGGTCTGGTAACGCCAAGCCCGTTATCAGGGTGGTCAGCTCGCCCTTTGACCAATGTAGCAGGTCAGGGCGTTACTTGGTCCACTACTAGTAACGGGCCAGTAACCAACGGGGCCGCTACCAAGCTGGTAACAGACTAACCCCCTTCCAGTTCACTAGCAGCCTGACATGTACACCTCGCATCATCTTCTTCATTCTTCATCCAGCCTAGGGGTGTTAGTTATCGATACTACTCGAGCTCGAGCTAGAATTGCTCAAGCCCAATATGTTAGTCTCGAGTTTGGCTTGAAGTAAGCTCGAGCTCGGCTCGATAGCTTGATAGGCCTGTTTTAAAACTTTCTAACCTACATTATAATTAACAAACAAATAATAAAAAATAAAATACCATCAAAGTTTATACAGTTTAAACACGCAAATTGATAATTTCTTGCTAATCATGATTATTACTATTAATAAAATACTACTATACCTAACATAAATTATAATATAGTAAAAAAATTCAAGAGGTTTGATAAGTATCGACAAGTATCGATACTCTTTAGGGATGGGTATCGTTGGGCTCGAGCTCGACTCGTTAACTTATCGAGTTTCATTTCAGACTCGAACTTGATAAATATCATTGCACCGGGCTAAAGAAAAAAATAGTGCAACATGCATTCATTGCATTAATCGTTTATTTAATTGTTGTTCCAACCTCCATGATATTATTTTGCTAAAATTATTATAGTTGGAAATATAATGCTCGTTCTTTCGTCCCCTAGGGTTCCTTTGTCGGCCTTTCTTTGTCGGTGATGCTGGGCTGCTAGCTCCCGGTGTTTGGTTCAGCTCCCTCCACATGGCGCTGCCTCAACTTGTCGATACCAGCAGGTGTTGTGGCCCTTTTGGAGTTTGAGTTCCGATCGAGCTAGTTCTTTTATTCATTTTCGCGGTAGCACCTATGGTCGGCATATGGAGATATGATGGTAGAGGGTGGTCGTCCCATTGCACTCTTACTTTTGTTTTTTAATCCTAAATATCGTTCCGTCACGATGAAAACACTAAGTCGGGTTTCTCTAGCGTGTGCGTCGCTAGTGGCTCTCGTCTTCTTGGGAGGGCCGAACTTGATAACATGGTTCTAGATGATGAACTAGTTTATATACCCCAACATTGATAATCAGACAGAGCCGGAAAGGCTCCAATTGCACAACATGGACCTACATGAAGATAATTATACTTTTAATCTCTAATTAGAAGTTTGTTAAAATGTTGTACTCAACTGAACTTGTAATATTGAAAAATCTATGAACTTTGTATCCCAAAACTTTTTTTAAAATGTTGAAATTTATTTATTTTTAAATCTTACTTTTTTAATCTCTCTTTTTATTTGAAATATCTTGCAAAGATTTTTATTCCAATGTTTGTTTTTAAATTTTTCAAAACTACATTTTTTTTATTTTGTAATCGATTTTTTTAATATTTCATTTGGTAACATGTTTTTTTTAAAAAAACTTTTGGCAGGTAATGGGCTGGTAGTGGACCAGCCCACAACCATACCCTTTAACGGAAGGCGGGCTGGTGAAATTCGAATTTGGGCTGGTAGTGGCCTAGTAATGGCATAGCCCGCTACCAGCTCATTAACCTATTACAAGATTTTTTACCCTCCCTAATTTACTCTTACCTCACAACTCCCTCAGCTCCTCTCCTTCTCCCTCACCATCAGTGTGAATCTCCTCCCTCCACCACCGTCGATCTGTCAACCAAACCGTCGGTGCTCGTTGCTTCTCCCTCTGGTTGCCGCCGATAAAAGGTAAGCACATGGTTTGTCTTTTTTTTTTTGAAATCCTTGTCATTTCTTTCGGATCTAACACCATTTTTTGTGTGGAAAGTGAAAGAGAAGGGTTAAAAGACAAAAGTGGAGTAAAAAAGTTTCCTTAAAAGGAAATAATCAAATCTTTTTTGGACAATCCAAAATGGAATACGATTGAATCTTTTGAGGATGGATGAAGTATATTTTTTAACAAATTCTTCTTTATGAAAATTTGAGTCAAATGCAAATACAAAAGTTAAACAATATCTACTTTGTTGAGCGGAGGGTATATAATGTCAAGGTTAATAGAAGCTGGTAAAACATTAAACCAGAAATTAAAAAGAAAATGCAAGTCGATTAAAGGAGATGTCATGTTACTGTTAGAAGGAAAATAAGTTGGTAAATTAACTTCCGTTTGTGGGAGCTTTCATTGTCCTGTCCTGTGCCTATATTATTATTGAGATGTCTGGTGTACATGTCCCCCGCCACCCCACTTGGCATGTGATGTCCCCCGCCAACAGTTCTGAAAGTAGAAAAATGGTTCTATCACTAAACATGTACTCCCTCCGTCCATGAATAATTGTACACTTTGTTTTTACTATTTTACAGTATTTAATCTATGATTTGTTTTTCATGAATTTTTAGACTTTAAAGTTAATAATTTAAATGCATGTCATAATTTGAAATATAAACTTTCTAAATATATTTTTTCTGAATTTTTTAAAACTTGCTATCTTTGTTAAAATTTGAGTCAAACATTGAATCTTGAAACATCAAATTCAAAGTGTATAATCTTTCAGGGACGGAGGTAGTACATATTTTTTTATTTATGACGTAACAAATTGTGAATATCCGTAAGAGCACTCATAAAATTATATACTCATAAAGTACTACTGTTAGATACCGTTACTAAATTACTATTGGTCTGGTTGAATCTATCGCTTAAAAGAATCTACAAATTTTAACATCATCGATGCTATTGAATTTATCTTTCTCAACATAGGCTTTTCCCTTCATCTCTGAAAATAAATCGGATCTAAATTAACAAAGGTTTAATTAATTACCGGTATACTATATAACATCACACTCCTCATAAAAGGAAAAATATAGTAGAGTAAAAATGGTAGTAGCTCAAGACGACGTCGCTTTGATACAGCTGCTTGATTTATCCGATCGGAGAAAGACCCGCCGCCCGGATGGATCAGCGAACCGGACGGAGAAAGACCGGGAGAGATTCTCCGGCTCATCCCAAGTGAAGCCGCCGTCGAAGTTCTTAGCGTAGCTGCAAGCGTCGTAGCAGGGGACATGTTGATGACCCGATGATTCCATAAACAACCTTTGCTTCTCTCTCTTCATCTTCTTCCACAGAGCTCTCCACCTGAGCTTAGCCGGAGAGGCCGCCGCCGCCGTTTCGATCTCTTCGTAACGCCGGTGCGATCTGGAGCAACATCCGATCATCTCCATTTTGACTGCACGCTCTTAGTAGTAAGAGAGAGATGTCTTTTAAGTTAGCTCAGCTTTGACCAGAAAGTGTCTTCTTTTCACTTATTTATAAATAGGGACAAGGGTATGTACAACATAAATACAAAAAGCTAGATTAAGGTAACAAATCTTAATTTATTTTCATACCAACTATATGTGGTCAACATCGATCCTCATTGACCGGTTATATCGTAACTATAAATAATTAAATTTACAAGCTTTTTTAAAAAAATTATAGACAAGTACCATCGCCCATATGTTACATTTATTAATTGTTAGTATTATATTTAATTCAAATTATTATTAGAAAAAAATATTAATAATTTTTTAAAAAACAAATATGCTTAGAAATATAATTTTGAATTTTCATATAATTATTTATTTAATCTCTATGTTGGAATATTAAATAACATAATTGCAGAGTAAATATTAAAATATTGATTAATTATTCTTGGAAAGATGGAGTATAACATTGATTACCCGGATATAATGGATCTCTGTTTATATATATATATATTGGAATTATTAATTGTTCATGCCCATGTGATGTGAGTGTTTGTTTTAGTGGGATGCGATTCTATTTCTAGGGGTTGGATGGGATGGGATGGGATGGAATGGACCCCTCCACTTTAACCCTTTCCACCTGCATCGGTATATCGCCTTCTTGCAACTAGTGTTTTAAAAACTAAATTAAATTACTCTCTACTCTATGTACGCGGAAATTTATGGGCATTTTTTTAGAGCACATTGTTTTGATTTTTATTTCTAATTATTATGTGTATTGGTCCTCGACATTTTAGAAATTTGAGTTTTTAACTAGGTCAAAGATTTTTTACCTACAATCATTATTACTTATTTTCTTTTTTATTTCATGAAAGTAGACCACAAATATTTGGTAGTTTAGCTGATGAATACGCACATCATCCATCTAATTTCTTCACTTTTTCTTCTTCAATTTGGTTGTTTTAAAGTGTGTTAGTTAATACTTTTTATGGAGATCGGAAGTTTTGGTAATTTTGAAAGTGAATATAAAATTTGTAATAAATACAGTTTTATGAATTCTCTTCTTAATGAATAATACCCCTAATATATATATATATATATATATCCTCAATATATATATATATATAGACAAACTACTTTACTTACCTTTAACTATTTTGAAAGTAGAGCATTGAGCCCCAACCCTAAATTTTCAAAACATCATTAAGTGTAGTGTCGCTTTTTTTGTATGAAAGAAAATTCCATTACAGTTTATAACTATTTAAAAAGTAGCATGTTGTCATCAAAGTTTCAAATTTTATGGCATGGTTTTTTCCATTCTTTGAGTGTTGATAATTTTAACGAAAAGTAATAATGTGTAATTAAAATTTGTATTTAAAACTCTATACATATACATAAAATTTTGTATGAATAGTATCCACCTCATAAGATTGTGTCACCTCATCATAATTTAGTGATTTTATTTATTTATGTTTCAAATTATTTAAAAGACTAAATCTCTATTTTACTTTTATTTCTTATTATTTTGCGTTTGGTCCCTAATGGTTTAGATTTCATATAATAAAATGTAAAAATTCTTAGACCTAATTTTTTCATCCATAATAATTATATACTTTATCATTTATTTCATAAAAATATACATTTATTTCACTTAATATTACCTCCTTATTAAATTTGTATAAAATATTGTAATTTACACCGCTACGAAGTGCGGGGCAATTAAAACCTTGTTAGATTCAAGTATTGATTTACTGTTTAACTGATCTAACATATTAAACTATCGATTCAACTGATTATAGCTAAAAATTAATAGTAAATACACATTTTTTATTGTTATCATAAAAATATTCACATACAATATGATATATAATATGATAATGCATGTTTCTAAATGTTAATGGAGATCTTAATGTTTAAGTTTTTTTTAAAATAAGTGAAACTTATAATTAAAAAACAATATAAGACTAATTTGTAAAAGGGGAGAAAGTTAGGTGGTTGTTTTGTACTTAATTAAAAGAAAACCTACCTCGTTTGGTTGCAGGGATAATGAGGGATGAGATGATTTTTATCTCGTTCTCATCTTTCATCCCTTGTTTGGTGCGTGCAATGATGGAATAAATATTATCCTTTTAACACTTTTATCCCACAAAAGTGAGACTAAATAATCCAGCACCCACCAAGTGATAAGGAGGGATGAGACAAATTTTTTTTGAAAATATGACAAACCTATTTGATATAATCCCATCTAATTCTATCCTAAATAATCTTATCCAATCTTATACTAAATAATCTCATCCTATCCCACCTTAATAGTCCGATACCACTATTTTTTTATCTCTACAACCAAACGAGCCCTAAACATTACATTTTCAGCATACCAAATCTATTTACCATATATGTGGTATACCACATACCCGTGTAAAGACCAGACTACCCTTTGTATAAATCATATTTCTTTTTTTTTTCTTTGTTGCCTTCTTCGTTCGAGCACAATATGAATCGTCGCTGTTTCTGGAAAATGGAAAGTCTGATGTAAGAGACGATCAACAATCTCCAAAGACGGTGGCAGTGACATCTAGTGGTCATCGATTGGCAGCGGCGACGACATCAAAGCTAGAGATCACGATCAAGCTGATGAAGATCGCGATCTGTGGCTCCGATCATGATTCGTGGAGCACCGTCGAGATCCGCCGTCTTGGGGTTGGAGTCACCGCCATCGGCGTTCCCGGACGCCATCTCGGAACTGTTCACCGCTAGATCTTCCAGATCTGAAGCCTCTGGTGAACCAACGCTTCTAGCTCGGACCGTTGCCCTTCCCCGGTCGATCTGCTGTGCAGGTGATGTATTTCATTGCCGTTAGGATTTATTCTTTTTACTATGTTATTTTTTTCTTTTGCTTTTAGGATTTTATTGCTTATTATATGTTTATGATGTAGTTTTGATGAACCCTAAACAAGTACTCTATATGAGTTGAGATTCAGCATGCAAATAACGATATTTTGTGGAGCTGTGTTCATTAGTTAATGATCCTTGAGAAAAAGACGATTGGAGGATGTTTTCATTGGATCAAATGTATTTTTGAATTTTATGAATTTTTAATTGGGTTTTTTTTGTTAAATGTCAAATATTAACGAGGTTGGATTTAACTCGTAATATCTGTAAATAAAGTTTTGATTTGAGGCATTCTATAGTTATTATTATGAGAAAAGCATGTAATGGTAGGTAACGAAAAATGTGCATACGGTATATATTTTGTAGTAGGCAGTTTTACGAGTTGTAGTAGACACAATAAAAATATTTATAACTAAACAATCAAAGTATTATAAATTATGTTGCAAACACTTTTACATATTCCAAAAGAATCTTTTTAAAATTTATCGAAGAAATTAATTTATGAAAATTACACTATATTTCAGTTTAGATATTATAGACTTTAGTAGTATACAATTTTACGAGTTGTAGTAGACACAATAAAAAAATTATAAGTTAACAATCAAAGTATTTATATTATGTTGCAAACACTTTTACATGTTACAAAAAAAATTATCGTAAAAATTAATTTTGAAAATCTCTTTTTTATTGAGTGTACTTCTATTTGGATAGTATAGACTTTCATAATAGACAGTTTTACGAGTTACAGTAGACAGAATAAAAATAAATACAAGTAAACAATCAAAGTATTATATATATCATGTTACAAACACTTTTACATAGTAAAAATGTTTTTTTAATAAAAAAATATCGTCGAAATTAATTTTTGAAACTATTTTTATACACTTTTTTCTTCAGTTTAGACAATATATATTTTCGTAGTAGACAATTTTACAAGTTACAATAGACACAATAAAAATTTCTTTATACACTTTCTATTTTGTTTAGACATTATAGACTTTGGTAGTATAGGCTCTTCTTGTAACAAAATTTTTTACAAGAAAATTTTACACATTGGAATGGACACCGTACAATTTATAATATAGGCTTATGTTTTTGTTTTTATTTTATTTTTTAAAAGGCAATGAGAATTGTATTAGAACTGGAAACAACGCATACAACGAAGCTCAAGGGAGCATTGAAACCTACTTTTGTTACAAGCATAAAAATAATACAGAGGCTTATGTGGAGCGCGACTGAATATGGGCGACTGAATATATGACACCACTAATATTATTGAGTTAGATTGAATCAATCAATTAATTAATAAATTACAAATTATTATCATTTATTTCACCCAAATTCAACCTTAAACATAAAACACCATATAATTCATAATTTCATACCCATGTACGTGTACAATAAATCATTATATACCATATAATTCATACCCCTGAACATGTACAATATATCATTATTTTCTCATCTGCCGCAACCTGACTCTTAGTATTATAGTAGTATATAAAGACCCTCTTTGCTTTTCATTGTTTACTATAGTTTATTTATATCTAACACATGTTAGATCTGCATAGAGATCAAACCAAGGTAAATTCTTTCTCTTACTACCATTGTAACATGTGGTTGTCTATTTACCACATATGTGGAAAAACACATATACTATTAAAATGTCAAGTTTACCCACTTAATAAATCTCTAGGAATGGTGTTTTAGTCTTTTAATTTATTAGATTAGTTAGTTGAGTTAGTCAACTAGTATACAAAATATATTTAGAAAATTTAAATTACAAATTTTAATAAACATGTGAATTATTTCATTTTCATTGTCTAAAAATACATGAAAAAAATTATAGATTAAATACTGTGAAAATAAATGAGACAAATCTTTTATAGACGAAGCGAGTATCACTTAGGTACAAATTCAACAATTCCCTTAGTTCGTTCAGTGGTTTATTCGGCCCACTAAATAGTTGAATGACTGATTTGTAATGAAATGGATAATTTAGTGGTTTATTCATGTTGTTTTGCTTAATGTCTATCTAACTATCTTGGGTCAATTTAATAGCAATCCAATCAATTAGAGTCCTTTTAATTACCAACTAGTTAGAAAAACCTATAGTAGATCCTAACACTATCTAATTAAATTAATTAATTAACTAACAATTATAAAGACTAAAATACCCTTCTAAGCCAAAACCACCATCCACCCTCACCACCATCCACCCCACCACCATCCTTACCACCACCACCACTACCTCCGCTGCCACCTCCACTACCACCGCCGCCGCCGCCTGGACCACCGCCGCAGTCGCCAGAACCATCGTCGTGGCCGACGAAACCACCACCGCAGCCCCCAAAACAACCGCTGCGGCCGCCGGAACATCCTTCACGGTCACCGGAACCATCGTGACAACAGCCGGAACCACCACTGCGGCTGCCGGAACCACCGTCATGGTCGTCAGAACCACCGCCGCCGCCGCCAAAAAATGCCAACATTGCCGCCGCTATGGCACCACTTCCGTAACCGCTGGAACCACTGTCGCTGCCACCTACAACACTGCCACCGTGTCGGCACCATCGTCACCTCCAAAAATTCCGTCGCTGCAATTTTCATAATTTTTCGTTAATTTATAAGTAATTGCATAGTGTCTAAATTGATAAGTAACTAGTACTGTCTATTTAGTATTTTACAAGAGTTTATTTAGTGTTCTACACATTTCTATAGTGTCTATTAGAAAGTGATATGATGTCTTAATAAATATTATAAACTGTTTAATTATTTACCTTGCACCTTTTCGGTCATAGAAAAATTGTCTATTTCATTATAAACAATTAATTGAATCGTCAAAAAATATTTTATAATTTATAAAAGCGTTTCTAACATAATATAAATTATTTTTTGTTAATTTATAAGTAATTGCATAGTGTCTAATGTGATATGCAATACTATATATTAAAGAGTTTATACTGTTTATTTAATTATTTTACACATTTTCATAGTGTCTACTAGAAAGTGATATAATGTCTGAATAAATATTGGAAACTATTCTTTTATTTTTTTCACATTTTAGGTGATAGTGAAACTGTCTACTTTATAAACAATTATTTGCATAGAAAATCGTAAGTTATTTTGAAATGTATGAAAGAGTTTATAACATAATATAAAACAATTTTTGCTAATTTATAATTAATTGCATAGTGTCTAAAGTGTTATGCAATACTGTCAACTACAAAAGTTTATACTGTTTAGTTATTTATTTTAGACATTTCAGTGATATTGAAAAACGTCTAATAAATTACAAAAAACTGTCTGTAAATAAAATGTAACTGTGTCTACCTTTTAAAAACATCAAAAAATGAACCAATTCATAACCAAATAAAATATATGTATCATATTTTATAGTGTCTACTATAAAAAGTTACAATGTCTGAATCAATATTGCAAACCGTCTCGTTCCTCACCTCCAAATTCTGATACTGCTCATTTGTCTTCAACCATCTTGCTCCGTTCAGATATGAAGGTTTCACCATTAGATCATTAGCCACTGCATGTGTCTAGATCTAGAGGTCCGATGGTCGTCTCCCTCTGATGGCAAGCCGTAACAATCAACCGATTCTCTTCCTCCACGAACAAGGAAATGATCTTCCTCAAGCTATTTCTCCTCCACGAGTCGGTAATTTTTCAAATCTAGAATCTTCGGAGAAGCTACCGATTACACTCGTTGAAGAAGACAACGAGTCGACGATCTTTCAGATCTGCGATCTCTGGAGGTAGCGGTGGCCGGAGTCGATGGAGAAGATGGCGGCAGAGGGGAAGAGAGAAGATGGTGGACGTGGAGATAAGCTTTGTCACGCTCTCTAGATCCAGTCACGATCAGTTTGCCCTTTAACGGCGAGCCACCACATTCCGATGAAGGTAGAGATCTGTAAATTCTCACGATGGTTGAGGTAGAGAACTGCAGATTTGTGGCTCTCTCTCCATTCGATTGCTAGTCTCCGTCAGTGGAAACGTGGAATGATAATTAATATATTAAGGGGTAATAGGATCTTTACACAACTAGTGGTTTTCACCACTAGTTGGTAATTAACATTGTCGAATCAATTAACGTTCACATGTATGAAATACTATCTGCAATTGCCATATGCTCAGGTTAGGGGCTTATGTATTCACGTTCTGAGCTAATCAATAGATCTCTCAAGCAAAACTAGTGCAGTTGATCTTGCTTACGCAATAAAGGCTTCAGGTGCGGAAAAAAAATCCACTGAATTAGTTTGAAAAGTGCATATTTATCACCATTTTTTGAAAAGCCTAAATTTATCATTGAGTGCAATTCATGATTGCTCCGTTAATTATAACGATACTTTGTTAATAAATTACATTTTACGTCCTTACACTTTTCATATGATACATTTAATATCCAAATTTTTATTAATTAACAAAAATATCATCTCCTTCATTAAACACCACTCAACGCCGCCGTCATTCCACGATCGAAGCTACTCCTCCATTACCTCTTTCTCAAATTTACTTCTCCCACAAATCACTGATGAAGGGTTTTTATCAAAAAAAAAAAACAGAATTGAAGCCTGTACGAAATCTGGTATGAAGGAAGTGGGATTATGTCACTTTAGGGGTGGAAGACAATTTTTGCCATTAATGTTTACTTCGAAGTCACTTTTGATTAGGGCTGTAAATGAGCTGAGTCGAACTCGAACTTGGCTCGAATGTTTCAAATCAAGCTCAAACTCGGCTCGATAGCTCGACGAGCCTTCATGATAAAGACTCGAATCGACTCGATGTGATACTTGAATTCAGCTCGATAGCTCGAAAACTTGTCTATTGGATCCAAACTATGCTCGAGTTCAACTTCATAACTCGAGAGCTGCTCGAAAACTCGAAAGTTTGGATTAAATTAGGGGTTTTTTTTAACAAGTTAGACTTTAAAATATATGTAAAGCTCGATAGCTCTATAAGCTATCGAGTCAAACTCAAGTCCGCTACTAGACTTTGTTAAAATTATCGAGCCCTGAACTCGACTCGAGTTCGAACTTGAAGCTCGATAAGACAGTGCTCAATAATATACGAATCGAAGTTCGAGTTTGAGTAAGAACGATAAGAACTCGGCTCATTTACAGCCCTACTTTTGATCATGAAAAGAGCAGTACTTTTCTTTACCATCGACAATTCCTGTTTGGGCAGCATTTGACACTCTTCATTAATTTTGCCACAGTGGCACTTCAGAGGCTAAATATTAGATTAGTGACGTGGACTTTGCAAGAAAGGAAGATGAATCGGTTGAGTTTCGGTATAATTTTATTGTTTTACGAAGAAAGAATGACGAATTCATGGAGATTGGCAAGCTCCGGATTCATCAGTGAGGAACACGACAACTGGTTCGTCACCGTGTTCTTCTTTTGCCCAGAGGCGCGAATCCATGAAGATGGGCAAGCTCCGAATTCATCGATAAAGAACCCGGCGACTGGTTCGTCACCGTGTTCTTCTTTTCTCTAGAGGCGCTTAACGTGAGCCGACTCACTGTATAGCGACCCAAAAAACATATATCAAATTCTTCTAAATTTCTAATGACAAAAAGTGTATATGAGGTATACGTTAGTGACAAAAAGTGTAATATTACCTTATTTTTGGATTCCTAAATCAACTAGGGATGAGTTTTAGAGTGTGGATAGGGTGTGCCAATGGCACACTATGTGTGCCCCTAGATATAAGAAGGAAGGATGAAACACACGAATCTGCCAACGCGCCGCGTTTACTGGCGACAAATTGGGACTGCTATAAGGTAAGTTGATCACCTTCCTTCCTCTTGCGAAAACGAAATCCAACAACAAATCAACCAATCGACCTCCTTTCTCGCACGAACGCGGCAAAAGGGCGACAAAAACAAGCAACCACCGTCCTCCGTGACAAAAACCACCAGCCACGCCGTAGTATTCAACAGCCAAAACTCAGAGTCTACAGGCGCGTAAAGTTGTTCTTCCTATTAATAGTGATGCTCTACATCAAAGTTATGATGCTCCCTATTAAAGACTGGCTTAACATTTCGGCATATTACCAACATTAATTAGATTTTTTTTACCACAAATGATGTGCTTCTTGCACCAATGTGAAGCTCTAATTTAACATCATGATGTCTTTCTCAATAAATCATCATGCTCCACCTTGTCCATGTTTGTCAATAAATGGATGATCTTTAAGATATAACGGGTGCAAAAAAAAAATATGGTGCTCTTCGTTCACAATGATGAACTTCGTGAAAGTGTGATGCTCTTTAGTCAATTTAAAATGCTCGTGTTTTAAAAATTGATGCTCTTGTTACCAAAATGAACTAGACGATAAAACTATATTTTTCAACTTTTTAATGTTATGAATGCTCTTAATGACATATCCGATGCTCGTAGATTCCATGGTGATGCTCGCGCTTTGAATATAGTGTTACGTCATTAACAAAGTATGATATCTTGGTTCAAAATGATGTGCTTGGTGTCACGAATGATGCGCTTACGTAAAATTATGATGCTCTTCAATAAAGTATGATGCATTCGTTTAATATGATGCTCTTGGTGTCATGGATGATGCTCTTTATTTCAAGTATGATGCTCTACCTATCAAAAATGATTTACTCGTTTTGATGACTTAATCGATGCACACATTTTCTTCATTCTCTTAAAATGATGCATTTGATGACCATAACGATGCACTTAGTTGCACTATGATACTCTCAATCACAAACATCGTGCACATGTTACGATAACTTAATTATGCACTCATTTTCTTTAACCTTACAAAATGATGAAGTTCTCAAACCGATGCTCTATGTGATTAAAATGATGCTCCTTTTATAAGTATGATGAGCTTAGCACTTAAAATGATGTTTCATCCGGTAAGTATGCCTTTATGGTGCAATGTATGTGATGCTTGTTTATTTGAAAAATTTATCTTCTCGCAATTCATCACTAATTGGCGTTATTAAGTTCATTATAATAGATTTAAGCATTATTTGTATGCAATTCGTGGTTATATCATTTTTACACAAAAGAGCATCATAATTAATCGAGAGCACATCATAATTATATGTAGGAGCATCATAATTTTGTTGTCTGCGGCGAGTTGCGATTTCGAGGACTTGAGGCAATTTTCGCTGTTCAACTCGAGAAATGGTGGGAATGAAGCGTCGGCAATAGGGAAGAGATTGGACGGCCCGGCGGAGTCGATTACCGCCTTGGTTGGCGGATTTCGTCGGATCGGATAAGCGGGTCGGCCGGCGAGTCGACGTCCGGTGGTTGTTGATGGAGGGGAGACAATCATCGAGTTGCTAACTTCCGCCGGTGTTTAGGGAGGAGCTACCGTGGTCAAAGGCTAGAAGTGAGAGGTGGTGGGTGGTGGTTAAAATCTCCGTGGAAGTCGACGCAATGAGCGGGAGAAGAGAAGGAATGGCATTGTTGTAATTAAATGTTTCTTTGGCAAGACATATTTGAGGTGGCAGACACTATAGCTGTGCCTGAGTTTTATTCTACAAAACGTATTGTAAGGGTGTTCGCACAAAATCAGTAAAATCAAAAACCTAAATTTGAGTTTTTCTAGTTTTGCTCTCTACACGCTAAAAACCAACAATCGATTCGAAGAAGATACCAGAGTTATTTATTTATTTTCCCCAGATTCCGGCAAGCACCATTAATCTAGCTTTGAATTGATCTTCAATTCAACCGGAATTAAGTTTGTAAGAAGATGGGAGAAGGGAAGGTCGTTAACAAGTACTACCCGCCGGATTTTGACCCATCAAAGCTTCCGAGGGTGAAAATGAGCAGAATAAGGTTCGCACGATGCTTTCAATTACATGTACAAAGGAACAAAGATCAACACGAAACTTTGAGCCGTGGGGGCTAGCCGAGGATGAGGAGGAGGAGGAGGAGGGAACAGGGGATGATGATTCCATGAAATCTTTGGAGGGTTGGATTCCAAGAGGGAGATGGAGAAGCTTGCGGCTCTTGAGGAACTGAAATCCATGAAGTCAAGGCAAGCAAGAGTGAGCGTCGATTCAATGCTGGAGGGCTTGAAACGTTGTGATCAAAAGGAGAAGGAGATTGAAGAAGAAGAACTAACATTAATCCTGTTGTTCAATTCTTCACTAACATTAATTGTTGTTTTGATATTATCTCCATTGTGTTGCTGCTCATTCTAGGCATATCATGTTATTGTGAATGTAGGGACAAATAATAATAGGGGCGGCCCTTGCCTTCACTTTTGTTATGCACCACAATAATCATCATCATCAAATCAAACTAGTGCGTACTACTATTATCATTATTCTCATCTCAACGCGATACAAATAGATACAACTAGTACTCCTAGAAATGATGAGCAACAACATATTATTCCCTGATTAATAATCGAGGAAACACACGAGGTAGGTAGCCATCAAAGAAGAATAAATGAAATGAAGGAATATGATCTTAATGGAAGATGTAAGTAATGGTGAGCGCGAGAAGCATGAGAAGATAAGCAATCCCTTGATCGATGACGGCGCCGTCGCTGGTCGGAGCAGGTGCCGGCGGTTGTTGCTGGGCAGAAGTGAGCCTGAGAATGGCGAGCAACAGCATCACAAAGAAAGGAAAAGGACTCATCTTTTAAGAAATTGGGGTGGGTTTGGATTCGATGATGATATATGGTAAGGGGAGTGGGTAATTGGATTGGATGGTGAAGAATGGAAGCGGCGATGTGTGTGTATATATATATATACCGATTGCTAACGAGGGTTTTGTTCTGTTGACTGCTAATTGAGGTTGAGGTTCGAGGAAAGGGAAGGAATTGGGGATTGAAAGAAAAGTAAGGGATGCGAAGACCGTGGAAGGAAGGAAGGAACGCGTGCGTGGCATTCTTGACTCGGTTCGGTTTTCGGGCGGCTGCGCGTGTGTGTGACTCACGCACGCGAGCGAGTGACTGAGTTGTTTGCTTAATTTACAGACTCCCTTGCCCTTGCCTTTGCCTTTTCGCTTCGTTCTTTCTTTCGTTCTTCTACAAAGTCCACACATGTCATGTGGGTGGTGGTGTGGTCACATTTGGTTTGTTGCTCTTCAAACATTCATTATCACCGGTCTTCTTTCTAGAACAACAATGCTTAATTTCTCACGTTATATAATACCGATCTTCTTCTACTTTGTTCTCACATACCTAACTCCACAGACATGTGTCGCTTCTAGTAGAGATCGTGAGTAGGTAGAGATGGCAGTGGATCGGATGATAATCGTAAATCGCGGGTATCCATGACTTTTTAACGGTTATATCCGTGATTTTTTAATGATTATATCCGTGGTTAATATCCGTGGTTATCCATTAGTAGGTGAAAATTACTAACCGCGATCTTAGCGGTTACGGTTATGGATATGGTGTAACCGCAACCGCGGATACCCGTTACAATATACTCAACCCATTTTTTAATGAAATATACCCCAACCCATTAACATTATTCATTATATCACCAATTTTTTATTACAATGTTATCTACTCCAAGCCCACTAATATACTTAGTCCACTAATATACCATTTACCAAATTAAGAAAAAACAAACTCACACACACCACACCACCCATTTGCACATTTATTTGATCATGTGTGCCCATTTGCACATGATATTGAATAAGGTTTTACATTTTAATGTAAAGTGGATAGCGATTTTTAGGCGGGTAATTAACAGATATCTGTGGGCGACAAATATCCGTGGATATCAAGAGATATGTGTCAGTTACTAACCGGTGTAGCGGATACCTACTAACCACGGATAGTAAAATATCCGCGGTTGGTGGTTACGGTTACAGGGTATCCGCGGATTAACCGCTCCACTGCCATCCTTAATCGTGAGATTCAGTGCAAATAGTCTGAGCTCGAGTGTCTTTGGGTCGGCTTCTTATAAACTCGGGCTCGACCCGAAGGTTCGGTGAGCTCGAAACCTTGTAAGAGAATAGTATAGCTCGGTTCAACAAACTCGATTAGTTGGCTCGAAAACTTGATTTAAAAAATTGTTTTGATGAATAAATGCCTAAGGGATAAGTTGGTAATTGTACTCTAACCCATTTAAGGCTCATGGGCCATACAAGTGAACCTTGTAAGCTCGAGCTTGAATTTAAGCTCAGGCTCGGGCTAGTAGCTCGTCAAGCTCGACTCGTTTACCGTTATTCAAGCTCGACCTCGACCCGGCTCGTGAGAGGTTCGGCTCTTTTTACACCCCTAATTGGGAAAAGACCCATTTTTTCACCAACGTTTGGTTAAAAGTCTCTTTTTACCATTATTTTTAAAAATGATCTTTTTTATCATCGACGTTATTGTTTCTGGATCTTGTTTACCACTCTCCATTAAATTAACTACACATTAGACTTTAAAATTTTTAAAAATTGACAAATTTACCCACATTCGTAACCATTATTTCATCTTTATCCCTCTCACCCTTCATGGAGCCTATAGTTTCACAAAAATACAATATAAACAAGATGTATTAAATTCCTTCTCATTTTGGCATATAAAATTTAAACAGAATCGTCAATTTCCCATTTCCTAAGTTATCAACAGATCTTTAGGTGTTGATATTTCTCAAGGGATAAAAAAAATTAATGATCTTTATAAACATCTTTGGGTTAATTATGGTTTTCAAGCATCTTTATAAGGATTTTTGATAATTTTTTCCTAATTGAGAGCTCTCTGAGATCGGAAAAGTCTCAAATGGCCGGAGATATGAATCCTGCAAGATGTCTGGCAGAAGACATCGTCGAGAGTGCAGAGGTTCCAACATAGGAGGGTTAGATTGTAACTTTTACAAATTTAGGGTTACTTTTTTTCATTTTTTAAAAGTTTGGGCTCAAATTAATTACGAAAAAATTGTCCGTTAACAGCATCAGTGGTAAATATGGTCCAAAGAGTAAACGATGGTAAAAAGGGTCCAAAGATAAAACATTGAAGGGAAAAAAAATATCATTTTATAAAATAATGGCGAAAAGAAACTTTTGACCCAATGTTGATGGCAAAAATCCCTCCTAATTCATTCTACTACATTCTGTTCCCATTGGGTTATGGCTCAGTATGCTAGCAAGAACCACCCGTTCAATATGCCCATTCAAACGGCCCAAACACCTTGGCCCGTATCCATCTCCATGTTCCCAATTCCGGTTAGCCATCTCCCCAAACAAAGTGCTCATCTTCATTTGCAGAGCAGACTCGTATCTTCCGCTTTCTGTTTCTGGTAAAATTGCTCTACAATCTTCAGGTGCATTCCTTAGATCGCTCATCTTTTTTCATTGTCCTGGATGATCATTGCATTTCCCTGCAAAACTACTTCTGGTTTTCCACTTACAATTTCACCTCTCTAATAATTTTAATGTTTTGCTCGATTTTCTCAGCAACTCCTCCTGTTGGCATTGGCGATAGCGTTCTTCTTGCGGCGATCTCTGTTTTGAAAAAAAAAATCGATTTCCTTTTCTCAATGTAAGTGTTTCTAATATTCATTGTATGATTCACTAATCGTATTTCGTTTATTTTGAATTGGATGATTCGTTAGATCTTTAACTCAGATATAGACAATCTGCAAATAAATATGTATGAGGAGATTCTCCTTTACTGAGTTTCGATGAACGATTTAAGTCGATGTGAATTTTCAAAGACTATAGTTTGTATGTAGAGTAATGATAAGAAAAGTGGGGAAATCAAGGGATCGTTGTTATCAGATGGATGCTTTTCTGCTTACCTAAAATCATCTTCAGGGCGGATGTGGAAGTGAGTGATCAAAAGAAATGCTTTGAGGATTCGTGCAGGTCAGCTTGTTCAAGGACTTGGTTCGATTATCAGGTCAAGTGTTTTTGGCTTGAAAGCTTCTTTTCATATGTGTTGTTCATGTTTTTTTTTTTAATTCAATCAAAACCCATGTATTCCTTTTATTCTTTCATAGTTATACTATTGGTTTTCTGTAGTCTTGAGAAAATCTGTTATTTAAGTAACCAGGGCTCTAAATGTATGTCGAAAGCATTCATAATTTTGACTAGTGCTGCCTTGTGGTGACTTAATTCTAGATGTGTGACCTGATGATAAAATGTGAGGACTACTAGAAGTATTTTGTGCATATTGATTAGGATTATCTTCATGCAGCCACCTTTTTGTCTTAGTGCTAATACCATGATACCAAATACATCGAGGGATTTATGTCTGTGATGTGTACTAATTTTGACAGCCTTTTGGCATTATCTTAGGCTGAACATATATAAATAAGATTTGAAACTGGAGAAGAACCAAAGTTTTATCATATTGTTAAATTGGGTCCATCGCGTAAGAAGCATTCTAATTAGAAAGTGGAAGAACCCCACTATTGTGACAGTCTGTTGACATCATTTGCAAACTGACATTATTACCTGGTTGCAGGAATGCGTTAAGCGAATAAGGAGTGATGAGACGGAGACGAAGCATTGTACAGGACAGTACTTTGATTACTGGTCTTGTGTTGATAAATGTGTAAGTCTCGTGCACACAATTGTCTTTTCGCTGCAACAGATGGTATTAAGTTGTTTGATTGGTGGTTCTTCTTCTGATCATCATTAAAACTCATGTTATGAAATTCAGGTTGCACCAAAGCTCTTCCCTAAACTGAAGTAATCAGGAGCCATCCGGGTCCTTTGCTTGGTGGTTCATTCCGGTTCCCTTTCTCTCTGCAGTGTCAATAATCCCAGCTTACTGTTAGGTTGGCAAATTTTGCACCTATGGACATGGTTCAGTCGCTTTCTTGTTCCTGAATTGCTTTTGGCAATAGCCTGAGTTCTCAAAGGGTGAATAACTACGGTTATCATGTTACTTGGCAATATTAAGTTAATATTCCTACCATATCACGCATTCAAAGTTTGCATTGAACTTGCAATTCTTCGAAACATGATTTCATATGAAGTATAATAATGTACTCCATCAATACTTAGATCAGTAAAGAAATATCATGTGCTTCCTACCCTAGGTGGGATATGGTCAGTCTTTTTTTTCCCCCTGAACGCCTAGATTTTGGACAATATATCAACCAATACTAAGTTGTTATAAGACTGCCAAACGCTTGCAGTGCCTCTCCCCCTTGCTGCATAATCTAGCTGCACAATCATAATATGCAGTTAAAAATCATCTGATGACTCGAAACATTTCTATGCTGTTACAAGCTGATTTGTTGATGCGTGAGTTAAGCTCTGAAGACTTACGTTTGTGACATTTTTGAAAAGCTTGGAGTAAAGGTTCCTGAGTTGTAGCCTTTGGGTGCCAGCCCAGGTTAGGCTTGATTGATGGTGTAAATATCATGTTTTAACACAGGAGCTCCTGAGCTCTAATCCAAGAATCAGGAGTTCAACAGAAATTTCGCTTCCAATAACGCTTGTGAATAATCTTCAGTCCCAGCAATTGCCTCCTCAAGTGTTTGATCAGAGCCACCATCTGCAAATTAAGCCCAATACCATCTGTGTTGATATGAATGCTACTGGATCTGTTATAGCAGGTACCGGGACTGTAATCGAATCGAGTGTTTATCGAACTTGACGAACTTACTCAAGTTCGATCAAGTTTAACTTTTTTTTCTTCTTTACAAACCACTACGAGACTCACTCAACTGGAGTAATAATCATTTTGCAAAGTGAATGGTCGAGTCATTGTTATTTGAAATTTAGGGACCAACTCGTGTGTGTTAGTAAAGTAGAGTAACTTTTGGTGTATTTTATTTACACATCTCTGAAACATTTCACGCCACCACCCGAAATCAGAGCTCCGCCGCCATCCGCAGCCACATTGTCTCCACTCTCCCGATTTCGCTTACCCATTTTTGAAAAGGATCCATGATCTCCGAAACGCTACGTAGAAGGCTCCAGTCTCCACCGACGTTCGCTTATGGCCTTCGAAGCTTCTCGCTGTGGTCAATGAAGAAGGACCCAGATCTCGAAAAAGCCCTCTCGCGGAATCGTCGATGGGTGGTCAACAATCAGCTGAAAAACATCATTCTTCGATGCCCAGATCAGGTGGCGCCCGTCAACCATCTCCAGAAAAAGTTCAAAACCCTCGACCTCCAAGGTAAGGCTCTCAATTGGGTCAAGAAGTATCCCTGTTGTTTCCAAGTGTATCTCCAGAACGATGAGTACTATTGTAGGTTGACGAAGCGGATGATGTCCTTGGTGGAGGAGGAAGAGACCGTGAAGGATTCTCAGGAGCCGGTCTTCGCCCAGAGATTGGCCAAGTTGTTGATGATGACTGTGAATCATAGGCTCAACGTTGTGAAGATTGGTGAGTTGAAGAGGAGTTTTGGGTTCCCAGAAGACTACGTGATTCGAATTTTGCCCAAGTACCCGGATATGTTTCGTGTTGTTAATCACAGTGGGAGGAAGAGTTCTATGGAGATTGAGCTTCTGTCATGGGACCCTGAGTTGGCCGTCTCCACCATTGAAGCCACCGCTCGAGCTGAGGAATCAGAGCCTTGTTTCAAGTGTTCATTGCCTTCAAGTTGGGTTAAATCATGGGAGAAGTTTCATGACTTCAATTCAACTCCTTACATCTCACCTTACACGGATCCGAGAGCTTTGGTGGAGGGATCAAAAGAAATGGATAAGAGAACAGTGGGTTTAGTTCATGAGCTCTTATCACTTACTCTTTGGAAAAGGCTGTCCATTATCAAGTTAAGCCATTTCAGGAGAGAATTCTGTTTATCAGATAAACTCAATGTTTTGTTGCTCAAGCATCCCGGTGTATTCTATGTTTCAAATAAGTATCAGATTTATACTGTGCTCCTCAGGGAATGTTTCAATGGGTCAGAACTGGTGGAAAACGATCCTCTTGTGGCGGTGAAGGATAAATTCGGCGAATTGATGCAAGAGGGACTGCATGAATATAACAGAAGACGGCGCTTGGTGAATCTGGAAAAGAAGAGGAAGAAAGGGATGGTGTTGGTGGAGTCAGGAAGAAGGAAAGATGGAAGTAATGAAATGTCTGATGGAGAAGATAATAATAATAATGGTGGTAAGTTAAGAAGTTTGTTTGATTCAGAAGAAAGAAAACGGTTCTATAATGCTTTGTTTGATGATGGGGGTGCCAAAGATTAGTCAGAGGTAAATTCCCTTCTTGCTTGTAATTAGTGTGTAATCATTCATTGGGCTAAGAATCAATACAGAAAAGTTTTGCAGTTGATCCGAGCTTTGAGCAATTTTGATATGGAGACTTTGCTCGATTATAAATCCACCAAGGGACAGCTCTGGTGTTGCACCTACACTACATCAGGGCTTGGGTTTTCTAGCTGATTCTATCATGGCTGGACTTCAAGCAGTTTAGTTTGGAGAATTTTCAAAAACTTTTCTTTCCAAATTTTTTTCCTTAATAAAGATTTGAGTGTATAACTTGTTTTTTTTTTTTTTTTTGAGGTGAAAAATTAAAGTATTTTCCAAACTTTCGAAAGGTTTCCATCTGTACGTTTTTTTTTCTTTTTTGATTAATCCATCTTTACGTTTTAGTTCTCAAGTTTAGGAAAACAAATTTTAATCTTGCTAAAACATTCTTTTAAACTTTTGTAAAAGAAAATTTGGAAATGCAGTAAAGATTATCAAAATGTAGAGACACCTACTTTGTTTATGACTTGTTTCTAAGCATGCCTAGTCAAACTGAACCATTAAATAATCCTGTTTTTGTGAGCTGTACAAATGTTAAACCGGACCTGTTTCATAGTAAAAGCTGAAGGGTGAAATGCATCCATTCCTAGTTGAAGGACTAGCATGTCCAATTAAAATACATTAGAGGGGGCAGGCGTGGGGTTTAGCCCAGGACCAACTGGTTGAATTTTGAAGTGCTTCGCCTATCCACGACCCAAACAATCTGAAGCAGGCGACTGAAGCTTCCACACAGCGCCAGCCTATGGCAACCGCGACTCCAGCTTCAGTCGTTGTCAATGGCTGCTGCAGGCTTGCTCTGGCCAAAGCTTGCCCTTTCTGTAAACAGATGAAGAATACAAGTCCTCTGTTTTGGTTGTGTTCAGATTTAAGCAGGAAGGAATTTACGTCCTTATCCTCTGCTGTTCAGACGGATATGGCTTCTTCAGTTAATGGGTATTTCAAAGTTTACTTCTTTTCTCCTTTTCCTGTTAACTAAAATCCTTTGTTGAATATCAATTTGTTTCAGTTTTAGCTGCAGAAGCTCTCATTTCGAATTGGGCCTTCTTTAATCTTGTTGTTGTTATTAGTAATTTTCTGACTAGTTATCCAGAATATAACAAATCCAGCAGTATTCCTATCAACACCACAGAAAAGCTCTCTCTCCCCAATATGAGCAGAAGAGCAGCAGCAGCAGCAATGATGGCTTCTCTGTCAATCACAAAGGCTGCACTTGCAGATGGTTTGGGGCTTAATTTGCAGATGGTGGCTCCTGACCAGACAATTGAGGAGGCTATTGCTGGGATTCAGGATCATGCACAAGCATTATTGGAAGTCAAATCTCTGTTGAACTCTGATTCTTTGGTTGAAGCACAGAGGGAGCTCAGGAGGAGCTCTTCTCTGTTGAAACAGGATATTTACACCATCATCCAAGCCAAGCCTGGAACCCAAAGGCCCCAACTCAGGAACCTTTACTCCAAGCTCTTCAAAAATGTCACAAATGTAAGTCTTCATAGATTCACTCATGCTGCAACGAATCAGCTAATACCAACACAGAAACCTTTTGGGTCTTCAGATAATCTCTTACTGCATGTTATGATTGTGCAGCTAGATTATGCGGCAAGGGAGAGGGACACTACAAGAGTTTGGCAGTGTTATAACAACATAGTATTGACGTTGACTGATATATTGTCCAAAATCTAGTCCTGCAGCAAAATAAATCCTTGCTGAAGTATTACATTATTGAATTTCTACTTCAATGCAAGCTTTTCGAATGCATAGTATGACAAGAATACAAACTTAATAGCACAAGCAACATGATAACAGTAGTTGTTCACCCTGGGAGAACTCTCAGGCTATTGCATGAGCAATTCAGGAACAAGAAAATGACTGCACCACGGGTGTAAAATTTGACAACCTAACACTAGGCTAGGATTATCTAGTACTGCAGAGAAAGGAAAATGGGATCAACCACGAAGCAGAAAACCAAGGATGGATCTTGATTACTTCAGTTTAAGGAAGAGCCTTGGTGCAACTTGAATTTCATAGAGTTTTAGGTGTGTTAAAATAACATGAATCTTATTTGGGCGGTTTGAGTGTGCCTGTTAAACTCCACAAAGCAGCAGATTCTTACATAGTGGTAGATAGGGATGTCAATTAGACGGATTAGGTCGTGACATTCGGGTTCGAGTTGAGCTTATTTGGGGTTAAATTGGTTTCATGTCATTCGGGTTTCGGGTTGATTTATTTTCGGGTTGGGGATCCTTCGGGTTGCTTCGAGTTGAAATTGACGGACTTTCATTTTTGGGTTACTTTGTGTTGAAATCGAGTAGCGAGAGATATCGCACGACTACATGAGCATTGTCGACTAGAAGCTGAACCACTCAGGGGGGTGCTTTCACAGACCAACCATCGCGCTCGATTCGATGACTAGCGGCAGAGCCCGCATGCAATGCGCCAGCTCCCTTGCCCCCCAAATGAAAGTTGCAGCCTAGAGCATGCATCCAACCGCGGCAGCTCCTCTGCCCCTGAACTCCAAGTTGCAGCTCGACGTCCATAGCGAATTGGCGACACTCTCCGGTTACGCAATAGTCCACCAACACTACATATTTTCGTGAAGGTATACCTTCATCTAGATGAGTTGCATTTAAATCAAAGGTAACAATATTGAGCTATTGATATTTAAACTTCATCCCCACAGTTATTTTTATGTTCGGATTATTTGGGTTCAGGTCATTTTAAGTTCGCGTCATTTTGGGTTTTGCTTAATCGAGTTCAGATCATTTCGGATTTCACCTCAATTGGGCTTACACCGAGTTCGGAATACCGAATTCTAGTCGTTGACTTTGTTGGTCGGATCGGGTTAGGACGGATTGTTCATATCGGGTTAGTTTTTGATATCCATGTCGTAGGCTTCTTAAAGACGTGTTCATGGAAGGTGACACAAAAAAAGGGAGAGGAGAAAAACACTGGAAGAAAGGAAAATGATTTTCTTTTTAGCAAAACGATCAATTATATTAATAATCAGCAATAGTAACAACCAAATGTCAATCCGGCATAATGTCTAAAGAACCAGAAAGTAAAGAAAGTAAAGAACAAAATCATAAAAGTTTTCCTAGGCCAAAGAAAAATAAAAGATAATGAAGCGACATAGAAAAGATCACTGCAACCAACAACCGACTATCTAGTACCGAAACTAAAGGTTTTGTCCCGCACCAAGGAGCAACCATCATCAGACGAAAGCATCGACGAGCTGTACTAATCCACCGCAGGATTTTAAACAGATGATATCCACAAACAACATCTTCAGGACAAACGCATACATCTAAACAGCTTCAAGCCAAAAAGGGAGCAAAGCTATGTCTCAACCTTGCGAAGGTATTATGTACAACACCCAATGATAATTTCGGCCAACCATCAATATACTACACACACATCCACAACCAAAGAAAGGTCAACCAAACCATACCAGTTGGCATTAATTCAACACCCAATATGAACAGGGAAGATCTGAAACCCCGCCCACCTGAAGCCAAGCGTTCATCCCAGCAAGCAAGGAAAGACGTCGCTCCGCCCTGCCGAGTCACGTTCAACACCTATCAAAAATCGCCCGGAAACCATGACCTTCTTGCCCAACCAATCAACACAGACCAGCCCAACACCGCTTGAGAAAAAACATGAATAGGATAGCCACCATTGAAGACCCGGATCCGCAATAGCGTGACAAACACGAGCCAGATTGAATCCACCATTCCGACCAGGTCAACACATGGCTGAGGCAGGAGATGATCTGTCGGGCTACCCTTATGACGAGCAAATCCCACAGCCTCCATCGACGCCGGAGTGGGGGAAGGGATGACGCACCAGGGCGCAAAAGATTTGGACAACCACAAACGGATAACCGCAGACGAAGGCCGAGGATTGAACGCACGACCTCGAAACCTAGAAGTCCGAGCAGCGATCCTCTAGAGCGTCAGAAGGAAGTCCCAGGTCGGGAATCGACTGCACCACCGTAGAAGGACACGCACAAATGTCAGATCGGAAGGATGACGATGCCTGCGGGTGAAAGGAAGATAGCGGCGACAACGGGTTAAAACCCTAGGAGAGCGCGGCTGAGGCATTCTCGTTTTTTTAAAGAAAAAGGATTAAGCATTTACATTGTGTTTCTTGGATGTTATTATTTGGATTATACTCAAGTAAATTAGTATTAGGAATAGTACATTTTTAATTAGGAATCCTAGTTCAATTAGAATAAGATTTATATTATAGCTTAATGTTTATTTGGATTATACTAAGTAAACTAGGTTTTCGAATAGTACAGAATCCTATTTCGATTAGAATTAGATTTATATTGTAGCTTATATAAGTGGTGACCATTACTCCACGAAACTACATCAATGAAATACTACATCGAATCTTCTCCTTCTCTCTTGACCTAAACTACAGAATTTGTTCTTGTCCCATTCTTCTGGAACCCAAACCTCACCTCACATCACCTCAGTGAGATAAAGATTCTCGAAAAGACTAGCACCTAATTGCATCCCAAAGGAAACCAAAGATCCCTCCCCCACTCATTCATACTTATTATCTTGAAAAACTAGTCCAACCAATCAGCTGTCTCCGCGTATAGCGTGGAAGGTCGACGTGGCATCCTGTGAGGCAGTGAACCGAGGAACATATTCCGACAAGTGTTGAGGAACTAATAGGCGGCCGGGGTTGGGTTTTTGAGCATATCATCATCATCATCATCATCATCATCACCACCACCTGATATTTATACTCGCGGCCGGCTTGCTCTGTTTTGAAGATAAAGCTTGTATTATTCCTTTTAATTACTCTACTTACTTGCCCACCAATTCTTATTCCTTGATTCCCAGGCCAAGCCTACCATACCTAGATTCTTTTCTTTTCCTTTCTTTTCCCCAATTAACACATTTGAAGGAGGAGGAGGAGGAGGAGGAAGCAAGTAAATAATTAATTAGTACTAAAAGGAAGGAAGGAAGGAAGGCTGCGTTTGAATCAGAGAAGAGAAATTAATCATCATTATGTGCTATTCAGTGCCGCCACCACCGTTGAAGCAGCAGGCCGGACGGTGGCCCGTCGTCGTCATCCGGCCGGCACAAGGTCTCATGGCGGCCGCCGCTCCTGGAGGGCCTGCTGCTTCTGCTTCTGAAAGTACTACTGGGTCGTCGTCGTCTTCAATGAGGAGGGTGCAGTACTACTGCGCTTGTTCGCCCACAAAGCACCCAGGGTCGTTCCGGTGCAGGCATCATCAGGCTCTGTATGTTTGGAGGAGGAGGAGCACTGCAGCTCACAAACGCCCTGCACCCCACTAGCTACCTATACTATAATCTTAACTCTTTCAATGTTAATTAGCCTACTACGTACCCTAGCTCCTCATCATGATCATCATGTAAATAAACTTAATTAATATCATGGTTAATAATATCATGGTTTATAGTATTATATGAGAGGCAACTTAATTTTTTCCAATTTCCACCTTGGTTTTGGCTACAAGGAAATTCTCATGCCACCCCCATTTGTCATATCTAAATTAATTAAACAACTAAAGCAACTTTACCGAATAAAGCAAATAACTATGATCATATATATGAGTTGTTTCTGTTACAAATAACAAAGGTGATGATGTAAAGTTTTTCAAAGATTATACATTTTTGTTTTGATGTTTTTACCGTATTTAATTTTTAATTTTCCATGAATATTTAGATATATAAAATTTAAAAATTCATATACATAGTGCTGATCGATTTTCTAAATATATATTTTTTAATACCGATTACTTACAAAGTTTACCATTATATCAAACTAGCTATTTTATCTCTTCCCTAACTATCTCGACTCAGTCCCGACCAAATCTCCAACGTTCCTCGCTCCACCTCATCCGATTTCCCAACTATGTTTGAGATTATGTATGATTGCCATCCCATTTCTTCATCAATGGCTAGTATGCATAGATTAATCATGCTTTTACTACAACAACTAGCTTTGTGTTTTTGCTTTTCAAGAGTCGAGAGGATCCGCAAGCTTGTGGGCTACAATTACTTCCTTTTTTTGCAGTTTTGATTTTAGTTTCGGTTTGTTTTAATTTTATGATAAAAATTTTATGATTTTTTCTAGAAATTTCATGATCTTGTAAGATAAAAGTTGTGTAGAGTAGTAATTACATAATTCCGTTGTAAGAGAGTGATGGTCCCAGTGTTAGAAAAGTTGTGATCTCGTTGGAGAAGATTAGTGATCTCATATAGAAGAGTAGTGATCACGTAGTAAGAGTTCTATGATATTGTAATTTATGATATCTCAAAACTTAAACGGACTCGAAAAAAAGTATCAAAACATATAACACATGAATATCTTTTTCTTCTTCTTTTTTATCTTTTCATTGGACTAATTATTTTTAATTTTTTATTAATAAAATTAAATGATATACATTTTTAGATACTGGAAAAATGCCACAACTGTAATTAAGTAGTCTTCTTCAGCACTTACGGTGCGCACTTAAAAAGTGTGCATTCTAATCTTGGCCAATATAAAATGGATGAAAGAGAACGACAACTATTTATCACTGATTATGTTGGCGGGCGCGTTATAATGCACACTGCGCATACGTGCGCATAACCGATTGACTATTAGCATGATGGTTATGTTTGATCAGCATGATTAATCGATCAACAATGTTTCTTCGTGTGAACAACATCGAAAGATCAATATAACAAAACTACTGATCAACATGACAAGTCTACTGATCAACATGCTAAAACAGAAGATCAACATGACAATCATAACAAAGATAAATATGCTGAATAGAAAGATCAACATGACATAAAAGATATATCAACATGGTAATAAGAGATATCAACATTATAAGAAAAAAGATCAGCATGACAGTAAGAGAGATCAACATGCTAAAAAGAATGATCAACATGGTAAGTAGAGAGATTAACATACTGCTAAAAGAAAGAGCAGCGTAACAAGATGAGAGATCTACATGCTGAAAAGAAAGATCGACATGACAAAAAAGATAGATCAATATGGTAATAAGAGAGATCAACATGCTAAACAAAAAGATCAGCATGACAATAAGAGAGATCAACATGCTATATAAAAAGAATTATCAACATGACAAAAATAGAGATCAACATGTTAAAAAGAATCATGAACATGGAAAAGAACATAGATCAATATTGGACAAACATTTGACAAATGGACAAGAGCATATCAACATTGGACACAAGCTGATCAACATAAGAAGACCCATCGATCAACATTGGAAATGTGCAGATCAACTACCTACTATGATCATCATCGTTTTCCCCAAATTTTTTAAGTGAGCAAAAATTTCAGTTTTTCATTGTTTGCAAGTTTTGTGGTTCTGGAGCTTCATTGCAGTCAAATTTTGGTGGTGGTTGTGTTGTTGAGTTGTGCTGGTTTGGGTTGTAGAAGCGAATCTGAAATCACGTTTCAATACGGAAAAACATCGTTGGAAGTGACGAAAACGTCATGGATTCCGATGGGAAGCTTCACCGGAATACGCAGAACGTCGTCGGAAACGATGGAAGCATCGTCGGAGGCGACGGAAGCTTCGTCGGATGAGATGGGGCTTCATCGGAAGCGTCGTAAAAAACAAGAGTGACATTTATTGTAATTGTTTTCATGTCCAAATAAATGTAATTTCGGATTATAGCTACTATTATGTTGGTGCCATTAAAATGTAATTTCGGATTATAGTGGGAGCGTCGTAATTAACAATTCATGTCAATCATCACAATGATACACTATTGTGTAATCAAAGTATTTCGAGTGCCATATGTCCAAATAAATTATTTGTGTATATATCCAATACCATATGATCTGACGTCATCAACAATTCTTATCTAATACGATATGATACATTGTACCTTCAATGAGATTTTCAGGATATATGCCTTTGCAACATGTGATCTAATGACATCATCAACGTACAATTCTTGTTCCTCTCATTTTCTTCTTCTTTTGGTTGCCCAATTACGTTCAAAATATTGTCATTTCGTGGAGGAGTTCACATTGAGATTTGCACGATATACGTATTTACAGAAATGACATCATCAACAGTTTTTCTCCTGTCATTTTCTTCTTTTGTTTGCCCATTTGCATTCCGGTTGTGTTTGTTACCCCAAAAACTAGCGAAGAAGTAACAATCTTTCGAAGTTAGGAGAAGAGAGTAAGAGTAATTTAATAGAGAAATTTCAAAAAGTTATTAATTTGTTATGAAAATAGGGTAAAAAATACAACCTCAAAACAAAATCATATCATAAAGGCGTTCACACCGTACGATTGATGAGAATTTCATGGAAAATTGTCACAGTTATCAAATACTGATATTTTTGGTGATATTTTCAGTAAATTCCGCATGCCCGAAAAAGCCCTCCAATTTTTTATTTTTATTTTTTCAAATTGCAATAAATAAAAAAAAACTCAAGTCCCCTAGCCACTAAATCATAAAGAAGAATGAATAGAGAAGACCTTTTAATGATTTAGTGGTTAGGGGGACTTGAGTTCTTTTATTGCAATTTAAAAAAAAATTCTAATTGGCTTATCTTCATCTCGCAAACAGTATGAGCGAAAAATATATCCATAAAGACATGATGCTCTAGGAACTTGTGATTTCAATTTCAAGTCCTGCCACTTCCCATCCCATCTAAAACAATAATGTAAACCCAGAAATCCCTTGCCACAGGACTGTAATACACTGCAAGACACAGAAACAGAATCTCTATCTGTCCTGGTCTAATGAATTCACAGAGCCATTCATGGTCATGTACACCAACCTGATAATGGTTTACATCAGAATGCAGTATGAGGGGGTGCTCAAAATCACCATCAACTCAGTTTCATGTCAGTATGCTCCTGAAGTATAGTATCAATGGACTCCACACTTCTAATAAACAACATTGGAACACCCTGGGATAATCACTGTGAACGGGAGCAAAGATCACCAATCGAATATAAGCATATTTGTTCCATCATTTTAGAAAAGAAAAGAATGATCAGCCCAGGACTCAGGGTCCAAGCAACAATTCATAATTAAGCAACCAAGCAACAAGACACTGATGCAAAAACAAAAATATAGTATTCCACTATATAACCTCCTAATGGGAATGTTCAGGCTATGGTGTCTAATTTTCCACAGCCTTATCCGGAGATCTAGCTTATTTAAACTCACCACATGCACCTTTCAAACAATTATCTACTCCCTTTGTCCCAAGTTAATTCATCCAGAGCACCAAGTCTAATTAGAGTGCTTTTAGTACAATTAATGTCAGGTTGCAAATGATGTTCTCTTCCACTTTTCTAATTACAGTGCTTTTTACTACAATATCAGCTATGGATCCAATTCAACAATATGATACATTTTGCTCTTCTCCAATTTCAAATCTTATATCTCTATATTCAGCCTAAAAATAATGCTAAAAAATGCCAAGATTAGCACATCACAAATATAATTCTCTTGTGTATTTGGTTTCATGCTATTAGCACCAAGCTGCACGATGATCATAATCCTAATCAACATGCACCGGTATGCACAAGATACGTATACTAGTGCTCACATTTTATCATCCAGACACTCTATATGGAATTTGGGTTGCACCAAGCTCTTCCTAGAGAAAGACACACCAGTTGCAATATCAATATGCCCTTAATTGTTGTTTCCCAGTGGCCTGCTCGCCCCTATATCACTACAACACTTCTTAATGTATGATGATTCACATACATGGGACGTGACAAGAGAAGAAGTAGTGACAAAAACAAACTCACCTCAGGATAGCAATCTTGACGAGAAACCGTCTGGTTGTCTGTATTTACATATACCTCACATGAAACTTTAGCCTGAAATATCAAGAGAACATCAGTGTAAACTCAACAAAACAAGAGGTGTTATCACTGGCATGCAGAAAATTCTGAGCAAAGGGAGAAAAGAAAGCAACTCAAATTTTTGAAATAAGAAGCCTGCAACTGTCCTCAATGCAAATCAAAACCCACTACACAACACAGGAGATAGAGCGACACAGAAAAGGTAAAAAATAGAAGCTCATGATTAAAAGCAAACAGCATTAAGTACCTCGATGGGGATCTTGAAGAACAAAAGACCTAAGTCACCATTGACCTTCGTACTAGCATCAAACGGAATAATCCCCTTAGCGTAATCCTCGATCAAGTAAATGACATCGTGAGCGACTTGCAAACCATTGAGAGTCAGCGTCGCGTTCACATACGAGCTCCCGCGAGCCCTTACGTTCCCTCCGTCCGACCTGACAAATCCTAGCTCCCTCCCTCTGTACCCGACGCCGACCGTGAGCTTATCGTAATCAAGTGAGAAGAAATTTCTGTTGCGAACCTTGATTGTGGCAGAGAAAGATAGGTCCAGGGTGAGGCTAGGCGACGATTTCAGCGACACGTGGTTGAGACGGAGGCGGGCGAGCTGAAGATCGGGATCGGCTGGGTAGAGGAAGAATACGGCGAGGGAGAGAAGAACGATGGCTGCGACGGCGTAGATGCAGTACCGGAGACAGCGGTGGTTCCGACGACGAAAATAGACCGGAAGAACGATGACATTTTGGTGGTTGTGGTCTGGTGGTAGAGGCGCGTACGGAACGTGATCGACCTGTTTCACCATTCTCCTTTTCTGTCCGGTGGTCTTCCTTGAGCCCTCTCTCTCTCTCTCTCTCTCTCTCTCTCTCTCTCTCTATGGAGAAATTTATCAGAACAGTAAACTTTTGGCCATTGAACTATTTATTTAATCTGGATTTGGTCATTGAACTACGATTTTATTCAAAAACCCCCCCATCAAATCAAATTATCTGTTTGTCTCGAATTCATCACCACACCGTTATTTTTGCTAACTTGGTAAACAGATTTCCAGAGCAAAATTCATGAATTGTAGGTTTCTAATATCGGCAGCTGACTCACCTGCTAAAGAATTTGGCATGTAACCCACAAATATAAGAGAAGAATTAACAAAGTTTAAGGCTGAGGGGTTAAATGTAGGTTTCTAAAAATAGAGAGGGGTTAATTGTAGGTTTCATTTCTATTGTTATTACAGAGTTTGTTCCATAGGTCATTGAGGCAAGTAAATATCCTGTGCCGTCACAATACACAGGAAACCCAGTTTCTTCATCCATTTCAAGCATGTCAAGTCCTGCTGTAACTCAATTACCCTCAGGACTGAGATTCAGATGTTGTAAAAACAGGACGATGGAATTTTCTGATGCTGTAAAGAATCTGACAAGTCAAGGACAGCTCATAACGTGTGAGATTTTCCAACATTGCTCAAGACCATAATCGGTATTACACTTCTATAGCACTTACACAATTACAATAAAATGTGGCATGTAGATCCAACATTCAACCACACAAGGTATAAGGTGCATCTCTCATGTTCTATGATTGCATATGCTACAAATGTCAATGAATAGTCATGGTAGCTGTTAGGCATTTAAAAAATAATTACCACGCAAGTATTATAGCAACTCTGCAGGGTGCTTCCTTCAATCTGATAATCAGAAAATGCTTCTCAGTTGCCTTCGAATCACTATTTACCATGCTTAATGCTTGTTTTATCTCCCTTTAAGAGCAGCAAACCGAGCAGCCAAATCATCATAATCTGGCAGCTTTGGATGCACATGCCGTGCTGGCCTATCCTGGAACGAAGCAGCACGACCAAAGACCTTCTCCTTCTGTACCTCAGGTGAAGCAATATGCTCATTGGGGAGAGAGACTGATCGTGATGGATGAGGAACTGTTTCAGGTGTCTCATCTGAAGCAACTCTTTTGCCATTCTGTGAGGCTTCACCTGCATGTTCTTCCCGGCTATGTCCACGGTGACTCCTTGACCTTCTTCTTGACTTTGCCTGATCATGAGAAGTTGGCTTTTTACTGTAATGCATCAATAGTTTGTCAATTATCCTTTCCTCGTCATCATTGTTGTCCTTTTCATCATCAAACAAAAGCTGCAATCCCCGTCTTGAGTCATCCCTCCTTCGGCTTCTGGATCTTTTATCCTCACTCTTGTCTACACTGTTGGGAAGATCAACATGACTGACATTTGACTTGTGGCGCCTCCTAGAAGATATAGGTTTGGGTATTGGATTATTGACATCCTCCCTATAAGCATGACCATTTTGAAACTCCTTTATGCTCCTGCTTGGGGAGGAAATTGGGTGCTTTTCATGGTTAAGATGATTTAACTCCTCTGGCTCCCTTTCAACTCTGTTAACTGTGGCTCGATGATGAGCAGAAGGATCTCTATGGACTTTGTTACCATCAAAATCAGTGTAGGAAGCTCCTATACTGGCACTTTCGTTACTCTCCTTTGCTTTGGTGTAGGGTTTAACATAAGGTGGTGGTAAGATGTTTCGGTAGTGAGACTTGGAAGCCGGTGTATCTCCCTCTTGGCCTCTCAATGTTGAATTTGGTGTATTTTTCTGCAGACCAAAGTCATAACCAGCAAAAGGCTGCTTACTATGAGCATTTAATTGTGATCCTGAAAACCCAGGCCTTAGATCTGTCCTTTCATGCGTAGACATGTCCAGTATCTCTATCTTTCGCACATCTGTCTTAGCATCCCTCAATCGGCCATCAGAGTGTTGCACACTTTTCTCATAAGAACTACTTAATCTAGCTGTTTTTGACACAATATTTCCATCCACTATATGAGTTTCTTGCCTAACAGCAGCAACTTCTTGCTTTCCCCTTCCTAATACATCACGGGTTTCCTTCCTTAGGAGAGACTCTTCCCTATAATTGTGTGGCTTATATTCCTCCACAGTGATTTCATTTCTTGGCTGACCGATGAACTTATTTGGTTTTCTCTCTCCCAACTTTCCGTCCTTTGCATTTTGCAGCTGGTACTCACCATTGCTCAATTCCAGCTTTCTGTTAGTTGCGAAATTGGTTGTTGCTGCAGGTTGATTTGACAAGTTCCTATGGTTTGATGCAGGTTTATCATTTTTGACATGGGTGGGCCCATATTTTTTAGTTTGATCCTGCAGACACATGATGATGATGATGCAGCAAATGAAAAAGAAAATTTTAGTAAAAATCAAGACAGCAGACAAGTTATTAGATTAGGTGAGTGATGAAAAAGATTAGAAAGACTATTACCAGTGACACCACGGCAGGTTTCACCATTCTTCGTTCAAAATCTCTAGAATCCCACATAATGGAGAATTCTGATGCTATATCTTGCAGTAAGTTTATTTTCTTCTCCATCGTGGTGCTAGGTGAACCTAAATTCTCGACAAACTGTTATGAAAGATACTTGGACTGTTAGCATTTACCCAGCAAATAAATTTTACCAAGCTGAAACTTTAAGCAGATTAGTACCTGTTGATTAACAGCTAGTTCCAGGGAATTCCCATATCTCTCATGAAACAACTGCCTAAGATCACGCAGTTCAGGCAAATCAGAAAATCTTGCTGCTGCAAACATCATGCACGAAACAGCTTCCTTACAGTCTTCAGGACATTCCCTGTATACATGCCCGTTAAACAACAGGAACAATGCATGACAACAACTTAGGAGTGAACAAGCTCTATAACTTCGGAAATTTGTTGTAACATGACACGTGGTAAATATTAGTGGATCTGGTCTCCATCCTCAACTTTCACCCAACAAGCTCTACCAGCTGCTCAAGTTCTGCCTAAAGTACCCAGCAGCTTTGACTTCTAACTGAACTTTTGAAATTTCAAATCCCTGAATGTAGACAACTAACGTATTCCTCTTCCAATGTAGTTGCTGGGAATATGGGTTTATCAATGCAATGCAAAAGACTGACTCAGCAACCAGAGTAACAATGTGTGGGAAAAATTATCAGTTAACAGAGGTTTCCTTTACGTTGAAATTGTTCTCAAATAATTATGACCAAATCATGATAAGGAAGCATTATCTATTTGAAGCTCAGGGAAGAACAGAACGAGACAAGGACTTAAGATTTGCTAATTCCTGCCTGGATTCCTCCTCTCCACATTTCATGAAGAAAAAAAAAGGATAGACTAAATTTTATGAAATACCCATCAAATAAAGCAACAAATTCTATTCCCAGAGCAATTGCCCCCAATCCCACCTTGGATTCTAGAACAATGACGAGTGTAACTTGATCGATAGACAACAGGGGAAAAAACAGTAGATGCTCTTCATTCACTTGATCAAACAAACATCTAAGCACTATTCCCCAAGACATCCATAAAGCTGACCAACAGCAGCTTCAGAACTATATTTCCCTAGACATTGAAATATAGCAGGCAAGACAGGCTGGCGCTAGAGTCTAGAAGATGAAGCATTTTTTAACTGGTATGGAAAAAAGCATACTACCCATAGCCTTGGCAATGCTTCAACCTTCCATAACTGAGTCGTGAACGAAAATAAAGTTTCAGTGCAATCTGAACATATGAGCACACACACCTGAGTTTTTGCAGGACCGGTAGAGCCTTCAGAACCACATCGCAGCATTTCTCAACGAAATCGTAGCAAGAAGAAAGAATCAGTTCAACCATCAATCCTTCCGCCTGCGAGTCATCTCGCAAAAGAAATACAGAAATCATTTTGAGCTCAAAGCACAAAGGAAATCTCTATTCGCATGAAAACCAAAAAGACGGATAGATAAAACAGCCGGTGTGATTTCATGGAACAACAAAGTCAAACAAAAACTACCATGATAAATAATGGGAAAAAAACATATATGAATGTTCGCCAATGCACTTTTTGATATGCTAAGAATATGTGTCAGAAAATCCACATGAAACAGTTTGTATTTTACTTTGTTTTCATAAATAAATAAAAAAATCCCCTGCTGTTTATCGAGTATCAACCAAAAACAAAAAGTAAGACGAAAAAAGATGCATATACCCGTCCATACGCATTGATATCGAGGCCATTAGCGAGCAGATCAGCTATGTCTTTCTTCAAGAATTTCTGAGTGGCGTTCCTCTTCCTCCGAATCACATCGATCCGACTCTTGGTCTGTTTAATCAACGACTTGCTGCAATTAAAAAAAAACTCAAATCAACGTCTGCAAGCATGTTCATCCAGGAACCAGGAAAGAGAACATCGATTTGGTGAGTACCAACCATTTTCCGGCGAAGCCTTTTCCGAGCAGGCCGTCCAGCATCTCCGATCTCCCGCTTGAAACTTCTGATCAAATCTCCGAAATGCAGGATCTACCATAAAAGGAAATCGGTCGGGAGTAGAAGGAAAAAGAAAGACTCCGTTCCTTAGCTGCTCGCTTCTCTTGCTCTTCTTCTTCTCTCTGTTACTGAGCGTTTTAGGACATGCTTTTCAGAAACAAAACTGACTAATGACTAACGCTTAAACTAACTAAAACAACGCGGACTCCAATTACAACGCTACCCTTCATCTCTTGGCGATCCGGAAAAGTATCTGACTTAGAATACATCGGGGTGTTTTGGGGAATTCGGGTTGGTTTAATTTGAAGTTGCGGATAAGGAAGTGGGTGCGGTATATCGTGACCGTTGATCTAAGGGACTGAGTTTCGGTGGGTCGAGTTATCAGCGGCGATTATGATACATCTGCTGAGCTGGAGGGCATGGTATGTTTCTTAATCCAAGTGATTATAGCTCGTAACTGTGAGGGATTTTACCTCTTAATTTAAAAGTCATTAAGCTAACGGTCATTTTTACGCTTTCAGTCTTTCACTACCTCTCTACCCACAGCAGATAATGTGGTTAATTTTAACACATTAACTTTTTATATCAAATTGATTTGATTAATCTACATTTTTTAGTAAATAAATTTAAGAAACTAATAAATTATAAAGTATAAATACTAATTACCATTTTTACGTAAAAAGGCTTTACTTTAAAATTTTGAATTGACAAAAAAAACTATAGATTTACGATGACAGGATCAAGAATTTTAAAAATTCAAAAAGTATGACATTAAAAGGTGACAATTTTAAAAGTATCACCTTTTTCCATCTATTTTCTCTTTTTAAATTACCACATTCGTCTCTTTTTCATTGCAATATTTTCCCTTTGAATGTCTCTAAATATTTGTAACATTTTCTTATTTAGTAAATTTTTCTAATAAAATTACTAATTTAATCTATAATTTTATTTCTTTTTTTAACTCACCATTACTTTGCCAAAAATAGAATAGAGCATAGAATAAAGGATCAAATTTAATAGAATCAAATGTTCTTAGACTAGTGTATTAAGTGTGTGTAACTAAACTAATATGCAATATAAAAGACAGAATTGAATTGATATGTTGATAATTAGGAGTGACTATACTAGCTTAAACTAAGTGCAATGCAAGGCAAAAGTGAAATACAAGCAATGAGACTTTTGTTAACTACAAAGACATGCATAATAGGGAATGATTATGAGTTATAACTATAGTTTAGAGGTGGATTACAAAGGTTAAGACCATATTAGCATAGAGGAAGAATAGCTTAAAACTCCAATGTTGCTCTCAAATTCGTCCAAATGATGAGATGTCTAAAATTTACTATAAATGTCTATATATATATTATATATATATATATATATTATCTAATAGTCCAAAGAGTACCTAAAAATATGGGACATCAAAACAAGGTAAAATAAGTGTAAAAATCTCCAAAGTATGTCTAAAACGGATGAAATCGAGGCTGACCCGAATTGGTTTCATTAAATGACATAGGCAACAGGGATGGAGCTGGTATATGCTGGCGAGTGCTTTGGAAAATGTTATCAGAGACCAGGCACTCCAGGAGATGCGTTGGGTATTGTTTGCTTTGCTATACTCATGGAGATGCGCTTAAAGGTCTAAAACTCTGCATCATTAAATTCATTCCATTTGCCTTTCTCAATACTATTAGACTTATAAGCTATGTTTATTGTGTTTCCATCCATTGTTTACTTCAAATAATTTCAGCTAAAAGTGGATTTCTCAGGATACGTACTATCTTCAGCATTTTATTGTTACAGCAGATACTTCTTTATTTATGGTCAGCGCAATAATTGATGGAGGAAGTTCAAATTTCCATGAAAAGCATTTCAAGATCATAATAACATTGAGTTTTCAACTATAGGTTAAGCAATTGCTGCTACGTGAACAATCAACAACATACTGGATGGGGGCTAATGGTTTACAATGTGAACGATGATCCACGCAACGACCCAGCTCCAAAACGATGTCCCATTCTTCTTATGAGTCTGCGTCCCCTCATGTGTCATCACCATTCTGGGCACGAGATTGAGCTGCTTTAGCTTCAGCCAGCTGAGCTCCGAGGAGGTCCATAATGTAGAGACTTCTGAAAATCAAGTTGCAGCCGGACATACAAGAGAAGTGATCCCAGTAAAAGCTTTCAGACAACGGGACTTGGGAGAAATAGAACCCCTATCTCAATGATAACGATTACTAAATAGAGGTATAAGAAGACATTAATGGTGGCTACAAGATTAGGGCATTCAGTGGAGAAGGGAAACAAGAGGGAGGCGATAACAAAAGAGATGACTGTGGAGTTGAATGAACAGCCACGGAACCGCGACGGTCGGCAGGAGTCAGAAACTTCTGGCAATTTGAGTGAATTGTGTATTCGGATATAGCCATTATTGTTCCTTAAACTATACATATGTTACTTAATAATCTCTAAACTACCAAATGTTACGTAATGGTCCCTAAAGGTGAAAATTGAATGAACAGCTCGAGCTCGGCTCGTATGGACTCTACTCGATTAAAAGCTCGTTCGTGACTTATTCAAAAAGTTATCAACCCAAGCTTGAACAGATTTTAAAGCTCGATGCATATTTGAACATCGTGCTACTCGGTTCGGCTCGACTTTTTATTATTTTTTTCCATTGAAATAAGTGAACAGCTCGACTCAAGTTTGGTTGATTTAAACCACGTTTGCAGCCCGTTCATATAATTTTCAATCCAAGCTTGAACAAAATTTCAAGCTCAATAAAATTTTCAAGTCGAACATGAACAACCTAGAACTCGTTTCGGTTTGGCTCGACTCGTTTTTCAGCCCTACTAAATGTTAACGTAATGTTTGGCTAAAATGCAACAAGTCCCTCTACATTACAAACTACCATGAGTTGGTTTTTCAACTTTAACTTATTAATAAATCAGTCTCTTAATTTTGCAAAATGGCATGAGTTAATACCTTCCGTTGTTTTGGCTGGTAGGCTAAACTACAACTATAATGAGTTCTAATCTTTTAACAAAAGCACCCCATAATTTACAAACTCCTACTTAAGTGACTCTTAAACAACTTTGAATAGCTACATTAAGTGCAATCTTAGCACTTAGATTTTTTAAAAAAAAATGAAGGCTTGATAGGGTTATCAATCTTAAACTTTAAAACTTGTTTGGTAATCGATAACTTACAGGACTGACTTAATTTGGACCCTGAATCCTACAACTCTTGAGGTACCCTATGGCAGAGACCAAAACTAATAATGGACTGTGATTGAAGTCCACTGTTGTTCATCCAGATGGCCACAGGCAGCACAACTTCAGTTTCCATAATCATGTGAATCTTCTTATGATAAACAAATTCATTGCAGTGAATTCCTGAAGCAACTAATATCCCTTCTTTAACATTGTTGCAATACCAAAAACGCTTTCGGCTTTATACTAAAAAACAACTAAAAAGATGCATATAGACTATTAATGGAAAGTCTAAATTACCTTTTGGCAATTATTCTCACTTATTGTATTGATATAATTTTCCTTGTACATGTTCCTTGATTTCATCTATTTTCATTTCATAGATCCTAAAGTTGTATATATAAGACCTTTATGTGAATCAATGGACATACGAGTGAAGTTCTCACTTTCATGGTATCATAGCCTACTCTTTTTTCTTTTTCATCCCAATTGATCAATTATAAAACTTTCATGTGTTTAGGAAATTTACTTTCAGAATTAAATATGCCAAAGTTTGGCATCTGATTTTTGGGAAATTAAAACTTTCCCAAAAAGATAATAGTGAGTTCAAGGTCACATAATTGATCAACAGAAATGAGATTATAAGTCAGCTTTGGAACAATGCACGTGTCTGGAAGGTTGAGGCATGAAGTTTTAGCATCACCAATGTGAGTTATATTCATTTATGTGCCATTTTCAGTGTTTATATACGGAAGCGAAGGTTTAAAGGTTTTTGTTGAAAACAATGAGGTGTCAAAGGTCATGTAATTACAACATGCAGACTCAAGTAGCCAAGTGGATTTACCCGAAGTAACATATAAGACTGTAGGGGTTGAGGAATTGGAAGAGATAACCTGTTTGAGTAGAGCCTCAAGATCTCTTATTGTGAGACTAGTATCACCTTCAGTGGTAGCTGCAACAACGGATAGAGATCCAGTCTTAAAACCACTTCTTGGTTTGGATAAGTTCCCTTTGGCGCTTGGGGCAATTCTCCACAATATGTCCAAGCTCATGGCAATATATGCATTCAATAGTGGGGCAACTAGAAAAGTGGTGAGCAAACTGATTGCAATTCTTACAGTATTTACCTGTTGTTTGATGGTTATATGACCGAGGATGAGTTGCGGAAAGTGTTGTGTCAGCCTGAGTATTGGTTCCCGATATATATGGACTCACCGTATGGCCAGTATTGCCAAACGCAACGCCATATGGGCCAAGCCCATATAGGCCAAGCCCACTAATACGAGGAGTGCTCCTCGTAAATACGACGAGCCCCTCGCACGTAGGCCACTAGGCGCCTCGTACGATCCGGTTGGCAGCAGTGCTTTATGGGCCAGGCCCAATGGGTACTCCAACATAGTACACCAACCAAAAAGCCGGCCCAAAGACACAACGCCCAAAAGCCGCACCAAAGACACAAGACACAAAGTTGTACACACTCAAGTGTCTGCACCAACACTGCTGAGCAAGAATGTCCAATCCGCCTGCTCAATCCGAGAAGTCACGGCTCACGCGTGGGAAAAGATCCCACCAAGCACTCTACCCTAACGTGGGAGAGTCCGGGCATCACCCTATAAATGGGTGATGCCAACCCAAAAATAAGGTAACTCCTACACACCCACACCTTTCTCCTGCGTCTGCACCTGAAAGTATCTTCCGTCTTGCCTTTCAGGTACCGGAGCCATCCATCCTAACCGTTGGGAGATCCTTGATTGCCGGAGGTCACGCTTTGGCTATCAATTTGGCGCCGTCTGGGAAACGAAAAACAATGCTTTTTTCTTTCCTAAGCAACTTACTTTTCTCTCCTTACCATTCTCATGGCGAAAACAAGGAGAACGCACAACAAGGCGCACGCTGAGGACGCTCGTCTGGGCTTCCTCCGATGTACTCTCCACGCCCGCTGGTGACGCAATGGGACACAACAGCCCCACAACCTCAATCGATGGCCATCCCGCCGCTCCCTATTACTAGCACACCCGAGGGGCAGCAACCACCGCAGCCGCGAGCGGCCACTCTGACATACNTTGCGGGGACTTCGACGATCCCNCAGCAGGTCATCGNCGATCNCGGTCAGCTAGCGCTGCTCCAAGCGAGCATGCTTAATGAGCTGAAAGCCTTCATGGTAAAAACCATCAAGGCGGAAATGCAGATCGCTCGCCTCCCGCCTCACAACGGCAGGGACGAACAGCCCCAAAATCAAAACCAAACTGCTGGGAACTCGACGCCGACGACCTCCTCCGACGAATCAATGTGGTCGAGGAACAGTGAAGACACCAAACCCGGTCCTCGACGATATCGAGATCCTCCCGACGCAGCCGCTCACAGAGGACATAATCGCCGCCCAGCGCCGCCAGCTTTCAATGCCGGTCATCGAAAGCTACGATGCTACAACGGATCCCGTCGACCATCTCATGACGCTACATCTCCCAAATGGAGATGGCTCGGGCCTCGAGGCAATACTCGCAAAGCTTTCACCCCACCTTAAAAGGGGCTGCCTCAACATGGTTCGAACGCCACGAGGCCAGCATTTCAAATGCTTTAAGGACCTCGCCTCATCGCTCCTACGCCACTTCATGGGAGCTCGACTCTCCCCGAAGACTGGCCCAACACTTGTTAAGAGTGAAACAAAGAAAGGGAGGAACCACTCCGTGATTATATCCGACGGTTTCAAAGTGAAGCCGCCCAAGTCCGTGGTCTCTCCTCGGACATGCAACTTTTGGCCGTAACTCAAGGCCTACAACGCGAGTCAAGGCTCGCTTACAACATCAACGAAATCCCCGTCACAACGATGGGTGAGTTCATAGATCTATCATCTAGATTCATGATCTCCGATGAAATTAACAAGCCCTTCTGCAGGCCTCCCACAAACGAGCGCAACAGAAGTTCGACAAAGGGCCTATCTCATCGAGGTACCAGCCCTCGAATATCAGTTCGAGGACCTCCGATCACCTCCCAACACTCCGTGACACCCGCACGAACATTCTGCTACTGCTGGAGAAGCAGAACAGGGTGCCCAAGTGGCCACAACCCATCCAACACAAGAACACGAGGGGCTTTGACAAATACTGCCTCTACCACAAGGATCGTGGGCACGACACGGAGGCGTGTTTTCAACTACGTAATCTCATCTCAGAGATGATTGAGCAGGGCAAGCTCAAGGAATTCTTGTCCGATTCCGACTCCTTGCAAGGATTTCCCAAGGGTCGTAAGAAGGACGACGATAACGACGATCACAAAAACGCGCCGCCGACACAATAGTCCTCGAAGGCACAACTTGCCACCACCACCACCGGCGGGCACCATCCATGTCCTCACAAAGTCGGAAGGTGCCTCCTCAAGGAAGCGTTACGCGAGGGAAATCCTGCAGATCGACAACCGCGAGGAGAATGTCATCTACCGCCCTAACGGGACAAAGGTTGTCGTTCCACACTCGATCCGCCGCTTATCACAAAGCAAGGATCGCGGGTTTCGACACCGGCAGAGTCTACATCGACACCGGCGCGAATACCGATGTCATCTTCAAAGACATGCTCGAAAAGCTCTGGGTACACATGTCCGCCGTAAGAAGGAGCTCCGGCCCTACATTTGGCATTGGTAGGGACATTGTCCCAACTATGTGGGTCGCCAACCTACCCTCATGCTCATCGGGACACACACCGCACGGTTGATCGCCACTCCATCATGACGGAGTTCTTGGTCCTCGAAGTGCCCTCAACTTACAACGCAATCATCGGCCGACCAAGCCAGGTCGATTTCAGCATGAGATGCGACATCCGCTCCTTACAATCACATTTGCAACACCTCGCGGATGCAACCATCTACATCGACCAAATAACGGCGCGGACAAATTATGTCGCCTCTTTGAGCTCGACGGTTGATCCACAAATCTCAAGAGCGTCGATGTTCTTACGGATCCCGATGACAGGCCACGCCTCGATGATTTGACAGAGGAGGTAGACGCTGCCTGTGCAAGAAGTTCAAGGTTGGCAAAACTCGGAGCAAGGAGAAGATGGCGCTCATCCACCTCCTCGAGGCAAACCTTGACGTCTTCGCCCGGAGCCTCGAAGGATCTGCCGGTGTCGACTCCTAGCGTCATCACCCACAAACTGAATGTATTCCCTGACTCAAACCGGTTAAGCAAAAGAAAAGGGGTATGGCCCTTCTAAGAAGAAGTTTGTAAAAGAAGAGGTTTCCAAACTCCTCAAGCCGGAATAATAAAAGAAATTCAGTACTGAGTGGCTCGCTAACATAGTTTTAGCCGACAAAACAAACGGTGAACTTCGTATGTGCGTTGATTTCACGGGCATCAATAGGCATTGTCCAAAGGACCCTACCATTACTCGTCATCGACCAACTCGTGGACGCAACTTCCAAGTATAAGTACTTGTCTTTCATGGACGCTAAGAGTGGGTACCACCAAATCTACATGGATCCCGAGGACGCCTTCAAAACAGCGTTCACAATCGGTGATGACGTCTATTACTACGCTCAATGCCCTTTGGGCTCAAAAACGCTGGAGCCACCTACCGGCCTAATGAACAAGGTTTTTACCCACCAGATGGGCCGTAACCTTGAAGCATACGTCGACGATGTCATTGTCAAAAGCATGACATTCGAAGATCACCTTCAAGACTGGCCGAGACCTTCAATCGCTCCGGCGATATAACATGAGGCTCAATCCAGCCAAGTGTTCCTTCTTTGTCGGAGCTGGAAATTCTGGGCTACATGATCTCCGAAAGGGGGATCGACGCCAACCTTAAGAAAATATCAGCCATCACGGAAATGGCGCCACCAAGGAGCATTAAAGAAATCCAAAGAACTTACAGAAGAATTGTTGCCTTGGGGCGATTCATTTCCAAGTTGGGGACAAGTGTAAGCCGTTCTTTCGAGCAGCTTCGCATGAAGAAGGCGTTCACTTGACTCCGGAGTGCCAACAAGCATTCGAGCAAATCAAGAAACACCTCTCCGATTTGCCAACGCTGAAATGTCCGCAACCGGGACGAACTCGTCATCTACCTCTCCACTTCGAACAAAGACCGTATCAGCAAGGTTTCGCATGAGGATGGCCCACAACAAGGGCCCGCCTATTACATAAGCCACACGCTACGAGGGGCCGAGGTTAATTACCCACCCTCCAAAAACGATCTACGCTCGATCGTGGCTGCCGTGAAGTTGCGAGCATACTTCCAAGCCCACACAATCATTGTCGTAATGCACTTACTAATCCGAGACATTCTAAACAGACCGAACACAGTGGTCGCTTAGCTCGTTGGTGCATCGAACCTGGGAGTACGACATCAAGTTTGAGCCTCGACGAGCAATAAAGGCACAAAGCTTTGGCGGATTTCATGGCCGAAGCTTTCCATTTACCCCCTCGAGCATGGCCCTTCGAGGGAACAATCACCGGAGTTGGAGCCTCCCGAGTGGGACATGTTCGTGGATGGTTCATCCAAAGGCCGATCGCCTGTGAGGAGGCGTTCATATCCGGGGCCCACACGGCATGGAGGCCAGCTTACGAGTGGCCTTCCACCCCCGTCACAAACAATGTGGCAGAATACGAGGCCTCGTAGCAGGTCTCAAGACTGCTCAAAGCTGGCTTGCGACGTTTAACCGTACATGTGACTCACGGCTCGTCGTAAGCTGTGTTGCATGGGGACCAATGACCGCAAGGACCCCGTACTCTCGAGGTACTTGCGCTTGTAAAGAGCTTACAAGGGCAGTTCGAGCAGCTTAAATATTAACAAGATCCCAAGGGATCAAAACACCGTGTGACAGTTGTCTAAGGGCGGGCGGATGCACTCCTCGAAACCTTAGCACAACCTTCGATAAATACAATTCACGCAATCGACGCCAACGCAGCACTGATTGGAGGGACCCAATCCTCCAAAGATTCCAAACCGGCGCAATCGAGGGCCCACCAGCGTTGCAAAAGAAAATAAGGACGCACAGCCCGCCATGTCATCATAGATGGCGCGTTATGGCGTAAAGGATATTCTACTCCTTTGCAGCGATGTATTGGCCCCGACGATTCCACACTCATCCCGAACGAAGTCCACTCAGAGTCTCATGGAGCACACATTGGCTCCGGCGCGCTAGCACACAAATGCTTACGCCTCGGTTATTATTGGCCAACCTCGAGGAAAGACGCGCATGATTTGGTACTTAACGTGCCATAAATGCCAACTCAATTCTCGCATCCAACGACAGCCGCAAACGAGGTGGTTACGGAGACCTACCCCATACCCTTCGCTCTGTGGGGCCTCGATTTAATCGGCCCAATGCCTACGGCCAAGGGCCGCCAAATTTTGTATAGTGGCCGTCGATTACTTCACTAAGTGGGTCGAGGTCCACCACTCGAGAAAATCACAACCGCCAAGGTCATACACTTCCTCCGGCACGACCTTGTGGCACGATACGGGCACCAAGAGCCATAATCACAGCATAATGGGACTCACCCGCAAGCAAAAGCTTAAGGATCGGGCCACCAAGATGAACATACAAATGCTCTACGCTCCGTGGCGCACCCACACCAAATGGCCAGGTGGAAGTAACGAATCGAACGATCAAAGAGGGCTTAAAAAGCGCCTCGAGGACGAAAAAGGAAAGTGGGTCGAGGCTCCTACCCAGGCCCTCTGGGACTATCGAACAACTACACGGGGACCCACGGAGAAACTCCTTTCTCCTTGGTTTACGGCGTCGATGCCTTACTACCAATCAAGTCTCAATACCCACAATCCGGACGTCAGATTACGACGCCCTCACAATGAGAGCGGCCTTCGAGCGCGTCGGACCTCGTCGAGGAACTCCGCGAAGGTGCTAGACTTAGGCTTATGGCCTTACGACAGAGGGCAAACCTCGATCACAACGCCAAAGTTCGGCAAAGCAGATCCACGTGGGTGGTATGGTCTTCTTGAAGGCGGAATTGTCGTCGTAATCCCGCCATGGCGCACTTCGCCCAGATGGGCAGTGGCCTTATGTGGTACACAGGTAAAGGAAGAGAGGGCGTATACAAGTTAAAGGACCATCAAGGCAAACACTCAAAAACGACTACCATGTCGACGATTTGAGGCCTTACTACGCCTAAGCTATACGCTCTCCTTTCCATGCATAGACAAGGGTATTTAAAGCATTTGCGTTGCACAAAATACTGCTCGACCAACACACGTCGAATAAAATCACTTCACGAAGAATTACAACAATTGCTTTCTACAATATTTTACTAAGACGAGTAATGGACACTTCGCATTATGCAAGTAATACTCATACGGCAATTACAAAGGCAACAAATGTTGACATATTCTCGTATCTTATCAAAAATGAGCAAAAATTTAATTACAAACCCCAAAACTAATTGGGGCATCATCGTTGGGGGCACAAAGCAGGGCATCCTCTACATGCCGGGCAGTGATATCATAAGGATATCCCGCTCCTAATTTCTTCCCCGCCCTACCCCACTCGAACAGAGCCGCCTCGGGAGGGCTCTCGACCTTCATCGCATCGAGGGATCCAGCTGTGATTCTCCAACCATAGCCTCCACTTGATGGCGGCATCGTAGAACCCTCAAAGATAACGAACCCCTCCATTGCTTGGGCCTCAACCAACTTCTCGCCGCGCCAAGAAGTCGCCCACTCGACCAGTCCTCTCTCGCGATGGGCTTGATAAACACGCGTGGCTCAAGACTTTCGCCTCGAACAACTTGAGGCCAAGTTGTTTTTCAAGTTGCCCGAAGGCTGAAAGACCAGCCAAGCTTTGCTCAAAGACGCTGCTGAGGTTCCCGCCAGCCTCTTCAACGTGGGCTGCCAAGTTTGAGGCCTTCTCCTCTCGCCCGAGCAGCCTCGCAGACAGCCTCCTCCACGAGCTTCTCCTTCTCCTCGGCCTTGGCAGCCTTCAAGGACAGCTCCTCGATGAGCCTGTCCCTTCTCTCCGGCCCGGCCTCCATCCGCTGGCACTCCCCGACCAACCGCTCCACCTCGGCCTCAAGGTCGCTTCTTCGCGCTTTGCTCGGCAAGGAATAGGGCCTCGAGTTCCTTCCCCTTAGCCGTGGCAGCCTTCGATTCTTGACCAACGAGGCCCATAAAGCACTCGTGAGCGTTGGCCTCTCCCTTCCTCGAGGCAGCCAACTCAGCCTCTTTCTCGGCCAAGGCTTTCTTCAGACACTCCACTTCCCCGGAGTCCTTTGCCTTGGCCTCAAGCCTCTTCACGAGGACTTCAAGCTCCTCGATTTTGGCCACTAGGCCTTGAGCCAGCACAGCCTTCTACAAGTTACGAACACAAAGCGCATGAGTAAAAATGTCATACAAAAACGCAAATCAGTGGCATACGGGGACTTGAGAATTCTGACTTACTTGAACAAGGTCCTGGCAGATGTCCTTGGCGATGTCCAGGGGGCCAAGGGTCGTGTGCTTCAGATAGTGCCGGTCACGGGGCATTGGGAGCCCTCGGCAACTCTTAGTCTTAACTCCTTGTCCCCCAGAGCACCGACTGTCCGCGAGTCACCCTCATCACGGGTCCTGTGCCTCCACTGTGGCCACACCTCGACGCCCGAAGGTCTTCTCGCCGTAGCTCACGACGGTAGTCCTCGAGCACTGGGGCTCAAGACCGGGTCAATCCTTAAGAGTCTTCGAGATCCTCAAGACCTCCTCCCGATGCTCGGGAGCAACGGCGGCCCTTCGAGCGTCGCCAAGAGCCCCACAGCCCTTCGCGCCTCGAATGGAGCTGGGACCGCTCTCGCAGGCTGGCCCTTTCCCTTTGTCTTTCGCGGGGCTTGGGGCGCTGTCCGAGGACACCTCTACACCCTCGGCGACTGCAAAATCCAAAAGAAGATAAGAATACAATATAAGAGAACTGTTTGCCAAAACTACAAGGCAAAACAGGTGTGTTACCTGTAATTCGAGGGCGTTTTCTACGAGGATTCTGCTCATCAGAGCCATCTGAAAGCTCTTCGATATCCACAGGGCCAGCCACACCGACCGGCCGAGCCTCCGTCACCAAAGCCTTCTCGCCTACGGGCTCCACACCCTTCGACGGCCCACCCTGGGGCTCCTCGACACCCTTCTTGGTGGGCTCGAGGGGCGTTGCTCCTCGACGCCTTTCTTGGTGGGCTCGGAGGCGTTGCTCCTCCGCCAACTTCGAGGGCTTCCTCGCCTCCCGCTTCTTCGCAAAAAGAGGCCGGGTGCGACATCTTGGCTGTAACAATACACGAGGTCGAGATTAAAACAGAACCGGAAGACGTAAATCAAAGAAAACAACAAGAAACACAAAGGCACTGGGGTTCCTAAAAGCGCCCTCGAAGCGCTCAATAAGGTCTCCATCCAACCCTCCACCCAATCTCGAGGGTGTCTACGTGGCCCGACATACGACGGGCCCCGCTAACCCCCACCCTTCGCAGACCACTTCGGCCCGTGACCGCCGGTGTGAAGGGGAACTTACCCTTACACTCCTCGAGCCTCTCCGCATCGCGGACCCATTCGCAGGGCGCCGAGGGCTCTCTTCCTCGCTACCCGCCCACAGAGAGGGCTTCACCGATACCCGGCGTTCTTCTCCTTTACGAAGAACGCAGTGGAAGCCCCACCTGTCCTCCTTCAAGATGAAGAAGAAGTTGCCCTTCCAGCCTCCCATACGAGCTGGTGGTTTCGCGAAGACTCCGATCTTCACCGATTTGTTCCCAACCTTCACCTCCTCGTGGGTCAGGGCAGCAGAAGGGATGCCCAACCGGCCTTTTCGGTGTATAAATCGCAAAAAGGTCTCCGACAACACCGCCGCCTTCGCCAAATGGCAAGCCACAACAAACGCGCATAAAGTGGTAAATACGTTTGGGGCCAATCGCCCAGGCAGACTCCCACCCTCACACACCGCAAAGAACAGCAGCACAAAGGGAGTCTTAGCCCGGCCTTCGCTGAGCCTCGTAGACGACCATCGTCTGCTCCTCATGGTCTCGTAGCTCAACCCCAACCCCGCCTTTCGCAAAACATCGGCCGGGAAAGGCTACAAACAACCCCGTATAAACGTGGTGGTTCTGCAAATCTCGGCCATCTTCTTTCTCGCAAGACGCTACGGGCCACTCTTTCTCAACATCGTGGCTAACGCCGGCTTGCTTGGATTCTTGGGAGCCATCTACGTAAATCAATCACGATTCAAGAAATAAAAACCTAGACCCAAGAACTCAGTGCAAAGTGGCGCGGCGACGCTTCACTCGCATTAATCGTCGCGACGGAAACAAGAAATTAAAAAGGGGATTCCACTTACAGATTTGCACGCTGGAGATGAGAACGACCGGTTCCAACGGCTGGATTCTTCAAACTTGCCGGAAAATTCTTCGGTGATCGCTAAAATGGAAATGAAACGGAAGCGAAAAGGCAAGGAAAGCGAGAATGTGGGAAACCCGACCCTTCACATGGGTTGGCGTATAAGTACGTAACGATGGGAGTTGAAACGACTTCCCCATAATTACAAACGCGCAAAAGCGCAATTTCAAAAAGTGCCGCTCAACCCTTACGCGGTAATGGGCCAAAGCAATTGGGCCAAAGAATCGGGCTCTCTCAAATTAAAGGTCCAAAACGGCATAACGCCTTATGGGCTGAGCCTGACAACAAAGTTTTAATTCCCCTATTTAAGCAATACCGAGGGTATAAATAATCGTTCTCAAGGCACACGAAAAGTCTGGATTTTTCCGATACAATGGTAGCTGGCCATCTTAAACTCGAATTAAATTTCCAAACGGAGCACAGGGCTCCCGCCCATCCTCCGTGGGAGGAGGACATACTGATATATATGGACCCAGCCCAGATGGCCAGAGACAAACGCAACGCCTATACGGGCTAAGCCCATATAGGCCAAGCCCACTAATACGAGGAGTGCTCCTCAGAATACGACGAGCCCTCGCACGTAGGCCACCAGGGCGCCTCGCACGATCCGGTTGGCAGCAGTGCTTTATGGGCTGTGCCCAATGGGTACTCCAACATAGTACACCAACCAAAAAGTCGGCCCAAAGACACAACGCCCAAAAAGCCGCACTCAAAGACACAAGACACAAAGTTGTACACACTCAAGTGTCAGCTGACCAACACTGCTGAAAGCAAGAATGTCCAATCCGCCGCTCAATCGAGAAGTCAGCGGCTCACGCGTGGGAAAAGATCCCACCAAGCACTCTACCCTAACGTGGGAGAGTCCGGGCATCACCCTATAAATGGGTGATGCCAACCCAAAATAAGGTAACTCCTACACACCCACACCTTTCTCCCGTGTCCGCACTCGAAAGTATCTTCCGTCTTGCCTTTCGTGTGCACCGTGAGCCATCCATCCTAACCGTTGGGAGATCCTTGATTGCCGGAGGTCACGCTTTGGCTATCGCCTCCCAACCCAAGACGAGTTTCCTCAAAGATAAGTTCTTGAACTCCTACATCCAAGGTAGGCAATGGATTTCGATGCAGCAAGGCTGCACGGACAGCTTCATTCTCAGGGCGGAGAGCCCTTGAGAATTCGAATCCGGTGCAAATGATCTTCACTTATTTTGACATGGAAAAATTGGTTCCAAATAGGCTGAACTTGTGCAAGGAAATCATTGATAGATTGATTAGGCTCTTGTTTAAGTGTATGAAAGGTACTCCACAACTGATAGTAATGAGCAAGTCCAGTAATAGCATATCTCTTTGCCAAAAAATCCCAAATATCTTTTGCAGTCTCATAACTAGAAAATTTCCTAAACACATGAAATTTACTTTCGGAATTAAATATGCCAAAGGAAGAAACTTTGGCATCTTTTTTTCTTTTTCATCCCAATTGATCAATTTACTTTCATGTGTTTAGGAAATTTACTTTCAGAATTATTTTTTTTGTATTTTTAAAAGATGGATGTGATGTCTATGTATGTGTCGGAAAATTTTAAAAGAAAATATGAGTCAATGAAAAATGGATGAGTTTAAGAATGTTTTATGATGTGTATGGTTAAGACACTATTTTTATAGGTAAGGGACTAACAAGTACAATTACAATTAGTTAATGGACAACTTGTGATATTTTTGTATACTTCTGTGATCATTCGTTTGGAGAAAACGAAAGAAGAGAACAGGAGCAGACTTGGCTGGCACCTTCTCTTCTCTGCAGGTCTAAGTCAAGACAAGGGCCAATGATCACGAAATGGATTTGCAGTTTCCAGGAAGCTGCAATTTCACCATTAATAATAATCGAACTTCCTCAACCTCTCGACTTGCAACAAGTAGAGTGAGATGGATACTCCGACGGCCGCAGAGCTCGCCGGCGTCAAACACGAGCTCGTCACGAGGGCGTGCTCCATTTCGGTGAAAGCCCACAAGCAAGCGGCAGACAAGCCTTATATCGTGGATAAGCCTCGCGCCTCGCCGTCGGTTGTCTTCGCCTTTCCAGCTTCATGGTCTCCGACCGAATGGTTCACCGGGAAGCCGTTCGGAGCGACCAGCATCGGGAACTCCGATGTTTTCTGTCCCCGAGGAGAGAATACAGTGGCAACAAGTCTCAGGAGCATCGGAACCGACGAACTGGCCACCGTTAATGAAGCCTTCCTCGCCCGATTCCATTTCATTTTGGCTAATTATTCGCTTCAATCTCAGGTTGATATGTTGATTGTTTTTTTTTCATTGTGTGTTGATTGGGGTTTCCATATGATTCAACTGGATTAGTCTATCGTTAGTGTTATCAAAGCGTATCCAAGGATTATAAGTTGTCTATAAAAGTTTGAGTATATTGTATCATAGTAGTGTTTAACATGAAGTATTACAGATTAATTTCTGAAATGTGAATGGTGCAAATCATTTGGGTCTCAGGGATAATTCAGCTGCTCTTTTAGGAGTTTAAGCCAAGGCTTTTAGTTCATGAGGTAGGATCATCTGGTTGTGGTCTTTGGTGGTCCTATGTTGATGTTGGTGGTTTTGTCAGGTGGAAAAGGTGTTGGCAGAGAAGAAGCAGGTAATTTTCACAGGGCATTCATCAGGTGGTGCCATTGCAATCTTAGCCACGGTTTGGTTGTTGGAGAACTACCTAAAGCCAGATCAAACAATTATGCCTCCCGTCTGCATGACCTTTGGGTCCCCCCTTGTAGCCAATTTCATCTTCAGCCATGCTCTAGCTCGAGAGAGCTGGTCTAAGTTCTTCATACATTTTGTACTGAGATACGATATTGTTCCTCGGATTACTCTTGCACCTTTGTCTTCCATAGAAGCTCAGCTGCCCCATATACTTGGTCTCTTGAAAACAACGCCTGCAGCTCCTGTTCAGGAACCTCTAAGAAAAGCCTTTACTCAGTTTTACTTGACTGTGATGAGAAATGCATCTTGTGTCGTGAGTCAAGCTGCCTGTAAAATGATGGGGAACACAAACCCTTTGATGGAGACGGTACCGAGCTTCATCGAACGGAGTCCTTATCGACCCTTTGGTATTTATGTTTTCTGCACAGGAAACAGGAAGTTGGTTGTTGTAAAAAACCCGGATGCTGTTCTGCAGATACTTTTCTACTCCTTGCAGCTGAACTCTGAACTTGAACTTTCCGAGATAGCTTATCGTAGCTTTAAGGACCACTGGAATTACCAAAATGAGCTACAAGAAGGCTTATGCATACCAAATTTTATGCAGTTAGATAAGTTGGATCAGATCCCATTAACTTCAACTGATGCAACTGGTGATAGCAGAACCAGCATGGCATTGACAGACCTTGGCTTGGTAAGCTTTATTGCTCCTAGTTATAGACATAAACTCTCAGGCATACTTACATGTTTCTCAATTTTTAGGGTATTGCTATAGTGTCGATAATTCAGTGATCTTATTAAACCAAATTTATTGATTGATGCTGGGTGCTAGTGACTCATGTGTTCCATATTGAATTATAATTTTTGGATTGCAGAGTGCAAGAGCCAGGTTGCGTCTAAGGGCTGTAGGAGAGGCAGAAAAGCAGAAGCGTAGTAACCAAGAAAGAATAGATGGCAAGATGAAAGATATCACAGATGGGCTGGACAAGTTGTTTGAGTACCAAAAGACTTGTGCAGTTGCAAAGGTTGGTTACTACGACGCATTCAAGATCTCCAAAGATGAAAAGGATTTTCATGCGAACGTGACAAGATTCGAACTAGCAGGAATATGGGATGAGATAATTGAAATGCTGAAAAGATACGAACTTCCTGATGAATTTGCGGTTCAGAAAAAGTGGGTTGAACTTGGAACCAGGTACGGTCGTATAGTTGAGCCATTGGACATTGCCAACTATTACAGACATGCAAAGGATGAAGATACTGGCCCTTATTTGGTGAATGGCAGGCCTAAACGCTACAAGTTCACCCAGAAATGGCGGGAGCATGCCCTAAGGATGCCTCCTGGATCAAGTTTGGAATCTTGCTTATGGGCTGAAGTGGAGGAGCTCCGCAGAGCTGGATGCGATAATGGGTATGAAGTTATCAGGGAAAGGGTCTTGGGTTTGGAAAAGAAGCTGGACGAGTGGATGCGTGATAGACAGTTTGGTGATGAGGTTTTCTTTGATGCGTCCACTTTCGTGAGATGGTGGAAAACACTCCCTTACCACCATAGACAGGAATCGTGCATTGCAAGATTCATCAGTAGCTGAGGGCTGGACTGGATCAGTGTATGTAGTGTGTAACTAACCCTGCAATGTGATGCCACAACTAGCCATGTAAAGCCTAGAGAATAAAAAGGAGTATATTGGTTTGTAGTTGTTGCATAACTAAGAAGATCTCACATGAAAACATAACTAAGAAGATCTCACATACTCTTCCATCCCAAAAAGTGGATATACTATCTCTGTCCCTTAAAAATTGATGTGTTTCTTAAAAATTGATGTGTTTCTTTTTCAATATTGTGGGAGATTCAAATTATTACTAGAAAGAACTTATTACAAAAAATTAGAAAAATATATATATTAGAAACTACACATATTACTTTACAATTTGGATCTAAATTATTTGACATTGTATATTAAAATGTTGAAGAAATACAATCATAGATTAAATGCTAAAAAAAACGAATCATTTTTTAGGGACAAATGTAGTATTTACTATTCACAACATTTAATATATGAAATTTATTAATTGATATGCATATGAAAATTGAATGTACATACCAGTGATGGAACGGCGTTTCGACCGGAGGAGGCAGCTGCCCCCTTCAATTTTGAGGTGTATAGGGTGTATAGGAAGTATTTTATGGATTTAGATAATAATTTATCCTTCTAACCTTTCTACCGATCTCAAATAAAATCTAACCTCAAGTTTAATTAAAATTCAACCTAATTTCTCTCAACTATATACAATTTCTCTCAAACGAATTTGAATCAGGTTGCTCAAATAATATATAATTTTTGGGTAATTATCAAATACCCCTAAAGGTTTTCCATAATATACAATTTACCCATTTATTTTGAGAATTCATTGAAACCCTCAAGGTTTTACATAATATACTATTTCACTCTATGTGTATAAACTACTCGGTCGCCCCCCAATCAGAAAATCCTGGTTCCGTTACTGGTGCCTACATTCTAAAAATGTTTTTTTGAATTTTTTAAAATAATTTATTCTTCACGAAAATTTGAGTCAAACACAAATTCAAAAGTCAAACTATATCATCTTTCTTGGGATTGAGGTAGTATTAAATAATTAGTGCTAAATAATTTGGTTTCCAACTATTTAAAATAATCAGAGATAGTTGACATAAGTTTATATATATATATATATATATGACTGATTGAAGAAATATACAAATTTAAGAACTATCATAAACAAGTGGCCAAGCTTAGAGGACTATTGGTGGCCTTTGCCCGAAATAGAGCAAGTGATTAGAGGATCCAAATAGGGGCGAAGGTTTGTGTCAACCATGTTAATCATCACCCGGTGATTTTTCACCCATTTGTTCAAAGACTCATCTATAAGGTAATTTGGAAGCAGTAATTAGACAATTACATTTATATCCTCAATTTTTCAAGTGCTCTAGGTGGGTGAAAAATCACCCGGATGATAAATAACATTGATGGGTTTGTGTGGGTATGGGTGACAGTTGCCACCTGATAATTTTTAGAAATTAGGGATATATAGTATACAAATAAAATAATTTAGGGATGTTACTTTATATATATTTTTTTATTCACCAATTTCAACCCACTAAACTCACTATCAAGCTCATAAATTATCGCTTAGACTTATTCAATTCAGCCAATTTGTTAAATCTAATAGTTTTTTTTATATATTGATAAAGATATTGCAGAAACCTCCAGTATATAATAGTTGATTGATGATTTTAGAGATTTTAAGAAATCTCGTGCTACAATATGAGTACTTCATATATGTACTTTTATCGTATGTCGGGATTTTTAGTACTCTTGATATGTATTACTTTCATTTAACTCAAATTACTTGCATTAAATTACTTGGATCACACTCCCTCCGCCCCAAAAGTATTATACTCCTCCGTCCCACAAAGGTTAGGTTTTGTTTGGGCACATATATTAAGGAAAGTGGGAGAATAGTAGTGTGTTGACAAAATTACCTCATGAAAAGAAAGAATGAGAAAATTTTGTGACCTCTTTTAAGTTTAATGGGAGGAAAGAGAAAACTTGTCCATGGTGTGAAAAGAGGATAAAATGGTAAAAATGGTGATAGAAAGTTTTTGTTTTAGGAAAGTTGACAACCTTTACTTTCTTTTTAACACTTTCCTCTTTTGGACGTCCTAAAAGTAATGCAATACTTTCTTTTTTGGTAACTTTTTACATACTAATTAACAAAATCACTCATACCTCTAAAGTTTAAGAAATAAAACACCAAAAAATAGGCAATGGGAATATCTTTCTTCTCCAAATAAAATATTTTATTCAATAATATAATTGTTTAATTTTTATTATTGAAATATTTATCATTATAATTTAATTTTGTTTTACCATTCTTCCTCGATTTCTGTATTCGATTACATCTTCTTTGATTTTCTCACTCTAATCTCCGTATCAAATCAAATTATTGTATTATATTTGAAACAGTAACAATGTTACTTTATCTATAGCAATATTTAAAGAATTTTTGCCACCATAAAAAAAATTGCTGGCTTTTGCTACTGGGTCCAAATGATCTCTAAAACAAATATAGAACAACCATACACGAGGATTTTGCAGGTCAAAGCAGTTTTCTCTATATATGAGCTTGAGACCGGGCTTCCAATTTTAATTTTGTCTTGTTGATTGAACATCCGCCTTGTGCTTACGAGAAGCTCTTATGGTGGAAAACATAAATTTGCTTCAGAGTTTGTAATTACTTGTTAAAACAAACTTATCAAAAAATTGGTTAATAAAAAGCATTGGCATATATAGGATAGAAGCCATATTTCTTTCACATTTTCACTTAGCTCCTAATTAATCTATTATCTATTATTATAATATAAAACATGAGAAATTTGAGAGCTGAGTAAAAAAAATGAATATTGAAATATTATAAAGATAACTAACCGCCACATACGACCACATCAGCTTTATTTTCTACACAAATTATGGTAAGCTTTAATGTGTGATAAATACATATTTTAATTAGCCTACCATTTTTTAAGGTTGCAGTTACCATTTTCTTAAAACACAATATGGTAAGGTTTAATAAGTAATTAATACAAATTTAATTCTAATCAAATTTCTCTCTCACCTATTTCATTTCTTTCTTATTTTAAGTTGTGTGTGCAAATCAATTAATTAAATCTATTATCTATTATTAATATATATATATTACAGGAGTCTTCCGCCCAAAGTGTAAAGAAAAAAATTCAAAACCTGCAATTTTGGAGCTCTACCTCAGTGTCAACTAAGACCCACATCAGCTTTTTTTATAACAAAAAAAAAAAGTTACGATAAATTTTGCCACCTCAACTACCATATAATGATTATGTCGATTCTCTATGATCACTCGGATTTGACGCCAATAAATAACAATTACAGCATTCATTCAATTAATAACCTTTTTATATTGCAGTCATTTTTTGTATTGTCTTTTCTATTTCCTTCCTTGTATTTCTTTACACGTTTTCTTTCCTTCCCACTCTCATTAATTTCTCTCTAAATTCTACACCTTTATTTTCTTTTCCGTATTTATGTTATATCTCAATTTTGTGTTTCATTTTATTTCTTTTTTTTCCTATCGTTTCTAATTTTTATTCTCTTTGCTAAATTTGCAGGTTTTACAAGTTATCATTCCTTTATGTCACCATCATCCCATTGTTGCCTACTCAACCTTCGCCGATTTGCGAGTTCTGCAAATGGTTTGAAGTTTATTTCTTCTCTTCATTTTTCATGTATTAAAAGTTAGATTTGGCTAATTATTTTGCATTTTTTGCCTCCCTTCACAGGCCTCCGTCTCTTATCTTTCCTAAAGGAAGTGATTGAGAACTACAGTTTGTAATTGGTTGTCAGTCAGTACGCCCTTCATGCTTGCATCTCCAAATTAAGGAACAAGTCACTCCTACCAAACGATCGACCGCCTCAGTCCTAGCTTACCCGTAGCGTATTCTCCTATTACCGGTGATACTCCCGAAACAAGTGACGCCGCTCCAGTCATCAGAGAAGGATATGAGTAAATTCTCTTTATAGGTTTGATCATAAGTTTTACGGGTAAAGTCCACGAATAGTCCCTTAGCTTTTATGTGTGTCCTATTTTGGTCATGTTTTAGGAATTCGTCTCAAATTCGTTGGTCTTTCCGTTAGATTTACCGTTAAAATCGCCACTATCTTTTTATGATTACTTAATTACCCCTACTCAATGTTCATCTTAACCCTAATATTCTTTAAATCTTACAATTGAGTACCTATCCTTTCCCTTTCAACCCAAAATCTCCAAGCCCTCCACCGGCGACTCCTTCCTACCCGAGCCAGATCTGGGCTGTCACACCGCACGCCACCCGAGCCCGGTCGATTATGGAAGCAACCTAACAAATATTTCGCATATAGCTGAAAATAAAATCCAAACACACAATTCATGCGTTAACAACAGAGTAAGCCCCGCCCTCCGTGGGACGAGTGCTTACGCACCAAAACATATATACATACTGAATTCACGGCAACTCGTCCAACCAACTCCTTCCTTATAATAAATCGGAACGACACCTCCACTAAGGCAAGCTAATACTGAAGCATGGTGCACCACCTGGGTAGCGAACCCACAACCTGCTTAACCACGATGTCGCCTCGAATCTGCCAAACCAAGTTGAATTAGCATCCACCGTAAATGTCGAATTCGACTCCTTCCTACCCGAGCCAAAACTTCTCTTTCACCACTAAACTTCAAAACTAATGATCCACAAAGAAGGAGAAGTTCAAGCTTGGAGGTGCTCTTCAATGCCCTTTAAATAATTCCTCACTTTAAGCCCATTGAGGTTGCAACCTATTGCAAATTAACTCCCAATTTTTCCGAGATTTCCACCGAATTCCAAAATTAACGAAACTCGGACACAATCTTCAGAATATTATAACAGAGGGTCGCCGCTGAACCCAAACCAAAACCCGACGCGAGCGTCAAAGTCGCAGACTCCACCATCTTAAATTATAATACCACTTACCCCAAAGGTGACAACGATGCAATGGCCGACGATTGCAACGACGGACTCCAAAACTGCAAACGGCTTCCCAAACTGAGATCGAGTGCGCCATAAGCCCGAGACGACCCGACAACCCCTGCGCGAAAAATATTTTCGACGTCTGGGGACCCACACGACCTAGCGCGGTCACCCGGCCGCAACCCGCTCGGGGTGATTACGTGAGGTCGTAGATTTCCACCGGCAGAGGGTCGTCCTCAAAGTCGCAGACTCCACCGGCGACAACGATGCAATGGCCGACGATTGCAACGACGGGGTCGGTGCGCCATAAGCCAGGCGGACTAGCGCGGTGCCACATTACGTGGAATGGGTCCAACGAGAAAGAGAATCTGGGAGGAGAAAAGGTGTAGAGGAGCGTGGCGTCGGAAGATCTGAGAGCGGAGGCGTGCAACTTCAGGGGATAGTTGATTCAGATCTCGAGAAGAGAGCGTGGGTCATAGGCGGAGACCACGACTTACTGCGGTTGTGTTTGCGGTGGGAGGAGAAAACGACTTGGCTCGAGGATTTGGAAACGCGAAGCGCAGAGAAGAGATGAACCAGAGGCAGTCTCGAGAAGAGATGAACCAGAGGCAGTCACGAGAGGAGAGAGAAGTAGTCTGAAGGGAGACTTAAAAGTTTTGGTTTAAATTGTCAAATTTGTTAAAGATCGAGGATTGATTTAATAATATATTGGAAACATTTACATAATTTTATGAAGTTAGCGGAAAATCTAACTGAAAATCTAACAAAATGACCAATTTGAGATGAAATGAAAGCTAAAGGACTTATATGAGACGAATTCCAAAAACATGACTAAAATAGGACACGCATCAAAGCTAAGGGACTATTCGTGGACTTTACCCTAAGTTTTACTTTCCTTGCATTTTTTTACGTACTTGTATTGAAGCAATCGTGAAAAATGAAAAATCTCACTGATCCCTCTTTCTATTTTATACATGGTTTTTCGCACTTATATTATTTTTATTTTTCTACATTTTTTCATTATTAACTCTCTTTTGTCCAATGACCAATAGCTCTGGTGGCCTGACATGAACTATAATTGATTTAGCCCACTTATCATGTCAATGACTTGCTGAATCCAAATAGACAAAATCCGAGAATAAGAGAAGACGCTGAGGTGCTTCTTTATTTCTTATTTCTTGAATTCTCTAAAATTGTATCTTGTATTCACTATAGACTATGACATCTCCTATGCTACTATAAAATTAGAATGTTTCATGTTTTGTATTCACGAGCAAGGATGACTCTCCTACATCAAGTTCGAGCTCAGACACATCAAGATCGAGCTCAGACACAATGAGATGGATGTATTATTTAATAAATGTCAAAAACAATTTAATACGATATTTATTTCCAATTGCTTTTATCTTATATTTAATATCATACACGTTATGCAGAATGAATTTGTGGTTGCAATTTTTGTTTTCATTTTTAGGTAGATTGTTGTACATTGGAGAAATTAAGTGGGAAGTTGCATTCACAAATCTAATTTGCTACTACTTTTTAATAACAAAGACTAAAGTTTATTTTATCATATTTATTGAGTTCTAAATGTTATGATGAATATATTTATTGGGTACATAGGTAATGATTAATATTCTGGTTTTTGTTGCAGGGTTTGTGGGAGGGCTTATAAATGAGATAAATAAAACAAATGAAAGATAATTGTGATGTACTGATTTTAGTGTAGGACAATAGTTTAGTAAGAAATCGAATTGCTCTCATTGCAAAACCATCTTTTCTCACAAAGATATGATTATATATTGATATTCACTCTCCTCATGCATTGCTGCAAATTTGAAAATAAGCTAAAAATCTAAATGCTTAATTAGTTTGAAATTTAGATAAATTAAATGGAATAGATAGACAAAATCAATTCCTCTTAAAAAATGATTGGCTTTTATAATTTAATTGATTTCAATTGATTTATATTTTTTAGCAGAAATGTTTATAAAGGGTTTACTCATGAACTACACAAATCGAATTAACATAAAGGGTTTACTCATGAAAATTGTGTGTTTAGAATTTTTTATATAAATAAGAGCTCGTGAATCCTTAAATATTATCCTCGAGGTTGATGAGAAAAATTAAATTAGGAATTGTGGGGTATGTATGTATATGTTTTAAAAAAATTCAATGGTCTAAGGTTACCGAATATAACCTTCTTGAACATTTTAGTGCCTGCATTAAAGCAGCTAACCAGATGCACCATTGTATTGCAGTTGTTGCATTAAAGCAGCTAACTAGATGCACCATTATAACCTTCTTGAACAGTTGTTGTATTATCGATTATCCAATTTCATTGTATGCAGTTCGTAATTGACAATCATCAAATATCAGATCTTCAAATATAAATGAATGACAAGAAATGTTTATATATTTTTTGTATTTTTAGTTATTGGTGTAGTAATTAGTTTATTCCAATATTTACATGTTTTTTATCGGATTTGTTAATCTTTTATAAAATATTTGTCAGTTTTTAAGTTATATTAAAAACAACAAAACCGTGCTGTAGGCGGATATGTACACTAATTTGTACATATCGAATTGACAATTCATCTAAATTAGGAATTAAGCAATTAGAGAAATTAAATTCATCTCTGCAAATAAAATTTTCATCAACTTAAAGCGTTGATATATTTATGGCTGTAAAAATGAGTGTATAGCGAGCTACCAGAAACATCTTAAAAAGTTGATGAGGAAATGGAAGAGATAGTTTTCGCCGTCGAGAAGTTCACGGCGGACCAGTCTGGTCCACGAGACATTGTGGGCCGCCGACTCCGGCAGGAGCTCGCTGTAGTAGAGAATGGTGGTCAGCGCCACCGCCGGTTCTCGGACCAAAGCCGCCACAAGCCGAACCACCGAACGGAACATCAAAGTTGTTAGAGACTGCATATGCCAAAACATCATCATTTGTAATAAAACAAATTAAATTAGTACTAATTGAATTTACATACTAAATATATATGAAACAGAAAATCAGAAGCTCTCATATATCCATTACCATGAGTAGCTAGCTAGCTAGCTATAGATGTGTGCCAATGATTGACTAATGGAAATGGGGGAAGAAATTAGGAGAGTGTTGAAGGTGGGTGTGATGTAAGATCCATTAGAGGAAATAGGATATGAGAGATGGAAAAGCAGAACAAGCATTGATCTGATCTCTACCAGTCTGGCTTAAAACCTAGCCTGACCATATTTTCAGACCTAACAGTCCAATGTCTCATTAATATTATTCCCATGCATGCATGCCTTGTGCTTTTTATTGTGTTGTATGTCCAGGTGACAATTGCTGGTAGCTGAACACGCCTGAGCTAAGCTAACTACCAAGGAAGTCAACAGTTCATCTCCAGGGTTGACTTATTTATTTGCTATAATTCATTCATTTGTTTATTTGGTATATAGATCACTTTATGCACTTTAACATAATCACCCTTGATTGGAAAGGGCACAAAAATGAGACGATGAATATAAAGATAAAATGAGAATAATTTAGTAATTTTGAAGAGAAAATGTTATTTTAAGGAAAATGTGGTAGTATTTTTCAAGGTCAACCTAGAGAAGAATTGTGTGCAATATTTCTGAAATGGAAGAAGTAGTATAGAGCAAGTTCAAGTCAAGAAACAACATGCTGGTATATTTCCTTCAAGAACGACTCATCAAACCAAAAAAGCAAATACATGACCTATGGCTATCTCGTTCAAGGGAACTACCAACAAGACAGCAGCAAGTCTAGAGCGCAAAAAATGGATCGGTTCAAGCCTTTGCTTAATTAGCCACATCATGCTACTGGTTTTGCTCAGGATTGGGATTCTCTTCTTCTTCTTGCTTTTCGGGATCTTCTGGCTCTTCCTCTTTCTGCTCTTCCTCCTCTTCATCTTCCTCTGGAGGATCAAATGGCATTGGCGGTGGCAATGGTGTTTTCATTGGGCTAAACTGTGGGAAGATATCAGGTCTACGTCCAGGCTTTGGTTTCTCCCACTCCTGCCATATTAAACAAAAGCCATCATTGTAATGAGATGCAAGTTAAACAAAGAGAACCAATCCTCATAGTTTTAATATAAATGAAACCATCGAAATACAACTTTCTGTTGTCTCCAAACATCTCCGCAATGCTAATGAAGACATGGAAAAGAACAGCACTTAAAGCTCAGGCGTCAAACTTGTTATCCAATGAAGAATCATTTAAATAGACCTATCAGCACCACCACTGACACTAAAATGTGAAGCCTGCAACTTGCTTCCCAAGATAAGACATCAGAACATGAGCAAGCATGAGATGACTGACTCATTAACATATGCAGCTGTTCTGTGCGGTACACAGGCAGCCTTATCTGAATAGAGGATAATTATTTGTGACCGTTGGCTTTTAACCATCATTTACTATCAGATCCTTCCTTAAACATGTAAACACTAAGCATGTGGTTAGCAATTTTAAACATTTAACTTGAAACTTTGAGAGTTAAGTCATGAAACCATTGCAAAATCTCATCAAGTAACTGTAAACTCCTTTTGTATAATGTCTTGAAATGCAATCTACATGTACATACCATGTAACTTACAGGACACCAACAAGTGATCCAATGGATTGCAATCTATGGTTAAAAACCCAATTTCTATACAATCTTCCTGCATTAAGAGCTGCAGATATACATCTCTTAACCTTGACATCAGTGTGCTTAAAAGGGAGATGGTCATGACCTTATCTAGAAGTCAGCTCACATCAAAGCTGATTATAATGAGGGTGGGGGAGAAAGCACCAACACTCGAAATGCTTCTATCATTTTCAACTGTTAAATCAAATAATCCACGAGTCTTACTGAAAGTGCATCTAGGTACAGATAAGAGTGCAATGAGCACCAGTTCATGGACACAGGTGACGCACCTTATTGTTTTGTTGCATTCTAGGAGCAAATGAAAATTCTCACAACACTAATGCCCACAGTTGAACAAAGGAAGACAATCAACACAAGTCAACCAAACCCATGTTGTGGCTAATTACATCAGTTTCCAGCGGGAAACTCAAGCCCTTGCCCTCTAATCTTAAAGAAAACGCAGCCAAAACACATAACTACAGAGTAAAAGGTTATTCAGCCAATTTCCTTCAACTTAACACTCGAAGACAAAGTAAATCCAGTATCGACCCATATCCAGTTCTAATCGTGTCAAACTACAGTTTCGAGCCGAACTTTATAAGCAATTGTGCCAATACCAAAAACATTTACTGGAATAGGGAAATCGAAGAGCAACGATTGCAGGCTGTAAGAGTAGAACAAACTTACGATAGGGAAATCGAGAGGACTACGGCGAGTCAATTTCTCTTCATCAGGAGCCATACGAACGACGTGCCTCTTTCCTCTCATACTGGTTCCACAAGATAGCGAGCACAGACATGGCCTTGGACTGAGCATCGAGCATCTACAGACGCCGCTGGTTGAGGAAGACGATGAAGAACTCGAACGGGCGGCCGCCGGAGCTAAGAGAGGCGGCCATAGAGACGTGAGGAAAAAGGAGGTCGTCATCTTTCCGTCCAACCTTGTTCCGCCTGAGTCTCCCTCTCTCTCTCTCTCTCTGTCTCCTCCGGCAAGAGCTCTAAGCCTAAGGCACAGCCGTCCGCTTCCTCACGCGCTCTTAGTCCCTCCCTGGGATCTGTGGTTTTTTCCCCCCGGTAATGGTAGTGGTTCGTTGATACCACACAGGTTTTTGGGCCTTAATTGGGTCAGATCTAGCCCATAAAATCTAGGCCTTAAACTTTTTTTTTTGATAATCTTTCTGGGCCTTAAATTTTAGTTTCACTTCAAAATCAAACTTCGTCTCTATGAGACCCCAATAAATTACCTCATTTCTTCAGGCATGAGGTTTTAGGAAAAATAAAAATTAGAGATAAAATGGTAAGATAAATGCATACTAAGGTTAGAGAATGTTCCAAGTAAGTAAAGTGTTTCAAAATATTATGCTGAGCTTAAATTTACCCAAACAACTTCATGGGCCTTGCCGCATTGATGTATGCACTCTTCATCCCTAGAATATTTATTTATTTGTGTGGGAGATTCAAATTATAAAAATTTATTAAAAAAAATTGAAACAAAATATACTTAGAAAATACACACATTAATTTATAATTTGCGCATATATTATTTGTGTTGTTTTGAAAATAATTTGCATATAAATTATTATTTTGTATATCAAAATATTGAAGATTGAAATCATATTCTTCCTTCGTCTCCAATAATTCTACACTTTATTTTTGTTGTTCTACGGTATTTAATCTATGATTTTTTTATGAATCTTTAGACATTTAAAGTTAATAATTTATATGTATGTCATAATTTGAAGTATAAACTTTTTAAATATATTTTTTCTGAATTTTTTTAAAAAATTTATATTTGTTAAAATTTGAGTGAAACACTGGATCTTAATCAACATCAAAGTCAAAGTGTAGAATTATTTGGGGACAAATGAAGTATTAAACGTTAAAAAGGAAAACACTAGTATTAAATAGAGACGTGGGTGTACTAGGGCGGTAAATGAGCCGAGTCGTTATCGAAATTACTCGAGTTAGAACTCGGCTCGTGTATTATTGAGCAATGTATTATCGAGCTTCGAGTTCGAGTTCGAGCCGAGCTGAGTTCTGTTCGATTGCTTATCGAGCTATCAAGCAATACATACTAAAAAGAACCTAGGATAATTCATATGTAAATAATTAAAGTAGTAGAGGACCTAATTTACTACAATTATAAATTATAATGAGTAATCTGAAAGTAGTAAGACCTAGTGGACTAAAATTATAAAGCACCAAGACTAAAATTACAAAATATCATATTTCGAGTAGCTATTGAACCGAACTCGAGCGTAGTTCACTAGTTTGAATAATTATTAACACGTTTCGAGCATCTAGCAAGCAATCGAGCCGAACTCGAGCAATCAATTGAGTCAAGTTCGAGCTCGTACCATGAAGGCTCGTCGAGCTATCGAGCAGAACTCGAGCTCGGCTCAGCTCGTTTACAGCCCTAAGTAGTACACCTCTTATATCTCACTTCTTTTTTTGGACACTCGGGTTTGGGTATATATCGGGGTTATTACGTTTCGGGCCAACAATAGTCATGGGACTTTGCTAGGCCACGAGTAAATTGCACCAGATATACTTAAACTATACCATCCGTTGCAAATCTATACCTGAACAAAAGTTTGTTGCAAAAGTGACTCTAAAGTATGAGTTTGCTGCAAATCTATACCGCGGATTAACATCTGTTAAATCTGAACGGAATTTTCGGGAAAAATGCTCAAATTGACCCTTATGGTTTCTAAAATGTGTTGAACACATCTCTAACCTTTATAGTTTCATTTTGTAGTCATTATTCTTTATTACATGTGTATTTTTTCAAATAATCTTACCAAATTATTCATATTAATTTTAAATTGGGTCTAAAATATCCAAAAAAGGTATCGCATGAAAAAAAATGTTTTAGAATAGTATCAATATTAATCTTTGTATACTAAAATTTACCTTTTTATTATGACAAAATAGTATTATCAAAATAAAATGCAAGAATGAACAATAAATTTCTAAAAATCTCCAACATTTATATTAAAATAATTAGATAATGTACAAGATCTAAAAAATGATATTAAAACACGGAACCAATACAATTTTTTTAAATAAATTTAAATATATTTGAAGAGCTCACAAATTAATTTGAAAATTCTCAAATCAACAAATTTTTCTAATTTATTTTTGATAATTTTAAAAATACTAATATCCATTTTTTCCTTTTATTTCCGCATTTGTATTTTTTAGAAGATTTCCATATTTAATTATTAATTTACTTTGAATTATACATTCTATTCATTTGATACGGTTCATAACACAATATAGACAAAAAATAAATAAGATTTATTATGACTAATGATATGTAATTCTAAGTAAGTAACATGTTGATCAATGTTTGATGAATTAGAAGGAATATATAGTTGTTAATTGTTTTTTTTATTCTCAATCTATAATTAATTTCCGAATTTGAATGAATTTATGAAAAAATACACATGTGATAAAAAATAATTAGTCAAAAATAACATTTCATATATATCTATTCTACTTAACATTATTTATAAAATTTTATATCCAATGCAAATGTTAAAAGTTTTGGGGGATGATGGAGTATAACATCATAATATGTTGTCATTAGATTAGATGCCTCCAATAAGGACGTGAGATGGTGATGGTTTGTGACAGCCCGCCTCTTTTTACTTTTGAGTGATGTTTGTTTGTGTGCATACATGTGTTGTTCCACGTCGGTTAAACAACCAAAACTGCTCTACGATTTGCCGACAAGACATCTTCAAGTCATGTATCTGCTTAACTAATTCATTGATACTACATTCGTCCAAAAACATTTGGACTTAACTCATTATTAGGAAGAATTTTGTTGAGGTAATGAAAATTAAATGTGATATTTGTTAATTGGAAAATTTGAGGTGAAGCTATGATTTATAGAAAATGGATAAAGAAATGATAGAAGAATAATGGTGGCAGTGGCGGATCTAGGAATTTCTTTGAGTGGTGTCCATAATGTACATTAAGATAAAAAAAGTTCTTACAATTGACCCCTGCAAGGTTTCATACTTTGAAAATGCCTTAAAAGTACATCATTTTTTATACCATTAAATACATAATAAATATCTATGCTCAAGATCGGAGATCCAAGAGATAAGTAAATCCACAATAATAGAGCAAATAACAAAAATCTATGCTCGAATAAAACAAACCTGAAATTGATGTCGGAGGGTAGCTAGCTGGCAATTGTTGGCATCGGTGGACAAGGTTGGCGCTCCGAGTTTTGACTAACTCTGGTGATTGGTGAATAAGCACCGAAGCGAATCAAGCGAACGGTGAGAAGTTAGAACTGGAGTTAAGATAATTGAACGGTGAGAAATCTGAAACTCTGAATAATTGAAGTTCTAGGGATTTAAATTGAGTAGCTATACGGTGCGCCTATAGACGCACCGTAAGCGCCTATATAAAAGAAGAAGAAGGAGAATATGGACGCTTAAACATCAAAATGATATGCTTAAACATCAAAATGATGTATCCCGCGATGCATAATGATGTATCCCGCGATGCATAATGATGTGCCTCCATAATAAAAATCAGAGCATTTTGTTCTACACACGAATGCACTTTATTACCAAAATGATGCATTTGCGATGCATAATGACGCTCTCTGTAACAAACATGATGCACTCGTCCCGATGACTTAACGAAGCACTCACCTTCTTCAACTCCCAAAATGATGCTTTCTGGTGACCACTGTGATGCTCTTCTGTTGCATTATAATGCTCTCCATTTACAAAAATGATGCACTCGCTCTTATGACATATGTTACACTCGTAGTGATGCATTCACGATGCATAATGATGCTCTCCCGTAACAAACATGATGCACTCGTCCTGATGACTTAATGAAGCACTCACATTCTTCAACTCCCAAAATGATGCTTTTTGGTGACCACTGTGATGCTCTTCTGTTGCATTATAATGCTCTCCATTTACAAAAATGATGCTCTCCATTTACAAAAATAATGCTCTCCATTTACAAAAATAATGCTCTCCATAATGATATGCTTAGACATCATTAAGGTACGTAGGAGCATTATAATGAGTCGCATGCACATCATTAAATAGACGTGGGAGCATCATAATAACATAATGTGCAGCAGGTTGGATCTCTGAATCATGAGATATGAATCACATCATTCAGCTGAGGAAATTGTTGAGAATTGATCGACGACGCCTCAGGAAGTGATTGGCTACTTCGGCATGGTCGGATTTCGTAGTGCCAACGCTTTTAACCTCCAAAAGCTTGTCCGCCGTTAACATAGAAGCGTCGTCATCGGTGACGATGATGGACATGGAACGGTTGTCGTCGATGGCAGGGGGAGGCTTGTGGTGGCTGGCCTTGTTGCAGTCGTCGGTGACGTTGCACTCGTGGATGCGGTTGTCGACGAAGAAGGAAGGGCGCACGGAGACTCACCTTAAGAAGGGGCGCACCGTATCCTCTGCCTTTAAATTATCAAATTGGGGAATTGGGAGTTAAGATAATTGTGAGATTTTGGGATTGGCTTGGCTGATGGCTCGCAGGGTTTGTGGGGTGGGTTTTTAGTGTATTGGGCTTGTTGTGGGTTTTAGTTTAATAGGTTTATTTTGTTTTATATGTGGGCTTATTAATAACAATTGGTTTTTGTTTTACACTTAAAGGTGGGGTATGTTCCGTGTATTAGTATGGATAACTTTTGTTGTTTGAAATTGAATTTGGGTATGGTAAATGATGATAGTTGTTTGTATTTAATTAATTAATAGATCAGAATATTATTCAATATCATCAATGGTGTCCATATAATTTTTTTAGTGGTGTCCATAGAAAATATTACTCATGGGTAGGGTTTTGGACACCACTGCTAAACAATTGGATCCGCCACTGAATGGTGGATTGGTCCCAAAATCGCTACATGGTGAGGTGAACACAACCTGTAAACTTTGAATTCTTTCACACATCTAACGTGACGTTTCCTTTGTGACCGTCTTGTGACACTGTCCTTACATAGCGTGTGATCTCAAATAGTTTTTTTATTTTATTTTTAACGGTCTTATATTAGTTCATTTAATTGAGTTTCACTTTTTAATTTGTACTTAATTTAAATTTTGGTTGTGTTCTTCTCCTTCAAAAAACCAATCAATTTTCCATAATTTTATATCAACCACTCATCTTTTCCTCACATATTTTACATTAAATTTCAGAAACTTCTCACTTTCTTAAAAAAAATATATCTGAGTATAAAAATCAGAATACACATAATTTAAAAATATGTACAAAAAAATAAAAATAAACCCAAAAATTCAAAGACAACTTAAATTTTTTTTTTAAAAAAAAAAACATATCTGGAACAGTTGCGAATTGGTAGTGAGGTAGCATTGTCCTTCCCTTCGTAGTGGCGCTGCCATTGCCCCCACCGCTACCATACTCATTCACCTAATACTATTTATTGAATTATGATGTGATATAAATGAATAGTCTTGATTTTGAAATTTTTTACTTTTTTGTTCCTTTGGTTTTAAAATGTTTACAAGTTAGCCCCTACGTTCTCACGAGTCACATACACATCAAATATTATTCTTTCATCTCCACTATCCAGTGACTAAAAGAAGCATTAAGGATATACACTATTTAATTAATGAACCTAAAATTTTCAATGCCATTTATTCGTTTTACTATCATTCTTCAATGCCTCTCATTTTTTAGCTTGCACTTTTAAACCATTGGTTTTGTGATTATGACACATGAATATCTTTTCTAACTATTTTGTATTGGTTTTTTAAACGTTTTTGAAGATTAGATTGTTTTTAAATATCTTTTTTCATTAAAATACTTTCATATTATTCCTTTTTTGTATAACAAATCGTGTTACTCTTCTTTTTAGCCTTTTCAATTCAACACGACTATTGTATTTTTTACACTTCTATGATCCTTTAATTTTTTAGACCCTTAATTTTCTCCTCCCTCTATTTTTTAATGTTTACATTTTAGTAATTTGTTTTTTAAAATTGTTATGTTTCTCTTTTTTTTGTCATTCCATAATCTCATTTCCTTTTCCACGTTTTTATTTTTCACTAATACATATTGGATGTCAAACCCGTAAAGAAGTGCGGGAAAAAATCCTAATTTTAACAATGTAGTGACAAGAACATACCCTTTCACAGTAAAACAATTATCAAAACAATTCCAAAACCCCTTTTACAGAAAGATACACACATTCATTGATAATTTATATATAAGTTAATTGATTCTTATATCAAAATATTACAATAGAAAATTCATTACTTAAATATTGGAGTAAAAGTAAATGTATGGATATTACTCTCCGCGTTTCAGAAAAATTGATACATTTTTATTTTTTCTTTGTCCCAGCAAAATAGATATGTTTCCTAAAAAAGAAATTATTTCACACCCACCTTGCCTTATTACTATCTATTTCTCTTCTCACTCAATAAAACTATTTTTATCTTATATGCCTACTTTACATTTTTATTCCTCGATCAATAATATTTCTTAATCTCTGTGCCCAGCCAATGTATTATCTTTACTAGGAAGGATGGAGCAATTAATACTTCATCTGTCCCCAATTAATTCTACACTTTGTGTGGACGCAGAGATTAAGGTGAATGTAAGATTTTATGTAATTAGACATAACTACCTTTGAGTAGAGGTTGTATAAAATCGAGATAGAAAAATGTTAAGATAAAGTATGGATAATTTAGTACTTTAAATGAGAGAAGTTTCATTTAAGGAAAGTGTAAAAAAATTAGAAACAACCCAAAAAGAATTAATCTCGAACAAAGATAATAGCAATGAAGTGTTAAGGTTAAAAAAATGATGAAAGTTAGAAGTGATGAATCTAACATCACATGATATGACCCGCAAATCTTTCCAAGATCATGGTTGCCTACTCAAGGGGGAGTTTGGATACGATTGATGGTTCTATATTTAAAATAGTCAACATAAAATTATATGCATGCATGCATAATAATAATAATATTTCTATATCTTACTTCTTCTGTTTTATGAAAGATATACCATTTTTTTGCTATTTTGACATTATTTAATCTACGATTTATTTTTATGAATTCATAAACATGTAAAGTTAAATGATTCATATGTTCCTCATAATTTATCATCCAAACTTTCTATACATATTTTTTTTATTTTTTCCCCGCTATTTATCTTAGTTAAATTTTGAGTTAAACACTGCAACTTGAAATAGATAAAAAAAAATGATGCCGTGTGACGGAGGTTGCGCATTTCTTTCGTTGTATGTTTATGAGAATATTTTAGATATATGTTGGAGTTCTTGGGATGATAAAGTTCTGTGATAAAAGGTTACAGACAACACAGAGGACTCTATCCCAAAATACTTAATACATTTAATTAAGTACAGAAATTAAGGAATGCTACTCATAGTAGTAAAATATATATTCCATATAAAACATCACTTTTTAGTGGATAGGAGGAACTATATATATATATATATATATATATATATATATATATGTACATATATATATATATAAAGAATGGTTAATGTTCATACGTCAATTTGTCAGTTTTTTGTTAAGTACTGTATTGAATTTTCATTGATTTTTTTCTCTACTTCCAAAACATTTAAGATATATGAAGTACTTGCAATTATTTATCCATGTTGTTCCACTTTTTTTCTTCCATCCGAGATAAAGTTGGATATATAAATTAGTTAAGGGTATAAAGGAAGTGATCTTAAAATAGTTTCTTAATAAGAAACGAGTCAAATATTCTAGAATATCCACACAGAAAATACTACAAGTTTTCGAGAAACTAGTTCTAATACCCGACTTCGTCACAGGTTCACTGAATTAATAATTATCAAAAAATTTAATGTATTAAATAATAATATATCCGGTATAATAAATTTATGAAAATTTAGTTCATTTTTAAAACTTCTGGCTTAGATTTATGAAAAAATAGTTTCCTTTAAAAAGTTTTGGGTTAATTTTATAATTTGAATAATGACATTTATACCAGTTCTATCTTTCATCAAGAAAAAACATCAGTTCTCTCTTTGATGATTTAATTTTTTTTGTCACTTATTCCTAACTCGACCACGTCACGGGTGGTCATCCCGTGGACTACTTTTGACCATCTGGGGCCATATTGGAAGCTTTCGAAGGCGAGCCCAAGCATCATGATTGTTCACAGTAAATGACTCTGTTCGAAGCCCTTGCCACCCGATTCGACGACACGCCGCATTGCCACCTCACCATGATTGTCCCTACTGGCGACTAAAAGAACATGAAAGAGATCAAAAACCAGATAGAGAAATTTGCACAGTTAACGATAATGAATAAGAGTCTATTAGAATTACCTTTTGTGTTTGGTTGATCATTATCTACTCGGCATTTTCTTCTTGGTATTTACTAAATTTTTCTTTAATGGCATGGACATCTATCCCTTCAATCAAATTAATTACTGCAAACAAATAACATGAAAAGGGAAAATGTGAGTAATCAAACGTACAAATAAACAAATGTTAGCACCATAATTTTCTTTTAAAAGTGTTATTGCAAACATGTCCATAGTGAGTGCTCTCTCCACAACACCTTATTGCGCCTTATTGCGATATCTTTGTAATGCGACCATTTATGCAATAATAGCCGCAATAAAACCGGTATCAACCACGTAGTGAAATGAAGCCTAAAGGACAATTGTATCATATCCTAACCCTTAGACCTCGAGCAAACAATTCTGACCGAATTTCTCTGTACGCACAATTGTGTATACTCACCCAATCAGCGCCAGTATGTAAAATTTATTTCCCTTGCTTGCTGCTAGTGCTGCTGCAAAATCTTCATCCTGTTTGATCAGCATAAATTTTTTTACGCTTCACCGTTAATATTTATTGAAACGATTCACCTATTCTTTTGATGATTATAAGACACTGAAAGAAGAGGTGAGAACAGATAATGAATAAAAATCTGTTAGAATTACCTTTTATGTTTGGTTGATCATTATCTGCTCAGCATTTTGGTGGAGAGAAATTTGTTAATCACTCATAACACAATAATTTAAAATTTTAATTGAAAATAAATAAAAATAAAAAGGACGAAGAAGAAGTGTCTGCTAACATAAATTCACTATCAGATCTGGAAGTGTGAAGTCATAATTCATCCTGTTGCTAAGCCCGGCAAGCAGTGCCCTCACGACCTAAGACGTTTCAAATCTGAAAGAAACGATGATCTCCGGCATCGATTCGTCCCTTCCCGCCAAGTGTCATTGTCGCACAATCGATTCGCTCGCCTCCCATCGTCGAGTCCGCACCGATACTCAAATCGAGCACTTAGCATTGTGGATGACTCAGGATGAAGGGTTTCTTCATATTTCGGTGTGGCATGCCGAGTCTGTAGGTTAGATAGCAGGTCAAGCTCAATCAGTGATTAGTGGCAGCGCTTTCAGACAAAGGAGAGTGCAACAGTGGACATGGAGAAGCTCTGCGGTGCTATGGTAGACGATTGGAGCGTCAGTTGGGGAGAACTCTGTCCGATCGATTTCAGCCAATGAGGTGGTTCTCTATCGGATCGACAGTGATTGGGTAGCTCAGGTGGTGGTGGTTCGCAAAGAATGGCGGTAAGATGATATCAAACGATAGAGAGTAATACGAAGGTGGAGGCGGAGCTGGCTGGCTTTCGGCGAGAAAGCTTGTCGAGGATGGTCGCTAGGCGGCAACCTTTGAAATAGAAAAGAGAAAAAGAAAAGCGATTAGGAAATAAACGGATGGAGATGAGAGAGAGGAGAGTAATCAAATGATGTAAAAGTGTGTTTTAATTATTTTTTGATTGGGGTGTTTTAATTATTTTAATTACATATGAGAAAACAAAGGAGAGTGATTAGATGCTTATCTTAACTATAATTGAAAATTTTGGAAATTATCATATTCATTTGTTACCTTGTGGGATCAGAAAAAAAAAACTCCAAATCTGATGTGGAGCTAAGGTGGAGCAACCAAGAAGCGAGTTTCATTTTTTTTGGCAATTAATGCAGTTATCTTGTATTAATATATAATAGTAGATGAAGTACTACGTAGTAATAAATGTAGATATTATTTCCAATTGCATATCTCAAAATTGTTTATTGCATACACCTTTTTTATTTGTCTCTAATGCTAACTTTTATGATAGCTAGTGGCTACTAGAATAATCAAATACTCTCTATGATTATGCTAAAAATCTAGAATTCGAGCTTCCAGTATCTCCAATCCTCCATCACTTTTGTATATATAAAAAAATAAAACTCGTGGCCCGTCTAATTGTAGTACATTTTTCCCGAACACCGGGCTCAAGGAGAAAATATAATGCGAGAATAAAATTAGTATAAGATAGATATGTAAATTATTTAGTAGATAGGTTGTTGAGGAAAAAGGAAAGAACGAATGTAAAACTCAAACTCTTTGGATATAAACAGCTTTTAATCATGCCTATTACACTTTAGTTAATTCGAAAAAACAGACTCTTATTTTATTTTATTTTTTGATAACTAAAAACAGACCCTTTATTTTATGTAGAGAACATACCCTTCCACAGTAAAACAATTCTAAACGTCCTTTTACAGAAAGATACACACATTCATTGATCATTTATATATAAATTAATTGATTCTTATATGAAAATATTACAATAGAGAATTCATTATTTAAATATTGGAGTACAAGTAAATGTATGGATATTACTCATCGTGTTCCAGAAAAATTAATACATTTTTCCTTTTTCACCGTCCCGGTAAAATGGATACATTTCCTAAAAAAGAAATTTTTTCACACTCACCTTACCTTATTATCCTCTATTTATATTCCCACTCAATAAAACTATTTTTGTCTTATATGCCTACTTTACATTTTTATCCCTTAATCAACAATATTTCTTAATCTTCATGCCCAGCCAATGTATTATCTTTACTAGGACGGATGGAGTAATTAATACTTTATTCGTCCCCAATTAATTATACACTATGTGTGGGCGTAGAGATTAAGACGAATGTAAGATTTTATGTAGTTTGACATAATTACCCTTGAGTAGAGGTTACACAAAAAATGAGATAAAAATGTTAAGATAAAGTATGGATGTTTTGGTAACTTTAGAGGAGAAAAGTTTCATTTAAAGAAAGTGTAAATTTTTTTTAGAAACAGTCCAAAAAGAAAATGTATAGAATTAATTGAGAATAAAAAAAAGTAACGTAAATGGAGTATTAAGGTTAAAAAATGGTGAAAGTTAGAAGTTGATGAATCTAACATCACATGATATATATGACCCGCAAATCTTTCCAAGATTGTGGATGCCTACCCAAGGGAGAGTTTGGATGAGATTGATGGTACTATATTTAAAATAGTCAACATAAAATTATATGCATGCACTGATGCATACATAATAATATTTCTATAACCTAGTATTTAATCAACCTATATCTTAAGTCTTAACTCTACGTAGTTACATTTTATGTCGTAATACACGGAGTAGCGCCCCAGGTGTTACTGTAGGGTCAAAAATCGTCGTAGCGCCCAAGGCATTACTAAGGGCGCTACCAGTCAGAGCCTATCAGAGCTAGTAGAGCCCTGGTAATGCCTTTGTGCGTTACTGTGGGGCCGAAAATCGTCGTAACGCCCAAGGCGTTACTGTGGGGCGCTACCGTCACCTTTTCGATTCCCGGGCATTAATCTGGTTTAAAGCTGACTAAAGTAATGTCTAAGTAACGCCCAGCTACCTAAAATTAAGAACGCGTGTTCTCTTTCAGAACGAGAACCCGAGCCTCTCTCTCTCTCAACCTCGCACCGCCGTCCGCATCCATCACGCCGGCGCCTTCCTCCCTCCATTTCGACGCCGAAATCAACGTCGGCTCTAGGTAAGCTCCTTCCCTCCTGTTTTATTTTTCATTTTCGGTTTCCATTTCAAGAGAAATGACGGGTTCTTCGGTTTTCCTTTCCGAAGTCGCTCACCACCGCGCCGGCCGCCGTACACCCTCTATTTCAGGGAGCCTCTTGTTGAAGGTAATGAATTAAGTGATTATTAGATAATTTCAGTGATTATTAGATAATTTCAGTGATTATTTTATAATTTCAGTGATTATTTTATGGAATGAAGTATGTATGAAATTTTTATAATTTCAGTGATTAATTAAAATATTTCAGTGATTATTTTTTTATTATTGTGATTATAATTTCAGTGATTATTTAAATGAAGTTAGTATGAATATTTTATGGAATTTCTAATAAATTAGGTGTATAAGAAATTTTATGAAATTTCTAATAATTTAGGTGTATGAGAAAATTTGTATGAATTGTTATGATTTTAGTAATTTTGTTGTTATGGAATTTATTTTGTTATGAAGTATGTACTAAATTTTTATGGAATTTTTATGCTGTATGTCTGAAATTGTTATGAAATTTTGATGAATACACCTGGAATTTTTATTACTACGAGCCTCTGATGCAACCACCGCAGCTGACATGCCCGTACAATTTGGAGACAAACACGTACTTGAGAAAGAGTATCGAGCATTTCGACCCGTTAAACAATGAGTTTAACCAGGAACAACCGAATCCGTCAGAGCAACGACCGTCGGAGTGTCAGAATTCCCCGTGGGACAATTGGAATTTCCCGCCTCCGTATGATCGTGATTGTATATTACTACTCTTTTTTGGATGTTTTTGAATGTTTTAATTGTGTTTCAAACATTTAAATAAAATATGTTTATATTCAATTATCTTTTATTCCAAAATATCAATATAAATATTAATTAATGATTATTTCTATTTATTTTATAATAAACATTTAAGATTTAATAGATTAAATGTTAGAACATGGATAAAAAGGATATGGGATAGTAACGCTAAGTAGAGGGTGGGCGCTACTGTGCCCGTCTACCATGTGACCGGCAGGCCAGCCAGAACGCCAAGTAACGCACGACCTTAAAGTAACGGCTCAAATCGTACCGCCGTAGTAACGCCTTCGTGCGTTACCGTTCGTAATGGGCTGGTAACGCATTTGGTGTTACCAGACCCCTTCTAGGTACGTTTCTCTTAACTATACCTTCTATTTAATTTAAAGTGTCTAGTTTCCATTGTTTTTGCTTGCGCATTTCTTTCGTTGTATGTTTATGAGAATATTTTAGATATATGTTTGAGTTATTGGGATGATAAAGTTCTATGATAAAAGGTTACAGACAACACAGAGGACTCTATCCCAAAATATTTAATACATTTAATTAAGTACAGAAAGTAAGGAACGCTACTGATAGTAGTAAAATATATATTCCATATAAAACATCACTTTTTAGTGGATAGGAGGACTCATATATATATATATATATATATATATATATATATATATATATATATATATATATATATATATATATATATATATAAGGAAAATGTCCTTTTTGCCACTAACGTTTAGCCAAAAGTCCCCTTTTGCCATTATTTTAAAAACTGATCTTTTTTTGCCATCAATGTTATCTCTTTGGACCATTTTTGTCACCCACGTTCATTTTTTGGACCTTATTTACCATTAGGCCGTTAACAGAGGAAATATTCTTGGAATACTCCGTAACATACTATTTTTTATAATCAATTTGACCCCAAACTTTCAAAATTGAAAAAACTAAACCTAAATTTGTAAAAGTTACAATCCTACCCCCTCTTCCGGCGATGCCCTTCTCTCCTCCACCTTCCTCCTGCCTTCGCCGATCTATATGAGCTCGCCGCCGATTCCGATCACTGAGATTATATCCACAACATTTGCCTCAATTTCGCTGCCGATCACTTCAAATCGTAGAAAACCCAGATCAAGAGGTGAAAATCCCGACAGCCCACCGTGCTCTACTGGGCGGAGTGAGATTCCGGCGATCGACCCAGAGCTCAAACATCTTCGACATCTAATTCCAAGACGGGATGGATGAAAATGAAAAGTGATTTAGAATGTGGGTGAATTTGTAATTTTTTAGAAAATTTAGGGCCTAGTATGAAGTTTTTTTAACGGAGAGTGGCAAACGGGGACCTGAAACAATGACGTTGATGGCAAAAAAAGACCAGTTTTTAAAATAATGGCAAAATGGGACTTTTGACTAAACGTTAGTGGCAAAAAGGGACCTTTTCCCATTATATAATGATTAATGTTCATACTTCAATTTGTCAGTTTTTTGTTAAGTACTGTATTGAACTACTATTGATTTTTTATCTACATCCAAAACAATAAAAATATATGAAGTACTTGCAATTATTTATTTATGTTCCACATTTTTTCTTCCTTCCGAGATAAAGGTGGATATATAAATTAGTTAATTAGGGTATTATAAAGTAAGTGATCTTAAAATAATTTATTAATAAGAAACGTGTCAATTTTTCTAGAATATCCACACACGAAAATACTCCTACTACAAGTTCAGTTTTCGAGAGAAATGAAATACTACGTTATAACAAATGTCAGATATTATTTCCAATTACTTATCTCAAAATTGGTTATTGCAGACACCTTTCTTATTTGTCTCTAGTGCTAATTTATCGACTCTTCTATTTACCAACTAGTTGGTAAAATCACTAACTGATTTTAATACTATCTAACTAATTTAACTAACTAACTAATAATTTAAAGACTAAAATACCCTTTTAGTTTGGTATTTACACACACAACATAACTAGTGGTTTTTTCAACTAGTTGGTAAATAACATCATCCAACTTTTATGATAGCTAGTGGCTATCAAAATAATCAAATACTCTGTGCTTTGTGGTTATGCTCCTGAAAATAATTGTAAAAATTTAGAATTTGAATTTCTGGTACCCTTAATCTTGTATCTCTTTTGTATCAAAAATGAAACTCCTGGTTTGTCCTAACTAATTGTAGTACATTTTCCCCGAACACCCCCGGGATCAAGGAGAAAATATAATGCGTGAATAAAATTAGTAATCCCTCCGTCCCACAAAGGTTGTAGGATTTGTTTGGGTACATATATTAAGGAAAGTGGGAGAATAGTAGAGTGTTGATAAAATTACCCTCATGAAAAAGAAAGAAGGAGAAAATTTTGTGGACCCCAATTTTAAGTTTAATGGGAGGAAAGAGAAAAACTTGTGGGTCCATGATGTGAGATAAGAGGATAAAATGGTAAAAATGGTGATAGAAAGTTTCTGTTTTAGAAAAGTTGTGGCCTTTGTGAGGCAATGCCATATAGTAATGTTGTGGCCTTTGTGGGGCACAAGTGAGTATAAGATAGATGTGTAGATTATTTAGTAGATAGGTTGTTGAGGAAAAGGGAAAAAAAATGAATGTAAAACTCAAACTCTTTGGATTTATAAACAGCTCTTAATCATGTCTATTACACTTTAGTTAATTCGAAAAAACACTCTTTATTTTATTTTATTTTTTGATAATAAAAAACAGACCCTTTATTTTATGTAGAGAACATACCCATTATTTTTTTTATTTTTGTTTTTGTTTTGGTCAACTATATATATTTGCTAAGCTGTCCGCCGGCGTCCGAGTAAAGACAATGGAGTAGAAGTAAGAACCAATGAGAAAGAGGTTCTTTTTTTTTTTTGTTGATAAAATGAGAACGAGGCTTTGTTTGAAGCTTAACACATTGCCTGTCGCCTTCCCTTAGTGCAAAAGCAAACTGCCCCAATTGGTCAGTGCGCATTTTGGGATTGATATGAAGATTGTGGTAAAGAAATTTTGGCTATTTGACTTTTTTATTTTTTCATTTTTATATTAAAAAATGTAATCAAATACAAAAATTATCGAAGAATTGTAAAATCAAATCAAATTACAATGATAAATAAACATTAAATAATTAGAAAATTGAAGAGAAAAGAAAAAGGCTCATATATAGTACTTTCTCCGTCCACTAAAAGTTCATCTATTTAATTTTGTTATTTTAATATTTGACTAATATTTTAATAAAAATAAACAGTAAAAAAAATTCAAAAAAATAGAAAATTTAGATTTCAAATTATGATATACAACTGATATTTTAAATTTGTAATATTTAAAAATTTAAAAAAAATTATAGATTAAATACTGTGAAATTATCAAAACAAATGGATGAATTTTTGACGGAACTGAAGGAGTATTTTTTATTGCTCAACTTTTTAAGGGAAATGATTTGATAAACTAATAAAGATGCTATCAAATATAGAAACATTTCGTAAATTTGGGACATCTAAAAAATATTGGTTGGTCTACTTTTAGAATGAAGAAAGTGTGGAGTCCGGATCCCCTCCACTCCTCTCCTCCTCTCTATCCTCGTGTCATGTGTGCAGCATTTACTATTTTGAATAGCTGTATTTTTTCTCTAAAATTATTCCAGATTTCGTCATATATAGCGCTACCGATTACAAATAACAATTACTAGTAAAGCGATCTATTTTTAAAAAAATACATTTTAGTTTCCGAAAATGTGGTTAGCAATATTGAAATGATACTAAAAGTCATGTCTCAATAAGCAATTTCATTCACTCATGCTTGATAAAAGAAAAATGGAGATTTTTAGTTTACATTTGGAAGTTTGAACATTTTTCATACTTTGACTTTTTCTCATTAATATATAGTAAAAACTACAAATGTCAATAATCAAAAAACTTTGTAGTTCACAAATATTAATAATCAAAAATTTCTAATTTCTAATTTTTTGTACATTTTTTTTACATACTCATGATATGAACAATTATCAATCATGGATTGATCTTTCGTTTTTCTTTGCAACTTTTTAAATTTATTTACACTCTCATTAAAATATATTTAAATGCAATTTTTGAAAAAAAAGAGGTGATACTTTTTTATTGAAAAAATCAGGGAGAAAATAAATGAAAAGAAAACTTGTATTACTAAAAAAAGAATAATTATTAAATTAGTTTATCTTATTTTCATTAAAAATGTGTTTATAACTGTTTTTGAAAATTATGACTTTTATATTCAATTTGTACAAGTAAAAAAAGAAAAATTTTATTTCAGAGTAAATAAATAAACCAAAAAAAAAACTTTTTCTACACATTTTTGTGATACATAAACAATAAAATTTCCTAGAACATTAAAAAATTAAAAATTTAATTTGCACATGAAAAACAAATTTGTGCCATAAAAATGGAAGAGTGCATGTGTTGACGTTGGTGAGGAGAGAAAACAAGCCAAGTATACCAAATATTAATTGCTGCACACATGGCAATGTTTGGTTGGTGGAGAATGGAGAGGACTGGAGGAGAGGATCCGGACTCGAAATTATGATATACGGAGTATTACAATTCCCACGTACCATTTAACCAAAAACACATGACCTGCCATGCGCTTTATGTTCATTTAATTTTGATGATGCTTATTAACAGTTTGATGATACTTTGTTGCTATTGGATGATCCTTTTAGTAAATCTTAATGACTAATTATCCTCAAGTTCAATTTTATTTTCACTTTACTATTTATTTGTATTTTTTGCAGTAGAAAATATTCATATCTTCGAAAAAATTGAAAACATTAACGAGAGCGAGTTGACGGAAGCATATGTAGTAGTTATGTGTAGAATAGGGTTTTCAAATTTAAAAAATGAGTGGAATATAATTCACCTCATTTGTGTGGAATTCATAAGTGATTTAGATTTTTAATTCATTTGCGAGAATTGATATATATATGTTTGAAACTACCGTGAAAAATGATAGAAGTAGGTGATGAATTAAAACTAAAATACTCTAAAAAAAGAAATCATCTAAACCACGTATCCACCAATTAAAGGAAAAAAACGCACAAACTGAAAGAAATAAACCACGAGCCTTGGGTGGAAAACTGACTCACTCCTAAATCACAGTGATTTACACTAATTCACTTCTTCTAAATTTACCCTAGGTCCTAATTAGTTTAGGTGAAAAATTGACTAATTCACTAGTGAATAAGATGGGTGAAAAACTGATTAATTCACTTAAAATATGTAAAGTTTGAAACCCCCTAATGATCGTCTTTCGAAAATATGTACAATGATAGATATTATCTAATTAAATTGACCAATTCAGCGCATAAAATGATTATTATGATGATCATTGATTAATCATAAATATATGTCTTGTTTGGGAATAACTATTTCAACTAGTTGTAACGTTTTGAATAATTTTTTAATGGTTAAGATCAATTAGCTACATCTAATTATATGGTTCCGGATGGATGGATGGTGACCCGAAACCAAGGATGATCTTTTTCCTCCTTGTGCTTAGTGAAAGTTGATGGTGGTAGAAATTGAACACTTGAAACCTCCAAACTCCAAAAGACTTGACAATCACAAGTATGGCGCCCGGTGGTGGTGGATCTAACTTCTCTCTTCTTTGGTGGATTTGAGCAAGATGAGAATGATGAATTTGAAGCACACTTAAGCCTCAAGTATGAAGTTGAAGATGGTAAGAATAAGACTAAATTAGGAGCTAATCTCACTTAGAAATTTAAGCTAGAAATAAATGTAGGAAACTATCTAGAAATATAAAACTTAGAGAATAATTCTTGATGTATTCTTCATGTTTGGTAAAAATTATGGCTAGATCTTCCACTTCCTTATTTTGTGCAATGTGGTCCCTGGGTGGAACCACATCATCCTCCCCTTCTTGGAAAGGATTTGTCCTCGAATCTTCTTTTCGAACTACAAAAGGGAAGTCATAAATATAAGTTGTAGTACTTAAGAACTTTTTCCCTTGTGAAGAAATCTTATACTCCCTCCGTCCGCAAAAGACTCCACCATTTGTTTTGACAGTTTCACAGTATTTAATCTATGATTTATTTTACGAATGTTTAGACACCGAAAATTAAATATTTCATATGTGTATCATAATTTGAAATCTAAATTTTCCGAATATATTTTTTCTGAATTTTTTAAAACTATTTATCTTCATTAAAATTCGAGTCAAACATTGAACCTTGAAACAACAAATTCAAATGGTGAAATCTTTTGCGGACGGAGGGAGTATAAGTTAAGAAAAGAAAAACTCCCTTGAACAACCCACTTGAGCTTTAACCAAGGAAATGGTACTAGATCAAGGGGTGATTTTTCATGGTTGTTTTGTCATCTCTTTTTCTCTTCCTTCTTTACAATTTTCATGTGAAACGAGTTTCTCAAACTTGAAACCTTTGTACCTGGAAAAGTTAAATAACCCTTTCTCATTGGTCGGATTAGCAATTTTAGGCATAAAAGAATTGAAATTTGGACCATGCCAGCATAAGTCAAATTTCCATCCTTCAAGTCATGAATAAAATATGAGCATGATAAATTCTTTAATAAGTGCATGTCTTCTAAAACAATTTCTCAATAAATAATCACAAACACCTGGATCAAATAACAATCTCGGCCACTCCATAATTTATCTAATCTCACATGATCAAAATCAAGCATCTCAATGCATAAAAATGGTTATGACTAAAGATTGGTACATCGAAAGAATTGATCATGTAATTTGTGCATGCAAGTTTCCCATCATAGGTAGGTAAGTGCAACAAATCATCATAACTTGAAACAGATGTACTACAAGTCGAAGCAAGATGAATTATTTTGTAACAAGTTAACAAGTACGGGGAAAACATAGTCATCCTTAACATATTCCTTTCACTCAAAATTGGTAAAGTCAAATAATCAAAAGGGCAAACATATGCATGATGAACACAAGATAAAACCAAAACAAGGCTAGCATTTTCATGTAATTCTTCTTTCATGAATAAGGATGCATGCATGATTTCATTTTCTTCATCATATGTTTCTCATTCATCACTAGAAACATTTTCAAGAGGTTCATTAATCTTCATATCTAAATGTTCAAATAAGGGATTAGTGTAAATGGAAAAGATACCATTCTTAAACTGATTGTTTGAGGTAGGTTGTTCTTCCTCAACTTGAAATGTTTTTTCATGCTCCATTTCATCTTGAAACAATGGATTTGAGTACACCATGGAAAACTCCAATAGTACTCGTTCGTCTTTTCCTTCATCTTCCCTAGACATACATGTTTCTTCACTAACCTGTTCATAAAACAAAGAAGAACAATCTTGTACCTTATGAATGGTTAGCAAATCAAGGGGTATTGTTGGAGGCAGGTTAGTTTCAAATTCTTCTATCTTGGCTCGGGAAGTTTCCTCTTGTTTTCTCTCTTCCTCTTCATCTTTTCTCTCGAAACTCTCCACCTTTTCTTTTGTATGACCATTTGGGTAATTTTCTCACTTTTTCTGCTCATACCCTCAACTTCCAATTTGTCACTTTTCTCATCCTTACCACATTGTTCATCCATGAGTACTTGTGCTTTGTAAGACTCAGAGAATCTCCACTTCTATTATCCTCTTGTTCAATCTCTCGCATTCTTCTTTCTTTTGAACTTCTTCGTTTGAACGTTGCCTCATTTGGCCAAAGTACTCATCTTGGTAGCTATGACCTGACTGTTGATGTTGTGGTGGCTGTGGTCTTCTTTGATCTCCATTGTACTTTTGATCCTCCCATGGTTGGTGGAAAAAAGTACTTTTCTTGTTGGTATCCACCATATTGTTGTTAAAATGGGCCATATTGGAATAAGCCTTGTTGTCGTTGCCCTTAGTTGTGTATTTGATCTTGGTCTAGACCTTGGTTGTATGCTCCAGGGCAGAAATCAAATGGGTCATATCCTTGTGCTCTTGGTAGACTACATACTCTACATGGGTCTTATGCTTGTTGGGCTTGAAAAGTGGGTATAAGAGCATACCTCTTTCTCATGAGTGATTTGAAATCCTACAATGTGTAGATGTATACTCCTCTTTTCATTTGAGTGATGGCCACTTTGTGGTACCAATGCTCAGCTTCTCGTCTTAGTTTTGCCACAACTTTATGTATATCCATTTGGCAGTAGTAGCTTTCCAATTTTCTTTCCCATGACCCATAGCCATAGGCATCATCATGCCCACAAAAATACAATTGGAAGCTCATGGCTGCAAAAACTTGTCAAAAGGTAGAAACGGAAGTAGAAGTGGTATGATAAGACAAAAATACTTATTACCTCACGTGTTTACACTTGATTGACATACAAGCCTTTTACCTCAAACTCCTTGGTAAAGCCTTCTTACTTCCACTTCTTGCTTGACAACCTTGAGTTGTGGTAGTCAAGTTGCTCCAAATCTTACAACACTAAACAATGCTCTTTCCAAATCGAAGTTGGTTACTTTTACAAAGCTTGGAAAAAATGTATTGATGGATGGGGGCCGAAAGAAAGTTGGGGTGGGTAAATGTTAAAAAATTAGGGGGTCTCAATCTTTGCAAATTGGGGGTGAATTTTTAAAAATTCACCCCGAAATTTTCGGTGAATCACGCCCAAATTCTCGGACCTCCGTTTTTCACCTTCGGAGTGAACGTGATTTTGGGAACGTGAGTCACGCCCTCCTCCCCTCCTCTCAACGCGAAGCCACAGCTCCAGATTTTCGGACCTCCCTGCGAAGCCCACAGCTCGTTTGAAGATGATACACTAGGACGCCAGATAACCAAACTTCGCGACGGAGGAGGAAGCTCACCGGCGACGTCGATCGGAGCTGGAGGAGGATAACACTTTCGATTCCAGATAACACTTTCGATCGGAGCTGGAGGAAGCTCATCGGCGATGCCAGATAACACTTTCGATTCCAATCTCCAACTCCATCATCACCGCCGCATCACCACGAGTCAGGAGAGCCATCCCTCGTCGCCGGAGGTGCCCGAACGGAGGAGAACGCGGCAAGAAACCGTTGCCGGCTCGGACACCGTTTTCTCTCCAACCGGAGCTCCGTTCGCTGTGAAACCGCCGCCAAACGTCTCCCCATCAGCCTCCGCACCAACCGACACCTGAACCGCCGCCGGAATCCATCGCCGCCGCAACCGCCGCCGCAACCGCCGCCGCCTGTAACGAACTCCGGCGAGCTCGTACATGAAGGTCTGGGAGGTGCAAGGGCTGGGTGAGGCGTGAGGGGTGGGTGAGGTTTGAGTGACCAAATTGGGTGTGGTGAATTTTAGTAGTGATTTTTTTACAAATTTGATGAAAAAAATTTTCCCCCACTTCAAAGATTGAGACCCCCTATTAGTTAGGTAGTAAAAATTTCAAGATCATCCAAAACCTTTTAAACCAAATACTCCTTTTGGCCGAAAACTTTATTTGCACAATTGTTTTTTCAACTTTTCAATTCTTCAAATGAAACTCTTTTTTTTCCAACTTTTTTTAGGAATTATGGCCGAATAGATAAAGAGAGGAGTAAAATATTTTTCTTTGTTTTAGCCTTAAGTGATCTTGGCTAATTTTTTTTCTTAAATTGAGCAGAGGAGAATGGGAATACAAATGGCTAATTTAAGAGGATAGATAAAGAGATTAAGAAGAAAGTTCAAAACCTCTTTTGGATAGTTTGCACAAGTAGTAGAACCTCCACTCTGATACCAGTTGATATGGTTCCGGATGGATGGATGGTGACCCGAAACCAAGGATTTTCCTCCTTGTGCTTGGTGAAAGTTGATGATGGTGATAGAAATTGAGCACTTGAAATCTCCAAGCTCCAAAAGGACTTGTCAATCACAAGTATGGCATCCGGTGGTGGTGGATCCACTTCTCTCTTCCTTGGTGGATTTGAGCAATATGAGAATGATGAATTTGAAGCACACTTGAACCTCAAGTATGGAGTTGAAGATGGTAAGAAGAAGACTAGATTAGCAGCTAAACTACCTAGAAATATAAAACTTAGAGAATAATTCTTGATGTATTTCTTGATCTATTTCTTCATGTTTGGTAAAACTTCTGGCTAGGTCTTCCACTTACTTATTTTGTGCAATGTGGTCCCTGGGTGGAACCACATCATCTAACCTTGTAGAAAACTTTTTCAAAAACAAAAGACTACTATTAAAAGTTGTTATCATATAATACATCCATAACCACTTAACCGTTTACAGAGATCAACAAGAACTCATATCATTAGAATTATTATGATGATTATTTAGTAGTATTTAAAGAACTTTTTTTTTTCCTATTTGATGCTCTTTTGTCACATTTTAATAATCGTACTCCATAAATCAACGTACTCCATAAATCAACATAACAGTAAGCGGTGCTTGTGAAAAACAAAAACAATAAAATTTCTAACATCCTTATGTATGTGGGAGGAGCACTTTATAACCAGTGGTACTTATTTTGTTGAGCTGGGTGTCTATTTACTACATATATGAAAAAACACATATCATGAAAATATCAAATTTATCTTTTTAATAAATTTCTACAAATGGTGTTATAGTTTTTAATTTAATAAATTAGTTAATTAGTACTACATTTAGGTACATATTTTTTCACATATGTGGTAAATAAACGAACTAATTTCTAATGCATACAAATGTTAATCCTCACCCTTTAAAAAGCCCTAAAACTCCAAACTTTTTTTATTTCAGATTGTGTTGTGCGCACACACAGCAGCAGGAAAGGGAACTGAAAAAATGGAGGCAGCAAACGACGTCGTGGCACCCTTCGTGCTCAAGACTTACCAGATGGTTAACGACCCGGCGACCGACTCGCTCATCGCTTGGGGCAGAGCCAACAACAGCTTCGTCGTCTTCGACCCTCTGGATTTTTCCCACAAAGTCCTCCCTTTTTTCTTCAAGCACAACAATTTCTCCAGTTTCGTTCGCCAGCTAAATACTTATGTGAGCGGCAATTCGTAAAAATTTACATTTTTTTCTTTTTTGTGTGTGGTTGTTCTGGGGTTCGGTTCTTACTCTGTTATTGGAACAGGGTTTCAGGAAGGTCGATCCAGATAAATGGGAATTCGCGAATGAATGGTTTCTTCGAGGCCGGACCCATTTGCTGAAGAACATAGGGAGGAAGAAGAATCACAGGAATCTGTTCAGGGGTTTTGAATTCGACGACGAGGAGCTGGTTATGGAGATAGCGAGGTTGAAGGAAGAACAGAGGACCATGGACGAAGAGCTTTACAGGATGGGAAAGCGCCTTGAGACGACCGAGCAGCGGCCGGACCAGATGATGGCGTTCCTCACCCGGGTCGCCGACGACCCGGAATTAGTATCGCGGATCCTGCTGGAGAAGGAGGAGACGATCGAGAAGAAGCCCCACCTGATCGAACCGGCGCCGTCGTTGAGTAGTGTCTCTGTTTCTAGCTCGATTAAGTCGGAGGAGGAGGAGGACTTGGAAGGTCGTATTGGGGCAATTTCGTCGTCTTTCAGGAGAGACGGGTTCTATAATTCGGGTTGCCCGTTCCAAAATGGGTATTTCGGGGAAGTTACGGCGGAAATGGAGGCCAGTCCGCCACTGCCTTTTCCATTTTCACTGTTAGGAGGTGGATTTTAAGTGGAGTGCTTCTTTTTTCTTTTAATTTCTTTTCTTTCCCCCCATTTTTTGGGTCATTTTCTGTAAATATTAGTACTATATTTTTGTCCTCCTGTTTTTTTCTTCTTCTTATTTTGGAATTTTCAGTATAGCATACGGATTTTAGGATAGGTTCAGTTCGATTGTTCGTCACTGATGATGAATTGATGATTCGTGAATTGTTGTTCGCATTATCATCAGGGTTATAACCAAACCCTCATAATGAGTTATATTGGTAAATAAACTAAATCACCATCATTTATCTAAAATTTTAAAAACATTTCACAGTTTTAAAACCCTACAATTTCTCTACTCTACAATTTCATCGCCACTTTTGCGTCCCTTGTCGCAAGATCGATCTCCTCCGGGATTAACCGGCCCAACAGGCGTCTTCAACAGTCCTCGCTCCGTCTTGCGGTACCATCCTGTTCGTCTCGTTGGGATCTAACAAATTAACAAAACTCTAGCAAGAATCGAGCAATTGATCAGAGATGGGAACATGGTGAATGTTGTTGCCGAAAAGATTATTGGACGGCGGAATCGGAACCGTTCAGATCGAAGCAACGTGGACACGCTTCAGCCGGAGCCTCGCGATGGCTGCTTCCATTGAGAGCAACGGCGGCCGGAGAAGAACAGGCATCCTCATCTCCGCCTTCAATTTGAGGATGAGAATGAAACCGCTTCTCTCCGATCAAACCTTCGGAAATGTGATGGCGAGGGGGTAGGCAGCGCGGTTGATGGTGGGGAATGTGTTTGGGCTGCCAACTGGTGGTGGGTGGAGGAGACGCTGTCAAGGGAGATTGTGGGAAGGGGAAGAGGGTGGGGAATTGTGGGGTTTTCTAAAACTTTTATATAAATTAGGGTGAAATTTACTCCATCTGTCCAAAAATTATTGAAACACTTTCCCTTTTTAATAAACATTTGTACATGAATTTACTCAATTATCCTCTATATCTCTCTCTTCCACTTACAAAATCAACTCAAAATCAGCTCCACCTAAAACAGCGTGTCCGGTCAATATGTTTCAATAATGAAAGGACGGAGGGAGTATAATTTAGGATAACAAATCAAACCCTGATATAGGCGAAAGCGTGATAATGTGAATAGAGTTGTCCCTGCTTGATAGGAGTGATGCTTGAATTGAAAGGAATAAAAGAATAATATTGGTGAAAATTTGTTTCTCCATCATTATTGTAGCGACGTGATTTTCGACAAGAGTCGCCACCAATCTTTTTGGTATAGGTCGATTGAGAATCTAGAAATTACTGGTCTGCACAGGCTCTAAATCCGTTAGTCAATTACAAATGAAAATTAAAAATTCTCGAATGCCCAAAATTGGTACCACAAGGTTTATTTTATATTTTTGTTTGATTTTTATTTATTTATTTTTTGATTTTTTAATATTTAAACAATACATAAAAAATAATTAATCTTCTGAGGCTATGCTCTTGAAACGGCAGCATTTACACTTAACCGAGTTCCATCTAAAACTGTTCTGGCATGGCATGGGAAGAAGCCCAGTCTGTCATTTATGAGGATTTGGGGCTGCGAGGCTTATGTGAAGAAGATGTTCGCAGATAAGCTCGAGTCTAGATCTCATAAGTGCTCTTTCGTTGGGTATCCTAGTAGGACTAAGGGATACTATTTTTATGACCCCGTGGACCAGAAGGTGTTCATAGCACGTACTGGTGTTTTCCTTGAGAGACAGTTCATCTCCAATGGAAACAGTGGGAGGGGTATAGAACTCGAAGAAATTCGAGAACGAGAGAATGCACTTGAACATGAGGAGGAGCGTGAGGAGAAATCACAGAGAGTTGTGGTTAAGCCACTTGTTCAAGTAACACAGGGCCTCCGTAGAAGTGGTAGAGTCCGGAATGAGCCAGAGAGGTACTACGGTCTTCTCGTGACTGATTCCGGCGATGTGACTGCCATTAATGACGAGCCGACATCATACCAAGAAGCTATGGCAGGACCAGATTCTGAGAAGTGGTTAGAAGCCATGAGATCTGAGATGGAATCCATGTCACAAAACCAAGTCTGGGACTTGGTCGTTGCACTTGATGGGGTAAAAACCATAGGATGCAAGTGGGTCTATCAGAAGAAGACTGACATGGATGGTAATGTTATTACCTATAAGGGGCGACTTGTTGCGAAACGTTTCAAGCAAGTTCATGGTATTGACTATGGCGAGACCTTTTCTCCTGTTGTCATGCTTAAATCCATAAGGATCTTATTGGCTATAGCCACATACCATGATTATGAGGTTTGGCAGATGGATGTCAAAACCGCTTTCTTGAATGGAAAGCTACTCGAGGATGTGTACATGGTACAACCTGAGGGTTTTGTTGATCCTAATAACGCTCATAAGGTATGCAAACTGCAGAGATCTATTTATGGATTAAAGCAGGCTTCCAGAAGCTGGAATCTTCGTTTTGATGAAGTAATCAGACAGTTTAGCTTTATCAAGAATGAAGATGAACCTTGTGTATACAAGAAGGTTAGTGGGAGCGCCATTGTCATTCTGGTATTGTATGTTGCTGACATACTTCTGATCGGAAATGACATCCCCGTGCTACAGTCTGTTAAGACTTGGTTGGGGAAATGCTTCTCGATGAAGGACTTAGAAGAAGCTACCTATGTGCTCGACATAAAGATCTATAGAGATAGATCTAGAAGGTTGCTTGGCCTAAGTCAGAGTACATACCTAGATAAGGTTCTGAGAAGGTTCAATATGCAGGAATCCAAGAGGGGATTCTTGCCTATGACCCATGGCACGACATTTTCCAAGATGCAGTGTCCACAGACACGTGAGGAAAGAGAGCGAATGAGTGGGATTCCGTTTGCGTCGGCAATCGAATCCATCATGTATGCCATGCTATGTACTTGACCGAATGTATCGTATGCTTTGAGCATGACGAGTAGGTTACAGTCAAACCTAGGTGAGAAACACTGGGTGGCCATTAAGAACATTCTTAAGTTCGTAAAAAGGACTAAGGATGTGTTCTTGGTCTACGGAGGTGACGATGAGCTCTGTGTAAAAGGGTATACAGATGCGAGTTTCCAAACTGATGTGGATGACTTCATATCGCAATCTGGATACGTGTTTTGTCTAAATGGTGGAGCTGTGAGTTGGAAGAGCTCAAAACAACAGACAGTCGCTGATTCTACAACAGAAGCAGAGTATATTGCCGCATCGGACTCTGCGAAGGAAGCTGTTTGGATCAGAAAGTTCATCACAGAACTTGATGTGGTACCTGGTGCCTCAGATCCGATCCAGCTCTATTATGACAACGATGGAGCGATCGCACAAGCAAAGTAACCACGATCTTACCAGCGATCCAAACATATCCTTCGGCGTTATCACTTGATTCGAGAGATCTTGGAGCGGGGCGATGTATCCATACAAAGTGTAGACACGGATCGCAATGTGCGGATCTGCTTACGAAGGCTCTGACGCAGCAGAAGCATGAAGCCCATTCTAAGTCCATTGGTCTTAGACGCATGGTGGATTGGCTTTAGTGCAAGTGGGAGTCTGTAGGTGTAATGTAGTGCCCAAAAGCCATCCTTTGGTATTTTGTGGGACGCTGACACAATTATTTAATTATCGAGGCATTGTTCAGATTATTATGGATGTATTTATTTTGCGTCAATAATATACAAACAAAATAATAAAACCCTGGAATTGTAATATTCCTAAATAACTCTAGTCAAGTGAGAAATCATAATTAATCACAACGTAATGGGAACCTGCTATCGTAATTATGAGTCGCACGCCTACAGTGAATGAGTGAGTTTGGGAGTTATTTGGCTAGAAACAGAAGTTCAGTGACTTAAGTGTCAACTTTGTGGAAGTTGAGCACTTAAGTGCTAGGAGTAAATGAGATAAGGGACTGAAAGCGCAATTAACCCAATTTTGAGGCTTAGTGGCGCCTCTCTCTTGTTTCTTCAAGTCACTTGCAGTTCCCTATTGAACAAGGAGTTGCCTGGTGATATATATATGTATCCTGTTCTGGTCAGGAAAAAAAAGACAGATAGTTTAGAAAAATTTGCTCCTTCTATTTTTAGCTCTGATCCTTGAGAGAATTGCTGCTAGCACGGCATCAGAGGATCAATAACTCTGGTGGTTCCTCAGGCGTGGATACCGTAGAGGATCTGTACATTCAGGTCTACCAACGCGACGCCAACAGAAATTATTTTCAGGTATAATTTCTGAACCAAATTGTTCTGTAGGTTTAAATTGCACAAGGATCCTAGTTGGGGTTTTATTTTTCCGCTGCGTTGTATGTTTACACAAACCCCTACATGGTCTTGGTCCTCATCTCGCTCCACTCCTTGTGCCATGACCTTCATGAACGTTTGGAGCTTCTCTTGCATTCTCTTCAACCGAGCCCTAGTCAATGGTCCATTGAGACCTTGAAAGGGACCAGGAGCTTCTTGTGGTGGAGTTGGGTTGATGTCCACATCAAATGATGCCGACGCCACAGGAGCAGGCACCTCAGCAGCCGCCGCACAATAATGTGTATGACCCGGAGTTCTTTAGGCGGAGTAATGTGTCATTTAACCCATTCTCTTTAGGGTTCAACAGACAGACATTCGATGATTAGGAGCACCATTCCCCGCCGCGTGAGAATCAGAGTGACGATTACGATTTCCCTCCCCGTAGGACACTTTTGTAAAAACTTTTTGATTTTGGATATTTTTTATTGTAATTGATACATTTGGTTAATTTATAATTAAATTTATTTTTGTTTTTAATTGTAATCTATAAATACTAATAAATAACCAATATTATTATTGAATCATTTATTAAATGATGCAAATAAAGAAATCATAAAAAGAAAAGAAAAGATGGTAGCGGGTTGGGTAGCGCCAGGAATGACGGAAGCGGCCCAAAAAGAAGCGGGCTGGGTAGCGGATCGCCCCCTACCCAATGCCCATTAAATACGTAATGAAGTTATTCCTAACGATAATTTAAGTCAAACACAACATCAAAACTCCAATGTTCAAATCAATCTTTTTGGGACGAAGGTAGTGTGAGCGGGAGGGCCGCTCGTCGGGGGCTTTTCCGCCAATTTTGGGAAAAACGAGGGAGTCGCCACCTTTATTTTTTAGAATATGAGAAATTAAGGAAAAACCAATTTTTTGACTCCGAAATTTAGAAAAGGCAATTATGCGAAAATCAGAGATTTTAAGTCCGGGGATTGGGTACAAATTGGGAAGGTGTTAGGCACCCAATTTGTCTGAAAATAATTCTTAAAACAAAATAAAAGCCGATTCCCATAAATTAAATAATGCAAAATGATTAATTTTTTATTTTCAAACAATGGGTTAATTTTAGTTAATTGGACTTGTGCTTGGATTATGGGCTTCCAAACTGCCTACGTACCCGTTTGAATCGGGATCAAAGCCCACGTAGTTCGCTCCGTCGGACCGGGAGAATTAGGGTTAGAATGCGTACTGTCAAATCGGTGAAGCGGCGGTCGAATTGCCTGGATGTTGGAGACGGTCAAGTTGCCCGATTTGTTGTTGAAGATAGCAGGTCGAATTGCTTGGAGTTGAGGACGGTTCACTTGCCTCGATGCCTTGTATGTTTTGTTGCTTTTTGTGATGGGTTCAAAAAAACTCGAGTCAAACTCTGAAAGAATAAAAAAGAAAATTCTAGAATTAGTTCAATGATGATGGTGGGAAACACAAACTAATACAATAATCACAATGAGAGAAAAAAAATAAACAAGTGATGATAATTGATTTGTGTATTTTTATTTTTTTATAATGGTCAGAACTATGTAAAAAGCATGTTAATTGACATAAAATTAATCAAAGTAACAATTATTGAACCAAATAAATTCATGAGGAACAAATAATCAAAGAAACACAATGCTGTCAGTGACCCATTTGTAACAAAATCGAACTTAAAACCTGTTAAACCTGAAATTCGAAAACAAAAGGGAGTTAGTGACTTAGTTGACAAAAATAAAAAGAAGCAAGGATCAAAGAGGAGTTTTATCGGGTTTTCATGGAAGGAGAAGAGGCCACGTCGCCCTCCCGTTCGCGAGTTTCGGCGAGTGCAGGTGCGGCGGCCAGGGGGTCGGTGTCACGGAAAACGGTGGCGGGATGTGGTGGTCCGGGCCGGAAGGGCTCGCCGGCGAGCGGATAAGCGTGCGGCGGCCTCGGTGCGGCTGGAGGGAGGGAGTTCGCGAATCGCCGGCGAAACTCGAGCGGCGCTGCAGACTTCGAACCAGCCTGTTTCGGCGGCGTTTCACGGCTGGAACGATCGGAAGAGGTGCTCCGGCGGTGGTGATGGCTTGGGCTGGTGTTCCGTTGACTGGGGAGGCGTTGGCGGTGGCTGGGAGCTCGGGTGAGCGACTTCAGGTGGAGTCAGGAGCGGGCTGGTGGATGAACCGCGAAACGGAGTCCTCTGCCGGCGATTTTAGGGAGCAGAGGCGGTTGCTGGACTCCTCTCGCTCCGTCGGCCTCCTGGGCAGGTCCGAAAGCCTTCTGTTGGGGCTCGAACCAAGGTTGGGAGATGAAGCTCGGGTGTTGGCTGGAGGTTGCTCGGTTTCTTCTCCCGGATCCTCTCCTTGGTGGAGTTTGGTGCTACTTACAGGGACGTGAGGGAGGCTAGGGTTACGTGAGGGAGGCTAGGGTTAGGTGAGATTGAAGAGGTTGGGTGGAGCTAGGAAGCTAGGGTTTGAAGAGGTTGGGTGAAGGTGGGAGGTCGAGAATGGCGAAGGTAGATTCGTGAAGAATTCATCCAGGAAGAGTCCTTGGAGAAGAAGCAAAGTAGAAAGGGTAAAATGATACCCAATCATCCTAAGTTCCCATAAAGTTTAATTTAGTCCCTATAATTTGTAAATTAACCAAAACAAGCTCCTAGGTTAGTCAATTTAACAAGAGTAGGTTAAAAATGATTGTTAACAGGTAGTAATAAATAAAACATTTTATGACTAAATTATTGTTTAGTACCTAGAACTATACTGTTATGGGTAAATGAGGGTCTGAGAAAAAAATCGTTGCTAATAAGGTGATGTGAACCCACCAAGACCCAAACCCCAAGATCCTTTATAAGGAATTGGAGGCTCAATCACAAGAGCAAGAGCAAAGAAGACCAACCAAGCACTTTCCCTATTCATGAAGGATTTTGCAAACTTGGAGAAGCAAAATGAAAAGTTTGAAGAAGAAGAAGAGGGAAAAGTGGATATTTTTTCCACCAAACCCAAGGAGCAAGCCAAAGGAGTTTGAGGATATGAAAGAGCAAATCATAATTTGGGCCCAAGAAGAACAAATCACTTTGGGAAACTAGATGACTCATGTGACAATATGAAAGAAGTTTGAGGATAAAGTGTTGGCTTTAAGGATTTTGATGATAACAAAGTATTGGGTCATTTTGCAAAGTTTAGAAAAGTGTGTGCTTGATTGGGATATTTTGTCCTTTAATCATAATATGCTTGTGGGCTTCGCTTTATGGTTAATGGGCCTCAGTTTTAAATTTCAAAAGCAGCCCAGTTCGTTTAAACAGGTTTAAAAGCAGATGAGTTCATTTAGGACTCTTCTTCTTGTATCTTCGTTACAAGTTTCCAGTAGATTTTGACGAAAACAACTCTGGCGAATTTCCTGGATTTCAAAACAGAAGAGACGTTGAAGAAGCTCCAGAACGCTCCTCCATTGGGTCTTTAAATACAGACTTCAGTTTTCGAAGAACGCAACTACTTCTCTCCGCAAGCATTCGAAGTGCGTATCATTAGCAAAGCAAGTTGTTTCAAAGCTCTCCAGCACTGATCTTCTGAAGAACAAGCTTCATCTCATTAGTAGCTTTTCTGGGTTTTATTTCGAGAGAGAAAATTTTTTTTGGAAAATTGTTTTGTGTGTTTTCGATAAAACCTCAACAGGTTTAGATTTTCGTAAAAATCAAAGTGTGTTTAGGTTTGTTTTGGTCAGCCTCGGGAAAACCAAACAGGGTTTTGTATTAGGTTATTAGTGAGCCTCGGGAAAACTATTTTGGGTGTGTGTTAGGTTTTTTGGTGAGCCTTGGAAAAACCATAGTTAGGTTTGTAGTTGAGCCTTGGGAAAAACTATTTGTACTTTTCTTGGTGTAACCTTGTTAAAGTATAGTGGAAGAACTCTCAAGTTGTGTACTTGAGGAGAGGACGTAGGTCTCAGACCGAACCTCTATAAATCCTGGTGTCGTTTTCATTCTTGCTAAATTTCGCGTTTCTAAACGGGTTGACATCGAGTCAGTACTTACGTTTTTATTAAAAGGAAAATTTTTGTGGCCAACCAATTCACCCCCCTCTTGGCTGCCTACTTGGGACAACATAAAGGACAATTTCACAAGTTACACATTTCATCTCCAAATGTTACAAGAGCATCAATTGGTCACGTAAATGAGGAAACTAATGCATGAAATAAATATGATAATTAGTATTAATTTTCATCAATTTAATTTGTATTTTTTCTTTTATTTTTCTTCCTACTTTAGGTAAATTTTCTACCTATATATAACAAAAATAGTTGAATAAGAAAAATCCCAAGTCCTATGACGGTGGAGCTGAGGAGTATCATCACGCGGAGCACCGGGACCGCGGGTGCTGAGGCTGCTGAGGAGTGTGGGCTTGCAAGAAGCTTCTGATGTAGGCCTCCATCATGTCAGGTGTCGACATGAGCTGAGCTAGAGGACCGGTCGTCGGGATGCTGAACTGTGGAGGAGGCTCCTCCATGCGCGGTGTTATGAAAAAGGCTGCAGCAAGAACATGATTTAATTTATGGACTCAAGGTAAATCTTTCTTAAGGAAGGACTTATGCGAGACTAAGCAACCAATGACTAGAAGAAAGGGCAGCAGCACGTTTCGACTTGGGGAACGCTAAACAAATCATGTAGAAAAAATAAGCAAAGCTAACTTACATGCAACACAATGATTTCCAGGATTTAATGGTCAGCCAAGATCAACAACAAAATATAGACTAAAACATAAATTACAAGTTCTATTCTTGAATAAACACAAGCAGTCACAAGCATGTGAAACACCCTTATAGTCAACCAATAAGCACTCAGTAACAACCAAAATAAGTGGAGGCATGATAAACGTAGCAACTAATTAAACGATATAGAAGGCAACAAGCATCAAAGTAGAAATGCAATTATAAATCAATTTAAAAGTGGCAGTAACAAGTAATCTAATAGGAAAGGCAGCCTTCTCAAAGAAAAATATTTAATTAAAGGAAGCTAGTATCAATTATACTTAACGATACAACTGCTGTAAATCCAAAACAATTTGGTAGTTTAATCAATGTTTCTTCAAGCAAAAAGAAGCCTAACTGAAGGTTCACAAGACTAAAGTTACTTCCATCGATTTAAAGAGCTACTTGGAAGTCTTAGTTAACAAGTAAAATTCACCCAAGTATTTAATCAAGACAAGCAGTCCACAACCCAAGGTAGTAAAGATTAATCAAGGCTATAGTTTAGTCCATCAGTTTGGGTAACTAAGCTAGGATTTCAGTTTGATAAATCAAACCTTATAACTCTCTTAACATAATACTTGCAGCCCACTAGGCTAGCCAAACAAACAAGCCAAGCAGTAGACATGAACCAATATGCTTAACCAAAGAAAAATAGTAGCAACGAGACCACTAAACAAAACAGGAAAAACAATCTAAGGAAGTATGTATCTGACACACCCGATCCTTCTAAACTAAACTAACTATCCAAGTTCAAGGAAACCATACGGGAAAACAATAGCTTAATTAACTAAATTAGCAACCAGTCAAATGTAAGCTCACCAATTTCTGAACAGAATTGATAAAATCAACATGCAAGCTATTAATTAAATTCAGAGAGAGAAGTTTGCCAAGGAAATCAAGCATCAATTCAATAAACCGAGAGACGAAATCCATATTGCCAATGAAAGAAAAATGTGACCTTGTTTGATAAATCACCGCCGTCGATCCTCAAATCAATAGCTCCGTCGTACCTCGTTGAGCTCAGTCCACCATTTCCGCTTCTACTCGGGATTTCTCTCTCGCTCAATTGGAGCTCTCATCTCCTTTTTCCTCCCAATTGATCACCATAAAAAATGTTCCCAAATCCTGTCTCTCGGGCGAGGGGTTGTTTCTACACTTTGAAAAACACATGATATATGAAATTCACTTTGCGAATTTGAGAGAAAATTCTTTTCATTTCTACTACACTTTTTCACTCAACTCTTGTTCAAAGGTTTTGATCAAGTTTGTTAAATCCAATGTTGCTTTCTCTTGAAGAAAGAGGTGTTGGATCCATCTTCTTTCCTTTGGAAAAACTTCACTTTTGCTTGAACAATTTCTTGGATTCAAGAGGGGTGTTGGCCAATTTATCATCATTTTTTCTAGACAAGAAAAAAATCTTCAAGTGTGTTTTTTAATCCATAAGAAAACACATCATAAGGCCTTGAACTATTGAAACATGTGCAAATAAGGGCCTGATCGAGGCCCTTATGTGCATTGTATAAACCCTTATTTGAAACACATTTTGCAATAGTTCAAGGCCTTATTTGCAACGGTTTTTCCCCGGATCCTCTTTTATGCAAAACACTATAGTTTGAGGTACTAAATGACAATTAGTTTTTTTTCTCGCAATTGTGTTTAATTAAAAATTTTATTAGAAAGAACTCATCAATAAAACTTTTAAAAAAATATGTGTAGAAAGTGAAAGTGCCGAATTTTCATTTGCATGCAATTTTTTTATAAAAAATTCTATATTAAAATATTGAAAAAAAATAAAAGACTAAATGTTACTAAAACATCTAGATTATTTGGGAGGGAGGTAGTAGTAGTATTCTCCTAATATTTAAAGAGATTAAACGCCAGATTAAGGACTATTAAAAGCTATCTCATTGTACTGAGCACTTAGTTTAGTAGTCATGCTTCCGAAAACACTTGTAAATATCTCGAGTTCGAGCATCTGATATCCCTAAGTCCATTCTCTACCCACTTTGTATTAAAAAAAAAACCTACCTCATTTTTTTAAGTTAAAATCGATAATTAACTGTGATGGTAAAATGTAAAGTGTTGAACTCGTATCTATAAAAAGTAGTTTTTCAATCGCACTTTAAAATGTGTATTCACCCAAAAAAGTTCTCAATTTTTTTCAAAATTTCAATTTCCAACACGTAAATTGTTAAATTCATCAATTGTCCATAAAATCACATTTTTTTTTTCTAATTTCTTCAGTCACGCATATCTCATAAATCAATCAAAATCACGTCCCTAAATATCTCCAAATTATTTTCCCACTTTAAATCAATACAGCGTAAAGGATTCTTAAAATTTATGCATTAAACAATGTTGGAAAACCTGAAATAAAAAGATTTTGATGAGAAGGCAAATAGCACATTTTTTTTTCACACTCAATTCACTTTGCTTGTCATTTACTACCCGTCTCGAAGATGAGGATTGCCAACCGCAACATCAACTTTTGTGTTTATGAGACCACTACCATGATTCGTCACTGCTCACGTATCACAAATCCATTTCTCATGAGCCCATTGTTTATGTGGGCCTTGAGCCCATATCAATCTGCTAGGCCCGTTTCTTCCCTCTTACCGGCCCAGCTATTGTTTATGTAGGAACAAGAATGATTGCACAGAAACTAATGAAATCACTACAAACAAAATGTCATTTAGTGGCATACATATTTAATGGCACATATTTTTGTGCCACTGTATATGTATTACAGTGACAGAAATTAAGTGACAGGAAATATTTTAAATCGTTAGTGGCACTTTCTTATTAAATGCCACAAATTTATGTACCTCTAGTGGCATAAAATAAACTCTTGCCAAAATAAGTTAATTTTTAAAACTAAAATTTTATCCATGTGCCACTAGAGTAGAGTGCCCCCTGAAAATAATTAAATCCCTTTTCGTTTTCAATCTTGGAACCCTAACCCATCCCAATTACTTTCTCATAGTAGTTGTGAACCCTCATCCACATGCTATGCCTCCATCAACGATCCGGCATTCTCTGACCAGCTCTACCTCCATCGACACTCCGATCTATTAATCGACATTCCTAAATCTCTGCTCCCCGACCTGCTTCAACGACGCTAAATTTCTGTGCGGAGCTCTAAAAGCTCCATCAACAGGTACACTGACGAGCGGCTGCTCTGGACGACGCCATGGAGAGGTGTGTCGCCGTTATTGTAGCCGGCCAGAGCTACTCGATGATCTCAATGTAGCCGAAGACTTCTTGTTGCCGTAGCGCCCTTCTTGTTGCTCTGGGGAACAGTGTTGTCGTGCTCGGTTTCTCTGTTGAGGTTCGCTCCTTCTGATGAAGCTAATCTGTTGAAATTTTCAAAATCTTCATCTCTTATTGCCTTAAACAGCTCTATTTACATATTTTCTTCCATTTTATCACTTGCTTATTAGCTATATGTCTATACTCTGTTGATCATCGCTAAAGCTCACTTGCATCTATTTTAATTCCATCAAAAATCTAGGTACTCTACGTTTAATGTGCTGCTATTTTAATTTTTTGCTTGTTGTCTACTTGTATATTATGAAGCCTAGATTGAAGTTTAGTATGATTATCATCTCCATTATGTCACTTGTTTATATGTTATTATCTTGCTTTTTCGGCAGTGCTTGAACTTAAATAGTGAAGCTGAGAAGAAGCTATCAAGTTTTACATTTCAACAAATTTCTTTGGCAAGGTGTGATAGCTTAATTAAACATCTGCAAGAAGAGCTTAGGAATTATGCGAGTTTCACTACTGGTGTATTGGTTCTTACTTCCCTTTTAGTACCAGAAGGTAATTTCCTTTTCCATTAATGCACAAATTACCATATACTTGATTTAGTAAATCACTCTTAAGTAGTTTGTTAGCATAATCGATTCTGGTCAAATTTCATTTAGAATTTTTAAATTTAATGGAGTTTGCGATTTACTTGATCAGGTGTGTTTGATGCCTATGATTCCTCTAATCTCTGACTTAATTTGGTTGTATATTAGATAGGAATTTGAAGTGCAGGAAGCTAAGAAGCGGAAGTCAGCTCATGAATACTTTGATGTCAATACTCTCTCCTGATCAATACTTGTTAGTGTTGGTGAAACCTCTGTGAATTTAACAGGTAAGTACTGGATCTGTTTTTAATTAGATGCTTGTATCCAAAGAGTCTTATTTCGTGCACACCTTCTCATTTATGGAATGATTGCCAGATATCTTTGGAAGTTAAATATCAAGTTTGATGGCAGATTTAGGTAGGAAAGAGGTTAGTTGTAAGTGAGAATATAGACAGACATTTGTCATCTGCTTTTATGATTGAAAGGAAGGTCTATGTTATGAATTTTCCTAGAAATATGTTAGAGTTAATAATTTCTCGTGTCTGTGTGTGCTATTGATTCAATTGTTCTTAATAATACATAACCTTAAGTCTTCGTAAAAAGTATGTGTAACACCCTTCTAAAATGAATAAGGGTTTTCTACATATGCCTTAATTTTCACTTTGGATGACCTTAGAATGAGATGATACTTCACACTGTGTGTGCTCTTTTTACACTACTTCCTCCTACTTTCACCAAATTTCTATCAAATGTCAATATTTTCCTCACATATATCAAATCAATATATTTTAGTTGTTCTTTATGTAGAAAGAAGTCCTGCAAAGTTTAGTGCAATGTTTTCAACTCTAGTTTTGTTCTTTGATTGATGTTTATCTTACTTTTTAACATATTCTTGTTTCTGGAGGTATTACTCTCATGATAATGAGAAGCACGTGGGCATCTCTTTAAAATATTTAATTTTCTTCATGGCTCTTTAAAATAGATCACTTGGAATGAGAGGCACATGAACATCCGAGGCAAAAAAACTTTAAGCATGTAAGTTTCTTCAACTTTTAATTGGAACTGCCCAATAGACATGACTTAATTACATTTACAGCATTGCTTATGGAATGCATTTGCTTTGTAGAATATCTCTTTTCAAGTATTATACCATTCTGGCCGCCGAGTTGTCTTGGATGATGAGCAACAATGAACAAAGAGAACCTATATTTCACTAGAAAATTACTAGTTTGAAATACTAATTTCCGATTTGAATCCACAAGATCTTCTTTGAATCATTTGGCAGGTAAATTTGTAAGTAAATTTATTCAATTTGATGTTTTTTCCGTATAAATTTAAAAGTACACGAACGCTTAACCATTGTTTCACCTTCTTGTTTTACAGATATCACATCTCTTTTGCACGCTCAGAATTTTGTTCGATGGTAGTAGCAAACTTTGAGCATCGTTTATGTTGTATTTAAACAAATAGTTTGGTACTTTTATTAGGTTCCTAGTTAGTATTTAGGTACTTTGGATACTTCATGTGTATACCTTTTTTTTTTAATAATTCATGTGTATACTTTGTTTCAAGTAATGTGATTAAATTCTTCAAGTTTTTCATGAATATTTTTATTATATTTTTCTACATTTTATTAAATGAAGTAGAAAAAGTGAATAAAAATTCTATTATGGCACAAATGAAACTACAGAAAATCTAGTTTTGCTATTATGGCAAACGTTTTGTGCCACTAAAGTAACCTACCAATTATTTACCTGGATGCATTTAATGGCAAAAAATAATGTGCCATTAATTCTAAGAATTCTTTTCTGATACATAAAAACGTGCCACGAAATCCTAGATAGCTGCAGCAACACACGCTGTAAGTGCCACTAATAGGCTTTAGTGTTAGGACTTGTACTGGCACTTTTCTCGTGTGTTGCTGTTTCCTCGAAGTATCTTTACTGGCACTTTTTCGTAATTTAGTGGCACATTTTGTGTGCCATTAAATGGCATTTTGTTTGTAGTGAATGTTGATATAATTAGAGGGACAGATGAAGTAAAGCATTATAATTATTTCCTACACATAGTATTAGTCAACGTGCTAACCAAATTTCTGTAATTCTCTCATAATGCAGAGTAATTATCAGTTTATAATCATGTTCATTAGTCATATACAGTCAGAGAGAAATGATATAACACGAAGCATGAGCCTGACACCACATTTACCATGCCCAATGGAGAAAAAAGATAGTAACAAAAAAAAAAAAAGGCACGCTCGGCCAAATCCAGAAGTGAAAGCTATCCATTAATTAGTTTAGAAATTTCAAACGAAAAAAAAAAACAAAAATGAATAGTTTGTTTGGAAGAGAAAGAAAATATTATTTCTTTCTAGCCTAACTTTAGAAAAACCCATGTGCTAGAATAGAGGAAATATTCAAAATAAAATGGACGTTGAAAACTTTTCCAGTTTTCTTTAATCCATATTTCTTGCAGCTCATGAAGCTCTCCACATCATGATAGAAGAAGCTCAAGCTAAACAGGTTTTTCATGGTGTGTCATTTGGTAATTCAGATCTTGTTTTATCCCATCTTGATAGAAGAAGCTCAAGCTCAAGCTAAACAAGAATTCATCATGCGGAGAGGCCGCAGTGTTTCCCGCAATAAATAAAGGTGTAGTAGAAGCTTCATCAGGTAGTAGCCGCAGATTATCATGCGCCTTACTACGGCCATGACCGCAGAAATAAATTTATTAATTAAAACAAAGGTGGATGGATCCGGATGAAAAATTCATCCGATTCATCCACCAACCTAAAACCCAAAAATCGGTGGTGATGGTGAACAAGCGCTGGTCATGATGGCGAAAGTGACATCGTTGGAGCGGCGGCCGAGGTGGGAGCGGCGACATCGGCGGTTCGAAGGAGGAGGAGGAGGAGGAGGAGGAGGAGAAGAAGAAGAAGAAGAAGGAGGAGGAGAAGACGAAGAAGAAGAAGAAGAATAATAATAAGACGAAGAAGAAGAAGAAGAAGAAGAAGAAGAAGAAGACGAAGAAGAAGAAGGAGGAGGAGGAGAAGGAGGAGAAGAAGAAGAAGAAGACGAAGAAGGAGAAGAAGACGAAGAAGAAGAAGAAAATGAAGAAGGAGAAAGGTGAGAGAAAATAGAAAGTGAAAGAAGAAGAATGAGAAGACGAAAAGAAAGAAGAAGAGATGATGATGATGAAGAAGAAGGGTTGAAGAAGAAGATGAAGAAGATGCAAAAAATGAAGGAAGGGGCGAATGAAAAAACCCTAAAAAATGACTTACTGCGGCCTTACCGCGGCCTACTGCACCCCTTATTGCGGCCAAAGCCGCAGTAAAGCCTACTGCATCATTTAATGCGTTAGTTTACTGCGTCTTTGAGCTTACCGCGGCCCAAACCGCAGTAAGGGCCGCAGTAAGAATTGCCTTCCGCACGTAGTGATTGGTGTTGGTGCAAATCAGGTTGTTGTAAATCAGATTACTTGTTCAGTGGGTTGCGCAGCTAAAAAGCTCCCCTTTATTTACTTGGGATTACCGGTTGGGTCGGATATGACCAAGATTCACAATTGGGATCTAGTGGTGGACATGTTTAAAGTAAAGCATGCATCATGGAAAGAAAAGCTCATCTGAATTGGAGGTCGGTAGACCTTGATCTCTATTGTTTTAGGTAGTCTGCCATTGTACTTCTTCTCAGTGTTTCGTGCCCCTTCGAGAGTTATACAAACACTTGAGAGCATTCAGTAAAATTCTTCTAGGGGGGAAACAGGGAATGGAATGGGATCTCGTGGGTGGCATGGGAACAACTTTTGAGTAGTAAGGAGACGGTAGGTTAGGTATTGGTAGCTTGAAAAGAAAAAAAATAGGCTTTACTAGGGAAATGGTGGTGGAGGTTTCGTGTTGAAAGTAAGGCATTATGGGTGGTGGTAATTAAGGCAATCCATGGAGATGAGGGAGGGTTAGGGGCGAAGAATGTAAGGGAGTTGGTGGTGTATGGGGTGCAATTATGAGGGTTGGTAGGAAGCTTGATAAAAAGGGGTAGGGTTCACTAAATCTTTTGAGAGGAAAGTAGGTAATGGAGAAGAAATTTGGTTTTGGAAGGATGTCTGGGCGGCGAGGAAGACTTTTGGAGAAATTTGTCCTAGGCTTGAAAAATTAGAAGTTGATGGTAATTGTGTTCTTAGTGAGAGGGGGGAGTGGAGAAATGGTGTGTGGAGCTGGCTGTGGAGATGGAGAAGGAGGTTGAGAAATTGGGAAGAGGAAGAACTAACCTATCTTTTGCAGGTTCTGGATGTAACTGTGATCAGACCGGACGTCCGAGATTTGTGGTTATGGAGACCAGATATTGTCAACGACTTCTCATGTTTCTATCAAAAATACGAAATTAGTTCAATGGATTTTTTAAACTCGTAACTATAGCAGTACTATTCGAGTGATTAATTATTTCCTAGAAATATATGATCAGGTTTGTAGTGTAATTAAGAGTATTTTCTAATCCAAAGAAATTTGCTCGCTGCCTTACCTAGAAGCCTAGGGTTTTGGCTTGTTGCTCTCATCTCTGTCGCACGCTTCCCACTCGTCTCCACTCAATCTCGCCACGCTTTTTATTGTACCTGACCATCACCGCCATAGACTTACGCTTGCTCCTCCTTGACATGGACTCGTTGGATTCAAGCAGGCCTCACACGTCTCAACCTTTCGAAGGAGGAGGGCACAGTGCTCTGTCCATCTGGTGATTTTTCCGTGCAGGTCGCCTGTGGTGCTACTCTCACCGTTAAAGAGCCCTCGGCCCGTGCTGTTCGCGCTGACAACCTCGACACTGCTCTCTGTCGAGCATGGCGCGCTCACGAATTCCCCTTCAAGGTTCAACCCGCTTCCTCTGGACGAGTTCGAATGTCTTCCTCATTGAACTTGACTCCACCGATCGGGCTCAAAACGATTTTGCGTCGAGGCCTTTGGTCGTTCAATAAGAGACTCATCGTCATGGTTCTCCTCTCACGCGGCGCCCGACCATCCACCCTTGTTTTCACCCATGCTGACTTTTGGATCCACGTGCTTGACACTCCGTTTGAATCGTTTAGTCGATCCATGGGCAGGCTATTGGGTGAACAAATTGGTAAGGTTCAGGAGGTTCAATGTGAAGGATCATTCTTGCGGCTCCGTATCAACATGAATATTACCAAGTCGTTAAGGCGTGTTTTAATGGTTGAATATGATGGTGAAGATAGAGGGTTCCATTTGCAGTATGAAAAGTTAGCGGAGTTTTGTTATGTTTGTGTTTTAATGGTTGAATATGATGGTGACTGGCTTCGTTACAAGGAGCCTAACTTCAGGGGGGGTCAATATTCCTAGGTTCTGGGAGGTGCACGTGGACTCGTCTGACAGTCTGGATGGAATCCCCGAAGGAATATGGAAAGCTCGACATTGATATCTATTGCAAAAGCTTCTGAGAAACTGATGGATAAAGGTAAGGAGGTTATGGTACATATCCGCAACCTCAAATACCAATCCTAAGCAACAATGCCTCTTATGACTTTTGGAGAATCAAGATGGAGACTCTTTTTCAATCTCAAGACCTCTGGGACATAGTTGAAAAAGGAGTAACCGCTGAAGAAGAATCAACTACAACCAGGAAGGAAGAAAAGAAGAAAGATGCTAGAGCCTTGTTGTTTATACAGCAGGCTGTAACAGATGATGTGTTCTCAAGAATTGCAGGTCAGAGGAACAGCATCAGGAGCATGGAATACCTTGAAAAGGGAGTTTCAAGGATCGAAAGAGTCATTGAAGTGAAACTTCAAGGGCTAAGAACAATTTGAAAACTTAAGGATGAAAGGAGGAGAAACTATAGATTCCTATCTTGCTAAAGTAACCGGATTGGTTTGCAAGATGAGAAGCTATGGAGAAGACATCTCAAACAAGATAGTGGTGACCAAGATCCTAAGAAGCCTCTCAAACAAATTTGATCACATTGTAGCAAAGAATAGAAGAATCAAAGAACCTGTCAACATTGACAGTAGATGAATTAATGGGATCCTTACAGGTGCATGAAGCTAGGATCAACAAATCCAATACTGAAAGCGAAGAACATGCTTTTCAAGTGGCAGGAGACCAAAGAAAATACAGCGCTAGAGGAAGAGGGGGCTCCTTTAGAGGAAGAGGCCGTGGAAGAGGAAGAAATTCAAGCTATTGCACACATTGCAATAAACCTGGTTATAAAGAAGAGGAATGTTGGGGGAAACAACAATGTTCTCATTGCAAAAAAATAGGCCACAAAGATGAAGACTGTTGGAATAAGATGCAGTGCTCACACTGCAAAAAGATGGGGCACAAAGAGCAAGACTGCTGGAGTAAACAAGGACAAGCCAAATTTGCGAAGAAGAGATGGATCAAGAGGATTACCTCTTCATGATTAAAGGAGAGGATGAGAAGATCACCACAGAGTGTGGTATCTTGATAGTGCCTCGCTCAAACCACATTACTGGTGATAAGAGCAGATTCAAGTACCTAGATGAGAGCTACAAGTCTTATGTCAGATTAGGAGATGATAAACAAATTCAAATCGAAGGAAAAGGAACAATTGAAGTATACATTGAGGATAAAGTGAAGCACATCTCAGAAGTTGAGTACGCCCCAGGGATAGCACATAATTTAATTAGCATTGGTCAGTTAATTAAAAGTGGACATCAGGTGATCTTTAATGAAGAAGGATGTATGGTCCAAAGCAGCAAGGGGGAGTCACTATTGAAAGCTCAAATGACTGAAAACAAGATGTTTCCAGTCAATTTGAGCACCAGAGACTTTGCCCTATTCAACAACAAGGATGTTGACTCCAGAACATGGCACATGAGGTATGGGCACTTGCACTTCAAAGGACTTCAATTGCTGTCAACAAAAAACATGGTGAAAGGACTACCTGCCATCAAAGAAGAGAATCAAATATGTGAAGGCTGTGTGTTTGGGAAGCAGACAAGAAGATCATTTCCACAAAATCAAGCTCAGAGAGCTAGGAACAAGTCGGAGCTAGTTCATGGAGACTTGGTTGGACCTATGAGACTGCATCTCATGCAAACAGCAGTATTTTTTTCTTTTAACTGATGATTTCAGTAGAATGAGCTGGGGATACTTTTTGACAAATAAATCTGAGGCATTCCAAAAGTTTAAGATCTTTAAAGCTGCTGTTGAAAGAGAAACTGGAGTGAAATTGAAGGCTTTTAGATCAGATAGAGGGGGAGAATTCCTCTCTGCAGAATTCAAGGCTTACTGTGAGGAACAAGGAATAAAGAGACAACTTACAGCCCCATATACCCCTGAGCAAAACGGGGTTGTTGAAAGAAAAAACAGAACTACCCTAGAGATGGCTAGATCCATGTTAAAAGCAAAAGGGTTATCAGATGAATTTTGGGCTGATGCAGTGGCCACAACAATATATCTACTCAACATGTCACCCACTAAAGCACCCAAGACAAGACCCCTTTGAGGTATGGCATGGATACAAACCAGCAGTTGTCTCATTTAAGAATTTTTGGTTGTTTATGTTATGTTATGTCCACATCTAGACACAAGCTCCAGCAGAAAAGTAAAGGTATATATTTGTGGGTTATTCTCCACACTCAAAGGCCTACAGGTCTTTGACCTCAAACAAAGAAGCTAACGATAAGTAGGGATGTTCAATTTGATGAACATAAGAGCTGGAGTTCAGAACATGAGAATCAACCCGTGATCTCAATTGAAGAAGACACACAAGATCAAAACAATACAGAGACAAGTTGAAGAATTTATAGAAGAACATCAACATGATGATCATGACACTGATTCAGAAGGAGAACCACAAGAAAGAAGAGGAAGGCCAATCGAAATGTAAGACCTCCACTTATCTTGCAGGATATGACACCAACCTGATCATGTACACGTAAGCCCCCACATCCGTAGGCAGCCTCTCCAAAAAAGGTATGGAAAAAGGCAATGCTAGAAGAGATCAGCTCAATTGAGAAGAATGGGACTTGGGAATTAGTTGAGAAACCCAAGGTAAGAATGCTATCAGTGTTAAATGGATATTCAAGATTAAATACAATGCTAATGGCTCACTTCATAAGCACAAGGCCAGACTGGTGGTTAGGGGGTTTAGTCAAGAAGAAAGCATTGACTATGGAGAAACATTTGCTCCAAAGAGCGATTTGACACTATTAGGACCATCATAGCCTTGGCAGACAATATGAGTGGGATATCTATCGCTTGATGTGAAAACAGCCTTTTTAAATGGAGATCTGAAAGAAGAGGTCTACATAGATCAACCGGCTGGATTTGTAAAGACAGGTGAGGAACATAGGGTATATAGGCTGTATAAAGCCCTATATGGTTTAAAGCAAGCACCAAGGGCTTGGTACGTAAAGATAGATGAATTCTTTCATCAAAAACAGTACATCAAGAGCACCAGTGAACCCACCTTATATATGAAGGAAGATGAAGAAGGGAAAAATGTCATAGTCAGTCTTTATGTAGATGACATGATCTACACTGGATCATCCATCAAATTAATTCAAGAGTTCAAAAGAGACATGATGAACAGCTTTGATATGACTGATCTTGGCAAGTTGAAAGATTTTTTGGGGCTGGAAATTAATAAAGGGACATGGGGAACGTTATTTCTTGTCACAGGAGAAATACATATCAGAGATGCTCAAGCTATATCAAATGGACAAATGCAAGTTAGTCCCTACTCCCATGAATACAAATGAAAAGTTAACAGCAGAAGATGGAACGGGTGAAGCTGATGCAAGAAGGTTTAGGAGCATGGTTGGGAAATTGATCTATTCAACTCATACTAGACCTGATATAAGTTATGCTGTGGGTGTTGTGTCTCGATTTATGCACAAACCCTCAAAACAACACCTAGGAGCAGTGAAGAGAATCCTAAGGTACTTGTCAGGAACCAAAGACTATGGGATTTGGTACTTGAAGAATGAGAATTTCATCCTCCAAGGCTACACTGACAGTGATTGGGGAGGAGACCAGGTGGAGAGGAAAAGCACATCAGGGAATCTCTTTTCTCTGGGTTCAGGTCCAATCTCATGGACATCTAGGAAGCAAGGGTCTGTGGCTTTATCATCAGCAGAAGCTGAATATATATCAGCTACAGGAGCTGCCTGTCAGGCAGTTTGGTTGAGGAGGATATTAGCAGATATTGGTGAGAAACAAGGCAAGCCCACACAATTGCTTTGTGACAGCAAAGCAGCTGCAGCTATTGCCAATAAACCAGTCATGCACGCAAGGACTAAACATATTGACATGAGGCATCACTTTATAAGAGAGTTGATTCAAAAAGAATTAGTTGCAGTAGAGTATTGTTCAACAGAACATCAAGTGGCTGATATATTCACCAAGCCGTTGGCCAGGTCAAGATTTGAATGGCTAAGGAATCAATTAATGATCACTAGCTTCGGATCAAGGGGGAGTATTGGAGGCGTGATCCGTAAGCGAGGAGCAAGTTACAGGAAGCAAGGTGTGATGGCGTGCTGACCAAGTAATGGTAGTTCAGTTAGAATTAGGAGTTCTATTTTACTTATGATTTGTTGTGTTCAAGTTAAAGGAGGATTAGGATTAGTAGTTCGAATAAAACAATGTTTGTGTAAGGTCTATATAAGACCAAAACTTCATTGATTAATGCAGCAGAGTGGAATTCATACAAAAAACTATAACCTCTTGCACTTCTAAACCCTACATATGGGTGATACCTTACACATGCAGAATATGGGGTCTGCGGTGTTAGTTTCTGCTGTTGTGGTGAACCAGCTGGCTCTAGTTGATATTCCTCTCATAATCGCCCCTAACCCAGGGAAGGCTTAGTATTTGGGCACAGTGGACAGTAGTGGTGTTCCCGCCGTTTCTGTGCATGTCCGAACTAGTGGGAACAAATGCTCTGGTAGTCGCGGGAAAGGAAAGACACTTGGTTTGGGTGTGAGCAGAGCAAGGAAGAAACCTCAGCTTTCAGATGCAGTTGTGGCTGCGGTAGAGTGTAGCCTGCTGTGTTTGGGGGACCTCCCACCCATCGACGAGCCTTACTCTCGTCGCTTGAAGGCTGGATGGGTGGGAGGGGACGCCCATTGTTTGTCTCTTAAATCCTTTTTTCATCCTTTTCGGCTTTTTTCTCCTCTACACTTTTGTTTGCTCTTGTGTTCCTGGTTTTTTGTTTGCAGTATGGCTCTCTGCCTTCAGCTTTGTCAACTTTGGCGCCCTCGAGTCCACCTAAAAGGCACCGCTATGACGTGTCGACGTTGTTTTGCTCCATTGGAGTTGTCGAGGACGAGATTGAGGATCAATATAAATCTTTCGTAGTTTATTAGTGCCGGATGGCCAAAGATATGGCGTGTTTCAGGGGCGGATCTGGATTATGGTAGACCCAGCTCCCGCTGGGCTGGGATTTTGGCATAATATTAATACCATAGGTCATACCCAAACCATAGCCCACTAGCTTACCCACCTCAATTTCCCCACCCAGCCCACCCAACACTCAACCCCTTCAAATAGGAGGTTTCAAACTTAGAACGTTTTAAGTGATTTAATGCATAATTCACATTCTATAATTCACTAGTGAATTAGGGACTAATTCACCTCATCTAATTAGGATCTGAGGTAATTTTGAAGATGTGTGAATTTCAATAATTCACTATGAATTTCTCCTCTTCTCACCTTGCCATCTCTTCCTCTTCAACAATCGGTCATCTTGCATCCCTTGTGCTCCTCTTCGACTCGCTAGCAACACAGATTAATTTACAAGAAAGAAAAAATACTAAATTCACCACCAATTCTTACCATTTTTCATGGATGCTCAAACCTTGCACAAGGTGAATTAGATTCATTTTCGGTGAATACGAATTGAGTATTTTTTAAGTTTGAAACTTCCTAATGTTCAAGCCCTTCGTTGTCTTCATCACCAAGCTCAACTACTCAATTCAAGGTTTTCCTTTCAGAACGCCAACTTCCGTCACCAATCACTCTTCAAGGTATCCGATTCTAAGTTTAGTTGGACTTGCGGAATCAGTCTCGGTTAATTCCACTTGGAAATAATCGTTGATTGATCTTTATGCGAGTCCTTATAGCTCATCTGTATGTCTTGGCGTTTCTAAAAGAATGCGAGTTGTCCAAATAATGAAGGGACCTTTAGTGAAGGGAAGTATCTGATTCCTTTTCCAATAAGTTTAGCGCTTAAAATGTTCTAATGGTGACTTGCTAACTTAATGAAGTGCTGTTGTTCTGATGGTGATGATAGAAGCAGAGTTGTGTTTCAACATATGTTGATCTTTTTGCACCATGATTCTGGTTTGAAGCGTATAACTTTTATACCTTGTTAAGATGTTGGTGACAAGGAATTGTCAAATGTCTTGATTTTGTTGTCACCATGGGAGAGAAGAATATCTGTTGATAAGGTAATCTGATATAATTACTTCGATGTTTCATGAAATTCTATTAGAAGCTCTACTGCACTGGTATTAATTGCAGCATATGGATATGATTCAGGGTTTCATAATGCTTTAGTGGCTTTATGCTTCTTCAGCTACTTGTTTTCCTATGGCAGGATGTTATCATTGGCATGTCTTTTATCGACTTTGTAACATTGTTCAGTTGTCTCTGCCTGAGTTTTTGACAAGTCTGTTTGTTTTGTTGTCTAGATTATTTTCTTTAGATTTCTGGTTATTCACTTCTAAACAAAAATGTAATATTGTATATTCCTAACTGCTTGCATCACAAGTTTAATAAATGTTATAGGGTATTTGAATCTGTATATAGCATTTGATCAATGGAGCATTGTATGGTGTATGCTCATTTGATCAATGAAGTGCTAAGATGTTTGGAAGCCTTCTGAATTGATCACTTCGAGTCTATTGGAGATTGTAAAGCGCAATTCAGATATGTACTTTTAAGTATACGTTGTTGTATTTTGATTTATAATTCTTGTATCTCTTTTGATTGAATATTTGATGAATACTATGTAGGAATTGTAATTTGATTTAGCAAAATTTTCATCTATCATTGACTGTTTTTTTTTTAATTTCCGTTCATCTTGATTTTATTTCCTGGATCCGCCACTGCCGTGTTTGGGTGGTCTTTCTGATGCTTTACTGACATTCTGGGCTCGTTCCTACTATTCTTTCTTATTAGACTATTTTAGCTTTTGTGTTGGCCATTTTGAGGCTGTTGTAGTTTTCGTTTTGCTACTCTTGGTTGGCTTGTTTTATTTCACTTAGTGCTAATAAAATGAGTCTTTTCCTGATAAAAAGGAAAAGAAAAGAAATATATTACTCCCTCCGTCCCACAAAGGTTGTAGGATTTGTTTGGGCACATATATTAAGGAAAGTGGGAGAATAGTAGAGTGTTGACAAAATTACCCTCATAAAAAAGAAAGAAGGAGAAAATTTTGTGGACCCCAATTTTAAGTTTAATGGGAGGAAAGAGAAAAACTTGTGGGTCCATGGTGTGAGATAAGAGGATAAAATGGTAAAAATGGTGATAGAAAGTTTCTGTTTTAGGAAAGTTGACAACCTTTGTGGGACGGCCCAATATAGTAATGTTGACAACCTTTGTGGGACGGAGGGAGTATCAGTTATAAGAACGGTGCCTTGGATTCACTACTAGAAACTGGTGCAAAACCAAGGGCCAGTACCAACGGGCCAACACGTTGGAAAATGTCAGAACCAACTAGCTTACCCGTTGGTATTGACTCGTTGGTACAATTTTAACTGGCTAACTCGTTGATTATTTTTCTCTACCAACTAGCTTACCCGTTGGTGCAAAAATCTGGTGACCGAAATTGTGAAACCAACGAGTTAGCATGTTGATACAGCTATACCAACAAGTCAACTCGTTGGTAACCTTACCAACTGGTCGACATGTTGGTATAGTTACCAAGAGGTTTGCTAGTTGGTATGTGCACCAATTGGTTAACCCATTGTTAAGCTTACTAACAAGTCAACCAGTTGGTACATATACCAACAGGTTGACGCGTTGGAAAGAATACCAACTGGTCATCCGGTTGGTATCTTTAATACCAACTGGTCTGCTCATTGGTATCGTGAATAAATAATAGTTTTAACGCATACCAACGTGTTGCACGTTGGTATGTCATTTTAAAAGAAATAATAGTTTTTATTCATATACACTATTTAAACCTGTATTTAAGTATTTAAATTCATTCAACAGCAGAATTACTACTGAAACATCCAACAAAAGGACAATGTAATTTAAAATGCAGAATATAGCACCCAATAACTAAATAAAATATCATACATAAAAAGTTCCTAAAAACTTTGATCTCCTTTTTAATGCTTTCAGCACTCTGTTTTGCATTTTTCTGATTTGCCTTTTTACTCTTTGGTCTTCTTTACTTTCCCTTTGTTTTTTCCCTTTTGTTGTTCCATCTTCTTTGGTATTTTGTTCACATCCTCCTTTATTTGAATCACCCGCGGAAACTCATGGGTAGTATAATAGCTAAAAGATTAATGTCCGGGAATCATCACAACCATAGATCATAATCCCGACAATCTTCCACGATTTATCCTTCCAACTGTCTCAAGAAATGCAGCGTCCTTGTTATAAACAGGGCATCGGTCGCGGAGGCCATTGAATATGATTCGCGTTGACTTTCAACGTTTTCATGAAATTTATTATTATTACTATATGTAGCTTCAATTCATAATATTATTACTAAAATTTAAAAATGTAAAATTGCTTACAACAACGGATCTGATTTTTTACGAGGGAATCGATCCATCTCTCCCCAAGTTGACAGTCTTGTAAACTATATAAAGTCCAGGCATACGATGTTCCGTATCTTTTTTATACTGTAATAAGATAAACATAAATGACGGAAGTGTGAAACATGTAAGGATAATCTAAGAAAAACAATTATAATTTATCATACCATAGTCAATGCTATGTCAGAAACAGAATGACGGCCCTTCTTGTATATCAGAGCATCCAGAGCAGCTTGCTTACGTATTTGTTGCATTTTTTTTCTTTCGAGTTTCGAATTCCTCACTTGTCCAAAACTCAAATAATTTTCGAAAAGATTCATCACGAATCCAACTTGCATAGCTCCGACGTTTCTCTTCAGTAGGTTGTGACCTTAATATATTGTACATGTTATTCAAACTTGTACCGACCTTGTTGAAAATCCTGAACACCTCTTGCTCATTATTTGGATCTCATTCGCAGTATTTCTAACAAGGTCGGTAATTGTAAACATTAGTATACATAAGAAAATTCCTATAGTAATCATTAACTCTTGTAACAAACACTTTAGCTATATATGTGATAAATAGCTTTTATACCTTGAATTCTGCGAACCAACGGGCAACCGCGTTTGGGATCGAGCGGTAGCCCAAGTTGGATATGCAGCTCCCGTTCCATTGTCATAATTAGCTTTAATGACAAAGCTAATTCAATCCTTTGCCTTACTTGGATTAAATCTGTATTTATAAATAAACATATTATGCATATAATTTCAGTTCAATTACATCCATAATAAAATTACTTAGTTAAAACATGAATCATATCATCAACATTAATTAAGAAGTCATAGTCATGTGACACCCAAATTGACATATCAATGTGAGATTAAGTTTACTATTGCATTCCCATGAATAATAAATTCTCAAACAACAAATTTCCATATGCATTTGGCCAGAAGTGATCTATTGGTTATTATTGGAGAACAAAAATAAAATATGGTTACCTCAAATTGTTGGTAAATGTCTTCAATTCAATAAGTAAGAAGTACCTACATATTCCCGAAAGGCCTAAACCCATTAATTGTCACATATTCACATTCTTTCTAAAAAAACGTAAAAGAACAATGGACATCAAGTATGTACTATATATATATATATATATATATATATATATATATATATATATATATATATATATATATATATCTACTATCATATATATTTACAATTTTGTTTGTACCTTATTTATTGTTGTACTGCACAATTATATCACCAAAATCCATTTTTGACCAACTTTAATTTACAAATTATACTTGTTTAACACAACCCTTATTATCACTTGTTATACCTAGGGTGAGTTCGAGCCGAGTCGAGCCCGAGCCTAGCAGGTTCGAGCTTGGGTTCGTGAAATTCGGGCTCGGCTCGAACTAGATCAAGCCTGATAATTCGAGCTCGAGTTAGGCTCGATGGTTCGTGACGCTCGAGCTCGTTAGGCTTGCGAGCTCGGTTAGGCTCGATTCGGCCCCAACACTGAGTAAACTAGGCTCGATGGTTCGTGAAGGGTAGTATCGTAATTTTAGACGAGCTCGTTAAGGCTCGCGAACCCTTACGAGCCGAACGTTTCGAACTCGAGCTCGGCTCGTTTATTATCCGAGCCTCAAAACCGGCTCGAGCTCGAGCTCAAGGCTCGTGAGGCTCGGCTCGTTAAAGCTCAAGCTCGAGCCGAGCTCGGCTCGGCTCGAATCGTTTCACACCCCTAGTTATACCCACAAACATTTACAAAAATCGTAATTATACATTTTACTTCAATTATGGTTCATAATAAATTCGGATTATACTTAAAAAATTCGAATTTTAATAAAAAAAACAAAGGAATTTTTTTTAAAAAAAAAGAGGAAAAAATGAAACTCTTATACTCTCCTTACATGCAACTACCTAAATATATAACCCAACAACCATAGATTTATTAGGGGGTTTCAAACCTACATTTTTTGAGATGAATTTTTACAAATTCACCTCGTTTTTTTCACTTGATGAATTTTCGAAATTGGACCTCCAAAATTCACTTCCAAAGTGAAAAAAAGTTTTTCACGTGAAAGATTTGTCACGTACAATTTCGGCATACTTACCAAGAAGATCAGCATGACAAAGAAGATAGATCAACGTTCTAAAAAGATTGATCAACATGACAAAGAAGATAGATCAACATAGTAATAAGAGAGATCAACATGCTAAACAAGAAGATCAGCATGACAAAGAAAATAGATCAATGTTCTAAAAAGATTGATCAACATGACTAAGAAGATAGATCAACATGGTAATAAGAGAGATCAACATGCTAAGCAAGAAGATCAGCATGACAAAAGAAGATAGATCGACATTCTAAAAAGATTGATCAACATGACAAAGAAGATAGATCAACATGATAATAAGAGAGATCAACATACTTACCAAGAAGATTCAACATGACAAAGAAGATAGATCAACATTGTAATAAGAGAGATCAATATGCTAAACAAGAATATCAACATGACAAAGAGATAGATCAACATGCTTAAAAGATTGATCAACATGACAAAGAATATAGATCAATATGCTAAAAAGATTGATCAACATGACAAAGAAGATTAATTATGGGCCAAAATATTATTTGGTTGTGAACAAAGTAATAAAATATATATTAAAAATGAAAAAATACCACAAAACCACAAAATACCTAAAATAGCACGAAATTCATAAATACGTAAAATATATACTAAAACCACAAAATACCTAAAATATATACTATAATACCACAAAATACCTAAAATGTATACTAAAATACCACAAAAATAGTTAAAATAGAAGAAAATATATAAATAATCTTATTTTCGTAAAATACCTAAAGTATATACTAAAATACCAAAAAATTCTTAAAATACCACAAAATTCATAAATAATCTTATTTTCCTAAAATACCTAAAGTATATAATAAAAACCACAAAATATCACAAAATTCATAAATAATAACTAAAATGCCTAAAATAGCACGAAATTCATAAATACCTGAAATATATATTACAATACCACAAAATTCATAAATAATACCTAAAATAGCATAAAATTCATAATTGCCTAAAATATATACTAAAATACCACAAAATACCTAAAATATATACTAAAATACCACAAAAATACCTAAAATAGCACAAAATTCATAAATAATCTTATTTTCCTAAAATACCTAAAATATATACTAAAAACCATAAAATACAACAAAGACAGAAATGTACCACAAAAATACCTAATATATATATATATACTAAATTACACAAAAATAATAAAATAACACAAAAATGAAAAACAAAACAAAACAAAAGCTACATGCATTAATTTCTAAAATATACCTATGATGCCGGAAACAAAAATCGAAGGTGGTCAGAGAGCTTCAACAAAGAAACGAAAATGGTTGAAATAATCAATTCTTAACCGACAAAAATGAAAACAAAAGAGAGATTCAAGGTTACCTTAATGAAATGAAGCAAATCCACGCAAATAGGAGAAGAAACGGCGCCTGTGATGGAGGTCTTGCTCTGGTCCGACGGCTGCAAAAAGGAGCAGGAAGAAATGGAAGATGGAGAGGAAATGGGGAAGGAGGCCGATGGTTTTTGTTTTATGGAGCCTAGTAGCGGGTCGCCACCTACCAGGCAGACGGTAGCGGGTGTCCCCCTACCCAGGCCGCTACCGTTTGCTTTTTGAATTTCCGAGGAGGTTTCCAAAATTTGAAACTCCCGCCTACACTGTGGTAGCGAGTGACATTTTCAACGGGCCGCCCGTTGGTACGGTTAACACTACCAACGGGAAATCCGTTGGTGACATATGTTTTTTGTTTTTAATTGAAAAATGGGTTTCATCATACCAACGGGTTGCTCGTTGGTATGATTAAAGTTTTGGCAGAACCCAAAGGTTCGCTCGTTGGTGTATCCTGACCGGAGATAGCTGAGGTCTCACCGGTGAGAATTTCAACGTGTTAACTACCCTTGGTTAATACCAACGGGCTAAATTGTCCGTTGGTATAGCCCGTTGGTTTTGACATATTTTCTAGTAGTGATTATACAGATTTCCTATAACGTCGAAATTAAACAACAGATCAAACACCGTCTGTTTCACCAACATCCAACAAGTGGCCTAAGCTTGATAGAAGGTGACATCCATAGAACCATAAAACAAGTTCTCTCCATGACGAGAGTAGCCACAATTAGCCATGAAGTAGGTCAACAGTACGCTCATTACCATATACGTACGATGCAATTATTAATAAGGTCAAAATAATTTTACTAAATGAACTAATTAAGAAGTCCATGATTAACACTAGCGAAATGTCTCAACTGGTAGATATGAAAAACATAGTCCTTATCTATAAACACATTAACGCAAGCCGAACAACACTTAGGGATGCCAATTCAACGGGTTGGATCAGGTCATTCAGTTGAGATCATGATCATGTTGAAATTGAGTTAAGTTAATTTCAGATCAAGTCGGATTCATTCATTATGGTTTCAAGTAGCTGATTGAGTTGCTTTCGGATTAAACTGATTTTCGTTTGAGTCATTTGGGTTTTTTTAGTACAGGTTCACATGACATTCAACAATTCGAATCATTAGAAGCTAAACCACTCAAGCGGCGTTTCCACATGTAGTCCAATCTTCACGCTCAAACCGATGACTATCCTAGAGCGCACACACAAATGCGTAGTTCCTCTCCTCTCAACTACAAGTTGCAATTTAATAACAACAGCGAGTCAGCGACTAGCCAAAAACATAATCATTCGTGCAACCGCAAACTAGCCATGAGCGAAAACCTTTTAGTTTGAGTTCAGGTGAGCTGGATTCGGGGTGCATGTATTGTTCGGATCGGGTCAGTTTCTCACATCCCTAAAGACACTGAAACTCCAAAAAGTTCTAAGAGAGGTATTATATATCTTCATTATATATATATATATATATATATATATATCCACAAAGTTCATTTTAAAACCTAATTTTCACCATATAAAGCAAAAAAGACAAGATGGGGGAATAGAGGGAGTGACAAATAGTACGAATTTACTATTGTAAACTATGATTCTTTATCCCAAATGAGTTGTTACTTCCTATTTCTAATTGGAAAAATTTTCCTCTCCTCGTTTCTGCACACGTGTCATGCTATTATTGGTTAGTGTCACCACACATAATTACGGATCTGTCACCCTGTAATTAATAGTGGTAGCCCCATTATTAGTGGTGACTTCAACCACTATCATCACGACACGTGTGCAGAAAAGAGGTGTTTCCTCCTAACTTGGTAAGAGGAAAACTTTCCTTCTAATTTACAAAGGAAAAGGACTCTCCCAAATGCATTATCACTTCCCCGTGGCAATTTATAAAGTAAAGGGACAATTCATGATTTGGGAGAGAGGTAGTACTAGTATCGATCCTTGTTGATCTCACTCTTCAACATTAATCATGATCAGTGATTGAGAGTATATATTTTGTGTCACTCTCAAGTCTCGGTAGTTACATAGCAATATTAATGGATTTTTCCAAGGAGCTAGAAGGAAAGACGACTGTACACGACAGTTACTTGGAGATGATGACCAGGAACAGAACAGTCCTGGTCCCGGGTGCCATCATTGTCGGCGCCGGACCATCAGGGCTCGCCGTCGCAGCCTGCCTCAAGCAGCGAGGCGTCCCCAGCCTCATCCTGGAGCGAGAAAGCTGCATCGCCTCACTGTGGCGGCTTAAGACCTACGACCGTCTCCGCCTCCACCTCCCCAAGCAATTCTGCCAGCTTCCATTACTCAAATTCCCTCAGCACTTCCCTAGGTACCCGACCAAGCACCAGTTCCTGGATTACCTGGAGCGTTACCGGAGCACTTTCGGGTTGGACCCAGTTCTCAACACGGCCGTGGTGAAGGCGGAGTTCGATCCCAGGACGGAGTTGTGGCGAGTGTTGACGACGGTGGGGAAGACGAAGGAGGTGGTGGAGTACGTGGGGCAATGGCTGGTGGTGGCGACGGGGGAGAATGGGGCGGAGGTGGTGCCGGAGATCGAGGGGCTGGAGGGGTTCGATGGGCCGGTGGTGCACACGAGCTCGTACAAGAGCGGAGAGGCGTTTTCCGGTAAGGAGGTGTTAGTGGTCGGTTGTGGAAATTCCGGCATGGAGGTTTGCTTGGACCTTTGCAACTACAATGCGCGCCCTTCTTTGGTGGTCCGTCACTCGGTACGTAAGCATAAAACTCGATCTGATCTCACTATTTTGGTCTCTCTTCATCATCATAAATAAATTAAACATGTTTAAAATTAATATTTTTAGATTCAATTTATAGTAATCACTTACCAATATTTTATTATTTAATACTCACATATAAAATTACATAGTATATCATCCCCAAATAATTAAATGATTTGATCACATACAAAGATTATGAGATTAAAGTGATCTATATATATAACGGTTTATGTACTTTGATAAATTAGCCAAAATTAACTATAAGCGATGATAGTTAATTAGTAACTTTGAGACTAAAAAGTTTCATTTTAAGGATCAGATATATATTGAACAATTTTCTTGGAAAAAAATGAATGTGTGCACTTTTTCATTAATGATGAAGGAATATTCTCTGTCATTTTCTAATTATTACTTTTATTTTACCATCTGATTTATATGGAATTTGTTCAATATTTGATAAATAGCCTAATTATAACTTTTACGCATAAGATAAAAAATTATATATATATATATATGTATGTATGTATTTGTAATAAATTCTTAAAGAAAGTGCCTTTATAGAGAAATAATGAATAAAAGTCAGTAGTTAATTTTTAAATAAGAGTAATTTATTAAGGAAATTATTTCACATAGTAATAAATAATAACTTGATCAAAAAAGAGAATTCAGTTATAAAAATCAAAATGTTTACTAGCTAATTCCATTTAACAATATATATTAACAAGAGTAGTCTTGTATTGTAGGAGTATCATTTTGGGAAAGTGGAGTACATAGTAAAGTGGTGAGAATCATGGGGATATATCAACGCATGTGCTACTGATCAACAGATGATCATATATCACATTGGATTTGAAAGAATCTAAATAAAGCATGGATCTTGTTCCCAGCTTTTTTCTAGAAAAAGAAACTTGGAATTGAATAACATTTCGAATACGAACTCTACCAAGTCAATAAAAAGGAATACTGTTAATTATTATTAGAATTTTCCAACCAACGTGATTACTTTTAGTGAAAAAACAGTGGTTTCGTTTTGCACATGTAATATATATATATATATATATATATATATATATATATATATATATATATTTAAGCTTGAAATGGATTAGGGTTAATTTAATGTGAAGCTAGCTAGGGTCTAATGTGTTGAGTACTTTTTTGGCGCTTTATTGGAGTTTGTTAGTTAGGTCATTGCATGCGCGATCTCAAAAGCTATACAGTAGCAGTCACAGCACAGGATCGGTGGCTAGCTACCTAGCTTCTTTTGTGCATGTTTACTAATTAAATTTCTTGGCCAAAAAATAAATCCAACTTAATTTAGGGCATGCATATATATATGCACCACCAAAAATTCCGAATATTTTGAAGATTCCGAAACTGTGTACACAAGAAGAAACAAAACAGAATCAGAAAAAGACAGGAGGAGGAGGACCGTGAGTGCATGCGTCTGCCTGAAGAATAATGCCTTGCGTGCCTCTCTCTCTCTCATTTTATTTTTTTCGTAGTTTTAAGTAATTAAAAGGTGGGGTTAATTAGTTAATTGATTAATTATTTACCTAATTTTATGTTGTAGGTGCACGTGTTGCCCCAGGAGATACTAGGGAGGTCGATTTTTGGGGTGTCGATGTGGCTCCTCAAGTTGCTTCCGGTGAGTCTGGTTGATCGATTCTTGCTTTTCATGTCCCGTCTCATCCTCGGCGACACCGCAAAGCTCGGCCTTCCCCGCCCCGACATCGGCCCTCTCCAGTTCAAGAACACCTCCGGCAAGACCCCCGTCTTAGATGTCGGAACCCTTGCTAAGATAAGATCCGGCCATGTCAAGGTACGTAAATTACTTCCGTAAATTTGTTTTTTTTTAAAAAAAAAAAATTACCTGAATTATTACTCACAATTTTATTTTCTTTAATGATTTAAAATGTTCATTAATAATTCTTTAGTTATCTCTGTGTGTTGTAGGTTTATCCCGGTATAAAAAGAATAATTAATGAGTGTAGATGTGTAGAGTTTGTTGACGGAAGAAAGCACAAGGTTGATTGTATTATTCTTGCTACTGGTTACAAAAGCAATGTACCGTTATGGTTGAAGGTACCCAGCTACACATGATTTTGGTTCTTTTTATTATGAATTAATTAATTAATTAATAGTAATATAATTAATTGTTTGGATATACTATATTAATTATGCATTTATGTATAGGAGAAGGGAATGTTCGACGAGAAAGATGGAATGCCGGGAAAAGAATGGAAAGGTGAAAGTGGATTGTACGCCGTAGGATTTACCAAACGGGGACTCCTTGGAGCTTCCATCGACGCCATAAAAATAGCTCAAGATATCTTCCAATGCGACCGACAACAGACTACAGCTGCCTCTTTCTTTCCGACCTCGCTGCTACTTACTTCAACTATTACTACTACATGCCACAGTAAATCACTTTAACTGCGATGTAAAAAAGGCCTTAGTTACTCTTCCTTTTCATGTACTCTAGTTAGCACTCACTGCCTTCTCCAATGCTAGCTGGCTACTTCCCAAAGTAATTATCATGTGTAATTACTTTCAACACCAAAAACTTCTGCTATGACGATCTTATATATTGCCATACACTCCTAATTATCTATCCTAAAAAGGTTATCTAATTTTGTTTTAACCATTTAATTAATCTTGGTTTTTGTAGCTTCAACGTTTTGATATAGAAATCTACATAATTAATTAATTATATATATAATAATGCAAATGATAAATCAACATTTGTAGTTTTTAAATGCACTTTTAAGATTTTTGTTAACAAATTATCCCTTTACCAAACACAATATCGAAACTCAAATGATCCATTCTTTATAGGACGGAGATGATGATGATGATGATGATATATAAATTTGAAGGACAAAACACGATTTAATTACCGAAAAAGTAAATATTGACAATATTTATGGAATGGAACTAGGTAGTAATATCAATAAAGTAAAAATTTAAATTAATACGGGGAACAAGAATCAAGCATTGCATGCATTAAATTAATTATTATTTTCCCCTAGAGTTACGTCACATGCATGTAATCTATGTTATTCAACGCTAGTTCGCTACATATATAGACCTCATTATTATGAGACAAAATGCGCGCGCGCTTTCCCGTGCATGTGGGCCGGCATGATCAAATCAACAAAACAAATAATGGTGTATTAATACTACATGTAATATGCTTATCTTATGAGTCTGAAAGTACTTAGCATGCAGATGAAGAGACAAGAGCAAAGTAGAGAATGGTTGAAGTGATCATGTTTGATGGGGTTGTGATGAGGAGGCAAATCATGAGCCAAGGAGACTTATATATATATATATATATATATATATATATATATATATATATATATATATATATATATATATATATATATATATATATATATATATATATATATATATATATATTTGTGTGTGTGTGTGTGTGTGTGTGTGTGTGTGTGTACACCAAAAAATAAACAGATTTCAGATCCGTTTGTTCCACTTTTTTTTCATGTCCTCTCCATGTTTCTTATTAGCTATTTAATTTATCTCAATTGGACTGTCACTTTTAATTTTTTTTATATAGATTACGATTATTTTTTATTATTAATTTATTTTACAAAAAATTATACTATTATCCCAGTCCAAACTCATTCTCACATCTTATCTTATGAGAGAAAAGGAGTATAATTAAATAACACTATTACATATTATGTTAAAAAAAATAACAGATTAATAAATTATAATGGGATGGAAAAAGTGAGTCTTGCGTATAGTCTCTCAAAATAAAGTCACGAATATAATTGGTTCCGGTGAACCAATGCATCCATGCCTTTGTTGGACCATCCTTTCCACTTGCACCAACCCCAATTTGGTTCCCAATTCTTGTGGTTCAATCATTAGACTCCACAAGTTATGGGGATTCTTCTATGTGATCTTTCACCCTACGAACAAGACAACCGTAACTTTATACATTTTCTTATTTATTACAGTATGCAATTGATGTTGCCTCTTTAGCAACAGTTTATTGAAGTAGTAATGTTATTTTTTTAAAAACTGTTTTAATAAGTGGCTTTTAACGTTTAATTAATTGTAATTGTTTAATCACAATTATTAAAAATTATCTAAAATATAACATGTAATTGAAACAGTTATTATCAAAATGAGGCTTGCACACCACTGTAGTCTATCTAGAATATAGGAGGAGTATATTGGACTGCAAAAAATCTCTTCTTTCCATTATATACATGCGGAAACTTACAGATTCTGAGAATGAATTTGTCAATACTGAGCTTATAATAGAACGATGAGAGAGAGGAGAGAGAGAGAGAGAGAGAGAGAGAGAAACTTTCGAGCGAACACGATGGAGAGAAGTTCGTAACTACTACAGCTGGTGTCATGGGCAACAAAGCGGATACGAGGGCAAGCTTCCAACGACCGAGGCACTCAATGTGATTGACAGGTAGGGGTGAGTTTGTTTTTACAAACTACCCGAGGAATGGACTCGGAGGAGCATGTGGAGGCACTTTGGCCTTTTTGGCAATGTGATAGACATCTTTATACCCGATAAGAGATCTAAACAAGGGAGGAAATTCGGGTTTGTCAAGTTCAAAGACGTTATAGATGTTCAAAGTTTGATTGCAAAAATAAGGGCGGTAGAGGTAGGGACGGCAAAATTATGGGTAAATGAAGCAAGATTTAAACGCAACAAGGAGGAGGCGGTTCGTACAACAGAGAGAGATAAGGAGAGAGAGGGCGGAGAGAAGAAGGTAGCAGATGACTTCGGCTTTGAGAACAGATCCAATGTCAGATCCTATAGCGAGGTAGTAGGGGGAAGAAACGAGATGAAAGCAAGAGAAGGATTTGAGAAGAGAGCTTCAGTGTTTTTAAGGGCTACAAGCGAGGATGAAGAAAAAGATGGCTTTCAAGATGTGCGGTGGGAGAGTTAAAGCACGTTGCACTCCGGATAAGATCTCGAAAAGAATCCAAGAAGCAGGATTCGGAAACTGTAAGGTCAGGTATCTGGGAGGAGTACGTGTTCTGATCGAATGTCCGTCAACGGAGACGATGGAGAAGCTGGTTTCAGGGGGTAATCTTAAGTTGTCAGACTGGCTTCAAAGATTATTTCCGTGGAGCTTAGTGGAGGAGAAAAATAGACCAGGGAGAGTGGTGTGGTTGAAGATCTCAGGCATTCCATTACACGCTTGGCATGCCGGTACTTTCGAGATGGTGGCTGGGAGATGGGGTAAGGTAATAGAGATAGAAGAAGTGACGCTGCAAAAACTACATCTGCAAGTCGGGAGAGTGTGTGTGTTGACTCAGGTGGAGGAGATGATAAACGAAGGGGTGGATCTTTTGGTAGATGGAGCTTGGTTCAGAATAAGAGTAGCAGAAGATTTGGTAGAGGTGGTGGACTTCGGTCTAAGGTATGGGAAAGCGGCATTTTTTTCTGATTCTGAAGTGGAAACTGAGGAGGAAGGCGAGTGTAACTCGGAGGAGAGCTGGGTGCGCGGCGGCGAGTCGGAGGAAGAGTTGGACTCAGTTAACTCGGGCTTCAGAAATATAAAGTTAAATAATATGTTTGGGCTTCTGGGAGATGGTGAGAAGGCTGAGAAGAAAAGTCTTGAGGTTGACAACTCTGGTGACAGGGAGAATGGAAAGCTGCTGGAAACAGGGATGAAACTGACAAAATCTTTAATGGGGTGCAGGGAAAAGGGAGAGAGACGACTGAGGGGGAATTTTTTATTGGAAAAGAAATTTTGGTGACAGAAGACACTAATGGGTCATCTTCGCGGACACCAAGGAATTTGGAGGTTCTGGGCGATCTTCAAAAAGCCCAATAAAGAAGCCCGGATGAAAATCCAAAGTCGGACAGAGTCCATTGTACTGCAATCCAAAGACGGATTACCCGATTGGGCCATCGAGGAAGGCCGGGAGGCAAGTAGACTCAACCGTGGGCTAGAGGAGGAGAGGATATCGGACTTGGGCGGGGACATGTGTAGGAGGCGAGGTGGGACGGAGGAAGCCCAAATGGGGCTAGTCTAAAAGAGTTGCGGCAAGAGAAGGGTCCTTCGTTGACAAAGAACAGGGATCCCCGGTTCGGTAAGAACTTGAACCGGTCAAGGTGGAGGAACGTGGAAGGCCAAAGAGACAGAGAAAAGGATGGCGACTGCTTCTCGTGTCAGCTCATTGGATAGAAACGCAACATATTACAGAGGAGGTGTGCGCTAGAGTATCCTTGCGTGAAGTCAAGAAAGCGGCGCGGATGAAAGCGGAACGGATGTCTAAGGGGCTCAAGAGAATCTCTACAACCGGGGGCTCAACAGGACAGGCCGACTCGGATTCCTCATGGGGTATGAAGATTGCAAATTCGAGTTTCAAAGGAAGAGAACCAGGTAACTTCAAATTCTTTTTCGTCGTACAGTAGACTTCAATTGGTGGGTAGCACTTTGGGAGTAGATTTCAGAAATGAGGATGATTTAGTTTTGAGATGTGGAGAAGATGCTGGTTAAATGAAGATAGTTTATTTGAACATCGGGGGTTTTGGAGGGGGTGATAAGTGAGGCGGTGAAGAAATTAGTGGACAAGGAGAATCTAGATGTCTTGCGCCGCAAGAAACTTTGTTGAGTAAAGAGGTGGGGAGGTGGTTAAAAATATCCTGAGGCACGTGAGTTGGGGTTTGCAATGCCTTGCAAATGGAAGGGCGAGGGGCTGCTCTTATTCTGGAATAAGGATGTGTGGACAACCGAGGAGATTATTTCAGGAGTGGGTTACTTGGGGCTCATAGGAAGTTGGAGGAACAGAGAGAATAAATATCTGCTGCTGAATATTTATGGACCTCAATTAACGAGTCAGAAAAGAGCGTTATGGGCAGAACTTGGGCAGAGGATTCGAGACTTTAGAGGTGCGGTGTGCTTGATGGGAGACTTTAATGTGGTTCGAAGACCTGATGAGAGAAGAGGGTGCCGGTTTCAGCCAATAAGAGCAGCGGATTTTAATCTTTTCATGAGAGATAATGATCTTCAAGAGGTGAACCAAGGTGGGCGCCGATTTACGTGGGTAAGTAGTGATGGCGTAAAGATGAGCAAATTGGACAGTTCCTAGTTAATAGGGTGTTCTGGAGGATTGGTGTGATGTTCTTTGCTCTGATCGGGACAAATTTTCTCAGATCATTGTCCAGTTATGTTAAAAACGAGAATAGTTGATTTCGGGCCAATCCCATTCAGATGCTTTGACCAGTGGCTTTCTGTGGAAGGGTTTGGTGATATGGTCAAGAAGGTTTGGGAGAAAACAAAGATAGTGGGCTCTCCAGTTACGTGATTAAAGAAAAATTCAAAGTCTTTGAAACAAGAAATTCAAGCATGGAGGAAGAGGGATTCGGCAGAATGGGTGGATCAGTTGAACCCCTTAAAAGGGATTTCCTCTGTTTAGATAAGGAAGCGGAAGAGAAGGAGCTGTCGGGTGAAGAGTGGAGGAAGTGGCGGGAGGCAAAAGTGAGGTTTCTGAAGGAGCAGAGGAGAGTAGCGAAGGACCTTAAGCAGAAAGCCAGATTGAAATGGGCAGTGGAAGGTGATGAGAATAGTAAGTTTTTCCATGCCACGGTAAAAGGGAGGAGGAGGAAAAATACTATTCAGGGGTTGACTATTAATGGGGAGTGGTCGGAAGATCCGAGAATGATTAAAGAAGCAGTTTTGAGCTATTTGAGAGCATTTCAAAGAACCTACACCAAGTAGACCAGAATTTGTCAAAGAACAATTTTAAAAAGTTGACGGACGTGCAGAGTTATTCTTTGGAAGCTCCTTTTTCGGAAGAGGAAATTAAGAAAGCGGTGTGGCTTTGCGGGGGAAGTAAGGCGCCGGGGCCGGACGGATTCAACTTCAATTTTGTTAAAGCAAATTGGGAAGTGATGAAGAGTGACATTTTTGCGGCAATTAAAAAATTTGAAGCTACTGGGCGGTTTAAAGCAGGATGCAACTCTTCGTTCATGGCTGATTCCCAAGGTCAAAGACCCTTTCCGATTTCGGACTTTCGCCTATCAGCCTCATTGGTTGTCTTTACAAAATTTTGGCAAAACCTGGCTGAAAGGCTAAAGGGAGTGTTGGACGGCCTGGTCGGAGAAACTCAAACGGCGTTTATTCAAGGGAGACAGATCACAGACGGGATTCTAATTGCAAATGAGGTGGTCTCGTGGGCAAGGAGAGAAAAGAAACAATTGCTACTTCTAAAAGTCGACTTCGCAAAGGCTTATGACAATATCAGCTGGAAATTCTTGGACTCAGTGATGAAACAAATGAATTTCGGTAGCAAGTGGAGGAGCTGGATAGCAGGTGTCTTGATTCGGCCGAGTCTCTATCCTAGTTAATGGTAGCCCAACGTCGGAGTGCAAAATGGAGAGGGGACTCGCCAGGGACCCTCTTTCCCGTTCTTATTCATCCTGGGTGTAGAGGCTTTGAACTTGATGATGAAGGAAGCAGTAAGGCGAGAGGTGTTCCGACCAGTTCAAGTAGGGCAAGGTGAGGTGGAACTATCTCATCTTCAATTTGCCGATGATGCAATCTTCTGGGGGGAGTGGTCAGTGGAAAATGCAAGATCCCTTATGGCAGTGCTCCAGTGTTTTCAGTTGGTATCCTGGCTGCAAATTAACTGGAAAATCGAGACTTTTTGGTTTAGGGGTGGAGGTAGAGAGGTCAATAATTGTGCGAGGATTCTGGATGCGCTGCACTGCTTTTTCCTTCTTCTATTTGGGCCTTCCGGTAGGAGCTAATATGAGCCGACGGAAAAGCTGGGATCCGGTGGTGAATAAAGTGGAAAACAGGTTGTCGGTGTGGAAGGCTAAAACCCTTTCAATTGGCGGTCGATTAACATTGGTTAAGTCGGTTCTCGGAAGCTTGCCTCTGTACTATCTGTCAGTTTTTCGTGCTCCAGCTGGTGTGGTAAAGAAAATTGAAACTCTCCGTAATAAATTCTTCTGGGGGTCAATAGGGGATGGGAAAAAATTGATATGGGCTAGGAGTGAAAGGTTGTTTGGAGGTAGTGAAGCGGGAGGGTTGAGTGTGGGTAGTTTAAGGGCAAAAAATTTAGCTTTGCTAAGCAAATGGAGATGGAGGTGGTTGATAGAGACGAATAGCTTATGGGTGAATATAGTGGCTTCTATTAATGGGGGGGTGCCAGGTTCTCTGAAGCTAGAAGGAGGGATTGAGAGATGGAGTGTATGGAAGGATGTTGTAAAGGCTGCGGGGGAAGTAGAGAGTTTAGGACCGGGATTCTCAAATTTGTTTAAGCGTGTGGTGGGTATGTGGAATAATACTTTGTTTTGGAAGGACGAATGGGTAGAGGGGGTCTTTAGAAGGGCGATTTGGGAGGCTGTTTGAATTGGAGGTGAACAAAGATGCACGGTGTTAGAGAAGATTAGGTGGGGCGAGGGGAGGGGGTGGAGTTGGAAGTGGAGTTGGAGACGAAGGTTGAGAGGAGATCAAGGAGACTTTCTGCACCGCTTGATATTTTACAGGACTTTGTGCCAAAGCAACAGGATAACGACACGTGGAGATGGGAACCGTGCAAAGGATGGTGTATACACCGCTCATTGCCTCTCCCGCTGATTAACACTCATATGGCTGCAAATCATGACATTCCGACTACTGGTGTAACAAGGTGCCCAAGAAGGTGAATGTGTTCATCTCGGCGGGCTTCAACAGTACATCCAGTCTGAGTCTGATTGCAGCAGAGAGGATAGAAATGGTGTCTATTCTATGCCCTCTTTGCTCGAGGCGTCCGAGACGGTGGATCATGCGCTAGTTTCTTTGCCGTTCGTCATGGAGATCTGGAGAGTCATGGGCGGTTTGGTGCAACACGGAGATGTTTTGGTCTATTGATCTCATTGATGTATTATTTGGCGAATTTATCTCTCGTGTTCCAACCAGATTGAGACAGTGTGGCAAGCGATTGTCTTCAAGTATCGCTTGGGTAATTTGGAAAGCACGAAATGGTGTGGTCATGCAGAATTCTCCGTGGCATGCTTCCAAGATTCTCGCAGATATTCAGTTCTAACCTTCCTATGGATTCAAAGCAGAGCTCAAAGATCAACAACTCTTGGGATTGGTGGTGGCTCCGATCCTTCAAGGAGCTCATGGGGAGGGTAATTGGTATCTTGGGAGCGTGAAGAGTCCATCAGGTTGCCGGCTGGATGGGGTTCTTTGTTGGGGCAGGGGAATCTGCAGTAAACGAGTTTCTTGTCTATTTTTCCTTTGCTTTCGTTCTTTCTGCTAGTTAGCCCCTATTTCTCATAGGGCGCTATTCTGGACGTTTTTGCTTAAGTGTTTCTTAATGAAATGCAGCGTTGTTTCAAAAAAAAAATCTTGAGCTTATAATGAAGTTTTGAGATCTCCGAGTATTCGTAGGAAACAATGTGGATGTGTTGTGTGTAAGAAAATTGATTTGATACATTGTTTGGGATATATAGTTAAAGAAAAAAAGTGATTACTCCCTCCATTATAATAATTTCTTTCTAGGTCGATGTTGGACTTGAATACTACTTGACTTAATTTATCTAAAATGTATTTTTGTGCAAATCTTTTTTTTTTTTACTAAAAACATTTATTTGGAGCCTACTTGTTTTAATTTTCAAATAATGTGTGCTCGCTTGTCCATTTTCAATTGTTATGTTTCGTTTTGAACATCTAATATTCTATAAATGTTTTCATCAATGTTTGGATATACTTTTTTTAACAGCATTTTTTCCCAATTTTACTTGGATCGAACACTGACATGATCCCTTTGAATGGTAGCTCTTCTAACAGTGTTTTCTCCATACGCAAGTCTCAAAATCAAGAACTTATTTAAGGAAGGTTGAACCCCTAATTACAACTTAAGTCCAATAACCATTGGTATGCATTAGGCAAATAAAACTTACAAAGTATTAGTTTACTATTGCACTTAATTTTTTAAGTAATCATTGCTAGTAAATTTTAGATTAAACAAAAATTTGAAAGTTAAACGTAACAATTAAAGTCAAAGCTATAAGAAGTATATATCATTTTGTTATTTATAAATAAAAAATTCTAACCTAGTTGATGAAAAGTGTATCCTGTTACAAATTGAACTAATTAAAAAGAAAATGAGATGGAAGAGAATCCATGATAGGTATATGATGATGAACGGAAGGTGAGTGTGGGTATTGGGGGGGAGATTCAGTACTAGTCTTGCCTGCCCTTATAACTCCCCAAGTGCACTCAGTCAGAGAGACCCACTGAAATTTGGCCTTTTTTAGAATTAAAGGTAGTGGTTTAGGGCACAGGGTACCTAGCAGAGGGCATGCAAATGTATTGTAGGAAAGCTTGAAAAGGGGAAGTGCTACTAGTGGCCATAGCGCACCATGCACTTTCTCATCTTTTTTTTTTGACCCAATCTCAACTTAGATACCATAGGAATCTTCTCCTTTCTTGTCTGCTTATATAGCTCCAATTCAACTCACATACCAATATGCTTTGTAAATCAGGGCCTCAACATTTTAATTAATGTGGACACTTGTCAATCTTTTGGTGAATCAATTGGTTGATCAATCAGTTTAAGTTTCAAAATAACTACCCAGCTGTGATAATTACACATTAACTCCAGAAATAATTTTCCTGCTTTTTTTAGTCCCAAAGTTTTAATTATGCATTATATATATAGAGAGTCTTGTTTAGTCGTCAAGCACTTGAAAATTATTCTTTTTCTCATGATACTTTAATTTTTCGACTTTACAACTAATTGCCATTTCAGATCCCACCCTTAATTAATTAATATCATCGCTCCAGCCGCATTTTCTTTTCTTCATTTGAATTGATGGAGATTTTAATTTATTCATCTCCAAAAGAATAAGAACACAGAACAAAAGCTACCGATATCCCAACAAAGATTTCATGGTCTTCTGACACTTCGCTAAATTGGTTTTATTCAGTTGTTGGCTACTCACTTTGACGGAAAATGCTAATCAATTCTACCAGCTTGTTATATATTCATGAAAGAGTGTACGGCTGCAAAAATTTAAAATAATGCATTAATAACTTATTGAAAATTAGTCGGGCAGAATTGCAAAAAAAAAAAAAAGGAAGAAAAAAAAAGAAGCAAAAACAGGGCCCGAAAAATCAGAAACTATGTAACCATGGCCCAAACGTGGTTGAGCAGGCTGCAGGATTGCTGTAAGTAACAAGCATCTTCAAAGAAAGAACCAAACTCTTCAATGGGCCCAAAAGCTACGTGATATAGAGGCCCATCTACATTCTACTGAAGCCCATATTGTCACACATTTTTCTTGTTCTATATGAACATGCCCCGAGTGTTGATCTCATTATTTGCACAAACTTGGTCCTCTTTCTGCATGCCCTCTCCATGTCTCATACTCTAATTAATTAACAACATTATTTTTTTTTTCTGTTAAAAGAGGAACATATAGCTCCCCTAAACAACATTAATTAACCACATAATTAACCAATTACAATGAGGTATGAGTGCGTATGCCTGGGCATACGTCTGCCCAACCTTATACCATCCACTGTCCGTTTGATATATTAAAAATTAAAAATTATTTTAAACATAAAATTGAGAAGTCTGAAATGGGAAGTCTGGTATTGCATTTAATGCAAATTGCACCAAATCAGTAATTTCTCTACAAGAATCCCGTTTGATATTACATCATGTTTGAAACTCATTCCCAGACATGCGAAAAAGGAGAACCCAGATTTTTCGACACCTCAAACCCTAAACCGAAGTCTGATTTTGGTTACTCCCTCTTCCCACTTTTTCGACTTGCTAACGAAACGGAACCGTGGCTAATCCCAACCGTAATTCCGACAACCCACGCGTTTAAGACGGCGGCAATCGGCAAAACAGTTCAATCAAGAACCATGCATCAAATTCCTTCACTCTTCCTGCTTTCTTTTATTTTTAACATCACCAGCGTTTTTTGCTCGAGAAACGAAGGCAACGACAGCTTGCTCTTGTCAAGCCTCGTAAAATCCACCCCGACGGTGTTACTTGAGTCGCCGGCGGTCGGAACTGCGAAGCCCACTAAACAGACAAAGGCAAAGGTTCCATCGTCAAAAGGTAAAGGAATTACGTAAAAAAATTTGGACCCAAATTTGGTTAGAAATCACGGTGGGGACTCTGGTTTATTTTAAACTGTAGGTGGAAGGGGTTTAAGGCGACGAGCCTTTTTTGGGAATGGGGAAAACATGTATCAGACTTACACTGCAGTAGTTTTAGACATACACTCCGTGTTTCAGACCTTAGTTGTTCTCAATGAGTGCCTACAAATTATTTCAGACAAATGCGTGTAATTTGTTACATTCGATCGATATAGTACAAATGAGGGTCGTTTCATACATTTTTGAGTCATCTGTTAATCGGACGATCATATGGGTGTTAGCATGTTAATCGAACAAGAATAAGGGTACTAGGAGCAGGTTTAAACATGTCTAAAATGATCTATGTTTTCCTTACACTGCAACTGTTTTAGACCTACACTATTGGTTTCAGACTGATTGTTGCTTATGACTATTCAAGACAAGATGAAACAACTAGTTGATTTAAAATGAGTGCCTACAAATTATTTCAGACAAATGCTTGTAATTTGGTACATTCAGTCACTGATATAGGTACAGTGGAGGGTCGTTTCATACATTTTTTGAGTCATCTGTTAATCGGACGATCATATGGGTGTTAGCATGTTAATCGAATGGTAATAAGGTACTAGGAGCAGGTTTAAACATGTCTAAAATGATCTATGTTTTCCTTACACTGCAACTGTTTTAGACCTACACTATTGGTTTCAGACTGATTGTTGCTTATGACTATTCAAGACAAGATGAAACAACTAGTTGATTTAAAATGAATAAAATGAGTGTCCATAAATCATTTCAGACATATGCTTATAACTTGATACAGTCAATGGCTGATATAGATACAAATGGAGGACCATAACAGTTAGTTTCGGACCTCTTACATGTGAATTAGACATATTACGAATTACCCATCATTTAAATGACAAATGTCTTAAAGGTTAATCCAGAATTCTCGCTGGTACTCTACAACATATTAAACAACAGATAAAACAATGAAAACAATTAATGACAACAAATACCACAAACGTTTCTGACCTATAAAAAATATGAAAACGCTTGCACATACCATGACTACCATCGACACATCAACGCCTCTGTAACTATCATTCTTGTCCGCACTCGCTCATCGTCCCCATCATTCGTCCATCTCCAACACTACCACCATGTCCAACGACTTAAATACCTTCACACACATTGAGATTTGGCACGCCTATGTTCGATGAAGGTGTAACATCCACTGGGTGAGTTGTGACTCCATGACAACATCTTCCCCATCAAAGCGATCATTTAGATCAAAATCACAAATATTTTGAGATGCTTTTAAATTTAAATCAAACATGGTAGCATGCAAAAAGAAAAGAAAAGAGAACGACGAAACCTCCTAGCAATAGTGGCAAACAGACCAACGTAACATTTACAAATGAAACCAATACTTATTAACGTCTGAAACACCACTACCATTAAGTCTGAAATCTAAAAGATTTCTACCGAAGTCACAGAAGGGAAGAGTGAAATCAGTAATTGGCAGTATATCAGCATTAAATATCCACTTACCAAATCAAAAAACTCAGGAATCCGGACCAACCTAATTAAAGAAAGAAAACGTATCCATTAATTTTAAAACACACATAATGTCAAACGAGAAATCGCACATGATATATTAGTCTGAAATGGGAAGTCCGAAATGGGAAAACTACTAACGGAATATTCTACACTTAACCCTAAGTGTTAGTGGGCATATGTATGCCCAGGCATAAATAAGATTTTTCCAATTACAATAGGTAGAAGGGAACACTCAAAAATGGGACAGGTGATTTGCTCTCCTCATTTGGTGCGCAATAATCCACTTAACAACTAACAAATTATTTATGTTTAGGAACGATTTGAATCTACCACAACATCGACAAAGAAACGCACCAATGTTTTAGGGAGTATTATGCAAGATTAATGTACACAACCAATTGTAGCGGATGAGAAGTGGAGTAATGTCTAGAATTGGTGCCACTTCCCCTCTGTTTTTAAGAGACTTAGTGAAGATTGTTTCTGAAACTCAGACTGAGGTACTATTGTTACACTTACTTACACCTATATTTCTCAAGTGAATACAAAAAAATATGAAAATCTAGAGTTATTAGGAGGTGGGGAATGGAAGAGGAACAAAAAGTTCCTAATAAGAACATGAGATGAGACCAAACAAACAAACACAGCAAAAGTGAACAGATCCCACATGAAGCCCATTAGAGTCCAATTGTCCGACACTTGGGCCTAGAGCGGCCCACCACCAGCTTATTTGTGCCCGAGCTGGGCGTTGAACAAGCAGCAAACTCGGAGCACAGTTCCATGAAGAATTTATGAAACAGGTCAAGATAAACCGGAGACCGAAGCCTTGAGTAGTAATGCAAAACCTCTTCAATGTCCAGCACAAGATCCACATTGCTCCTGTCCATCGTCAGCAGCTCCTTGAGCTTTGCAGCCACCAGCAGCCTCTGATCAGTACCTGTAATAATTAGTAATTCTCTGTCTCTGATCTCATCATCAATTCTGTACTTCTTCATCTTTCTAGGGTTGTTGCAGGTGGTCTTCTCTGGGTGGTGGCATGAGACTTGGGTGTTGCAGCTAGGGTGAGATTTGGGGATTCTGTGGTAAGGGGCTGCTTTCTGGGTTTGAGAGGTGGGGGAGAAGAGAGTTTGGAGGGATTTCTTGATGAATTTGAAGGAGTTTGAAAGGGAAGTCCTGATTGGTACTAACATGGTTTTGGTTGGAGTGATGATGAAGTGGGAGAGTAAGTAGGATTTTGATGGGATTTGAAGCAAAAGGAAAGTCTTTTTCTGGGGTGGGTTTGTTTGTTTTGGATTCTTTTCTTTCTGGTACTAGCTAGTAGTAGTATTTTATACTATGTGTGTGTGTGGAAGGACAAAAGGGTGGGGAAAGGTCATTTTGTTGTCTCTGGGTCTTTTAATTTGTTGTGCTTTATTTTGGGTTGAGTCTCCAAACGCTCCTCCTTTCTTGCCGTTGTGCTTTTCTTCTTTTCTCCAGAGCCTTCAATTGGGCTTGGTGCCTTAGGGATTTAGCATCAAATTACTTGAATATCAAATGCTAATTTTGTAAGAAAGAAAATACTATGAAATGAATTCACAAAACATGTTGTATCGTTTTTATTTGAAAAAGAGAATGGCCAGTCATGTGGCCCGATATATTAAGAATGAATGGTTGTTTCAACTATTTTTAATGTTTTAGATATTTTTTTAATAATCAAATCGATCTAAACAATATTTAAAACTAAACATTAATAAAATCTAATCGTTCAAAACGTAAAAATTACTTCAAAAAGTTATTACTAAACATACCCAATGTCACAATAGCATCAAAAGCTTCCATCAAAATCTGATTTTTCTCTACAATTAATATGATTTTAAATTTAAAAACACACACTCAATTATCATTATCACAATGCACTCTATATTCAACAATTTTGAAGTCGTCGGTGATTTTTTAAAAATTTTGGGGGAAAATGTCATTTTTTTTTTATATAAAAAACGTATCTTGTAAAGTTCTATCCTGCGAGGAAAATATTATATATATATATATGACAATTTGTCCACTGTATTTTTTTTTATATATTATTTTTTAACGAAGAGCACGAACAAAGACAAATATAGTGACGAGATGGCAAATGTTGAGGCTCATGATGGGCGCACATCACATACGATCGACCACATTATTATTCTCACATACCTAACCAATCTCATCTTAAACGTTCCATCCATGCATGCAGCTTCGTTTTGTTTGCAACGTGATATTAACGTTTAGCGGGAAAAAAAACGATACATATTTTTGTAACATTCTTAACTTTTAGTTAGACTTATTTGATCTCATGATTCCATCCATGCAGTAGATGCGGAAGAAGAAGAGTATAAAAGTGAAATATATTATCATATTGAATAAAAAGACTATTGCCACAATTATTTATACTCTCCGTCCCAAAATTTTCACTTTTAATTTTTTTTGTTAGATTAAGATTGTATTTGATCAATAATTAACTCATTTTACAACAACTTCCATCATTACTCTATTCTAAATTTATTCTTACCTTTCCCAACACACTCAATGTCTTTTGAGTGGTGCATTTCTAAAAGATAAAAATGAACTAAAATAAAATAAAAGTAAAAAAAAAAACATTTTATTTATGATAATTTTTTTAATATAATGACAATACATCAATTATTGGTGAGAGGGAGTAGTATATATTATGACCACTTATGAGGATCCTATACTACCGAGATAAAGTATTACAGTACCACTTATGCTTCACATTTTGCTTGGGTGGGAGAGTGATAGTAGCGGGAAAAGCCGATTAATTCCGTGATTCACGCTGCCAGCTGGACAAACTTGATTTCATATAATCTTCACTACAGTGTCATTTTAAGCTCTGTTCCGTAACACAAAACCACAATAAAACATCACAGTTTTTCAAATAAATCATTTTCCCACCAATTTGTTTTTCCATTACATAGTTGTTTAGACTTCGGTAGCGGGTTTAATAACGATGAGCCCGTTACCAAAGTCCAAAAAAAGCGCCTCCCACATGGAATTGGGCCTCCCGTTACTAATGTCGTCACTTTTCGTTATTAATTATGATTTCATTTCTTACAATTTTATTGGTTCAATGGATATAGATAGATTGATATTTACTGCCATCTATTGGGTGATTCAGTGGTGCTCTCTTAATTTAGTTATAAGTTGAGGTGAAATCTTGACTTGGTCTTTGTAGTTCGGTTGTGTTGTGTGGTTGCTTTCCTTCATATGTTCAAGTTTGAAGTTGTTAGTATTGCTGCATCTTTCAGTGAGCCTTAAAATGTTGAGCATTACTAGTAAACTCGATTGTTTTACTTAAATGCATTAAGTCTTTTACTAATTAAGCAGGATTAGGGATGGGCATTGGAGCGGGTCGACCCGCTCCATGGATTGATCCGCCTTTATCCGTATGGTGGTGGATCGCTCCATGACCCGCTCCACTTTACTGGTGGATCGATCCGTATTGATCCGACCCGCTCCACCAACAGTGACTAAAGTGTAACTTTTTAAAGTTTTGGTCATTTTTTATTTTTTCAAAAAAGTTCAGGGACTAAAAATGTAAACACTTTTGGGCCAAAATGTAAATTTTTTAAAAATTTGAGGACCAATTTGTAATTTTTTGAAAAATTTGAGGACTGATGTTGTAAATATTTTTTTATGGGGGGAGCTCCAACGGATATCCACGACCCGCTCCACCATAACTCCACCATAGGTGGATCACAAAACTAACCCGCTCCATGGTGGAGCGATGCGGTGGAGCGTGGAGCAATCCAATGGATATGCCCATCTCTAAACAGGATCATATTAGCCTCCAAAGTTGTTCAAATCTATAAAAAGTTCAAACTGAATAACGACCGGCACACAAAAAATGCATTACTCTTGCTCCTCATGCAGTTGATTACGTTATAAAGAAATTATGGAGTATATAATTGCTTTGTAACAGATTTTATCACTGTGTTTCTTCCTTTGACAGAACTAAAACTTGATATTAGGAAAGAAAATATGTTGAAAAAATTAAGAGAGAAAAACATAAGAAAATTTGAAAGTAGTATATAGATGTTAATATTATAAATAATGGAGTGATCCATTTCATACATGCATCTAATTAATGCTTTGTTTGGATTCACTACTCAAGTTAAAGGTCCCATAATAATCCATGAAAATGTTTTGTTTGAGCTGATGCGTACAATTCATTGCTCTTGATTTTATTTTTTTTATGTCATTCTCTTGCAGTCCTTCCTCCTTCTGCCATAGGTTTTCTCGTGTTCCCTTGTGGTTTGGTTGTAAGTCTGATTTGTAGATTAAAGCATGGTAGTTACATGTGAACTTAGATACTTAACTTTTCAGTGAATTCGTTCCAGGACTTAGTTACTTCATGCTTAGGAAACAAGTAAGAGAGAACTAGAACTTAGCCACAAAGAACTTCAAGGACTAAGAATCTTAGGAATTTTACATGTACTTTCTTCTCATTAAAACTAGTAGGGCGGGTTTGCTTTGGTGTGGTTGGTCTTGTACTTGTTTCTGCTCTTACCTCATGGGCAGTTTGTCTTAGGTTTTCCTGTACTGTTCTTTTTCTTTCGTAATGAAGTGATTCCTTTGACGTTCAAAAAAAAAGTAAAACTTTCAATACACACTTAAATTACTTGTAAGGATTTATTAGATTTTGTTATAATTTTTTTTTTGAATATTTTTAGATTTGTTAGAATTGTTAGATTTTTAGAATTGTTAGCTTTGTTGATTTTTTATAAGTTTTGGGTGAAATTGCAATATTTGGTATGTTTTGGGTCAAATTGCAAGATTTGAAAAAGTTTTAGGTGAAATTGCAATATTTGAAAAGTTATGAACTTTATGCATTTTCGTTAACTAATGAACATTTCTTGTAAGGATATGACCCCGGTGATGCCGACACCACAACAGCAGCAACTAAGCAGTTGCCACCAAACTTCATGTACGACCCGAACGAGTTCAACCGGAACATTGAGACGTTTGAGCAATTTGGAGTAGCGGGGCAGTCGGAGTAGCGGTCGCCGCCACGTGAGAACGAGGGTGACGATGATTTCCATTTACAGACCCCGTAGGACACTTTTATAATAAAAAAAAATAAGAGTGCTTATCATGTTTTTTATAGTAAAAGCTGCATTTGGTTAATTTATAATAATAATTATTATTTTTGCCTTTATTTTCAATTTATATTATTTATTCCATATATTAAATGTGACAAAATAAAAAAATTAATTGTAAAAAAAGACAAATGGTAGCGGGCTAGTATGGGGGTGGGGCGCTACTAGCTGTGTTTGCTACAAAGCCCCTTATTAATGGCAACGGGGCTTGTGATGGCAAAAGTGAAACAAACGGGTTAAAAAGTAACGGAAATGGTAGCGGATTGTCCCCTACCATTAGTATCGGAAAAGGTAGCGGGTTGCCTCTATCCCCGTTCCATTAAATACGTAGCGTTTTCTCTTACCACATTTTATTCAAAATTGAGAACATGAATTTTGTTTTTCCACATTTACTATTCACTTTTTCACGATTTCAAACAAAACCTTAAAAAGAATTTATAAGATAAATAAATTTCTGTTCAAAAAGAGAAAGTTACTATCTCAAGACCGAAAAATAAAAGTGTTTAAGAATTTAGAGGCGAACGATGAGAGAGTACAAAACTCTACTCCTTACGTCCCACACAAAAGATTCTAAGTTTTCATTTTAAGGAATTCTTAAATAGTTGCTACATATCTTTATTGATAAAGTTTCATTATTTTTTATTTAACTTTAGTGCCCACATTTTCTTTTACTTTGTAAACATGATCTTTTCTCATTTACTCATTAATTTTACTTTATTATCTTTACTTTACTTGCTACATTTTCCTTAATCTTCATAAAGGCCCAGATATAAAAGCAAAAAATGAGAGGCCCTGATAACTTTATAGACGTGTTTGTTTTGTGACGAAAGAGAAGCTTCTCAACTTCAGCCCAGCGAGTAAACATAGTGAGTTGGAATAAGTGGCCCAACTAGAGTCAGGCTCTGAGCCCAAATCAAATCCATATGGGCTAAATCTTAAAAAGCCCAATTCGGTTTGATTTGGGCTGTAAGCTGTAGGAGTAGGTAGACGACATGACTCGGCCCTTAAAACTTCCATACAGTTTAAGATCAATTAATTAATTAATTAATTAATTAGTACCCAATCTGAATATTCTGTTTCGAAAACTAAGTAAAGACTCTGTAGGAAAACAAGTTTGATTTGCATGGAGGAAAAATTGATAATGACCTATCATTCGTTATGTAGCTGCGTCATGCCATAATTTGAATTTACTGAAAGGTAATTGTCAAACTCATGTGGTCTATTCGTTTAGACTTGAGAGTGAGTAAATGTTCAATTTTGCATCTAGAAATTCTAACTTAAAGAGGTATTTTGGATTGTCTTTCGGCATTTTTAAATTTTACAATTTCTCATACTTTCTTCTCTATTTTGTAAAACTTTTCCTCTTTTATACTCCCTTCATCCCATATATAATGCAATAGTTTAACTTGACACGAAGATTAAGGTGAAAAAATTTTGATATTGACTTTCATATTTTACCTTTTTTATGTTAGAATATGTAATCAAACATATAAATCGAAAAAGAACAGTAAAACAAAATTAAAATATAACGATAAATATACCAATAATAAAAGTGAAATAATTATATTATAGTAGTAAATTTTATTTGGAAAAGAATGAAACCCATATTGAGTATATTTTTTTATTTCTTGAGCTTTAGATGTAATGACGATTTGGTAAATTAATATGTAAAAAAAAAGTTACTAAAAAAAGGAGTGTCGCATTACTTTTGTGACGTCCCAAAAAGAAAAGTGTTGCATTAGTTTTTGAATGGAGGGAGTAATATACTTCATCGTCTCTGAAAAGTTAATGCATTTGACGTTCATGTGTATGTGCAACAATGTTTGACTCAAATTTTTCAAAAAAAAAATAGTGGAATTTTTTAAAAAATACTATATTTAAAAATTTTATACTTCAAATAATGATATACATGTGAATTATTCAAATTTACTTTCATTTTTTGGTGTTTCAAACTGATTAACTATTAAATTTCCTTTTGATGAAACTTTGTTTTTTTGTATCCATATTGCATGTAAATAGGATTACTCCATTAATTAACAGAAGTTGAATGGGGTAATGGAGGCGGGAATGAGTTCACGTGATATGTCTGAAGAAGCGAAAAGAATGAAGGTTTAAGGCAGAAAGAAAGTAGTGTATATATCCTTAAGATGAAGAAAGCAGAAAACAGAGCAGAGCAGAACAGAGCAGAGAGAGAGAATCTATGAATGTAATGTAAGGCATATGAGTAATAGATTCATTAGATTCAATATCCAGGGAAGGAAGGAAGGAGCTGTGATTGGAGTCAGAGAGAGATAGATCATTCATTAAATGGTGCAGCTAATAACAGAAAAAGGGAATTGCTTCCACCAACTGAACAATGCCTACTAGCTACCACAATATTGGTGGGTAATTTATAGGAGGCTTTTTTTATGGAGATTGGTCATTTATATGCAATTCAAATTAATCTCTTAGCTTGTTTGTAGTTTGTGGTGGTGGTAGTAATAGTAGTAGTGTTGTCAATTAATCAATACTCCCTAGCTAGTGGTCCTAACTGTCTCTTATATATAGTGATGCTCCAAGGAGAGGAGCCAGCCAGCCAGCCATTCAAGCTGCAGGCACAGGAAGAAGAATAAGAGATGATTAATACTCCCTATGCCCTAAGCTGATTATCATTACATCATTTTTTTATTAAAACAAAAACAAGGGTCTTAAATGAAATGATCTTATTTTGTTTTATTTTCTTCCATTTACCCTTCGAAAAATAACAAAGGTAATAATATAGATAAAATTAACTCACAATATTTCAAGTTAGATTTGACATAACCATTATTATTAATCCATTGATGATTTTGATTTATTTGTTGGTGATGGATCCAATGAGTTATGGAACTAGGAAGTGCATGCGATGGGGACAGCACAGCACCTAAATTCTCACTCCTCCTTTCCTTTTCTTCAATTAAATTCAATTCAATTCAATTAAATTCAATTCAATCCTCATTCCCCTTCTCATGTAATTTCCCTATCAGTAGTACCTCCAACTTTTTACTCTCATCTTGTGTATAATATCCATTCATCTGCATGCACCTAGTATCTCATTACTACACTGCAAATCTTCTATTCTTGTACCTACACTTCGTTACCTTTGCTACTAGTATTACATATGCATCACTCATTCCCTTTTTCCTTTACTAGCTAGTTTCACTTTCAAAACTTTAAAACTAAATCTATACCTTGTATATATGTACTACAAGGAGGGTTTGTAATCCCCACAAACCCCCATGGACACTAAACGCCGTTAATATTAATTGTAGTTAGATTTTAGGTTTAGCTATAAGATTTGCACCCCAAGTTTCCTAACCCTTACAATTTTACATAATAGTTTTACCATCAACCATTTTTACCCTCTTCCTCAACCATCATGGGGTTAATGTGAGAATTCCGAAAGTGCGGAAAGTAAACTCAAGATTATATCAAACCTTCAGGGCAAATGATAATACCCCCCCCCCCCCTCTTTTTTAATGTTGCTTCAATTCTAATTAGCAGGTACCTACTTCTTGTTTATATTTCCGGAATGCCTAATAAAACTAAATCCTTTTTACTCGTTTGAAAATAGCTTATACTTTTATACTGCTAGCTTGTGATATAAGTAAACAGCTAATCTATAATGTGCTTGTGATAAAAGTTGCTATAACGTTTTGAAGAAGTTAGTTACAGATAGGTTTTAAGGTTCGTGTAGTTATCTAATCTCAATTATTAAAAAAAGTATCAAGTTCCTTTAACCGGTTGCGCTTCCATATAGGGCTAATAGAATCTACGTACTATTATATTAATACAGGATCTCTGCATTTATTGTCAAAAAAAATGGATACCGCCTTCTGGTGAAGCCACCTCAGTGCTACATAAGACCACATCAGTTTAATGACAAGGCTTCCTTGAAATATTAATGGTAAGTTTTAATTAAGTAAGTTTGAATAAGTAATGAATGATTAATACATATATATTTATGGTATATTGTTGTCATAATGAATGATTAATACATATTAATTTCACTTAATTCTTGCTCTTTCTTATTTTGTTTCTTTTCAATTCCTATCCTTTTGAGTTTATTCTTTCTAAAATATTAGTTGTCCGTTAATCAGAATCAATCAATTTTAATAATAATAATTTCACTTAATGCTTGCATGCCACTTTATATTCGTGTTTGACCCTGCACCAGCATCTGGCCGTTACATGTAATCATGTCTTTCATTACAAAGTGTTAACGTCCAGTCATAAATAACACACGTACCAATCAATCAAATACAGATTCCTATTAATATATCAATAACTTGATTATATTTTTTCTATTATAATAATCTAGATAAATTGAAGTCAAATGAATATCAAAAGTCAAACGTTTCATTATTTTTTAGATAAAGGGAGTAGTTTTAATTATTCTATTTTTATTTTTTTTGCAAAAATTTTCCGCACTTTCATTGTTCACAAGTTATATTTAACACCTTTAACTTGTATGTATTTATCCTTGTGTAGGGTCTATAGTTTTTCCTTGATCATTATTTCACAAATACAACAGGTTTGCTTGCAGGATTAGTTTTAACTGTTTTCGCTCACTACCCACTTATGTTCATACGCGATTTCTATCATTGTGACTTATATTCATTTTATCGTTTTTAATTAGTGACATACAAAATTCATTTTAGATCAGTTTTCTTATTAGTGGATTAGAAACCAAAAAATGGAGTTGATGTTTTTAATGTTATGCGTATAAAACTCCTGTTAATGTGTAAGGTAAAGATATAAAGTTAGACTCACGGGTGACATGTATAAACATGGAAAATTTATGAATAAGGTTAAAGAAAAGGAGACTATGTACCTTAATCAATATAAATAGTCTCATCCAAACAAAATCAAACGGATAAAAAAGCATTGAAAATGAAAACAATATTTTTTTCTTTGTAATTTACCGGCGCTTTAGTGCCTTCAAGAGACATGATTTTTTTTGTTGAGAGATATGTGAATGTTTTGGATATTTTTCCCAAATTTTTTTATGCCTTTAGTTTATATTATTTTAACGTCCTATTAATTATCTCATTTTCCATCTTTATGTTTGCAATTTGAGATCAAATATTATATTTTGACCTATCTGTTATGAGTGTCCATGGGCTGGGCGAATGGATAGTAGAAAAAATGTTATCCATATGCAGTGGGAGTGATACCCAGTTTTACTATCAGTAACTGACCCGCACTATGCGGGTACCCACGTCACATATACCAACACAACGATGGGTTTTTGCAGATCGGGTTGCGGGTACCCGTACAATAATGAGTATTAATATCATAAAGAAATGTGATTTTAAAAGAAAAAACTTGACTACATCAATTCTTAGCATTATAAATAAGTAGTCAAGTACATAACGAAAGCACCACATCCACAAATATAATACGGATGAGCCACCTACGGAAGATGCAGATGAACTGACACCAATTGATGATCATGTCGATATTAGGTAGTTCTCAAATATTAGATCTTTCTGTAAATGTGTTCTTCATTTAATTTGTCATATATGGTAGAGGAACGGTTAAGATCATCCGATTTTTTATCTTACAGATGAAGTTTAATAAATTTAAGCAATGTTAGTTGATTGTTTGAAGAATATGGTGTTTTACTATTACATATACATTTGTCAGTTTATGTACAATAGAATTATCATTTTTTATAATAAATGAATTAAAAGTAAAGTTATGTTTATATTCCAAATATATTATATGCATGTTAATATTTCAATTGTAACTTTACACAAAATTTTGTAAATGCACTAATTAATCATAATTTTACTCCAACTAATACATTGTTAATTGACATCTTATAAATTTGGTTAAATATTAATTTTTAGAACCCGTGCCGTAGGCGGGTATTAGAATTAGTTACAATCACAAAAGAATGTACTTTTCCTTCTATCGGTTCGGATGAAACTTCTCATTCATGCACACGTGTCGTTATGATAGTGTTTAGAGCCACCACTATTAATTACGAGGCTACCACTATTTATTTACGAATTTACTTACGAAGGTGTTCTTCTTCCTGCACGTGTCGTAATGATAATGATTGAAGTCATCACTATTAATTACGAAACTATCACTATTTAATTATGGGGCTAGTAGATCCGAAATTATGTGTGGTGACACTAACCAATAATAGATGACATGTGGAGGAATTTTTTCCATCACAAATTAAGGTCGATGGTGATTGTATGTATGCCATGCAAATTGCAATGATGCACCAAGAACGTGACACTTAATATGGTGATTCAAAAGTACGTAGGGGAGACATTACATGAGGTGAGCTGGACTTCAAAAGTGTTTCATCTTTCTCTTTTTAATGAAGAAAATCACAAGAAGTCTATCCAAAAGTTATCTGGGAGTGGGCACAAAACTCAGTTCTGTGACGTTTGTTTATCGTTAAGTTGGCCATGGCGTATCGATTGGAATCAAAATCAAAGAATGGTGATCCAAGATTCATCTTTTGGGACTGACTGCAAAGAGATAATTAAAGCTCATGGATTTTGACGACGCACAAGGTGAAGCACAAGGACCCAAGCGTAAATATTTTTTTTGTCTTTCGACTTTTTACATGAAAAGGCGACATCTTCGTCATCCTGGATCCTTCTTCTGCTCCATCTCATCAAGCACAGTCGCGTTTCCAGATTCTCTTCAGAGAAAAAAGGGGGGGTAAACAAACAGGAGATGAGACCCAGTTCAGTTCAGAGCTTATCGTTTCGGTAATGCCAACACAACATTCAGATTCAGAACTAATCAATACTACTACTAATCAATTAACATGAGGAACAAGTTGATAATTAACTCTACTCCATGTTGTTAGGACACTAGATTTAAACCTGATGATTAACAGAGGAATTTAAAACAGAGTTGTTTTGTTGGTCAACACCAGTCGGAGAACAGAGCCTCGTAGATCTCTGTGAAAACCTCCACTATGATCCGATGATGGCTGTTTGAATTCAGCGATAGGAAACACTGCAACAGCTGTTCAAGACCTGTGGCCGAAAATATCTGTTTCTCCAGGATCATCTCCACCATTGATGTCCTGAAGTCGTTGTAGGGGTCCGATGAACTCTTCACCACCGCGAAGCTGTCCTTCATTTTCGTCGACCGGCGAACGACCCCTGTTTTCTGAACGGCAACTTTGCTCCGGCGGTGAGGGCTGTCGCGGCGGCGGGAACTGGACGACTCGGAGGAGAGAGACCTTGAAGAGAAGAGCGTGTCCGTCTCGTTCCCTCTCTGGTCCTCTTCGTCGCTGCTGGACCACCATGATCGGCGGTAGCTAAAGGATTCTTGAGAAGACGAGCTGAAAATCATGGCCGCGCTGTGGACTGATCTCTTCTTAGTCTTCTGCTGGTTCTTCGTCACTGCTCGCTTCTTCTCCTTCCTCTTCTTTCTTTTCTCATAGAAGTTGAAGTTGGTGGACTCCGTGGTGGAGAATAGGGGGGAAGCAGGGGAGGCGGGGGGACAAGCTCGGCCGCCAAAATCGTCGGGGAAAACGAACGGCGAGTTCCGGGCGGACAGTTTCCGTCGAGGACGAGAAGTCATCATGATGCAGTTGTGATCAATGGCGTAGATCGATTCTGGGCATCTGGGCTTGCAGATGGAGGGGAAAGGTCGAGCCTTTTGCTGGGACGACCAGAGTAATGGGTCCTCCGACATGCGGGAATTGAGATCGGACTGGTTTGGCTGGGAAAAGACAGCTTTTTCGGCGACGTCGGAGAAGTTCCGGTCCCGGCAGGAGGACAAAGAGGAGCGAAATATGCGAGAGAATCGGTGCTTGAATCGATTGTCCATAGACGGAACTTGGGAGAGAAGGCAATGAATGGAGAGGTTTTCTTGAAACAGGGGAATGTGATTGGAATTTGAGATGGAGATGTTTGTTCCTGTTTTGTTTGTAGTAAATAAATAGAAGATGCAGTGAAGTGAGCTAGCTAAGCTTGTCTGAATGATACAGTGACTTCTTTATTTTTCAAATACATTTTGGACGTTACATGTCCGACTAATTTTGTTTTTCTTACAATGCTGTTTTTTTTAATGTATTATATTATTAATAATAATTTAATGCTGTTAGCATTTTTTTTAATTATATATATATATCTTCAGTTTGATGTGTATTTTTGAAAGTTTCTTTCTGTATTTCTGTTAAAAACAATTTCTCATATCAAAATTTTAATAAAAATTGAAATGAAATGAACATGTCATGGTTTAATTGGAAAAATTGTTTCAAAAACGTTGAAAATGTGATTCTCATACATCTACTTTTTTCAATGTTTTAATTTTACTCCAATTCTGTACATATTAATGGAGATTTATTTAATCAGAAACAAAAATATATTTTACCAAAAGGACCTGTCAATATGCCGTACAAAATTATACTCCAGGGTAGTATATTTTGTCATTTTGCGTGATATTATCATTTGATAGTACTATTATTTCACATGACAATATCCATTGTATGTTTTTCCAAATCTAGTATAATTGATTATAGTAATTGTTTTTTATCTGAGAATAATATTTGAACTTCTTTCCACTTATATTTTTCTTTTCTTTGAGCCACGTACAATTAGTGGGTTCCTTAATTATTCATTAATGACATATTAGTGAGTAATTTAAAGAAGTGCATGAAACGTACTGATGATACTTTCTGCTGGATTTCGTCTTTTCCGTTGTCCTATATTGGAAATGTTTGGATTTAGGAGACGACTTTTCTTTCGACTAATTATGTAATAATAATAATAATAATTATTATTATTATTATAGTCCGGTTTTTCAGTTCCCATACTATTTTACTGTTTTTCTTTCTGGTCGTAATGCGTCACCCTTGAATTCTTGCACAACTACCTCGGATTTGTTTAATGACAACACAACCAGCTCATTCAAATTAAAGTGGGTGTTTTCGTAAGCCAAAGACAAAAGAAAAAGGCTATGATGATCTAGATTTATAAATTACACTACCAAAAAGCATTGAGTTAATATCAGACAATTTATCCAATAGATTTGGAGATTATAATGAGCGCGCGCCAATATATATATATATATATATATATATATATATATATATATATATATATATATATATATATATATATATATATATATATCACGGTTGAAATTAATATGTAGTGATAGAAGATCAAAGAAGGCTGTGAAAGGATTTTGAACACTTGATCTAGTGATCATTTGTCTAAAGACATTTATAGAAGCATCGAATTTGAGCTTCTGATATCTCAACTCACTACCCCATTTGTATATATAAAAAAAGAAGGCTACGATCAATGGTGGATGATCACGGTGGCGGACCCAACGTACGTTCGGCTAAATTTTAGCCCAAATTTTACTATATTTATAGATCAATCCAGTAAATCTTTTGGCATTTTAATTTACAATTCTTATATCTATTTTAATCGAATTCTTGATGAATTTTATGTATAAAATGTATTTTCACTTGCCTAAATTTTAAACCCTAAATCCACCACTGGCTGCGAGTATGGTGGATGAAGAGAGGAGGCATGTGGCCAATAAGGGCTGGCGGAGGGAGAAGCCAGTGGAGGGGTAAAAGTGTAAGGAAGAAAAAGGTTTTGGTACAAAAGTTTAAATAAAATCAGTTAATGGAAATTTTAAAAATTGAAGGGGTACACTGTAAATTTGGCAAGACTACCGAGGGTGTATATAAGCTACCTTATAAGAAAAATTTTTTGGTAAAGTGCACTCATGATCTTATAACTTTAATTCGTGTTCTATCGTAATCATGTTTTAAGTTTTTGTATCATTAAAGTCTCATTTTTAAGTTTTTTTTGTATTCGTGGTTCTTTTCCGTTAAACACCAGTTACGTTTAATGGATCTTTACAAAAAATGATAAATTTAGCCATTGATTTTTATTTGAAAAATCTATTTGCACCCTAAATTTTAAATTTAACAATTTAATAACCCTAAACTATTATAAACTTAACAATTGAACCCATAATTTTTCAAACTTTACCTAAAACCACCGGACCACCACTAACCACCGCCGGACCACCATCAAAAAATCCGGAACTGAGAAAAAACTTCATCGGAGTGTAGATCGGGGCCTAGGCCCAGTGATGTTTGTTTTTCCCATTCCGGATTTTCCAGCGGTGGTCGGTGGGGTGGTCCGGTGGGTGTGGTAGCTTTAGGTGAAGTTTAAACTTTTGGATTCAATTGTTAAGTTTATAATTGTTTAGGGTGATTAAACTGTTAAGTTTAAAACTTTTATGTGCAAATAGTTTTTTTTAATAAATTTCAGTTGCTAAAATTATCATTTTTCGCAAAGATCCGTTAAACTTAACTAATGTTTAACGGAAAAGGATCATGAATGCAAAAAAAAAACTTAAAAATGAAAATTTAATGATACAAAACTTAAAACAGAGATAAAACACGAAATAAAGTTGCAGGACCACGAGTGCACTTTACCGAAAAAAACCATTACAATGTTCAATATGTTGATTTTGAGCTGCCTATGGAGTAACTTTTGTTTACTACAGTGTTGTATCCAGGATTGTGGTGAGTGAAGATTGCAGCAGCTCGGTTAAAGTTAAAAGAGAAACATGCACAAACCCTACTACTGTTCACTACCCAAATTTAGGTGCAAGTAAAAGAATCTACAACTTTTCTCCTGCAATATAGCCTTTCTTTCTTTGTCAGAGTAAACAAAATTTTGGAACTTATAACACTTTGGTGATTTATTGAGAAGCACACTATTTCCATTCCACCTCTGTTCTGTGCCCTAAACCCTTTCTATTGGAGTATATATCATCACTCACTAACGGCTTACTTTCAAACTGCAAAAACACACAACCCTTTTCCTCTTTTTTTTTTTTAACTAGCTAAGAGTAGTACTTGAAGAATTAGAAAGTAGTCTAGTATTTTTTTTAAAAATAAAATAAAAAGAAAAGGGAAAAAACAGAGCAACACATGTGATGAGCTGTGAGAGAGACCTCTAAGATTTTGAAATAGAGAGATTCAAAGCTTAATATTGTCAACATTTTGTTGTTTGATATGCCTCCATTGAATATTTTGCATTGCAATACCTCTTGCATTTTTTCAATCCCCACCAGTAGTGGACTTGTGTGCACTCAAAGCTTGTCCCTTTGTGGGCGTCTGGCTCCATCCCACCCCACAAGACAAACAAACAGGACTAACCCAAATCTTGGGCTGCCCAAAATTTGGAGGTCTTACCCAGAGAGAAGTTTCAATCTTAAAAAAAAAGAAAAAGATTTCTCATTTCCCCAGAAAAATGACAACTTTCATCAAATGGAAAACGAATGGGCATCTTCAGACCCCAAGAAGCTTCCAACAGCACCAAAACATGTCAAATGAATACACATCTCCCCCTTTCTATTTACCAAGAGCTAATAGACAGATTCTGGGATTCAGCTTTTCAAGTCTGAATTTTGCTTCATGACAAAAACTAAAGCTCTCATTTTTCTGCACCATTTTGATTGCTTGCTCTTCAAGCTGATCATTTTTTTTAACATCAAGTACTTAATTGGTTATAGTTGGGTGGATTTGTCAAAACGCTTCATGTGCACTTGTCCTTTACCCTTTGGTACTTTTCTTGTGGCGCTATCCATTAACTAATTATTAGCTAATCAAGTCTAACTTAATTAATAAACTGTTAGTATTTCAAATTTCAAATAACCCTTTTACATAATTAAGGATTTTTCATACAAGATGCTGTATAGCATCTAGAGGCATAAGTACAGGAACTGGTTTAAGATTTATAGCCCTCCAATCTCACTTAATTTGGCCATTAAGGTTGTCTACAGACGATCTTAATCCTTGATTAACAATGATCAATGGCTAGGATTGTCTGTAGGCGCTGTTTTCATGTCAGCCAAGCCCTGCCCTCTGCATACATATTTACATATTTACATAATAATATTCATTAGTAATTTACCAAAAATAAAAGGCAATGGCATCATAATATCACTAAATACCACTCTCCCTATCCCGAATTTTAGTTACATAAAGTTGTTAAAAATAATTCTATAAAAGTATACTCCATTTAAAAAAATTTTAACTCCATCACCTGCATATAAATTATTTGATTTTATATGTTAACATATTGAAAAAAATCATAAATTATAAATTAAATGTGCAAAAGGAGACGAGTTAATTATTCTGGGATGGATAGAGTATTAGGAACAAATAAGGACTTTATTGTGCTCTTTAGGCACATCCTCAAATAGAGTCTCAACCTCTTCAAGTGCCTTGCCTTTGGATTCAGGTGGAAGAAAATAGCTCCTACAACCATCATTCCAGAAAATACAAACAACATCCCCCCAAATGTGATGCTCTCTAATATGCTCAAAAATGTCATGGACACAATTCCACCGCCAGTGTTATTTACCAATTAGTTGGTAAACCAACTAGTTGTGTAAAGACTTAATTACCCCTTAATATATTAATATTCTTTCACGTTTTCCCTCTTCCACACAGAATACGAATCGATGAGATGAGAAAGCGGAGAGTTTCGCAGACCGCCGGCGACGATAGTCACGATGACAACCTCTGATTGTCGTGGATTCAAGGTGTCACCATGATCGGGCTAGTGAATGATCATCCTAATGACCTTCAGTCAATGGACGGATATCCGGCACTGCCGTCGTCGAGGTAGATCTTGAGACTTCCGCCGCGAAGCGCCGTCGTTAGATTCGTCTTCAGCTAGTTGTGATTCTACGGATCCAGTGATCTAGATCTGAAACCACCAGACGTGGAGTCGTTCGCCAATCTGCAGGCTTCGGTGCAGAGAGTCGATCCATGTCGTTCACCGGAGCGATGAGGAATCGATGAGCAGCAATGAAGGATGACTTCGACGGAGGTGATGAGGATGACAAGCAGCGGAGCTGGACATCCTTTCCGTTGCTGGTGGACTAGATTCGACGAAAATGGTTAGATTCCGATGGCAGCGATCGTTTTTCCCAAGTAATTTGAGTAAGACTATTCCTCGTTCGTAGAGGAAGAGCATTGGTTGATTGTTGTGGCTTGCCATCGGAGGGAGATAACCATCGGACCTCCAGATCTGGACACCTGCAATGGCTGACGATCTAATGGTGAAACTTCTAGATCTGAACGGAGCTGATGAGAGCATGATATGTCTTTACATAACATGCAATTATGAGAGTTTTGAGAAGCATTTAAGTATGATTTCCTCACAAAAACATAAATTCTTGAAGGTTGATATAAATCCAGGACAATTTGGCAAAAGTGAAATCTGAGAGGTCAAAGCTGGATTTTTGTTGCTTTAGCGATTGCCAGAAATCGCTAGAGATCGCCAGCGATCGCTTGGGTGCATTCTGGACAAACAGCAGCATCGGGTTCCTTCCCAGCGATTGCCAAAGATCGCTAGAGATCGCCAACGATCGCTTGGGTGCATTCTGGACAAATAGCAGCATAAGGTTCCTTCCCAGCGATTGCTAAAGATCGCCAGCGATCGCTGAGCCCCGAGAATCTGCTCTTTCTTGTCTCTTATTTCAACCATTGATCAAGATGATGAAGCAATCACAACCATCCATGGTGGATATTTATTGAGAGATCATAGAAGCATTCGAAGAGAGGTTGACTTTGGAGGCCAGAGGAGCAGGAGCAGCACAACACGTAAAGGAGAGGGGAGCCTTCTTCATCTTCTTCATAAGCTCCTCCAACTCCATTTCTTCATAGATTTTAGATTAATCCTAGGGTTCTTCTTAGTTTTCTGAGTAGATTTCATTTCTAAACTCAGATTTAGCTAGTTCTCTCATTTAGGGATTTATTCAACTTGAGCTCATTTCCATCATGAACATGGATTTCCTCCATTACCCTTTATTTATGCTTTTCATTATGATGAGTAGCTAATTTCCTATTATCTCTTAGAAATTAATGAAACTTGGATTATAGGTATGTGATATTTTTGATTAATGGATATTGTTTAATGATTTTTGTTTGCATCTCTATAAATTTATTGACGAAATGCCTAAGTAGAGGATTAATCTTGGCATGATTGGACTTAGACATAAGCTAATTACGTTAGACCGTAGAGAAATGCATGTTAGGTTAATTATAGGACGAGAGTTCATAACCTAAGAGAAAAAATTGATTAATTCATAATAAGTTAGGACACAAGACATTGTGGCTAACTTATCTCTAAATACTATTGAGAGAGAGGTTTAGACCCAATAGATTTTCTTACATAAATCCGAACAATATCCATAAGTGTTTATGAGCCAAATTATAATCCATGTACCCATGATCCAAGTGGAGCAAAAATTCCTAGGAGATAACTTCATTAATCGGTTAATTAATTCCATCCATCTCCATTTAGTCCTTTTAATTTAGAATTAGCTAGTATTTGGAACACTTAAATTAAAAGTCCATGTGGTTTGACCCGGTACTCCCAGATTTTATTACTTGCGACCACTATACACTTGCGGTGAGTCACTATCAGGAGCAAGACGATGAAAGACAAATGTGCAATAGCAGAATCCGTAGGTGAGAAATCTGACAGTTTGCAATATTCATCAGACGTTATAACTCTTTCTAATAGACACTATAAACTATGATACATATATTTTATTTGGTTATGAATTGGTTCATTTTTTTATGTTTTTAAATGATAGACGCAGTTACATTTTATTACAGACAGTTTTTTATAATTTATTAGACGTTTTTCAATATCACTGAAATGTCTAAAACAAATAACTATATAGATTCTTGTAGTTGACAGTATTGCATGGCCCTTTAGACACTATGCAATTAATTATAAATTAATAAATTTTTTATATTATGTTATAAACTCTTTTATACATTTCAAAATAAGTTACGATTTTCTATGCAAATAATTGTTTATAAAGTAGATAGTTTCACTATCACCTAAAATGTGCAAAACAAATAAATAAACAGTTTCCAATATTTATTCAGACATTATATCACTTTCTAGTAGACACTATAGAAATAATTAAATAAACTCTTGTAAAATACTAAATAGATAGTATTGCATATATCTTTAGACACTATTTAATTAATTATAAATTAACAAAAAATTCAGGAAATAAATTTCTAAAAACTTGTTCCACAAATTGTAGCGGCGACGGGTGTGGTGGCGATGACGGCGGTGCTATCGGCGATGACGGTGGTATTAGCGGCGGCAGTGACGCATTGATGGTGGAGGTGGCGGTAACGGCGGCAGCGGTGTTGGCAGTGGTGGCGACGGCAGTGGTAAAGATGGCGGTGAGGGTGGATGGTGGTTTTGGCTTGGAATGGTATTTTAGTTTTTAGAATTGTTAGTTAATTAGTTAGTTTAGTTAGATAGTGTTATGATCCACTATAGATTTTTCCAACTAGTGGGTAATTAAAAGGCATCAATGTTATTTATCACCCGGGTGATTTTTCACCCATCTAGAGCACTTGAAAAATGGAGGGTAGATATGTAATTGTCTAATTAGTTGGGCTTGGGCTTCCAAATTACCTTATAGATGAGTCATTTGAACAAGTGGGTGAAAAATCACCCGGTGATGATTAACATGGTTGATTAAAAGGACCTGTTAATTGACACAGCCAAGCTTGAACCTTGGGCCCTTAACCTTGAAGGAAATATTTCTGATGAGTAGACCCAAGTGAACGGCCCAAGCACAATTGAAAAGAAAGAAACAACAGCACAAACAGCCACCATAAACGGGACAATGGCCCAAATGGGTTTTTCAACTCTCTAACCAAGCCCAAATAGAGAAAGGGCCATACCCACTGAGCCCAACAACAATAGGGGCTGTCTACCAAACCGGTACGGGAAAAGTGCCGAGACCAATGCAAAAATTGTCTTTGCAAGTCCTATGAGAATGGTCACACACAAGAGCTGTTTCTTGTCTTGCACGCCAGCTTCCTTCAACACCTCAGGGCTGTAATAAACATTGGCATCATTCCCAGATGCTTGCATGAAGAAGTTTATCCCAATTGCAATGATCAAAACCTGTGGAATCGGCGGACTCGGCCTCAGAATCAGCTCCCTCCAAGTCTCCCCATGCCCTCTCTCATCTCACTTAAACTAAACCTCACCCTCTTGTTCACACTCACATGACTTCATCAAAACCTCTCTGGCCTCAACCAACCTTCCTTGCATCACAAGTAATGTGAAACGGACAAGTGATCTAGATGCACTCATGTGCAACCTCATGGATCGAAGAGCTCACATGTCAAAAAAAGAGGTCCTTGGTTTTTATGATAGCCACACCTTCAATGAACCAAATGATATGGAGCAGTTTAGAGCCAAATATCAAGATCCATTCATTTTTCTTGGAGGAACAACTACGAAATGTCAAACCAAGAAGGCAAAGAACATGCTCAACCTATTGATGGACAGTTTTGAAAGCTTGAGGAGCAAAATGAACATATTCTTGGAGATGAAGGAAATGTTCATACACTGAATTCTTGGACTAAAGCCCATTTCAATAATATGGTCAAGAGAAAGAAGCCCAGATCCAGTTGGCCATATCAAATGCTAAGGAAAATCATAGTTCATAAAATTCTCAACCTATTGAGTTTCCAGCTGGCGCATTCAATGCACTTTAAAGGTTTCCAAACATTCACTCTTCATCAATGACGAACTTCAGCAACCTTGAGGACTCAAGAGTCATTCAAAATCATACATAAACCATTGGTGAAGGAGGAGTTACAAGCCTTGAAGTCTCTCCATCAAAGCATTAAATGAGGATCACTTACTTCTCATTTATTTGGCCAAAACTCATCCCTCATCTTCCAACTCGAATTTTCATCATTTTATTTTAGTTTTCAGAGATATTTTGACTAGTTCTACCCCTTAACTTGTCTAGAATAAGTTTTAGCAATAATTATTTTAAATTCCTATATTTACATCTCCTTTTAATTTCTATCATTAAGAGTGGAGATCAAAGGACTTGTAAACTAATTTAGATGTCTAGCTTCCTTATCCTATAAAAGGAGGTCTAGGTGAATTTTCAAGATATAATTCAATCATCAAAATTATATTACATTTTTCCTTGAAATTGAGAGTGATTCTCTTTTCAACATATCTACATTTTCCACTCAATTCTTGTTAAGTTTTCTTGACAAGTCTACTAAAACCAATATTGCCTTCTCATTGGAAGAAGGAGGTGTTGAACCATCTACATTCCCCCACAATTTTGTCAATGAAGGCTTTCTTTGTCTTGGACTATTTTTGGTATCAAGGAGGAGTCGCCAAAGATATAACACCATCTTTGTCTGGGCAAGGATCCAGGAGGAGTTGGCGACCATATCAGTTTATATCACAAACTTCTGGATCATTTTGTTTTAGTACATTCCAGATTTGTCAACTTGTTGACATTTTCGCCTCATCAATCATGCCTACCCCGTGTTGCTCCTTTGTTGGCTAGATCTGCTCTTCGTGTTCCAGGACACCCTCCCGGTGGTTCACATCGATTGTCAGAACAATCTGACAACCACATCAACAAGCCACCTTGGTGACTCAGGCATCACCACCAAAACCCCAACAACAACAAAGAGAGCAGGCAATGCTGCAACCCCAAGCATCAATCTCCACCCCACGTGCACCGGTAGAGTTGCGAAAACGTAATTCGAGATGCAGCCGAGCAAGATACTGAGATTAATGAGGACTTCAGGTAAGGAAGACAAGAAGCCTCTTGCCTTGGCAGGGGAGAGCTCTGCATTGTAGACATGAGCAATCATGAGGGAGTAACCAACACCGATCCCAGCGATTACTCTTCCGGCCATCAGGAAACTGAAAGTAGGGGCTAAGCCCATCACAAGTGCTCCGACAAGGAAAGTGAGTGATGCTAAGACTATGGTCCTGCGCCGACCGATCATGTCTGATGTCTTGCCGGAGGCAAGTGAGCCTATTAAGGAACAGACGTTGAGACAGCCAACCAACAACTCCACTTGGGTTGATGTGATGCTGAGACTTTCCCTTATGAACAACACTGCTCCACTCATCACCCCAATATCTGCAAGTTCATGTAAAAAGATGAGTCAACTCAGTTAGGAATATTGAAGTACTTATCATCATCATCATCATCATGAGTATTATACAAAGTTACCATAGCCTAGAAGAATGGAATTGGTGGAGGCAAGAACAGCGGCTGCAAGAACATATATGTTAAGAGAACAGGTTCTTGTCTTCAGCTGATGATGATTAGATGGATTGGAATGATGAGGAAGAGGATGGTAGAATTGGTGGCTCATGATTTCATGACCAGGGCTGGATTTCATGTCTAGAACTAGAAGCCTGCAAATTGAAGTTCATGGGCTAAAAATATAGGAGCTGTTTGTGAAGAGAGGTGGTCACATTTGGCAAGTGGAGCTTACTTCTGTCATTGGATAAGTTTGTTTCCTCAAATGAAATGGACTCAAGTACACTGGGACAAATTCATCAATGGTCCTCAAATTCATTTTTCTTTCTAAGTTGAGTCCTTGACCTTCATTTTAGTCTTGTTAGGTCCGTAACCAACCACTAACCTCCTCGTTCAATTAAAAACAAGTAGAAGACAAAACAACTCCACCTTCAATTAAAAAACACAAACACACACATGAATCATATATCATTCATATCTTCGTTTGCGTAATATATTTGATTATCTCTAATTGCATTAGAGCATGCATGACGCAGACCTTTTTGTTTGGTAACCGTTGGCTCTGTATTAAGTCAATTGACTACTCCATTTTCATATCTTATTTTGGAGTGTGTTGATATGTATTAATTAGGAGATTTATTCCAATTAATTTCATGGGATTTCTGTGTAATTTTTCCTGATTTTTTAATAAAATATCTTCTGTTGCTTTAAAATAGAAACAAATATCAGTTATACTCGGGGAGAACATCACAAGTGGCTCTCCAAGTCTGGCTACTTGTTCGTCAATCCTCTTTTTTTGAGTTTTTTTTTAATTTCCTTTCCAAATAGATAGACGCGTGACCTCGATTAGTTTTAAGTAGTTCGAAAATACTCTCCATAAAGTCAAAAATCAAGAGCAATAAAGTATTATCAGTATTACAAAAGTTCTATCAAAGGGTGTTTGGTCTAGTTGTATGATTCTCGCTTTGGGTGCGAGCGAGAGGTCCCATTTGATTCTCCGAACGCCGAGAGGCTGACATCATCTATTAAAAACTCCAATCACCAATTTTGAATTTTATAGAGAGGCTGGCATCATCTATTAAAAACTCTGATCGCCAATTTTGAATTTTATTCACTCTCGAATGAGTTTTGATTGCTACCCTGTTTCCTCATTTTTTTTGAATAAAATTCGTGTCGGGTCCTTCTTTTTATATTTGTGACATATTCTGGTCTCAATTTAAGTTTTTACTTCAAAATCGTCATATTTTTAAGTTATGTGTCTCATTCTGGTCATTTTCGTCAAATTTTGCCGTTAAAATGGTTGTTGATGGTGGAATGACCTTTTTATCCTTATTTAATTGCTTCAAGACACTCAGTGTTTTTAAATTTAATCAACTCTACCTCAATGTTTCCAAAACTTACAGATTAACCCTCGAACTTCACAAATCTCCACTTTTACCATCTTCTTTGTGCTCATGAATGGCACTGATATGGTGCTTTCCGGCGAGTGGGCTGAACGAAGATGAGAGGTTCATGGAGGCCCGTGGAAAAACAATCACCACCAGATCCAGCGCAGATGAGACTCAGTTCAGACATTACGTCATACACCCCGTCTGCAACCAGACCTGTCATTCCTTTCCCAGTAACGCTATACTCAACAAGGAACACGATTGCAACAAAAATGAAGACAAAACTTTCCACTATGAGAAACGGGTTGACGTAATCGCGGCAAAGCAAGAGAATGAGGAGTGCCTAGAAGAGAGTGAGGGACCGGGACTGCTGGAAGAAGGAGAATCGGTAAGTAGGGTGATCAGAGACAGAGATGAAGACGAAGAACAGGGAAAATGAGGCAATCGGGAGGGCGATCAATAGAAGATGGAGATCGAGGTTCTTCCATCGAGCGGTGCAGAAGTACCATGGCTTTGATTGGAAGAGAGATGGGTTGTTGAGGTAGAGGGAAGAGGAGCAGAGAAGCCAGCAAACGCCGAATGGAAAGGAGATGGGTAATCCGACGAAGTTAGTGGCTAGTGATCCCATCTTTGAGGAAGTAAGGATCTGTGATACTGCTGCTGGCAGCAAGTAATGAGCTAACAAACACAGATACCTCTCAAACTCAGAGGAAATTGATACATAGGTCCCTAAACTTTGATTTAGTTCATATAATCCATCAAACTTGCACACGTTATCAAAAAATAACCACGGGTACCATTTTCCATTAAAGACACATTGGAATCATTTTCTCTCCTGTGATTTGCATCAGCTGATCAGCGCATCAAAACATTATTAGGGAGAAGATGGTAAAAGAGGAGATATATAGAGTTTGAGGGTTAATCTGTAAGTTTTGGAAACATTAGGGTAAAATTGATTATATTTAAAAATACTGAGTGTATTGAAACAATTAATTAAGGATAAAAATGTCATTTCACCCTCAACCGTCCATTTTGACTGCAAAATTTGACGAAAAGAACCGAAATGGGACTCGTAACTTAAAAATAGGACGATTTTGAAACAAAAACTTAAATTGTGACAAAATAGGTCACAAACATAAAAAGAGGGACCCGATGCGGATTTTACTCTATTTTTGTTTTTGTAACAAACCTCTTTTTTTAACTGTAAAAAACCTTCTAGTATTATAGTTCGGTCACCGACAACTTTTAATTGTATTCCTGAAACTTTGGATGTCTAAATTTGAGGACACATTAGAGCAAATTTAAGGTATCGATAACATGAGAAAATATAAAGGGAAAATTGGAGATGAAAAAAATGAAGTAAAGATTTAAATTTTAAAATATTACTGTATATTGATATTATGAAAAGAGCAGAGCATAATAATTTAGTTCTCTAAATGACTTGCAATGAACAGCTTCAGCATGGGCGGATTTAGCATTTTTCGTGGAAGTATGGGCAAAAAATAAATATAATCAGATTGTCCCCAATTTCTTACAGACTTGCATTCAGCAAACAACTATGTTTGCTCTGTGGGTCTATGAGTGATGGGTGATTAAGATATTTACATTTACACTGTCTAAGAAATAATTACTTACTAAAAATCCAAATCTATTCACCCCCCATAAACAATTTACCTTCCATGAACTGTGGATGAGACAGTTTCACATTAACCGAGAATTGCTTACATACTGAGAAGCTTCAACCACAGTTTGCGAAACCCAATCCACTGCAGTGCTGCAGAAGAGCTCCCAGAACCAGAGATCCACTGCAAGCACAGAAGAAAATATCAGCAATGCCAGTGTCTGATACCGGTTCAATGGCCAACCCGAAACTTCAGCCATCGTCTTCAGAAAGGGAAGCGAGCTGCTGTTTAGATCCCGGTTTCTGATGGACCAAGCCGTAATCCACTGCACTTTCGAAGGGACCAGGTCGAATTCCTCCTTTAGCCGCCTCCCTAGGTCTGGCATGTGGCCACCACCATATAATATGGCGATCTTATTGTGGCCGTCATCCATTGCCCTCTGAAGAGCTTCTACTGCAGCTCTATTCCGCTCACCAATGATAACCGAATCCTCTTCTATGTCAGCGGTTACTTGTGTGAACCTTTCACAATTTGTATTTACGACATCAATTTCTTGTACCAACATGAAGTTGCAACTAAGATGCTAGCTGGAAACTATGATACTATTAGTGAATATACTCCTAGCACCAGAACCATGCTCATACTCAATCTACCATAACAGAAACATAAATGATAATGCTTCAGGCAACTGTCCAGAAATTGTGAGTGCAAAAAAGTATGACAGTGAAGTGGAGGAGCTAGCTTACTCAGAAGTTAGTCTCTTAGCAAGGAAAACCTTCATGGCAGCACCAAAATCAAGCTTAGACAAAGCTACCAACTCAGGGTATTCTGATGCTTGAATTCCTACATCTGCACAAACACCTCCAATAATGAAAAGTCCTACTAGTGGCATGGGAAGTGCCCGTGAAGCCCATAGAAGCTTAGATCTCAAAGGATCAAGGTTGTCTGGAATAGAAGTTGGCTGCACCATGGCTTTCGTAGATCTTATAGTCATATCCCTTGCAAATGTGAAAATGCTCTCACCCTTCTCAAGCTGCAATAAATAGTTGCTACAGAAGTCAGCTACCATCATGCCATAGCAATTTGAGCTAAACCGTAAGCTAAATAGGATAATCTTAGCTGTGTTCTTCCCAAAAAATTTCCACTACTTCTCATCAACTTTTTGAATTTCCCTCTTACAAACTTCCTCTCCAACTTCAAAACTTGTCATTTTCCATTTGTTTCCTTAAAGAACACAGCCCTAGTCGATTCAATGAAACAAAGTAACAAACCAACATGTTGCAGGCAAGCTCATCAACAAATGCAGATTCCTTCATAACTAAAAAGGAAACAAATACGGTGCAAACTTCTAGTAAAAAAATATACATACAAAGAGTAAAATAAAGAATAAAAACCGTAAAAAGATTGAAGATGATCTGTTTACAACAGAGTAGCAGAATCAATAAATTGCTAAAAATCATATACTAACCGATCCTTTTGGCTGTTAATTGCTAGATTGTTCAATTACATCTATATGCAATCAACTCAGTTAAACTCAAGCCTAAACAGTTAGGTGAGGTTTCAGATTGTCTGGTGGTTCATCAGTCCAAGAACAAAAAATTCACGTAAGCCCTAACCTGAAGTAATTTAAAAGTCTCATAGTCAAGATCTGCGTGGTACCAATTCTCAGCATGATAATCAAGACAATCCAATTGAAAATCAAGCATGAGGACACCAGCCATTTGCCTTTGAATGCATCCAAGAATGTTGAAACCTCCAGAGCGTGAGCTTTTAAGTCTTTTAGCTGCAGTAGCATTTCTTCTATTCTCTAAGCTTTCTCTGCTAGCAACCATCTCATAAAGGACACAATCATAAGATCCAAGTTCCTTCTGTAATGTTTCAAAGTACCTATGGCCAAAATTCAGCAACTCAACCTATTTAGCTTAAATAGTTCCAAAATACAAACAGTCAAAAACAAGGAAGCATATGTCAATTACAAATCTGGGGAATACCTTATGAATGATGATGAACTCAAGTAAAAATTTAGTAACAATCAACATTAAGATGATGATAAAAATAACAAAAGCAATCTGCATATTCTGTTTATAAATTCATAGACCAAATATTATCCAAATTCAGCTATCAGTGCTATGCAAAGCTTGTACATAAATTTGAAAAATAAAAAAAGATCAAATCAACCAAAAATCGAAGAAGAATCGCGCGCATGAAAAACAAACAGAGCATACTCTTTATCAGCGATGTGAATAGTGGAGACCAAATCAACCTGAAACAACACAACCACGATGAACTCCAGCAATCAGAAATAAGCTAATAAAGAAACATCTTAAATTCGAGCCATCAAAGATAAGGATAGCCAAACTGACCTGAAGGAAAGGGCGAAGAAGCGACCAGGGAAAGCGCTTCCGGTATGAGACGACAGCAGTCTGCAACTCGCTGCTTCCCTTGTCGGAGCCCCGGCGGTACCTCATGAAATCGGCGATGGAATTGCTCAAAAGAAAATCGTCGGCGGAACCATCTTCGAGGGACTGGGTGGCGGCGGAGGAAGCGCGGGGAGCGAGGAGAGAGCGAGAAGAGCGGGAAACAGAGAGGAAGCTGCAGTGGTTGGGTCTAGAGGAAAGCTTGAAACGAGCAGATGAGAGAGAGGAAATGGCGGACGACGAGGAATCGGAGGAAGGGAAAGAGAGGAGAGAGAGCGAGCTCGACACCATTGGAGTCGAATCGATTTGTGATGCTTACTTTCTTTCAGTTCAACCAGAAAAATAGTCTTGTAGATGCCTCTCTCGCTTCCGCTGCTGGATTCCCTTTTTTCATTTGGCCAAATGGCATCAGTAGCCCCCATATGTTTACAGACTAGGCGATTTAGACCCTTCACTTTGAATCTGTGTAATAAAGATCGTATGTAAATTAATTATTTGACACATGTTGAATTGATAAGCATATACTCCCCATCCTAGTTTAATCCAAATGTTTCATTCAAACACAAAGATTAAGATATGTCAAAAAAAAATTGATACAAAGGGAATAGGAGGGTTGGGGATACCGGAGGCTCGAATTCGAGACTTCTACAAGTGTCCTCATGAGCATGACCACTAGAACAAGTGCTTAGGACAGATATGTAAAATTAAGTATGAAGAAAATCCAGCTAGTTACTCAGGTAGTTAATCTGAATCCTGAAAGCAGTCTAAGATGCATCACCTACTTGAGTAAGGTTGCTAGGGATCCATCAGTACAAATTTACAACCTTCAATTATAAAGAATATGACATAACAAAGAATGACAAGGCCCTTCAATGTGAAGCTCAACAGCCCAATAATGAATCATTATCACCTAGTAGGAAGAGAAATTAATCACTTAATTCATTCTCAGAGCAAAGGCAGCTGAAAATGCCTAACCCAACACCAACTTTCCAAACCCTTCAGCTGCCATTTCAGCTGACCTTCCTTAAAACTTTGTAAAAGCTACAATTACAGAACAGATGATACATTTCAGCCCTTGCTAAGCCACCTGAGTGGATATGGTACCGTCATTGCGCCAATGTCTTGCCCAACTTCTCCTCACAATTAAAGGTTGATACCTGCTTCAAGATCATCCATTGTGATTGTACACAATTCAGAGGCATCTGTACAGTCAAAACTGAGCCTGAAATCAAGATTTTCTCTAGCATTTACTAGCATTGTGTCCACCAAACCTCCGTTCATCTCCTTCCGCTGCTTTTCTGTTGTCAATCTCTCAACCAAGTTCGAAATTGCATCTATGCTGCAACTGTCATCTAGCTTAAATCCAAATAACAAGCTGCTATCTTCTAGATTGTTCATCTTTATGTGGAGTATCGTAGCTAGTTCATGACAGCTGAAGTCATTGAAATGGAAAAATTTTGTCACTCTTCTGCAGAAACCCTCGTTAGAAGTTATTACACGCTGCATTGGTTCCGAATAGCCAGCAAATATTACTACCACCCTCCCACTATCCATAACGGACATGATCTCTTCCAGGGCTTCGAGACCATAGTCCTTATCATCTGCCTTTTGCATCGGTATTAATCTATATGCTTCGTCAACAAAAAGAATTCCTCCCTCTGCTTCTTGGATCTGCACAGCAACATTTCAAATAATTCACCATGGTGAAGCAGATGAAGTGCTCATAGAGTTTGAAAGCAAAAAAGTGGGTACTCGGAATACTAGAAAGAATGATGTAATACCTTCCTCCTGGTTTTAGGTCCTGTATGACCAACAAATTCACCTACCAAGTCTGTCCGCTGCACTTCTGTTACCCTGTCAGTAGGTAGAACTCCAACCATATGTAGGAGCTTTCCTAAGACACGAGCAACCATGGTCTTGCCTGTTGGATATGATCTAGATTAGCCTGTTTAATCTTCATGTGGGAAAATCAACCACTCCAGAATGCACACACATTACGAATAACCGTACTGACCTGTTCCCGGATTGCCAAGGAATGCCATGTGAGGAGGTCTTCTGGCACCGATTTTCAGTCCAAGGGCCCGGCGCCTCTCATCCAAAAGCATCCCCTTTGCCCACTTCCGAAGTTGTATCTTCAACTCTTGCAGACCCACAATACTAGACAGCTCTTTCTCTAGTTCGTCCATCTTAGCCTTTGTCTGACTGCATGCTTCAATAGCTTTTCTCTTCCTTTGCTCTTCTAGATGCCAGTTCAGAAGCTCCCTCAAGTTCTCACTTCCAGGGCCTTTTGACACATGATCTATAGGAGTCATCTCCTCCTGCAACTCAAAATAATCTCATAGTATAAGTTTGACTTGATGGATGGCATGAAAGCTAAACATAGTAACGGGTAAGAAAAGAAGATGAACACTACATTGTCCATAGAGCTGCAGTCAGCATTACTCTCAAGAAGTGTCTTCACAGTTGAGTAGTCTTCAGATGGTATTGAGGACCAAACAGCAAGATGCAATGGCGTCATTCCATTCTGCATAAAATGTCAGAGCAGACAATAGGATTTAAGTTAGCTTTGGTGTGTTATGCATTAATACATGCAGAAAAAAGCACACGATAAAGACGAGAAATGCACATTTGCTTTTGCTTCAATAAAAGCACCATGAGCAATAAGTAACTGCACTGCTTGCTTGCAACCATTTTTAGCGGCCATATGCAATGGAGTTTCCCCATACTGCAAACAGACACAAGATATCTCAGAAAAAATGGCTAGAAAAGATTAAAGATTAACTGCATAATGCAAGTGGGCACATGAAACATTTTCCTCTTTACCATATTTTTGGCTTCCAACTCTACTTTCTCTGGGCCTTGCCAGTTCAGCAAAAACTTAACTATATCAACTCTATCATGACCAGCCGCAACATGGAGTGGTGTCTGTGCCATCTGCAATTAACTTGCGTAAAAATGAGTTTATTGTATATAAACCAAAATTCGACAATGTATAGCTGACATAAAGCTCTGTTGGCCAGAAACGACAATGCATAGCAGGTGATAGGCATTCAGCTTCAACATCTCAGAGGTATGAAATAAAAAGAAGAAAACAAGTTGTATTAAAGATATCAATAGTTGAAAGGTAGGGAATGACCCCTCACTACATCTATCCTTCCCAAAAATCATAGTTCGTCAAAACATCGTCCCTGATAGAGCATCTTGAAAATGCAGAAGATGGTGATTGAAGTTTCGCATCCGGGTCTATCCTCATAGATCCTTGATGTACAACTTATGCATCCTACTTAGAAAATGTAGGATTCTGCACCAGAACTAGGCACAAATTCACAATACACATAAATCAGAGATTCCCAATATGCATCTTGGATCCTTCCATGATTTCCATGAGACTATTTATGTTTAGGATATTCGAATTACAATTCCTAGCACTAGGTACAGATTAAGCATGAAAATGTAGATAAAAAAGCCACTTCGAAGGCACAAAAGAGGACAAATCTGAAAATTCAGGTTAATCGATTGAAATGGAAGAAGAAAGAAAAGTAATCTCACAACAGGGTTTCGGTCGTTGAGCAGAGAAGGGGTGTCCCGCAGGAGGCGTTGGAGGCCGAGAAGATCACCGGATTGAGCGCAGCCGTGGACGGTGGCGGGCTTGGCAGATCTGGGCCGCTGATCACCCGGCCTCTGCATCTTGGCCAAATCGGCGGCAGCGTCCTCGTCGGCGGGAGAAGCGGAAGGAGGATGAGGAGAAGAGTCAAAGGAGGGTCAGAGGGAGAGAAACGGGTGTCAATGGCGGCGATTTGTCTCCTAAATTTCTTGGCTGCTGCTTTCTTCTTCGCCGTCAGCGTGTCGTTTCAGGGAAATGGTGTCATGAGGCGGCAGCTTCCATTATTCCCGTTTTTGCTGTTTAGCTGCCCGCCAGTTCTCTTCGAGCTGTCCACAACACTCGCCAAAACTCTATTCTTTATGAATTATCTTTCAAAAATTGTACTTTCTTTATTCGCGAAGATTGATCCGTTTGATTTTATATTTGTGTTTAACTCAAATTTTAATTATGAAGATTTTGTGAAAGAAAATTAAAAAATATACTCCATTCGTTCCACAAAATTAACCACATTTGACCTTTATACTTGTGTTTGACTCAAATCTTTACTAAGAATAATTTGTCAACAAAATTCTTGAAAAATATAATTAAAAACTAGACACATTCAGTTTTTTGAGGTAAATTGGTAAATTTGCCACTGGACGTTAATTTGTCCTAGATGATGCTCATGTGGCGTGTTATTTGATGATCACGTAGATATTGACTGTATATTTTGTAGAGTTAATATTGAATTTCACCTTAAAATCTGTCACAGTCATTATGACATTGTTAGTTTTACAAATTTTAAGTGAAATTAAAATATTAACCCTAGTAAAATCTATAGTCAATGTTCACGTAACCGTCCAACGACACGCTACATGAGTGCCAACTGAGACAAATTAATGTTCAGTGGTAATTTTACCCATTCAATAAAACGTTGGTGACATTCTCACTTCAAAATGAACTTCCGTGACAAATTTAGAGATTTCATAAACTTCAATGGCAAAATGACCATTTTACCTTTATAATTTATAAGTCAAAATGTTGTAAGAAAAATATTATAGATTAAGTGCTGAAAGACAAACGTGACTAATTTTCTGAGACAGAGGAAGTATATATTTAGAAACTAGACGAATTGAAATAATACATGCATATAAATTATTTGACTTTATATATCAACATGTTAAAGAAAATAAATCATAGATTAAATGCTAAGAACGAAATTGATCAATCTTTATGGGATGAAGGGATTACATTTTCCTTGAATGAAAACTTCTTTCTTCCAAAGTTACGAGACTATCTTTACTTTATTTTTACCTTTTCTATCTCGTTTTTTGTGCAACCTCTACTCAAGAGCAATTATGTCAAACTACATTGAGTAAATTTTACATTCACCTTACTCTCCGCACTTACGCAATGTGTAAGATTAATTGGGGATGGAGTGAGTAATTTATAACAAAAAGATACTTGGTGTAATATTATTTTACTTTTTAATGTTTAGATATTTCATCGTTTTGTATTGGTTGTTCAATGTAAGAAAAAAAAGGATAATCAATATCGGGTAAGGGAATAATTTATACTCTCACCATCATCCCTGAAAAATTATACACATTTCATTTTTTTGACGGTTCCTAAAAAATTATACACTTCCCTTAAATGAAAATTTATCTCCAAAATTACCAAAATATCTATACTTTATATTTACTTTTTCTATCTCTTTTTTCGTCCCCAAATAATCATACACATTTTTTTGGGTCGTTGGTGTAGTTAAACTGACGGTTAGTGAGTGGCCGCCGGTGAGTATTCCAACGGGTTTATTGTTGAAAATTACCAACAAGCTAGTTTATCCGTTAGTACTGGCTGTTGGTTTTGCACCATTTTCTAGTGGTATCCCTCTGTTCCACGAAGATTGATTCGTTTGACTTTTATACTTGTGTTTGACTCAATTTTTAATTAGGAAACTTTTGTTAAAAAATTTTAAAAAATATATATTTAGAAACTAGACACATTGAAATAACATATGCATATAAATTATTTGACTTTATATATTAACATGTCGAAGAAAATAAAACATAGATTAAATGCTAAAATTAAATGGATCAATCTTTATGGGACAAATGGAGTACACTTTCTTGAAATGAGTCTCCTCCCAAAGTTACCAAACTTATTATCTATACTTTATTTTAATTACTTGTTTGCTGTAAACAGGCATCCGTGCACATCGTCTCTCCCAGCCACCGACCTCCTCCACCAAACTAGCTGCAAAAAGCAAGCTACACAAAGCCTGGTCCCTGCATAAATACCTGGTGAACATAACTAACCATAGGAATAGCAACAAAGTAAGCCATCAAACACCCATGCTAGAGAGAAACCCGAGTCAATTTGATAAGACGGGTGGGGGAGGAAGACTCCAAACCCCGACCACCCAAAAAACCATCACTCATTGCTCCAGGCAGGGCGGGCTAACAATGCCCTTCCATGTCGCAAGAACCTCCTGCTCCTCTGCCTCATCATCACCAACCACATCCGTTTTAGCTCTCTTCCTGCCTGATGCTGAAATTTCCTTAGTATATCCATGCGCCCTGCCACGTCCTCTCCCATTTCCCCCATCCCTTTTCCTAGCAGTAGATGGAAGAATTACCATTCTACCCCCACATTAAAGGTGAGAGGTGGGTCATGAAGTGGTGATATATGATTTCGTACAGGTGGCAAGTCAGTGCCAGCGCCCTTTGTTCAACAACAGGAGTATCTGGAACCCCATCTGTGACCAGAACCAGCTCAAAACCTTTCGGTGCCACAGGAGGGGGCTGCAAACGGCCTTTGGAAAGTGGAGGTCGCGACGTTCCTCGCTGCAGGGAAGGAAGGTTGAGGTGATTGAACCGAAGTCTGGATCAGAGTGATTTTAGTCCAATTTCGACCTGCTTGACCTCTTGGCGTTCCATGCGCTCTCATATTAGGATCAAACAAATTGGGGTGCACTGCCATGCAATCCCTTTCCACATGAGTCAACATCCCACACCTGTAGCAGAAATTTGGAAGTTTCTCATACTTCACTTCCAGGAATAAGTTTGTACCATTCATAGTTGTTGGAATATCACGGCATAAAGGTTTATTTATCTCTACGGTCACTCTAACCTTTAAATTTGTTCCATCAACAAGCACGGGCTGCAAAATTCCCAAGAATTTTCCCATTTCTTGGGAAGCCCAGCCAAACGGTAAATCCAAAATTTGTACCCAAAAATCAACATAAGTAAATTGCATTGTGGACAGTTGATCACTAGGTCTGAGAACTGTAAGCATCATTATTCTATTATCAAAAGACCATGGAGACAGACGCAAAACATTCTCCAAATAGTCTTTTTTCTCAAAATTGAATATAAACAGACTATCCTTAGGATTGCTGTTACCTTGACGGACCTTAAAGGAGACCTGCCCATACCAGGCGGCCTTAAAAGCTTGTTCCATACGATCCGGGTGAGCCACTCTGCTGGAGAAGATTCGAGCCGCAAGCGAGAAAGAGGCTTGTGGTTGTGCAACCAACTCGGCAACATCAATAGGGGCCAGCTCCATTCGTGTAATTGCGATGGCTGCAAGGCTGTTTTCCAAGTCGTCCAACACCATTGGCCAAATTCAGAAACAGGTAAGGAGAGGGCGATGAAATCAAAGGAAAGAAGAGGAGGAGAAAGAAAGCGGCAGGGCTGAAAATTTTCAAGGAAGAAGAGGCAAAAACACCAAAGCTCTATCAAACCCTAAAGGAGCAAGGAGAGGAAAACACATTGGCATAAAGTCAAACAATTTAAATGCAAATTGTAGATTAATGTTTGTAGTTTCTAAATATATTTTTCCAAAAAAATTTAACGAACTTTTCCTAATAATAATTTGAATCTACCATAACATCAAAAAAGAAACGCATCATTCTTTCAAGGACAAAGAGAGTACATATTTCCTTTTTGGACGGTTCCTGAAAAGTTATACACTTTCCTTAAATAAAAATTTCTCTTTAAAATTATCAAACTATCCCTATTTTATCTTTAGTTTTTCTATCTCATTTTGTGCAACCTTAACTCAAAAGTAATTATGTCAAACTACATAAAGTCATACACTAACCTTAATCACCGCGTCCAGGCAAACTGTAAAATCTTTTATGAACAGAGGGAGTAATTCGTTTTGTTACTTCCCCCTCCATTTTTCTTTTTTTTGCATTTTTTTCATTCACCCTATGTATATTCAAAGCACTTGGGCTCTATCATCCAAAATGAACAAAATATTGAGATATAAATCAAACAGCCATCATATAGAGGCAGGCTAGGCAACTCAATAAGAATATCCATGTTGAGTTGAAAATAAAATTTTACGGAACTACTATCTTATTGACCATGTTATATAACACCGAGTGTTAGGTATTGAAGACGCAATACATGACCCTAAAATGAAAGATTAGGAGAAGTGAATGATTCAATAGATAAATGAACACACATTCAAGAATAAAATAAGAAATGAAAATGTTTAGGCTTGGTATAACACCAATTGTTATAAAATTAAAAAATATTAACTTGGATAATTTGGAGGAAAAAGACTTTCAAAGCAACCAAACAACATATAAAAAGAACTAAAGATGACATTTTCTCGTGCAATGTAGATGAATGAACAATCGTTTTTGAGTCTTTAGTTAGTGTATATAAATAATCATTTTTGTGTCTTTTATATATAAATAATTTGCCCATTGGTGAGCAATTTATTGGCTTTGGCTTCTCTATGTTAATTAAAGAGCGAGGCAATTGGAGAAAACACAAAAACAAAGGACATAGAGGTTGTGTTTTTTACAAATATTTTCATCAAAATTTCATGGACAAACCATCAAACTAACTATTTCTCTCCAATTTTTTCTCTCACATAGATTACATCAATTTCAAATATTTTTACCAAATTTTCCAAAAGATTTAACAAAAGGAGAGACTATTGGAGTGAAGAACAAAGGCTTCAATTGGAAACAGCAACAAAAAAATTGCGAGTCGAGTTTTACGGTCTTGTTCATCATCTTCATCTCTTGACACTTTTATATTCTATATTTGGAGGCTTTGATTTTGTAGTATGTGGGCTATCATTGCATAATTTGGTTAAGCTTTACTGGAGTTTCCGATCTCCTTATTGTGAGCTTCTTGTAGGAATCGACGTGAGTGTTGATTTTATCCTCAGATATTGTGTTAGATTCAAGTTAGAGGGTAAATTACAAAATATTTTTAAATAGTTTCTGTAAGTTTTTGAAAATAGAGAAAAGAGTTTGTAATTTCTATAAATTTCATGATTTGTTTGTAACTTACCTAAATTTAAAAAGAATCAATTTTATCGCCATCTTAGTAGAAACCTCTTGGATTGAGATAACTTTACCAAACAAACCTCTATAAAATCAGAGGAATCTTGCATTAAGCATTAGTAAGTCAGTCCTCTTCTGATCCGACCCTAATCAGAAAATTTCGGGTTGCGAGTTCTGCTTACATCTCTAATGGTCAATGAAAGGGGGTTTCGAGTGATTGGTGGAATCCAGCCGACTTAGTTTAGGATTAGGATGATATGCCCGATATGACCTTTTTATTTTTCATAAAATGATGATATTTTAAGGAAAATTGTTTTTGAAGAATACGTTCCAAAGAGGTGATATGTTTGTTTTACTTTTTTACTATTATTAAGTTTGTGAATTTGTTTACTAGCATATAATTTATGTTTTTTTCTTGAATAATTTGGACATGTAATCTTAATATATATATATATATATATATATATATATATATATATATATATATATTATATATATATATATAATATATATATATATATATATGTGTGTGTGTGTGTGTGTGTGTGAGAGAGGGAGAGAGATGTATCTAGTTCTCCAAAAAAACGAGAGAAATGTTTAACAGCCTTTTCTTTATGTATATTCGATCAAACACAATTTGAAAATCGTAAATTTGAAAATCGTATCAGTTTTCGTGAGATAAAGGGTGTACGTAATTTGTAAGAGAAACTATTGGAGAAATTTTTTATGTTAGAACTTTTGAAAAATTATTTCTATATAACTATTCCAAACTAAAAATATCTTTTTTCTATTTCACTATAAAAATTAGGAAAAATGGGTAAAAATATCACTAATCTTTCCTAAATTTCTAGATTTACCACTGATCTTTATTTTCGAGCTAGAGTGTCATCCAAGTTTTGAATATGGGTTAAAAATGACACTGCCGTTAAAAATCGTTAAAAAATCTGTTAACACTTAGGTTTAATTACACAAAGCAGTACTTAAAGTTCTTAACCCTTTACAATTTGATCCTAAATCTTTGATTTGTAAGTCTGAAGTGTAGGAGTAATGCCCAGAAGCCAATCCTCGATGATTGTTTTCTACGCGGATCTCAACCGAATAGGACCAAAGTGAACTTAGTTGTTCATGTGAGTAGCCCCTCGTTATTCACCGGCGCTCCCAAACCTCTCGTTTTTTAAGGTCATCGTCGATTCCATCCGTTTTGCTGTCGTCCAGTAGTAAGGTCTTATCTTTCCACTTCATATACTTCATTCTCCATCATTTTAGCATTTGATCTCCCTCAATCGTCTCTTTCCAGCTTTGGATGGTACAAATTCTTCCTGGGTTAGGGCAGAAGTTGCTTAATTTTGCTTGGGTTTGCTTAATCTGTGCTGACCTGAAGTTTATTTTGAACGTTGGTGGATCACAAATATGTGCGTTGTGCACGACAGTCCGCACATAGTTTCGCATAAAGTTGTGCGCGGCACACAGATGTGTGTACAAATAAGTGCATAATAAAAATAATTGGCACACTTCCAATAAACGCACAGTGAAGTGCACAGACTTGCGCACATGTTGATCTTACATCTCGGGACTCTCGTTTGTTCTTTTAATCATGCATAAAAGATGAGAAAAAGGAAGCAGACTTCAAAGTTGGGAGAAGAAGAACTTAGAAAGAATGATATCAACTTATGGGATTTGCGTACAGTAAGTAAAAGAACAACATAAAAAGTAAGGAAAATGAGACGGGCGAATTCACATCCCATTTCTATTCAATTTCACGGGCTCCTCAAACTTGAGTCTCATTACTCATTTTTCTCACTCACCTCAAAAACCCTTAGTTATTAGATGAAAAACTCATCTCCTATTTGAATAAAAAACATATTCCCAAATTCCCCAATTTTTTTTTTCTCATTATAAATGAACACGCCCTTAGATCCAATGTCCGTCAAAGATTATGCACTTCTCGAACTATTTTTAAATTTTCAAATTCAAACTTTTCCTATAATCGTTCTTATTTACTTTTTTATGACGTTGTTACTTTTCTTAATTCATACCCACTATTTATAGACTTATCCAAAATAACTCTTGAATGAACATAACATAATTTTATGACCGAGTGATAAACTCAAGGAAGTATTTGTAATTTTCAGTGATAAATTTGAGAAAATTACAATGAGTGAAAAATTAAGTGATAGTCAATTTGGTTGATGATAATCCACTCAATTCAATGGATTGGTTGTTTATATGATTACAAGTAGAGTTAGTGTCATTTCCTCCACGCTTGTGGTTAAAAACTTCTTCAACATGGAAAACAAAACAGATAACAAAAACCTACTATTACATACATTATTTTTCTTATTTAAAAAGGGCAAAGAACACACTTTTTTCTGTTTTATTTCTTTTTGTCATCTTATTTCTAAACGTTTTTAAAAAGCAAAAAAAAAAGACAATTTTTTTAGAGTATTATGAAAAAAATAAAAGGAACAAAAGAGCTGGAGTCTGAGAAGTGTCCTCAACATTCGCCAACTCCCTCTCTTACTCTGACTGTCTCTGCACGCCAAGAAAAACAGAACCAAAACCCGAAAAAACAGAAATTTGATTTCTGTAACAAACACACACAAATTCTCTTCGTTTCCATTATCTCTTTCTTAACACTAGTACTATTTCTTCTCTTTGGCCTTTTCTTATGTCTTTCACTGATCACACATTGAAATTTCATGTCTTCACCGTCACCGTCGTCGTCCCCGCCGTCCAACAGCACGACTCCGCCACCGCCACCTCCAGAGTCGTCCCCGCCTCCAAAATCAACACCGTCTCCGCCTCCGCCGTCCGAATCCCCCCCTCCGTCGTCGCCTCCGCCGCCGGATAAATCGCCCCCTCCGCAGTCTCCTCCTCCGCCTTCTGACACGTCCTCACCGCCGCCTCCGTCGTCTTCCACCCCCACCGTCTCCCCGCCTCCTCCTTCATCCTCCACTGGATCGCCACCGTCGCCTGAGAGTCGCTCCGAAAGGCCATCGCCTCCGCCGCCTTTCAGTAGTCCGGGACACCGGTCTTCTCTTCCACCGCCGTCGTCGCCGTCTCCCTCGTCCGGCTCAAGTGACGGCTTGTCAGGAGGTCTGGTGGTAGGCATTGCAATCGGATGCATCGCCGTGGTGGCACTGCTGGCTGTGTTGTGTTTTTGTTGTTTCAAGAAGAAGAGAAGAAGATCATACGACCAAGAAGCCTACTATATGCCGCCGCCACCTCCGCATAAAGGTGAAACCTTTTTCTGACTCCAGATTTCTGTTTCGATTTCACGTTTTAATTTTTCCCCGAAAAAAGGTAATCGCTTTCTTCAATTTACTGGATCAAGTTTGAAACTTGTGTACATTTCGACTTGCAATTTGTGTTGCATGCCAAAATTAGGCTGCTTCATGAATCCTACTTCTGATCAGAGAAAGTTATCTACTTTCACTTGCTGTTTTCATTTAAAGCCCTAAGCCATCAGGGCATGTTTTGATATCAATTTTTTTTCAGGCCAACAATATTATTGGCCAAGTGCTACTCCGCAAGCCGTTGCTCAACAGAGGCCTCACCACATATCGGACACTGACAGCTCTCCTGTATCAACGCTGCAGCCACCGCCACCACCACCGCCTAATTTAGGCAATGGCCGCGCAGGCTCCGGGAACACTAACCCCCCCACAGGTGGAAGCTCACCTGGCATGGCATTTGGTTTCTCACAGAGCACATTTACTTATGAGCAATTAGCAAGGGCAACAGATGGTTTCTCTGATGGCAATATGCTTGGACAAGGCGGGTTCGGATATGTGCACAAAGGAGTGCTTCCGGGTGGCAAAGAAGTGGCAATCAAACAGCTGAAGGCTGGAAGTGGACAAGGGGAGAGAGAGTTCCAAGCTGAGGTCGAGATCATAAGCCGAGTGCATCACAGACATCTTGTTACATTGGTTGGGTACTGCATAACTGGGGCAAAGAGATTGCTTGTTTATGAGTTTGTTCCCAACAACACTCTTGAGTTTCACTTGCATGGTAAGCTTCTAGATACTGGTAGTATTTTTCACCAGCAGTCTGTTTCATTTGCATCTGATAAGATTTTTTAGTCCTTTGGTGGCTGATTGGATTGAAATTGATAAGTGCAGGCAGGGGACGTCCTACCATGGATTGGGCCAGTAGAATGAGAATCGCTATAGGATCTGCTAAAGGATTGGCATACCTTCATGAAGATTGTATGGTTCTCTTGCTCAGCTAGATTTTCGCTCTTTTTTGCCTCATTTACTTCTCTTTCATGGTGATCTTTGTCAATTTTTACAGGTCAACCAAAAATCATTCACCGTGATATCAAGGCAGCTAATATTCTTTTGGATTATAAATTTGAGGCAAAGGTATATATATGATTGGTAACTTGGTTTTACCACAGTAGAAGGAATAAAAGAAACATCTGAAAATACATACGGATGTGCAGAAGTTGACACAGATTCGCTTTCTATTACGTGTTGAACATGTTTCTAAACTAAGATAAGAAACGAGTGACTAGTAATCATGCCTTCCCCTTCGAATACAATGCATCACTATTAGAAGAATTGGAATTAAAAATCTACAATTTTCCTCCCAGGTTGCTGATTTTGGCTTGGCAAAGTTGGCTTCTGACTTCAACACTCACATCTCTACTCGAGTGATGGGTACTTTTGGGTACGACCATGCATCTTAGCACATTTATTATTCTTTATTTGCAGCTTAGAATTTGTTGATTTTATATCAAAGAATTTGGAATTTGAGTTTTTCGCCTCTCATACATGCGCGACCTCAATCCAGGTACCTTGCTCCAGAGTATGCCGCTAGTGGGAAGCTCACAGAGAAATCTGACGTTTTCTCATTTGGTGTGATGCTTTTAGAGCTGATCTCTGGACGGCGACCTGTTGACCCCTCTCTCATGGATGACAGCTTAGTAGATTGGGTAAATTAACCATTGCATGATTAATTAAGGTTCTTCTAGTTGTTGTAAAGTAAAAACTGAATGTTGGTTCAATTGTTGAAATTTTGCAGGCAAGGCCATTGCTAACGCGGGCTACAGACAATGGAATCTACGATAACCTGGTAGATCCACGGCTGATAAATGAATATGACACGAATGAAATGGCTCGTCTTGTTGCTTGTGCAGCTGCTTCTGTTCGTCATTCCGCTAAACGCCGTCCAAGAATGAGCCAGGTATGCATATTTACTTCAGTAAGAGTGTCACATTGTCTTCGACTTGTGCTCTATATTTAAGGTCCTGGCTAAAACTCGATAAATATACATTTAGTAACAGTGAACTTACATGTAGATCGACAATGAATTTTAAGTTTTTAATCACATAGATGACTTAATTCAATGGATTATTCTTGTTTAAGTCATTTTCAGCTTTATTAAATGGATTAAGTCGTTTATATAATTAGAAATTAGAAATTTGATTAAGCTGGACTTAAGTCATTGGGTTAAGTGCAACCAAGTAGGGCTATCTCCAAAGATAGCACTGATGATAATGTATCTGGAAATGAACAGATTGTACGCGTCTTAGAAGGAGACGTTTCCTTAAGCGACCTCAACGAAGGAGTTAAGCCGGGGCAAAGCACCCTTTACAGTTCTCAAAGCTCAGACTATGACGCGGATCAGTACAATGAGGACTTGAAGAAGTTCAGGAAGATGGCACTGGAAAGCCAGGAGTATGGCGCTAGCAGTGGCGAGTACAACGAACAGACGAGTGAGTACGGTATGTATCCTTCTGGTTCGACGAGCGGTGAAATGAACACTAGAGAAATGGAGATGGCGAGGAAGCGTAACAGCCAAGGTTTCAGTGGAGCTTCTTGACTGTACTGTCAAGGCTTGAGACTTTTACCACCTTGACTGGCTAATTACAAGATTTGTTGCAAGAGTTGGGGAGTTTTCTGTTTCTTGAGTCTCACGTTTTTATATAGGTGGCAGACAGATTCCTTGAAATTGTGCAGTGATTCGTTGCGGTCAATAATGAAATTCATTTGATTCTTTTATTTAGTTTGTTAATTTAAACCTGCCGGAATCAGTTATAGGATCACATAATTGTACCCTTTGTTACCTTTCCCTGTCGGACAAGGCACCATTCCTCCTGGATTTTCAACATGTTCCTTAAGGGAGAAAGAGATACTCGTTTTTATTTTATTTTTTTGAGCAAAGAGATACTCGTAATTTAATATACTTGTAAGTGTCATTGGGCGTATTTTATTTAATAAAAATACACACTTGAAGAGAAAAAAAACGGCTCTTCTATTTACCAACTAGTTGGTAAAACCACTAGCTGATTCGGCCATTCCATTTCTATTATGTTGCTGCTCGCCTTTCTTTCGTTGACGAGCCTCATGGCCGAAGTTGACGGTGCCGGAGGCATGCCCTGGGTTCTGCTATCCTTGAATATCTCGACTTCTTCTCCGATCCGAGCCTCAAAATCAAGTTCAACGGCAAGTTCCATTCAGATCCGGCAAAGCTTACATCCAACGTGAGCCTAATTAAGAACCAGATCAGATTTTTTTTTTCAAAAAACAAAAAACAAAATTTGCAAGCTCGCATCCTCACGTTCAAGTTGCTCATTGCCCGAGAAACCCATGTACCAACATGCATGGATCAAATTTCTGGCCTTTTAAGTAGATCAACTTTAGTTTCTTTTTATTTTCTAAGAGTGATTGTTTTTTATTTGATGACCCCTTATCGTTATTTGATGTCCCGTTGCTTAATTGGATGATTCAATTTACTCATATATGATGACCACAGACGGTAGGTGTTGTGGTATGGTACCTCAAATGGTCCAATGCCAAGGTTGGTGACTTATATGAACAAGTAGATGAAGATGAGTGACTTGTTTGCATTTAAGCCACATGGAAACCAATTAATTGGTACATGTTTTCTGACTTGTACTTCTACTTTGCTCAACATTTGAAGTTGATGGACTTGTTAGGTGGCTGTTAAAACCCAAGGTTGGCTAGCTTCAATTGGAAGCTACTTAGCTCCACTATAAAAAAGCATCAGACTTGCTAGTGTGCAATTTCAGACTAGTGAGTACCGAAAGAAACAAAGAGTGCACTGTGTGTGCTTGGTGAGGACGCTCGGTACAAGAAGACGGAGAAAACCGGCCGTGTGCTCATGATTTGGCTATTCTATATATATTTTGACCGCAAGTACTTTGCTCAGGTGAGAGCATTATTTTTGTAATTTGAAGTGGTATATATTTGTTGATTTTCTCATATTACTGTGATTAGTTCAAGTTTGGGAAAAACTTGAATTTCTGTATGTTATACTATTTTTTTTATAAGGGTAGCTATACAGTGCGTATATGCGCATTGTATGCGCATAAGAGAAACATTATAACAAGTGCCACTCTCGTTTCCGACAAAGCTTCCGACAAAGCTCGCATCGCCTCAGAAGAAGCTCTCGTCACCTCCGACGACGCTTCCATCGCTTCTGACGACGTTCTGCGTATTCCGGCGAAGCTTTCCATCGGAATACACGACGTTTCCGTCACTTCCGATGACGTTTTTCCGTATTCAAACGTGAATTCATATCTGCTTCTACCAACCAAACAACCACAACTCAACAACATAATCACCACCAAAATTTGACTGCAATGAAGCTCCAGAACCACCAAACTTGCAAATAATGAAAAACTGAAATTTTTTCTGACTTAAAAAATCTGGGGAAAACTATGATGATCAGAGTAGATAGTCATGTTGATCTGATTTTTTATAGTGATCAAATGTAAGGACATGTTGATCACTATGCAGATCAATACTGATCAGATGTAAGGAGATGTTGATCACCATGCAGATCAACATTTATTCTGACGATGTTGACCAAGCACGACAGTGATGCTGATCATGTGTAAGGAGATGTTGATCATCATGCAGATCGATGTTGATCCGGTGTAAGGAGATGTTGATCACCATGCAGATCAACATGTATTCTGACGATGTTGATCAAGACAAGTCATCATGCTGATCAATATTTAATGTTGATCAAGCACAACGATGATGTTGATCAAGTGTAAGAAAATGTTGATCACCATGCAGATCAATGTTGATCGTATGTAAGGAGATGTTGATCACATTTATTTGACGATGTTGATCAAGACAAGTCATCATGCTGATCATTATTAATTAATGTTGATCAAACACGATAACAATATTAACCAAGTGAAAGGAGATGTTGATCACCATACATATCAACATTTATTCTGGAGATGTTGACAAGATAAGCTATAATGCTGATAAAAAATTAATACTGATCAAACACGACAACATTGTTGATAAAAAACCCCGTGGAAAACTTGTAAATAAGCGAAACGCTTATGCACAGCCACGCGCAGTGCGCATTTTAACCCCAAATATTTTTATAATAGCGGATTCTGTTGTCAGTTTACCCCGTGGTTTTTTCCTCTACATCGGAGTGCTTCCATGTAAATTTTGTGTCCCTGATTTATATTTTGTTGCCCTAGGTGCTACTTATATTTCGGATATTTGCTTGGAGATTTGGTTCCCGGCTCATATTTGTCCATTTCTGACTCTGCTGGTTGAGCATAGATCATTTCATGTTCGGCGGGTTCATCCCTAACAATAGGAGTCATGATCACACAATAGGAGAGTAGTGATCCTGTTGCAGAAGTCATGACCCCACAGTAGGAGAATCATAATCTCACAATAGTAGTGATCCCATTGAAGAAGAGCAGTGTTCCTCATTATAAGTGTCATAGTCATTGTAATTCACTATCCCCATAATAAAATATCTTGATCCGAGTAGCGGTTTCATAATTAATTCGGATGAACGGTAAATAACATGTCCATACCTAAACGGACTCCAAAGAAAAGCATTAAAACATGACATATGAGTCTCCTTTTCTTCGTCTTTTTTTCATTGAACTAATTTTTTGTAATTTTTTATTATAAAATAAAAAAGTATGCATTTTTTTAGAGAAAGAGATAAAGAGAAGTGGCTTGAGTGTAAATAAAATGATTAGGAAGCACACTTTTGAATTAGCCAATCCTAAGCTCCACCTTTCAGACATGAAACGTGCCAGTAGCTTCATTAGTGAATTAAAAAAGTCTAGGACTAAAATGGATAAGAAAGAGGAGATTTAGGACTTGTAAAATAGTTCACGGGACTGAAATTCAAGCTACTACAATTGTCTGTCAACCTGAGTTGGTTTATGACCGTTCGTTGATATATTCCTCAATTACTCTTTTCTTTATGATCCGCCCAATAGTAGAATTTTGCTGAAAAGAGAGAGAAAATAACAGTTAGCGAGAGAATCTTCTTCTGCATATTCGATCTTAAGCTTGATCCCAGAAAAATTCTGTTCCCATCTCAAAAATTCTCCCGAAGGAAGAACAATTCGGGAAAAGCTCGATAGCTTTCACCCAGATTGGAGACCGAAAATGGCTTCTTCACGGAGACGCATGCTTCTTAAGGTCATAATCCTCGGCGACAGCGGGTTAGATTTTCTACCTCCTTTTGGTCCTCTTGATTTTGAATAATTTTACTGGATTTCTGTTGTTCTTCTAGTTGATACGATGAATCTTTCTCCGATTTACTCTGGGATTTGGTTGTTCTGTTTACTTATGTTGTGAATCTACTTGTTATTCCAGGGTTGGGAAGACATCTTTGATGAATCAGTATCCTAATTAAAAGCCTGTGAAGAATTATCTTTTACTAGTACTACTACTACTACTACTGCCAATTGGGCGGATTTGCTGTTTTGTTAGCCTTATACTCTTTATTTAGATATGTGAACCGAAAATTCAGCAACCAGTACAAGGCCACCATTGGAGCTGATTTCTTGACAAAAGAAGTTCAATTCGAAGACAGAGTTTTCACATTGCAGGTTCATCATCTTTTTATGCGTTCCCTCATGTGTGGTTTAGAAATGTAGCTGCCATCTTTCATCCCTTTTGGTATCTGCAATTTGGTCCATGCATAATCAGTCTACCTTTTGACACTAAATGATGTGACTTACACTTTTGTTCCAACGTTTTCATCCATTTTTATTGAAGTACAGAACTTAGATCGCACCTTGATCTCTCTAGTGATATGTTCATCTGAAAATTTGATGGTGAAGTTGTGCTTGAGGCGTTCTATCTACTTGCCATTTTTTTGAAAAGTTCCGCATAGTTCCAGTATGCTGTTTTCTATGGATTATATCTGATGTAAACTCGCTTTGCTGTCTTTTGTTGTTTGCTCTTGTAGTTGGCCCTAGTAAGATTTGCTTACAGGTGAAGTACCTGGTGCTCAATGTTAGAATATAAGTAAATGTAACTTGTATAACATCTTCCACTAATATCATGAGATGGTAATCTCCTGGGTATTTTCTTTGTTTCCTGGGAACTGGTATTTCAACTTCATGTTAGTATCTTTCTGCATAAGCCATATTGGATGATAGTTTAAACAGCTAAAGATTTATGAAGAATAGGGTCCTGGTCAACGAATTGCTGCTGAAGTTGCATGATCTTTTCACTGTAATTGCTTAGATATGGGATACAGCTGGACAGGAAAGGTTCCAAAGTCTTGGTGTAGCATTCTACCGTGGGGCAGACTGTTGTGTTCTAGTTTACGATGTGAATGTCATGAAGTCATTTGATAACCTTAACAACTGGAGAGAGGAGTTCCTGATTCAGGTATTTGTTCTTTCCTTCTTGTTTTCCTATTTCCTAGCATGCTTGCTTGACTTTAACAAATCCGAGTTATACAGGCCAGTCCTTCAGATCCTGAAAACTTTCCATTTGTTGTACTGGGGAACAAGGTAGATGTTGATGGCGGAAATAGTAGAGTGGTAAGCATAATCTCACTCACCTTAAATTCCTTTACCCTCAAAAAAAAAAAAAAAAAATCACTTTCACCCTTGAAATATATTGTGATTTTCTGCTTATAGGAATAGGTATCGGCTTGTTTTCTAGTATTTTCTCCGACATGGAGATTATTATGTGTAGAAATTGTTTAGAATTTTCCATTCATGTCCTCCAATAAAATGTAATTTCCATTTATGTCCTTCAAAAAATGTGCACAGCTAGCTATCTTATTTTTCTGAATCTTTCATGATCACTTAGCATAGCTCCCGCCAGGGGCGGACCCACATGGAGGCACCTTGGGGCACGTGCCCCCATTAAAATTTTTAAAAATAGGATACCTCTAGTAGTAATTTTCTAAAAAAATTAACTTTAGGGACCAATGTGACTAAAACATAAAACATTAGGGTAAAGGGAGGGATAGAAACCAATAATAGGGAAGTGAGGACTTGCGTTTTGTGCCGTGTAGTGTCAGACAGAAGGTTTGGTATTAGTATTTGTTAAGTCCTAGTTTCTTTAGTGTGTTATTTACCCACCTAATGTTATTTCTACCCATCAAGTCAACATTTTTCATCAATTTTTCCTCTCATAAATATTAAACATATTTAAATATTTTTCATTTCCTTTTAAAAACACAGTCGTATCATTTATTCTTTCAGCTGGCCACTTGGTCAAAACCAAGGTTTCACCAAAACCTAGTTTTTGTGAACATGGTCCTAATTTTAACTAAGAGTTTGCACTAATTATACTTCTATATATTTATGGAAAGTTGTAGATGAGCAGTAGTTTTTTTTCTGTGCTTCACTTTATTTATTGGTAAAATTACCTTATTTGCATTCAATTTTTTACTTTGTTTAGAGAGATCCCTAATGTTTTTACTCATATGTTTTTGCTATTTCTTCCTCTCTTAATTCAATGGTATTATCTTATTTACATTTAATTTAATTTTTTTTAATTTTTTAGGAGACCCCTAAAGTTTTACACTCATGTTTTTGTCATTTCTTTATCTTTTAATGCGAATGACCTAAATATCAAGATACAATATGCATTGTCTAGTTATAATTCTATAAAAAATCAGATAAAGTTATTGTTGATAAACAATTACCGTCAATGAGATTATACCATCTCATCTTAATTTGATACGGTTTTATTTTTTTTTATTCGAATGGCTGAAATAACTAACTCCCACATTGACTTTTCTCTTTTACTCTTTGCTTATTGACCACTAAAATCTTAAAACTAATAGCTAAATGAGGCTTTTCCCAAAATTATCTTTTGGGTATGTGATGTAGTTTTTCTGAATTTAATGAAAAAACTTAAGTTGCTTTTATTTATTTCCTTTTAAAAAAAACTAATAGGCAAATTGTGAAATGTTTTATGCCTAAAATTGCTTTTTACCTGCAATCATTGTTTATTTTTTTCATTTATGTTGTGAAGTTAGACCACCATCTTTGACCAGTTTCTTGCTTGATGTTACAATTTTAACAAATTCTTATAAATTTTGTAATCTACACCCGCCGCGAAGTGGGGACAATTATTTTCTTGTTATTATCTATAAGCTACAATGATAATCCCTAACCCAGAAGTGTTAAGAAAACACTAGCCTAAATTAAGGTGAATTTATCTATTTTCCTTTATTATAGAGTTTAAATATTTAAAATATGATAACATATATTTTGGATCAACATGCCTAAAAAAGTGTACTCTCTATATCGTAATAAATTGATATGCACAGAGATTAAGGAATACTGTAAAGTTGAGAGTAATAAAGTAAAATAAATATCAAAAAAGGGTAAAAGGAAGTGTTCTCGGTGGGACTGAAAAGTGTGGGTGATAAGGTGAAGAGTAGCTCTGTTGTGTCTATGTTCCCACTAATACCCTCTACATCGGTGATATATTCCTTATCAATACTAAGGATGTTATCAGACCAAATTTATCGGTTTTAGGGAGGAGATCAATAAGGACACATTCTGTATGTCATGCTAGCAGTGGTTGTGTCGGGATGGACATTTAGAAATAGGCCAAAATACAAAATAGTACCCCGAACTAAAAATTGTCGTAACTCGTACCCGAGTCACTTTGGGGTACTATTCTGTATTTTGGCCTATTTCTAAATGTTCATCCCGACATAACCACTACTAGCATGACATACAAAATGTGTCGTTATTGATCTCCTCCCTAAAACCGATAAATTTGGTCCGATAACATCCTTAGTATTGAAAAGGAATATATCACCGATGTAGAGGTTATTAGTGGGAACATAGACACAATAGAGCTACTCTTCACCTTATCACCCACACTTTTCAGTCCCGCCTAAAACACTTCTTTTTACCCTTTTTTATTTATTTTACTTTATAACTCTTAAGTTTACAATATTCCTTAATCTCTGTGCATATCAATTTATTACGATAGAGTACACTTTTTTAGGCATGTTGGTCCAGAACATATGTTATTAGACTTTAAATATTTGAACTCTATAATAATAGAAAATAGATAAATTCACCTTAATTTAGGCTAAGTATTTTCGTAACTTCTGGGTTAGGGGTTACCATTGTAGTTAATAGATAATAATAAGAAATTAATTGTCCGCTCTTCGCAACGGGTGTAGATTACAAAATGTATAAGAATTTGATTAAGTTGTAACATCAAGCAAAAAAATGGTCAAAGATGGTGGTCTAACTTCACAAAACAAATGAAAAATAAACAATGATTGCAGGTAAAACGCATAAGTCCCCTGGAATGCGTCCTTCCCATTCCATTTCACACCCCACATCCCCACCTGAAACTTGCAGTTGTGCTCTCAGTATTATATCTCTGATATTCTTGCAACAGTTTGACCCCCACTTCCTGACATACTGATTCCCTTGAACCGTCCTCTCCATTGCACACTCTCTAATGGCTTCAAACATTGAGATGATGGGTAAACTCCTTGCCTAATTAGCACAAAGTGGAATGCCTTTGTAATGTTGTTATCAACTGAGTCACATTTCACAGAATCTCTGAAATAGGTTCTGCATCATTGCTTTATATTTGTGCTTTCCAAAGTTCCCTTGCCCCTTGAGCCATCTTCTCAATCTCAGTAAGTCTTCTCCAACTGTGCCTCATTTGCAGACTTTGCAACAGCATAGAATGCAATCTCCAATTTTTCACCTCTAAAATCAGAATACCAATTGGTGTAGATGTGGCGTGCACATAGGCGATACTCAGCCCTTGGAAACACATGAGATACAACATTTTCCAATCCTTGTCACAACCATTTTATTACATGTTAGAATTAGTGGCTATAGCCACATAATTTCTACAGTACACGAAACAAAGACAAATGCAACAGACAATGAAAAATGATGGAATGTTGTTACCTTGGACTGGTCTGATATGAAGCACCACCCTTCTCCATCTTTGCTCTGAATGTCCCTTGCCAACAACCCACAAAACCAGGTTCATGAGTCGGTACACTACCTCCACCATAGCCGAAGTTAGAGGGTACATCTGGTTGTTGGCATCTTTGCCACAACTGCAGTAAGAAGCTGTCCCTTTACAACCCCTTTGAGGAACATCAATGCCTATAAACTTCCTACAACCCTCTAGAAAACCTCTCCTGACAGCATCAAAGCATACATACAAATGCCCAAAGAAAGGAGGAATGGCAGGTCCAATATGTTCTAATTGAAGGTCAACAGTTGACCCTGGATTTGTTATTTCTATGGCTCTAACATAATCTTGAATCCTAGAATGGCAGGTCCAATATTCATGATCCAACATCCCTAACCAGCTTCTGCATCACGGGCTTTTTTGCTCTCTTGCACTAATCTCTAGATACCTCAATTGCTAGTTGAGCCTTGATGTGATTAGCAAGATAACTTGGTTTAATACCATGGTGAGCATAAATGTAACCCTCATATTGCTCTGATATCCATCTTGTTGTTGTAGCCCTAATATGAAAAACAGTGCAGCAAGAATGATTAGGTTTAGGTCGCAATGTCTTCACCTTGAAATATTCCTTCCCATGATACTTCTCATATGAAGCATAAACCAACCACTTGCATTTCTCATTAACACATACAACCCTCACACGCTTACTCCCATTCTTTTTTTAAACCTGTAGTCCCTGTTTTCCTTGATCGCATATCTGACCAGGGCTTTCTTGAACTGTAGGTGATCTTCAAAAACAAGACCAATACTGAAATTTACCTCCCTTGTACCCTTAACATACCTTTCAAATCTATCTGGTCTTCTCCTCAATTCAATGCCATCATCTGAGTTATCAATACCAGCTTCATCACCAATACTCTCTGTCCCACCGCTTTCAGCTAAACCATCTTCAACCCTAGTTGTACCTAGGGCTGTGTAACGAATCGGGCCGACCCGAGCTTCACAAGCCTCGAGCTCGAGCCGAGTTATAGGCTCGAATAATTAACGAGCCGAGCTCGAGCTCATGACGTTCGGCTTGGTGAGCTCGCGATATTTTTTCGAGCCCCCGTGAAATTACTCTTATACCCTTCCCTTATACCTATTGATACAAACCAGAGTTTGCCTCTGCCTTCCACCGCCGATCTGCTCCAAATCTTCCACCCTCGCTACGCCATTTTTTGCACGCCTAATAAGTTTTGAACACTTTCTCGCACGCCTCGCACCTGAAGCTTTGGCTCCTCTGATCAACAAGCTGCTGCTCCGCCTCTGCTTCTAATTCGTCTTTAAAAATGACCAACTTTCTCGCTGCTTCCGTCGAGAGTTTGTCCATGGAGAGCATTAAAAGACACATGGCGACTTCCTCCACGGAGAAGGAATCGGGGCTGATCACCGATTGCGACTGCTGTGGAGATTCCGGCATGGCGATCCACCGGAGGCGGAACTTGGATCTCGTTGGCGAGCCAGAGTCAGATAAAGAGGAAGAGGAAGTGGATTTGATTTGTGAAGAAGAATGGATGATCTGGGTCCGGTTTATTTTGCTGGAAATGGGAAGTTTGGCGTAGTGAGATCTCATGTGACCGCCCATGGCTTTGCCACTGGCGAAGGTTTTGTGCAGATTCCGTTCTCCATGGAAAGAGAGAAAAGGGTAAATCCAACTTTAGTCCATGCCATTTCTTTCCTTCTTGATTTTAGTCACTATAATTTTTGGAGCTTCACGAACCTTCGAGCCGAGCTCGATCTCGATAGAGTTCGAGCAGAGCCAAAATTTCACGAGCCCGAGCTTGAACATGCCAGGCTTGGGCTCGGCTCGGCTCGGCTCGATCTCACCCCTAGTTGTACCTGTAGCATCAACATCATCACCAGTCACTTCTGTGTTCTCATTCTTTACAGTTTACAGTATTTTCACTTGTTCAATGTCTTCTTTATTTTCACTTGTTCAATACCTTCTCTTATCTCCTCATCTGCATTTTGGAGGGAGAGTCTCATCTATCCCTCACCTAGTTCATCACCAAACTCTTCTCCATAATCCTCACCATCATCTGAACTTGGATCAGCCTCCTCACTCACAAATTCATTATCGGGCAGATTAGGAGAAAAGACCGAAGTCTCCTTATTTACTCAACCAGTCAACAACTTGTCATTTACTCCAGTACCAACCCTACCCTCCCCATGTCGTGCACTTTCACTCCTCTTCAAATGTGATGCATTTTGACTAGTGGACCCACTGTTACCTTAGTGGTCCTTCTAATAAATAAATAAAAAAAGTGGTCCTCAACTTATTGTTTCTAATCAACCACTCATCACTATGTTCCACATACACATCAACCGACCCTTGAATTTGTACATAAGAGAACATCTCCATTAAACCACCTTGTTCCTTCCGCTCCTTTTAACGTTTTCTCAAGTGAACCAAAGCCAGCCTTGTAATACACTGTTTTCACATCACCCCAAACAATCCCCAAATTTCTCATCATAGCACCACCAATAGAGAACATGGTAAGCTTCTCAGTTTCTAACTTAACGCTATGACGTTTGAAGTCGGTATAATGCAGAAAAGGTTGTTTATGCAATACACCTCCATAGTGTAAGTTGTAGTTGACATGAAATTTAGGCATATGCAACATAACCATGCTTTAGTTTGCAAACAATGCCTCTGACATAGAGATAAATAAATTTCGAAAAATACACTAGTAGCTTTATATTATACTCCCTCCATCGCAAAAAGAATGTCATTTGACTTTTAATGTCGTGTTTGACTCAAATATTTACTATGAAGAATTCGATGAAAAATTATATAAAAATATATTGTAAAACTACGAACATTGATTTATCATTTACATATAAAATTGTTTGAGCTTATATAACAAAAGGTGGAAGAAACAAAATCATAGATTAAATGCTGAAATCGAAACGTAACATTCTTTTTGGGACGGACGGAGTACAAAACAATTGCAGAAACCTAGAACTCACCAGTAGAATACTGAAAACGAAAATTAAAATAACAAAATATCTCACCTTTTCGCAAGCCTCGTCAGACAAAAGTGCCAAAAGCTTTCGACTCAACAGAAAGATTTGTGAGGACATCAACTTTCAATGGCATGCAGGGATGTCCCAAGATCTTTGCTTTAACTGAGCTGAAGGGTTTTTGGCCTTTCTCACCTTTCTTAATTCCCAGCAAAATTTGGGCGTTTTCTAATTTAGACTCAAGTTTCAAAAACATCACTCCAACCCTAGCACAAACGGTTTGTTAACGACAAAACAAGGACCCCTAAAAATCCCTTTATTTACTCACGTCCGCCGAGACATGTGACCGCATATGGCAAGTTAGATGAGTTTTAAGGGTCCTTATTTGCACCACCTCAATAGTTCCGGTACAAGTTAGGACAATTTTTAGTTTGGGCCTTTATTTACCCGAGTCACTATAGTTCGGGGTACTATTCTGTATTTTTGCCATTTTTTTCTTAGACTTACCACTTCAACTTTTTTTATACTCCCTCCGTCCCACAAAAATAACCATTTTTTACTCAAATTTTTTGAAAAATATATTTAGAAATAAGACACATTAAATTTTTATTTGGATATAAATTTATACAGTTTGTAAGTTAACATGCTGTAGGAAAAAAAGTGTTAGATTACATGCTGAAAAACAAACGTGGCTATTTTTTGGGATGGAGGGAGTATTATTTTGTTATTGTTTTACACTTTTTGTATAAATATTGCTTTGTTTCTAAAAATTTAATGATAGATCTTTATGGAAAAATTTCTTGTAAAGAAATGAAAGGTTTATGATAAAGACTTTGAAAAAAAAAGCAAATTCTAATATTTAATTTTCGTGGGTTAAATATATAGAACTATGCCCGCACAAGAAAATATTTCTGGGTCCGCCACTACTCCCGCACAAGCCTTTTCTGTGTTTTGTATGTAATGAATCATAAGTAGTTTTAGCACGAGTTAAAGTAGTACATCCATCAACTGTCATGGTGGTGGGTAATGGTTGGCTCTTGCTCCACATACAGGTGTCTGAGAAGAAGGCAAAGGCATGGTGTGCTTCCAAAGGGAACATCCCCTATTTTGAAACTTCTGCAAAGGAGGGTTTCAACGTTGAAGCAGCTTTCCAGTGCATAGCCAAAAATGCCCTGAAAAACGAACCTGAAGAAGAACTGTAAGTATCTATGAAAATGTAATGCTTAGAATATACTCCCTGCGTCCTGCCAAAAATTGGCTCATTTGTTTTGACAGATTCACAGTTATGATTTTTTTTATGAATGTTTAGATATTGAAAATTAAATATTTCATGTGTATCATAATTTAAAATTTAAATTTTCTAAATATATTTTTATGAATTTTTTTAAACTGTTTATCTTTGTTAAAATTTGAGTTAAACATTGAACCTTAAAACAGTAAAGTCGAAGGGGCCAATTATTTGCGGATGTATTACATCTATTCCCTGACCCAATGTTAAGAGCATTTGTCACAATTTGGAAAATCTGTTTATATACATGCACATTGGAAAATCTGTTTTGAAATTTTGTTTTTTTACATTATTTTCGAAAATGCGGAATGTAGAAAACAGAATTTGAAGTAGACTTGAACAACTGGACAAACGGATTATGCCATTAAATTGTAAGTTCTTACAAATAGTTTTACAATGTTCCCACTTTCATGCTGCTTGCATCCTAGTTGTTGAGGCCCAAACACGCTACCTGCTCATGTTCAGGGATCATAAACTATTGTCCTCAAATGCTCATAAATCTTTTATTAGTATCGTTATTCTTCCATCTCAAGCAGAAATGTTATGATGGTATCAGCTGTTGTGCATCAAGACCATCTAGACCTATATTGAATGTCTTGCATTTTAAAAGTGGAGGTCTTTTTCCTCGGATATTTATGTAGAAGTTGAGTAAACAGACCCGTTGGGCGTAGACCCAACATCTTTTGCCGAAAGTCATTTTATTGTTTTGTAGCATTAATATGTTTTCATAGAAGAATCATTTCTACCTTCACTATTTGCCATTCTGATCATGGTGAACTGTAGACATTTGATTCAACTTCTTATTCCATTGTAATTCGTATTAAAACCAAATTAGTAACTCGCTGCAAAGCCATGCAAGTCTGTGCAGGTGCTAACCTCTTTAAACTTTTGGAATGCAGCTATCTTCCGGATACCATTGACGTAGGTGGACAGCAGCAACGATCTTCTGGAGGCTGCGAATGCTAGTTCGGCTCCTGGGTAGAGTTCCTTGGTTGCGAAGAAGCCAATGGCCTATGTTCTCAATGTTCTTGTACACCTCCTGTGTCTTATTGTTTCACTTCTAATGTACTGGGTTTGTGTTGTTTCGAAATTTTGATTTCGGGTCTAGAAACTGTTAACCGGGAGAGAAGATACAGTTCGTTTATTTTTAGATCCCGGGGACCGCAATTTTTAGAATGATTAAAACTAACATTTGAAACTTCAGGGCTGTAAGATCTGGCTTCACTCGTTATAACTGATGTAAGATGTGACATCAATTGCTCAAGCAGGCTCTCCTTCCTTAAAGATTATTTCTGATTAGGCAAGTCAATACACATTTCAATGATTCATCTGTGACAGCTATGGACTGATAAATTGCCATTTTCTCTCTCAAAGACAAGGCCAAGAGATTCACTTGAACTGAAGAGTCCTGGACAGTCTCTTAAGTAGTGTAGTTTGGTTCTGTTTGGAACTTTTACTTTAAGATCACGGCAAGTTATGAAAATAAAATTAGTGACTGATACTTCAAACTCCCTTTTTTTCTATATGAACAGCGAACTCACTCTCATTAACACATTGTGAAGTTCCAAAATCTGCTGACATCAATCAGTGATCGACCGCCAAAACAGGAGAAAAACTTTTTTTTAAAAAAAAAAGGGAATTCGGAAACCCTATCCTACTATAGATTGGCCAGTCGACCCGAGCCAGATCGCCTCCGTCTTGGTCTCTTTTGCCGAATTCGCCAGATGCTCAAAAGCAGTATGATACCTGAGCAGAGACAGAGTTGAGAGATGTCATATAGAGTTGCAATTTGAGATATTAAAGTGTGCTGTACTTCCAGCATGAAGCTTTTCACATACCTATAAAAGCCACTACAACAGGTACAATCCAATGACTGGCTAGTAGTACAGGCATGTCAATCTGCCAACCAATGAAAAGAGTCAGCACATTTCAATTAGAGACATTACACCTTTGAAACAAAACAAGAACCAGATCCTTTACCTCATCCTTCAGGCGACCAAAATAACTGCTCCCAGAGAGATCACTTCTGCTTTTCTCTGTAAATTTGGGACGTCTTGATCTCGAATTCTCGTGTGTTGTATTTAATCCCCGTCCCAAGTCAATGACAGGATAGCCTGGCAACCTTCTGTTTCTTCCTCTCACATGTAAGTTGTACCCCTTGGTTCCCCAGACCTCGAATCTAGCATCTCTCCGGCAGATTAAATCTTTTCCCTCAACAGCGGAAAATACAGAGAAGTTTACGTCAGTTCTTCGAGATGGTAATTGGTAATCGTCTTCGTATAAAGGCTTATCTTGCTTAGCAGAGTCTGAGAAAAGCACCGGGTCTTTGATATTTGAATTTGTGAAATCGAGTATCTTCTTCAGAAGCCAATAACAGTTGGTCACCATGTGGCTGCTGTCCAAACAATTAGAATCTCCATATACTGCAATTCCGCCTTCACCAACCTGTATGAGGCCAAGAACTGGGGAGTCTGCCTGGACAAGACAACCAACACAATAAATTTGGGATTCAGACTCTGAATTCTGCTTCAGGCTTGAAAATTAAAAAGACAAAAAGTTAGGAAAGAAGGGAGAAAAAAAACGGCTTAACCTTGTTACCTTGTTCATGCCATTATTTAGCAGCACATTCTGAGTGGCTCCACTCTCTGAACTATCCAAGAAAGGAAAGCTGTGTAAATACCCACCCCTTGGAAACCTTACTATATTTGTACCAGATGCATATCGACTTTGTTCACCATCAATTACAAAATCACCATTCAGAATCTTATCACCGAAAGCAATACCAAATGGAGCTAAAAGATCATTGAGTGCAGGTACATTTGCACCTCCAGTAACTGGTGTCCACCAGCTCCTTGTATTATCATCAAAGAATCTCATCTTTACCATTGTGTCTACATTATACCAGTCAGCAAACACAGCTAATCCTAATCCAGTATTGACAACATCATCTCGCAATTTCTCAATCTCTTCTTTGAAGTATTCATCCTCAGGATCAACCAGAAGAAGTGTCCCATATTGCTGAGCGTCGAAGCATGTAAGAGGGGAACCCAGTGTTTCAACATAATAACCAGCATCTCTTAGCATGTTGAACATAATGTGGAAATTTGTATGCAGATGATCCCCATGCCAATCAAGAATGTCGTTACGCACATCCAACGAGTCTCTTGGAATATATCCTGGGGGATATTTAATACTGTGAAACTGATCCCACAGAACCCGTTTTGATCTTGGTGGTGTTGGAATTACTTTTATTTTCAACTGAAGCACACAAGTGCTGCTTCTAGCAACATTTTCACCTGGAGCAGGAGGACTATATACCTTAACAGTTACATTACCTTCAATCTCCCCAGAAAAATGAGCGCCCTCTTCCCGGATTTGCATGTGCAGAGCTAAATAGCCAGTCCAAGGCCATATTATTTCTGAGTAACTGTAGTGAATGCTAAGAAGATTCCCTTCCTCACTTGCAGGATGCCATGATGGTGTTCCTTGGATGTAGCCAATTACACCCATGCCATTCAGAATTGTAGCATTGAATATCACGGGCATGGCACCAGCATACAGTGGCTGACGACAAAAGGGCCAGGAGTAAGGACAGTCTGTATAGTCAAGCACACGTGGAAAGATGCTTGCTCGAGGTTGGTAGCTCTTCAATATTTCATATGATTCTAATCTGACAAAAATATTTAAAATTAGAGCTGCTGATACAGGGATTCGACAGACTGATCCAAATATCAGAAAAAGAACAATAATCAACATATAGCATATCCAGAAGATGCAAGGCTCTTTTACATGAAGTACTTACAAATCAACTCTCCCTGCACCCTGTTCAAACATGTTAGGACCGGCAAGCTTTGCAGCACCCTCTACAAGTGCCTGTTTCATACTTGCAGGATTTAGGAACTGCTTTCTCTTGTTCTCTGGAATGACACTAACAAGCAGGCATACCACACCAGCTACCACAGGACTCGCTACACTGGTACCAGACAAGCTTTTGCAACCAGTGCTGATCTTGGATCCCATGATATCCCGGCCATATGCAACAATATCAGGTTTCACTCGACCATAACTACAAAACGAGAAATACTAGTCATGCCAATAGCAAAGCATATATACATTATGGCTGTAGCATACTGGCTGAGAAGGTGAGGTTAAATTAAGATACCATGACAAATCCTTCAAAAAATCAGCCAATAAAGGTTAACTAGTTTCCAATTACTACTATCAAATAAGTTTCAATCAGAAAAGGAAAACACATGATGAGCCAATATGGGAAAATAAATCTACTAGACCAGAAAGTCATCTCATCATATATCCAAATTGACCACTTCTCTATTCGGACTGCTATATCTGACTCTTGGACTCAAAAGAACCTAATAAAAAAATTATACAGAGAAGAGGTCAGCTTACACATATTTATACCAACTCATTTTTATTTTATAAATCATCATCATACTGCACCTCAATCATTAACTATGTTGGGGTTGGTGGCAAAATTTTTACTATAATGTCAACTGATTGCCCACAGTTACCTAACAATATAAATTGATGCAAAAAAAACATAGTGACAGTTTTAAAACTAACAAAATTATAAATAAAAGAACGTATCAATCCCTCTAAATTTTGAAATTCAACGTACATACAAGAAAATAGTTAACAGAACTAGATCTGCAAAGCAAAAAATTACTAGCATCCATATTCTCAGCCACATTTCCTTCAATCATCCTGAGTATGTCAAGACCAAAGACACCCAAACAAATCCCCACCACCACTGACAAACAAAACAAAATAAATTCATCAAAGTGAATAAAATATAAAAAAATGAAAGAATGAGTACCCATGAGGTATTTCCCAGGTACTCATGCCACGGGAGGAGAATGAGGCAATGTGGTCATTATAGTCTATCCCGCCGACACCAATAACATCACTCTGATCAGCTGGATTGTTAAGAGTCCCATAAAGAGGTCCATCATTCCCAATAGCTGATACCATTATAATATTATTTGCTGTTATTTCCCAAACCTGCAAAACAGTAAGAGCAGCAATATAACATAAAAGGCTTCTGCAGCATAGAATTCATGCAGCAGGTAGAAAAGCAAACATGAAATTTAAACAGAATAAACAACATTTTCTTCAAGAAGGAAATGTCTGACCATCCTATAATCCGATTTGAAGAAACATGATGAAAATTCAAACCCCCTCAATCCCTTTTTAATTAATATGCTTTCAACTTTCAGATTTTTGTTGTCTCAAATTATTACTAGGAGGAATTTGTTCAACATAGTTAGAAACTATAGACATGAAAACATCATTTGCATGTAAATCATTTGACTTACTATGTCAAAAAGTTAGAAAAGAACCATAGATTACATGTTGAAGAATAGTTAGAAGGAGGGTATATAATTTAACGGAAAATAGTTTTAGCTGAACATATGTCTGACAGCCAGGCATGATCAAGGCTTTAAAAATGGGGTCCCCACCAGACCGTAGAGTGCTTTGTGTTGCAACAATGGAGGGATATATTTGGATTTCCTTCCGAAGCTAATCAAGAACAAGGTCTGGCAGTTATTTGAATTGTTTAACCAAGAGCTTAAACTTCCTACAATGACAAATAGAATAGTATGGAGTCCCTTAAACTCTTCTTGAAGAGCATTCTCTATAATAAGGCTATTCTATCTGCATCAATATGAAAGATGTACACATTCTACTTCAAGCAAATGTTTTCATGAACTTGCTACAAGTTCACAACTTCATAACAGATGAATCATAAATAATGACGCAGTAAGGACATCCAGAATTGCAAGAACTTCCTGAAAATCAAAGGGAGAAAGGAAATAAAAAAAGTCTTACTTTCTCTACAAATGGGAGATCCAGGTAATCAGGTCCACCAATGCTCAAATTCAACACATCCATGTCAGTTGCAATAGCGTAGTTAAATGCGTCAAGAAACCAAGAAGTGTATGATACCTGCAATAAGCTGAATAAAAGCATCTCAAATTTTTGACAAAACTTATAGACTGGACAGAATATCAAACTGGAATTCAATAAGAAAGTATGTATTAATCATCTTCCTTTTTTATGCTTACAGATCGCTGCTTAAATGCATATGCTTAGCTGGAAACCAGTTTGGGAAACTTCCAACATCCCAACATTCACAATACACATTAATATCATATAGTTGAAAACAAATCTGCATTACCTGTGCATCAGTGAAAACACGGAAGGCATAAATCTCTGTGTCAGGGGCAAAACCAAGACACTCTCCATCTTTACCAGCAATTACGCCAGCCACAAATGTTCCATGCCCAAGGTTATCATTCAAAGTATCTTCATTGGTCCAGTTTGTGCGTTCCTTGAAGTTTTTCACGAAGCATCTTCAGGTCCACATTCGTGAGTGTTGAAAATACTAATCCCTCCCATTCGTGTTGTCCATTTTTCTTAACAAAACGTAAAGGAAAAGGGCCAACACAAAGGGAAGGATGAAGTATAAAGGAACAGTACGTTTTATCAGCAAAAAATTCCAAACAAATTACCGTGTACTTACTTTAATATTCCGAAAATGAGGATGATCGGCGCGTATTCCAGTATCAAATATGGCCATTTTGACCTTGGAACCAGTATAACCCTTGGTCCATAGAACATCCGCCCCAAACAGGGAAGTAACTTGAGACCTCTGCCATAAGGTATGTGAAAGCAAGTTCAACTACAGGGATTTTCCAACTTGAGCTAGCAGTTTTACAAATCATAAGATTACAGAATGCTAAACAAGTATTCATTTTGCATAGACTGGGTACCCAAAAAATTTACCTACTGTATCTGTAATTCGTTTTTTTCGTCAAGAAGAATGAAGCAAGAAGGGAAACACCCATAAAGAAAAAGAGAGAAAGAAAACGCTCTACCTGCATCAAAAGATGACGTTCCCAATTAAGCGAAGTGTTCCTCAGCGATGGTTCTTGGTAACTCTCGGGCTCAGTAAATGACATCGAAGTGAAAATCTTTCCGGGACGTTTCTTGCCGTCTTCAAAAGCTCCACCAAGAACGGTCCTTTTATAGCTCAAATCAACGTTCACATCCTTAACCAGTCCTAACCCCTCAATCTCCTCAATTATCCTCACTTTGACCGACTCCTCGATGGATACCAGCCCAAAATCCGTCGGAAACTTCGCCGCCGGATTGCGTCGTTCGACCCATTCCCAGCCTACCGATCGGACGCTCGACTTCAGATAAGACAGGTGCTCCGATGAGTGCTTGTACCCGGTGAAACGGACTATGTAGTTATTTTTTAGGGAAAGGGTTTCGTTTCGAGATGCTAGGGTTGGGGTTTGGTTGACCCGGGCGGGTTGGTCGTGGTGGAGGTTGAAGCGGAGGAGATAGAGGGCGAGAAGGAGGACGATAACTGCAGATTTGGACGGAAATGGAGAAGACGGAAGAGCTGTCATGGCGGCGGGCTCGCCGGAGAAGTCGAAGGCTTTAATTGGCGGGAAAACTCAGACATAGATTTACAGAGAGAGTTACTTAAATCTCATTCAGAGTTCACCGGATCAGTTCTCTCCTCTCCTCTCTTCTCTTCTCTTCTCTTCTCCTTCAATCAACTCGGAGCGAAGAAGACTTCCAGAAGTCCCTTTTTTCTTTTTTCCTTTTTCGTTATTTTCTTTTCTACTTTTCTTGGCCCAAATCTTACTTGGTCCTAAACTATGAAAGCTATGCCCTTTTGAATCTTGAATCTCTTATTTCGAAATTTTAGTACTCGAATTAAGATTGTCTTTGCTCATTAACTCATTTTACATAAACTTTCACTATTATCCTCTCTCAGATCCATTGCAAGGATAAAAATGGACTAAAATAAAACAAAAGCAAAAAAATGTCATTTCATTTAGAATAAAAACATTTTGATGTTGTGACAACACATTTATGACAGAGGGAGTATCGACATTTAATCTATAATTTATGACTTTCAAAATTCTGATATGTAGATTCAAATAATTTATATGTAAATTATAGATATTTTTTGGCTTTAAATATATTGTTCCTGTTTTTTTATATAATAAATCTATTCATATTGAAAATTTGAGTCATACAAGTTAGAAATTCAAACGTTTAATTTTCAAGTGTATTAATTAGGTCCAAAAAAATCGTGTGTTCTTTATTTACAAGTTTATCATCACTATATATGATCAACAATATGCTTTATCATGACCAACATTCCGATGATTAGTAATGTTGATCAGCAACATTGTTTGTCTTGAACAACATTGTGAAAATAAATGTTGATCTGCATGGTTAATCAACATCTAAGATACACCTCATCAATTGTCGTGATTGATCAGCACCAATGCTGATTAGTAACATAGTTTGTTTCGAACATCGTCATAATAAATATTGATCAACATCTTTTTACATCTAATTAGCAACGTTTTGTCAGGGCTGACACCACATTAGAATGAGTGGTGGCAACTGGCAACTGCCACCATTAAATTTTGGGGAAAATAGGGTAATAGTGTACAAAGTATTATAAAATATGCATTCATGCCCCCACTAATTTTTTTGTTATGCCTCGACTCATAAAAGTTTCCACTAATTGACTACTTATGCCCACACTCTTAACAATTCCTTGCTCCGCCCCTGGTTGTCATGATTGATCGGCATTAAATGTCGATCAACAACATGGTTTGTCTTGAACAATATCGCTAGAATAAATGTTGATCTGCAGGATTGATTAACATCACCTAACAAATGATCAGCAACGTTGTCGTGATTGATCAGCAACATGATTTGTCCTGACCAACACAGTCAAAGAAATGTTGATATGCATGGTTGATCATCATTAATGTTGATGAGTAATATGGATTGTATTGAACAACATCGCAGAATTAAGAATATTGCAGGATAAATCCAAAATAGAGATGTTCGCTAGGGTTTTCTCGCCAAATCGTTGCCGCTGCCGATTATAGGGTCTTGTCGTCGGCGCCTAGTCACTCCTTCCCGACGTTGGGTCCGGATTCTATTCGAGATTCGCCCTTTAACCCAAACCCTGGCACTTCGATGCACAAGGTGTTCGCGTACTGTGAACCGCCTGTCTTTGAGTCCGATTGCTGGGTGGAGGCGCTTTCGGTGGGGCAACTGCTCTCCCTCCTAGGGGTGGCCGTGGTGCAGGTCGGTTGGGCGATGACAGGACTGGTTCTGTCGTGAAGCTTGGTGGACCCCATGGCTGGCGTTTCAACTATGGTCGAGCGGGTGGGTTGTCATGGCTTCCGGTTCTAATTGGTGGGTCTGGTGTGAAGGGCTGGCAATGGTGGTGTGGCGCCGTGAGCAGTGGGGTGAGATGATGTTGATGGGGTTTGTGAATTCTACTCCAAGGTTGGTTAGATCGGGAATGAAGGTGGATTCCAGGCGGTTCAGGTTGGCAGTGCACGGCTAGTATGGGTCGGGGGACTCCAAGTGTCGTTTGCGAAAGAGGCCGAGGAAAGCACGACATGTGGATGCTCCGAAGCATCTCTTGGTTGGGTCGGAGGAATCCGAGCAAGACAACGGTCCTTGATGGGTCGTTGTCTAACAATCTACTTTGCAATGATGTTTTATCTTTTATTTTCTAAGACTTTGTTGTTTTTTTGTTGTTGCTTACTTTCCCCCAGAACCCTCATCTACGTTTTATTTTTGTTTAGGACTTATTTCCATTCTCTTAATAGTTATCATGTAGGTGTTTTGCCATGGTTAATTTTATCCCTTCGTTTAGTGCTTTCCCCAGCCCACTATGGTGCGTTGATACCATTTAGCCGTTGGGCATGCATGGGTATCGGGAGCCGGCTTGCAATATGTTCTATCCACCATAGTTGTTATGATCTTCGTCATGATTTGCTTTGCCTTTCGAGGCCAATTCAAGTTAGCTAATCGTAGTGATGATGGTTTTTCATGGTGTTTTCACTTATGTAGAGTTAGACCCGTTACGGGACAGGTTATCATGTACCTCCTATTAGGTATTTTCTTTCGTCGTTTATGACTTAACTAGCTTAAATACCCGCCTACGGCACCGAATATCTATTTTAAATATATGTTAACAAATGATAATTTGTTTATATTAAATTGATTCCTTTTAAATAAATTTTTTTTCTGATCCCCCAAATAAAAAGCATATAAATGTTGAAATAAAATACCTAGCACATATATAACTAAAAAATAAATAACATAAGCATTTTTCGTAATCATTTTGTATTCTGGTTAATTTTATTATTTTTAATTTGTTCCGGCATAAATATATGATTAACTAAATGATCATGACTTCTACTTTCAACAAACTCCTCATGAGAGGATTATTTCTATTGGAGTTAAACTTTTTTCAAAACTAGTTTGCAAGTTTGATTTTGTTCATTATCAAAGGTTTAATATGGATATAGGAGATGGTTCAATGACAAATGCAATAGCTTCTCGATCCTTTAACTTGTGGAATTATGTATTCAGTTGAACGCAACTAAATTTTAAAACTACTACAACGCTAAGCGACGAAACAAAATTCTATGTAAAAAAGATAGAAAATAGCTTTGATATTCAAAGTATTCACCTAAACAATCTTATTAGTCAATCCTTTCAAGAAACTCGAATACCATGACATCGCTTCGAACTTGCGCAAAACTTTAGCATCAAACCGACCTCCTCTTCGTCCAGATTTGACACACACAATCAATAATTTCTCCCTTTCAACCAATTTTTCCATCACTGCCAGCAATATTACCATAGGCTAGATTGAAAGACCATGCAAAACATAGTGAAGAAATTAACATCATAATGCAAAACCTTTATTTTTTTCCTTTTTCTTTTTCTGTCAAACATACAGATCTAAGCTAGTATTACACCAACCCGCACTCTACCGCGGGAAAGAATTCAAGTGAACATTAATGTGATTAAACTCAAAAATCGCATTATTTTCTTTCTCTATTATGTCATTTGTTTTTAAAATAATAATCCCTTCATCCTTAAAAATTAAATACAATTTATTATTATCATTATTTATCTTAGTAAATATTTGAATCAAACACTGTACCTTGTTTCATTAAAGCTAATGTATAAATTAATTGAGAATGAAGGAAGTGTAAAATTGATATAAAATGATATTTCTTATTTTTTTGATTTTTTTTACAATAGCATCATTTCATTCCTAGCTAATGTGTTTTTTTTACATCATCTTTAGCATACATCCTGTATTAGATATAAAATTATATAAAAGTATCTACCATTATATCTAATACAGGAGTCATACATTCTTTCTAAAATGATAATTTTTATATAAAATGATAAAAAATTGTATAAATTGCCTTGTTCATAGAGTCAAACATTTTTCTAAAATGTTAAAAATCGTTGTCACACCAATGTATGAGGTTGGTAACTTTTTACCATTAAAGTTTTTTTATGGAGTCAAATTGCCATCAATGTTTTTAAAATGGAATCAATTTATCACTGCATAAATGGTTTAATAGATTTCGTATTTTTTTTGCGCTAATATTTTATTTCCATCTTAAAGTCAACAGCTTAATATTTATACAAAAATGTCCGCCAATCAAGTACAATAGTTTGGCCATTATATTAATTGTATTATAATTTGTCAACTGATGGATAACAATTACATGACATGAACGTGTTTATAGGATATACTCACATTAAAATGATGAAATCTATTTTGTAACTGAGGAAAAAATGAATACTTAAAACTAAAAAATAAGCAATGGAAAGATACATTATATCATCTTTTGTATAAATGGGCTGAATTAATTTTGTATAAATGGATTGCATTAAATACACATTATGGTAAGCATCTTTTAAAAGTAAGGCATATAAAATGGTAACTGCTCCTTAAAAAATGGTAGGCTGATTAATATGCATACATGTCAAGAAAAAAAATGCGTTCATAAATGTGGCGCTGACTTGGCGCTGAGGTGGGTGCACCAGAATTCAGTATTCAATTTTTTTTGTAACCCTGCCACCTAGATGATCCTGTAATAAGATATAATAGTAGATAGTAGATTTGTAATGAGTGATTATTAATAAAGTAAGTCTTTTATGTTAAAAAAAGAACAACACCGTGGAATAAATATTGATGATCTGCATAACATCACAACAATGTTACTATGTTTGTTCAACATTTTAAATGTTGATTAGTAACATGGATTATCTTGAACAACATAATGAGAATAAATGTCATGAGATTAATGTCGATGCACTCTACTTTTCTTGGTCAAATCTTATTTGGTCATAAACAATTAATGCTATGTGCTTTTGAGTCTATGATTTCGAAAATTAAGTAATTAAGGTTTTAAATTTAAATACTCCATCAGTCCCCAATTAATTTTACATATTTTTTTTTGGATTGTCCCTAAAAAAATTCTACACTTTTCTTAAATAGAATATTTTTTCATCAAAAGTTATCAAACTATTCCTATTTTATCTTAATTTTTTCTATCTCATTTTTTGTGCAACCTCCACTCAAGGATAATTATGTCAAACTACATAAAATCTTATATTTATCTTAATCTCCGCGCTCACACAAAATGTAGAATTAATTGGGGGAGGGGGGGAGTAAATGCTTATTTTTCTTTTGTTTATGCAAGATCAATATCAACATTTAATCTATAATATTTAATCTATAATTTATGACTTTCAAATTTTTGGTGTGTAGATTCAAATAATTTATATACAAACAATAAATTTTGATAAATTTTCTTAAGTTTTCCATGAAAATAACTTATATTGTCTTTTTCTCTCGAACAAAGGATTTTATATGGTAAATCGTGTAAAAATTCGCATATTATTTTAACATAATTAAAATTTTGAAAGCTATTAAAAAATATACTCCCTCAGTCTTCAAATAATTTATAGGTTTGATTGGGTACGGAGATTAAGATGAATGTAAGATTTTATATCGAGCTTGTTATTTATCCACTAGTAGGTAAAACCACTAGTTGATTCTAACACTATCTAACTAATTTAATTATCTAATTAACAATTTTAAAGACTAAAATATCATTCCTAATTAGATCTTTACACTTATAACACAATTAATGATTTTTTCAACTAATTGGTAAATAGAACTAGCCATTTTACGATATTTGGCATAATTAAGATTTGACTCCTCTTTTAAGGTACATACGTCAATCATTCTCTTTATTTACAATTTGACCTTTAACTAAAAAGTTGATAATTTAACCGTAAAAAAAAAATTGATGATAAAATTAAATTTTTGATGTGGGCTATTCAATCTAGGGGTGTTTAAAAAAACCGAAAAACCGTCAATCCGCTCCGAACCGTGCAATCCGAAACCGAAAAAACCGAAAAAATGGGTAACCTAACAAACGGGTAACCGAACACACGGGTAACCGGTCTGTTGCGGTTCGGTTCGGTTTTTGATATTTCAAAACCGCGGGTACCCGCTCCGACTCGCCCATACTTTTATTTTTCTTCATCCGCTCACAAACTTTATTTGAATAATTTAGATAATGGTTGTGGATTTGGTGTGTATTTGACTACTTATGTCATGTACTTATTAAGGATTTTAAGGATTATTTTTTTCATGATATTATTGTTTTATTGATATTGTGGGTATCCGCGCCCCGATCCACGAAAACCCGTCATCGTGCGGGTACCCGCATAGTGCAGGACGGTTTCAGATACTGAAATTGGGTATCCACCCCGCAATGTATGGATAGCATATCTCCACTACCCGGCCCGTCCCGTTCACACCCCTAATTCAACCCAATGAAAGTATGAAAATATTTCCAGAATTTACATACGGTTTAGAAACAGTCCGGTCAAGGTCAACTGGACCATCGAAAATCCCAGAGGAGGCATGGCGCGAAGTGTCCTGCTCTGTTCATCCACCAGCGTTATGGCTAGGGTTTCATTTTCGCCATTGAAGCGCCAAATTCCTTGCCTATTACGTCCTCAGAACTTCATTGGCGTGCCTGAAAGTAATCGGTTGACTCGCCTCTACTGTGGCTGCATATGCTCTGAAGAACAGGAGACTGACATGGCCAGATATAACGAAGCTTTCTCCCGGAAAATGGCCATGTCTAGCCTCAGACCTCACCATCGAATTGGTTTTTCTTTAAACCTTTTACTTTCCACTCTCTTTCCCGAATACACTCCGGTTCAAAAGTTCAAATTTTTATTGTTTACAAGTTCACTAGTTTTGCAGAAGATTGTGACCGTAGGTTGTGGTTTTGTTTGGTGGGTTTCAGCTCTAGGGGTGTCTGGTGGACCAGACAGCATGGCTTTGTGTGTCTTAGCGGCGAACTGGAAAACTGAAGCCCTTACGGGAATTGGCCAAAATGGAGGATTTATTGATGGTCTTTTGGCAATAATTGTGGATCATGGATTGCGTCCTGAAAGCAAAGATGAGGCTGAACTTGTTAGATGTCGAGTTTCTCAAATGGGTTAGTCTTTTACTCATACAGAACTAGATTTTGAATTCGTGATCCCATTGACATTATTAGGTAACTAATGTGAATCTTATGTAGGAATCAGATGTGAGATTGCTCATTGTCAATGGCCAAAGGGCAGACCGAAAGATGGTCATGTGCAAAAAGCTGCTCGTGAATTGAGGTTGTTTGATTTTAAAGAAGTTAATGTTCATCTTAGTCTGCTAGCTGTATGCTGTTAGATGCCTGGTAAAGTTTTCCTTCTTTGCAAGGCAGATTGATTGAATTGTTTCTCTCTTTATTCGTGTTTGAACTTCAGGTATGAAAGATTATTGGAGGCATGTGTTCGGAATAACACTAGTGTTTTACTTGTTGCTCATCATGCAGATGATCAGGTTTGCACCTGAACTATTAAGTGAAGAATACAAGTGTATGTTACTAAGTGATTGAGTCCACTGATTGCTAGTACCTTTCATGCCAGGAATCTATAAGTTATATGATTTATGTATTGCTAGAAATATTATACTCCCTCCGTCCCAAATAGGTTGTCACTTTTAGTAGCTTTTTTGATTAGATTAAGATTGTCTTTGGTCATTAAGTCATTTTGCATAAACTTTCATCATCACCCCCTTCCAAATCCATTATGACCCCTCCCAACCCACTCCCTAGACTCTTTTGAGTAAGTGCATTGGAAGGGTAAAAGTGGACTAAAATAAAACAAAAGTGGAAAAATGTCATTTCGTTTGGGACAAAAATATTTTGATGCTGTGACAACACACTTGGGACGGAGGAAGTATGTAGGTTTGATTATTTAACTCTATTACTTGCAAGTTTTCTGACAGCCATCAATATTCTGGAGAGATATGTGCTCCAACGATCGATCAATGAAAAAGTAGGCTTAATCCCATGTAAAGAACTATCATTAACTACCAAAAGTAATGCAGGTGGAGTTATTTATTCTTAGGTCATCTCGAGGCAGTGGCATCCTTGGACTTGCTGGCATGGCATTAGCTTCTCAAGTTTTCCCATCCCGGCTTAGTTCTTATGAGCAAGATCTCGATTATCAGGGCATTCTTCTAGTGCGTCCACTCCTGGAATTTTCAAAAAGTGATTTATACAAGGTACAAGAAAAGTAGGTAAATAGTACTAATTTTTAGCTTTCTCCAATGATTTTAACTGTATCAAATTTGTATTGTTCTTCACTTGATTTCTAAGTAGAACTTACTGGATCTGTCCCTCAATTCTGTTTCACCGTAGGTATGCCAAAAGTGCGACAAGGACTGGGTTGAGGATCCAACGAATCAAAGTTCATTGTTTGCTCGGAATAGGATTCGAAAATCACTGGAAAATCTCTCATCTGGTGAGTTGCAACATGTTTAATTGAACATGCATGTCTTGCACAACGTTTACATTTTTCAAAGAACTAGTTGTTTTTCTTGCTGATATTCTGATTGGTGCCTGGAAAAGTGTTTCGGAAAAGCAAATTGGTCTGCTAACTAAATTACTTAGTTCCTCATGCTGATCAGATATCTTCAACGCTGAATTACAAGCTGTTATTGCTGCCTGTCGGAGAACTCGGACCTACGTTGATCAAATAGGTTACAATTTGATGATACAAACCGTTGCCATTGTAGATGTAAGCATTTTCCTGGATATGCTATACTGTGCCAAACTTGAGCTTTCATTAACTCAATAGGGCTCATGAGATGTACATTTCCCCCCCCCCTGGTGGTGGTAATTTGACTGGTTGGTTTTTTGTCAGTCTCAGGGGTATGCTGTCATTGATCTTGAACGGCTTAATGCTTCACAGCTTGAGGATGTATGCCTGTCAAGGTTTTCTGCCTTAGTCCTACAGGTGGCTATTATTGAGGTTGTGTTTAACTCGGTTAATGGGTTGTTTTCTGCTAATCTAGTTTTTCCTGCATTTTTCAGTTTATTTCACAGCAGCAAAGACCACTTAGAGGTGGTGCTTCTAAATTATTGGTGGACTATATGCGCACCGTGCCATGCAAGGTATAAGCAAATTCTATGGTTCTCGCCTGCATATTCTGCGCAAATCCGAAGTTTCCATTTGAACTACGATTCTTTTTTTCTTTTTCTTTTTCCTCTATTAATTTACTTCTCGTATCTCTCAGACCTCCCTTACTGCAGCTGGTTGCTATCTTTGTCCAGCACCTAGGTCTAAGGGTACCAAAGCTCTAGTCTGCTGCTCTGTTGGTTGTTCTTCACCTGTCAAAACTGAATTGATTCGCAAGAAAAACGGTGAAGAGCACAAGTGGCAGATTCAAAACGAGCTAAAAGAGATAATTACAAATGGAAGATCTTATTGCAGCAGCCTGATGCCAGAATCATCAGAGGTGCACTTTGTGGGCAAAATGTTTCTGTCAGTTATAGAAGAGGCAAGAGGGCTAGGCATTCTCAGTGAATCAACATATAGGAAAGTTATATCACTTCAGAGGGAGGAAAGCGATCGTTTCAAGGCTAAGACTAACGCTGCTTCTGACTGTCACTATGAGGCTGAATCTCCTAATCCACCTAGTAGTGAACTCCGGCCTGGCCAATCTTGCTACTTCATGAACAGATTCCTCGTATCATGGAAAAGGAATGAAGAATTCTCTAGAGGAAATATTCCCCAGGGAGCTTATTGCTGCTCAAACGTTTCTGATGAGACGTGTAGTCACTACAATTGTGTCTTTGAGCATGATATGGTAGCTGAAGTACGTCCGTTGTTGGAAGCAGATTGGTTGTCTCTCTCTGAGTTGTCAAGGTCTCCAAGTTCAGAAAATAGTGAATTTGAGAATGGAATGTCATCAACTGAAGTGAGACAAGAAATAGACAAGGCAAAATGCTCTTCAAGTTATTCCAGGACATCAGCAATAAAAGCCTTACTGTCTATGAAGTCTATTCCTGTGGCTGCAAGAAGAAGCCTTCCCGTTCTTGTCAATCGACATGGCCTACTACTTAGTATTCCAGTATGTTATTCTTCTCTAAAAGAGTAGAAATTAAAAAAAAAAAAAACAAAGACCAGGCAATTTCTGCTAATTACGTTATATAGTCTATTGATCTGCATGCTTTGCTGTGCATTTGTATAGTTTCTTCAGAAGCTATTGGAAGTTCTACTCTTGTCTATTTTCTTGTTACTCCCTTTTCATGGCACCCATTTTCCCCTGCTATAATGTTCATGGCCATGCATTTGCGCACTTCATGAAAAGGTAGTTCTTTTCCTTCGACACTTCCATGATGACTTCACCATTGATTTTCTGACAAACTTTGGTGTTGCAGACCATTGGCTATCAACATTGCCCTTGCCTGGTGGTGTCTGCTGAATTCAGGCCAAGAGTACCACTTGGAGGGGGCTATAATGTATTTATATAATCTTCCTTACTATCTGGTTCTGGTGTCATCTCAAATCAAATATAACATGACATGCAAAACGTAAGGATCAGGTGAGGTGATCGTGTGTTGTATTTTAATTCCAGATAATGATCTGTTTTCTTATGTTAGACTAACTTTCAGCAGTGCATTGTACAGAGAACCGTATCAGTCTCAACAATTTTTCAGAATTTTGAGATGCTTACAGAGAAGCTGTTCCTTACTAAAGCTATGGAGCTTCTAAATTGTATCTCATACACTGATTCTTAGTTGTGCAAGAGAAGTACAAAATTCAAAACTTGAAGCACATTTACATCATTTTCAATTTGTCCAATGCTGGAGTGCTCTATATCATAATCCATCCTGATCATCTTGGTGTTTATCTGGTTTAGGAGATGTAAACCATTGCTTCGCAGGAGCGTCTTCTGCTGCTTGATCAATGACAAACAGAAGATATTCTCATAGAGGAGTTGGTATCTCAGGAACATGCCGGAAATTTACAACCTAAACCATTGGCCAACAGGCAACAGCAGTCCCTCAGATCAAGGCTGGAGTAAAATCCCTCAGCACCTCTTCCTCTCTCGAGTAACAGTCTTTCCTGCCGATAACCCCATCACTAAATTGTTCTTATTGAGTTTTTTTGTTCGGTTGCAATACAAGTACTATTTCTTTTTTCATTTTGAACGGATACTAGAACTATTGATTTTGATGAAGAGTTAGGGTTTGTCTCAGCTCAATTATCTCTAGTTCCCTGGACTAGGAGGTTTGCGTGGTGAAAATTTGTGGTTAACCAAATGTGCTAAATTGCTCGAATTTACCACCCAAAGTTTCAACTTTTTTAACCTTTTTCGGCTTCCATAAATGACATAAATTTACTTGCAACTTCGAAAACCAATAACACTCTCATCATGGCCTTCCTAAACTAGCCATGGTTGTTGATTTCTGTTGAGAGGGAACCCTAACAACTGCGACTAGTCTAGTGATCTAACGATATGCACATGAATCATGTTTCAGTTTGATGGGCTTACTCTCACGGGAATCAATAACCATTGAACAAGAAACTCTCCTCCTATGCTTAGACCTCACCAACTTCCCAACCACATTCCCTCGAGACCGGACCTCGAACACCAATCTCATCGGAACTCCACCTTCCTCCTGTGACACTGCCAAGCTTGCTCCACCTCCATACAGAGGAACCTCGCTCCCATGGAGACTAACCACCACACTCCGTTGGCTCTTTCGCGGCTGATAGTACCTCTTCAACTGAAAATGTCAAAACTTGTTACACATGCAAAGAGAAAGCATAATCTTTGGAAAAGCTAGCCCAGTATGTTCGAAAACATGTTTGTAGCAAAGAAGTGAGATTTAATCGCTGAAAGTTGGAAACTTTATTATTTATACCTGGCCAGTTGCAACTGTGATCTCAGAATACATGAGGTTGATTGGCATAGAGCTCACGTGAATGCCAAAGAAGGTAGCAGGGTTGTACACAGTCATCCTAACAGAACAGTTCATGGTGAGCATCTTGCTTGGCACACCGGTCGTGTCCGAGCCTTCTCCAAAGTAGAAGTTATGAACTGTGAAGCTCTGAAAAATTAACCACAAGATCTTATAATTATTACACATAACTAATTACTATTACCATAAAGTTCTCATCTTCTTTTTTTGATACAAAAGTTCTCATCTTTATCATCTTCCCTATTAAGGATTTGGGGGAAATGAGTAGCGAATCTGAAATTTGCTATTTTTTAATGGGAGACCGGAAAGAACCTACTCCAACCGTCTTAAAAAGATTAAATCATATTCTAGTTTAGATTGTTCCAATTTTTTTTTTATCATTTCCATTTAAAGAAACTTTTTCATATCATTATTACCTTTAAACCTTCAACTTTATTTCTCCATCAAAAAAATTATTTTTATCTTATATAATAGTTTTACTTTATTATCCTAAGTTTTCAATACTCCTAAATCTACATGCCCGGTTTCAAACAATTTGGGATGTAGGAAGTGTATAAATTGATCAATCCCATGGCCATCTAGCAATTCCACGTTTCGAAATTAACAATCTTTAGCTCTTAAGTGAACAAAAGGTTGACAATTTTAAGCAATCAAGAATTCATCTACTTAGGAAGTCCAGAGAATGGCACGCCGGTTTTTATGTTCGGCATCTGACCTCCCATTCATCTACTTAGGTCTACCTATGGGTAGTAACATGAGCAAGTCACGTAACTGGGTTTCGGTGATTCAAAAAGTGAAGAAGAAGCTAAGCAACTGGAAAGCAGAAGCGTTGTCTATTAGTGGTCGCCTGACCCTTGTGAAATCAACTCTTGGCTGTCTCCCCCTCTATTACTTCTCTTTGTTCAGAGTTCCTCCAGTGGTGGTAAGGCAACTTGAAAATATTCGTAATAAATTGTTTTGGGGGGTTGCAAGGGAGGATAAGAAGATGGTTTGGGCGAAAATTTCAAAGTTGTTTGGAGGATATGAGTCGGGGGGATTGTGTGTGGGTAGCTTAGATGGAAAAAACCTTGGCTTGTTAGGTAAGTGGTGATGACGGTTCTTACAAGAGGAAGATAGGTTGTGGTGCAGGGCAGTTAAGAGTATTCATGGGGAGGAAGGAGGGTTGCGGAGATCGGGGGGGTAATGATAGATGGGGGGTTTGGAGGGATGAGACAAAAATTAGTGTCGAGTTTGAGACTACCTTTTAGTTCTGGGATTAGGAGAGAGGTGGGAATGAGGAATAAAACTAGGTTCTGGAAGCATGTGTGGGTTACGGACTGTCCCCTCAAGGAGAAATTCCAGAGGCTTTATAGATTAGATGTGAACCCGGAGTGCCTCGTTCAGAATAAGTGGAAGCGGGAGAACGATGGATGGGAGTGGAAGTGGGATTGGTGCAGACCGATTAGAGGGAGGGTGTGGAATGAGTGGGAAGATCTAACAAATTTGATGCAGCAGGTTCACTTGAAGATTAAGAACTCAGATGGTTGGCGATGGTATTTAGACGGAAACTCGGAGTACTCAGTGCAGTGCATGTCTAAGGTGGTAGACAAGGTCAAGGCGCACAACAGAGGGGAACCGATGAGGTGGTGTCCAATCATTCCTATGAAGGTTAATATCTTCGCATGACGCGCAACCCGCAGCTTGCTCCCAATGATGCCTTTTCTTCAACATCGTGGCATCCCACTCCCTTCTGACCTTTGTCCGGTTTGTATGAATGCAGTGGAGACTATCAACCACGCTATCGTCAGGTGCCCAGTTGCCTTCAACGTCTGGAGGGTTGTGTCTTCTTGGTGTAACTTGTATGTGAGTCTCTTAGACCTTAGACGAACCGTCTGATATTTTAGATAGCCCATTTCTTGACCAAGCTCCCCAAAATTCAAAAAAGGTGTGGCATGGTATTGTTCTAGTTTCTGTTTGGGTCATCTGGAGAGAGGTCGAAATAAATTGGTCATTGAAAAGCAAACGTGGAGAGTGCCTTCAATTTTTACAGAGATCCAGTCCCTTTCATTTATGTGGATTAGTAACAGGTGTAAGATTTTTAAGGTGCCATGGGAAATGTGATTATTAGCACCATTACTTTTTGTAGATTCGTGAGATCTGTTTACTTCCCTGGAGTTTCAGGTTGTTCAGTTCTACGATTGTGCTGCTCTGGTAATGTTTTTGTGCTGTTATGTGGGGAAGGGGCGGTGCTTTGTGTTCTGTTATGTGGCGTGTTTGTTGCCCTATATTTGAAGGTGTTTCTTGGACTAGTTTCTTCTTTATTTTATATTTATATATAATCTCATAGTAGTTAAAAAAAAGAAATCAAGAATTCATTAATTTACCTTAACATCGATCTGAGCTTTAGAGGGGCGACTTGCCCCCCAAATGATGAGACAGAAACCAGAGAACACAGCGAAAAATCCGACCAACCCCATCAGAATCTGACACCGCCGAGAAACCCCGTCGTCGTACAAATCGCCATAATCGCCTTCCTCCTCGATCACTTTACAGTCCTGCCACCGCTTCTCGTTCCTCTTCCTCCCGCCCTTCCTCAGAGACCCGGAGAACCGGCTCGCCGACGACGCACGCGAGTGGCGGCCGTATGCCGACAGGTGCGACGGCGATTCCGTGGGGGTGTCGTACGCCGGCGTCGCCTGCATCGTGGATGACTTGTCGCCGTCGTGAGAGTCCCGCGACGGCGACTGGACGTAGTAGATCGGGCGTTTGGGCGAGCGAGGAGACGATGGGACGGAACTTGTGACATCATAGTCGGATTTCGCGTCCATCGTTGAGAGGTTTTTGCTGTGAAGGAAGTGGCGAAGATGGATGATCAGGTGAAAATTGTACAGTGGAGCTGAGAGCAATTTCTAATGCTAGGTACCAACCGATCCTAGGTACCAAGTAACAACCGATTCTAGGTAGTTGAGATACCACTTCCAAGTATCTCAATATCTGCGGTCTAACCCTTATAGGTTTTTTTTTTAATTAGTGTTTTTGTATTACCCTAATTTTGATACTAATAAGGGAAAAAGGGTAAAAATACCAATAAAGTTTTTGAAATCTCTCAATTTGTCACCACATTTTAGTTTGAAGCTAAAATCTCATCTAATTTTTGTAACTGGGTTAAAAATGTCACTGTCGTTAAAAACCGTTAAAAAATATGTTAACTCTATGGTTTAATTAAAAAAAGTAGTGCTTAAAGTTTTTAACTCTTTACAATTTGATCCTAATGATTTTACACTGTAATTTTCACCACTTGCTCCACCTTTTACAGTCGTCGAAAAATGGACTTGGCGGTGGCCGGCGCGGCAGCCAACAACGGCGGTCGATTTTTCACGGCGTTGGAGCAGCGTAGGACGGCTGGAATGCCGGACGGTTTGTCACCACTCTTCAAGTCTCAACGATCTCAAGTAGATTCACAAATCACAATAAGATGAAAATGAGAATTTTACAAGTCTGAGCAAAATAAAGCTTTGTTGTTATGACGGTCACTTCTGCTGATATGTTATTCTTATTGAAGTAACGAGGTTTCAAACTTAAAAATTTCTAAGTGATTTTGTGGATAATTCACCTCCTATAATTCACTAGTGAATAGTCCCTAATTCATCTCATCTAATTAGGACCTAAGGTGATTTTGAGGATGTGTGAATTTCAATAATTCACCGTGAATTTCTCTTCTTCTCACTCTCGCCACCTCTTTCCTCTTAAACAATCGGTCATCTCGTATCCAACCTGCAACAAAATTCTTACGAATTTACAGAGAAGAAAAAATGTTAAATTCACTATCAATTCTTACATTTTTTCACAGATGCCTCAAACCTTTCAGAAGGTGAATTAGAAATCTAATTCACTAGTGAATTATATTCTTTTTTGGTGAATTACCGATTGAACATTTTTTTAAGTTTGAAACATAACTACTTTGTTGATTTTCTTGAGATCTAAATCCACATTATGTTACTCCATCTCTAAACAGATACACAAGTTGAATTTCATACTTATGTTTTATTCAAATTTTCATTAGAAAGAGTCTGTCTTAAAAAAATTAAAATAATGCATTTAAAAACTAGAGATGTTCATGTATTACTTGCAAATAAATTATTAAACTTTATATTAAAACATTAGAGAATAAAAAGTATAGATTAAATGGTGAAAAAATTGTTGTCTTTTTAGGGATGAAAGGAGTATAATAGTAACATCTAACTCTTGAAAAACTTTCATTATTTTTTTGGTGGGAAAAGATTAAATTTATAAGCAAAACAGAGGAAAATGACAGCCAAAAGTCTCCACGAAATAAAATGAAGATACAACGGTCTCACGAAAGAGAGCAAACATTAAAAAGCAAGAAGATAACTAAAAGCAACTACGAAGAACCAAAGAACTGAAAATTTCATGGCTAAGTTTGCATGCTTCGAGTTTAGAAGAGCAACATAAGTTTACGGGGAGTCGAGGCCGACGGATAGCCACCTCACGCAATGTCCTATCCTTTCTGAAGGATAGTAGTGATGTGTGGCATACATGTCATATTTCTCATGGTGTTTTAAGCCATTTCCATCAATATTTGTTGTTAACTCCTTTAGAATTTACGTGTTTTGTACTTATAACGTATTTTCAATGTAGGCGCGTAAATTCTATGGAAATAGAGAGGAAATGCACCAGACATGAGCCTAAATGATAGAGCGTGAAGAGAGGGACGTTTCACAACAAATTTTGGGTTAATCGGAGCTCAAACGAAGAAGATATGACCCCGATAAGTTAGCAAGTGTAGTTGTGGCACCATCGCGGAGCCAATATGGCGCCGCGTGAGCTCTCGGCCTCAAAGTGACACACCCGTGGCACCATTGTTGCACCATCGTGGCGCCACCTACTTCATTCATTTTATCCGGGACCACCACGATCTTTCTCGATTCCCATGCACTTGCACCATTTTTTATACCTTTTAACCCCAATTTAGCCCTCTAAAGATGTCTAATATGTATAGGGACTCTTTAGAAGTAGTCCATCCATGCTGGAAGCACCTGCTACGCTAGAACCGGCGAACCTGTACGAGACAAGGATATGAAATACCGAGTCCAATTCAATCCCCACAGGGGGGATTTCAGTTATCCAGGAAGGACCGAATCCCGAATAACCTACAACATGAGTCGATTCTGATGCCATCTAGCTGACAACTCTGCCAACACGGGCTCATATCCCATGGCAGGGCGAGTCCCTGCTCAACCCTGCTGCTAACACAGTAAATCCACATTGAAAGGTAAAAAAACACCATCCCCAGTCGAAGGCTTTTAGCCTGGAGAGTAAGAGCTTTACAACATCGCCGCACAAAACAACTGCAACGACTCGACGGATCGGGACTGACCACCCAAACCGACGAAGTGCTAACAGGGTTGTGCAAGCTAGGCCCACAACCAACAAAGTAAGTGTGGAATCCATAATGCTACTGACACCTGAGGTGAGAGGCCATTTGGTCCGACGTTGCTTCCAACGAACACCTGTCCCGTTTATGCGACGTCACCATGATCAACGAGATCAAGATAGCAGGCCACCACGATCCGAGACCACCATGATCGATGAAAAGCTAGACCAACAGCTAGGAGGGTCAGAAGGACCGCTGATGCCAGAGATTGGTGAGACAAGAGTCGCTGCCTGTCGAGAGTCGAAAGACCGTGCACCAGGGAGAGCAAGTGAAGGGCACATACAATTGGATCTTGGCAAGGCACGAAGAGAAGCACCGACAATGTCACCAAGACCATCGATCGTGAAACTAGCAGATTCGATGGCCAATGGTGACAACCATCGGCCTCTAGACGTGAGGAAGCGCTGGCGCCATACTTGGAGCAAGCCAGGCGGTAAGGGAAGGGCACATGACTACCCTGGAGAGTAGGCCTTGGCGACCCAGACAACCGAAGATAGAGCACGACGCTGGAGAAAGTCCGATGTGGAGAAACGAGAGAGGAAAGCCAGCACGGCACTGGAAGCGCTGGAGGTGGCAAAAGCCCTTGGGCACGCCCCAACATCTTTTTTTAAGCAAATATGTCCTATTTTATTAATGAAGAATCATTAAAAAATAAGCCATGCAGGAAGAAAAACGAACTAAGTACATGTAAACGGTATACCCCTAGACCTGAGCAAATTTGTTATAAAGGCAGTAGAAAAGAAGTTACCCAAAACAACAATGATCAACAAGACATACTCCCACAACTGAGTCCCAGCCCAGTTCCAAGGCAATGCCCAAACTACCACACTGGACACAAACAACTAGAGTGCAAAAAATAACAAAGTGCAATAGGGTCCAAAAAGTTAAAAATAAAATAAAATAAGACACTACCAGAATTAGAAGGGATGGCCCTCACATCCAAGAAACAATCCATGCAGGCAATCAAGAGTTGCATACCTGCTGGGAGTCCTCCAACAGGAGCAGGTTCTGCTCAACCACCTCTGCTACCAATGGAGAAAATTGTGCCTTCTTTTTTGCTCAGATAACCGACTCAACACCTAACCGTTGTGCACCATGCTTTATCAGCTCCCCACATCGGTGACTACCCATCCATTCTGTCATAGACAATCCGCTGCCTGGTATTGCTTGAGGTAGATTCTCGATAGGCATGACAAGAACATATTCAGCTCCGATCATCAGACTAGCCGGTATTGGAACCGTTACCAAAGCAGATGAAATCTCCTATTGAACCGGTTGGCCCCCAATTCTTGAGTCCTCCACAACCTCTTCAAACCGAGGCTCAAGTGTAATGTTTATACTCGACTCAGTCCCTCAGATTGGTGAGCCACGTCGCACCCCATCCGCACCACTACGCCATCCACGGTACCTCATCCAATCCCCAAACTGGGCTTTCCCTCCTACAACAGTCGCATGAGAGAAGCAGCCACGTGCAACATGGTTCACCATACTACAGATAAAGCAAAATTCTGCTATTTTCTCATAGACCAGGAAGTAAAAACGCTCCTCACCATTCGTTTCCACTTTTAAAACCCTGCGCCGGGGTTTCCTGATATCCATAAATATACGTAGCCTCAAGGAGAACCTGCAAACTCAACCTGCTTCACACGTCCTAGTTGATTGCCTAGGAACTGGGCCATTGCCTCACAAAACCATTCAATAGGGACATCCAGCACATGAATCCAAAAAGTAACAAAAGAGAAATCCAGAGTCGAGATACGACCACCTTTTTTCATTAAGCTCATCACTATGATCAAATGATTATCAACGAACCACGGACCTCTTTGTAACACCGGTTTAGCATGGTCCGCATAATCAAATTTCATCAAAAAAAACATTGGAGGAAGCATGTGTTCTTCTAGCCCGGGTACGAAATGTAATGTCCCGCAGCCACAGGCATTTCATGGCTACCTCGAGGTGGTCCACTCGAAGGGCCCTCGGTGAGAGAACCTTGGCAGCGATCGTAGGCAGCATCCACTACGTGGGGAAGACAACTCTTACTGCGGCCCTTACTACGGTTTGGGCCGCAGTAAGCCCATTTTTGCAGTAAATCGCACAATTCATGGTGCAGAGTAAGCTAGAAAAAATAAGATTAATTGCAAATCTTTCATCTTTTTTTTTTCACACCAGTTCTCCACTTCCTCTCAACTCTTTTACACACCCTCTCAACTTCCTCTTTAATCTCTCTCTCTCTCTCTCACACACACACACACACACAAGATCTCCACTTTCCCCTCATCCAACAGCCCCTCCGAGATCTATAACACTTACTCCATGCCCTCCCAGATCTGGTGAGATCGTGGACGACGGATCTCGGCCGCAAAGAGGAATTGTTGAAGAGGGTTTTCGCAACTTTCGACAAAAATGGTGATGGGGCTCAAACCCAGTGAGATCGGAGAATATGATGATTATTTTATACGAGATCTGGATCTCTTGTATTGTACATCTGTGAATCTTCTTTCTTTTGATTAATTTCTTCATGTTTCCTTACAAAAAATGGTAGGTTTCTTATGCTCTGTATTTTTTATGAAATCTTTGAAGAGGAGATCTAGATATGATTCGCTTGAGTTTCTTTATGATTTGCGAATATGGTGATGATTTTTCATGAGATCCTCCTCCTCATTCTTCTTCTTTTTGCTTTCTCCTTCTTCTTCTGCCGCCATTGCCCTTGCCCTTGCTTAACAACGCTGTCTTCTCACTGCTGCTCATTCTTTTTGGGTTTTTCTGAGTTTGGTTGGATTCGTCCACTTTTTTTTAATTATTCAAAACTGCGGTCATGGCTGTAGTAAGGCCGCAGTTGCTACACGGCCATGACCGTAGTGGAAAACGAACTGCGGAGGTTTTTAACATGGCAAAAACTGCGGCTTCTCCCGCAGTAGTTACTGCGGCTCTACCCTCAGTAAATGGAGTTTTTTCTACCCTCAGTGATCGTCGCGCTTAGCAAGGCACCTGGCCGGAGAACAATGCCTTCCTCCGCTGATAGTTGAAGGCTTGCCAAACCGGTTCCGAGGAAATCCATCACACAAAAGGAAAACTCAAAAACCTTTAATGAATTTTAAATGTTTATGTTTTTCTGAATAAATGGAATTACTTTTTTGCTGTATGTGATTATTTTTTATTAGGTTATAAGTATGTGAATATACTAATTATGTTTGATTAGGTTGGAATATGTGAATTTTCTTATATATCATATATAGTTGATGAATTTTGGTAAATTTTTGATGATTATATGATTTTTTTTTATTTTAATGAATTTTTATGATACTTTGGTTGACATGAAAAGTTTTGAAAAGATTGAGGAAAATTGTCAACTTTTAAAATTATGTGCTTTAGTTGCAAAATTTTAAAAGTTTTTGGTTTATTTGAAAATTTCTTAAAAGTTCGTGTAAATTTGAAAATTTTACATAGACTATGGTTTATTTGAAAAGACTCTAAAGTTTGGGTGTAATTTTCAACATATAAAAAATTTGTGGTTTATTTGCAAATTTTTCATAAGTTTGGCTCAATTTGCAAAATTTACAAACATTGTGGTTTTTCTAAAAAATTATAAAAAATTTGGGTCAATTTGCAAAATTTACAAAGATTGTGGTTTATTTGAAAAGTTTTTAAAAAGTTTGGGTCAATTTTGCAAAATTTACAAAGATTTTGGTTTACTTGCAAAATTAACTATTGCACTTTTTCATCCTTGTAAGAGTATGGCGTGTCCGGATGATACTCATGGCTCCGGACGTGCCCCTCTATACACTAGTCTTCCAGGAGAACGACTACTACGAGCATCAGATGCAGCAGTAGTAGCCGTTGTACAACTACGATTCCGGCCTAACGCGTGGAACAGATACAATTTTGAGGACTTCGACCCATTCAACACTGGGTATCATCACCGTCCGTCGGAGCAGCCGGGTTCGTCGCAACAGCCGTTGCCGCACGACGATTACGATTTCCCTCCCCCTCGCCCGTAGGATCATATTGTAATAAATAAACTTATTTAGATGTTTTAGTTGTATTGAAAACATTTAATTAGAATCTATTTATTTTATTTTATGCTTTTAATTACTAATTATGCATAATAATTATTAATTTGTATTATATATTAAAATTTATTAATTTAGAAAGAATATACAAATTAAATAAACTAAAGCAAAAAACAATTCTTTGGTAAGGGACTAGTAATGGGTTGGGACGCTACCAACCTAGGCCAGCTGGACGTGCCCTCGTGGCAGCTAGGGGTGAGTAACGATTCGAGCCGAGCCGAGCTCGGCTCGAGCTCGAGCCTTCACGAGCCCGACGAGCCGAGCCTCACGAGCCTCGAGCTCGAGCCGGTTTCATAACTAGAATAATATACGAGCCGAGCTCGAGCCCGACAAGTTCGGCTCGTTAGGTTCGCGAGCTTCACGAGCTCGTATGCAATTACTATAATACCCTTCGATACAATTTGAATTCTGAACCCTACCCCGAATCCCCAAATCCCAATTCTATTCAAACTCTCTGCTTCTCTCTATCTCAGTTTGTAGTCGCGACTCGCTACTCTCCTACGTCATCGCGTTCCGAAATCACACCATCATCGACGCGAATCGGAGTCTCCATCTTCCACCTCCGTCCCTCCACCTTCGTCCACATCCAGGCTCCACCGTCGTCTACCATCGACGTGAAACCGAGCTTCATCAGTTGCTAATTCGTGACAGAGAGGCTTTGGACATCAGTTGCCACTTGCCATCGTCAGAGTTGGGATCTGACACCCCTCTGCCGCCACCGAGTCTACTCCCAGCCAGAAGAACGGATATCCCAGGTTAGTCGTATGATTCAAATCGACAATCTAAGCCTTGTTTGCTTATTTATTAAACTCAGTTCATATATCGTTGTTAGTCTCTGGTTATAGTTGCATTATCGTTGTTAATCTCTGGTTATAGTTGCATTATCGTCCCTGGTGGTTTTCAAGAGACTTTTCACATGGAACATGGTTATGAGGTTTGCTGATTCTCTTCCCCTCCGTTTCACTGTGCTTTTCTCAGCATCATTAATGTTTGAGAGGACGGAAGAATTTAATTAAACCAGGATGATCAGCTGTTTAAGTTGGGTGTAATGTGCCAACTGGTTTGTTTGCTTCACTTTTATTCTTCTTTCTGGACAAAACTTCTTACTTTTGCATCTTCTTTTTCCTATTGTTTATCAGCTGTCTTTTGTCAGGGCTCAATATTTGCAGCTTGCTTGCTTGCATTATTATGATCTAGAAGTTTGTATGTATCCAATTTTGTTCCTATCTCTTATGAGCTTTTGTAGTTATTCTGTATCTTGTAAATGTCCTATATAGGTCTGGTTGTACATGCTTGTTTCCTGAAGCAAGTAATACAAAACCCCGTTTATGAAATTATCATTGTTTCGATATAGTAATTAAATAGCATGGTGGCTGGTCTTCTGTTGGTGTTGGGGCTTATATATATTTGCAGCTAGCTTGTGCGTTGTGATCTAGATGCTTGTATCCTATTTTGTCCCTATCTTTGATGAGCTAGCTTGTGCGTTGTGATCTAGATGCTTGTATCATATTTTGTCCCTATCTTTGATGAGCTGTTGTCATCTATGTAAACATTATATATATATATATATAGATCCAGTTAGCTCAACAGGTAATTGTTTCTAATTAAGCAAGTAGTAATATATAGAGAGAGCTCCTTTTATGAAGTTGTTCAGTTCCTTTTATTTTCTTGAAAAAAGAGCAAAAAGAAACCCATGAGCACATTTTCTTATTACTGTCTTCTTTATGATTTTGATGGTCTTTTAGTTACTGGAGTATTATTTATATATTTATGTTTGGCATCGGGCTGAGGATTGATTATATGTTTATCATGATGGCAACAAATTTACACTTTGAAAGCACATGCTCCAAGCTTTTATTGTACCATGTTCAGCTGGGGTCTAATCATTATATCGAGAGATGATCACTGCATTTGTTTCTAGTTCAGCTGAAGTCAAGTTTTAGATATCACTGCATTTGTTTCTAGTTCTAACTTCCATAGATAGACAATCTTAATGACTCATTCATGTTGCTAATAGCATGTTTAACATCCGAATCTTAGCATGTTTCTTTAAGTTTTCTTAAGGATTACTCTTGCATCTTAATTGCTGTCCATTTCTTAAGTTTAATGTTGTGTCATTTAATGTAAACATGACATCTACCAATGATCTTGAAGCCGTTGACATAGATTTGGTAGATACAACAATTGATACCGATATGGCACATTTAGATGACGAAGTAGAAGATGAAGGAGAGAAACAAGGTGAGAAAGAAGGTGAAGAAGAAGGTGAGAAAGAACGTGGAACAATGTGCAAGCATTGCAAAAGACTTTTTGCTGCGCAAAAGACTGGGACAACCTCACATCTTAGAAGACACTTACCCAATTGTCATCTAGCATTACAATCAACAAAAAGTCAGACTGTTCTTAATTATCAGCCTAGTGATGGAACTGTTGAGCCAATCCTTGGAGTTGCAATTGTTGATGGGAAGTACGATCCTTTGAAAATGAGAGAAGCAATTTCTCATTGGGTTATGATGCATGAGCACCCCTTCTCTATTGTTGATGAGGAAGGGTTTAATATTATGATGAAAGTATCTAATCCACTCTATGGAAAGATTAGTCGTTGGACAGTGAAGGCTGATTGTATGAAAGTTTATGATCATGCGAAGGCACGGGTGAGAAAGATGTTAAGTGAAGTGGAGAAGGTAAGTCTCACAACAGATCTGTGGAAATCTAAAAAACATAAGATTGGGTACATGGTGGTCACTGCGCATTTTCTGAATAAAGATTGGAAGCTTAATAAGTTGGTGTTGAGCTTTGTGCACATTCCTCCCCCACATAATGGTGAAAACATTGCAGATGCTCTATTCAAGTGTATAACAGAATGGGGGATTGAACAAAAAGTTTTCACTATCTCAGTTGACAATGCTTCTGCAAATGACGCTGCCATCAGAGCTTTGAAGCCACTTGTAGAAAGAAACAGAAAGTTGATGTGCGGTGGGAAGTTGTTTCATGTGCTTTGTACTGCACATATTCTCAATCTCGTTGTCCAGGATGGTTTGGATGAGATTAGAAATGTGGTCCACAATGTTAGGGAGAGCATATCTTACATCAATCACAGTGAGGCACGTGTACAAATGTTTTCTGAAATTGTGAAGCAGTTGAACTTACCTGGCCGGAAGCTCATTCTTGATTGCAAAACACGTTGGAACTCAACTTATCACATGCTTGCTTCTGTCTACGCAGTTAGAGATGCATTTTCGATGTTTGGAAGACAAGATTCTTGTTATTTATATTGTCCAACAACAGAAGATTGGGAGAAGGTTGCAAAAATTATAGAGCTTCTGGAGGTGTTCTGTAATGTCACCAACCTCATATCTGGAAGTGACTATCCAACAGCCAACTTATATCTACATGAAGTTGTTGAGGTTAAACAAGTGTTGGATCTTCGTGCATCTTCTTCTGATGTTTTTCTACAGCATATGGTGCTTCAGATGAATAGAAAGTTTGATAAATTTTGGAAAGAGTGCAACTTGCTGATGTCATTAGCTTCCGTCATGGATCCTAGGGTGAAATTGAGTGCTGTTGATTTTTGAGAAAATATACCCTCCGTCAGATGCAGATTTTCACAAAGATAATGTGAGAACTACTATGCGTGAGCTTTACAGAGAATATGCAGCTATTTATAGGATCCAAGATGAAGTTGGTGAAACTAGCAGCTCTTCCACCAATTCTTCAGGAGGGACTGCTTCTACAGGGTTTCTGAAATTCATGACTGTTCTAAAGGGAGTACAGAGTTCAGGTCCAATGAAATCGGATTTGGAGTTGTATTTGGAAGAGCAGAACTTTGTATACTTGAATTTTATGAACAACAACAACTTCGACATATTGCAATGGTGGAAAGCAAATGCTGCCAAGTACCCTGTTATGTCAAGGATGGCTTCTGATCTTCTGGCGATCCCTATTACTACTGTTGCTTCAGAAGCAACATTTAGTGCCGGCATTAGAGTTATTGATTCATATCGTGCATCACTTTCGATTGACATGGTGCAAACATTAATTTGTGGTGGGGATTGGCTCAGACATCTCCACGGCATCAAGAAGAAAAATCGAGTAAGTCATTTATGTTTCATAGTTACTAATTACTACTGAGTATAATATTACTAATTTGATGTTAATATAGTTTTATATATTTTTTTGTAGGTGTTGGAGCCGGTGGAAATTAAACTACCTTGATGTGGCTGAACTTGAACTACACAATGGTCCTATCTCATTATTTTGATGGTTTCTTTACTGAATTCTGAATTCTGGTGGTTTAAATTCTGGTGGTTTGAATTCTGAATTCTGGACTTGTCATGTTATGATGGTTTATGACTTTAACTTGTTATGGTTTAAGATTGTTAGTTGTGGACCTATGATGTTATGATGGTTTAAGTTGTGGACTTTAAGTTATGATTTATTACTTTAAGTTGTTATGATTCAACTTCTGCTGCTGTGAATTGCCGATTAAGAGGAGGAGGACTCTAAGGTATGATTCAAGGTTCTTTTTCCCCCAAGTTGTTATGATAGCCAGGATGGGAAGACAACAGGTTTTATTTGTTTTGTCTCTGTGCAGCCGATCTCCATTTCAATGCTAGTGGTTAAATGTTGGATGACTGCTTTAGATGGTTATGGATTTTCTTTAGTGGTCATTAGAGGTCATTGCAGATTAGAGGTCATTAGAGATCATTGCAGATTAGAGGTCATTGCAAGTTCTATGTTGGTTAGTGGTCATTAATGGTGCAGATTAGAGGTCATTGCAAGTTCTATGTTTCAAGTTCTATGTATGTAGTGTATGCAAATTGGGGGTTTGCCAGAATCCAAGGCATGGGATGGGGTTGGGCTGGTGTGATTTGGCTTTACAGTGTAGTGACTTATGTCTCGCTTGATTTTCTCAAATTCGCAATCCGATACATTCTAAGTGGGAGGGCCTGGGAGACACTCTTGGAGAACAAGGTAAAGTTTGATGATAAACAATTGATATTTGGGGTTCATTGTTATATGTTCCAGGTTGAGAGATTGCATACACTGAAAGGGCATGTGGAATCAGTAGTTTGTGGCCGAATCGAGCCTAACGAGCTCGAGCTCGAGCTTCACGAACCCTTGATCCAAGCTCGAGCCTGTCTCGAGCCGAACTCGAGCTCGAATTTTCGGGCTCGTTCGAGCTCGAGCTCGAACCTGCTAGGCTCAGGCTCGGCTCGGCTCGAACTCAGCCCTAGTGGCAGCTGGTAGCGCCAAAACCAGCTGCCATGCCATTACCAACGGGTAGCGGCCTATTAACAACCTTTTTGGACGAGACGGCTTGATTAGCAACTCCCCAGGCCGCTACCAGGTCCGTTACCTGTTGTAACGGCCTGGTAACGGATTGGGGCGTTACCAGGCCCCTGGTAAGCACGTAGTGTATACATAATCTTTTACTTTAAAATATGCATGTCACAACATAGAATAAAACTTTCAATAATAAAAAAAATGTTATGAAAGTTATAAATATTAGCATTTTTTGTGTATATAGGTATATCTTAGCTTTTTTTTGGGCCCCTTAGAATTGGGGGTCTAAAGCACAAGCTTTAATAGCTTGTAGCGAGGACCGGTGTTGTCCGCTGACACTGTCAGCTGACGCCGTTGTCAAACAGGGCCATTATAGATTAATTAGTTAACATTTTTACCCACGTTTGCACGCAACAACGGGCTTATCACTATTATGAAAAAAGGGAGACTCAAAAAGTGGAAAATGATACTACTACAAATAAGAGCCATGAACAACTACTTGAAGATTAGAGCTTGGAAGATAAAAGTTGTCACTTAGAGTAAAATATTGAGAAAACTTGTGATGAAGAATCTGAATGGGAGAAAAGACAAGGCTTAAATATCGAGTAAAGTGTACCGAAGGTCCCATAACTTTAATTATTGTCCTATTGGGGTTCCATTTTAACTTTTTGTCCTCTTTAAGTCCTCTTTTTTAACTTTTTACTCATTCGTGGTCCTTCCGTCCATTTTTGCCGTTATGTTTAACGGACCATAGGGGAAAATGATAATTTTAACTGCTGAACTTTTCCTAAAAGCTCCATTTACACCCTAAGTTTTGAACATAATAATTAAATCACCCCCAAACAATTTTAAAGTTTACAATTTTATCAAAACTTTTCAAACATTGCAAATAAACCCACCACCCTTCTACCCACATCCGGATCGGCCACCCCAGAGCTGGATCGGCAGCCCAGGCCGCCGGATCGGCGGGTCGCATGTTACGGTCACCCCGACGGGTTGTGACCCGGGTGACTCGGGGCTTCGATTTTGCCCTGCGGGTCACGTTTTTGGGCGTTCAGATAGCTCCTGAGCCTTATCCGAGCATCATTTTGGAGAACGCTTGCATTTTTGGGGTCGTGTGGGTCCCCCGGACATTTCCGCCGAAAATATTTTTCGGGGCCGGGGGGTTGTCTCGGGACGTACAACGGGCTCGGTAGCGCTCCCGGGACCTCAGAATGAGAAACCGTTTGCATATTTGGAATTGTGGGAACGTTCCGGATCTTTTTACGGAGTATATTTTTTGGGGCGAGACGTTCGGTCTCGGGCGACTCCCGGGGCTCGGGATGGAAATTTTCCACCTCCAAATGGAACGAAAGCTGAACACAACCCTCGGAACCCCATATCATACACAAAACATCTTCCACATGCCTAATTACCAATCCAGAGTGTCCTACCGGGCCCGCTGAACCCGAGCAAATCCCGACGTGCGCGTATAATAACCTGAACCGAAATCCCATCATGCTAAAATTCCACAAATATTACCATAAAATCCGTCTTAAAATAAAACATACTTTACACCCAAGCCGTCGGAAAATTTCCATCCCGAGCCCCAGGATTCCCGTCCCAAGCCCCGGGAGTCGCCCGAGACCGAACGTCCCGCCCCAAAAAATATACTCCGTAAAAAGATCCGGAACGTTCCCACAATTCCAAATATGCAAACGGTTTCTCATTCCGAGGTCCCGGGAGCGCTACCGAGCCTGCTGTACGTCCCGAGACAACCCCCCGGCCCCGAAAAATATTTTCGGCGGAAATGTCCGGGGGACCCACACGACCCCAAAAATGCAAGGGTTCTCCAAAATGATGCTCGGATAAGGCTCAGGAGCTATCTGAACGCCCAAAAACGTGACCCGCAGGGCAAAATCGAAGCCCCGAGTCACCCGGGTCACAACCCGCTCGGGGTGACCGTAACATGCGACCCGCCGATCCGGCGGCCTGGGCTGCCGATCCAGCTCTGGGGTGGCCGATCCGGATGTGGGTAGAAGGGTGGTGGGTTTATTTGCAATGTTTGAAAAGTTTTGATAAAATTGTAAACTTTAAAATTGTTTGGGGGTGATTTAATTATTATGTTCAAAACTTAGGGTGTAAATGGAGCTTTTATGAAAAGTTCAGTAGTTAAAATTATCATTTTCCCCAATGGTCCGTTAAACTTAACGGCAAAAATGGACGGAAGGACCACGAATGAGTAAAAAGTTAAAAAAGAGGACTTAAAGAGGACAAAAAGTTAAAATGGGACCCCAATAGGACAATAATTAAAGTTATGGGACATCCGGTGCACTTTACTCCTTAAATATCCCGTACTACCCTGAACTATAGTGACCCGGACGAGTTAGGGCCTGACTATAAAACAGGTAGAACTACCTTGTAATATTGGAATGGTGCAAATAAGGGTCTCGGCTCAGTTGACTCGACAGGTGGTGGCACGTGTCGTCATGTCCGTTTTTACTTGACGGCCAGAGTTAACGGGACCAGTCTTTCGTGTTTAACAGTGACCTAACTGTAAGGTTTCAAAACCCAGACCCAACCCACAAATTTTAAAAAAAATGAAACGTTGAATCTCCAACCATTTACCTCTTCATGCTTAGTGTTTCAAGAATTTGGGCTGGCAAAAGACGGAGATGGGAGTTGCGAGATTGGGTCTGAAGAAAGGAGATGTGATTTACATTCTTTTAGATAACTATCCGGATTCGTGTTCTCGTTCGTGGCGGCGTTGATGATCGGCACAGTGTTGACGATGGCGAACCCATTCTACAAGTCGTCGAAGATTTTCAAACGGGTTTGCTTCTTTGCAATTGATGCTTCTTTGCTTCATTCGTTTCCGAATCTGAGCAACTCCTTGGCCAAACTCAGAGCATCCTTCAAGCTGATAAAAGTTGTACCGATCTCCTCTCAAGATATTCTCACTTCTCGCAGACCACTTTCTAACTAAAAAGCGAAACCCAAAAGCTGGAAACCACAAAGCAATTACATTTTCATGTTTCTCTTCATCTTGAAGGATGTACTGAGCCATTCGGTGAGTCAACTCAGCAACGTAATCATCTTCTTCATCGTTGTCGTCGTCATCATCTTCCCCTGTCTCGGAGTAGTAGGAACCCTGCTCTGACTCGGCCGGCCAACTCCAATCCGAACCGAATGATGGAAAAGATGAGTTCAGGCAGATGGGTCTTACACCGGCGGTATTAACATCGGCGAGATCTTGCTCAGGAACAAGCCGCAATGCAAACAAAGTGTCAAACTTCTCCTGGTCAACCGACGGAGTCCGACGTCTATGCGTTTGGTATGGTGGTTATGAAGTCGTCTGCGATCGGAAATCAAAAGCGGCGATGGAGGAGAACAGCTTTGTGGATCTCATGTGGAAGTTGCTGTGGAAAAACACAAGCTTGGAGTGCGTTAATGAATCGCTTGGTTGGGATTTTGGTGAGGAGCAGGCGTGACAGAGCTTGGTGGTAAGGCTCGCCTGCGTTTTCTCTTCTTCTTGTTTTTTTTTTTTAATTTAGGAGTTGGACCTTGTTTTTAAAACCTTATATTTAGGTCACTGTGAAACATGAAACACTTACTATGTTAACTCTGACTATCAAATGGCAACAGATGTGACGACAAGTGATGACACGTGCCAAGTCAACTGAGCCGAGACCCTTATTTGCACCAATTCAATAGTTCAAGGTGTCATTCTGCTCGTTTTGAAGTTCAGGCCCTAACTCGCCCAGGTCACTATAGTTCAAGGTACTACGAGATATTTAAGTAAAAAAACAATGTTAAACTTAAGTTACTTTTCGAAAAACCACGAACTCTTCGTTCTCAAGAGCCATAAGATGAATATATGAAAATCTTCAAGTTGGCCAAGTTAAATACTCTCTTCCTCCCATATGTAATGCAACACTTTGACTCGACACGAAGATTAGGATGAGAAAATTTTGGCATTAACTTTCTAATTTCACTATTTTCTATATTGAAAGATATAATCAAACACCGAAATTGATGAAGAATAGTAAAACAAAATTGAACTACAATGATAAATATTTAAAAAATTATATAAACTAAACAATATCTGTACCCAAACAAATCCTACAAAGTTTGTGGGACGAAGGGAGTATATTATTAAATCAAAAAAATTATTTGAAGAATAAAGAGGTCTATATTAACTATTTTTGGGTATTTTATTTCTTAAATTTTATAAATAATGAATAATATTTGGTAAAGTAGTATGTAAAATGTTGCAAAAAGGGAAGAATCACATCATTGCAATATTTTTGGGCCGATGAAGTAATTCATAATTTTCCAAATGTATATATTAACTTATTTAGTGACTTTAGGGTGCGCCTATGTGCTTAAAGAATCAATTATATTACAAAAATACCACTTTTCCAATTGATCCGTTTATCTTCCCTTTTCACCTTTACGAACAGACTGTGCTCATCCGTAGCACCATCTTTTGATGCAAGATAGCAAATGGTTTGAATTTTTTACATGTTTTGTTTGTGAGACAGAGTGATTGGAAGAGTGCAATTGGGAAAGTGGGAAAGAGAAAATAACAAAATAAAATAGCAATTACAAGAATATTAATAATTAAATACTTCTGACGTCCCAGCAGATATCCATCATATTTCTTTTTGGGCCGTCACAATAAAATGAAAATTTTCTACATCAACTTTTTACCTTACTACCATCAATTTCCCTTCACACTCTAAAAAGTTATTTTTGTCTTATATACTTACTTTACTTTATTATCCTCTAGTCAACCACTTTTCTTAATCTCCGTTCAAAGTCAAATGCTCTATATTTGATGGGACGGAAAAAGTAATAATTATGATCTTTGTAGAAATTTCATGATCTAGTAGTAAGAGAGTCATAATCCAATAATATGAGAGTCGTGGTCCAGTAATAGAAGAGACGCGATCCCATAGTAAGAGAATAGTGATCCCACAGTAGAAGAAAATTAAAATAAATCTAATCACCACAAAACTAATTCCATATTTTAAAAAATTGGGAATTGGAGATAAATATGTGACAAGTGTCCACTTTAAAAATGTTGAGGTCCAAAATAATTACCAAAGCAAGTTGGTAAATATGTCATCAAAGTGGTAAGAGTATTCTAAGTTGAGATTGGGAGGAAGATGACAAAGTGCATGATCATCATCATCATGCACATACTCACCTTCCTTTCATCATCATCATCATACCTACCATTTCTGCAAAACAGTCCGACGTGCTCTATATATGACTGCTGAAAAATCAGTACAAAATTACTGGTTTGTTTTAACGTGCCCTAACAGATATTTACAATCTTTGAACAGTGAAACTACACATTTCTAGAGTAACTAGGGGCCAAACACCATCACTTTCAAACTGGTGGGTGTTCTAGTGCTGACGTTCTGAAATGATCCGAGGGAAGTTCATGCCTACTGACACCACCATTTCTGCAAGGAAAATGTAGAAAAAGATATCCATCAAATCCCTATTGACACATTTCTAAACAGCCACTACTACCATTTGACATATGACATTTCTACTTACCGATCCCCTCCGTGACAGATATATATCTGTTCTAATGACCTCCTTTGTATTCAGGAAAATTAATTTGGTAGACTTCTAATTGAAGCCACTGTTTTTTGAAATGCAGAGATTTTACATATATTTCACTAGCTGGGCTTCAAAAAAAGCAATAAGTGGATGGTAAATCCTCGTTTTTCCGCAATTCATGCTTTACATCGTAGAAGCGGTCTTCAAACATCTTTTTTATGCGCCTCATCCTTTTTCCAATCGGCCTTACATTTTATACCAGCTACTGGTCCATCCATTTCGTCGATGGACTGTTCTCACCAATCTATAAACACCTTGGAATTGAAAGATTCGGTAACCATAGAAACCTTCGAGTATCATTTTGTTAAACATTGGCTTTTACGAGTATCTATTAGTACTGCTACCTCTCTTGTTTATTCATGTTATTAACTTTTCATGTCTAATATTTTGAGTGGCTCTTGCTCCTTGACCGGGTCTCGGATTCATTACGTCAATGGTCCCGGCAAAGAAAATGAACACCATTGACGTAATGAATCCGAGACCCGGTCAAGGAGCAAGAGCCACTCAAAATATTAGACATGAAAAGTTAATAACATGAATAAACAAGAGAGGCAACAGTACTAATAGATACTCGTAAAAGCCAATGTTTAACAAAATGATACTCGAAGGTTTCTATGGTTACCGAATCTTTCAATTCCAAGGTGTTTATAGATTGGTGAGAACAGTCCATCGACGAAATGGATGGACCAGTAGCTGGTATAAAATGTAAGGCCGATTGGAAAAAGGATGAGGCTGTAACAGTGCATAAAAAAGATGTTTGAAGACAGCTTCTACGATGTAAAGCATGAATTGTGGAAAAATGAGGATTTACCATCCACTTATTGCTTTTTTTGAAGCCCAGCTAGTGAAAAATATGTAAAATCTCTGCATTTCAAAAAACAGTGGCTTCAATTAAAAGTCTACCAAATTAATTTTCCAGAAACAAATAAAGCAAATTAAGAAGTTTCATAGTGGTATCTTCAGCTCCACATTCATGAGTCGGAGTAGATAAAGGAAGGGTATTCTATGTTTTAACAGCAGAAGATTCCAAAAGCAGAAAAGAAACTGTCGTGTACTTACTTTAATATTCCGAAAAAAAGGATGATCGGCACGTCTTCCAGCATCAGATATGCACATTTTGACCTCGGAACCAGTATAACCCTTCACATCCGTCTCAAACAGGGAAGTAACTTGAGAACTCTGCCATAAGGAGATGTATGTGAAAGCAAGATCCGCCGATCGGACGCTCAAAATCAGTCGGAAACTTCGCCGCCGGATTGCTTAACTCGACCCATTTCCAGCCCGCCGATCGGACGCTCGACTTCAAGTACGATAGGTGCTCCGATGAGTGCTTGTACTCGGTGAAACGGACTACGTAGTTGTTTTTCACGACAAGGGTTTCGCTTCGAGATGCAGGGGTTAGGGTTTGGTTGACCCGAGCGGGTTGGTCGTTGAGGTTGAAGCGGATCAAACAGAGGGCAATGCCGGTGAGGAGGACGATGATAACTGCAGATTTGGACTGGAATGGAGAATTCGGAAGAGTTGCCATGGCGTCGGTCTCGCTGGAGAAGACGAATGAATGCTTTTGTAGAATTTGAGAACTTTCGTTTATTGAAAGCAGTTGAGGCTATTTAGACTTCATTTCCAGTACGTGTGTAACTATGCGCGTACATTTATTTATTTATTTATTTATTGCTTTTTCTTTCATCGACGCTACGGAAACAAGTACTGTCATTTAATAAAAAATGGAGTACTAACTACTAAGTTGCTTACGAACACTTTATGATATTTATCATCACATTTTATATCGTCAAATCACTCGAAAAATAAGTCCAATCACTCTAAATGTGTTCAATTTTTAGAAACCGAGGAAGTATTATTTATGATTTTTATAATAATTTTATAAATGTTATATTGTATAGTTTTCTTTCTTAAAAAAAATTCACAATTTTTCTAATGCGTATGGAATTGAGTGAAAGGTCTAATGGTCAAAGAGTCCCAACTAATGGGTCAAAACCCAACAGAACCATAACGTCCATTCATTAACAGTCATGGTTAAAAGAACCGGATTGAACAGTCCGGTTAAATCGGTTAAACCGTGAACCGTCTGACTATCCGGTCCTTGTTTTCAGTTAACCAGTGAGTGGGTCAAAAACTGATGAAAACCGGTGAAAACCGTTCAAACCGTTAATCAATTGAATCTTGATTCTCCAAAAACCGAGAAAAAATAAGAATTTTTTTTTTTTGCATCTGATCCGAACTTTCATCCGGCCAATCTCCAAAAAATAGGTAGTCGAGATGAGGATTTTTGTAATGAAGGAAGGAGGCGGAAAGAAGAAGTCAAAAAGTGGAAAACAAAAGAAGAAAAAAACGGACAGAAAAGAAGGGAGGAAGAGATGATGGGAAGAACAAGAGGAGGATCAGGTTGCTGCAGGGGTCGTTCCTAGTAGTTTTAGGGTTTTACCTTCTCTAAATAACAAAATAGCCATCTAACTTGTTTTTTTTTGTACCAATAAGTCCTTTTACTATAAATACTTAGTATTCTCAACCTTTTAGTTCCCAACTCGGTCCGGCTCGTGCCCAACATCAAGGGTAGCTGACGGCTCCGGCTCTCCCGCTTACCGATTCACGTCTTAGTGGTGCTCCCCCTCCCGCCTACCGCATGACGTACACGAGGCGACAGTGAGGGTGGCGAGAATGGATTTGACTCGCCAATTAATAGCTCCACAGTAGTCAAACAATGCAAGGGTTGTGGTCGACGGTGGTTTGGAAGGGCCACGAGATAGGCTGGGGTGGGTCGTGCGGTTGATGGGGCTTCGTTTGCGGCGGTGGGGAAGGGCATGGGTAGTAGGTGGAAGGATGAGGTGGGAAGAGATCACAACATTTTTGATGAACTTGAAAATGGAAGGGGTGAATTGATCATCATAGTAAATCCCAGAGAAGTGTTTGATATTTACCTTTAAAACTTAACAAATCCGTTAAGCCACGCTAGCTACCACCCTTAGCTGTAATAGAGGTCAATGGACATGAGAGCTTTTAGATCTCTTTGATTTCCAAAAGAGAGAAACTCCATAACACACAGGTTTTAGATCTCAAGGAGTCAGCCATTTGTACATTATCTACGAAATGGGCTGGGCACCGCCTCAGCAGTTTGTTACAAATCGAATATGTACTCATGTTCCAACAACAAACAAAACAAGATTGGGAATTATCGTCGCGACAAGTACCTGGATCATTTGATTTGCCTCATCATGGGACTTTTTTTGTTCACGTCGAGCACGAGTTTCCATATGATCTTGCGATTCTTGATTCAGTTGTGAACATTCAACCTGAAAGAAGTAGGATTAACCACTACTCTCAACTCAAGATATATCTACATGGGAAGCAATTAGGTAAGGTTCATACAAGTGCCAATCTACCTCCAGCAATGCCAACTTCCTCTCAAGATCTGCAGCTCTCTGAACCAAAACATTGAAAACAAATTGGCTATACGATTAAACACATTATGTCTGAAGGGCGGACAAACTATGCATCTTTATCTTTCCCTTTCTAGCTACAGATCTCTTTTGGAAGCGCTTAATAAATAAAAGGAGTCGTGAGGTTGGACAAGTTATCTTCTTCTCCCTGTTTTCACCCCATAAGTTGTGTTCTTTCAGAAGAGTTTCTGATTTTAGATCTGGTTACATAAAAAGTCCGATGGAAAAGTTAGGTACAAAGTAGAGAGAAAACGTAATGAAAAAGTTTAAATTTTAAAAATATCTTGATTTAGTTCAAGGTTTTGAAGGTTACAACTAAGTCTTAATTAGGGAAATGAGCACAGGAGTGGCAACAGATTCTTCTCTTATCACACCGGAAGAGCATTACGTGGTACCACGGGTGCCAATGCACGAAGTTTCCATATCCCGCGGTGTCAAAAGAAGGTTAGATGATAACGAATGTGAGAAGGAGGCAATATTCCGCGAAGTTAGAAGAGTCTTATGTGTCCTGAATCGGAGAGTTGAGAGACTTGAGTACAGCAACAAAGGAGATATACTATCTTAGAGCCTCAACCATTGATGAGATCCTTGTTATGTACGACATACCATAAGATACTTGGTGCCACTTTTTTGTTACCATTACTGACGGGATGATATGGTTGTTGTTTGAAATTTAATTACCAGACAAAAGTACCAAAAAAAACTCTCCATCGATCCACCACATATATCTATAGTTCGAATGCCCCAATCACAATATGTACAAACGACATGAATAGTTTTGGATCAATGTACTTATGACTTTTCCAATCCCTGTTGGATTCAATATGTGCGTACTCCATATGCTTACTCATGTTACTAAAATGAACTAGTTTCCAAAATTAGCCTTTAGGGTATTATAAAATGAGTTAAACTACATTTTCATCATTCCAAAGCACCATCAACAGAAGTAGCACAACATTAATAATCTAAATTACAACCAAATAGTTGCTTCCACCCAACATAACAAATAGCACTGAAAGTTGTAAATACCAAATCCCTTCATGCAAACAGTTGATGCATTGAAGCCGTATCCGTAACTTCACCTGCCCTCTTACGTTTCTCTTTCCGATACCCTTATGCCTAGTAGGAACACGACCTCTACCTCTTTGATCTAGTGGATCAAGCACAAACTCGACCCTTAAATCGGGGACACTTGTATCATCACAACCATCTACTTGAGGCTTTTAAAATCGCCCAACTGAATCAACTCGAATGTCTTCATTACAGCCAATAAACTCAACACATTTTTTTCTTAGAATTTACAAACCAGGCATTAGAGCAGTATATAAATCAGTACTACCCAATGCCAACAACGAAATATGGCGCATAACATTCATCAAATCATCAAACTTCCGTTACTCAACAGATTTTTCAAACGCCAACGAGTAATTTGGAAACTTCACAACTGTATACTCTCTGAATTTATCCTTCATCTATCTAAAATGTAAATTTACGAAACAAATCTCAAATCCTCCCCTCTCCACATAGCAATCAAGTGTCGACATATGATTCCTCTAAAGCTGAACAAATCACATTCGCATTTCGTGTGATGTGTTGCAACATTATATTCCACAAAGTACCTTTGTGTTACTACAGCACCATAAACCTTCTCCACGCCCTGATCAGTAACCATATAAGTACATAATCCATCACCAGAGGTAACCATTTCAATATTACAGTAACCCACTCCTCTCGTGTCATTCTGTATTTCCAAAAACTTGTTGGACATATATATCTTCTGCAATACACGCTCGCACGGGAATCTAGTGGCACACAATATAGGTTTATTAATTGATCTCCAATTTTCACGCTCCTTGTCATCAACTCTTTTCCCAACAAACAAACAATATTGTTCTGCAAACTGACGTAGCGACATGTTTAAGTTCACATAGCTATGAAAAAAATTATTCATTCCCTCACTTCGTTGTGTACTATGAAGACTTGCCCAAAACTCATGTCTAAAAAATACGGGGACCCATCTCTCACGCACATCAAACATTTTACGAATCCATTCATCATCATGTAACTCATATTTCAAAACCATTGCATTCCACATACCTTCAAAAGCATGGATGTTCACGGCATCATGGACGCCTTCTTTTATCGCTCTATGAATTCCATCCCACTCAACATTCTTTCTCAAATGTCATTCCGCATTCCGCATGACTTGCCAAAGGCACCACCTATGTCGGTTACTGGGAAATACAATGGCAATCGCATTCCCTACATGAACATCGTATCAAACAAAATTTTACTAGTTTTAACAACAATCAAAGCCAAATTTAAATCCTCCACATAAATCATTAACTATAATTTTTGTTAAATTCCTAATAACCACGTGCTTAACACATTAAACTTCCATCTCACTAACCTATTGCTTGGCATTGATCTGTCATTATGCACTTTGGTTACTTCTTTCGCATACACTTCATCCAAGCTTCAAACACCCAAATAAAACTCATTGTATCTTCACTCGAGATAAGTGCTAAGCCGAGCAAAATGGATTGTCCATGATGATTTACTCCAATGAATGACACTAAAAGCATCTTATATCGATTTTTTAGGTGAGTCGTATCGAAGCAAACAACATCACCAAAGTCTTTAAACGCGCCTCTACTTCCGCCATCTGCCCAGAATACGTTCTTCACTCTACCCTCATCATCAGTGTCATACAAGTAGAAAAAATCATCCGACGTTGCTATCATCTCATTAAATTTTGCATTGCATTGAAATCCCCATCCTCTAAACCATTTTTGCGCGATTTCATAACAACTGATCGACAATCATCTACAGAGAAGAGAACATTTTCGACACCACCATAACCTACAGCAAATGACGTCAATATTCGAGAACGTACAACCCCAGTCATATCACTCACCACTATCTTCACCTCATCTATTCCTTATACAATTCGATAATTCTTCATAAATCATGTCATAGCGGGGTCACAACTATGATTATGTTCCAATTTTACAGTACCAAACACCCAACTTCCATCACCATTGTTTAGCAGTGACACTCCAACCAAACATTTAGAAGCCTGTGATCGTGATGCACGATTTGGATCCCTTCTACTCACTCTTGGAACCTCGCCTTTCACACATTGTAAACAAACTCTTGTGCAACTCTCATAATCCGAATAAAACCAGCTACGCCCTAACCCCCTCTTCATCCTCTTCCTTCGGCCTTCATCATCTGCTCCATCCACTTTAGCTTCTCTCTCAGAACTCCTAAACCGAATATGAAAACCAACCCGCCTTGCGTAGTTCGAATATCGGACAAACCCTTCTATTAGATGTTGCACTATCATCCCTGACATAGGTATCCACGATTCATCATCCTCAGAGCCGTCAACGGATCTCTCACCTTGATTAGAACTAACAACCAATTCGTTACCGGGGTTCTCATCCATCGATTGCCGATGGCCACCTGTGTCCGCGTCGCTGCACTCTCCGGATGGGATTAACGTCTGCTCTCCTTCATTGCAATCGCATAGTCAGTCGGTCCTCATGATCAAACATCCCGAAATCATAACATCCCGGAATCATCGAACAATGAATCCATAACTACTTCCCTATCCACATACAATAGCATTCCACTTTTTAAAACCAAAACGTTATAATATAACCGCTTCCACCTCTGTCTAGCACCAAACACCAAATACTAAAGAGGGTATCCCAACCTCAGGAGGGTAAATAAATCTCTATTTCTCCATTTGGGCCAGAAGATACAATTGTGGAAATCGTGGAGAAACTGTTGAGATTGTCCAGAAGTTAGACGAGTTCTCGACGATCTCGGCAGTTTCCTCCACGCAGTGGCGAAGCTATTGTATGACCTGGGTGACCACCGCCACCCCCAACATTTTGTAAAAGATAGGGTATATAATGTATACTTTTTAAAAATTAAGGGATTGAAGCTTCTTTTTCCCCAATTGCCTTCCCAATTCCCAATTCTATTTTGTTCTGCGTGTCTGCCCTGCTGCTGCCCAACCCAACCTCTTTCACTCGACAAAGGTGCTCTCCTCCATTGCTGCCATGAACAAGCTCCACTCCACGCACAAACAAAACAAGTGACACAAATCAGCATTCAACTTCGACATCAGGCCTCCGGTTTCAACACGAACACGGCGACTGTGGACAACAACTCAATCAGGTAAAAATTAGGTTGAATCTGCAACAATTAGTTTCAGTTTTTTCATCGCTTTTGATTTCTTTTTTAGTAATTCGTGTAACATGCTTCTACATAACATAAGGTTGTTGGGAATGTTGCGAGAGATGTTAATTAGTCTGTTTGATGTTCATTAATCAGAATTCGACTTTAAAATTTAAAGGATTCTGTTGGTGTTTATATGGTTTCTTTAACTTCTGCTTTTGGGAAAATTGAGGGGCTTGTGCACAACTGCGCAAGCGCAAGCACAACAAGCACAAGCAAGCCTGTGCACAACTTGTGCACAATCTGTGCGCAAGCCTGTGCGCTGCGCACAAGCCTGTGCACAACTTGTGCACAATCTGTGCGCAAGCCTGTGCGCTGCGCACAAGCCTGTGCACAATCTGTGCGCAAGGCTGTGCGCTGTGCACAAGCCTGCACAACAACTCGTGTAACATGCTTCCTTACTCACGCGGATAAGTGTTGTTTGTTTCAGTTATGGCTAGCAAACAATGTGTTGTTTTCTTTCTTTCAAAAGAAAACTTCACCGCCTGAAATGGAACTTCAACTTCAACCTATGAGGAGTGAAGCTTTTAATGTTGAAGAAAAAGCTCCAGAAGTAGTAAGAAACAATGATCTGTTGTTGGGAGTGAAATCTTCTAATCAAACTCCATCAAATCCATCATCTTCAACAAGCTTTTCAATAGTACGTGATCCGGGACAACGCGAACCTATATGGAAAATTCCTGCTAATGAGCGTGATCACGTCAGAAGAGCTTACTTGAAAGCATGTCCTTATCAATTGAAATTGGATATCTATCCTCTAGATGAATATGATGGACGTAGATTTCAGTATTCATGGTTTCTTGATCATGGTGATTGGCTTGAGTATTCCCAACAAAAGATGTCAGATATTGTTTACCTTGCTATCTTTTCACGAAAAAGCAAGATTAAAACATGGTTGGGATACTTTTAGTCATAAAGATAAAGGATTCCGGAAATGGAAGAAGATTAGAAATGGTAGACATTGTGCTTTACTCAAACATATAGGCACAGATCCATGTTCTACTCACAATAACGCCCTTCTTCATCACAAGAAAGATTACTAAATCAATCAAGTCATATTGATAAGGTAATTGTGAAGCAATCGAACAAGATGTTGCAAATAATAGAATCGAGTTAGAACTTCGATAGATGTGATCCGTTTTTAGCATTTCAAGGAATTGCCTTAAGAGGTCACGATGAGTCTTTGAATTCTAGAAACAGGGGAACTTCATTGAGTTGGTTAAGTTTTGGCATCTTACAATGATGAAGTCGGAAGTGTTGTCTTACAAAATGCTCCCGGGAATGCAAGATATACTTCTTCCGATATCCAAAAAGAAATCTTACAAGTTTTTGCACACAAAGTTAGAAAGAAGATTTGTGAGGATATTGGTGATTCTAGATTTTGTATAATTGTTGATGAATCTCGTGATGAAAGTAAAAAGGAGCAAATGGCTCTTGTACTTAGATTTGTGGATATCAATGGGTTTGTACAAGAGCGGTTTTTTCATATTTCACATGTGAGAGATACATCATCGAGCACTTTATACTCAAATCTGTTGCATTCTTGGTCATTATGGATTAAATGTTAGAAATATTCGTGGTCAAGGCTATGATGGTGCTAGTAATATGCGTGGTGAATGGAATGGATTACAAGCACTTTTTTTAAAGGAATGTCCACAAGCTTACTACGTCCATTGCTTAGCTCACAGATTGCAATTGGCTTTGGTTGCTGCTGCACAAGGTGTCCATGTGGTATATGAATTTTTTTCCGATGTATCTCTTATTGTAAATGCTGTTACTGCATCTTTTCAAACGTCATGATGAGTTGCAACTAGCTCATATTCAGAATATTGCTATATTGATTGAAAATGATGAGGTAGAAACTGGAACTGGGGCTAACCAAATTGGTACTTTGAAAAGACCATGTGAAACTCGTTGGAGTTCTCATTTTGGTTCCATCCATGGTCTTCTTAATATGTATGATGCTACTTGTGAAGTTCTCAAGCAAATTGGACAGGATGGTGCTAGTAATAAAATTAGAGGTGATCTGCATCAATCTTAGGTAGGATCTTGTCATTTAGGTTTGTCTTCATTGCTCACTTGATGTATGAGATTTTTGGAGTTACGAGAATTTGTGCATAGCTTTGCAAGAAAAGAGACAAGATGTTGTGAAAGCAATGGATATGGTGAGAACCACTTCAACAATGCCGCAACAGCTTAAGAATGGATGGGTGGGATTCTTTTATCCTCAAGGTTGAATCATATTGTTCAAAGCATGGCATCGATGTTCGGATTTTGATGGTCCTCATTTTCTTGGACGTAGCAATCGTCGAATGGATGATGTTTCTTTGGGTCATTATTATCATGTTGATGTGTTCAATGCTACAATTGATTTTCAGCTGCAAGAGATTTCTTCAAGATTCAATGATCGTATTATTGAGCTTCGCGATTGAGTTCATCTTTGAACCCAAAAGATAGGTTTGCAGCTTTTGATATTCCATCTATTTGCAAGCTTGCTAGCAACTACTATCCTCTAGACTTTACAGATCAAGAACTTGAGTTGATAAAGTACCAGTTGCGACATTTCTATCTTGATGTTACAAGCTCTGTAGATTTTGAAGGATTGACAACAATTGGTGCATTATGTCAAGCTTTGGCAACTACGGAGAAGAAAGACATTTATTTTCTTGTTGACAGATTAGTCCGTCTGATATTAACTTTACCTGTGTCAACTGCTACTACAGAACGTGCTTTTTCAGCTATGAAACTTGTGAAGACAAGATTACGAAACAAGATGAGCAACGAGTTTCTTGCTGATAGTCTTGTTTTGTATATTGAGAAAATTATATGATCTTCTTACTCAAATATCTAAACTAACTTTTCCTAACTCTTGAACTCTCTGCTATTGTCTTGCATTTGTCGGCATCAAGTTTGGCTGGCAATGATATTATTAATGATTAAAGAGGATTCAGCGGCGAAAAAGAGCTCTCCATTTGCGTTTTGTTCATTCATTTTTTCCCACTTTCGAATCTTGTGTTAGATGCCTGGTAAATTTTTCCTTCTTTGCAAGAAGAGTTATTTGTTCTTTGGTCCCTTGGACTTGCTGGCATGGCATTGGCTGCTAAAGTTTTCCCTTCCCAGCTTTGTTCTTATGAGCACCACTCCTGGATTTTTCGAAAAGTGACTTATACAAGGTACAAGAAAACTAGGCAAATGGGTACTGGTTTTTAAGCTTTTCAAATGATTTTAACTGTATCAAATACTATGTATTATGCTTCACTTGATTCCTAAGTTGAACTTACTAGATCTTTTCTGATGGGACATGAAGTAACTATTCTTGGGTCTTTTCACATTCAAATGTTCCCCATGGAGCTTATTGCTGCTCAATCTTTTCTGATGGGACATGAAGTAACTATTCTTGGGTCTTTGAGCATGATATGGTGACTGAAATGTGATCCCTAAATGTTCCCCAGGAAGATTAACGGTGGGCGGTGCACAGTGAATGTGAAAGGCTCTACCAGCTAGTGAAGGGTTTAGGAGTTCGTGCTGATCAAGTAAGGTAAGGGGCAGTTATGTTGAAGTCGGGTGAAATAGAATTCGAGTAGTATTAAAGTTTGTTTAAGTTAGTAAGTATCCTCCTAGTTTACTTGTAGTTATAGTCACCCGTAAACTTCATTAATAGTTACATTTCAGTCATTTATCTTTCAAATATAGTATCCATAACTGAAACATATAATCGATTGAGATTTTCAGTTTTTAAGCGTTTCGATCTGAAAACTCAATTACCCGATCCGTCTTCATCAAGGCGACTTGTATCTTAGCTTAGGCTAGTTAAATTGGATCATGAGAAGGTTCAATCAATCAATTAACTGAGTCTTAATTCCAACTCATTAGGATCGACTATATGAATCTTGCCTCTTCAATCCGCTCTATATGTAACTAACTCATCCGGAAGTTCCAGTAATTAAGATCTCTTTTAACTAGACTTATCCATATAAGTTAAGGTCTTCTCTTAACCTATCAGTTTTACATACTGATACATCTAATGATCTTCTTCCTATATGCCTAAACCGTGTAAGTCGACATTCTCTAATTTTGTCTTCAATTAATGTTACTCCCACTAAGTCCCAGATGTTCTCATTTCCTATTCTATCTCTTAATGCATATCCACTCATCCATTGAATCATTCGTATTTTCGTGACATTCATTTTGTTCATATGTTACGTATTCACTACTCAACACTTGCGATGTTATATAACATGGCTGATCTGATAGCTATCATATATAATTTTTTTTCCAATTTTAGTGGGGATGTTTTTATTAACATCTCTCCATTTTGTTCACCTACTTTTATCCGATGGTTAGCATCTTACTCAATTTTTCCATCCTTATAGATAATAGTCTAAGTACTTTTGAGTTACATTGAGAAGCATTACGATCTATTTATGACAGATTGGGTAATCGAGTTTTCAGATCATGAGAAGGTTGTTTACCGTAATTGTTCTATCACTAAAGACGTGCTCTATTTACAAATGTCAAAGATCTGAAAAATCAGCACAAATTAAACAGCTGATTAAGTGGTTTTTTTTTCTTCATTCAGATAAAACCAACTGCACTTAAATTTATCCATGGCGCAGCGAATCTGGTGAGATCAACTGCAATCAAATCTACTCATAGGAATACATTTTCAGTTATATCAGCTGATTTATGCATTAGCCATCACTAGTTGTTGGAACTTAAATTTCTAAAATTGTTTCCAACACATAGCCAGTTGCTACCTTAAGAAGATATATTTACAATCACACCTGTGGAGGCAAAAGTCGGGGGAAAACAAAATTAAACAGAAAAACTAGCCACAACAGTAGCAAGGCTCAACAACGCTGGATAGATGGCCACAGAATGCTAGCAGCCCATTCATGTCGTGGTATGAACACAAAAACAGATCCTGTCATAAACTTCAAACCACACTATATTGTTGAACAAACACTACAATCTATGGGACAATGTTACATATGACGCCAGAATTAAGCACAATTGTTTAATTTCACCTTCCCGACAATCACTGATTGTATGGCCATTCTGATGTATCAATCCAGGAAAGGAGGTTCAAGACATGGAGAAAAGATAAAAGGTGAGAAGATAACAAAGCAGCAGCTCTACAGCTATTGCTTTCGAACTCAGCTTCTGGTGGGCCTATTTCTATCCATTTGCTCACGTGAATCAATTGATGAAAGGATCTGAGGTATGGACATGCCTACTGACACCACCATTTCTGCAAGGAAAAGGAGAGCAAATATCAAATATCAATCAAATCCAGTTTTCATGACCAGATTGCAGACTTAAATGGAACAGTTTCCCACTCGGATGGCCCAATATGTCTACGTTGATACTTGTAGCAATACTAGACGCTCTTCATATACACGATGGTCATCCCCAAGTGAAGGCTTTTCAAAACCGTTAGCAGATCACTATTAACACGTTTCTAAATGCACATCCCTACACAGCCATTACTAGTATGACACATAAAATGTGTCCTTACCGATCCCCTCCCGCACCGATAAATTTGGTCTGATAACATCCTTGGTATTGATAAGGAATATATCACCAATGTAAAGATGATTCGTAGGAACATAGACACAACAAAGCTCCTCATCACCAGAGAAATTCTGCAGGGAGAAGACGTTTATGAAAACGCATCAATTATAACAAACCAACACATTCTAAATTCTGAGCTTCAGACTGCAAGCTCAGATCTAATGATAATGGGTGATAGAACTTATGATAATGAAAGGACATGCAGTCATCATGAAAAAACAATAAAAGGAAAAAGAAAACGAACATGAAATAAAACACAAGACTAAAGAAACATGTGTCCAAAAATGCTCCAACAAACACGCAAAGTACTAAATTGATACTTTCATACTCAAGCAAACATGCAAAGTACTAAACTGGTATCTTTCTTTGCCTGGAATCAAGTTGCATGTAATTCTTTCTTCTTTTCATTCTTCTTTTTAAGAAATCAAGTTTTGAGGAGCCTAATAGCAGCTAAAAGAATCAGCCAGTGGCATGCAAATTTGACCAATAGCATAATGGCTAAAATGACCACCCTAATTCCATACTAACTTTAAGTTTTTACAAAAATGAACAAATGACCATCCTAACTCCATACCAGAATTTAAGTTGTTACATAAATGTACACCATATCTACAGTAGCCATCAAATCAAGACTTCTTCAGGAGTACAAAGTCCTGATGATTGAAGAAAAGGGGCAAGTGTTTATTGATGCATCCATAGACTAAACGGAACCATTCTATTCCATACTAACTTTAAGTTTTTACAAAAATGAACAAATGACCATCCTAACTCCATACCAGAATTTAAGTTGTTACATAAATGTACACCATATCTACAGTAGCCATCAAATCAAGACTTCTTCAGGAGTACAAAGTCCTAATGATTGAAGAAAAGGGGCAAGTGTTTATTGATGCATTCATAGACTAAACGGAACCATTCTATTCCCAGGAAAGTTTTTTAAAAACAAATATATCATATACTCAAATGCAGATCCACGATCCCTTTCTGCAAATCAAACAAATCTTGGGCACCTGTAGAGTGAGGGTTGCAGTGATGAACCCAAATGCATATTCACCGATACGAGGATGCCTTATGATGGCAACTTCCTTAAATGCTTGCATGTTCTGAGCTGGAAAAAAATTTAAAAAAAAAAAAAAACTTTAACCGAGTGGAAGTGGGAAGAAAAGGAAGGAAAGAAAGAGAACATGAAACTTCAAGGTGTTCATTCCAATATATTGTTTGGAATCCATAATCCACAATCATACCTGGAGATATGGCTGTGCTAATTTGCTTGGAGGCATTGTAAATATGGCGAACAAAAGGCATCTGTTTGATGAACCACTCACTAAGGCTCAAGACAGATGCTCCCAACCACGATGACATAAATACTCCAATCAAGAAGATGAACAACATCGAAGTTATGAATCCAAGGCCTACTTAAGAAGCAAGACAACTCAAATGTTATTAGACATAAAAGTTTATGAGGTAATAGTAGAATTGGAGGATTCTTAAACTAAACTCAGTTAAAGTGACAAAAGTTTTTGCACGTGTTAGCTTATCCAGAGAACATAGCTGGGGACAAAATATTGAACTAGGTAATCTAAAAATATAACTCATAACACTTGTTCTATACAAGGGGGGAAGCGCACTAGGAGTCCTAAAGGTTTACGATTTCTAACGATTAAGTCCTAAAACTTTTCGAGTTCACAATGAAGTCCTCAACGTTATAAAACGTAGCTCAAAAAAGTCCTAAACTAACGTTTTTGCACAGCTGGCTGGCACGTGGCATTAACGGCGTTAGTCACTTGACACGTAGACTTTATGAAACTTATAGGACTGATTCGTTAAAAAAATTGGTTTTAAGTTCAACGAGTCCAATTCTTAAATTTTGGTTTATATTTGTCCTATAAGTTATAGAGTTAACATTCAAGTCCTATAACTTTATGAAATTTATATGTAGTCCTTTATACTGACACTATCAAGTATTGAAGTTAACCATTGTAAGTCCTAATCACCAAGAGGTACTACTAGTCTTACGAAAAAATTACATGGTTCTATTTGCACCATACACATACCATAAACACTTCAAGCTATAATTCCAGATGTACTTGCATGCTAAACAAAATCCACACAACTCAGGATCAATAAGACCACACACCAACATGAAAGATGAAACTGAAATACATAACATATTCTTTCTTCCAGCATACTACCCAATGTGCAACTATGCACTAGAAGACTAAAGTATGGTGCACAATGCTAGCCACCAAAATGTGTAACATGTTGTATGGTAATCCATTCTATGATCACGTGTCAAACTTAATTGTACCAAATTCTGGTAGGGCCTCCGGTACTGTGTTTCCCATTCACAGTGACAAAAAAAGGTAAAATATTTATGCTTAGGGTTTGGGTCCCAATTTTGGAGTTGTAAAGGTTTAAAAATGGTGGTTGGTGGTGGTGAATATTCCCTCTGTCTTTAATTTTGTTGGTACTCCTGCACTCGTCCATTAACTTCAATGTAGTTAGATTAACTAGAGTTTGGTCTATTGGGTTAGGTTTCCATGAAATACATTATGGTTTCTATTTGATTACTATAATTTAAGCACTAATTAAGCAATAAAGTAATGTTAGTTTTCATTTTGGAACAGATGAGCAGCAAATGTTGCTGTTACTTGAAGTTTCTTTATGATGGCAGGCTTGAAAAATGTGGGAAACGGAGGTATGTGGATGGGAAGGAAGAGAGATTTGAGAGACACGGATTGATTAGTCACCATGAGCTGCAACGTTTTAATGAAGAGAGGACGGAGAAGAGTCCTAAATGTTTATGGTATGTTGACTCGTCAGTTTTAGTTAATGATGGTTTCATTAGGCTTAACTCACAAGAAGATTTAGACATATGCAAGCTATGTGCATGGAGCAAATAGAACCATGCAATTTTTTCGTAAAACTAGTAGAACCTCTTGGTGATTTAACAAACCTTTAGGACTTGCAATTGTTAACTTCAATACTTGATAGTTTCAAAATAAAGGACTACATATAAATTTCATAAAGTTATAGGACTTGAACGTTAACTCGATAACTTATAAGACAAATATAAACCAAAATTTAAGAACTAGGCTCGTTGAACTTAAAACCAAAATTTTTAACGATTCAGTCATATAAGTTTCATAAAATCTACGTGTCAAGTGACTAACACCGTTAACACCACGTGCCAGCCAGCTATGCAAAAACGTTAGTTTAGGACTCTTTTGAGCTACGTTTTATAACATTGAGGACTTCATTGTGAACTCGAAAAGTTTAGGACTTAGTCGTTAGAAATCGCAAACCTTTAGGAATCTTAGTGCGCTTCCCCCTCTATACAAGTATCCTAAGAAAAGGGTTCACAGCCAAGTAAATTGAGCTTGATTGCAGCAAAGATAAAAATCCCGATACAAACCATGTATTCAACAAAAACAGATCAACAAAAAAGATGCCAACCCACTGCATGCTGACGATGAGCAATTAAATGGTAAGCATTCTAAAGAGTTTTATCAATCCACCATTAAACTCAGATGCCATGAAATAAACAAGAGCAGGGTGCCCGCTTTGTCAAAACAAAGGCAAAGGAAATAACAGGAGCTTCACTCAGAACGTCAAAAATATGACCAAAATATAATGAACAGTGCTATCAGTGGCAATACAGTTCCCTTGAAACAAATCGAAGGAAGATGCAAATAAAAGTGGTATCTGAATAAATCGAGCAACACAGGAAACAATACTAAAAGATACTCATACTTAACATGAGAAAAAGGTGATACTCATACTTAACATGAGAAAAAGGTGATGTTTAACTAAAGAATACGTTTTTATGCTTACCGAATATGTCAATTCCAAGCTGAGTATAAATCGGAGAGAAAAATCCATCCACAAAGTGAATAAACCACCATGTTATGTAGAAAGTGATGGCTATAGGAAACAGGATAACACTGCATAACAGATACAGATGTAAGCAACTAGTACATAACAATATGTTTGTGATAGGACCAAAGAGTTACATAAAATATCAAAAACATAAAGAAGTTCTATAATGGACAGCAACTAGACCAAAAAGTCTTTGCAAAAGAGGCTTATGAAGTTTGGGCTAGTCAAGGAAAAAGTTAAAATAATATCAGAAATAGAAAAAAGTTCAGTAAAGCATATGGGCGTAGATTGCAAGACAGCGAACTATTTAGAGAGAGAGAGAGAGAGACAGAGAGGAGGGGGAAGGGGATAACGCCACGAAAGAGTTTATAAAAAGAACTTGAATGGGTGAAACAAACAAATAAGAGTAACCAAAGATAGGTGCCATTGCAGCACAATGGATCAAACAGATTGCCAATCAACTAACTGATTCTCCTCAAACCCAAGCAGAAGAATAATCAATTGATTGAGTGACTCAAGGATGGTAGATTATGCCCTGCTAAAAATGAGCGATTGTGTCTCATTAGGAAATGCTATGTGAAATCACAGCGGCCAACGTTGAAGCGATTGTGTGCTGTATGCAACAAAGCAGACCTCCCAAAGTAGAAGCGGTTTCAAGATCGATAGTTGAATGTGCTTATGATTGGAAAGTTATTAAAAAAAAGTCATGGGGGGGGGGGGGGGCAGGGCAGCACACAAAGGACAGCAGCAAACATATGGAAGAACTTGGAAGAGAGGAAAAGATTTACCATCCACTAATGAACTTCTTGGAAGCCCAACTCCTAATAAGTCTGTAAAATGTCTGCATTTAAGAAACAAATGAGTTTAAGTGAAACCAGCCTGAAGCTCCTTCAATTAGAAGGCCTACAACAATTTCACCTTTTCTAGTTTCTCAGCTAGGCAATAGGAGGCCTCTACTAGATGAATATACAGTTGCAGTTAGCAATCGAGTTGGATTTATAGCTTTACATGAAATGATGAATTTACCAATTTAATTTTTCTGATAAAAATAAAGCTCATTACGTAGTTTCAAAGAGGCAACAAGCAATAAGAAGTTACAAACAGATACATAATGCACAACCATGGGAATTCAAAGAAGGACAATTTTGTAGCAACACTAGATTGTGGTCAATGTCGCAAGCCAACAATGATCCTCATAGCAAAACAACAGCTCAGTAACTCAATTCATCTAGTTTTCGAGGGTTGGATGCCTCCATTCTACATATAATCAGTCAAATCGAAAAACAGGTAAATGAAAGCTTTATTTTGAATCGTGACGTTTCAAAGTGAATCCTAAGTACTAGTAAAGAAAAAAGAATTATGGTTCACGAAACCAAACCAACAAAACTAGTCCATAGGCAATAACTCTCCGAGCCCTCTCCTCTTCCTAGTCTTCACATCACAATCCTGGCCGGAGGTAGCTTTTCCTTTCATTGAACATTTTATACTTTGACTTGTTTGGTTTGGTTCGTCCAATTCAATTTGTGTGTGTGTGCATATATAGACACACACACACACACACACACACATATATATATATATATGTAAGTGAGCTACCCATTAGATTAAAAATTTAAAAGAAAAAATAAATTTAAAAAACAAAAAAGAGAAAACGAAAACTTGAAAAGGAAAAACAAAAAAAAAAGGAAAAAGCGGCTAAAGTGGCACTATTCATTAAAACATAAGCAAAGGAGGTCATATTGAATTGGCGACCAAACCAAACAAGTCAAAATATAAAAAGTTCATATGAAAGGAAGAGTTAGCTAGCGGCCAGCGTTGTGATGCAAAGACGAGGAAGATGAAGAGGAGAGCTTGAAGGTTATTGCCTATAGACTAGTTTTGTTGGATCGATTTCGTGAAGCATAATTTTTTTCTTTACTATTACTTAGATTCACTTTGAAATGTCAAGTTTCATAATGGAGCTTCCGTTTACCATTCTTCAATTTAACTAATTATATGTATAATGGAGCATCCATCCATCCTCGAACACTAGCTGAATTGAGTTAATGAGCTGTTGTGATGCTTATTACTGGTTCCATAGAGACAACAAGCAATAAGGAAGTTACAAACAGATACATAGTGCACAGCGCCATGGGAATTCAAAGAAGAACAATTTTGTAATTTTGTAGCACCATTAGACTGTGGTCAATGTTAACGTCGCAACCTGTGAGTGAAAAGTATAGAATGTTCAGATGAAAGAAAAGCTACCTCGCGGCCAGCGTTGTGATGCGATGACGAGGAAGAGGAAGAGGAAGAAGGGTTGGAGGCGTCATCGTTGGCGACTGAATCGGCGACGGAATCGGCGACGGGAATGAGAAGCTCCCGATCTCGTTCTCTGGAGGCGAGGACGATCGGCGATTTATCGTCGCCCATGGGCAGGTGTGGAAACCTAGCTGCCGAGCTGCCGACTTTTCTTTCCCAATCGGATGCCGATGAAGAGAGAACAGTGTGTGTCGCTGGTCAAACAGAGTGGCTGATAGTCTGATACCTTCATTTTATGAGTTTCGATTTTAAAATAAAATACAACTCACTCCTTCTACCAAAATCGATACATTTGATTATTTGATTGATTAAGAACGAGCTAACAGCCAGCGCGTTGTTGCGGATGCCGGTCAAATTATGATATATATATATATATATAAGCGACGAAGTCGTCATTCATTAGAGTAGGAAACATTAAGAGATTATTACAAGTATTAGGAATAGAGGGAGAGAGTAGGAATTCTTGTAGGCAAGGTGCCAAGGGATCATTAAAATCATTAATAGTGTTTTCATGGAAGAAGTTCAACCATGAATGATTAATATTTCGCAGGAACCGTCTGTTGGTCCAAGCTATTATTAAAATTCTTTTGAGAACATACTATTAGGTTTATTAACCTTATCAATAGATATCACTCTGGAAGTGGGATTTAGGAAGGAAAAGTAGAATGAATTAATATTTATGAATTAATATTTATTAATAAAAGTAGGAGAACTCCTTAGGAGACATATGGCATTAGTATTAATATTATATTTATTATACTCATTAATTAATATAGTATTAATAGAAGTAGGTGTAGACATTAAGTGACATATATCATTAGTGGCTAAAAGTCATATAGCATTAATAATATTAATATAGTATTAATAGAAGTAGGTGTAGTCATTTAAGTGACATATATCATTAATAGTACTAATATTATAGTAATAGAAGTAGGTGTACTTTATTAAGTGATATAATTTATATTATTCTTTAAGAGACATAATATTTTCATTAGGATTATTAGGGAGTAGAACTACTTCCCATTTCTTCTGAGACCCTTTTGCTTATCTGGAGCAATCTTGAACAATTTGGTACCTGAAAAATAAAATTGCTTGGAAGAAAGTTAGTTTAATTAAATATTAATCTGGAATCAAATAAAATTTGCCTAAAAAGGATTTATAAAAGAATCTTGTAAGATTTTTATGTTCTCCTCCTTTTTTACAGGATAAACAAAATTAAACCTTATTTCCTTTTCCATGACTTTTGAAATTACTTCAGAAGAGGTTACCTTGAAAGGGAACAAACTCGTAATGAACGAGTCCCTAAGATAACATTAGCACTTAAATTGTTGATTACAATGAAAGGCATTTTGAAACGCAAATCTTCATTACAAATTTTTACATTACTGACTTTGTAATTAATATGCAAATTTTGGTTATTAGCAAGATACAAGATTTCTCTTGTTTTTTCAAAATAATGGGTAGGAACTAGTCCTTCATTAATACAATTTTGGTCTGCACTGTATCTACTAAAGCAAAGAGTGTTCAGGTGATATTCGTCATTAATAATCAAACTTATATGAATAAGCCATTTATGATTGTAAATTTTTGAAACAACATTCAGGTAGGAATCTACCTGATCATTAATTTTGGTCGAACATTCTTCTTCATTAGCATTTTCATTAAAATCTCTTCTTTGCAGCTTCTCTGCTTCATGTAACCCTTTCATCCAAAGGGTTCTCTGGATATTTTGATTTTCCATTTTTAATTCTTTAATCTCTCTTTTGATATCATTAATCTCTAATTGTAAATCTTGAATGGTAGCAGCCACGCTTCCCATAAGTTTTTAAAAATCAGAAATATTGATAACCTGTTTGGACTGGGTTTTCTTGGTTTCATTATCTTTCTCGAGGATTCCTTTTAATGCTAAAAAGGCTTCCTTTCTTTTTTCTAAATCTTCTATTTGAATAATTGCATCATGCAAAGAATTTATATCAGAGGAAAGCACATTACAGTGGCATTTTTCAAAACAGTTCTCATTAATTTCAGAATTTTCAGATTCTTTATCAGAACTATTGGTAGATTGAATTTCATTAATAAAAGGGATTCCTTCTTCTTCATTTTCAGAAATATTATCAGATTGACTATATTCAAAAGGAGAGTCATAGGTCATTAAATTCATTAACTGTTCTTTCATTTTATTAGAAATTTCTAAAGCATTAATTTTTCTTTCATTCTCATAGCCTCTTTCAAAATGACCCACTTGTCTGCATTTCCAACAGGTAGGAGGTCCTTTCCTTTTTCATTAAAAGATCTTTTGGTATTTTTATTAAAATTATTCTGATCCCGTCTTTTATATCTTGAATTCTTATGATTATAAAATTCAGTTTATTAAAAGCGTAACTCTTTCTTTTGGACTTTTGGATTTTCATCTTTTTTGAGGAAGGAGCATGGACCTTTTCATATCCATATTGAGAATGTAAATCTCCTAATTCGCTCTAGCTTGTTTTTTATCATTTTTATTTTACTCTGAGTTTCATATTTGTACATAACTCCAAACCTTCTAAATTAATAAAACTTATTAATTCACCATAAGTTAGATCATTATACGGAATTATACCGGTGTATGTTGTCTTGATTCGCATTCGACCTTTCTCGTCTAACAAATAAGGCAGTCCAAAGAATGAATCTTTCTTTCCAAACAAGATTACCACAATCAGTTCTAGTATATACCTTTGTAAGGAAAACATCTTTATACCATCTAAAATCATGTAATTTTGGACATTTTAAATTCATTAAAATTTGAATCTCTTTGACCAAGTAACTCGGATTTCCTTGAAAAATTTTAATATGGCCCAAAGTAACATTTCTACCGCATTACTTTCCCGGTATCATGTTCTATACCATCTACATTAAATTTCTTAGTACTTCTATCAATTTGAATTTTTGATCATTAGTAAGAAGATTATTCTACCAACCTCTTAGTTGACCCGTGAACCCATTCACAAGAAGACGCAAGGCTTCTTGATTAGTATTTTCATTATTCATGTAGGCATTGGCCGCCATTTCCATTTCACAGATTATGGAAAAAAGTTGGTAGTCTGTGGCTCCGTCTATGTTCCAAACATATATTGAATTTCCATTATAAGCCTTATCATTCTTTCTTTCTTCAAACATCATATCAGGAGGAGATGGTTTTGAATACCAAGTTTTGGATTTATAAAAATCTGGATTTTCGACTTTATTAATACCTGGGGAAGGATTAAAATCTGAGGAAGAATTATTAATATTCATAGTTTTGAATTGGTTTTCTAATTTATCTAATTCAGAGATGACATTAATATTTTTGCCTTTTGCTAATTGTTTATTAATGTTTTCAATTTCCAACTGGATCTTTGATATGGAGTTATCATTAAACTTATTAATTCCTTTTAACCTAAAGTCTGGGCTTATAGGTATAAAGGTGCCACTGAGGCGGAGGAGGTCTTGAAGGAGGCGCTTCCTTGACATAACTGGTTGACGGCAGATTATTAAAAACTCTGGTTTCCTTATTAACAATTCTGGGTTCCTTATTAATAACAAGCGGCTCTATCCTATTCAATTGTTCTCCAATAGAGATTAGAGACTGATTAGCATAATTAAGCTGAGAATTAATATTAATAAAAGGTATCTTCGTGGAGTCTTCCAACTCCTTTTGAGGAACAGATTTAAATGGTGACCGACACATTTGTCGTCATTAGTATGATGAGGAGTAATTAAAATACCTTCAGGAGGAGGATGAACAGATGTTATTTCTTTATCATTAATAGTGGTCCATTTTTTTGTAACTTCAGTAATAGGAGTAATGGTTGAAAAAGGATAATTAATATTTTCAATATTAGCAAATCTTTCAAACCAAACGAAAAGAGGAATATGCATTCCTAAACTTTTCATTTCGGCAAACCATTTTTCTTTAAAATTATCAGTTTCTTCCTTTGAAAACGTATTAAAATACCAAGTGACCTTTTTGCTATTTTCAGGAGATTTCAAATCCCTTTTTAAAAATTCTTTATCAATTTCAAATTCTTGAATTATAACATTAACAAAACCTTTTGTAGAAAATACTTCCATTTCACTGGGAGTAGGATTAATACTCGAAGAAGTTTCATCTTTGAAATCATAGACTGGATGAGGAATTTCATTATTAAAGTCAACATTTCTCAATTCCGTAGAAACAAAGAACATTTTCAAAGTGAAAGAGATCTTGGAATACGATTTTGAAAAGGAGATCTTGGAATGTGATTTTGAAAAGGTGATGAGGATTTATATATGGAAGATCTGGAGGTTTCGGGTTGGTGAACCTAGATTGAGGAAAATAATTAGAAAAATCAATTTTGACCGATCCGTCCGTTGACTCGAATTAAAGCATTTTGATTCATTAAATCTATGGGTCGATGGGAACAAGGTTCTCTAAATCCCATTCATTAGATTTTGAAATTTCATTCCATTTTAACTTTTTTGGAACATGGATCTGAGAATTTTGGGAATTAGCCTCAAAGACTATGGTTTCGTCTCTCAGCGAACTGAATCTAGCTTTTGGCTCTATGGTGGTGGTCATGACTTTGTAATAGACACGGTAGATTAAACAAATAGACTTAGCATTATTAGCAAAATTCATATTCTTAATTTTTATAGTCGACTCAAAGTATCTATTATATGAGGATCAAAAAGAGAAATTGTAAAATTTGGATAAAAATTAAAAAATACTGGACCATTAGCAAGATTGGATTCTGCCATTGCTAGCAGAGAATTATTAAAATTCAAATGTCTGGCATCTCTTAGAATCATTAAAAGAGGAATATCGAGTCCTATTCTAAACATGGGTTTAATAGCAATTTGGACCATCCCAATATGCATAAACTTATATTTATCCTTTTTATGATTATTAACTGCTTGATTGCTTATTAATCGAATTGTTTCAATTTCTTGATTCAAAGGAATAGTTTGTTCTGTTTGTTTTATGGAATAACTAGACGAAAAATCAAACGTTCCGATTTTGTAGATTGTCTTTGGATTAACTTTAGGAATAGACCAATTATGAAGCTTTTGTTCGATATCAGCAATATTGATTTCTGTGGAATTAAAGTCTTCACAATTATCAGGGTTAAATCCAGATACTGAACCAGTTTCCTTAGACGAAAAGAGTTTAGTCATTTTATCCATCTTAAAGATTAAATCTTTATCCAATCAAATTCTAAATTTTTTCTTCCAAATTCTAAGACTCTGATTGTTTCAACCGGGAACACCAACTCCTTCATGGAAAACGTGGACTTACACTCCTATCTCGCCACTCGTCGCTCTAGGATCTTCCGCTTACCAACGCTTGAAACAACTTCAAATCTTAACATTTTTCAGAAAACTCTAGAATTTAACAGACTTAGATTCTTTCTTCAAAAGGAATAATCTAACCAAATTCTTTCAATCTTAAAAACAGTTTCAAAATCTGAATTTAAGCAACAGATAAAAGGACCTTTAAATCCTCAAATTTCTTTAAAGCTGCTTCGAACTCTAGCTTTCCCTTCTTGATTATCCCGTCAAGTTCGTATCTCCTCTCATTAATATTCATTTTATATTCAAAGCTTAAAGCTTCACTATCATCTAGATCAAAAACAATGCATTCAAACTTCTAATTTCATTAATACGTGATTCCAACCAATCATGTTTTATTATTAAATCTTGTAAAACTTCTTCCATAGCAGTATGATACCACAAAGGAAACACCATATTTAAACAGATGAAAAGATTAGTCAATATTCAGGATTGAAGCAAGTCGTCTTCTTTGGTTTTTTAGTTTTTCAATTTTATTTGTCCATCTATTAATCGTATTCTTAATTAATCATAACTTTGTAATATCGAATATTAGAATTAGAAATTCCAACAGTATTTAGTTCATGATTATATGATTCAATTCTCCTTTCAGATTCTTGGATTTTAACACGGAATGAATTAATTTCATTAATAAAGTCCCAATGAATTTCACACAAAATACTACGATAATGTTCATAAGGATGCATGATTAAAACACAGAAAGATGGATTGAAATACTTCTTGTATTGAAAAACTTATTAAACAACTTACAGAGATCTCACAAAGAGATGAGGAAATACAAACTTCTTGAGATCAGATCATTAACCGACAAGTCTATCTCCATATATATATATATATATATATATATATGTAATTTTCAATGTCTATATTTTCATAAATAAAAAATTAGATTAAATTTTATGAAATTGTCAAATAAATTATACTTCATCCGTCCCACAAAGGTTGTCAACATTACTATATTGGGTCGTCCCACAAAGGTTGTCAACTTTCCTAAAATATAAACTTTCTATCATCATTTTTACCATTTTATCCTCTTATCTCACATCATGGACCCACAAGTTTTTCTCTTTTCTCCCACTCAACTTAAAATTGGGGTCCACAAAATTTTATCTCAGGGGTTCGGCTCGATCAGGCTTGTGAGTCGAGCCCGAGCCCGAGCTTATTAGATTCGAGCTCGAGCTCGTGAATTTAAGAATATTTTATTCAATTAATGTAATATATCTCAATTTTTTCGAACTTCACGAGCCACTTCGAGCCTAATCGAGTCTAAATGAACTACCCCCGAATCGAGCCTCACGAGCTTTTGAGCCGAGCTCGAACCTGTCACGAGCCGAGCTCGAGCCGAGCCTGACTTTCACGAGCTCAAGCTCGAGCCTGCCAGGTTCGGCCTCAGCTCGAACTCAGCCCTAGTCTATAGGAACACAAACAAATAAATACTCTCTTCGTCCCTAATTAATTCTACACATTTCTTTATTGGATTGTCTCTGAAAAATTAATTAATTTCTTTAAATGGAAACTTCTTTTCACTAAAGTTATCAAATTATCCCTACTTTATCTTAACTTTTTCTATCTCATTTTTTTGTGCAATCTCTATTGAAGAGTAATTATGTCAAACTTCATAAAATCTTACATTCTCCTTGGTCTTCGTGCTCACACAACGTGTAGAATTAATTGGGGACGGGGGAACTAAATGAGAGAAGAAATGAGAAAAAAAGACTTCATAAAAAGACAATTCTCAGATTCACACAATGTGTATAATTAATTGGGGACGGATTGATGATTGTGCATTATGCACATGTTTTTGCCTCAATACACATGCTATTATCTGAGTTTTGCTAGAACTTAGTATGGACATGACTGTGTTTTGCAGATACTCGGTGGAGAGCGCCAAGAACGAGAAAAGTCCGTTAAAAACGGACCTGTTGAGAAGTTGTTGAGGCCCATGTTAAAGAAGCCGAAAAAAGCTCAAGGAGTCATGAAGAAAACGGTCCAGGCGAGATCCAGGCGACCCACTCTTTGGGCCAGGCGGTCGCCCGAACATGGAAAATCCCATGGAAGAATCCTGGAGCCAGGCGAAGTTCAGGCGACCCCTGTCCTCAAGTCAGGCGGTCGCCTGACCCCATCTGGCAGAAAATCCAGGCGTCCAGGCAACAGTCAGGCGAACCCCTTCATGGATTAGGCGATCACCTGACTCTATATTTCAGGGACTGACCACCTCGATAAATAGCGAGAATTGTGTAACTTTTACACTTTCAAACTCTTTGAAAATACAAGGATTAATCTGGATATTGAACAAAACTTTTAGATCTTTTTTTTGTCTTACCAGAAAATTTGAGGACCATTATAAACTTTTCCTTAAAAGTTTATGAGCAATCTAATCAAACTAGAAAGTTTGGGACCAATCTGAACACTTTCAGAAAATTTGTGGACCAATCTCATCAATCCTTGACTTAAATTATTAAGTTTTGAACTTTTTCAAAGTATTTGGTCCTTAATTTTATAGGAAATTAAACTCCATGGATTGATCCTATCAAATCCTTATGAATTTTCCAAATTTCTGAACTCTTCAGAAAATTAAGTCCTCATTTGAATAATAATTAAAATTTCAGGGATAGATCACATCAATTTCTTAAGAACTTTTCAGATTTCGAACTCTTCAAAAACTTAGGCCCTTAAGTGCAAAGGCTGGGTCAATTATAAAAATGAAGTTAAAATCTGGGCCTTTTCTGGTCTCACCAGAAACTTTTTGGGGCCATCCTGAACATTTCAGAAACTTATAAGGACTAATCTCATTAATTCTTTATAAGTTTGAGCAGTTTTGAACGTTTCAGAAATTTAGGGCCTCATTTGAACATGGGGAGAAAGTTTAGGGGCTGAATGAGGCTGGTCGGTCAAACCCACCCGTCAGGGTCAACGATCCGGGTCCAACCCGACCCGGAGACCGGACAGTGCAGCCCAGGCCAATCGGTCTGCACCTCCTTCCCGATCCCTCCTCCGATCCGCCGCCCGGAGCACCATCACCGTCGGAAAACGACTCCAGCCGGCCGGTGACGTCAAGGCCGGCGCTCCCAGTCGCCGGTCTCCGTCCATGAAGCCCACCGGAGCTCCTTGCATCCCGAGTTCGCGGAGCTCCCTTCCCGGAACGATTCCGGCTTGAAAACCGCCAGTTTCGGTGGTTTCGGCAATGGATCCTCATCCCTCTGCCCAGCCGGAACCTCGGGCTACCATGAACCAGCTCCAATTCATCTTTTAATCTGCTCAATTTTGAGCAATTAGAGTTAGGGTTCATACCCTTTCCGAGAACAATTCTCAAAATTGGATGATTTCAAGGTGCAATTTCAACAAATTGATTGAGGGCTTTTGATGAGTAACCCTTCCTCTATAAAACCCAATCATTAGATTTGTCAATTGATAAATGGATCAAAAAATCCCAATTCGAAATTAATTCGGGATTAATTCTTAATTAACCAATAATATACAGATTAATTATTTAACTATTAAATCATTCAAAACCTTCGATTTTAGGCAAAAATAATTATTATTATTGATCTCTAGCAACAATAATCATCAATTAAAGCCTTAAATCAAAGAACATGCAACATTATGATCTAGGGTTCATGCAATTTCAATTCTTAAATAATTTTAATCATCAAAATCACATAGACATACTAGAATCATAATTTATCAAGGCTCTGATATCACTGTTAGATAATATACATATCAATTTGTATAGCATTACATGCACGCAGCGGAAGCATAAAGTATATAATCAGAATGATGAAACCCGATTCACATTATAGAGCCTCAAGTGCGACTCCTCTAAGGTTGATCCACACGATCGACGCACCACTCCGATGATTTCGTGCTAGCGGAAGGGAACCGGACGATTGAGAGAGCTAGGGTTTGTGGTATAGAATGTGTTCTAGGGTTAATGGAACTATTCCATATATGATAATATTTATAGCCCATAGGTAATTCTAATCTTATTAGAATTTGCACATTAGTCCCTAGACTAATTGGTTTTGGGCATATAATATTAACATGTTTATTAGAGGATAATTTTGACTTTGTACTAGTAGATGGAATACCACCTCGATGGTGGTAATTAAGCGTGGGTGTTTGGTGGTATTAGCTGCAATAGTTGTTTCAAATAGCTATAGCGTTTTAGATAATTTTTAATGATCGTGATCAAACAACTAAACGCTATACCTTTAGACATGTTCTGTGAAGTGCAGGCATTGCCACATGTAGCCTTGATTAAGCAAGCATATTGAAACAATGTCCAACCTAGAAGAAGCTTAAAACCTGGCAACAGAGAATCAAAGGCACAAAGCAAAAGGGTGTGGTGATCAACAAATCAACTTGCAAGGACAAAAAAAACCTACGTTTCCAATTTGTGAGAATAAACATGCTAATAAAGGTGGTAACACAAGAATGCTAATAAGAGACTGGAAACGGGTAACACAAGAATGTTATGTTAGTTAATTTTAAGTTATATTATAGCCCTCTAGATTTTGGGTCTCTAATCTAAAATGAGGTTTGATGCCCTCTAGATTTTAAGTTATATTATAACCTCTAGATTTTGAGGATTTTATGTTACTCTTGCTATGAATGTTGTTGTTGTTGAATTTTATATACATGTTGGATTAGATAGATGTTGAATTAAATAGATGTATATAATAGACAATAGAGGTATCTTATTTAGTATGATGTACTTTTCTGTTTACTCATCTATGGTTGATAAATCAATATGATTAGGATGGTTGATCATCATTCCAAGAAACGAATGAAGACACTCTTTTCTTTCTATGAGAAAGATGTTGATGATCAAGCACATACATCTAAAATGCCAAATGTCATATCTATTTGGATCGAATTCTTGATGAATACTATGTAAATTGTACTTTGGCATATCAAGAATTTTATCTATTATTGAGTTTTTTTTCCCTTTTCCGCTCACCTAAGATTTGAACCCTGGATCCGCCACTGATACCTTACTGTAGATAGTTTTTTAAAACGTAAAAAGTTGAGAATTTTTTTTTATAGTCATGACTCATGATAGCTTCCGAAAACAACACTAGTCTTGAAAATGTAACTGGTGAGCAAAATTATGTCTAGAGCAATCTGAGGTCTGTATGATGGTCAATGTTTTGACCAAATGCCTCTCTCAATGATGACACCATTTTTGTTCTGGATTTACTGCAGCCATAGCCCAAAGTTGATCCATTGCCTATTTGACTGGTTTCAAGTAAATCCATTAGCTTAAGTCCAACTCATATTATATGAAGAATGAATAGCAATTTACTTAAAACCCGATAAATATGCATTTAAGAACAATCAAAATACTTAATTTGAGAATGAATAGCAATTTTTCGTAAATAGATTAATACACGGATTAAGTGAACAAAAAGGTTTGATTCAATGGAGTAAGCAATTTATGTGACTGAAAATTTACAGTTCATTCTCTGATTGATTGAGTAAATTTAATGTTCTTAAACATTTATTTCTTTAAATTTTAGGTGAATTGCAAATAATTCTTCATATAAAAATTAACCAAAGGGTGTAAGATTAATGCATATTAACTTCCTTGGGCACTACTTAAAATAATTCCACATTTTCAGTGTAAATTCATTTTTTTTTCCATCTCTAATAGAAGTATATGAAAGAATGTCCCATGGAGAGTCAGTTCAAAGATTATGAAATATTATTATGAGAGAAAGGAATGAGAGGGGGGATTTCGGGCAAGTGATCAGTGATCCATGTGTCTATTCTTAGTGTACTACTAATATGGCATCTCCGCCATAGATTTTGCAGGACACGTATCTTTCTTTCCTTACAAACATCTCACGTTCTGTGGAATTCTGTGCTGTTAAAAACAGAAAAAAAAAAAAAAATCTGAGCTTGACCTTTGAAAGAAAAGGCCTATCCTTTTTCCTCTCCATTTGTTTCTCCGGATTAAAATTTTGATTCTTTTTTCAATAATTCACCCAAAACCTTCTCTCAACCTTTTTTCTTTTCTTTTCTTTTCAATTTTTGAAATTTTCTTTTGATGAACAATTTTTGAATTTTTAATCATCCTAATCAAGCAGCATTTCATGGTTGATCTGGGAAAAGGGGTTGGAGGGGATGGTCACGGTGTTGGAACAACGCCCCAGTTTTAAGAAGACCAGATCTTTTAACTTCAGGAAGATGTTTCAGGCTGCAGGGAAATCAGAAGGAGACAGGAATTTAGAAGTGACAGGTGTCTCTGCAGAGGAGGATATTGATGATGTAGAGAAGACAAACAATGTTGATGAGCGTTGTTCTATAAAGAGCCCAGATTCTGATGGAGCTGGGTCCACGCCCAGAACCCCAAATGACAACCAACCATCAGGTAGAAACCGGGCCTAAACGGATTATTGGAGACGCGTGATTCATGTAGCAATGTAAACAAACAAAAAAAAAAAGGGTGAATTTTTATCAATTGAATTTGTGGCATTTGTTGTTTATTGTGTGCAGATACAGAACTGATGAAGGATAGGTTCAGTAAGTTGCTTCTTGGTGAAGATATGTCAGGAGGAGGAAAAGGTGTTTCTTCAGCTTTAGCTTTATCAAACGTCATTACCAACCTTGCAGGTAATTTCCCATTTTTCATTCTGTATATGTGTGTGTGTAGGATACATGAATGGGTGAACTTAAAACTTGCAACCATTATTGTAGCATCTTGTTTTGGAGAACAGTCAAAATTACAACCAATGGCCCCTGAAAGAAAAGATAAATGGAGGAAAGAGATTGGTTGGCTCTTAACTGTGGCTGACCACATTGTTGAGCTTGTTCCTTCAAGACAACAGTTGAAAGATGGTAAAGAAGTGGAGGTATGAACATGTTACATGTTTTTTTCCCTTTTTCATGGTAAAGTAGTAAAATGCACTAATAATTTGGTTTGTGTTTGATAGATTATGGTGACAAAGCAGAGAAGTGATCTGCTGATGAACATACCTGCATTGCGAAAACTCGATACTATGCTAATTGTGAGTACTGTCTGTATCTAAGTATTCTGTTACCAAAGTGAATAGACTGTTGAGAATGCAACATTACCTTTTCTCTGAGTAGGGGGTGTTTGACAACTTCAGGGAGACCAATGAGTTCTGGTATGAGTCCAAAACCGATGGAACCGACGACAAATGGTGGCATCCCACTTGCAAAGTTCCCATAACTGGGCTCTCAGAATCATCAAGAAGATGCCTGCAATTTCAAAAGGACATTGTGAACCAAGTTCTGAAAGCAGCCTTGGCCATCAATGCTCAAGTCTTGTCTGAAATGAGGGTCCCAGAGAGTTACATAGAGACCCTCCCCAAGGTAAAGTCACTAGTGCAGAGCCAAAAATCTCTTCTTGGTTGGGCTTTGAACAATTTCTTGATGATGATGATGACGATGATGCAGCATGGAAGAGCGACTCTCGGTGATTCAATCTACAAGAGCATAACGATGGAGGTGTTTGAGCCGGAGCAGTTCCTCGCAGGCTTGGATTTATCCACAGAACACAAAGTTGAGGACCTCAAGAACAAGATCGAGGCTTCGATTGTGATCTGGAAGAGGAAAATGAACAACAAGGAGTCAAGATCTTCATGGAGCATGAGTGCAGACAAGAGGGAGGTTTTCGAAGAACGAGCGGAAACCATTCTGCTTATACTCAAGCAAAGATTCCCCGGAATAGCACAATCAACCCTTGATGTCTCCAAGATTGAACACAACAAGGTGGAAACAGAACCAACAACTGCGAAATAATTGGTTTCTTGTGATGCAAGCAATATACTGATCTTTGGACTCTGCTGCAGGACGTTGGACATGCAATTCTGGAGAGCTACTCCAGAGTGCTTGAAAGCTTAGCATATAAAGTGATGTCTAGCATTGATGGTGTCCTACAAGCAGACTTGCAAAGTCAAGTACAGCGACAGAGTGTATCGGTAACCACGACTTCAACAATCGATGAAAATGAGGAGATTGATACGTCACAGTATACACCAAGGACACTGTCACAAATCATGGGATGGGGCTCAGGAGGAGGGGTCAAGGGAAAGGACAACCAGAGGAATGAAATGGAATGCTACTTCAAAGGTGAGAATGACAGAAGTCTGCATAAGAGCTCACCTTCTCCGACGCCAAAACGAAAATCGTATCTGGAGAAGTTAGAGAGCTTGGCGACTGTAGCAAGAAGCCCAAGTGAGCGTCACTAGTTGATCTTGTTGATGTATAGACTTGTTGATCATCAGACTTCAGTTGCAAAAGATTCGGGGAAATATGCAAGAACGATCCTATAGGTTAAACTTTTTAACATTCCAGTCCTAAAGGTTTTCGGCTTAACTATTGAGTCCTTAACATTTTGAAACTTAGCTCAAATCAGTCCTAAACTAACGAAAGAAACCATGGATGCTCAAAGTCTCTCACGGTGGCCTTTTCGGCTTTCGGATGAGAGCAACAATGTTATCAGCACTCTGAATCCGTCTTCTGTAGAAGTTCTTTCTTCTGTTTCTTGGAGAACCAAACTGTTGCAACATGTATGGGAGATGATTATTGAAATGTTTAAAGAAGCTTAGACAAGAAAGATTTCTTCTTTTTTTTCAAAAAAGAAAAGAAAAAGAGTCTATGGTGACCTACCTGAAAATGAAATGTAGGATTTGCAGTCTTTGATGACACTGACAGAGCATCACGTACTGGCACTGCCAATCACAGCAACATCCAAGAACACCAAAACCACTTATTCAAGCTACTTCTAAAAAAACATCAATAATTTATGAAATGGAAAAGTGTTCTATGCACGAGCGTAGAAAATGTTTTTTCCACCATCACCCGTTTTTGGTAATGAATTTGTAGGACCCTTACCATCAAACAATATAAAAGGCTAAGGGCTCACAAATTTCTTAACAAAAACGGATGGTGGTGGAAAAAACACATTTTTACCAATAACATATGGTGATTGAAAAAACATTTTACACCGCCGGTGAATAGAATATTTATCGTTTATGAAAATTATTGTAATATTACACCGGTACCTAATGGTGAAGCAGACTGGTTTTGTTCCGCAGAAGAACAAGATTTGAAGGGGGCTGTTGTGGATTTGGTCGCTGAATCAGTGTAGAGGAAAAGCGGCAAGTCTTCCAACTCCAACACATGCTTGTCCATTAGATGTTCGCCATTTCTGTCTGGTTCTTTGCTCGTTTTCTTCTCAATGTTCATCGTTGCTGCAACAGAAGAGAAGAGAAAAGAAAAGAAAAATGTAAATAATTCTGCTTAAAAATCAATCAATAATCAGAGGCAATTATTGTAAGTAAAGCATGATTATTACAAGTTGATAGATAACGAGGGTGATGTGCTGGCACAGTTGGGTTCCATCGCAGTCTTGTTAGCGCCACCTTTTGGGCATATTGCTCGCATAGTTCAAGTCTCTGTGCACATCATATTACACAATCATGAACAAATAATGATGATAATAAATTATGCTAAAAATGCACCAGAAATTAGAGAAATTACTTGTTTAAGGCAGTTGATACGAAGCTCTGCCTCAGAAATGCCATTGGGCTGAGAAATATTGTGATTCAGATTAGCAGAGACATTGCCCAGGTGATCCACAAATGTCACCACTGCTTTGCAGATGTAGTCTTTGGTGTTATCAACCATACTACAAAAAGCACCAGCATCAAAAACTAAATAAAGCACGTGGTTGTATCAGTTTCCATCTCATTCTCAGGAGAAGAGGAGGAAGTATAGAGAGGGTCACTCGCATTTTCTTGTCCTGGGCATGGATGAATGTTTGTTCACAGTAGTCTGCAGCATAATGGAGCTGAGACCTCAAGCCCCTCAGTTCCTGGAAAAAAAAAGTGGTAATGGCAAAACAGAGATGAAACAAATGAAGAAGTCAACATTACTGAAACAAAAACAGACTTGCAGAGATTTATCAAAGCTGGAGGAGGAGGAGGAGGTGTCGCCATTTTTGCTGTGAGAAGAAGAAGGTTTCATTTCTGGTTCATGCAGAGCGTCTTCCATGGATGGTTTACTGAAGTTGAAGATGGAATATGGTGGAGATAGATAAGGTAAGTTTTATTTAGGGCTGGTTATGAGCTAGAAACAGAGGATTGGTGGTTGGCCTAGGTGGTCCATCATAACCTGTGATGTGTTTTGTTCTCTTCTTCAACAGAAAAGACAGAATCGAAAAGATGACAAAACAGGAGTGCTGTCCCGTGATCTCCTGTTTCTTCCTTTTAACAGAGATACTATTAGATTAATGATTAATCTTTGCATTGTTTTTAGTTCTTGCTTGGTTCTGTGAAAAGTGGGGTCACTTTAATTTGCTGGCACGATAATCCAATGAAAGGTTAGCACATGATAGTTAATTGACTATTTAGATTTATTCATCTCGAATTATTAATTCTTGAATGTTTTTATATTGATTTAGAAACTGTGGTGGTGACAGACTATACAGAATTCAATTCCACTGAGTACTTGACAGATTAATAAATACTATTTGGCTTCTAATAGTATCTTAATCCCGAGCATGTGACCCAACAGAAATAACAGCAACAGAGAAATCATTTTACATTTAAAACAATATGAATGATCTGAGTGGTATCATTCCAAAATACTACTAATTTATTCACAAATGTACAAACCGACCTCTAGCATTAGAGCAAGACAAAACCTGATTCCCAGATGCCATAGGAAAATATGAATCTCTGTCTCCACTCTCCACCCTCTCCTTAAAGGGAAAAAAATGGAAGAAGATGAAAAAAGAAGATAGAAACCTGTACAAAGAGATTAAAATTGAGGATTCATCTATCAGCTTGAGGAATTCAAAGGGCCACTTGCTTCATATTTGGAAATCAATTACACAGCAGCCCTTCATTTCTGCAGCTTCGATTTTAGATAGAGTCGTTGTTTGATAATCTGATGACATGGAAGCTGAAACGATGTCTTTGATGTTTTCGTATATCTCCTCAGTTGGCCTTTTCAGTTTCTCAAGGTTTCCATCATTCTTCGCCACCCGAGTGACCTTAAGAGCAGTTGAACTTTCATGATCAAGTTGCACTCCTGTGAATACAACACAAGCATGAAGGACATACCAATTATAGTAATACAATGTTCTAACATGCGACTTGAATATTTCAGACATAAAACTGCACTGAAACTTCTATAATTACTGAGGATTTACTGAATTTGTGTGAGATTCGATTTTCTTCAGCTTATTGCGGTTTCTAAACTAACTACAGTTGACGGCCAATAAATGCAATGCAGCTAAGCAATAGATATAAAGTTTCTCATGTTTATGGGAAGAGAATCAAATATACAAAATGCTTTGAAAATGCCAAGGTGTCCTCCAAATTAAGCATGCACCAGTACAGAGCATTGCTTGGATGTTATAGCAAAGTTGAGAATTTTATTATTCAGAACAGAACTCTATCGTTACCAGTTATTGTGCACTGACATCAGAAGGACTTGATATAATAAGAGTCGTCTCACAAAATTTGGTTACCTTCAGGTATAGTTGCTGAATCTCTATTGTCGGAACAAGCACGTCTGATGCACAACCATGTAACTTCAGAATTGTGATCATCTTCAGAAGCAACAGGAATGTGCCAGCAACCTTTATCTGATTCCTGTCAACACATTTACACATTCAGACACTTGCTACCCTTTCTGATTGTGTTATAGGTCTATTTTAAATCTCTAAGGCACCTACTAAAAACATAAACTGGCAACTCAAACCACTCTTGATTGATTGCTAAAAAGAAAAAACAATTCCAAAAGCTAGTGCTAATAACCTGGATTACAACGGAGCAAGGAGGTGGCATGTGCAACACTGGACCAGTACCTGAGAAACTGAAATGCACCTGAAGTTTACAATAATATGTGCCTTGTTAAAATTCAGTTGATGAAAACTAAACATATTGCATCAGAAAAAATTAAACAGAGAAAATAAACAGGAAAATCAATTGGAGTTCTTTAAGCTAGAAGGTTAACTCACTTGGTGTCTTTCTTTCCATTTGGGGAAAAAATCATTCCCTAGAAGTTGAAATGTATGATCTCTCATCTCATCGTTCGTCACAAGTAAACACTTGAACTTTATAGCTGCATACAGCCAGTACCTGAAGAACGTGTTAGGACCTATGCCTCTAAAGATCAAAAGGCAGAGCAGCATTACTGGTGCCAATACTTGGTCTAATCATAGCCTAATATATGAATTTACTATATATGTATTATGTATAGAACCAGATCAGGCAACTGTAGGTCCACTTTCGGAGTCTCTAATTCTCACCAGTCATCATTTGATCCAGTAGGTGTTGCATATAGTGCATCAGCATTTCTCCACTTGTCAATCAATTCTCTACTTACTGGTTTCCCCAGCTTATTTCCAGTGATGCGCTTGTTGTGCAAAACAATAAGTGGCCACTTCCTCGAGGGAAGAATCTGGCGTACTTCACTGACAACAGCATTGATCTGAAACAGAGCAGTTTGGCATTAATTACATAAAGATATGAGAAATCAGCTGCTACCAAATATTTGTTGACCCAACATGACTTGCCTTTGTTGGTACAAATCTCCTCTGGCCAAAAAGGCCAACATTAGCTCCATCGATCACAGCTTCAAAGGGTCCATAATATTCAAGCCACTTCTGCAATCACAAAAGATTGTGCTTGGTTTGCATCAGCAATCTATACATTTGACTTGTAAGCCAAAAATGTTAATAAAGGGCCTTTCATACCTGAAATGTTTGAAAACTTGAGTTTCTTTCTCTCTGTATAGCTATAGAAGCAACTGATTCAGCAAACTTCTCTGTTTCTAAAGGATCAAGATCGATCAACGCCAACTTCTCACCACAACATCTACATAGTCCATCACCTCCAACAGTTGTCCAAGTCACAATCCACCTACCCTTTCCTAACCAACCTTTTCCATGCCATCCCCCACCTCCATTTTTAATGGCTTTCTTTATTAATCTCCGGTCAAGTTTCCACTTCCCGAATCGTGATGATGCCTTGCTCTCAAACCAACTGACAATCACATCTGATGTTGAAGGTGACACCTTTCTAACAGTTGTTCTCAACTTATGCAACAAATAATAAACCTTGTCACCTTTACCAGCTCCAACACTTGCTCTTAATAGCGCCTCCAGTTCTGGCTCTTCTGGATAGACACCATGATCTAACATGTGCTTTTCAACAGCGAAGGCTTTCTCAATATCTCCGTTATTGCAAAAGGCAGATAGAGCGGGCTCATAAGACCTCAATCTGGGACTTATCCCTACCTTGGCCATTTGCTTCACCATATCAAATGCCATGTCTCCATTACCCATTGACATAGCCATCCTTGCCACAGCTGTCAAGGTTGCTTCAGTCATTGGGACTTCATCCAAACACATCTTTTCATAAATCTCGAATCCTTTTTGGAGTGCAAAATTCTTAACATCTTCGGTCACTAAAATTTCAACGTTTTTTCGTCTGCCACTGCTTTCACCAGTGCTACCTGTATTATTCCTCTCATCCATTTCTAGATGATCATTTGAAGACTGCAATAATTTCTCTTCATCAAAACTATCATCTAAATCATCAAATCTCTCATTAACATATACCTCTGATTCATCAACACTTCCATTACACTCAGAACTATCGGTCCCGTTCTTGTCACTAGAATGATAACTCCTCAACTTACCAGAACCATTGCCATTGTCTGCCTTACACAGTGAATCAACCCTTGCGTTTCCATTCGAACTTGAACCTTCCACAGGGGCACTCAGCATATTCCGGCTGCCACTCCCACTCTTGGCAGGTTGAATGACACCTACAGCTGCAGAAGAACAAAGATACAAAAGAACAGCATAATGGTACTGCTCCACTTTAGTCTCTTCTCTCAAAGCATTCTCATACAACTGAATTGCTCCCATTACATCTCCTTTTTTCGAGCACATATCTAACTGACTTTTCAGTGCTACTTCATCTGAATTGGACTTTCTTTTCTTACGCAATTTCCTCATCTTTTTCTCACCAGTAGCGCCACCCCCACCTTTATTTCTTTCATACACCTCCTTATCAACTAAACTGTTCACTCCTCTGGAAAACCCTAATTTTTTCGGTTTCGCTCCTCCATTTCTATCATTAGACGACATTTTCTCAGCCTTATCCCCAACCTCAAGTATTGAACTCAAGAGGGAACTGGAACTGGAACTGGAACTGCTCTTGTCACCTTCGTTATCAGAACTAAAAGAACCAGACCCAGAACGAGTTTTTAGGGCATGTTCCGATAACATGGGTTTCAATGGCGTTTTAGGGTCCATTGTGGGCAACTTCGAAGCTACGGCAGTGCTTAATCGAGTTCTTGGAGAATGGGAGGGAGGTCGTAGAGAAGATTGGAAATGAAAAGGATGAAGTGAAAAGGAAAAATCATGAAGCGGAATAGAGGAGAGGCGTATCTCGTGTTGCAGAGGAATGAAGGTGGAGGAGGAGGCCATGGCTGTGGCCGTTTGGAAGAGCTCCGCAGCTCCCTTCTCGGTGCTGGCTGCTTTCAATGTGGCTAAGCTAAGCTATACTAATGGGAAAGGGTTAAGTCCATTTCGGCCACTAAGACATTATACTATCTACAATTCGGCTCGTATAATTAACGAGCCGAGCTCAAACATGAATGGTTCGGCTCGATAGGCTCGACGAGCTCCTATATACCCATGTTTATATATTGAGCCTTATCGAGCCTTATCGACGAGCCTTATCGAGCCTAACGAGCTCACGAGCTCGTTTGGGGCATCTTTATCAAAAACTTCACCCCACCCTCACTTCCTTTTTTTCTGCAATGTTCGATGTTACTTGTGAAATCCTCTTGGAAATTATAGTTGCTTTTAGGTTGTGTTCTTTGTAGCATATTTGGCAAAAAAGTAACAACAAATTGAATTTTGGAGGGAAAATGTGAGTAAAAGTTTTTGGGATTGATGAAATTTGAATTGTTGTTGTTTTTTTGTGTTAAAGAACACAACCTTAATGTGCCTAAGCTCTATAATAGTCCATTAATCCTCGAATTTTTCTATGGTGTTTTTATTTTTGAGAAATGTAAGTCAGACTTTGCTTGGACAGTCACACACTTTATTATTGAAAACTTGTCATATGATAAATTTTGTGTACTCAAACATGTTTAAACATTAAATTACTCAGTCTATTTTATTTTGAAACCACAAGAGTGAACACGTGACAAATTTTCAATGGAACAAGTATTGTGTAAACAACTATTGCTATCATTTCCCTTTAACGCTTTGAAAAGGTTATTGATGAATAACTTTTAACTTTTAAGGGTAGTTATTTGATCTCAATCATTAAAAAACTATCTAAAACGGTATAGTTAATTAAAACAATTATTTCTGAATGAGACGATAGTCAATTGAGTATTAAACCATTTAGATCGGGTTGTTGATATGTCAGATTAGTATTTTACCACATAAACACCGTGGTCAAAAAAATATATACCGAAGTTAACAGAATATTACAGTAATCGATGGATGGTAAAATGATCTTAAATTATAGCGGTGGTGGGAAATGGTCCAAAAAGAATTTTGGTGATAAAATGTGCATTTTCCTATAAAAAGAAGTTTGAAACCGAAAAGAATTTCAGTTTAAAAATGTGCATTTTCGTATAAAAAATAATACTATTATCTGCCTGCTTAGTAACTGGGTGGGATATACTTGACATCACCTTTCTTTCGGCGCCTTGTATATTTTATTTATTACTCCATATGTAGGTAGGGGTACAGGACTAAAGGGTATACCCCATGAATACTATAATGTATACTTATTAGCAAACTTTGGAAGGCTACTAGCAGCAGCATTTCATAATGCCTAACATCACACCATTTCTCAAAGTGCCTACCCACCAACCCACAGGGTAAGCGTGTCGAATCCTTACCTTTAGTAAATACTGCGAGTACTACAATTTAGTAGCTCCTTCATGGCTATGCAACTAACCTCGCTTCATCACTCTCAGGAAGTACAACGTCAAGCCTCATCATGGGCTTATATCTCTCCGGCACTTGTGCTCCCGCTTGCATGCAAACTTCCACAACAGCCGGAGCCTTGCCATAGTACCGCTTCAGTGCACCCCTCAATGGAGGTCCCTTTGGGTCTCGGACATGCCACACATAGTTCGGGGGCACAACTTCATCCACCACTGCATCCTGCCACCCGTGCTTCCCATCCCTCCACTGGTGCTTGAATTCCCCGCATAGCTTTGCATTATGACCCCATGGCCCTACATGAACCTCCGAGCAATATCCACAAGCTTTTACCTTGTACTTGCTCATCAACTTTGTGACACCTGATCGTACGGTTTCGTAGGCATCCATTGTCTCTTGTGCAATCATTTGCACCTCTTCAGGAGGAGGAGCAGGAGCTGCGTTACCACCACATGTGTCGAGGTCAGCCAGAGAGGACGAACTAGGATCAACTGGACGCCATGGCTTAGGCTGCCCCACAGACCCACCTCCACCACCAATCACTTTCCTCCCTAGGATTCTGATCGGTTTAGTCCTTCGGCGTGAAGGGTACTCAGGTATCTCCACTCCAGCTTGGATGCAAAGCTCCACAACGGCTGGGATTCTGTCATAGTCAAAACGTGTCTCATGCTTGATACGCTGCCCAAATGGATCAAATTGGTGATAGGACTCTATTGGGACAAGTACATCATTAATGGAGCCTTTTACCCATGAATGGAAGCCTTGACGCTTAGCACTTGTAGTTCCCTTGCAGTCCTGAATGTCATGACCACTTTGACACACATGAACTTCCACACACTCGCTGCACGAAAAATAAAACATGAGGTTCTAACATCAGAACCTGAGACTACGAAGTAGAACTAATGGCTGCAGAGGCTAAAGGAAGCCCCAAGGAGAAGTGATATGGCAATCTTAAATGAAACATTGTATACCTACAACCATACACAGGAACAACATGCATGAGCTGTGAAAGACCTCTAATCAAAAGCTTCCATGCATCCAGCACTTCATAAGCAACAGGAATCAGATCGGGAACGAGCAACCCGTTTTCTGGAGGCTGAAGTGGTTTCTCTATACCCATTTCAGCAAGCTTCTTGTCCTTCCGAGCAGCCAGTAGAATATTTCTTAAGGGAACCGGATAAGGCTTCTTCTTCTTCTTAGGTAGTACAGGAGGCAAGTCCACGTTTTGGGGACACACAGCTTCCTTTCTTCTACCTCTTTCTTCTTGTCTGGGCCTCTGCTGGGAGCAAAACAAAGTTGTCAACAACATTGGCCTCGACTGCTGAAGGTCTGAGAGCTGCCACGAGCCAACCATGGAAGCAAGAGTCACCATAACAAGCTCACAGTAACCTGCTTTCTCTAGCATAAAAGACAAGAGGAAGGCAGCAATTAAGGGCATGTTTACTTGGCTGCATTGCTTTTACTATGATGTGGATAAATATATGGATTGGCAAGAAAGCATTAAATCAGAGTGAAGTGCAAACTAATCCTTATTCTCTCCAATATTTTAAACCATGCACATCTGTTTCTTTGGCAACCCCACTAACCCGTAACACAATCCAGTAGATCCGTAACGAAAGATGAGTTCATATATAGAGTACGAAACCATGTATTATACCTATTTGACGAAATGACCGAGAGAGAACTGTAGGATTCGGAAAGAATCGACTTCAACGGCCTACGACCGAAGACTTCGCGGTGCGGGCTGCGGCTAGGTATCCAGCCACGGTCTGCGTCAGCTCGTCTTCACATGAATCGTCAGTGCGGAAACTTCCCTCGATACTCGGATTTATGCAGGGCCGAGGAGTCCAATCCTGCCACTAACTGCCGATTTACCACCCAGTATCTCCTCCGTTTGCTTCCATCAACGAGATAATTTGTCCGCGCCAACGCGGTTGGCGTGCCGAGTCCAGATGAAGAAGGGTTCTTTTTAGCTCACGCGTACAAGCTCGATACACAGAGATAAGAGCTCCTGATTCCTGTGGCCAAAGTTTGGTGGCGAAGCTGTTGCCTGACGGGGAGCTGCACCAGTGGTTGATGGTGGTCGGAGAGGAGAGAATAAAGAGGCCACCGTATCGGAAAGAAGATGAAGATGAAGCAGAGAAGGAAACCACACGTTCCAAATGACTAAAATGCTAAATCAGCCCTTGTACTTATCAATTCGAGCGACTAGCCCCTTATTCTTTGACTCTGAGCGACTTAACCCCAATTTTCTCAAAATGGTCAATCCAATCTGGTCCAAAAATCGCTTGGAATTATAGACTTAAAAACTATTAAAAAATCTTGAACATTTGTACTAGTGGTCATGCTCCTGATGACACTTGTAGAGGTCTCGAATTCGAGCATCCATTATCCCCACCCCTGTACCCCCCTTGAATAAAAAAAAAGAAGGGGTAAAAATGCCACTAATCTTTGCTAAAGTTCTATATTTGCCATTGATCTTCATTTTCGAGCTAGAGTGCCAATGTGTCATCCAAGTTTTGAAATTGGGTTAAAAATGTTATTGTCGTTAAAAACCGTTAAAAAATTTGTTAACTTTTTGGTTTAATTACAAAAAGTAGTACTTAAAGTTTTGAACTCTTTACAATTTGATCCTAACTCTTTGGATCTGACCCATCAATCCCACTCTCTCCCTCCCTTAATTCCCTCGAGACGCTCACGACCGATGGTGACCCTCGTCATCGGCGCCTCTCCTCCCGCTGGAAAATCTCCCCACCGCAAATCCACCACCTAGCAACCTCCATATTGTCAACCCCACCGGCTCTTCAGAATTCGAGGTACTAGTTCCGGCATTAGCGTCCTCAACGGGGAGTTCGTGCCGACAAACGGGCAAGAAGTCCGAATGGAGAGCCATGGAAGTATACAATTGTTCTTAATATCGAAAAATTACCTGCGATAGAAGCTCATCGACCAAAGACCCAGAGCAACCCTCATAGTCTGCCCCAGCAAAAGCCCCATAAGATGACGCCTTTTCTCCAACCCTTAACGCGTTCGATTCCTCCGCTCCTATCCTCCTAAACTTGGAGCAACTTCGTCTTTTTCTGCATTGAGCTCAAAGTGTTCGACAAAAGTACCCAATGAGAGATCTTTGTCGAATGCCGCTTACTGAGCTTCGGCAACGTCCTCCTCTTGCGCTCTCTCCGGCGCTCCTCCTCCTCTAGATTGACGGCGCGATTCGGCTGAGGGTTGATTATGGTCGGTCGAACTAATTATTGCGTCCTCCACATCAGCGACCGGCACGCCGAGGGTCACCGCGGATTGATGGGTAGTGGGTGTCTCGAGGGAATCAGGGGAGGGAGAGTGGGATTGATGGGTCAGATCCAAAGAGTAGGGATCAAATTGTAAAGAGTTCAAAACTTTAAGTACTACTTTTTGTAATTATTTGGCTAGAATTAACGAGTCGAGCTCGAACATGAATGGTTCGGCTTGATAATGACATTTTATCGAGCCTGGTGTGAAACTTGGATATATACCCTGCTCTAAATATCGAGCCTTATCGAGCCCTGACAAATATAGAACTTTAGCAAAGGTTAGTGGTATTTTTACCACTTTTCCCATAAAAAACTATTAAAAAAATACTGATAATTAATCTCGATTGATGTTTGATAAATACCTTTTGGTGATCATTTAGGCTTGTATGATTATCAACCTAATATCATAATATGTTCCGTTTTAGACAAATGTTTACTTAACAAAATATTTGTTTCATGCAGATCAAAACAAATTCTTATGTTGATACATAATTACTCAATATTATAGATCAATATTCTTAGAAATGTTTTGTGTTGATTACTAAGATTTTTTTGTGTTGATCAATATTCAAAGATGTGAAGATTAGACCAATTGAAGTGACAATCAAATAGACTAAACTAGCGATCAATGTTCGTAGAGTTGATGAAATCATTGTCATTAACAAGAAATGCTTCTAAGGACATTTGTAGAGATCTCGGGTACGATCGAGTCTCTGGTATCCCTAATCCTACTGGCGAAGCTATGTTGTGACAGAGGTGACTATAGGGGTGAGTTCGAGCCGAGCCGAGCCCGAGCCTAGCAGGTTCGAGCTCGAGCTCGTGAAATTCGGGCTTGGCTCGAGCTCGACTCGAGTTCGAACGAGCCCGAAAATTCGAGCTCGAGCTCGGCTCGAAGGTTCGTGAAGCTCGATTCGAATCGGCCCCAAACGAGCTCGCGAGCTCGTTAGGCTCGATAAGGGCTCGATAAGGCTCGATATATAAACATGGGTATATATGTAATTTCACACCAGGCTCGATAAGGCTCGTCGAGCCTATCGAGCCGAACCATTCATGTTCGAGCTCGGCTCGTTAATTATACGAGCCAAAGAATCGGCTCGAGCTCGAGCTCGAGGCTCGTGAAGCTCGGCTCGTTTGGGCTCGTCAGAGCTCGAGCTCGAGCCAAGCTCGGCTCGGCCCGATTCATTCAACACCCCTAGGTGACTATTGCCACCCCCAGCATTTTTTAAAGGATAGGGTATATAATGCACATTTTTATAAATTAAGGGGTTAATTTTAATTTTTTTTATAGATTATGTTCAGTTTGGTGATTTATACACTACAATCTATATTTACTAATAGGTCAAACTTAAAACATTAAACTCAGCCCAATCCTAAATCTAAATAATAACTAAAATTCAAACATTTTCCCTTATAAAGAACACACTGAACCCACAACCTCACCCACTACTAGGGATGGCAACGGATCGGATTAACCGCGGATATATCTAAACCATAACCATGACCGCGAATATATAACTATCCGTGGTTAACGAATATCTACTAGTGCGGTTCTACCTAGACACCTATTAATGAATATCCACGGATATCCGCGGATGACGGTTAATCCGCGGATAGTACATAAAGTTCAACAAAGTTTAACAAACATATTAGAAATCAGCATCAAAACCATCTTCGACCCCCGAATTAAGGTAAGAATTACAAATGCGAGCTTAAACTTCGTGGTAACCCAAGAAAATATAATGGGCTTGAAAATATAATGGGCTTTTGGCATAAATGTTACATGGTTAGTTACATGGTTATGATTACGGATATCCGCGGTTCGGATAGTTGATATCCGTAACCGTAACCATTTATCTCACGGTTATCAAAATCCATCTACTAGCCAATAACGCGGATAATAACCGCGGATATAACCGCTATATGCCTCGGTTATCCACGGTTAACGGATTTCATCCGACCCAGCTGCCATCCCTACCCACTACGTTACAGTTTTTTGCCTTTTTTTCTTCAATAGAAAAGTATATTAACAAATCAATCCTTAAATTAAGGATACCGGGTTTGATACAAAACAAAATAGTTGTTTATTGCCTTTAATTCTAATTCCCCTTTATTGGCTTGTTAAAGTCTAATTTCTCTTCGTTGGCTATTTGCCCCCAAATCAGTTTTAATTGAAGCCTATCATTCTACCTATTGTCCCAAATCAGTTTTAAATGAATGTCGCATCTATGGAAAATAAATTTATTATTACTTATGTTCATAAAAACTTGGTGCGTTTCCTTTTTAACATTTATTTTATGATTTTATTTCTTCAACATTTTAATAGATAAAGTCAAATATTTTATATATAAATTATACATTAATGTTTCTAGTTTCTAAATATTTTTGTTTGAAAATTTGTAATGAATTATTTCTAATAATAATTTGATACTATGATTTGTGAATTATGCAAATTTTGGTTGTTACGCATGTTATTTAAATGAGGATAATATTTGTATAGTTCCCGCCACCCCTAACTCTGAATCCGGCTTCGCCACTACCTAATCCCTACCACCTTTGTATATAAAAAAAACCAGAAATGCAAAGATGACAACAACGAAATTTGTACGTATGCTAGTAGTTGATTGAAGCAAAGAGAGTAGAGCAACCAAGCAAGCATAAATTTTTACTCAACACCCCAAAACTCTAAACTCAACTTTAAAATCCCCCTAAAAAATAATCCTATTTGGAGAAAAAACTATACATAGTTGATTTCCCACTTTTCTTTTCGATTCATTCACACTCCATTTCAATCTCTTCGATTCATTTTTTTAAGAAGAAACATATTCATTTTTTTAAAAAAGAAAAAAACATTTGATTGCAAGTTTGCATTTTTTTCTTCCATTCCTTTGCTCCTTGTCAAACTTCGCCTTAGTATATGGCATCCAAAACTACTTCTCACACAAATCTAACGTGGTAGAGGTGGAGAGGGTCGAAGATGTGGAGGAAATTCGCCTCAGTAATCTTTAGTATGGCATCCAAAACTACTTCTCACACAAATCTGTCGTGGTAGAGGTGGAGATGGTCGAAGATGTGGAGGATGATGTAAAAAAAGAAATCAAGGATGTAAATAAAAATGGTAAATTTGTAATTATAACAAACACTTTTTCATGTAAGTTTTTGTTGAAGAGTTTCTTACAAACATATTTTAAAAATTAATGTATATCTATTTTCTAAATACCACTCATTTTTAAGATTTTTTAAACAAATTATTCATAAGAAAATTTGAGTCAAACAAACTCAAAAATCAAATTGTATAAATTTTATTGGTATGGAGTAGTATGGAGATATCAAGAGTGACATAGGGGTGAGAAATGAAACGGGCCGAGCTCGAGTTCTTACGGGCCTAACGAGACTCGAGGTCGAGCCAAATTTTAAGATCGTATATTAAACAAGCCGAGCCCAAGATTGCGAAGCTCGATTCGACTCGAAAAGCTCGCGAGCCTTATCGAGTTACACTTGAAATACCCATGATACCCTTCTAATTCTTTGGGTGGAGAATTTTGTAGCCTTACGAGCTTGGTTCGAGCCTAGTAGGGTTTGAGCCTCATCAAACCTAACTGAAATGAGTCTAGTTAGCTCGAACCTGATTTTGGACTCGGATCAGAGATCATGCCAAGCCTAATCTTTATGAACTCAAACTCGTGTCTGCCTGGCTGGCTCAGACTCGATTCAACTCGTTCTCACCCCTAGATCGACATGTAATGGAGCTTTAAGCCTTAATTAAAGAAGTTATTGGCACATGGGTTGTGGAAATAGAGAAAGTTGTACGCTTTTCATTTGGTCCTGAAACACATCATGTTTGGCGCACCCGGATCAGTGGAGGAGGAATTTTTGGTTTGGTCCAACCAAACCAGCCGACTATACATGGGTGACCATGTAAACAGGGAAACGAGGATTGCATGCTCTTATTAAATTAAATGTCCTTAAGGTGTATGACTATGACCAAAATTTGTCAAATCAATACTGAAACTTCACATGGTGCAACCAGAATAACTTCAATATTTAGTTTGAGTTTGGAAGCAATATTCAATTAGAACCATTAACGTTAGAGGATTGAAAAAGTTATAATAACCATTTAAAAAATTTCTTAACTTTTAAACCAAAATGAAACTTTCATCCCAAACAATACCATAAAGGTCACTGCCGAAAATGGCTAACGTTCAACAAATGTTGAAAAAGACAAGTTTGATAAATACATTTAGAGAGACGTATATATATAGAACCACCATGCCTAGATGATATTTCAGCTATTAATTTAAATGACTCAATTATAAGATAATCTGAAAATTCAGGTCCAATTATCGAATAATTACATATCTATCTCTCATTCTTTAAGTATTATAAGCGGAGGGAAATTTACTCGGCGATAAGTAACATTGAGGATGTAGAGCAGTAGGGGTAAATGTGTCATTAAAGCACGACAAAATGGTTGTTAAAAAACGGAACGAATAATTACAATAATGCGATCGTATTTGCACCACTATCATTTCCACTTACCACCTCTTCGGCGGCGACTGGAATTTTTTACCATTGCCGTCTCTGTGTACGCTCTCGCATGCGCATAAAAGCAATCGTCTTCTTCAATCGTTCATTCGATAATCATACTCGGGTCGCGAATTGACATGGCGGAAGTTCGGGTCACCATGGAGGTCGGAAACGACGGCGTCGCCGTGATTACCATCTGTAATCCGCCTGTGAACGCTTTGGCCATTCCAAGTAAGCTGAAGATCAGCTTCGTCATCGAATCTTGCCGTTTCTTTCTTTTTTCCCTTTTCCCCCCTTTCGTCTGAAGCATGTTTTAAATCTCAGTTATCGCGGGGTTGAAGGAGAAGTTCCTTGAGGCTACTCGTAGAGCTGATGTTAAGGCTATCGTTTTGACTGGTCAGTTTCTAATACCTCTGGTTGAATCCTGCAACATTTTCCGTGTTAGTTTGACTGGAGCTGGTTTATTTAATCTCAATTCTTCAATTTGTTCATGGTTGATCGAATCTGCAGGGTACCGTGGAAGGTTTTCTGGGGGTTTTGACATTAATGTTTTCAAGAAGGTTCATGAGACTGGTATGAGTGATGGTTCAAGATCCCTTTTGAGTTCGGTTTAGTTGAGTTCAGCCGATTTTGATATAGTGTATTTTTCCTTTTTAACTGTTCTCCAAACTGATTGTGCTGCATTACGTTGGTGGTTGATAGGTAATCTTTCGATGGTGCCTGATGTATCAGTTGATCTCGTTGTCAACGTCATTGAAGGTGATAACTATACTTTCATACTAGTATGCTGTTTATGACCTGTTGAACCTAGAACTGATATCATAACAGATTGATTGTAGAAGATCACTTTAGTATCCAATAGAAAATGAACCACTTGTTTTTGGAACCATGTCTGTAATTTAGAATCTGAGATGAACTGAAATGCATTTGACGTTTCAAACCACCAATATCCAGAGGATGCTTAACTTTTTTTAACATTATATAGGAGTAATAGTTTGCAGTTCCCATACACAATGTATTGATCTGTAGTCACCATCACCTCTTTCTCAATAAGGGGCACGATTATAGGGAGTCAAAAGAATTACCCAATCGAGTGTTGGATTTCAATTGTATAGAAGAGCGTAGACATAGATTAACCAAGTTCTGTTAGCACTTTTCTCAGGTAACTTTTTGTCAAAACTTGAAAAAAGAAAATGTGGCAGAACTTTCAGACGACAACAACTTCTTGTACTCTTAAGTTCTTGTAGACATTGTCCATAATCACGGCTATTTATAGTATTTAACAAATTTAACCCAGAACAATTTGAACCGAAGAAATGATTTTACTGTAGAATCAGTAAATTCTAGTATAAAATAGTACTCGTATGAGGTATATTTGTTCCAGAAATTTCTTTGAGAATTTGTTTTTTTGTTTTATCTTCCGAACACTCGCCTTTTCTTCCCCATCTTTTCTATAGGAGTATTGTTTTTGCCGGGGAATTTTTTAAATTTAAAGTCTCAACTTTTTGCTCCTTATCACCTTTTGGGTTTTCATATTTTTACATTATCACAGATTGCAAGAAGCCTGTTGTGGCAGCTGTTGAAGGATTAGCTCTTGGTGGCGGTTTAGAGTTGGCCATGGTCTGGGTTCTTTTCTTGTATGAAAACTTATGGCATTTTTTTTTGCTATAATTAGGTTATGGATTCTTTTTGTGTTTATGGAGTTCAGTTTCTGTATCAGTAAAATTTTCATTTGCCTCTTAATTCACAGGGTTGCCACACCCGTATTGCTGCCCCAAACACTCAGTTGGGTTTGCCAGAATTGTCACTTGGAGTGATTCCTGGTTTTGGAGGTACCAGTCCTTCTTCTATTGCAAAAGCAAATTTGTGCATGACGGCATACAGAAGGTCTTGTAGTTTGAAGTGGTGATTGTGATTTTACTCTTACATCAACTAAATAGAAATTTTGTTTGACTGTTCTGTAAGGCACACAACGGCTTCCAAGACTTGTTGGGCTGTCAAAGGCTATTGAGATGATGCTGGTATGCCATTCTTTATGCACTGGATAATATATTTTTTTAACACTGTTACTGCGTAAATACCTGAAATTCTTTTAGAGAGATTTCATTATTCATGTTGATGATTAAATAGTGTGTCATGCATGCTGTAACATACTGACTTTTTATTTGTAAAGAAAAGAGAGAGGGAAAGATGATAGTATGAGAGGTATATTTTGTCAGTGCTCTTGTGCAGAATAACTAGCGTGGCCAAGTTGGTCTTTGCTAGCATTGAATATTTTGTTGAAGACTGAATTAGACATTTCCTAAGTGGACAGCCTCATTTTTTTATCTTACTCATTAACTAATCTTCATGGCCTATGGTGATTTGGTCTTATGTATTCAATTTACTTTGCAGTCGTCCAAACCCATCTTGTCTGAAGAGGGGAGAAAGCTAGGCCTTGTTGATGCCATTGTGTCCTCTCAAGAATTACTGCAGGTCTCACGGCAGTGGGCCTTAGAGATTGCAGAGAGACGTAAACCATGGGTGCGTTCTCTCCACAGGACAGATAAAATTGGCTCATTATCTGAAGCACGTCAGGTAATAAGAGCAGCAAGAGAACAAGCTAAGAGGACTGCTAAGAATTTACCCCAGCATCAGGTGTGCCTTGATGTCATCGAGGAAGGTGTTGTTCATGGAGGATATAGTGGAGTTCTGAAGGTATTATTATGTCTTAGAACAGTGGCCTTTTATATTGTTGCTTTAACTTTCTTTTGGTGCTACTGCAGAAAGACTTCAGGTGGCTGTTCTACTAGCATTTACTGTAATTATCTTATCTTATAAAAAAGAATTACAAGAGTTTGGAGATCTATAAAAAATAAAAAATATTCTGCTTTGAGCTTCATAAGCACAGTAACCTGGCTTCATGTGAAGTTTTTTGGCATCTTGTTCTTCCATAGCTTATAGAGAATCTTCTGGTTGCAGGAAGCCAAAATGTTCAAAGATTTAGTTCAGTCAGAAACTTCAAAAGGCCTTGTACACGTATTTTTTGCTCAACGTGCAGTGTCAAAGGTAAATAAGATGCACACTATTTTTCTTGTCTCCTACATGGTGAATGGCAGTTTTATCATTTAATGCATTCGTGCTCCTTTATGTGTTGAATCTTAGGTGTCTGAGTTATATCAAAATTGATAGGTCATATGTTCATATACAGGTAATATATAGTTATTTTCTACACTGTTACTTTTTCAGGTTCCAGGTGTTACCGATGTTGGTCTCAAACCAAGGCCCGTAAAGAAAGCTGCTGTCATTGGGGGAGGCCTAATGGGCTCCGGAATAGCCACAGCACTGTTACTAAGCAATATATCTGTTGTTCTCAAAGAAGTGAACTCTGAATATCTTCTCAAGGGAATAAGAACTGTAGAAGGTGGGCATCTAAGTTCTATAAATTAGGGGCTGTAAATTATTTGAAGAATTTAACTAATTGTTGTATTGTAACCCCGTGGAGCAATACCCCCCACTCCCTAGATCTCAAGACATGTTTAATAAGCTTGTAATAATGTGCCCGTGCCCTGGAAATTTAACATCTCTTCTATTTTCCACTTTTCTTGGTTTTGTCTACAGGGAATGTTCAAGGCCTAGTAACTCGAGGTAAATTAACTCATGATAAGGCAAAGAAAGTGCTTTCGATGCTCAAAGGAGTGCTGAACTACTCAGAATTCAAAGATGTGGATTTGGTTATAGAGGTGACTTATTATACTTGCATCTTTTAGACTTCAGGATGTTGTTGCCTTAGTTATTAGGTGTTAATTATCTTATGTGCTAGGAGTGTTCCCTTGCTGAACTCCTTCACTGCTGGCACTTATTGTCATCGTTCATTTAACAGCTGTTCATTGCATTGTTTGTTACAAGTATGAATGAGCAATATCTGTGACACACATGTTTTGAGGTATTGATGTATAATGTGGTGTCTTTTCCTTCATATAGGCAGTCATTGAAAATTTGCCTTTGAAGCAAAAAATATTCAGTGAGCTCGAGAAAGAATGCCCTCCTCACTGCATTCTAGCAACAAACACATCCACGATTGACCTAAATTCAGTTGGAGAGAAGACCTCTTCTCAAAGCCGAATTATAGGAGCTCACTTTTTCAGGCGAGTCTTGCAACAAGTTTAAAAGCTATCAGTTTGGGCTCACTGAACTTTTTTTTTGACTCTTCAAATGTTTTTTCCATTGGGGTATGCGATTCATTTTAACGATTGTCACATGCCATTTTTATTAATATTATTTTTTTGTGCAGTCCTGCCCATGTGATGCCTCTTTTGGAGATTGTACGAACAGGGAAAACTTCTGCACAAATAATTCTTGATCTCATGACAGTTGGTAAAGTAATAAAGAAAGTCCCTGTGGTGGTGGGTAACTGCACTGGCTTTGCAGTTAACAGAACGTTTTTCCCCTACGCGCAAGGTGCACACTTGTTGGTCAATTTGGGCGTGGATGTTTTCAGAGTTGACAGGATTATCAGTGACTTTGGCCTTCCTATGGGTCCCTTCCAGTAATTATCTATCCTAAGTTTCTGATATATCTAGGGTTTTAGCTTCTCTTTCTACTAACTATTCGCAATACTAACTTGCTTAGGATGTGTTCAAGCGAATAATGGAAATTTGACAAGGGGTTTGACTAGCAATAAGTTTTGTTCATTTAGTGATTATTTGAATTTATTTTGATTTTATTTTGGTGGGGGCGGTTGGGCAAGACTTTCTGGGATTTTTTTAATGTGAGATGATAGTGTTTGAGCTGTGAGTTCATTTGCTCCGACTGTTCCTCAAAATCTTAACATTCAAATCACTGAAGATATTTTGTATTCCTGTTGAATTACAGGCTACAGGATGTAACTGGGTATGGTGTAGCTTTGGCGGTGGCAAAAGAATTCAAAAATGCATTTTCCGATAGGACATTCAGCTCACCGTTAGTTGAACTCTTGGTGAAAAGTGGTCGAAATGGTATAGAATATACTTATGTTTCTTTCATCATTAACTGTAACTCATTTTGTATGTTCTTGTTTGGGTTCTGTATATGGCATGGCATTCAAGACATCTTGTTTATTTTTTTATTTATTAAGGGAAAAACAATGGAAAGGGATACTACATATATGAGAAGGGAAGCAAACCGAAACCTGATCTTTCAGTGCAGCCCATTATTGAGGAGTCCAGAAGACTTGCCAAAGTTATGCCTGGTGGAAAGGTAATGTGCTTCACTGAGCTTTATTTTCTAAGATTAATTACATAAACTAGCAACCTATGTTGACTTCCTAGGCGCCCTCCTGTCTTATGAAAAACTAAATAGGAAGGTTTATATTAAGAACTTCTGTTCCCCATCTTTCATTTATGTGATCACTGATAAACTTTGGTTTCTTTCTCCCTGATGAAATATCTTTCACTCTTACTGACAGCCAATATCAGTTAGCGACAAAGAAATTCTAGAGATGGTATTGTTTCCTGTTGTTAATGAAGCCTGCCGAGTTCTGGATGAAGGGGTAGTTGTTCGAGCTTCGGACCTTGATATTGCATCTGTTCTTGGAATGAGCTTCCCATCTTACCGGTAAAACTTCTTATAACTGTTGAGTACAAGAATTTCCAAAATGATCTCTAACTACCACTCCGACTTGCATTACCACCCACCAAGTCACCAGAGGTACTGCAGTATGCGCAGATTTCTGTCCTAATCATTACTCCACTAGCTCTGCTCCTGCAAGATTGTACGATCTAAATTCCTCTGAAGATCCATCGCATATGAATTATAGTGACATCATCATTGGTATAATTTGGAATTAGGCATGTCAATAGGAAAATGTGAACCAGCCTTTGTTCATTTCAGGGCGATTATTGGTTTAGCTATTCCATACGTCACCCAAATGGTTTTTATCTTTGACAAACTAATAACTAACTAATGTTGCTGCTGTCTAGGATGAACTTGAGTCCATTACTACTTCCAGTGTATGATTCTAAGATAAACACTACCTCTGGGATGTGTCGCTCATGGATTCTCAAAATCTTTGTTTGGAGAATCAAAATCCACGCTAATTGTTGCATTGATCTTTTCAACCTTGACGCCTCTTGCTGGTTAATTTATCGCAATGTTGCCCTGAAATATGGCCATGACCTGCAGTTACCAAAATTAAAATGCCTGCTTAATCTTCAGTCATTTTTATAGAACCCATGACCTGAGCTGTCTTAAACTGATGCTGCTTCCACCAATGTATCAGGATCAAACTGCCTATCAAGTAGTCCAATTTGTAACATTTAGCATGGACCGTTATTCTATACATATTTGGCACCAATTATATTTTTTTGTAGTGGTGGAGTTGTCTTCTGGGCGGATAGAGTAGGACCGAAGCATATCTATGAAAGTCTGAAAAGATGGTCAGGGACCTATGGTAGTTTTTTCAAGCCATCCAGATTTCTTGAAGAAAGAGCAATGAAGGGCATGCTGTTGGTAAGTGCTTCTCCTTTTCATGTGTTTATATCATCTTAGTTGCATCACCGAGGAATTACAAATTCTGCTAAAATCTCATAAGCTTGCAACCTGTGCGTGCATGCTCTGCCTTCTTCTTAACATGCTCATCTATGATATAAGTACTTTGACGTGAGTGTGGATATCTTGTTTCAATCTGCATCACAAAGACCCTCAGTGATTGCTGCATCCTAAGCAAATGAAACATAAATGTTAATAACGTTACTTCTCTGTTTGTTTGCGCGTTTCGTTGCAGAGTGAGCCAGCGCCATCTTCACAAACTTCAAGGTCAAGGCTGTAGGTAAAGCGGAAAATACATGAAGTAAAAGTGTGGATGCTGGAGAAATTCTCTGTTATGGTGTGTCACTCCAAATAAGGCTTCTGTTTTAAAGAGGTGAAAGAGGCACATATGCAACTGCTGTCAATGGCTCTTATTACTAAAAGAAAATAGTAGAAATAAAGAAAATGAAAGAAAAAGAAGAAGAAAAAAGGAAAACGTATTGCCAGTAGCTTGCTAGCGTTTACTTGCGGTTGTTTCTTAATTGTTATGTATCGTTAGTTGCTGTTTTCATTCTCTTTTGTCGATGCAGTACCTAATTGCAAAACAAATTTCCACTCCAAGCTGTAATTGTAACAGGAAAATGTCCGATTTTACAATCAATTTTTGGTTATTGGATCCTTTTTATCATTGTTCGGAAAAATGGTCTTCTTTTACCATCATCATCAAACAGTTTTACCACTAAACATGTTTGTTGGTTCTTTTCTGCCATTACTTTTTTAGATGAGATGTGAATTTGGTGGAATATTCCGTCAACTTTGTTTCATGTGTGCAGTGTGTGCTTAGGTTGCTTAGGTATCGGTCATGTGGCTTCCAGATAAGTTATAACCTTAAGGGAGAAGGTCCAATTTTACCAGCAACATACATTTGGTTAATGGACCTTTTTCACCACTTCTTTAAAAACAAATCTCTAACAAAATCATTGCAATCGCCGTCATAATATCCAATTTTCCGATTTCGATTTTCACAATCACTTAAAAATAAATCAATTGTAAAGTGGGGTGTGTTTTTATTGCATATCGCGAAAAGGCAAGTGGCGTTGGAAATGCTTAGGAAGCCATGTCAGCAACAAATAATGTTGGAAATGCTTGGAAGCCATGTCAGCAACAAATAATGCCACTGTGACAATTTTAAACGATAGTGACAAACAAGAACCCTGAACCATGATGACAATGGTAAAAGAGGACCATTTTAAAAAAGGATCCAATAACCAAACGCTGATAGAAAATCGAACCCTTACCCAATTGTTACATAACTTTCATGTTCTCTTTTCTGCGAATTGTAGTTAAAAGCCGAAGCCGTTATGACATTATAAGTTGAGTTGTGCATAGGGGTAAAAGTTGAACAAACAGCTCGAATTCGGCTCGGACCCGACTCGATTAAAAGTTCATTCAAGCTCATTCATATTATTTTCAAGCCAAACGTGAATAAAATTTTAAGCTCGATACATTTATCAAGCCGAACATGAACAGCTTAGTGCTCGACTCGGCTCGATTTTATCATACCTTTTCCAATGATATTTGTGAACAGCTGCATTATTTCGTTACACTAATCAATACATGGGGAGAGTTCTTCTCTCCTTTGTTGAGGGAAAAGTGTTATACGAGTCCATAAATTTGTGTTAAAGGAGAGAGATCCGAAGTCTACAACTGAAAGATTGAACACATAAAACATTTGTTAGATTCTGAGAACGAGAACTGTTTCATTATTATTGCATGCTTAATGGGACAATTGCGTACAATAGGCTATAGCAAAAACCTGCTGTGCCTCTGCTGCTCAAATAAAAAGAAAAGCTACCACCCCTTTCTGATGTTTATTCGTGCATTAGTGAAGACTACTAGAAGGGGGGGAAAATGCCTTCATATTCTAAGACAATCTACCATACATGTGTAAATGTGTACACACACTCGGATGCAACCAGAAATTATAATTTCAATGAAGAACAGCTTGCAAAAATGAAGAAATGGAAAATACATCAAAAATATTTCCTAGCATCTAAACTAAGTTTATGGTTACTGGTGATAAATTGTGATGAGCTCGGCTTCAGGCAGCATGAAGGCCTCGGCAATTTACAGGTCTTAGCCCCCAGTAATGGAAGAAAAATGAGATACTTATTGGTCAACTCAAATGCTCCATAACTCATCTACATACCCCAGCATCCTAGCTCAGGGTGGGAATGGATGGAGAGTGTGTTAATGACTGCAGAAACATACCTTCGGTAAATTTTCTGCTTCAATTTCTTTACATCTCCCTCATTCTGATTAAGGAGGATTCCCAACTTCAGAGGACACTGGTGCTCGTAGAGGGCCATTACTGGAATTGGGAACTCCTACTGCAGCCACCTGAGGTGCTCTGGCAGGAGTGGCAGCAGGTTTCGTGACTCCATTGTTCAGTGGGACCTGTTTGTTAAGATATTCAGTTCTGGTACTTTCAGCAGTGTTTCCAAGCAGGCACTTTTGGTTTCCCATCTCTGTTCTAGCCAACATTGAACATTGTGTTTCTGTAACAAATTGCAAAACAGTATTAACTGCCAAAATGAATAATGGTATAACAAGTTTTCCTGCTCTCTCCATGAGGCAATTGACATAACTCAAAGGAAGGTGAATGAAACTTGCCCTTAATTTCTCCACAGGTGATTAGTCTATTGAGACAATCCCGAAATTTAGTCAGAACTACTCTTTCCTGCTCAGCATAGATCTCTGTTGGACCTTGCCCATTGGGAAAATTTGAAGGTGCACTGCAGCTATGATCAATCATCCCATTAGGAGAAGGCGCTGGTTTGAACATTGCGTCTTGTTCATCACACATCAATGCCAAAGTTGCAGGAGACATGGGCCTTCCTTTTTGAGCATCCGCACTATCTGAAGTAGACTCACTGGGGCCAGCTTTATTAGATTCAAATGGGCTTGAACTTTCATCAGTGATTCTTTTGTCAATGCCAGAATTCTTCCGACTTTGCAGCCTGTCCTGAGCTGACAAAGCCACAGAAGTTACTAGCTGATCATCCACTCTTTTATCCGCTTCATCTTCATGCTCTATGCAAATTACCATTCCAAAAGAGAATGGTTAGGCCAGTGAAAGAAGGCAGTGTCAGGAGGAGACAGAGATACAGAGTGCAAAAGAAACACCATATTATAATGTTGAGCAAACTATCCACCAGAGATACCCTGGTAAAGCATGATGATACTGTATATAAAAAATGCAGTATCCAAATGTCCACTTTTTTGTGTGTGAAATTCAAAACTGAAGATGCAGCGGGTGATTTTTGATATCACAGGTACAAGTTTTCTCAATGCCAAACTTTGCAGTAACATAGCTTTACTTATTAAGCCTTGGTAAACTTGTTAATGGTCAGGTGTCTCTGCATGTATGTGGACCCAGAGGCGGGCGGAATACAGTAATGTGGTTCAATCAATCAATTGATCCTTAATCCCAACTAGTTGGAGAATAGAGCAGTGAGCTACTTACAGAAAAAGGCACTAGGCATGGGTGTAAGATGAATGACAAATCTTTAAAACAAAATGTGAAAAAAGGGTTCCAAAATAGAGCAACCAATACAAAAGCACTCATTATTCACCTGCAACTGTCTTAGCAGCTTGCTCTGATAAAACCACCAAAACAGAGCAAAGTTCCTTCACATCTTGTGATCGGATAATATCAGCTAAGAGGGACCTTCAATCAAAATAAACAAGTTAGGGACTATGAACAAGCAAGACACCAGAAGTTGAAAACTTGCACTATCATTAGATTCCATGTTACCTGTATGTAAATTTTGGGCCTCCCAAAGTTGCAGCTGTACCAGCACGTGCAACAGGTAGGGACGGGAAGGAAGAAAGTCCAGGTGCTCTAAATTGGTTACCCTGAAAAAGAAAGAGTAGCACACAGCTTCATAATTAAGAGTACTAAATACAATAACCAAAAAACAACGCAGAATAACAGCAGAAGCATGAATCATTAAGCAATAATAAAGGAGAGTTATGAGGGATCGGTAACGGAATGACATGTTTTGTTTTAAAAGCTTATTATAGTTTGTTAGTATATGACATGGGAAGATATACTAACTAGTTTCCCATAGTAACACTGCTAAGAAGTGCTATATGCACAAGTACCTGTTGAAATTGTCCAAGCCTGTGAATAGATGAATCCTTGGCCAATGACCCGAAGTAGAGTTCCTGACCTTTTCTTTTCTTATTCACAGGAGGCGATCCATACCCTGAAGATCCAATTGCTCCAGTTATGGCAGCATTAGCAGCCTGCTGGAGATATGACATATTGTTGGCATGATCTCCATGAAACAGAGCCTGTCTCTCCTCACTACCTTCAAGGTTTTTGCAGTCCAAGCATTTGCAGTTCTCAGAGCAGAGAATGTTGGCCTGGAAACATTCACAGTACTTCTTGAGGCAGCTGGATTTCTTGCAGTGGCATCCCTTGTTGTGCTTTCCTAATGGTAACTGTTCCCCAATCTCCTCCTGTTAAATATTCAGCATTCATGGAATGATAAATGATAACCGAAGAAGAGTATTCAATAGCATCAAAACTAACTACATGCATGCATCATTACAGAGGAATTGAAACTCAGCGGTTAGTCTGTTTCCTAATTAACGTTGCTCATCTCATTCTTATCAAGTTACAGAAATATCTGACAGAAGGCTGACCAGAGTGATAAACAGGTAGGGGAAGCCAGTATTCCTGTATCAACCAAGTGAACCAATATTGTCTTTTCTTGGTAAAGTCTGATACAAAGTTTAGACTGACATTAGCAGGCCCATGCCCATCTCATCCCAAGATGGAACCAATAACATCGAACAAGGAGAAATAATACTAGAGTGCTAATGGCTTGTCCTACAAGCAAATGTTCGAATCAGCCACAACGACTTTGATTCAGTTAATTCAGTTTCTAATGTGGCTCCACTGTAACATCACTCCGGAAACGCAAGGAAAGTCCAACAAAGATCGATTCACTTACTCTTCTATCCCGAACATTATTTGGACTGCTTGCTATTTTAGGCCTAAACGCATACGGGTTTCGCTCCAAAGTTGCTTCAACTGCATTGCGCCTTTCAGCTTCATTTTCAACATTGTTGAGACAGTTAACACAGTTGCATCCATTGCAATATACACCAGATGCAAAGCACTCACAGTACCTAATTAAGACATTTCAAATATCAATTTCAATGATTATTTCTTATATCCATATTCCAGTTGCAAAAGAATGGTTGGGAGAGAAAGCAACATGAAAATAGAATTACGTTAAATGAACAACGCAAAAATCATAATCACTCTGATCATCTTAAGTCAGAACAGCTCAAGGCCAATAGTATTTAATGTCCCTTTTCAAGATAAGGTATGTAGGAAGCCAGCAGTTCAAAGGAGACAGTTTCAAACATCATGTTCACACAATTACGATTCATACTATAATCAAAACCAAATGGCGCTTCTCTTATTTTTCCAAAAAGAAGAAAGCCCAAACAAAGCACCCCTCCCCTTACCCGGTTGAAGTAGCATTTCTACCTTAACAGTGCTTCAATTGAGAGATACTCCAGTCACTAGTAAAAAGGAGAATAAAGAAGACCTGTCAAGCCTAGAGCTCCAAACATTACAGAAGTTTTTGAAAACTTGTACGGAAAAAAGAAAGAAAGAAAGAAAATTGAGTAGCTTTACTTCGTGTTTCCCTACATTTTTGCTGCACAAAAGTTCAGGTTACATTGCTATCTTCTGTCAAGACAGCCAGTACTCTAACCAAAAAGTATCTTATAAAGTGATAGCTATGTAGAAAATTGTGGAAATTTCCACAACTTGCAAAAGTGAAACTAAAAATGACTCATAGTGAAATTGGAGCAGAAAAATTCTTCCTAGGTGTAATGTATCATATGAAACTGTAGGGGAAACTCAAACATGAAAGGATCAAGACAACAAGATAAACTGAATGATTTGGGAATCTCTTATCAGAAAATATACTTATTAAGGTATCAAGGAAACAGCAAAATTGTTAACTACGAGACAAATTTTCTAAAGCTTAAACACACCTCTTTGGCAATTTGAATGCAGCGTGTGCCAATATTTTATAGCATCAGGACTTTGTATGGAAAGAAATGGCAGTGTCACTATAAAGGTTTTTAAACGGAATCCGATTGTGACCGCCCATCCAATTAAAACATGTGACATCAAGCACCTCAATCAGAGGAATGGTGACGTATCTGTCACAACAATGGGCAGTCACTGATTGATGTCATGTTTTTCACGGCAATGGACAGTCACTGTACCACATTCCTTTTCAAACAAGAGTTTCAGGGGCCAACTGGCCATAAGCTTATACTTATACTCAGGTGCGGCATGCATTATTATAAATTCTGAATTCAACATCAAATGCTTTTTCCCAGTTGTACGCCTGGACAGACTACAACTTGTAATGCCTGATATTAAAAAATGTTTGGACAGAAGTACTAAATTGATCCAGAAATGGGTCCGATCCTTCGTGGACTCTGTGCCTAGGAGTAGCTTTGTGCACAGAGCTGCTGTTTTTTTCCTTTTCAGTCAGGAGTCATAAAAAATACAATCTGTAAGTTTTTATCATTAAATACAGTGTTGCTGAAAGCCTTAGGCTACAATGTCACTAGAAATCCCTAGGGCAAGCCATAAATGGAAGTTTAGTTATAGCAAATGCATTCATCTTCCTCCTCTTCTTTCTTTATGGCAATAAAGAAGTAGGAAGCAGTTTGTGCTTGAAATAGAATGAACTAGAAACCATTGTTCAACACTTTATCAAGCCAAGTGCCATTTCAAGAAAGAACAACTACAAAATCCTTAACAAGAAAAGAATGGAAACAGAACTGACAAAAAGAAATTAAAACTTTCTGATAGAAAGCTTTATTACTCCATAGTAACATTAAGCTAGAGTACTTACAGCTTAAGACAGCGTGAGTGTTTACAGTTGCACTGTTTCTGCTTCTTTGGAGTTCCATCTTTTACTTCAGCATTTGGTCTGGGTCTTGATTTCGGCGATTCTGGTTTTCTAAAGAACAAAAAAGGTGGGTACAGTTTAAATTTCTGCACAAAGTCTTTTCAACCAAACACCAAACACCATTGACCAGTTTACTCTAGTTGTGGACGGATTAGCTTTGTAAGGATAAATGAACAAATGCAGTAGTCATGTGACTCTACTTGACACTGAATTGATAATAGCGGATAGAAATGAAGAATAACAATCTGAGGCCAGCCACATCATGAACGCATACAGATATACGAAAAAGCTGCACGGCTTTCTCAGCTAGCAATTAGTATTGACGAGAGATCAACGCTTCTCAGCACAACTAAGCAGCATTAAGTTGAAGAAAGATTAAAAGGCATAGGAGTTTTGAATTTCAAAAAATGCAGGACTTAGTGCACCAAAAAAACATCATCACCGAGATCAAGTAGAGCGAGTTGACTTAATTTACGCTGTATCATGAAAAACCAAATTGCAAATTTCCTATTGCTAATTTGAAAAAAAAAACATAAGAAAATTAAGTGTCTGAACTTGGAACGAAAATCTCCACTTTTGATGAGAAAATGAAAGGAAACAAATGCCACGATCCAAGAACCATTTCTGAGTCACCGAAACCAAAACCCTCCAAAACGCGAGACTGAAGCTTACATGAGCCTAGTCGGTACTGTCGACAGAGGCGGCTGTACGAGCGGCGGCTGCGTAGGCACAGCGACCGCAGGCGCCGCAGTCACAACAGGAAGTTTCCCTTGATGTTGCTGAACCAAGGCAGCTGGCGCCGGTGAAGTGGCTTGCGGATGATCAGGCAGAAGAACAGCGGATGAAGCAACCCCGCCAAAACCAGCCGTGAAATCGAGCTGCCTAGCCAGCTTCCTAGCTGGAAAATCTGCCGATTCTTGCGAACCCTTTTTTGGCGGGAATTCGCCTCCCTCTCCTCCTCCGCCCATCAAACTCACCGAAGCTACCAAGAAACTCCGATTTATCGAGGCCACAGAAGACAAAGCCCAAAACCCCTCAAACAAATTGCACAAATTTCACCGTATCCACTGAAATTCACGGACACCCAGATCCAACGCCTACCCAAAATGCCCAACACGACAACCCACGTGGAAAACCTTGAGGATCCCCCAAACTCACGATTCCAACAAGCGAGCGCCGAGAGACGAAAAAGATCTCGATTCCAATCAATGGGCAGAGAGTTTCCGAAATGAAAACAACAGTCGGCAGCGGCTGAGTTAGGGCTTCCCGGTGAAGATATCAGTCGCCGGAACAATGCGAGACCAGTCGGAGAGAAGAAAAATGAGAGAAAGCGAGATAAAGAATGGTGGGTTTTGTTCTTGGTGAGGAAGAGTTCTGTTTCAGTCTTCTTCTCCTCCCTCTCTATCGAAAGTTTTGAAATTTCAATTTTTGGGTTAATTAAGGGTGAGATTGGCCTGGGTATCTGATCCAATGGCCAGAACCGAGCCAAAGGATCCGACGGCTGAAATTCATAGGAAGCGAGTGGGAGGATTTACCGCAGGGTTTCCACAAAAGCGGTGAGAAGCTAAAAGTGTGTGATTGAGATTGTGTTCCGTGCGCTTGGAACCACTGGTCAAAATAACGATCTACCATTCATTTGTTGCCACGTGTTGAGAGGGGAATATTTGTAGTCTATGTGGACAGTTTACGTGTTTCTATTGGATGCTGGGAAAGCGAGTGAGATTCCACTAATTGGCGCTAAAAGCACTGGGATTTGATAATGCTCACCGATCGGATTAAAGTCGACGGATTTAATTAGCGACTAATGAATTTTATGAGGGGGATTAGCGTGGGTTCTTTATTTTCCGGTTTAAATGTCTCATTTGGTTGGAGTTCAATTCAATTAAATAAATGATATTTTCATTTATAATAGAACTCTAAAATTTGATAAATATAAGCTCAGTAACAATAGTTATTTTTTATGAGGGTAACAATATATTCACTTAACATGAAAATAATTTCAAAATTTTAATCTTATAAACCATTTCCAGTGAAGGATCTCTTTTAACACATTTCTATCAAGTCCATTTTTAAGATAAATCGTAAACAAAATAGGAGTATTATCATTTACGTAATCAAGTTACACTTAAATCATTATTTTAAATTAATGACTTTAGTCGAATCAAATGGGCTATGGGTAAAATGGTAAGTTTGTCACTGAAAATTTACGAAATCTTTAAATTTACCATTGAAATTCATTTTGAAGCAATAATGTCACCAACATTTTATTAAAGTGGTAAATTTGTTGCTGAACATTAATTTGTCCCAGTTGCTGCTCATATGGTGTACCACTACGCAATTACGTGGGTTGACTGTGCATTTTTGTAGGGTTAATATTTTAATTTTTACTTAAATTTTGTAAAACTAATAATTCATTTCTTAAATTGCGACAGATTTTAAGATGAAATTTAATATTAACTCTACAAAATTTACAGTCAATGTCCACATAATTATCTAGTAGCACGCAACATGAGCGTCAACTGGAACAAAATAACGTCTAGTGATAAATTTACTCATTCATTAAAATGCTGGTTAGGGGTGTTCAAAAACCCGCAAAACCGATAAATCGAACTGAACCGCGTGATCCGAAACAAAAAAAACCTGTGAACTGAAGAAATCGATAACCCGCGGGTTCTAATTTTAGAAACGCACGGATACCCGAACCGATCCGCATATGCCTATTTAGTATTTATAAATAAATTATCTAAAATTGCTTACTTCATCTCAATTTTCCTTTAAATTTCTTTTATATTATGTGTGAAAACTAATTTCATACAATAATGATACATGATTTGCAATGTTATATTATTGTTCTATTTATGTAAATTATTTTTTTTTCTTTTTGATGCTCTATATATATGATACAAAATTTTAAAATATCTTTATGTATATTGAAAGATTTTATAGGATAAGTATACTTATGGGTACTTGCACTCGACAAAACGAATACTATATTTCTCACTATCCGCCCCGCCCCGTTAACACCCCTAACGGTGGTGGCATTTTCACTTCAAAATTAACTTCAGTGGTAAAGTTAGAGATTTCGCAAACTATAATGGTAAAATTACCTATTTACATAAATACTTCCTCCATACTCCATTAATTGATCTATTTGACTTTCACGTTTCAAGGTTTAATTTTGAGTCAAATTTTCACAAAGATAAATAGTAAAAAAATTTCAAAAAAATATATTTAAAAACTTTATATTTTAAATTATGATCCACATATCAATTATTTAAGTTTGCATGTTTAAATATTGATTAAATAAAATCCTAAATTAAATATTGTGTAACGGTTAAAATAAATGAATAAATTAATGAAGTGAGAGGGTAGTAATAGTACATTTTTTTGTGAATAATTTAAAATTGAAAGTATATAATTTTTCAAGGACATGACAACACTACGTACGTGGGGGGACTTTCGTAGCGCCATAAGAAGCGCATAATAGCGCTACCACTAAGCCACCAGCTCTGTTGCGCTAAGTGGCGCTTCATTGAGCGGCTATGAAGCGCGTCCGAAAGCGCCAATACGCGCTTCAACCAAAGTGAAGAAGCCATCTAGCGCGAAGTTGCACTTCTGGGAGCGGGTAAGATGCGCTTTTGTAGCGCATAAAAGCGGTTCAATCAAGGCACAGCTGTCGACTCCGATATTTGTGAGGTAGTAGCGCCAATGTAGCGTAAATAAGCGGTTCATGGGCCTTTAAATTGACCAACCCATCTTCTTCCTCCCTCTCCGCATCGATTTACTGAAACGAAAACCTTCGTTTTGCTCCGTTTTTTGCAGATCTTGCTCTCATTCCTTCCCATTTCCATTTGTGAGTTACAAATCTTGCTCCATTTGTGTTCAAGCAACGAAGCGATTTTGTTGGCTTATTTAGGTATGAATTTATATACTCCTTTATTTTCTCTTATTTAATTATATAGATTTTGTTATTCTTAGTTTATGTTGTTAAAATTAGTGGAATATGATATTTTAGATTTCAGCCATAGTTCTGTCTGTGAATATTATGTAGAATATTATATGCATAATATTATTTTCACTATTGGAAATAATATTGTAAAATATAATATTTAATTTAATATTCATGGATTATCGAGTTAGACGGTTTGTAAAAGTGCAACTGGTATATTGAAGTTTTATGAATGTATATGTATAAACTATACAGTTGCATAATTTTCGCTGTATTTTACGTCTCGTTCCTTGTTATACCTGATTTGGGAGTTAAAACCAAAAAAATGGTATAATGAGGAACTGAGATGAAATGCTGCCGAAATTTATGTAAGTTGTATGAGTTATACATGTACAATCATAAAACTTCTTTACCGATTGTACTTTTATGAATAGGATAGGACCCATGCACCCTTTATAATTAGGAGGAAATAAGTTATACAGTTTGCATGTATAAATCGTATATTTAAGTAATTAAGTTTTTACCTTTTAAGTTTTGTTATAAAGTAATATTGATATGCGGGCGTAAAATATGGTCTGAACGTGATTGGATGTATCAACGGTTAGAGAAGGGAACCCGTACGATCAGTCGAAGATTCTTTGAGGGAGTCGAATATTTTCTAAACTTTGCTTTTTCAGTTGCTGAATCGAATGGAATGTCGACAGTGAAATGTCCGTGTAAAAAGTGTAGAAATAGATTCTATAATGAAAAGGTGACTATTGGAAATCATTTATGCGAGTATGGATTTAAACCAGATTATTATATATGGGATTGTCATGGTGAGGAAATATTGATCGATCCGACTATTGTTGGAGGTCATGATCGATTCGTTGAGGGATCGTCGTCTAGTAATTCACGTGGAAGTACGCAAAGGGACTCGATATCTGCTGACTATGAAGGTTGGAATGTCCGTCAAATGGTTCATGAAGGTTTGGGAATTCGTCCTAATAATGTTGACCGGATCATTAATGATCATGATGATGAAAACGAATATTGTTACAATAATTTTGGGAGACTCAAGAAGACATGCAAGTTGATGAAGGCGAAATTCCAAATCCCGAGGCACAAAAGTTTTTGCGTTGTTGCGGCGGCATCGCAACCTCTTTATGATGGGGCTCGCACGGAACACAAGAAGCTATCGGTTTTAACCAAGTTTTGAGCTTGAAAAGTCAGCATAATATATCAGATGTCGTTTTCTCAAAAATGATTAATTATATCAATGAAATATTACCTGGAGAAAACTCACTGCCCACGAGCACAGCTGAAGCGAAGAAAATGATCAGGGACTTAGGGTTACCGTACTTGAAAATTCATAGTTGCGAGAATAATTGTATGTTGTTCGATGGTGGATTCAGAGTTTGTTGAAGTGTGTTGTGTGCGGTTCGGATAGATATACTTTTAAAGGGGGTATTGATCGGCGTGGCGGAAGAAACGAAATCGAAGAAGGTTCTACGTTATCTCCCAATAACCGAAAGACTTAAACGTCTTTACCGATCGTCAAAACAGCTGAATTCATGAGTTATCATGTAAGGGCAAATATAAATGCAAATGGTACCATTGGACACCCAAGCCAATCACGGGCATGGAAACATGTCGATATGTTATACCCTGATTTTGTCAAGAGATCGGGAATGTACGATTAGGTTTATGCACCGATGGATTTAATCCACTATCGATGATGGTAACCCTTATTCCATGTGGCGGTATTCATCACGGTTTATAATCTACCACCTGATTTATGTATGAAACAACCGTATATCTACTTGGCATTGTTGATCCCGGTCCTCGATCTCCGGGCGAAATATTGACGTCTTCTTGCGGCCATTGATCGACGAGTTGAATAGTCTATGGACCGTAGGCGTTGAAACTTGGGATGCGCATCGTAGGAAGAATTTTACAATGAGAGCATGTCTGCTTTGGACAATCAGTGACTTTCCGGCCTACGGTATGCTATCAGACTGGAGTACGCATGGAAAACTTGCATGCCCATACTGTATGGCTGATGTATCTAGTTTCCAATTAACTTATGGGCGTAAACCTTGTTGGTGGGGGTGTCATAGAAGATTTTTACACCGTCGACATTCTTATCGACATGACTGTCGAGCATGGGGTAGTCGAGAGCGGGCAGAGCCCTTTGAATATAAGTCCGGTGTTGAAATACTAACAGATATTGAGCAGATTGAGTTCCCGCCTTTTAAGTCATATTGGGACAGACAACGACCTGAGAGCTTCGGTGTGACTCACAACTAGATTAAGAAATCAATCTTTTGGGAGTTACCGTACTGGGGACATTTGTTAGTAAGACATAACCTCGATGTAATGCATATTGAGAAAAATTGTTTCGACAATATATTCTATACAGTTATGAATCAAAAAGCGAAGAGTAAAGACAATGCGAACTCCAGACGTGATCTGCAGAAAATGAACATCCGGCGAGTTACATTTGGTTCCCGGGCGCGATGGAAGACCATGTCAACCTAAGGCAATTTATACATTGAGTGAAGATCAGATTACGAATGTTTGCAAGTGGTTGAAGACCACGCTCAAACTTCCGATGGATATGCGTCAAACATTGGAAGTTGTGTCAACATGTCTAATAATTCATTTTACAAAGATGAAAACGCATGATTGTCATGTTTTTATGCAAAAGTTGCTTCCAATCATCTTGCGTGGGAACATACCGATGATATATGGATTCCAATAGCTGAATTTAGCAAATTTTTAGAATAATCTGCGCCAGGAGTTCCGTTTAGATGACGTGCGAAGTTGGATGAATTTATTGCGGTGACGTTGTGCAAGCTCGAGAAGATCTTCCTCCATCATTATTTGACTCCATGGAACACTTGACCGTGCATATACCGCTTCAACTAAGGATTTGTGGTCTGTCCAATATTGGTGGATGTATGGATTTGAACGGATGATGAAAACTTTGAAACATAAATGTACCAACAAACAGTTTAAGGAAGGATCGATCATAGAGAAGTATTTAGTACAGGAGGTGGCATATTTCACCGAGCATTATATGGATGACAATTTCGGGACTCACATCAACCCTCAGATACGTAATGAAGTTTATCTGCGCAGCGTCACGATGAAAACGGTCTTTCTATTTTTAACCATCCGGTGAAAAACTTCGGAGAATTACGAAATAGACAAGCTGTCGGAGAAGGAGTTGCACCATGTTCGGACCTATATTCTCCGAACTGTCCCGTAGTTGATCCCTATATAAGGTCGATTCGCTTTTATTTAATAATAGTATACGTTGTTTTAAAGAATTAAATAAACTGGTTACATTGATGTTTCATGCAATTGCAATCAATTCAATGAGCTCTCATGCTCACTTTACCCGGATTTGGCTCGGGAAGGGTTGAATGATTACAGATTAGCAAATTTCGCCACTGGTTTCAAGGAGTTGGCTCAGCAAAGCAGTGGTCCTTCCTCCGTTCTTCTACGATCTAGCTTGTGGTCCACACTCGACGGCCAAATCTTTCGGTGGCTCATATGTTAACGGCTTTAGATTCCATACGAGAGAATATGGGAGTGGAAAATTGACAGCTAATTGGGGTGTCATGTGTCTTTGGCGATTTGAATGATGAAGAGAATTGCGAGGATTTTTACGGGTGCCTTGATGAGATTCTCGTCCTTCGCTACAACAAAACAAACTTACAAAGTGTTCAAGGGCACATGGTTTGACCCAGCAAAGGGTGTGACCACGGATAAATATTCTGGGATTATTGACGTTGATCACACATCTCGATTAAAGTGGTATGATCCTTTCATCCTTGCAAGTCGGGCCCAACAAGTTGTGTATATTGAGTATCCCTCAAAATTTCGGGATCTAAAGAAGCGATGGACTGTCTTCAAAATGAAACCTCGACATTGGACAGGTGAGGGTCGACGAGGGTCCTTATCAATTTCATCATCGAATAATAATAATAATAATGCACAAAAATCCACCGATGATGACCCTCTTCAAGAAACACGAGTTGAGGAACTCATACTTGTGACGGACGACCATGATATAAATATATCTCTCGTTGATTGTCAAGCGGAGCCCGAACAGTTGGAATATGGTAACGTTCTTGAAGGCGAGGATGACGATTAAATTCTCAATGTTTTGTAATGCTACATTTACGAAGTACTCTAGACTTTCAGAATCTTAATTTATCATGATATATATCATATATATATATATATGTATAATATACATATATATATATACATATGAGTTATTAGATGAGTTATTATAGATATGTATATATAAATATAATTATAGATATAGTTATAGATATATATAATATATATATATCATATACATGTTATTATAGATATATATATATATATATATATAATTGTGGATATATATATATATATATATAATTATAGATATAATTATAGATATATGAGTTATTATATATGTATATATGTATATGTATATATAATTATAGATATGTATGTGAGTAATATATATATATATATATATAAGTAATTATATATATAATTATACATATATAGTAGAGCAGGTTCTGGAAGAGGCTAACAGCGCTTATGAAGCGCCATATTGCGCTTCTAAGCGCCGCACGTTAACAGCGCTTATGAAGCGCTAACTAGCGCTTCTAAACGAAGCTTCCTTCAGAAGCCTTGCCTTTCCCAAAATCGAATTTCCCTCCTCTCCATCCCTGCCCCCATTCCATCCGATCGATAGCCTCCTCCCTCCCTGCCTCCCTCTCCTTCCCATCCCCTGCCGCTAGTTGCCGCCGTCGCCCTCGTCGTCGCCCTCGCCGTCCGGTCCGCTCCTCGCCCTCGCTGCCTCGCCGTCGCGCGTCGTCCTCTCCCTCCTCGCCGTCCGCGCGTCCTCTCCCTCCCTCCCTCCTCGGCGTCCCTCCTCGGCGCCGCAAGTCTCGTTTCGCCGCCGCCGCCCAGCTGCTCGTTGACGCCAGTTCCTCCGGCGCTCGCTCCCGGTAAGCCGCCCGCATTGAATTTGTATATATAATTTGTATATATAATTTGTATTTGTATATATATATATATACATGAATTTGTATATATAATTTGTATATATAAGTTTAATTGAATTTGTGCATTGAATTTGTATATATATATATATAATTGTATATATATATATATATGTGTGTGTGAATTTGTGCATTGAATTGTGTTGTTAATGATGATGAATTTGATGAATTGATGAATTTGTGCATTGATGAATTGTTTGTTGATGATGATGAATTTGATGATGATGAGTTTGATGATGATGAATTTTAGGGCTACATTGCAAAATTTAAAAATTTTAGGGTATTTTAGTGAAATTTAAAGAATTTAAGGGCTAGATTGCAAAAGTTATTAGGGGGTTTCAAACATGGATAAAAAGAGGCGAATAACGCCACTATTGTGCATGTGGAGGTTGTGCACGAGCTTGTCTTGTACCTTACCGAGTTGCCTTGCAGTTGTGCACGAGGCTTGTGCTGCAGCCTTGTGAAGGCTTGCGCACAGTTGTGCGCAAGTTGTGCTGGACGCAGCTTGTGCGCTTGCGCCACAGCTTCAGTTGTGCACTGCAGGCTTGTCTTGTGGCCATGTTGCTTGCATGTTGTGCACAAGTTGTGCACAGGCTTGTCTTGTTGCTTGCTTGTGCACATGCCTGGTGTGCAGCAGGGCTTGTCTTGCTTGCGCACTTGCAGTTGTGCACAGCCAAAACTTATTAATTTTAGGGATAAATTGCAAAAGTTATTAATTTTAGGGGTTAACTTGTTAAATTTGAGAAACTTAAGGGTATGTCGAGTTCTATATGTAAATTATAAATAATATATATGTATTTCATGTACTATTATGTAAATTATAAATAATATATATGTATGTGTATATATGTTTATAACTACTTTTCTATATACGCAGCCTCAAGCAACCGGCCTCGCTATGTCCATCCACCATCAACAACATCCTGGAGGGCTTCGGACCGGTTGGCCGCCATCTTTTTACGATCTCCGCAGAGGCTCGGGATGCGTACGTGACGAAATTTAAGGTAATAATTCCACGTAGGTTCAAATACTTTTGTTAGAGAATTGTTACATTATTACTTAAACATTTCTTTTTGTTGAAGCTGAGTTACGACTGGGTGCCACGGAGTGGAGCAGAGGACGTGCTGAAGGCGCTCATATCTCGGTTCGGTGAACTGTACCGAACGAAGCTCTCCAAGATCCGGCAATGGCACAACGACCGTTACCCTCTCACTGAGGAGAACCCGGACCACAACCATTGGCGTCAGCACAAACCTGCTGAGGTATCTCAGGAGGTTTGGGACAAGCTGATCGACTTTTGGAACTCTGAGGGCTTTCAGAAGGCCTCAAAACAGGCGATCGCAAACGCCAAAAAGGTCAACGAAAAGCCGAAAAGGAAGAGGCACGGGCGGTTGTCGCTACAGGGGGCGTACGAGCGATACGTAATTACTTACTCTATCTTATCTTCCATTTTCGTTAATTTTTGTTAAATTCATTTTAATATATTTAAATGTTTTAATGGACGGAGCGAACAACGAGGTCGACCGGTCGGATCGTGGAGTTTCGGAAAGAGTGGGGTGGCGAAGTTGCGGATTTCGAGGTTCTTCGTACTTTCTCTTTTAATACTAGTACTTTCATATCTTGTGAATTTCTTTTAAAACAAATTAATGTTATTTTTCATAAATTAGGAAAAATATATCGAGGCTATGCGGGAGAAGTATGGAGTTGACGATGACATGCCACTTTTTGATCCCGACGTCTACCGGGCGGTCACCGGTCAAAATCCCACTAGAGGTCGTTGGAGATCAACACCCCCACATGGTCCATCCCGACATGTTCCAGCCTCATGACCATCCGAGGTAACTATTATACATCGTCCACTTTTGAATCGTTCTAAAAACTTTAAGGACTAATCTGTTACTTTTACGTAACCTTACAGCATGAGCTACAACTGGAGGAGGAGCTTCAGAAGGATAAGGAGCGCATTGACAGACAGGAGGAAGAGATCCATACTCTACGGCGCGGTCACCGAGCATGAGTTGCGCTACTTGCAACAAGCGGTCCTCCAGCGCCAACAAGCGGACCTCCAGCGCCAGACAAACGCGGCCCTAAGCGTCGTCTGGGGAGAGCTTCGGAGCATGGGCCGATTGTCGCATACTGAGGTGCCAACACACTTAGTTGCATCATCATCGAGGCCACGGTCTTCGTCTCCAAGGACCACCGCCTTCCACACCGGTCCGCACGAGGATGTTTATACCCGCGCATGGAGGACCCTCCTTCACATTTCAAAGACCGAACAACTGCTGCTCTAACTCGGCTCATGTCGACACTGACATGATGGAGGCCTACATCGAAGCTTCTTGCAGGGCACACTTCTACCTGGCCTCGGCTGGTCCCGGTGGTCCTAATGATGATACTCCTCCACCTCCACCTCCATAGGATTTAGATTTTATTAATTGACTTTTTGTTGTAAATAAAACAATTTAGAAATTTAAATATATATATATTGAAATGAATTTTGCAAATATTATTACGTTTTATTTTTTCGTTGTAAATAAAACAATTTAGAAATTTAAATATATATATTAAAATGAATTTTGCATTATTTTTGTACATTATTTATTAGTATTATTTCATTTACTATATACAATATTTTGAAATCTGGTATGTAATATAAAATACAGCCTTTGTACCGCTTTAATGCGCCTCATATGCGGTCAAAGGCTGGTTGATGTCGACATCGACGTGGCCATTAAGCGCCGTTAAGCGTTACTTAGGCGCTCTGTTTAGCGCCGTGAAGCGCACAGATCAATAAAAGCGCCCCATGTAGAAGCGGCGATAGAAGCGCCAATAAGCGCTTCTATAAAAGCGCGTATGAAGCGAAAATTGCGCTGATAGCCCTCACAAATACGTAGTGCAACATAAGATATTTTCAAACTTACATTTTTCTTCAAATGTTTCTTCTTTGCTTTCATGTGCACACTCTCTCTCTTCCCATCTACTCTCTGCCCGTAATTAATTATACACTTTGTATTAGATAAGAGATTAAGGTGAATGGAGATTTCATGTAGTTTGATATAATAATGTAAGATTTTATGTAGTTTTATATAATAACCTTTGAGTATAGGTTGCAAAAAAATGAGATTGAAAAGTTGAAATAAAGTAGGGATAGTGTAGTAACTTTAGATAAGAGAATTTTCCATTTAAGGAAAGTGTAGAATTTTTTAAGGACATATCAAAAAGGAAATGTGTAGAATTAATTAGGGACGAAGAGAGTACTAAATAATGTTGGTGTCAAGTAGGGTTGTAAACGATCTGAGCCGAATCTGAACATCACTGGTTCGAGTTCATGAGAGTCCGCTCGAGTTCGGGTTCGTTCGAGCCGAGCTCAAAAATAACGGTTCGAGCTCGGCTCATCTAATGTTCGAGCTCGGCTTGATAGTTCAAGGACTCAAAAACTTTAAGTACTCAATTAATTAAAATATAAAAAAATAAGGACTAAGTTGTAAATTATCCCAAATTCATCCTCTTCCTTGGGTTCGTGGCTCGTGAAGCTCGGCTCGTTTAACATGGCTCGATTCGTTTTACACCCCTAGCTAGAATTGGCTCGCGATCTGGCTCAAGTTGAACTTTAAAGGTTCGAACTCGGCTCGTTTTACTACTCGATTCAAAATTTCAGCTCGGGTTCGGATTTGTGGCTCGTGAAGCTCAGCTCGTTTAATGTTGTTCGAGCTCAAATTGGAACTGGCTCGCGAACGGTTTGGTTCGTTTTACACCCTTGATCTTGATCTTGGTAGTGTCAATGTCAAGATGAAGATGTTGCCAAAACGGCGATGAGATCCAAACAATTACTTCCTCTATCCCAAGTGTGTTGTCGCAACATCAAAATATTTTTGTCATAAATAAAATGACATTTTCTCATTTGTGTTTTATTTTAGTTCACTTCTACCCTTGCAAATGCACACATTTAAGGAGTATAGAGAGTGAGTTGGGAGGGGTGAGACCGTGAGAGTTAGTTTGGAATGAGATAATGATGGAAGTTCATATGAAATAAGTTAATGACCAAAGACAATCTTAATCTACATAAAAAAACTAAAAGTGACAACACACTTGAGACGAATGGAGTAGATGGGAGATTGTTGAGGGACATCGGTGGTAATAATTCAGGCCGTATGATGGAGTAATTTATTCCGGAAGCAATCACTCAGCCACTGACATGTAGCGCCATGTTTTGTCTTTCTCGCTCCTTCCCGAATTCACAGCGTAGGAAAATACGGTCCCGCACCGGCTACTGCTCTCTCTGCTTCCACCTCCCGTATTTAACATCACTCTTCCTCTTTAAGCCACATTTCTCAGATCAATCTCTGCTTCGCTTCGCTGCGTCGCGTGAACTCGGGTTCAGCATCAGTTTGCGATCATCTGTCCGTTCGTAGCTTTCGCGAGTCTTCGATTTCTCCAACGACCATCAAACGAAGTCCCCGGCTGGTTTCGTGCCTCAGATCTGAACTAATCTTCCTGATCGTTGAACCGAGGTCGAGGTAAGCCGGTTTCAGAGATTTTACGTTAGCTTTCGTTGGATTATGGTGAATTTTTGTCTGCATGATGAGAGAGTTTGCGGCCGGGTCATAGTTTCGTTCTGGGTTCATTAAGACGATTATTTCGTCGGCTATAATTTTGATTATCGAGCAACTTGTTATAATAGTTATAATATGTTGCGAGGACGAAGGTTTTGGTGTTTCTCTTTTTCGGGGTGGGTAGTGGGTTCAGATACCATCTGCTAGCTTTAAGTTCCTCGTATCAGTTTAAGGTATTTCGGAGTTAGATGTGTTCTAGATGTTTGCTGAATGATCCTGGATTCTGGAAGGCTTAGGGGGAAACTATGATTCTGGAGTTATGGCTACTAACTCAAATGTTCAGTACCTTTTTTTCTTCCTTTTTTAGCCCTTTTTCGTCTTTATTGTTGAAAACTTGTTTTGGTAACACCGTCAAATAAAACAGGTGCTGTTAGGCAGTTTATTTTATTCGGAGATGCCATTTGCAATGGCATCTGTGATAACCAACAAAATCTATAAAGGTTAAACATTATGTTTCCGGTCCTCACTTCAGTGTTTTCAGAGCCAGTCACCAGAGGTTTTCCTAAAAATAGTGCAGCATCTTCTTCTTGTTCTGCCTAGGCGCTCTACCGGAGCAGAAAGATTGTAGATTAACTTTGCACAACAGGCTGCTGTGTTTTCTTAAGCTACTTTTTTATTATGTAAGCATTGGAGTGCAATCTGGTAAGCCCATCGTATTGTCATTTGACAGTGTGCCTGATAAGAAATTAATTTGGTGGCCCTCTGCCTCTGGTTACTTCTTCAACCCCTAAGCTGGATTCTCTAGATTGGGATGTGGGGGTATCAAAGTCAGACATCCATAATTAAGAGGATGCCGGCGAAAGATCATACAACTGTAATTGATCCAGAAGTTGATTCAGGTAATTTTTTTTTTCAAAGATCATACAACTATATTGGTGTCGGTGGTATTAATTTATATTAACACCATAAATCCATGCAAAAAGATTTTGGCAAAGTTTTACGCCAAATGCCCAACTTGTTGCAACCTTCTAACAAAAGGAATAATAAGATAAAATTTTTGAAACCATCATCATCTTAGATTTTTCCACTTACTTGGAGAATGTAATGAGACGGTTATGAATCAAGATAGTTGTTATAGTTATATCCCCTTACGAGATTGATATTGTAAAATCAACATGCAATGGTGGAAGTGATAAGTGATAACCCATCAAAGTTATGACCTTTATTGTTTTACTATATGGATTGTCTAGCTTTTACAATCTCAGATGCGCGAGACAATGATCTGTGTGTCTCAGTTCTCTCAGACAACACCAGTTGTATGGAACCTACGGATCCTTCATGGAAGCTTTCTCTCCCACATGTATTAGCGGCCACCATAATTTCATTCTTATTCGGCTACCACCTCGGGTTTGTTTCTTCCTGAAACTGTTTTTTTGTTATTTTATTCAATTCTTGGTTTTTTCTTTTTTGCTTAAAAATAAAGTTTGTATTTTAACTATATTAGAAACAATACAACTAATAGCATAAATTATTGCAATAATTCTTTCCATCCATAAAATCTACTTGCTGTTCACTTCAGCTTCCTTGCTGTTTGATGCAGGGTTGTTAATGAGCCACTTGAGAGCATTGCTCAGGATCTTGGTTTTCACGGGAATACTTTGGTTGAAGGTGTTGGACATAGAATTCTGCTATCTTTTCTGTATTTCCCTAGTTCTGACTGGATAAGCATTGGCAGGTATGGTGGTAAGTACATGTTTGGCTGGAGCTTTAATTGGATCTCTGTTCAGTGGCTGGATTGCAGATGGTATTGGCAGACGTCGAGCATTTCAGTTGTGTGCTTTACCTATGATCCTCGGGGCTTCTACCAGGTACTAAAAATCTTGTTCTACAATTACATGGTTTCAATTGATGAATTAACCAGCTTATGTTTTAACACCACATATTATATATTTATGTTTATGCTCCGGTCTATAGCTTGATATTGTCATTTGTTAAATCTGTTTGCTTGCTTGAGGATAGTTGTTGTTAGAGCATTCCTTCATGATATGGAAGATGAATGTAAACATACATCCCATTGAGAAGACTTCTAAATGAGTAGCTAGACCAAGGCAATATATTTTTTATTTTTTTCCCTTGGTTTTACTTAGGGGAATAATATTTCTTGCTATGGTTAGATTAGATTCATAGTCGTTTTATGTGCCCTTTACCCTGTAGTATCTGATCAAGACAAGGATAGTATTATCTCTTTAGTCTAGCTTATAAGGAAAAGAGAAATATGAAATTCTTTGTTTTTATGGTTAGGTTTGCCATGTGACATTTGCTTACACATGAGTTTTTAAACCAAACACAGGGAGTATCTTGGCTATAGCTAAATGATACCCTGAACCGAAGTTGAAAAATTATTCGCCAGTAGTTACATCCATTTTGTTTTAAAAATCCATGATCTACTTTTTTGCTCCACTCTTCACTGCATTGTTTGGAAACAAAGAGAGAGTATATTCAATTTGATTGTTCTATGGGTCTCTTACTAGTGATGCATATGGATCTTTCGTCTGAAGATACAAATTTCATTTGCAGTGCAACCACCAAAAATGTGACAGGCATGCTTCTAGGAAGGCTGTTAGTTGGGACTGGAATGGGTATAGGCCCTCCTGTTGCTTCTCTTTATGTGACTGAGGTAGCCAGCTCTATTCTGGGTTTATTGAGGGCACATCCATCTATACGCTTGGCTCTAAAATCTTTTCCACATGTATCTAAACAGGTTTCTCCGCCTTCTGTGAGGGGCACATATGGAAGCTTAATACAGATTTCAACTTGTCTTGGACTTATGGCCGCCCTTTTTATTGGAATCCCTGTCAAAGAAATTTATGGCTGGTATAAATCATTCTTTCTTCTTTATGGTCTTTGCTCTTATGATTATGATGCTTAACTTTTTTTTAATGTATTTTCTCATATTAGGTGGCGCATCTGCTTCTGGGTATCTACAATTCCTGCAGGGTTACTTGCTTTTGCCATGATATTCTGTGTCGAGAGTCCTCACTGGCTGTACAAGGTCTGGTTTTTTGGTTAAGCTTGTGTCTGTCCAATTGTGAAATTTATTCTATGCTTTTACCAGGTTTTGAAATTTAGTACCTCCATAGATGTTGCTTTTCTTTGCTTGTGATGTTGCCACAATTGGTGTCTATTTTATTTTATTTTATTTTTCCAGTTCTTGTTTTCTGCAGTCATCGGGAATTTATTTTGTTCTACTTTTTACTTTTGCTGGAGGTCTTCTTCTTGGGGTACTGGAAGTGCTTCTTTTCCTATGACATTAGACTGTAAAACCATATAATGTTCAATCTATGTATTGCTTGCCTCGTAGTCTCATTTCAAAACATTGAGGGTAAATTTTTAATATTGCTTTGTGTTTCTTGTGCAGAAAGGAAAACTGGTTGAAGCTGAAACTGTTTTTGAGAAGCTTTTAGGTAGTGCAAATGTTAAACATGCAATGGCAGAGCTATCCAAGTCAGACAGAGGCGAGGACTTGGAATCTGTGAGATTCTTGGATTTGCTTTGTGGTCGCCATAGCAGAGGTAGTGATTGCAGTTTGCTATAGGTTTTATGACTGTTATTTGATCTCTTCTCTTCTTGCTCTTCCACTTCGTTTGGCTTCTTGTAGCCTCTGTTATTCACGCCCTCCTTTTGCAGTTGTTTTTATTGGGGCAACCCTATTTGCTTTACAACAGCTATCTGGTATAAACGCTGTGTTTTATTTCTCTTCGTCTGTATTTAAAAGCGTGGGAGTGCCATCAGATCTTGCGAATGTATTCATTGGAATTGCTAATCTATCGGGTATACTGTAATGCTTTTGGTGTTATTTATTTTCATTTGATCTGCTACTTAAAAAAAACTAATCAGCATCATCATTTATTCTCATCTTCATCTTCTTTTGCTTCATTTTCACAGGATCTGTTATTGCGATGATTTTAATGGACAAACTGGGAAGGAAGGTGCTTCTTCATTGGAGTTTCTTTGGCATGGTGGGTTCCATGTGTATTGAAGCTTTGCTTGACTTATTGCCAACTACTATTATACAGATTATAGAACTGAGTCATGCTGCCTTTTAATCGATAAATGCAGTGCATACCGCATAGAAGGGGTAAAGTGTTAAAGCACTTACATGGCCATAATAGTTTGTCATATTTCACTTTTATTAAACTAAAACATGTGAACAAGTAAACTTTTATCTGTTTTAGATAGAGGAACTATTTGACACGAATATCATTCTTCCCATATTTATGAACTATTGCAGTTTTCACATGACAACAGGAATGATATTTTGAAAGTGGGCCTAAAATATGTAGTTCAATATGGAAAAATTATTTTATGTTCTAGTCTTTATGTGACACTCAACCCAACACCTCTTTTCAGGCAATATCGATGGTTCTTCAGTCCTGTGCATCATCTTCATATGCTTCACGTTCTGGAGCTCTGTATCTGGCTGTTGGCGGCATGCTCATGTAAGTATCCGTTTCTAATAAATTTGAGCCTTAGTTCTAATTTTCTTCGTCAAATTCATCAATAGCATATGATACATATTCTAGTCTTCATATTTGGAATATATATGGGATCAAAATTTATAGTTTTAACGTTCTGCTAGCTCATGTTGCATTTAGATGTGATAACTTTTCCTTTCAGTGGAGAAGGAAAGAATTCAAAGGCAATTGTAGGAACAAATAGTTGGTATATGTTTTGGGAGCTTTCAGGCTTTTATAAACAGAGATTTTGATCTTTCATACTGATAATATAGCATCAGTAAGTTACTTGGTTATGATGCATGATAGTAATATTAACTCTGGAGACTGGAGGATAACATGTCACTAACCCGGCTGCAACTATGTAAAGGTTTGTGTTCACATTTGCCATTGGAGCTGGTCCAGTTCCTGGTTTGCTCCTACCAGAAATATTCCCCAGTCGAATTAGAGCAAAAGCCATGGCGATCTGTATGTCTGTGCACTGGGTACTGCTCAACCTCTTTTTCCTTTATCATTCTCTCTTGTTGCATTTCTCATCAGTTTTAAATTAGAGCAGAAAGCCAAGGATGACTGAACAACGTGCTGTTATCAGGTGATAAACTTTTTCGTTGGTCTACTGTTCTTAAGTTTGCTGGATAAGCTCGGACCGCAGATCTTGTACTCTATATTCGCTAGCTTCTGCATGCTGGCTGTGATCTTTGTTAAGAGGAATGTGATGGAGACCAAAGGCAAATCGCTCCAGGAGATTGAGATAGCTCTCCTTCCCCAAGACTGATTCAGATTTCGCGGCAACTTGAATCTTGAGGCACGGTGTGCTAGCAGATCAGATTACTTCGGAACAAGATTCATCTGCGGATAATGCAGCATGTATATGAGGTTGCGGTTATAATAGGTTCATGATAATACTTCTACTACTTATGGTGTATGTAGTATATTGCAACTTCTTCTAGACTCATATACTTATGAATGATGAATCTTACCTGCTCTAAGTTTGGCCGGACTTCGCTCTGCCAACCGCTTTGCAGTATTTTTACGGTAACACAATACATACATAAACATAGTGTTGCCAAATAGAAAGAAAAATGTAGGTCAATTACAGTTACCTCATAATCTAACTCCCTTGCATTCGAGTTGGAATATCGAATTTATTTCACATTTCACTAAATCAGGGTTGAGCCTGTTCATTTGGATAATTTTTGAGGAAAAGGGTCAAATTTTATGCAATTTGATATAAGATCATTTTATAATGGCTTAAATACATATTGGTATCCTGAACTATGACAAAGTGAGCGATTAAAGACCTAAACGAAAAATATTGCAAATAAGGGCTTTAATTATGGTAATGGTGTAGATAAAGGTCCCGACGCAGATGACTCGTCTCGTGCAGTCATGAGGCATGACGGACGTTTATGTTTTTTTATTGAAAAGTGAGAACGGGGTTAACGGTGTTGATCTGGAGGGCCCCGACCTCACCCCCGCTTGTTGCTTGGCAAAATTCATGACTTGGAATTAGGGGTGAGAACAAGCCGAGCCGAGCCCGAACCTAGCAGGCTCGGTTTGAACTTCATCGAGCTCTATTTTTCAGGCTTGAGCTCGACTGGTGACAGGTTCAAGCTTGGCTCGAAAGCTCGTGAGGCTCTATTATGGGGTAGCTTGTTTAGGCTCGATTATAAAGTTCGGCTCGATAAGGCTCGAAGTGGCTCATGAGGCTCGGAAAAATTGAGATATATTACATTAGGGGGGGTTCAAACTTAAAAGGGGGAGGAAAAATTTTTAGGTGAGATTTTTCATTACTCACCGTGAAAAATAGACAGTGTTCCTCTTTTTATTCGGATCCCTCAAACCAGCAATCAAACAGGAGAGGAGGGTACGCATTAGAGGGCAGGAGGGCAAAACATTGGGCAGGGGGGCTGGTCAAATGGGGTGGGTCCCACCAAAATTCACTTTTCACGTGATTTCGGCCGAAATCATTTCCTCCGTGAACACTTAACATCCGAAAAATAGGTTTCTCACTAGTGAAAAATGAGTAGGGAAAAGGTAAAAAAATCACCTCTTTTGGGCCAGCTTTGAAACCCCCTATTAATTCAATAAAATATTCTTAAATTTCACGAGCTCGAGCTCGTAGGCTCGTGCTTGGCTTGACTCGAATCTAATAGGCTCGGGCTCGACTCGACAACGAGGCTAAAAAACAGCTCGAGTTTGAGGCTCGAAAAAGCTCAGCTCGACAGGCATGTTTGAGTTCGAGCTCGAGCCAAGTTCGAACAAGCTCGGTTCGTTTCTCAGCCCTACTTGGAATGGGTTGGGTTGGATATATGTATGTTGCCAGAAACTTCTTTTTACTATACCAGTCACTCAAAACTTTCCAAAATGACACTCTAGCCCTCCAAATTATCATTGTTAACCCTGCTCTCACTTTTCAATTAAAAACATAAACGTATGCCATACATCGTGATCGCACGTGAAGAGTCAACTGAATCGGGGTCCTTATCTACACTATTACCATAATTCAAACCCTTATTTGAAGTGTTTTTTTGTTTAGGCCCTTAATCGTCCGTTTTGTCGTAATTCAGTGTACTAATATGTATTTAGTCTTTTATAATTTATCAATTTTTGTGAGGAAAGAACAAAAAAGTTTTTTGGGTACTTTCCACGTCACCTTGTTTTTATATTAAAAAAGTCATTTGTTAATACATAACACAAAAAACCAAAAACAAATCATTAATTCAACAACAAAATATCAAATCATCATTTTTCACTCCTGTTTTTTCTTTCACATACTTCCTTTCAAATTTTAAATAGTTGCTACTTTTTATTTTATTTTTTTGTTCAATAAAATAACATAATTTCACTCCATTTATAAACGAATTCTCTTTATAAATGGTTTCGTTTTTAACATTCAATCTATATTATTTCTTTAATATTTTCAATATTTTGAAATAAAGCGTCACATAATTTATATACAACTGCTAGAGGAGTGTGTGTATATGTATATATATTTGAATTTTATGAAAAAGTTTTTAATTGTAACAATTTGTCAAAACCCGATATAAAAGTTAATTGCAGTGAGCGAGCAAGCAAGGATTTTCTCGGAAAGGAATCAAATCGGAGAAAGCGCCAATACGGCCGACCCGAGCCGAGAGAGACATTCCGTTTCTTGCTCAAATGCATCATCAGTCAAATTCCCCAACTCACTTACGTTTAAACTTCCACTAACTTATTATGACTTGCCATCTCCAAACTCCTCCACCACGATCATCTCCACCTCCATCCCTCCGCATTTCCGCCGGCGCGCTCTCCCCGTCGCCACCCGCTCGCCACCGAATTTCTTGCCGGAGTATGGCCACCTTCGACTCTCGCTTTTTCCCCACTCTCCGAACGGTCACCATTCCGTATTCCGATCTGCAGGTACTTCCTGTTTGGTTGTCGAGAAAGTATATATCGGAGACTGATGTCTCGCTCTGCCGTCGCTGATCCTTTTCTCCGGTTTAATGCTTATGGTTGTTAATCATTCGAATAGGACAAGCGTGCTAACTTGTCGACCAAGATTGAGGAAGGGTTTGGACCCAACGGCCTTGGGATTTTATCAGTTACTGGCGTATGTCATCCTCTTTCTCAACTTTGTTTAATCTTCAAAGCTGTATTTTCTTCCCAATTTTCATCTTCCCTGTGTTAGATTTTACTCTAGTTGTGGTAATAAATATTCGCATCCCTTTCTGTTCAAGGCTATACAGTCTAGCTAGTAATCTACTTAAGAACTTTTAACATGTTAGTTGGTTAGACGTCGCTGTTTTAGGATATCAGGATATTGAAGGACAAATAACAGGTACTCCAGTATGGTAACTTGGGAGTTCTGTTGCTGGTAGGCGATCTTAAGCCAAGGAATTATAAGGGCCTCTGCAGTCTTGAATGGCTTCAGACGAGATGATGGTTGATATTCTTAAATTTGGTTGTTTTGTGCTTGGTATAAGAGATACTTTCAAGGGCTTCCATAATAGACATGATGAAAATGACGTTATGTTAAATAGTGATGGAAGACACATGTAAAACAGCTACAAGTTAGATTTTTTCTCGGTTTGAACATATTGCTTGTTTTCTTTCCTGAAGCACGGTGGTGACTGCTTCCTTTGTTGATATAGCATGCATGCTTATTCTGTTTCTGTTTTACTTTCTTTATACAAAATGAGTGATTCAACAATACATCTATTTATTTTATATACGTGGCAAATGTTCTTTGTTCCAAAAAAAAAAAATCTTTGTTTAACTTGTGTTGTTTATCGTAATAGGTTCCTGGGTTTTCTTCCCTGCGTCAAAATCTTCTACGTCTTGCACCTAGGTAAGTTGCAAGAGAAAGAGTGATAGATTCCCAGCTTAAACCAATCATTTTCCAAAACGAATTCTGGTAGAAGGTTGCGACAGGAAAGACATTCGGCTTAAAATTAAAAATTTTGCCACTACGCTTTTGCATGAATTTATAGTGTCAACTAATTTTTGACAATTAATTGCCACTATAAATTTCATGCCACCGACCCCAACGTAGTTGGGAGTAAGGTGCTGTTGTTGATGTTGATGATGATGATGATGATGATGATGATGATGATGATGATGAATTCTGGTAGAAGTGTTCTAAACAGTTGTTACTTTGTGTTTTCTTTAAAAAGATTAGCCAAATTGCCTGATGAGGTGAAGAAGGAAATTGAAGATCCTCATAGCAGGTACTTTTAAGTTCTACTGATTGTCATACATGTTCACATTTGTTACTATAAATACAACTGATAATGCACTATATGACATTTGAGCTTCAATAAAGCTTCCACTCATTTTAGTGACAATTTTTAGTCACTCAGCCACCTGCTGTTCTGCCAGTGGCTCAAGTGTTAAATTTCTGTAAATAAGAAAAAAATCAGCGTTGTACAATGATTTTAGCATCAAGCGTCTATTACGGCCTTTGCCAGCTTGTATTATTTGTCATACCAACCAAAATTATAAAACATTAACTGAATTTATTAACTTCATGAGCTTGTTTGTGCTACTGTTTATTTCAACTTATATGAGTTCCACACAAGTTTTATTCATTCCAGAAGCATGATAGATTACTCCAAACCCGTTCCCCCCTTCCCTTTTCCTTTTAGTTTGACTCTCCTATATATAGGTATAATTTTGGTTGGAGCCATGGGAAAGAGAAGCTCGAGTCTGGGAAGCCTGGTAAGATTTTTCATGTACTTTTTTACTTAAAACTGTAAAACTTTCCTAGTGGTGTGGAATAAGAGTGAAACTAGCTCTTATGTGCATGCACTGGAAGTTTTTTCTTTTAATTTTTCTTTCGCTTCCTTTAAGTTTTTGGGTAATATGTCTAAAAGTTTTAGGGGTGGAGTGGGCGAATTCATTTTAAGTTGAGTGTTTGAATTAGCACCTCTCCAATCCTGCACATGTTCTATTCATTTGTGTGCTCATTACTGTTTGATGCTGTACAGATATGCTCAAAGGGTCATTCTATGCAAACCCAATACTAGATGTGCCCACAACAGATGGTTACCTGATTCAAAGGTGCTAGTCTTACTAATTCCTGAGGAATCACTATGGTTTCATGTGATCGGTATAACTGTTAATGCTTGGCTGAATAGAACATAAAGACATGCTGTTGATATTATTCGGTTAGGGATGCTTTTACTTTACAAACTTGGTTTGGGTTACATAGCACATCCTTCATACTTTGATGAACCGAAGATGTTGGGACCGGTTTCTTATGTTATAGGTATTCATCATACTGTGGATCAAATTTATGGCCTCAAACTGCACTACCAGAACTAGAAGTTGGTATGTTCTCATTTCCGATCATGCAAAGTTAGTAACTCTAATATGTTTTAAAGTTGCATTACAGATGTAGTTGTGGACCTTCTGTTTCCATTTCGTTTTTCAAAAATCCAAATGAATTCAGCACTTTACTTTTCTGGAATTTGCTACATGTTTTTCCCATAAATGTTTGCAATGTTTAGTTGTCTAAGGGCTACCTAAAAGAAGGTTCTCTGTTACCAATATATTGTAATAACCTCCTTTGTGGAGGGTAGGGGGTGGGGGGTTAAACACGTTAAAGCTGTACTGTTTTGACATGCATGTCTGTGTCACTGATGATTACAATGGTCATTCGTAAGGGGTGTTCCTATCTTTTGTTTGGCCTGGAAAACCAGAGTTATTGTACATGCATTAGTATCTTTGCTAGTGTAAATTATCTTCCTTCATCTCAAGTGCTCTTAAATGTACTGATGTTTGCAAGGTAATTGTATTTTGTAGCTTTTAAAGCGCTTGGAAAGCTTATTTTTGACGTTGGACTGATGGTGGCATCTCATTGTGATCGTTACGGTATGTTATAAACATACACAGTGTGGATTGCTGATTTTGTATTTATTGATAGAATCATAACTCCAATATTCTGCACAGTTCTGATATGAATATCTTAAACAGTCGAAAACTTTTTTTTTGGGGGGGTGGGGGGTGATGGTAAATTTAACCTTCATATCTTAATGGTACTCTTTCTTGTTTTAATACTCGCTTATTGTGTGAGCACTTCAATAGTATCAAAAGGGATGGAATTAAGCGAGGATAAAGGTCTGCAACAAATAATTTTGCACTCTAGGTGTCATAAAGGTCGTTTGCTGTATTATTACCCGTCGGAAAATAGGTAATTTCTTTTCTCATTCTATGCTTAACTTTCTAAAATGCAAGCTTGTTATATCTTCCAAGGCAGAGAGAAATGTATTCTAGCTCTATGATGGAATCTCAGAAGCATGCTATGTCATTATCCTAAGAAGAGTTGTGTTTTGAGCATTAGAAGAAAAAATGAAAATTCTTATTTTGATGTTGCACATTGGCTAAATCATTGAGCTGCACTGAGAAGGATAACATATGAAGTAGAATATTGAGAACAGATGTTTGCAACAGCTTAGAGAGAGAAAAAAATGGAAAGAAACACATTGTTGCTTGCTCATATAGGATTTTTTTTTTGTTTATCAAATGCTTAGTTCTCTTTGTGTGCATTTTGTGTTTGCACAAGGATGGTTGATGATTCTTTCTACTTGATGCGAGTTATGGTAGACGGCTTGATTTAAACTTACACTGAGCTCTGAATTACTTTTCAAAATGGATGCTAGAATCGAATATGAGCATACTAAAGATTTGAGCTATCCATACAATGATTTAAAGACCTCTTGATGCATTAAGTTAGCCGCATTTTATGTATCAATTGGGTTTTTACTGGAGCCATCATACAGTTTGCTTCAGATCTCCTTAATAACCATAACCAGAAATTATTATCTTGACCAGATAGCATTTCAGTGGTCGTATTTGTTAAATGTCTACCTGAAATAGGTGTATTTCTTGCAGCAATCGTATTGAAGATGATGACTCCATGTCATCTTGGTGTGGGTGGCATACAGATCACGGGTCACTAACTGGTAATTAGCTTTTCATCACACAATTCACTGTTATTGCTCATGAAAAAAATTCCATTGATTCTGTCTTTTCATCCGAGTCAATAAGCTATGGCCTATTTCTTGTAAGCTTCTTTTGCATCCTGATGTTCTGAAATTCTGTAAGCTGGTCATCTTCTGTATACAGTCTAGTTTCTTTAAAAATTGGTTATTCATAAATGAGTTGTATATATCTGGCTGAAAAAATGTGGTTATAATCTAGATGAGTAGTTCTAGAATTTGTAGCATTCCCACTTCTTCTTATGTGTTGTCATCAGGAGCATTTATCAGACAAAATGTGGTCATAAGTCATAACTTACTTGTCTCTGTTGTTTCTGAATGTCCGTATTTTTAGAGCTAGCCTTACTATCGTTCAGCTAGAGTCCACTTTCTCTTCATTGTGTGTGCCTTATGGTAATTTAAAGTATATGACCGGCATTGTTCTCTCATTTAAAGTATAAGATCCCCCTCCCTGTTTCTCTCATTCGCCCCTTTTTCGCATTTGGAGATACGAGTATCATGGTCGTGAAATTAACGTTTAGGGTTTCTTTTGATTTGTTTGTAGGTTTGACATGTGGCATGTTTACGAGAGATGGCATAGAAGTACCTTGTCCTGATGGTGCTGCAGGACTGTATATAAAAACACGAGCTGGCGAAATTGTCAAAGTAAACCATTTTCGCTGACTGTTCTCCTTATATGCAAGCATTATTATTTTTATTAATATTGGATGCTAAGAAATGACAGTAGATATATGATACTGTTTGTTATTCTAGATGCATAGTAATTTTTACCTTAAAGAACAATTGATGGTACTTCATGATGATGAAATGATCACATAGAGCTGTTATCATTCGAATGATTTGGTTATATACCCTATATTAACTGAAGGGTGACTTATAACTTGGTTTGGTTTCCATGATTAGGTTGTATTTAGAGAAGATGAAATAGCATACCAAATAGGTGAGACAACAGAAATACTTTCAGGAGGATATCTTTGTGCTACTCCTCACTGTGTTCGGGTATTTTCTATTCTTTCGTATTTAGGATTTCGTGAATAATTTTTAGTCAGAAATGGTTCAATACATTTACATAGTAATCTTGTACTATAGTAGTCACATCTTGGATTGTTCTTTTGTCTTCCACCTGTGATTTAGGCACCAAGAGGAAATGATTTGGGAATTGAAAGATCAAGTTTCGCATTATTTATGCAACCTGATTGGTATGTTCTCTCATCGATCATTTTAGTTATTTAAACGGCGATGACTTGTTTTGATGAAGAGTATGCATACTGTTTGTGAATGTTCATCATGCTTGCTTGGGTGTTTTTTCTCACTCTAATGGCCATCATATTTTCTGTAGGGATGAAAAGCTCCATTTTCCAGACAACGTTCAGCTTCATAAAGAGGTAAGCAGTCAATCCTGGACATGTGCACCTTGAATCCAGGAACACAATAAAGTTAATACAAGTTATGATCGGTCGGGTAAACAAATTAACATTTGCTTGCCTTTTCTTTTCTCTGTTTCAGCTGATACCATCATCCGGTGCACTTACCTTCGGCGAGTACACCGAGAAGTTGCTGGACAAATACTACTACACAAAGGCTTGAAGAGAGCAGAGCGTACATTTCATTTCACAACCTCGTCATCTAATTCCTCCCGTCAGAGCTCAAAGGAGTGTAATTTCTTGTGTTATTACCGAACCAAGCGATTAATTGCTTCGCCGACATTGTTAATTAATTTGTAATGAGTTGCTTGCAATCCAACACAGATTCATTGTCCAAAACACTGTGCAGTATAAGCAGAGGAATCTGCAGTTTCAATTCCATCCCTCGACTCCTCGACTCGACTCGACTCTAAGACTGAATCCGTGATTTAAGGTTATCTTATTTTACTTCAGATATTAGACATCTAGGTGTAGAATTGAAAAGGTTGGTAAAAAAAAAAAGTGAGTGGAACGTGTAAAATTTGGAAATATCGAATATATTAAAAAGCTAAAATTTGCACCAGCCAAACAAAAAACTACGGTTCGTGTGTTATTTAACGTTGTCTTATCAAGCTGTAGCATTTTGGATATTTTTTTAATTGTTGAGATCAAACTATTATAGCTAAATGTTAAATGTTAAAAAAATAATTGTAGTTTTTATCGAAATTACTCGCAGATAAATTCGCTCGTTGTTATCAGGGAGAAATATGCTGGTGAAAATACATACGGGCTTATTTGATCATTATATTATAGTTCGAGGATTTCATCTGAAGGCCCAGCGTTGACCCATTTAGAGTTTAAATAGTATTCTTATCGAGTTCGAAACTCGATAATTTTATCGACTTATCGAGTTCGAAGTTGGCGAGTTTAGAAATTTCGATAATTTTATCATCCAGTTCTAACGAGTGCGGATCGATACATATACACCCTCCGTCCTCAAAAAATAGATATATTTGTTTTCACTGTTTAACAGTATTTAATATATCATTTTTTTATATGAGTGTTTAGGCATTTTAAGTTCAATAATTCTTATCCATATCATAATTTGAAGTATACATTTTTTAAATATATTTTTTATGCATTTTTTTCACTATTTCTCTGAGTAAATATTTAAGTCAAACACTGAACCCTGAAACATGAAAGTCAAATGTATATATTAATTGAGGTCAGATGGATTATAAAATGAACTTATGGTTGTTCTGATGTAAGTAATTAAAATTTCAGGACCTAGTTGATTAAATCTATAAATTTACAGGATTTGGGGTAAATTAAATTCAGACTTTCAACTTTCAATTCCTTCGAACCCTAACCAAGCTCGTAGTCCACTGTCCTCGTCTCGTCGATGCTTCTCTGAAGAAGTCGTTCCCGTCAATCACTTGTCGAGTCGCCGCCGTAGGAGTCTTCAGGTCTCCGGCATCAAGCTCGCGGCGGTTGTGCTCCAAGCTTCGTCAAAGCCCCCTCCGCGCCGCTGTTCTCGTATTTGTTCGACCTGTACAGGTAAATCCGCTCACTCATGTGGCTGCACAAATGGAAAAAAGAACCTACTCTGTATCTATAGTTTCTTAATGTTCTTTGAAAGATTATGCTCGTCTTTCTGACATTTTGCTCTGCTCATTCGTATCTTTAGTTGCTGAATATTCAAGCTAAGTACTGAAGTTTACAATAACCACCAGCTTGAATGAAACATTAATAATTGATTGGTTTTGTTATAAAAGAACACAAAGCCGAAAAGGTTTAGGATTAGTAACTTGCTGGCTTCACAAGTTCCGGGGAAGCTCCTCGTCTAACTGTACTGGAGCTGCACCGGTGGTTAGCAGCAACTATTTGAGGTACCCGAACGTGGTAAGCAATCACAAATTAGGCGATTGCTCTTCTGAATCAGCTGCTGGCCAACTTCGATGATTAGGTATTCTTCTTATGGATTAACGTACACATACTGTAGAGCTCAACTGGTCACAAACATTTACATACTGTAGAGACCCATATTTAATTTGCAGATGGGGGAGCATTAGGTACAGGGGCATAATTGTTTCCGGTTTCAATGACAATTTATGATCAATTTGCTAACCTCACTTCTCAATTAAACGTTAACACACAGCTAAACAAAAAATTTTAAAATCGAACCATGACTTGAAACAATTTCAGCAACAGTTTGAAGTTGTTTCAAGTCATGGTTCGATTTTAAGAATTTTTGTTTAGCTGCGTGTTAACGTTTAAAAGATGAGTGAGGTTAGCAAATTGATCACAAATTGTCCTTGAAACCGGAAACAATTATGCCCCTGTACCTAATGTTCCCCTTCCCCCATCTGCAAATTAAAGATGGGTCTCTACAGTATGTAAAATGTTTCTGAACCAGTTGAGCTCTACAATATGTGTACATTAATCCCTAAGAAGAATAGCTTGCTTCTGAGTACTTATTATATCTAATCATGTTTGTTCATCTGCTATTTATGGTTGATGGATGCATGAGGATATTGTTACAACATGTATTATTTTTTTTCGTACTATTTGCAGTAAAATGAGTTTGATTTCTCAACGTGTGGCCACTAAAAGTAGAGTAAAGGGTACTCGGGATGAAGCTGATGAACCTATGATTAGCGATGATAATGGTGCCGGGAATGTGGAGGAAGTTGAATTGGCTGCTTCAAGATCGAAGAAGCGGAGGAAAGAAAAAGAAGAACAGTTGGAAATGGAGGAAGAAAGAGAAATGAGTAAGCTTGAAAATGTCTTGTTCGGGTCCCTTTATTCACCAGTTGAGTTTGGAACGGGAGTTGAAAAGACGGAAGACAGCATTGCGGAGGATCCGGTTTTGTTCTATGTGGATCATTCTACAAATGACGTTTTTTCAGCTCAGAATGAGATTGCAGCTGAAGGTAAAGATCAAAAGGATAAGAAGCAAAGAGAAGCTGTTTGGGTCGATGAGGAGGAGGAGCAAACTAATATAGACATAGCCAAGGTAAATAGATTAAGGAAGCTGAGGAAGGAAGAGGATGAGAGTTTGATTTCAGGTAAAGAGTATATTTCTAGATTGCGAGCTCAGCATGTTAAGTTGCATCCTGGTACTGAGTGGGCACAGCCTGATTCTCATTTGAGGAAGGAAGGTTCTTTTGATGATTCATCCGACGAAGAGGATGGAGTTGTTATCGCCCCTGATTATGAGAATGCCGAGGGTGTTGATGATATTCTTCGTACAAATGAGGAGCTTGTGGTGAAAAGCAGTGGTAAATTGTTATCTGGGCTCCTTGAATACTCAAAGCTCATTGATGCAAATGCTGAGGATCCTTCAAACGGTCCTATAAATTCAGTACAGTTCCATAGGAATGCTCAGTTACTTCTTACTGCTGGATTAGATAAAAAAGTAAGATTTTTTCAGATTGATGGGAGACGGAATACGAAGATTCAGAGTGTATTCCTTGATGATTGTCCTGTTCGAAGAGCCTCTTTCTTACCTGATGGTTCTCAGGTAATCATATCAGGAAGAAGAAAATTCTTTTACAGCTTTGATTTAGTGAAAGCAAAAGTTGATAAAGTAGGGCCTTTAGTTGGCAGAGAAGAGAGAAGCTTGGAATTCTTTGAAGTTTCTCCCGACTCTAGTACAATTGCGTTTGTTGGCAATGAAGGCTATATCTTACTGGTTTCCACCAAGACAAAGGAACTGATAGGAACACTTAAGATGAATGGGACTGTACGGTCTCTGGCATTTGCTGATGATGGGAGGCAATTACTAAGCTCTGGAGGTGATGGGCAGGTCTATCACTGGGATTTGAGAACAAGAACTTGTATCCACACTGGCATTGACGAGGGCTCCATAAATGGTACATCAATTTGCACATCACCAGATGGACGGCTCTTTGCTTCTGGTTCTGACAGTGGTATCGTCAATATCTATAATAGGGGTGAGTTTCTTGGTGGTAAGCGAAAACCAATTAAAGCTGTCGAGAACTTGACAACCAAGATCGATTTCATGAAGTTCAACAATGACTCCCAAATTTTGGCAATCTGTTCAACAATGAAGAAGAACAGCCTGAAGTTGGTTCATGTGCCGACACTCACTGTGTTCTCTAACTGGCCTCCACCTAATCAGAACATCCATTATCCCCGGTGTCTGGATTTCAGCCCTGGGGGTGGTTTTATGGCTGTTGGAAATTCTGCAGGGAAAGTGTTATTGTACAAGTTGCATCACTACCATCAGGCGTAGGCCAAAGATCCACCCCTCCATTGGTGGGGCGATGTGCTTGTTCTGGAGGTACTTGCATTAGTTACGCTTCTTTTATTATGCCCAGGGAAACCCTGTCTCGAATCACAGTGCCTTGTTATGTTTGTTGCGAGCTCCATTCGGTTTCCTTTATGAACTCCCCCACTCTGCTCATCAAGGAGCATCAGTTTTGAGCATCAAGTGTGTGTTTTGGCCATTGGATTAAGGTGTTTGGCTTCTTGACTAATTGCTTGTGGGTGCTCGTCCTTATTTATGCGCAAGCATTAGAAACTTCAAAATAGATTTACACTTTTTGGGTTATTCAATATATCATATATTTGTGAACCCTAATTTGAACCAGATGGTAGTCTTCTTGGATTGATACGTTACATTCACTTGATCTTCGCATATTTGGGGACAGAAGAAGTAAAGTTGGTGCGAGGAACTTTCTTGAAAAGGGTATAGGTTTTTCACTCATAAAAAGGAAAAAATAATAGATTTTGTCAGGACGAAGTGAGTATTACAAATCTAGGATTTAGAAGTTTAGTTTCCTGAGAATGTATTACACACGCGCACAAAAAAAAAAAGAGGACAATGATAAAATTTTCGAGAAGAACACACCTTTACCTACTTTATTGGTACCTCGTTCCTAGTTGTATCGTCTCATTTCATTGCAATTTGCTTTGCTAAGCAAATGGGAAAACAAAGGGGTGAGTAATTATTTTCTGGAAATTTGTTTCTCACTAATTTCATCAACACAACCTCAAAGGAAATGCCAATGGTTTGTGGGTTATTCAGAATACTCCCTCACTTTATTAATATAAAAAAATTACATTTTTGTTCAATATTTAATTTATAATTTGATTTTTTTAATATTTTAAATGTAAACTATAGATTTTTATTAATATTAATTTAAATGTAAACTATAGATTAATCTGTATAATATTTATTTATTTTCATTTTTTCAAATTAGTTATTTATAGTAATAATTTAAATATTTCAGATAGAAAAAAATGCATCAAATTTTTAGAAATAGATAGAGTACTAAGAAAAAACTGGTTTTTTACATTGAAAATTCGAAATAAATTTCCTTTTTAATATACGAGTTCTTTAAAATTCAAAGTTCACCACCTCTCAAAACAAATTCTATATAAAATTCAAAAAACGATAGTATTTGAAATTGCTTCCAAAACTCAATGTCTAGTCCTCAGTGAGTCCCAAGAACAAACCACTGGTTGATTGAAGGAGAATAAGATAGAAGTATATTAATTTATTATCATCAACATCAAAAAGCGCAAACCATAAACTACCCTGTAGTCCTCAACATACACCCCATTAAAAATGGGGAAACGGAGTCTACGCACCACCACATGTTCTGTAATGGTAATTCACACTGAAACAAAAGTCCACCAAAAACAAACCAGATGAAATGCTTGCTTTCAAAGGGCTTTAAGGATCTCATCGGCGCTGGAGACTGTGAACTCACCGCCGGTCTCTACATTAGCAGCCACGACCTTAAGGTCATCCACCAACAGAGCGAACCTCCTGGAGCGAACCCCAAGACCCTTCTCCTTCAGGTCCAGCTCCAGGCCCAGAGCGTGCGTGTAGTTGGCCGAACCGTCCGCTACGAACTTCACGTGCTTGTTCTCTGGGAATGTCTTCGCCCACGCCTTCATCACGAATGGATCGTTCACTGCACACCAGAGGAAAACGAACGAATTCATCAATCAAAATTCACTATATATCATGAAATTGGATTGGAGTTGCAGATAAGTGAATCGGTCGGTACCGCTGATGCAGATGATATCAGACACGCCCTTCGCTAAGATCTCATCTGCTTTCTCCACAAATCCAGGCACATGTTTCAAGCTGTATATATGACCAAAATCAAAACCCTAGAATCAAAATCGCATCCAAATACTGATGATGTCTGACAACAACAATCCAGTGCTAAGCTAATCAAATCTGTGATTAGTACTAAAAGGCCACTCTTAACACAGAATGTATTCCAACTTCTTTTTTCCCCAAAATACATTGCACGTAAGAGACGGTCGGATTTTCCGGCAAGTAAGTATTCGGATATCCCGATTTTACGCCAAAGAAACAAAAATCGGAATTGCGATTCACCTGCAAGTCGGGGTGAAGGCGCCAGGTACACCGAAGAGGACGACCTTCTTGCCGGCGGCGAGAGAGTGAACGGAGACTTCCTTCAGTTGATCGGACTCGTCGAAGTAGGCGAGAGTTCCGTCGGGAAGAGAATCACCAACAGCGATCGGAGCCATCAAAGATTAAGATGATCGGAAAATGCGTAGGGTTGATTAACAGAAGCTTTTGTTCGACTGTGTTGGCTGTTCTGAGTGAGAATATGACATGGAAACGGTGGCTATTTATAGGAGGAGATGTCCGTTTTATCCGATGATTTTTACTCTTTGTTTATTAAACGAGTTTGATAAAGTTTTGGCGTCCGCTTACAATAATATTGCCCAACTTCCTATTTTGGTTAAAAAAAAATACTTTTTCCGTCTCAAAACAAATGCATTACTGATTTTCAGCGTTTAATCTACTCCCTCCGTTCCAAAAAAAATTGTGATGTTTGATTTTAATTTTTCAAATTGCAGTGTTCGATCAAAAGATTTATTAGTATAAGCAGTCAAAAAAATTCTAAAAAATATATCTATAAAATATATATTGTAAATTATGATAAACATATGAATCATTTCACTTTACATATCTAAAAATTCATAAAATAAATCATAGATTAAATACTGTGAAACTGACAAAACAAAAGCTGCACTTTTTATGGGACAGAGGGAGTATGATTTTATTTATCTATCAATTCAAATTAGAAATTTGAAACTTTTATATACAACTAAAAATTTAATGTCTTAACTTTATAAATGTATTTTTTTTTGATATTTTTACATTAAGATATATTATAGATAAATTGAAGTCAAATTGACATAAAAAATCAACTATTACGTTACTTTTGGGACGAATGGAGTAAACAACTAGTTAGTTCGTGTTAAATTTAATTAGAATTTTATATGTTATTATTATTATTATTATTAATTTTGAACAACATATAGTATATCATTACTTTGGAGAAAAAAGTCTCTTTTTGTCACTGACGTTTGGACCTTTTATGTCATTATTTTTGTTAACGGAAGGTATCTTAGGGAATATTCCGTGACGATGATTTGATGTGGCCGTTTTTTCGAACGTGGACTCCTTGTGTGCTCAGACAATAGGCGAGTTACTTATTAGGACAGTTGACGTGGAAGCAGTTGCGATTGGAGGGAAAATCAATCGGGCGAGAACTAGGGTTCGAAGGCGATTGGGGATTTAGGGATTGCTTTTGATTTAAGGCTGAGACGAGAGATTTAGTAATTCGGTGTTAGGAGAGTGTGAAATGATTAGCTTACCTACATCAAGCAGCAACAATTCAGATGATTGTGACCTGAATAGGCCGTACATGGAGGCCTACGGTGATTGGGTTACCGATCAGGCACCGTCATCGGCGAGAGCCATAGCTAAGTCCGCTAATGGGAATGGTGGGGAAAATCGGTGGCATTGTCACTGTGGGTTAGTAAGTCGGGTGCAGACCGCATGGACACAGAAGAATCCAGGGCGGAGGTTTGTCTAATGTCCTCGACACTAGGTAACGTAGTTGTCCTCCTGAGTTGGCGGTTAATTAGCAATTGGTGATGAATTTCATTGATCAATGGTTGTCTGTAGTGCAATGTTACTGTGTTTTTTGATGGTTGAAGGGTTTAAATGCAGGGATGTGGAATCTGGGAATGGGTAGACAATCCATTCCCCTTGCAGGCTGTAAATGTTATTAACAACTTATTGGAGTCAGAAAATGAGCTGAGAAGTGCTAGGGCGGAATTGTTGTTGGCGTTGAACAAAAAAGAGGCTGAGATTGGGAGGTTGAACTTGAACTTGATGGATGCACATAACATATGAGCAAAAAGGGTGATGGATGCACAAAAAGAGCTGGTGCATAACAATTTGAAGGTCAAGAATTTGAATGTAGTTGTAATTGTTGCTGCTGCGGTTATCATCTTTGCTGTAACATTACTCTGTTGCAAATGAGGCCCTCAAACATTAACGGTAGTGACATTAACGAACCGCTTTAAAAAATGCATAAAGGTGCCAAAAGTTAGTGTAAAAAATAGACATTTTCTCTTACTTTGGAGTATATTATTACTTTGGAGTAGTACATTTGTACAAAATGTTCATACGTACATTTCAAATGTCCGCCAAAAACTTCTTGTAAAGTGAAAACTGATCAAGCTACGATATGATACGCTTAAAAAAACAAGCTAAAATCCTAATGTACATTAGGGTTGAAAACGAATCAAGTTGAATCGAGTTTTAGGGTGTTAATGTTTGACTTGAAAATTCTATCAAGTTTGAAATTTTGTTCAAGTTTAGCTTAAAAGTTATACGAACAAATTATGAATGAGCTTTAAATCAATTGAGTTACAAACAAGTTTTAAATCAATCGAGTTTGAGTTGAGCTTGAGCCATTCACTTACTATTTCAATGAAAAAGATTAATAAAAAGACATGCCCAGTTGAGCCTAGCCGAGCAGCTTGGTATTTAAATTTGACTTAAAATATGTATCAAGTTTTAAATCTGTTCAAACTTGGTTTGATAATTTTTCAAACAAGTCACGAACGAACTTTTAATCGAGTTGAATCCGAGCTGAACTGAGCTGAAGTTGTTTGTCCAATTTTCACAACTACACAAGTGAGGCCAACAAAAGTGGAACGAATCAATTGTTTTCTCTTTTATAGTAAAAGATTTTATACTCTCTCCGTCCGCAAAAGACTCCACCATTTGAATTTGTTGTTTCAAGGTTCAATGTTTGACTCAAATATTAACAAAGATAAATAGTTTTAAAAAATTCAGAAAAAAATATATTCAGAAAATTTAGATTTCAAATTATGATACACATATGAAATATTTAATTTTCGGTGTCTAAACATTCGTAAAAAAAAATCATAGATTAAATACTGTGAAACTGTCAAAACAAATGGTAGAGTCTTTTGCGAACGGATGGAGTATTTTGTAAAATCTATTGTAAAATCTAAATGGTTCGATTTTGAACTGAGTTGGTCAAGAACGGTCAAAATCGGGATAAACTTGTGAACTGAAAAAACCGTTTTTTCACTTTTTTTATTTTTCATTTTTTATTTTGAAGAAATAAGTTTTAAACTCCCAAATTTTTCTGATTAATTTTATTTTATTCCACGTTTGTTTATGAATTCATATTTAACATCTTAAATATTTTTATATTTTCTCATAATATCTTTTAAAAAGTTTGTAAACCACCAAATAAATAGGAGAAAAATAATTTTGTTATTTTAAATAATTATTTTCACTTATATAGTTAATTAGAATATAAAATATTGTTTTTCATCTTATAAAATAACCAAATCATATTTTTAACTGCTATTTTAGTATAGAAAATATGCATTACTTTGTTTATATTATTTCATGATAACTCTATACCGGATGGTCTCACCAATTCAAACTAAAGTGGTGGCTGGTAACGGGACTGGATATGCATCAGCCCGTTACCAACCTTTAGAAATGCACCACCCCTGTTCTTCTTCCCCTTCACGTGCAAACCACTTCACAAATCACTCCATTTGCTTCACCGGCGCCGTGGGTGGACACGGCGCCGTTCTCTTCGTTTTCTCCTTCAGTCTCCATCAACCGAAGAAGATAAGCATTTTCATTTTCACAGTTCAGATCTTGTGCCTTTTTGATTTTTTTTTCTTGGTTCAAGGTTGGTTTGTCTTTCACGCCGCTGCAGCCCGTCGCCACAACCATCAACACCGTCACCTTCTTGAAAGAACCATTCAGATCCCATGGGTTTTGGGTTCAAGGTAAGCTTTCTGATCTTGATGCATCTTTGATGAATGTTTGATGCATCTGTCTGTGAATTTTGAAATAATCAATTACTTAATTTGCTTTGTATGCATTTTAACACAACTTGGCATTGAAGAAGATGTCAAGGATGCTGTCGTCGACCATGGCAGTGATGTTGTGGAAATCGGAGTACCACCACTTGGCATCTCTGGGTGATTGGAAGCCAGTCATTGAGTTCTTTGATCCTCTACTCATTATTTTGCTGCATTCTTGAACTCAATATCGTACTCTTCTTCTTCTACTTTCTTTCTTTGTTTATTTTTTGCCTTGTAATTTGGCTCTATCGAGATGAATAGATTCTGGATAAATTTTGAAGATTCATGTAATGAGATAAAGTTTTGGAGATTCATGTATAATGAGATAAATAGATTCTGAATTTTGTTAGGATTCTGGATTTGAATATTGTGATGAAGATGAATTTCGGTGAATTTGAGTTTTTTTTTTATAAAATAAACTGGTAACTGCATGGTAACGCACCAGGCTGCTACCAAGTGTGTCAGGTTCCAGGCCTGACAAAAGCGATGGTGACGAGTCTGTGCATTTCTTGGCCCGATTGCCATTGGTGACGGGCTCGGTTACGCAGCTGCCAAAGGGGATGGCATCTTTTATACCGGGTTAGGAGATGTTTTGTCCCGTTACCAGTGGTAACGCATTGGTATATGTGGAAACCGTTACCAACGCATTATCAGCCACGTAGTGCAAGACTCAAGAGCCCATCCTCCTCAGCCCATACGGTTGACTTTTCCCACCTCAATTACTAGCCAGGGCTCCAATTTGGATCAATATATAACCTCAAATTGCATGTGATCAAATCAAGTTATGGTTCTTAATTAAACCAATTTTTGGAACCATATAAACTCTAAATCTCAATTGAAATGAGATAATTATGTTCTTAAACCATAAGGCTTGATCAATCGAATCACCATCCATGATGATCCAAGAGAAATCCCATGATCCAAGTATATATATGAGTTGAAATCAATTCTAGTTTTAAAGTAAATTAATATCATCTAGTTCATTTAGGCCTCGTTTGGAAACAACTTTTTAAAAGTAGCTTTTGCGTTTTAAAAAGTTATCTACGGATAGAGTTTAGCGTTTAGCTGTAGCTATTTGATCTCGACCATTAAACAATTATCCAAAGCGCTACAGCTACTTGAAACAGCTATTACCAAACGTGGTCTTAGTTTTCGTTTTGTTGATTTTTTGAGTCGCCACCTTATTAGCTTTAATTATTGACATATGTGTATCTAGCTTTATTGGTCACGCAAGCAAAATATAATGAAATATTCTAGAGTTCAACGAAAATGTTCTTTCCCTAATTAATTGTGGGTGTTTATTTACCAGTAGAAAAACACACATTATGAAAATGTCAAGTTTATCCTCTTAATAAATCTCTACGAATGGTGTTTTAGTCTTTTGGTTTATTAGATTAGTTAGTTGAGTTAGTTATATAGTAGTACATTTAGGTAGGTTTTTTCACTTATGTGGTAAATAATCGGACTCCAATTAATTAGTAACTTTGTCGTAAAATTAGTCTAAAAACATTGTCATATAGTCTACGTTATAATCAAATTGATTTACGGAGTGATTAATTTTATATTTAACTGGCCATGACCAACTTAAGGCCCTGAACTAGAGAATCATGCATTGACCAAGTTTCATTGACTTTGATCCAATCGTTGGAAGTTTCTCTTCACTTTGATTCAACCATTGTAATAAGTTTCTCATAATTTAGATACCAAGACGTTCAATTTTATAATCGGAAGCTAATTAATCTAATATTATTACTGGCCTACCTATTATAACCGGTAGCTTACAATGTTTTGTGACTAATTAAATTTAAAGAGGATCATTAGATAATCTCACCATTTATCGTCTATAGTTTTGTTTATCTTCTCAATTCTCAACACTCGCAATAAATTGTAGTATTCCGTTCTAAGTGAGCAATGAAAGATTGAGAAGAAAAAAAAAAGTTTTTAAGATACTTTTCGTTTCATAAATGGTTCAATATTTGATTTTTTTTAATGTCAGTTTAACATCATTTTCAAAATTCTATTCATTAATATAAACTTTTTTTTAAAAAAAAAAGTGTATGAAGTTTAAACATCATCAGCTTAATATTTTGTATGTATAAGATTTTAAATTATAGTTCAAAGTTGTGGATAAATAAAGAGTAACTATACAATGTGCACTCCTTAACCTATGCTAAAGTGTGCACCTACAAGGATAAACAATGAGGGAGGAACCGTCAGAAGTGATAAGTTCAACAATTTGGTAATTAATAGATAAGATGCACACTTTAGCACACTTTATCCTAAACCATAAATAAAACCATAATAAAATAAAACCATAATCACGTAATGGGATGAAGGTAGTAGTCAACTACCAAGTTGTTCCAAACTTCCAATTCCAATGTGAAGGGATCTCAAATGGCATCATAACCTATTGTTTCATGTTAATTCTTCTCAATAAATATCTTGTCTAACAAAACGAAAATATTTATTAAAAAAAACAAGAAGAATATACCAAAAACAATAAAAATAAAATCTATATTAATTTGATTAAATAATCTATATCAAATTTTCAACATCCGCCATCATGCATGAACATGACATAGCGCATCAACGCACATATTGACCAGGCCGTGAGAAAATGTTCTAGGCCCTTATATAAACATGGGGCAGCAGGACTGCTTCTTACGTAGTAGCCGGGGTGAAGACATAATTAGACACTTTTAAAGTTAAGAATAGAAAGAAATCTTCTTTTATTAAGGTTCAAGACTTCAAGTCAAGCGTCAACCAATTCCTGATAAATTATTGATAGTGAACTACCAATTTGAAGCCGAGAGGACACTGGAGAAAGGGATCGAGCCAACGACATGCAAAAAAGGGGACGTAGGATATTTCAGGCGTAACGAAAGCAAAGAGGAATGTGTGTGTAGTGGTTACCTTCTTCATGGTATGCACCACCTTAGATGGTGCCGAAGCCCATTAAAAGAGGGTTTAATCTTTGGTCATTCTCCAAAAATGGGAAGGACTATGAAAAGGCGGATAGCCTCGCCATATCTGACATCGCCAAATATTTGGGAGAGCTTTGTCATAAATTCTTCACGCTTTTCAACTCCCCACTTTCTGCTTTTCTCACACCAGTTCTTGCAACTGTTTGTTTGTGCTCCTCCTCTGCTTTTCGTTTCTTTCTTCTTACTCTTTCATTTACTAATTGTAATTTACTCCGCGCTGGAGAAGATGGGCGATTGGGAATCGGCACCAACGAAGAGAAAGAATGGGTTTGTGTCGCTAAAGCTCTCGAGCCCTACTCTGTCCGCTCTGTTGTCGCCGGCAGCCGCAACTCCCTCGCCATTTGCGATGATGCCAAGGTCCCTCCCTTTCTTTGCTTTTCACTCTTTATGCCTCCACGGCCTTTAAAAAAATTCAGTTTTCCCCCTCAAGACCCAGTTCTTCCTGGGATTGGTAGTTTCATCATTCATGGGTATCTGATTTTCGTTTTAGCAAAGTAGTCACGCCAAAGTCTTTCATGACCCTCAATTAAATCACGATTAACAATACAATGACCCATAATAGAACCACGATGACCTTCTCTTGAACTCTGGTTGGCACGACTTTTTTCTTCTATTTCAGCAAGTAACAATTCTTCATATTAAATGCGTCAATATTGTCGTCGTCATCCATGAACCTATCAACTAGATAACGACTAGCCAACGAACGACGAGCCATAAAATATATTTTCAAAGTGATAAAAAAAGGAGGAAGCAAAGAACGTGAGAATGAGATAACAAAAGTGATGAGATTTGTTTTTATATATAGATGAAAAAATAGAAGTCAACTAGCCGTTGGAAACTAGCCGTTGCAAACTAGCCGTTGTAAACTAGCCGTTGTAAATTAGCCGTTGCAAACTAGCTTACCATTTAATTTTTCCAAGGTAAATTCTAATGGACCAATTTACATGAATAATATGTATAACTTGACTTATAAATGGACATACATGCTAATGATGCAGAATAAGAACAAACAAGAGGGAACATATGTTAACCATATTCATGTTGAATGGTAATGCTCTCCTATATGCTAAACAAAGAATAGAAGACCGGAGTGACGTGATACACCTCTCACCCTTCACCTTTGTCGTCATAGCGACCAGTTACAGCGAAGCATGAACGCCAGACTCCTGGAACTTCCATCTATAACATATGCAACTCCAGGTTTTAAACAAAACTTCTTACCCAAGTTGAGCTTCACGTAAGACTCCACCTGAAACTGGTCCCAAACCCTGGGATCTTCATTCATACCACCAGCACTTAAACCCCATCCCAGTTCATCTTCGGATACATCGGTCATGCTCACTGCCCATTGTATGTGTCTTGGATTTGATCTGTTCATCTCAACCCAAGCTCCAAGTCTTGTGTATTCGTCCAGATTGGACTCGATCTTTAAGGCAACTGCGCGAGTTGAGTCATACGCATGGGCATTTCCCCTCAGAGAGGGACTGGATCCTTCAACTCCATTACCAGGAGCTACTACTTGAGGTACCAAACTTCCTATAGGGACGGCTAGAGCTCCAAGGCGGATACAATGACCTGGTAATCTGGGTGTCTGATGAAGACCTGAAAACGAGAGTTTCGTTTGTCTCGGAAGTTGGCACACCACTTGGCCAAAAGTGTGCAAGCAATGCCCTATTCCATCGAAACCCGAATGCATACCACCCATGGCAGAAACAGAGTGTGCTAGTGAAGCGACAATGTTCCATTTGCTCACTGTTATCCCAAGTGCACTTCCAATGTGCTTGTGCAGAAGAGGAGGCCCAAAGTAAGGCATATCTGTAAGCCCCTTACCCTGCCACACAAACAACATAGTCCTCATAAACTTGAACACCAACTTCTAAATCTAATACTGCTACTATCAGTAATGGGACTCAAGTTCACATTTCATCCACACCAATCACTAACCCCAACCAAGAACCCTAAATCCACATATTGTCAAGAGTGAAAGAGTTCATACCTGCTGTGAATAGTTTGTAGCCACATCACAATCTCTGGACTGAGCTCCAACTGGGATGGCAAAACCAGAAAGCCAATCACAAGCATTTGCATGGTAAACAACTTTAGCCAAAGAAAGTGAGCTTCTCAACACATCATCACCGGCTATTTGCCTCCTTTTCTGGTTAGTGGTGAACTCCACTGAAAGACTATCTTTGTCCCTCATACTGGTCTCGAAAACAAACCTTGAATCGAGCCCAGTTCTTATCCCAGCTCGGTCAATCGCTTCGCAGTGTTCCTCGTCAACATCACCCATCAACAACAAAGCTCCCACGAGATCAACCTCCCCTCTCAAATGGGTACTCGTTTTCGGCTCGGATTTCGAGTAAAAGGTGAGCAGTTTCTCGATCTTCTCTTGCCGATCCCGGAGCTTCATCAGGTCCGAAAATGCTTCCCGTTGCAGCCGCTTCAGGATTTCAATCTGAAAATTGGGGGACTGAGCAATTCGGTACGCAGTTCATAAGAAAAAGTGCGAGAAAAATGTACGAGTACCGGGTTGCGGCTGGAAGAGTTGTCCGAGCGGCGGAGGAGGACGGTGGAGATGAAACTCTGGGTGGATTTCGCGAAATGCTTCACGGTCTCCACAGTTGCAGCTACAGGATCCATCTTCGGGAACTTCTGATTCCCCATTTGAAGAAACTGAGAGGAGGCAAACAATAATTCAAAGAAGGAGAAGCCGCGCTGTGTTTTCTTCGTGCAGAGCAGAGGGGAGAAGTGAAAGCGGCGAACGGTTGCGTTGCGCCCCCACTGTCCCCTCCCCGCTGTGAGTGAGTCTTCCGGTGACATGAAGATTATACATAAAGGGTTTATGACTAAATTTGCCACCAGATATTGGTGAATCGCGTAGTTCTACCATCAATCTTTTGTAACTTACAGTTTCATCCTCATGTTTTTTAAAACATACAGACATTGACAATTAATTTCATCCATTTATTTATTATTACAGGTATAAGGGTTAACTCTCTAAATGATGACATCTCAAGTTTCAGAATAACTTATGTAGCCTCGTTGAAATAATTTATCTAACTAATTCATCTGAATTGTTTGAAATCCTACCAACTAAGCACTCATATCCTTCATTAAACTCAGATCTACCCGAAAACCGATAACCGAACTGCCTTCGGTTTTTTTGGTTCGGTCAATTCGGTTTTTCGGTTCGGTTTCGGTCAAAACCGAATAACGGTTAATTCGATTCGGTTTGGTTTCGGTTTTGTGGTTCGGTTTTTCGGTGACCGAAAAAAGCGAACTCATTTATTTTATTTTATTTACATTTAATTTATGTTGATATTGTTTTCATATTTTGGACATTTTTTTGAATCATCTTGTTGCAATTGTTTAACTGTTTTGTTTCATTCAACAAGTTTAGGGAGGTGATAGAAAAAATAGGGAAACTTTTGTCAAAATTCAAATTTACCAAAATTTTCGGTTTATTCGGTTAAAAACCGAACCGAACTGAAACCGTTCGGTTTCGGTTTATTCGGTTTTATGGGTAAGTTCGGTTTATTCGGTTTATTATGATCCAAAACCGAAAATCGAATTAACCGGTCAATTCGGTTCGGTTTTAACCGAACCGACCGAATACCCGGCCCTAGGCCCGAAGCCGACCTCCATCACCTTTACTTTTCTATTCTCTTCATCTTCCTCTCTCTACCTTGTACAATTGCTTCAATTCGATCGATCAATCGTTGATGGCGGTGATAGCTCAATTTGAGATAGCGATGTCACTTGAGTGAGGCAAGTTCCATACCGATGAAAAAACACGACCGGAAGAATTATCCTCGAAGAATTGTCGTTCAATACTGCTTGATCTAGATAAAACTTGAAAAATTGTCGTTCAAAAAAAATGGCACTGATGAAGTTGTTACAGAAACATCACTAGTGAACTTGGTCTGGTTCTTTCAGCAAATACAGAAAATACACCATTTGGCTAGTAGTAGTAATGATCGTATTCCAAATGTTCCACATTTTTGTACAAATAAACAAGTCTTTACAAGTCAATCTGCTTAAGTTCCTAATTACGTGGAAGCAAGGCACATTATTTAGCTTTGAGCTCTATACAATTTCAAACAATAAGACATCTGCGAAGTGCAGTTATAATATGAAGTGTTCAAAGAATACTATGGACTTCTAAAAATAAACACTCTTTTCAAAAAGTGATGTGATACTTGCTCTGCAATCGTCGATCATCAGGCACTGTAATGTCATCTACGTTCGTTTCAGTGGTAACCGTTCGTGCAGAACAGATAATCGGCTTCTCTACGAACTCATGCACTCAGTGTCCATGCCTGCCAGAAAGTATATGATTGTAATTTTCACTTAGGAAGGAAAAAACACAACATGACTGAATTTGAGACTGAGCGGTTCTTTGGATATTTAGGAGCTAATAATTACCTGGAGTTTTCCATCTGAAGTTCCAATGACCAAAACTTCTTCATTCTCATCAAGAGCCATTGAAAGAACCTTACCAATTGTACACGTTTGAAGTATCTCGATTCTCATATGCCTCTTTTGATCCCAGATCTCCACAGTTCCCCCCTTGCAGCCCAGGTATATGAGCTCTGAACTTGTGACCATAGACCGAACGTCTGATAGAGTTGCTAGTGAACCCACCATGGCATAACTAGAAGTGCTCCAAATCTTCAAGTGAAAGCAAGCGAAGTTGGTGACTCAAAAAATTTCAGGATCATAGTATTTACAATTTCAGAGTAGTGTCTACTTTGTCAAATACCTTTACACCTGCACCGTCCAAAGGAGCACTTGCAGAGCATATCATCCCGTTGTGAACATGGAGAGCATTGATGGGATGAGATTTTCCTAGTAATTTTCTCGAACCGTTTTGAATAGTACTCAGAGTTCCCGTTGCCAAATCAATTTCCTGAAGCCACAATCCAACTTATGACTATATACTTAATGGCAGACAAGACTGTTAATGAATGTTAGAATAACTTGCTACCTGGATACTGTTATCATAGCACCCACAATATAGTCTTCCATGTTCAAGGGCCAGGCATTTTATGTATTTACTTTGATTTAGTAGTTTCGATTTGCCATTCCATGAGTGAACCTAGTTGAAAAGGAAACAAGGGCGTAAGTGTAATCAGTTGCACATTTACATAAACTTTACTACAGGTTTAGTGCATCATACTTTGACACCGTATCCTTGAGGAATGAAGCAGGAAATGCTGTTTGCCACCAGTAAGTTGTGAACTTGATCCTTCATGTCATGAACTTGTATGCACTCTATTATTTCCTCTCCAAGTGACCATACCTGCTTAGCAAAATAAACTGTGTTGCTAATGCAATCTAGAAGATGTAATCAGGGAAAGGACACAGCACATACTCTTGCTGTTTTATCAAGTGATCCACTGTAAAGTCTCTCTCCTGATTGTAAAATTGACAGGCTAGTAACTGCTTTTGTATGCTCTCGCACTTCTTGAACAAGATGAAGAATGCTGCTGCCTCTACCAGTCCAAACCTTTAAAATTCCACCAAAAAAGGGTAAATGACTGTTTAAACTGAACAACAACAAAAATTTAGCTCGTTTCAGATAGGTATTGTATGGTAATATCAATCCTCAGTGATACCTTTATAGTACCATCTGAGTGCCCAGAAAAGAACTTGTCCTTGAAAAAAGTAACTGATAACACTTCTCCACTCTCGCTGCAGTCTACTTGCCCTATTTCCTTGTGATTCCACAATTCCTACAGCCAGACAGAATAATCAGGAATCCTTTCACTTCTTCAGAAATATTACCTGCACTAATAATAGTAAGAGAAATTGAGAAATTGATCACAAGCTCTTAAAACTTACAGCACTTGATTCTTGGCCTTCTGAAAGAAGTTTCAGAGTTTCAAGTGCCAATGGAGAGAATCCCTTAAGCTCCTTTAAATTTCTCACAATCTCCTTCATATGGGATCGCACTTCACGCAGTCCTTCTGAGACCAATATAAACAAAAAGCCTAATAAGCCACTCAGCTTCTTTGCATCAATAGATAAGTCAATGCATGAGATAACGAAAGAATCCACAGGTCTACCTGGTTCTTGCATGAAGCTTTTGACAGCTAACAGTGCAAGTGCCTTGTCTTCATTGTCCTTGGCGGACTTCATTATGGATACAAGGCACTTGAGTAAGCAATTTCGAGCAACACCTCGTATCCCTGTGTCAGGAAGAACACTAAGCATGTGTATGAGCCATACTGCGGCTGTGAAACAGGCTGAGCATAGTTCTGCATATCTACTCTTTAACCCTTCAGCTAAAGCTTCAAACAGCAAACCGAATTCATGAGTAACCAGTGCAAATGCCACTTTTCTTTCCCAATCCGCAGCTAGCTTTTCCTCATCCTGTTTACAACGATAATGAAGTAAAAGAGCAACGGAATTAGTACCGCATCAAAGTTGTATAACTGTAATTACCACATCAAATTACTGACAAGTGATATGAGAAAAAGCTGAGTCAAAATCAAATTTCAAAACTCAAAATTTGATGAACATTACAGGATGGACTGATACTATTTATTTAACTCCTGCAAAAAAAATTCTCTCAAAAACTTACTGACTGGTCTTCAAGTTCAGCAAGAGTTTTATGCAGCTGCTCTGTCTGTGTCAGATTTCTGTAACTTTTATCCAGTCCAGCTTGTTTTAGAAGAAATGCCTGAGTTAGGGACTTGCCAGAGGCAGTGAACCTCCCTGCCAGTGACACAATTATCTCTGCTGTTGCTATTTGAGCTGAAGGGAAATCAGAGTTTCTTAGGCATGAGATGAAAGTATCTAGTGCTTCTTCTCGGTATATACTCATTTTTCTTGGCTGGGCCTACAGAACAAGTGTTTTTGGTGCCAATTTTAGGAGACTAAATGGCATAACCCATGTAACTGTCAAAGCTTCATAAGCCAAATAGGCCAGATTGATCCATGCTATTAAAAACCATTAAAACTTTATTAACTAACCAGAAGATCAAGCTGCAGTATGAGACCCGACACAATAGGACTTTGTTCCTGGTTTGCTGTCTGCAAATAGACAAGGAGACTGTGCATCGTGCTGAAAGAACCTTCATCCTTTATAATGTGAAGAACTTGCTCATTATACATCCTCCTGAAAATTACGAAATATTTTAAGTTTTAGGCTTCTAGTCCACTGCAGAAAAGGATAGATATCATCCTCGTTACAAAATGCATCTCAATGATCTAACATGATAAGGCCCAATTCACCATTGTGTATACCTGTTTAGTCTGACCAATTCAGAGAAAAAGCTTATAATCTCGAATTTTTGTCCTTCACTAGCTTTCTGAAAGGTTTCTAAAACTGGAGCCATTTCAGCTTTATCAGCAATGTTGTTTCGGCACTTGCCTTCTTTCTGCATGCACTTCAACAAGATGCCAACTACTGCCATTCTCTCCTCAGAAGATTCAGCTTTCAAGCTACCGATAATGCTTTCAATAGCTTTAGATGAAACAATTTTACGAACTGCCGAGGACACAAGATCCTCTAACTCACTCCACAATATTTGCCTCAACATGAGAATTGCAGCAGATTTTGGCTTCAAACACATGTTAGCAAACTCTTCGTCTTTCTTACTGATAACTGCTAGAAAAGACTCCACCATGTCCATCTCCTCTAGGATACTAATTGAAGGTTTTAATAGATATATCAGCACAGCAGCCTCCAATAGTCCTTTCTTGAACAACACTACAATACATTCTACATCAGAATCAACTCTTGTTAGCGTCTGGATCACAGTTGCATCTCTTGATCCCAGCTCGGAAAGAAGAAATACAGTTGCCCTCAACACATTGCGATCAATAGAATTGAAAAGAATCTCAACAAATCCATTAATAACAGGAGGTTTTGAGAGGATAGTTTGAATGTCTGGTAGAATATATGTATCTTTCCAGAACCCTTCTATCTGAAGGACAGCCATTTCTGACTCTTTAAGAACTTCGGACATACAAAGATTCTCAATTGCATGACGCAGGTCATTAAGGGTCCTATCCATGGTGGCTTGGCTTATAACACTATTTGGAGAAGTTGCTGGTGCTAGTACCGGCTTCCTTACCGGTTCACATTTTGCTTCAACTCGCCAACTTTCTGGCTGAGGTGAGACTGAACCTGGATTCTGTTCTTGCCAACTAGCAATCAGCCTCTTGAGCACATAGTTTGTCTTAGGCAGCTGGGTGCTTTGAAGCTGCTGGCGCGTAATTGGACATGTAGAGTTCCCTCTATCAATCCATTCTTGGATCGCTGTTCGTTCATATGTCTGTCCTGTTTCAAGAGTGACTGGATCATCAAAAATTTGGCTAGTGATAGGGCACACAAAGTCCTTGGGAGGTGTCTGCTTAACTCCTCCAGATAGATTGTCTATATCTGCCATTGGATGGTAATCTGGAGAGCTACAGAGAAGAAAGTTCCAAAATTCTTCAGAGATATAACTATATAGTACAATATAAAGATGATTATGATTGGGGTCAGTGTCATAATACCGGCTGGAATTTAAAGAGATTAGCTGCTTCTGATTAAGAGCTTGGATGCTTCTAGGCCGCAACAATGCCACATTTCTGTTTGCTTCCTACACATTGTCATGACGTATACAAACTATTATACCAGCATTGTTATTGTCAAACATAGTTGAACCCAGCTTTTCTTTATTACTAGTAATATTCATAGGTTGTATCGATTACCTCACCATCTGGTTCACAATCTGATGAAGAAGATTCAATGGAACCATCATCTGAAATGGTCTCAGGTTCTGAGTCAGACTTCAACTTGAATGATGATGTGATTGGTTTTGAGTTCTGTTTCCTGAGAACATGAGGAGGGACTCTCTGAGGATAAAATGCTGGAGAACTGGGTTTGCTACCGCTGATGCTGCTACTGGTGCCATTGCTGCTAAAATCAACTGACCTTCCTGCTTCAGACCATATGGGCTTAAGAGAAGAAAATAGACAAACCATTAGCCAATTGTCAACATTGATGAACACTTGGTGCAATGATTTGAATTTTTCAAAACAGTCATTGGTGAAAGAAGAAGAAGAAGAAGAAGAAGATGATGATGATGATGATGATGATGATGATGATGATGATGATGATGAGTAACTGAAGTGAAGAAATAATTCCACAGAAGCAGCAGTTATTACATTATACCGTCCATTGCTGAGCTCAAGATTGTCTTCGACTTCGAATTTCTCATATTCACTACTACCCAAGTCTTCAAGATTCCTTAATTTGTTCAAAATCAAAGACGGAGGAAAACAAATCTCTCTGCCGCCATCGCCGCTTTCCAAAACCTCTATGAAATACCTGGCCAAAACCCTACAATTTTCATCAATAACCTCTTCGTAGCTCCTCTCCAGATCTTTCAACTCCGAAGCTTGATCTTCGCTCATCTTAGATAGCGATTTATTGCTCGGAACAATTACAGACACATCAGAGATCGAATAATCCTCGTTTTCGAAACTGTGCTGTTGCGAGGACGACAAGATTTTGCTTCTCTGCTCGTTAAGCCACTGATGCACAGGAAGGAAATGGAGGAGAAAGAGTTCCTCGAAGAGGGACGGCGCTAATTCGACTCGAGCTAGGGATGGGTCTGTTTGAAAGATGTTTAACAGCTGAACTGAGGCGGCGATTGGTTGGTCGGAGACGGCGTTGATGAGGGAGAGGAGGAAGGATGAGAAGGTGGTCTCGGGGTATGAGCGAATGAGCTTCTGAGCGAGGAGGAGAGAGGAGGACGGGGCGTCGGAGCTCCTGGTGGCGATGAATTTTTCGAGGGTACTGACGGCGTGGTTGAGCGGCCTAAGGACGTTCTGGTGGGATGGCTGAACCTTGCGGCGGAGGACGGAGAAGAGGCGACGGCGGAGGTCGGAGCGGGTGAGGATTTCGGTTATGAAATCGGTAGTGTTTCGAAGGATGTCGGCCGAAGTGGTGGCGACAGCCCTGGCGGTGTCGGCCATGGCAGCGCTTCGGCGGCGAGTCGAGGACGCTTCTTCTGTGATTTTCGGGTGACGAACACGAAGAATTGTTGGACGACTGACTGAAGAAGATCAACTGGCGCCAAAGAGAGAGAGGCTCTATCAAATGACAGAATAGACCTTTAATAAACAGCTTCCAATTGGCAATTGCAGAGTGAGTGAACTGAAGGCCAGTTCAGCATGGAAGGCTAGAGTTGTCATTACAAGCTTTTACCTTCGGCGGCCATTTCAATTTTGTTGCTATGGGAAAACCACGTGACTGACCCTCAACTACTCCTATTCTTTGTCTTGTCACCCTCAAATCATCAAGGCTCAAATTACAAATCGTTGTTTATCATCTTGCACAATAAGGGAGTTTATTTGAAATCTGAAAATTAATCTTTTTCTAAAATGCTTCTCACAAATTTTATATCAATTTTGTACAAACTTCAATTTTTTTTCCTGAAAATTTCCAAAAGAATACACTTTTTTAAACAAGTACCAGATTGTCGTCTTTTGAAGTTTCAGGACCAACTGACAGGAATACCCATAGTCCAGGGTTGACTATTGCAGATTACTTTCCTCAGAGTTGTTCCCAAAAGCAGAAGATTGCGGCGAAGAGGGTTGTGGTGCTGCCGTCCAGGCCGGCAACCAGGGAGGAAGTCGTCACCGGTCCATGCCTTACCCGGTCTCCTCAAACAAAATTATTATAAGCAATCAAATTTTGGTTGATGTGGTTGATGTAACAAGCATTTTCTCTGTATAATTTCTTTTTGGAGTATTTGATAAAATATTTAAAATTAGTGTGATATTTATAAAAGAAAAAATTAGATGGAAAATGTTGATTCAATAATTTATTAGTGAATTATTTACCAATGAACATATATACCCTTCAATGTAGAATAATACTTAGAAGTATATATATATATATATGTGTGTGTGTGAGAGAGAGAGAGATTTGATGTGTTTTAAAAACTCTATTTTGAGAGAGAGATTGATAGATTTTTAAAAATGGTGGAGAAATTTTTTAGGATAATTAACAAGTTGAATTGGAAGAGTTTTATTTAAAAATTGATAAGAAAAAAAAACGTTGGAGAAAGTTGAGAAAGAAGACAATCTTTGGACAAAAAAAATACTGGTATCATTTTAAAATTTGTTCTCAATATTTAATGTTCCATTTTTGTTCCAGTAGATTTAATACTCCTATAAATTTCAAACATTTTTCCCAACCCAAACGTTAACTAACTCTCGTATTGAAATTAAAACCACATATATATGCATTGATCGATATTAGGTGTCAATTGGACAGGTTAGGTCGGGTCATTCGGATTTCGGGTTAGACTGTTTTCAGGTCATGTCTGGTTCGGGTCATTTCGGGTTGAACTGATTTCAGGTCGGGTTCGGATTATTCGGGTTCAGGTCTTTATCGGGTTGAGTTTACTTCGGGTCAAGTCGGGTACAAGTCATTCGGGTTTCGGGTTGTTTCAGTCTCTGGTTCAGGTCGGGTTTCTTCGAGTCAAATTTCGGGTTTCTTCTGTTCCAAATTCAGGTTTCTTCTGGTCCAAGTTCGGGTTTCTACGGGTTCAAGTTCAAGTTTCGTCGATCCAAGTTCGAGTAGCTGAAATTTTCAAACTAAACTTTTAGTCTTTATATTTATATTCTTTATAAATAATACTACGTATTTTATATTCATATATACAACAATGATATACTAAGAAAATTATTCACACATTTCTCTCTCCCCTTTTCGTTAGAGTTTAAAATAAATCTATTTCGCAGAGTCGTTCTAACAAAATTAAAGAGAAATTAGATATTATTCCAACAAAATTGAAAATTAAATATTTCTCCAACAATTTTGAAAATTGGACATTCTTCCAATAAAATTATCAATTAGTTTATCCAAAAAATTGAAAATTAGACATTGCTCCAACAAAATTGGATACTGGACATTGTTCCAAGAGTTTAGAAATATTGTCAATTTCTAATACAATAATTATGGAAATTGGGCGTTGCTCCAATAAAATTGGAGATTGCACATTGTTCCTTTTATGATATGACAACTCTCTTTTATGGTTATGATTATCCATCTGCCAATTTGTACTTCGAGAATGTATGGAGAATGCATATTTTTATAAAAGAGGTAACAAAAGACCCAGACACAGAGATAAGAGAAATGGTACAACAAATGAGCAAGAAGTTTGACAAGTACTGAGAATATTTTTCTATGGTTCTCACATTCGCTGTTGTACTTGATCCTCGCTATAAGTTGGACTTTGTTAAGTATCACTATGATAAGTTGAGTATACATTCTGCTTCTAAATATCTGGAAGCTCGAGATCAGTTGTATTCCCTTTTTGGAGAGTATGAAGCATGTAGTAGTGACACTTCATCTCATTTGCATGATGTTGGAGGTGTTGGTGAACGAGATCACTAAAAAGTATATTCATATCTTATGGTAAGTTTCATTTACTGTTAATATGATGTGTTAATATGATGTTAAAGTATTTTGATTTTTGTTATCCATCTCGCTTAAATCCTTGATATTGATATATTTGTTGAATATCTAATAATGGATGTAGGATTTTGATCAAGATCAATCAGTGAGACACAATGAAAAATCTGAACTTGATATTTATTTGATGTAGAGTAGACAATCAATTCAGTTGAAGCTAGATGTTCTCAGTTTTTGGAAGGATAAAGAAGCTTAGTACCCAGTTCTTGCACGAATGGCTAGAGATGTTTTGAGCATTCCTATAACAAGTGTTGCGTCTGAATCAACTTTTAGTATGAGCGGTGAGATTTTTAACAAGTACAGGAATCGTCTTCTTCCTTCAAATGTTCAACTCTAGTCACATCTTACATTTGGCTATATGGGTATGAAGGTATGAGTTTAAGTATTGTTCTTTATGATGTACATTTGTAAAAGTGAGTGTACTTTGATTATTATTATTATTATTAGTTTATCACTAGTAATTTGTTAACAATTATTACTAACTAGTTTTTTTAATGAAGTTGAGGAGTATGAGTTACTTCATTTGAATGGTTTAGAAGTTCCTTTGAAGTCTGTTACTAATCTTGAAGTAGCTTCTAGTTCTCATGGCATCTAGAGGTACGTTTGATTTCAGTGGTCTAGTGGAGTATGTTTCATTTGTATCATTAGTTATACCTATTTGAGTCCGTTTGATTCTATCTTTGTGAAATAGAGATTTTACTGTACTAGACAATCTGCTGCATGGATGGAGGCCAAATTTACGGATTGCTTGAAGAACTGCATCATCATTATTTCGGTTTTATATTTGATGCATGTATGATTATATTTTAGAATTGTGTATTTGATGCGTTGGATGATTACATTTTGGAAGTTATAGTTGTTTTTGGCCATTTATGCACAATTGGCGTTATTTACTACCATTTTCTTGCTTTAGATGATAGTAACTCTGTAATGCATTAGATGATTATGTTTTGTTATTATGATAGTTTATTTTAGGTTCTTTAGGGTTCAGATTCGGGTTAATCAGGTTCGGGATTCAAGTCAGGTCGGGTTCGAATTCGGGTTAATCAGGTTTTGGATTCGGGTCAGGTGGGTTTCGTGTCATTTCGGGTTGAGCTGGTTTCGAGTCAGGTCGGGTTCGGGTCATTCAGGTTACAAGTTCAATCGGGCCGAGCTGTTTTCGGGTCAAGTCGGGTTCAGGTCAGGTTTCGGGTCGTTGACTTTTTTGGTTAGATCGGGTTCAGGCAGGTTGATCAGGTCGGGTCAGCTTTTGATACCCTAATCGAGATCAATTTCCGATTACTCCAATAATTATTGAATTCATCAAAGTGGTGGTGGTTGGACACATATATAAAGTAGTAATTAATTTCAAAATAGGTAGCTAGCTAGCTAGGTAGATAATAGGGAGACAAATTTGATTAGAACATGAACGGCGTTTTGAGCTGCCAAGGGTGCAAAAATGGCTGCTTCGTTGGAGACGGAAGAGTCGCCGCCGGCCAAATCCGAGAGCGACCGGAAGGCTATGAATGGAATCATGTGCTGGTGACAGAGAAGGGCAATTGCAGCAGTCTCCATGTCAATGGCGGATGCATTGAACTTCATGTTCAGAAAGTTTGTATAAGCACCATTGTCCACATAAACACTTGAACTCATCCCTCTCTCCACCCTCGCAACTTGAGGCTTTCTTGCCAAGCAAGTAGTATCATTCACGCACATTCCTAGCTCCAAACCCTATTATAAAATAATAATAATAATAATAATAATAATAATAAGTTAGTTTTTTTTCTGTAAAAAAATGGATGAGATATTTGTGATAGAAAAAAATTGAATGGAAAGTGTGATTTTGACATTTTGAGGATCAAATTTGGAGAAATATATATGTCAAATCAACACAAATCTTACTAAAATCTAAAACGGAACAAGAACTACCAAAATAGTTACTTGACTTATAATATTAAAATACTGAATAGATGAAATTATAGATTAATGACTTTGTATCCTTTCTAGGATGGGGAGCATAATTTAGAATTTTATTAAATATGTTAAGCATTTTATTAGTAGAAGTGAACCCTAAAATGAAAATAATATTGTTAATTGAATATTACAAGACTACTAAAATAGAATACAATTTTACTACTATAAATAATGATGGAGTACTTTCATGAGTCTAAAAATTGTCTCACTTTTGTTTTGTTTTTTTCAGTACTTAATTTATATTTTTTCCTTCAACATTTTAGCATATAAAATTAAATCATTTATATGCTAATGATAAACAAACATATCCAATTTCTTAATATTTAAATAATTTATTCCTTATTAAAAAAAATTAAGTTAAACGCAACTATCAAAATGAAAAGTTACAATCTTGGGGTGCGGAGGGAGCCACATACTACCACTTCATCTAAAATATAATACTACAGTTTGATTTAACACAAAGATTAAGATAAGAAAATTTTAGTATTAACTTTCTATTTTACCCTTTTTATATTAGACGATGTAATCAAACACTTAAATTGATGAAGAGTTGTAAAATAAAATCTAATTATACCGATAAATATACCAAGAATAAAATTCAAATAATTATATGATTGAATATAAAATGAAAATAATGATTTGATAAAATGTTACCATGAAAGAAAGTATTGCATTACATTTGTAAAATATTAAAAAATGAAAATATTGCATTATTTTTTGGACGAATGAATTACATTAGATCATATATATATATATATATATATATATATATATATATATATCTTTTGATTACCTCAATTTGTTCTGCGCGCCGTGAGGACATCGCCCCAAAGGACCCTCGGGTTCCGAAGACCCACAACCTCAAGCGCACGCGACCCACAGTCCGTTCCAAGGCCTTGGCGGACCCATGACCAGTCCCGGCTGAAACAAGTCCAAGCGAACCTTAATGCTTTCATGAGGCTCATGGCGCAGGGACGATCGAGAGGAGTCTCGGGAGAAGGCCTTACGACTTCGCCAACTCGGTATCGCGCTGAACGAAGAGTGTGCGAAGCCCTTGGAGTCTTAAGCATAAGCGTTCTTGAAGAAGGAGCAGCCCGGTCTTAAGCGCGCGAACACTTGGCGAAGGAGAAGGCCTCGGCCAAGGGCAACTCCGCGAGGCACCGGCGGAGGCATTCTAGCGAAGGCTCCTAGCGAAGGCCTTTCGCGTAATCTCCGAGCTTCGCCGATTGACCGACCAAACCTGACACCAGGTGTCTTTTCTCCGCCGATACTTGGAAAAACAAACAACCACTTTTAGGCTAGCCTTACCTTTTTACCTTTTTAGAAGCTTTTCACTCTGTAAGCGTGCAAAAGTACTTTGTACCTTCTGCACGCATGCACCTTCGAAATACTCCTTTTACTTCTTCCATTTCACTTCACTATATAAGCTAAGTGGCAGTCACCATTGTAACCTAGAACATATTATTGAATTTAAACAATTCGGCTGAAACACTCCCGGGGAGTCATCGGCTTTTGTGTTCTCCACTCTTGCATTTCCATTTCCCTAGTGATCCAGGCAAGAGGATCCAACCATAATATCTAGTATTGCTTGACCTTGTAGTCAAGAGGTGCTAGATCCCATCTCACTTCCTGCATTTTCAAGGGCATTGCCTCACCTCGTAGTGAGGAGGTTCCCTTGGCCGACTCTGTTTCCTTCGTGTTCTTCCTCTGTTCTTCGTTTCCATTCTTGCTGGAAACCGCCTCCTCCGAGCTAGATCCGAGCTCGTGATCACTTACCCCCCCTGTGATCACATCAAGTGGTATCAGAGCCAAAGTGCTTCTTTGGAGGTACCGTATCGGTTGTTGAGTTTTCTTGAGCAAAACCTTTTGTTACCTTTTCTTACTCTTGAAGGGATATCGTTTGATGATCTCAGTGAAACCGAAAAAGTTGTTTAAAAGTGTGCTTGTTTAAGCCAAGTATTTTCGAGATAAGCCAAAAGAGTTGTCTGGCGACAAGTGTGTAAAGAAAAAGCGTTTAAAGAAAGAAATGTATTGAGCAAGTTTCTGCGTTCTGGAAAAGTTCTTGAATGTTCTTACGTGTTCTTCCCAAAACACAAGTGAACAGTAAGATTGATCAGACAAATAGTTTCCGAACTTAAACAAGAAGTGTTTGTGACTGCAAAAGCCTTTTCTAATCTTCCAACCAGTATCTTCCGAACCCGATATCCCACAAAACCGGTTTCAAGTAACTAGTCATTTTCTTGAATTTCAAGTTGCGGTTTTACTAGAGTTTTGTTTGTGTTTTCTTGCGTGTTCATCTTTGATCTAAGGTTGAAAACGGTATCAAGTTTAGAGAACTTGTAAAAGCCGTCGGTGAACAGCCGAAGTGACAAAGTTGTTGAGAGAAACACGAGAGTGAGAGTAAACACTCAGGGAGTGGTGAGATTCTTCTCGATTATATATCTTTAACAAGATCTTGTGTCACGAGATGGTTTCAACAGACTCATCCCCCTCATCCATCCCAGCTAACCGTGCACGACGCTAACGAAGATCTTACAGAGGTTGGATGATTTGGGAGCTCAAGTCGCCATGACAAATGAGCGACTAACGAAAGTGGAGGTAGCTCAAGGAAAGCAACCGGAAAGCTCGCAAGCCCACGATGACGCCCATGCATCGCGGGCTCAAGATGGAGTCACCCATACCACTTTCGACCCTGCATCAACGAAACCACAGGCCACCCCTCACAGTCGTCCGAACACTTCCACAAGAATAGATCGTGGTGTTGACATCACTGGACAGTGATGACCAGGAATATTACGCGGAGCCACCACCAAAGCCTATTAAAAGAAGGGTCTTTCCCGATAGAGCTCAAGCGAGCCTATCTCCACGAGACCTCGAAGAAGAGGAAGAAGCGAGCGAGGCCGAGTTCACCGAGGTTTCAACGAGACTGGGAGGCGGGCGCAAGCCCAGGGACCAACAAGCCCTCGCCAACATCAAGCTTCAAATACCACCCTTCTACGGATCCGGTGATCCGGAAGAGTACTTTACATGGGTGGCTAGGACTGAGCGGATCATTGATATGATGGGATACACCGACGCTATAGCCACGAAACTTGTGGTCATTGAGTTTCATGAATATGCTCTCACCGGTGGGAGCAAGAGCATCACGAAAGAGCCGAGGATCCGATGTCGTCCTATCACCACGTGGGAGGAACTTAAAAGGACCATGAAGAATCGATTCGTACCCAGCTACTATGACCGAGATTGTGCTCGGAGGCTGCAGCGCCTTATCCAGTGGTCATCGCGGTGTCGAGGAATACCGAAGGACCTTGAGAGGGCCACGATGAGGGCCAACGTCAAGGAGGACGAAGAGGCTAAGTTGGCCAGATTCTTATATGGCCTACGGGAGGGCGTCGCCAAGACAGTTGAACTATGCGATTACCGGGATTACCAAGATCTGGTGCATAAGGCCATTCGGGTGGAGAAACAACTACAGAAGGGAAACACTTACTACCCTGCTCCTCCCCCCGGCAGGGCCCCAAGCAGCAAGACCCCCCCTTTCACCAAACCGCTCCCGCCAAAACCATACGCATCTTCTGCGGCGATGCCATCCCCTCGCCAAAATTACCCCAACACAAGACCCTCCTCGCAACCTCAGCCGAAACCCAACGCCATCACTAATGAAGGCCCTCGGCGATCAAGGAGCATCGAATGCTTTAAGTGCAGGGCAAGGGACACTATGCGAGGGATTGCCCCAACCGATGAGCCATGGTAAAGCGGCCCAATGGGGAACTGGCAAGTGAAGAGGAAGGAGAGGGCCATCCCGAGCAAGAGCAATATGAGAGTGAAGCAGAAGAGGGAGAGCTACCTATGGACGGTCTCATATTAGTTACCAAGAGGGTCCTGCAAAGTTCCCCAAGTGTCACCGAAAGTATTCAGCGGGAAAATCTATTCCAATCAAGAGCCATGGTGAATGGGACTCTGTGCAGTCTCATTATTGACAGCGGGAGTTGTGTCAACGCTGCCAGCGAAGACATGGTCGCTGAATTAGGCCTCTCCACCATCGTACATCCTAAACCGTATCAACTGCAGTGGGTCGACGACAGAACCTTCGTAAAGGTTGTCAAACAAGTCGAAGTCCCAATCAAGATCGGCAAGTATGAGGATTCCATCACTTGTGATGTGGTGCGAATGCAGGCTACCCACATCCTCTTGGGCAGACCCTGGCAATATGACAAGGAAGCCATACATTATGGCAAAGCCAACAAATATGCCCTCACTCACCTCAGTAAACCATACACCCTGCTTCCCCTCACCCCAACTCAAGCCCATCAGGATCAAATCCATCTAGCTAGTAAGTCTGAGAGAAGAAGAAAGGGGGAGGGCGAGAGCGGAGGAAAATGGTGAGAAGGTTCAAGGAACCTTGAGTGAACGGAAAGGGTGTGCATTAATGGGAAACACCTCGAGTGAGCCCACGAGAAAACAAGAGTGCCTTCCTCCCATAGCCAAAGAGAGGGATTTTAAAAGAGCGTTCCTTGAAAACAGGATCTGTTTTCTCCTGATCCCCACTCACTGCATGCTAACACTTGACGAAGTGTCTTCTCTTCCTTTCTATGTGCAGAAGGTCCCAAGGAATTCGGCGAAGTATTTGATGAGCCGCGAACCCTTCCTCCATATCGCGGCATAGAGCATCATATCGACTTACTTCGAGGGGCGCCTTTGCCCAACAAGGCCGCCTATCGGACCAATCCCCAAGAATCCAAAGAGTTACTGTCGCAAGTTCAGGAGTTGTTAGACAAGGGGTTCATCCGCGATAGCTTTGTCGCCATGCGCGGTCCCAGTCATACTCGTACCAAAGAGCGATGGCACTTGGCGCATGTGCATGGACTGTCGCCCCATCAACTCTATCACGTAAAGTATCGCCACCCTATACCTAGACTTGATGACATGTTAGACGAATTGAGTGGTGCTTGTGTGTTTTCAAAAATTGACCTTAGAAGTGGTTATCACCAAATTCGGATGAAGGAAGGTGATGAATGGAAAACTGCTTTCAAAACCAAGATTGGCTTGTATGAGTGGAATGTTATGCCCTTCGGGTTATCTAACGCACCAAGTACTTTCATGCGTCTAATGAATCATGTTTTGAGGCATTTCATTGGGAGGTTTGTGGTAGTATACTTTGATGACATACTAGTTTATTCTAAGAACCATGAGGAGCATGTTGAGCATCTGAGGCAAGTCCTTGATACGCTTAGGTTAGAAAAAGCTGTATGCCAAATTTGAAAAGTGTGTTTTCGCATCCCAGGAAGTTAACTTTCTTGGATATGTAGTGGGTGCGAAGGGAGTCAAGGTAGACGAGAGTAAGATCAGTGCTATTCGGGACTGGCCTACTCCTAACTCCTTAACTGAGGTCAGGTCCTTCCTAGGACTTGCTAGTTTTTACAGAAGATTTGTTAAAGACTTCTCTTCCATTGCTGCCCCTTTGCATGAACTGGCTAAGAAGAATGTCATCTTTGAATGGGGTCAGTCGCAAGAGAAATCTTTTCACGAATTGAAATCTCGTCTGACAAATGCCCCTCTACTCACTTTGCCAAACTTCGACAAAGTGTTCGAGGTAGAGTGCGATGCCAGTGGCATAGGCATCGGCGCTGTCTTGCATCAAGAAGGCCGTCCCATCGCCTTTTTTAGTGAAAAGTTGAGTGGAGCCACCCTGAATTACTCCACGTATGACAAAGAGCTATACGCTCTTGTGAGATCCTTACAAACGTGGAGCCATTATCTTCTGCCTAGAGAATTCGTAATCCATACGGATCACTTGTCTTTGAAGTACCTTCAAGGACAAGGAAATTTGAGCAAAAGGCATGTTAGGTGGGTAGAGTTCATTGAGTCTTTCTCCTATGTTATTAAGTATAAAAAGGGCAAAGACAATGTCGTTCGATGCTCTATCCAGGAGATATGCATTACTCATGACTCTCGATACGAGGATTGTTGGTTTTGAAGGTTTAAAAGGAATGTATGAACATGACGTGGATTTTGGTGAAATATTTGCCAATTGTGTTAAAGGAAGCCAAAGAGGCTACTATGTTTTTGACGGTTTTCTGTTTAAGTTGAAAAGGTTGTGCGTTCCCAGAGGGTCAATGCGCGAAGTGATCATCAAGGAGGCACATGGAGGTGGTCTCATGGGACACTTCGGTGTCCAAAAGACGCTTGAGGCCGTTAAGGAGAACTTCTTCTGGCCCGGCCTGAAGAAGGACGTCACCAAAGCTTGCGCCAGATGTGTCACATGCCACCAAGCCAAGTTGACTCTCCAACCGAAAGGGAAGTACACCCCTCTTCCTACACCTTCTATTCCTTGGGTTGAAATAAGCATGGACTTTATAAGTGGTTTGCCTAGGACATCGCATGGTCATGATGCTATATTTGTAGTAGTTGATAGGTTCTCCAAAATGGCCCATTTCATCCCATGTCACAAAACTGAAGATGCATCCCATGTGGCGGAATTGTTCTTTAATAACATCGTTAAATATCATGGCCTCCGCGATCCATTGTTAGCGATAGAGATTCGAGATTCCTAAGCCATTTCGGTGAACCCTTTGGTCTAGGCTAGGCACCGGTCGATGTACTCCACATCCAGTCACCCTCAAACAGACGGCCAAACCGAAGTGACTAATAGGACCCTCACCACTATCCTGCGCACCCTCCTTAGGAAAAATCTGAAAGAATGGGAAAAATGCTTGCCTCATGTAGAGTTTGCGTATAACCGAGCCTACCATTCCTCTACGTACCATAGTCCTTTTGAGATCGTATATGGCTTCAACCCTTTAACCCCTTTGGACTTAGTCGCATTAGATTACACTGAGCAGGTGGACGTAGATGGGAAAGAAAAGGCCCGACGCATGAAGGACTTGCATGCTAAGATTCACAAACAACTTGAGAGAATTAATGAGTCTTACGCAAGTAGAGTTAATAAGGGCAGAAAATTTAGGAGTTTTCAAGTCGGGGATTGGGTATGGTTACATTTGAGAAAAGATCGATTTCCCCAGGCTAGGAAAAGCAAACTGGCGCCAAGAGGCGATGGTCCCTTTCAAATCACTAAAAAAATAGGAGAAAATGCTTATGTACTTGACTTACCTTGCGATGGCTCTTATAATGTACATGCAACTTTTAACGTTTGTGATTTAGCTCCCTTTGAAGGACAAGCAGATTTTAAGAATCCGCGGACGGATTCTTTTGAAGAAGGAGAGTATGATGAGGACATCGCCCCAAAGGACCCTCAGGTTCCAGAAGACCCACAACCTCAAGCGCACGCGACCCCTGGTCCGTTCCAAGGCCTTGGCGGACCCATGACCAGGTCCCGGCTGAAACAAGTCCAAGCGAACCTTAATGCTTTCATGAGGCTCATGGCGCAGGACGATCGAGAGGAGTCTCGGGAGAAGGCCTTACGACTTCGCCAACTCGGTATCGCGCTGAACGAAGAGTGTGCGAAGCCCCTTGGAGTCTTAAGCATAAGCGTTCTTGAAGAAGGGAGCAGCCCAGTCTTAAGCGCGCGAACACTTGGCGAAGGAGAAGGCCTCAGCCAAGGGCAACTCCGCAAGGCACCCGGCGGAGGCATTCTAGCGAAGGCCTTTCACAGTAATCTCCGAGCTTCGCCAGTTGACCGACCAAACCTGACACCAGGTGTCTTTTCTCCGCCGATACTTGGAAAAACAAACAACCACTTTTAGGCTAGCCTTACCTTTTTACCTTTTTAGAAGCTTTTCACTCTGTAAGCGTGCAAAAGTACTTTGTACCTTCTGCACGCATGCACCTTCGAAATACTCCTTTTACTTCTTCCATTTCACTTCACTATATAAGCTAAGTGGCAGTCACCATTGTAACCTAGAACATATTATTGAATTTAAGCAATTCGGCTGAAACACTCCCGGGGAGTCATCGGCTTTTGTGTTCTCCACTCTTGCATTTCCATTTCCCTAGTGATCCAGGCAAGAGGATCCAAGCATAATATCTAGTATTGCTTGACCTTGTAGTCAAGAGGTGCTAGATCCCATCTCACTTCCCGAGGCATTTTCAAGGGCATTGCCTCACCTCGTAGTGAGGAGGTTCCCTTGGCCGACTCTGTTTCCTTCGTGTTCTTCCTCTGTTTTTCGTTTCCATTCTTGCTGGAAACCGCCTCCAACGAGCTAGATCCGAGCTCGTGATCACTTACCCCTCCCGTGATCACATCAAGCGCATAATACTGTTCATCAGCTGCAACCCAGAACACATGTTGCCTCTCTTCAGGGGTTCCAAAAATTGGGAAGATTTCTTCAGGTTGAAACCAAACATTGTTCAATGCATTTTGATCATCTGTATGGTTGTTAAATTTTGAAAAGCTGAGATATCCAATTCTTCTTGAGTAGTCTCCATTTGATTCCAATGCCAACTCATCTTCTGGTCCATCACCATACCTCTAACCAATTTCATTTCAAATGATAATTATTTAAATGTTTGAGATTTGAAAGAAAATTCCTATCTACATTTTAATATCCATTATCAAAATAGTAGAGTAAGATGTAAGAAAAAGAATAGAGATATACAAATCATGGGCCTTGAGATTCATGTTTGTCTAACATTTCTTGGCCCAACAAGTACTTCTCTTTTAGTACCTGCCAGTTCCAAAGGCCTGTGTGAGCCCAATATTGAGGGATAGTCACATCTGCAATTTGGAGGTTGAATTTCCATTTCCAGCAATTCCAATGTGCAAAACCCCTATCACCCTAAAAATACTTAGGAGGAGTTGTGTGGTAATTCCTGCATTAAGCTATCACCAATAACCAATAATGTAAGAAGCATTAGAAAAATCAAATTATCATGTTTTATTTTTTAAGTAAAACAATTAGAAACATATAAAAGAATCATGTACTATATACTGTATATAGCTAGTTTTGATTACCATCCCCAATCCTGTCATAACCACAATAACCATTTGATCATTAATCCTTCCAAGTCGAAACCTTCTCCCTGATAGAAAACATTATCATAATCAATATTCTATAAGTGAACAGCATGCCTCAATGTTTGAAAGTCAGATTGGAAAAAAATTTTAATTTAGCCGCAACGTTTAAAAAAAAAAGAAACTACCAATGAGTAACTTTAGTGTTTAAGTGTACCTGTTAGATTTTAAGCATTAAAGAATTATCAATATCGCTAATTCGCTATAGTTAATCATAAGAGTTGTTCCAAAAAGTACTTTACTGATCAATATTAATAAATATATACACAGGAAAAATTGGACATTAATTGTATAATTACCCAAAACATCCAAGTAGGGAGGGTCAAGAGCAGCAACAAAACTTTGAGACTGAAGGAGAGGACTCATCTCAAATGAATTTGGTACAATAACCCCTAAGTATTTGCCCTCCTTGTTGATTTTTATGATAGCCTCCCAGATATCATTGGACAGTTCTCCACAAGTCCCCTTGCTTCCAATTCCTACCACAAACAGCAACCAAAGAAGCAGTAATTTGATCCCCATTGATGTCATTAAGAATAAAAAAAATATACTTGCTTGCAATATTGTTTATAGTATTTGATTTGGCATTTATTTATAAATAAAACTCAAGTACCATATTGAAAGGTCAAGAAAGAAAATACCAGTTGGAAACTTCAAAGGAATGGTACTAGTTGGAAACTTCAAAGGAATACTACCATTTTTTTTTTGTGAACACAAGGGATGGTGACAGGAACTGAACCCATGACATTTGCTCTGTGTTCCTATGCCTAGAACTGAGAGTGACAAAGGAATAGTACCAGTTGTAAACTTCAAAAGAATACTTTTCATTTTGAAACTGCTTGTCTCGTTTTTATACATTAATTTTATGAATGAAAAGAGATAAATAATAGGAGTATATACATAAGAATATAGAGAGTATTTAATCAGACATTTTTTATATAATACCCCCCATTTGTCTCAATTTTTTTGAAACACTTTCATTCGACAAGTTTAAATAAAACTAACTCACTTAAAATGACACATCTGGTTAATATATATATATATATATATATATATATATATATATATATATATATATATATATATATATATATATATATATATATATATATATGTAGTCCCCCCAAAAAAAAGAAAAGGAAAATTGGACAGTCGTGCAAGGAGTTGGGCGATGGTGTGCATTTTGTTTGAAAATTCCAACCCAAATTGATTTCTTTTTTGTCTCTGCCCACAAGTTCTGAGAGGAAATACTCCATGAAACGTGTTGTGTTGTGGACTGTGGGATGAAAGAAGTAACGGTTTCCATGGCAAAGACCTAATTTATTTCCCTTCTTAAAATTTGTTCTAACACGAGGAGAGAGTATGTAGAGGAGTGCAAATCTCAACCATCATGTTAATCCAAATATCGCAATCTCTTTCCTCTTCAATAATCGGCTATTTTGTATCCCTTCAACTCCTCTTCGACTCGCCGATCTCTGTATAGAGGAAAGAAGAAATGGTAAATTCACCACCAATTCTTACAATTTTTCATGGGTGTCTCAAACCTTACACACGATGAATTAGAAAATTAATTCTCAGTGAATTACGGATAGAACATTTTTTAAATTTGAAACTCTAATGTTGATTGAGGTACTAAAAAACATGACCATAAAAATTTTACTAAAAAACGGTAATTAGTGTTTTAAAAACTGAATGGAAAATAGAAACGTTTAGTTATTGATCAGTTTAAAAGTTACTAAAATTTTAAAAATTGAAGCAAAATAAAATTGTTTGTAGTTATCACTTTACGTTTGAACCAGTTCATCTGTTTAAACTATAAGTTAAAGCTCAACTCAATGTATTTTAAATTATTGCCAATCTTCACCACTATAAGAAAGTACATTTTATACAAAAGATAATAATGCATATAATTAAATACATTACGAAAAAGAATGTTACTATAGAAATTGAGACCTTGGATGATGGCATTGTTGAAGGACATAGAGATATAAGGACTAATTAAAGAAAATTGAGATTTTAGGAATAAATAAATTAACTCTACTATGGAAATATGTCTGCTATGTTTGACAATAGCTATTTCAAGTAGTTGTAACGTTTTAGATCAGTTACAGTTAAACGCTAAACTCTACCCGTAGATAACTTTTCAAAACGCAAAAGCTACTTTTAAAAAGCTGTTGTCAAACGGAAAAATTAAAGATAATTAATATTAGTGGCAAAATTGAGACAGTGATGGTTTCTTGGTCTAAACATCAATTTAATGGCTAAATCGAAACAAAATGTATAGTTTGTGCCTTTGTGGGTTTCTTGCACTTTTTGCCTTAATCAAACTTTATGTAAGTTGGTGCCCGCCTTGTACGCGTCTCTCTTTTCGCTCTCTTATCTTGTTTCTCCGGCCGCCCTCCGCCGCCGCCTTCCCCGTCATAATTTGTCCACAGTGCTCACTCGAACGGTTCTACGATTCTGTTCTTCGAATTGGATGTATGTTTTTGATTGAGTAGACTACTAATCTATTTTGAATTCGCAGAGTAGAAGAAGGCGCGAAAGCTTCTCTTGATTGCTATCGATGCCTTTTAAGAATTTCTCGACATGCCTTCATCTCTCTGAATCTGAGTAACCTTTTGGATTCGTTTCTTTATTCTTCGGTTGATTCAGACGATTTCAGCATTTGAACGAGGGTTCTACTCATATTCAGTCCAGTACCGGAGTTGAGGTCTGTTTGCTTTGTCACCACTACATTATTCAATTTTCATGTTTGTAGTTCAAACCTTGCTAGCTTAATGATTGTCTGGTTAACTGAGTACAGATATTAACGGGAGCTTTAAATACAATGGGGATTTTTCGAGCAATGAAGGTCTTCTCCAGAAACCTTTCAACGCTCTCTCCTCGACCATTGCGTGTTTGTGTTGTTGGAAGCGGACCTGCTGGATTCTACACTGCCGAGAAGGTACTATATTTCTGAGCATATTTAAAAACATGGATGAACTCCTGCTTAATTAACTATGTTGCACAATAATTGAACAACCAGATGTTGAAGAAGCATCACGAATTAGAAGTTGATATAGTTGATCGATTGCCAACACCCTTTGGATTGGTTCGCTCTGGTGTAGCACCTGACCATCCAGAAACTAAGGTTTATTCTTCATCTTCAAATTGTTTGATCACTTGTTTTCTTGTGTATCCGGGAAACCGTTTTGTTGATTAAACTTGTTTAACCTGAAGATATGGGACAGGTTGCGATTAATCAGTTTTCTCGAGTTGCTCAAAATGGACGGTGTTCATTCTTTGGGAATGTCACCCTTGGATCTTCTGTTTTGCTCGCAGAGCTCCGTGATCTTTATGACATTGTAAGATATGAATTTTGCTGTATCGATCAAATTTTGCCATTTTTTTTTGCTGCAATTTGCTTGCTTCTCTCTCATTTTCTAATTCATGACCAGACACCTGCTGACAATGAATCTGGTTGAGCAGGTTGTCCTAGCTTATGGCGCTGAAAGTGACAGGGTTCTTGGTATACCTGGGGAGGTACATAATCTAGTCCTATTGACATTTCAATATCTGATAGATAGTTATGTAACTCATTACCTATATTTATATAAATTTTATCTGTCCATTTCGGTAGCATCTGAAGGGCATACACTCAGCTAGAGAATTTGTTTGGTGGTATAATGGGCATCCAGACTGCAAAGATATGAATCCAGATTTGAAGAGCACTGATACAGCTGTCATTCTTGGCCAGGTTATTTCTCAGTTTTTGTGCTTACAAGGTTCAATTAGTAAATTTGTTCTTTTTCTCTGTCATTACTCCAATTTAAGTATTTTCTTTGGCACTTTAGATTTGGCAACAATTCTGATACCTAATATCTGCTTGCTGTGATGCCTATCAGACTTCTATCCCACTTTGTGGGGAGCTGAGGCAAGGTGATAACAGTATGTGGTGAACATTAAGATGTTACAGGTTCAGAATCCTTTTGTTTCACTTTAAAGGCCATTTAAATATAGTATAATGGTAATTTGAATAAGCTTTACATTCATGAAGTACTCTTTGCAATATGGAAATGTGATTCAATTGATTATTGTATGCGTATACTAGTATGTCCCAAATGACATTTGTTTTTCTGATAAAAAGGTTGCGAAAAGTGAGAAATGTTTAAATAGTTTTAGATGCCATTTAATGTGAGCAAAATGAGCCCTCAATTTGTCATATGGGGTTTGGTATCTTACACTAGCATCTTTTCATACATAAAATCCATGAATGATGTAACTTTTACATGCCAAGTAGGTGTAATAAGTCTTTTTTTTTTACCATTCCCCTTCTATTCTGGAATCTTTTTTTCACTTTATAAGCCTATCCAAGTGGCTTCCAGTCTATGCAGTTCCATTGCAATGAACAATAATTTGTACCTGCTCTGCTTACAGGGAAATGTAGCTCTTGATATTGCTCGTATCCTTTTGAGGCCAACATCGGAACTAGCAACAACTGATATAGCTAGCCATGCTCTAACAGCTTTGGAGCAGAGCTCTATAAGGTTTCTTATCTGCGAGCGCTCAATAATTGGATTTGTTGTTTGAATTTTAGAGTTGACTGATACACATACTTATATTGCAGGAAAGTTTACCTTGTTGGTAGACGTGGACCAGTCCAAGCTGCTTGTACTGCAAAAGAACTTCGTGAACTTTTAGGTAAGTTTTTTGTATGCAAAACTATTTATTCCATGAATTCTCTTGTTGCTTTCAGTTTCTATGGATTTGTTTGAGAGCAACTTTAGCATTAAATGTTAGAGATTGGAAATGCTATTCAATGGTAGCGTTTAGCATTGAAGGTTAGGAGAAACTATTTACAACTGTCCAAAAAGTTTCTCAACCTCTAACGCTCTTCTCAAACGAAGACTATGTCTGCAGAGGCTGTTGGATGTTTGGAACATGACTCTATGAACTTCTGCTTGATATGTGCCATGGATGATCTAAAGTTCCTGTCTTCACATTATAGATATTTAGGCTGTGAATTTTCTCTCTTTGAAAATCTAAATTCTTAATTCGGCCATCTAACACAGTATGTGTAATAGTGTAACAATTTTGCGTCAGGATAGCATTAACCGGTTATACATCTATGTGTATTTGCACGTCATCGTGCTCCATCATTTTCAAGAAAGTATTTTAACCAAGTGTACTTGTTTCCACCTCCTTTTCTTTAGAGGAACCTGTCTCACTAGAATTTATTACATTTGTGATTCTTCACTTATCAGTTCTGGAAACATTCCAGTTTATCTCTTTATTTTCACTGGCAGTAGTCTAGTCAAGGGAGTACTTTTCTCTGAACCTCTGTGGTGCTACCTTTTTATTGTTGAGAGAAGAATTCAATTGTTTTACCAGGAACTAGAAATTTGCATGTTCATATCAAAGAAGTGGATTTGCAGACAACACAGGCAGATGAGGTAAATTTTAGCTTCTACTTTGATCCATCATAAATGTGGCTTGCCTTGATGTAACTTCCCTCTGTTGATTTTTTTGTACTTTCTCTTGGAAAAGGAAGAAATGAAAAACAACCGCATCCATAAGATGGTCTATGAGTTGCTCTCAAAGGCAGCTACTTCACAGCCACGCCAACCAAGTATGGCTCAAAGAGAACTTCATTTTGTGTTCTTTCGTCGGCCTGACCGATTTCTGGAATCAGATGAGAGAAAGGGACATGTTTCTGGGGTGCATCTTGAGAGGACTCTTCTTAAAGGTATGCCTTCGGAAACATGGGATGTTTGGTTAATTGAGCTATAACCTGCGATATAACTATATAAGGCATCAAAGGCAGTAGCAATTTGCAAGTCACTAAAATTTTAGAATGGTTTGAGCAGGAGACCAGAACCAACTTTGGCATTTTAAACCATACTTAAGAGGATGAGGTAGATAATATGTTATTGATGTGTTTGAAGTGTAGATTTGTTCTGCTACATTATTTGTAATCAACTGAGGGGAAAATAGAACCAACTAATAACCGCTTTCAGATTTATGGAGCATACCTATTGGAAAGGGTTACATGGTGACAGTGTGTTCATAAATTAGTACTTTAAAGTGTTGACTTGTTTGATATAATGGCCTTGTGGCTGCTGGGAAGAAAAGATTCATATATATATATATATATATATATATATATATAAAGCAATATTGCATTTAAGAGGCTATACTTTATTAAACTTTTTGTAGATGTTGGCCCTGGGAAACAGATTGCAGTTGGTACCAAAGAATTTGAAGATATTCAGTGCGGGTAAACTTTATCCCTCATCTGCAGTTTATTTGCACCTTTTTCTACCTATTCCATTCTACGAATATTTCTTCTCTCTTCTCTTCTTGTTTTTTCTTTCTACTTTATAAGTTCTTGAAGCTCTTGTTGCAAAGGAGAGGTTTGGGTGCTTTACTTATTAAAATTGAAAGAGCTTCGGCCAACTTTAGTGATGATTATTCTTTCACATCCAACGGATCTACTGTCTATGGAAAGGAGTATGTGTAGTATGAGATCACTTTGTATTTGTAAACACATCTTATCGGAATTCAGTTCATGCACTTCTGTCAGCGTAAGGAACTTCTCACGCACTGCTGTTGGTGTTTGGATCTTGTTTATGCAGAATTGTGCTAAAGAGCATTGGTTATAAATCCGTGCCAGTTGATGGTTTGCCCTTCAATAATGACAAAGGTAGAATGCAACATGTAGTCCTATCCCACACTTAGGTTGCAGACAGCAAAATTGCTGTATTGAATGAGTTTTAATTTACTTAAGTACAGTGTCTCTTATTTTCATTCTCGTGTTGTTTCTCAGGTGTTGTTCCAAATATCCGTGGTCGAGTTTTAAGTGATGCTTCAGCGAACCCTGGGAAGTTTGAAACTGGGTTGTATGTCTGTGGCTGGTTAAAGAGGGGACCAACTGGGATTATTGCTACAAACCATTACTGTGCTGAGGAAACCGTAAGTCTCTGTAAGGCCAACCAAATTGGTTTGACAGTTCAAAGCATAAATTCACTCGGCTGTATTATTTGCTGCTGCTGCTGGAATTGTAGGTCGAGAGCATATCTGAAGACATCAAACAAGGAGTAATAAAGCCAGCAGCAAGCTCACCAAAGCATGGCAAGGAAGGACTGCAGCAGCTATTGGAGGCAAGAAATGTGAAAGTGGTAACTTTCAATGACTGGGAAAAGATCGACGCAGAGGAAAAGAGACTGGGGAGTCTGAAAAGTAAACCCAGGGAAAAATTAAGTACATGGAAGGAGCTTCTTCAAGGTGTATCAGAATAAGATGAAAATGTTCATCTTTAGAAGAACACGCTCTCGTCCAAGATGAAGAAGATGCTGAAACATTCAGTTACCCTAAAATCTAAGGGTGTGCCCCTTTTCATAATAAGGTCAACTCCAACCTATACCTGGCTGGAGCCAGTCGCGGTTTATGGACAGAAAAATACCCAGAATATGGGCACGGCGACCCCTCTAATCCAGAGCCTGGTCAAACCAGCTCTCAGGTTTCTCACCTGTTTGTTTCAACAGTGAGCATCAAGTTCCAACCCTCTCATCTACTTGTATTTATGAGTTTACACACCTTTATACTATTGGTATTAAGGTTCCAGTAAGGTGTGTTTGTATGTGATTTCAGGATCATGAAGAATATTACAATTTACAAGTGCAGAGGGACTTCACCATCATCTGGCGAGTGAAAAGGACGACTTGTTGAGATTCATTTATAACAAAAAGTACCAATTTGGCATAAACAAATTAGAAGTTACTGGGAATTACACATGGATACATTTTTAATGACTTTATTGAGTTGAAGTCGTGTTGCTTTATATTAGACAAGAAGGCGTAAGGGTAATATGACTTCGTCAAGTCGCTAGATGGAGGATGCATTCTTTGGCCTTTTTTTTTTTTTTTTTTTACAATTTTTAAATTTTTCGTCTCAAATTATTCTCTCCTCATAGATTAAAAAACTTGTCACTTTTTTGTCAAATAGTAATCTAGCTATTAGCCACCAAATGGGTGACCATTTATCTGTATTATTTTTTAGTAGAAAATATTTTTAAGGAAATTTGTTCCTAAGACCTCAAATTAATTGATTTTTGTACTTCAGTATATTAGAAGAAATAAATTCAAATATTAAATGCTAAAACTTGAGTGTTCTAATAATGTAGGGGTGGAGGTGTATAGTACTATATTCTTCCAATAACTAATGCGTGCAACACTGCTTTAGAATATCAAAAAAGTACGCAATGTTTCCCATTTTGGTAACTTGTTTACATACAAAATTTATCAATTCATCATTTGGGTTCCATTAGCTGTTCTGTTAAACAGATATTGCTAGCTACATTCTTATCTATTTCAAACCAACATTATGAAATATTTGAACTTTTTCTTACGATTGATGTATTCTTTCTTACATGTAAGTTTGCATGTTTTAACATTTAAAAATCATTAAAATTCCAACAAATTAAACGTGTTATTATGTTGTTATGTGGGCCACAAAAACCCGACAAAACCCCTATTCCTATGGAGCAAAAGAGTAAGAATTGAGAGTTTAAAACGACAAGACGAAAAGCTAACTTCTTCTTTAACCTCAAATCAAACATGTGACGGAGAGCAAAACGTGGAATAAACAAACCAGACTATAAGAAAACCAACTCCCCGTTTCTAATTTCCCACACAAACTAATTAACAACCAACAAAAATGATCAAAACCAATAAAATGATCATGACGTCGTCGACGACCAAACTCCTCACTGTATCCCTTTCTATTCTCGCCTTACTATTCGTCGCCGGAAACGCCCACGAAATCGAGACCAAGGCCTCCGCCTCCAGCGGCGGCCAGGACAAAAAAAACTGCAAAGACAAAGACAAAGGCGGGGACGGCAATAAAGGCCTCACTTTCAATGCTGCCAACGCCGGAGCTGGAGGTCTTACAGATGAGAAGGCCGCCGCTGGAGCTGGAGCTGCTGATCAGAAGGCGGAGCCCGCCGCCACCAATTTCAAGGGCAAGTTTGAATTGTTCAAGGACAACGCCGGCATCTCTGCCATGCACATGATTCTGCTACCCAAGATTAATAAAGTCCTCATCTTCGATTCCACCATCTGGTTGATTTCACAGATCAAGTTGCCGGCAGGTAGCAAGTGCCACCCCATCGCCGCCAAACCCGGTGAGGTCGATTGCTGGGCCCACTCCGCCCTCATGGACATTCAATCCGGCGAGCTCACACCTCTTCTGGTTTGTAATCTTATAATGTTTCATTTCCTATATATTATTGTTGTCTCATTTCCTTTACAACTTATTGTAAAAGACAATACGGCAATAACTAGTTTTTTTTTTGTCTACTTTCTTATATATTATATGATTTCAGCTTATGACGGATACATGGTGTTCGTCGGGAGCTCTAGCGATCGACGGCACTCTAGTTAGTACCGGCGGGTACCAAGCCGGAGCAAACAGTGCACGGTACCTTGCATCAACTCCAAATACCCAGTGGAGAGAATACAACGACGTATTGGGCAGTGAAAGGTGGTACTCAACGCAAGTAACGTTAGGCGACGGACGTTTCATGGTTTTCGGTGGCCGGAATTTCCAGACTTACGAATTCGTCCCAGCGGAAGGACAGAAGAACAACGCCGCCGTGCCGTTCCAGTTCCTCAAGGACACACTCGAACAATTTGAGAACAATCTCTACCCCTTCGTGTACCTTGCACCGGACGGCAACCTCTTCGTCTTCGCCAACAACCGCTCCATCCTCCTTGACCCCAACAACAACAAGGTCGTCCACGAATTCCCCATCTTGCCGGGAGGTTCCCGTAACTACCCCGCCGGCGCAGCCTCCGCCGTTCTTCCTATCACGCTCAACCCCAACGACGACCGCCAGATCGTGCCGACAGAGGTCCTCATCTGCGGCGGTGCACCGCATGACGGTTACTACTGGGCCAACGAGATCAAGCCCAAGAAATTCATACCGGCGAACGATGACTGTGGCCGGATTGATATATCCAAGCGGGACAGCCAATGGACGATAAGTAAGATGCCGTCTCCTCGTGTGATGGGAGACGCCATGATCCTCCCGTCCGGCGATGTCCTTCTCCTCAACGGTGCTAAGCAGGGCGCCGCCGGATGGGACAATGCTCGAGACCCCAACTTGGTTCCGGTGCTCTACCAAACCAGGAAACAGGGCGCCATGATGGAGCTTCAACGTTCGGAAATTCCCAGGATGTACCACTCCACCGCCGCCCTTCTCCCCGATGCTAGAATCCTTGTCGCCGGAAGCAACACCAACAACGGATACATCTACGACTCTCTCTTCCCCACTGAGCTCCGTGTTGAAAAATTCTCTCCACCTTATCTAGACCCCGCGTTGGCCGCGAATCGGCCGCAGATAAATGTAGGGGCATCGGCACCCCAGATCAACTACGGCAAACCCTTCAATGTCCAGGTAATAATTTTTGTCTCTGTGATCTGTCTGTCTTAATTATCAAAATTGATATGTTTTACTTTTTAAGATTAGGGTTAGGGTTACGTCATCTCATCAAAATTGATATGCTTAATCATTTTACTTGTGATCAGGCAAAGATTGGCGGAGCGAATATTAGCCCGAAGACGGTAGAGGTGGTGATATACTCGCCGCCGTTCACGACGCATGGAATCTCAATGAACCAGAGATTGGTGAGCCTGGGAATTATAGCGGTGAACCCGGCGGGACCTGGAGCGTATGATATCCAGGCGTCGGCGCCGCAGCACGGCAGCATTGCGCCGCCGGGATATTACATGCTCTATGTCAACAACCTTGGGGTTCCCAGTGTGTCCTACTGGGTGCAACTTAACAAGTGATGAGCAACATCCAATATGGAGTAGCTAGTATTCATCAAGGAGAAGAAGAAAGATCATTTTCAGCAAAAATTAATTAATTGGTTGTTAATTAGTTAATTGACCTTTTCTTGTCGCTCTTAATTTTTTGTTAAAATTATTGTTGGAGCAGAGACTTTTAGATTTAATTAGATTATTTTTAATAAAATTGACGAAATGAGGACAGTTGCATTTTAGGCTCAAAATTTTGTCTCTTCTTCATAAAAAAGAAGATTGGGCCCTTAATTAATTGCTTCTAAATACATCATTGGGCATACAACTAAGAGTGTGGATACATTGTGTCAATGGCACACCAAGTGTGCCTCTAGATAGAATAAGGAAAGGAGGAAGAAACAAGGAAGAAAGCTTCAGTTTGTCGCCGTATTTGTCGGCGACAATTCCGGAAACGCACAAACTACCACCATCCATCCTCCCTTCCGCTCGCAACAACCAAATTTGAGAGGAAATAAACAGATCGACCTTCTTTCTTCACAAATTCAACAAAATCAGCAACAAAAACGATTGCCAACATTCCTCCGATGACAAAAACCACTGGCCATGCATTCTTTCAACCGCCCAAAGTGATGCTCTCCGACAATAATATGATGCGTTCCCGAAGCACTATGATGCTCTTACGTAAAATTATGATGTGCTCGTTCTGATGACTCTAATGCAAACATTTCATTCTACAGAACATAGTATTATGCTTGTTGACAAAGTATGATGTCTTTGTTCAAAATGATGTGCTTGGTGTCACGAATGATGCACTTCCATACAATTATGATGTTCTTCAATATTAGACAAAGTATGTTGTATTCGTTAAATATGATGCTCTTGCTGTCATGGATGATGCTCTTTGATTCAAGCATGATGTTCTACCTTACAAAAATGATGCACTCATTTTGATAACTTAACGGTGTACGCATTTTCTTCAATCTTCCAAAATGATGTCTCTCATGACCACAACGATGTACTTCTGCTGCACTATGATGCTTTCAATTACAAACATGGTGCACCAATTCTAATCACTTAATTAAACACTTGTTTTGTTTTCATCAACTTTACAAAATAATGCAGTTCTAAAACTGATGCTCTTTGTGGTTAAAATGATGCTCCTTTTGTAAGTATGATGAGCTTAGCACTTAAAATGATGCTCTTTTCTATTGGACAAAATATGAATCTCTCCAAATGATGCTCTTGGTGATACGAACGATGCTCTTGGTTTCAAGTATGATGTGCTACCTTACAAAAATGATACACCCGTTCTAATGACATAATAGTGCACTCATTTTCTTCAACCTCCCAAAATGATGTCTTTAGTGACCACAACGATGCACTCTCGTTGCAATATGATGCTCTCCCTCACAAGAATGATGAACTCACTTTGATGACTTAATGATGCGCTTGGTGACCAGAGTGATGCTCTCATTTACAAAGATGATGCACTTTTCCTCACTAATGACGCATTTCAACTCACACTTGATATACTTCCTGTCCCGAATGATGAACTCAAACAATGCACTCCATTCTCCAGAATGATGTTTTCCATGCATCAAAATGATGCCCTCTATGCATAAAATGATGCTTCTACATGAAATGATGCTATTGTGGTGAATGTGATGCTTGTTTTGCTAAAAATTTATCTTCTTCCATCTATTTGAGCTGATGTTCTTCCAATTCATCATTAATTGACATTATTAACTTCATTCGATAGTTTTGAGCATTATTTATATGCGTTCATGGTCACATCATTGTTATAAAAAGAGCATCATAATAAGTCGAGAGAACATCATTATGGTATGTGGGGACATCATAATTACGTGTGCAGCAAGTTTCGTTTGGGGTGTCGGACAATTGCGCCTTTCATCTTAGGAAGTGGCTAGAAATGGATCGTCGGTGACTGGGGAAGCGATTGGTTGCTTCGACGCAGTCGATTGTGGCTTCTATAAGCGGATTTCATCGGATCGTTCAAACGGATCTCCTAAATTTGCCTTGAATTCGGTTATTGTTGATGGAGGAGGAGGCTACCACCGAGTTGCTAACAGTCTGCTGGTCTTTAAGATGGGAGCTCTAATGGTCGGAGGCTGCAGGTGAGAGATGGAGGGTGGTGGTTTAGTTCTTCGCGAAGGTTCGGCGTTGACGGTAAGCATGGCGACGGAGATGGTAGCAACATGGAGTAGGAGAATGAGGAGTGGCATTTTTGAAAATAAACAGAAATTGGCACAAACTGGCACATGTTCTAAGGTGTCACACTTTAGCCCGTGCCTACAACTAATCAATCAAGCCCAATAAATTAAGCATAATGGGCTTAACAAGAGGCTTGAAAACTTGACAAGTACAACGTTATACAAACTGAATTAAAGATCTTACTGTCTGTCTCTAATATAGGTAGGGGAATGATTTAGAAGAATATTAGCAATGTTTTTATTTTATATGGGCTGTTTAGGGATGTTTTCTTTGGTTTAGTGGTGAGATCCTTCTAGATCATAGGTGGTATTTTTACTAGGAGTTGTGTTCATTGAACAATAGGAATTTATATATAGTTATAATTTCTTTTATTGCCGTTAAAAAGAGTCATTGTTCATACAAAACAGCTTAAATTGAAGGTGCAAAGTGCTACAATTTGAATAGCAAAAAGTACTACAATGAAACAGAGAGAAACTATTTTGTTGAAAGGTACTCAATTGTATATTTTTCTTTTCTTCTCGGGCAAGCAAGCAAATTGTCATCACTAGAAGGGCAAGAAATTAAACAAGTACAAGGACATTACAGATCTCAACATCCTATTGCATGCATACTATATATATCATCATCTGTGATCAGAGCAGTGGAGATGGAGAGGATGCCCAGATTTCGAACCTCCTCGTTGTTGGCCATGCTTATAGCTGCACTTGCGTTCAATCAGGGTCTGTCTGGTTCATGCAATAATCTCCAAGAGCATGCACATTTACTGGGGTTCGAATTTATCGCAAATTTCCGCCAACGGGGATGAGCTTCAACTCGCCCTGGATATGATATGACTGAACAACTTTCTGGTGTATATATGACTACTGTGAAGATTTTGCAAGATTCAATGAAAAAATGCCTCCTGAATGCTCCAAGCCACAATTCTAACAAGCTGGCTATCAATAAAAAGTTTGATGCTTGCCAATTCGTCGTCAATTTTATGCAAACAAACATTCAGGTATCCCTATCTTAGTTGGACAATCTCAGCAATTTACATGTACATTCATATGATCTTTGTAACTACGAAAAAACAACAAAATAAAATAAATGAGAAAAAGAGTAAGGAAAAGAAAATAGTACAACTGAGCTTGGTAGTAGCCACCATCAAAACTGATCCTGCTGACAGAACCATAAATTCCAGAGAAGAAAGACCTGGACAGGCAGGGAAGGTAATGAACAGAAAAGGTGCACAGCTGAGCAATTTACTTGTATGTATCATTAGAGATCCAATCATAATTAATTAGGTGCAGGCTGCTATGTTCATTTCATGATTCAACCTGGTATAGTGCAATTTCATGATTTAACCTGGTATAGTGCAATTTCATGATTCAACCTGGTATAGTGCAATTTCATGATTCAACCTGGTATAGTGCAATTTCATGATTTAACCTGGTATAGTGCAATTTCATGATTCAACCTGGTATAGTGCAATTTCATGATTCAACCTGGTATAGTGCAATTTCATGATTCAACCTGGTATAGTGCTCAGCTGAAAATGATAAAATATGGGTTCAAGCTAACAACCTCACAATGATCTGAAAAAGCAGAGTCAATAACATCATCCTTCATCAATTCATTTTCCTATTCCAACTACACTGGGGATTTCATTACACCACAGGGTATCAATTTCAAAAAGGCTAGAACAAGACCCAAAAACAAATCCACGAAAAAACAAAAATCAGTAGTAGTACTATGAAACAGACCCAATTAATCGGAATTCATCATGAGATACAAAGGCAAACACCAACAACAATAAAACCCGTACCCAACAAAGAGAGCCCGACCCGGGTCTTTTCCCCGAGGAGCATCCCAAACACGGCGGTGGCTGCAAATGTCGTCGCATTGGTGACGGGGACGGCGAGCGAGATCGGGGCGTCGCTCAAGATAGAGAAGAAAGTGGCTGAAGCGGAGAGGTTGACGAAGAAAGGCAGCGAGTACTGCCAGAAGAAGATGAGAGTGATCCAAGAAGAGAGTGAGTTGAGGATCTTGTGGTTGAGTTTGGGAGGTGAGCTCGTCGGAGGAGGAGGCGGCGACGATTTGATTGATTGGTCCCAGAGAAGAGCACCGCGACGCATCAAGGCGTTGGTGGCGCCCCAGACCAGACCCACCGCTACCATCTTCTCCACGTCTCCGATCATCGGTCTCACGCAAAATGTTACCGGAACTCGGTGTGAGCTAGTCACGAACTGCCAGTGACTAGGACACCTACATTACAGGCCATTCTTAAAAAAGTCCATAAATTATCTCAAATTAGTACTTTAACCCTTATGGTTTTAACCATTGTGAAATCGGACACTTCTGTTAATTATTTTTTCGTCCCTTCACTTAATGTATCAATCAATTTACTTCATTCATTCTAAATGCGTTGTCATTTTTAGTTTTTTAATATAAATTAAGATTGTTTTTAATCATTAATGCATTTTACAAAAATATTCATTATTAACTCATTCCAAACCCATTTTCACCCATCACAATCCACTTCATAAACTTTTTGAGTGAATATATTTTTAAATCTAAAAGTGGACTAAAATAAAATAAAATTGAAAAATTACCATATCATTTGACTTTTTAAAAAAAATTTGTGATAATACGTTTGGAACGGAAAATGTAGTATTTTCAAACCCAACATGTTACTACTCCCTCTAACTCAAGTGGGTTATCATTTTTAGCTTTTTGTGTAGATTAATATCGTCTTTGATCAATAACTCATTTTACTTAAAATTTTATCATTACCCTCTTTCAAATCTATTGCAACCCCGCACAACCCACTTCCTAAACACTTTAAGTCCATTGTAAAGGTAAAAATGGACTAAAATAAAACAAAAGTGAGAAAAAATCATTTTATTTGGGACAAAAAATATTTTGATGATGTGACAATCCACTTGTTATAAGGAAGTACAAAACAAATAATGTTTTACAAAGCATTTCTAGTCTTCCACAAAGCCCAACATGTTACAAAACACACTACGAAGAGGGAGGACAAAAATATTTGCGGTCTGGGTTCGCGATCCGATGGCCTTGAGCTGCAATTTATGAGCCTAGGCTCACAATCCAGCGGCACATGGCCCCGATCTATAATCTGGTGGTGTTTTTTTCATTTTGCTTTGTCTGACGGTGGTTCGGCGGGTGTGGTAGGTTTATGTGAAGTTTGAAAAGTTTTTGGTAAAATCGTTAAGCTTATAATTATTTGGGTGTGATTAAATTGTTAAGTTCAAAACTTTTTTTTGAACAAAAAATAACCTAATTTATTAATGATGAATCATTACAGAATAAGTCGGAATCGGTGAACTAAAATACCCATAATGGGTAGAGCTAAATTTGCCCTTAAAAAGGAATTTTCCACATAATTGGATTTAGTAAAGAATACAAGAACCACTACGAATAGGTACTGATTGTTTGGTCTTCAAAAAGGCTAAGCAACTCATAACGATGGTCATAACCAGTATGACAGGAAAAAAAGATTTTGAATCCGGCTCCGGTATCCCTACACGGCCAAAGGCTAAATAGTACCGGTGCACCATAGTGAGCTAAGGAGATGACTGATTGTAGAAGTAATAACAACGAAAACAACCCACCTACACGATAACGAACTAAACAGAACAAAAATAAATAAAGTCTAATTGAAAGCAAAAACAGAATCAACAGCAAAACCGAGATCCATAGACTCTCCGTCTGCACCATGAAACAAGGGCTGCACCACCAATAAAGAACGGATGCTGGTAGAGTTCAAAACTTATGGTGCAATTAAATTTTTTAAGTAAGTTTTAGTAGCTAAAATTAAAATCATTTTTCCTAAAATTTCGTTAAATTTACCGGATCATTAATGGAATCATACCACAAATTAAAAAAATCTTTTAAAATGATAAATTCTAAAAATAGAATCATGATAACATAACAATTAGAATCATCATAAAAATAAAAATAGTAGTCCTAAACATCCACGCAGGCACTCCGATTTTTTTATGGGCTATTCGGTCCAAATTGAATACCATTAACGGGTCTGGCCCATCCATTAAAAAATGAAACCGCGTAATTGGGAATTGGATTGTTGCTTCGCCGCTCCTTCGTCCTTTCCCAAACCCTCTAGAATAGAGAATATGGTCAAGTTTGACTTGACTGGCCTCCCCGTTCCCTTCGCCAACTCGGCCTGCCCACTTCCTATATAAATAATTAAACCCTTTCTCCATTCCTCAATTCTCATCTTCTTTCCAATCGCAAAATCCAATTCCCAAACAACAAACCCTAGAACTCTCTCTCTCGCTCTCTTTTGCAAGATGCAGATCTTCGTGAAAACCCTCACCGGCAAGACCATCACCCTTGAGGTCGAGAGCTCCGACACCATCGACAACGTTAAGGCTAAGATCCAGGACAAGGAGGGGATTCCTCCGGACCAGCAGCGTCTCATCTTCGCCGGTAAGCAGCTTGATGATGGCCGCACCTTGGCAGATTACAACATCCAGAAGGAGTCGACGCTCCATCTCGTTCTCAGGCTCCGCGGAGGGATGCAGATCTTCGTCAAGACCCTCACCGGCAAGACGATTACTCTCGAGGTCGAAAGCTCCGACACCATCGACAACGTCAAGGCCAAGATCCAGGATAAGGAGGGCATTCCTCCGGACCAGCAGCGCCTCATCTTTGCCGGGAAGCAGCTTGATGATGGCCGGACCTTGGCCGATTACAACATTCAGAAGGAGTCCACGCTCCATCTGGTTCTCAGGCTCCGTGGAGGGATGCAGATCTTCGTCAAAACGCTAACCGGCAAGACGATCACCCTGGAGGTGGAGAGCTCGGACACGATCGACAATGTCAAGGCCAAGATCCAGGACAAGGAAGGCATTCCACCAGACCAGCAGCGCCTGATCTTTGCCGGCAAGCAGTTGGAGGATGGGAGGACCCTGGCAGATTACAATATTCAGAAGGAATCGACCCTCCATCTGGTGCTGCGTCTCAGGGGTGGGATGCAGATTTTCGTCAAGACCTTGACCGGGAAGACCATCACGCTGGAAGTGGAGAGCTCTGACACGATTGACAACGTGAAGGCAAAGATTCAAGACAAGGAGGGAATCCCGCCGGACCAGCAGAGGCTCATCTTTGCCGGGAAGCAGCTCGAGGATGGGAGGACACTTGCAGATTATAACATCCAGAAGGAGTCCACCCTCCATCTCGTCCTTCGTCTCCGTGGTGGTGATATGTGAGTGGTTATTGTGTCTGGGTCTTTGTTATCATGGTTGATCTTGGTTAATTTCTGGCAATACGTGTTTAGGGGGCTTGTTATTCTAGTTTGCGTTTATTGGAATAATGTTGCAGTTGGAACCTGTGGATGGATTTAATGGTCTCTTTCAGTTCTCCCTGGCTAGCTTAAAGTTTTACTTGCTTCATGTCCTGTTTCTGAATCGAGTTCCAGTTGTTAATCATCTGGGTGGCCCTTTCTTTTTGTTCTATGGTCTGGGGATTCTACGATTTGAGCATCATAAATCTCAGGTTGGTTTTAGCAACAGAATTGAGTTTCCTGTTGTGTCTGGTAAATGGATTGACGTCGTTTCACTGGTTGTTGGCCGGACTTTCGTGTGGCGACGTTGATTTAGCTATGATGCTTGAATTTGAATAAAGAAATTTGTCTGTCCAACATGTCAAGTCCAGCCTGATTACCTTGCCCTAAGTGAGAACCAGCAATGGATGCCAAGTCTAGCCTCTGATCCAGTGGCTGGCACCTAAACACCAATCAGCCAACACCCGTTTCTGAGCCAAATGTGATTATGCTTTGCTCACAGAATATTTCATCAAAATTTTCACCCTAATGTTTAATTCCCTCCACTAACAGCATCATCAACCTCTTCTCATCTTCTCCGCTAACAAGATTCATTACTGTCAAGCTCGGTGTCCAACAAGATTCAAATTAATCTTATGTGATGCACATAAGTTCCATAACAGGAACTTCATGCTCGATCAATACAATAATCCGTGCTTCTAAGATTATGACCAGAAAGATGTATGACCAGAAAACTAGGTTGTCCCTTTGAACTTAGATCTTGGGATCTCCAGTCACAGTCAACTAGGTTGGGTTTTCTTTCATAAAACTTACATATCCACAGGCTTTAAGCCCATTCCTTTTGTCAATTTTTCAACTAACTCTCTATTTAACCCTTTGGTCAACGGATCCGCTATGTTATCTTTTGACCTCACAGTCAATTGTGATAACCCCAGTAGATAGTAGTTGTCTAATGGTATTGTGTCTTCGACGAATGTGTCTAGACTTACCATTATACATATTACTCTGTGTCATTCCAATTGTTGATTGACTATCACAATGGATACTGATTGATGGTGCAGGTTTTTCCCATTTTGGAATATTTTCCAAGAACTATGAACTTGGATTCCATCGTGGATCGGGTTATAATTGTTTGTTTGGAAGATTTCCAAGATACAACAGCTCTAGCTAATGTAAACACATAACCGTTTGTAAATTTCAAGTTATTTATAGCAGATATCCAATTTGCATCTGTGTAGCCTTCTAACACGGCTGAGTATCTAGTATGTAACCCATAATTACGAGTATATCTTAAGTACCTTAGTACTCTTACTATTGCTTTCCAATGTTATGCACTTGGATTACTCGTGTAGTTGCTAAGCTTGCTTATTGTGTAAACAATATCCAGTCTAGTGCAACTCATTAGATACATTAGGTTTCCTATAAGAGTATTCTACTTGAGAAATACTTTCTCCTCTATTTTTGGATAGATGAAACCAATGTCTAATGGTATTCTGACAATTCCAGAATCATTATTGTTGAACTTTTCAAGGATTTTGTCTACATAATGAGCTTGACTCAAAATTAGACATTTTGTCGTTCTTATGATTTTAACTCCTAAAATCACATCAGCAAGTCTCATATCTTTCATGTCAGATTTTGAATTTAACATGTTTTTAGTAAATTTGACAATTTTGTCACTACTACCAACAATGAGTGTGTCATCCACGTAAAGACATAAAATGATATAATCATTTTCCGTCTGTTTGACATAAACACACTTGTCACACTCATTGATTTTAAACCCATTGGTAATCATTGCATAGTCAAATTTTTCATGCCACTTCTTTGGTGCTTGTTTCAAATCGTATAATGATTTTATCAATTTACAAACTTTCTTTTCATTTCTTGGAGATATAAAGCCCCCGGGTTGCTCCATATAGATTTCTTCATCTAAATCTCCATTTAAGAAAGCTATTTTTACATCCATTTGATGTACCTCCAAATTTCTCAATGCTGTGATCGCTAGAATCATTCTTATAGAATTGATTCTCAACACAGGAGAGTATGTATCAAAGTAATCTAAGCATTCCTTTTGTTTGTATCCATTGATTACAAGTCTGGCTTTATACTTATCAATGGAACCATCAGATTTCATTTTCCTTTTAAAAATCCACTTGGATTCTAAAGGTTTATTTTTAGGAGGAAGATCTACCAATTCTCAAGTATGATTCTGTAAAATAGAATCAACTTCACTTTTTATGGCTTCCTTCCATAATGGTCCCTCAGAAGAACTCATAGCTTCTGCATATGTTTGAGGTTCCTTTTCCAATAAATAAGTAAGAAAATCATCTCCAAATGATTTCTCTACTCTTGCTCTTTTACTGCGTCTCGGTTCCACTTGTACCGAATCATGATTCTCATCATTTTCATGATCCATTATTTCGTCTTCCCGATTTGAGAAAATTGATGCACCATGTTTCTACAAGGAAATGTATTTTCAAAGAAAGATGCATTCCTTGATTCCATTACTGTGTTCTTGTGAATATCTGAAATTTTTGAATCATGCACAAGGAACCGATAAGCACTACTGTTATGTGCATATCCTATGAAGATACAATCCACCGTTTTTGGACCTATCTTCACTTTCTTCGTTGTTGGTACCGCTACCTTTGTAAGACACCTCCACACTCGCAAGTGTTTGTAGGATGGTGTCCTACCTTTCCATAACTCATGGAGTTTTATCTTTCTTCTTTCGAGGTACCATATTTAAAAGATAATTACTCAATAAGATAGCTTCACCCCACATGTTTTGAGGTAAGTCTGAACTTAGTAACATCGCATTCATTATTTCTTTTAATATGCGATTTTTACTTTCAGCAACACCATTAGATTGAGGTGAATAAGGTGCGGTGGTTTCATGTACAGTTTCGCGTTGTGCACAAAATTGACCAATTGGTGCTTCATATTGGCCGCCTCTATCACTTCGCAATCTTTTGATCTTTTTATTGAGTTGATTCTCAACCTCATTTTTGTAGAGAATGAATTTCTCTAAGGCCTCGTCTTTACTTTTCAGTAAATACACATAACAATATTTTGTGTTATCGTCAATAAAGGTAATAAAATACTTATTACCACCTCGTGTTTAAATGAATATCAAATCACAAACATCACTATGAATCAATTCAAGTGGTCCAATACTTCTTTCAATTGATTGAAACGATGACCTTGTCAATTTTGCCTCAACACAAATTTCACATCTATGTTTTAGATCAATTTGGAATGTCGGAATATGGTCCAGGTTAATTAATCGACGTATCGAGTCAAAATTAACATGACCTAGTCTACCATGCCATAAATTGGAAGACTCTAGCAAGTAAACGGAAGAAGTACTCTCTTTATTGATAATAGCCATAATATTGAGTTTGAACAACCCATTACAAGCGTACCCCTTTCCCACAAACATTCCAGATTTGGTCAGTATGACCTTATCCAATTCAAACACCATGCGAAACCCATGCATGTTCATCAGTGAGCCGGACACCAGGTTCTTGCGCGCTTCTGGCACATACAAGACATTGTTCAGGGTCAATGTCTTGCCAGAAGTCATCTTCAAAAGCACCTTCCCTTGACCTTCAAATGTCGCCGTTGCGGAATTGCCCATGTACATCTTCTCCCCTTGAACTGGTTCAAAGGAGGAGAAGAGGTTCTTGTTGGTGCAAATGTGTCTGGTAGCACCAGTGTCAATCCACCATTCTTTTGGGTTGGACCCAACAAGGTTCACTTCAGAAACCATAGCAGCAAAGTTGATATCTTCCACATTTTGGGCAATTTCATTGATCATGTTTGCCTCATGATCATTCTGCTTTAGGAGTCGACAATCGCTAGATTTGTGACCCATCCTGCCACAGTTGAAACATTTGTCGTTGAACTTGGGTTTTGGCTTCGGCTTCGAGACACCTCCCGTTGCCCCGAGCTTTCCTTTTCCCTTCTTGTTCTTTGAGCTTTGTCCTTTTCCATGCTCCATCATGTTGGCCTTGGCACCAATGGAGAGGGATGACTTGCACTCGGATCCCCTGTTGTCTTCTTCGATACGAAGTCTAACAATGTGGTCCTCCAAGTTCATTTCCTTTCGCTTGTGCTTAAGGTAACTTTTGAATTCCTTCCATCCAGGAGGTAGCCTCGATGACAGCTGCCACTTGGAAGGCTTCAGCCAACATCACGCCTTCAGTGAGGATCTCGTGCAAAATCACCTGAAGTTCCTGCACTTAACTGATCACTATCTTGGAATCCACCATCATATAATCGAGGAAACGACCGACCACAAATTTCTTTACGCCGACATCCTCCGTTTTATATTTCCGGTCTAGAGATTCCCACAACACTTTTTCCGCCTTATAATTACAATAAACTCTATATAATGAATCATGTAAACAGTTTAGGATATAATTACGGCACAAGAAGTCGGAGTAGATCCACACTTGATTGGCACTGGATGTCTCAACATCCACGTTCCCCTCAGAAACTCCAAAAGCATCGTCGGTCAAGAATCTCGCAAGATTCAAGGTGGTCAAAGTAGAACAACATTTTTTGTTGCCACCTTTTGAAGTTCCCCCCTGTTGAACTTCTTTGGTTTCTCTGCATGAGAGGTCGGGACAGTCAAGGGGTTCGGTACCATAGTCATGATAGCCCCAGAACCACCATTGCCACCGTTGTTACCGTTGGACCCGTTCACAACTTTAGAACTGCCCACAGCGTTAACTTCCAGGATTGTCATCATAGATCAAAAATCTGTTTTAAAATTGTAATCGGAGTAAGTACCAAAAATGGTAAAACAAGAGAATGGGGGTAGAATTGCACAAAATATAAAAGATGAAGACAATATAATTATTCTACCAATTTCATAAATAAATAATTATGAAATTATAAAAAAAATCACAAGAATTATTATAATGAAATTAAATATAAATTATGTCGGAAATTAAACAAATTAACGGTATAACATTAAAATCCTAATTTTTAACAATAAATTATGATAAAGAAGAATATGAACAGATCAAACCAATAAAAGTTTAGAAACAAGAACCGTTCTTCGGGATTCGCCCCCTCCACTACGAGTGCTTGAGTATCTAGAGCGTCTGTCTCCCAGGATACAACGGAGACGTGAAAATAGCTTCGCACCTAGAGCTTCTTTGCCGACGAACTAGAACGGAAGAACTTGAAGAACACCAAAACAATGATGCAAGAGACTTTTTGGAAGAGAGGAAGAAGATTTAGTAAGAAGAAGTGTGCTAGGGATGATAAATAAGTATGGTGGAGGTGCCCTTTTATAATGTTTAGGGTAGGCCTGGCCATTAGGGCACCTAAATGCACCATAAAACTAGCCATTAATCATAATACTAATGACTATGAAACCGCCATACTAATGGTCCATAAATCACCATAGTAATGGTGGAAAAACCTCCAAATTCATGGTTGATGGCCGCTAGACCCAATAATCTAAAAAGGCTTAGCAAAAGGCCCAATCATCAGCCCAATATAAGGGTCCCATTAAAAACTCTTAAGTGATACCTAAAACCTAATTGACATTACCGGATTTAATGGATACTTACCCGGACACAACGTGAGGAATCCCCAGAGTAACATTCCCGGATATACAAAACACGTGTCCAAATAAAGCTATATTGAAATATTACAACTTTGCCACCATTAGTACTGGCTATATAAAACATTTATGATATAAGTCAAAGGAATCGATCTTTTCAGTCACTTCGTTGACAAGAACAAAAACACGACAAACTCAACCCTCATTCCTCGAATTCCGAGAATCGCGCAACACACTAATCCCAATGGCATCAAGCAATGTCAACACGCGTCAACTACGCAGACACGTGGTGGCTGCCCAAACAGACCCGCCACCAAATGGTACAAATAAAAAAAATTCTATTCATTTTTTTATTTTTTTAATATGTTTCCAACAATAAGTTATCTGAAGAAGTCTTCCAGTGGTTTTGTGGGCGGTTTCGAGGGCACCTTGTTGTCAGGGCCTAGTTTGGCGGCGAGTCTACGTTCAGCTTGGTGAAGGAGCCCGTGTACTGTAAATAGTGTACATACCCGCCTACGGTACAAGTACACTTTTGTATAATGAAAATTACGTAATAGCATAAACATAAATTTATTATTGTTGTGTAACTTCGTTGATCATTTAATAGTTTGGAAGTGACTAAAACTGTTACACAAGTAAAGTAATGTAGATACAAAACATATTAAAATGTATAGATAAGAGAATGAAAACAAAGTACGAAAAAACGCATGACATGAAGTAAACAAAATGAACATCAATGTGACATAGGTTGAGCCCTTATTGTAATAAAATTAACAAATTATTTTTATTGAATATTCATTTATGTACATTGGAATGAGGGAAAAAAAAAATTTGTAAAATTCTATGGGTCTAATTATAAAGTTTACACTCTCTCCATGTAAGCTTTAGCCACTTTTGTTTTAATATGTTAATGATAAACGTTGTAAGTTTATGGACCATTTCGTTAAGTTTTCAAAAGTTTTGAGAATAATTGTTTATCTTTTGTAAGTTTTTCAAAAGTTTAAGGGCTAAATACGTTAATATATGTTAAGTCCAAGAATGGTGAGAAATGAGAGTCTTTTGAGTGGTATTTACAATGCTGAGGATGAGTGCTCTTAGAGCTTTCTAGGCAACGTGGGATATATATGTGAGTTTCTAAGTTGATGGGCTGTTAAGGCCTTTATGTGAATATGTAAATTTGTAAGTGAGGGGCTCAATTTGAAAAATTTTATAGGTGCAATTGTAAAGTTTACACTGTTACTTGGTCATGTTCATCAGCCATGTTACTCATCCCGGGAGTTATTCCCCAAGAATATTTCTCAGCCTTGAAGGACATTTACCAAGCCCCAAAGGGCATTTTGATGGTTCCGGATGGTGTATTGATGACACTGAAGGGCATATTGTTGGCCCTGGAGAACATTTTGATGGCCCTCGAGGGCATGTGATGGTCTCGAAAGACATATGATGGCCCTAGAGGACATGTGAAAAATATTACATTATTCATTGGAGACATTTCCTTGAATAAGGATGCACAAGTGTGGTATCCATTGGATCTTTTACCCGAATTCTCACAGATGCACCATAAAGATGGACCCCCCGTTTTTTTCTTTTCTTTTATGTTTCATAATTATTTTAAAAAATATCATATCATGCAAGTTTCGTCATTTATTTTTAGTTTTTTCTTTTCATTTTATAATATTACACGATCTAAAATTTGTTCGAGAAACATATGAATCATTTAAGTTTACATGCCTATAAGTACATAAAAATAAATTGCAGATTAAATATTGTGAAAACAGCAAAAAAAAACTGCATTCTTTATGAGATGGAGGGAGTAATAATTAAAATGATATTGTTTATTACTAATATTATTCAAAATATACTACAAATTTGTAATTTTTCCAATAATATGGATATAATTTGTAAGTAAGGGAGGTCAATTTGTAAAATTTTATGGATCGAATTATAAAGTTTACACTTTGTCCGTATAAGTTAATCAATTTAGCTGCTTTGTTTTAATATGTTAATGATAAAAGTTTATAAGTTTAGGGATGATTTTGTTGTGTTTTCAAAAGTTTAGGGATGATTTCGTTATTTTAAAAAACTTTAGGTATAATTGTCAATTTTATAACAATTAAAATAATATTGTTTATTGCTAATATGATTCAAAATATTCTACAAAGTTGTAATTTTTCTAAGAATACGAGTATATTAATGTGAAATTTAGGAAGAATATTCTACCCCTCATTTTTTTTCTTTTATGCTTCATAATTATTTTTAAAAAATATCATATCATGCACATTTCGCCATTTATTTTTAGTCTTTTCTTTTCGTTTTATTAATTACACCAAATAAAAAAATTCTATAAGTTTTATTATGTTTTTTATATTAAAATTGATCTAGTTTGAAATAACATTTATAATGTGTGAATTAATATGCAATTATTAATATAAAGAAATGAGAAGGGCGGCAAAAAGGAGAGAGAATGGTGACATTATGACAACATTAATTTGTGAAAACGGGTATTATGTTCTTTCCATAATTTATACCTAATTAGTAACTTGTATCGAATTAAATGGAATGAGATGGAAATGGTAAGTTGTAGCATACAAAATGGTAGGCTGAATAAATGTGCCTGTGTGCAAAAAAACATGTTCACACATGTGGCGCTGATATGGATCTGAGGTGTCAGCATGAGAGCGCTCCTTAACTTTTTTTTTTTCCACTGTTGGGTGGAGATCCTGTATTAGTATTTATATAGGGATAATAGATTCCTTAAAAAATGGTAGGTTGATTCCTTAAAAAGTGGTAGACAGATTCCTTAAAAAATGGTGGGCTGATTGATGCATACATGGCGCAAAAAAAAACTCTTATCCTAGGTGGCACATACGTGTCCTCACGAAATCGCTCCGTTCACTTTTTTTTTTTAGCTAATGTGGCAAGGCTCCCGTATTAGTATATAATAATAGATAATAGATGAGGCCCAGTGCTTTTGGAAAGTGATCAAAAACCCTAGACCCCTTTGGGACCGTTTGAAATATGTACACACATATTCTATTTATCCCATTAAACATGAACGTTTGACTAAAAACGATGAGTAAGATGCAAAAGATATGAAAGTAATAAAGTAAAATAACATAGAAAAAGAATAATTTTATTGAGTAGGAACGAAAAGTAATATTAATATAGTAATAAAGTTTCTACGAAAATATTATGATAGGAAAATATATAAGCTTTCACTGGACACTAAAAAAAAAGCAAACATATAGAGTTTCTTGAATATTGGAGTATAATTTAAAACAAAAAAAACAAGTACTACATCTTTATCAATTCATGAAGCTTCAGATAGTAAAATTTTTTGGGATTGATGAAAATTTTAAATGTTGTTAGATTTTTGTTAGTTTTCGGTGGAAAGAACACTACCATACTCTCTCCGTCTCACAAAAATTGTAGGATTCGTTTGCACATATATTAAAAAAATTGAAGAAAAGAAGTGTGTTGACCTTTTTACTATTGACAAAATAAGTGTATAGAAATAGGTGTTTAAAATGACAAGGAAAAGTAAGGGTAATTTGGTGAAAGTGATAACGAAAAGTTTATACTACTTTAAGAAAGTTGACAATCTTTATGGGACAACCCAATATAGTAAGAGTAACTATATAGTGTACAATCTTTAACCTATACTAAAAGTGTGCACCCTGTGGATAAAGAAGGAAGAAGGATTTGACAGAAATGATGAATTCAAAAATTTGGTAATTAATGGATAATGGTGCACACTTTAGCAGATTTTAAGGGGTACACATTTTATCCTAAACTATATAGTAATGTTGACAACCTTTGTCAGACGGGGAAGTATTACCTTTGTCTTTTTTTTATTGTATTTTTTTAGTATTTAATTTATTTATGATTTTATTTTTAAATTATTTTCAAATATAAGTTTAAGAAATTTAAGCAGAAAAGATAATTTAATGTTTCTAGTACTTGTTAAAAAAACGTTTTGTGAGTGACGTGGCTAACAGACCAATTTTGCGGCCTGGTCACGCAGAAGCGTTTGGATTGCTGCTTCGCTGCTCCTTCGTCCTTTTTCCGGAACAGTCTAGAACATGGTCAAAGTCTCCGTTTCTTCGCCAACTAGGCTTACCCACTTCCTATTTAAACCCTTTCTCCATTCCTCAATTCTCATCTTCTTTCCAATCGCAAAATCCAATTCCCAAACAACAAACCTAGAACTTTCTCTCTCGCTCTCTTTTGCAATATGCAGATCTTCGTGAAAACCCTCACCGGCAAGACCATCACCCTTGAGGTCGAGAGCTCCGATACCATCGACAACGTTAAGGCTAAGATCCAGGACAAGGAGGGGATTCCTCCGGACCAGCAGCGTCTCATCTTCGCCGGTAAGCAGCTTGAAGATGGCCGCACCTTGGCCGATTACAACATCCAGAAGGAGTCGACGCTCCATCTCGTTCTCAGGCTCCGCGGAGGGATGCAGATCTTCGTCAAGACCCTCACCGGCAAGACGATTACTCTCGAGGTTGAAAGCTCCGACACCATCGACAACGTCAAGGCCAAGATCCAGGATAAGGAGGGCATTCCTCCGGACCAGCAGCGCCTCATCTTTGCCGGGAAGCAGCTTGAGGATGGCCGGACCTTGGCCGATTACAACATTCAGAAGGAGTCCACGCTCCATCTAGTTCTCAGGCTCCGTGGAGGGATGCAGATCTTCGTCAAAACGCTAACCGGCAAGACGATCACCCTGGAGGTGGAGAGCTCGGACACGATCGACAATGTCAAGGCCAAGATCCAGGACAAGGAAGGCATTCCACCAGACCAGCAGCGCCTGATCTTTGCCGGCAAGCAGTTGGAGGATGGGAGGACCCTGGCAGATTACAATATTCAGAAGGAATCGACCCTCCATCTGGTGCTGCGTCTCAGGGGTGGGATGCAGATTTTCGTCAAGACCTTGACCGGGAAGACCATCACGCTGGAAGTGGAGAGCTCTGACACGATTGACAACGTGAAGGCAAAGATTCAAGACAAGGAGGGAATCCCGCCGGACCAGCAGAGGCTCATCTTTGCCGGGAAGCAGCTCGAGGATGGGAGGACACTTGCAGATTATAACATCCAGAAGGAGTCCACCCTCCATCTTGTCCTCCGTCTCCGCGGTGGTGATATGTGAGTGGCTATTGATTGGTCCTATCTGAGTCTTTGTGATCGTGATTGATTGTGGTTAATTTATGGTAATCTTTGTTGGACAATATTGCTAAAGCCTTCTTCTTGTTCTAGTTTTAAGATGTTGTGGTAATTTCCGTTTCTTGGAATAATATTGCAGTGCAAACTTGTAGTGGATTTGACTGATGCTCTCTTTTATTTCTTGCTCGCTCGCTTAAAGTTTACCTGCTATATGGCCTGTTTAAAAACGAGCCCCTGGTTTCTTTTTGTTGGTCGGGGGGTTCTGTGATTTGAGCATGAGTCTCTCAGGCTGATGCAAGAAAAGGCCAAAATTTGTATGGTGATCTCTGGTTATGCAAGAAGTTTAAGTGGCCACCTTGGTTTAATTTGTTTACTTCTTAACATTCATATGAAAGACGTACACATACTAAATGGAAGTGATAAGCTTCAGCCCATTAGGTGCTCTCTAATGATCCAGCCAGCTCTGATTGGATTTGATAGAGAGAAACATGCAACTCTAGCCAACAATAGAGGGCATTATCAAGTCTGGGTTGTGACATCTCCAACAACTAAATGGAATTCAATGGAGGAAAGAAACAGTTAGTGTAAAGATCGCAACTTCGAATAAATTCTGAAGGTGCCTTGCACAATCTCATCCAACAACCCCCTATTTGTAGACCGTTTTTTGCCACATACGAAAAGGGAAGGGTAGGAATCGGATTCCCATCACATTATCCTACAGACATTTGTTGATACATAAGCTCGTTACTTGCACAAAAAGCCTTGTCAGATTTGGGATCCTGATTAAAATGTAAGTTGAGCAACATCGGATCCTAGCTAGTTCTATTCAGAGGAAGCTTCCTCAAAACCTGTTTACCCATTCACAATGCGACTTCTGTTTTGGGCAAATACAACAAGGGCCCTTGGAGGACTTCCTCGTCTAATACTTCAACCCTGTTTTGACATAACATTAGTCGTCCTCGAATCAAACATTAGCTTCTAACTGTACCTGTTTTAAAAAGTAATCTCCACGAGTAACACAACAAACAATACCCAAACGCTTGAAATTTATGACGTCAATTTAACATCTAGAGTTATTGTCATCTGAAAACCAAATATTGGTGCCGAAACTAGATAAACACAACCATATTTCTCAGTATCAAATGTACCCTCAACCCGGAGTCTCCAGACATATCAAGAGATGACATCAAGCTGGCTTTTCATAAGAATTTTGGTCTCTGAACTCTGTAATGGCAGTCCGAATCCTACCAGCAGCATCTTGATGCACGAAAAGGTTAGTACTACTGTCCAATTCTTGTATTATGAACTTCTGTGATTGCGGCAGTGATCTATTCAAATTGATGATGAACTGTTTCATCGGAATATCACTTCAAAAACATCAACAAAATAAAAGTCAGCGTTATGCTGCATGATTCCAATTTTCTGGAACTTGGATTCATATATTACCCACACATAAACCACCAGTATACGATTCTCGAGAAATAAGATCTGTGTTTCTCAAATGTGAGGCATTGGGGACAGGACTGACTAGACACCACATAGATAACAGCCAGCAGTGGAAGGTCATTATAAACCACACATACTTCACACAATCAATTTCTGTGGCATGGTTTGCAATGTTGGCAATAAACTGACTGAATTTTTTTTTTTAACTACTAGAACTCATTGCAAACCTGTTCTAAAGATAGGATACAGTAGTGTTGATGGTGTGATAATATAAGGCTCACTCATAATAATTAGTTTGCTCCGGTATTGGGTCTGCCACTGAGAATAATAGTAACCGGTTCAAACAAAAAGCTAGCTGAAAATAAGTATATAAAACAATAAGATACGTTATGTCAAGTAAAAAAGCAAAGATTACCATGAAATAAAGAGTCCTTTGGTAGCATTGACCATGATGTCTCAAGAAGCTTCAAGGTCAAAACTGCAATGAGAACACATAAGAAAGCTCATTAGACTATCAAAGATCGCATAGCCTCTCTCTGTTACTAATGATTAGTGCAAAAAAGAAAAAATGAAAAAAAAGAGCATAGAAAAATGTTTGTCGAAGAAAGATTCCCAGCAAGAATCACTGAAACAGCAATAGGTGATTTTATCGTCATCACTTCACTGTTAATCACCCTTCAGGATCTTCATTTGCAGTCCTAAGGTGAAGTTCTAAAGTCATCTACCACATACATTTCTTTCTCACATTACATGAAAAGATTTCACGAGCTTTTGTAATGCCCACCAACCTATGCTCAACCAAGCTGTTTGCCACAAGGCTAAACATTTTTTTAGTTTGACTGGTACTAGTTAGAACTTAGAATGGGGGTTTAAATTCATGAAGTCTTGGTGCTGTCTAGCTTTTACAGTTAGCAGGACATCAAACTTACCATCCTCTATCAAATTTTAGCTTCACTTCAAGTTCCATTTGCAGTAAACATCTGTTCCTTCAAAGTGAAGGACCATTTTTCTTCTGTCCAACTACTACCTGGTATCCTGGCCAGTTTCTTGTTCTCCATAACAGCTCTTAGCTTCTTAGCATCTTCCCACCTTCCAACAGAAGCATAAATATTTGAAAGTAGAGAATAATAACCATCTACAGAAGCCTCTAACTCAAAACAGTGTTGAGCTGCAACCTCGCCAAACTCAACATTGTTATGCAAACTGCACGCTTGTAGCAAAGCACCCCAAACTTCCACGTGAGGTTGCATCGGCATACTCTTTATCAGTTCATATGCTTCCTCCAACCTACCTGCCTTTCCCAAAAGATCAACCATGATTGCATAATGATCAGCAGAGGGTAAAAGTCCATGGTCCTTAATGGAACCAAAGCACCGGTAACCCTCTTCCACAAGACCAGCATGATTATATGCAGTTAGCAAGCTGGTAAATGTGACTAGATTTGGACAAATTTGAGCAGCTACCATTTCGTGAAATAAGTTCCTAGCATAAACAACCTTACCATTGATGCCACACCCAAATATCATGGCACTATAAGCAACAACATCTTTCTTTTTAAGACAATGGAACAAGTTGTATGCCTTATCAAGGCTTCCACTCTTTGAATACATATCTATAAAAGATGTGGCCATTTTGTCATCCATCTGAATCCCAAGTTTATTCATAAATGACTCAGCCCATGCACATAACCTAAAATCTCCTAGTTGTGAGCAAGCAGAGACGATACTTGTAAAAGTCATCTTATCAGGCTGAATAGTTGGATATGCTTTAAGCATATCGCCAAACAACTTAAGGGCCTCCTTAGGTCGGCTGTTTTTAGCAACGCAAGCTATCATAGCATTGTAGGATAGGAGATCTTTATCACCCACCTGATGAAATAATTTACGAGCGGAATCAGTATCTCCAACTTTTGCATATCCTGAAATCATGGTGATCCAGGAAATGTTATTCCTCTGTGGCATGACATTGAAAAGGTTCCTCGCACAATCTAATTTTCCACATTCGACATAACCACCAATCATTGAGTTCCAAGAAGCCAAGTTTTTCTCAGGCATTTGTTGAAATAAAGACTCTGCATGATCCATGTCTCCAGCTCTTGTGTACCCTGAGATAATTGTATTCCACGAGACAATATCTTTCCTTGGTATCTTATCAAACACCATGTGAGCCTTAGCTAAGTCTCCATATTTCAAATGCCCTGATAATATAGAATTCCAAGAAACCACGGTCCTCTCAGGCATCTCACCAGACACCTTACATGCAGCCTCCATTTCACCCAACTTACAATAGTAATCGACAAGAGCTGTTTTTACATACACACAGTTGCAAAAGCCATACTTATGAAGCTGAGCATGAATTGAAATGCCACCAACAGGACATTCTATCCTAGCATAAGCCCTTAAAGCCGACGAAACAGCATGGGAAGTTGGGCATAATCCAACCTTTCCCATTTGAATAAAAAGCAAAATGCATTCTCTAAACTGGCCATGTACAGAGGAAAACCGGATTGCACAGCTCCATGAAAAAGCATCCTGCCTTTCTAAATGAAAAAGGATATGCTTCGAATATCGAGCGACTGCCCTGGAATAGATGCTAGAAGACACAAGGATTCGATGGACTAAGAGGGGTAGAAGGTCGATAAAACCGTTTTCAAGGATCTGGGCATGAACTTCGTTGGCCTGTCTAATCGTGAGCTGATTATTCAGCAATTTTCTCAACCTAAAACCCAACATAAAACTTGCAGACCTGATCACAGCATCAAAAGAGAGCGACTTTCGGAACCAAATCTATTCACATAAAACCAACAAAATTTTCGATTTGTAGTGACGGGTGTTATCGACCAGTTCACTGAAATGACAGATGAGAGATGCTCAGGAAAAAAAATTAATCAGAACTTGTACGAGTGATGAAGAGCGCAGGAGGTCGATTACCTGGTAGAAATAAGCAATCAATTTGAAAAGTGGCGGCGAGGCTGAGGAGAGGACTGGTTGCCGCCGAATGAACCAAAGGAATTCGCTTCTTTGTTCTTCTGTCTTCTCTTCCTTTCTCGTATTCGGAAATTTTATCACGTTTTTTATACGAGTTAGTTACGACTACACCTGTAAATATTTTAAATCAACAATTTCCCCCTCTGATTATACTTCTTGTTATTATCGTTTTAAAATTACCCCTTCCATCTCAAATGAATGAGTTGTCACTTGTCACTGTATTATGATATTATTGTCCCAAATGAAATGTTTTAAAAATGGTGGAAGAGGAGTTGACATCAATGTGAATCTAAAAAAAATTGGGAATAAAATCGTTTAGTTTAAAAATTAATGAGGTAGGCACTTCACACTGCACCGCCAAATTAAACGGAATAATAGGATGGAAAGAACTCAATTAAGATAAAAACAAACAAACAAACCTCCGAAGCACACAAAAGTATAGCTCAGCACAACCAATAGTAAACTCTTTTAAAGATAAAGACTTTATAGGCATATTATCATCAGACAGATAGATCTGCGGAGTATAGCTCAAGTAGTGTTGCAGGTTTACTTGAGAGAGAGGAGAACAAACATTCTTGTAATGGATGGACAAACACAGAAGACTAATAACCATCCAGTCTAGAACATCATCCCATCTGTCTGCCCCCAAATTAGTCCTTCCACATTTATACTGAGCTTGGAAAATGTTTCTCAACTTGCCACATCTGTGATAAACAGGCACCCGGCTTCTGAGCTGAGTTACCCGTCCATTCTACGAGCTAGTCTGTCCTTAAACCACACCGAGTCTCTGGTCTTGAAACAGAAATGCATGCCGCAAAAATCCCTTTTTCTTTTTTAATCCCCCTCCTCCTCCTCCTCCAAACCCCTAAATATGCCTCATTCTAGCTCTTCTCTGAAATCAAGTACTACAGCACCCTGCACTTGCTGGTTTTAACGTCAGAAAAACTGATCAGGATTTTCTTTGCTTTGAATAAGGGGGACACCATCTTCCCTCCAAACTATCCGATCCTCGCATATAGCAGCTGCCACCTCCACATACAAACTATGTTCCTACGCATTTGGAAAGAAACAAAAGACAACATGTGATCAGTGTTCAGTGTACAGTTTAATTTTGAGTGTGAAAGGTAAAGTAAACATGTCACTTGTCACTTTTAATAATTGCAGAAGTAGTAGAACCAGACATTGGCTTACCTCCACAAGAACCCTAGCAGCTAGCTCCTCTGCAGTGTCAGATGCCATTACAGGAACAACTCTTTGAGCAAGAATCTTCCCAGAGTCATAAAGCTCATCGACAATATGGATTGTTGGGCCTGAGTATCTAATATACATATAGGAGGAGTGTGAAAAGTTCAGATAAAATGGTGGCTGATCTAAACATGTCATCCATATCCGAGATGAGAAGAACAAAGGGATTATTCAACCCAAAAAAGAAAAAGAGTACATGTTTGATGCACCTTGCCCCAGAAGCAACAACTGCTTTATGGACCTTCATACCATAATAGCCTTTGCCTCCAAATGCTGGAAGCAGGGAAGGATGAATGTTTATTATCGATTTGGGATATGCTTGTATTAGCTCAACTGGTATCATCTTCAAATATCCAGCAAGAAGTATGAAGTCAACTTCGTATATTCTGAACATCGGAAGCATATCAGATATGTATTGGTTATCGTGCCCCCAAACATCAATAAATAAATAAATAAGGTTCTCAAAAAGTCCTAACTTCTCAGAGTCCATGTGCAACAATCAACCATTCAAATACAATAATGATAAGAAAATATTGGACACAAGAAAGATACCATTGTGTAAAGAGAATCAAGGAATCCCTATCCCTACAAGCTATAAGAGGTGGAAATGTGGAGAAGAATAATAATGTTTCCAGGTATTTTGCAAAGCACTCGCACTTAGCCTGAAATAATTTTTCACTGTTTACTACTTAGGGAAACAAAACAGAACAAATTAGCATTGGAATCGATTAAAGATGGTGCATAAATGACCACTTTTTCCTAAAACAACTCGTCAACTTTTTTAAAGCTGATGGTGCTACAACATTTGAAAGAGAAAGTATAGTTGGTCATCAGTTCATCGATAAAACATTGAAAACAAGTTTCCTTGGTTCACTCAAATAACATCAATGTTAGACATGCTAGACCAATACAGCTAAAGGCAGCAAGTAAGCAAACACAAACCTAGCACTGATTAAGATGCTGTGGACAATCCATGCATCCTTCTTAATATCCTGAAGACAGGACTAAACCCTGAGGCCTGAACCCTGAATATGAACTAAAACTTGTCAATTTGACTTACTCCAATCTGATCCACCTAAAACTGTTAGCTACTACTATTTGGATAACGAATTTGGGCATAGTTCAATTGTAACTGATAGCATCACTATTGTTCCAAAGCTTGCAAGATTGCCGGCAATAAGTAGCTAAAGTTGGTATCTTGCGAAGGCAATCGGGGTTACCCGAGCTTCCCAAATTGTAAGGTTATATAGTACATTTTTAGCTTAAACATTAACAGTAACGTCATCAAACCGGCATTGGCATAAACAAATAATCCCCCATCCAAGAATCAAATTTGATTACATGGAGCCAAACCTAAGAGCATTTACGAGATCCTCTGGCGATAGACTATCAGGTTCACCTTTCGTTTTGGGGAACAGAACAACTGGAATGTAATTACCTCTAGCAAACTCTGCACCTCCACATCCTACCAGACAAAAAGGTTCATTAAACTCAGAAACAATGCCCAGATGGAGTGATGATGATAATCGTAAAAGAATATTCAGAAATTGATATTAGCAGTATCGTAAATTTATAAATGGGAGCAACGAAGCATAAAAGCAATAACTTTAGAAATACCTTCTTTGTTAGTGACCAAAACAACCACATCTCCATTGACAGCCCCCTGAACGCAAGCATCATAAATTGCTCGGAAATTCGACCCACCACCAGACACAAAAACAGCAAGCTTTTTGGGCTTAGCTCCAGATTTTGATCCTTGTTTGACGACAGCACTGTTGGCTTGCTCCACACCGCTCTCACACTTCAATCTGCTAAAAGTCTGCGAACTCCTCAAAAGTCCACGGCGACTCAGGGTTTCGAGAGAGACGCAATTTCTCATCTGAATAGAAGATGAGGAAGAAGAAGAAGAAGAGGAAGGCACGAAAAATCGATTTTGAGGGCGTAGTATTATTGATGGGATGGTGGAGGATGATGATAAGCTAGACAGGAGATTCTGTGTATCCATTGAAGAACTGAGAGCAAGGAGACTGCAAGTAGTTTGGCTAATGATGGCCACGCCGACAAGAAGCGAACGCGAGGACCGCCAGGACTTTGCGGAGGAAGACGGTAGCAAGGAGGCGGCGCACCAAGTCCTGCGACAAAATCGACCGGTTCCTTTCCCCCAAAAAAAAAGAAAAGAAAAAAAAAGAAAGAAAGAAAAGAAGGCTGGTCCCATGTTTATGTACGTTAATCTTTATTTTTATGCTTTTTTTTTCATATTGGTCCCTCAATTCTAAAATTTTACACAAAAATAATTTTTTTTGAAAGGCTACATACACAAGAGATTATGAACAGTAACATTTTGGCGTTAAAAAAACTTTTAGATGCAGAATAACTTATATGTACCCCTTTGTTTTTATAATTTTTTCACATTGGTCCTTCAATTCTAAAATTTTACACAAAAAAAACTTTCTTTACCATGTTTGTGTACGTTAACGTGTACACAACTTTTCTTCTAACCTTTTACTTTTATGATTTTTGCATATTAATTTAAGACATTTTTAATTTAATATAATGAGCAGTTATGCTTCTTTAAACGTTTAAAAACAATCCTCATTATTTATGTGTACAACTTTTCGAACCATACTATATTTTGTTAAAATTTTGCAAACATACCCAGCGTCCCTAATTTCCTTAATTACATGAACAAATATTTTATTTTATAATATTTGCATATAAACCCCAAATACTTAACATGAAAATAGTTACGCTCAATTTAACCTTTCTGTCTCAAATACTTAAATAAATGCGAAAAGACTACATCAACCGACACAATAAATTAGAAAATTCAAAATAGTTCTCACGAAATGGGTCGCATTGCAGAAGCCCATATATCTAATTTGATACATTTTATAATATTCTATTTCATATTAGTCACCATATGAAAAATTCATATATCAACATTTACCATTGATTTTTTCACTGAATGTGTTTTAAATTCCAGAAATTTTTATTCATCAATTTGATTTTTTTTAATTATCCCTGCTGTGAAACACGGGTGTGAAAAGGAAACTAGTTCAGTATAACATTAGTCAAGCATCTAATGAACAGTACCACTTTTTGTTTTTTCTCCCTTACTCTCTTTTTCATTTTTATCCCATTTTTTATCTATGTTTTCATTTTGGTCCTTTACTTTATCTTTTCATTTTAGTCATTTTCTTCATTTTGTTTATGTGTTTTGGTCCTATTCTTTTTTTATTTTTACATTTTGATTCTCATTTCGATACATTATATACATAAGTTCATAACTTTATTAAAATTTTTTAAAATGTATGTAACAATTGGATTTTGTTTTTTCTTATTTCCTTTCTTTTTAAGTGTTAGTCTCTTCCGTTTCTCTTTTTACATTTTGGTCATTTCCCTTCCTTTCTTTTTATGTTTTCATCCAATTCCATTTTACATTTTGGTCCTACAATCTCTACATGTTATATACCTAAGTCAATAATTTTCTTAAAATTTTCAAAAATATCTTGCATCCCTAATCATCTTATTTGCGTAAAGAATTCTTCTACTTTTCAAAAAAATAAACATAATAAACATCAAACATTTATTGTGAAAAAGATTTTAAGTTCAATTTTACTTTCTACAAATGAATATAAAAACTACATCGACCGAATTGATGAAACATGAAATCTAAATAGAAGAAACCTGAAAATTCAATTACTCTTCATAAAAACAAATCATGTTAGAAAAGTCAAAATGTCTAATATGATTTCTCTTATAATATTATATTTTTCATCAATTATTACATTCAAAATCCGTAACAGTGTTTACCCACAAATTTGAACATGATAAATGTATTTTCTCAGTTATAAAATTTTTCATTCATCCTTCGTTTGAAAAATTGTTTCCCGTCGCAAAGCACACGATTTTGAAAAAAACTAGTATATTCGCATTTTGAAAGTTGGATGGAAAAGTTAAGCGAGAAATAACTGGAAAACAAAAAATAGATGTCCTCTATTTTTGAAAAATAGGTAAAGAAAGCAAAGTTGAAATACTCCCCCGTTGCGTTGCGTTATCATTTTTAACTTTTTGTGTAAATTAAGATTATCTTTGATTATTAACTCATTTCACATGAACTTCCATCCTTACCCCATCTCAAATCCATTCTCATTTCTCCCAACCCACTCTAGACTCCTTAAATGTGTGCATTTGAGATAAAACACTAATGAAAAATGTCATCATTTGTGATAAAAATATTTTAATGTTATGACAACACATTTGAGTCGGAGGGAGTAACAATTTTCCATTTAACACTACCTTTGTTGTACATTAGCTTTATAGCTTAGGTTCATTATTTTCATGAATTAACCTACATCTTTTAAAATGTTTTCAGATAAAATATTTCTTCAGCTCTGAGAATCTTATAATACCATTTTGCACGGTTTTACGGAAGCTTCGAAAACCAATTGAGGTAAATTGAATTTCCCATGCTCTATCCGGCAAATTTAGCAGTGATAATTATGACCTGTGCCACAAGGCCCAAGCAATAGCGAGTGGGCTCACTGACAGGCTGAGTCGTCCTGTTTTTTTTTTGGTTGATTCCACCAACTGATCAGCATCACCAGCAATAAGACCATTCCACAAAGATCAGTAAAATGGAATATTATTTGGATATAACCGAAACTACCTTCACCTACCCGGTTGGTGCTCTGAATTTGGCTCAATTTTCGACCCTGTTTAATCCATGTTCACCTGAAAACCTGGTAAACGTATTTTCCATGCCCCTTGATCAACAGAAACCACAATGTTAACAGTGACTTAAACTTTGTTCACACACTGCACACCAGAAGTTGGAACTCTCATCGTTTCTTTGCCGCTTCGTCGTCGTAAGTTAACCCATAAAGAACCTGCACGGTTTTGAAGTACTATGTATTGAAGACTTCAATAGAATGTAATTCTTCATGGCTTCTTGGAGGAGCTCAAATATGACACAACAAGGACTTGGATAAGTCCTGTTTAGCCAACCAGAAGAGAATTCCACTTCTGGAGCTGGAAAGAACATCAAGCAAGAATGTAGGTGGGTAATCTGTCAAGGGACATGCTTAGATTTAATTGATTCACATCTTTCCAATCCAACCTGCACTTTGAACTGTCACTACACAGTTGACCTTGATAATTACTCCAAAACGCTGGAAGTAAAAGAGCCGTTCTTGCAATATCTACAGGAAATGGATCAGATACTTTACCAGATAATATGAGTTCAGTCGCAGAAGCATAAAATTGCGGCAAACCAATGCTCCCTCTTATGTGAACCAAGGCTGACTTGTAATTCCCCTTCTCCACACCTCTGAAAACATTCTGCTCCCTCCCAACTGTTGTAAAAAACTGATCATAAATACATAACATAACAGAGCACTGCCCTATCTCCTCTTACAATCTTCTATTGTCAAATGCATCAATCACAGAAAAAATACCAACACAATAAAGCCACACCTCATCTTTTCACTATCTTCTCCAACAACAACTAGAATCTACCACACAGTAAAAGCAGCAAAATATCAGTAAGTCCTTCAATTACTCCCCACTCTGAATTGGCAAACTTGGCAAACCCAAAAACTGCTTCACAAAGATGCAAAGGTGCAAGTCAAAGATGCAAAGGTCCCAAACTTGGCAAGCTCAGTGACTTCATCAAGACAGTGCTGACAGCAAAGGTGCAAGTCAAATTGGGTTATTGGTGAACTAGAAATTAGAGGATTATCCCACCACATATAATCTCTTTCCCAGTGGTTCCTCAAGCAACAATTAAGTATCACATCCTTGATTAGTACTACTAATAAGGGCAGGCACCTCATCCTGCTCTGTCCACATTTTTGACACATGCAAATTAAGATCCTGCAAATTACAAACTTCAGCTGAGATCTACAGACAGTATTACCAACACAAAAAGGAAATAGAAAAATATACCTAAATATTCACATATTTAAATTAAAAGACATAATTTTTAGCTCACATATTCACGCAAGAGTCCACAGTCATGTAAAGAAAATGGAAATGTTCAACAAGAATATATTAATTGAAAATAACATTGGAAGGCATTGTAGCACTTAAAATAGACCTTCAACTTATAATAATTCCCAGCTCTGCATTCTAAAGTCGACCAGAATAAACTTACAAATAGTAGAACATAGATTACTCAACTCCATCAATGCAAACAGAGAAAATGGATAAAGACCATGTAGAAAGAACATGCAACAAAAACGAATCATATACCTTGGATATACAAATATATGAAAAATCAAAGCGAATCATCATTGATCAACAGATTTTACCTAACATATCATCTTGAGAAACCTTAAGCAGAGTCAAAGAAAGCTATAACTTGTAAACAACTATTTAAAAAGGTTATTGGCAAACACAAGTCATCATGCATTGAAATGTCTGCAATGATAGAATGATCAGCATCAACAGGACAGAAGCTAAGAATCATAGAAATTTTAAAACATTAGTTAAAAGAAAAGAAAAGGACAATTTTTTTTAAAGGGCCTATGAAAATATCAAATAGCCATTTTCATTAGAGATAGTCAATTTACCAGAGAAGAAACAAAAAGCTCACACACTTGGGGAAAAGAATTGACTGATTACTGATTTGCAAGGACAGTAGCTCACATCAGAAGTTTAGAAGTATTGTACTAAAAAAAAACACTATAACATTGTATGACCAAAAAAAAACTTACCTGAATTAAGTGCATAGCATTTATACTATACATTCATGTTTACATGGTGTATGTACACATACTATAAGCAGATATCCAATAAAAAAAATTATAAGCAGATATTAAAATGCATATAATTCATAAAGAACAACTTGCAGATCAACCTTCAACTTCTCACCCAGGAAATGTCTGGGAGCCACCAGGCTGTGGTCCATGAGTACTATTAAAACATGCCACAAGCATGACATGCAGAAAGGGAATAGCATTTTCAATAACCACACCAAAGCAGCACGTATTGGCTACTGAAGAACAGAATCATAAATATACTGCTTAGTATCATACGGTTGATTTGCAATACATGGTTCGAAAAAACCAAATACAAGAGAGCCATGAGTTAATCATGATGCCTATATACAAAATGGACAAGCAATTGGTTTCTGCATATTTTGGAATGACCAGTGTGTTTGTAGTCACCTTAAGTAAAATAATACCGCAAATGGCACTTTAAAAGAACTACACAACTCATCACTTAGCAGCATATTCACAGCCCAGAGAACCTCCGGATGCACCACAATGAACTTCACCCAGATACAATGAAAAAGATAACCTTGCATGTGGAGCAGGAACCATCACCAGACGGATCCCTAAGCCATAACAGGAGCTTTGACTGCAGTGCTCTCCAACCTGATGAAACTTATCCATTAACCATGAACATTTACCATTAGCATCATTTGGCAGATGAAATACGCTGCAGCGAGGAAATCCAACTGCTCGAAGGCCCAACTTTATTTCCATGTGCATGACCAGAATTGGAGCCTTCAGGAGGCAACATCGCTTTCTGCACATTTCTCTTTGAGGACCCAGCCAGTGCATGTGAAGTGGATGGCATATGCACATCACTGAATATCTGGGGGAAAAGAAACAGATTTCAAATTAAACTTTCACTTTGAATAAAATGTAATCATTGATAAAACTACGAAGAGCTACTTTGCTGTGGAAGTGCATAACCATAACACCAAAATGGGATAAACAACTTACATTTTTGTCAACGGAGTCAGATATCATATTCTTCCCAGCACTAGGTTTAAATTGCATGCGTATTCCTGGACCAGTATCATAGCTTGCTCTTACACGCTCTGAGATATCAGTTGGGTAAGGAGCACCCACACCCCCTGGAGATCAGACGATCATAGTTTTAAAATTACTTTTTAATGGTTAATAGTACTACCTCCATCCCTAAACAATTGCAATGCTTCTAAATTACACAAAGATTCAAATTTTAGGATTTATGTGAGACTTTCCATATGCCATTCACCCACACCCCCTGGAGATCAGACGATCATAGTTTTAAAATTACTTTTTAATGGTTAATAGTACTACCTCCATCCCTAAACAATTGCAATGCTTCTAAATTACACAAAGATTCAAATTTTTAGGATTTATCTGAGACTTTCCATATGCCATTAAAAAGTACTCCGTATAAAAAGTGCTGATAAAATATTTTGGAGTTCAAGGAGATTGTGAAAAGTTTATGGGAAATGAAAGTAAACTATATTGGAAGATGTGTTGAATGATGGAAAGATAATTGAAATAAGAGTAATGGCGTAAATCAATATGTAAGAGATTACTAATGTTGCAAAAGATTAGGGACATCCCAAAAAAATGCTGCAAACGAAAAGGGACGAAGAGAGTACTATCTGAGAATCAACACATTAGCAGCCAAAAACCATAATATCATGGAAGTGTTGGAGTTGAAGCCACTGCTTATCAAGAAGCCACAGAGTGTTTGCTAGTTCAGATGGCAAAACGAATTTAAAAAAAACTGCGGAACATAAACTATTTTGCACAAGAAACATAGAAGAGGTACCATATCCAACTAATTTAATTCACAAAGATACTAATCTTTAATATCAGGTTGCCAGAAAGTCTGCAAGTGAACAATAATTAAATTCTCTATTTCTGTTTGTACTGGGACAGTATGCATGTGCTCATGAGTGAAAGCTTCTAATTCTGATTTTTCCAACCAGCAACTCGAGAAGGAGAATGAAAAATAAAAATGGAAACCATGAGATAAGAATTAGAAGCAACTTTTTTGCGTGAGAAGAGAAATAGACAGTAATAAAGTTGGTGTGAAAAATTTTTCCTAAAAAACGTATCAGTTTTACTGGGACGGAGGGAGTATTCGCTTTCTACATTGCAGAACAATTTACTTGGAAATCATCAACAGTAATGAGTCATAGTCACTAAAAAAACGTTTATTATTCTTTAGGATAAAAAAGGAGCTATTATACTGCATTGATTCCTCGTTCAGCTTCCCAGATTACATCATTACTAAGAAAGCAAAGTGCAGCAGCTAACCTTGATGGTTATTCCTATTACTAGACAATGCATGGCCACTGCTTGCCCCAGGAATTGGCTGCAACCGACAGGAACACATTGGTCAAGATAGTGTGTGTGTGTATATATACTGGTGCGTATGTGTGTGTACCATATATATACATGCATATATACATATGTGTGTTTGTTTCATTGAAATGAACCACACTGGAAGGAAGACAACCTGAAGATACTTACAGAAATTTGAGGCTGAGATCTACTTTTCTGCGCCTGCTGGTACTTTATAATTGTCCAATCAAATATGTAATCAAATTCGCACCCTAGACAATAGAGCAAAATCAACAATATATAAAGAATAAATCTACGGATTTAAGGAGGCATGCTCAACAGATCTGCTGCCCTCAACTGCATTCTAATTCAACAAAAGGTATCATTACGATAACAAAACGAATCTAACTGAGAAATGAAACCGAACCATAGATGTAAAACGCATTCCCAAAGGCTAATAACAAGCTTAGGACACACTTCTAAATACCTTCACGTGCAAATAAGTCACGGAATAGCCGTTTCAAAAATCCATAATCAGGCCGCTGATCAAATGTTAACGAATGACAGTAGTGGAAGTATGAAGCGAATTCCACAGGATGAGATTTGCAGAGAACCTTTACAGGAAAATAATATTTAAGCCAATCAGCTATTAACTGGGCCATTGTAGATATTCTAAAGCATCCATGAAAGACACGCACCTCGATGGGAGTCGATACCTTCTTCTCACATATCTTATCGTACTTTTGTTTCTTTGTAGCAGCCTTTAAGCCTTGCCATGGGAGGCTACGCATAAAATAAAAAAATAAAAAATTATTCAATACCACATATCCATGCATTATAAATAGCTGAGAGGACAGATACTTATGTCAACATAGAAGGAATGCTACCTTCCTCTCAGGAAATAAAGAAGCACATAACCAAGTGACTCCAAATCATCTCTCCTACTTTGCTCTGCAATATTCACCAAAGTATTATATTGAGTCTTCATCAGCTCTCCTTGTTCATAGACAGGAATAAATGTTCTTTACATACCAATTCCAAGATGAGTATTGCAACTTGCATAGCGTGCAGTCCCTGTTAAGTTTTTGTTTTCCCTAAAAGGTACCAATGAAAGGAAGGCTTGATGCTGTTACGAGAAACTGAGAAATGTGAAGTCAAGCAAGCAGATGAGTTAACTTGTATACCTATAGGGGATATGACGGTTGGTTGTGGCATCGCGATACCTCTTTGCAAGCCCAAAATCTATTATGTAGACCTGAAAAAAGGTGGCACGAGCAAACTATGCAGTGATGAACTGAAAAACGTACACATACGGAACTTAAAATGATTGCAAGTATGACGCTCAAAGTGGAACCTGATTGGCTTTGCGTCCAAGACCCATGAGAAAGTTATCAGGTTTTATGTCTCTGTGCAAGAATCCTTTGGAGTGCACGTACTCTATTCTTGTAAGCTAGAGAAAAGGTAGAAATTAGAGCGCTGTCATAAAGCAGCGACAAGAATTGATGGAAAAATTGAAAACAAGAAAGCACTCGGAACCTAGGAAACCAAAATCAAACTGGAAGGAAATTCTCAAACCATTTGATCAGCCAACATCAACACTGTCTTCAGGGAGAACTTTCTCCCACAGTACACGAAAAGGTCCTCCAGGCTCGGTCCTAGCAAATCAAGCACAAGTACATTGTCTTCGCCATCTACACCATACCATTTAATGCTTGGAATTCCACCTACAAATCAAAAACCACCAACAAGGGTCGATCATCTCAGGCATATATAGGGAGCTCCCACGTAAACAAATCCAGCAAGACACAAAACATACTTCCTCCCTGAAGAATATTGTACAATTTGGCCTCGTAGAGTAGCTGGGGATGCTTCGTTCCAGTGTTCTCCTGCAAAAACAACAGTCAAAAGACCAGGTAAACTTTAGTCTCGGATCTTAATTTACATTTCACGTTTAAATCTAACACGAACTTGAAACTTGTAGAAGTTTAAATAAGATCAAATGACGATAAAGTAGGATAAAAGCAGCACTTACGATCTTAACAGCGACAATCTCAAAAGTATCAATATGTGTGGCTGCAAGAGGAATCGAAATCAAAACACGCTTGAAATCACAAAAAGTAACAGGCACCTGGATTACAGAAAACGCAAAAGCAACGATAGATGGAAGAATGAGAAAGGCGGATCGTCACCGAGAAAGATTTCGCCGAAGGAACCGCTGCCGATCTTGCGACCGAGCTTGTACTTGCCACCGACGATCCTTTCCATGGTCCGATCAGATCATGCGGAGAATTCAATAATAGTGTGATGCGATTTGGATGATGAATTTGGTTTGTGTATTTATTCGGAAGAGCCACTAAAACCACAAGCGCAAACGACAGAAGCTGCGTGGGAGTTGGGACTGGAGGCGTTGTTAGCATAAAAGCGACATTTTTATGGAGGGGCGGGCAGCTTGGGAATTTCATTTAGGTTTTTGTTTACTTACCTGGGCTTGTAACTTGTAAGTAGGGACAAATTTGACATAAACTATGGGTTATGGAGCAATTTACCACCCATAAAATTTTGGGTAAAATAATTTGACAGTGATGGCAACAGATGGAATATTCTTCAGATACCAAAGCCACGACCATTAATTAACAGCGGTTAACGGATTTAGGTTACACAGGGTCAAAGTCAAATCAAACTAGTGCTTCTAAGTAATTGTTGATCCCATCCCATGATTCAATCTACATGAAAAAATAATAAATAAATAAATAAAAAGAAAAAATGGGTGGGCTGGGTATGTAAAGGACAATGGATTACAAACATATCATATGGGTTGGGATAAGGAAAGGTGCAATTGGCTAATGGGCCAGAAAGAAAAAGGCCCAATGGATACTGGAATTCGTAAAACTGTAAATAACGGTCTGATCAAACTGTAAACTGCACGTGTTAATTAAAACCGATAATTACACTGATTGACTGAAACCGACGGTCAACCGTATAAATCAATACATCGTTTTTAGCTGGCCGGGCAACTTTTTTTGCCCTTTTTCACTCAACTTCTTGAAACCAACCTGATATGCAAAAGAAAACTAGTTATGACAGGAGTCACTCAAAACTGACTTCAAAGTTGTCAGACTTGCAAGGAACTTTTATTAGGCAGAGACAGCAAATGACTTTTGTGTCCTGCTTCTGCAACTGGACTGGCATCAACTTGCCTCCCACTACATAGCCCATGGCAAATGGAGCTTCAGGTGAGAAACTTGGCAGAGAAGGCAAGTTAGACTTCAAGAAACTTGGCAGAGAAGCCAAGCTTCTATTTGTCATCATGAAGTTCATCCTTCTCACCCTAAAAAAGCAAAAGCCTATTCAGCGAAGAGCAAGTTGTTGAGTTCAGAAATGTTTTCAACAACTGAAAGACAACAGTCACACACATATATAAACGTAGTCATGAGGATATAGTAAAAAGCATGAGTCTTTGAAGCGATTTTTTGTGGTGTACTTTACAAGGTTCACGGAGGTAATCAGAAAACAAGAATCTAGCAAAGGAGCAGGGCATCATTCATCAAAGGGGAGGATAGGATTATTCTTGGTTGCGTTACTACTTACTACAACAATTAAAGATATTGCTGTAAACTAATTCGAGGAAACTTGCTTTCCAAATAGATGACCACCGTTTACTGGGATGGAGGGAGAATTAAGCAGCTAGAATATATATATATATATAAGAAACCAAATCCACCGTGTGGGCATCTAATTGCCAAACTATTTCTATTAGCTTTAGGACGAAAAGAGAACATTGATAGCTTATGATAGAACTGAGAAAATGTCAACTACATTCTGTACCAAACACTTTTCTCAAAAGCTGGGCAAACCAGACTTAAAATGGAATTCAATTTATCTAAACAAAAGCTTTTGCACAACATTTCCTTGCACAATCTTATTTCCATGCGCAATTGTTTCCCTAAGAGCAACTAATCTTATCATTCTATCAAACTAAGTTCCCCAAAACTATTAAAGAGAAAAGAAAAAGAAAAATTGGAGTAATGAATCAGTGAGGCAACAAGAAAATGGTAGGAGGTCACAAATTTCGTGCTTACAATTTGCATATATCCTAGCTACGACATGGATCCAAAAAACTACCAAAGAAAAAAAATTATCATACAACAAAAGAAAAGGATTTTATGGATGTATATGTTTCTAACTGGTTTACCTTCAAAGAGCTCAAAGTTCAGTTTTACGCAATATGGAGGAAAATAGGCACAAAACTGACTCATTAAATTCCTTCCGGAAATCAATGTTGTCAACAAAAACCTGAGAATTAGATAAGAATTACACTATCAGAAAGAGAGATTAATAAGTAAAACAAAATAAAAATAATTCACCGCTGATCCCAATGTATCAGTCATGAAATAGCTATGCTTATGAGAAAACACATGCCGAGGAGTTACCAAGCATATTTTAATGTATGCAGACCAATGTACCAGGATGAAAAATGGTGATGTACGACTCCGAAATTCAAGTCTTGATATCATATCTATAACATGATTGAGTAAATATGAAAGGAAAATTACCGTTTTCCAACCATCAGGATCAAGGCACACCATAATTTTGGTGTTGATGCCAGGCAAGGGTCCTGGTTCACGTGTAATTTTTCCACCGTGCATTTCTACTGCTTTTGCTGTTCTGTACACATCATCCGTGCCAATTGCTATCTGAAATGATTTAAGAACTTAGAGTAAGGAAAATCTTTAATTGTTGAGAGAAACTAAAACATGTACCTCCCTCCCCCTATCAAAAAAAAAAAAAAACATGTACTAAAGCTGAAAAGAATTACCCCCTTGTAACCTTGTTCCTGAAAAATTGCATACATTCCTTTTTAAGCTGCTCAAAAAACTTGTTCACGTTCCTTAAAAGTAAACCTTTTACCCTCAAAGTTACTAAAAGACATCCTCTCTTACGTTTTTTATGCAATTTTCAGTGGAGTAAAATATGTAAAGTCTTGCACTCACCTTATTCTCCACACTCAGTCAAAGTGTGCAATCTTTTGGCTATAAAGTGAGTATAAGCAAAAGGATGAAGGATGGAACTTTAACCTGAGCATAAGCATTTCCTTTCTCATAGTCAGTGACCCCATAGTTGTACGTCAGTTCAAGAACAGTATTCGTACCCTCTGGACCATAGCCCATCATGGCTATCGTGTACTGAAAATGGAAAACCGATAAGAATAAATCAGCAAGTTATGCCTTGAAGATCCAGCTACTGCCTAAAATGATTCATGATCAATTTCGGCTTTGTTTCTCTAAACTCCCCACACCACCTACCACAAAATTTAGAATAGATGTTTAATTAACTCTATCCCGAAACATCAAATCTGTTAGCTGTGGCTGAATCTATTAGTTTTTTGCAGCAAGGCGTCTACTAGCAAAGAAGAAATCCCCCATTAGTGAAGCAGAATAATTCAAATACACTTCCTGGCTGTTTAATTGTTTATACGGTGGTGTGGATAAGGTCTATGATAAATGCTGAACCTACAAATCTCATGCACATTGTCTAGGAAGTGAAGGCTGCAAGATCTGAGATCATAAATTCTAACATTAAAATGCAACAAAAATGCAGACCACGAGATCCTTCAACTATTTTTCATCCTAAACAAGGTTATTTTGAACTAAATTTAGATGAATGAATTGCTTCTTCTGGAAAAAGTCACTCTAAAGTCCATTTACCTCGTACTCTGGACAATCTCTTGTTCGAAGTAGCTTCATGCCAAAAGCCTATGCGATAGAAGACAAACAAAGGTGCATAAGAGGCGGACATCCTACATAAAGGATTGACTACTAGCTAGCAAAAACATATTAATGCAGATAAAACACGTGAATTTTTTTCATAGAATTCCTAACCTGCTTATAGAAATTTATGGAACGATCAAGATCTCCAACACGAAGCATTATTTGACATAACGGTTCAGGAGTGGGCCCCCTTTCCAGAAGTTCAAACTTATAACCATTTGGATCTTCAAGAAAAGCAATAATAGTTTTTCCACCTTTGACAGGACCAGGTTCTCTGATTACTTTTCCACCCTTAGCCTTTATAAGTTCCACAGTCTTGTCAACCTGTTTACACAGGCATGCAGACCTTAATGTCCACATAGAATCCAACAGCGACTACTATGTATCAGAGTCATAAAAGCAATTCTGAGCCCTTACATCCTCAACAGCAATGCCAAAATGGCCAAATCCAGTTCCATGGTCATGCTCTTCAACTCCGTAATCTGTCAACACAATCGAGAGATGACATATAAATAAATGTTGCCTTAAGGTTACAAAAGTTTGTATTAAAACAGGTGATGAATATGATGATTAATCCTCATTCTCGTGCCAAGGAAAGATTTAAAACACATAAAGGAAATGTTTCAAAAATTCCCCATGTCATCTTTCGATGGTAGATAGGTCCCTAAAATTTTTAGAGAAATGGACATATCTGCAAAAGAAAAAGACATGCACATTTATTATCAGTAGAAACAACAATTATAAGAAGCAATTTATGTAATCACATCCTTCTTTCAAGATCACATTTAATTTCATCCTCCTGTCTCCTTTGTAAGAGTATGTGAAAACAAAAATACGACTTGTTTATACGATAAGAATCTGAAGTCCAACTGCAAGCATAAATGAGACCAAGAAAGTCTTCTATAACGACTTAACACATTTTTAATAGCCAAGTACAACTTGCACTTCTGTTTGCAGCCTTAAAGCATTACCTTGGCTTCCACCTGAGTTTGAACATCAACGCCAAATAACAGGATTTCAGTGAACATAGAAGACATCAGATAACATACCGTAAGAAATTTCAAGAACAAAGTGAAAATCTTCAGAACCAAATCCAAGAAATGCATTTGTGTATCTCTCCTCCGGTACATCATGTTTTCTCAGCAACTTCATCCCCAAGCATTCAGTGTAAAATCTGCAGTAACCAGATGTCTGTCCTGAAGTTCTGAATACATGAAAATCCAAGTGCAAATGCACAATAAAGGTTTTTTTAGTGAACTAATATTAGAGGGAGAGATATATATACTTGATTGTCCTCTCCAAATCCCCAACCCGGTAAATAACATGAAGAATTTTTCTTTTGTCACTTGTGGCCCAATCTGAGATGTTTTCTTCCATATCGTCATCTTTGCAAGCTCTTGTCGTACTTCCAGCTAAAGGTCTCCTAAATGTCTTATTCTCAGGTTTCAGACCCCTAAGAGTTTTAATGCCAATTGGCTGCAATTGTGGAACAGCTGAATAACAGTTCAGGCTTCAGAAATCATTTCGATCAGCAACAGGTCCAAAAATTGATCTCTCATTCAATTTCCATGAGCCAAACTAATGATGCATGTGTGAAATCTCCAACATGATTCATTCCAATTCTAAACAATAAAGTGAATGAAAAGAGCAGTAAAATGAAAGAGCATCAATCGTGCAACTTCCATAAGCCAAACTAATGATGCATGTTACTAGTAATTCACAACCTGCTGATTGCCCTACATTAGGAATCTAATTATAGAAGTTATTATGTGATCAAACCCATCACCAAAAAAGCTCAAATCCAATTTTTGCAGTGAGATCAGAATCCCCAGGATGACAATGCAGATGGTAATTAGCTTTGGCATAGCCACATGGTTCCTTCAGACAACATCAAACCACAAAGAAGAGGATAACCAACGGTTTTCAATGCATTAAATCCAAATTAAGCACGCCCAAATGTGAGACTTAAAGCAGTGTCGAATTCGAAATGAAGGAGCACGATCGCGCGTACCGGTGGCGAAATGTGAGAAAGCCGGTCGGAAGTGCGAGATCGGAAGGGGGAAATGGGGCATTGGGGAGAGATTGGGAGAGGAGAGAGACGGCCATACGGAAAACGCCATGGAAATGATACGAAAGCGCGCCCTCTTCCGCGATTCCGCGAAGCTTTCTTGGAGAAGTGAAGAAATTCGGAACGAGTCCGAAAAGGATTTATAATTATGGCTGTGTTCTTTTAAAAAATAAAACACTTTTAATCCTTTCTTCCTCAATTTTCAAATATTTAACAATTTTCTAAAAAATTCCAAATATTTGACACTTAATAAGCTACTTATCTCCTTCTGAAAATGTTGCAACATTGATTTTTCAACATTATTTTACAATTATGTTTTTCTATCATTTTAAATTATAAAACTGAAAATTGTATAACCAACTGATAATAATGATAATATAAATAACTTGAAGTAAATACTTATATACGGAGTAAATTTATGTTTAAATAAAGTTGTTTTTTTATGTTTATTGAAAACAATGTGCTTTAATGAGCCTTTTCAAGAGCTATGCAATTTGAGTGTAATTTATTTATGAATATAGTTCATTTGCTAATCATCTTGAAAATTTCTTTGGGATATATATAACCTTCCTCTCCTAGGTTCTTGGAAGGGCATTATTGACCTTATTTAATTTAGAATAGTTTAAGGGGCATTTTTTTTTTGTGTGCATTCAATATTACATAATATTTGTCATTAAATATTCAAATTCATATTATCAACAATTATTCAAAAATAGATTTTTTAAAAAATAATAATAATAAACTGATCTGAAATGTGGAAAAATTTTGTTCTCACTCCGATTCATACCGATTATATGAAGAAAAGGAACTATCAATTTGGTACATATGAAAGTATACAATATTTTATCAGTTCCATTCATATAGTTCCCTGCCTCCCCTGTACAAATTGTAAAGGTCAAGCCGCTGAGGGCCGGGGCTGCGTCTCCAAGCCTAGTGGGCCTGAGGCATTGGGCCCGTGTCGCTTGACCTTGAGGCCCATAGGTCCGAGGCATCCACGGACCAGATGTGCCAGTTTTTTGTTAACCAGACGGGCGGAACAAATTGACAAGACAAAATATGGTTCTAAGGTCTTTCGCATGTATGCTAACTTGTGCTTATGGAATAATAAGATGCTTAAATAAGTAAAACACTAGTGCTCTTAAACAGCAATATGACACGTCCTTTTCTAACTATGTTAAAGAACATAGACCTCATGTATTTCTTAGGTTACAAGCAATTTTGAATTTTCATCATAAAACCCTATGATAGCAACGATCTGCTTGTTGACTGCTTGTTGACTTTGATTGTTCTATGTTTAATTAAAACTAGATACTATCCAAAACACCAAATAGTTGAAAATTACTCCCTCCATTTCAAATGTACTATCATTTACATCAAAAAGAAAAAAGTTCTAAATGTGAGGACAGCGCGATGAGTGTAAGTTTTTTCCACTTTTATTTTTTCCCATTTTTACCCTTTTTGGTGTGCTTCATTTATTATGAGAGGGCAGCGCGATGAATGTTAGGCTTTCAAATGTAATTTTGGATTAGTTAGGGATAACAGCGCAAGCTGATGTAAAATTAGCTAGTTACATAAGACATTGTTAATCTCACTAAAAAATTATAAATGATAACATATTTGGGACGGAGGGAATAAGATAAATGCACTGATTCTATTTTTTCGATGCTTTTGATTGTTCTTTAAATTGATTTTTCTATAGATGTAGTGGGATCTAGTTTGACTTCGTAAAAACAAAAACCTCATGAATTTTGCTCAAGCTCTGCTGGAGAAAATCTTTCTAAAGATATAAGGACATGAACAATGATGGCAGAGAGAACAGAGAAAGGTAAGCTGAAATGATCCTGTTCATACTATACTGTTCAGATTTTGTGTTGTGGGTTGTGAATGTGGAGGCCTCCTTTCTCTATTAGCAAACCATTCAACTGTTCTTCTAGCTATTGGCAGCCATAGCCTCCTAGTTCTCTCCTCCTTAAGATTACTACAACTGTTGTCCAGAGAAGATTCACCTGTTCTGCTTCTTGTGACCACATTTCGAAACCGCGACAGAGCAGTGATCTCCGACATCACTCTTCTCTCAGAACCCGTGATCTTAGGTGACATTTCGGCAGCATTTGCTCCAGAATCTGATGCCGCAGGATGAGGAGCAGGAAATTTTGTGGCTTTCTTCTCAAGCAATCTCTTCCTGTCCATTTCCTCCTTGATCTTCATCATCATCCCATCATTCTCAACAGCTCGTTCTTCAAGATGAGAGAATCTGTTGCTGGACATGCCATTGAGCATCTCCGAGTTGAGGAAGATGAGATCAGAAGAGCTGACATTGCTCCACCGGTTCTTGAGCACAACATCGGACACAACAATCCTGTGGTTCAGCTTGTGGAAGACCTCTTCTTCGCCATCATCCTCTATCTGGATTGGTGCTTCTTCTTCTTCCTGGTCCTCCACCACAGCATTGGGAATAGTTTTCCTGAAACTGCTCCCAATGCTGAACCTGGAGGACCCTCCACGGGCTTCTTCCCTCTGGACGTAGAGGTCCAGACCGGAATCCTCGTGGAGGGAGAAGCGCGTGCTGTTGGAGTAAGCGAAAATCGTGGGGTCCTCGGGGGTGATCTTGTGCCTGCAGAGAGGGCAGCTTGAGTGTTGCTCAAGCCACACATCAATACAGTTGATATGAAAAGCATGCTTGCACTTTGGCAGCAGTCTCAGGACCTCAATATCCTCGAATTTCGACAGGCAGACAGCACACTCCAGGCCTTGTTTCGACCCTTTAAGTGATGAGAATCTGAAGAAAGGCAGTGACTCAATAATTGTTTTGTCAATCCCAGAGAATCCCCTGGATCTACTGATTCCCCCAAGCGAGATTCTTTCATCACCATAGGCTTCTTGACCACCGCTGCTAGGGTGACAGCACTTGGTGTATAGTAAGAGTATGAAAGTCAGACCAAACATGACAGAGAGAATGCCTATCACAACTGCAAGACTTGGCTGGAAATTTGAGACAGCATCTCCACCAGATGGATTGGTTGAAGGAGATTGTGCTTCCACCAAGCAGAAAGCTGATAAAAACAGCAGGAATCTCACCCTTGATTGATTCATCAGAATCTTACTGACATTTGATCAGCAAGAGAATGATTGATCTTCTTGCTTTCTGATGAAGGACCTGTAGATGGGTTAAAGAAGGAGTTTGTTCTGTTCATGGACTTTAAACAAATCAATCCCCCAAACGGGTAAGCTAAGATGCTCCTGTTTTCTTTTCCTGTCTGCTTTGTTGCTTTAACTTGTTGATTGTGATTTGTGGGTTTTTTTTTTATTTTATATCCAAGAAAGATGTGTGATTTAGCAGTATTTTAAATTTGGCACTTGCTGGTTTTTAAAATATGAATCCAAAACGATGACATGATGGAGAGCCATTTGGTTGCATAGAAAATTTGTCTGACCTGTTAGGAGTTTCTTAAGAGTTGGGAAGTAAAGGAACATTTGACATCATATCAACCAATCTTTATTAAATTTATGACTTTTTTTCCTGTCCTCTGATGTCACCTCCCTAATTATCATAGACATTTTCTGGTATTTATCTTAATTTTATATTGAATGAGATAACGAAGTAAGTCACTTAAGCCAAGTTTTATTGGATGAAAAAAAACCCTTGGCTTTGATTTAATTTACAGTTTCATCGCCTCCTTTCCAATAGCTATAGAATTTTAACGATCTGTTTTTAAGCTAGAAAATTTAATTAATCTTTCATTTTCGCACACATGTCAAATAATTGGAAATCAGTATATGTTCCATAGAATTAAGTTTTCCTGAGAAAAAAAAGAAGAAGAAGAAGAAGAAGAAAGTCAAATGAGTGGAAAAACTTTGGAGCGTGGAGGTTAGGTGACCTCCATGGCCAGCACAACAGCAGATCATGCACTTCTATTATTGTGAAGGCCTTAAACTCTTAAAAGATTTCGTGCTTACCTGAACTGTTTGTTCAGTTGCAATCATTGACCATCCTTTTATTATTGAAATTAAATTGGGTAAATTACAGAAAAGCCCCCTATATCTTTGAAAACTACATAAACGCATCTTAACCGTTTATCCATGTTAGATAAACGTTAGGTTTTTATTGTTAATTACCCTAATTTTTCCATACCTTATCAAAGGAGCGGACCTTGATCATGTTATAACCTACTACAGTTGAAGGTAGATGGTGACTCGTAGAGAAACTAATCCCTTGAAGTCACCATTTGCCTTCAAATATATGAATTTTGAAGATTACAAAGATTTTAACAAAAAAAAAATCCTCCAAAGGATCAATTATATATCAACCACACTGTGAAGATAAGAGATTAAATTAGGGCATAAAACTGAAATGAAACTTATCTAGAATAACACTTAATTAAACCCGTTTAGTTCATAGGTGTATAAATTAAATTGAAGGTTAGAAAGAAAAGTCGTCGGTTAATATTGGTCCAACGTTCCTAGGTTGGTGATGGAAGGAAAACAGACACAAAAACACAAAAACCGGTAGCCTTGGCTAAGGTTGCACATGGACAGTATCTCGACCGGCCACCCTTTTCATTAAAGCTCACCACCAAACCGTGACATTCACGCAATCCTCTTCCTCTCCAACACGTTTTATTCCAATTATTAATTAGGGTTTAATGTCTAATCACCCTGATTTTATTATCCATAAACCTCCATTAATCCATGTGTTATTTTATGAATAGCAAGCCTTGATTTCTGCATAAAAAATCTTTGTTACTTGGGAAACACTTGAACTTGTATCAACTACTTCATTCCTCCTATTCTCATTCTGCACTTCTCATTTCTATCTTTCTATTACATGTCTACATCCTCTAATTAGTAAAACTATGGGTCTGTTCACAGTATCATTAAAACACCATCTTTTTATGTAAACTTTCAGAAAATTCCCCAATATTTTAAAATCTTACATTTTCCCACCATCTTCCCCAAAGACTGCTCTCCACCGTCCACAAGTTCAACCAACGATTCGCACGGGTCATAAGAGTGGCGGGTCAAGGGTCTGATCAACTCTAGGGATCTACAAATGGATGGGTCTTTGCATAAATTGAACCACAAAGAAGATGAATTGAGTGTTTAGTAACAGATCTATGACACCAACCTTAGACAAGATCTGAGTTGTGACTTCCGGCGGGAGGTTTTTCCAGTCACGCACACTTTCTGGCCGCCATGGTCGTGGCTTGACCAAGCAATCACACATGGTGAAGCTTCTTGCCGCCATAGCAATTGAATGTGGAGCTCTTGAAGGTGATCAAGTATATCTATGGCAATGGCGTTACATAGACAGGCGGAGATGGGTGGCGATTTCCCTAATCACTGGTAACTGTTAGCCGGCATCTCCGACCCAATTATCACTGGTACTTGTGAGCCATCGTTCCAATTGCAGCTCCTCCTTGTTGTGTTTAGATTTGTAGCAATCAATCCGAAAGCTCAGAGAGACGACCACGACATGGGCTGCAAGATAAGACGAGCACAAATCGGTGGCAGGACAGACCATATCTCGGTGGGACACATCGAATTGGCGTGGGCATCACCGATTGCTGCAGATCACACGACGAGGTGACGTTAATGTGGTGGGTCGCGAGCCGCCAGTGCTAGGAAGTGGGGATGATGGTGGATTAGTCAAGCTGAGTGACTAAAACGTTAGATTTAGAAACATTTGAACATTTGAGAACTTTTAAAATAATGTAAGAATAACATTTTAAATCTGCATTTGAAGCGAAATCAAGGTTTCGACGAAACCTTGATCTTGCAAACAGAGCCTATACTCTTTTTGTGCTTAAGCTCCTGTTCAAATCGTGGATCACGCACGGAGTACTAGAGGAGGCGGGGCAGTGTGCAGGCTACAAGGGTGGGCTGGCTGTGGGGATGGGTCCGAGACTAGGTTGGGTGCGACAAGGAGAATGTCAAGGTGGACCGGGTGGCAAGGCAGGGTGCGGAAGGTGAGGCGGTAAGTAAGCAGTCGACGCTACGACGAGCGGGTGGTAGTGGTGTTGGGGGCCAAAATGAGATGGGTCCGATGGTGGAGGGGCTAGGACAAATGTGGAGGGTGGGGGTCCAATGTAAAATAAAATAGTTAAAAATATACTTAATTGTTAGGGTTAAAAAACATATGTCCAAATTTTGTAATTAGCCTTAAACATCTAACTGAAATTCTAACAAGGTTAGGGTAGAAGGGAAACTGTAAATCAAGCAAAACATCAGGGAGTTTTAGACAATTTCCAAAAAGTGAGGGAGAAAACCGAATATTAGGCGGGAAAGAAACGGAAATGAAGAGCACGCCACAGGAATCCAAAGACCGAAAGAAACAAGAATAGTATAAGTGGTGGCGCTGTCACGTTAATAATACAAAAACTTATGCTCATAAATCCTTTTATAAACCTCCTGAATAACAATAGGAGAGTTTTGTGTAACAAATCCACTTAAATCAGAATGTCATTTAGCCAAATAAGTAAAAGGAAGGAACAACAAGTGTACAAGAAAAAGGCTCTGGAGAATCTTCCCAAATGTTACCTACAAATTAGGCTTCATAAATGATCACATATAGGATAGTTATTACATCCAACTGCAGCATGTTATTGATGGAGAATTCATTCAAGCGAAAGAGAAAACATAGTGGTACAATTTAACTACTCTGGTGAGTGAACAATGGTTCTGGTTAACATAAGTAATTTGTAAAATTCCATTTAATCCACAGTCAATGGTGACTAAGAAGAACAGCGTCTAAGAACGAGTAGAGGCAGCAGGATTAGTACCTGCAAATGCTGGACTGTTGTCATCTGGAATGTTCTCTTCATTGGCATGTCGAACAAATTCTTCGGGGGACAAGTGCAAACCGTGACAAGCACAGACTATCCTGATTTGGTTAGTACTCAATCTGTATGTAACACCAGAAATAGTTCGGCCGTGTGGCCCGTTGCCTGTGGTGGATACCCATGGTAAGTTTGGGTAAGAACCAGATCCACCAAATTTCAGGTCAGCTGCGATACCAGGCCTTATAGATGAGAAATCTAGAGGTAAACCGTCGTTTATTTGTGGGTCAGAAGAACCAACATTTTCCCTACAATTTATGCTGTTCCCTTTCATTTCTTCTGCAGGCATGGGGGAGCTTTTCTCTGCAACATGCTTGTTTCCATCAGCTTTGGCTTCCTCTGATGTCGATCTTGCATGGTGTACCTCTGACAAATTATGTACAATTGGCTGCACGGAACCTATATCCAAGTTAAAGAAATAAGTGCAAACATACAGTATCTAAGCCTAAACCAATGCTGTAACTCTACAAAGACAACTAATGCTCAAAGCAGCAACCAAAGTGCAAGTTCTAGCTCATGAAGTCTTACATCATAAACACAAAAGCTGAGAATATAGTTACAATGATACCTAATCCTAGTTAATTGAGTAATCATGAGAATGTGAGGGAAAATGATTTTCAACAAGAAAAGGAAGCAGATTAGTATAGTTCTTCCTTAAACTACTAGTAAAAGCATTCACCACGAGCCTGTTATAACTAGGCACCTAGCATTTCCCCCCCTCAATTTACAAGGAACACATAAAATCCAGAAAGTTAAAGTTCATAGCATATTTTATGTTCAATAAACTTGGGCTTACCTGAAATAGGGGCACCACCACTTATGTGTGATGGGTAGAATTGTGAACGGTTAGAGACCATCCCCCATGAATTTTCCTTGTTCAACATGGGAAGCTGGACTGATGAGTAGCCCAACGTAGCTGGAAATTTTCCAGGATTGACAGCTTGGGAAGCAAACTTCTCATTAGTATCAGAAGACATCATCTGTGCAATCCCAAGAAGTGGTTGGCTGGAAGATCTTGGCATACCAGCAGTAATGGTCTCTTCTGTAGATAATGAGTAGGGAATCACATCAACTGATTGAGCAGAAAATGGATTTCCATTGGCCTGATTTCTGGGCATAAATTCACTTTCTGATGAGATGGTAAACCTCTTCTGTTCTGGTATAGTTGCCTTAGAATCAATTGAAGGCCACGGCTGTTTTGAAGACTCCAAAGACCCACTGATGCCTGTGAATGGTTTGGATCTATCATCATCACAGGAAATTGGCCTTGACATGGAACCATCAGCGTCTGACTCTGCCACATCTTCACTAATCATGATGGAGCCATCCTCCACCCTGGTAGAGATATGAGATGCTTTTGGTTTTTCACCTAAACTAGTGTACTGAGGTTCTGCTATATGCTTTTTGTGATGATTTAACTCATCAAACAATGACTTCCGTTTAGCACCGGCATCTGGTTGTTTTCCTTCCTCAGTTGCACCCAACTTGTTGCCAATCCAGAGCCCCTCTCCACTCGAGGCATCTGCTTTATTGGTCTTGTCACTAATGAATTTTTCTGACTCCTGTCTCTGCCTACCTGCAGGACAAAAGTTTTTGAACTCATCTTCCGGTCTGCCAACTGGTTTACTTTCTTCCTGTGCACCACCAATTTTTTTCTTCACCTTTTCAGATGCTGAACCGCATGATAAACCCAAGCTAAGCTCAAGCCCCTTATCATCCTCCATCTTCTCCAAAACAGTCTCACAACTCCTAATTGAGCACAGAGATCACAAATCCTCTCTGTGCGCCATTCATTCTGGTGACTAACCTTCCTTGACACCAATGTACATGAATGCAAAGGCCTGTACCAAAATGTCATTCATATAGTTACCGTTAAGTAATCATGATACAAGTAAGGAACTTTAAACAAGCCCACAATATCCCTCAGTAGCTTATAGCCTATATAAAGAACCTACAGATGCATCAACAGAGCTACTCATTGTCAATGGGGGAACCCTTTAAAGTACACAAAGATGATGAACCGCATAAACTAATTGTCAAACTAAATTTCAAAAGTTCAACTGTTCGAATCGCCAAGCAAGGAGAACAACTCTCAAAAGACCAATCAAATCAATAACTGAAAACTTATCCATCTCCACAAGAGAAGGAACACAAAACCAAATCCGGAAAAAGCGAAAAAGATACCAGCAACTACAATTCTTTAATCAGATTCATCATTAAAAATAAAAAAACTAGAAAATGTAGGAGAAGTGCATCATTACCAGTAACCAAGAGGATGCGAGCAGAATAAGGTTCAATATTTGGGGCAAAATGTTTCAAAAACTGACACCCTCTTCGTTTTTATCCATGGCAAGAATCACAATTAGTACTCCATTTCTTCAGATTAAGCTCTGCAACTGAGACGCACGCAGCCTCTCTAACCAGTTCAACGGCCGATCCTTGCTGCCGACAACAAATTTGTCTTGCATGCAACATAAAATTCGGGCCGCTCCGGCTGCAAACTGGTAAACCCGGGTACTTGGGTGAACAAGTTTTTGTTTTGTTTTTGGAAAAAGGTCTATATTGCCACCAACTTTTAGGTTTAGGACCCAAATTGCTACCTTTTTAAAACAAATTCTTATATTGCCATTGTTTGAGGTTTGGTGATCCCAAATTACCATTATTTACGTGTTTGGTCCGAGTGTAGTATTACAGTTGTTGACGCATACTATTTCACGTTTAATTTTTGCCACGTGTGAAAGGTGAGACGACATGGTTTGCTTCATCATCTGCTCTTCATTTGTCTGCAAAAATTTTTGTACATTTAATTCGGATTATCATCAACGATCACAATGTTCCTCAGATCCCTCCCCGTCTCAAACAAATCCTTCACGAATCTCCCCTCCTTTTGCTTGCAAGAATTTGTGTACACCCTATTATAAAGTAGAACGTCGTTGTTCGGATCAAGAATATCTAGCACCAACGCTGCGTACGGTCCTGCCTTGAAAATAACCACCTCATATTTCTTGCTCACCTTATCTAGGAACTCGTCCACTGCCGGCCGCTTCAACACGTAAAAATTCAAGATCTGACCCTCGATTCTCAGCCTCACCACGAAATCGTACGTCTCCGGAGTCGGGTCGAGGCTCAAATGGATGAGGGTCTCATCGAGATCAAGAAATATGGTTCTTTTCTGTTCTAACTTCTTTGGTAGGACGAGACACCTATCAAAGACATTTGGGGACTACAAGCTCTGATTCCAACTCGAAAATCCAAATTTCGGATCTTGCTTCAACATTCGGAAGCCTTTATGCAATCAGTTGGACTTGGGCATGGCAATGCTGGCCAGTTTGGAGAAGAGATTTGCGAGATGATGGCAGCAAGTGGAGATGGACTTGTTTATGGTGGAGATGACAGAGATGGGTGCGGTCGACTTCTTCCTGAGGCGGCAGCGATGGTGGCTACGCTTTGTGGATTTCTTCAGGGTTCTAATGGTGTATGTGGACTTATAAACGCGTATCCACTTACTAGCTAGTAAGGACACCTCAGGAGGACAAGTCATTATCACTAAGCCCAATTAGCAGACACAGGCGCCACAGTGGATGAAATAGACGGTGATGGCAATACGGGACCAACGTTTATAACGGTAGGGGCAATATAGGTCCTTTTTTAAAAGAAGTGGCAATTTGGGTCCAAAACCAAACTTTGGTGCCAATATTGGACCTTTTCCGTTTGTTTTTTGTTTGTTTAATTAAACAAGTTTTCAGTAAATACTGAAATAATCGGGTTAATTCGGTGTCGTTAATTTGATAATCTTCTAATTTTTTTTTTGTACGGCAAATTTTTTTATTAAAAATAAAATTAAATAGAAAAATTCCAACAAAGTAATAAAACAAAACCTGAATCAGACCCTTGCAAACTAAAACAAACCAAATCACAAATCCCAAAAACACACATAGTTTCTCCGAGTAAAAATATTAACCTGCCGAATTAGACTTACATAATCATATTCGGACAGGCAAATTAGACTTCCCCCTTTACCGATTTAATAATGAAATATATGTACCTACCGAAACATCCCAATGATACTACTCCTCAGTTAATTCGATAATTTTTTGATGAATTGTTAATTTGATAATTAGTATCAATACTACTCCTCGAATTATTTTTGGGTTTTCGGTACAGCATGAGAAAAAATATATATAAATTAGGTTAACAGAATAGTTTAGCTCTTTACGTCAGTTTTATAGTGTTTGTTTTTTTTAAAAAATTATTTAATTTCAACTTATGTATATTATTTTTTAACTACGGAGTTTTTTTTAGAAAAATATTTATGTATAAATATAAAATAATCAATATTCAAATATAAAGTTCAAAGCCAAAAAAGAAAAATCATAGGTTAAAATCGTTGAAAAAAAATGTTGTACGAAGTAAGATTTTTAGCCTTTGTTACAAATGCGCTCTATGCGCTCTAATTAATGTTAGAGCAGTTTTAGTTTAGAAAATGTATGACAATCATTCACTAGTAGTGATGTGAATCTAATTAATGATGTAAATGCGCGCTAACATCTTCAAGTTGAGGATTTAATTGCAATCACATGAATAATGAAGGATTAAGAAGCATATATGTCAAAAGTTGAGCATGTTGCTAACTTTGAAGATTTAAGTGATAAGATGAAAGAATTTTTAGGAAGAAGAACAATTTCATCAATTACATAGACTTCTACACCCTTTATCTTCATAGGTTTTAAGCATCAATTGGACACTTAAATAGGATAACTAATGCAACAAATCAATTGGATAATTATTATAGAATTAAATTTCCATTAATTATACATTATATTATACATATATACATTTGTGGGCATTTATGAACTATTCATTTGGGAGTTTATTCTCTATTATATACCTTGGTAGATCAGCGTCAATACCTTGGTTGATTACCTTGGTAGATCAGCGTCAATACCTTGGTTGATTACCTTGGTAGATCAACGTCAATACCTTGGTAGATCAGCGTCAATACCTTGTTAGATCAGCGTGAATACCTTGCTAGATCAGCGTCAATACCTTGTTAGATCAGCGTATCAGCGTCAATACCTTGGTTGATCAGCGTCAATGCCTTGGTAGATCAGCGTCAATACCTTTGTAGATCAGCGTCAATACCTTGGTAGATCAACGCCAATACCCTGGTAGATCAGCGTCAATACCCTGGTAGATCAGCGTCAATACCCTGGTAGATCATCGTCAATACCCTGTTAGATCAGTATCAATACCTACATAAATTCCTAAAATACTAAAATAATTCCTAAAATACTAAAATGCCAAAGAAATTCCTAAAATACTAAAATAATTCAATATGTACAAAAATAATTCCTAAAATACTAGAATAATTCCTAAAATATTAAAATTCATAAATAATACTTAAAATACACAAATAAATTCCAAAAATACTGATATAAATTCATAATTCTAAGAAATTTGTTGATCAATCTTCTTAGAACGTTGATCTATCTTCTTTGTCACGTTGTTCTTATTGTTCACCATGTTGATCTATCTTCTTGCGCACGACTACAGGGTTCCAGACGCCCAACATCCGTTGTGCTGATTATTATACCCTGATGATGCCGACGCCACAGCAGCATGCACCTCAGCAGCCGCCGCACAATAACGTGTACCACTCGGAGTTGTTTAGGCGGAGTAATGTGTCGTTTAACCCATTCTCTTTGGGGTTCAACAGACAGGCGTTCGACGATTCGGAGCACCATTCCCCGCCACGTGAGAATCAGGGTGACGATTACGATTTGCCTCCCCCGTATGACACTTTTGTAAATACTATTTGATTTTGGATGTTTTTTTTGTAATTGATACATTTGGTTAATTTATAATTAAATTTATTTCTATTTTTAATTATAATCTATAAATACTAAAAAAATAATAATATTATTATTCAATCATTTATTAAATGATGCAAATAAAGAAATCTTTTTTTTTAAAAAAAAGATGGTAGCGGGATGATGGGGGCGGGGAGCTACTAGCTCTGTCAGCTGGCAGCGCCCACGTGGCTCTGTAGTAGCGAGTTGCCCGCTACCGAGCCCCTACTATTGGTAGCGGGTGGGTAGCGTCAAGATTGACGGAAGTGACCCAAAAAGAAGCGGGCTGGGTAGCGGCTCGCCCCCTACCCAACTCCCATTAAATACGTAGTGACACAATCAACTGAATCTTGATTCAAGGCACCAATCAACAGCTTTTAAAGCATAAAAATTGTAAATACTCATTCCGTCATGAAGAATTGAGTGAATTATTTTCATGTTTACACTGTATTTAATTTTAGATATATAAAGTTGAATAATTTATATGTGTATCATAATTTAAAGTATAAGTTATGAATATATATATTTTTTTTTAATTTTTCTCATTATTTATCTTAGTTTTAATTTGAGTCAAATATTACAAAATAGAGAATATGAAAAGTCGGTAAAAAATACAGTCATTTGACTTTAGTGTTTCAAGATTTAATGTCTGATTCACATTTTACAAAGATAAATAATTTTAAAAAATAAGAAAAAATATATTGAGAAATTTAGATTTCAAATTATGATGCATATATGCTAATTTAATTTTTCAATGTCTAAATATTTATGAAAAAATTATAAATTAAACAATGTAAAACTGTTAAAACACATCAATCATTCTCAATAGAGTAATTTACTGCTTTCGAATTTGGAGGCACAAGAACCCAACTATAAATTGGAGTATATAAAAAACTAAATATATTTTTGTTATTTTTCAAATATTGATTTTATTTGAATTCATCTTAGATAGTCAATACAAGTAAAGAGGTCTTCAACCATGGATGTAATGTAAACGAATCAGCTAAGCCCAATTCTTACTGGTTTGAACTCTAGTTCAAATTTGTGTAGCTTGACTCAAGTTTGAGTTGGATTTCATCGAATTCGAAAAAGTAGAGACTCAAGCTCAGTTCATGAAATAGTTCAGTTTGGCTCGTGACTTAGATAGGTTTGAAAAGTATCTAAAAATTAATGTGTAGTAATTGCTTAAGAAAGAAAAGATAAGAACTAAATGTCGAAATTAACCCCAAATGAGGTTGGTCAACAATTATTTTCTTCTCCCTCTCATCTCATTCTCGACATGTGAGTCACCTTGATGTGGCGAAGGATGAAAAGGTCAGTCGGGGCGTTCCCATCTCAACCATGTTAACGAGAACAAATTTCTAAAAGAAAATAGGGTAAATTATAAACCTCCCCCTCCCCCCCGAGGTTTGGTCAAATTTTCAATTTGACATCTCTATTTTTAAAAATTAACAGTTACTCTCATGAGATTTAGTAAAATCTTCGGTTATCCTTATTGACCGTTTATGTTATTAGTTGATCGTTAAGGATTTTAAGGTTAACTACTCTTATTGTCACAAATATTTCTTACCCTAATACTTAAACCCAAATATTTTGTTTCTCTCCTTTCTCCCTCTCAAACCGGACACCATACCTAGCTGTCGTTGTTATCTGGTCACTATCACGACGCAACGAGCACAGGCCGCAAAAACGCAGGCAAGCCCATGCTGTTACGACACAGGTGAGCACGGGTTGCCCCTTAAATGTTCAGAGTATAGTTAGTGTAATTAGTACTAAAATCCTTAACAGTCAACTAATACCATATACGGTCAAAAGGGGTAACTGAAGATTTACTAAACCTTAGGGGGTAACCGTTGATTTTTAAAAATAGAGGGGAAAATTGAAGATTTCGCCAAACCTTAGGGTTTTTTTTGTAATTTACCATTCCATAAGAAAATAATGCCAATTTATCCATATTTCTAAAAAGAATTATACACCCCAATGTATTCAAAAGTGGAAATAAAAAAGTGATTTTCTTACCTAAATAAACTTTTATTTTCTTAATTTTCGAAAATTCATGAGTCAAGTAGAAATATTTCAAATACTCTATAAAAAAAAGAAATATTTAAAATAAAGTGCATATTATTACTGTTACATAAGCTTTCCAAAATTTTGAAAAACAAGATTTTTTACCTACAATATTTATTAAAGAATTTTATAAAGAACAATTTGGAAATAAAATATCTGGAAAACGACCCAATGTTTATCTCGATCATAAAACCCGCCATACTTTTCAACTCCCAAGTTGTTTTTATTTATTTATTTATACAAACTACCAAGTTGTTTGTCGGTTAGTGTCCATTGCTTATTTTTATTTTCCACCAATACAATATTAATTTTTGTCTGTCATTTTTTAGTATTAATTTGTTTGAGAAAAATAATCATTAGTTAGACTAAAGTAGTAGAGTAGACAAATATCATACCAATCCTTGTATACTGGTGTTGACTCCAGGCTGGCCGGCTAGATCGGCTTCGCAATTTTCTTTTTTCTATTTATAATGATGAGTTATCAAGCAGAACAACACTTGTTCTACTACACTTCTACTCTTTCAGGAACAAATACAATAATAAGGAGCAAACAAGAAATGTGTGTTTGCTAGTTTCAGTTTCAGTTCCAGAGAAGAAAAAAAAAAGAAGAAAAAAATAATCATGGCTGGAGGAGGATTCTCTGATGGAGGAGGAAATCTGAAAAGGGCTCATCTTTATGAGTACAAGATCACTGGCTATTTTGTCTTTGCTTGCATTGTTGCTGCTCTTGGTGGCTCTCTCTTTGGATATGATCTTGGTGTTTCTGGTCAGTATTTGTTCTTTATCCCCTCTTTTGTTTTCTAGTTATTTATTGTAAGTTCATTTTCTTTTTTTTTCTTTGTGCAACTATTTAAGATCAGTTTTGGGTTTTTAGCATTCTGGTTTCTTTTTATCTGTGAAACGTCTGTAAATCATTTCCTGTGAGATAACCATGTCAGATCCCAACAATATATGAATCTTGGAGATTTTCTCCTTTTTGGTCAACAGAACTGCTTTGCTGGGTCAGAATAAACACTTCAGAATAAAAAGAAAAAATCTTTGCTACTAAAATTTCTATTTTTATGGAAGATTGTATTCCTGGCTATGAAATTTCTCTCAGAATTCCTTAGCATAAGAGTGGTAGAGCATGTTTTCTGGGAAAAGCTGATGCTGATGCTGATGATGATACTTTGCAGGGGGAGTGACTTCCATGGATGATTTCTTGATACGTTTTTTCCCTCACATTTACAGAAGAAAGCAAGCACATATCCATGAAACTGATTACTGTAAGTATGACAATCAGATCCTCACTCTCTTCACATCCTCACTCTACTTTGCCGGATTAGTCTCCACATTTGGAGCCTCTCATGTGACAAGACAAAGAGGTCGAAGAGCAAGCATCATCGTCGGATCAATCAGCTTCTTCCTCGGAGCAATCCTCAATGCTTCTGCAGTGAACATAGCCATGTTGATCATTGGAAGAATCTTCCTCGGCATAGGAATCGGGTTCGGGAATCAAGCAGTTCCTTTGTATCTATCAGAAATGGCTCCTTCCAGGATTCGTGGAGCTGTGAATCAGTTGTTTCAGTTGACAACCTGTTTGGGGATTCTTGTGGCAAATTTGATCAACTATGGAACTAACAAGATTCATCCATGGGGATGGAGATTGTCTCTTGGTTTAGCCACAGTTCCTGCAACTCTGATGTTCATAGGTGGAGTTTTCCTTCCTGAGACACCCAACAGCCTTGTGGAGCAAGGCAGGTTGGAAGAAGGAAGAAAAGTTCTGGAGAAAGTAAGAGGGACTTCGAATGTTGATGCTGAGTTTGCTGATCTCATTGATGCAAGTAAAGCTGCACAAGCCATTCAGCATCCTTTTAGGAACCTTCTAGAACGCAAGAATCGGCCTCAGCTGGTGATCGGGGCTCTCGGAATACCTGCTTTTCAACAGCTTACAGGCATGAACTCCATTCTCTTTTATGCTCCAGTTATGTTTCAGACCTTGGGGTTTGGCTCAGGTGCATCACTGTATTCATCTGTCATAACTAGTGGAGCTCTTGTTCTTGCTGCACTTATCTCCATGGCGTTTGTGGACAAGTTTGGTAGAAGAGCTTTCTTCTTGGAAGCTGGAACTGAAATGTTCTGCTACATGGTAAGTTACTTGTTGAAAAGATTGAAACTTTTTAGAAATAAAAAGTATTGATCTGGATACTTGTATTAACGTTTGAAACTTTTCAGAAATAGTATTGCTCTGGGTATTTGCATTAAAGTATCAAATTTTTTACACATTAAAGTATCCAACTTTTTACACTCACTACATTCTTCAACCACACAAACCTACTAGATCAGCCACCACATCAAAAAGTTTGAAACTTTTGTAGCATTTCCGTTTCAGCAACCTTCTAATATTAACTTGACTGATATGTTCATGAACTCTATCAGGTTGCTTTGGCCATAACCTTGGCCCTTAAGTTTGGAGAAGACCACACACTCCCTAAAGGCATTGGAGCTTTCCTTGTGATCATCATCTGCTTGTTCGTGCTCGCCTATGGCAGGTCATGGGGTCCTCTCGGGTGGCTGGTTCCGAGTGAGCTCTTCCCATTGGAGACACGGTCAGCTGGGCAGAGCATGGTGGTCTGTGTTAACCTGCTCTTCACAGCTTTGATAGCTCAGTGTTTCCTTGTGTCACTTTGCCATCTCAAGTATGGAATATTCTTGGTCTTTGCTGGCTTGATTTTCATTATGAGCACCTTCATCTTCTTCCTCTTGCCAGAGACAAAGCAAGTTCCTATTGAGGAAGTCTATCTTCTTTGGCAAAATCATTGGTTCTGGAAAAAGATTGTTGCCAGTTCTAATGATGTCCAATTGGCTGAGAAGCCAAAAGTGTAAAACGTATAAAAAAAAGAATACTATTGGTAGATTATTTGTTCAGGGAAGCTTTTTTTGTTGATAAACAAGCAAGCAGCTAGGAAACCTGCTCCTGTTGTGATACTCCAGAATCAAATATATAAAAATCTCCACTTCAATCCAAAAGCATCTTAAAATAAGGTTGATATGAGATGACATGATGTTCTTTAAAATCTTTTCAATTTCATCCACAAACCGTCACTAGTATGTGTTCTACTGTGCTTTACAGAGAAGTTCTACAAATAGTTCTAGATATTAAAAACAAAAAAAAATATTGATACAAATTGTGTTCTTTTACCCCTACAAAATGTCTAAATTTAAATCTTACTCCCTCCGTTCCAAGTGTGTTGTCACAACATCAAAATATTTCTGTCCCAAATGAAATGGCATTTTCCCACTTGTGTTTTATTTTAGTTCATTTCTACCCTTGCAAATACACACATTTAAGGAGTCTAAAGAGTGGGTTGGGAGGGGGGAGAATGGGTTTAGGAGGGGGTAAAGATAGAAGTTCATATGAAATGAGTTAATGACCAAAGACAATCTTAATCTACACAAAAAACTAAGGAGGCGTTTGGTTCGCGGATTCTAAAAATTCGTGGATTGTGAAAATATAGAAAGTATCAATGATGGAAAATAGAAATAATTGTTCTCACAATCTTGTGTTTGGTTCAAGGATTCTAGGAATATAAATTTTACAAGGACCATTTTGTAACTTTTACAAAAGTTTATGGACTAATCACATAATTTTATCGGGACCATTTTATAAATTTTTAAAAAAATTAGGGACTAAATGTGTAATTTAATAGGGACCATTTTGTACATTTTTCAAAATTCAATGACTAAATGTGTAAAAAAATTAGGGACTAAATGTGTAAATTTTTATATTTTAAAGATTTAATTACATTTCACTTCTGTAAATTTTACCCCATGCGAAGGGGCTAAGAAACCTAGTTAGACACAAATATGTGCTAAATCAAGAGATTTAGGGAAATTAACAAATACCCCCCCCGAGATTTAGCATAATCTCCTCTTCTCCCCACCCCCCTCCCCCCGCATTTTTGGAATTCTCAAAAAAACCCCATGAGGTTTATGAAAATATACAAAAACCCCCATGGCACTAACCAGCAAATCCCAGGCCGTGAATCGGTGAGCCTGACCAGCAAATCGCGGCCTGGGCTCACCGATTCGCAGCCTGGGCTTGGCGAACCGCGGCCTGGGCTCGCCGAACCGGCGGTCGGGGCTCGCGATTTGGCGGCCCATGGCCCCGATCCGTGGGTTGGTGCCGTTTTTGGGTGGTTTCGGTGGTCCGGCGGTGGTCCGGAGGTGGGCGGAAGGTGATGGGTTCATTGAGGATAAAAATGTGAAAGTTCTAAAGTATTGGGGTAAAATTGTTAGGTTAGAAAAGTTATGGGCCAAATTTTATAGTTAAACCTAAAAATCTAACGAAATACATAACGGTGTTTAGTGCGAGGGGGGTTTTTGTATATTTTCAAAAATCTCGGGGGGTTTTTTCGAGAATTCCGAAAATACGGGGAGATTTTTGTTAATTTCCCAGAGAGATTTAAGACAAAATGGAGGCACCAAAGATGATAGCTAAAGAATATTCACCTCGGCCAAACGGCTAGAGCTTTGAGAGTCTTGGAGATGCTCAAAAGTCAATACCATTAACATGTCTAATGTTTCTGCCAAGTTGCCTCCACCCTATCCCTTTTTAAATCTGAAACTGTATACAAAATATCAATCTCTAGCAAAGAATGTAGTTTTTGCATAAACACTAATATGATAAGGTGGGCAGGAAACTAACTTGTCTGCAACACACCAGCTTGTGGTTGCTAGATTGATCATCATCTCATAGCTGAAAGATTAAGCAAAACATTGATATCATTTTTTATCCAAGAATTATGAAATCAAAGAAGTGATAATGAAATGCACCAACTGATATTATTGCTTAAAAGGATTTCCCCTCTTATATGCATTTTACATTGTTGTCATTCTGCTGTGTTTATAATTACAAAAATTACCATCGAAAAATACTCTACGCTCCTAGGAAAAATGGATACGTATCTCTGCCAAAACGCTCTATAAAGAAAAAGAGCAAAGTATCGCTCGGTATGCTTTTCTTTTATAAATTAATAATAGATTCGTACAAATTTTAATTGGATATGATATTATTGTCTTAATAAATCAGAATTGGAAGGAAAACTGATGCATCCAAATTGGTATTTTCACTCACGGAGAGCCAAGAAAACATAAGTGTTACTATAGTCCATTTAGCATTGAGGTTGTGAATTAAGTAAAAGATATAGGAGTCCGAAAATAGACGTATCAGAATTTGAGGAGGACTGAAGTGTTAATCATAAAAGATTTAGGACTGATCTAAGACTAAGACTGATTTGGTAAGAAACCAAAGTGAAATTTTTTAGGACTTTGGAATCCTTTCGTTTCCTTTCCCCGGCTCCCGCCTTTTTATTTCTTTTTCCGGATGCTTTATCGTATCATAGTTAAGCAGCCCGGGGATGAGCAACAAGCGTGGTCCTAGGGTTTGGAGCGACAAGGAAGGATCTCAACGAGCGGCGTGATAGTATCATAGCTAGGTTGAATGATTGATGTTCTAACTCCCAATTGACCACCTTATTTGTATATATCATGTCTATTTGCTCGATCCGTGATAGTATCATTCTGTTATGATTAATTTCTGGGTTTCTCGACCATATGGCCGCTTATGGTGATCAGAGCAGTATGGAAATTTCCGAAGCGATCAAGCCCGAGGGCAACAACTTGTGTGGTGACAGGTTCAGCTGCCTTCCGGACGCTCTCGCTTACCGTATTCTTAGTTTTGTTGACGTAGTGGATTTTAAGTCGCTGATGGAGGTCTCCCAGAGATGGAGCCGCTTGTGTTCCTCCGCCCCTTATCTCTCAATGGGCAACAACACTTTTACCCGTGTTTCGACTTATCAAGCTGATTTATTGGGCCAATACTTCTCTGATCGTGCTAAAGCTGCTGGTGCAAAGATTTCTTGGACACTGTTGGCTGCACTGGTGCCAGTTGTTGGATTTAATGCTGTCTTCATGTCTGAACATTTTGGGTCGTTTTTGGTGAGTCCTGCATGCTTCTCTTTTGTTTTATTTTTCTTGATGGAGTTTCTGCTGTTCCCTGAATGTTTCTAATGCTGGCTTAGTTTCTTTTGCTGTGGAGGAGCTAAGTTTCTTCTTAAAAGTTGTGATTTTTCTCCAGGTTTTTTCTTTTCATACCACATTGATTGCCAAAAGAAGCTGGATGGAGTATAGGCTACAATATTTGCTTACATAGTTAGTTATGCCACCATTATAGGTTTGTATTAATTTTAATTTTGATGATTTTATTAGAGATTTTCTTTTTCCTTTTTCCTTTCTGCTTTTTTTATTCTGGATTAGAGATTTTCTTAGGAGTCTTCATGTTGAAGTTGGTAATAAGTCGATTCTAAATGCTCTACCAGGGTCATAACCATTTGCATGTAAGTACAATTCACTTGTTCTTGAAAGAAATATTGTTGCGAGTGGAAAGCGTGGAACACTTTAGTATCAAAGGTCTATTGATGAATGCTACATATTTGAGCTAAACATGTTTTTTCTTGTTCACTTTTGCACTTTGGTTTCTCATTCTTTAAACTGAGCTTCTTTAGTTTTGGAATTGGACCCGTGGTTGTTTGTTTGACTTTTTCTGTTGGTCTTCAGTTGAATGTTTTGGCAAATCCGTCTGACTTTTTAACATTTTTGTTTGCGGGTTCATTGTGTTTGGGCTGCTGCAGAAGCTTATTCAGCTCCGTCCATAGTTCTAACATCTCGCTCGCATGATGGTCTGCATGTTTTTGATGATTTCAGAGAGGCGTATGCATGATTAAGCCACAATACTGATGTTGATGATAAAGTATTGTGCTTCCCTTTGGTGCTTTTTTGCTGTTCAAGTTCAGCAATTCTTACTAAAAAAATTATAGTACAGAAAATTAACTGTGTTGGTGGACAGGATATTTTAAGCTATGATTGCAAGTTGAAATTATTATCTTCTGTATGCTCTGCTTTGTTTGTATATGCATTTTGTCTAACATTTTGCTACCGATTGAAGATTAAGACGGTGTCTTATTTCTTTAAAAGAAATCCCATGATTACTGTCCTGATGATTAGCTTGTTGCAGGTAGCATCTTGGTGGGATTATGGTTACCAGACCACTGCTATGGCCAATCGACCTGTCATTGTTGATAATACTGCCTGGAATGATACTCATATTGCAACTTTTGGCACTGCAATGTCTTCACCTGAAAAAGCAGCTTGGGAAATATTTAACTCACTGGATGTAAAATATGTTCTTGTTGTTTTTGGAGGTTTGTTTTCATTAAAGGCATGGTTGTTTTTTTTTGTTGCTGTGTATTTATGAACAGTAACCTACTCATAGCTACTTTTGAAACCAAAAAAAACTTGATAGTTTGTTTTGGTCTTTAGGTTTGGTTGGCTACCCTAGCGATGACATGAATAGGTTTCTTTGGATGGTCCACATTGGAGGGGGTGTATTCCCTCATATCAAGGAACCTGATTATCTGGTAAGCATTTGTGCTTAGAGATAATAAAATAAAATTGCTGTTTCAGAAGAATCAGAACCTCTCTCTGTGCCAATTTTATCAGACTTGACAAAATGTTGTCATATCTCCGTACCTATTTTGATAAATACCTAGTTAGAGGATGCTGGGGAAAAGAAAGGGCAGACCAGAGGTGGCTTTCTTGGTTAAGTTTGAACTTGAACGATGGGTCTGAGAGATTTGCCAAAAGTGTTAAAAACTTGTTCCCTAGTATATCTATTTTCTTGAAACCATACTCAAATTGAATGATAAAATGGTAAAAATGTTCACAAAACACTTTCAATTATTATTATTACTATTACTATTATACTACAAGAACTGCCCTCTTTTTCGTTTAAAGAAAAAGACTGGTGATATCAGGAAAACAAAGTGGCAGCTTTTAAATAGATTGTTTTCGGTACATTATTCACAAAAGAAAACTTCTAGTAGATTGTTTCCTTTTTTCTCTAGTTTTTGCCATTAACTGTTTTCATGTTACGCCTGCAGAGGGATGGTCAGTAGCGTATTGATTCACAGGCTACTCCGACAATGTTAACCTGTCTCATGTACAAGCTCTCATGTTATAGGTATGTCATTCACAGCCTACGTCTATTATTTCGTCTCACTTTACTAATAGGTCCTTTTCACTTTTCAGATTTGTAGAGACTGATGGACAAGGCTATGATAAGGTGAGGCAAACTGAAAGTGGGAAAAAGAATTTCAAACTCACTCATTTTGAAGTGGTTAGAACTCTACTAAACTCTTTTCACTCAACTCCATCAACATACAAATGCAGATCTTAGAAGGTGCCTAGAAAAGCTATGTTTGTTAAAATTGGAGTATTGGATAATTAATATTGGATGCTTAATTTGGGCATTGAAGCTATGGTTGATGTGAAATGCCAAGGATGCTTGTTTTGGAGGAAAAAAAATTCCGAATTTCTTCTAGTTTCATCTTTTAAATTATGGATTACTCGACGGCCTTTATTTCCAGAGTTGGATTACTCGGTTGTCGAGTTCTCATCCTCTGGTCTATTCTTCAGGTTTTCACCACTCATCATTGGATGGTAAGGATATACAAATTGAAACCTCCTAAGAACAAGCTTCGTGGAAAGACAAAGAAATCGAAATTGGTGAGTAAAGCGAGAGTACACATTCCTCTTCTCAATGCCCTCCTCTTTTAAGCCTTTATTCATTGTTGTAATTTGTGCTCCCTGTTTGGGCAGAGATCTAGCTCAAGGTTTAACAAGCACAAAGAGAAATCCATGGCACTGAGATTGAACGATGCTGGGGAAAAGAAAGGGCTGACCAGAGGTGGCTTTCCCTGTTATGTTTGGAACTTGAATGATAGGTCTGAGAGATTTGCTAAAAGTGTTAAAAACTTGTTCCTTAGTATATCTATTTTCTTGAAACCATATTCAAATTGAATGATAAAATACTAGTAAAAATGTCCACAGAACACTTTCAATTATTATTATTACTATTATACTACAAGAACCGACACGTTTGTTTTTCAGCATTTAATCTATGATATTTTTTCTTACATCTTTTTAACTTATAAATTGTATAAATTTATATCCAAATAAAAATTTAATGTGTATTGTTTCTAAATATATTTTTCAAGAATTTTTTTAACAAATTATTCTTAATGAAAATTTGAGTCAAACATAAGTAAAGTCAAACGTGGCTATTATTGTGGGACGGGGGTAGTATTATACTACAAGAACTGCCCTCTTTTTCGTTTAAAGAAAAAGACTAGTGATACCAGGAAAACAAAATGGCAGCTTTGAAATAGATTGTTTTCAGTACATTAGTCACAAGAAATCTTTCTAGTAGATTGTTTCCTTTTTTCTCTAGTTTTTGCCATTAACCGCTTTCATGTTACGCCTGCAGAAGGATGGTCTGTATCATATTGATTCACAGGCTACTCCGACAATGTTAAACTGTCTCATGGACAAGCTCTCATATTATAGGTATGTCATTCACAGCCTACGTCTGTTATTTCATCTTGCGTTACTAATATTTATTAAAGCAAATATGTCCTTTTCACTTTTCAGATTTGTAGAGACTGATGGACAGGGCTATGATAGGGTGAGGCAAACCGAAATTGGGAAAAAGCCTTTCAAACTCAACTCATTTCGAAGAGGTTAGAACTTTATTAAACTCTTTTCATCAGTCCCACCGATTACGGATAGAATTTTCTCTACCATCCACCCCGCCCTGCTCCGTGAACACCTATACTTGGATTTGGGTAGTGTAGTGGTTAAATTGTAACTTTTACAGATTTAGGGATAACTTGTTCGTTTCTAAAAGTTTGGGGGTGAGCCATATATATATATATATATATATATTAGGCTTTGGGCTCAAGGAAGGAAGGGACGCAGCGAGCGAAGCAGAGTTCGGTCCGTCGTCGACCTAGTTTTCCTCCGGAGGGAGGTAAGGAGAGAGCGCAGCGCTTAAGTTTTTTGAAATGTGTATTTCCATTCTTCCTGCTACTTTCTCTCTGACATTTTGTGTTTCTTCGATTTTTTTTTTGATTTGACTAGGGTTTTGGTTTTATTGCTGCCATGTAAGTTTTTAGTTTTGTTTCCTTAATTTTTTCTTTGACTAGGACTCTTCCTCTTGCTTAACGTGTTTTCACAGGGCTGATGATGAAGATAACTGGAACGATCAGATTCTCAGGGTTCATGGAGTGCAATCCGGCAAGGAGAATTGCCTCGAGTTTGAACCCAACGATGAACAAATCATGATGTCTCTTTACCATAAAGAAATCGGTCTAATGCAGAACACTGGAGTATATCCTATCTTCCAGATTAATCTACTCGATCAGTCTCCAAGAATTTACCATGGTGAGTGCTAATCTGATATATTTTCCATTTATTATTTTGTTTTGTTTGGGTGGTGGCGATCAATGCAAATTTTACTTTCGTGTTTCAGATGTTTTTTGGACACCATTGCAATCTAGGAACCTGGTTCTGCATATCTTCACCAATAGAATTGAGCGAAGACCCGCTGCTTGTCCAAACCATACGTGGAGGTCTACAAACACCCAAAGAAAGGAGATTAAGGACAGCCATGATGTTCTCAGACCCATTACCCGTTATGGCATTGATGGTCGACGACAGACCGAACTCTGCTTTGCTCGCTGCGTCCCTTCCTTCCTTGAGCCCAAAGCAAATCGAGAAGGAGAAACACCCTATAATCGAGAAGGAGAAACAACGGTAATGCTGCGGGATCGAGCTCATCGTGTCAAACTTCACCTCCTTCACAGTCATCCAGGCGCTCGACAGCCCCCTCACCAACAAGTACTCAGAGGCCATGACCGGCAACTGCTACTGCGGTAGCAACGAGTTGATCGATGAGATTGAGAACCTCTTCCACTCTTGCGCCTTCAGGCTTACCACCTCATCCCCACCCCATGAGGCGTTAACGTCCAGTCCTACTCCGTATCTCCGGCCAACTTCACCGCGTACACTAGCATCCTCTAGCTGCACAACCACATCATGGGCCTCGACCTTCCTCTGGCGGCCACCTGACACACGTGTGCTACAACTCTAGCGGGAAGAAGATCTTGGTCGCTTTCCATCTGCTTCGAGAGCATGCCTTACAAGGTGAATTTGACGAATTGGTATGTTGATTATGATAAGCTGGAGGAGAGTGCTCTGGATTTCAGGTCTCGGCTCATAATTATTTATTTGCAGCAATGATGTTTACCTGAGTGAGTGAATGTGATTGAAGATCTGCTTCGAACATAAAAGAGACTAACTATCTTATTGCCCCAAGCTATTGCACAAGTATTACTCAGGGAACTAAAGTTTGTGCTTCTACAAGTTAGTGTCCATTTCCAAAATTTGTTGAGCAAATGAAAAACTTTAAACTTTGTGTAAAACCAGTTTCTTTTTCTTTTCATTTCTTGGACAAGTTTAGGATTTATAACTTGTATGACTCGAAACATATTCACATGATGTGGCTTTATATCCTAGAAACTTCTGAAATTGGTAATGGCGATGGGCACCATGGCCAGAGCAATGGCATGTTTTTCATCTACTTCTGGAACAATTGGGACAGGGTCATCTAGAGCCAGCAACCAGAGAACCAACCATAAGATTGAAATTTGCTTCTTAGCAATCAGAGGTCCTACGCCTAAAATAAAACTACGGGGATGAACAAAACGTTACCAGTACGTCAAGGCATAACAACTGGTTCTTTTGTTTTAACTGGCTGTCTCAGATGGAGGTGGTGATGGAGGACACACTGTGTTTTTGTTGTATTCAATGGCCAAAACTTCCATGGGTGCTGAAGTTTTACTGTCCGAAACCTGATCACCGTGCGCCATCCATGGCTTGCAGGAAAGATGCATTAGGCTTCATGCAAATACAAAGAGAAAATGGAGCAAAAGGTGAATGGAGATGATAAAGTACTTCTCTCAAGGGCTTAATGAACATGTTAAACAAACCTGCTCTAATTTGCCAAACCTCTCTGCAACGACTAGCATCGTGATTCCTGCCCGCACAGTTAATTGAATTCGGTAAGCCTCTCTGCCTGAATGAATATTAAAGTGTGCTTAACTCTCTCCATCACCTGTTGTCTAGCCCTCTTACATATGTCCACTGCTCTCAAAGCATCAGATCGTTGCATTTTGAAGAACTGATAATATCAACATCGCACCTGATGATGAGCATTGAACTTCCAAAATAAATATGAAAATACAATACCTTGTCCACTAGGTTTGATGAACCATCATTTATCGCTTGGTAGATTTTTGTACCCTCATAAGCCATCTGTTACGACAGACAGAAGTTATTAACATAAACTCTCTTTGTCCCAAAAAGATTCAATCATACTCATTTTTTGGTTATCCTAAAAGATTTGATCGTTTTTAGGAAACCTTTCCACACCACTTTTACCTTTTAACCTCCAACTTCTTTTCTCTTCTCCACCCAAAAAAGTTACTTTCAAGTTTTGTTTTATCATATATGATGGTTTTACTTTATTACTATCAACTCTTATAATACTCCTTAACCTACACGGCCGGTCAAACGCTGAAAACAATTTGGGCGGAGGGAGTATACAGAAAGGAAAAGAAAGATAGTTTGAAATCTGTCTGTCATTTAGACGAACATCAAGGTGAAGGAGTATGCATATATGCTAACACAGTTAACTTACCATTGCCAATGCTGAATGTACAACACAATTATAAATTTAGGCGCTAACATGTTGAGATTCAGTAAGGCTCTATCTAAGCTAGCTATAGAAGAGTTTAAAAATTTACAGGCCACTAGTATTATATTAAATCACCTGGCAATTCAAAATAAGAAATACTAGAAGCTGTTGTAAAGTTGGCAACTGTTCAGGCAAGTCCTGCACATCCAGATATCTTTCATTAATCTCTATAGCAAAATCAAGATCAAGAGAAATTAGTGGTCCGTTTTAAGCAAGATCAAGAAATTCATGCTCCAATAGATGCCAGCCAGCCAGGTAAAAAAGCCAACTTTAATGTTAAAAGTTGATAAAATAAGTCGATTAATATGTTTAGTTTGAGATTATAATCTGGAATGAAATGTTTGACGCCAAACATACCTGGTCAAGTTTTATTTATTTTTTTATAAGAAGGATCAACCAAGATTGATTGACCACACCTCCATTATGCTTTCAGTTCCCAAGTGATTAATTAGTACGTCTCTTCATCTCCGCTGAATAAGCTTTACTTGAAAAATTCACCAAATATAGCTAATTTCTTTTATTTTTTTGTAATATTATTGGGAATGTAAAAAAATTGAAACCATTAACTACCAGAAAAAGAAAAAAAAAAACTTAAAGCTGCTCAGGGAAATTGTATCGAACAGGTGGTAGGCGCTAATTTGTGCTTCCAGTTTCAAGCATGCTCACAAGTCCAGTAGTTGTTGGGTGTTGCCGCCAAGAAAGGTCAAAGAGGGAGGCTTTCTCTGGTGCAATTTTTTTTCTTTTAATATTTGCAGAGAGGGGGCTTTGTAGATATTCGTAGCCAGCATAGCATCTACTCTACTCATAAGGATTTGACCTTGGGTTCTGACTCGTCTGATCCTTTCTTCTCCAACAAGAAAGTTCGCTGTTTGAGAACATGAAAACAACAAAGATGAGGACCGACAACTGATAATAAGAGCAGCGACATCTAGTTATTCCAGCATGCTTACTCAAATCTAGCCGCCATGGTTAAACAACTTCCACTAATTGCCTTTATTTCGACGAAATTTCACCAAAAACAATTAGAAATCAATTTTTGATATATTAAATCAATCAAATCTCTGCAACCATCGCCCTTCACTCTTTAGAACACATGGGTCTGTCTACAGTGCCCCGCAGGTATCTGTACCTTGGTGCCATCTGGATTTCTGATTGGTTAAATATAAATGAGATAATCATCGGTTTAGTCCCCCATATTCAACCACTCAAACAAATAATTTAAAAGTACTATTGCCAACTCATCGCCATGTAGACAGTTACCCGGTGGTGCAGAGTTTAGCATAGATTAAAGGGTGCATACTTTATCCTAAACCTTCCCAAACTGAGAAGAAGATAAAAATGACAAAGGAAAATCATCATATTTTTTTGGCTATTGAATAAAGAGCACTTGAAGTACAAGAGTATTCATGCTGAAGAGTTTGGAAAAATGAGGAGCCAGATATGGTAATGTAGAGTTTGACTTTTCACCATATTCCAAACTCGTAGGTGGTTTGGGTTTTCGTGATATTCCGACGTTCAACAGGGCATGTTGGCCAAACAAGGCTCGAGACTTACGCGAAATCCAGACAATCTAGTAGCGCGAGTTTTCAAGGGAAAATATTTCTCGGACACGTCCTTTACTGCGGCACACTCGCCCGTCATGACAGGTCAACGGGGATCAGTTTGGATGGACAGGTGGGTTATGGCGCATTGGAGATGGTCAACAAGGCCATGTTGGCCAAACAAGGCTCGAGGCTTACGCTAAATCTAGGCAATCTAATAGTACGAGTTTTGTTAGCAGACGGTTTCTAGCGCATTGGAGATGGTCAACGGGTATCAGTTTGAATGGACAGGTGGGTCCCTAGTCCAGATTTCAATCTCATTTCGGAACATCTAAGTCAGTATCGAGACCTCATAGTTTCAGATCTCAATGATCCGGTAACTAGGAGCTGGAGAGTGCAGGATATTAAGGCGCTTTTTCACCCATGGAATGCAGCGATAATCACATGTATTCCTTTGAATTTAATGATAATCACATGTATTCTTTTGAATTCTCGACCTTGTTATGAGATCTTTGCAAGGGGTATGATTGATAATAAAGAATTCACAACCTACTTTGCATACTATGTAAGCCATGCTTTAGCATACCAGCTTGGTCCGTGTGAAGTTGATTCGGCTCTGTTCGTATTATCTGGGTTTTCCAAAATCCTAATTTTGAGTCACACTGTCAAATTCACAAAAGCACATTCATTTATATGTAAATATTCAAAAAAATTCCTCACATTTTTAAAATTCAGCAATTCCCTCGCCTTCTTCCCCAACCACTCCTCCTCGCCGCCCACAAGCTCAGCAACTCTTCGCACCTGTCATAGAGGCGACGTTGAACCAACATCCCTATTATCTTTGGCTGATTCATCGTACAAACCTACACATTTGCCATCATCGACGACATCGATCCGACGGCTTGGAAAAACGACCACAACGTGGGCTGGGTGATGAAACGAGCATAGCTCAATGCCAGGACAAGCACACATCGGTAGGATGCATCGAATCGGTGTTAGGGATCGTGGATTTCTACGGATCTAAATGTCGGAGGTCGCATGACTGCTCGGGCTTGGCAAAATCAAACTAGCGGTCGACCTATGACGGCGGTGATGTTGGTGAAGAAGGTGGTGATGATGGTAACAACAGTAGCTCAGTTTTGTACAACGGTGACACCGATTTGGGATGAGGAAGAATGGGAGGATGGCTATTGTAGGATTTTTAAAAAGATGGGGGCTCTTTTGAACTTCTAATTAAATCAAATGGTTTTTATGGAATTATAAATCCCACTCGATATCAGGGTAGCAAACCCTGATAATGGAAACAGAGTGTTTTCGAAATGGTTGTGGAAATCTGAAGCTTCCTCCACCTGTTCATATGTTCTTTTGAAGAGCTACAGCCAATATCTTAGCCATACGAGATAGCCTTCCATTGTTTTTCCTTTAAAGTCAAGCAACTTCATTCGCTTTTCTTTTTCACCAAGCATCCAATGGGGAAATCCCACCTCCCTCAGACCCTTTTCCGGTAAACCCTCTCTTCGCTTGATTGGAGATTTTCCATTTCAATGTCGAAGCGAACCCACCAGTCATGTCCGCTAAGTTCAGAGACCGGCTTATCAACGGCAGTGATTCGGTCGTCGACTCCCTTCCTTGTCCTTTCGGCGACATCGCTGTTGTCTTTTTCGATTCGGAGATTCGGGAATCCGCGTATGAGAAACTGGTCGGGGAGTGCCGGAGCTCCGGCGGGAAGCCGTTGACCTATGTATCTCAGTCCGAGGGGACGAGGGGCAGAGTCTCCGCTCATGCTCCGGCGTCGTTGCAACGGTCCTTGACTTCGACTGCGGCGAGCAAGGTGAAGAAGGCTCTTTGGTTGAATTGAAGTCGTCGGGGAGGAGGGCGGGTGGTGACTCGGTGGGTCAGGAGCGAGTTATGAACGCGGGTAGTGTTGGGGAGATGTTGAGAGTGCATATGAGGATGTCGAATCAGGCGGATTCAAGGAATCCGAGGGCGCTTCTACGGATTGCTGCTCAACAGGTTTGCTCAATTTTCTGAGTTGTTCTCGTTACATTTGATACCCCACTTGTTGGTTGTTTCTTTGGTTGACCGATGATAGAAATGTCTGAAGCAAATGAGTTTCTGAAAGTCAATTTCTGTATCTATATGCTTTCTTATAATGAGAAGGATCTCATGCCAGTTCCATGATGATTGGATCCACACTAGACTAGCCTTGTTGTTTAAGGGGTTGAAAGTTGAATTTACAAGTAATCTCAAAGTTCTTGGAATTTTTGGGCTTGGTTTCTAGTATTGTGACTTGTGTCTGAATCAGCTTGGAAGGCGGATGGGCTCTTTTGTTCTGCCACTTGAGCTGTGTTAAAGCAATAAGATTTTTCCGCTCAACAAGAATATGAGAATTGGCAAAGGAGAAACTTGAAGCTTCTTGAAGCTGGGCACCTTCTGCATCCTCACTTGCCACTGGGCAAGAATGACAGTCCCCCAACATCTACGACAGATCCTCCGTGGGGCTCAGAAGAGGCCAATGGACACCGGGAAGAACAGTGAATCTATACAAGTACTCCGTAATGTCTTTATTTCTCTTGCTTCCAGAACTTTTGATGGGTCTGTTTCTGAGACATGCCACTGGGCAGATGGATATCCATTGAATCTTAGACTTTGTCAGTTTCTACTAGAATCATATGAAACATTGGTCGTGGAGGAGATTGATGATGTTCTTGAACTTATAAAGAAGACTTGGACAATACTCGGAATAATCCCTATCTTGCACAATCTTCTGGACTTTATATCATCGTTATGTGGTGACTGTGCAAGTGGAAAATGATCAGTTGTTTTCTGCCAAGAATATGTTATTAGGAGTTGAAAAGGATACCAAGGCAACTAAAGATCCTTATTACTGCAAGATTCTAAGTTCTACACTGAGTAGTCTTGGGTTGGGCAGACAAAAAGCTTTTCTCTTACCATGATATTTTCAACAGTAATAATACAGAGGGAATGGAAAGTGTTGTTACCTATAGTGTTCTAGCGGCTACGGTAACAGAAGAAGCTATCTCTCAAGATTATAGTAGGAAGAAAAGGGAAACTAATGTGGCAAGTGAAAGAGTTGATAAATATATACAGTCATCCTCACGTACTGCTTTCTACCAGGCAAGTATTTAACATTTCAGTTTGATGTTCTTTAATATGAAAGGGAAGAGCTTTAAATTGTGTATATCTATATCTGCATGCTTCTGTGAATAGTATGGCACGGGAGGGTTCTTAGGATTTTAAGATCCAGACACAGCCTGTATATTTGAAATATCAAGTTTCATGTCATTGAAGAGACCCTATGTTTCTTTCAAGAACATGGTTTTTGATATTTTCCACTTTTGATCTATTAGTTATGTCATTTAGTATGATGTTCTTGTCATCTTGATCAGCCAGGATTATATTTTCCTCCAATCTTTGGCCACATTTGAGGAATATTCTTTTTTTGTTTTTGTGCATTAAATGATCATGCAATTTTGGATTAGTGTCAAACCACCTCGCTCTTAGCCTCTTCTTACTCTATGTGAAATGTAGTGATTGAAGAATACGAAGTTTAGGAGACATTCTTCACTTCTAGTGGTTGTCAAATGTGTCACTGATGAATGTTTAAGGAGCTACTAAGACTGAACATGATGGTTTAGCTTTGATTCTTTTGTAATAACCGGAAGTCCTAGCTGATCAATACTATTCGACGATGACATAAATTCATGTAGAATGACTGATTTTGGTTGTCCTCATGGTAAAAGGAAGAAAGCTAGCAATGCATATCAAAATTGAGTATTCATACTGGTAGTTCTTAGAATGGCCGAACCTTAGCTGCTCTTTGTGTGCACTGTTTTAAGTGGAATGAACTTGATTTCTGTGGAAGAGGCCTTATCTGATGTTGAATTAGTGGTAGAGTCTTGTATATGAAAAGTACATGCTTCGACTTGAATGGTATGGATGGAAAACTATTTATTACTGAAGTTGGATGTTTTATTTGAAAGAAAGGATGATTGCCGAATCCTGGCTTCTAAATGGATTACTGTTAGAGTGAGATAAATGGTGCTTCACCGTAAAAATATATTGTTTAGTGCTCGAATAGAGAAAGAGCTGTTGTGCGATGATGCTATCGATTATAAGTGAACATTGTCTCTCAAATGACTGTAACTTAAAGACTGTATATGGATTGCTGTAAATGAAGGTAAACTCTGGGAATGTTATATAAAACCCACCATTGAAATACTAAACTGGACCAGACCCCTCATCCTAGTGAACTTGTTCACTACATGGAGCTAAAACTTGAAAATAGACATTCAATCGAGTCAGAGAGAAGAAGCACATGCTTCTCCTGGCGGGGTGCACTCCACGTCCATGTAAGTCCCTAAACCCTTCACTCTTTGTTTTTGCTTCTTCCTTTATAAGTTAATTTAATTTATGTTTCTTATTTGAATAATTTCCCACTCCCCTCAATATTACTTGAAGGGAACCTGACACTGCTTGAGGACCAGAAGGAAGATCTGAAGTGGAGGCCCGGGGACCGGCAGACAGAAGAGGAAGCTGAGGAGAAGCATGAAGGCCAGGCACCACTAGGGATTTTATGTATTTGTGTATTATTTTTCTTTCTTATTGTTTTTATTTACCACACACACTTACCATAAACTTTGGAAACTATACGAAGGACTTTGAGAACTTTGATTAGGTGTAATATGATTATAATAAATCCACTTAAATTCATCCGATACTTCAAAAAAATAAAATAAATTCGGATAGAAGTTGAGTCTAAAAGCAATTTAATTATTTTATTTTTAAACTATTTCTACACTTTTTTTTCCATGGAGCTTAATGGTTCTTTGCTTACACTTATTTTATAGAAGGCAATGGTTTTTTTTAGAAATAGTAACAAAGCTTTAAGAGAGCTTTAGGGTCCGTTTAGTTATGAAGAAATTTTCAAGTTTTAATTTCTAAAATTTATTTGTAAATATTTGATAACATATTCAATTTTTAAGAGATGGAAAAATTTGTTTTCTAATGATTAGAAAATTCTAGTATTAAAATGGAAATCTCCCAAACAATGTTCCCTAATTTAATACTCCCTCCGTCCCCGATTAATAGATACATTTGACTTTGTTGTTTCAAAGTTCAACGTTTGACTCAATAATTACTAAGAAAAATGGTGGAAAAAAATTCAAAAAAAATATATTAATAAAATTTATACTTCAAATTATGATATGGATAAGAATTATTAAACTTAAAATGACCAAACACTCATGAAAAAAAATGATAGATTAAATACTGTGAAACAGTGAAAATAAATGTATCTATTAATCGGGGACGGAGGGAGTATTAGAGTTTTTCAAAGTTTGGAAAATCTTGTTTCCCATCCCTTCAAACCTAGGTGTATAATCAAACATTTACAAAGAAAATTTAGAAATGAAAATTTGGAAACTTCTCTACAACTAAACGGACCCTTAGTGTTTCTGGTTCCTAAACTGACAATATGTATGTTCTTGAGACATCAAATTTTTCTGGTTCCGTAACTATTATAAATTTTACTGCTAGTATATTTTTGTGGCTAGTTTCTTACTTTCTATGTTCTCCTAGATCGTTAAGCGCTGGTTATTAATGATGCTATGTACCGGTAAATAACTCTTTTGGACTTGCTCTCTTGAAACGTATTTTTGTGGCTAGTTGCATGCAAAGGTTTCGTGCGGGGGAATTTTTCATGTTTTTCTTTTCCAAGTTTCTGTTAATAAAGGTTTGGTTATATAGCTTGAATGTTACAGGTAGACATTTTTATTTTCTGAATTTAAGAAAATAAATGTGTTCATTTACCCTGCTTGCTTTCTTCAATCTTCACTCTCAAACAAACTCAATCTTTCACTGCATATCTTCGCCTCTTTGTTTAAAATAGAAAGTCTCCAACTTTTATTTTTCACAAAATTATGTTGTGAACATACCTTAATGTAATTAAAGTGGGAAGGCTTGTTAGGTTAACTGAATAGATTTCTGAAGTTCAGTTTGGAGAATAAAGTTTTTCACCCTTTTAAATCCAATTATACAATAAAGTTTTTCACCTTTTTTTTTCGATAAACATTCCATAATGTAATTTTGTTTTTGTTTTTGTTTTTGGGTGATGGACAAATTCCTTGCGGCTGCTCAAAATGTAAACTGCGTCCTATAGATTGCTGAGTGCCTGGATTTTACTGTGATTGCATCTCCAAATTGGTTCCCGAGATGGGGGACAATCAGGCATGGCATGGAAATAGAAGGTTTTGAATGCTACTTTTGGAGAAAATAAATTCTAAATTCATTCATATACTCTAAATTGGTACATATTTCTTTGTAGGGTGTGCTCAATAAAGAAAGTATTTGAATGAAAAGTTTGGATTTTTGAAAGATGGGTGTGATGTTTGTGAGATTAACGGTTGGATTTTAAGTATTTTGCGATAAAAAGTTGGAGATTTTGGTGTTTCAAGCACACCCGTAGTTTTAAAAATTAATATGTTTCTTTTGAAGAAACTTTACACACTTATTTTACTTTAGGATATTTATTAAAGATCTCTTCAGGTTTGCCATGATATTCAATTCCCTGTCGATTTTGAGAAATTATCTGAAATCCCCAAAATGTATTGTCTAATATACAATTTACCCACTTGTCTGTTACTGAATATTCAAAACGTGTCGTCTAATATACAATTTATCCACTTGTCTGTTATTGAATATTAGGGTTAAGGGGGTAAACTGAATATTAGGTGAAGCCTCAAGAGTTCATACGTTCTCAAAATTGAGGGGAAACAAACTACTAATGCAAACCTCACGGGGGTCTAGGATAATTACCCTTTACTCTATTACCCCGTCCATTTAATTATTTTTAACCTTGGTGTGTCTTAAAAAAAATTAAAGAGAACCTATCAAATCAAGTTTTTCCTACAATGCTTTTCTCACAATTTTCACATAAATTTTAAAAAGCTTCAATTTTCCCCAAAATGTTAGAAAAGAACACACTCCATTATTTATCCATTTTACTTTATTACAATAGGTTTCTTGCCCACCTTAATCATCATGTGAAACATAGTATTCCCTTCGTCCCGCAAAGATTGTCAACAATACTATATTAGACCGTCCCATAAAGGTTGTTAACTTTCCTAAAATAGAAACTTTTTATCACCATTTTTACCATTTTATCCTCTTATCCCACATCATGCACCCACAAGTTTTTCTCTTTCCTCTCACTCAACTTAAAATTGGGGTCCACAAAATTTTCTCATTTCATTTTTATGAGGGTAATTTTGTCAACACACTATTATTCTCCCACTTTCCTTAATATATGTGCCCGAACAAATCTTACAACCTTTGTGGGACGGAGGGAGTATTAATTAGGGTAAAGTACAACAAAACCGATGATGTTTGCTGAAGCCTATAATTTCTCACTTTAATTTTCGGAAACCTATAAAAACCCATGAGCTGTGAGTAAACCTACATTAATCCCCTCACTATTAATGTCAATTGTTAAATATTTTGGGTTAATATATTATAAATGCACCCAAATTTTTTTAGCTCTGACCATATATATTCATTAAAATTAATGTCTTCTAAGCTTTTACTCCTCGATCCTCGAATATGCTGCCCACCCCACCCGACTCACCACCCACCTAGGGCTGAGAAACGAACCAAGCCCGTTCGAGCTCGACTCGAGCTCGAGCTCCAACGAGCCTGTCGACCCGAGTTTTTTCGAGTCTCGAGCTCGAACTCAAACCATTTTTTAGGTTCGTTTATTAAATGAGCCGAGCTCGAGCCTCAGAGATTCGACTTGATGAGGCTCGCGAGCCTAACAAATGAGCCGAGCCGAGCCCGGGCCTATTAGATTCAAGCTTGAGCTCGTGAAATTTAAGAATATTTTATTGAATTAATTTAATATATCTCAATCTTTCCGAGCTTCACGAGCTACTTCGAGCCTAATCGAGCCTAAACAAGCTACCCCCTAATCGAGCCTCACGAGCTTTCGAGCAGAGCTCGAACTTGTCAGGAGCTGAGCTCGAGCCCGAAAAATCGATCTCGATGGAGTTCGAGCTGAGTTCGAGCCGAGCCTAATTTTCACGAGCTCGAGCCTGCCAGATTCGGGCTCGGCTAGGCTCGTTCTCACCCCTACACCCAACTCTCCTCTCATGGTTGCCCGCCCATCACACCCTGCTCCACCTTCCATGCCCACTATCTTCCCCCATCCATTCACCCCCACCTCGACGCCCCTACCCGGTTGCCCGCCTCACCACCTCCACTAGCCAAAGCGAAATGTGGCCGCCCCACCCCTCCTCGATGGCTGCTCGGCAAAGGCAGACCTAGATGTAACAAAAGGGGTCCACAGACCCCCCTTTCCTCAATTATATGTATATATGGTAAATAATTTATAGATAAAATTCCCTAAAAATTGTAATAGATCCTCTATATTTTGTGATATTTAAAACTATACTATTTATGGAACTTTGAAGTGACATTTGTGAATAGTATGATTTGGTAGAAATGCACCCTTCAACTTTACACATGGTGCCTACTTAGGTGTCTATAGTTTTGAGATGTTACATTTAGGACCGTCTTTGTTCTTATAAAGTGGTGGCCTGAATGTATTTTCATTTTGTTAACTTAATTGAAGGTTTAGGAATAGTTATATGGTATAAGGCTAAGGTTCTCCACTTTCTCTTTCTTTTTAACAATTTCTCAATTTTAATTTGCCTTACTACACTATTTTTGGAAGTGATGATAGGACTTTAATGAACAATTTAATTTTGACCTTTTTATGGAGTCAAATTACAAAATGGTACTCCCTCCGTCCCACAAAGGTTGTAGGATTTGTTTGGGCACATATATTAAGGAAAGTGGGAAAATAATAGTGTGTTGACAAAATTACCCTCATGAAAAAGAAAGAATGAGAAATTTTTATGGATCCCAATTTTAAGTTGAGTGGGAGGAAAGAGAAACCTTGTGACTCCATGATGTGAGATAAGAGGATAAAATGGTAAAAATGATGATAGAAAGTTTCTATTTTAAGAAAGTTGACAACCTTTGTGGGACGACACAATATAGTAATGTTGACAACCTTTGTGGAACGGAGGGAGTACCATTTTTTATTGGAATTTTTTCCCCTGCATATCTCACTGCATTTCAAAGGCTAAATATGTGCATTCGTGGGATAAAGTAATAAGCCCCACAAAAGAGCTTCAATTTTGCGTTTTTAATAGGGGGTTTCAAACATTACTTTTTGGAGGTGAATTTTTACAAATTCACCTCACCAAATTTGGTGAATCACCCTCTCTCTTTTTCGGACCTCCTGGAGGTGCGAACGTGAGAAACACAAATGAATCACCTGCAACCCTGAAAAACGCACATACTTCTATCTACAAAACGAACAGAATTAACACATTGATATATATCCTACAACCAATTGTACAATAACCTGACTACCCTCTTCTTCTTTATTTATTTATTTACTTTTTTGCTTTTAAATCGGTTAAGGAATAATTCCTTTTCAACTCATATTTTAAATATTCTTTTGCACATTACACTAACTGTTTGTAATATTTTAATTTTGGTCATTTTACAGTTTTCCATTTTTTTGTAGTATATTAATACCAAATGTTTCAAATCTTATGCGCAAGGTTTCCAGCGGGGTTTCCGGCGGTTTTCGGGAGAGGGGTGATTTTGGAGTGAGGTTTGAGTGGCATAAATTGAGGTGGTGATTTTTTATGATAATCACCTCAATAATTTGGTGAAAAAGTTTTCTCCCACCCCCAATGTTTGAAGCCCCCTAATGAAGCAAAACCCATATCTTTTTGGAGTATTGTCCAAAAGACCTTTAATTGTCATTGTTTATATACTAATGAGGCATTGATCTTTGTCTGTGATGCGTATGCATCCTATATTACCCTTTCTCAGCCAATGACCTAATGAGCATAATGATTCTAAATTTACTGAATTGATGAAGCTTATACTTTCTTTTCCATATATGTTTTTCTCTTTTAAACAAAAAGCGATAATATAAGATTTTTTTATTGAAATTGCATAAATGTTTTTTACAACTTACACGAAAGAAAACTTTGGGTACAGCCTTGGAATAAAAAAAAAAGTATACCTCAATTAGAAGTTAAACAATACAGATACCATAAAAAACGTGTATGTATATGCGTGTGTGTTTCTCACTAATTTTCTAATCCTTTGAATTTTTTTAAAGTTCATTCTTATAATTGATTTCTATTTACACGTACTTATCCGGGGGGAACTCTAAGGCTTTGTGAAAATCTTCAGTTTGTCTCCACTAATTTCGAAAACCTTCAACTACGTCCTCGAGATTTAGTGAATCCTTTCGCTACCTTCATTGACTGTTTGTGGGGTTCATTAACCGTTAAAAATTTTTAGGGTTAAATACTCTTATTGTCACTAATGTTTCTAACTCTAACACTTCAACCCAAACATTTTGTTTCTCTTCTTTCTCCCTCCCCAACCGGCCATCCTTCCGGCCATTGTTGTCATCTAGCCGCAGCGAGGGGAGCATATGCCGTGACGACGTAGGGGAGCCCAAGATGCTGACCCTTGGTTGTTTTAGAGTATAGTTAGTGTAATTATCCTTAAAATCTTTAACAGTCAACTAACACCATAAACGGTCAATGGTGATAACTTAAGATTTCACCATTCATCAGGAGCTAAACTGATGGTTTTTCACTAAATCTCGGGGATTCTGTAGTTTACCTTTAATGAAAAGATAGGTAAAATAGGAAAAGCAAAAAAAAACAAATTTTTTTCTTTTTAATTTCCGTTAAGTCAAACTGTTACACTACTTATGAAACGAAAAGTGTAATTGTTTCCGCAACGAAAAGTGCGGGTAAACAATACCTCGTTATTTCTATATTTTGTATTTTATTTTTTCTAAAAATTTTACAACACTAAATGACGTCTCAAAAAAATATAGAAATATAATCAATATTGATCTCTTCATCTTCCAAATATGTTTTCCTCTTAAATTTTCTAACTTTGATTTTTTTCTTGGTCAATTCGAACTTATAGTTGATTTTGGTATTTTGTTATCGATTTATGTGCCGACAATATCGTACAATATAAAAAATGATAAAATTGAGAAGTCAAAAGCCAAAATTTGCTTACTTAATTCCCATTTCAAGTCAAATTATTGTAAAAGTTTTAAGCCGGAAAAAGTAAAATACATTGGAATATATAAATGCAATCCCTTTTAAAAAAAATTTGGATCAGCCACTGCTCTGCTATTCGACATAACATAAAGAGTAAACTTAGAGAAGAGAACATAAAGATAAATTGTTGGGGTAAGGGTGGGGTGGGCGTATAGCGATGTGGAGAGGGACGAAAGAAAGAAAAATGGTTATGGTAAAATTGTTAGGATTGAAACTGTTAAGAGTACTTGTTAAACCGAAAAACCTAACAGTCAATTAGTAATGGTGTTTAAGGTCAACGGGATTTTTGTAAGTTTTCAAAAATATATGGAAAAAATTGTAGATTTCTCTAAACTTAATGGATTTATATCTTTTACACTATCAAATATTCGTTGAAAACGAGCACAGTTAAAAATGTTTTTTTAAAGCTACATTCAATTCTCTTATTGTTATAGTATCTTTTAAAAGGTAGAAGTTGGGGAATGATTGTCACCTTTTGGGTTGTAGCGTTTAAGTGTTTTAGAATCGAAAGTGCACAAAGTCCATTCTAATTTCTAACCCACCCACACCACGATCATGCTTTGTTCTTACTATTTTGGTCAACAACATCAATTGATCGAAAAAATGCAGGAGGAACAGTAGCCAAACCATTGCACCATTTTCCAACCAGTTACAAACAATCAACAAATGCCAGCAAAACCAAAAAAGACCTATAATGAAGTCCATTTACCATAAAGTTGGGAAGGCAGATTAGCAATTTCCCATTTTCAAACTAAAACCATTGGCACTATATGAAGCAACGTAGCATAAAGAACTAAGTTTCCCCCAAAACGACTGAAAACCCTCAGTACCTCCTGTAAGGCGCCGCCAAGGTGGCGGCAACAGGATCGACCTGCTCGATCCCCGGAATATCTCTCATGCCGAGGGCGGCGAGCATCTCGAGCGTCTCCTTATCGACCTCAATGTGGTCGATCTTGATGGCCGACTCCTCCGGGACGAAGTCCATGCGGCGCTCGCGCTCCTCCTCCTGGAGCTTGAGGGATATGCCGCGGACCGGGCCCTTCTGGATCCGCTTCATGAGGTGGGTCGAGAAGCCGGCGATCTTGTTCCGGAGGCGCTTCGACTGGATGATGGCCACCTCCTCCAGCACCTTTTTGTTAGTGTGGAAGTCCAGCGTCATCCGTGAGTAGTACTTCTCTATCAACTGCCGCGACGACTTCTTCACCGTTTTTGTGCGGACACGACCCATGGCGGCGAAGCTCAAATTGGCGCTGTGGATCGAAGCTTGTGTTGCGTGTGTGTGACTGGGCTGGGACTGAGAATTGGGAGGTGATTAGGGTTTTCGTTTGGGATTTATATGTAAGCTTTATCATAAAAGAAGCCCGTTTCTCTTATGATTGGGCTTGAACTTCCGATAAAAGCCCAACTGAAAGTGTATTTGTGATCTTTTATTTTCCGGTCATTCCCCATTCCACTTACGAGAATGCAGATGATCACATCTTTATCGAGGGTAAGCTCTGGAGCTGCTTAAAATAGCCATGAACGCAGATGTTTAGGTGAACTTAAGTAACCTGCAACAAATTTTTGTTCTCGTTTTTTTATCACTCTGTATAATACTAAATGTTTCCATTATGATTTTTTGATTGAGAACTCAGTTGTATCTCGTTTATCATAATTCAAGCTGTTGTACTCCTTCCGTCCTGCCAAAACTGATATATTTTCATTTTTTGAGTTGTTCCAGTACACCATTGGAACCACTTTTATTGCGGTCATACCGCATTTGTCCTGCATTATTTAGCGCGGTATAAGCCACAATATTTAAGCCCGCATTAGCAGGCTTATTGAGCCAATTACGCAATACTTATTGCAGCTTATTGCGCATAAGGCCGAAATACCAAATATTATAAATATAAAAAAAATCATGATCTTCATCCCCAATTCCATACCAGTCCCAAAAAAACTCTTCTTCAACTCATCCAAAAATCACCAGTCCATATCAACCGCCTCTCGATCCATCAAGATTCATCCAAATTGCATGGGTAGAATGACAGAACCTTGGTGATCACCAAATATTCATCCAAATCAATTTGTTTCATTTAACCGGCCAGATCTATCCACCGGAGATCTATCCACCCGGCAAACTTATGTGGTGTTTCAACAGTATCGTTGTGTAGACGGTGGCGAGTTACACACGGCGGTGGCTGCGGGTTGAAGATCCAGGGAAAAGAGTGGGGTTAGGGTTAGATAGGGTTTAGAAAAATTGAAAGAGTAAATGAAATTTGTTAAACCTTAACGTACCTTAACTAGTAGCGACAATGGGTGAGCGAGTGGAGGCAGTTGAACGGCGGCGATGAGCGAAGGTGCGGCGATGACAGAGATGAATGACAATGAAAGCCATAGTTCACGAAATTCTCAACCTGATGAGTTTTCAGCTAGCGCATTCAATGCACTTCAAGGGTTTTCAAGCATTCGCTCTTCATCAATGATGAACTTCAGCAACCTTGACGACTCGAGAGCCATCCACAATCATCCATAAACAATTGTTGAAGGAATAGTAACAAGCCTTGAAATCTCTCCATCAAAGCATTAAATTAATGAGGATCACTTATTCCTCATTTATTTAGCCAAAACTCATCCATCATCTTCCAACTCGAATTTTCATTATTTTATTTAAGTTTTCAGAGATATTTTAGCTAGTTCTTCCCTTAGCTAGCCTAGAATAAGTTTTAGCAATAATTATTTTAAATTATCATATTTACATCTCCTTTTAATTTCCATCATTAAGAGTGAAGATGAAGGGACTTGTAAATTGATTTGGATGTCTAGCTTCTTTGTCCTATAAAAGGAGGTCTATGTGAGTTTGCAAGAAAGATTCAATCATCAAAAATATATTACACATTTTTTCTTGAAATTGAGAGTGATTCTCTTTTCAACCTATCTACATTTTCCACTCAATTCTTGTTAAGTTTTCTTGACAAGTCTACTAAGACTAATATTGCATTCTCATTGGAAGAATGAGGTGTTGGTATAATAAACTCTTAGGTGCAGAAGAAAGGAAAAAGTGTGGGTGTGTAGCCAGTACCTTATTTTTTGTTGGCATCACCCCATTTATAGGGTGATACCAGGGCTCTCTCCATGTTGGGGTAGAGTGTTGCCAGGATTTTTCCCTTGTTGGGATTGCCGATTTCTAGGATTTTAGGGATTGACATATCCCCCCAAACAGTGGTAATCTGACATTACTTGAGTGGGCCTTTGACTTGGAGTGTCAATTGGGCTTTGCCCATGTCTGATAGTCAAGCCCGTGACAAAGCGGCACTTTCCAGCCAATACGAACATACGGGGCGCACCCTCGTATTGTTGGCTTGCCAGACCATTATACGAGGACCCTCATCGTATTAACGAGGGGAGTCCTCGTAGTGATGACTTAGCGATGACGTCGGTGTTTGGAACGATCTCCTTGGGCCCCCTATATCAGTATGTCCTCCTCCCATAGCTGAGGATGGGATGGGGCCCTGTGCTCTGTTTTGGGCTTTATTTGCGGGAAGCCCAAGAGCTAGCCCAACCATTTTTTGAGTTGTGGCGGTTGAAATGCGTAACTGACATTTTTGAATTTTCGAAAAAGGTGATTTTACTGTGCTGTAATTATGGGAAGAGTGGGACGGTTTTTCATCTTCCCCCTATTTAAACGCAACCCCACGTGAGCGAAGTCAGTTTATCTGATCATTGGCACCTTTTTCTGGTTTTGAGCTTCCGGCGAGATTTGTAGAGATTTCCACTGTGCTATTGTCCGCTTTCGTTGCTGTGATTTGAACCGGTAAGAGACATTTTCCCTTTGTTTGTGTATTCGATTGTTATTTAGACGAATATGTAGTCCTATAGTTTGCGTTGCTCGGGTTCTTGGGTTTAGGGTTTTTGATTTTTGAATTTGTGCCTGATTTTGTAGATGGCACCCAAGAACTCGAGCAATCCCGGTGTAGACCGTGATATTGGGGAATTATGCCCGATAGTCACTGTCAGAAAAGAAGTTGGCCGACAGTTGTAGAAACCACCACATTTACTCACAGGCGGGCAGAGTATCCCCGGCGGATGTGTTAAGGAAGGCAGGGATGGAGTTAAACGATGGGGCTATGAGGGAGCATACGATGGTTGTCTACGAGGCCCAGTTGAAAGCTGGTTTGAGGCTTCCGCTCTGCTCGCTATTGCTGCAGTTGTGCGAGTGGTGGGGTGTTTGCCCTGGACAGCTGGCCCCGAACGTTTTCACCACTATAAATGCGTTTATAGTGGCTTGTTATCTGGCGAGGATGGTGGCGATGCCCGAGGTGTTCCTTCAATTTTACACTCAAGAGGCCGTTGGGCACCCTTTTTATCAGCTTACCCCAGGAGGTGAAGGTGGGTAACAAGATGGTGAAGATTGGTGTGTTCCCACAATTTTGGCAATGAAGGCTTTCTTTGTCTTGGACCGTTTTTGGTATTAAGAAGGAGGAGTCGCTAAAGGCATAACACTATCTTTGCCTGGGTAGGGATTCATGAGGAGTTGGCGGCCATATCGGTTTATTTCACAAGCTTCCGCATCGTTTTCTTTTAGTGCATTCCGGATTTGTCAACCTGTTGACATTTTCGCCTCATCAATCATACCTACCCCGTGTTGCTCATTTGTTGGCTAGATATGCTCTTCGTGTTCTAGGAAAGCCTCTCAGATTCACATAAAAATTGTACAAACACACCCAACCATCTTCATGCTCCTGCCACTCCAAGACCACAATCTCTACCGCCGTTTGTCGGTGTCGCCTCACACCATGCAATTGCCGCCAATAACGGCCTACCGTGCCCCGCCCTGCTGGCCACGTCTGAGCTGGAAGGCAAATTAAGCCAGCACCAGATCTGGCTCCGCGAAGGGCCAGATCTAGCTCTGGCTTCGGTCTGGCTTCCGGCGCAGACAGAGCCAGGCAGGTCGGCAACGTGGGATAGCCGACGCGAATGGGACGGCATCAATCGGAGCAAGGAAGGCATCGAACTGGGCTGGGAAGTCGCTGATTTGGGAAAGGAGGGTGTCGAACGGCGTCGTAGAGGTAGAGTTTTGCATTCGATATGCGAGGGAAAGGTCGATGGTGGATGGCGCCGCGGTGAAAGGTCACCGGTGGCGCTGTTTGAGGGTGGCGTCGACTGCAATAAGTGGCAGCTTTGGTGGTGTTAGAGGTGAGGGAAGAAGGAGACAGTAGTTGAGTTTTTAAGGGTGAGCTGATTTGTAAATTTTAAAAAGGTTTGGGTTATATTTTAGATTTCTAAAAAGTTGGGTTGAATTGAATATTAAAATGACAAATTACATAAATATACTCACTTAATTAGTGATTTTAACGGAAAATATAACGGAGGGATCTCAATAGGAAAAAAATTGTAACTTAAAGGACGAAAATGAACCAAACTCTTAAAATGAGACCCAAATAGGATAAAATTGAAACTTAAGGAACTACGGATGAAATTTACTCTTAATGCGGCCATTAGCACAATAACAACTGCAATAAAAATGGTCTCAACCATAATGCTCCGGTAGGGACCCATTGTACTTGGAGACTATAGCCCTTTTTTGGGGTGTGAAGGAAGCTCACCATCACCATTGTCAGGATGTGATTTTTCAGTCAGATTCACAGATTCTGGTATTGGAGCTGAAGAGTGATCATAACCCATCTTTTTTTTTTTTATTTTGGTGTTCTCATAGATGAAATTCACCTCTTAGTCTCTACCATTTCTTCTTCTTGCTTTGTACATGTGAACCGTCTCGCTAATTACACAGCACCAGCACATTTTATCGTTCGTCGTGATTTAGAGCATTTGTGTAAGATATCATGGTTGGATCATCCTCCAACTTAGACTGACTTTGACTTTAGATAATTAATCTATCTACTCTTTTACCCCTCAAAAATAAAATAAGTATGTAAAAATGTCCTTAAAGGAATAAAAATGGAGTATTTAATCTCAGATTACTCAAAATCCAACCTTTTTCTCAATCTTTTGTCATAAACATCACAACCATCTTCTTAAGCATACCTAAAAATGTATGAACTCTTAAAATATTTTAGTTTCAAAAATACTAATTATTTCTGTAACTGCTATTGGAATGATATTAATTTCAATTTATCTAAATTAATTTATGGAGAAAAAATTCCAAAAATTATATTTAGAAATTAAGCGCATTAAATTATTATTTTTGGTTAACATTTGTAATTTTAAATTTTTATAGAGTATAAATAAAACTATAGATTAAAAGTTGTAAAAACAAAAGTTATAATAAAAAGAAGGGACGTGTTAGTATCAATTTTAGTTAGATGAAGGGTAAATATAAGTTTTTTTTCTTCCAATTCATCAAAAAAAAATGTTTCTTTCCAATAAAGGTGAGACCGTGAGAGCCTTAAATTATCAGAATCAGTATAGTTGAGGAATTTAAAATTGATTTACGCCAAAAGTAGCATTCAATACTTCTGTTTCCATGCCGTGCCTGGTTGTCCCTCATTTCGGGAACCAAATTTAGAGATGCAATTACAGTAAAAGCCAGCAGCCACTCAGGCCACAGCAATCTAGAGGACGCCATTACCAGTCAACCTGTTTTAGCAGCCGCAAGGAATTGGTCCATATCGCCCCCCCCCCCCCCCCCCCCCCCCAAAAAAAAACATTTTCCTTCTCAATCTCCTCCCTAATTCTGCTGCTCTTTATCTCCTGCAAAAGCGAAAGGGAAAATTGATTGGTTGAGGAGCAAGGAATGAAGGAAGGAAGGAAACTTGTAGTCAAAGCGATCTGAGGTATGTGGGACCCATACTTGAATCTATATGTTTTCTGGATAACGATAATGGAGTATCATATTCATATTGGCCCCTCACCCCACTCCCACTTCCCCTCTTCCTTGTCCTTCTATTCTTCATTTTCGATCGGTCGCGCCTCTTCCACATACCACCCTGCAAATTTACTACTTTAAAAATCCTTTCTTTCCTTTTTTAAATCTTCAAAGCTTTTTCCTTTTTGTTTTCATTTTTTTTATTCACTTGCCTTATTTTAACTTTGGGAATGGCGGTATGTGAAAATACGATTCCTTTGCTCCTTGGGCCTTCTATAAATTTCTTCTGGTAAGTCCCACCTTTTTCATTCCCAGTTTCTGGGGTTTGTTCCTTTTTTTGTGGATTTGTCTCATCACTTCATCTTGTCTTTGTTCAGCAACCCACTTTGGTGTCTGGTCCCTTATTAATTTCTTTTGTAAGTTCTCTGTGATATATGCTATGGTTAATACATATGTGCGCTTTCACCTGGTTGATTAGTTTGCTGTAGTTTTCATCTGGGTATTTGCTGCTTTGCTTTTAAGTTTTTTTTAAGACTTTTTTTTTTTCCTTCTATTCCTCAATCCTTTCCTTTATGGAGTTCCTGCAATTGGGCGTTTTGTTCAGATTTGTGTTACATTGCAAAAGAGAGTTGCTTCTTTATACTACTATGATCTAGGCTGATAGAAGCTTTTCTGTTAATTCAGGAGCGGAAACGTGAATGGCCCAACTACCATTCAGTGGAGAGAGTTTCCAGATTTCTTTACCTGTAAGTGTTGAATTTAGTAAAAATGCTTTCAGATTTTTCTTTTTGGTTTTATATGCTTGATTCCTTTTCTTGTTTGAACATGTATTCTTTTTATATCTCTGTTGCAAGGAGCTCAGGAATTATGCCATGCCTAAGATTTGATTTTCCTTTCCTCTGGACATGGCCTTGTGTGAGAATTTTTCAGTCACGGTCTTTTAATGACTGAAGTGCTCACCAGAAGTTAGTCTGTTGTATTGTGGGAAACTTGGTATCGCGGTCATAGAGCAATCGATTTTATTCTCAACTCAGGCAAACAATTATTCAACAGTATAACCAATGCCAACGTAGTCTGATCTTAAATGAGCATGACAGATATCAATTTGGTTTGATAAGAACTTTTTGTTTTCCTTGTTATCATCTTTTTCTTATTTAGTTTTTTTTTCTTTCTTTCTTTTTTGTAGGATCCTCTTGATTTTCTTGGATTTCCCTCATTAGTGGATGACATTTTTTTTCATCTCATCGCATTGACTGCTTATATAAGTCAGCGAGTTACACAGTTCATAGGTGAGTTATTTTTAGACTCTAGTTTGTAAGTTGTCATTGTTCCCATGAAATGTAAGATATATCGACAGCTTCATTGTATCATCAATTACACTTGCTACAAATGTTGGCTATCATGATGGTTGTGTTATTTCCCTCAAAACATCTTTTCTTTGCAGAAGATGTTGTTCTCCAGGATGTTTATAGAGGCTTCGGAGATTCACTGGCTGAAGGTTTTGCCAGACAACCAGGAATCTTGAGCCAAAGCCTTTTAAGATCTTTTCTTGAAGAATGTTCAGATTTTATGAATTCTTATGTTGCAAATACAAGCTGTGGAACCTGTCTAAGAAGATCTTTAGAACATAATGGAGAATGTCTTGTAAATACTACGTTTCAATTTATAGAACCAAGTTGCAAGCTCGGAGCATCTCTCATTTTTAAAGGGTATCATCTTTACTTCTCTGTGTGTGTATCTCTTTAAAGATGAAACTCTCAACTGCATAACTTGGAAACAGAAATATAAACAAAATTTATTTGGTTCATCATTGCTGTCCTGTGTTTATCGATATATCTGTTTACTACAATGATTGGATTATTTTGAGACCAGCAATCTCATCACACAGATAATCAGAATAGTAGCTTTTGATATGCTCTTTCTTTCCTACTTGAGTTTGGCATGATTCGTTTTCTTAACTTGCATGAATTTTATAAGCTTTGGTGTTGGTGCTAGAACAATCTTCTTTATTAAGTCTTGTTCCCCGTGCTTGTAGATTGGTGCTTCCCTTTTTTCCTTTACGACTTTCCTGGAGGTTGACAAGGGCTTGTTGGAGATCCACTTTCTGTGTCATGAAATGTACTTATGCTCAAGTCTGCAGGTAATACAAGTTGGTTTATTACTGATTTTGTCATTTAGCTTTTGAGGCCACAAAATAAAAATCATGAAAGGAACGGAAATGTTCTGAAATCCACTAGAGTTCTTTATATATTTTCAGAGATGGATATTCTTGATATCTCATGAAAATGAGCTCCCTTCAAATATTGTTTCTTGCTTATAGTGTTCTTGTTCCCAATTCTTGCTGATTTTTGTGGCTAGTTTCTCAGTAGTGATTACTACGTGTCTCCAGCTTTGCGTCTCGATTGCAGAAAACTTTGCGGGGTTCTTCTGATGACATTGGGTGGCTTCAACTTGCTCCTGGAATGGCTCCTGTGGTAGATGGCACAGTAAGGTTCTTGGAACTGCTTGAAGACATTAGGTAAAACAGAGTTTTGCTTCTGCCTATGGAACAGATTTGGCATCTTTATGTTCTGTTCTCTAATGTTTACTCTTGTTTTGGTTCTCTGTTTTTTAGTCATTTTGTCAATAGATCTGATACATGGTAATCTTCTTGTTGGATTTAGGAATGGAGAACACAAACTGCCGGATTTATTTGTATATCTACTAATTCCAGGTTTTACAACATCCTTTGCTGTGTGTTTTTTTTCCTCTTCGTCTTTGTTTTCTTTTTCTTGCGCTTTCAGTGTGGATACTTTCTTGTGGATATTAGGCCTATTCAGCAATCATGGTCCTTTGTATTTCGTTGCCACTAAAAAGTTCTTTTCAAAGATGGGTTTAGCATGCCATATAGCAAAGATCCACAGTGAGGTAAGTTTTCTTTCAACTACTAGTAGTCTTTCCTCATGTGCCATGTAATATCACCATTTCATTGTGCCTCATTTATGCATTTGAGAAGGCATCGGTTGAGCATAACGCGATGGAGCTAAAGCAATACATCGAGGAGCTTTTCTGGGGATCTGGCAAGCGTGTGATGTTGCTCGGACATAGCAAGGGTGGGGTTGATGCTGCTGCTGCTTTATCACTCTACTGGTCTGATCTGCAGGACAAAGTTGCAGGACTGGCACTGGTGCAGAGCCCGTATGGTGGCACCCCCATAGCATCTGATATTCTTCGAGAAGGTCAGATTGCTGATAAAGAAACGCGGAGGATTATGGAGCTTGTGATATGCAAGCTAATTAAAGTAATTCTTCCAACGTGCTAGAAATTGAACCATTTTAATCAAATATATATGGTATGTTTCTTTGCAATTTAACCTAAAACTAGATAAACATAGGTTTAAACAGAGTAAATTTACTTAAATGGAGATTAAATTCTTGATTCCTGAGCACGAATGACTTTACTCAACAGATTATTCTACTTAAGCCATTTTTTGCTTAATTCTATAGATTACGTCATTTATTTGATTAGAAATTTGAAAATTTATTCTTAAATTAAGTAAATTTATTGTTTTTAACATATAGTATTAATCAAGTTTTAAGGTACATTACAAAAGAATCTATCATATACTTGATTAAATTGAACTTAAGCCAACCAACCAAGTTACTTTGCGTTTTATAGGGTGATATCCGTGCACTGGAGGACCTGACCTATGAAAAGCGGAAAGAGTTCATCATGAAGCACAAACTACCAGATGATATTCCGCTTTTCTCCTTCCACTCTGAAGCTAACATAGCTCCAGGGGTTCTAGCTACAATGACTCACATAGCACATGCAGAACTTCCATGGCTTCCCCTTCCCATGTTCGGATGCGATGAGTCTGAAACTGTTGTTCAGTCCGGAAGGAAAGTCCCTGTAATAATCCCAGTTTCTGCTGCCATGGCAGTATCCGCAATGCACCTGCAGCTCAGATATGGTGAGAAGAGCGATGGATTAGTAACTTGCCGTGATGCTGAAGTTCCTGGTTCAGTTGTGGTGAGACCACACAGGAAGCTTGATCATGCTTGGATGGTATACTCTACACGAAAGCGGGATCCAAATGAACCCGAGGCCTGTGAAATGTGCGAGGCGCTTCTGACTATGCTGGTCGAGCTTGGAAAGAAGCGACAGGCACAGAGGGATAAGCTGGATTTTTTGAAATAACATTCTTCCTCTTCACTACACCTTCTATATAAAACTACTCCTGATGTCTGAAAACCCTATAGCAGAAAAAAGATTTCTCTGATCACAGAATTGCATTATGTTGTATACTTGTGTTACAAGTTTTTTTCGCCATTAATCTGATTTCTGAAATGCTAAAAACAATACTATAATGCTAGTGAATGTGACTAGCAGAGTTGCATAAGTTCCTTTGTTTTTGCTTGTACAGGTTGCATCCTTCAGAAACTCTTGCTTTGCAACTTTTTTATGGTTCAATCTGGTTCGGAAAGTGTCACCGGTTGTTGATCTCTTGCCTGTGAACATCTCTAACAACAGCAGTTCATAGCTATACACACAGGTTGGGATTTGGCTTCTCATCCAGTACTCTCCATGTTGACAATCAGATGATGAAGTATGAATCAATGTTCAGATCCTATTGAAATCAAATTTATAAACAAATACAGAGAGAAACATGGATCTTCATATACATGTTTACAACCAGTTGATCCTCTGATTGCAATAGAGCTTGTCTGATTTTCTAAGGAATCTGCTGGAACTTTGGTGAGGACCATTGCCAATCCACAATTATAACTTCATAAATTTAGGAGTATTTATTAATGTTTTTATGTAGTAGATTTTTATAAAGAATTGCGTGTATGAATGTTTTAGAGTTACAGTTAACAATGTCATGAAATTCCGTTATTTTTTAACAGAAATGTGAGGAAAAGTTTGCCATTGATTGTTAGTGGTCATTTAGTTCATGATAATCCAGATTAACACATAGCTTATGCATATAAGGTTTTATATGACAAATTATTATCAATTTACCATAAACTGGATAAATATACTATTAATGATAATAAATTTACTCAGTTAAGAACGATTTGCAAATATTATTATCAGTTCACCTTCTATTTCCCTTTCTTCTTATCTCTAGGCAATTTGATGCAGCACTCATCACTAAAATGTCAAAATTGTGACATTTGTAGCATTCAATCTTGGACTTGTCAAAGAAGCGCTAACTACTGCAACCTAAACTCATACTCTACTAGACTGTTCCTGTTTGTGCCAACTCTCCCCAATTTTTTTTTATTATCAAAATAGATCACTTCATTCATAATGAGCCTGAAGGCCATTTACAAAAGCACAAGAGGAATTCTCAGAACAGCATCTAACAAAAAACCTGGTAAAAAAACCTGGCTAATTACCAGAGAATTCTTCAATTGCATACTATTAACAATTACCGTGACTAATACCTGCCAAGATCTAAAGTAATGTCTATACACACGAGAGTTTCGTTCCAACCATCAATGATAAATTGTAGCTGCAAACATACCCCTCCTAATTTTGGCTTTGTCTGATTTTCCTCCAGCTACTTTCAAAATCCATCTACAACAGTCCTTTCACTGAAAAGGACAATTCCCGAGTTTGCACAATTGCATACATTCAATTAAAATCTTCCTTGTATAGGAACATTCAAAAAATAAATGACTCCTAAAGTCAATACCATCCCCGCATAATCTGCATCCCAACAACACCGAGCTATCCCATACATAAATCCGCAGCATGGTGAACAACCGGTCCTGCATAGTTAGCCAAGCAATCATTGAGTTGGAATATCTTTCCTTCATATGTCATAAAAATTGCAGCTATTATTATTTTGAGCTGATCCAAATTAATTGTGATTTTTTTCTTAAAATAAAACTTTCTACTATCAACTTTACCATTTCACCATCTCCTTTAAAAGTGGGAATTCACAAGACTTTTTTACTTTTTTACATTCATTGGATTTCACGATATTTTCTCTTTTTATTTTTTTAAATGGGGATAATATTGTCAAAAGATACATTTTCAACTATTGATAATTGTGCATTATCGATATATATTTGTCATCATTTCACATGCTTTATCGTTAAGTATGCTAGTACTTAATGCGGGCGCAAGTGTATTTTACAGGTATCCCATGTCGGACGACAAGGTGGAGAATTCTGGTGAAAAAGCGTCTCGGAAGGGAAGCAAGGGACCAAATTGAAAAGTCAGGAAAAGCTCAATGAATGGTGAGAAAAATGGTCCGAGCGAGCCTCAGGCGGCCCAACACCTTAGCCCAGGCGATCGCCCGGACCTGGAGAAATTTCACAGAAAATCCTGGAGTCGGGCGAAACTCAGACGACCCCCGTCCAAAAGTCAAGCGGTCGCTTGACATCATTTTGAGGAGGTTCCGAGGCCCAGGTGACCAGCCAGGTGGCCTGAACCACAATCCAGACGGTCGCCTGGCCAGGCGGAGGTCCAGGCGGCCCCTTTCTTGGAGCAGGCGGTTGCCTGGACACAGTTTCCAGACACGGCCCACTCTTCTTTTCTCCCGAAAATGAGACTTTAAATGACGTTTTTCTCACATCTCTTCACACACTCCTCACTTTTAGACTTCCTCTTGAACCCATCTAGGGTTCTTGAGCTCTTTTTTCTCTTTCATCTTTATTTTCTATGAATTTGAGGATGTTTATGAAGACTTGAACTTCTACTTTCATTTTTGTTCATAGTTGTGATTTTCGTGATAGCTTGAATATTGATTAGTTTATCATCCCTAGGGTTGATTAGCATGTTGTTGTGTTGCTAGATGAATTATAGTTGTTTGGTTGTTGATTATGCATGATTAGTAGCATTTTCTTGGGCTTAAGGAAGGTAGAGGTAGAGTAGAAGGCCAACTACTCTACCATGCCCACCAAGTGTTCGATGAAATGCTTGAGAGAACATTTTGTTGAATTGACCAAAGAAAATTGGCTAGATACTCTAGGATTATTTGAGAAGATAATCTAGGGTGTTAGGAGACATCAATTGGCTAAACTTAATGCTTTCATAGTTGATGCAAGTGAAGAGATTTTACTTGATCTTCTATGGAGAGGATGGTTCTAACTTAGGAGGTTAGAACTTGTTAATTATCCAACTCCTCTAACTTGTCATAAAACACAACCAAACACTCCATCTAGTAACCTCAACTCTAACTAACCCTAAGGAACTTTTATTTTTTATTATAATTGTTTGTTGCATTGCATCCTAGTTTTATTTGCATTAGTGATAGAAGTAGATTTATTTAATTTAGATTTATCATCCATCTTATCACTTGTCATCTAAATCTAAAAAGACAAAAAATATTGCATTTAACTAAACTTCATAAATTGCACTACAATCTCTTGGGTTCGACCTCACTCACCCTACTACAATTGCACACCTTGCACTTGAGGTTGAATGGTTTTTATTACTTGATATTGTACTTAATTCATACACATGTAAAACAACAGTAAACTGTTCACTTTAACCTCTGTACCACTCAAATACTACAATTATTATGGAATGTTTGGAGTATTATTTTTGTTTTTTTTCCTTGAATGAGGGACTGTAAATTCAACCATATGTAAAACTTGGAAATCAAAATTTGTCTCCACCAGAAATCTAAACCGGTGTTGGTGCGATTGATTTGGAATGTCTCGTGGTTCGGAGATGTTGGTGTGGGATGGGACCGAGAGAGGGCATGTACTGGAGGTGTTGTTGTGGGATGGGGTCGAGAGAGGGCTTGTACTGGAGATGGTGTGGTTGGGTTGAGCGATGGCTAAACCTGTCTAGAGCAGTGATCGACCATGCTCGAGAGCACGTGGGGTTTGGGGCCTTCCTCATGCACTCAATCTAGTGAATTGGCTTGGGGATGATGGTTTGTAAATCAATATGGTTGCAGGGTTTTGATGTTGTGTATGCAGGTGATGTTGTGGTCTTGGTTCGTCCTTACGAGCACCTTTGCAGGGACCAACAAGAATCAAGCTTGCTTACTACGGCTTGGGTGGTGGATGGTCGCTTTTGTGTTTCTTGAGTATGCTGCGGCTTGGTGCCTGTTTAAAGCCAAATGGCATTTTAGAGGATGACTCTTCATCTCGTGCAGTACATCTTTATCCACCACTATTTTTGCTTTGCTTATTTGTTGGTCTCCTTTATCTTTAGGCGGATGTTAGTTTTTTCGTCATTTCAATTCGCTTAAAATACTCTAGTTGGTTATTTTGTTTGGTGATAGGGCTGTCTCTGTTCTTCAGGTTGTTTTCGGGAGTACTCCCTTCAAAAAAAAAAATTAAAATGTTACAATTATATTATGAATCTGTAATATAGTGGTTAAACTCTAACTTCTAAGGATATATGGTGGAATTCTAGAGTTTAAATCTTCACTCCGTCATCCCTGCCCTAGCCCTACTTATAAAATAATGGTGGGATTACTTTACATGAAATTAGTTATAAAAAATTAGTAGTTTCAAAATAATTTTTCATAAAAAAAAAAATTGATTAATTTCTTGTGGTGATTGAGCGGAAGACGTGTTAGAAAATTAAAAACGTGTTTTAAGGATGGGCGATGGAAGGAGTACAAATGATCCACCAATCTCACCGTCCACGCTATAAATGCTTGTAGGCCCAAAAGCGTTTTCAGCCCACTAACAAATGTTCATATCATAAATCAATTGGGACATGTCCATTTATTACGGTGGTTGTGTTATTTTACACACACAAAAAAACAAATAATTTAAATTTTTATCAAAATGTTTTTTTTTTTACTTTCACATTTTCTCTAAAATTTGAATTGTTGTTACTTTTTTTACAAATATTTGTACAAAGAACATAGCCCGTGGGTACTTGTGGCGGCTTCGATTCAAAGGCCTATTGGTTCGTACCAATGTTTTTATTTTGTTCAAACAAGGTCATAGTTTCTAATAAATGATGACCAATGTTTGATAGATGTTTCACGAAATTAGAAGGCTAGATGGTCCTAGGTTGATAGTTATGGATCGGCCTTGAACCTATTGGGCTTGGGGCCCATTACACGGACCCAAATGTTGTCTTTTGCCTAAATTCGAAAGAACACTATCGTTTCGTTGGTGTTGATTTTGAGACCCCCAATTAACCATTTTTGGTACCTTCAATATATAGTCGTATGCAAAGACAACAGAACAGTATGTCTCCACTAACTGATTTGTGTGCACACGGATCAACTAACCGATTGTCTAATGAGTAGACTTCATATATCCTAAAAGTATGCAATATTTCATTTTTGGTAATTATTTACATACTAATTAACAAATTCAATCTTTATTCTAAGTAGAATAATAGGGGGGTTTCAAATATCACTTTTTTGTCATGAGTGACTCACCAAATTTCCGAGTAATTTCACGTTGAATTACTTTTTTAATTCACGGTGAAAAATGGGATTCGGGCTTGAGGATCCGTGATTACGAGAGGAGTTGGTGGTGATCCATGGAGTTGCAGGCTTTTTCACGCTCAATCTCGTCGAGATTCGGGTGAGATTTGAGGTAGATGTCGATGGAGCAGTACAGATCGTCGTCGACTTTTCTGGCGGATTTCAGGATGAGATTTGCGACGTCATTGAATTTCGAGATGCTGAGATTGGGGCATGTGGCGATCTCGCTTGACTATGAATTGACGGTTTTCGCGACTCTGCATCGTGGCGGAGCTATGTTCTTTCTTAATTTCTCTGCCGTTAAACACCGCCATGCTCTTCTCTTTCTCCACGAACGAGGAGATTATCTTCCTCACACTTTCTGGATCCATAAGCCGCTCTCCGTCGTAGGTGAAGGTGAGAACTAGAAGGTCGTCGACCGTTACGTGCTCGAGATCCAGAAATTGCAAATCGTTGTCCGCTTAAAGACGGTGATGGCCATGCGGAGCTTAGATCGTGGTGGAGATCAACGGCAAATCTTGTCTGGCTGAAGGTGTGTTGGCTAGTTCAAAGGATGGAGAAGTTTTGGTGGTGGTGAATAACTTTCTGATTCACCGTGAATTAGGCGAATTCAATTCTTCCAGAATCACGCAATGTCCAAATTTGAGGTGGTGAAAAACTGATAATTCACCTAAAAAAGGTTGATGTTTGAAACCCCTAATATAGACAGATATTTTGGGCAATCATTTAAAGACTCTCATTAAAAACTTGTCAAGTATTCACTTTGATGGACCTACTTTTTTTTTTTGATAGGTTTATGGACCTACTTGATTTTGGATTCATGAAAATGAATGCATGGCTAGTTTTAATTGGAGAGTATCCAAACTATCATAGCATTTCTCTTCCTATAAAATTTAAGAAATAATAACCCCCAAAAAAGTAAAAGTTAATATAGGTGTCTTTCTCAACAATTAAAACTTTTATCAAATTTCTAATTGTTTTTTTAAATTCTTGGAGTTTTATCATTGTAGTATGAGTTTATATTTATTTTTTCATTTTCCCTCGATTTGATTACATCATTCAAAATAAAAGGTGTGATAGCTATAGGAAGGTTACTAACGGAAATTTATTGAGTTTAATCTCATAACATTTTTTTTTTGGATAGAAACGGGTATAACAATTTAAACATTCATTTCGGCTAGAACTTATTTACACATTCAGGCCAACGAATTTACCGTATGAGATATTCTTGAGTCCTGATATGATACACATATGTGTAGGTACACATAGCGAATTAGATGTCCAATTTACAAAACAGTTTCAGTCCAAATCTATTAAAAAATACTGAATGTCTAAATTATCCCTGCACATTTTCTCTATACATTGCTATGTGTACCTACACATATGTGCACCATATAATTGATAGATATTCTTTCACAAAAAAACTAGAAATGGAAAACTTTCGTACACTACCACAAATGTGGACGTCATTTCCTTAGATAATACTCCTATTTAAATAATTTACATTTTTTCTGTACTTTTTTTTGTTACCCGTTGACTATGTAAATGTAACTTGGGACAAGTTACTTCTCCAGTCTCACTCACGCATGTTGCGATAAGGTAAAATAACAGAAACTAAATTTTTCAACGAAACAAGCATCACATACATTACACCATAAAGGCATACTTACCAGATGAAACATCATTTTAAGTGCTAAGCTCATCATACTTATAAAAGGAGCATCATTTTAACCACATAGAGCATCAGTTTGAGAACTTCATCATTTTGTAAGGTTAAAGAAAACGAGTGCATAATTAAGTTATCAGAACATGTGAACGATGTTTGTAATTGAGAGCATCATAGTGCAACGGAAGTGCATCGTTATGGTCATCAAATGCATCATTTTAAGAGAATGAAGAAAATGTGTGCACGATTAAGTCATCAAAACGAGTACATCATTTTTGATAGATAGAGCATCATACTTTAAACAAAGAGCATCATCCATGACACCAAGAGCATCATATTTAATGAATGCATCATACTTTATCAAGAGCATTATAATTTTACGAAGCGCATCATTCGTGACACCAAGCACATCATTTTGAACCAAGATATCATACTTTGTTAACAGACGTAAAATGGCGATCCTAGCTCACTCGTACTAGGAGTCATGTGATTGCATGTGGTCAGGGGAGCTATCTATCGGAACTAGACTTAGATTGTTCGCAGCCAAAGTGTAACGCTTGTTAATCTATGGAGCAAAATGTACAATTGGATATAGTTCATAGGTTAAAACGATCTTTCAAAACCTAGGATCTCGAATTGCAGTTGCGACTGTGTGAAAATGGGTATGAACATTTCTCGTATAACACGAGCTTAAGTTAGACTTTTCGGGCTAAGCCTTATCAGATTAGCTTTTCATATGTCACTTTTTAACTCTTACCGAGCTTGCACTTGAGCTGATAATTCAACTTGAAAATTTAAAGGCCCGACATCGAACTTACTTCTTATGAGTAAGTAATAAATTGAACTCGAGAAACTCGAGCTTAAATCAAGTAGTATCAATAACGTACCTAAGGGTTTGATCTTGAATGCAATGTGTTCAAGGCCGATCCGACCACTTTAAAGCCCTAGTTATGACTTGTGAATAGGGGGTTTCAAACATGACTCAAAACACGTGAGTTACGCCGTTTTTCATCACTTCTTATTCACGTGAAAAACTGGCGTGAGTTCACCTCGCGCAACGCGGACCTCAGGTGAGAAGCGCGAAAGTGAACGTTGTTTTTCACGTGAGAAGGCTCTTATTCACCGCTTCACCACTTTGTCGCTTCCACGAGTTGTCGCAGCACTGAAGGTCATCTTGTCTTCGCCATCGCCTTTCTACCAATTGTACGAGGTATGTAGCGCCATATCTCCCCGAATTCATCTCTTCCCACTAAATACGGTAGAAATTGTCGATGGGTTAGGTCATCTCGCCTTGCTTGAGTCCTGCCTCGTGTCACCGGAGTCAGTGCATGCCGCTCCTCGATGTGTAAATTTGAACTCTCTTCTCGTGCAGACGAAATGTGCGCAACGCACAATCCGTGTGCACATGCAAGACAATCACACATAGCCGCGCACAATCAGGCGCATACGCAGCATGTAAGGCCGCACACAAAGGCCGCTGCAGAATGTGAGCGAAGACAGTTGCCTGCAAACATTTGCGCACATGCTTGCGCACAACTGTGCAGTAACCTCTCGGGACTCTCGTTTGTTGTTCTATCATGCGTAGTATGCTATAGAAAAGTTGGCTACTTGTTCGTGGTGAATTCACATGTGCGCTCCTCCTTGTTCACGGGGGCCTCAAACTTAACTCTCTTCTTTTCACTTTTCTCACTCACCTCCAATTCACTCACTTATTATGTGAAAAAGTTTCAGTTCACTTCCTATGTTTGAAACCCCCTAATGAATTATGATAACATTTGCGAGCATCTAGTACCTTAAATTTACAAGTACGGGGCAATTTGAGGCCTAATCTTGTATAAGGGGTGCCCTAAAACAATAGCTGGATGAACTATTCTAACCTCATGAGGACCAAACCGTAGGAAGATCAATTGTATATGCAAAGAAGTTATGTTTTATCCCAGCCGCGTCATTACAATGCAATTATGATGGATGTGGTACTGTGGTCAAGACTTCCCCAAGTTCTTCTTGTTCTTTTTTTTAATTATTCCTTTTTTCGAGTCGTTTATTTACCACATACGTGGAAAAACACCTACCTAAATGTACTACTAATTAACTAACTTAACTAACTATTCTAATAAATTAAAAGACTAAAACACCCTTCATAGAGATTTATTAAGAGGATAAATTTGACATTTTCATGGTGTGTGTTTTTCCACATATGCGGTAAATAGACACCCACCTTTTTTCCATTTTCTGTTCTAAAATATCTTAATTCCTCTCCAAAATAAAATTATAAAACCCCTCCATCCCTCCCATACCTCTTCTCCAGTTCTCGCTCTCACTATCATTCTCTTCTATGATTCTGTAAAGTATTCATAAAAAAAGGCCTAATCTTTCTTCCTTCATCACCTAAACAAGACCGAAGTTACAAACTTTAGCTTCATTTGTGTGTGACAAATTCACCATGGCTGAGTCGCCGAGCTCAGAGACCGACCCGAAGACCCATAAAAGGCCCAGAGAAAGCAGTAAGCACCCGGTCTACCGTGGGGTCCGAATGCGGACGTGGGGTAGATGGGTATCCGAAATCCGAGAGCCACGGAAGAAGAGCAGGATATGGTTGGGCACCTTTACGACGGCGGAGATGGCGGCTCGTGCCCACGACGTCGCGGCGATCACCATCAAAGGCAGCTCCGCGATTCTCAATTTCCCTGAACTCGCCGACTCGCTGCCACGACCCGCTACCAACTCGCCCAGAGACGTGCAAGCCGCCGCCGCCAAAGCCGCCGCGATGGACGTAGCAGGAGAGCTGCCTTCAAACTATAGTCCGTCGCCGTCTTCGTGCTCCGACGTCTCGACACCTGAGGGACTGTGCGAGATCGTCGAGTTGCCGAGTCTGGGTACGGCTGACGATCCCGGAGGCGAGTTCCTGTTGGCGGATTCCGATGACGGGTGGTTGTTTCCGTGCGGGGCGACGTTGCAGTGGCACGGCAGTAATTACGATCAAGACTGGGGGTATTTTGGAGATGAGGTTTTGATGCAAATGCAAGAAAGTGTGCTCTCAGCTGGGTTTGGTCCTGCTACATTATGGAATCATTAATGGATGAACCAGTACTAGTGTCTGATCTTACCTCCTTAATTTATGACTCTTTAATACTCATTATTTTACTCAAACTTAGATGAATTTAGATCCATTTGCTTTTTTAATGTATTTTTATCTGACTTTTGCTGGGATTTTACATTTTTTTTCTTTGTTGGTTTAAGGGTAAGATTCAAAATGCCTTGCTTGTTGTACAAGAATTTTGATGCTTGCTTTGCTTGGGCTCAGCGAAGGTCCACCACACCACATGCACAAAAGTGGTAAATTTTCAAACTGTCTTTTTGAGATTATGTGACGATTTGCTTCGAGAGCAGTCAAATGGTGGAGTATTTCCATTTCAACCACATGTCAACTTTAGATTAGGCTTTGTTCTTTCTTGAATTTACATATACTCCAAAAAATAACGCAACAATTGACTTACTTTTGATATCAATTTGATTTTAATTTATATATATATATATATATATTATTTATTATTGAAAAAAAATATCAAAAAATATATGCATAAAGTTAAAACATCAAATTTTTAGTTGTATATAAATATTTAAATTTCTAATTTAAATTATATAAAATAAAATCATACATTAATTTTGGGACGGAGGGATTATTTACTTGTAGAGAATAAAATTTTCTTTGAGGAGTTAAATGAGTTTCTTCCAAGAGTAGAGTGTCCATATATGAAAGTTTCAACGTGTAAGTACAAACGTGTGAGTAGTGAATTTGGAGCTTATTTTTCAACTACTACTCTACTACAAAGTACAAACGCAAAAAAAAGTGTTAGGAGTACATTTATTTTATTTTATTTTTATTTTTTAAAAAAATCTGGGTATCAAAAAAGAAATTGTTGTAATACTTTTTGAAATGTTCGATAATTGAAAATGTTATATTACAGTTGAATGAAACGGGGAGAGGAATAGTAGTATAAAGAAAAAGAAACATTAAAAAAAACATCAAAACATAGCAAAACTGACGAGACGAATTTATGAGTAGTTAATAAAGTAAAAAGTATGTAAGAAATCCAGGCTTAAATTCCTGCAATTGAACCATGCAACTAGAATGCTTAATTATTAGGGGTGGTCACGTGGCGTGTGGATGGAAGAGAAAATAGTATCTACGCACAGTTGGATGGATATCCCGTTTAACCACCCATAAGTACGGCTGAGAAATGTACAATCGAGTCCGTTCGAGCTCAAACGGCTCAAACGCTGAATCGAGCTTTTTCAGCCTCAACTCGAATCGCTTTTGCGCTCGTTTATTAAACGAGCCGAGCTCGAGCCTCGGAGATTCGGCTCGATCAGGCTCACAAACCTAACAAACGAGCCGAGCCGAGCTCAAGTCGATTATATTCGGGCTGAGCCGAACCCGAGCCTATTAGATTTGAGCTCGAGCTTGTGAATTTAAGAATATTTTATTGAATTAATTTATTATATCTCAATTTTTTCGAGCTTCACTAGCCACTTCCACTACGTGGGGAGGAGGGCGTTCACTGCGGCCCTCAACACAGTTGGCCCGCAGTAGCTACTGCGGCGAGGGCCGCAGTGCACGCCGCGGTAGAAATGGCGGCAGTATCACGCCATCGCGGCCGAGGCCGCAGTGCGAGCCACGGCCTCACCACGCACGAAGCCGCAGAACTGCTTTCAATAATTAAAGGTGGATGAATCCTGATGAAATTCATCCGGATTCATCCACCTTTCCCCAGAAATACCCAGAAACCGGCGGTCAAGGAGGAGCAAGTGGCGGTGGCGACAACGTCAGTGGAGCGGCGAAGAAGAAGGAGAAGGGAGAAACCCAGAAGAAGAAGAAGAAGAAGAAGAAGAAAAAGAAGAAGGAAAGAAAGAAAGAAAGAAAGAAAGAAGAAAACGGAAGAAGAAAAAGATGATGAAGGAGAAAATGAAGAAGGAGAAGAATATGAAGAAGGAGAAGAAGGAGAAGAATAAGATGATGATGATGAAGAATTAGAAGAAGGATTGAAGAAGAAGATGAAAAGGAAGCAAAAAATGAAGGAAACGGCGAACGGAGAAACCCTAAAAAATGGCTTATCGCGCCTCTTATCATGGCCAAAGCCGCAGAAAGCTTATCGCAGCTTATCATGCATCTTCATCTTCGCCCAAACCGCAAAGAAAGGCCGCAGTAAGATTTGTCTTCTCTACGTAGTGTTCGAGCCTAATCGAGCCGAACTTTATAATCGAGCCTAAACGAGCTACCCCCGAATCGAGCCTCATGAGCTTTTGAGCCGAGCTCGAGCCCGAAAAATCGAGCTCGATGAATTTTGAGCCGAGCTCGAGTCGAGCCTAATTTTCACAAGCTCGAGCTCGACCCTGCCAGGTTCGGGCTCGGCTCGGCTTGGCTTGATCTCACCCCTACCCATAACCGATATGCAGTACATGGGTACCCGCCCCGCATTGATCTGTACGATGATAATCTAAAATTTTCTATAATTATATGCTAATAGAGGAGGCCTACCAAAAATAGCCAAAAAAAGTGAACTCTGCATTCTCGTGAAGTCACCCAGGATCCATGTCAGCCACATGTGGGAAGGTTTTTTTTCTTCCAATCAATCCATAATTTTATAGGAGTGCATGAATTAATTTTTGATCAATTTCATCAAATCTAGACTCAAAACGAATATTAACTTCCCATTATTACAACAATTAAAATATTGCTCGTAATAAATATTTACTTCCCTTCTCTTTCAACTTTCTTTCTAAGTTCCTCCCTCTTCTCTTTGGACTCTGATATGGGATTAAAATCAATCCTTCTAAAACCATCCCTTGAATAATGTTGAAATTCAAACCTCCATTAAATGCTACTTTCTAAACGCACAAATTAATCACTACCCATAAACCCAAAAATCCCCACAACCGTGTTGAAATTCTTAGCGTACCAAGTCCTTTTGAGGTCGTCTTAAATGGAGAAGTGATTTCAGCTCAAAGTGAGCTGAAATGAGTTCTATGGAATTCAACTATGTGTATTGTGGCTATATGAAACATTTGTGATGTTTCATGAGTAGTAACTACGTACTAGCATCCTTTTATACGAAATAATGGTATTTTGGTAAAAGGACATGACTTTGGCAATCGAGGTGCATGGTGTATGCACCCTAGTGCATGTGTGCACATCTCTTGGAAGTTACCAAGAGATTTCGGCCATGAGAGCCTAAAATTGGCGAAGAGACACCTCAAGGGAAGACACCCCTTCGCCTAAATAAGGAGTTACTTAAGATTTGGACAATGGAACAGACAAGAGGGAGTAACCACTTCTGCCGAAAGTATGTATACTTTCGGTCATAAGGAGTTGTGACTCTTCCTAGTAACTCCCTACATCATCTATAAATAAATGATTTGGCCACAACACAATAGATACTCAAGAATCCGAAACTTCTCTCTTCTCTTTTGTTCTTGGCCGAAATATTAAGCATTCCTAGAGCATTTCGGGTGGAACGATTTTTGTGTCTCTTTAACATAAAACAACCTCATTGCATCACATGCAATCTGCACTCGTCAAGCAATTTGAAGGCATGAATATTCAATCGGAAGACTTGGAGCATACGTTTGGAGCAATGATAAAATATCCTTACGCTGTTCTTCAAGGGTTCAAGGTATGCCTTCTATCTCCACTTCGTTCTCCTCCTTCTCCTCTTTCTTCTTTGTGAAAGTGGAGAGGCATGATTATGGAAAACACATCATGCTATGAATCTCTAAATCTACAAACCTGCCCTAATTTCTAAATCCGACTACGCTTAATTCAGTCCAACGAGCTTTTTTGAAAGCATGGCGACGACAATGAAACTGGTGACGGCGGGAAGAGGCGACTAATCCGGAAGTGGTGACGACTAATCTGGCATCAGTATTGGAGGCTTTCACTGTCGCGGTCGAGAGAGAGCTCATGGAGGGAGGCTGGCGCAACGGTGGGCTGGTAGTGGCCGGAGAGCGGTCTTCGGCTGTTCATGGTGGTCTTGCTGCTGGCTGCTGCTTTCCATGACCCCGAGTGAATGAATTTGCTAGCTTCTCTGCTAATCCTAGCGTCGAGTTCACCGATTATAATTGTGATTTCTTCCAATGGATTCGGATTTCAGGTGGAAGCAGGTCAATCTTCTCTACGTGTTCGGTCTAGATTTTTTTAATGGATTCTGATTTCAGGTTAGCTATCTTCTCCAACTGGTTTATCTTAGGATTCTACAATTTAAATTAGCTTTGCACAAATGGATTCTTATCTTTTTGTTTCCCATCGTATGGTTCCTTGATTTTCTTCTTCAAGTATATATCGTCAGATTTCATCAGATTTGCATCCAAGTAGCAGTGTTGGGTTTAATTTTGCTAAATGATAACGATTTCTTGTGAGAGGAGGAGGAAATCGTAGTCAGGGAACAATACCGACTCCGACGGTGCCAATACAATAAGGATTTACATATTGTTTCTTTTTTTAGAAAAGGTTTTACATAGTGTTTCTATATGCTTAAAATCTTTGCAAACGAAATGGTTGGAAAAATTGGGATTTTTAGTTACTTATTTTTTGGTTTTTTGGATTTTGATTTTGTAAGGATTTACATATTGTTTCTTTTTTTTAGAAAAGGTTTTACACAGTGTTTCTATATGCTTATAATCTTTGCAAACGAAATGGTTGGAAAATTTGGGATTTTTAGTTACTTATTTAGTATTGTTTGACCAATGAAATTCTTTTCTGTCTGTTTCTTTTGCTTCTATGCAAACATGATTATTTTGGTTATTATGCATTTGGAAGGACAAACATGCACAAAACAGAGGAAACCAGATATAATGAATGAATTATAAACTGTTTTGAACTTTACATTTTTATGGCATTTTAAAATAAACTTTCCTTAGCTTTATGAGCTTTATGATTTATGATCTAGCAAGTGTGAACTAACAAAACCGGCCAGAAGAATAGGGAGCTATTACAAGCAAATGTCACAAAGCCAATCGTCTATGCCGACTTCTTTTGGGATCCTACATAATATAGGGATTAAAATATGAAATAGCTTATTTGTGTTCATTTGTAAAATTTGGGATTTTGGGGAGGTGTTTTTTTATTTATGGATGAGATATATTTGAGTAGGGAAATTCGATGAAAATATTATTTTATAGAGAATTGATGGTGAAATGATGGATTTAAGGTTGTTGGCTGTATTGGGAATTGAAAAATGAGAAAAAAAATTCCCAAAAAATTGTAGCTGAAGTGACCATATTATATGTTTACTATCTGTGCAAAATAAATTGTTAAAGAAATTGGGATTATCAGTTAGTTATTGTTTGATTTCTTGGATGTTGATTTTGTATATGATATTTAGTATTATTGTTCTTTTGTTTTGGGTTTTCAATCTGTGTTGTTTTTTCAACTACATGTGGGTCGGTGCTATTTTGACCACCTTTTCGTTTTCATGATTTGCATCAATTTGTTTTACAGCTGATTTTCCCTCTACCCTCGCCTCCAGATTACGTCCTCATTTCTTTCTCTGCTTGCAAGTGCCCTGATGTTCAGTGTTGTTGATTTGCTTCAATTTACTTTTCTTTCCTTTCTTGGTTTTTGGAGGTTCATCTTCAACGAGTTGGTAAGTTATTCCCATGCTGTCATTTGCTTTAGGCTCTTGGTACGTTTTGCTGTTAGTTTATTTCTTTACATTTTTTCCCTCTATGTTGCCTAAGTTTTGATGGTTGTGTAACTTGTGCTCATGTATTTCTTTTTATTTTATGTTTTACGCATGGACACTTCCTCTAGAACTAGAATAAGGTATTTCTCCCTTGCATGTGTAATAGTTTTGACCCGTTGTACTTTTACATCCATGTATGTGGTTAATGGCATAAACAAATATTTAGATTTAGATGATGGAGGATAGAAATGGCTGCTTGCGTGCTTCATACATTTATTCATGTGTTTTATTTGTTTTTACTGTCCTTTTTTCCTTTTTTTTTGCAATAGATAAAGAACATGTGGTGCAAGTTTTACAGTTTTTTTCCTTTCCTTAAGAAATAGGTTTGGTTAAAGGTTTCTTTGTATGGAATATGTTTTCTTCAGGTACTTGGTACTATTGCTTGAGCTAGCCCCTTCTTCACATCTTATTTATCACAACAAGGAGGGATGCTCATAATATAGCTAGCTAGCTAGCTAGCAATTTAAACACGAAAAAAATTCAACCTTGATGAAGTTTATCTTTACAACACTTTTTGCTCTGTGACACATAAAGATGAAAACTTATTAGTGAAAAATACCAGTGAAAATGTTTTTCGTACTTAGATATGGTGCAAAATTAGTCTATTAATGGTTTTGCAATGGGATCAAAATTAGAAAGCAGTCAAGACAAAATGGTATGGACGAGATCAGAATTTGTCACATGACTGTCATTCCGGACCACCCTATCGCGGAGCTTATGGATCAGGTGTAACATAGTTAAGCACAATCAGAAGATTGTTCGAACTGGGAGATGGTTTATTTTATTACATGTACTTTAAAAAAATTATTGTATTTTACATGTATATTTTTTTGACAATAAACCAAGTTAGGCGAAGAACACAGCTTTTAGTTTATCTTAACACTGTTAATTTTTTATTGAAAAAAGTGAACCCGTGACAAAATCGGGCGCCCAACACTATCAATTAATCATAATATCATGAACGAATTTACTTTTAAAAGAAAAAAAGAACCACATATATTCTTAAATCATTACAAAATGAAAAATAAGTAGTCAAACATACAACCAAAACACCAAATTCAGAATCATTATGCAAATAACAGTAGTAGTTTGTGAATGGATGAAGAGTAATAAAGGTATGAATATACGGGGTAGGACAGGTACCCACGGATAATACAAATAATAGTACTCCTTTTGTCACAAATGGGTTGTCACTTTTAGATTTTTTTATATAGATTAAGTTAAATTGTCTTTGGTCGTTGACTCATTTTACATAAAATTTAATCATTATCCTCTTTCCAAACCCATTCTCATTCCTCCTAACCCACTCCCTATAGTTTTTAATGGGTGTCACTTGCAGGGGAAAAATGGAAAAAAATAAAATAAAAGTAGAAAAATGTCATTTCATTTATGACATCTTTTTTAAAAATGTGGTGATTGCATGTTTGGGAGGGAAGGAGTAGTAGTTCGTGAATAGTTGTAGTATATACAGGATGGGGGTGGGTACCAAATAATATGAAATCGACCCGTGATTACTCGGTTTTTTAGATAATCCGGGTTTCAGTTTCCATGGCTTTCATACTTTTCGATTTCGGATTACACGGGATGCCTCGGATTTTCGGGTTTGCGGTCATTTTGAGCATCCCAATTAATTGTACTCCGAGTCGTTGATACTGCTCATAGTTGTTTATTTCAAACTTGATTAAGGTTAGAAAGTAATTACTTAAATACTGCTACTGCTACTACATTAATATTGTTTTGAGAATCCTGACCAAGTGAGATTGGGAACATGGTTTTGGGGTCCACAAGGAAGAAAAAAAGGGTAAGCCGAGGAATGCAGCAGACCCGTCACCGGTGGTGCCGTGCCGGGGCGGTAGCACAACCAACCACTGCCTGCGCTGTTGTTAGCACAGCATTAGCAGCAGGGCCCCTGATTGATGTGAAGAAGACTCGAGACGAGACGAAAGGCGGGCCCACTTGGCCCAATTGGGCTACCAGGAAACATTACAAGCAAATGGGCTTTCCTTATGCCAGCTGTTTGTACAGTCCGTCCATCTTATTATTATTATTATTATTATTATTATTATTATTATTATTATTATTATTATTATTATTATTATTCTATTATTATTATTTGTTGACGTTTTACAACAGTGATAGTTGGAGTTAAACTCAATAGTTTCACTTTGTGTCATTAAAGGCTTAACCAACTGAACCAAAGCTAGACAATTGTACTTCACCTTTCTATTAGTAAACCTGATCATACGGTAGGTTTTAAGTATTCATATATGATTTATTTATTTTAATATGTTAAAATATAAATATAAATATAAATTATTTATATTCAAATAATAATATTATACTTTTTTTTCCTCCTAAATTTACTTAACTCGAACAAACAGATACAAATGGAAAGGAGTTGATAAATGCCACTTAGATTTTTATTTTAGACTTATGAAATTTTGTATAAAATATCAAAAACAATAATTTCATTTTTACCATTATTATGATATTACGTATTCAATGAAATACAAATTTTTAATTGCATAAACCGTTATTCAATGGATCAAATCACATCAACCGTTTAATCCATGAATCCAATGAATTAGTTAATAGTATATTTATATGATTAAAAAATTACCCCCTCCCTCCCATTAAAGATGATACATTTGATTGAGTATAAAGATTAAAAAATATTGATGATTAGAGGGTACAAATGTAAAGTTTGCATATAAGACAAAAATAGTTTTTTTGAATGAGAATGAAGAGATGAAGGATAATAAAGTAAAATTGATGTTAGTTTTAGTTTGTTGCTCGGTTTTTACTCTTGTGCGTTTTTCTTCCTAATACTTTTCCTCATTGTATTTGTACTGAACCTTTCTGATTAAAAAGAAATAAAATTGACTCTTTTTTTTTTTTCGTCTTTATGCTGTCCTCATTTCATTTCTAGGTTCTTGAAGTGAATTTGTACTCTTAAAAAAACAAAGTTGAAAACTGTCTGTATGTTAGCGGGGAGAAAATATTTTCTAAAAAATATATAAAGAAAATTGCTGGGAGGGAATGCTTATATTTTAACATATTTTTTTTAGGTTGAAAACAACCTGGAAAACTTAGAAATCATTTGAAAGAGATTAATTCAGACAGATTTACCGGGATTAATAATTCAGAAAGAAGTTGGTAGGCCGGCCTACTACGGACAACTAGCAAAGCCCATGAAGCCCATTTAGATTCCCTCTTGAAGACCCATCAGACCCAAAACGGAACACTTCTATGCATGATTTCAGTTTCATGGTTCAGAAAAAGCCTATTAAAAGCCCTACTACTTGGCTGAGGGCTATCCACTTCCGAGCTCATATCAAAGGAATGGACAATCATCAACGGACGAGTTTGTCAGTTTTCAGTTTTAATTTACTTAATTTTTCATTATAAACAAAAAATACTTATTACTCAATAAAAAGTTTATAATTATAGTACAAAGTGAACTAAATTAAGGTTGTAAGATGCACATGGATGTTCAAAATATTTTCCTGACATGCAAGTAGGCACAATCCTAAGAAGAGCTAATGAAAATGGAGCCTTACTAGGATGAGTCAAGTAGGAAGCATATGGATGTAGAGGAGGAAATTGGGAAAATGGGAAGAAGATGAAAATGAAAAAGGAAGAGCACCATAGTTGTTGCCATATAATTGAAGAGCACTTGAAGTAGAATCAGTAGTAGCAGATTCAGTGTCCGAAAACAAGATGTGCAGGGGAAAAGTTAACACACATGTAATAATAAATAAACTTTTGATGAGTTAAAATATATTTTTTTATATAATATTTATCAAAAATTCGATTAAAAGTATGCGATTATTAAAAAAAGTAACACTATTAAATTTTGGGACAAAAATTTTACCTAGCGGGAGCTGGTCACGCCAACATGCTCATCCGCCACTTTGTAGAATAACGTTCATTCTGAGGAATTTGGCAAAAAGAGGAGACAAATATGGTAAGGTGGAGTTATACTTCCCCTTCCTAATTTTTGAAATGTTTGATTTCAATTTATCTATATATAGAAAATTTTATAAAAAAATGTATAAAGAACATACACATCAAAATACCATGTGTAAACAAAAGAATTTATATTTCAAAATGTTAGGAAAATTAAATTATAAACTAAATGTTAAAAATAAAACGTTTGAAAAATTTAGGGGGATAGAGAGAGTAAGAGGGAGATAAAATTGAATTTATACTTATTACTCCCTCCATTCAATAATAAGTTTATAAATAGTTTTGTTAATTTCTTAAATGCTTTAGGGTGTTGCCTGTTGTCGGATAGTAAGAGAAATTGATGTAGTTTAGGGTGTCAATTGAACATTTATTAGAATTACAAGGACAATTCAGAGTTCCAACGAGTTTACTCGTTAACTGATTCACTCGAGTACTCAACCCGAGAACATTTCTCCTCTATTCGTGTACCTCTCTCTCTGCGCAGCAGATTGCATAAAGAAAAGGTCCATAGTTGTTTCCTTTAAAGTCAAGCAACTTCATTTTGGTTTTCGCTTTCTCTTTTTCACCAAACATCGCTGTTAATGGGAAAATCCCACCCCACTCGGAGCCTTTTCCGATAAACCCTCTCTTCACTTGATTCGATCTTCTCCAATTCAATTTTGAAGCAAACCCAGTAGCCATGTCCGCTAAGTTCAGAGACCGGCTCGTCGACGGCGGTGATTCCGCCGCCGACTCCCTCCCTTGCCCGTTCGGCGACCTCGCTATTGTCTTTTCCGATTCGGAGCTTCGGGAAACCGCGTATGAGATACTGGTCGGGGCGTGCCGGAGCTCTGGCGGGAAGCCGTTGACGTACGTCTCTCAGTCCGAGCGGACGAGGGACAGAGCTTTGGTTCATGCTCCGGCGTCGTTGCAGCGGTCCTTGACTTCGACGGCGGCGAGCAAGGTGAAGAAGGCTCTTGGGTTGAAGTCGTCGGGGATGAGGGCGTCTGGTGACTCGGTGAGTCAGGAGCGAGTTATGAACGCGGGTAGTGTCGGGGAGATGGTGAGAGTGCAGATGGGGGTGTCGAATCAGGCGGATTCAAGGATTCGGAGGGCGCTTTTGAGGATTGCTGCTGCACAGGTTTACTCAATTTTCTGGGTTGTTCTCATTTGCATTTGATACGCCACTTGTTGGTTGGTTTTTTGGTTGTCCGATGATAGATATGTTTGGAGTAAATGAGTTTCTCAAAGTCAAGTTCTATATTTACATACTTTTTTTTATTTTTTATTTATAATCAGAAGGATCTCATGCTAGTTTCATGATGATTGGATCCACACTAGACTAGCCTTGTTGTTTAAGGGGTTGAAAGTTGAATTTAGAAGTAATTTCAAAGTTCTTGTAATTTTTTGGGCTTGGTTTCTAGTTTTATGACCTGTGTCTGTATCAGCTTGGAAGGCGGATGGACTCTTTTGTTCTGCCACTTGAGCTGTTGCAGCAGTTAAAGCAATCAGATTTTCCCACTCAACAAGAATATGAGAATTGGCAAAGGAGAAACTTGAAGCTTCTTGAAGCTGGGCTCCTTCTGCATCCACACTTGCCACTGGACAAGAATGACACAGCCCCCCAACATCTGCGACAGATCCTTTGTCGGGCTCAGGAGAATCCAATGGAGACCGGGAAGACCAGTGAATCTATGCAAGTACTCCGTAATGTCGTTATTTCTCTTGCTTCCAGAACTTTTGATGGGTCCGTTTCTGAGACATGCCACTGGGCAGATGGATATCCACTGAATCTCAGACTTTACCAGTTTCTACTAGAATCATGTTTTGATGTGAATGATGAAACATTGGTTGTTGAAGAGATTGATGAAGTTCTTGAACTTATAAAGAAGACTTGGACAATACTCGGAATAAACCCTATCTTGCACAATCTTTGTTTCTTCTGGATTCTATTTCATCGTTATGTGGTGACTGGGCAAGTGGAAAATGATCTGTTGTTTGCTGCCAATAATATGTTATTAGAAGTTGAAAAGGATGCCAAGGCAACTAAAGATCCTTATTACTGCAAAATTCTAAGTTCTACATTGAGTACAGTGTTGGGTTGGGCAGAGAAAAAGCTTTTCTCTTACCGTGATATTTTCAACAGTGATAATACAGAGGTAATGGAAAGTGTTGTTACCCTTAGCATTCTAGCGGCTACAATAACAGAAGAAGCTATCTCTCAAGATTATCATAGGAAGAAAAGGGAAACTAATGTGGCTCATGAAAGAGTTGATAAATATGTACGGTCATCCTCACGTTTTGCTTTCTCCCAGGCAAGTATTTAACCTTTCTGTTTGATTTCTTAATTATGAAAGGGGAGAGCTTAAAAATTGTGTACATCTGCATCCTTCTGCAAATAGTATGGCAGGATAGAGTTCTTAGGACTTTAAGATCCAGACGCATAGTCTGTATATCTGAAATACCAAGTTGCATGTCATTGAAGAGACCCTATGTTTCTTTACAGAACATGGTTTTTGTTATTTGCCACTTTTGAGCTATTAATTGTGTCATTTGGTATGATGTTTATGCCATCTTGATCAGCCAGGATTATATATTTTTCCCCCAATCTTTGACCAATTTAGGGAATATTCTTTGTTGGTTTGTGCATTAAATGATCATGCAATTTTTGGATTAGTGTCAAACCACCTCGTCCCTGGCATCTTCTTTTTCTCTGTGTAATATATGATTGATGAGTACGAAGTTTTTAGAGACATTCCTCACTTCAGTGGTTATCAAATGTGTTACTCAGATTTGTGTTTGATCTGTATGTAGACAGATGATGGAGAGAGTAAGATATGTCAAGCGTTTGTCCAAGAATAAGCCAAATCAACTTCCTGTATTGGCCATCCTTGCAGAGGATGTTACCACATTTGCATTCACTGAGAAGGCCATATTTAGCCCCATATTAAAGAGATGGCACCCTCTAGCCGCAGGTGCAGCTGTAGCCACCCTTCATTCATGTTATGGCGCTGAGCTAAAGCGATTTATTTCAAACATAGCTGAGTTGACACCTGATGCAATACACGTTTTAAGAGCTGCTGACAAATTGGAGAAGGATCTAGTACAGATTGCTGTTGAAGATGCTGTCCATAGTGAGGATGGTGGGAAGTCAATAATAAGAGAGATGGCTCCTTATGAGGCTGACACTCTTATTGCCAACCTTGTGAAGTCATGGATAAAAACTAGAGTTGATACGCTAAAGGAATGGGTTGACCGTACTCTGAAGATGGAGGTACTTACACCTGTATTTTCCATAAAGTATGTATAACATGTAGAGCTTGGTTGCCGTTTGGAGTTTCAGAAATGATGGATTACTATTTAGCATAAGACACAAACTTCTTTCACTATTTGCATGAATTTATAGAGCTAACTAATTTTTGACAATAAATTGACACTATAAATTCATGTCACTGACCCTAACATAGTTGGGATAAAGGTTGAGTATGATGATGATGAAAAATAAACTTAAATTCATCAAATACTTAAAATATAAAATGGGATAGAAGTTGAGACTAAAAGCAAGTGATCTTATAAAAAAAAAAGCAAGTGATTTAATTTAATTTTAAACTACTTCTACGCCTTTGTTTTTTCCCCATAGAGCTGATTGGATCTTCTCTTTGCTTAGACTTGTTCTATAGAAAGCAATGGTTCACTTGATGTTTGATATGATGAATTTACAATTTGAGCATTGAATTGAATGAAATGGCCATGCCAAAGATGTCACCTATAATTTCTTCATACGTGTGTCCACTTTCCAAGCTTCTTTAGTACTTGAGACAGATCAGAAGTATGTTAATAGGGGATCTTAGCCAACATCTGTTACATATGAGAAAGGTGCCTTGAGTGGTTGCATAGTTGTGGTTGGAGGCTTCAAGTGTTCTCTCTTCATTGTTTCCTTTCGGTTTCTCTTTTGTGTCTTCCTTTACCCCAACAAAATGGAGAAAACAAAAGAAGAAACTATATAACATGTGGAAAATTGACAACTTCCAAAGTTTTTGTTCATAATGTGCTTTTTCACATGTAAGTTAATTAATCTACTGCTGAATTGGTCATGTGACCAGGATGAAAATTTTCTATGCATAAATAGATGTGTTTTTTAAGGTAAATAATTTGTGAACAACTCTGCCTGAGCAGCATATATATTGCTCAAATTCTAGTTTAAAAAGCCTCAATCACCACCATAAAGCCTTTTACCAACAAGTTTTGGGCAGAATTTGTGTTTCTATTAAAATTTAAAGGAAAAAAAATATTCCACAGGCATCCAGTTTTATGTTAAAAAATAAATAGAGACCCGAGACTTTATTGACCGTGTAGGGCATGTAAGAAAATGCAATTCGCGGTAGTTGTAAAAGAAACCATAAATAAATCTTTCTAGCTTCCTCTTTTCATTGTGCTTTGTTCCTTGCTTGCCTTTATTACTCTATAATCACATTTCTGATTCGTCTTATGTTTGGCCAAATATGGTGGAGCAAAGCCGGTTTCCCCTTGGCTTCTTTGATTTGATTTTGGTGCATATATTCCTAAAATGTTGTTTCTTTTGTCTGGCAAGTTAAATATCTTGGCAATTCATCTTCTCTAATTCCCTTTTCTGTAGGCTTGGGATCCACAAGCCAACAAAGAGCAGTTCGCTCCTTCTGCTGTTGAAGTTCTTCGGATGGTCGATGAAACTTTTGAAGCTTTTTTTCTTTTACCAATCCCTATGCATTCCATTCTTCTTCCTGAATTAATGAGTGGAGTTGATATGTGTGTTAAGAGTTATGTCCTGAAAGCGAAGTCTGGTTGTGGTATGTATTATATAGCAGAAATTTTTAATTGTCATTGTTTAAAATTTTGTAGCTCATTAAACTAATTGGAACCTGCTTTACTTTGGCACTTGGCAGGCACTCGAAGCTCCTTCATTCCAGCAATGCCTGCTCTGACTCGATGCTCAACAAGGTCAAAGTTAAATGGTGTATTTAAGAAAAAGGACAAGTTACAGCAGTTGCAGAGAAGGATGGCCCAGGTTGGGATTGCTAATGGGGGTAACTCTGCTGGGATACCACAGCTATGTTGTCGAATCAACACTCTACACCATATCCGAATTGAGTTGGAAGTTTTGACAAAGAGGATTAATGGGTATCTTAGAAATTCAGGCTCTGCAGAAGTGGATGATACTCCAAATACTAATGTGAAAGTTTTTGAACTTTCTTCTGCCTCTTGCTTAGAAGGAGTCCAAGAACTTTGTGAGCTAACAGCGTACAAGCTGGTTTTCCAGGATCTCAGTCATGTGCTGTGGGATGGCCTCTATGTTGGTGAAGTTTCATCAGCCAGGATTGAACCATTTCTTCAGGAGCTTGACAAGTATCTGGCGGGTGTTTCCTCAACTGTACATGACAGAGTGAGGACACGGCTTATCTCGGATGTGATGAAAGCTTCTTTTGCAGGTTTCCTATTGGTCCTGCTTGCAGGAGGTCCTTCTCGAGCATTCACCGTGCAAGATTATGCGATCATAGATGAAGATTTTAATCTCTTGACAGACTTATTTTGGTCCAACGGTGATGGACTGCCTGCTGAATTGATAGAAAAGTTCTCAACCACAATCAGGGGCGTCCTCACTTTGTTGCGTACGGACACTATGAGCCTAATTGAACGGTTTAGGACCTCCATTCTTGAAATTTCTGGCTCATCAGCTAAATCCAAGCTTCCATTGCCTCCTACCCCTGAAAGGTGGAGTCCAACTGAACCCAACACAATCCTACGAGTTCTGTGCTATCGGTGTGATGAGACAGCATCGAAATTCCTAAAGAAGACGTATGACTTGCCAAAGAAACTTTAACAATTCTTTTGCCATGAGGTAATGACCGACTGGAGATGCAATGCTAGGTAAACACAATTCCTGGTTTCTTCTGCTCCTGCTGCTTCTCAATGGTCATACTCAGGTTTTTATACCGGTAACATATATTCTTATTTATGCTAATGCGTATTGTACAGAATTAAGGTTGTTTGGAAAGAGTGATTTAGATTGCTGCCTTATTTTGGTCAGTTGCAGGGGTAGAATCTTTTGTGACTTGCTGGAACTTCAGTAGAGGTAGAGGGAACAGTAGAGTGAGCTTCTTGGTCTATTGTTTTGTGTTATAGGCCTCCGAATTTTCAGTTTGGGAAGGTTGAAAATGAACTGGTCGATGATAGAATGTTTCATGGTCCTCATTGCATCGCAAAAGAATATACACAGTTCTGGTGGTTTGACTTTTTTTATTATTATTATTATTACGTGTCGCTGAAGAAAAATGCACAATCAGTAAGAGACGGAGGATTTTTAAACCGTACCCGTGGGTCCCTGTTGTATAACTACTTCATCTTTTTTTTATTCATTATTTAGTTGTGGTAGTCTGGTATGGTAGGTAGAGAAAGATGTTGGCCATATTGATATAGACACATTTGAATTGAAATTGCCTGCGTTTCGATCCTATACTCATGCCTTCAATGCTCAGTCAGATGCAATATGAAATGTGAGCGCATTATCTTGCGCTTGGTGTGTGTGCGAAATCGCGGCTCTTGAAAATTACTCCCATATCTCACCACAAGATGGAAAAATCAATTGAAAGTTCAATTTGATGGAATTTTGATGAAAAATGTGTAAAGAAAGAGCACTTAGATGGATTTTAGTTCCATATGCAAGGAATTTTAACCGTTTGCAGTATGAGCAATGGCATAAATATCGTTCCTTGTTTTCATGAGATTCGCAAATCTACGAATATGGTTGTCCTGTTGAGAGGAAGATGATTACTATGGGTAGGGATGTTAAAACCTGACCCGATCCGAGAAATCCGCCCGAATTAATCAAGAAAGTCAACGATCTAAATCTGATCTGGTCTGAACCCAAACTCGACATGACTCGAAATAAGTTCGTCACGAAGCAACCCGAACCCGAATGATCCGAACAAAAAAATAATTGAAGATATGAGGTTTGAATATAAATAGATTAACATTGTTTCATTTGATTAAAATCCAACTCACATAAAACAAGGTAGACTTTTATGAAAATTGACAACATTGACGATTGACGAAATACTATGTATTATAAACTGCAATTGACTCGACTCACTGTCAATGTTGAGCTAAAACTAGAGCTTGGAGTTTAAAGGCAAATAAGCTGATGTTAGGAGCGAGCTTAGGCTGGTCTGTGATCGCACAGCCAAAAAAGTTGCGCTTCTAGCTAGTCGTCGACTCGCCATGAACGTCAAGGCACAACTTGCAATTTAGGGGTAGACAAAGCTAATGAGGTTACGAGCACGTCCCACGAGCTGGTCATTTGTTTAAGCGAGATGGTTGATTTGATCGACAATGGTCGTGTAGGTAGACAATGGATATACCTATTCGATTTCAACTCAAAGTAACAAGAAAATGAAAGTGTGTCAATCCGAAACCAACGCGAACCTGAATAAACCCAATCTAAACCTGGTTTGAACCCGAACCTGAAAACAGCTCGACCCAAAGCAAATCGAAACGCGAATGACCCTCCAACCTGAAACCAGTTCAACCCGAAATAATCCGACCTGAACCCAACCTATTGACATCACTATTGGTCCGTGGGGGAAAAATTGGAGCAAAGTGGAAACCCGAAAACAAAGACTCCGTTCTGTATGCAAAGCGAGCCCTAAATGAGCAAGTGTTCGTTAACTACCGGGTATTAAAATCCCTTTTGTTTTGTTACACTACTAACTCGAAGAGCCTACTTTCCAGAGAAAAAGTATCATTAACTGAACAAAAAAGACAAAACTAGGTTTCTTCTATCCTCCGATCTCTCAATCAAACACAAAAATGGGAAAAAGAAAAGGAAACAAGACAACTGATTCTGTTTTACAGAGATCGCAGCAGACTACAAAAGCACAATCTCTTGGTTGACTATCTGCGGTTGACTTTTGTCTCTACCCTACAGGACACAACTGAACTGATCCGAGATGCTAAAATCTCAGTGCCATGGATTTCTCTTCGTATTTGTTCTGCTTCTACTGCTTGAGCTAGATTTCTGCCCAAACAGGGAACACAAAATTCATCAGTGAATAAAGGCTTAAAAGAGGAGGACATTAAGAAGGAGAGGAATGTGTACTCGCGCTTTACTCACCAATTTCGATTTCTTGGTCTTTCCGCGAAGCCTGTTCTTTGGAGGCTTCAATTTGTATATCCTTACCATCCAATGGTGAGTGGTGAACACCTGAAGATATAGACCAGAGAATGACAACTCAACTACCGAGTACACCTCAATAGGTAATATCACAATACCCAACTCTGGAAATAAAGGCAGTCGAGTAATCCATCATTTAAAAGATGGAACTCAAAGGAAACAAAAAATCCAAAAGTCACAGCATCCTTGGCATTTCACATCAACCATAGCTTCAATGTCCAAATGAAGCAAAAGGTATAATTTTAAAAGCTGCACCAACTTCATAAACCGCCAAAACAAAAGTATCAAACATAGCTTTTCTAGGCACCTTCTAAGATCTGTGCTTGTATGTCGATGGAGTTGACTGATGAAAAGAGTTTAAGAAAGTTCTAACCTCTTCGAAATGAGTGAGTTTGAAATGCTTTTTCCCAATTTCGGTTTGCCTCACCCTATCATAGCCTTGTCCATCGGTCTCTACAAATCTGAAAAGTGAAAAGGACATATTTGGATTAATCAATATTAGGTTCGCAGGATGAAATAGTAGAAGTAGGCTGTGAAAGGCATACCTATAATATGAGAGCTTGTACATGAGACAGTTTAACATTGTCGGAGTAGCCTGTGAATCAATACGATACTGACCATCCCTCTGCGGGCATAACATGAAAGCAGTTAATGGAAAAAACTAGAGAAAAAAGAAAACAATCTACTAGAAAGATTTCTTTTGTGACTACTGCACTGAAAACAATCTATTTCAAAGCTGCCATTTTGTTTTCCTGGTATCACTAGTCTTTTTCTTTAAACAAAAAGAGGGCAGTTCTTGTAGTATAATAGTAATAATAATAATTGAAAGTGTTTTGTGGACATTTTTACTATTTTATCATTCAATTAGTATATGGTTTCAAGAGAATAGATATACTAGGGAACAAATTTTTAACACTTTTAGCAAATCTCTCAGACCCATCGTTCAAGTTCAAACTTAACAAGGAAAGCCACCTCTGGTCTGCCCTTTTTCCCCCAGCATCCTCTAACTAGGTATTTATCAAAATAGGTAAGGAGATATGACAACATTTGTCAAGTCTGATAAAATTGACACAGAAAGAGGTTCTGATTCTTCTGAAACAGCAACGTTTTTATTTTATCATCTCTAAGCACACAAGTGCTTACCAGGTAATCAGGTTCCTTGATATGAGGGAATACACCCCCTCCAATGCGGACCATCCAAAGAAACTTATTGATGTCATCGCTAGGGTAGCCAACCAAACCTAAAGACCAAAACAAACAATCATCAAGTTTTTTTTTGTTTCAAAAGTAGCTATGAGTAAGTTAATGTTCATAAATACACAGCAACAAAAAAAACTACCATGCATTTAAGAAAAACAAACCTCCAAAAACAACAAGAACATATTTTACATCCAGTGAGTTAAATATTTCCCAAGCTGCTTTTTCAGGCGAAGACATTGCAGTGCCAACAGTTGCAATATGAGTATTATTCCAGGTATTATTATCAACAATGACCGTTCGGTTGGCCATAGCAGTGGTTTGGTAACCATAATCCCACCAAGATGCTACCTGCAACAAGCTAATCGTCAGGACAGTAATAATGGGATTTCTTTTAAAGAAATACACTGTTTTAATCTTCAATCGGTAGCAAAATGTTAGACAAAATGCATATACAAACAAAGCAGAGCGTGCAGAAGATGATAATTTCAACTTGCAATCAGAGCTTAAAATATCTTGTCCACCAACACAGTTAATTTTCTATACTATAATTTTTTCAGTAAGAATTGCTGAACTTGAACAGCAAAAGAGCACCAAAGGGAAGCAACATACTTTATCATCAACATCAGTGTTGTGGCTTAACCATGCATACGCCTCTCTGAAATCATCAAAAACATGCAGACCATCATGTGAACGAGATGTTAGAACTATGGACGGAGCTGAATAAGCTTCTGCAGCTGCCCAAACACAATGAACCTGCAAACAAAATTGTTTAAAAGTGACGGATTTGCCAAACATTCAACTGAAGACCAACTGAAAAAGTCAAACAAACAACCACTTAAAAACGCCTCATGCTGGAAAATTAAACAGCTGAAAACAGGCTTAATCCGCAAAACATGATTGGGGTAACAACAGATGTGGCAGTGACAAGCCTAGGGCTTTGTGTTAAAGTTTACAAACCAAAACTCCTCAGCAATAGATGGAATGGCTTCACCACATAATAAATCACAAAAAACGACCATGTTGGACTAGACTAATACAGGAATTAAAAGATAAATAATTCTCTGTCCCAGAAAAAGTGATATGTTTTACTTTCGAATCAGGAAGGATTTATTAAAAAAATTTAGAAAACTTATTTAGAATCTAAAAACGTTTAAAGAAAAATATCATCGATTAAATGCTGAAAAACAAACGTAATAGTTTTACTATGACGGAGGGAATACTCGTATTTTCTCCTTTGTTTTCCACTTTCTGAAATATTTAACATGAACCAAATTAAGTACTGCATTTCTTCTACAATATAGATCCTAGTCATGGAACGAGCAAGAATTAAACATGTACTCTGTTTAAAAACCATTAGATATATTCCCTGTGTAATAGTGCGATGAGAATAAAGTTTTGCCTACCAGTCATGACATTAAGCTACCTGAGACAGATACTTAGAATTAGCAACCAGCTTGTGTTCATGGATATTTGAAACTTGGATCACTTCCTGGCAAACAAGAAAATGGTTTGTATCTGTCCCACATGGTATCTCTTGTTTACTTGTGGTGATTGTCAATGTTTGAAGATTCTTTTCCATTTAAGGAGGTGGGGGCTGGATAGGAATCTAATAGCTGGAATTCGACACAAATGAAAAGAACAAATGGTTGGAATCAATGAAACAGCTTACTCACCACATAGAAGGCTCCCAAAAAGACAAGCAGGACCAACGCAATCACAGATGCCTCCAAAGGTAAAGCCAGAAGCCTCTTCTTTTCAACTTTAGGCTTGGTAGAAGGCTTCTCAACAGAGTCCTTGTCCTTCCTTTGTTTCTTTTTTGAGGTTCGATCTTTTAACGGTTCTACACCTTTTCCATTATTCGTTGCACCAATTTGCGCATCAGGTGTAACTGAATTTGTGTCCTCACCCTTAAAAATTCAACGCATATACCATAAGTGTCAGCTTTGGGGCTAAAAGACAAAACAATGTAATTTTTAAATTGCATAAATTGTTACAAAAATAGATGCTACCTTGCTCACATCGAATTCACTTGGCCTAGGCAACTGGAACTTGATTGATCGAGTGAAGACATCAAAAGATTGTGAAAGTGCAATTCCAGATGTGATACAAGCTGCGGGAGCAAGTACGAGCATTAATCGCACCTGTAAAGCAGTGTCTCAAGCTAGTCAAATTAATACAATTAAACTAGAAACAAACTATATACAGGGCATCTAGTCATCTCACCATTACTCCAGAAAAGTAGACAGAAGTCACAATATAGAGGACAACAAAGGAGCTTGCATCTGATAACGGAGAAAAGCAAGCCTGCCAAAATACAAAGTTACTTGACATGCAACAGAGTCACATATGAAGAGAAACAGCATAGAATTTGAACATGAGGGTAGAAACTTACAATAATACCAGCTGGGACTAAAAATGCTAAAACATTAATGTCCATGAAGTATGAAGGCCAAGTAGGGGGCTGATGTTCACTAACACTAGCAATAATTGGTATATATTTGCTAGCATAAGTCCTGGCATAATTAAGATGAAATGCAGAGATCAGAATGCTGTTTACTAGTATTAGATAATGAAATTATATAAGCAGGAAAAAAAACAGAGAGAAAAAGAGAACTAAGCCAATACTAATACCCACACTTCCTTGGGCCCTGTGATAAGAAGAGAGAAATCAACATAATCCAATATAGTTGGTAAAACATACCAATACTTTGAGCAGATTTCAACAGTAAGAGACAAAAATGTTGCCTTGGGTTCATGTGGCCTTTCTTAGTGCTTACTAATCAAACAGAAAGTCGGTTTTTCAGTGTTTGTAGTATAATACATTTTGCCGGTTTCAGACTTGATCTTTTCTTCTCTCTGTGGTTTTTAGTTACTTTCAAGCTCAACCCAAAACTGTTATACAGCACTACTGGATTTATATAATTCGGGTAATCATAATCTTTTCTTCTTTTCAAAATCATCTTTTAATAATAACAGTTGCTGTGGGTATTTCTGCCAACTTATCCAAAAATTGAGGCAATAACAAGGAATTGCAAAGTGATATTATTACAATCAGCTGCCTCACTAATTGAAGCCTAATTTTAACAATCTAAGATACTGTGACACCAAATAATTAATATTACAAATTGTGATGTCAAAGACCTCTCAGTTCCAGTCATGTTCCATGATATGCATGTTTATTTAACAATATCCATCTTGTAATAAAACATGACAATAGCAACTACTATCTCATCATATTGTTTCATGGAAGTAGCAAAAACCTATGATGATGATGGTTTTAAAACTTTATCTCACGATTCCTTAATAAGAAGATGGCTGCATGAAGGGAGTGCAGTGTATAACTTTGCCACTATCCTATTTTCAAGAATTTACAATTTTAAACTAATTTTGGACAATTAATTGACATTAAAAACTAGATGCCACCAACCTCAACATTTGATTAAGGTGCAGTATGATGGAATCTCACTCTTCCATTCATTATTTATTCCACTATCCACAATGGACTACCTTACATGTACATTCACTGGAAAATAAATAATATCTACTCACGGATCAAGCAGGCTTAAACTCCTTCCACTCCATCCTTTTGTTGGACTGGAAGCCACCACTGCAACAAGAATAGCCACGGCAGCAATGCAAACTGCTCTGAAGATCAAAGAAACCTAGATAAGATTATATAGCCTTGATAAATATCAACAAATCAGCATATGCGAAGTCAACTAGCAATATGTCCAGGATGATACAGAAGTTTTCCTTTTTGAATTGTCCAGTTGTCCCAGAAAACAGAAACATGTTCCTTATTTAAATGTCCCAGAAAATTAAAGAGTTTCATTTTAGAAAAACTTTTTAACACCACTTTTATCTTATTACCCTCAATTTCCCTTCACTAAAAAATCACTTTTGTCTTATCTACCTACTTTACTTTAATACCCCCAATTCTTCAACATTCCTTAATCTCCATGCCCAATCAAATATTTGAACATTTGTGGGACAGAGCGAATAAAACAGTTTCAACTTGCCAACGGACTTGTATCTGTTTGACGAGTATTCCTACTACCACATAAAAGTTTATGAGTTCTTCCAACTATAGTAGATGTAGAACAGGACGGAAGCTTACAAGCCAACGGAAATAACAAAAGTTACGGCAACTTTGAACATTTTGGGTGAGAGAAGTCCTTTGATATAGTATACAAAAGCCACCACATGTATGACAATGAACACCTGCAGAAAAGAATTGTAAATATACAATCATATTAAAGGAGGAGAAAAACAAAGCATGGGTCCAACTCCAAAACAAAAGAACTTAGTTTAAAGAATGAGAAACCAAAGTGAATAAGTGAACAAGAAAAAACACGTTAAGCTCAAATATGTAGCATTCATCAATAGACCTTTAATACTAAAGTGTTCCATGCTTTCCGCTCTCAACAATATATCTTTTCAAGAACGAGTGAATTATACTTATATGCAAATGGTTATGACCCTGGTACAGCATTTAGAATCGACTTATTACCAACTTCAACATGAAGGCTACTAAGAAAACCTCTAATCCAGAATAAAAAAAGGAAAAAGAAAAAAAGAAAATCTCCAATAAAATCATTAAAATTAATACAAACCTATAATGGTGGCATAACTAACTATGTAAGAGCAAATATTGTAGCCTATACTCCATCCAGCTTCTTTTGGCAATCAATGTGGTATGTAAAGAAAACAGGATACTAAGATTGAACCTGGACAAAAATCACAACTTTTAAGAAGAAACTTAGCTCCTTTACAGCAAAAGAATCTATGTTAGCATTAGAACCATTCAGGGAACAGCAGAAACTCCATCAAGAAAAATAAAACAAAAAGAAGCATGCAGAACTCACCAAAAATGACCCAAAATGTTCAGACGTCAAGAATGCATTAAATCCAACAACTGGCACCAGTGCAGCCAACAGTGTCCCTAAGACAACCTGCATCAGAACTCAAGTAAATAAACAAAACTTCCATAAAAAGTTTCCACGCTACATCGGAAAGCTACACAGTGAAGAAGAGCCTGCTTATTTTTTTTTAAATGCATTCTAATTGTGAAGGACATGGTCCTAGTACTTACGCTTCATGTTATTTCATGAACATCAAAATAAGCATTCTAAGAGTCTTTCCCAACAGCTAACCACCTTGATTTAGAGAAGGCCATCTACTAGATGCGCTCTACAGACGTAGCGTGAAAAACACCATCACCTAACAAAACAGTGCTCAAATTTCTTCTATTCGAAATTCGATCTATGTAAATAACATTTAAACCTCCATCTAACTCAAATACATGATATATTTAACATATTTGGAATACAATGCATTAAAAAGCAAGTCTTTTCAAGTGAATAGTTAAGCATATTTGGACATGCGTTCTAATAAAACAAGTCTCATCGCAGCTGCTTGTACTTACAAGAGGAGCATACGCAACAAGGTGGTTAGCTGTTGGGAAAGACTCTTAGAATGCTTATTTTGATGTTCATGAAATAACACGAAGGCTAAGTACTAGGACCATCTACTAGATGCGCTCTATAGATGTAGCATAAAAAACACCATCACCTAACAAAAAAGTGCTCAAATTTCTTCTACTCGAAATTCGATCTATGTAAATAATATTTAAACCTCCATCTAACCCGAATACATGATATATTTAACATATTTGGAATACAATGCCATTAAAAGCAAGTCCTTTCAAGTGACTAGTTAAGCATATTTGGACATACGTTCTAATAAAACAAGTCTCATCGCAGCTGCTTGTACTTACAAGAGGAGCATACGCAATGTACAGCCGAGAAGAATATCGACCAGTTACAATGCATAAAAGCACATGCATCGGAATGAGATTAATAATGAAAGTGTAGCCTCCCCATGAGCAGACCTGACAAAGGAATCAATATGTCTGAACAATATATATGTTGAAGAGCAAGCAAGGAATGGAAAAATATTAATACCAATGGGCCTACCATGTAAAAGTATGCTATTGCATTTAAAGTCGCATAAAACAGGGATCCTGTATTCAGTGTCTGTAGATGAAGTAAACTCCAGTCAGGGTTAGTCAAATATGATGACAATTGATTCAAGAAAAGTTTGACCGAATAAATGCATTCGGAATTAAAAACAAAAACTCAAGCAACATAAACAGAACTTACCTTTATATATAAATAAAATGTGAAGATCAAAGCAAATATTGCAACGGCTTCATTGTCATAGCTGCCAGCCACAGATCGAGAAATATATGATGGGACCTATAAATTAACATGCAAAAAGTTAAAACAATTATTCTATGATGTGCATATTGATTTTACAAAATCAGTCTTGTAATGGAACGTGACTATAGCAATTATCTCAACTCTTTGTCAGCTCATGATATTTTTTTATGCAGGTAGAAAAATTCTATGATGATACGGATTGAAATTTCATCTCATTATTCCTTCAAAATAAGTTGAGGCAGGAAAGGCAGCCGGTGTAAAACTTTTCCACTATGATTTTGCATGAATTTATGCTGTAAACTAATCTTTGACAGTTTTGACACTATAAACTTCATGCCACCAACCCCAACATAGTTGATCATCATGATGATGATGAAAAAACAGTTTATCACAAGGCACATAGGCAAATCACTTTTCAGACAAATGGATGAGAGTGAAACCAAAGTATAGTAACCAAAAGCATGAATAGCTGTTCAAGAGTAAAAATGAAAGCAGTTTTGTGGTATAATTCCATTCAAAAGAAAGTTCCCTTTAACAAGTTAAAATCTGCCTTGTATTACATACCATAGCTAATAGAGCAGCTGCAGTTAGTCCAGCACCAGAACCTTTAACTTCCTACTAAAATGAAATTTAAAGGTCAGAAATGCAACAGGTCACCGAGGAAAATGTATCCAACTCAATCCAGTTACGAACCTTGGTCAGAAGGTATGTTGCCCATGAAGCAAAAGCGGAGAACATAGGTGCAGTGAAAACACAAACGGTTTCAACAGAAAGTGGAATGTTAAGAGAATTGAGAATCCTGGTACCAAAAGGTCATGTGGATCAAAGCATGAGTTAGCTAGGCAAAAATGTCATATAAGAGACTCCAAGGGTCCTTGAAGAATTAATTTTAAATGTACTTACCACCATAGTGTGCCTGCTGTCAGTGTCAATCCCGGGTAAACTGTGCCACCAATCACACGGCCAAGTGGATACCTAATGAAAATCCGTTCACAAGAAACTCAATCTCAGGGTTGAGGAGAAAGAATAGCATATGTAATGACAAGAGATACTAAAACATACCAGGTTCGATCATCAAACCAGTTCCAAAACTCATATATCCCCTTCTTCGTGAGAAACTGGACCAAAACGCAAGCAATATCTATTTCTCTTAGTTATACTTCAAGATTTCATTGACGATCAAATAAAAACTCTGGCTAAATGATGAGTTTCAAGTATGATGAAAAAACTTTAACAATATCCTTTCAATCATCAATAATTACAGCCATTCCGTTCTATTTCAGCAAAATGCACATACGAGAGACTGAAGCTTGCCTGAGTGACTCTGTAATTGAAGTAAGGATCGAACTCATGAATTACACTCTCATACTTTATCACCTGGATAGAGATCAGGAGAAACAAATTAATTCCACCTCACGAATCTAAAGAAGTCAACACGTCGAAAGTCGGGTAAATAAAAAAATGTACACGGTCCTAATTCCAAAACTCCAGAATTCACTGGTTTTTTCATAGAAAACAGCCCAGACATTAGATCGGATCTAACGAAAAAAGGGGAATCGCATCGCCTTACGGAGAAGAGGCGGATCGAGAACGCTAGGACTCCGATTAAGAGAAGGATAAAGATGGAAAGAGCGACGCCGAAACCGTTTCTCAAGGCTTTAATCGACGGCGGAGCTGAAGTCATCGAGGCGTCGACGGCCGCCATGGACGACCAAATGAAGAAGAAAGAGGTCGTCTGCTGCAGGGCTTCGACTCAGCAAACCGAGCAACACTGCAAAGAGTCAAGTCGCGGGACTGGTTGCCGAAAAGAAAACGGGCATGTAGAAGTTGAATGACGACGATCTCCTCAACCTTGAGCGGAATTACCACTGTAAGGGCATGGCTTAAATATCCTCTACTACCTTGAACTACAACTACAGCGATCCGGGCAAGGTAGGGCCTAAACTATAAAATGGGCATAATGATACCTTATATTATTGAAATGGTGCAAATAAGGGTCTCAACTCAATTGACTCCGTACGTGGTATCAGGTGCCATCATGTCCGTTTGCACTTGACGGTCACATTTAACTGAGCCAGTCCTTCGCATATCCCAGTGGCTAAATTGTAAACTTTTAAAACACAAGACCAAGCCACAATTTAAAAAAAAATAGAATAAAACGTGGATCAGGATAGCGTCGATTAGTTGGGTGCGACAAACAGGCTCTACGACCTGTTCCTAGAGGCTAGAGCTCCTCCACCTCGACACCAACCTCCTCATCAAGCTCACCTCCCTCCACCATCACTTGCGGCTGAGTTTCCGGAGTTGGTGCTTCGCATGATCATCATGAAAGCCGATACAGTCGATGAACTTGCTACCGTCCCCATGCCCACCTCAAAGCCATGTTCTACCAGTGACTTCGATGAGTAGTCACTCGAGCAAGATTCTGGAATGCTCCGGTGTCAGAGAAGAAACCGTCGTCGTCAACTGAAACTTGTTCAATCCCTTGTATTGATTTGAAACGGCGGGTTCAAACGCAGCGTTTCATACACCACTGAGTTCGCCAGATCCATCCCTTTGACTGATTCGAAATTGATCTCCGATTTGGGATGAATTGGGAATTGACCTCTTCCTCTTCTCTCAACCAGTCCTGAAGTCCGATTTGTCGCTGGCTATCGTGTTGATCAAAGTCAGGAGGAAGATCGAGAAGCCGCCGAAAGTGTTAAACCCATCGGTGATGCAGCGTTTCGTCGGCATCGTTCTAGGTGTCGGGGAAGAAGGTGGGTAACGGGTCTTTTGTTGCGGGCTCACAACTAGAGGTGTAGCACAACTAGAGAGTCGAACCTGGAATTGACCCCTAATTGATAGAGACAAATCAGTGAAGGGAAGATAGGGTGGTAAAGTTGTACATTTGTTAAATGAGGACAAATGTGTTAAGAGTTTTTAAAATTAGTGGTAGATTGAAAATTACTAAAACGGGAAGCAATGGAATCGTTAACCCTGGCCGTCAAGTGTAAACGGATGTGACGGCACGTGATACCACGTGTCGAGTCAACTGAGCTGAAGCCTTTATTTGCACCATTCCAATAGTATAAGGTACCATTCTGCCCGTTTTGTAGTTCAGGCCCTAAGAGCATCTCCAACAGCCTCATCATTTTCTTGATATGCTCACTTTTGGAGAATTATGAGCATTTTTTTGTCTAATAGCTTCCCCACCTCGCTCTCCAAAATGGAGAATAATGAGAAAAAATAGGAAACCTTCCCCAGATTTGGAGCATTCTTTAAATTTTGGAGAGCCTCCCTAAATCTACTTTTTTTAAAACCTCTCTCCTATCTTTTGGCTACTTGTGATTGGTTTAAATATCTTTCATATTTCGATCTTTCTTCTCTCTCCAAATAATTAATTAATTATTATTCAAATATGTATAATATTTTATTATTGTAATAAATGCATAGTTCTTCAAAATGGGAAAACTGTTGGAGTTGAAACATTTTTTTGGAGAATATGACTTTTACTTCTCCATTCTGGAGAAACTTTTGAGGAAGCTGTTGGAGATACTCTAACTCACCTAGGTCACTATAGTTCAGGGTAGTACCAGATATTTAAGCATCATAGAATAAGAATAATTTGTTTGGCATTTATTCAAATCTAGTTAAAATATAATCCTTTGGTCCAAAAAAAACTTCTACTTTAAATTTCATGTCTCAAAATTTAATATCTGACTCAAATAATTACAAGGATAATAATAAAAAGAAATCACAAAAAATATATTTAAAAAAATTAGTTTTCAAATTATGATATGCATATGAATTATTTAACTTTAAATGTTTAAAGATTTATAAAATAAATTATAGATTACATATTTTAAAATAACAAAAATAAAAGGGAAATTATCAAAAAACCCCTTGAGGTTTGTTATAATCTCCACTTTCCTCCCTGCACTTTCGGAATTCTCTAAACCCCCCCGAGGTTTGTGAAAATATACAAAAACCCTCCTGACACTAGGGATGAGAAACGAATCGAGCCCGATCGAGCTCGAGCTCAAACGAGCCTGTCGAGCCGAGCTTTTTCGAGCCTCGAGCTCGAGCTCGAGTCATTTTTTAGGTTCGTTTATTAAACGAGCCGAGCTCGAGCCTCAGAGGTTCGGCTCGATCAGGCTCGCGAGCCTACATGAGCCTAACAAACGAGCCGAGCTCAAGCCTATTAGATTCGAGCCGAGCCGAGCCCGAACCTATTAGATTTGAGCTCAAGCTCGTGAATTTAAGAATATTTTATTGAATTAATTTAATATATCTCAATTTTTTCGAGCTTCACGAGCCACTTCCAGCCACTTCGAGACTAATTGAACCGAACTTTATAATCGAGCCTAAACGAGCTACCCCCGAATCGAGCCTCATGAGCTTTCGAGCAGAGCTCGAACCTGTCACGAGCCGAGCTCGCGCCCGAAAAATCGAGCTCGATAAAGTTCGAGCCGAGCCTGATTTTCACGAGCTCGAGCTCGAGCCTGCCAGGTTCGGGCTCGGCTCGGCTCGATCTCACCCCTACCTGACAGTAACCACCGTTATCTTTTCCATTAGATTTTTAGGTTTAACTACAAAAATTAGACCATAACTTTTCTAACCCTATCAATTCTACCCTAAGGTTTTTACCCATTTACAATTTCAACCTCACCCTCTCCACTCTCACCACCAATAGACACCCTACAAAAATTTTGGCCTCCCTCTTCCTCTCCTCCACCAACTTGGGCAAGGTGATTCTAAGAACACCGTCCTCCCAATGCGCCTTGATGTGATCCAAATCGGCGTTCTCCGGCAGACAAAACTGCTGCCAGAACTTGTCGTTAATCCGCTCCGCTCGGTGCCACTTGTCTCCCTCCACACCCGCCTCCGCTTTCCTCTCCCCACTCACTCTCAACACTCTATTCTCTTCCACCTCAATCTTTAACGCCTCTTTCTTCGTTCCCACAACAAAAATATTCAAGATCAATAGACCACACCAACTGTCAAATCGGATCAATCGATCACGATCTACAAATGAATAAGTACCTGAGAGATCAAGAGCAAAGAGATGGGCGTGAGGCGTTTCTCTCCAGTCAGCGCAGGCGAGTGCGGGGGTTTCAAGGCCTTTGGGGATTGTGAGAGTTGCTCCAGAATTCGAAATGGATCATTTTCCGTGAATAGAGCAGCCTTCAATAGAACGAAGAGGAGGAGAACGACGGTGGACGAGGTAAGTGTTTGGATCGCCATTGTTGTCTGCTTGAACGTGTGATCTGGGATTGGTTTTGATTCCAGCACCAATGATGCCGACGAGCTGTAGGGTGGTTATTGGAGGTGAGAGTGAAGAGGGTGGGGGTTGAAATTGTAAAGGGATAAAAACATTAGCGTAGAATTGACAGGGTTAGAAAAGTTAGGGTCAAATTTTTGTAGTTAAACCTAAAAGTCTAACGGAAAAGCTAACGGTGGTTAGTGTCATGAAGGGGGTTTTGTATATTTTCACAAACCTCAAGGGGGTTTTTCGAGAATTCTAAAAATGCAAGGGGGGGAAGTGGAGATTATGACAAACCTCATAAAGGTTTTTGATAATTTCCCAAAATAAAATGGAAGATTTTTTTTAGGGACGGATGTAGTATTTATAAAACAATAAAGTTACATAAAGAATGAATTTTAATCACATTCAAAACTTAATGGATTTTTTTGCCTAAATCATTTTCAACTTAATTCAATGGGTGATTATGAATTTGAAATTCATACTTAAATTAAGCAAAAATATTGGTTTTAAACGTTTATTAATCAAATTTGAAGGTAAAATCAGAAAGGAAAAACAATTGGGTTAAGTCCACCTAAATATGGATATGTTCGCAAAAACTTGGTTAACCCAAATCCCGATTTCAACCAATAATTGTTTGCTGCTACAATGCCCGACCGCCATGCCTACCACCCCCTCCCTTGTTGTGCTGCCTCCCCCTCCACATGTGCGTCCCGCACATCGAACCCCACCTAGCCCTCTGCACGTCCCGCACACCCGCCGTCCACGGTTTGTAAATCCTCTCCACGCAACGTCGCTTGCCCTTGCGCGACCACCCCTTGCAGCGCCCGAATTCACAGTACCTGTATCCACCGCATCATCCCACCTCCTCCGGTCGCATCCAAAAATAGATCTAGTGGCCGACAGACCTCGCGACGTCCGATCTGGAATCCACGACGTTATCAACGATGAACAGAGGCGCAAGGATGACCGAGAAGGTAAAGTCGGCGTGGTATGAGTAGGATGAAGGCAGTGCAGCTGGTGGAAGAGTGCAGCTGGTGGAGGCGATGTCTACGCATAGTGGCAGGGCGGAGTGTGAATTTCAGCAGTAATAAAAGTTTTGGGATTTAGGGTTAATTCATTACACGTTATGGGATGGTGTTGGGTTTAACCATAGTTGGGATGTGTTGGTTAAACTTGATTTTGGCAAAGTCTAGGTTTTGCGAACACAACCTATATGATTTAACCCATTGGATTCTGGTGAGAGAAGTGTGATATATATATGATTTAAACCATTAGATCATGTTGGCTTACAAACGTGACTTTGAATCTTTTCCCTATCTTCTCTTTGATAAATGGACACTTTGGTACAACTTAGATAGTTAAATGGGTTTTCTGGCCTAAAACTTAGTTTAGTGGCCAAACTAGAACAAATTTGATAGTTTAAGGTTTGTTTGTGTACTTTTTGCCGAATTCCCTTCACACTCGTTTAACAAGTCTACAACGAGGCTTCGGCTCGGCTCGAGTCCCTCGGAAAGGAAAGAGATTTTTGGGTGCTGAGAACGAACGAGCGTCATCGTCCGCCGTGAGGTAAGGGAGATCTAACTTCTGAAATCTTTATTCCCTCTCTCTCTGTATCTTCTAGCTAAAGCCTATTTCTGACTCTCTTGTGTTTGTTCATCGTGTTGGATTTGGCATTGTTGCTAGGGTTTCAAGCGCATTGATGTAAGCCCTTTTCTTTTCTGCTCTTTCCTTCCTTCCTTTTTTTTCTTTGTTTTAATGAGTCCCATTTTTCGAGGTCCAGGTCCCGAGAAGAAGTGGCCTGGAATTTTCGAGTTCTTGGGTACCATGGACGCGAAACAGGAACCGAGAGCGAATGAGGGCCCTTTATATGATGCAATTCGGTGATCCGATTGCAACACCCCAACAGTCCCCAATCGACTATGCTGGTGACCTCTCTCATCTCAAGCAATCTACTCTTGTATCCTATCTGCAAATTGGTAGTGAATTTTAACCAATTTTAGCAACTGTCAAAATATTTTACTTTATATTTTATGAAATGAGGTTTGGTAGTGAAGATTTTTCATTTAGTGGATTAAGAAGTGATATAAAAAGCAACCCAACAAAGTGATCGGAGTTCAAATTTAAGAAATTATAGTGTTCCTTAATACTGTAGCTTGTTGGTGAAGACTGAAGATGATTCATTCATTATAGATGAGTCCAGTGCCAACATTTATGTTAGCTCTATTTTTTTGCCAGGATGGTTGCATTTCTTGTTCTTTTTCGCCCTAGTTCTGTTTAACCAATTTTAGCATGATTTCGTTTCATGTTCTTTTCAGATATGTTTTTGAACAAAATGGGATCTTTTACTCTGGGTTTGCACATATTCACTACTAAAATTTTTGAACATCCCGCTGGCATTGAAGGCTGGTGGAGGACTACAACGGCCGAGCAACAGATCATGGATCCACGCAATGGACTACAAATGGGTCAAAAAGTTACATACTGCTGGACCTTGCCGGAAAATCCTGATATGGGATGGAGAATGGACCATTTTCAGCTTTCTCCAGGGTACAAGTTTGGGGATATGCCCTAGGTAATGAGTGGCAACTAGCAGTAATTTACCCTCCTCCTCGTTAGGTAATTATCTAGATTTTGATTTTGATTGTATATTTTGATAATATGTTCCTCATTATTTCCTGAATTGATGTTAAAATGATTTGATATAATTTCTTATTCATTTACAGGTTGAAATGTAAGGTTGATGGTAAACTTTTACCTAAAAATGATGATCGGTAAAATTGCCTTTTAGCCTATACTATACTGGAGAATGCTTCAGCTTACTAAACATGTTTTAATTTTAATCTCTCTTGACTTTCGTCCAAACCACTTCTAGGATAAAACATTACGAATATATTTCAATCAAGTCGTTGTATAAGAGGCTTCCTTGAGTATGAATTTTACTGTTATAGTTTATGATAGTGATCAACTTTACCACTCGTTTCTTTCTTTTCCCATTCCAAAATGATGTTTTTTCTTCCTTTTTTACCTGCAACCTTCTATTTTGAAATATCGTTAAGCATTTGCAACATTTCCTTTTTTTACACATTAATTTATTACTCTATTATGCGTATCTCAATTATCTTCCCATCAACTGTATACAACTTCCAACAAAACTAATATGGTGGTTACCACTTAGTATCGGATACTTGACAATTGTGAGATCAAAATAAGGCTTTGAAAACCTTGTTTTCTAGGGGAACCCGAACTTACATTATCTTTTTTAAAAGGACTTTCTACCATCGGACATCGAAGTAAATTGTGTAACTGGATTTAAAAGGGTGAAAAATCTTAGGCTCCGTTTAGTTGTGGAAATTTTTTTAAATTTTCAACTCCAATTTTTCTTTGTTAATATTGGATCATATAACTAGCTGTCAAGTGATGGAAAACCTTATTTTCCAAACTTTGGAAAACTCTAGTATATTAAATTAAGGAACCTTATTTGAAAGGTTTTCATGGTAATACTAGAGTTTTTCAAAGTCTGGAAAACAAGGTTTTCCATCACTTGAAAGCTAGTTGTATGATCAAATATTTACAAAGGAAATTTGAAGATGGAAATTTGAAAAAATTTCAACAACTAAACGGACCCTTAATTTCCTAACTGAACTTCAGAAATCTATTCACTTAAAAGTGAAGACAACCTGACCAAGCCCTTCTTATTTTAATTACATTAAGGTATGTTCAACATAATTTTGTGAATAAATAAAAGTTCCAGAGTTTTTTTTAATTGTAAAAAAATAGGTGTTAGAAGAGAGAGTTTGATTTTGTTTAAGAGAAAAGCTTGAAGAAAGCAGGGTAAATGAACACAGTTATTTTCTTAAATTCAGAAAATAATAATTAATGTCCAACTTTAACATATGAGCTATACAACCAAACTTTTATTAACAAAAAATTGGAAAAGAAAAGCATGAAAATTTCCCATACTAAACCGCACCAAAACTTTGCACCTTCTACATATACATTTCAAGAGAGCAAGTCCAAAAGAGTTATTTACCAGCACATAGCATCATTAACCAGCGCTTAAGGATCTAGTATGGCTTCAGAGAAAAGAAATACAGAACATAGAAAGTTATAAACTAGCCACAAAAATATACTACTAGTAAAATTTATAATAGTTACAGAACCAGAAAAGTTTCATGTGCTGCTGCCTGGCTCTCAAGAACATAAATACTTTCGCAATGCTGGAACTAGAAACCACTCAGAACACTCTTGATGCTTTGCTACTATCTTAAAAAAAGAGCCTTGTAAATTAAGAACACATACATTGTTCATTAGTAACCAGCAGTCTGTTATCTTGAATTACTCCTCTGGTACTGTATAACTGAAGCATACCTCTAAATATCTAAGGCTCACAGCTTTGCACATCACAATTGAAACTCCTACCAACAAGACTCTTCACCAACTCTATCTGAACAGTCAAGGGATAAAAGGGGTGAGATCCCTCAGTAAGGAGCACCAAATCAAGCAACACTTCATCATCAAGTTCTAAAACTATTATTAATACAATTCAGTATTCATCATTCATGGCAGTAACAAATCCTTAAGCCATAAAAAAGGGATTAGCTTTCCTACCAATTGGAGCAATTAAATAGTTGAGACTCATATTTACAATCTTGTTCAATCTGCACCTCTCTAAAGTTACACATTGGTCCTCCAATTCTCCTTTTTCTAAACGTATTTCCTAAGTTTAGATCTTATTACGAGATCATCTAGGTGGCAGGGCTAGAAAAAAATTAATTTGAATACTGAATTCTGGTGCACCCACCTCAGCGCCACATGCGTGAACGCATTTTTTTCTTGACATGTAGGCAAATTAATCAGCCTACCATTTTTTAAGGAACAATTACCATTTTATATGTCTTTCTTTTTAAAGATGCAATTACCATTTTATACAAATTATGGTAAGTTTTAATGTGTAATTGATACAAAACTAATTCAATCCATTTAGTTTGAGAACCGATTATGAAGTGTTTTTAGCGTTTAAAATTCCTACTTTTTAGCCGGAATTGTTAAGAGTTTGTAAATTTTGTTTGTTCAAGCTCGCCTATATAATGTTTCTTATTTTGTTTGAAATCCCAATTTTATTTCAGTTCTCAATTCATCTACTATTATATCTTATTACAGGATCATCTAGGTGGCAGGGCTAGAAAAAAAATTTGCGCAAGCAAATGCGTTTCCTGTTACCCATTGAGAGATAAGGGGCAGCGGAACACAAGCGGCTCCATCTCTCGAAGACCTCCATCAACGACTTAAAATCCACTACGTCAACAAAACTAAGAATACGTTAAGCGAGAGCGTCAGGAAGGCTGCTGAACCTGTCACCACACAAGTTGTCCTCGGGCTAGATCGCATCGGAAATTTCCAGACAACTCTCACCATAAGCGGCCATATGGTTGAGAAATAAACCTATAATCTGAAATTAATCATTAACATAATGATACTATTATCACCGATCGAGCAAATAGACATGATAGATACAAATAAGGTCGATTGGGAGTTAGAACATCAATCATTCAACCTAGCTAGTTTAACAATAGCCAGAGATAAGGGGATGAGCGACATAACTGGTTCCATCTCTTACAGACCAACATCAACCGAGCAAAATCATCTAGGTTAACAAAACTAAGAATGTAGTAAGCTAGAGGATCGGGAAGACTGTTGAACTTGTCACCACTCAAGTTCTCGATTGGTGCCAACCCTTTTCTTGTCTAATAAAGAAAGGAGTCCCGGGTACTACCTCTACCGGAAACTTGCCATACAACTCTCACCATAAGCCATTTGGTTTGGTTCAGAAACCTATAATCTGAAATTGATCACGGCAGAAGGAGATCACCGGACATGATAGAGAGACGGGGGCAATTGTGAATTGGAAACCAGTCAACCAATCATTCGGTTTTAGAGAATTGAATGGAGTTGCGAAAGGAAGAGTCTAGGGTTGGAACGCTTTGGTTAATCCATGGATCGCCCTAAACCACCAACCGCGGTTTTTTTATATCCAGATCTATGGTTCACGGTTTTACTCTCACGGTTACAGATTTACATCCACAACCGTAAACCGCAGATATACACGGTTCGCGGTTATGTCCACTGATACAACATTTACAAATAATTTTGACTCCAAACATGCTTACTTTAATATCTTAAATTTCTAATATTCATAAATCCACAAATCATACATAAACATTCATACATGTTTTTAGAGAAGTACAATATCCATAAAACACCAACAGCAGTTGCACTGAAAACGGAAAGAGTTCGAGACAGACACACATGAAGAAGAATAGTTGAAATCAATGCAATGATCCACAATTAGTTAGTAGTCCTAATCAAAATAGATTGGGTAACATTCTGTGCGGGAGACATTGAGCAACATAATGCGAATAGAAAGTAACAACAAACTCAGCAGCAAAAAAGTTCTAAATCAGACATAAAGCAGAGCGAAGAATCGTCTATACTATTCAACAAACGCATAAACACAACAAGCAAAAATGCGAATGGAGAGTAACAACAAACTTAGCAACAAAAAAATTCAAAGTATGGATTGGGAGAACGAGCTCCGTCAATCCTAAACTACAAACTTTTCGAGTAACAACAACAACATATCACAACAAGCAGAAATGCGAATTGAGAGTCTCAACATATCACAACAGCTGCAGCGTTGCCGTTCGTAGCGGTTGAGAGCGAAATATGGAACGAGTGTCTGAATCTTAGAGGTTAGGGTTAGGACTTCATCGTGCCGAGCCCAATTCAAAGTCTAGCGACGAAAGAAGGGAAACTGATTATGGGTTCAAAAGAGACGGAACCGAACGAAGAAAGGTGAAGTTTAAGTTCTCGTGGTGGGGCTGTGAAACATGGACGTTCAAAGGTGGTGGTGAATCTGGTGATCGTGAAGAGGGAAGGAAGAGTGAAGATTAGGGATTTGGATTGAGTCTGAGACTCTGGACTCTGAAGTGAACACGAGACTCGAGAGACCATGAGACAAGACGAGAGTGAGGCCTAATTTGTGAGATGTGAGTGAAATGGGCCGAGGGGCTAGGGGCCTGGGCCTGGGCTTGGGTTATATGGAATGAGTATGAGATGTGAAAGTTGTGGGCTAGGGGTTTGGGCCTGAGAAAATGGATTCGTGGTTCGCAGTTATCCACGGTACGGATCACCCCTTACCATTATCCGCAACCATTAGGCTAACGATTAGGAAAAAAACCATAACCGCTAACCCGTTGTTTTTAACCACGGTTAAAACCACCATAAACGGTCGGTTATCCGCGGTTTCTGGTTATTATCCATCCCATTGCCATCCCTGAAAAGGACTCTCCATCAATTGGCATACAAGAGGACCGTTCTTTCTTTGCCGGGTGGTGGCGAATCTGTTTTGGCAGTCGCCACGTGTCTACGTAGTTGACGCGTGTTAATGTTGCTGGATGCCATTGGGATTTGTGCGTTATGCGTTTCTCGGAATTCGAGGAAAAGGGGGGGTTGAGTTCGTTGTATCATGTTCTTGTTATTGTCAACGAAGTGACTGAAAAGATTGATCTCTTTGACTTATGCCATAAATGTCTTATGTAGTCAGTATTAATGGTGGCAAAGTCGTAATATTTCAATATAGCGTTATTAGACACATGTTTTGTATCTTCGGGTATGTTTCTTCGGGATTATCCCGTGTTCTGTCCAAGTAAATTCTTGTTAGGTCCAGGGATGTGGATGTGACTGTTCCATTTAGGCTTTAGTCATATCATTTGGGTTTTTAATGGGGCCCTTATCTTGAAATTTGTTAGTGCGCTTTTCTTTAGGCATTAGAATGATTGGGCTGCGTAATCAGGAAAGGAGGAGTTGAGAGGCCCTATCTCGATATTTTTCCAAATTACTTTTTTGAAGAATGTTTCGAAAATAGTCCAATTAAGTCATCACAGAAAAAACTTTCATGATGCCGTGTGCCGGGTAGAGTGTGCCCTTTAACACCGTTAATAAAATCTATTCTTTAATATTTAATCTATTATTTTTTCATATATATTCAAACATTTAAAATTAAATAATTTATAAAAATATCATAATATAATTTAAAATATAATTTTTTTAGACATTTTTTTTGAATTTTTTTTCATTATTTATCATTTAAATATTTTAGTGTAATGTATACAACATGAAAGTCCACATGAAAACCTAGAGCGAAGAAACAAGTACCTGAAACCACGAAGAACAAACCCCACTTTGTTTTTCTTCAAATCGTCTCTCATCTCCAACTCTTTTTTCAAATTCCGAAGAAGACAGCCATGGAAGCGATACTGGCGGACTGTGTTCAGAACAGTCTCCGCCATTTCATGTACAGAAACGCCATCTTTCTATGCGAGCGTCTCTGCGCCGAGTTCCCTTCCGAGGTCACTTATACATCTCACTTGCTTTCTCCTCTCTTCTTTCAATACACAACTGTTTCCAGCTTCTGGACCAACATTCTTCCTGACTACGAGGATCTCATTTGCTTTCCCGCCTTTTTCTTTTTTTGCTGTTAACCATGAAGTTTTCTGATATGTAGGAGGATCCTTAGTGCCGTCCTTCGTCGTTCAGTTGTGTCTGTTTAACAAGAGATTTTTTTTTGCATGTTTGAGAGCTTTCGATTCTGGGTCAGTTAGATCTCATGGCTTCGGAGAGTGGAAATAGAATCATTTATGAGCTACATATGTTACCCAGTTAATTTCTGTTTCACCGTTTCTTTATGATCAAATTGGTATTATAGACCTGTAATTTCCCATCGAAGGTACAGATAAAAAGATCGTGATATCCTTTAAAAATAAGCACTCTTGATCCTTCCTTTCACATTGTGATGCATCTGCTGTAATTCAGTAGAGTTGTTGTTTCATTAACCTTGTATTAGCGGTGAAATTTTCTATTTCCTTTGTTTTTGCTTGGATGACCATGTTGAATTCCGCTTCTTGCATTTCAAATTCACCTCATCTGGCATCTGTCTCATTGTGATTATATTTGCCTTCCATTGAATGCAGATTAATTTGCAGCTTTTAGGCTCATGCTACTTGCAAAACAATCAGGCGTATTGTGCATATCATGTACTAAAAGGTATGCACATCATAATTTATGCCTTATCCTATTTTGAATAATCCTTTGAAGGGCATTGTCACATGTAGTATTTTTTGTCATTGATGAAATCACTTTCCACTTGTTTGAAGGAGCACAAATGCCTCGATCTCGCTACTTGTTTGCAATAGCATGCTTTCAAATGGATCTTCTTAAAGAAGCTGAAGCTGCTTTGTGTCCTTCTAATGAGCCTTCTTCTGAGGTATCTAGATTGTTCTGGCATAATTAAGGTCTTTCATTTTTTTTTTCCGAGACTATACTTTTAAGTACACATGTTTTGAACATTGAGTGGATTATCAAACTACTATTGGAAAAGGTCATCAACTAAGTGGCATTGTGTAGGTCTGATGATTGATAGCATAATAATGTTACTGTTCAGTTCCATGTTAACATATTGCTTTCTATTCCCTCCGTCCAGCAAATAGTCAACATATTCTTTTTTGGGCCGTCCCAGCAAAACTCCAATATTTCCTAAAAAGGCAACTTTTCTATATCAACTTTACCTTACTACCCTTCATTCCCTTCCCACTCCAAAAAGTTATTTTTGTCTTATATATCTAATTTACTTTATTACCCTCTAGTCAACTACTTTTCTTAATCTCCGTGCAAAGTCAAATGCACTATATTTGGTGGGACGGAGGGAGTAGTTTTTAATCAGTTCATTCTTTGTTTACCTTTTCTGACATGTTCAGTGAACTAGGAAAATAAGTTCCACGCTATGTCTTCCTTTTGCAGATTCCTAATGGTGCAGCAGGGCATTACCTTATTGGGCTCATTTATAGGTTGGTCGCTTCCATGATTCTAGTTGTGTCAGCTTTTCTTCAAAGAACATTGAAATGTGTTTTCTTGTTTCTTGATTTCACTGAGTTTTTCATTTTTTGCTTTAGAAAATCTTAACTAGTGCAAAATGACTTTGACTGAGAAAAGGAATTGGTACAGTTTTGAGTAAGATTTTGTTCCCATTTCACGTCCTTAAAGCAAGTCTTATTCATAGTTGGGAGCTTTTGTTCATAGTATAGAGAACTTCAACAAGATATTAGTAATAAGAAAGGAGGGATGGGTGGAATGGAGAAGTGCCATGCAGAATATTATGTGACAAGAGTTTGCTTCGACTATTAAGCCAAAAGGGACATAATATGCATGGCCACCAGAGAGTATGCTTTGTTTAACAAGTTTTTTTTTATATTTATTCTCTGTTTAACAAGTCTTTGGAAGTTAAGAAAACAAACTCTGGCAAAAAGCAATTGTGTGGATGTTGTGATAGATGAGTAGACTTTTACGGAAGTTTTAGATTGAGGCTACTAAGAGAAGTTGATAGTAACCCTGCTGGAATACGAAATGTAGACCTTTTTTAGCTATATTCCCTGTAGATTAAGAGCACCGAATTAAATGTCATTTGCGCGGGTAGTGGTAAAAGTAAACGTAAGATTCTTTAGTAGGATTAGGGGAGTTGATTAGAGCCAGTTCTTCTTAAGTAAAATGGAATACATGATTCATATAACCCCGATTAAGGCTTTCTTAACGAATTATGTTTTCTATTTTTCTTTTACCTTGCCACATGGATTAAGTTTTGAACGTTCTATTTTCGAATTGAGCATCAAATGATTAATTAATGAACAACTGAATCTTGTTTGTCCACTTTGTCTGGTTAGAAGCAATTCTATCCTCAAGTTCTCGAAGAGTATGGTTTTATGTACCGTATCTATCCAGAGAAGTTTTGGTTTACACTGGGTTGCTGCACCTTCTACTGTGACTACCTTAGGATCTTATCAAAGTGGTATTGTAACTTCTGGTAGCAGATTGCCATCAGAATTATAAATACCGGGGTCTAAATTTTTGTGAGTTGTTTGTCTGCTGCACAATTAGGAAGTGCGGTCAAGATCCATTTCCATATGTATGTATGTATGTGTGTGTGTGTGTTTGTATTTGATCATTTGAGTTTTCATTGCATTTTCCCCCAATGCAGGTACACAGATAGAAAGAAGAATGCAATCCACCATTTTAAGATGGCAGTGTCTCTAGATCCTTTACTTTGGTCTGCATATGAGGAATTGTGTATCTTAGGTATGCTTATCAAATTGCCTACCGGTTTTTTACTTTTGGTTATGCCATGCTACAAACCAAGTTTATCTTGTTTGGTGAACCACATAGGACTTTATTTATCATTATTATGGAGCATCCTATAACTTAAAGCATACATTTGGGTTTTTTCATTTAGTTTGCACATATGATAGGTCAAGCTGGGAGGCATGACTTGAACCTTGGACCTTAGGTAGCACCTTTGAGACCTTGACCACTAGGCTAATGCCTGATTTGTTGCTGTGGGACAATTATATGTTTAATCGAGCTACTTTCTTTTTTCTTTCAGTTCACAGTAGGACTAAGTCAACCAAAAGCTGAATTACTTTCTTATAGTTTACATGCAGCTTATGCCTGTATGATTCAGCTATTGTTCTACATAAGATCATATTTTTTGGTACAGGCCACATAAAAAGAGTTTTATTTCTTTTTGGTCACAAAAGCAGCGGAAGTGATGTGGAGTCATCAAGAACCAAAGTCAATTTGCTTTTCCATAATAAAATACCAAATAAATTGCACTGCATTCACGTGCTTCTTCTCATGGTGGTTTATAGGTGCTGCTGAAGAAGCAGCAGCAGTTTTTGGTGAGGCAGCTGCTCATTGTATTCAAAAACATTATGCGCGCAATGGTTTGGCTTCCCCAAATAATTATAGCGATGATCGTAGTACAGCTTCATTAAGAGCATTTAGTTCCGAAGATGTCGGTCTAAGACAATTGAAAAACGTTCAAGGTAACAGCCACAGAGACATTCCTAATAATTACCAGGGAGCAACAATGTCTGGAGGCGGCACTGGTCATACTCTAAATGGAGCTCCTTCAAATATGTCATTTTATAACACTCCTTCACCAATGGCAGCACAGGTTTGGCCTATTCGTTTTCTGATACACATTTTTCTTTAAAATATGCATTTCTGATTGATTAGCTGCAACAAATTTCTTGGTAAAGATAGATTTCAATGTGAAGGTCTCCCTATTCTTTTAGATTCCAGATGCTGGTCCACCTCCTCTCTGTCGCAATCAACAGCTGAATGGCCCGAACATGAACTCACTTAATGCGGATAGTTCTCCAAAGTCGACTGTGAACTCTACAGTTCAAGCACCTCGAAGAAAGTTTGTAGATGAAGGAAAATTACGTAAGGTAGATGTTTTATATATTAATAACTAGAATTTGCAACCTGCGCTTTGCTGCGGGTTTGGGATTCAAGTAAAACTATTGTTGGTTAATTAGTTTTATCTATAATAATATAACCAAAGAGACAAATATAATTACTTTGTTAATTTGAATGTCTGACTTACAATGTTCATTAGATTTTTATAAATAGTTTTGTAATGAATTTGTTTTACAACAAATATATTCATAAACTACATATACTAAATTAATATGTCCATACAAAATTTGAAAAATAACTTAAAATGTTAAAAAGTAGAATTATTGGAAAACTGTTGAAAAGTGTTCCTTTCAAATTATTGTGATGAATTGAGTATAATGGAACACGGACGTAGTTGTCATAAGCAAAATGGTCGGGATTTGTATGTAAAGGAAAAGAAAGTCATGTGGTGGTAAAGATGGGAAAATAGATATGAAAAGGGGGAAAATTATTTTCCGGTATATAAGTTGAACATTTTTTGTTTATGTTCATTTAGGTCACTAATACACAAAGAGTAACTGATGACATAATTGTAACACAGATAGACAGTTGGGCTCCTTGTGCAACATATACAGCAGTAGAAGGGTTGTTTATGGGATTTTATAAAACAATGGGCACGTGGGGTTTTTTTGAAACACTTTAAAAAGTTCAAGGATGTTACGTGAATTTCACTCGAGGAAGAAAAAACAGAATAATTTTTGCGGTTTCGGAGGTCACTAAAGAAACTGATGCGGATGTTTTAGCCCCTGGTAGTCTCAGAAGTACCATTATGAACACTTTTAATAAAATAAATTAGTAGGATGTTAACACAGTAAAACCTATGCATCTAAACGTCTAAATATTACAAGAGGATGGATCGTTGCTGGGTTCACCCCGATACTGTTGCTGCAACAGTAAATATTGCCTATTCGCTCAATATATATATATATATATAGCTCTTGTTTGGTAATTTTAATTGCTTGTTTTGATTCATATTAACAAGAAGGTGGGGTAGGACTTTTTTCTTTGTTTAGATCATGCCACATATCCTCCCTTCTGGTAGTAACATTCTACTAGTGAAGTTTGCTAGCTTCAACTGGTTTACCAAAGTGTGTGGTCTAAAGCAACTCTTTTTTTGCCATCCATTTTAATTGGCTAGGTACACTATCAGCCCCTGAACTTTTGTCAATTGGCCAAGTTCGTCTTTGATGCCAGCAACCCTTGAACTTTTTAATCTTTTGCGCACAGAGACTACATCCACTGCCTTACACTGTTCATCGTCTCCTATTGCCGATCTCAACCCCTCTCAGAATAAACTAAAGATCTCCAAAATGATGAGTTTCTGTTTAGTTAGGTTTCATCTCTTTTTAAAAAGTTTTATTGCTTGCATTTGTAACGTTTACGTGACTATTATATTCGTTTACGAGTATATCACCTTGCATTCTGTATCATTTTTTCAGATTTCTGGAAGGTTATTCCCTGATTCTGCTCCTCGCAGAAGTACAAGACTTTCTGGCGATGCTGGCATCAACACAAACACAGGTGCCACTTCAGTATCTTGGAATGGGAGTAACAATTCTTCTAAATTTCTTGGTGCTACCACCAAGTTGAGTTCTATGGCGCTCCGTTCTGTGACAACGCGTAAAGCGCAATATTGGGCCAATGAAAATGTAGAAGAAGGTGACACAACTGCTTATATATTGTCTTCTTTAAGCTGTGCAATAATTTTGGTAGCCATGATATTATACTTATATTCTGTTTTTGGTCAGCTCCTCTGTTTTTACGGCTGTCATGCTGATGTTAGTTAAGTGTCATGGGTAGAACCCTTTTCCTAGTTCAACTAAAACAGGTTATGGAATACCACTCCAAGATTGGTCTATTCTTTTCTATAAGTATTCTAACTCAACATTATCGTTTATGTTTGAAGATCAATTTTGTTTCTGTTTCTGCCACTAACTTGATTGTTTTATTGCTGCAATAGACAACTTGATTTCTGTAAAAAATGTCATGTATTGTGAAATTCTGTTCACGGAAGTGAATGCCGTACTCAAAATCTACACCTTTCATATTATCTCACTCTAGCTTACCAAATGACATGAAAGTCTACATACAAAGGCTGGAGGGTTGGATTGGAATGGAGCACTATAAATGCCGGTGTGGCTCTAAAGTGAAAAGGTTGCATCATCTTTCAGACAAAGTTAATGCAACTGTTCTGAAAGGCTGAAAATGCATTTTTTCCTTGCAATATCCGTCTGGCTGTCTGCCTCTGAGAGTAGCAGTCTAACAAATGCTTACTGACATCTTGTTTTGACATGTTTAGGTGTAAGAAATGAGACTTCTGACGATTCTCATGCAAGTATTAATGCCACTTCTAGCTCATGTCCTGCCCATGAAACTAGAGTCCTTGAACAAGAGGGGGCGACAATTACCAGCTCTGGAGTTTCTGCAATTGGCTCAAGAGTCCTGACTGGGGCTTCAGAAATATTAAGTCTTCTAAGAACTATCGGGGAAGGCTACAGACTGTCTTGCTTTTATAGGTGCCATGTAAGTTACTTATCCTGAATGAAGCTGTGATCTTGTTGCTCTATGTGTATTTTCTTATACCGTTCTTATGTTGTTGCAGGATGCTTTGGATATTTACAGAAAATTGCCTGAGAAGCATTACAACACAGCATGGATACTTGCCCAGGTAATTTTATTCCATGTTCATATATCTGGGAGAATTCTGCTCGTTTTTCCATCAAAGTTGAGGAGAAACTGAAGTTCCCATTTCATGATTGGTATTTGGAACTTTTTGTTGTTCTATATAGATTTTGGTGCTACTTGCATGTTTTTATTTTTACGATACGAGTTAAGCATTTATAAAAACTTCTGCATGTACTGCACTAGTATGCTGTATTTCACGCATTACTGAATCTACCATTATGTATTCTGATTTTAGAAGAGGGAGGGATAACAGAGGCTTGATGTGATGTTAGCTAGTTTCAGGCTTTTAGTTTGATAGTTCAATGTGTTGATCATATTTTACTCTGGATTGATTGATTTTATTATATTCGTTTTTGTATTTCACCATTTGCAGGTTGGAAAGGCACATTTTGAATTGGTAGATTACTTGGAAGCTGGTGAGGCATTCAGCCTTGCCCGCCGTGTATCGCCTTACAGTTTAGAAGGAATGGACATATATTCCACAGTTTTATATGTGCGTCTTCTTTTTTCTATAATACTATGAACTTAAAATGTTTAGTTCCATGATCTCTTCATGAAGTTGCAGTCAGTTCTTGCCGAAGTACTCATGATTTATACATCAACCATATATTCTAGTGTTCCCGTGCTCCAATTTAATGTTTTACTTAAACTTGCTGCAGCATCTAAAGGAAGATATGAAGTTAAGTTACTTGGCTCAAGAGCTGATATCAACGGACCGCTTGGCTCCTCAATCATGGTTGTTCTTTCTATAGTTAATTTATTTTCTATGCTGTTACATGTTTGACTTTTCTTTTGAAACCTGAATGAGTAATGATTGCAACCTAGACATGGTAATTGAAATTTTCAACCTGTTAGATAGTGTTTTAGCATTGATTGAATTGCAAGATACGAACATAATATTAATTGACCTCTTGCATGCACCCTTTTTCTCATTGTGTCATTTTGATGGATATACTGCCATATCTTATTGCTGTATATTCTAAACTTATGACTTGGGGCTTTTCTCAATCTACTTTTTGTTGAGGCATTAAAGTGCTAGACAAAAAGAAGCCTTATATTCTTTTATGGTTTCAGGTGCGCATTAGGGAACTGCTACAGCTTGCAGAAAGACCATGAAACTGCTTTGAAAAACTTCCAGAGGGCTGTGCAATTGAGTTCAAGATTTGCATATGCACACACACTTTGTGGTCATGAGTATGCTGCACATGTTAACTATTTTTTCTAGTTAAACAGCTACCAAGAAGGTACTATTGTGTGCTAAACCTGCTATTACAATTCACTGCAGGTTTGTAGCTTTGGAGGATTTTGAAAATGGAATTAAGAGTTACCAAAGCGCGCTCCGGGTTGATTCAAGACACTATAACTCTTGGTATGGGCTTGGAATGGTTTTCCTTCGTCAAGAGAAGTACGAGTTTGCAGAGCACCACTTTCGAATGGCGTTCCAAATAAATCCACGATCATCTGTTATAATGTCGTATCTTGGAACAGCTTTACATGCTCTAAAGGTTGGGTTACTTCCTCTATTCTTTATGCCATACATTGACATGTGTGATTTTTATCTTAAAGTGCTTTTGAGATTTTCTGAACTGTTGTATATAGAGAAGCGAGGAATCTTTGGAGATGATGGAGAAAGCTATTTCAGCAGATAAGAAGAACCCTCTTCCTATGTATCAGAAGGCTAATATACTCATGAGCTTAGAAAATTTTGATGAAGCTCTAGAAGTTTTGGAAGAACTCAAAGAGTATGCACCCCGTGAAAGCAGTGTGTATGCCTTAATGGGTAAGATTTACAAGCGGCGTAACATGTATGAGAAGGCCATGCTCCACTTTGGTCTTGCTTTGGATATGAAACCATCTGCAACTGATGTCGCTACAATTAAGGTGATTGATTTATGCTTCTATAACTCGGTTCATTTGTGATCTTGAAAATTTATTTGGCAGCTGTAGCAGAGTTTTGAGCTTTGTGGTGTTTTGTGAGAGACATCACTAAAATCATATTTAGGGTACCTATCTATAAGACTTAGATTGGATCAAGGACGGAAGAAGTATATGACTGTTCTCCTTGATGAAATTTTATGCGCTTAGAGTCTACCAATTGAATGCTTTTGATGTTTCTGTTCCCAAACAGGCTGCAATGGAGAAGTTGCACGTTCCAGACGAAATTGAAGACAACCTTTAGAGCAACTTGTTCACTGAACTACGGGAAAAGAAGTATCCTGTGAATCATCTCGTTCAGGACACGTGAGCCTAAGGGACCGGCCTGCTTGTGCTTTCGATGATAAAAAAACTCGGGAAGAAAGCTTGAGGCTAACCGCCGGTACTCATGCCAAAGCTTTCAGTCTGCAGATATTGTCTTGTAGAAGTGACCTAGCTTTTTTGTCAGATGATTTACAGTCCAGAAGAGGAGCTAATGCACAAGTAACAAGAGTATCAGAACTATTGTAGAATGTCCAATACCGGATTGCACTTTCTGTTGTCATTCGTTGCACCTGTTAATAGCTGTACCTGCTCCTATTCTCTTCTAACACTTCACTGGAACACCTGGAACCATATGTTGAGATGGAGGACATTCTAATTACAGTTTTAACTTGCAACCAGCGAGCCTGTTGTTGACCACTTTTGCTTTTTGGAAGGCGAGGTATTACTACTCCCTCCGTCCCAAAAAATTGTCACTGTTATTTTTTTTTGTATAGATTAAGATTATTTTTAGTTATTAACACATGTTACTTAAATTTTTATCATTATCCCATTCCAAATTCATTCACCCTTTTCAATCCACACCATATTAAGGATAAACGTGGACTATGTAAAGGTGGGCTAAAATGAAATAAAAGTGGAAGAAAGCCAATTCATTTGGGAGAATTTTGTTTTTTGATGTTGTGGACAACACATTTGAGACGGAGATAGTGTTTCTTCACAAGTGAAAGAACAAGTTGCTATGTTGAATGTTGGTTATGATGGATGCATCTTGTTGAGCTTCATAATTAAATATTGAAAAAAATATTGCACAACTTTGGAGATGAAAAGAGTAGTACTCACTCCTACTCGCGTTGTTACAATTAATACTATTTTAACTTACGTTTGATTCCAACTTTTTAAAAGGCAGAATAAGCTGAATATTGCTTCATTTGTTTTGCAGCAGTATTACATTTGACTACTTCTTGCATAGTATTTTCAAATGCTAATTTATTGATGCAATATTTGAGTAGTTACTTTTAAAGTTCACATAACAAAGCAGCTAGCTTGGTGGCTGGTTTATGATTACTACTACCACTTAGTAGAGGTACTCTAAACAAATCACAAATTTCAGTTAGTGCAAGCATTACTGTAAATCTGAAGAGCAGCTTCCATTCTCTGGCCCATAACTTTTAGACCAGACCCAATGAACAGATCCAGATCTTCAAGCCTCCAACCTTGGACTGGATCCACCTCATAGGCCCATTCAACCTCGCAACCATCTTCTTCCAACGCCCTGACTTCAACTACAGACACATAGTTATTGAACCCAACGTTACTCTCCACAATTGAGTAGCTGAAGCTCATGGTGTCCTTGTTGATCCATAGCAGCTTCTGCTTCGTCCAGTTCATGCCGGGCGGTGATCCATCGACCGGAGTCTTGAACCCGGCACAGAAGCGGACGCAGCCCGGCTGACCGGAGGTCCCTTGAAGAGGAAGGCAAGTGGCTAGGGTTGGAAACCACTTGCTTAGCCCAAAAAAGTCCTCTAGAAGTGGGAATACTTGTTCTGCTCTTTGGGAGGGTAGCTTCACACTTGCCTTGCCTTTCCATTTTGCCTGCCTTTGCTCCATCTCTCTCTCTCTCTCTCTCTCTCTCTCTCTCTCTCTCTCTCTCTCTCTCTCTCTCTCTCTCTCTCTCAGTTTCAGAAGGAAATGAGAGTGATTCTTATTCTATCTCTCACATACATTTTGATCAATAATAGAGGCCAATCTGCATTTTATGGACCAAAACATTTTGCAGTACTGGTACTGTTTGTGGGGTTGGGGACAAATTTGTACCTGGTAAGGATAGAAAGATACCTTTGACAGTTACACTAATTAAAATCAAAATAGACTTATGGAACAGATTAGGGGATTACTACCACATGTTTTACATGGAATACTTGTGAATTGTGAAAAAGGAATTAGTACATCGATCTTTCGCTTGAATTGATCGATCGGGAGAGTACGTACATGTTTCACATGGAAGATAGCAGTGCACATCACATCGATCGGGAGGGTACCAAACTATTTAAAAGGTTGAAATAAATACTTCAAATTATGATACACGTAATATGTAACTTTAAAAGTCTAAATAAATATGAAAAAAATTATAAACTAAATATTGTAATATACAAAAAAAATAAATGTATCTATTTTTTAAAGACGGGGGGAGTATAATTATTATTTTTACATATCTGTAAAACTAACATTACCTGTCAGCTTCAGCGGATGTACGGGAAAAGGTTAATTACATTATTTCATTTCTAAAATTTAATTGGGAGATACTTATAATAATTCAACAAATAATAAATTGGTCACAAAACAATTTTTGATGGTTATAAAATACTCCCTCTATTCCACAATGTATGCAACAGTACTATTTTGAGTTGTAATTCATGTACGTAGTTACAAGTAATAAATTCCGATAAGTACCGGATCGAACCACAAGGACTTGGATTTCTGTGTGTTTTGTGTGTGAATTACAACTTAGCTAAACTAAGGAAATGATTGAATGATTGGTAAGGATTAAACTAACATGTATGAACAAGAATTAAATTGGCTTAACAACTAAGGTAATTAAACAAGAGCAAGTGCTATGGTGATTAAAAGATACGATTAAACTAAATTATCTCCTAGGAATTTTGTTCCACTTGAATTGTGGCTGCATGGATAAGAACTAGCTCATGAATATTGTTTGAGTCTATATGTAAGAGAATATATTGGGTCTAAATCTCTCTCTCAAGGGTATTAAGAGATAAGCTAGCAACGATGTTTGTTTTCTAACTTATTATGAATTAATCAATTTTCCTCCTAGGTCAATTAGGAACTCTCGTCCTATAATTAACCTAACATACATTTCTCTACGATCTAACATAAATCATATTTCAAGGTATTTAATCAATAAATTCAGAGAAACAAAAACATAAATCACCAAACAATATTCATTCATCAAGAAAATCACATACTCATAATCCAAGTTTCACTAATTCCTAAGAGATAATAGGAAACTAGCTACTCAACATAAGAAAAAGCATAAACAAAGAAATGGAGAAAAATCATGTTCATGGTGGAAATGAGCTCAAGTTGAAAAACAAATCCCTAAAAGAGAGAGTAAATGAGAGAACTAGCTAAATCTGAGTTTAGAAATGAAATCTACTCAAAAAACTGAAAAGAAAAATGATGCGGTCAGAAATAATTGAGGGACTTGATTGCACCTTTTTATCGAGTTTCTTGTTCAATTAGGTCACTTCCGTTATATTCCGTGAAGTAGGCATTAGTAAGGGTTAGTGACACGGTGCTTTTTGTAGCCTGCACCTGATGTCTAACGGTCTGGACACTTTTCCTGCCCTTATGGGAGGAAGCCCTCACATGGTCCGTGCGGGTTGTTGCCTCGGGATCGGTGCGGTGTCAGATAAATTTCCTTCCCCTCCCTAGCTAATTTTTCATTCCTAAATTGTTAAGTTGTAATCCTGATACTCTCATCAAGTCAAGCCTTCACACTGAATATATCTTCCTCCCTTCTTTCTCTTATCTTTCTCTCATTTTCTTTGAATTCTCCATCGTTGATTGTGTTTTCTTGAGTGGCACGCATCAACTTGGTATCAAAGCAGTGATCTTCTCCTGTGGTAGATGGTGCGACCTCGACAGCCTGGTACGGAGGACATGTTCGAGTCGCTACGCCAGTTCAGAACGATGGTTGATCAGTTAACTCAACAACATACACTCTTGACCTAACATCATGCACATATGGCATAACAGCTGAAGGACCATGGACGGAGGCTCGACGCTCAGGCTGATCTGGTTGTTTAGGCCCAAGGAGAAGCTCTCAGCCCCGGGGGTCATTTATAACCCCGTTTTTGGCGAGGAGATCTGGGTGGGGGAAACGATCAAGGAGAGTATCGCTTGATTCCCAAGATGTCCAAGGTAGAGTTTCCCCATTTTAATGGTACTAACATCAAGGAATGGGAGTTTCGCGTCCATCGGTTCTTCGAAGTGGACCGAACTCCCGTTGTTTGCGTATCCAGATGGCTTCAATGCACTTGGAAGGAGGTTCTCTCCAATGGCACCGAGCATACATGAAGGATGCTACCCCCGGAGCCACGTGGGATCAGTACTTACAGGCGGTGAAGGAGAGGTTCGTTGATGAAGTCACGATGGACCCCTTGGTTGAACTCATCAAGCTTAAGCAAGAAGGTACGGTGAGAGAATATCAAAACTTGTGTGATGCCTTGTCAGGGTGAGTTGACTATTCTGACTTGGAGGAATCAGTGGTTATGGCTCTTTCTGTTGTATCTACTGAGCTAGCACATAATATCAAGGCAAGTTGTGACCAGGACCCTGAGCTGCAGAAGTTGATCCGGGAGATTCAGGCATATCCACAATCCCATAAGAAGTTTGAATGGCAGAATGGTGAACTTAGAAAAGGAAGCAGGTTGGTGGTTGGTACTGACGGGACATTGAAGAACATGACCATATCCTTCTTGCATGATGGACCTTGGACCTTTAGGAGGCCATTCTGGCATGGCAACAACTGAAAAGAGGATTAAGCAACACTTCTATTGGAAAAAGCTAAGGAAGGATGTCAGAAGGTATGTGAATCTTTGTGTATTGTGCCAGTAGCACAAACCTGAAAATGTGGCAATTCCATGCCTCCTACAGTTGTGTGGACATCTATTAGTATGGATTTTATAGAAGGGCTCCTAAGTTGAAAAGATTCAGGAATTGGTACCTGCAAGCTATAAGACATAGTAATGCCTCGGGCCCAAAGGGGTTGCCTACGTACCCTTTCAGTATCAGTGATACTACTTAGTGAGGGTTCATAGGAATCACGTAGTTCTCAACCTGTTTAGTCAGTATCTGATCTGAAGAAAAGAATGGAAAGAAAGGAAAATAAAAGGAAAGAAGTGTACCTTCTGTCGAGCCTGATGAGAGGTTCTATCATTGATGCAGTTCTATGTAACCTGTATTCTCTGATTCACACTTAAATAGCAGCATTAAATGCAACAGAGGATTAAAAGTTTGATCCTAGCTTCCTATAGATTTCTAGGTGAATTAATATCCAACAATTTTAGGACAAGAAGTGGTAATTTAGATTACCAAAGTACTCTTTAACTTGTAGTAATTCCTTAGGTTCATTTTAGTTATGCAATTAAAGCAAATAAGTATGAAAACAGCTAAGGAACCATGGAGGAAAAGAATAGACGGCAACATGTCCCACTCAAGAGATACCAACCGAAAGTTTTAATCAAAAGACTAAGCATGTTTAATTGAGAAAGAAGAAAGAATTGGTCAAGATGAAAGAGTAACAAGAAGGCAACCCATGCTAGGCAACCCATCCTTTAAGGAATTAATCTACGAGTATCAATGTTAACTTACACACCTTTTCTTAATAGAAAAGAAAAATATCATCTAAAAGTAAAGGATACAAGCTCAAACATTGATCAAGAGGTGTATTTCTAGCCAATTAATAAACTGACAAAATTCCACTACTCCGTTAAGGTATTAACCAAGTCTTATCAACCAAATGTTTTAATAAGAGAACACCCAATTAATGAAGATTGATGTTGCTGCTTAGAAATTGCCTTGCCGCCGTTCACCCTCGAATCAAGTCCGTTACCAGCACGTCGAGTAACAGTAACAACAACAGCGAAGGTTAGCTAGCTCCCTAGAAATTCCTATCGTTATCCCTAACTGTCAATAGTCTTGCCAGTTTGCAATTCTCCTCCCTTGCTCTCCATTATTTCAAATCTCACCAACAACCATCAATGATCATTCTTCACTCACTGCGTCCCCCATCGTCCTCCCTTCATCAATTGGCTTTATCTCCGTCATAACCCACCGGAAATCAAACCTCCCTCCTCCGCCAAGTTTCCTCGCTCGCATCGTGCCTCCTCCGAATTTGAGCTTCAGTCATATCTCGTCACCGTCCACCTTTCCCAGCGAATTCATCGTCGTCGATCTCTCTCTCTCAGTCCTCTCACTCAAATCGATTCTGCTTTGATAAAAATCAGCCTCTCTTGATTCGAGCTCCCTCCTCGCCAAGATTGAGTCAGCCGATCCTACTCTCAGCCCGGCGTTCGTCATCGAATCCTCTCCCTCTTTTTTTGATCGGTTTTTCAGAAGACCAAAACTGGTCTGTCTTTAACTCTTCTTTCCCAAATTCTTTTTAACCTCCGCAATCCCTCACTTCCCTGTCTTCGTGTCTAGCTAAGAGGTAGTATTAGTGTAGTTTAGGTTAATTACTAGTTAGGTCCCTAGGTTTTATTTTAATTGTACAATTTTTACCCAACTTAGTTACTAGGTTTCAACTATGTCACTTTCTAAATTAATCAAATTGAATTCTTTTCAATTTTATCCCAAGAATCCTATTTCTTTCAATTTTATCCACAACTTTTCGTTTTCTTCAAATCAGTCCTTTATTCTTTTTATTCCTTCTAGTTATGACACGTTCGGTAAAGACGGGTCATAACAATATTGGTGGTGGTGGATAGGCTAAGCAAGTATAAGCATTTCATGGCTTTGTCTCATCCCTACACTACTGCCACTGTTGCTCAAGTCTTCTTGGACACCATCTATAGGCTGCACGGGTTACCAAAGGATATAGCCATTGACAGAGATCCTACTTTCACTTGCCATTTCTAGAGAGAGCTCTTGGGCAAGCTTCAAGTGAAATTGCACTTCTCCACAACTTATCATCCTGAACCAGATGGACAGAAAGAGGTGGTTAGCAGGTGTCTAGAGACCTACTTGTGATGTGTGTCTGGGATGAGACTTAAAGAGTGGGCTTCATACCTGCCTTTGGTAGAGTTTTGGTACAACACAAACTTTCATACCTCTATTGGGACCACACCCTATGAGGTATTATATGGCCAGACCCCTCCAACTCATGTACCTTACTTGGCTGGAGACTCTAAGGTGTAGGTGGTGGACAGAAGTCTGACTGCAAGGCAAGAGGTCATCAAGGTGATCAATTCTCACCTGATAAGGGCTCAGAATCGTATGAAGCAGTTGGCTGATAAGGGAAGGACAAAGAGGAGTTTTGTGGAAGGTGACTGGGTATGGTTGAAATTAAGTCCATATAGGGAGTCCTCTGTAGCTCAGAGACCCATTCAAAAGATGGCAGCTAAATATTATGGTCCTTATTAGGTTATCAGAAGGATATGACCTACTGCTTATGAGTTGGCTTTACCTCAGGGTGTAGGGTACACCTTATTTTTCATGTGTCTCTACTCAAGTCATACAGAGTCATACAGGGGGCCTGTGCCTACTACTATCACCATCCCCCCTTACGGGTCCAACCAGCTTAGTTGTGGAGCCATAGGACATTTTGGATATGAGGGTTGTTAGGAAGGGCAATCAGGCCGGGACTCAAGTGTTGTTAAAGTGGGTTGGTAGGCCACTGGAGGATGCCACTTGAGAGGACTTCCAAATGCTGATGAAGCGATATCCCAGTTTTAATCCTTGAGGACAATGATTCTTTAAGGGGGAAGAATTGATGTGGCCAGAATTAATTAAGGGACTTGATTGCACCTTTTAGTTGAGTTTCTTGTCAATCAGGTCACTCCCGTTATATTTCGTTAAGTAGGCATTAGTAAGGCTTAGTGACACAGTGCGTTTCGTAGCCAGCACCTGATGTCTAACAGTTTGGACACGTGTCCTGCCTTTACGGGAGGAAGCCCTCACATGGTCCTTGCGGGTTGTTGCCTCGGGATTGGTCCGGTGTCAGATAAATTCCCTTCCCCTCCCTAGCTAGATTTTCATTTCTGAATTTTAAGTTGTAATCCTGGTACTCTCATCGAGTCCAGCCTTCTCTCTGAATATATCTTCATCCCTTCTTCCTCTTATCTTTCTCTCGTTTTCTCTGAATTCTCCATCGTTGATTGTGTTTTCTTGAGTGGCATGCATCAGAAAACCCTAAAATTAATCACAAATCCGTGGAGAAATCAAGCCTGGAAAGGTCCATGGAGAAGAAAATGAAGAAGCCCTCCTCTGTCTCCGTGTTCTGCTGCTCAAGCATCTCCTCTTCTCGTTCACATCTTCAGGCTTTCTTTACATTTAGGTTTAAAACCAAGAGATGGACGGCGGAGATTAAATCTCATTTTCGGCGCCCAGCCAACACTAGGCCATGACTGGGGTGTTCTTTGTCATTACCAGGCATCGTTGGGCCATGGCTGAGATGCTCTCTGTCGAATCCAGCCATGGTTGGGGTGCTCTCTTTCGATTTCAGCCATGGCTAGACCATGACTCCGAAAACAGACTTCCTTCTTTAATCTTGTTTTGACCTACACGATTCTTCATTTTGACAATTAGGCCCAGATTTGTCACAACCTGCCAAAATATGATTATTTGTGAGAAAATCTTACTCAAATACAATTCAAAACTCCCATAAATGCATGCTATGTAAAGATATATCATGCTTTCATCAGTAGGGGCTTCTCTCCATGAGGCCACACCGCAGTGGAGGGCATCTGAACTGATTGCTTGTTGTTTGTTGGATCTTGGTGGAATCGGTGTGTGGAAAGCGACTTAACGAATTGGTTTTGAGAGAGGAAAAAGCATGCAAAACTGTCAAAGAATGTGGGGGCATTGGTCAGTGGTCTCTTGGCAGGTGAGCAAATACTTGCTTTGCCCGAAATTATGAGTTCGTTTAATGTAGGCTATCCGGGACTTGGATCTTCTTGGATGGCTCAATTCAATTTTCAGAGAATGAATTTGTGTTAATTATGTTTATTCTTGTCTAGTACAGGTCCCGCACCCAAGTCAATATAAGTCTTTCTTCGGTGTGGAGAATTACTGACAATCGTCCAATCGAGCACGTGACTGATAGATCATTCATTGGGCCTCTCTTTCATACCATTTTTGGTCACCTTCTCAACATCTCAAGCACTTTACTTAAGCCGTATAGATATTTACTATCCTGCTACTTGTTTTACTTCTTCTAGCTTTTGGTTGCACTTGTCCATTTAGTTCCTTGGTTCGCTTTTCTTCTGCTGCCTTATCTCTAGCTACTCTACCGGTGGATCGAGCTTCTCTCCTGTACTGTAACATCCGGTCCGTTTTCCAGTCCACCATGTCTCCCCACGTCCCTCTCCACTTGCCTCTTTTTGGATTTTTTTTTGCTACTTGTAAATCATACATTATATTATAATTAAATATATGCGTTTTTTTTTATTAATTTTACATTTTAAAAATTACTCCATCTGTCCCAAAACTTTTGAAAAATACATTTTCAGCATTGATTATATAATTTTAGTTCTCAATTATTTTCAATCATAGATTCAAACTTTTTTGTACACAAATGGTAATTTGATGTGCCTAGTATATACACATATTTTTTTTGAATTTTTTCTACTAAATAATTATATAGATAAATGGAAGTCAAATGAATATCAAAAGTAATTATTATTATTATTATTATTATTATTATTATTCTTTACTTAAAGCTATCTTTCATCTAAAGTATGAAACTTTAGTTTAACAAAGGTAAAATATGATTATAGCTCCCCGTTCCTGAAAAGTTGGTGCATTTTCTTTTTCGATACTTTTGAAGATTCAAATTATTAGTACTAGAAAGAACTTATTAAAAAAATCAAAAAATATATATTCAAAAACTACTTTGTATATTAGAATATTGAAGAAATGAAATTATAAATAAAATGATGAAAAAGAAACGTTTTTTTGAGGAACAGAGACAGGATGATTCTCCCGTCTCCATATGAGTTGGTAAAAAGGGAAAGAAAAAAATGGCAATAGGGGAGGGACGTGGCCTGCTTATGTGGTGGACTCGAAACGAATCGGAGGTGAGCTGAACAGAAGGGAAGCCAAATCCTCTACTTGATTTTGTATTATGATTTTTCGGTATAATAATGTAAATCCTTTCCCTCTAAAAAAATCAGAAAAAAAAATCAGTAGTTTGAGTTGAATTTCCATTTTATATTTCATCCAAAGGTTTTAACAAAAATAATCAAATGATTTTTGAACAAATTATTATTATTATTATTATTATTATTATTGCTATTTCCTTTATTTCTAAATTTTTGAATTGTCAACATTTAATTTATAATCTACTATAATATATTAATACAGGATAACTGTATTAATTGCAAAAAAAAAAACTCGCTTCCTTGTTAAGTCACATGTGCTCCACCTCAGCTCCTGATGTATGACATACACATGTCATATTTCTTATGATGTTTTAAGCCATTTCTATCTCTTCTTTTATGTGTAGTTTTCTTTATTATTTGCTAATTTCGTAAGTCCTTTTGTAGAGGACCCAAACCACTTAGGGTTTGGGTCTATTGTGGAAGTAATGCTTGATTCTTGACTCTTATGATGTGTTGATTGTATATGAGGCTTGTTTGAGTGCTTAAAAATAGTGTATGCTTAGATTACAAACTTGTCTTGCATATGCCTACAAGGTGTTCGAGAAATGCTCAAGAGAGCTTTTCATGAAACTTAGACCATCAAACTAGCATGAGTGTCTTGCCTTTTGCTTGAGAAAGAAGAGGGATTCACTTAGGAGTATAGGTTAGCTCTTAATGGTCTTGGTCTTAATGCTTTAGTAAGAGATTGCCATAGGTTAAGATACAAGAACAAGTTTCATACTCGAAAGGGGTGGAACATATGATTGAATCCTCTCCTCTTATATCATCATCCGTCTAGTTAAGATCATGCATTATGGAAGCAATAGACCCAACTCTTGGTGGTTATTTTTCTATTAATTATTTCTTGTTTAATTCCTAGTTGTTAGTTTTAGCTAGTCTTAATTCATATTCAAACATCATTTCCTCATTCCATCACTTACATCACTAATCTTCTAAGTAGTTTAATTTGCATAGTAGATAACTTTTTCAATAGCATATCATACATCTAGTCTTCGTGGGATCGACCCCTACTCACCTCTTTATTATAAAACGATCCTTACACTTGAGGGTGAGTTGGGCATATAAATTTATTTGTCTTGTCCAATTCGCGACATAGCAAATTGGCGCCGTTGCCGGGGACTAGTTTTGTGTGTTTGCTATGAGAGTTGTTTACTTGCATTGTAGAATTTAGAGCATGTTTACTTTTATTTTTCTTCTTGCATTGTAGGTACCATCACTTGTGCTACTGATGGCACACCACGACATGTGGAGTACCAACCAAGACCACCATTATTCAAAGGACATGAATGCTTATGTAGATACTTGGTCATATGGGCATCAAAGCTCATGGAGAGAAAATGGCTACACCAATCATCAAGCATGCTACACTTGGGATCCAACATATGAAGATAATGGAATGAACTCTCATGAGTACTATTATGCCACATCTTCACCACCTCTTATGCAACAACATGAAGCATTGCTTTCCATGTCTCAAACGTTAGATGACCTTGTGAATGAGATGAGGGAAAGCAACATTCAGAGAGGAGGTTTCCATGGCATGCATCTCAAATTTTTCACCCAACCTCCATAACACTTATCCAACTTGAAGATCTCCACATATTCATCTTGGGACACTTGAGGACAAGGAGAAGGTGTTGCTCCTAAAAGTAGCTTGATATTTTCAATGGTCTCTTCACCCCACTCGGACTCTTCATCACAATTATCCCTAATGTTTTGTTCCAAGTGACCACTTTTCTCTTCCAAGTTCCAATCTTCAAGTGATTTTTCATGGCTCAAATTTTTAGCATCATCTTGCACCTTTTGGCTCTTTCTTTTGTCATAAGATGACTCATTGGTGCTAAACTCCTCTTGTACTAGCTCTTGTATATCTAAAGCCATTTGTGCACATAAAGCTTCCATATTTCTCAATGATGCCATTCCTTCTTCTTCTCCATAGGCCATCTTGTTCATCAAAGTGTTATATTTCTCTTCAAACATCTCGTTGCCTTCTCTCATCTCGATAACCAAATTCTCCAATAACTCACTAGGAGAAGGTTTGTCTTCCATTTGAGGCTTAATGAAGAGAGGTGAAGGGTGGGAGTCCTTTCTTTTCAACTCTTCCTCTTCTCTTTTGTTGCTTTCCCGCATTTCATTTACAGCTCCACTTCAGATTTGGAGTTTATTTTTCTGATCCCATAAAGTAATAATTGAATATAGTAACTTCCAAAATTTTTAATTGTAGTTAACACAAACATCTAATCACTCTCCTTTGTTTTCTCATATGTAATTAAAATAATTAAAATACTCACAATAAAAAAATAATTAAAACACACTTTTACAACATTTGATTACTCCGCTTTCTCTCATCTCCATCCGTTTATTCCCTGCCATCACCGAAACATGAAGAAACCCTTCATCTTGAGTCCTCCACAATGCTAAGCGCTCGATTTGAGTATCGATGCGGACTCGACAGTGGGAGGCATGCGAATCAATGGTGCGACAATGATACTTGGCGGGAGGGGGTGAATCGATGCCAAAGATCATCGTTTATTCTAGATCTGAAACGTCTTAGGTTGCGAGGGGATTGCTTGTCAGGCTTAGTGACGAGATGAATTATGACTTCACATTTCCAGATCTGATAGTGAATTTATGTTAGCAGGTCATTCCTCTTCGTTTTTTTTTTATTTTTTTTATTTTCAATTAAAATATAAGATTATTGTGTTCTGAGTGATTAACAAATTTCTCTCTACTCAAATGTTGAGCAGATAATGATCAACCAAGAACGAAAGGTAATTCTAAGAGAATCTTATTCATTATTTGTTCTCACATCTTCCTTCAGTGTCTTATAGTCATCAAAAGAATTGGTGAATGTTTTTAATTAATATTAACGGTGAAGCACAAAAAAATTTATGCTGATCAAACAAGATGAAGATTTTACAGCAGCACTGGCAGCAAGTAAGGGTAATAAATTTTGCATACTAGCACTGATTGGGTGAGTATACACAATTGTGCATACAGAGAAATTCGGTTACCTTTGTTCCTCGAGGTCTAGGTCTTAGGATAAACTACAGTTGTCCTTTAGGCTTCATTTGATGAGTGGATTTGAGCATATCATTATATTTGAAATTTTTTAAGACAAGTGTGGAAAAATACGTTTCTGCAAAGACTTGAATGAAGTTCTTAAATAAGTTACACTGAAATGTGCCCTTTCTAGCATAAGTTGTTGTGGAGAAAGCACTCACTATGGACATGTTTGCACTAACACTTTTAAAAGAAAATTATGGTGCTAACATTTGTTTATTTGTATGTTTGATTACTCACATTTTTCCTTTTCATGTCATTTGTTTGCAGTAATTAATTTGATTGAAGGGATAGATGTCCAAGTCATTAAAGAAAGAATTAGTAAATACCAAGAAGAAAATGCCGAGCAGAGAATAATCAACCAAACACGAAAGGTTAATGTAAGAGACTCATATTCAATACCGTTAATTGTGTGAATTTCTCCATCTGGTTTCCGATATCTTTCATGTTCTTTTAGTCGTCAGTAGGGACAATCATGGTGAGGTGGAGATGCGGCGTGTCGTCGAATCGGGTAGCAAGCGCTTCGAGCAGAGTCATTTACCGTGAACAAAACGTGTAAGTTTTGTCAACGATATGATGCTTGGGCTCGCCGTCGAAAAACCGATATGGCAGAGATGGTGAAAAGTGGTCATGGATGACCAACCGTGACGTGGCAGAGTTACGGATGAGTGACAAAACAAATTAAATCATTAGAGAGAACTGATATATTTTCTTAGATGAAAGATAGAAGTGGTATAAATGTCATTATTCAAATAATAAAATTAACCCATAACTTTTAAAAGTGAACTAATTTTTCATAAATCTAAATAAATCTAAGCCAAATTTTTTAAAAATGAACTAAATTTCTATAAATTTATTAGACCGGATATATTATTATTTAATATATTAAAAATTTTAATAATTATTAATTCAGTGAACCCGTGATGAAGTCGGTTATTAGAACTAATTTTATTTATTTAACAATATACTGTATTACATAAATTCAATCATTTTATATACCTATACACCAATTATTTGTTATGGCTAGCTATCTTGTACCAAAAGGATCAAAAAGGCCATTGGACAACCGGAGCCGTCAGAATTACGGTGCGTCAAGTTATCACGCCCCCAGAAACAAAAGCTTACGAGCTGAAAGATTTCCCAAGAACAAATACGAGACAGCATTTCCTTTCTGTTTGGAGCCACCTTCGTCTTGTTAACTTTCACTGAATCGATCAATCTGGTATCGATTTCCCTGCTAGTACCAATAATCTCGCCAAGTTCGAATGGTAGCTCAGCAGATCTTCTTCTAGGAGACATAGAATCTTCGACATTCACGACCAATGGCGTCGTGGCTCAAAGCCGCCGAAGGTGTGTGGATCTTCTATTACCGGCTGCTCTTTCTGCATTTTCCTTAGCTTGTTTCGGGTCGTTCTTCCACGTGCTGAGGTCTGATCCGACGCCTTGAAATGTTTGATTTACTTGTTTGGTGAGACTAGAGGAGATTGTCTAGCTGATGCTGATCCTGGGTATGATCGTTTGGGTGTTTTTAGTTGAATGTGAAGTAACTGCCAATGGATTTTACGATTGATTTTGCTTAATTTGAGCTTCAGCTTTGTTCGTCCAGATTAACCAATCTCTGCACTTTCCCAAAGTTAAGGTGGAAATTGTGCTAGGGATATCATGCAGGATGGCATCTTTGTGTTCATTATTTGAGAAAACGTTGATCATATATCCTGTGTTACAAGCGGGTGGAATACTAGGCAATCCAACAATTTTTTGGGAGTGGACTGATATACTAACCGTGCGATAGAATGTGGTGCCATTGAAATTTATATGCATAAGCTGACTTTGTTTTGCTTCTTTTTTTTCCCTTTCGGTTTTTTCCCTTTTCAGTGTCATTGTTCAGGATGTACCGTCCTTTTATGTTGAGTTTATGGCCTTTATTGTTGTACTCATAAAATTATGGTTTTGTTTTAAGTAAAGAACATTGGGGATATCTTGATTGCTTCCAGGGTTTTATCAGATGAAGAGTTAATAGGAAACTTTCTTTCAAGTACCCAGTATTGTAGTTATGCATGGAATCCAGGCTCAAGAATTTGTCTTCTTAAATGCTGAATGTGACTTTCTTTCATGTACCATTGTGGAACAGATCTATTTGAAGTTGTAGATCGAAGGGCAAAACTGGTTGTTAATGAATTGTCAGATGAGCAAGCTAACATACAGTCATCAGGTAGGGATCTCATCTAGACATCTTCAATGTGTACACTCACAGACAATGAGTAAAGCAAATAAGCCATTTGCAAATTGTGCAAGAAATAGACATTTTTGCATGAAGATAGAAGATTTGAAATGCTTGATTAAATTGCTTATCTGATAAAATGGTGCTAAGAATTGCATAACAAGACTTTTATACACTTCCATACTCCCTTAACCTGAAGCTTTAGATGACTCTTCGTGAAAACTTACACATAAGACTCAACTATTATTTGTTTTTTTGGTTCATCCTGTCTGATAAGTTTACTTTTCTATTAATCTGAGTCTGTATTTTCTTTTTAACTGCTAGGTCCTAATATACAGGGTTCTCAAAAGAAAAAGAAAAAACCATTAAAGGTAATTTCATCACCCTACAGTTGTTTGTTTTGCTTATTGTCATATAAATTGAAACAGGGACACAAAATGAAGTGGATTCACTTTTCTGGTCAGGCTCAAAAACAACTCACCCCAAATGGATCTCCTAAAACTGGTGATGCGGTAGAAGTAAAGTCAATCAAGAAAGCATTACAAGATCCTGAACCAGAATTAGTGCTTGATAAAGATAATGGCGCTCTTTCTCGTGATGTTGAAGGTGATCCTGGTGATAGGCTTTTGAGGGAAGTAAACAGCGAGCACGACCGCAATAATGAGACTGGTGCCTCTAAACCTCCTTTGTCAGAGTCACCGACAAAGGCCATGGTCAAGCATGAAGTCAACAAGGATGAAAATTCAGGGATAATAGCTGATAGTTTAATTTCCATTTCAACTTCAAACAGTGAGCTTTTGGATGGCGACAGAATAGAGGTTCTGTCTGAGCCTTCTCCTTCCCCATTGCCTACCAAGGAAATCGAGGTCTCAGATGCAGTTAATCTGAATAACCCTGGCCAAGATACCAAATCTACAATTACAGATTCCCCTTCTAAAATAGATCAAGAGGGGCCAGGACCATCAGTCACTGACTCTCTGGTTAAAGCTGAATCTCCTGTGACGGATGCAGATGGCACAATTGAAAGTCTGACCCATCCAAAGATGCCAGCAGAAGATAGAGTTGATTTTCCTGAAGCCAGAGTACAAGACCAATTAGATGAGGTTAAGCCTACGTCCACCGAAATCAGAATTTGTTGCTGGTATGTTTTCCTTGTAACTTTAGTGATTCCTTTGTTGCTCTGCAGGCTCAAGGACTTCTTAAAACCACAAGTTCTTCTGGCCAATCAAAAGAGGCAAGACTAGCTCGGGTAAGCTTTACGGATTAGTATTTAAGAACGAACATGATGAATTTAACTTTGGGGAAAGATGGCATAGTCAAGCCCAGCCCGGATAAACTTTAAGGTTGGCTTTCAAGAATGAACATGATGAATTTAACTTTGGGGAAAGAAGACATAGTTGGTGTTTGATGAAAGAGTTTAATATTGGTAGGAGTGGATAAGAGCGATCGAATGAATTTGATTTTGGGAAACGAGGGGTAGGAAGTCTACAGTTGTGTGATGAAAGATGTGGTGATACTAATAGGAGGAGCAAAATAATTGCTAAGCTTGCTTGATTAAACATATGAAAAAATTGTATCAGGAAGCTTGTCTTCTTTTGGTTTTCCATGTTCATATTTTGTATCAATCAGGTTATCACTCAACAAATATAGCTCAATTGTTTGACTTATTGTGTACATAGTAACAATGCATTTGTTATGTTTGGGTGACAGTCCAAAAATTGGATACTGAGTATATGTAAATATTTGGCCAACACCCAAAATATATTCTAGTACCCTCAGCATTGCTGACTCAGTTACAGATGTGCTTGAACTTGTAGTGGGGCAATATAGTACCTTTAACTCTGTAACTCGGTGCTGTTTAGTCCTTTAACTGATAAATCATCAATTGAATAACCTGTAAAGAGGTTAATTTTGAATGCTTAGTTATTTAAATTTTTAATTTCATTTGTTTGTTACCTTGCATTGTGATTTTGTTGCAATTGAGCTATTTAATTTGGCTGAAAAAAGAAGAACAACACATATCCAAGCAATCAGAACTGACAAGCAATGAAACACCCCAAAAAAAAGAGTAACAGGCCCAGTTGGTGGACTGTGACACTGCCAGCGGTGTCTATGATTTATCAGTTCCACCAGTGGTGCGAATGATGAGGCTGACTTCTCGTGCAGCGGCAATAGAGAAGGATTTGTTTTGGGTTGCGGTGGTGCGAAGATGGTTCTAGGATTGGAGATGTTTTTAGGTGGTTCCGCTGCTGGAATGGGAGTGAATCATCCTTTTTTTGGCAAGTCATCGGGGGACCTGGTGCTGGTGCTTGTACTGGGGCTCCAAAGTTAGGTTAGCAGCAACAGTGCTAAACTTGGAGGCCACCATGGTGCATAGGATTTGGGTTCTAATTCTGGTTCAAGAGCCAATTTGGTGGTTGCATCTTGCAGTTGAGAAGTTCAGTGTCATGATTGTCAAGTCCTGGTTGGTTCAAGACTGGTGAAAATGAGGTTCAGCGATGAGGTATATAGGTTGGTCCTCAAAGGCTGCCTCCTGGTAGAGCAGCAGTGGTAAAGTTGGGATAAAGTTGCTGGTGGTTTTTGTCCCATCTTAAAGTTCTAGAAGCTTACAATTAAATCAAAATGGCCTCGGCCTGCAAATTGCAATTTACATTATCATTAGTACTTTTTCTTTTATTTTTATTCACGGTTTAAATCCTTTGAAAGTTACTATGTGTGCATTAAACCGTTAGAAACCTACATTTGTCATGGTCACATTTTGTCACATACCGCATCAACCGAGTCAAGGGTTCAAACTACACCGAGTTACGTAGTTGAAATTACTATACTGTCCTCCTTAGAGTTCAGTCCTTACTTGACTGATTCAACAATGTTCAGTTCATTGGGATGTATTTTGGCCTAAATCTTTTTAGATGATCTTGGTTTGAATATTACTATGGGCAAGGTATTGCTTTAGATGAAGTAGCTTAATTTTGACAGAAGCTGGAGAATCAGCATTCCTGCCATGTATGTTTTACTCTAGGGAAATGGTTATTGGATTTCAGGCTAACAAGTTGATATGTTAATACTCAAAAGTTGTTAAGATTCTTATCACTGTTCCCTAGGTTTGTGCTGGACTTTCTACTCGTCTTCAAGAGTACAAGTCTGAGAACACACAGCTGGAGGAACTTCTAATTGCAGAGGTGATTATCATGCTTTTCTTTTAAAAATAATGTTTCCTGCCCCCCCTCCCCAAAGTTACAAGTTTTAATGTAATGTGTTTAAAGTACCAATCTTGTATCATAATGCAATTTTTGTTTCTTCGGGTTTAAATCAAAATGCTTTTCCTTGACAGAGAGAGCTGTGTAAATCATATGAGGCTCACATCAAACAGCTACAGCAAGAACTGTCATCATCTCAAAGTGAATTGACCAGGATTGAGTCAAACATGGCCGAGGCTTTGGCAACAAAGAACTCTGAGATCGAGGCACTTGTCAGTTCTTTGGATGCACTAAAGAAACAGGCAGCAGCCTCTGAAGGAAATCTTGCATCAGTGCAGGTTTGCTAGAGACCCTATATTTTTGTTTATAGTAACATTAGTTTGACATAAATTGGATATCTGTCAGTCCCATCTGGTTGGGAAATATCTAACTTTGACAATACTGAATCATGTAATCAGGATGATATTGTCAAAAGTCCAGCAATTAAGCGTCTAATAGTGTCATTTACATGCACTTTAATTACATTCATAGTTTCAGGAAAAATTAAATAAAGCTCATTTGAGGAATCGACCAAAAGTAGTGAAGAGATAGCTTTCTTTGTCTTTTGTTGTTATAGAAGAAATTGTAGTGCTAATTCATCTGTAATATTTGTGGAGTCCTGTTCATTTGCGCAATGCCCCAACTGTACAGGCACAAATTTCTGCATGTAATTATCATATTGGCCTTAAATTTTCTGAAGGCTTGGAATAGCAGGCAGATTACAGTTTTTCTACACTGACATTATATTGTTGAATTATATGTTGCTGGGCTCCCTTTTTTTGGCTTCTGTCGGCATTTTGTTGATGGGAAAAGATCATTGAGGTACGTTTAAGCCCTCCCTTGGGCTAGTACCATCTGAATCGTATTTCTTTTCGTGCTTTGTTAGGCAAACATGGAGTCTATTATGAGAAACAGGGAGTTAACTGAGACAAGGATGATGCAGGTAAACTGCTTGTTTTTCTTTAATTCGAAATTTTTAATAAATATGGTTGTCATATTTATTTAATTGTTATTATGAAATTAGAAAGATTATTCTTTTGATTAGGCTTTGAGGGAAGAGCTGGCATCTGTTGAAAGGAGGGCAGAAGAAGAACGATCAGCACATAATGCAACGAAATTGGTTTGTAGTTTGAATATTTCTACCACCTCATTCTCCCAACTCTCAGTTTGTTCTTAGTTTTTTTGCCGAGCATCTAAGAATACCCTTTGGGTACAGGCTGCAATGGAGAGGGAGATGGAACTGGAGCATAGAGCGGTTGAGGCATCAACTGCCCTTGCTAGAATCCAGGTAGCCAAGAGTAATTTCTGAAATGTTTGACGTTCCTAGATGTTATTGTGCTTCACCATCTTTCTTTGGCTGAGATTTTTAGGGTAGGGTTTCAAAGTTATTATCTTTTTAAGATTGTAGTATGATGTTTAATGATGTGGACGTTGATTTCACAATTTCAGTCTTGTAGTGGAACATGACTTTAACAAGTATCTCAATTAATTACCGTCTCATGCTACTTCTCCTTGTAAGTGGAGAAATCTGAGATATTGACGGTTTTAAATTTCATGATTTCATCTCATTGTTTAATCATAGGATTGCACCCAGATGAACATTTAGTGCACTTTGTTTCTACATTTTTTACTTTTATTGTTAACTAATTTTAAACGTTTACTGACACTATGAACTTCATTTTACCATTTCTGTAAAAAAATGATAAGGTTCAACACTAACCCCAATATAGTCATGATGATGCACATGACACTTATATGATTTCATCTTTTCTAATTCTGCGGCGATTATTGGGGGTAACTTGTAACTCGGATATCATTAAAAGCATTTTTTATCTGCATAAAGACTTGGTGGTTGGAACTTTTTGTACTATTTTGGTTGTTAGTATATGGCTTATGTTTTATTTGAATTATTATGCTCATGAGATATGATGCTTAAGTCAATTATTCCAGAAGAATCCGTTGCCACTTCTGTGCTCATTTCTCTAAGACTTGGTTGTAACCTTTAAAACCTTGAACTAAATCTAGATATTTTCTAAATTTTAAACTTTTTTATTCAGTTTTCTCTCTACTTTGTGCCAAACTTTTCCATCGACCTTTTACGTAACCAGATCTAAATTCAGAAATTCTTCTGAAAGAACACAACTTAAGGGGTGAAAACAGAGAGAAGAAGATACTTGTCCAACCTCATGACTCCTTTTATTTATTAAGTGCTGCCAAACGAGAATTGTAGCTAGAAAGGGGTAAATAGCGATGCATAGTCTGTCTGCCCTTCAGACATAATGTATTTAATTGTATAGCCAATTTGTTTTAAATTTTTGGTCCAGAGAGTTGCTGATGAGAGGACAGCTAAAGCTGCAGATCTTGAGAGGAAGTTGGCATTGCTGGAGGTAGATTGGCACTTATATGAACCTTACCTAATTGCTACACATGTAGATTTATCTTGAGACTCTAGTAGTTAATCCTATTGCTTTCAGGTTGAATGTTCACAACTCAATCAAGAATTGCAAGATATGGAAACTCGTGCTCGACGTGAACAAAAAAAGTCCCCTGATGAGGCAAATCAAATGATCCAGGTATTTGTTGCGACTATAATTCCTGCTTGCTAAATTCCTGAAACCTCATTAGATAAACCATCTTTTTCCTTGCTTTGAACCTGTTTGGCTCTGTAACTATTTTAATCCTTCTACAAGCTGTACAAATGTGTTATTTGGTAGCTTTCAGGTTATTAGGATACATCCTATCTCATGATGTCGCTTGTCAAATAGACACCCATGTATGCCATCATAATTACTGACACTCTAGTAGTGAAACAACTTGTCTTTAGTTACAAGATGACATGTAAACAGTAGTCATTGGATAGCAAACTTCTGAAGCTGATCTTACATGCTCATTTTAAGTAATTACAATGAGGTATTGGTGTGTTGGATTTCTTGACACTTGATTGTAATCGTCCTCATTTCACTTTTGGTGCATGAGGAATTAGGACCAGCATTTCTTCTGGCTAGCTTTTATTATTGCAGTTTTAAGCTGTATTTTTGTTTTTTGTTGGAACATAAGTATATATTCGATTTGTAATAAAGTGCTGAGGCAATGCCAGCCCATTTCGTAAGATAATGTACAAATGGGCGACTCCTTGAGATCTAAAAGCTGTGCTTTCTGAAGGAATTTTTCTCTTATGGAAATCAAAGAGAATCCAACCTTTCATTTGAAGAGAATAATGAACTTTCTTGGTTTCAGAAGCTCTCATGTCTAGTGACCTCAAAACTAGCCAAAAGTGTACGAGGGTATAAACAGATGGCCTCTTTTTCCTTTCTGTAGTTCTAATACAATTAGAAGACCCAAGTTCCTTTCAAGTTGCTCCTGCTTGAACCTGGTCAAGGTCCATCCACTCCTCAGTACTCGACTTCAGAATCTGGGGTGATTAACTGATGGCTGTAAACCAACTTATCTAGGATCTTTTGCTGTTTTGAGTTGATTCCCCCTTCCCCTCTCTCTCCCCGACAACGGGAAAAAGCTTTGTCACTTAGCAGATAATGTTTATCCCTTGTATTATTTCGAAAAAACAACTTGTGAAAGATCTCAACATTAGATGCAGGCATGGCAAGAAGAATTGGAGCGTGCACGGCAAGGTCAACGAGACGCTGAAAGCAAGCTTTCTTCCATGGAGGCCTGTGAAACCTCATTCACTATATATTTCAATATTTTTTCCTTTACATATATGTGTGTGTGTGTGTGTGTGTGTGTGTGTGTGTGTGTGTGCTGTTTAGCCATCTTAACTGCCCTACTGGCCAGCTGAATAACGCGGTTTGTCATGTTACGCTGCAGGCTGAAGTGCAGAAAATGAGAGTTGAAATGGCATCCATGAAGAGGGATGCCGAGCATTATTCTCGACAGGTAATTCTTTTGAATGCATGTTCTTCCTATATTTTTACCCGAAATTTTCTGGCCCGGGCACATACATGTGAAAATTGACGTAAAACTATGATAATTAATTGCAAACAGAAGAAACAAATTACAACCTTTCATGGATTTGGGTCCTTTATATTCAGTGTTGACTCGGATCATGTTTGTATCTGTTCTCCTTAGACAGACTGGAGTAGTATATTTTCCATATATCAAGTGACGACACTATATACGAGTGGTTTTAAATGATTAATTGAACTATAAACTTCAAGGTGCGGTGTGGTGATGATGATGATGATGATGATCAAGTGGAAAGAAACTACTCCATTATCATTCATATCCATACCCATGCATGAATGCTTTGTTGTAAAGAATTAGAACATGTAAAGATACACAAATGAGGTTTTCTCACCAATGACTAAGCAACAGTTCAAAATTTAGAGAAGCAGCTAGCATTGCAGTCATCACTTTATTGTTTAGCTGTGTTCCAGGGTAGATCGACTTCTGTAAGCTGGTCACAGGTGTTGGTAAAAAACCGAAATCTGTGTTCAATATAGGCATCCCTCATGCAAGGATATGAGAATTTGAAACAATATTGAGATTTTAAAGACAAGTGAAGAAGAAAGAATGTTGGTTGGAATTTGTTGGTGTCGAATGTTTCTCAAAATCTTTTTCTCACTTCATTTAAATGAGGATTTGTGTAAGACAAGCATGATTTAGGCTTGTTTTATTAGATTTTGTGACATTACAACTGTAGAAGGCTGCTTTTTTTGTAAAAATCTGTGGTGTATCTTAGAGTATTAAAGAAAATGTCAACGTCCCATAGTGACACAAAAGAACTATTGCCCGAGAAAGTATTTTTTACTTTTGTTCATCTGCTTCCACTTTGTGCTTCATCTGTGGCATATTCTAAAATGTATAACTATACCTGCACACAAACACTTGGACAATATTAGGGCTTATCCTCACACCAAAATATTAGGGTGAGTTGGATGTTTGAATATGTAGCTTTATGTGAAACCCAAAGACTCACATGCAGTAGGTTGTGCTTAAGATTGCATCATTTTTGCTTCAAACAGCTTAGTTGGTCTTTGGGTTTTGCTTCCCCTTCTTCTTTTTCTGTTCTTGCTTTCGCAAGAGTGTGGGTTTTAGGTGTCATTTCACTACCACTGATATTTTTTCTTCTGTTTTGTACTAATACATTATTGTTTTCATGTTGTAACAGGAGCATATGGAGCTAGAGAAACGTTACCGTGAATTAACCGACCTTCTGGTGATAGGCACAGAGCCTTTCATTTTAATTTTGTCACTTGTGCTTCCAGCACCTGATTTATTATTGTCTTTGTTGGTCTAAAATGGATGCAGTACTACAAGCAAACACAGTTAGAGACCATGGCTAGTGAAAAAGCTGCTGCAGAGTTTCAATTAGAGAAGGAAATCAAGCGTATTCAAGAAGTCCAGGTTTGTATCATGCTATTGTAATGCTTGGGTTATTGTTCTTTCTGATGACAATCGATGACAGTTTTTTATCCACCCCCTCCCCCCATCTTCCCGAAAAAAGTTTCTTTGTCCATGAACTTGCGTTGAAGGTAGCAAGTGCTACTTCTAATCGTTTCCCGTGATTTGATTAACAGATTGAGGCTGAACGAAGTAAAGTTTCTCGTCGGGCTTCTGCATCCTGGGATGAAGAAGCTGAAATCAAGTCACTGGAGTATGTCCATTCTTCCTGATCCAACTTTTAATGCCTTTCCCCCTCTTCCTGGAGCTGTATGTGTTGGTTCATACTATGCTGTCATTCTGGTGTCAGAGCTTAGTTGTTCAGCGTTTTTTTAAGGAAGATGGTTTTACATCTGAGATGAGTCTGTTTTTGCTAGCATCTCTGTGGGTCTTAGTACTTATGCATGACCAAGGCTATGCTCTCATTGCTAGCTTCATTTTTGAGATGGTTTACATTTGGACGCATATTTCGGTAGTAGGTTATCTAATAGAATCCTCAACTCGACATGAACTGTTTTTTTTTTCCTCCGTATCTTGTGATCCTTGTTATGCATTCTGGAAAGAAATGGCATTTAAGTTTCAGGTTGTGATGACTGATTTTCCTTCTGATCTGATTATCTTTCACTTTGGTTGTCATTTTTCTTTGCAGGCCTCTACCCTTGCATCATCGTCACATGGCTGCAGCTAACGTACAGGTATGTTTGCTTTGCTTCTCTCCTCCCTTCGTTGGATCCACTCTCAATGTTTATGTCTGAACATGGCTCATGCAGTTACAGAAGGCAGCAAAATTATTGGATTCAGGGGCAGTCAGGGCCACTAGATTTTTGTGGCGGTATCCAATAGCTCGAATTTGCTTTGTTATTTATCTTGTAAGAAGAGGTTCCCTGTATACGATGAGCTGATTTTTGAGATCACTTTGCACTTGTTGTTTGATAGCTTATAGTAAAAAACTATCTGCAGGTTTTTGTACATCTCTTCTTAATGTATTTGCTTCATCGCCTTCAGGTAAGATTACCATGAACAGTTTCACAATTAACGTTGAAAAAGCATTACCAAATGTAATCAATCACCTTCACTTTCGCCATTTTTGTTACGTGCAGGAGCAAGCGGATGATCTTGCTGCTATGGTAGTTGACAGAACCATGGGCCTGAGTACCCCTTGACTTGCCATGAAGCAAGTGTCCCTCAGGTCAAAAACAACCAAGTCAACAGAGATTACTCAGACTGACTGTTCAGTTTTTCTCCATACAGCAACCAGAACAAGCAACAACCTAGCACTGCATTCACTATCCTGTGTATATATATACATACAGTGTTCCAATGGTGTCCAGGTGTAAACATTACAGAGCCAATTGTTGCCATAGAATTGCAAACTCCATGCCACAATTAGAAATGAATTTGGAAGTTGGCAAAGTTTATGGTTGTACAAGACACTTTTGTTTGGGAATGGAAAAGAATATTCTTTGATTTGTTACACACTTCTTCTAATTGATTTGTTACACACTTCTTCTAATTGATTTGTTGCACACTTCTATTCTTGCAGTGGGTCGATGAAAATGGTGTTAACATCAACTGATTAATCTTGTACCATGGGACAAATTTGAGGCTGCAACTGTGGCAAGTAAAAGTTACAGCCCCAAGCCAAGTGACTATCATACAACAACCTAGTGTGCATTTGTAAAGCAAACCGTTTTTAAATCAAAACTCATTTCAATCACTTGAGAAGATGAAGTAGAGACGATGATGGATGAATACGGGTACAGAATATTCGATGCTAAGAACTCAAACCAGAAAACCAAATGGTAAAAAAGATTAATGATGATGATGAAGATAATGATACTAGTTGATTTGCTTTTCTTCCCTCTCACGATTCCACTGCTCGATCCTAGCCCTCCGCTCCTCGCTACCTCCCCGGACGGGGCTCCGGCTCCGCCGTGGGCTCTCGTGCCTTCTCCGTCCCATGTCCCGTCCACCCTCCCGTCCACCATCCCGGTCAAATCTCTCGCGCCTCCGGAAATGATCTCTATCTCTATCTCCGTAGCCCCGCCCGCCACGGCCGCGGGGGCGGTCACCACGGTCGAAATCACGGTCACGACGATCGTGAAAGTCCCTCCTATGTCGCGGACTGGCACTACGGCTGCGGCTCCTGCTCAGCTTGTACCCGCGGTATCTCCCAAACAGCTTTCTCCGTAAATCCCTTCCGATGACCTTGACATGCATGAAATTGCAGTAGCCTCCTCGGTTGCAGTTGTCCTCCTCGTACTGGCGGCACGTAGCCTCACGGAAGTCGGTGACAGGTGAGAAATCGGCGATGATTGGGCGACCAGAGTAGAACCTGCCTTGGAGGGCCTGAAGCGCCGCCGCCGCCTGGTCCTCCTCCTTGAACTGGACATAGACGTTGCCGATCATGTGGTCGGCGAGGTTGTCGCAGACGTTGAGGCTCTCGATCTCTCCGAACTTTCCGAGCTCCTCGAAGATGTCCTCGTAAAAGTCCTCGAAGTGCTCCTGGATCTTCTTAGGGTCGATAGGCTGGCCCTGAGCGTCGACACCTGGCGTAATCATGTCGGGACGCTGGTACATGTTGGAGAGGACGAGAGTCGGCGAAATCGTCGGCCGATTGTGGAGGCGGGAGCAGCGGTCACCGTGCCGGCAGGCGCCGATCTTGAAGTAGAAGGGGCAGTTAACGCGGTCCTTCTCTGTGCCGAAGATGGAGGCTAAGTGTTCCGCCATTGGAATGCAACTTCGCCAGGCTGTTGGAGAAGATGCGAGTCGGATGCGGAGCTAGGGTTTTCAGAAGGTGGAGATCGTCAAGATGGGATACTTCCCCAATTTTCCGATTGGATCTTAAAGCTACACTATGGCTTAACTACGTCATTACTCCCAAAACTTTTAATCTCAACTCAATGTAGACACAAACCTTTGTTTTGTAATATAATATACTATTATAGTTCTTTTAGGGCGTGTTCAGCAAAAGTTGGAAAAATATTTTGGAAAATTTGAAGATGTATGTTTAAATTGATGAATGAGATGTATGTGAGTGGAAAAATTTGAGAAAAAAGTGATTTGATAGAGAATTGATGAATTTAAGGTTGATTTATGTATTGAAATCTCAATCCAACTCAGTCAACAACTTAGCAGTGTCGAGGGTATAGCGGTAATTTCATGCAATTTCGTCCATTTAAATGGAGATGTTGGACGGAAAGGACGATAATAGTTCAAAAATATAAAATTTAGGATGGAATCGAAGCAAAGACTTAAATTAGGACTAAAATAGGTTAAAAATATAAAAAGTAGGACTGCCGGCGTATTTTACTCATTGTTTCATTGCTGGTGTTTTCTTTTAAAACAAAACCAAGTTTCCAAGAAATGTGTACTATAACTCGACAACCATTTTTTGTAAGTTTCAAAAAAACTTGAGAAGTATATTGAAATTTTCTTCAAACCTTCAGAAGTTAATTGTAAGTTAACCAGGAGTTTAAGGTCATCACGTTACCTATCATTATCGTTAACCAAGCACTGTGTTAGCCATGCCTCTCCAAGTAAACCGAAGTTTAAAAGAACTTTGTTGCTTTCTTTTCATTTTTCTCATTATTATATTATTAATGATAGTCTCGTTCCTAAGCTCCTAAGCGGATCGAGCTCTTAGATGTTGGGAGTGGTGATCTGCCGTTGATGGAGTAATCTGCAAGAGGAGAAATAGAGTACTCAGGAACATAAAGAGGAGTGAGGGTGTGTAGATGAGATGTACCTTTCCGAAATCTCTTTTTTATAGGAGCTGGAGGAGGGTCGTTGCCTCCTTGGTGCCGTTGATCGTGGGCAGTGATCGTGGGCATGTTTATGGAAGGTTGAAGATGCTCCCTGAGATCGTGGGAGCGTTAAGGAAAGTGGAGGACACTCCCTCAGATCGTGGGTGACCTGACGGGATCGTGTTTCCTTGTGCTAGAAGTCTTCCTAGTTGCCAAGTATCGAGGCCTCGCGTAGGGGACGAGGGGTCGCGGGTGGAGGCCCTCTTTGTGAATTAAGACAATCATGTTTTAATCATGATGAGGTTGATTGTTGCGAGGGGGTGGTGTCGTGGGTGACCCCCTCGCAGTTGGTTGTGCCTTAGCAAAATCCTCACGTGTGTTGGACCTTGACCTGGGGGCCTAATCAATGGGTTGGGCCTTATATACCAGTTAATATCACTATTTTTAGGCTACAGTCAAGTAGGCCAAATGTAAAATAAGGCTAAAATATAATGTATTTGTATTTGTATAAATACAATAACAAACTTATCTATTTAATTGTTAATTTTAGGTTGTGTTCTGTATGAAACAAAACAATATAGTGATACCCGTGCTTCATAATGGGTTTAAATTGTGATATTAGTAAGAATTAGTCATAATTACAACATTAATAATGTTTCTCCTTGTAGAGAGAATGATTAATACATGACAATTTCATATGGAGACTTTTCATAGAATATAAATAACTAAAGTAATCATTGATCTATATTTCAATTATATTATAGCGTATTTTGGAAGAAAAAAAATCTATGAAACCATGATCATGACTTCTATGAAGTTGTTTCTCATACATGAAAGTAATTCTATAGAAAAGCAAGCAAACTAACAAAAGCTTAAGAGCAAACTAAACGACATATGCTTGACCATTATACTCCTTGTTTGTAACTAGATTTTCTTATTATAGGTCAATCTGGATTACCACAACAAGTTAAAATCAACATACTATAAAACATTGAAACTTAGCAACCACATGCAAAAGAGGTAAAAATATAATTGGTGGAAAATTCTTGGAGTCATTTAGACAAACTTCCATCCTCACTGCCTTGGTATAGATTTGTTGTGACCCGGACTACCATCCGTGTCACAACTGAGAGAAAATAAAATAATAAGGACTGGATGAAAAAATAGAAACGTTGTGGGCTAAAATTGAAATAATTAGGAAGTGTTAGGTAAATTTTGAAGGAAATAAAAATTCAATTTGTTAGAAAAGGACTTAAGTTAAACCTAGAAACCAAGTGGGGTAAAATTTATAAATAAAAATAACTTAAGGATCTAAGTTTCAATAAAGCTAAACAATTGACAGTAATCTACTCCTAGGTTGGACACGACAGACTCCTTCAGATGAAGGGTTTAGTTTCGGTAAAAGAAAGAAAGGAAGAGGAGGTTGAGGGGATTCGTTCACAAACACGAAATTGGGAAGGGAGAGAGAGAGGCTCAGTTGGTTTTCGATGCGGATGGTTCATAGTGGGTTCCGGCGAGCAGAATCATCGAGAAGAGAAGTTGGGGGCGAAGACGCACGCGTGAGATGGTGCGATTCAACGGATGTGAAGATTGATTTGAGAAGACAACATGGTTTCAGGCATTTCTTCGATGGAATGTAAAGGCGAGCGAGATTCAGAGAATGAATCAAGCTTCATGAGAAGAACGATGGTGTGGATGAAGGAGCACGATAAAAGGAGAATCAATGCGAAGACAATGGAGGTTTGCTGAAGTTGAGCGAAACTGATGGCTGATTCGATGGTGGAGCTTTAGTGATTGTGCAAAGCGAGGGGGAACAAAACATGGATAGAAATTCAATGATGGTGGGAATTATAGCGCTAGTGATGCAGTAGTATCACTGATACTGAAAGGGTACACATGTAATCTCTAGACCCGAAGAACATTTATATTTTGCACGTACTTGTTCCAGATTTGCCAGAATCTTCTTAACTGTTCGAATGACTTGAAGCTTGGAGCGCAAGAAAACCCAGGATGCAAGGACTTATGACACTATTGATTGCTTTATACTTTCCTTTCTTCTTATTTTAAATTAACTTGCAAATTCTTAAGTGCACATTAAGAGTTTTATTGGTATTTATTTAATTTGTAAACCACTTGTGAAATTTCAATTAATATGTATAAGCTAAAATATGTTTAATTATTATGTGTAAATGTTCTATACTTATATGCTAGATTATTTTTCCCACCTCAAAAAGTGCAACAATAAGATGTCAAATACAATTTAGACTTTTACTTTCTTTAACTTATAACTTGATCGAAGAAATAAAATAGATAAGGAATAACATACCTGATCAAGAAACACACTGATTGATACATTACCTTTGACCCTAAACATTGTAATACAAATATCTAAGTCATCCTAATGAGAAAAAATGGATCGTAGCTATGACACCATCCATGGATGTTAAAAAATCCATAAAACCTCAAAACCATGCCAAACCGCATGATCTCAAATGAATCAAATTTTCAGGGATGAAAAGAGTATATAATATAATATCACCCTCTCAGCCTATCTACACTCATCCGCATTTAAAAAAACCTTGGTTCACCACTATTCTTGAATAGCACAATACAATATCACATTCTCATAACTTAGCAACACTCATCCACATTCAAGAAAAACCTTGATTTACTATTCATGAATAGTATATAATATAATCACACCCTTCTACGCTAGCTACATCTATCCATATTTAAGAAAAACGGCCCCGGGTGCAAAACGTAACTAGGTCAAAAAGTGTATATTATCCACTCTATTTGTCATTAGCCTATTAACCACTCACGTTTGTTCCGTTAGTGCAAATTTAATACTCTACGTTCAGTCGTCCAACTCAGCCGCCATGTGTGATGTGAGACCCACTTTTATTGATGTGAAGCTGATGTGAGACCTACTTTTGCTGATGTGGATGATTGTTGTTTTTAGGGGGGAAAGGGTTATATTATTAAACCAAGAGGCAAACAACATAAACCCATACCAGAGTTAGAAAATAAAATTGAAGGCAAGAAAAGCTAAAATAGAAGCGACTCACGAAGGAGCGCACAAAGTAGCAAACCAAAAACAAAATACTAAAGGAAAAAGCCGAAGCAAGACAACACATCTCTATGGCTATAACTCCGTGCCTTGAGATGAACAGAAAGAGAGGAAACCAAGGGAATGCCTCTTCCAACAGTGATGTGCCCCATTGCAAAATTGGCTGACCCACGTTGTAGTGGAAAATCGCCACCATGCTCGTGCCGATTAGGAACCTGCAACAAGCTGAAACACATAGCACTGGGATCAATTTATAGATCTTGAAGAGGCCTCGAGCCCCCCAGGAAGATCCAAGTCCGAAGCAGCCTGCAAACAACATCATCATTTCTCCTCGTAGGACAAGTCTTTGCTCAGCCCTGCCAGAAGACCTGACACCACAACGTCCATATCCTTCAAGAAACGTGGTTTCTTTGTTTCCCTACCAGATCCCACCAACCTACCCTTAGCTCCTAACCTTTTAATACCACGAAGTAATATATCAGTCCTAGATTTCAGCGGGGAAGACATTCCACCTTTTCCCCCTCCCAAAGATGAAATTAGCACCACCGATGTTGCAACCAGGTTTGAGTCACTAGAAGCTGAGGAGTGTGAGCGATCAATGAGAGTTCACCCACATGAGTCTCCATGAGTTCCACCGACGTATTTGGTATTGGACTAGTGATTAGTTTCATAATTGGGGCCGAACCAGCAGGAGTGCCCCTGTTTAGCATGGCTTGCTCGGTCGCAGGAGTAGCCTTTGTAGCCGGTTGAGAGGTCGTGGCTGGGTGGCAGCCTAAGGAGTCCTACCCAACACCCATGGCAGCATATGACGAACTTTACCACCATTTTTGAAACGTAGCCATGGTCCAAATTGGGGATCCATTCCCGTTCCCATGGGATAAGCGTCCACAACGGTGCAAAAGTCTGGGAACCGTTCGTACTGGAGCATGAACGATTCCTTTTTTAACGAAGCACCCAATACAGCTTTGACAATCCTACGCAAAGGTTTAGTGATATCAATAGAAACACGTACATGGAAAGAAGCTCCTTGACATTGAACTTCCTTCACCTTACCAATCAGACGGCCTAGGGACACCAAGGATGTGAACCCAGAAATCTGTGTGCGTGAACAACAATGACGAGGGCCGTTCCGATTCGAAACTTGCTTGAAAACAATCAAGTGGTTGTTGAAGGACCACAGGGCTCTCTCCAAAATCCTGTTGAATTGGTTCTTGTCCTCTAAATAAAGCAAGAATAGAATTTCCCAACTACTTGACTCGGCTGGCCTGACGTTGAAGTGGATTCACTCACCCCAAGCCACGCGAAGTGACGGAGCAAGAACATCCATCGTGATCAAATGACTCAGTAGGACTTTGTTGGCGAGCCAGGCCTCAACCGAGGGCCAACGGTGAGCCACCACCATACAAACGATGTTGTCTTCATCCTTTGATAGCGCTAGAGACGCGAGCATCCCATCTAGCCCATTCATGGTTGCAACGAAATGATATGAAAACAAGGCTTGAGGAGTAAGCCACATAAATGAAATGAGAGGGTAGGTAACAGTAGTACGGGACGAGACGAGATGGGGGTTGAAGCTAGCTGTCGGTGACAGTTGCTGAGGTCGGCCGGAGGTGGAGGCTATATGAGCATGATAAAATCGTGAGAAGCCCTGACGGCAGCGACATTAGGTTTGATGTGGACGATAATTTTGAGCAAGAATCGGATTGACAAGTCCGCCAGCCGGGTCATTGCAAAATCCTTCATCTTCCGGTGGTGATTCTGGCAGAGAATGAGGCGGAGGTGGACAGGAAATGTCTTGGCGATTCTGAAGCAATCAATCGAAACCTCGGTTGGCCTAGAGGAGCCTCGGTGGCAGAGCATCGCGCTTGGATCGGCTAATACACCGACAACTTGCTACATCCATCACAACTACTGCCTTCTCTTACCTCCGGAGCGCCATTGCGGACTCGCTCTACTGCCGGAAAACGTTAATCTTGGCCGGGTGTCACAGCCACCCCGCCCGGTTGCGGAGGCGGAGCCGGCCGCGGCGTCGGAAACAGGAACTACGGCGAAAGCGTGGCAACGGAGCATCGAGCTCAAACAAAACCGTCAAGTAACAACTAGCAACCTAAATACTCATGCAAGGCAAGTATACGAATAATCCAACTTTCACCACACAAGCGGTTCATGGTATATCCCATTTCAATCATCGCCACAACACAAGTACCAAATCCATAATATAGCAATTCCGGTGTAAGCAAGTCGGGACTCCGCCCGCGACACGAAGACAGATAAAGCGGAGATATTTCAGATATAGACACATATACAAAACCATGATCTGATCTACATGCATGCGATTCTGACTCTGAGCCATTAAACAAAATCCTATATATATATATACCTAAGTGCGGAATCGAAGCCTCTCGCTCAAGAATTCCCGCACGTGGTACCTTCTTGCTCTGAGAACCCAAGATGTCGGGAAGCACCGCGGATCTCTATGCCGCTGGTTGCTTGTCGATCGCTGAAAGATGGTAAACAAATAAAAGGGTGAGTCCTCGAAAGGACTCGATAAGGGCTTAAGGTAAAAGTGCGGTTTTCCCACGGGGCAACAATCAACTGCAAAACGAATATCACAACATATGCATGTACATATAAACATAAAGTATAACGAAAATCAGAAACCAACATATGCGGTCCAACCGCGAGCGACCATAACGACAGCCCTCAGCGGAGGTCGAATATCTGGTCGAGCGAGCGAAGCACGGTGCACGGGCAGGGGTCGCGAGCCCCAAACCGCCGTAGGTCACGAAAACGGATGTATCGGCACTCCTGATGCGGATACGCAGAATGTCGGCACCCCTTCAGTGCGGACACGTAACGCAATATCGGCACTCCTGGTGCGGATACGCGAATGTCGACACCCCCGGTGCGGACACGAGGTAAGTATCGGCACTCCTGGTGCGGATACGCAGAATGTCGGCACCCCTTCAGTGCGGACACAGAACAGAACATACAATAATAACAATAGTACATAATATAAACAGAAGTATCATTACCTGTTAAACATATACAGAGCAGAATAGGAACCCGGGCCTCTAAGGTCATCCGGGCCTTGAAACGGAACAAACATACATTTTACCAAATTAAGCCCTTACCTCGGATACGCTGCTGACCCAACACTCGGAAAATCCCGACTTACGACCCGTAATGCCCAACTTGGCTCCTAAGGTTCCACGCTACTCCACCAATACAGAATCAAGCTGGATAACCATAGTTGAGTCAGAACACATCCAAATAATCCCAGAAAGAAATTCTCGCACAAACCCGCACTTTCCCTTCATCGAAACTTACTTCTCTTCATATCTAAGTTCTTCTTGGGTGAGTTTTGGCATGTGCACAACCTGTGCGCAAGCTTGTCTGCTGTGCACAAGCTGTGCACAACACTGTGCACAATCTGTGCAGGTTGTGCAAGGTGCGCACAAGGTCTGCAAATCATGCTTGCAAAGTCACAAGGCACAATCTGTCGCAAGGTTGTGCGCTGCGCACAAGGCTGTGCACAATCTGTGCGCAAGGTTGTGCGCTGCGCACAAGGCTGCTGCACAACTGTGCGCAAGCACAATAACGCGCTGCGCACATCTTTCGTGGCCGCACTGTAAGAGCTCGAATTTACAAATTCGGCCTTAATGGGGTTCCCTCTTCCATGGAGTTTTTCCAACATCTAACCATAGATTCTTACTCCTCTCAAGCCCAAGAACAACATACTAAAATTTGGAAGCAAGAAGATCATCACAACTCATAGCAAAGAACAAACACAAAATCCTCTCTAACCCATTTTCCATCCAAATTCATGCTTCCATCCTTACAAAGAGAAGAAGAGGAGAAACTTACCAATGATTTGCACCCAAAACCTTGTTGATTTCTTGCCAAATATGAAGAAGGAGAAGCTTGATGTACAGCTCCCATGGCTGCTCATTTCGGCAGAGAAAGAGAAGAGAAGGAAGAAAGAAGAAGGAATGAAATAATTCACTTAAGAAATAACTAACCAAATATATATATATATATCCCTTTTCTTTTTCCCCTTAAATCAATAAGGGACAAGTGTCCCTTATCACTTACACACACACATGCTGCCGAAGACATCAGCTGCTGCCCATACGTTTTTGTTAATTTTGCACCCCTTTGCAAATTAACTCCCAATTTTCCGAAAGTTCCAATTCTTTTTGCCCAAAAATAATTACCGAATTCCAAAATTAATGAAACTCGGACACAATCTTCAGAATAATATAACATTCACAGAACATTTTTCAAAAGTTCATTTGCCTTTCCGGAGTGTCCTACCGAGCTCGCTGAACCCGAACCAAAACCCGACGTGCGAGCGTGTCAACCTTAACCGAAATTCCGTCACTCCAAAATTCTATATAAAAATACCCATAAATTCCATCTTAAATTCAAACACAACTTACCCCAAAGCCGACAGAAAATTTCCATCCCGAGCCCCGGGATTCCCGTCCCGAGCCCCGGGAGTCGCCCGGAACCGAACGTCCCCGTCCCCAAATATTAAACTCCACACACACCTCCGGGATATTCTCACGACTCCAAAACTGCAAACGGCTTTCCAAACTGAGGTCTCGAGAGCGCTACCGAGCCCGCTGTACGTCCCCGAGACGACCCGACAACCCCGGCACAGAAAAATATTTTCGGTGGAAACGTCCGGGGGACCCACACGACCTCAAATACGGAGGGTTCGCCAAAATGATACTCGGATAGGGCTCGGGAGCCGTCTGAACGCCGAAAAACGTGACCCGCAGGCCAAAACCGGAGCCCCGGGTCACCCGGTCGCAACCCGCTCGGGGTGACCGTAACATTCTCCCCCCCTGAGAACTCTTGGTCCTCCAAGAGTAGCCTGAACCAACCAGACAGGTGACACTACCAACCAGAATATACAACCATTCCTCTAACCCAGAACAATCGGGCCACCGTACTGGTGCGGCGGGAGTGGTAGTTTAGACTACCATACTGAGCCTCACGGCGTCCCACCCTCCGGGTGCATCTTATTGCACCCCGAGACAGTTGCCGGTATTTCTACCAGACAACCCCAGACAGTACCGAACCTAAATCTAACCGATCCACAACAGGCTATCCTGGAAGGTACCACATAAAACAGAAATAGTTGGGGGGAAACCCAACCTAACAATTTACTCTGGAAACTCATAAAATCAGATATAACTCGGGGTAACTAGCCCCGACTATCAAATCTTACTGTTCCTCTGAACGGTACTACGTCCAATCAAACTCTATCTCCAAACTCAGATTCAAGAGCCTACGGCGGCGGTTCGTATAAGCGGTGGTGCGATCATTCGCGGTTTTAATCCGCGCTGTAATAACTGATCCTTGCCGTAGACTCCTCAAAAAGCTCGGGTCCCAGCTTAACCCGATCAGACGCATCTGTCCAACAGTATGGTGTCATACACCTCCCGTACAACACCTCATAGGGTGCCATGTCAAACGTAGTCTGAAAGCAATTGTTGTACGAGAACTCTATCAAAGCAACTGCTAGTCCCAAACTCCTCCAAAATCCAATATCTGATTCGCAACATATTCTCCGATATCGAATCACCCGCTCCGACCGCCCGTCCGTCTGGGGTGATAAGCTGTATTCGGATGGAGTTGCGTGTCCAATGCTTCATGAAAAGCAATCGAAACCGTCTTTGTAAAGCGCAGATCACGATCGATTCAATGGAGTCTGGTACTCCATGCAAACGCGTACAATCTTCCGATGTAAAGCCGGCAAGCTTCTCCGGAGGGTCTATGACCGAATAAGCGAAAAGTGTGCGCACTTTATCACCTGATCCACAATAACCCGAGATAACATCATGGCGAGACCGTGTCGGGCGGTGCGGTCGAGAAAGTCCATAGTAACATTGCCCCACTCAACCTGGAATGGGCAAAGTCTGCAGTGTCCACTGCCGGTTCTGATGCTCACCTTTGCTCGAGTGTGCCCCCTCTAAAATATCATTCCGAACTCCCGATCCTCACGGTACACAAAGGCGGTCTCGGAAGTATAGCAATCCTGCCATACCGAAACGTCGGTAACAAAGAACTCTTATCTTCCCAGGATAACTTCTTCAATACCGGATCTCTACCCTGCGCTTCGCGCATCCTATCAAGCCACTCGGAATGTATGGTAAGTGTAATAACTGAGCACACTCCCGGAGCGCCACATGCCAAAGGCACGTCAGATCACTCTCCTCGGATCGGTCACCAACATTTCCTCTCTTAATTAAGCCGGTATACTTCCTACTCAGAGCATCGGCAACCGCGTTGCCTTGCCGAAGATGTACCCGATACTACCATCATAGTCCTTAATGTATTCGAAATATCTGCGCTGCCTCATGCCTAGCTCCTTCGTGTAAACAGATATTTCAGACTCTTATGGTCGGTAAGAATATGAAATTTACTACCAAACCGATATTGCTTCCAATGTTTCAGCGTAAATCACTATAGCCAACTCCGGATCATGTGTCGTCGGTTCAGCTCATGCGGTCGCAAATGCCTCGACCCATAAGCTACCACAAAACGCTCCTACACCAACACACATCCCAAACCAGATGTGGAAGCATCCGTATCATTCGCATACGGTGAAATCGGATCTCGAAAGAGTCGAGAATCGGAGCGTTAGTCAACTACCGCCTCAACTTCGAAAATTCTGCTCACACTTATCGGACCGGATATACTGATTGACCCTTCTTAGTCAATCTGCATAAGCGGAGATGCCAGAATAGAAAATCCTAGTACAAACCTCCGATAAAAATCCTGCTAACCCTGTGGAGCTCTTGATCTCCGTGCCGTGGTAAGTTGTTTCCAATCCCGAATTGCCCTTACCTTCTCTGGGTCCACAGACAGACCATGCTCAGAAATAACATGTCCCAAAAAGGTGACCTCTCGGATCCAGAACTCACAATTTGAGAACTTAGCGTAAAGCTGATGTTCCCAAAGTGTCTGCAGAACTACCCTCAGACGATCCCGATGCGAATCCTCATCCCGAGAATATATCAGAATATCATTGATAAAAATCACCAGAAATGGGTTCGAGTACGGTCAGAACACTCGATGCATCAGATCCAAGAATGCTACCGGAGCATTGGTCAGCCCAAATGGCATGACCGTAATCTCTAAGTGTCCAAATCGGGTGCGGAAAGCAGTCTTAGGTATATCCTCCTCCTTCACTCTAAGCTGAAAATACCGGATCGTAGATCAATCTTTGAGAAAACCCTCAATCCCCAAAGTTGATCAAAAGATCGTTAATCCTCGGTAACGGATACTTATTCTTCCCAATAAGAGCATTCAACCGTCTGTAATCAATACAAAGTCAGAGTGTCCCATCATTCTTCTTAACAAACAAACCAGAGCACCCCACGCCGAAGTGCTCGGTCAGATGAAACTCTTTTGCCGTAATTCCTCCAGTTGCTTCTTCTACTCCTGCATCTCAGAAATAGGCATCCGATAAGGAGGAATAGATATCGGAGCGATGCCATTGCGGTGGGTGTCAAACACAATTCCCCGCTCTTATGGTAATCCGGGCAACTCCTCCGGAAATACCTGCGGAAAATCTCGAACCAAGGCATACTATCTAACTTCAACCTAGTACCAGCCTCATTCAGACCATAACTTCCCCCAACACCAACTATCGACAGCTGACCCAGAATCTGCAACATCGCATGCCGTCTTTGCGATAGTCAAACCAGTCGAGTCGTGAGAGGTAGTACCTCTCCGAAAACCATAATGGTACGGGTTGCACAATCAATGTGCAAATTCTTGGATAACCAGTCCATCCCAAGAATAAAATCATAGTTCGGCGTGTCTAAAACCAACAAATCCGATACTGTCAAATGTCCGCCTACAGATATCGTACAGCCCCGATCCATCTCATTGGAAAACAGAACCGACTCAGCAGTTTTTACTAAATGCGTTTGAGGCAAGGTACTAACAGACAGATGCAGAAATGTAACACTTTTCTATGTTACAATGGAAACAGATGCTCCTGTATCAAGTAATACATGAACCGACACCTTATTCAGAAATAAAGTACCCTGCAGAACTCCCTGCTGACTCGAGCCTCCCTGCTGGCTGGTACCTGACCGCTGACTAGGTCCTCCCTGATAACTAGGGCCTCCCCCCTCACTACGAAAAACTTGTCCTGCTCTGAGCTGCTATGGTGGAGGGGGTGGCTGAAGCTGTTGTCGCTATTGAGGTCTCGGGCCACCTGCTGAAACCCACGCCCTCGCGGCGCGTTGGGTTGCGTCCCAAGACTATGGACGCCAAGACGGCCAAAACTTAAGTCTTGTAATAATAAGTCATGTGCTTTGCCCATGACATCCTTTTTGACATCATAGTGAATCATAATCACTAGAAATAACAAGAGACCAAGTCCAATACTTTCCACTGATCACATTTCGCCAAGTGTCACAAACTTGGCTCGCCTGAGCCCGAAAACCGCCCGAAACCGTAATTTCGACCAACATTTTTCTTCACGAAAAAATGTAAATTATATCCCGACTCCAGATCTTCCTCAAAAGCGCAAATCGAGTCCCGGGTCACTCCGGGAGCCATTTCTCCGCCTGAATCCCGAAAATCGTCCGACGGCAACCCCGGCCCGAAAAATATTTTCGCGGAAATGTCCTAGACTGCCAGACACTAGAAATCAGATATCGGGTCAATCCGAACTCCGGTTCGAATGGAAGCAATCGACCGGAGTAGCCGTTAGCCCCGTGCCAACCGGCTCGAATAGCCTCCCTCAAGGAGTTTGTCAATTCCTGCAAGCCAAGTCTCGAATACCTCCGGCCCTCCTCGGCCGCTGAACCTCGGGGGATCCAAACTCTGAAACCTCCCCAAAAGTCCAACCTCGTCAGACTGGTGTCTCAGATCTCCCCGTCGTTGATAGGACCGACGAGAAGTCTAGGTGTCGTAGTGACCACGCTCCTCGAGTCACTCACTTACCAACTCCAAAGTGGCGAGTAGTGGCTATAGTCTCGCTATCACCACCTGATCAAAATGCCCTTACCGTGGCATAAACAGATTTTCCCCGCCATCGTCGCCTGAACCGGCTAGGTGGCGGTAATACCAAATCGAGAGAGGGTCCCTACGACGCCTAAGCCTCGGGGTGGTGAGTGTGGTTGTTCAGACCACGGGTTACGCCGAACCCGTATCCTATTCCACGGAGGTGTGGGATCTCGATCCCGCCTCCGGTACCAAATCACGCTATTCGCGTGTAATACACAATTCCTCAAACCAAGTCCAACCGGAAAAACAACTTATCCCAAACCAAATTCCCAAACCATATACCAACTCAACCCATAACCAACAGTTCAAACCCTATCTCTGAGGCATGGGATTACAATCCCTCCCTCCGGTCACAAAACACACCGCCACGCGTGTGAATTCAACTGAGACATTCCGGACCAAACAGAATCCAGACAACTCGGTCACTCCTAATCTCTACGAAGCTAGCAGCAGTTTTCTAAGGCTCAGTAGTGTAATGCAATGCATGATGCAGAGATTCTTTTCGTAATCTCACAACCAAATATTCAACTTTAAACCACAAAACCAAACCATGCTCATAACACAGAAACACCACACAAATCACCCAAGATTCATCAGAGTACCTCAAATTTTCCCAAGTGCTCCAAAGAACCGCCCGCTGCTCCACATCCATTCCGAAACGGTTCAAATAAGGAGGTGGCCAGTCTCCGTACAGAACCGCCCCAGAATGAAACGTAGAACGGTGGCTTGTACCTCGAAGTCACTTCCACAGTTACTTACCCATGAACAGACTTAACTTACTCCAAAAGTCCACCCTCGGACTTGTATACTTGCCTTCCACATTCCATACCCAAAACCAACATACTTTACCTTTTGGGTCATTCCGACCCGACCTGCTCTGATACCAACTTGTCACAGCCACCCCGCCCGGTTGCGGAGGCGGAGCCGGCCGCGACGTCGGAAACAGGAACTACGGCGGAAAGCGTGGCAACTGAGCATCGAGCTCCAAACAAAACCGTCAAGTAACAACTAGCAACCTAAATACTCATGCAAGGCAAGTATACGAATAATCCAACTTTCACCACACAAGCAGTTCATGGTATATCCCATTTCAATCATCGCCACAACACAAGTACCAAATCCATAATATAGCAATTCCGGTGTAAGCAAGTCAGACTCGCCCGCGACACGTAAGACAGATAAAGCGGGAGATATTTCAGATATAGACACATATACAAAACCATGATCTGATCTACATGCATGCGATTCTACAGAGCCATTAAACAAAATCCTATATATATATATACCTAAGTGCGGAATCAGAAGCCTCTCGCTCAAGAATTCCCGCACGTGGTACTGCTGCTGCTACAGAACCCAAGATGTCAGGAAGCACCGCGGATCTCTATGCCGCTGGTTGCTTGTCAGACTGCCTGAAAGATGGTAAACAAATAAAAGGGTGAGTCCTCGAAAGGACTCAGTAAGGGCTTAAGGTAAAGTGCGGTTTTCCCACGTGGCAACAATCTGAACTCGCAAAGCAGAATATCACAACATATGCATGTACATATAAACATAAAGTATAACGAAAATCAGAAACCAACATATGCGGTCCAACCGCCCGAACGACCAGAACGGCAGCCCTCAACGAGGGTCGAATATACTGGTCGAGCGAGCGAAGCACGGTACCGGGGGGTCGCGAGCCCCAAACCGCCGTAGGTCACGTAACAGATGTATCGGCACTCGATGCGGATACGCAGAATGTCGGCACCCCTTCGGTGCGGACACGTAAATGCTCGGCACTCACAGTGCGGATACGCAGAATGTCGACACCCTTCGGTGCGGACACGAGCGTAAGTATCGGCACTCCTGGTGCGGATACGCAGAATGTCGGCACCCCTTCAGTGCGGACACAGAACAGAACATACAATAATAACAATAGTACATAAATATAAACAGAAGTATCATTACCTGTTAAACATATACAGAAGCAGAATAGGAACCCGGGCCTCTAAGGTCATCCGGGCCTTGAAACGGAACAAACATACATTTTACCAAATTAAGCCCTTACCTCGGATACGCGCCGCACCCAACACTCGGAAAATCCCGACTTCCGACCCGTAATGCCCAACTTGGCTCCTAAGGTTCCACGCTACTCCACCAATACGTAATCAAGCCGGATAACCATAGTTGAGTCGAACACATCCAAATAATCCCGAAAAGAAATTCTCGCACAAACCCGCACTTTCCCTTCATCGAAACTTACTTCTCTTCATATCTAAGTTCTTCTTGGGTGAGTTTTGGCATGTGCACAACCTGTGCGCAAGCTGCTGCGCTGTGCACAAGCTGTGCACAACCTGTGCACAATGCACAAGGCAAGGTTGTGCGCTGCACAAGGCACAAATCAGGCGGCATGCAGGCGCGCACAAGGCTGTGCACAATCTGTGCGCAAGGTTGTGCGCTGCGCACAAGGCTGTGCACAATCTGTGCGCAAGGCTGTGCGCTGCGCACAAGGCTGTGCACAACCTGTGCGCAAGCCTGTGCGCTGCGCACATATTTCGTGCTGCACCAGAAGCAGAGCTCGAATTTACAAATTCGGCCTTAATGGGGTTCCCTCTTCCATGGAGTTTTTCCAACATCTAACCATAGATTCTTACTCCTCTCAAGCCCAAGAATAACATACTAAAATTTGGAAGCAAGAAGATCATCACAACTCATAGCAAAGAACAAACACAAAATCCTCTCTAACCCATTTTCCATCCAAATTCATGCTTCCATCCTTACAAAGAGAAGAAGAGGAGAAACTTACCAATGATTTGCACCCAAAACCTTGTTGATTTCTTGCCAAATATGAAGAAGGAGAAGCTTGGTGAACAGCTCCCATGGCTGCTCATGGTTTCGGCAGAGAGAGGAGAAGGAAGAAAGAAGAAGGAATGAAATAATTCACTTAAGAAATAACTAACCAAATATATATATATATATCCCTTTTCTTTTTCCCCTTAAATCAATAAGGGACAAGTGTCCCTTATCACTTACACACACACACATGCTGCCGAAGACATCAGCTGCTGCCCATACGTTTTTGTTAATTTTGCACCCCTTTGCAAATTAACTCCCAATTTTCCGAAAGTTCCAATTCTTTTTGCCCAAAAATAATTACCGAATTCCAAAATTAATGAAACTCGGACACAATCTTCAGAATAATATAACATTCACAGAACATTTTTCAAAAGTTCATTTGCCTTTCCGGAGTGTCCTACCGAGCTCGCTGAACCCGAACCAAAACCCGACGTGCGAGCGTGTCAACCTTAACCGAAATTCCGTCACTCCAAATTCTATATAAAAATACCCATAAATTCCATCTTAAATTCAAACACAACTTACCCCAAAGCCGACAGAAAATTTCCATCCCGAGCCCCGGGATTCCCGTCCCGAGCCCCGGGAGTCGCCCGGAACCGAACGTCCCGTCCCAAATATTAAACTCCACAAACACCTCCGGGATATTCTCACGACTCCAAAACTGCAAACGGCTTCCCAAACTGAGGTCTCGAGAGCGCTACCGAGCCCGCTGTACGTCCCGAGACGACCCCGACAACCCCGGCACTTAAAAATATTTTCGCGGAAACGTCCGGGGACCCACACGACCTCAAATACGGAGGGGTTCGCCAAAATGATACTCGGATAGGGCTCGGGAGCCGTCTGAACGCCGAAAACGTGACCCGCAGCTAAAACCGAGCCCGGTCACCGGCCGCAACCCGCTCGGGTGACCGTAATAATGAGTAACAAAGCACGGTGGCACTGCCGCTGTACGTGCAGACGTGGCAAGTCTTTAATTTGCACCTGTTGTATTTAACGTAATATACCTTCCATTACCCCATCCAATATTTGTCTTGCACCTATTCTGATCGAAGTCCTTAATTTGCATTTAGTAATTAGAGATGAGTGGTTAAAACAAGTCGATGAAAAGATCAGTGGGAAAATCACATTTTTGACCTAATTTAGTAGCTTTTTTTGCACCCGGAATCTAAAAAAACCTTAATTTATCATTCATGAATAATGCTACAATATAAGATCACATTATCTTAGCATAACTACATTCATCCACGCAAGTATAGTACTTGATTTACTATTCATACATAGTAACGTAGCAACTTTTCATGAATAATAATTAGAAAACGTAGAAACTTTTCAAATTGGAAAAGTACTATACTATGGGATAAGCGTCCACAACAGGGCAAAAGTCTGGCAACCGTTCATACTAGAGTATGAACGATTCCTTTTTTAATGAACCACCCAATATAGCTTTGACAATCCTACGTTTAGGTTTAGTGATATCAATAGAAACATGCACACGAAAAGAAGCTCCTTGACATTGAACTTCCTTCACCTCACTAATCAAACGGCCTAGGGACTCACTCATCTCCCTTGTTATCACGAGTGCGCCAGCGCCCAGTTGCGGAGGCGGGGCTGTCCCGCTACGGCGGAAGCGTGAGCTACGTAAACGGAAACGGTCGGTCCAACCGAGACCCGCTGAGTGTGGTGGTCCAGTGACCCGGCCAGCAAAGTCTCGTTCTCGAAGGCCCGGTGCCTGAGAACGCTTTGCTCTCAGAGTATGCAGATAGAGCTATGCGCTTATACCTTACAGTCGTTTTCCGACTCGCAACCTGCAAACCTTATACATGGCAAGTATACAGTATAACCTTAACTATCCATGGCGAGCCCCGCCCCACTGAAATAGGCGAGCACTCCACCATCACCAAACATACAGTTCATGGATAACATCATTCATAAGATCCACATAATCATTCAGATACAAAATGTGTCTAACACATCAGAATATGATCATACCTCGGGTCCCGCCCTCCACTGTCATGGGCAAGTCGCCGGTTCTACAAAGTATCCTGAATATATATACAGAAGCAAAATGTATCTAGGATACATAACATGCTCAGACAGATGACATGCATGCATACACACCTACAGAGCCAACTGAGAAATACCTTAGAATACCTACGTGCGGGATCTAAGAGAAACTCCGAAATAGAAGATCCCCGCAAGTACCGCTGCTGCTAACACACCAACAGAAGAGAGAAGTAAGTTAACTGTGAGAAAATCCATAAACCTGAAATCAGAAAGCAGACTGAAACCTCTACCGAGACTACCCCTATAACATAACAGAAGTTTCGTATCGGAACTGTCGATACCTGATCACAAAACAGAAAGCACCACGGATCTCTAGTCCGTTGGCTGCTTGTCAGGTCGACCTGAAAGGTGGTAAACAGAAGGGGTGAGTCCTCGGCGTTGAATTAATTTTGATGATTGCAAGAGTTTTGGGTATGTTGTGTAAAGTTTAGGTTATTAAAAATGCTACTAACCTTTTGGTACCCATATTCTCTTGGGTCCAGAAAGGTTAGTAGCATTTTTAATAACCCAAACTTGCTTAACACCATACCTAAAACGTCCATTTCTAAAAAGGCACTCAAATTTACTGTGTCCTTTTTGATGACATTTCTCACAAGTTATATAGGTAACATTAGCAAGTCTCTTTTGAAAACTAGGTTTTCTTTGTTCATAACCTATTCCGGTCTTATCATAATAAGACTTTTGACTCCCAAGTAGTCTGTCTAAATTCTTTTCACCATTAACAAATCCAGATAATGTCTTTTCCAATTTTTCATTCTTAAATTTTAATTTTGTTACTTCATCCAATAATGTCATATTTTCAGTTTTAAGCTTTTTAGTTAGAGCATCATAATCCTGACATACTTCAGCGAATTCTCTAAGCATCTAAGCTCTTTCATCAATATATGATGAACTGGAAGAATTAAAAGATTCAGCATTACTCATTACCTCAGATTCTACTATAGCCATCAGGCATATCTCAACAGGTTGACTGTTCTGGAATGTGCAGTCAATAGGTTGACAGCTCTGAAATGAGCAGATTTCTTCACCATCAGTGAGGCATAGGTTCGCCTCTTCTTCTTCATTCGAGGATGAATCTTCAGTAGTTGAACAACTATCACTCCATGCTGTCATACCCTTCAATCCGGGCTTTCTTTTCTTAAAGGTTCTCTTCTTGTCCGAACTTTCTCTTTGCTTCTTGGAGCTACCTTCATTTGTTGGACAATCAAATTACATGTGTCCTCTTTCACCGCAGTTGTAACAGATTGGAGGTTTGAAGGGGTTGCTCTTTTTGTTCTTCATTTGAAGATATCTTCCTTTGCTCCTTAGCAATCTCTTGATTTTTCTTGCTATCATTGCCGCTTCATCACATGTTTCTCCTTCACTTGGAGAGTCTTCTTCCGAATCTTTTGCCTTCAAAGCAATTGACTTGTTTTTCCTGTTCATCTTTTCATCTTCTCTATCCTTCATTTCATATGTCATTAGTTTTCCAAATAATTCATCAACACTAATATTTTTGATACTACCTCCCTCACTAATTGCTTCAACTGTGCTTCTCCAAGTTGTTTGTACACTCCATAGGATTTTTCTAACCAACTCTTCATTTGTATAGATCTTACCATATTGCCGAAGTGGTGTGATGATTTCATTGAATCTCCTATGCATGTCAGAAATTGTTTCTTTTGGATCCATTGCGAACATTTCATAAGCTTTGACCAACATGAACATCTTAGTGTCTTTGACTTGATCTGTTCCTTCGTAGGTCAGGAGTAGCTTATTCCAAATTTCATGTGCACTATCACAAGCAGAAACAATGTTAAAAACATCAGGAGTTAAAGCACATAAAATCACATTTACCACCTTTGCATTCATGGTGCACATTTTGTCATCTTCTGTCCTGTAATCTCTTAGAGGCTTTGGTTCGATTTTTCCATCATCAGTAATGACGGATGGAACTTGCGGTCCTGCCTTGATAATCCTCCAGAGATGATGGTCTTGCGCCTGAATGTGATTTTGCATCCTTGTCATCCACCAATTAAAGTTTGTGGAATCAAATAGTGGTGGCCTAGACGGGTTGTATCCTTCAAGGATCATGCTTGGAACTGATGCCATTTGACCTTTTGATCAGAAACCGTGAGGTTTTTATCACTGATCACAAAGCTCTGATACCAATTTTTGTCCCAGATAGGCAGCCAAGAGGGGGGGTGAATTGGTTGGTCACAAAAAACAAATACTTTTTCTTAAAATGTAAATGTTGGAGTGGTCTCAACCCGTTGAGAAAAACATGACTGGAAAGACGTAAAAACGAAGAGCCAAATAAAAACACTAAGAAGATGGACACCAGCAATTTATAGAGGTTCGGTCAACGACCTACGTTCTCTCCTCAAGTTCACCACTTGAGAGTTTCTTCCACTATACTTTAAAACTGTTACAACAACCAAAAGTATACAAAGTTTTTCCCAAGGCTCAACTAAAACCTATTTTTGATTTTCCCAAAGGCTCACCAAAAGAATCTAACACTCCCAAAATAGTTTTCCCAAGGCTCACTATTAACCTAACAAAAATCCCTATTTGGTTTTCCCGAGGCTCACCAAAACAAACCTTACAAAACTGTTTTGTCGAAAACAACTCAACCTGTTGAGGTTTTTCACGAAAAACACACAAAAATGTTTTAAATCAGTTTTTCTCTCTCCCAAAGATAAAGTAGTAAAACTGAGATGAAGTAGAAGCTTGATCTTCGAATAACACAATACTGGAGAGCTTTTTTTGATGCTCGTTCGCTTGAATGATGAGAGAGCCTGAATTCTTTATCAATGTTCAAGTTGTTCTTCCATGAAGACTTGTTCTCACTTTAATACTGGAGGAGAGGAGCGTTTAACGTCTTTTTCTGTTCTGCGAATCAGGAGTTGGGCACGAAATCCTCCCTTGAATCTGCTGATGCTAACGTTCAAATTAAGAGAGATAACAAAGAGAGAGTCCTAACTAAATACAACTTAGAGTCCTAACCAAATACAACTCATTCTAAACACATCTATCAAATGGGCTCAACAAGCTCAACAGTTTGGGCCTTTAAGTCTGAAACCGAAACTTACATATCAACAAGTGTACATAGGTGTAAAACTATTAAACACTCACTAAGCTTTTCTAAACTTTACACAACAGACCCAAAACTCTTGCAATCATCAAAATTAATTCAACACTCGGGAGGACCCAGTAAGGGTTGAGGTAAGATACAAGTTGCATATAACAAGCTAAGTGCGCGGTTACCTGCAAAACAGAGAAAACACAAAACACACACATATATATATATAAACACACACAAATTGTCACAGCCACCCCGCCCGGTTGCGGAGGCGGAGCCGGCCACGACGTCGGAAACAGGAATTACGGCGGAAAGCGTGGCAACGGAGCATCGAGCTCCGAACAAAACCGTCAAGTAACAACTAGCAACCTAAATACTCAAGCAAGGCAAGTATACGAATAATCCAACTTTCACCACACAAGCAGTTCATGGTATATCCCATTTCAATCATCGCCACAACACAAGTACCAAATCCATAATATAGCAATTCCGATGTAAGCAAGTCAGGGCTCGCCCGCGACACGAAGACAGATAAAGCGAGAATATATTCCAGATATAGACACATATACAAAACCATGATCTGATCTATATGCATGCGATTCTACAGAGCCATTAAACAAAATCCTATAAATATACCTAAGTGCGGAATCAGAAGCCTCTCGCTCAAGAATTCCCGCACGTGGTACTGCTGCTGCTACAGAACCCAAAATGTCAGGAAGCACCGCGGATCTCTATTCCGCTGGTTGCTTGTCAGACTGCCTGAAAGATGGTAAATAAATAAAAGGGTGAGTCCTCGAAAGGACTCGGTAAGGGCTTAAGGTAAAAGTGCGGTTTGCCCATGTGGCAACAATCGAACTCGCAAAACAGAATATCACAACATATGCATGTACATATAAGCATAAAATATAACGAAAATCAGAAACCAACATATGCGGTCCAACCGCGAGCGACCATAACGTGACCCTCTCAGCAGAGGTCAATATACAGATCGTAATGCAATGCAGAAGCACGGTACCGGCTGGGGGTCGCGAGCCCCAAACTGTCGTAGGGTCACAGAACAGATGTATCGGCACTCCTGATGCGGATACGCAGAATGTCGGCACCCCTTCAGTGCGGACACAAAACAGAAGTATCGGCACTCCACAGTGCGGATACGCGAGAATGTCGGCACCCCTTCGGTGCGGACACGTAATGAACATATAGTAATAACAAAAATACATAAACATAAACAAGTAACATTACCGATAACCATACACGTAACGGAATAGGAACCCGGGCCTCTAAGGTCATCCGGGCCTTGAAACAGTAACAAACGTACATTTTACCGAATTAAGCCCTTACCTCGTAAATGCCGCCTGACCCCAACACTCGGAAAATCCCGACTCCCGATCCGAAATGCACAACTTGGCTCCTACGGGTCCGCGCTACTCCACCAACGCAGAATCAAGTCATACAACCATAGTTGGATCGAACACATCCAAACAACCCCGAGAAAACAATTTCCGCGCAAACCCGCACTTTCCCTAAAATTCCACGTAAAGCTCGGTTTTACAACCCGAGCCTGAACATTGTTATTCATACACTACCAAACCCATTTCAACCTTTAAACCCGCATTCCAGACACCTTTCCTGGAAAACCCCCATAAACCTAACTTTTCCTACCATTGTCCGAAAATGATGTTTCAACCAAAATTAGTCTTCCCCTTCATCGAAACTTACTTCTCTTCATATCTAAGTTCTTCTTGGGTGAGTCTTGGCATGTGCACAACTCACAAGCAAGCTGTCTGTAAGTGCACAAGCTCGTGCACAACTCATGTGCACAATCTGGCGCAAGGTTAAAGGGCCACAGACAAGTGTCAGGTACAACTGTGGCGCAAGGTCACATACATAAGATAAGGCTGCGCACAACTCAGGCGCAAGGCAGGCGCGCAGCATGCTGCGCACAAGGTGCGCAAAGCGCATAGCGCCGCAAGCGCCACGCACAAGGCTGCGCGCACAAACCTCGCGCGCGCTCGCGCTGGGGCCGCGCACATTTCTTCGCACGTAACTGCATGCAGCTCAATTTACATCAATAATTCGGCATTTAGGGTTTCTTCAAACTAAGGAGTTTTTCCAAAATCCAACCATAGATTCTTACTCCTCTCAAGCCCAAGAATAACATACTAAAATTTGGAAGCAAGAGGATCATCAAAACTCATAGCAAAGAACAAACACAAAATCCTCTCTAAACCCATTTTCCATCCAAATTCATGCTTCCAACCTTACAAAGAGAAGAAGAGGAGAAACTTACCAATGATTTGCACCCAAAACCTTGTTGATTCTTGGCCAAATGAAGAATCAAAGAAGCTTCATGAATAGTACCCATGGCTGCCTTTGTTTCGGCAGAGAAGGAAGAAAGAAGAAGAAAGAAGAAGAAAATGAAAAGAGATGGATGAATAAGTTTTTTTATAATATATATATATCCCATACTTCTCTTCTTTTAAATAACACAAAGACATGTGTCCCTCATGTCTCCCAATGCTGCCGAAAAACTGATTGCTGCCCAACTGCCCATGCTGAATACGTTTAATTTTTGTGGCCAATTACTAATTTAACTCCCAATTTCTCCGAAAGTTCCAATTCTTTTGTCCAAAAATAATTACCGAATTCCAAAATTAATGAAACTCGGACACAACCCTCAGAATATTATAACATTCACAGAACATTTTTCAGAAGTTCATTTACTTTTCCGAAGTGTCCTACCGAGCTCACGAACCCGAACCGAAACCCGACGTGCGAGCGTGACAACCTGAACCGAAATTCCGTCACCCCAAAATTCTATAAAAATACCCATAAATTCCATCTTAAATTCAAACACAACTTACCCCAAAGCCGACAGAAATTTTCCATCCCGAGCCCCGGGATTCCCGTCCCGAGCCCCGGGAGTCGCACGGAACCGAACGTCCCGACCCAAATATTCAACTCCACAAACACCTCCGGGACATTCTCACGACTCCAAAACTGCAAACGGCTTCCCAAACTGAGGTCTCAAGAGCGCTACCGAGCCTGGCCAGACGTCCCGAGGCGACCCCGACAACCCCCCGGCGCCAGAAAAATATTTTCGGCGGAAACGTCCGGGGGACCCACACGACCTCAAATACGGAAGGGTTCGCCAAAATGATACTCAGATAGGGCTCGGGAGCCGTCGAACGCCGAAAACGTGACCCGCAGCTAAAACCGAGCCCCGGTCACCTTGGCCGCAACCCGCTCGGGATGACCGTAACATTCTCCCCTTAGAACTCTTGGTCCTCCAAGAGTAGCTCGAACCAACCAGACAGTGACACCACCAACCGAATATACAACCATTCCTCCAACCTGTAACAATCGGACCACCGTATCTTGGTGCGGCGGGAGTGGTAGTTTAGACTACCATACAGAGCCTCACGGCGTCCCACCCTCCGGGTGCATCTTATTGCACCCGAGTCGCTTGCCGGTATTTCTACCGAGACAACCCTGCATACATCGAACCTAAATCTAATCGATCCACAACAGCTATCCTGGAAGATACCACATAAAATGAAATAGTTGGGGGTAAAATCAACCTAACAACTTACTCGAAACTCATAATAACCGATACAACTCGGGGTAACTCGCCCGCCTATCACATCTTATTGTTCCTCCGAACGGTGCTATCTCCAACAAATTCTATTACCAAACTCGATTCCAGAGCCTACGGCGACGGTTCGTATAAACACAGGTGCGATCGTCGCGGTTTTAATCCGCTACCAGTAATAACTGATCTTTGCCGTAGACTCTCAAAAGCTCGGGTCCTGGCTTAACCCGATCAGACGCACTTGTCCAACAAGATGGTGTTATACACATCCCGCATAACACCTCATAGGGTGCCATGTCAAACGTAGTCTGAAAGCAATTGTTGTACGAGAACTCTATCAAAGTGACTGCTAGTCCCAAACTCCTCCAAAATCCAATATACAGATTCGCAACATATTCTCCGATATCAGAATCACCCGCTCCGACTGCCCGTCCGTCTGGGGGTGATAAGCTGTATTCAGATGGAGTTGCGTGTCCAATGCTTCATGAAAAGCAATTGAACCGTCTTTGTAAACGCAGATCACGATCGATTCAATGGAGTCTGGTACTCCATGCAAACGCATAATCTTCCCGATGTAAAGCCGCAAGCTTCTCGGAGGGTCTATGACCCGAATAAGCGTAAAGTGTGCGCACTTTATCAGCTGATCCACAATAACCCGAGATAACATCATGGCAAGACCGTGTCGGGCGGTGCGGTCGAAAGTCCATAGTAACATTGCCCCACTCCCGAACCGGAATGGGCAAAGTCTGCAGTGTCCTGCCGGTTCTGATGCTCACACTTGCCGAGTGTGCCCCTCTAGAATATCATTCCGTAACTCCCGATCCTCTCGGTACACAAAGGCGGTCTCGGAAGTATAGCAATCCTCGCCATATCGAAACGTCGGTAACAAAGAACTCTTATCTTCCCGGATAACTTCTTCAATACCAGATTCTACCCGCGCTTCGCGCATCCTATCAAGCCACTCGGAATGTATGGTAAGTGTAATAACTGAGCACACTCCCGTAGCGCCACCGTGCCAAAGGCACGTCGATCACTCTCCTCGGATCGGTCACCAACATTTCCTCTCTTAATTAAGCCGGTATACTTCGCCAGAGCATCGGCAACCGCGTTGCCCTTGCCGAGATGTACCCGATACTACCATCATAGTCCTTAATGTATTCGAAATATCTCGCGCTGCCTCATGCTAAGCTCCTTCGTAAACAGATATTTCAGACTCTTATGGTCGGTAAGAATCTGAAATTTACTACCAAACCGATATTGCTTCCAATGTTTCAGCGTAAATTACTATAGCCAACTCCAGGATCATGTGTCGGTCAGTTCAGCTCATGCGGTCGCAATGCCTCGACCCATAAGCTACCACAAAACGCTCCTACACCAACACACATCCCAAACCAGATGTGGAAGCATCCGTATCATTCGCATACGGTGAAATCGGGTCGAAAGAGTCGAGAATCGGAGCGTTAGTCAACTACCGCCTCAACTTCGAAAATTCTGCTCACACTTATCAGACCAGATATACAGTTGACCCTTCTTAGTCAACTGCATAAGCGGAGATGCCAGAATAGAAAATCCCAGTACAAACCTCCGATAAAATCCTACTAAACCCAGGGAGCCCTTGATCTCCCGTACCGTGGTAAGTTGTTTCCAACCCCGAATTGCCCTTACCTTCTCTGGGTCCACAGACAGACCATGCTCGAAATAACATGTCCCGGAAAGGTGACCTCTCGGATCCAGAACTCACAATTTGAGAACTTAGCGTAAAGCTGATGTTCCCAAAGTGTCTGCAGAACTACCCTCAGACGATCCCGATGCGAATCCTCATCCCGAGAATATATCAGAATATCATTGATAAAAATAAAATAAAAAAAAAATCACCAGAAATGGGTTCGAGTACGGTCGGAACACCCGATGCATCAGATCCATGAATGCCGCTGTAGCATTGGTCAGCCCGAATGGCATGACCGTAACCTCAAAGTGTCCAAATCAGGTGCGGAAAGCAGTCTTAGGTATGTCCTCTTCCTTCACCCTAAGCTAAAAGTATCCAGATCGGAGATCAACCTTCGAGAAACTCTCGAACCCCGAAGTTGATCAAAAAGATCGTCAATCCTCGGTAACGAATACTTATTCTTCCCAATAAGAGCATTCAACCGTCTGTAATCAACACAAAGTCGAGTGTCCCATCATTCTTCTTAACAAAGCGAACTGCAGCACCCCACGCCGAAGTGCTCGGTCGAACGAAACTCTTTGCCGTAATTCCTCCAGTTGCTTCTTCTACTCCCGCATCTCGAAATAGACATCCGATAAGGAGGAATAGATATCGGAGCAAGACCATTGCGGTGGATGTCAAACACAATTCCCGCTCTTATGGTAATCCGGCAACTCCTCCTAAATACTGCGGAAAATCTCGAACCAAGGCATACTATCTAACTTCAACCTAGTACCAGCCTCATACTGACCATAACTTTCCCCAACACCAACTATCGACGGATGATCCAATCTGCAACACTGCATCGTCAGCGCGATAGTCAAACCAGTCGGAGCCGTGAGAGGTAATACCTCTCCATAAACCATAATGGTACGGGTTGCACAATCAATGTGCACAGAATTCTTGGATAACTAGTCCATCCCAAGAATAAAATCATAGTTCGGCGTGTCTAAAACCAACAAATCCGATACTGTCAAATATCCGCCTACAGATATCGTGACACCCGAACCATCTCATTGGAAAACAGAACTGACTCAGCAGCTTTTTACTAAATGCGTTTGAGGCAAGGTACTAACAGACAGATACGTAAATGTAACACATGTCGGTGTTACAATGAGAACAAATGCTCTGTATCAAATAACGCATGAACCGGTATTTCATTCGGAAATATAGTACCTTACGTAACTTCCTGCCGACTCCGCCTCGCAAAGAAGAGGGCAATCCCGCACTCCAAAGAGTATCAGACCTGCTACGTAACCATCGGCCCTCCTGCCGATAACAAATTCAACCTGAATGATACCTACTACAAATCGGATAAGATCGTGCCGGTGGTGCTCCCTCTCTACCTCTACTAAACTGCCCGAAACCGTAATTTCCGACCCAACATTTTTCTTCACAGAAAAATGTAAATTATATCCCCGACTCCAGATCTTCCTCAAAACTGCAAATCTGAGTCCCGGGTCACTCCCGGGAGCCGTTTCTCCGCCCAAAATCCCCGAAAATCGTCCGACGGCAACCCCCCGGCCCCGAAAACTATTTTCCGCGGAAATGTCCGGTACATCGCCAGACACTAGAAATCGATATCGGGTCAATCCGAACTCCGGTTCAACTGGAAGCAATCGACCGAGTAGCCGCCATTCCCGCCCAACCGACTCGTAATAGCCTCCTCCGTGAGTTTGTCAATTCCCGCAAACCAAGTCTCTAATACCTCCGCCCTCCTCGGCCGCCGAACCCTGGGGGATCCAAACTCTAAAACCTCTCCAAAAGTCCAACCTCGTCAGACTGGTGTCTCAGATCTCCCCGTCGTTGATAGGACCGACGAGAAGTCTAGGTGTCGTAGTGACTACCCTTGTCAGAATCACTCACTTACTGATCCCAAAACTATGGCGAGCAGTGGCTTAAGTCTTGCTACCACCACCCGATCAAAATGCCCTTACCGTGGCATAAGCAGATTTTCCCCGCCATCGTCGCCTCCGAACCAAATAGGTGGCGGTAATACCAAATCGAGAGGGGTCCCTACGACCGCTAAACCTCGGGCGGTGAGTGTGGTTGTTCAGACCACAGGTTACGCCGAACCCGTATCCTATTCCACGGAGGTGTGGGATCTCGCCCCGCCTCCGGTACCAAATCACGCTATTCGCGTGTAGTACACAATTCCTCAAACCAAGTCCAACCAAAAACAACTTATCCCAAACCAAATTTCCAAACCATATACCAACTCAACCCATAACCAACAGTTCAAACCCTATCTCTCGGAGGCATGGGATTACAATCCCCTCCTCCGGTCACAAAACACACCGCCTACGCGTGTGAATCCAACCCGAGACATTCCGGACCAAACAGAATCCGCACAACTCGGTCACTCCTAATCTCTACGAAGCTAGCGAGTTTTCTAAGGCTCGTAGTGTAATGCAATGCATGATGCAGATTCTTTTCGTAATCTCACAACCAAATATTCAACTTTAAACCACAAAACCAAACCATGCTCATAACACGTAAACACCACACAAATCACCCAAGATTCATCGAGTACCTCAAATTTTTCAAAGTGCTCCAAAGAACCGCCCACGCTCCACATCCATTCCGAAACGGTTCAAATAAGGAGGTGGCCGCCTCCGTCTGTAACCGCCCCGAATGAAACGTAGAACGGTGGCTTGTACCTCGAAGTCACTTCCACAGTTACTTACCCATGAACAGACTTAACTTACTCCAAAAGTCCACCCTCGGACTTGTATACTTGCCTTCCACATTCCATACCCAAAACCAACATACTTTACCTTTTTGGGTCATTCCGACCCGACCTGCTCGATACCAACTTGTCACAGCCACCCCGCCCGGTTGCGGAGGCGGAGCCGGCCGCGACGTCGGAAACAGGAATTACGGCGAAAGCGTGGCAACGGAGCATCGAGCTCCAAACAAAACCGTCAAGTAACAACTAGCAACCTAAATACTCAAGCAAGGCAAGTATACGAATAATCCAACTTTCACCACACGAGCGGTTCATGGTATATCCCATTTCAATCATCGCCACAACACAAGTACCAAATCCATAATATAGCAATTCCGATGTAAGCAAGTCAGGCTCCGCCCGCGACACGAAGACAGATAAAGCGAATATATTCCAGATATAGACACATATACAAAACCATGATCTGATCTATATGCATGCGATTCACTCTGAGCCATTAAACAAAATCCTATAAATATACCTAAGTGCGGAATCGAAGCCTCTCGCTCAAGAATTCCCGCACGTGGTACTCTTCCGCTACATAACCTGAGAATGTCCGGAAGCACCGCGGATCTCTATTCCGCTGGTTGCTTGTCGATCGCTGAAAGATGGTAAACAAATAAAAGGGTGAGTCCTCGAAAGGACTCGGTAAGGGCTTAAGGTAAAAGTGCGGTTTGCCCAGTGGCAACAATCTGAACTCGCAAAATGAATATCACAACATATGCATGTACATATAAGCATAAAATATAACGAAAATCGAAACCAACATATGCGGTCCAACCGCCGTAACGACTCAGAACGACCCCTCAACAGAGGTCGAATATACTGGTCGTAATGTAATGAAGCACGGTACCGGGGGTCGCGAGCCCCAAACCGCCGTAGGTCACGTAACAAATGTATCGGCACTCGATGCGGATACGCAGAATGTCGGCACCCCTTCGGCGGACACAAAATGCGAAATATCGGCACTCCGGTGCGGATACGCAGAATGTCGGCACCCTTCAAAGGCGGACACGTAATGTAACATATAGTAATAACAAAAATACATAAACATAAACAGAAGTAACATTACCTGATAACCATACACAGAACAGAATAGGAACCCGGGCCTCTAAGGTCATCCGGGCCTTGAAACAGAACAAACGTACATTTTACCGAATTAAGCCCTTACCTCAGAAATGCTGCCCGCAGCCCCAACACTCGGAAAATCCCGACTCCCGATCCGAAATGCACAACTTGGCTCCTACGGGTCCGCGCTACTCCACCAACGCAGTAATCAAGTCTGTACAACCATAGTTGGATCATCACACATCTAAACACCCCCAGAAACCAATTTCCGCACAACCCCGCACTTTCCCGGAAAAGTCCACACAAAGCTCGGTTTTACAACCCGAGCCTGAACATCGTTATTCATACACTACCAAACCCATTTCAACCTTTAAACCCGCATTCCGGACACCTTTCCCGGAAAACCCCATAAACCTAACTTTTCCTACCATTGTCCGAAAATGATGTTTCAACCAAAATTAGTCTTCCCTTCATCGAAACTTACTTCTCTTCATATCTAAGTTCTTCTTGGGTGAGTCTTGGCATGTGCACAACTGTGTGCGCAAGTCTGCCTGCTCTGTGCACAACTCTGTACACCAGGCGCAAGGTGTGCACAAGCACAAGGTGCACAACAATGCACTGTGTAAGGCTGTGCGCACAACCGCGGCGCAAGGTTGTCTTATGAGCTGCGCACAAGGCTGCGCACAACTGCGCTTACAAGGCAAGCGCAAGGCTGTCGCGCAAGAAGCACAAGGCCTGCGCACAACCTGTGCGCAAGCCTGTGCGCTGCGCACATATTTCGTGCTGCACCAGAAGCAGAGCTCGAATTTACACATCAATAATTCGGCATTTAGGGTTTCTTCAAACTAAGGAGTTTTTCCAAAATCCAACCATAGATTCTTACTCCTCTCAAGCCCAAGAATAACATACTAAAATTTGGAAGCAAGAGGATTATCAAAACTCATAGCAAAGAACAAACACAAAATCCTCTCTAAACCCATTTTCCATCCAAATTCATGCTTCCAACCTTACAAAGAGAAGAAGAGGAGAAACTTACCAATGATTTGCACCCAAAACCTTGTTGATTCTTGGCCAAATGAAGAATCAAAGAAGCTTCATGAATAGTACCCATGGCTGCCTTTGTTTCGGCAGAGAAGGAAGAAAGAAGAAGAAAGAAGAAGAAATGAAAAGAGATGGATTAATAAGTTTTTATACTTTATATATATCCCATACTTCTCTTCTTTTAAATAACACAAAGACATGTGTCCCTCATGTCTCCCAATGCTGCCGAAAAACTGATTGCTGCCCAACTGCCCATGCTGAATACGTTTAATTTTTGTGGCCAATTACTAATTTAACTCCCAATTTCTCCGAAAGTTCCAATTCTTTTTGTCCAAAAATAATTACCGAATTCCAAAATTAATGAAACTCGGACACAATCTTCAGAATATTATAACATTCACAGAACATTTTTCAGAAGTTCATTTACTTTTCCGAAGTGTCCTACCGAGCTCGCTGAACCCGAACCAAAACTCCGACGCGCGAGCGTGACAACCTCGAATCCAAATTCCGTCACCCCAAAATTCTATAAAAATACCCATAAATTCCATCTTAACTTCAAACACAACTTACCCCAAAGCCGACAGAAATTTTCCATCCCGAGCCCCGGGATTCCCGCCCCGAGCCCCGGAGTCGCCCGAACCGAACGTCCCGTCCCAAATATTAAACTCCACAAACACCTCCGGACATTCTCACGACTCCAAAACTGCAAACGGCTTCCCAAACTGAGGTCTCAAGAGCGCTACCGAGCCCGCTGTACGTCCCGAGGCGACCCCGACAACCCCCCCGGCGCCAGAAAAATATTTTCGGCGGAAACGTCTGGGGGACCCACACGACCTCAAATACAGAGGGGTTCGCCAAAATGATACTCGGATAGGGCTCGGGAGCCGTCTGAACGCCGAAAAACGTGACCCGCAGGCCAAAACCGGAGCCCCGGGTCACCCGGTCGCAACCCGCTCGGGGTGACCGTAACACAAATAGATATAAATAATTATCAGAGTTAGACGGAGTCCCGAAAGACGGGGTTAGACAGTCCCGAAGGACGCGGTGCAGACCGCCCTAAAACCCATAAAAACAAAAATCAACATAACGACAGCCCTCTCCAAGAGGTCAAAAGTTGAAGCTATCAGAGGCATGGTACCAGCCGGGGTCGCGAACCCCATAACTGTCGTGGGTCACAGAATATACCGTAGGGTATATATAGAATATCAGCACCGAGTGCAGATATAGGTTACCGAAGAAGAACCTGAGGTCTCCAAGACCATCCCGGACCTTGAAGCAAAACAGAATATACCGCAGGGTATATACAGAATATCAGCACCCAGTGCAGATATAGGTTACCGAAGAAGAACCCGAGGTCTCCAAGACCATCTCGGGCCTTGAAGCAAAACAGAATATACCGCAGGGTAAATACAGAATATCAGCACCCAGTGCAGATATATAGTACATATAAGGAACCCGAGGTCACAGAGACCGTCGCGGGCCTTGAACCTGCATACTTGTACCTTACCATATAACCCGTCCCGGGATCCTCGGACCACTGTCCTCAACCCGGAACCCGCTTCAACTAACCCCGATATACATGATATCCCTCCCAGAATGTATAACGAGAGAAGTTGAACCATTACCTTACTATTACCGATCCGCAGAGGAATCCCGGGAAATCCCGACCCTCGGCCCGAAACGCTGTAGTGTGACTTCCGAAGTCCCGCACTACTCCACAACTGCTGATTCAAGCTGAACAACCACATACAAATCAGAAATCACCAATCTGCACTCGAACTAATCCCGCACATTCCCGTAAAATTCCACAGAAAGCTCGGATTCTCAAACCGAGCCAGAACATTGATATTTATACTCACACATGCACAACTAAGCATCCAAATCATACTTTTTCCCAAATCTACGCAAGTAAGCAAGCAGGTCGGTTACGTTCACAATTCCAGAAAACGATGTTCCGAACATCGTTTGTTACCTACTTTAATTCCCGATACCATTTCATTATCAATACCTCCCCGAAACACACCACAACCATAAACATACCCTTCCTCATTTTCGGCCTTAACATGCTTCTTATACCAAAATCCATTTCAAACCAATTAGGGTTCCATTCTCATGCTTAATTCAACAATTAGACACTCTAACCATGCTTACTAACATACTTCACCATAATCACCCAAAATCATACTAACCTTCACATAACCAATTCAACCTATTTGGGTACTTTTCATCCAACATGCTCACCTTCAAATTGAACCCTAATATCAACTCCTAATCATGCTAGAAGCAACATATCCAAAGCATGATCCAAGATGACATCAATTCAACATACTTAGAATTAAACCAATAATTCGACCAAGTGAGGGTTTCTTAACCCAAGGTGTTCTTCCATAATCCAAACTTTGATTCCTACACCAAATCATACCAAGAACAACGTACCCAAAGCTTGAAGCAAGAAGATGAACAAATCATCTAGCTAAGGCTTGTCATGATTTCGGATCCAACATGTAAATCAACCACAAATCATGCTTCAATCATACCAACTTATGAAGAAGACAAGCTTACCTCAAGCTTACACCAAGAACAATCCTTCCTTAATCCTTGAAAGATGAAGAACACATGAGAGGTAGAGAAGAAGAAGTGTTGGCGGATGGTGAGAAGAAAGAAATGAGCCAAAATTGCTCACCTTTTTTACTTCCTTACTTATGACACACACACCTTAGTCACCTTGCCACCTTAGCACACACCTTAGTCACCTTAGTGAGTCACTAGCCAAGCGCGCACACACCTCCTTAGTCACCATGCCAAGCCAAATCCGAAATTTCCTAAGTGTCGAAGTATCATTCCGCGCCAACTTAACCGAGCAAATCCCGACGTGTGTGCTTGCTTTCCCGACCAAATAATCCCGTCATGTGTGCTTTCTTATCACCACATTATTCATCCCGAGTCATAACACACCCAACACCATTGGCGCCACAAATTTTTTCCATCCCGAGCCCCGAGAGTCACCTGAGAAAGAACGTCCCGACCCTGAAAAATATTTTCCTCGAAAAGGTGCGGGGGACTCGTGCGACCTCAAATATAAAAGCATTCCCGAAAATGTTACCTAGAAAAGATCCGGGAGCTATCTGACCAACCGAAGACATGCCCCGTATGTTTGAAACGGAGCCCGGAACACCAAAGTCACCACCCACTCTGTAAACAGCTTTAAGGATTTAACAAATGAGATTCCTTCAAAGCTACAACAAGATTAAAATCGCATGTTTTCGCTTCAGATCCAAAATCATATTTTAAACCACAAATCATGATTTCTTTAATAAAAAATCTTTAATAGAGTCTGAAAATGAGAAATCTTGCTTTTTTGCACGGACACAACTATTTTTTAGCTTCAAAATAAGGATAATATAAAAATATTGATAAAAATAAAATTATAAGGACTAAAACGTCAGAGTTGAAGTAATTGAAAGTGACCTTAAAGTACTTCATTAGATTAGGTGTTACTTAGGAGGAAAGGAATAGAAGTTGCTTCAGCGAGCGGTAGCATCTCAGTTCAGAAGCGCGCAAAATTCAACTGACATTCATAAATGCGGCACTCTTCTTGTCTTCTCCTTCTCCCTCGGTCTTTCTCTGTTTGTCAGTTGCAAGGTTTCAAAAATCCAGACGATCGTCGCCGCTGAAACCTTCGCTTCCTCTCTCTTCCGTTCTGCTTCATGGACTCTCAGTTTCAGTCACAGCAATCGCCTGATGTTACTCTTTCTCTGTGGCAATCCGTCGAAGACTTGATCTGCAAAATTCAACATGATCAGCCCAACAGCGGGGCGCTGGGACACCAGACGAGAAGAAGGCTCCACGATGCCGGCGAGCAAAGGGCCCTTGAAGTCCTTCGCAGGGCTGAACGTACCACGATCAGAACCACAGTTGATCAATTCGTCAATTACTATCTGAACCAGTGCAGTGCCGCCTCTCCAGTGCGGCGAACATGTATGTCGTCTCCGTCGCCGCCGCCGCCGCAAGCATCTACGCCTAGGAGAGCTACGCTCGTGTTTAGTAATCAAGCCTGATCTCTTCTCTTCTAGTCTCTTATCTCATTTTCCGTGTTTTACTTGCCTCTTCTCTACCCACCCTTTGATCTTGAGACTTGGACATGTGTAACAGTCAATGCTTCCACTCAGTCTCCGGTGGCGGGGCACCGTCAGACAGCTCGTGCTTTAGATTTCGATGACTGTGCAGCAGAACAGACAGTAAGCCCTCAACTGAGGGCTTTAGGGGAGCTAGAGTTTAGAAGAGCTTTTCTGATCTTAAATTATCTTGGGAGGTGAGTTTCAGTTTTTCTTTTAATTTTTTTTTGTTCTGGTTTAGCATTTTGTTCTTTTCCTTTCCTTTTTTTTTGCTCTCTCTTCATATTACTCCACTTGTTACGCTGTTATTTTCTTTCTTTTAACAGCAAAAAGTTAGAATCAATTAAAGCTGATGAAATCCGAGACCTCAAGGATTTGTCGATGGGGCATTTCGAGTACCGTGTTTGGGACCTTCTAGGTGGAGATGGGGACCGGGTCAAGGTAATCTTTGTTAAGTGGTGAAGTTGAGTTTTCAGCTCATCACTTCTCTTCATGTGGCAATTTTATAACAACTTTGTAATTATGCTATTTCTCCTCCCTTTCTCTGCTACAACCCTGGTGTTTTATGAGTCATTGAACTGCAAAGCTTTTGGTGAGTTTTCCCTTCCATCAGGGCAAAGCTAGAAAATAATTTATGGGCGGGCGGGAGATACATCAAAATTAATTTTTATCCAGTAGCCATATGTATATTAAAAGTACTCAAAATACATAGCAAAGACTGTCAAAATTTAACACGACGTTCCTTAAAATCTCTGAAATCATCTACCAACCCTTCTAAACTAAATTTCATAGCAATATCTCTCTCGATGTACAAAATAAGAGTATTAGCTAGAAAATCATCTACCAACTCGAAAGCACAGATTGAACAGAGGGGAGTTAATTTATTTTTTTGTGCTTCGTGAACATGTTTTGATTTTTGATTTTTTTGTGTTGGGTATTGGGTTTGTTGTTTAATTTGTTGGATTAGACATAGAATTGCGCGTGCGGATAACACATATAGGAAGGGGGTAGAGTTGAGTGGGCTGCATCATAGTGGGTTATTCATTGAGTGTGTGAGTTGTTTTATTATTTGGGTGTTATATTTTCATATTTAGATCAATTTTACATTCACATTTAAATTGTATTTAAAATATAGAGTATATAAGTATGTTAAATTAAAAATAACACCCTTAATTATTTTAATTGTATACTATATACCTATACTTTTACAAAAATTACGGGCGGGCAGTCACTCCCCCTGTCACATAATAGCTTCGCCCCTGCCTTCCATGTTGTTCATGGTTCTAAGGTGGCATTGCCCTTCCATGTTATAAGCATATAAGCACATTTGGGTGTTATATTTTCATATTTAGATCAATTTTACATTCACATTTAAATTGTATTTAAAATATAGAGTATATAAGTATGTTAAATTAAAAATAACACCCTTAATTATTTTAATTGTATACTATATACCTATACTTTTACAAAAATTACGGGCGGGTAGTCAGTGGCGGAGCCAGGAATTTAGATTCGGGGGGGCCAGTTAACTTACAAAAAATAAGATTAAATGGTAACAAGAAAATGTTTGTCAAAAGATTGTTACATGACTACAAATTAATAAGATATGAAAATGCACCTGCACCATATATGCAAATGTTTATTTAGGAAGCTTGAATTGGACACGCCGCTCTTTAACATCAACAAAATCATCCAGAATAGAATCTAGACTAAAAGTTTCAGCAAGCTCTCTTTCAATATAAAGAACCAAACTATCAGCAAGGAAATCATCTTCCATTTTGTTACGCAATCTAGTCTTCACAATTTTCATGGCTGAAAATGCACGTTCAGTAGTTGCTGTAGACACTGGAAGAGTAAGTATGAGTCGAATCAATCTATCCACAAGATAATAGTGACTAGCTTTCCCTGTTTCTGCTAGGCCTTGACATAGCTCAGAAATAGATGTCAACTTTCCTAAGCTTGGATGGTTTATCACATCAACCTGAAAGTGTTTCAACTGAAACTCCAGAATTTCCAATTCTCGTTCTGTGAAATCAAGGAAATAGTATTTCTGTGCAAGGTTGCAAAGCGGCAGTGGTGATAATGAAGTTAGTCTCTAGGTTAACTAATGGGCTAAATTGATACAGTTTTTTGGATTGGATCAATTAATTAAGCCCAATTTAAAAATTAATTGTTAATTTATTTATTTAATGAACCTTATATAATTTATATAAACTTAAAAAAAATTAATTATTATCACAATTAATATATTAATACTACTACATACTACTAATTAATTGCTAATATTTTTGGGGGGCCATGGCCCACCCCACTTATACTACACCTCCGCCACTGCGGGCAGTCGCTCCCCCCGTCACATAATAGCTTTGCCCCTGCCAGGAAATTGCTAACAATTGATAGATGATTGGTTTACTGGAGGTTTATCTCTATAATTATAGGTTTCCAGGAATTAGCTTCTTTTGCATCGGAGTCATTTATAACACTCAAGCTATATGTTTTTCTATTATTTACAGTTTTTAGATTGGGATTCAGACAAAACGCATCTCTACGATTGTCATGTTTCTCTGGACGGGAGTTGCAGATTCAAGGTTTGTGTCTTCTTTTCTTTTACTTGCAGATATTCTCAGGAATTGCATGTTCATATCATAGTCTATGAAATTATCTTGTTTAGTCAGAAAGTGTTGCAAAGCTAAAAATAAACTAGAATGCATGAATTACGTAAAAAAAACTAAGCTAATTCTTGTATGGAATTTTCATGTCTTCTCAAGTTTCCTTGATCACTAAGTTCACTTTTAAAGCATTTGTGAACATATTTTGAAATTTTCCTTAAATGTATGTAACTCGAACTGAATGTAGGCATGTATAATTTCATTATTCATGAATATATTCATCTTAGTTTGCTGTTGCAGGCATTCTGATTACTTGAACTTGCAGCACTGTGTTCATGTTTTATTCTTCGCTGTAATTCATTGGGGGTACTAGGTGCTACATTGCTACATCAGCAGCCAAATTGTCAAGTACCATCCACACCCTCACAAGACAGTGATGTTAGGAATTGCTTCTGCTATTATCACTTTGCTTTCTGTGATTTTATATAAGCAATACAACTTCTCGCACTGGGTTCAATTTAAAAAATTGTACCATTGGTCCCAAGGTTGTTACGATTCATTTGTAGTATGATCACGTTAAATGCAACTTTGCACAATTTGAAAATGCTCATCCTGACTAATAGGATGTTTTATAGAAACAATGGTACGGTTAGTGGAGTTCTAACTCATAATGAAGCAAAAAGGTCTGCTGGAAAGAGTATCAGACATCTTCCCCTCATTTTTTGCCTTCATTTCCATTGTATTAGGGTCCTTATCTGGAAAAGACTAAAAATCACTTACAGAAGGTTTTGGGGGATGACAATGTACTGCGTGTCAAGTTTTCTGAAGCAGAGTCTGATAAAAAAATGTCACTTAATGATTATTGGGAATTGTACAAGAACATCGCGAAGGATGGGATTACTGTTGGTTTGCGCCGTTACCACTTTTTTGGTAAGTTTCTTTGCTATTTGATTACTCCTGACATCATGAACTCTGAGCAACATTTATTGCTGAATGCACATATTGAAACTTGAAACCTTGTTTCTCTATTAATTGGCTAACTTTTATTCACCTGTTTTAGCTAATAGTTAGAGTTGATAACTAATGAACCAGTCTCTTACTTGCAAGGGTGCAACCTAGAATTCTTACTTGGATGGTTGAGATAAGTGTTGGAAATAGCATTTCTCAAGCCATTCTTCGTAGCAGGTCATGGCACACATTGTGTGGGGTAATATGTGAAGGAGGATTGGAGATATGTTCTTGTGTCGACAACGCCTACTTTGGTTCTTCCTTTCAGACTTCATTATTGAGAGGAAGTGAAAATTAATTTCTAAACGAGAAATATGTATTGAGCTTATTTTGAAAATATTAGTAAGTGTTCAAAAGGCGTAACTGATTATTGGTAGCTGAATTTGGATAAACTACTCCTTTTTCTTTTCATGAGATGAGTTGAATACCTTGATGAATTTTCATGAGATTAGAACCTAGGTGCATGTTTGACTTGTTAAAGTCATCCCATTCGACCTTTAGATCATCTGAATAGTTACTAGATGCAAGGATTCAGATGAATAGTTATGCTCATCTATACACTTGATTATTAGTTTTTAAAGATGGAGGCAAAGAGGAAAAGAAGAAAGACCCAACTAGTGCTGGGGTCAAATGCTATTTTGTTCGTTTGGAGTCAAATGCACAGATTGACATCAATCAAGAATACATTTTATCTGGGAAAACAGTTCAAGAAGCTAGAAGAGTGTTTATGCATGTGCATACTTTGCCCAATCTTGCCCGCTACATGGCTAGGTATTGCAGCTATTGCTATTTCTTTAACAGAAAAAACTTATGGTTTGTGCCTGTACTAGAGTGTTTTGGTTTTTTTTTCCTAGTACAAATTTTTGCTGCAATTTCAGGTTGAGTTTAATATTATCAAAGACTGTGAAGATGGAGGTTGATTTGGACACTGTTGATATCCAGGAAATAGAAGATATATATTGCCTGGTATATTGGATTAATTAGTTTCCATTTCAGGTCCTGCATGCTTGCATGCCTTGAATTACTTGGTTCATTAGTTTTACAATTTGCTTTTTTTTTTTAAATTCAGGATGAGAATGACTCTGTTATTATGGACAAAGATGGCAAATCCTTGATACTTTCAGATGGAACAGGGTTTATATCTGAAGATTTGGCATTGCTATGCCCAGCAATTGTTGCATATAAAGGAGTTTCATTTAGTAGCGCAAAAGAACAGGTTTGTGGTTTTATTATCAGTAAGTGATGTTATCCTTTTTTTTTTTTGGTAAAATGGTTGTTAGGTTTCATGGTGAGGTTGGCCTTTCTGTTTATCTTCAATTGACTGTACTTTAGCTTCTTTAGATGATATCAAAGCCAAGGTTCTCATTTTTCCATCCATTTGTAGTCTGCCTAGTGTTCATGATTCTTGAGACAAATCCCTTCCAGTTGCCTGTTCGGCTTGCAAGTGAGAATTTGTTAAAATGGTGTTGTGGAATGTTGTTAGTTTGATTAGCAAAGTAACAGGAAGAAAAGAAACTCTAGCTAGAACCTTTTGAGTCAATCAGTGGGTCATACTACCAGTTTTGTTATTTATTATGGTTGTTTTAATTTCTTCCTATCCTCTAGATTTGTTATCCTACAGTGTTCCAAGTTCTCTGAGAATGCGAGCTTCGTTAATTACGAAATTTTCTAGCTATTCTTGCTTGCTATGATAACGAATAAAATAGAAGTCCGAATCTGTCAAATTAGAGCAAACAAATTAGTGAACTTTATTCTTTCCTGAAATGTACTTCCCTCCATCTTCAAAAAATTGATACATTTGTTTTTGATATTTTATAGTATTTAATCTATGATTTTTTTCATGAATGTTTTGACATTTAAAGTTAAATAATTCATATGCGCATCATAATTTGAAAATGTAAATTTTCTAAATTTATTATTTTTTTTGTGAATTTTTTTCACTATTTATTTTTGTAAAACTTTGAGTCAAATATTGAACCTTGAAACATTAAAGTCAAATGTGCCAATCTTTTGACGACATAGGGAGTAGTTTTGAAGTTCTAATATGGTTTTGGTTTGTTACCAGGATTGGGTGTGGAAATCATTTATAATATCAGCAGTGGAGGTGTTTCTTCCGTTATAGCATCAGAAATAAATTTGCTTAGTTCTACGTTTCTCACTCTGGATATTTAGAAGAAAGCAAAATAGGCTCATTTCGGCAGAAGTTAGCTACTTAGGTAGAGGGCTTGGACATACTCATGTTGGACTGTTTAAAAATCAAGTAATGGATGTAGCATATCACTTCTAATATTTGCACCAAGGTTCTCAAATCTAGTATGTGAACCAGATACTATGTTAAAGTGAAAGCTAGCTTACAGCAGTAAGAAGTAAGTGAACAGGTACGCTATGGAGCCCGTAAAAGAGTTGAAAATATGATGTTGATGTGTTAGAGGGGTTAACTTTAGTTTACCAGTAGGAGGTCATTCTTAAGGAAATGGGTTTTGGTCTTCTATTCTTTGAGGTAGTGCAAATGCTTCTACTAACTAGGAGTACGTTTGATCTTGACTGTTGTAGTCATATTGTTGAAACTTTCAATGCATTTTTTTATTTTGTAAACTGCCTGGAGTCTTTTTGTTTTGTTTTCTATTAACTCGATTACAAGACAAGACAGAAACGGACAGACTTGAGATTAAAGGATGCCGTTTTTATGGACAGTTGTGCATTGAAGGATTTGTTTCTTCCATGTTCACTCATCCTTATACTTGAGCTGGGTTGCTTCTGTACTTGGACTGGTTCATAATGTTTTTTCTTTCCAGCCTCTGATGATTCAGTTCCGTTGCTTTCACAAGGGCTATGCGTACAAAGGAACAGTTGTCCTAAACAGGAAGGTGTGGCTTCAAACTATTGGAACAGTTGTTGTTAAAATATGACATCAAAATCTTCTTGAATAGGATGGTCCGACTTCAAATAAGATGAAGTGCCATTATGCTTTCCAAATTAATTAGTTCCTGCTTTTCATACTTAGAACCCAATCTAACAAGATGGTTAGCAAAATACTAATGCTTTCTTTCTCATTCATGAAATTTAACTTCTCCTACCCGTTCTTTGCTCTTTTTTCCCCAAAGGCTCTTTGCTCAATTTTTGAGATACTCATTGGCAAAATGTTGATAACCTTTGCAAAAGAGAAAAAATTAAAAGCGAAAAACCTAATGACGCAGAGGGAGTAAGAAAAATTTTTTTTTTTAAAAAAAAAATCTTGCATAAGTTTCAACACATAAGCTCCTGGAATTGGCATAACAGTCAGGACTCAGGTTCCACTCAACATTGAACTTGTTGAAGAAAATGAGTCATAAAGAAGGATTTGGCAGTTGATAAGCCAGGAAAAATCCATTGGCTTAAGCATTTGGTGAGACGGTGATCAAACAATCATCCTAAAAGATTTGAAATATTACATTCATGCCATTAGAGATGAGTAACAATGGCAGATGTGTAATTTTTTGGATATTTAAGATTGAAGTTTATATTGCACCCACGTTAAAACTTTTGCCATGAGCTTAATCAAATGGCTTTACGCAAGCCAAATCTGTCCTTAATCATCATAAGTTGCCCATTTTTGCTGCATGTGAACCACCTGTCTTTTTGTTTTCATAAATAGTTCTTTATACTGTTCTAAAATTTCACCTATAAATATGGCAGCTTCCTCCTCGAACCATTCAGGTCCGACCATCAATGATTAAAGTATACCCGGACTCAATGTTGATTAATGTTTGTTCTGCAAGTTCGTTTGAGATTGTGACTACAAGGTACTAATCTCTATTATACTATTTTCATTCCTTTAGTTCAAAGCAAGATTTATCAGGAGTATTCCTTTGTTGGAAGGGCAAGAGAGAATTGTCAGCCTAAGCAGCTGCTGATAGTAGAAACCATTCTTCTTAGTGGCTCATTGTTGAAATCAGAACTTCCTGCTATTTCATGAACAAAAATATGTCCATGTACATGCATATGCTGAGTTCCACATGTTCTGCTTGCCTAACAGCGAAGCAATGTCTCTATGATGGCCCATGTGTTATGCAGTGCAAGTCTTGACTTGGGAATATAATGCTTGTAATTCTGTTTTTCCTGCTTGTTCAAGAGTTTTATAAAATTTTGAGAACCACTTTCTGTAGAATTTCTTTGTGAAGATTTTCTGAATCAATAATAATTCTGGGGTTTACAGCAATTATATACAGAGATATCCGAGCTGGAAATCAGCAAGGAATAGGAAAGTATCTTCCTACTAATCTAGTCCCTGATTTCAGGGATCCTAAATCTGCACTAACTATCCCTAGTATATTTCAGAATATTTACATACTAATCAGATACAATTCCTAACTTTGACTCTAGTATATTCAACACTCCCCCTCAAGCTGGAGAATGTATATATCATATAATCCCAGCTTGCAAATTAACCTTTCAAAGTTAGGTCAAGATAGATATTTGGTAAGGATGTCTGCAGCCTGCTGCTTGGTAGGAATGTAGTTCAGTTTAACAACCTCAGTAGTCACCTTCTCTGTGATGAAGTGTCTGTCAATTTCAACATGTTTAGTCCTGTCATGATGCATAGGATTCTTTGCGATGCTGAGAGCTGCCTGATTATCACACATCATAAGAATAGGAGACGAATCCATTTGACCTAGTTCACTAAGAACCCTTTTTATCCAAATCCCTTCACAAATTCCTTGAGCTAGTGCTCTGTACTCAGCTTCAGCACTACTTCTGGCTACCACTGATTGCTTCTTGCTCCTCCAAGTAACAAGATTACCCAAGACAAAAGAACAATACCCAGAAGTTGATCGTCAGTCAATGATGTTACCTACCCAATCTGCATTTGAAAACACTACAGTGTCACGGTTCTTATTCTTTCTGAAAAATAGACCTTTCCCTGGTGTCATCTTCAAGTATCTGAGAATCCGATAGACTGCTTCCATGTGTTCCTCTGTAGGAGCATGCATAAATTGACTTACAACACTTACTGCAAAACAAATATCTGGCCGAGTGTGTGAAAGATAAATTAGGCGTCCAACAAGCCGTTGATATCTCCCCCTGTCTACTGGAGCACTTTCTTGTTTGGTTCCAAGTTTCTTTTGACTGTCCATAGGAGTATCAACTGGTTTGCAGCCCAAGCATTCCAGTCTCTTTAAGTAGATATAGAGTATATTTCCTTTGAGAAACAACAATACCTTTTCTTGATCTAGCCACTTCCATTCTAAGGAAATATTTTAGATTTCCAAGGTCTTTAACTTCAAATTCTGCTGACAAGTATTGCTTCAGTTTCTGTAGTTCATCCACATCATTTCCAGACAGAATAATATCATCAACATAGACTATCAATATAGTAATTTTCCCAGTAGGAAACTTTTTGATAAATAGAGTATGATCAGCCTGACCTTGTGTGTAGCCCAGCTTTAAAAAAGCCTTTGTGAATCTATCAAACCAAGCTCTGGGAGATGGGAGATTGTTTAAGACCGTACAAGGATTTTTTGAGTTTGCAAACCTGATTCTTCGCTGTAATTCCCTTGAAACCAGGAGGCATATCCATGTAGACTTTCTCTTCTTGGTCACCATTTAGAAAGGCATTTTTTATGTCAGTTGTTGCAAGCTCCAATCTTGATTTGCAGCAAGTGACAAAATAATTCTGATAGTATTAAGCTTTGCCACAGGAGCAAAGGTTTCTTGATAGTCTATCCCATAAGATTGTGTAAATCCTCTAGCTACTAACCGAGCCTTAAACATTTCAACTGATCCATCTGCTGTGTAATTTACAGTGAAAATCCACTTGCATCCTACTGCCCCTTTTCCTGCTGGTAGATCAGTGATGGTCCATGTTCCATTTTTTTCAAGTGCATCTATCTCATCTTGTACTGCCTTCTTCCACTTAGGATCTTGCAACGCCTCATGTACAGTTTTAGGAACCTGAATATCATCAAGAGAAGCAAAAAATACGCTGTAAGATGGTGACTTGTACATCTCCTAACACCCTTCCTCAATGCAATCTGCATTGTAGAGTCATCAATACTAGGCACATCTCCAGCCCTATCCTTACCCATGTTTTCTTCAGAGGGACTTGAAATCAAGTCAGTCTCTTGGTCACCTGCTGGCTGTGGTCCATGCTCTAGCTCCTGTCTGTTTTTCCTCCTAGTATAAACCTGAAGATTCTCATCTGTAATTTGTGTAACACCAATTTGTGGAACACCGGATTCAGTAGGTATGAGAGATTGGGTAGGCATGGGAGAAGGAACATTTGTGGACAGGTTTGATGGCAGAATAGATATGGGTGTGGACAGCATGGGTTGAGAACTTGGGGCCTGTGAGGCAAGAGGTACAGACTCAAGAATGGATGGTTGAACAGGTAGGTGCAGACTCAAGAATGGACTCCCAAACTTTCTGTTCATTCAAGTTCTCCCCCTGAACGCAATGTAAATGTTTGGGATAGAAAGGCATATGTTCAAAGAAAGATACATCCATGGTGGTGTAAAAAATTTTATTTTCCGGAGAATAACATTTGTACCCTTTTTGAGTAAGGGAGTACCATAGAAAAATACATTTATTTGCTCTAGGATCAAGTTTGCTACGGTCTTGAGAATACACATGAACAAATGCCATACAACCAAAAACCTTGAGGGGTAAATCTGATGATGTTGCATGGGTGTTAGGAAACTTTTCCAAGAGGAGTTGACGTGGAGACTGAAAATGAAGGACTCTAGATGGCATACGATTGATCAAATAAGTGGCTGTAAGAATGGCTTCCCCCCATAAATAATTTGGAACATTAGAGGAAAACATAAGACACCGGGCAACCTCCAAGAGATGTCTGTTCTTGCGTTCAGCCACCCCATTTTGTTGGGGGGTGTTAACACAAGAACTTATGTGGAGAATCCCATGGTTTTGAAGATAGGTATTGAGACTACAAGTGAAGTATTCCTTAGCATTGTTTGATTTGAGAACTGAATCTTAGAGTTGAACTGATTTTGAACCATGAGATTGAATGTGAAAGATTTTCTCTACCTCTTGACTTTTATTTCATGAGGAAAACCCAAGTTACCCGTGTGTGATCATCAACGAATGTCAAAAACCAGCGCGAACCAAAAACATTTTTGGTTCGTGAGGGACCCCACACATCACTATGGATAAGATAAAAAGGATGTGCAGGTCTGTATGGGATTTGAGGGTAAAGTTTTCGAGTGTGCTTTGCAATTTGGCAGATTTCACAATGAAAAAATGCTGGACTTTTATTGATAAATAATCTGGGAAATAATTTTGCAAGATATGCAAAGCTAGCATGACCAAGACGATAGTGTAATAAAATGATGTCACTATCTTTATTGGTATTGGACACAGAATTGAAAGGAATCTGAGAGTGGACACAACTTGCATGAGAACCTTGGTGTGAGGAATAACCACATGAGAGGAGATAGAGCCCGGAGCACAGTTCAGCACGGCCAATCATCTTCCCTGATTTCAAGTCCTGAAAAACACACAAGTTTGGATAAAATTTAGCAACGCAATGAAGGTCACGAGACAATTTGCTAATGGACAAAAGATTACAATCCATGTTCTGGAGGACAGAATTGAGAGACAACTCTTGAGTAAGTTGGATAGACCCCGTCCCAGCCACTTTTGAACTTGAACCATCAGCAATCATATGAGTAATTACTGTTTTGTTTGTAATTTTGTAAGAGGGCGGCATCTCCTGTCATGTGATCAGAGGCACCGGTGTCGACTATCCAGGGTCTTATTCCTCCTCTGTTAGTTACAAGGGCTGTATGGGAATCTATTTGGGCAATCAAACCAGAATCAGTAATGCTACTAGTACAAAACAGTGTCTGCAGCATCTCTGTCTGCTCTTTACTGAATTGGCTAGAGTCGGGAACATCAGTATTTTCTGAGTTGTCCTCTGGGACTGTTGATGTGATGCTGGATGTTTGGGTTGAGGCCATTCCGTACTCTGTCATGTAGGGTTGATTGGCTAGAGATAATCTGTATGAAAAACAGAGGAAGGGAAAAGAAAGCCAGAAGTAATTGGCTAGAAAAGGACGCAGGCCTGAGAGAGATGGTCAGAAGGATTAATGACCAAACTGAGATGGCCTGAAAGGATTAGGGTTTCATAGAACTTGGCTCTGATACCATGTAGAATTTCTTTGTGAAGATTTTCTGAATCAATAATAATTCTGGGGTTTACAGCAATTATATACAGAGATATCCGAGCTGGAAATCAGCAAGGAATAGGAAAGTATCTTCCTACTAATCTAGTCTCTGATTTCAGGGATCCTAAATCTGCACTAACTATCCCTAGTATATTTCAGAATATTTACATACTAATCAGATACAATTCCTAACTTTGTCTCTAGAATATTCAACACTTTCATATAATCTTGCATTTAATTTCACTTTCTCATTTAACTAATATTGTATGGAAATTAGCTAAAACATTTTCTAGGCTATTTTTGAATAACCTGTTTCTGTTTTCCTTTCTTATTCCAAGCAACCAACCAAAGAAGACATACCTGAACAGAAATTTGATAGCACTTCTTAGCAATGGAGGCGTTCCGGATGCTTTCTTTCTAAATCTGTTGGACCAATCATTGGAAGAAACAAGCAGTATTATTTCGAATCCGCGTTCGGTGGTTAAAGGTACTGTTCTGTACATCCAGCCAGTATGAAGCTTCTTGCTCTTTTTCATTTATAAGAACCTTTTATGTCTATCCTGCTCAAAACTTCTAAATATTGACCAAAATATAGGAGTAATCTTTTATTGTTTTAATTATTGCAGCTGTGCAAGATGAGAAGTTTGATAATTTTGCTGGTCTAAGAATGATTGTAGCAGGGATCCCCATGGAGGAATCATATTTGCAATATAAACTCTCAAAAATTATGAACGAAGAGAGTAACAATCTTAGAGTAGGGAAGCTTCCAATAGCGGACTCCTACTATGTGATGGGAACAGTTGATCCCACTGGTGTCTTGGAGAGTGATGAAGTCTGCGTCATTCTGTGAGTAATGGATGTTGCTTATGTTCCACATCAAACTTTTTCATTTGCCCTGGAAACTAACTACTTAAAGCTACCAAGAGTCCGCATAGGGCCACATGATTTATTCCCTTGCATTGAAGTGTGAGAAATTGAGAGAGATTGAAGAATGAAATCTGAATCCTCTTATTATTCACATCTGATGTGTACATCTTAATATAGACAGATTTACAAGCACTTTAATTAAAGAGTGTAGGTGGGGAGGTAGCTAGTAAATTGGGGATGTGACCTTGGGTAGTTGGAACCATCAGCCAACATTGTTGACTAACCAAGGTTATTAAATGCGCGCCTAGAGCGCGCTCAATGAGCGATGCGCTCGCGTTGCTGGGTCGGTCGCATTTCGCATCGGAAGCGGCCGACCTTCAGCGAAGCTGTGCTGAGGCGTTGATGCGAGCTGAAGTGGCGGACATTCAGCGACGCGCTGAGGTCGGTGCTACTGAGATCTGACCTGGGCCTTTTAATATTAGGCCCAAAAAAACACCCAGTTTTTAAACCCATTAAAAACAGAAGTAAAATCATCACAGTTTTCAGCCACAACTTTTATAGGAGTATTAAACAAAGAAGAAGAAAGTGATCGCCTCGTGAGTGTTCTGCCTTCTGCCCTTCTGCACTTTTGCCTCTGTTGAAATCGAGGAGTCGAGGAGACTTGTGAAGAAGGCAACTTCAATTCTGCAACAGCAGTCCATCCTTCTTCCTTCACACTTCACCCTTCCAGGTAATCACTACCATGGCATCAAAAACGGGTTCAAAGGATATTGGTTGGAAACATGGTTACTTAATGAATGTTGAGAATGATAGTTTTGACAGACGTGGATGGTAGTAACGAGTGCTTGCTTGGTGAGGAGGATGTTGAGAATGATCTATTGTTTGGAGATGATGATGACCATTTGACATGGGGTGTTGTCGGTACAGCTGCTGGAGTTAATGAAGAAAGGTTCAACATGAGATCAAGAATTAGACCTAGGCCTAGTGAGCCAAGGTCTACAGGTGGTTCAAATTATCAAACACAAGTAACCTCTATCATAGAAGAGGAAGAGGAAGAGGAAGAGGAAGATGATGAGAGATACAATTCTAACTTTGGCAGTGCTAATTATATTTCCATGCTAGATGATGATGGCTGATGACTGAGTGATAGTTGAGCTTTAGAGTGCAAACTTAGTGTTAAAGAATCCTAGAGTAAAGTTTAGAAGTTGGACTTTGTGTTTTTTAGATCTAATTTTGAGGTTTTTCCACATACTTTATGCTTATATCTATTATTATGCTTAACTTCTTTAAAGCCCGCGCTTTTGCGTTGCGCTTCAGGACCCTTATCGCTTTAGTTCGCTTTTCGCTTTTAATAACCTTTCTAACTAATAAGTAACAATAATAATAATATACTACCTATTTCTAACACCCCATCCCCCCCCCTCAAGCTGGTGAGTGGAGATTTTCCATTCCCAGCTTGGATGTAAGCTCTTGGAAGGCTGGTCCAGGTAGTCCTTTAGTGAGGATATCGGCCAGTTGTTCTTGTGATGGAACATATGGAGTGCAAATGAGCTTCTTGTCAGGTTTTTCTTTGATGAAGTTCTTGTCAACTTCAATTTGTTTTGTTCCGAATAGCAGATTTGTTATCACAATACAATCACATAGGCATCTCCACCATGATCTTGAGGTCTTGGAGCAGACGTTTTAGCCACAGCAGTTCACATACGCCCTAAGCTAAGGCCTTGTATTCTGCTTCAGCACTAGACCTGGCCACTACATGTTTGTTGCTCCTCCAAGTGACCAGGTTTCCTCCTAAAAAGGTGCAGTACTCTGTGGTAGATCTTCTGTCAACCATTGACCCTGCATAGTCTGTATCTGTATATGTTTCCAAGTTCAGATTTCCATTTCTTCTGAACACAAGTCCCTTGCCTGGACACCCTTTCAAGTACTGCAGAATTATCTTGGATCATGCATAAACTGACTTATTATGCTCACAGCATATGCTATGTCAGGCTTTGTGTGAGCTAGGTAAATCAGTTTACCAACTAACTTCTGATATCTCTCTCTGTCCACAGTTGGATCTTCTTTTCCTGTCCCAAGTTTGTGGTTGGGATCAATTGGTGTAGAAACAGGTTTGCACGCCATCTTCCATGTTTCTCTCAGCAGATCTAGCGCATATTTCTGCTGTGAAATGAAAATCCCTTGTCTTGAATGGGCTACTTCTATCCCTAGGAAGTACTTCAGTTTTCCTAGTTCTTTGATTTCAAATTCTTTGGCTAGGCACTGCCTCAAAGCTGTCTTTTCCTTGTCATCATTTCCTGTCACTATTATATCATCCCCATAAACTAACAAGGCTGTGAGCCCCCCTGAGTTTGTGTGTTTGATAAATAGTGTATGGTCACCTTGACCCGGTGTGTACCGAGATTTCAACATGACAGCTGTGAAATGACCAAACCAAGCTCTTGGGGACTGTTTCAGTCCATAGAGAGCCTTCCTAAGCCTGCAGACCTTGTTCTGAGTCACCCCTTTTGAGAATCCTGGTGGAATTGACATATAGATTTCTTCCTCTAGATCTCCATGGAGAAAGGCATTCTTCACATCATATTGTTGTAAGTCCTAATCACTGTTTGCTGCAACAATAGACAACAGAACACATAACTCTAACAGTATTCATTTTTGCCACAGGTGCAAAAGTTTCCTGGTAATCTATCTCATAGGTTTGAGTGTACCCTTTAGCCACAAGCCTAGCCTTGTATCTTTCCAAAATTCCATCTAGTTTGAGTTTCACAGAATAGACCCATTTACAACCCACAGCCTTTCTTCCCTTAGATAGATCTGTAATCTCCTAGGTTTTGTTTAGCTCTAGTGCCTCCATTTCTACTCTTCTCTCCATTCCCTTTTGGAAACTGCTTCACCTAGAGTACTTGGAATTGGAATAGAATGAAGGTTTGCTAGGTATGTTTTGTGGGTGTTGGACATTCTAAGAGAAACAAAGTTGGCCAGGGGATAAACAGGCTTTGTGGTGCATTGTCTCTTCACTTTTCGAAGAGCAATAGGGAGATAGAACTCATCATCACACAGTTCAGGATTAGATAATGTAGTTACCTCAATTTCTAATCTCAGAGAAGAATTATGGGAATGCATTGGTCCAGGAGTAGGCTCCTTCCTTCTTGAATATACTTGTGAGAATTTCCCATCTCTATGCATTTTAATAGTGTACTCTGCGTCAAAATTTTGAACCTCTGTTTGGTTTTCAAAAACAAGTTCCCGTTCTTGTTCTTCATTTTGGATTTCAGGTTGCTTATCAAAACTGAGTCCATTATCTGCAGCAGGGATCTCCATGAGTGAAAAACTCAGTTCCTCTTGGTTTATTTGAGGTACAGTTTCCTGTATTTGTGTAGAAAAGAAGGACAAGTCCTCCTGAAAAGTCACATCCAGTGACACAAAAAACCTTTTAGTACTTGGATGAAAACACTTATATCCCTTCGGAGTTGGAGAATAACCAAGAAAGACACACTTTGTTGCCCTTGGATCCAGTTTACCTTTGTTGTAAACATGGACAAAAGCAGGGCATCCAAACACCCTAGGTATCAAGTGATTTGAAGTTCTGAGATGAGGAAAAATGTGTTCAGACACTGAATAGGGGACTGGTTATTCAAGACTTTCGTAGGAAGTCTATTTATATTATAAATTGTTGTAAGAATAGCTGCTCCCCAATATTGTTTTGGAACTTTATTTTGAAAAAGAAGGGCTCTAGTAGTTTGTAGCAAATGCCCATTTTTCCTTTCAGCCACTCCATTTTGTTATGGAGTGTAAACACAAGAAGATTCATGAACTATGCCTTGTTTTTGAAAGAAATTAGATAAGGTTTGGTTGAAATAATCTGTGGCATTATCAGTTCTGAATTTCTTGATTTTTTCTCCAAATTGGGTTTCAATCATATTCCAGAAATTATGGAGAATTGTACTTACATCAGACTTGTTTTTCATTAAAAAAAAACCATGTTACCCTAGTACAGTCATCAATGAAACTTACAAACCACTTGGCACCTGAAATATTCAAGATGTTTGAAGGTCCCCATATATCAGAATGTATCAAATCAAATGGTTTTGGAGACCTTTTATCACTAACAGGATATGAAACTCTTTTGTGTTTTGCAAGTTCACAAATATCACAATGGAAATTTTCATTTTCAATATTTTTAAACAAGTTAGGGAATATAATTTTCAAAATTGAAAAGGCTGGATGACCTAAGCGATTATGGTAGAACTAAATTGTCTTTTTATTGGTAGTGGACTCAAGGGTCTCTCTTAACATGCATAGAATTGGGAATTTCTTCACCTGAAGAGTCAAGATAGTATAGCCCCTCCTTCTCCCTAGCAACCCCAATCTTCTTCTTTGAGATCGGGTCCTGAAATACACACACAGTGAGAAGAGGAGAAAATTGTGTAGCAGTTCATATCTTGGGTCAGCTTATGAACAGATAGAAGATTTGTGGATAGTTTAGGAACATGTAGTACATCTTTTAGTGTGATGCGATTTCCATACCCAGCCACTGTGATGCGATTTCCATCAGCAACAGAAATTTTCTTGTTGCAAGGGCATGGAGTGTATGATGAAAAAAGGTTGGATGAGTAGGTCATATGGTCAGTGGCTCCAGAATCCAATATCCAAGGTAATTCTCTAGATGAAGCATGTAAACCTAAGGGAAGAGTGATACCTAAGGTAGACAGGGAGGCAAAAGGGCTGCCCTCAGTCTTGAGAGATTCCAGCTTGTTCTTGGGTCCTTCTTCCTTCACCGTCATTGCCGACCCTTCGCAATACTTGGGTTCCAACATGACTCTCAACCTGCTTTCCTTGGCCTAACCAGGGCTATGACCTCATTGAGTCCTGGGAGGTCTTTCATCCTTCCCTGCTCGGCTGCTGCAATTTTGGTTTTCATCTCATAAACCTTTGCTGCAGATTGGGACTTTTTAGGGTAATTGTTTCCATTCAACCTATACGATAGCTGAATGGCCTGAAGTTCTCCAGATGGAGTTTGAGTGTTGCTCTCACTTTGAACTGTCTCTCCTGATGCAGTGGACATTTTCTGGCTGAAGAGGGCTTTTCTTAAAAAATTGGCGATGTAAGGCCAGAGAAAAAACACTAGGGTTTTTGTTAATGTCCTGTAGAAATGGCAATGAAGGCCTGGAAAGAACTCTGCGATGAAGCCTAGAGAAAGAGGTTATGCGATGAAGGCTGAGATAAAATTTAAGCTGTAGATCTGACCTAAAGCTCTGATACCATGTGAGAAATTGAGAGAGATTGAAGAATGAAATCTGAATATCTTATTATTCACATCTGATGAGTACATCTTAATATAGACAAATTTACAAGCACTTTAATTAAAGAATGTAGGTGGGGAGGTAGATAGTAAATTGGGGGTGTGACCTTGGGTAGTTGTAAGTTAACCATCAGCCAACATTTTCTCCTACTTGGGGCGATTGGATTGTAAACCCCTTAGGGGTAATTGCTAACTGTGTCTAACCTTTCTTCCTCGGTTTGGTTTCTCTTTCTCCTGTTGCTCTTGTTTTTTGTTCTCTCTTCTTGAGTCCTACTCCTCCTTGGAGTAGCACTCCTTTATCAATGCAATTATTGATGTTGCCTTTCAAAAAAAAAAAACTAATAAATAACAATAATAATAATAATAATATACTACCTATTTCTAACATGAAGATCTTACGAAATGAACTCATATCCATAAGAAATTGGGTGTTGTATTTTTTGGTAAATAAATCATGACAGAAGTAAATTACTAAGTAGGAGTACTAATTAAAGTATCAAGTTCTATCTAAATTAAATCAACCCATGATTTATTGAAAAGAAATATATTCCACCACTTTCACAATGTATCTTTTCCTATCACAGGCAGTAGTTTCTTAGTGCTGGTAAAAGAAGACAGAAGACATTGTTAACATTCTTTCTTTTGATTTCTGTAGCAATGAAGGCCTTCTTTCTGGGAAAGTGTTGGTATACAGAAATCCTGGTTTACATTTTGGAGATGTACATATCATGACCGCTAGATGTGTGGAGGCATTACATGAGTATGTGGGTAATGCAAAATATGGAATATTTTTTTCTTCTAAAGGCACACGATCTGTGGCTGATGAAATGGCTGGTGGTGATTATGACGGTGATATGTACTTTGTATCAAGAAATCAGGAGGTTGTTGCTTAAGTTTCTGATTTAATAGCTTGTATATTCATCTATTGTGATTCACTAAAAATTTCTTGAACTAGTAACTGTCAGAATGCATTTACTTCTACAGTTGAATTACTGATAATATTTACACGGTTTTAAAATTTGCGTAAGCATCTCTTCTGCCAAGAGTGGCTGATATGGTCAATATTTTTTTAAAATCTATACAGCTTTTGGAACATTATCAGAAGAGTGAACCTTGGACAAGTGCATCCACTGTTTCTTCTGAGACGCCTCCTAAGAGACCTGAGGAGTTTTCACCTCAAGATTTAGAGGATGAGTTGTTCAAGTTGTTCTTGAAAACTAGATTTCAGCCAAGGTAATATCATATTTCCCATGGTATTGATCAGACATGAAAACCTTACACTAGTACCAGTGTGATGAGATTATTCACTTAGGCCTACGATTTTTGCACCCTCTTTTGGATGGTAGCTGGCCTCTGTAAAACTAAAGGTCTTGCAAACTTTCTTGAAAGTGGACCTCAAATTTTCTTGAAAGTGGACCTATTTGTTAGTTGACTAATTTGTTGTTAGCTGGAAATTATTTCACCCATGCGACATTATCCAGGAGTTGAGCGGTTGACACAACTAATCTTTCATCATGCTCTTGGCATATGTCTTCTGTGTGATGACATTTTAATTGTAACTGTTTCCGAGCATCATTCCTGGAGTGTTTTGTTTCAGTTATACAGTTGGGATCGCTGCTGATAGCTGGCTTGCGATAATGGACCGTTTTCTCGGATCTGGAGCCTTAAATTCTGAAGAGAAAAACCAGATGAAGAAAAATATGCTGCGGTTAATAGATCTTTACTATGACGCCCTTGATGCTCCTAAAGGAGGTGGAGCGAAGGTTTGTCTTCTGGAAATCTTTATTGTAATGCATGAGAAGGGTCATTAGTTTAGTTGTTTCAGAACTTTACAGCCTGGTGATTGGATCAAGTAAACTTATGCTTTATATGTTTCCCCCTTTTCTTTGCGACGCCTTATCTGGTTCTTGTTTGGCTTCTGTAAACAACCATACATTAGTTGATGTGGCAAGCAAATTATTTCGATGCAACTATTGTTTCCTCAACAGGAAGATGTACCAGAAGACTTAACACCGGACGTGTATCCAGAACATATGGGAAAGCAATCCAAGCCTTCTTTCAAGTCTAACTCAATCCTGCAGAAGATCCATGACAGAGTCAAAGCACGTTTTCAAGAGAAACTGGAGAAGCTGTCAAACATTGGTAAATAACATCATTCAGTGAAAAGTTATCCAGTATCATTTCGGTTCAGAAACCTGGCTTGCTTGGGTCATATTGCTTCTGAGAGATGACATTTTTCATATATACACTCTGCAGAGGTTCTGATACTCCCTTGTTTTGATACAACAAATATTGCCTTCTCAATGGAAGACAATGATAGATTCATGAGTTACGCTGAAAAATGGGAGAATCTCTATAAGAGCTTCAGAGACGACATGAATGTGGCATTGAGTGGACGAGGAGATCCTAACAAAGTTACATGCAAATATTGCCAGGTAAACAAACCCTTCCATCACAAACTTACGCAAACCAGAGGCATTCGCATTTTCTTAACTGGAGCTGAATCCTTGCTTTCAGCATTTCGATGAGAAAGCAGAAGATGCTGTAATCGAAGCTCTTGCTATATACAATGTCGTATATAAGCACGCCCGGGGCACGGGAGATGTTGTGAAGTGCCACTTCCCTTGGAGAGTTGCTGGTGATGTCCTCTGTAGATATTATATAGCCCAAACCCAGACCAGTAACACAGTTATAGCATGCGCACCTTCTGTTCTCAAAGGCATTCTTTGAATGCACCACGTAATAGTTGTTGAGAAAGATGATTATGCAGATGTTCGTGAGTTGTGCGTGAATTGTGCGCAGAGTTGTGTGATGAGTTGTAGTTGTGCGAAACGGAGTAAGTGTATAACCCCAACAATAGTACATTTGCTCCAGCTCTTGTAATATACCGTACTTTATTGATGACTGATATTTTAATGTTTTATTTTTTCACTTTATATCAGAATTTATGTGCACTTGTATACTAAAACTTGTAGACCAAGAAAAGATCAGCAACTCGATCCTTCTCATACGAATTGTTTTAAAAGGAAAAAATGGAGTAATAAATTCTCATGGTTTTGTTCAAAGTCCATAAGAATTGTAGTGGATTTGTAAGGTTTTTCTATAGCAGAGGTTAAGATACGTCATTTTAAAATGGCGTTTAGGGTGTGTACTAGTTTTCCTATAATTTACATAAATGTCATTTTCTTTTTCTCACTTCTTTAAAAAATGTATATTTTTTTTCTATAATAAAAATTTACAAATAATTAGTCGAGTGAAAAGAAAAAAAACAAGAAGAGAAAGAGATCCATATGTCATATGTTTTGATGAATTTTTCGAAGTCCATTACCAAGCATCATTTTTTTCACTACGAGTATCACCGGTGAACTCATAAGGTGGTGTCAAATCACCGAAAACCGCCTGGGTGAGAATTGTGAAGAAAACTGTCTGCCCATTTCACTGTTTCGTCGGTCTTCTCACCTGATTAAAAGAGTCGAGTAGCCACCACAGCGGCACCTTCATTGTTCTAGATCACCGACGCGTCCCTTCCGTCCAGATCCGCTGCAAACCGCCACTGGTGTGCCGCCTGCGAACCTGCCAGAAATCCGTCGTTCGCTGCTGTTGCGTTCTGTGTTCGCTGCTGTTGGTTGTTTGGTTGAAGAAAGAAGATAAACTGATCTATTTAGGGAAATAACAGTTTTGTAATATAATTGATTCTTTAAGCACTTAGGATGCGTTTAATAAAGCTACCCTTTTCTATTACCAGAATAAAAATTGCAAAAGAAGCACTATAATATCCGTGTAATGAAAAAAAATACTAAAAACCTTGCATTAATAGAAGAAAGCCGGAGCTCAAGAGGCCAAATACAAGTTGTGAAAACAGAATACACCAATGAAAATTGTATCGCCAATGATATTCAACTAGTTGGGACATATCAATATTACCTTTCAGCCATTTTAAAGCTTCTTTTGACAATTCTCGCATCGTCATCTCAGATTCATCAAAAACAGAGCGGCTACTTTGAGGATGAAGACGATCACCAAAACCTTGGTGGCCTCGTGATCACGATCTCCGGCTTCCGGCCAACGTTCGTCCGGTGATTTCCACGATCTCCGTTTTCACAACCTCCAAACATCGCGATCTTCACGGATCTCCAACCAACTTGACGTTCAGCGGCAGATATGCTACGACGTAGATTTTGCTCGGTGTTCAGATCTGTTCAAGGATTCTTCCACTTCTTCGCCGGAACGTCAAGATCGGAGCCCTGGTTGCTAGGTCGTGTAGATCAGAGCCTCTTTTTGCCGAGAAACGTTTCATGATGGCGAGAGATTGGAGTTGGTGCATAAATCCGTCAAGGAGATGACGAGTGCGTGCAGATTTCGTGATCTAAACCGCTGGATCGGCTTGTGTCAAGCCGAAAAATGATCAGTCTTCTCTCCGGCGATATGAGATTTGGACGAGCAACTTAGATTTGGACGGAGCAAGATGATCGGAGGTAGGTAACACTAGCAGTAACACTTGCAATTTAGTTCCGACAGTTTAGAAATTTATTCTGACGGTTTCTAATATTTATTCATACACTATATCATTTTGTAATAGACATTATCGACAGTTTAGAAATTTATTCTGATAGTTTCTAATATTTATTCATACACTATATCATTTTGTAATAGACATTATAGAAATGTGTAAATATATAAGTAAACAGTATAAACTCTTGCAGTAGACAGTATGACATTTCACTTTAGATACTATGCAATTAACTATAAATCAACGAAATTGTTTTAAATTTATTTCAGACAGTTTAGAAATTTATTCTGACAGTTTTCAATATTTATTCAAACACTATATCATTTCGTAATAGACACTATAGAAATGTGTAAATATCTAATTAAACAGTATAAACTCTTGTGGTGCCGACAACAATGGCAATGCTGACGGATGCGGCAGTGGTTCTGGCGATAGCCGTAGTGTTTCCGACGACCGCGGTGATGGTTCCGGCGACATCGACGATGGTTTCGGCGACATCGGCGATGGTTCCGACAACATCGGCGGTGGTCCCGACGGCCACGCCAATGGTTCCAGCTGCCACAACGGTGGTTCTGGTGGCCGCGGTGGTGGTTCCGATGGCATTGGCAGTGGTCCCCGGCGACATCGGCAGTGGTTCTGGTGGCGGCAGCGGTGGCTCCAACGGTTGTGGCAGTGTTTCTGGTGATTGTGGCGGCGGTGAGGGTGGATGATGGTTTGGGATAAGAAGGTTAGTTTAGTCCTTAAATTTTTATTTAATTAATTATATTAATTAGATAGTCTTTAGACCCACTAGTTGAAAAGTGAGTAAATAAAATAGCTCAAATTGTATACCATTAAGCAAGACCAAATACAAACTGCGCCAAAAAAAAAATTACACAATGAAAAGCATATACCGTAAGCACGGTCAACATAAAATGACCTTATTAAGTGTGCGTTTACATATCCAAGAACCACATCGAGTTCCAGTAATTACTAAAAAGGGTAAATTTCGTACCGGAAATTGCAGCTAACAGTAACAACTCTCCCTCCATCCTTCCCATCGCAGCAACTGGGTAAGGACCCCAAGATGAACTGAAGGCACATCCAGCAATCACCAGAAGAGAGATCAGGAGAGCACTGAGTCAACCCATAAATCGTCGTCGACCCATCCACCGCCACCGCTCCCTTAGCGAAATATTTGGGAGGATTCACGTTGCTGAAGGATTCTCCGGCGAGTTGGAACAAAAACTGATGCACCTTCCCATTGAAGTTTCTCGGATCACTCACTGTCCCTGTACCTGACATGGTGAATCCATGATCATGATCGACTTGGCCGAGGAAGGAAGTATCCGAGATCTTGACTTCACAATGATCGTACCAGATGACAGAGGTGGTGTCGACACAGCGTTTCCAGATGTCATCCTCCGCCGTAGATAAGCAAGCATTGCAATCTGAGGAGGGCACATCGCCTCTACAGAACCTAAGGGTTGAACCAGCAGCTTCAGACTGAGAAGAGCTTTGATCAGAAGGTAACGTGCTGTTCAAGTCTGTTTGAATAGCAGGCGATGACGTGTTGTTAAAGTTTGGTTGAGTGGTAGTACTGTTGGTAGGAGACAGATTGTTTGAACTCTGCAGACATATGTGGTAGAGATATGTCTGATTATCAGGGCCCTTATTCGCTTCTCCCTTGTCGTTCATGATGCCATGTTGAAGCATGAGACTAAAAAGAATTGCTGCCAAGGCAAGTGACGAAGGAGCCATTTTGTGGAATTCAAGGAGTTTTAATTAATCAGGAGATTGGATTTTGCTTTGCTTGTGTTGTGTTGTGTAATAAAACGAATCCATGTTTGTATTAATAGTGGTAAATAGTATTTTGTTTTGGTGAAATTACAAAGTGGGATACGTTGATTACAAAGTTCCATATAATACGACAGGCTAATAATCCATTTAGATCCATTCACCACGTGAACTTTCTAATATTGTGTTATTCTCCTAATTTGTACCTTTGCATGGATTAGTGAAATAACCGCCCTCATTTGTTAGAAAAACTAAAAAGAAATTAATTACTTTAAATTTTCTGGAGAATTGCGTAAATTATACTCCAGAAAATGTATTCATTTCTGGAGTATAAGGTATATTTTGGAGAGAGAGAAAATCTTGCATTTATTTATAACTTTGAATAATATATGAACCGTTATTTATACTTCGAATTTTGAAAATGCTAATTTACAGAAATCATTAACCAGAAGATAATAAGAGAAGCAAAATTGGGGATCATCTTTTGATAAGCAGATATAGTAAAAGTCAATGAAGCAAAACAAGAGACTCACTCAAGTCCAACAAAGAAAATGTAACATTCGAGAGTAGCGCAAGCTAGCGCCTAGTTGTAGACAACAATGGGCAGCGAGTAAAACAACGTAGCAGTACGATCGATTACTGCAAAGGCAAGACACAGTGGGGCTGCGCAAGCTAGGTTTGCCGGGGTTGGCGTCCGGCGGGGCTGGCCGGGGAGCAGTGATACTAGGAATTTAATGTCGGAGGGGGCGAGTCAGTAGCTTAACATAGGGCCATAAACCTCCATAGTACGAACAAGGGTTCCCGACCTACTGGAATCGCCAACTGTGACGATGAGGTTTTTACTAGTTTAAGAATTTTTTTTAGTCCGTTAATCATTTACGTACGAAAATCATTTGATTTCTTTTACTTGATTTTTTGTATAGTAAAGCAATTTTTCCAGATAAAGAAAAATAGCAGTGAGAAATTAATGAGATTGGAGAAATCCAAAAATTTTAAAACTCAAACTCATGACATGAAAATCAAAACGGATTAATAATAAAAATTAAAGTATCTAAAAAAATCTAGCAAAAACTACAATGCATAAAGTAGAATTCAAATGTACTAATAAAGAGGATCAAAAGGGGAAAAAAAAAAGTTTAGGCATGGGCACTAAATGTCAATGACTCAAACAAAATTATAAATAAAAAATAAGAACTCAATTAAATGCTTACTCTTTAACTCACCGGTGTCACGAGTTCGAGCCCCTTCGGTTTAATCATCCCAGGCGCCAGGGTCGGATTATGCTCTAGTCGTGACGTGGCAAAACTCAAATGTTAATTAAGCCCAATAACACCCAGTCACCGTTGCTTCGCCGCCATCGCCATCATATAGCCGCCGCCGAAAAATGTCGGAAACTCAAAAAAATAGCCGAGAACGTAGATCGGGGCCTAGGACCGCTGGATCCCTGCCCAAGGCCGGAGAATCGCTAGCCTAGGCAGCGAACCAACGACCCGGGGCCGCAATCCGGCGGCCCTAGGTCTCGATTCGGCGGCCCTGGGCTGGGATCCGGCGGTGGCGACAATGGTCGGCAGTGCTTAAATGGTTAAGTTTAAAACTTGGGCTGTAAATAATTCTTTTAAAACAGTTGAGTTGCTGATTTTATCATTTTTCCCGCAAATCCATTAAAGTTAACAAACGGAAAAAGACCATGGATTAAAAAAACTTAAAAACAGAACTTTATTGGTACAAAAATTCAAAATATGACCGTAGTGGTACAATAATTTAAGTTACAGAACCATGGGTGCACTTTACCCAAATAAATAACAGGGACCAAAACGAATTACACCTAACCAAGAGATTTGGCTTATTTTTGGAATGCAATTCAGGTGTTTGAGAAAGGGGATAAAATTGGGTTGAATTTAATTAATTATGATTATGTTTAAAATTTGTTTTGAGTTTAGAAGGAGCTAATGGGTAAATTATCACATTAATCCTAATAATATATACCATATAGAGCTCACACTTTTTAGCTCATTGGAATCTGTGTGTGTGTCTTGTGCAGATCGTGAATCTATGTTTGTTCTCTGTGATCAAGAGTGTTATTTTTCGTCCTCCATGGAGGAGAAAAGAGTTTGAGGACTATGCTCGATGAAGACTTGAATGGACATGTTTTGGCTTTGCGCAGGTGTGGAAACTGAAATACAGACACTTGCAAAGGGATGACGACTTAATTGTTACTTGAGGCGTTGTATTGTATATGATGAGGCCTTCACATTCACAGACTAAACTTACAGTTTATTTTCGTATAGGCTCAGGTCAGCATGCGTTTCTTTGTATCGCTGGCTAAGGTATGCTCCACACTTGATCGACGGGAACCTGGACATCACATAAACAATACCAGCTTTTAATGTTAGAGATTTGAAAAAACTATCACAACGGTTTAAGTTTTTTGCCAAACCTCTAACACCAATTTCAAACAATCTTCCCAAATACAGTGGGGGGGGGAGAGAGGCTGATGAGAGGGTCAACTGACTGAAGTAACCTTAGACCTCATCATCACAACCATGACTCTTAACTTATCCACTAGACCTAAGGACTCGATGAATCTCAGAGGAGAGCATAAGAAAAAGGATTAGCTGTGCTCGGTTAGGATACTTAACAAGACTAGTTGGTGAACATAATCCTGAAATCAAAGCTTACTTGGGAGGATTGGTCTCTGATTTACATGTCGGCAGACACTCAACCACGCAATCATGACTAGGGTCCGCGAAGTAGGCAATCTGCCACCAGAAGTGAATGCCAAAATGAGTGTGAGAGAGAGAGAGAGAGATACAAATATTGATGCAGAGTTTAGTCAAAATGCATGATGTCTGGAAACAGAATACAGGAGAGACATGCCAGTAGTTGCTAAAGGGAAACAAAAAGAATCTGGAATGGCCGATTTCAGTAAACCCATAAAAGCCAACAATTCTGGAATGAAATATCAAGTTCTTCTAGAGTACAGAAAGTCGCCTTGAGAAAATGCTGGTAAAGATATTGAGATCATCAATTAGCTGCCGAACTGGGAAAATGTACTAAAAAGGAAAATGAATAACTCGCATGTATGCCTAGGTATGCATAATACATTCAGGAAAAAAGGGCAGAAAACAAAACTTAAAAAAATAATAAGTCGGTGAAATCCGTCAGCAGGTTGTCCAAATCAGAAAAGTAAAGAGGCTCACAGAGTATCTCTCTTTGCCATTCCCCAGAACTCTGTGTAACGTAGACCTACATAAATATAGCATACAAGTCTATATCACCAGAAAAAAAAGGGTTGCAGATCTGAGAACTACTTGAACGCATAACACCAGCAATAAACATATGTGCACAGTCCCTCATGGAAATTAAATGCAAGCAAAAGTTAAAGCACGAAGAATCATCTATGGTAGGAAATTTTAAAAGCGATTGAAACAGAAAAATTCAGACGAAACAAGCAGAGATATCTGCTAAGTTTAGATGCACATAACAAAATGCATGTCACTCATTTTAAGATTAGAGTCATCAGACCCTTATATATATCTTCAACATAAAAGATTCAGTAAGCGCAATGTTCTTCTGAAATTTTACACTATCTCTTCATTTTTTCTTCCCTCTCTACTTTTTAAACTTTTCTTTCTAGTTTGATAGAAACTTTGGCTAGATGCAAGATATTTGATGCTCCTTTTATCTGGAGCAGAATCTGCAGCTGGATAGACAGGGTGTGTAAGGGTAAGTCTGTTAAGACTTTGCTAAGAAGGAGCCTACTTGCAGCTGTGATTTATAATGCGTGGATTGAGAGGAATGCAAGAGTGCATGATGGGCCTGCAGCTGATCGAAGATCTTGGTTGATAGATGTATAGATATAGTGCAAATGCGTACAGGTTTAGACATTGACATAGTTTTCCATTGAGTTGTCCTTAGTTAGCAAGTAGTAGAAATTTCATACTTGTCAAATTTTGGGGTGCAGGCTTGCTTTTGTATAGGCCATGCTCCTCTTCAATTGTAAAGGGCCGTTGGGCTATTCCATATTAATGAAATTAAAGAGATTCTGATGAAAAAAACTTTTCTTTCTCCTGGTACTCAACTCTATGATTCAGGACATTATCACCATCCATTAATTAAATGATAATGCCAATAATGCCAGCTATTGCAAAGGCATCAACTCTAGATGATAGGATGTCCTTAGATGAACTATAGGCTCCTTGCAAAGCCATGTTATAAAGTCAGTTTACCATATGAGAGCCTACGGACTTTAAAGCCCAGGGAGCCTATAGTTCATCTAAGAACAATAGAAAGTTCAATAAAACGCCTTTCAACCACTGTCATATAGGAGAGTAGGTGTTACTTGAAAATACAGTTGCTCCAGCGCTCCAACATGTCTCCAAGATTTACTATAAACGCCCTGGAAAAGATAGAAAATAAACAAATGTCATGCATGTAGTAAATGAAAGTTATATTCCTCATTCCACAATTAAGCGTTTCTGTTTCAAAGCATTTCCAATACATTGGACTGACTGAATTTATACATTAAAAAAAGGAATTATAACATCAGTTTGTACAGTCTTTACCTACAGAACAAGGAAATATCCTTGAAACCTGCCTCACTCCTCACCAACGGTCCAAAACAAGCCAAGAAATTGAAATGATGAAAGCTTACCCTTTCACTGGAGCAACATCTTCCCATATCTGAGGTTTGGCATCTCGATCCTTGCATATCTGTAGTAGCCAATATATTGTCAACCCCACCGAACAGACAGTAAGATAAAAACCAACCCCCACCCGAAAAAAAAAAACGACTATGCATTCTTCATACTTGGAGACCCATGACATCATCTGTTGCCAAAAGAGTGATAAATCCAAAGTCAGAATGTGCTCCAGCTCCAAATATGCCACGGGAGGGATCTGAAACTGGACCTGCATGGATTTATAAGCAGTAGGGTTGAGATGATGTCTCACTCTCACATTAAATATGCAAGTTTGTTTCTCTGTTTAAATTGACCTTCGTAGTGCAGTAACCGCAAAGTTGCAATAGGCTTGCCTAGTATCTCAGGCTTATTGAAGAAATTAATATCCAGATCAAGTGCAAGTGCTATGATCCTTGCCACTTGTCTTGCCACCTCCCTAATTACACATAAAAAATCGGGATTACATTTTTTCCCTTCACTTATAAGAGACTTGACCTGTCATTTTTACAATCCAAATGATGGGAGTATCTTACAATGCCTGGCTATGGAATTTTTCCATAGTTTCTCTCCACCCAGGTAAAACATCTGAAACGAAAAACAATACCCCAAATATCAGCCTGCATTAATCATACAAATTCCAATGAAAATGGTACTGAGAAATTACGTTATCCAAATAACATACCATTTGCAGGCCAAACATTCGGGCCATAAAACGGTTTTTCTGCATCAGGATCATCTGAAGGCACTTCAACTCCTATATAGTAACCTTCTTTGTAGTCTCCTGGAACCCCAATTCATAACATAATCAGTTCATTAGTTTGAAAAGAAAATTTCAAAATAACCATCTGCAGAAATCAAGAAATTCATCAAAATTCCATGGTAAGACAAAGCTACTGACCTTGAACTTGAGTATCAGGATCAAGTAACTCGTCATGTAGAGGAGTGAACCCTCTGTTCTTCTCGTTTCTCAGAAGCTTCATTTTCTGATCCGAAGGCAACCGGAAGAACTTCCTGCTCTGATCAAACACCTCATCCATGAACTCCTCGCTAATCCCATGGTTCACCACGTAGAAGAAGCCACAATCCAAACACGCCTTCACGAAAAAACAACACGCCAAACTGAATTGAGAGAGAGAGAGAGGTCAATGAGTGAAACGAGAAGAAGAGACCTGCCTGCTTGAGAGAAGAAACAGAGTGATTGAGGTCGCGGTTGGAGAGATCGACGCAATTGAGGATTGAAACTTGGTTTGGCACCGAATCCTCCATTGCTAGGGAAAATTCTTCCCTTCTGGCAACAGCGAAAGCTCTTAGAGGCAGTGGGAAGTAGTTCTGTAAACAATGGAAAAACTGTGGAGAAAATCTGTTAGCGCCCGACAGTTTCGGAAATGAGTAAGTTAGTTCCTGTAACTTAACCGAGATATAGTATGGGAAAAAGTATCATTTTGCTATTAATGTTTGGTAAATGATCAATTTTATCATTTTTTTTGTTTGCGGTTCTGTTCTGTTAATGTTTTATATATTATGGTTATATTTTAATAGTTGTTTTGTTTATTGGTACCTTCTTACTATTTGACTATTTGACTGAGTGATGGTGAAATTTTGGTGAAAAATTTTGTGACGGAGTGGTTTAAATGAATTTTATGAAACCTATGGGCTTAAGTAAGATAAAAGAGAAAAGATGAGGGAAAGGGATTGATGAAGTAATTTTACCAAAATGCAGCCTTCTTCTTTGCTAATTGCCAGAACCTGCGTTTAACGGCTGAGTTTATGAAACCTGCGTTCCGGTGCGGCGGCGTCCGATCCGGCGACTAGTGGTGGTGGGTGTGGTCAGAAGTGGTTGTTCCGGCGGAATTTAGCGGTGGAAGAGGTAAACAACTCTAACAGAGTTTTGCTCAATTCTCCGTTTGGACGTCTCTGGCGACGTATCATTCATGACGGAGAGGTTGGGGTTGGAATTCGTGGTGAGGGGTTGTGAATGGAGAGGAGGAAGTTGGAGCTAGTGAGGAAGAACACTAAGGCAAGGCGAGGGTTGTTCCGCGGTGAGGCTGGGGACGGATTGTCAATTTAGTCCCCTATATTTTTTATAAGTGCAATTTAGTCCCCCTATAATTATAAATTTGCAAAGTAGTTGCCCGGTCAACAACACCTCACTCGCCAACTCACAAAAAAATGGATACGTCATGCGTGACGAGGCACCAACGTGACAATTTTAACGGTTAGTGGCAAACGTGTACCGCGAACTATAACGGGAATGTTACTCTGGTACCACCAAACCAAAAGAGTGGTAAAATTGATCTTTTACCCAAACGTTAATGGCAAAATAATACCTTCCCGATATAGTATTGAAAATTGAAGGTGAATCACAAAACCCCCCTGAGGTTTATTGAAATCTTCAGTTTACCCTTCTATTTTCGAAAATAGGTTTAGTGAAATCTTCAGTTATCCCCCTTGACTATCAGTGTTGTTAGTTGACCTTTAAGAATTTTAGGTTTAACTACTTCTCTTGTCATCAATATTTCTAACCCTAAAACTCAAACCCCAATATTTTGGATCTCTCATTTCTCTCTCCCTAACCGGCCATCCCTGCTAGCCATCGTTATCGCCTGGTCATCGACGCAACACGAACGAGCTTAGGCCGTAATGATACAGACGAGCAGATGCAGCTGCGATGCAGATGAGTCCAGGCTACCTCGTGACTGTTTTGGAGAATAGTAGTGTAATTACACCTAAAATGTTTAACAGTCAACTGACGTTACAAATGGTAAAGGGGTAACTGGTGGAGGTAATTGAAGATTTTCGAAAATAGAGGGGGTAAACTGAAAATTTCACTAAACCTCTGGGGGATTTTTGTAATTTACCCCAAAATTGAATCAAGCCGACCCGAGTTCTAATTAGGGGTGTTAAAAAAACAAAAAAAAATCGTCAATCTGCTTCAAACCGTGCAATCCAAAACCAAAAAATATGAGAAATCGAAAACCTGACAAACCGAAAAAATGGATAAATGATCTGGTGCGGATCGGTTTCGGTTTTTAATTTGCAAAAATTGTGGGTGCTCGCTCCGATCCGTGCTCTTCGGTTGAGCTATGCACAATTATTTCTAGGTTCTTTTATAATGATTTGTGCTGATTTTATTTGTCCTTGGAAGTTTGGTAGAGTGTTTAGTTTTAATTTTTTGTTTGATAGAATATGTGCTCCTCTATTAAGCTCTAAGCTTTGTTTAGTGTTTACATGTATAATGTAGCATATGTTTAGATTCTGTTTCTTTATGTTTGTTGTAGTACTTTTTTTTCGTTACTTTTTGAGCTTATATTTGATTCATTGAGTTTGATAGGGGCGAGCCTGTAAATGGCAGTTAACAATATCAACACATAAAACTCCTCTTCAAGGATTTTTTTAACATATTGAATAATTAATTGTCATGTATTAAGGATTTAAGGATTGATGTTTTTATGATGTTATTGTTTTATTGTTAGCGCGGGCATCCGTGCCCCGATTTACAAAAACCCATTATAGTGTCGGTGCCAGCGATGCGGATATCGGCATAGTGTGGAAGGTTTCAGATAGTGAAATTACATATCCGCCCCCCGCCGTGTACGAATAGCATTTTTCCTACTATCCGCCCCATGCACACCCCTAGTTCTACTTGTTCTCGAATCCTCGATTGAAAATTCTATATCAAGTTTGAAATTTTGAGAAAAGTGTAATTTTGCTTTAGATGTTTATGAAATCTCTAAATTTACTATTAAAGTTTATTTTGAAATGAAAATTATGGTATCGGTGTTTGTTCAGTTGAAAAGAGATGTTTTGAGCAATTGGAGAAGCACTTTGATAAACTGATTTAATCTTGAATCTTGACCTATTCAATTAAAGTATTAGTGTTCGTTCTATTAGATGACAAAAATTTCATTTTGACTGAAGGGAATAGAAGAATTTTTTCTTTGGAAAGGGAATGCTTTCATTCATAATAATACGATGGAGGCCGAGAAAAACAACAAAGGGGGAACGAGTCCCCGATCACAACTATTCATAAGCAGGGAGGAAGCCATAAGGAAATAATTGGCTTTCGGCGAAACAAGCAAAACAAAATCTAAAAACCAAGTAACATAATGATGAGTCCAAAAGCTCTTATCAGAAACGAGCAGGGTTGCAGCTAGACCGCAAATCAACTAAAATAATACTTAAAGAAACGAGAAATAAAAGAAAGTAGCGCCGCCCTAAGCAGGACCATGCCTCAAACGACCAGCTAATCAAGATGAAACAAGCAGACTGGACAATGCACCGAAGAAACACTAAGTCCAGAGGAACCCACCAGTGAGCTCCACTAACCCACCAGTGAGCTCCACTGATACACCTAGGGATTTTAAAGATGTGTATGTATACAACATCCTCATGAGATGTACATACATCTAGCAAGCTCTCAATCAATTGAGAAGCTAAGCGATGTCTCAACCTTCCACAGACAACGATCATAAAGCTCGGAGATGACTCCCACCAGCAAAAGAGTAACCACAGACGCACCCCCCGCCACCAATTCATCAACCGGATCACAGCAATTGGAATCACTTCGACACACAAGCCCCGGGCACAAGCGGACACAACTAGAATTAAAGTCGAATCAACAAAAAGAGACCAAAGACCTCCTCCTAACAAAATCTCCGCACACAGTTGGCCATTATCAGAGCCTAAGCTTGCAACCCGTGTTTCCACTCCACCCAGATCCCACAAAAATACGGCAAAGATATCCGAACTAGTCACAAAATTGGTACCCAAACAGAATCGAACCAGGCAGATGAAAGAACACTCGATCAGTGCTTCACGGTGGACCTGGCGGAGGAGGAGCCCCGCCAAACATAGCAGTCGGTCATAGATCATTGTCACAGACAGCAATCGCCGGCGCTGCCGCACCAAAAGCCTAGGCCCAAGTGTAGCACCTACCAAAAACGAGGACCAACAGAGACGAACGTCGTCCAATTGGGTAGGAGGCGCACCGTTGAATGACTCGACGTCAATTGCGAACAAGAGAATGCCGAAGTGAGGGAGAGAGTAGCGTCCAAACACCACACTGCAAGAGAAAAATGAGGGCAAACGTGCGAGCATCGTGCCAGAAGAGAAATCTGAGCCTATCGCAGGAAGAAAGAAGCCGAAACCAAGGTTGACGACGCTGGAGAGTGCACGAGCATCCTAGGTTAACTTTGACTTTTGAAGGGAATAGAAGAATTGAAAAGGGGAATAGAGATTATAATGCGATAAAGTACATTTTTAGTCCCTTAGCTTTGATGCGTGTCCTATTTTGGTCCCGTTTTAAGAATTCGTCCTATTTTAGTCTCATAACTTTGGTTTTGTGTCATATTGGAGTCATACTGTTCATTTATTCGTTAAATATGCCATTATATTAGTGAAATTACTATAATACTCATTACTTAATTTATAACTAAGTCCCTAAATTTATAATAATCTATCAAATTTATCGCAAAATATCTCTTTTCTCTCTCCAAACTCTAAGTTTCCTCTCTTCAAACAATATCACCACTATCTTCACTTCATCATCATCTCTCTCAACCGTCCCTCTCTCCATATACAGAATCGAGTTCACCCACCGAAGCTCAACAAAAAATATTTCAACTTTCTTCCAACTTTGAACCAACTTTTCATAGCATCCCCAATCAAAATCGAAAATCCTTTGTTGTCTATCAAAATTGAAAACCAATCAAAATTTTCTTAACTTTCTTCATCACAAACCGGTCAAGATCATCTATCAAAATAACCGACTTTGTCATCGTTTGAGTAATGGCTTCTTATCCAGACCAGGATTAATAATGGCCGTAGGCTGTAGCTATTGGTTTATTGATGATACTCAGTAAGTTATGGCCGGAGATCACTCCTGCATACTTTTGCCAGACATTCTGTCATACTACATATTATTGTTTGAACTTGGGTAAAAGACAAAAAGGGGTGTAAGTTAATTAAAGCCCAGAAAGTTTTTTTATCCTTTCAGATCTGAGCTTCCAATACTTTCAAGATGATCTCAACCACAAAGCTCGACTGCTCGGTGCCGGAGGGGCTGTACAAGAGGTAGCTCCGTCGCCAGACACGTCCGAGTCGGTGATCGATGCTCTGGCAGCCGACGAAGAGTTGGGCGAAATTAGCGCGGCTAATCAAGGCGAAGGACAGTTGGAATGGCGTTAGGTCGAAGAGGTTGGTAAGCGGGTCGAAACTCGGATTGTGAAGAAATCTGAGGCCATCAGAGGTGGATTTTGTTGGAAAGGTGCGGCAGGGTGAGGGAGGCTTTTTGGCGATGGAAGTATCATTTTCGAGTGAGGGATTGTCGTTGTTGAGAAGGTTACGGTCTGGATCTCCGTGAAAGGTCGCTTCTTCTTTGTTGTGGTTGTCAGATTGTTCGGAAGATCGATACCAATCGAGGTGGGGCAACGGGGACGCAACAGCCCCACAACTCCCGGTTGGTGGCAACCTCCGCCACTCCTCTGACACCCACGGCAAGCACTATGACATACCTCGCTGACCTCGACGACCCCAGGCAGGTCATCGTCGATCCCGCTCGAGATGGCAGGCGAGCATGCTCAACGAAATGAAGGCCTTCATGGTACAAACCATCAAGGCGGAAATAGGCTGCTCGCCTCCCGCCTCCCAACGACCGGGATGAACAATGAATTGAACTGATGTCGACGATCTTCTTAGAAGAATCAACGTGGTCGAGGAACAGGTTAAGTTACAAGGTTCTCCTCACTCAACCCTTCACAGAGGGCGTTATTGCCGTCAAGGCCCCCGCCCGGCTTTCGAATGCCGGTCGCCGAAAGCTACGGCCGACAGCGGACCCGTGACCATTTGCGGCGTTACATCTCCCAAATGGAGATGGCTCGCGCCTCCGTACTGCAAAGCTTTCAGCTCCACCTTGAAAGGGCTGCTTCAACATGGTTTGGATTACGAGGCCGTTTTAAATGCTTTAAGGACCTCGCCTCGCTCGTTCTGCGACACTTCATGGGAGCTCGACCTCCCCAAGACTGCCCAACACTTGTTAAGAGTGAAACAAAGGGAGGAACCACTCCGTGATTACATCCGACGGTTTCGTGCGAAGCCGTCCAAGTCCGTGCTCTCCTCGGACATTCGGCCGTGACTCAAGGCCTCAACGCGAGTTCGCGTATAATATTAATGAAAACCCCGTCACAACGATGGGTGAGTTCATCGATCGGGCAACCCGGTTCATGAACTCCGAGGAAATGAATAAGCCTTACAACAGAACGACGCAGCAAGAAATTTGACAAGGGGTCCGCTTGAGGTACCAAACAATTGTTCGTGACACCCGTGAACATTCTTCTCATGTTGGAGAAGCAGAATAAGGTCCCCAGTGGCCTCGGCCGATCCACACGAGGGTTTGACAAGTCCTTTACCACAAGGACCGTGGCCACGACACGGAGGCGTGCTTTCAGCTCGAAATCTCATTTACGAGATGATTGTAAGCTATTCCTATCCGACTCCTCTTCTCCTGCAAGGAATTCCCAAAAGCCGCAAGAGGGATGATGACAGTCGACACAACAGCCCCTGAGGCAAAACTTACCACCACCACCACCCGCGGGCGTCATTCACATGCTCACGAAATCGAAGGCGCCTCCTCCGTAAAACGGTATGCAAGAGAAATCTTGCAGATCGACCACCTCGAGGAGAACGTCATCTACCGACCCAATGGGTCAAAGGTCGTCAGACCGCACTCCGATCCACCGCTTATCACGGCGAGGATCGCCGGTTCTGACACCAACCGGAGTTTACATCGACACCGGGTGCAAACACCAGTGTCATTTTCAAGGACATGCTCGATAAACTCGGGGTACACATGTCCGCTATTCGAAGGAGCTCCGACCCTACCTTTGGCATCGGCAGGGCCATAGTGCCAACAATAGGGCTCGTCAACCTGCCCCTCATGCTGATTGGGGACACACAATTTGGCACGGTTGATCGCCATTCCGTTATGACGGAGTTCTTGGTCCTCGAAGTCCCTTCCACATACAACGCCATCGTTGGTCGACCCAGCCAGGTCAAATTTCACATGAGGTGTGACATCCGTTCTCTCACGGTCACATTTGCGACGCCTCGTGGGGATGCAAGCATCTACATTGACCAGCGGACGGCGAGGACAAACTACGTGGCTTCTTTGAGCTCTGCGGTGGACCCACGTGCCTTGAAGAAGCTCGAGGAGCCCGCGGAACCCGACGACAGGCCACGCCTCGATGGCGTGGACAGAGGAGATCGGCGTCATTCCGGGCAAGAAGTTTAAGGTTGGCAAAACCTTGAGCAAAAGGAGAAGATGGCACTCATCTACCTCCTCGAGGCAAACCTTGACGTCTTCGCACGGAGCTTGAAGGATCTGCCGGGTGTCGACCTAGCGTCATCACCCACAAACTTAATGTATTCCGGATTCAAAGCCGGTTAAGCAAAAGAAAAGGGGTATGGCCCCTTCCAAGAAGAAGTTTGTAAAGAGGAGGTTTTAAACTCCTCGAAGCTGGAATAATAAAAGAAATTCAGTACTGAGTGGCTCGCTAACATAGTTTTAGGTGACAAAACAAATGGTGAACTTCGTATGTGCGTTGATTTCACGGGCGTCAATAGGCATTGTCCAAAGGACCCCTACCCGTTACTGTCATCGACCAACTCGTGAATCCGCGAAGGTATCCTAGAACACAAAGAGCAAATCTAGTCAACAAAGGAACAACACGAGGTAGATATGATTGATGAGACGAAAATGTCAACAAGTTGGCGCGGACGTCTCACTCGCGAACTTGTCAAGAAATCCTAACAAGAATTGAGTGGAAAAATAGAGATAGATTGAAAATTGAATCACTCTCAATTTCAAGGAAAAATATATAATATATTTTGATGATAGAATTATTTTTGCAACTTTGACCTAGGCCTCCTTTTATAAGACAAGGAAGCTAGAAATCTAAATCAGTTTACAGGTCCCTTGATCTCCACTCTTAATGATGGAAATTAAAATGACTAGAACTAGCTAAGGAGTAGAACTGGCCAATATCTCTGAAAACTGAAATAAAATGATGACAATTCGAGCTGGAAAGTGATGAATGAGTTTTTGCCAAATAAATGAGGAATAAGTGATCATCATTTAATGCTTTGACAGAGAGACTTCAAGGCTTGTAACTCTTCATTTTCCATAGTTTCCAGCTTGATTGCAGATGAATTTTGAGTCCTCAAGGCTACTAAAGTTCGCCATTGATGATGAGTGAATGCTTGAAAACCGTTGAAGTGCATTGAATGCGCTAGTTGGATACTCAACAGGTTGAGTAGTGAGTATTTCGTGGACCTTGGTTTTCCTTGGCTTCAGGTATGACCAACTGGATACGGGCTTGTGAGTCTTGAACCATAGCATTGGGATAAGTTTTAGTCCAAGAACTAATGGTGTGCACCCGATCATAGGTCGGAAAATGCACTTGGACCAAATTGTCATTTGGTTAAGGCCAAACTGAATTCTTGAAAATGGTTTGAACAATTTGATAATTGGGTTGGCCCAAATTGAGGAGTGCTTGCACTTGTTCTTCATCTTTGATATTGTCTTCACTTTGCTCCTCACACTTTGCATAAGTGTACATCAACAGGTTGAACATGTCATTTGCCTTCTTGGTTTGACTTCTTGTGATTGATCCTCTAACACCAATGAAGGGATCTTGATATTTGTCTATGGGCTGCTCCTTATCATTTGGTTCATTGAAGGTGGAAGTGTCATAAAAACCAAAGACCTCTTTTTTTGGCATGCGAGCTCTTGGATCCTCAACATCACACATGGTTGCATGTAAGTCATTTGGCGGATTCGCGTCATTCTTCTTCTTGATTTCTTGAGATTGACACAATTTTATGATTTTACACCATTTTTTCTTCTTAAATTTGTCACCTTATGTTGCATTGTGTACTGAGATCTTTCGAAATGCAGGTGAGAGAATTGATGGATGGAGAACGGGGAAAATTCTTTTCTTTGTTTGGGTTAGACTGATTTTAACGAGAGAATAGACTTGTATGTACATTTAGTAAAAGTTTAATGACTATATTTTTATTAAATGTGTAATTAAAGTATAATTGTAGGAGTGTTGGAGTAAAAATATCAAAGAAAATAAAGACTTAACGGTTAAATTAACGGTAAGACTTCAATGAGACAGAAAACCAAAATTATGGAACTAAAATAGGACGAATTCATAAAACGAGACCAAAATAGAAGATCCATCAAAGCTAAGGGACTAAAAATGTACTTTAACCGTTTAGTAGAGATCATAGTGAGAAACAAAAGAATTCCGTATGGGTACAACTCCTATTTAAATGAAGTAAAAATGGTAAAATGATCATTTTGCCACTGAAGTTTACGAAATATCTAAATTTATCATTGAAGTTCATTTAGAAGCGAGAATGTCACCAACTTCTAACTAGACTTTCACCGGAAAATTTGTAAAACTAATAAATAAACCCTTAAACTGTGACAGATTTTAAGGTGAAAGTTAATATTAATTCAACCAAATGTACAATAATGTCCACGTAATCATCTAGTGGCACGCCACATGAGTGCCAACTAGGACAAATTAAAGTCCAATGGTAAATTTACTCCATTAAAACGTTGGTGACATTTTCGCATCAAAATAAACTTCAGTAACAAAATTACCCTTTTACTCTTTTTACTTCATTTAAATCACACGTAGGTGTATGAATTCTTCTATCCCACGTAGGTTTATGAATTTAGGGACTAACTCACTATATTCCGTAAACATTAAGGATCAAATCACACTGAGCTAAACTTGAAAGACTAACTCACACTGAGCTAAACATTAAAACTAACTCGCACTGAGCTAAACTTGAAAGACTAACTCTACCAAATTTTATGAACGGACGCGGAGACAATTTTTGAACCAGTATATTTCGTAACAATTATTTTTCGTTTTCTGTGAAAAGACATACATGCAGTGAAGCTTGAGAAGCCCCTCTGTTTTGACATACATACATACAATTACAATACAACCCCTTTGAAACTGAAATACAGACACTTGAAGCTCCAAGGGATCATTTTATTGTTACATGAGGCTTTGTGTATATATGATGAGCCTTCACAGACTAAATCTACTTTTTATTTTCGTATATGCTCAGGTCAGCATGTGTGTCCTTGTATCGCTGCCTAAGGTATGTTTCACATTTGATGGGCGGGAACCTGAAACAGTAGCTCTTAACATTAGAGATATTAGAAAGCTGATGAGATGAGAGGGTCAAATGACTGGAGTAAGTAACAGAGCTCATGAATGACAACCATGAATGACCCTTTATCAGTAGACGGACGATGAATTTCAGAGAAGAGCACAAGAAAATAATAGTTGCGCTCGGTTTGGATGATACTGGAATCAAAGCTTACTTGGGAGGATTCGTTTCTGATTTACATGTCGCCAGACACTCGACCACACAATCATGACTAGGTTCCACGAAGTAGGGAATCTGCCACCAGAAGTGTATGCCAATATTAGAGAGAGTTCCCAAGATCAAATTAAGGCAAGGACATGGAAACAAGAACCACAAACATACAAATACTGATGCAGAGTTTAGTCAAAATGCATGATGTCTGGAAACAGAATGCTGGAGAGACATGCCAGTAGTTGCTAGAGAGAAACAAAAAGAATCTGGAATGAACGATTTCTATAAACCCATAAAAACTAAGGGTCGTTTTACTTTTGGAAAATTTTCCAAGTTTTATATTCCAAATTTCCTTTGTAAATGTCAGATTCTTCTAGCTAACCTAAAAAAATCGCCTTGAGAAAACAACTGATTCTAAGACAAGTAGTTTAGACTATGCTGAAAAGGAAAATGAATAATCAGGAAAAAAGGCAGAAAACAAAACTTGTACAATAATAAGTCAGCGAAATCCGTCAGCAAGCTGTCCAAACCAGAAAAGTAAAAAGGCTCACCGAGTATCTCTCTTTGCCATTCCCCAGAACTCTGTGTAACGTAGACCTACATACAAATATGGCACACAAGTCTATATCACGGGAAAAAAGGATTTTGCATATCTGAGAACTACTTGAAAGCATAACACCAGTAAACATATGTGCACAGTCGCTCCTCATGGCAATTAAATGCAAGCAAAAGTTAAAGCACAAAGAATCATCTATGGTATGAAATATCAAAAGCGATTGAGACAGAAAAATTCAGACGAAACAAGCAGAGATATCTGCTAAGCTTATATGCCCATAAAAAGAAAATGCATGTCACTCATTTTCAGAACAGACCCTTATATATTCTTTTACCATTTCGATATCTGGTATTTTCAAATTTCACATTCACTTTTCAAATCTACTTTCCAACTTTCCAGTCTCCTGATACTCAACTCTGTGATTCAGGACATTATCAGAATCCATTAAATGATACTGCCAATAAGTACAGAAACATGCCAACCATTGCAAAGACATCTATATGATAGGATGTCCTAAGATGAACTATAGGCTCCTTACAAAGCCAAGTTACAAAGTTTTAACATATGAGAGCCCAGCCGTACAGACTATAAAAGCCCAAGGAGCGTATAGTTCATCTAAGGAAGTTCAATAAAACGCCTTTCAACCATTGTCATATGGGAGAGTAGGTGTTACTTGAAAATACAGTTGCTCCAACGCTCCAACATGTCTCCAATGTTTACTATAAACGCCCTGGATAAGAATGTGAATAAACAAGTGTTAATGTGTCATGCATGTATTACATAAAAGTTTTATTCCTCAACTCACAAATACGCATTTCTGTTACAAAGCATTTGAAATACATTGGAATGACAGAAGGGGAAAAAACATCAAAAAGGGGCATTTTAACATCAGTTTGTACAGTCTATAATTACAGGACAAGGTAAAATCCTTAAACCCTGCCCCACTACCCACCAAAACAAACCAAGACATTGAAATGATGGAAGCTTACCCTTTCACTGGAGCAACATCTTCCCATATCTGAGGTTTGGCATCTTCATCCTTGCATATCTGTACTAGCAGACAATTAATTGTCAACCCCACTGAACAAACAAACAGTAAGATAAGAACCACAATAAAAGAAAAAAGGGACTACGCATTCTTCATACTTGGAGACCCATGACATCATCTGTGGCCAAAAGAGTTATCAATCCAAAGTCAGAATGCGCTCCAGCTCCAAATATGCCACTGGAGGGATCTGCCATTTGACCTGCATGGATTCCTAAAAAAGTATATTTCAGATAATGTTTCAGTCTCACATTAAGTATGGAAGTTTTTTTCTGTGTTCAAATTTTACCTTCGTAGTGCAGTAACCGCAGAGTTGCAATAGGCTTGCCTAGCATCTCAGGCTTATCGAAGAAATTAATATCCAGATCGAATGCAAGCGCTATGATCCTTGCCACTTGTCTTGTCACCTCCCTAATAACACATAAAAATCCGGTTTAAATGTTCTTCCTTCACTTATTAGACTTGACCTGTCATTTTTGAAAAACCTAAAATAGCTCCAGCTTACAATGCCTGAATATGGTATTTTTCCATAGTTTCTATCCACCCAGGTAAAACATCTGAAAGGAAACGCAACACCACAAATATTAGCCTGCATTAATCATACAAATTCCAATGAAAATGGTACTGGGAAATTAAGTTGTCCAAAAAGAAATGGTTTATTACCATTGGCAGGCCAAACATTTGGTCCATAAAATGGTTTCTCTGCATCAGGATCATCTGGAGGCACTTCAACTCCTATATAGTAACCTTCTTTGTAGTCTCCTGCAACCCCCAATTCATAACAGAATAAGTTCATTTGTTTGAAAACAAAATTTCAAAAAAACAATCCTCAGAAATTGATCAAAATTCCATAGTAAAACAAAGCTGCTGACCGTGAACTTGGTTCTCAGGATCAAGCAACTCGTCATGTAGAGGAGTGAACCCCCTGTTCTTCTCGTTTCTCAGAAGCTTCATTTTCTGATCCAGAGGCAACCGGAAGAACTTCTTGCTCTGATTAAACACCTCATCCATGAACTCCTCGCTAATCCCATGGTTCACCACGTAGAAGAAACCACAATCCAAACACGCCTTGAGGAAAAAACAGCGAAGCAAACTGAATTGAAAGAGACAAAGCGAGAAAGAGAGAGAGGTGAATGAGGAAATCAACCGAGAAGTAGAAGAGACCTGCTTGAGAGAAGAAACCGGTTGATTGAGGTCGCCGTTGGAGAGATCGACGCAATTGAGGATTGAGACTCTGTTTGGCGCCGAATCCTCCATTACTGGGGGAAACTCTTAGAGGCGGCGGGAAGAAATTCTGTAAAAAATGCGAAACTGTCAGCGCCCGAAATTCAGAGGCTGTTGTGTTGTGTTGTGTTGTGTTGTGGGGGCAATAAGGCGTCGCCTTATATAGGTGCGTCTTTGATTGTCACCTAAAACTACTTTCCAAATTTTAAAACCAAATTTTTTTTTCTCAATTAATTGAATTTAACTCAATCTTTCTTTCTTTTTTGCACCCTTAACTCAATCTTTCAACTTAATCATTTTTATAGTACTCATTCATAAATTAAAAAAATGCAATATACTTTCTGACTCATTTATGAAAGATTTTCACTCAAACATATATAAAATTAACCATTTTTTTCTTTTATTTTTCATCTTATAAATATTATCAATTTTCAAATGTTTTCGTTGTCTGGTGGCGGCAATTCGACTCCCGGAGCTTTTTGGAAAGAGTTGTTAGTGGTTGTCGCAATTGCAAATAGTCCATTAGAATTAGGGTCAATTACGGACAACCTCATGAAAACTCTTTTATGCTCTATTCCTTTAGTGAGTGCTATATATTTTTCGTGATGTGGAAACAACAGAACAGAGAAACTTTTCAGCCAAACATATATCAATACGTCGTGTATTCTTGTTTTTTTATGAGGTGTATTCTTGCAATCAAGTTATTCCTCACCTAGTAGCCCACGAGCCCACCTTGTATAATACAAACCCAACCCAATCCTACAAATTAGTGTCGGGATGATTATACCCTTCTTCTCAGACCCTCTCGCGATGAACGCTTTCCTCTTTATTGAAAAATAGAAACAAGCCACCGTTCCATTCGTCCGAGAGTTGTTTCATCCTGTGAGCGAACGTCTGCAAAACCAGTGATGCGCGGCGGACGAAGAACCTGAATCTCTTGACTCGCTCGCTTTTAGATGATTTGCTTCCAATTCCAAAATTGCTCGGAAAAATAATTCTGATGACAAGCTCGTTTCGGCATCGGAGTTTTATGAGCCGATCTCCACCAACAACGACAACGGTAAGGATCTCGACGAAGAGCCTCTCCTTCCACTCTAGTTCTTGCACTAGTTGACGCCCGGTCAAGCTACCGCTCCAGATCTGGCTACTAGCCATCGTCGTTCACAATCACGCCGATCTCATCAGGATCTATTTTAGTACTCCCTCCGTCCCCGATTAATAGATACATTTGACTTTGCTGTTTCAAAGTTCAACGTTTGACTCAAATAATTACTAAGAAAAATGGTGAAAAAAAATTCAAAAAAAATATATTAAGAAAATTTATACTTCAAATTATGATATGGATAAGAATTATTAAACTTAAAATGACCAAACACTCATGAAAAAAAATGATAGATTAAATACTGTGAAACAGTGAAAACAAATGTATCTATTAATCGGGGACGGAGGGAGTATTAAATATATGTGCTAGAAGATTGGCTTGATATTACATGTTGAGTGCTTGCTTACTAGAATTTTCAAAATTAAGTTGAAAATTATGATGTCTATGCCTATCTTAAGCTTAAAGAGCCCGTGTGAGTTTGGTTAATTAATGATGTGATTTTTTCTTTGATGCCTTTTGCTTGCTTCAAATGGTTTCTTTGCTTTTATTGTTGCTTTTCGTTAATGTAATGTTGTTTCACTGTTTAGATTTGTGGATTTATTTCTCTAAAAATGGTTATATTTTTTGTGTTTTAGAGTTCAAAATAATATTTAGGTAAATGTTTAATATCCATCATTATGCTGTCAACTATGATAATCAGATTTGTCAGGTATGTTCACCTTTAAATTTGCTTCAATAACATCAAACTAAAAATGATTAGATGACATGAAACTAATTACATTATACTTTATTGTTTCTATGTTTAGATTGATGGCTTTATTTCATGTAGAAATAATTATGTTTCTTGTGGTTTTACTGTTTAGAATAATATTTAGAAATATGTTTAGTATCCTTCATTATGCATCAACTACAAGAATCAATTCCGTCAAGTATGTTCACCTTTAAAAGTGCTTCAGATGACATTAAATTATAATGACCAGATTTAATATGAAACTAATTATATAATGCTTTATGGTTTCTCAGTTTAGACTGGTGGTTTTACTTCTAAAAATGATTATGTTTCCTTTGTTTTTACTGTTTAGAATAATAGTTAGGTAAATGTCTAGCATTGATTATTTTGTTGTCAAGTATGAAAATCACATCTGTCAAATATGTTCAACTTTAAAATTGCTTCAGATGTCATCAAACATAAACAGATCAGATGGCATGAAACTAATTACATAATGTTTTATTGTTTCTCAGTTAGATTAGTAACTTTAATTCTTCTAGGAATGGGCAGTTTCCTGTGTTTTTAATGTTTAAAATAATATTTAGATAAATGTCTAGTATCTATCATTATGGTGTCAACTATGATGATCAACTATGTCAAGTGTGTGCACATTTAAAATTGCCTCATATGACATCAAACTAGAAATGATCAGATGACATCAAAGTATAGTTACATAATGTTTTATTGCCACTCAATTTAGACCAATGGCTTTATTTTTGTAGGATTGTTTTATTTCTTGTGTTTTTATTTTAGGGTAGTATTTTGATTAATGTCTACTATTCATCATAAGGTGGCAATTATTTTTATTCAATCTGTAAAGCATGTTCATCTCTAACATTTCTATTCATCATAAGGTGTCTCTATATCTCTTTGTAATTTGGAATTTTAAAAATGTCACTTAGATGTGTATAAATTGTCAATTGAAAACTCAGGAGTGTCACACGTCAAAGATTCGGAATTCAAGTTAACAAAAAATTTAAACTAATTAAATTCTCATTTTGGGCAACCATTCTAAATCATACTAAATACATGTAAAAGAAACTCGTGCTCTAGCTAAATATACATATAGTTCAGATTTTATTAGATCAAATGATGTAATGTTTGAAAATGCTCAAAAGTTTTAGACATTTAGTAAGTTGCGAATAATATTGTACTTGACTTGTTGGTTTCATGACATTAAATGTTAATAATTAGACACCAAATTTCTTCACATTTATCACCTTGTATCAACGTAGGACATAACGTAGATGCCAATAATTAGTAAATTTTGGCATGTTAACTTTGTTCCCAAATTCATGTTTCAATGAATCCTCTGAGCATTTACTTTTAAAACTAGGGAAATTTCCAGTTGAATTAATTCAACAAATGCAAGCAACGCAGAGAACTTCAAAGTTGAGGAATTACCAAAACTCGTTGATACACAATTGCATGAGGATATGTTCTTCTCACCGACGTTGTCTTGTGCTTCGTTCATGGACGACGTCGGACTTTATAATTGCTAATACTTTCTCAGTTCATATCATCGATGCTGCCTCGCATTGCCATCTGTCACTCGATAGCCTCCGTCACGCAACTCGCTCGCCTCCGCCTCACAAGTCACTCGTCACCGCCGCACATCGTGATCTCTCTGTTGCCTTCGACGTCGGAAATCGACATCGTCGCTTCTTCGAAGCTCTCTTCGCAAATCTTCGATTTTGTTTGTAGATCGCCGATTTCCATATTATATTCGTCTCCTCCTGTTCCTCTCCGATCGCTGCACGCTTTCAACTAGTGGAGTTCAAAAATCGAAAAACCGAACCGAACCACATGATCTGAAACCGAAAAAATTCATGAATCGAAGAAACAGATAATCCGCGGGTCTAATTTTAGAAACCCGCGGATACCCGAACCGATCCGCATATGCCTATTTACAAATAAATTATTTAAAATTGCTTACTTCATCTCAATTTTCCTTTAAATTTCTTTTGTATTATGTGTGAAAACTCATTTCATACAACAATAATACATGATTTGTAATATTATATTACTGTTCTATTTATGCAAACTACTTTTCTTCATTTTGATGCTCTAGATATGTACACTTATGATGCAAAATTTTAGAATATCTCCAAGTAAATTGAAAAATCTTATAGAATAATTATACTTAGGAATACCCGCGGATACCCACGATCTGAACCGCAAAAAACCGTGAAAATCGAGTGCCCGCATTTAGGGTACCCGCACTCGGTGGGACGGATACTATTTTTCTCACTATCCGCCCCGTCTCGTCCCGAGCACACCCCTACTTTCACCTATTGTGGTTGGTACTTAGTATCAGACCACAGTACTGCTCTGAACGTGTTAAAAACCTAGGTTATAACCAAGGTATTAAATATCGTACCAGTGATCGTGCCGTTTTGTCAGCGATACGAGACAGTAACGGTACACCGGAGGTATACCGGTTGTACCGGAAAACTGTACCGGTGTGTGTGTGTATATATATACCTGTAAAAGTATCTGAGATTCTAAATTTTTTACCTGGAGTACTTGGGTGATCACCTATTTGACTAAGAGAAAAAGAATGTAATAAACTAGTATTTACTAAATATACTAATTAAAATTAAAAGAATTAAAAAAATGAATGAGGTAAATTAATTTTTTAAATTACAAACTGGGAGTCTGAAGAAATATAAACATGATAATTCTAACTGATCTCATTAGTCAACATCAGAAACTAATTTAAGTATGGAAAACAAATTTAAATAGCATGGATCTCAAATAGATTAATATATTATTTCTTTCTTTAACGTAATTAACATATTCCAAAACAATCGGTGATAAGTTTTTATGAATCTTGTGATTTTGTATTTTAATTTCTTTAATTTAGTAGATATTTTTCATTCGTGATTCATCCTCAAACTTTTAAAAAATGTTCATTTAAACCCATGTACCGCCGTTTTCTTCATTTCGGCCGAAACGGCCGGTATAGTCCGGTACGACCGCCGATACAATTTTGGTCTAAACGGTGCGCTTTCGACCGTATCGAACGAAACCGCATCGCACATGCGATTCTAACGAAATTTAATACTATGATTATAACTGAGGGTATTACAGTCATTTTAATTGATAGGTGATTTTTTCACCTACGTGAAGAATAACATTGGTTGTATTCTTGTATTTTAAGAATCAATATTCCAACAGACTTTCAGCTAAACATTCTAGCTAAATATGGAGTAACAAATTTCATACTCTATTTATCTGTCCCAAATGTACCGTCACTATATCAAAAAAACATATCACAAATAGAATAGTATTTTTCCTCTTTTATTTTGTTTTTGTTTTCACTTTTACCCTTACAAATGACTCTCATTAAAGAGTTTAGAGAGTAAGTTGGGAGGGGTGAAAGCGGGTTTGAAAGAAAGTAATGGTGAAATTTTATGTAAAATGAGTTAATAATCAAAGATAATCTTAATCTATAAAAAAACTAAAAGCGACAACTTATTTATAAGGCTTAAATACAGATTACTATCCTGAACTATGACAAATTGAGCAATTAAGAGCCTGAACAAAAAAACACTGCAAATAAGGTCCTAAACTATGGTAGTGGTGTAGATAAGGGGCACGACTCAATTGACTTGTCTCGTGTGGTTATGAGGTATGACGGACGTTTACTTTTTTAATTGAAAAGTGAGAGCGGGTTAATGGTGGTGATTTAGAGGGCTCGAGTGTCAGTTTAGAAAGTTTAGTCCACCATAGGAACTTCCCAATTATTTTGGTGTCTGATACTAGGACCTCACCCTGCCCAGTTGCTTGCAACAAATCTTGACTTGGAATGGGTTGGGTACATGTATGTTGCTAGGAACTTCTTTTTGCTATACCAGTCACTCAAAACTTTCCAAACTGACACTCTAGCACTCTAGATCACCATCGTTAACCCCGCTCTCACTTTTCAATTGAAAACGTAAACGTCCGTCATACCTCGTGACCGCACGTGACGAGACAACTGAGTCGGGGCCCTTATCTACACCCAGTGGCGACTCCATAAAATTTTTATTATGGGAGCAAAGTGAAAGTGAAAGTCAAACTATGAAAGTCAACATAATACTTTTTAATTATAAACTTAAATAAGTACAATAAACTACTTAACCGACATTTCTTTTCGGAAATTGTTCACGACGAGATTTTATTGTTTGAAATCGTTTTAGTATCAACTCATTATTGATAGAACGAAAGACATTTTTCTCTATATAGTAACCAAGCAGTAATTCATCCATTGATCTCCCATTTTGTTGCGTAATCGATACTTCACAATTTTCATAGCAGAGAATGCTCTTTCAATTGTAGCTATTGAAACGGGTAACACCAAGATTAATTTAACCAAGAGATAAACCAAGTGATAGACTTTTAGGTTTTTGCACTTGTATAAAATCATTATTAATTGCTAATTCCACTTCCACATGCATGATGGCTTAACTAGTTGTCTAGTTCCTAGGTTGACATGTAGCACATTTAATCTATAAAATATATAATAAAGACTACACTGATGTATTTAATATATTTTTTTCTTCTAAATTTACAATTTATAAAATGTTATGGGGGCAACTATAAGTAAAATTACAACTACTAACCTATTTTTTCAAATATATATACATAGGTACTCTAAATTTACAAAATTTCAATGCCGGCAATTGCCCCATTGCCCCATTGTAAAGTCGTCGCTGTCTACACCACTACCATAGTACAGACCCTTATTTGTGGTGTTTTTTTGTTCATGTCCTTAATTGTTCAATTTGTCATAGTTCAAGATAGTAATATGTATTTAATCCTTCTATAACGGTGGAACTATCATTTTTCAAAGATCCAACTTTTCTTCTAAATAGGACGTGGGTTGTCATCAACCACCGGCTACGCTCAACCAAACAAAACTCCCAAGAATGTAACATCATTACGCATATCTAGAAAGATAACGCTCTTCAAAAAAATGAAAGATAACCTTGCAACTTGAAGCTTGGAATTCTTTTTATTTTTTTGGTTAATGAAGCTTGAAATTCTGACTTACCCATGATAATTGGTTTTAATTTTTGGTCCTGCTTACTCAAGTCGTCTCCTCATTCACCTCTCATTGCCCCACACGTAGTATGTGTGACATGTCATTTTGACATGAAAATAACTTTGCCTAAAACATTTCTGTGTTCTTTTGTCCATTGATATCATGATATCATATATCATGATTTTGACAACAACAAATGTCAAATGATGAGGTAAATACATTACTTTTTAAAAGTTTACAAAACTGCCCCCTTTTGTTAAAATGTTTCAATTTCATCACCCAATCCCAGTTCTCTCTCAATCACGGTTCCACCTCCGACCAGAAGTTCGGAAGCCGCCAGCTGGTCCTCGCACAATCACACGTTCTCCAGCCGCTCCTCAGCCAACAGCTCTTACGCCTGCATCCTCATCACTGCTCTAGTTCGAATAGCCGATAGATCTACGTCTTCCCACATTGGCCGCACAACGGCCCATCTTCACGAGACTATTGCGGCCATCCGGTTGCTTCAGATCTCGCCGGGATGATCGCGACCAGCCAATTGCTCTAGATCTAGTTGGGAAGGCCGCGACCAATTGCTCTAGATCTATGACGTCGAACAGTGCGGTTGGCAGATGGGATGGGGTAGGTATGCAGGCGAAGGAGTGAGGGTGGATTGGGAGACAATGTGAGGGCGGCGGATTAGGTGGTGGAGACGGTGGTTGGGAGGCTTGGTCACTTGGGTGAGATTTTAAAAGAGGCAACAATATAGGGATAGTTTTGTAAACTTTTAGAAAGTAATGTATTTACCTTATCATTTGATATTTACTGTTGTCAAAATCATGATATATGATATAGTTTTACTACCCTTACTGACTTCAATGTCAACAAATGGGCCAGTAGTGATACTCTAAAATGGGTAAATTGATCTCTTAGGGTAGCTTTGAAGTGCACAGGTTTTGGCATCTGCGAAGCTATAGCCCAAGCCCATTTGTAGGCGAGGCCCATTAGGCCCTTGACCGGCAGAAGAACAAAATGGGCCTACAACGAGACAGGGCCCGAGGTAACAAACAAAGGGGCAACTTGGTAAATTGAAGAATGAGAAAATAAAAAAACTTTCCGTTTGGCGCGGGTTTCCCCAACAGCGTACAGAAACATGAGAGAGAGAGGGATCTCTCGTGCCCATCGGGACTCAAGAGAGAGAACGAGTGCTTTTCCCTGACAATAATATTCTCTGCCCGATGCTCACTGTTTTTCTCGACTCTCGTGCTCGCCATTTCAATCCTAAAAATCTCAACTTTCGACGGAGATAATGCATAAAAATCTCTAATTTCTAACAGAAAAAATTCCAAAAATTTAAAGCTCTTTTTGGTATTTATTTGCGGATTTTTTTTGAGCTTAAAAGGTTTATATGAAACGTATGATAGAAAGCAAATTGGAGGAAAAAATGGATTTAAACATACTAAGAAATAATTATTTAGCAGAAGAAGAAACATTAAGTGTGTGATTGTAAAAAGTTTAGTGAAAAAGTTCAAAATTTTAAAAATTGATATAAATTTATGTAAGGAAAATATGGAGGAAAAGATTAATACGTTAATCGTAGTAACATGCAAGAAAAAACCCTTCCTTGTTTTAGAGAAATTTGAAAAGAAACAAAAAAAGGGAAATTTTCAAAAACCTATGAGGTTTAACATAATCTCCGCTTTCCCCCGCATTTTCAGTATTCTCGAAAAAATCCCCTAAGATTTGTGAAAATATACAAAAATCCCCTGGACGTTAACTTCTGTTAGAATAACCGTTAGCTTTTAGGTGTAATTACAAAATTGGACCCTAAAACTTTTAACCCTAACAATTTTACCCTAAATTATTTTATATTACTACATTTAAACCACCACCATTACTCTGCTCGCTCACCCACCACCACCAGTCGCTCCTCCATCCCCACTCATCCTCTCATACCTCCGCCGCCACATGACTACAGCGGTTGACACCATCAGCCCCTTCCAAAGACCGCGCTTACTGGATCGGCACTGACATCATGGGTTGCTCTATGTGCTCGCATCTCTTCAAAGCAGGCTACTCCCTCACCGTGTTCAACCACACCCTCTCTAAGGCCCGACCTCTCCTCGACATGGGCGCCAGCCTCGCCTACTCCCCACGGGAAGTCGCCGCTCATCTTCTCCATCGTCGGCTACCCTTCCGACGTCCGCCACGTCCTCCTCGACCCCGCCACCGGCGCCCTCTCTGGCCTCCACCTCGGCGGCGTCCTCGTCGACATGACCACCTCCGAGCCCTCCCTCGCCGAGGATATCTCCTCTGCCGTGTTCGCCAAGAGCTGCTCCTCCATCGACGCTCTGATGGCGATCGTGGTGCCAAGAACGGAACGCTGACGATCTTCGCCGGAGGGGATGGGCTGTCGTGGGCCATTTGAATCCCCTTTTCATCCTCATGGGGAAGGCCAATTACATGGGTCCTAGCGGGAAGGGGCAATTCGCGAAGCTATCGAATCAAATCATGATCGCGTCGATCATGGTTGGGTTGGTGGAAGGGATGGTGTACGCCTACAAAGCCGGGTTGAACGTCGCCTTGTTCCTGGAGGCGATATCGAGTGACTGCTGGTGGTGGTGGGTGAGTGAGCGGAGTAGTAGTGGTGGTTTAAAATGTAGGAGTATAAAATAATTTAGGGTAAAATTGTTAGGGTTAAAAGTTTTAAGGTCCAATTTTGTAATTACATTTAAAAGCTAACAGTTATTCTAACGGAAATTAACGTCTAGGGGGTATTTTGTATATTTTCACAAATCTCGGGATGTTTTTCGAGAATACTGAAAATGCGGGGGAAAGGAAAGTGGAGATTATGATAAACCTCTGTAGTTTTTGAAAATTTCCCAAAAAAACAAGGCTAATGTGTATTGGGAAATGGAGAACAGTACAATTTATTGCTTCCTCCTTCAGTACTTCTGATGGACCACCACTGTTCCCTAACTCGGTTCAGTGACAACTGCCCCCCTTCCTGTCTCTGCTTCGGGGCCAAATCCAATGAGGCTTTCTTGTTTATTGTCTTCGACCGTTCGATCTGTTTCAGAAATTTTGTGACAGGATTGTGGGGTCGTGCATTGTTCAAGGAATTGTTTTGATCCCGTCGAAGCTATTCACTTTGAGCTGATTCTTTCGCCAAATGTGCTTCTGGGTACTTAAACTCAGCGTCCCCCGTGTCGATGGTGTTATTCCTTTTCAAAGTCTTTTCCTTTGCTTAATTCTCTGCATAAATGTTTGATCTTTACGGTTTGATTGCTGTGTTTGCAGCATTTTTAGGTCCGGAGAGGGGAAGGGGCTGATTCGGTGCTTTTGGGTCTTGTCACAATCGTGTTTTTTGCGCCATTTCGCTTTTGTAAGTTCATTCCACTGGCTCAGATCTCTTGTGTTTGTTGGTTAATGAGTGCCTCAGTCAGTTACTGCTTTAGTAGCTTTGTTTTTATTTAAGAAACCTTGGAGCTTCGGTTTAACTCTTGGATTGGTAAAAAAAATTAAGTGTGATTATAATGTAGGATCTACCCTTTTCTTTTGCTCCTTTGCGTTATTCTTCCACAGATCGAAGTTAGAAAGCAAAGCTGAGTTTCTAGAACAAGTGTCCAAATGGATTTCTTGAAAGTTAAAAAGAAGTTCAGGAAACCCCAGAAATCAGTGACGGAAAAGGAGTTGGAGGACAAACCTGTTTTGGAGGCAGAAGAACTTAAAAATGTGGACAATGTTAACGGTGGTATCAAGAAGTCGACTGCTGCTGAAGCGCCACCTGATGTTGAGGATGATGATGATGATGACTTCATAACAAATGAGGTGAAGAGGAGGTTGAAGGAACTGAGAAGGAACAGTTTCATGATGTTGATTCCGGAAGAAGAAGAGTTGTGTCTTGATGATGAGGAAGTGGACGAGGCTGGTGAGACTAGCCCTAGCGAGTGGAGGGATCTGGTAGCAGAAGGCAGGCAATGGTGGGTTGGATTCGCTTCGGTGTATGACAAGTACAGTGAGCGGATGCTATTTTTCGATCAAATCAGAGCACAGCAGATAAAGGACAATGGTAAAACTTTTAGTTGCCCTCTTAGTTGGGTGTTCGCATGAACATAGCTGCATGATTTATTTTGCTTTTTTCTTTCTGCGATCTAGGACTTAGCTGCATCTCTTAAGCTCTAGCTCATACTTCTTTCGTAGATGTTACTTGAAATCTTAGTCAGCAATGTATCCGCTGAATATACTTTTCTTTTAACACAGTAAGCTTTGAGGAGTCTTATGGTCGTGTGCATAGTTTGATTCACCAGACTTGATGAAAAAACATACCAAAGTCCACGCCATATTGGCTCTTGAGTATGCTTTCCACTTGTTAAGATTTCTAGTCGTCAATATACCTTGAGGAAGTAAATTCCATGAGATTTTAGTCTATTTGGCATAGTTTTTAAGATTTCGCTTTTGTACATGAATTAGAATTTTGTTCTGCTATTTAGCAGGATGGTGAAGTGACTTTATTTACAGATTGTCCTAGCTTTAAACTGGCCGCGCATCTGCTGAATTTGATTCCTTATCACATATAAATGCTTGAACATCATACAGGCTCCCAGCAACCTTCAACCCCTTCTCCAAGATCTGCATCTAAGAAACTTACATCCCCTTTTCGGTGCCTTTCCTTGAAAAAGATCGAAGAACCTGATGAGGAATCACAGCAGCTTCAGGAGTCAATCTATGATCCTTATCAAGATCTTGAAACAGCTTATGTTGGGCATGTTTGCCTAACGTGGGAAGCACTTCATTGCCAATACACTCAACTAAGCCAGATAATATTGTGTCGACCTGAAAGTCCCATATGTTACAACCATAGTGCTCAACAGTTCCAACAATTCCAGGTGTTACTACAAAGATATATAGAAAATGAGCCATTTGAGGAAGGCCAAAGGCCTGAGATTTATACTCGTGCGAGGCATGTCTTGCCTCTGCTACTTCAGGCTCCAAATATGCAAGGTATATTCTCACTGTCTGTCATGCCCTTGAACACTGCCCACTAGAAATATAGGTATGAAACTGAACCGTTGTCTAGTTGAGCAAGCATATGTAATTAGAAAATGTCCTTTTTTGGCTGATCTTGAAAAGATCAATATTGTTAGAAGTTTTAGTAGCTTCCATTGTGGAACTATTTTACTTGTATATGCTGTTGATGACATTGGACATTTATCGAAGCTTCCACGATTGTAATGCTGTGAGAACTTTAAGTTCCATCAGTTTAGCTGAACAAGGTATTCATTCTCATGTTTTGTGCTTCTGTAACTCTGCAGGGTCAGAGCAGAAGGAAGACGAGGAATCAGATTCGTTAGTCTTTGCACACGATTTCATTAGGGTAATCGAAAATGCAATTCTAACGTTCTATATTTTCCTCAAGATGGACAAGAAAAAATCAGGGGGTGTTCTGAATTTGTTTGGGAATCAAAATGCAATGGCTACACCACTTCAACAAGTTCAATCATTACTTGAGAAGGTAAGCCTATCTGTTGTTTACTTCTTAGCTTATCCTTCCTGTACTTGATAAGAATGCAGATGGGTTGTTGCTATTGACATTGCCAGTGCAATCCAAATCAGTGAAATCATATTGTAAAGTGTTTGCATCTTAGGTTCAGATAGATGCATTGGAAGTAGTTATAGATAAGCCAAAGACCCTATTGGTGAAGTTATTATTCACTAATCTTGGGTTGCTGTTATCTAAAATACTTGCTCTAGTAGAACTGAGAAGCATGCATGCACACTTTCTCCCATCAGTGTAGATTGTAATACCGTGTATTTTGGCTGAAGGCACTACAATGAGTATGGTTTGAAGAAAACATTAATAAAGGCACAAACATGAGTATGTTCAATTGAGTTCTCTGACCATTTTGACTTAATAAGATACCAAACTTTTGTTGGTTCAACTAATCTTAATTTAGGGATAAGCAATAAATGGTCCATTGGTGCATGTTTCGATCGACGCTTGTCAATGGCCCTAGTTAGTTGACATTCATGCATGTTTTGAAACTGGTTTTCAGTCATAGGAAGTGAATGGAAAACATACTCTGATAGATATTGGTTTTCACAATTTAGCTGAAACGGCATAATCATCCTTTTCAGTTAGATACAATGTTTGTAATGACATAGATTAGACATTGTTTGTGTCACTAAGCGTACAGTTTGACATTTTCACCCTGTAAGAATGTTCAATCTGCGAGATGTTCAGTTAGGTGGTATATGATGGTTGACCCTAAAAACTAGACTTTGAGAAAGGCAAGCAAGTTCTTTTACTAGAAGAGTTGATTGCTTGAATGCCCAGAAAATCTGTCCCCTGGTTTTCTATATTAGAGAGAAAAAAACATCTTTTGGAGGTTCTTGCATAGATGGTACATATCAAGGTTACCAACTATGGCCACATGAATCCCACCAAGCTCGAACTTTTGAGTCATATTGTTCTTGCAACTGTTTCTTAATGGTGAATAACTCACAAGTGCAGAAACGGATGAAGCTGAAGGAACTGACCAGAAAGAGGAAGGGGTGGAAGACGAGATCATGGCCGCAAGCTCGTGAAGATATCCTGTTGTTGCTTTGTCTCATCGATGTGAAGGTTATATCAAGGGTGCTTAGAATGGGGAGGATAAGCAAGGAGCAGTTGTTTTGGTGTGAAGAGAAGATGAAAAAGCTTGAGCTGTTGGATGGTAAGTTGCAGAGAGATCCCACACCTCTACTCTTCCCATGTTAGTATAGTGGAGTAGTCCATTGTACCCAAAAAAAAATAGTGGAGTAGTAGTTTTGTTGCAGATAGGGGCATGCCAGTGTTGGGGTTCCGGTAGGACAATCCAAGCTTTTGTAATTTCAATGGCATGTCTATATTTTGTATTGACGAATATTTATCCAGCTAAATTGTTAGATCTACAAGTCTTAGGTAACAATTTTGGGGTAAAAAAAAGTAGGACCAAAATAAACATTTACCTTAAAATGAATGCTTCAAGAGACGCCAAATCAGCATCATCATCGGTGTTAACATGTCACATGACTTCCGTGTCATGTGATAAAAATTAGTAGAGTTTTAGGACGGAGACTAACATTTAGGTATTCAATGCAAAAGTGATGGATTTTAGGGCTAATTTATAAAAACGTAAAAACTTTAAGACCTAAAAATGTATTTTTCGCTTTATTGGCTTTTGGTAATGTAATGGTTTCACCCAATTGCTAGTAAATCAGTCAATAGGGGGCTTCAAACATGGTGATTTGGGAGTGAATTTTTGTGATTTCTCACCTCCCAAATTCACCATGTGATTTTCAGTTTTTAGGACCTCCCCAAATTCACCATAGAAGTGAATTATCCGAAATTCACCGTGAATTTCGGATAACCACCACCTCTCTCTCTCTCTCTCCCCCGGCAGTCTCCTCTTCACGCCAGAAAGTTGCCGGAAACCACCCTCCGGTCGACGGCGCACCTCCCCAGCCCAGATCCGCAGCTGGAATTCGCCGCGCCGCCGCTGTGGCCAGTTCGAACGCGTTGAGAATTTTTGTTTCTGGTTGGAGGGGGTGTAGGTGTTGGGGCCAGAAAGTTGCCGGAAACCACCCTCCAGTCGACGGCGCACCTCCCCAGCCCAGGTCCGCCGCTGGAATTCGCCGCGCCGCCGTTGCCGTGAAAAAGAACATTTCTGTTTCTAGTTTGAGGGGGTGCAGTGTTATTGTGAAAAAGAACATTTTTTCACCTGTGAAAAACGAAAAATTCACCAAATTTGTTTTGCACCCACTTTCAAGTTTGAAGCCCCCTAATGATGGATATTGGAAGTGAAAGTGTTAGGACTCGCTAATCATGAAATTCAACAGAGTAAATAGTAAAACACATCAGCTTTGCAGTTTAGCAGCATGTTCCTAAACATGTTCTGTTACCCTAAAAAAGAAGGGACAAAAAGCACTGAGATTGACCAGAACAGTGATGACCCATCTAGAAATCTAGACACTACTGTTGACCTTGCTGTCTCTGTTGGGAAAAATTGGGATGGCTTTGTGGATTATTTTGAAGTTGCACCATACTATTAGATTGTAGACCTTGGGCATTTGAGGACATGTTACCAAATGCACCTTGTGAACCAAGCTGCTGTTGAGGTTGCTGCTGCTGTGCTTGCATTGACATCATGCCACCAGGATTTGATGCTCCCATGTTGAACACTGCAAGAGAAATGCAACCCTAGCAGGTTATAAAAAGCTTAATTGTACTCCCTTAATTACTAGCCAAGACAAGACATGTTTAATCAAAGCAGTCATACTCTGATCATTTAAGATATTGGAGGCGTGACTTCGTTGAAGATTGCTACCAGCTAACCCATACTGCACCAGGTTTGGAGAAAATCAGCATGTGAAGGCAATGATATAAGGCATATGGTTTCTCTATTATATTCATTGTGATAAAATAGATCTTGAAGTAGACTTCTACAGAAGCACTGGTGCATCCAATATGGAATCTAAAAACATGCCTTTATTAGAGAAGAGAGAGATCATGATAATTTTTTTTCATAAACATGGTGCTTGTTAGAAAGAAAACAAAAAAGTTCAATTTAGAATGTGTATACCAAATCTGCTTCTAGATTGGCCTATCACAAAATCAACCACAGACAATATATATGCAGCTCAAAACTCTCCAGTTTCATGCAAGCACATGTTCCTACATACACCTCTTGCTGCAGCTCTCTGAGTTTCTACCAACAGCAAAGCAAAACTATACTTTTTTTTGAAAAAAACATAAAACAAAAAACGAATTCTGACTTGACTTGTCAGTAAGTCGGTCAACATTCATGTGGAAAATTCGGTCAAATATTAGAGGATATTTACATAGAGCCTCCTATTTTCGACTTTTCCCCTCCTATTTTCAGAATCCTACACCACCCTCTTAAATGTTACTCCTTGGTCCCTAAATTTTTTAAACGTTTCGTTTTCAGCATTTAATCTATGATCTTATTTCTCTAAAAATCTGAAATATAAATTCAATTTTTTTGCATACACATGGTGTTTTGATATGTCTACTTTATGAACATACTTTTTAGAATTTTTTTTCTATTCAAGAATAATTAGATAAAATAAAGTCAGATATCAAAACCCAAACGTTTCAAAAATTTAGGGACAGAGGGTGTATATCCTTTACATTGACCGCCAACTTTTATTGGTTCAATAATCTATTGAACCTAAAGTTTCAATAATAAACAGATTAACCCCCAAACTCGTTTTCTTATATGATTGACCCTTCATCCCTACTAGATCTCAGATGGCGACAAGACTAAGCCTGAACACGAGCCCAATACTTCATGTTCCTAGAGATGCTCATCGTTCCGAGCATACTGGAGGAAGCAGCACTGGTGCTGTCTAACGCATCCAAATCATCATGATAGAACAGATCTAGTAGGGTCAACAAGCGCAGCAGCTCATTCAAACCCATACAAAAGACCAGCCTTCATCTTAGATTCCGATCACCCACGCCACCAACGAACGAACCCAGCAGCCGTCACCTGACTAAGGCCACCCAAATAGTCACGCCATCGCCAATTGCTGCAGTGGAGGCAGTGGCATTGCTAGGCTAGTAGAGGCGGGATTAGACAATGATCTTCCGCAAGTTCACCTTAAGAGTTTGTTACTTTTGCGAATCGGGTTCGGAGGAGGAAGAGAGGATGGGTTGGGATGGGGTTGGTTGAGAGGGACTAACTTGTTAGATTTAGAACCTTGAGAGCCGTTCAAAAAAAAAACAAAAGGAGCCTTGAGAACCCAAGGTTTCATTCATTAACACAACAATATCTCAAACTATTCGAATTTGAACTTTATCTAAAATTTTCCTCTCTACCTTTTCACTCTAATTTTCTGAAACCCAAAATGTTTCTCAAACTTTTTTCCTACAAGAACACACCCTAAGTGTTGAGTATATTAGCCTAAGAGGGTAAAAATTGACGTTTTCCATTTTCTTGTTTAAAGGCTAGTGATGGAGTTAAGACTTTAAGAGGCGATTCTTAAAATAGGAGGGATAAATTGTAGGTTAGGGAAACCCTAAGGGTCTTTGTAAGTCACCAAAATTAAACCAAGACCACAAGGTACGCGAACGAGCATACTTATAGACCAGCAACAATACTTTGTTGCATTACCAAAAAATTGCCTCTTATATCTGATAATGGATCATAGACGACTGAATAACAAAGCAGTAAGTTACTTACCTGCATCCTTGGCAGAAGCGATGGTGCTGACATTGCCCCAGACATGTTTGCAATCTGAAAAACAATACAAAAAAGTTACTCGTACTTCAGAAGTACAGAAAACATAGAGTAAATTCCGTTAGCAATCCTGTAAAAAATAATTATTGTCCTGTTTTGGTCTTATTTTAAAAATTTGTCCTGTTATAGTCCTATCCTAGGGTACTATGTCCTGTTTTGGTCCTTTCTGTCAATTTGTACAGTTAAGTTGGATGGATCCTTGCGAATTTACCGTTTTACAATTCGAATTATTAGGAAAAAATTCACTTTAGTCCTTTTACTTATATTTTCCCAAAATCTAACCCCTAAATTTCAACTTTTACCTAAAAAGTCTCCAAAATCTTATTTACCCCACTGCCTCCTCTTTTGTCGCCCCTCCCTTCAAGCACCGTACACCGATATCAGCTCCAAATCACTTCGTCCCCATGAATCTATCCTCATGCTCCGTCGTGAAGTCCTAGACTCGTTCCTCTGCCGCCGCGCTCAATTCGCCGGTGGCCACAACGTCGACAACGCCCACACAGCCATCGCCGTTGATGTTGCCATCGACCCTGATGGAGTCAACAGTAGGGTGTCCAAGTCCCCGTTGGTGGATGAACTTCTCGGCGGCATTGCGGAGGGTGGTGAGGATCTCGAGTTGACGCAGATTGGCGGAGATGCTCGTGGTGATTCTGTCACGAGAGATTCACACTAATGCTTCAATTCTGTCACCGATTACGGCTGCCAACGCTTCGATGCTGGTGGAGCTTCGTAGATTTGCAGGATCTATACCAGAACCTCTTCATTGATGGAGTCAATCTCAAGCTAAAACAAAGCCAGCCCATAAAGTCATACAACTGTCATTTAGAAGAGAGATTTGCTTCATTGAGATTTGCTTCATAGATTTGCTTCATTGAAGGAGTCATCTCAAGCTTCGTAGATTTGCTTCGGTGGCCGAGGGATGGAATTCGTTTGCTGCGGAATTCTTCTAAATTTTTTTGTTAAGTGGTGAGGTTGGAATTCATTTGCTATGGAGAGAGATGGTAAAACAGTCATTTAGAAGAAAATTGAGTGAAAATTTTAGGGAAATAAAAGTATGAGGGTGGAGGTAAATTTTTTCCTACACACTATTATGCCACGTCATCGGTTAAGAAGGGTAAAAAGGTAAAATTGTGAAGAACCGTTAAAATTAATGGCTCTAGTGGACGGAAAGGACCAAACAGGACAGGGTACCCTAGGATAGGACTATAACAGGACAAATTTTTAAAATAGGACTAAAACAGGACAATAATTATTTTCACGGGACTACCAACGGAATTTACTCAGAAAACATATACAGATAAATTAACATACAGATGAAGACAAATAGAGAAAAGATAAAATTGGCCATCACTTATTTAATGTCTACCATACAAATGATGGTACATGATATAGGTTTAACAGCTCATGAGAAACATGGTCCTTCTTCGATCACACACAAACACTCTGAAACAAAATCTAGTAGCAGAATCTATTTTCAATAAATATATAGTTAGAGATCTTACCATCTGAGAGGTTGGTGTTCCCTGAGCCGCATTAAACAGTGGACTACTACCAGGACCAGAGAATTGGTTTAAATGACGATTTAGTTGGGTTCCTTGGTTGAGTTGGCTTTGGGAAATGCCATGTTGGAGATTTCCAGTTGACAACTGCCTTCCTTGGAACTGCTGGTGGCCCAGTGACTGGGAGAATTGCATCTGGTGTTGCCCATGCAACTGCCACACAGATAGTTTTGAATTAATTAGAAAGAGAAGCAGAATTAAAATTAGAAAGAGAAGCAGAATTAAAACCAACATTTAGATAACAAAAAGCTTCCTTAACAAGAGAGATTCACATCCTTGATATGAAATACGAAACTTTTTCCAAATAGAACAAAGCTTCAGCTAAAGAAGGCAAAAAAGTAAAACATAATTGATTCAGCTTTCTCAGATATTTGAAATGCACATTGTAAACATTTCCGCTTCTACAAATACCATCAAGCTGTATAGCATTAAGAATCAAAGCATAATCAATTAACTCCGAAAGAAAGGGATATCTATGAATTGAGCAGCTGCTGATTCTCCCCTTTCCTACAAATCCCATCATCATCATCATTAATGTGCCTTCATCCCAACTATGTTGTGACGACGGAATGAAAATTATGCTTTATAGGATAACTTAGCTGTTTTCAAATCGGTTAACAAAACAAGTTCATCGAAAAGCATAATGGTAAAGTTTAATGTAGGGTGCTCTTCTTAACACAACTCTCTTATGAAGGCATAAGAAATTACATTTCAAACCATCAAAATCATAGGTTTCCTCCATTTGCAAGGAAAAATATCATTAAATGGTGACAGGACAGTGCCTATATCAATGTTTCTCTGGAAAGCATGCAGTACAAGGTAGCTGGTTCTGTACAAGAAAGAAAATAACATTTAACAGCTCCAAGAGCATGCAGAGAGATGTTTTGCGCAACTTACAGAAGCACCATTTTGTTTTTTTTCTTATTTTTTAAAGACTCCAACATTCCTCAATTTCCTGACATTATACTGTTATAAAGTAGTCTCTAGACATGCAACTTTGCAGTCTTCAATAACAATGAAGAACAAACTAGTGGAGGAAAATTTGTTTTGCAAGGTCATAGTTGCTTCAAAAGATCTATGCAGAACAAAACAACCAGAGAAGATCGGTTGCAACTGTCCCTTCCAATGAAACAATCCATATACTAGAGTAAGTCTACACCTGTTGCAGTCCTTGCATAGAGGATTGTCTGTACTGTTGCTGAGCAAGAAGTTGTTGATGCTGAGGTAGTTGCATCAACTTTTGTCTCTGCTGTAGTTGCTGATGCTGCTGTTGTGATTGTTGCTGGGGAGATGGTGCATTCATCATGTTTGTCCCAGACCTAGGCGAGTTTGCATATTGAAGAGGAGAAGCTGTATTATCAAAGGAGGAAGTACTTGTAGCAGCAGATGGAGATGCAGCTGTCCTGCCCATAAGTTGCGACCCAGATGCCTATTCCAGAAACAAGTTATGTTAGAAGAAAAGCAACCACGAGTAAAAAGAAAAAATGCAGCTTATGAGATGAAAACTAAACATGTACAATATTTTTTTGACAGCCTTATTCTATGTCCTTTAGATCTCGATGACTACATTAAAAAAGGTGAAGATCTCCTGGACTGAAATGAGAAATACAGATAATAAAAGCATTTCAAGGTAAGCAGGCTCCTTTCGATCCAGAATCTGTAAGTGTTTTAGGTCTGTTTCTAGTTCCGAAGCTCATGAAGATTGTATTGCAATCAGAGAGTGGACAGTTTCAACACATAATCAGAATCACTTCAGAGAACAGCTTATTTTGGACAGAAGTCTTATTATTCAATCCTGTGCATAAGTCCAACTAATTTTCTTAGAAAAATGAGCTTGATTAAAAGTTATAGTTTAACAAAGCAGGATAAAACGTTTTGTTGTTTGCTTGGTAAAGAAGTGCAGCAGTAAACCAACTACTTTTTCTTCAATAAGTTGAATACAGCTTCATTGACATGAACATCTCCTGCCCTCATACCAATCCAGACCCTTCTTCCTGTTTACGCATGTTGAACATAAGGAAGAGAAGCTAAATCTAGCAGGACTTCCACAAAACATCCAAGGGTAGACCTTAGAGTACCCACAGCGAACAGCGTATATACCAGGAAAAAAACAGAACTACGTCTACTCTTAAATGTTCAAACTTTGTACTCATAAAAACAGAGGAAAATATTCCAACCACTGCAGATCCAAGAAATTGTGAAAGCATTGAATTCTTGAAACATACTGACAAGTGACACCAAGCATATATTCCTCAAAACTTTTAGAATGAGAATAGTCAATGACCTAACTTGTATAGGTGTTCCCTGACTGGCAACATTGTTTGATGACAATGGGGGAGTCCCCTTCATGTATGTGCCTGTAACAGAGATTTTGACATAGTCAGGAAAGATGAATCATATTATACTAGGAGGATGCGGAGGGAAATTAAGTACCAGATGTATCACCAAAGGTATGCATTCCATCACCTACTGAAAGTACATCAGCCAGATGAACTGGAAGTGTAGATATCTGCTTTTGCTCTGCAGATATTCTAAGACCTGCAAAAAAAAAACATAATAATAAAGCATAGAGTGAGAAATCCATGGTTAATTGCATGGCATAAAACTTGAATAACCCAGTCAAAGATCAATCTGAATCAAGTGTTAGACCTGGTGAATGAGTCTGTCAAACCAACCAACCATCTAAGAAATATTAAAATGGATGTTTCGACAAAAGCTTTTCAATTGACATTTGCATCTGAAGCAGGCAGCTCAATTGACAAACCAAGATTATTTTCTTGTCAGAAACGGAACACTTTAAAGAGGAAAGATCACTTAAAGCATAAAAAAGAACCAATTATGTGCTATCTGGCAAAAAAAAAGGTGTTCGAATTATGGAAGTAATTTGGTAGAGAATGTATTAGAAGCGGAGATGTGACCTTCCCCAAAGTTCACAGCTGCTCGCAGCATGTTTTCCTGCTCCTGAATTTTAGCAGCCTGGCCCTTGTCCAAAGTTGGAAGGATGGCTGGCCCTTGACGAGTTCCAAAACAGTAAGCTTTACGGGTATCATCTAATACCTTCTTAGCACTTTCACATGCTGCTTTAATCATGTCAATTCTAGCCTATGACAACAAGTTGCTGATGTGATCAGTATATACTTGCATTTACAAACAACAATTGCAAAAAAAATGAATATCAAATCCAAGATGCTCTGAGGATCACCTTCAGCTTCTCCACCTGGGACTGTACTGGAAGATTTTGCATCCCCTGAAGCAATTGCTCTCGTTTTGAGTTATCATCCATTTCCATCTCTGGCAAGAGCTTTGATGATAACATGACTGGGAGTACTGTAAACAAAGAAACGATCAATAGGAATAAAAGTCTTTCAGATGAATACAATCACAATAAGACACAAAGAAATGAAAAATTGCTTCAACACTTGGAACGAAAATGCGAAAGTTGAAATTTGGTCACCTTAATAAACAGTAATCACAATTCTAATTCTTAAAGAAGGCTGCTTTTTTAATTAATTATAAAACTTAAAACAGAAATAAACCTCTACACTTACTTTACCCATTCCTATTGACTAAACTCAAGCAGAGCTAAGAACAAATTGTAAACAGAATCCTGTTCATGTTAACTATTGAACATAAACATCCAGGAAATTTTTCACCATTTTCTATACCAAATGGTAAACCACATTGCATTGATTTCTACCTGAAATACACAAATGGTTTCGCTAATCTTACCCTATAAGACTTATACAGGACCTTGACCTTCCAGAGCTCTTTCCACAGCTAAACAGGCTATTTGAAGTTACAATAAAAAAAATGCCCGAGTTTTACAGTCTTGTCTATGAGACTTCAGAAAACTTCTACCTTCCTTGTCTATCATGCATTTGCGGAATACTATCAAGTGCTAACAACATTGAAGAAAATCATATACCCGTAGCATTCTCAGCATTAACATTCTTGGGATGCACAACAAAAGCCTTGGAGACCTTTGTAATTTCATCTACAATGTTGTAAAGCTCGAGATTCACCATAGAATACTGGCCCAAGATATCCTGCCTAATGCAAATGAAAAATTACGGCATAGAAGTTCAAGTTCAAGAAATCAATCATAATATTAGAATTAGAAGCGAAGGGAAGGAATATACCATTTGGGCGTGGTGTTAGTGCGTGCATAGGAGTCGAAGTCTTCAAGAATGCGAGAGATGGCCTTGAACAATGAGACGACTCGTGTCTTGAGAGACTCCAAATTCAGTTCATGAACCAGCGCCGGGTTCAACCTCTCCGCCCCCAATTGCTGCTGTTGCGGCGGCTGGGACTGCTCCTGCATCATTCCCTCCATTGTCAACTTTCTTCGCCCTCTCGAGATTGCGAGGAAAACTGAACTCAATCGAAGGCACACTGACGCTCCACTGTTTCTCCGGCAACTGAAATTGCCGAACAACGGTCACCGGATGGTTACAACATCGGAAACTTTTGTGGTTGAAGAATTGGAAGACGAAAATGAAGAATTTGATCAGAACGTGAATCAAGCTAGAATAATTAGTTTAATTAGAGGATTTGAGGATCGCAAAACGAAACAGCTAATTGGGTTTACTTGGTGGAAACCGTTTCGAATCACGAGGGTGGCCAGGGGAGACGACAGACCTGTCGCGAAAGGAGGGTGATGGCCACCGGAATGTTGGATAAGCCGAATGTCCGACTCCAGGCGGTTTGAGACTTGGGCTACAATTTCAATTTGCCACCCAACTTTAATTTAGTCACAATTTAGTGATTTACCACGAGTCCGTTAACAAACAAGGGAATAATTGATAATCAATTTAACTTTAAAAGTAAACAAATTGACCATAAATTTATAAAAGTTACAAACTAATCATCTCCCATATCTAACCCCAGACTACTCCCAGCTATTCCAACCCCTGCCAATGACTAATCTTGCCTATTCTAAACGTTGTTAACTCTCATTGATTCACGGCAAAATGGCACAAAACCTCCAATTTGACCGCCACTAGAGTTATAAAATTGAAAGCTGAGAAGAGAGGCCTTAGTTTGTGTTAACGGCGGGTTGATAACGAGTTGGTGAAAGTTACGGGTCCGATTGGGATTCTAGGAGCGCTGGAGATGCGATGGGTAACTCGATTGGGTCAACGGGTTTTGTTTTGATTCTCGTCGGATTATCGAAGCTCGATATTCCGGTTTTGGTGAAACTAATGGCGTTTGACTTGAACTAATGCACACCGGTCAATGGTGTTGAGGAAAGTATCCGAAGATGCAGATTCAGATTGATGTAAGTTTGGGAAGTTGGATCGGGGACGATGCCGAAATTGAAACTTTTTAAACTTGAGGGACTAGTTAAGCTAAGTTGGTGGAAAAAATAACAAAGGGTGGCAAATGGTGTCTTGACAGTGACGTCGCAAGTAATAAAACGGGAGTACCGGGTCGAATCACAAGGACTTGTATTTCTGTGTTTTGTGAGTGAATTACGGATGAACTATGCTAACAACTTGATTGGATGATTAGTGAGGACTAAATTATAACATATGAACAAGAATTAAAAGTGACTAAACAACTAGAGTAATTAAACTAGAGCGAGAACTTGAGTGATTAAATGATGCAATTAACTATATTATCTCTTAGGAATTATTGCTCCACTTAGATTTTAGGTGTGAATAGCTAGAATTACATACAACTCTTACTTAAGTTCATGTAGGATAATGTATTAGGTCTAAACCATCTCTCGATGTAAATTTAGAGATAAATTAGCAACGATGTCTCGTTTCCTAATTCATTGTTTTAGTAATCTATTCTCTTCCTAGAATCAATTATGAACCGTCGCTGTATAATTAAATCTAGCATGCCCTTCTCTATGGTCTAGTACAATTAGTTTACGTCTAAGTCTAATCATACCACAATAACCCTCCATCGAGGTATTTAATCAATTAATCACAGAGAAATCCAAACATAAATAATAAGTAATAATCATAGAACTAGCATAATCAATTAACCCAAGTCTAAGTTTTGCTAATTCCCAAGAGATAAAATATAAATTAGCTACTTAACATACTTAAATAACTTAATAAATGTTGTAAATAAACTAAAGGGCTTAAGTGAAACAAGGAAACTTGTTGGGTGGCATGGAAAGGAGTTGAGCCCAAAATCATCATCTTCTTCAATCTTCAATTCGCAGACGCGAGCTCGTCGACGTCCACCTTCGCTGCTCCTTTATCTAGCTCGCCGGAAAGCACGTCCAACACGTCGGAAAGGTTGGCTCGAGACCGGAGAAGGAAACTCGGGCCTTGGCCGCCCTGTAGGAACTCCGGCGAGCTCCGCCGAAAGCTCCAATGGGAGCTCCTCCTTTTTGCCCTTTGCTGCTCAAAATCACGCCCCCAACACTTCCGAAAAGAAGCTCTCCTTTTATTAGGGCTTCTTTTCAATCAATGGTCCAGATTAAATCATTAAAGATATCAATGGCCTGGATTAATTCTCGACGCCAGTTGATCATCGGGTGATCAACAACTTCAGAATCTCAAAATTCCACACTCCCTGGATTCTAGATGATCACCGGGCGATCGACTCGGTTCAGCACTACCAGACTTGTTGATCACCAGACGATCGACTGATTCCACTGCTACTAGACTTGTTGATCGCCGGGCGATCGACTGATTCAGCTCCAGAATCGCTTGAGATCCCTGGATTCTAGTCGATCAACAGGCGATCAACTCACTTCAACTTGATGATCACCGGACGATCAACTCACTTCAACTTGATGATTTCCAGGCGATCAACTCACTTCAACTTGATGATCACCAGGCGATCGACTAAGTCACCTTGAACTCCCTGGATTCTAGATGACTACCCGGTGATCATCTGAATAAGAAATTTGCCCTTTTGATCCTCTAACATCTCCTTTTGATACATTATGCCCCAAAATGACATGAATTGCCAAAATGTCTAATTTTGTGAATAAAACCATTCATTCTTCAATCAAACCAATTAAATATTTTCACTTTATTTCAAGTGTAAAATGCCCTCATCATGTCCCAAATTTCTACCCACTCCCGCCTCTTTTACTTCTCTTACAGCTGCATCGCAAACATCCTCAACCCTGGAAATTGAAACTTTCTTATCTAGTCTTTTAATCAAAACAAACTTGCAAAAAACAATGAAAGTGACTGTGTTTGATCCGCTTTAGTTGTCATGTTAAAACTTCACATGCATGTATGTACCTCATCAACAAATTCACTAGGTAATTTCCAACCATCAACTCTTCAAAATTGGCTAGTCTTTTCTTAACCACAAGAATCTAACCAATATGATCCCAGAGTTAAAATTAACACAATATACCAGCTCTGACTGAGAAGCCTATCCAACTATCCAAGTCTCGACAATTAATGAAAAGCAAATACACGATAATTGCTAATTGTGTGCTATTCAACATTTGTTTAAAAGGACTCTGTAATGTGCCTTGCTTCTTGAGCTCAAGGGAATAGAAAAGGTTTGGAATTAGGGCCTCAACAAATTATATAAAAATTATTAGGCCTAGTTGGTTGTTCTTTTATCGTTTTAAGTATTCAACAATATATTTTTTTTGGTACTCTTATTTTTCTCATATGAGATCTTTTAGTTTGTTATAGTGAACCTTTTTCTTCATTTTTTTTAGTTTGACACTTTTTTATTGGATATCTACTTATTAGGTTGGTGAAACATTCTTGTGTTTTCTATCATTTTACTTAATATCTTTCAAGATTATAGATGTAGACTCATATTTTAAAAAAACGGTTAACCCACTGATTTTATTGATTCAACCGGTTGAACCTTGAACCAGTGTCCAAACAATTCTATCACTGGTTCAGTTTTTTTAACCATGGTTAAAATGAGCTTTTTCTTCAATATGACCATTAATTTTTGAACAATGAGATATGGTACTACATAATGTCAGCCCCTTCTCTCTCCCCACCTCCAATCCAATAAATATGTCACGGAAGACAAACTTTAATCCCAACTACTCGGAGTCTCCGCGTTATGTTTCTACGTGCAATTGGTACTGGAAAATCGCTAATTTCGTTCAAGTCTCTCCAAAACTGATAAAATTTTATCGTTGTTCTTCCCTCGACGTAAAGAGTTTTTAATTAATACTTATTCGTCATAGTTTTGTGACCCACTAGCTAAGTACGTGGAAGTGGAGGTGGACTTGTATCATATAAGCCTTAGGTAAGTGGTAATTATAATTTATAACTAAACTTGAGATTATGAATTACCGGTGGAACCAAGGCTCAATCCCTCATTTCCTACCTTAATTCACAGGTGCCAAAAAAAGAGGAAGAAAAGAAAATATCAATGGCATGGACATTGAAAAAAGAAATACACAATAGGCATACATATTGGATCAAGATTCAAATTATACACCCTTCTACAATAAACTTCCAAGGCCTCAATTATTCTTTAATGCGTATTGGTGATTCATAAGAATTAGGGTTGGTGATCAGGATCAATTTGCTGTGCAAGATCAGGAGGTTGCACAGGCGCAACAATACTACTCTCGAGTGTGGGGTTGCAATAACATGCGAAGTACCCTATCTTCCCTTCTTCTCCAACATCTATCCAATTGTCTTCCACAAGCACATAATGGTCATCCCCAATCTCCTCTTCATCTATTACATCAAGCCCACACTGATCATTATCAGTACTAGCATTTACTTTCTCAGAATTAGCACATTGTTCGTCTCTGCACCAGATTTCACATTCCTCGTAGTTGAAAGAATTGTACATGTTAAATCTTTCAGCCATTATGACGATGGAGTCCATAGCGTCTGATATCACAATCTCAGGATTGCTAGTTCTGGCTGGCCATCCACCTATTTCTGAAACATTAATTTTTAATGCAAAAAAAAACAAAATAAATAAAAATATTAGATACTGCTAGCTAGTAGTGTTAGAGATGCTATATATGTAGACCAAAAAAGGAAAATAAAATGGTAGCTAGTTAAAATGAGTTTTTCCTTCAATAAGATGATCATGAATGAGATTAATCAAAAGCACTAGAAAGAGCTTGATACTATAATTGTGGTGTCCGTCCCATTTCTCTTGCTCTCTCCACCTCCAATCCAATACAATTCGTCTCCTAGCCACCAATACCCAAACACTAATAATTAATTAAAAAAATAATCTGCACAAGGGAAGACAAAAACAAAATTAATCTAATTAGTTACATCTTTTTTTGAAAGGCAATTTAAGTTTTTTATTAAAAGAACTCGAAGAAAATACACCATTGACTTAAAAGAGAATTTGGGGTTTAATCTCCAAAAAAAATCACTAAATCAAAGGTACACTATAAAGTCGTGTAATCTCTCAACAATTAAAACACGCAATAATGTCACGAGTTTGTAGCCTAATGGCTAAGTTTATAGGACATGAGGTTCAAGATCTCCATCATCCTCATTCCCCGTCCAAATTCACCTCTAAAACAGAAAAATTACTACTTCCTCCTTACCTCTAAACATGCAACATTTTAATTGGCACATGAATTAAGAATTTACGTTAATTCGAGAGTCAAAAAGTAAAATATATGTATAAGATAAAAGTATATTTTTTAAGTGAAAAGAGAGAGTAAGGGTAATTATAAAGTAAACTTAATGTTAAAAACTTTCTCCCACGATCTGTCATTATTTGAGTTTGAAATATAAGTCCAATTAAGTGGCCCGAATTAGCCTCCACACCCTAAATAAACACAATATTTATATATCCAAGAGAGATTTTTGACCTAGTGCCATGGAATTAATCATCATACAGAATAAACTCGTAAAATTAAACCCTCCTTGGAACTACCTTCAGCCGGAGCAAGGGCCGACACCATCACCATCGGCAACAACAACTCCGGACCGGCGAGAAGACGGTTGGGTTACCGGAGCTTGTCTTGGAAAATTAACTGATCACATGGAACTTCACATGAGTCACCCAAGAGACTTACGACTGAACCTTCAACTGCACCTAGTAAGTAGGCTCACCACAACCAATGTACAATAATGAAAACATCCATATATACTCAATCATCAAATCGCTTAGTGATCACCGCTGCTGTCAGGCAAACCCCGCCACTCACAACGCCCAGACCTGGCCTTCTCTCCCCTCCGATTCGCCTAGATGTCGATCGGCTGAGTCCATATATACGCAATCATCAAATCGCTTAGTGATCATCGGCATCCATCCATTGAAGTTTGCCTTATATATACTCCATTATGCATGCTCCATTGGTAGACAAGGATCTAGATTGACTTGAATGGAAGGTGTAGAGAGAGAGAACTATAATTTGGGACAGATTAATAATGAAAACATCTTATATATATATAGTTTGAGAGATACCCATATATTGAAAGGATATGAGAGTCAAAAGCATCAAGAACATCTCTATGAATTTATGAATAAAATTGGCCATATTGATGCTTTCAGAATGCCTCTTCTTGCTTGGCCATGATCATATAGGAACATATATATATATATAAACACACTTATATATATATATATATGCTCAAACACAAAACATTGTTATATCCACTAATACACTTGGACAAGTTTGTGTGTTTGGTTTTTCCCCTGCTGAATTGCTTCACACTACGTTAAAAACACAGTTTTTACTGTGGTCCTTATTACTGGGGTGAGGGCCGCAGTAAAGTCTGAGACATGGTAAAGGTCGATGTCAGCTTGCTTCCACAGTTTACCGGGGCCCTTTGCGCAATAAGACCGCGGTAAGATTTTATTTTTCATCTACTTCTTCTCTCGTTTTCTTTCTCTTCATCTACTTTTCTCGTTTTCATCTTCATCTTCTTCTTTTCTTCTTTCCTTCATTCTTTCTTTTTCTCCCGTTTTTTTTCTCTTTTCCTTCTCTCTTCTTCTTCTTCTTCTTCTTCTTCTTCTTCTTTCCTTCTTTCTTCTTCTTCTTCTCCTGTTTTTTCTCTTCTTCTTCTTCTTCTTCTTCTTCTTCTCCTTTTAGTTATCCCCTCTCTTCTTCTTCTCTGTTCTTTCTTTCTCTCTTCTCCTTTTTGTTGTCTCCTTCTCTGTTCTTTCTTTCTTCTTCTTCGGATGAATTTCTGGGTTTTTCTGAGTTTTGTGGATGAATTCGGATGAATATTCATCCGAATTTATCCACTTTTTTATAAATTATTTAAAATAGTTACTGCGGCCTGGGCGCGGTAATGCTGCGGTTTGGGACGCGGTAAGGCCTCTACCACGAGCTGTTTTACCGCGGTAGTTACCACAGTAATTACCGCGGCGTTACCGCAGAGGAGGCCGCGGTAAGCCATGAATGCTCCACATAGTGTCAAGAAATGACAAAAACACTACGTAGAGAAAATTCCATTTATGCGGTCAAACCCAAGAGAGAGCCGCAGAGTTACCGCGGAGAGGCCGTAGTTTTTTCCGTGGTAAAATCCTCCGCAGTTCGTTTTCCACTATGGTCATGGCCGCATTAGCTACTGCGGCCTTACTACGGCCATAGCCGCAGTAACCGTTTTGAATAATTAAAAAAAAAGTGGATGAATCCGGATGAATGTTCATCCGAATTCGTCCAATGAAACCCAGAAAAACCCAAAAAGGTGGGTTTTGCAATTCTGAAGTCTAGTCTGATGTATGCCAATAAATTCATGGCAATACCTGAGGAGCTCTTCAAGCTGGAGGAAGAGGAGTATGCTGAATACCTGAATAAGAAGGAAGAGCATGCACAAAGGAAGGAATGCAGAAGGATGATGAAGGCAGCCTTACCTAGCTAAGGAGAAATTGGAAACAATAACATTGGATCTGAAGAAGAAGGAGCAATGAAGATGAAGATGAAGAGAAATGAGAAGATGAAGAAGGAGAATTGAAGAAGAAGAAGAAGAAGAAGAACAGAGAAGAACGGAGAAGATGAAGAATTAAGAATGGTGGAGAAGAAGAAAGGAGTTTAATTGTGCGGCGGATGAAGAGAAAGTGGAGTTTAAACCCTAAAAAAAATTACTGCGGCCTTGGCGCAGAAATTTCATCGCGCCAAAGAACTACGTCATTTATCACAGTAATGGGCTTATCATGCCCAAACCGCAGAAGGGCCTCGTTAAGCTTGTATTCCCACGTAGTGAAATAAACCATTGTTCTTTCTCTCAACCCAAGGAATTTTTATACCGTACTAATACCCTCCCTCTTACTTTGCATATTACGGATGTGTTTGCAGAGGCTGATCATCATAGTCACGGATCCGCTAGACAAGTTTTCTACCCAAAGTTAATTTAGTATATATCCATAGCTCAACCCAACAATTCTTCTCCACATTGTAATCCGTATACTTTTAAATATGTCTTATGATATTTTGATTTATAGTTTTTATATCTTTTGATTGAATTCTTGATGATTATCATGTAAAAGTTGTGTTTTATCTTATACTTTTCTTTGATCATTGTTGATATTCTCTTGTTCACGTAGCTTTTAGACTCTAAATCTGCCACAATGTGTTTAGTGATAGCTTTTTAAAGCAGTTTTTGTGTTTTGAAAATTTTATCTACGGGTAGCTTTTAGAGTTTGGTTGAAGCTGTTTGATATTGACTATTAAAAAATTATTCAAAACAACACAGTTACTTGAAACAGTTATTCTCAAACGTAGTCAAAATAAGAGAAACCCTCCTACCTCTTCATATACACACATGCACACCTTCAGTACTTATCTTTCCATTTAGTTTCAAAGAAATTGCTCATCAAATGTTATAGACTGTTGATCAAAGTTCATAAAATGATAATCGAGATATACAAAATTATCAATAACACTATAATGCTAAAATGCCAATAGTAATAAAAACTGATTAATACGTACTATATTGTACATTTTAAAAAAATAAAGATTGATCATCATTTTATAAAATTTGATCAAAAACATTTTATAACATTTGATCATCAAACTCTGAACAATAGATTCATGGTATTGTTTATTGAACAACAATTTGAACAACAGAATGAAAATTTGTGATGGTTTAATGTCTTTAAAAGGATTGGGAAACGCAATTGACGGATATGGATGATTTGATTGTTGCTGGTGGACCAAAAATTCATTTCGTGGAAGTGAGAATGAGGAGTGATTCACTTTCAAAATTCATGGTGATTTTGGAAGTTTTTCACTCCTCCAAAAATCACTTAAGGTGTGAAAATCAGTTTTTCACCGTGAAAAACTGGAATTCAGCATTTAATCTATGATTTTTGTTCTTCAATATTTTAATAACTAAAGATTAATAATTTATATGCAAATAATAAATGAACATCTAGTTTCTAAATATGTTTTTTAGAATTTTTTTTAATAAAATCTCACTATGATATTATTGTCACCTTACGAGAATTCACGGTGATTATTCAATTTCTCAACTACCCTCCTAAGTTTGAAATCCCCTAATATTTATTTTTTCACCTCACGAGAATCCACGGTGAATTCTTCAATTTCTCACCTCATGAAAATTTATCCCTCTCCTAAGTTTGAAACCCCCTATTACATTGTCTAAATTACCCATAACCAAACACTCTTATTACTATAGCAAAACAAAAAATAAAAACTCGGACAGCTTTATGCTAAACAAGGTTCATATATGACAAATTATATATCACTTTAATTACCTTATGTCTGAAAATCTTTGTTTATATCGTGACCTAGCTAGTTGGCATGCGCGCAATGGGTTAAAGAAGACAATTGTCTTCACCATACTCAATGCATAGACGACTCAGCTACAAATTAACCATTCATCAAAATCAAAATATTCCCAAAAGCTGATGTCTTCTTCGATGTCACCATTTTGTTGATTTTTAATTTAAACTAATTTAAATACTAGCTAACAGCTTATAACTTTATATTGTTCAAATGTGTTTATGTGGGAGGATGACTTCAATGGTGATCATAGGGTAAATTTTGAAAATTAAGGTGGAGTTTAGCCTGACGATTTATTTTTTATTCTTTTAATAGAGGTTCAGCGAACGATTAACGTCAATGAATAAATCTGTTACCAAATTCAATCTGGTTAATTAATTTTTTTATAAAGAAAAATGTCTTGTATTGTTAATCCACAAATAAAATATATACTTCCTCTGTCTTAGCAAAGATGATATATTTGACTTTTGAACTTGTGTTTGACTCAAATTTTCATCAAGAAGATTTCGTTAAAAAAATCTTTTAAAATACATTGAAAAAACTAGACAATCAAATTATCATATGCCTAAAAAATATCTAGCTTTTTTATCTAGAATGTTAAAAGAAATAAATCATATATTAATTAATGCTGAAAAATTACAAATGTATCATTTTTACTGGGACGGAGAGAGTATTACAAAATCAAGTCGGAAGAAAGATGTCCATAACGTACAGACTACCAAATGTCATACCCCGCATTCTGGAGTGAATGCACTTCCAAAATACGAGCAAGAGATCAAATTTATGTTGATCTTGAGCTTTGTTGAAGCTTGTAAGAGGATATAACTACCATAAGTTCCAATTAAGTTTTTTTTAGGCGACTTAGATTATATTAAAACAAGCCAGTGGAAAACATCCAGATTTTGAGCATCCAACAAGATAAAAACTAAACAACGACATAACAATTATTAAAAAGAAAATAAGTAGAAGTTCCTGGTTGTTCGTAGAATGCCGAGGATCCCTCAAAAAAATTAGCAGATGTCTTCTAACAAAGCCAAGAGGCTTGAACGCACGAGATGTACTCATGAATGGTTTGAGCTGGACTCCAACTGCTCTCAGGACGCACGAACTTAGCTGCACATGAGCTAAACGCCAACATGCTGATGCCATGATGGTGCCTAAAACGGAAGACCAACCAACTCCATCAAAGAAATCCAGCCAATAGACACATAAACCAGCAATTATTCGTTTAATCATAAAAAAGCATGAATAGAAATAACCTAAAATAAACACTACAAAAGAAGACCAAAACCCGCAGAAAGGAATATACCGGGTTGGTCGAAGCCCCAACACATTCCAAAACCCATAACTCATGGATCTGGGCAGGACGAGACCCCGCCCGCTTAGTCCTGCCTGTAGAATCACAAACCATCTTGTTTGCAAAAGTATTGAGACTTGACTGCAACCAACACAGCCATGATTGAAACGAGATAAAGTTGTTCTGAAATCCACACCAAGCAGAATAGAGAGATCGACACGGCCATGACGACCGAGCGATAGGTTAAAACAAGAAAAACAAATTGATTGGAAGGAACATCTTGATCAAAGATAATTGAGGGAGGGAGAAGATGAAGAAATCGAAGAAGAAAGTTGCAGAAGAGGGAGAGAGGATGCGACTAGGGTTTTTCTCCCAATTAAAATTTTTATATTCTTATAGGACTAATATCATTTGTACTGTTTTTGTAATATTTCAACAAAGATTTCAATTTCATCTAGTTCGTAATATTATGTACTACCTCCGTTGTTAAAAAAATGATGCGTTTATTTTTCATTATTCAATTTATGATTTTATCTCTTCAACATTTTTATATGGAGTACTAAAATCCATTCGCGGTCCTATTTTTTATGTTTTTTTACCTATTATGGTCTCGTTTTAAGTTTTTATCATATTTTAGTTTTAAATTTTGAATTTTTGACCCAATCGAGTCCTTTCCGTCCAACGTCGCCGTTAAAGTGAACGGAATAGCGCAAAATATCTATTTTACCCCTCTGTTAATTGCTATAACATGGCTCAGTATTTTTAAACTAAACAATTCTACACTAGATTTTTATAGATTTAGACATTGACCCTAAACTCCTCATTCACTATTAATTTTGCCATCATCCGAAAATATAAGATTGAAGTGAAAATGGAAACAATTTTTTGCTTCATGAACATAGCCTATGTTTTTAAGAAAGTACAAAGTCTAAAACTTATACTCCCTCCATCATAGTAAATTTGATACATTTTAATTTTTGGACCGTAAAAATTGATACATTTTCTATAAAAATAACTTTTACACGAATAACTCTAGTTTTTTTAAAAAAAGTAAAAACCCTCACCTTGAACATTACTGTGAGGCTGAAGCAGCTGAAAGCAGGTGTTGGGGGCGTTCCGAGAATCGAACTCGGGACCTCTCGCACCCAAAGCGAGAATCATACCACTAGGCCAAACGCCCTGAATGCTTTCTTTTTCCTATAGTTATTATTGACCTTGCCTGTGGCCGATATTCGATTTAGGGTTTTCTGCCTGGTTGGTCCCTGGTATAAAGCATCTCACTCTCAACTGGGCGTGCTTACTTTTGAGCCTCTCTGCTCTCGTCTCTCTTCCGCCCTGCGAAAGGTTAGTTTCCTATTGTTGATTGACCTGCACTTTCTTAAGCAATGATCCCATCACACCACTCATTCCCCTGAATCAATCAGGTATCTGAAATGGCGACGGTTCCGGGGCAATTGATCTGGGAGATCGTGAAGAGGAACAACTGTTTCTTGGTGAAGCAGTTCGGTCGTGGCAACGCCAAGGTTCAGTTCAGCAAAGAGCCCAACAATCTCTACAACCTCAACTCTTACAAGCACTCCGGTCTCTGATTCTTTCCTTTTGTTTCTTTCTCTGTGAGTTGTTTCCGAGGTTTTTTGGATTTGAAAACTCATCTGATGTGAGATTGGGTTTGTGTGTTTTTCTTAGGACTGGCGAACAAGAAGACGGTCACTATTCAGGCTGGAGGCAAGGATTTGTCGGTGCTGCTAGCGACCTCGAAGAAGAAGAAGCAGAACAAGCCTGCCAGTTCTCTTCACAAGTCTGTCATGAGGAAGGAATTCCCCAGGATGGCCAAGGCCGTCGTCAATCAGGTATTTTGATCTCAGCAGTGGAGTTGTTAGATTTTTGGGTGAGAATTTTATTGAGATCAAATTATATGACCTGTTGATCTGTGTTATATGATTGCAACTGTAGCCAATTACTGGAGCTGTCAGATTTAGGACCGCGTATATAGCTTAATTGATCAGCGTGCAAATTACTTAATATTAATAGTCCAGTTGTGGTTTTTAATCTGCAAGGATTGGTCTTTATGTTGCAAGCTGTGTGACAAGGTGGTCCATGTGCTATTGGTGTTGTGGCGCATTGTGCTGATTGAGAATATGCTTTCATTAAATTGCTTTTTATTCTGGTCATGCACAAGTTTGAGTTTCATTAAATCTGTTGCAGCAGTAGAGTTGTAGATTGCTTTGCTTCTGTGCTGTGATTTGATTCTTTGTCAACCCAGTGGATTTTAAAAGGTTTTAATGGCAACCAACAGGTCATGAGAGCGAGCTGTTGCAGAAGCAATGGTTCTCATGATATTGTGGTTGTAGCCTATTTTGTTTTGAATCCTCTTCGTGTTCAAATGCTTTGTTTCATGGTCGCTTGGGTGCAGTGATGAGAAGCTAACATGTAAGGGTGCCACATCATACGTTGGTGGGGCTGTCGATGAAATTCACTTGTTACGCTTGGCTTCTGAGCTCTGATTTGATTCTTTTGACAACCCTGTAGATTTTAAAAGGTTTTAATGTCAACCAACAAGTCATGAGAGTGAGCTGTTGGAGAAGCAATGGCTCTCATGATATTGTGGCAGTCGCTTATTTTGTTTTGAAACTTGTGCATGTTCAAATGCTTTGTTTCATGGTCAGTGAGGGATTTTCAGTTCACTTGGATGCAGTGATGAGAAGCTAACATGTAAGGGTGCCCCATCATATGTTGGTTGGGCTCTCGATGAAATTCACTTGTTACGCTTGGCTTCTGAGCTCTGATTTGATTCTTTTGTCAACCCAGTGGATTTTAAAAGGTTTTAATGGCAACCAACAGGTCATGAGAGTGAGCTATTGGAGAAGCAATGCGGTCATGATGTTGTGGTGGTAGCTTATTTTGTTTTAAAACTTGTTCATTTTCAAATGCTTTGTTTCTTGGTTAGTGGGGGAGTTTCAGGTCACTTTGATGCAGTGATGAGAAGCTAACATGTAAGGGTGCCCCATCATATGTTGGTGGGGCTCTTTATGAAATTCACTCGTTACGCTTGGCTTCTGAGCTCTTATTTGATTGTCTCTCAACCCAGTGGATTTTAAAAGTTTTAATGTCAACCAACAGGTAATAAGTGAGCTGTTGGAGAAGCAATGGTTCTCATGATGTTGTGGTGGTAACCTATTATGTTTTGCAACTTGTTCATGTTCGAATGCTTTGTTTAATGGTCACTGAGGGATTTTCAGGTCGTGGATGCAGTGATGAGAAGCTAACATGTAAGGGTGCCCCATCATACGTTGGTGGGGCTCTCGATGAAATTCACTTGTTACGCTTGGCTTCTGAGCTTTTGATCTAATTCCATATCTCTAATCTTTGATTGCATTCCATCTTGCTGATTTTTAAATGATCTCTAGAACCCTGTAGTTCTAGAAAGTGCCTTATTGTGTTTCTGTTGGCTCCTTATTTCATGTATGCATTTTGTTTTACAATCTCCTTTCTATTGCATTTTGCGAATTCTTCTGTTGGTTGCTGCCCCGTTTTAGCTAGCTGTCTAAACATTTATGTTAGTGGCATGTCATTTTTCAAAGGACTGAGCAAGGCATTTAATTTAATGACTCCAGGTTGCTGATAACTACTATAGACCAGATTTGACGAAAGCTGCACTTGCAAGGCTTAGCGCAGTCAACCGGAGCCTCAAGGTTTCCAAATCTGGTGTTAAGAAGAAGAACAGGCAGGCCACCAGGATCTTGGGTAGAAAGTGATCTTCTTAAAAGATTTATCTGTTGGCCTTTTTGTTTTGGTTTGGCTGGATTGAAGTTTTGAAGACACTTTAAAACTTGTCCCGGTAGTTTTTTGGAAGATAGCTTCACTTCGACCCTACTCCTACTTTCCTTGTGGTTAATTGGCGCGTATCATTCCAGAGCAAATCATGGTGCATCAACAGTTGTAGACTTGTGCACTAGTTTAAACTACTTACCACTTCATACTTTCAATATTATCAGAAAAGCTAACATGCTATCCTGTTTTACAAATAAACCGCATATTACTTAAATGCTCATGAAGTATCAAATAAAATTTCACATACTATAGTTAGTACGAACAACAACCGATGAACGTCAACCAATTGAAAGAAACAACTACATCATATGTCCACAGAACCAAATCTACAAATAAGTCTACAACGAATACATTTTCTGAAGAGGAAATCCGTTTTGTAATTCCCCAGAATGGAAAACATACAGAGTATTTTCGGAATACTTCTGAATTGGAAAAGAGTTGCTTCTGAAGGAAAGGGTAGAGCGTTCAGAATTTGGATTTGTACTGCAGAAGTGCGGGATGATAGGAAAAATATGCAAGCATCGGAGGTCTAAAAGCAAAAAACCTGGAAGAGCACATCAAGCTTGAGTGTGTTGTTTTTGTAGTGCTAACTAGGAAGCGTATGCACGTTTGTGTTATGTTCATGTCAACAGAGTAAGAGCTTCATAAACTCAGTTTCAGCCATATTTTCAGGTTTCTCCTTCACTTCCGATGCTAATTCCTCTAATTGCTTCTTAACTTCCGGAACACGAGAGACCAAACGAAAGTATGCATCTCTTTCTCATAGTTACCTTCTCCTTTCTGGCATTAGCTGGTAAGGCAAGCAAAGTCTGCTGGAGCGCATTGGAGTCCACTTGTTTTCTCCATAGCTATTCAGCCATCCATTTGATCTTTCTGGTGTTTTGTGAGCAAGAAAAGGGGTATGCCCCCTCTAAAAACAGTTTGTAAAAGAGGAAGTTTCTAAACTCCTCGATGCTGGAATAATAAAGGAAATTCAAGATACTCGAGTGGCTTGCTAACATAGTATTAGTGACAAAACTAACGGAGAGTTTCGTATGTGCGCCAACTTCACGGACGTCAATAGGCATTGTCCCAAGGACCCATATCCACTACTCATCGACCACTGCCGACGCCACCCGCAAGTACAAGTATCTATCGCTCATGGACGCCAAAAGTGGCTACCACCAAATCTACATAGACCTTAAGACACCCTCAAAACGGCATTCACAACGGGCGACGACGTGTATTATTACGTTCGAATGCCATTCAGGCTCAAAAACGCTGGAGCAACGTATCAGCGCTTAATGAACAAGGTCTTCGCACATCAAATGGGCCGCAACCTCAAGGCCTATGTCGACGATGTCATTGTGAAAAGCATGACATTCGACGACCACCTTCGAGATCTTGACGAAACCTTCCAATCATTCCGACGATACAACATGAGGCTCAACCCAACCAAATGCTCTTTCTTCGTCGGGGCAGGGAAATTTTTGGGATACATGATCTCCAAAAGAGGAATCAACGCCAACCTTAAAAAATATCAGCCATCGTGAATATGGTGCCACCAAAGAGCATCAAAGAAATCCAACAGCTTACTGAAAGAATTGTTGCCCTGGGGCGATTCATTTCGAAGCTTGGAGACAAGTGTAGACCGTTCTTCGAATAGCTTCGCATGAAAAAGGCGTTTGCTTGGACACCGGAGTGTCAAGAAGCCTTCGAGCAAATTAAGAAACACCTCTCCGATTTGCCAACTCAAATGCCCGTAAGTGGGGACGAACTCATCATCTACCTCTCCACTTCGAATAGCACTTGTCTTCGTGCTCGCCAAGGAAGAGGGCCCACAACAAAGGGCCCGTTTACTACACGAGTCACACCCTACGAGGGCGAGGTGAACTACCCTCCCTTCGTAAAACGATCTACGCTTTGATCGTCGCTGCCGTAAAGTTACGAGCATATTTGTAAGCCCATACAATCGCCGTGAGGACGGATCTACCAATCGTGGACATCCTAAACCGACCAAAACATAGTGGTCGCTTAGCCTGTTGGTTCATCGAACTCGGGAATACGACATCAAATTCGAGCCTCGACGAGCAATAAAGGCACAAGCTTTGGCAGATTTCATGGCCGAGCTATCCATCTACCCTCGAGCATGGTCCCTCGAGGAATCCCCACAGAGTTTGAACAACTAAGTATCAACAAAATCCCGAGAGATCAAAACACTAAGGCCGACAAGGTCTAAGGGAAGGACCGACGCAATCCTCGAAACCTTGGCACAACCTTCGATAAGCACTATTCATACAATCAACACCAACACAACAAGTGACTCAAGGTACCCAATCCTCCAATATCTCCAGACTAGCACAAATCGATGGCCCACCAAAGATTCCAAAAGAAAGTAAGGACGCAGTTCGCGCCATATGGTCATAGACGGAACGCCGTGGCGTAAAGGGTATTCTGCTCCTTTACAAAAGTGTATCAGCTCCGATGACTCCAAGCTCATCCTGAACGAAGTTAACTCCGGAGTTTGTGGAGCACACATTGGCTCCGATGCACTGGCGCACAAATGCTTGCGCCTCGGTTATTATTGGCCAACATTGAGGAAAGATGCGCATGATTTGGTGCGTACGTGCCACAAATGCCAGCTCAACTCCCGCATCCAACAACAACCTACAAACGAAGCAGTCACGGAGACATATCCCATACCATTTGCGTTGTGGGGCCTCGATCTCATAGGGCCAATGCCTAAAGCCCCGGGGCAGTTCAAATTCTGTATAGTGGCGGTCGACTACTTCACCAAGTGGGTCGAGGTCCAACCACTCAAGGCAATAAGCACTTCCAAAGTCATACACTTCCTATGGCATGACCTCGTCTCTCGGTACGGCACACCAAAGACCATAATCACAGACAATGGAACTCAATTCTCGAGCACCAAACTTAAGGATTGGGCCAGCAAGATGAATATACAAATGCTCTATGCCCCTGTAGCCCACCCACAGTCAAATGGCCAAGTGGAGGTTACAAATCGCACCATCAAAGAGGGGCTAAAAAAGCGTCTAGATGATGCAAAAGGAAAATGGGTAGAGGAATTACCCAGCATCATCTGGGACTACAGAACGACTACACAAGGGCCAACGGGGGAAACACCTTTCTCCCTGGTCTACGGCATCGAAGCCTTACTTCCAATCGAAGTGTCTGTACCAACAGTCAGAACATTGTATTACGACGCTCCTCATAACGAGAGCGGAGTTCGGGCACGTCTAGACCTCGTGGAGGAACTCCGTGAAGGTGCTAGACTTAGGCTCATGGCCCTACGACAGAGGGCAAACCTCGACCACAACGCTAAGGTTCGAGAAAAACAGATTTACGTGGGGGTATGGTCTTGCTAAAGGCAGAGTTATCAGGCCGTAACCCTGGGCACGGAGCCCTCCGTTCCAGATGGGCAGGACCATACATCGTGCACAAAAAAGAAAGATGCGGCGTTTACAAGCTAAAAGACCACCAAGGCAAAATGCTCAAAAACGACTATCATGTCGACGACTTGAGGCCTTATTACGTCTACATTGTACACTTCGCCTTAAAGAAATTCAAAATCTTCGAGTTATGCAAGCAATGTTGATATGTCGAATAAAGGCAATAAATTCTACAAGTAATATTCGCTATCATATAGAATGGGGGCAAAAATTAATTACAAGTTAAGCCCAAAGAACTACTTTTGGGCATCATCGTTTTGGGGTACATCAGGGTCCTCTACATGCCCTGGCAGAATTTCATAGGGAAATTTCACCCCTAACTTTTTCCCAGACCTACCCCAATCGAACAAAACCTCCTCGGAGGGCTCCCCCAACTTTGTCGCATCGAGGGGCTCCACTGCAACGACTCAAACATTGTCTCCACTTGGTGGCGGCAGCGTAGAAATCCTTCAAGAAAACGGATGCCCTCGTTGGCCTTCGCATCGACGACATCGTCGGTTAGCAGCTCGAAGACCTTCCCCACTCGGGCGGCCCTCTCGGTAATGGGCCTTAAAAAATTGGGTGGCTGAGTACTTTCGCCTTCGAACAACTTAAGACCAACTTGGTCTTCAAGTTGTGCAAAGGCGACCAGGTCATCCACGCTCGAGCCCACCACCTCCCCGAGGGTCGTAGCACATGTGCCAAAATTGGCCACCACGCTCGAGGCCTCCTCCTCGGCCTGTCCTTTTCCTCCACCCTCTCCTCCAACTCGCGAATCCGGCCTTGATAAATGTCGATTGAGCCATACATCTGCTCAATCTCAAGTTGATGGCCGTCGTTCACCCTTAACTCGGAGAGGAAGAGGACTTCAAATTTCTTCCCATCTGCCTTGGCGAGCTTCAGCTTTTGCTCTAGGGCATTTATTGCCGCGGAATGGGCGGCCTCCTTCTTCTCCGTGGTCCTCTTCAAGGAGGACACCTCGGACTCCTTCTCGGCCAAAGCCTTTTTCAGGCTGACTATCTATTCGGAGGCTTTGGCTTTCGCCTCGAGGGTCTTCACCTTCGCCTCGAGGTCCCCGACCTTCTACATGAGGCCGTAAGCAACTCCAGCCTCCTGCAAGCCAAAGGCATGGAACATGTCAGCACAATACACAGAGTTTACCAATTAAGACAAAATCACCGAAAAGTGATACTTACACGAATGGCGCTTTGACACAAGTCTTTGGCCATTTTCATGGGCCCCAAGTGTACATCGTAATGGCGATCTCGAGGGAGGAGGAGGCCCTAAGCTACCTCGCAACCGCACCCCGTTCCCATCAAGGAACACCGACTGTTGGGTGAGTCCCATGACGGGGTCCCAAGCCTCCTCGGGTCCATGCCTTTGCGGCCGAATTCAACCACCCGGGACTCCCGTCGGAAATCTTCAAACACTTGCGGCTCGAACCTTGAGTTGAGCCCCTCAAGTGTCTTGGGAATCCTCGATGTCCCCTTAGCAGAGACCGAGGACCCTTGGCAGCCCTCCGAGCGCCGGCCAGAGCCCCACCGGCTCCTCGAAGCCCCGCATCGGGCTCGGGGCTTCTCCACAAGGGCCAACCCCTTGCCCTTTTCCAACGCGGGGGTAGGACAGCTGTCCGAAGACACATCCAAACCCTCACCCCCTACAAAACAAAAACAGGGAATGAGATTACGCATTTAAAAGTAATCTCCAAAAGCTGTAAGCAGCACCTAGAGGAAAAAGGTCGTACATTCAACTCGGGGACGCTTCCTACGAAGGACACTCTTCGGAGTCCCCAGAACTTTCGACAATGATCTGAGGAGCAACCACGCTGACAGGTTGTGCCTTGGTCACCAAGGCCTCCTGGCCTCGAGGCTCCTCACCCTTCGATGGCTCATCAGAGGCCCTCATACACCCCTCGAACGGGCTCGAGGGGACCCGATCCGCCATCTTCTTCGTGAGGGCCTCCTCGTGTCATTCTTCCTTGAAAGCAAGCCACCGGGCTTCGCCATCGGAACTACAACGAAACACAAAACCAGATTATAACAGACTTACAGAAACAAAAACAGAAAGACAAAAGGTGAAATGCAACAGACGTCGAGGATTCCTGAAAGCGCTTTCGAAGCACTCAATGAGGTCTCCGTCGAGGTCCTCGACCCAGTTCTCCAGGGTGTCCACGTGGCCTGCAAGCTGGTAGGCCCTGCTGATCTCTACCCTCCGCAGCACCACTTCATCCATGCCAGAAAGAGTGAAGGGAAATGCACCATCACAATCCTCGATCCTCACCACTGTGCAGATCCACTTGCACAGGGCATCGAGGGCCTTCTTCAATTCACTCCCCGCCCACAAAGAGGGCTTCACAGACACCCTCGCGTCCTTCCCCTTGATGAAGTATGCGGGGAACCCCCAATTGTCCTCCTTCAGAATGAAGAAGAAGGTACTCTTACAGCTTCCCCACGAGCTGGTGGTGTCGGGAAACACACCAATCTTCACCATCTTGCCGCCCAGTTTCACCTCCTCGGGGTAAGTGGTAGAAAGGGTGGCCGACGGGCCTCTTCAACGTATAGAATTGTAAAAGACCTGCAAATGCGTTCACTGTGGTAAACAAGTTCGGGGCCGCTTGCCCAGACAAACCCCCACCCTCGCACAATCGCAGCAAGAAGACACATGAGGGAGCCTCGGACCGACTTTTAGTTGGGCCTCGTAGACCACCATGGTCTGCTCCTCAAGGCCCCATCGCTCGCCCCATCCCCGCCTCCTCAATACTTCAAGGAGAAAGCCCACAAGCCACCCGTGTATACACATGGTGGTTTCTGCAAATGTCGGCAATTTTCTTCTCCGACAGTGATGTTCGGGGCCACAACTCCCCGACATCAGGACCCACGCCGGGATTGCTTGGATTCTTGGGAGCCATCTACAGAAATAAAACACAAATTGAAAAATTAAACCCTAGACCCAAGAACCCAGGGCGGCGGCGCGGCGAAATCACGCTTGCGGCAAAATCGCAACATAAAAAGTAGAAATAAAGAGCGTTTCTTACCGATTTGAAAAGTAGAGATGAAAACGGAGGATCAAACAACGGAGTTCTTCAAATCTTCAAAATCTTCAAAATCGCCTAAGCAAGAAACAAGAGCAAATGAGAGAAAGGAGCGAAAGAAGCGAAAGGTCAGAAAACTGACTTCGCATGTTGGTTTGCGTATAAATAGGGGGAAGATGAAAAGACTACCCCCACAATTACAAACGACACAATTTTGAAATGCCACTCCCAACAGACTGGGCCCAAAAGCAATGGGCCAGCTTTTGGGCTTTCTCCAATTTAGAATCCAAGACGGAGCACGTGGCCCAACCCATCTTATATGGTCGTACCACCAAACGCAACGCTGACATCGCCAACACGAGGAGTGCTCCCCGTAAATACGACGAGCCCCCTTGTATGCAGCCCATAAGGGCATCCCGTATAATCATAGTGACAGGGAACGCCATATGGGCCAGGTCCAAGTGGTACTCCAACATGGTACACCAAAAAGCTGGCCCAGCACACAATGCCTAAAAGCTGCACCAAAGACATAAGACACAAAAGTCAGTACTCAAGACACCCAAATGCCGCTGACCAACATCTGAATGCTTATGTCCAATCCGCCGCTCAAGTCGAGGTCGCAGCTCAAGCGTGAGGAAGATCCCACCAAACACTCTACCACAACAGGGGAGAGTCTTGGCATCACCCTATATGTGGGTGATGCCAACTTAAAAATAAGGTGATTACTACACACCCCACCTCTCTTCTCTTCATGCACCTGAGTGTTTCTTGTGTCTTACCCTTCGCAGGTTCTGTAGCTGCCTTATTCCGGCCTCCAACATAACCTTACCACCGGAGATCATCCTTTGGCTATCAATTACATAAAATACACAATAGGCATACATATTGTATCAAGATTCAAATATTTATACACCCTTCCTTCTACAATAAACTTCCAAGGCCTCAATTATTCTTTAATGCATATTGGTGATTCATAAGAATTAGGGTTGGTAATCAGGATCAATTTGCTGATCAGGAGGTTGCACAGGCGCAACAATACTACTCTCGAGTGTGGGGTTGCAATAACAGGCAAAGTACCCTATCTTCCCTTCTTCTCCAACGTCTATCCAATTGTCTTCCACAAGCACATAATGGTCATCCCCAATCTCCTCTTCATCTATTACATCAAGCCCACACTGATCATTATCAGTACTAGCATTTACTTTCTCAGAATTAGCACATTGTTCGTCTCTGCACCAGATTTCACATTCCTCGTAGTTGAAAGAATTGTACATGTTAAATCTTTCAGCCATTATGACGATGGAGTCCATAGCGTCTGATATCACAATCTCAGGATTGCTAGTTCTGGCTGGCCATCCACCTATTTCTGAAACATTAATTTTCAATGCAAAAAAAAAACAAAATAAATAAAAATATTAGATACTGCTAGCTAGTAGTGTTAGAGATGCTATATATGCTAGTTAAAATGAGTTTTTCCTTCAATAAGATGATCATGAATGAGATTAATCAAAAGCACTAGAAAGAGCTTGATCCTATAATTGTGGTGTCCGTCCCATTTCTCTTGCTCTCTCCACCTCCAATCCAATACAATTCGTCTCCTAGCCACCAATACCCAAACACTAATAATTAATTAAAAAAATAATCTGCACAAGGGAAGACAAAAACAAAATTAATCTAATTAGTTATATCTTTTTTTGAAAGGCAATTTAAGTTTTTTATTAAAAGAACTCGAAGAAAATACACCATTGACTTAAAAGAGAATTTGGGGTTTAATCTCCAAAAAAAATCACTAAATCAAAGGTACACTATAAAGTCGTGTAATCTCTCAACAATTAAAACACGCAATAATGTCACGAGTTTGTAGCCTAATGGCTAAGTTTATGGGACATGAGGTTCAAGATCTCCATCATCCTCATTCCCCGTCCAAATTCACCTCTAAACAGAAAAATTACTACTTCCTCCTTACCTCTAAACATGCAACATTTTAATTGGCACATGAATTAAGAATTTACGTTAATTCGAGAGTCAAAAAGTAAAATATATGTGTAATTATAAAGTAAACTTAATGTTAAAAACTTTCTCCCACGATCTGTCATTATTTGAGTTTGAAATATAAGTCCAATTAAGTGGCCCGAATTAGCCCCCACACCCTAAATAAACGCAATATTTATATATCCAAGAGAGATTTTTGACCTAGTGCCCTGGAATTAATCATCATACAGAATAAACTCGTAAAATTAAGCCCTCCTTGGAACTACCTTCAGCCGGAGCAAGGGCCGACACCATCACCATCGGCAACAACAACTCCGGACCGGCGAGAAGACGGTTGGGTTACCGGAGCTTGTCTTGGAAAATTAACTGATCAAATGGAACTTCACATGAGTCACCCGAGAGACTTACGATTGAACCTTCAACTGCACCTAGTAGTAAGTAGGCTCACCACAACCAATGTACAATAATGAAAACATCCATATATACTCAATCATCAAATCGCTTAGTGATCACCGCCGCCTGTTGTGCGAACCCCCGCCACTCACAACGCCCAGACCTGGCCTTCTCTCCCCTCCGATTTGCCTAGATGTCGATCGGTTGCGTCCATATATACGCAATCATCAAATCGCTTAGTGATCATCGACATCCATCCATTGAAGTTTGTCTTATATATACTCCATTACGCATGCTCCATTGGTAGACAAGGATCTAGATTGACTTGAATGGAAGGTGTAGAGAGAGAGAGAGCTATAATTTGGGACAAATTAATAATGAAAACATCTTATATATATAGTTTGAGAGATACCCATATATTGAAAGGATATGAGAGTCAAAAGCATCAAGAACATCTCTATGAATTTATGAATAAAATTGGCCATATTGATGCTTTCAGAATGCCTCTTCTTGCTTGGCCATCAAGGAAGCTCTTGCGATGGAGGACTTGAGATCGAGATCGAGACCGACGAGCGTCGAGGACTAGAGAGAGGAGAGGAGGCGAGGAAAAATCGGCAGGGACTGGGAGCTGGGAGCAAGGAGAACTTAGGGCTTTTTTTCTCCCTTGTTAGCTTATGAATTTTTTAATTCTGATGTGTGAGCGGCCGCCGAATTGAGGGGATGAAATGAGATTGCCCTAATAGGCTCAACTTCTGTGGTAACCCAAGAAAATATAATGGGCTTGAAAATATAATGGGCTTTTGGCATAAATGTTGCATGGTTAGTTACATGGTTAATTTACGGATATCCGCGGTTCGGATAGCTGATATCCGTAATCGTAACCATTTATCTCACGGTTATCAAAATCCATCTACTAGCCAAGAACGCGGATAATAACCGCGGATATAACCGCTTATATGCCTCGGTTATCCGCGGTTAACGGATATAATCCGACCCACTGCCATCCCTAGCCATGATCATATAGGAATATATATATATATATATATATATATATAATATATATATATATAATATATATCTATATATATATATAAACACACTTATATATATATATATATGCTCAAACACAAAACATTGTTATATCCACTAATACACTTGGGACAAGTTTGTGTGTTTGGTTTTCCCCCTGCCGAACACACAACGTTGAAAACACAGTTTTTACCGTGGTCTTTATTACTGGGGTGAGGGCTGCAGTCACTACGTGGGGAATAAAATTCTTATTGCGGCCCTTACTGCGGTTTGGGCCGCAGTAAGCCCAAAGGCGCAGTAAACTGACGCAGTTAATGGTGTAGTAGGCTTTACTGCGGCCAGGGCCGCAGTAAGGCCGTAGTAAATATGGCCGTGGTAAAGCCGCAGTAAACAAGGCTGCAGTAAGGCCACAGTAAACCATTTTTAGGATTTCTTCACCTGCCGCATCCTTCATTTTTTCCATCATCTTCATCTTCTACTTCATCTTTCCATCTTCATCTTCTCAATTTCTCTTCATTTTCATCATCTTCTCCATCTTCTTTCTCTCTATCTTCTTCTTCTTATTTCTTTCTTTCTGTATCTTCTTCCGTTTTCTTCTTCTTTCCTTCTCTTCCTTCTTCTCATTCTTCTTCTTCTTTGTTTCTTTCTTTCTTTCATTTTCTTCTTCTCTCTTTCTCTTTTAATCCTTCTCTCTTCTTCTATATGTTATTTCCCTTCTTCTTCTTCTTCGCCGCTCCACTGACGCCATCGCCACCGCCACTTGCTCCTCCTTGGCCGCCGGTTTCTGGGCATTTCTGGGAAAAGGTGGATGAATCCGGATGAATTTCATCCGGATTCATCCACCTTTTTTTAATTATTGAAAATGGTTACTGCGGCCTCTTGCATGGTGAGGCCGCAGTACGCACCACGGCCTCAGCCGCAGTGCTCGAGAAATTGCGGCCGTTTGTACTACGGCAATCACTGCGGCCCTCGCCGCAGTAGCTACCACGGCCCAACTGCGTTGAGAGCCGCAGTAATCGTCCTCCTCTCCTCGTAGTGAGTAAAGCCCGAGACATGGTAAAGGTCGCTGTCAGCATGCTTCCACAGTTTACCGGGGCCCTTTGCACAGTAAGACAGCGGTAAGATTTTATTTTTCATCTACTTCTTCTCTCGTTTTCTTTTTCTTCATCTACTTCTTCATCTTCTTCTCCCGTTTTCATCTTCATCTTCTTATTCTTCTTCTTTCCTTCATTCTTTCTTTTTCTCCCGTTTTTCTCTCTCTTTTCCTTCTCTCTTCTTCTTCTTCTTCTTCTTCTTCTTTCCTTCGATGACCGCTAGGCCCAATCATCCAAACAGGCATACCAAAAGGCCTAAAATTAATAGCCCACCATAAGGGCCCCATTAAAAACTCAAGTGGCAACTAGAACCTAAGTGACATTCCCGGACTTAATAAACGCTTTACCAGTGACAAGGTATTGGATATTTCCGGAGAAACATTACCCGAACATACGAACACGTGTGCAAATAACGTTATATTGACATATTACGATCTTACCACTATTAATACCAGCTATATAACAACATTTATGGCATAAGTCAAAGGATCTCTTTTTTCAGTCACTTCATTGACAAGACAAACGACTAACGCACTACCAACAGAACCCTCATTCCTCGAATTCCGAGAATCGTGCAACGCACACATACCAATGGAATCAAGTAATGTCAACACCCGTCAATCACAGAGACACGCATGGCTGCCGCCCAAACAGACCGCCACCACCTTCTTTCTTCTTCTCATGTTTTTTCTCTTCTTCTTCTTCTTCTTCTCTCTCTTCCCCTTTTAGTTATCCCCTCTCTTCTTCTTCTCTGTTCTTTCTTTCTCTCTTCTCCTTTTTGTTGTCTCCTTCTTTGTTCTTTCTTTCTTTCTTCTTCTTCTTCGGATGAATTTCTGGGTTTTTCTGGGTTTTGTGGATGAATTCGGATGAATATTCATCCGAATTTATCCACTTTTTTATAAATTATTTAAAATAGTTACTGCGGCCTGGGCGCGGTAATGCTGCGGTTTGGGACGCGATAAGGCCTCTACCGCGAGCTATTTTACCGCTGGAGTTACTGCGGCTCTCCTTTGGTAATTACCACGACGCTACTGCAGAGGAGGCCGCGGTAAGCCATGAATGCTCCACGTAGTGTCAAGAAATGACAAAAATAAACCATTGTTCTTTCTCTCAACCCAATGAATTTTTATACTGTACTAATACCCTCCTCTAACGTTGCATATACTGTACTAATACTCCTCCCTCTCACTTTATTTTAAAAAAATAAAGATTGATCATCATTTTATAAAATTTGATCAAAAACATTTTATAACATTTGATCATCAAGCTCTGAACAACTGATTCATGGTATTGTTTATTGAACAACAATTTGGACAACAGAATGAAAATTTGTGATGGTTTAATGCCTTTAAAGGGATTGGGAAACGCAATTGACGGATATGGATGATTGTTGCTGCTGGTGGAAGCCCAATATGAAAATAACATAAAGTATTACATTAATGTCTAAATTACCCATAACCAAACACTCTTATTACTATAGCAAAACAAAAAATAAAAACTCGGACAGCTTTATGCTAAACAAGGTTCATATATGACAAATTATATATCACTTTAATTACCTTATGTCTGAAAATCCTTGTTTATATCATGGCCTAGCTAGTAGGCAAGCGCGCAATGGGTTAAAGACGACAATTGTCCTCACCATACTCCATGCATAGACAAACAAATACAAATTAACCATTCATCAAAATCAAAATATTCCCAAAAGCTGATGTCTTCTTCCATGTCTTTTGTTGATTTTTATTTTAAACTAATTTAAATACTAGCTAACAGCTTATAACTTTATATTGTTCAAATGTGTTTATGTGGGAGGATGACTTCAATGGTGATCATAGGGTAAATTTTGAAAATTAAGGTGGAGTTTAGCCTGACGATTTATTTTTTATTCTTTTAATAGAGGTTTAACGAACGTCAATGAATAATTCATACTGTTACCAAATTCAATCTGATTAATTAATTTTTTTATAAAGAAAAATGTCTTGTATTATTAAGGCTTATTTATTGTTTAGTCCCCGAACTATTATCACTCGCTCAGTTTAGTCCTTGAGTTATAACTCGGAATTACTCAATCCCGAACTATGTAGTTTCCTAACTTTAGTCCTTGGAATCGGTAACTCGGTTAACGTTAGATTAACGGTGTTAACTTTTTAACGGTTTAGTGTCTGATTTGTATAATTTTAAAGTTTTAAGGTTGCAGTTGATAAAAGTTATTTTGTGGGGTCGAATTAGAAAAGGAAAATAAACTTAAGGACTTACATGCTATTTCTCCTTCTCCTCCCCAAGCCGCCGGATCGCAGCCCCGGGCCGCCAATCGCGCCCTAGGTCACCGAATCGCAACCCCGGTCGACGAATCGCGCCCTAGGTCGCTTGAATCGCAACCCCGGCCGGCGAATCGCGCCCTAGGTCGCCGAATCGCAACTCGGGTCGCCGAATCGCGCCCCGGGTCATCGATTCGTTGCCTTAGGCCGCAATCTACGCTCCTGCTTATTTTTGTGTTTCCGGCATTTTTCGGCGGTGGTGGCGGTTGTCGGCGGTGGTTGTCCAGCTGCGGTGTCAACGGCCCGATGGTGGTTAAGTTTGAAACTGTTGGGGTAGGGGTGTGAAACGATTCGAGCTGAGCTTTAACCAGCCCAACGAGTCGAGCCTCACGAGCCTCGAGCTTGAGATCGAGCTTGTTTTGAGGCTCGAATAATAAACGAGCGAGCTCGAGCTCAAACGCTCGACTCGTAAGGGGTTCGCGAGCCTTAACGAGCTCGCCTAAAATTACGATAGTACCCTTCACGAACCATCGAGCCGAGCTCTAGCTCGAGCTCGCTTTACTCAATATTGGGGCCAAATCGAGCCTAACCGAGCTCGCGAGTCTAACGGGCTCGAGTTTCACGAACCATCAAGCCGAGCTCGAGCCTATCTCGAGCTCAAATTATCGGGCTAGATCGAGTTCGAGCAGAGCCCGAATTTCACAAGCTCGAGCTCGAACTCGCTAGGATCGGGCTCGCTCGCTCGAACTCACCCCTATGTTGGGGGTGTCCGAATGGTTAAGTTTAAAACATGAGGTAATTGGAAAATAACTTTTAAATTTTCAGACCAAAAAGCATTTTACCCCGAGGTCAACCGACTTTTCTTCGGTCAAAGGGGTAAAGTGCTTGACGAGCATAATTGAGGGATCGAGTAATTCCGAGTTATAACTCGTGGACTAAATCGAACGAGTGATAATAGTTCGGGGACTAAACAATATATAAGCCTATTATTAATCCACGAATAAAATATATACTTCCTCTGTCCTAACAAAGATGATATATTTAACTTTTGAACTTGTGTTTGACTCAAATTTTCATCACGTAGATTTCGTTAACAAAATCTTCTAAAATACATTCAAAAACTAGACAATCAAATTATCATATGCCTAAAAATATCTAGCTTTTTTGTCAGTATATTTGACACACCAAGATCATTTGACATGACACTTAAGCTCATAATGCTAAGTGGGAGCTCCGAATTAGCTTTATGTAGCTAACTCATTTCAACTTAGCTTATATCCACTCACGGCAGCTGGACATAGCTCAAGTCAGCTCAAGTTAGCTAGAAGTAGCTAACACCAGCTCATGTTAACTCGTGGGAGCTCAAATGTGTGTGGTATGATCATTTGGAACATCTTTGGGATGTTTCATATTGATTCACAAGTAATTATTTCCATTTGCACATTTTGGACAAAATAAAGGGTATTTTGGTAAAGGGCATCTTAGGTGCATGGTGTATGCACCTTACTACAAGGGAATACTTCCTAGGTGGTTACATATGAGTAGCTACACCTAGAAAGACTGATTTAGGCGAAGAGGTGCCTCCAAGGAGCCACTCATTCGCTAAAATGGAAGTTGGAGGAGGTTACCATGAACCTTCCCTTATTTTGTGATCAAGAGGTGTTGGTTATCACCCTTGGTCGAAAGTACATGTATTTTCGGCCAAAGGGGTGTCCTAACCATCTCTTGGCACCTCTCCTTATCTATAAATAAAGGGAGAGGCACCACATTACATATACACACCAAAACCGAAACACTTCTTCTCCCTCTCATTTTCTTGGCCGAAATTACTAAGCATATTTGTTAGAGTTTTGGTGGATTAATATTGTGTTCATTTCAACACAATTTCGTCCTTTGGATGCATCCTCAATTCGTCCTTATCGAGCTTGATTTAAATCAAGATCGCAGAAGATAGAATACACACTTCATCTTCAACATATCCCTCGGAGCACAAGGTACGCTTTCGCCTCCTCCTTCTTCTTCTTTTCGTTCTTCCCCTTCTTCTTCCGATGATGAATGGTGAAGAATGCCATGATTATGAATAAAACACATCATGCGCTGTTAATTAGAATCACTATATCTAAACGTGCATGTAACATGATTGAAGTCTTGAAGAACTTTAAATCTTCAGTTTTATCTAGAATGTTAAAAAAATAAATCATATATTAATTAATGCTGAAAAATTACAAGCGTATCATTTTCTTTGGGATGGAGAGAGTATTACAAAATCAAGTCGGAAGAAAGATGTCCATAACGCATGACTACCAAATGTCATACTAGAGTGAATGCGGTTCCAAAATAAGAGCAAGAGATCAAATTTCTTTGATCATGAGCTTTGTTGAAGCTTGTAAGAGTATATAACTAACCATAAGTTCCAATTAAGTTTTTTTTAGGCGACTTAGATTATATTAAAACAAGTTAGTGGAAAAATATCCAGATTTTGAGTATCTAACAAGATAAAAACTAAACAACAAAATAACAGTTATTAAAAAGAAAATAAGTAGAAGTTCTTGGTTGTTCTTAGAATACGGAGGATCCCTCAAAAAAATTAGCAGAGGCCTTCTAACAAAGCCAAGAGGCTTGAACGCACGAGATGTACTCATGAATGGTTTGAGCTGGACTCCAACCGCTCCGGGGCGCACGAATTTAGCTGCACATGAGCTAAACGCCAACATGTTGATGCCATGATGGTGCGCAAAACGGAAGACCAACCAACTCCATCAAAGAAATCCAGCCAGCTTGCAGACACATAAACCAACAATTATTCGTTTAATCCTAAAAAAGCATGAATAGAAACAACCTAGAATAAACACAACAAAAGAAGACCAAAACCCGCAGAAAGGAATATACCGGGAGGCCGCGGTAAGCCATGAATGCTCCACGTAGTGTCAAGAAATGACAAAAATAAACCATTGTTCTTTCTCTCAACCCAATGAATTTTTATACTGTACTAATACCCTCCCTCTCACTTTACATATTACGGATGTGTTTGCAGAGGCTGATCATCATAGTCGCGGATCCGCTAGACAAGTTTTCTACCCCAAAGTTAATTTAGTATATATCCATAGCTCAACCCAACAATTCTTCTCCACATTGTAATCCGTATACTTTTAAATATGTCTTATGATATTTTGATTTATAGTTTTTATATCTTTTGATTGAATTCTTGATGATTATCATGTAAAAGTTGTGTTTTATCTTATACTTTTTTACTCATTGTTTATACTCTCTCTTTCACGTAGCTTTTAGACTCTAAATCGCCACATCGTGTTTAATGATAGCTTTTAAAGCAGTTTTTGTGTTTTGAAAAATTTATCTATGGGTAGCTTTTAGCGTTTGGCTGAAGCGGTTTGATATTGACTATTAAAAAATTATTCAAAACAGCACAGTTACTTGAAACAGTTATTCTCAAACGTAGTCAAAATAAGAGAAACCCTCCTACCTCTTCATATACACACATGCACACCTTCAGTACTTATCTTTCCATTTAGTTTCAAAGAATTTGCTCATCAAATGTTATAATCTGTTGATCAAAGTTCATAAAATGATAATCGAGATATACAAAATTATCAATAACACTATAATACTAAAATGCCAATAGTAATAAAAACTGATTAATACATACTATATTGTACATTTTAAGAAAAATAAAGATTGATCACCATTTTATAAAATTTGATAAAAAAAACATTTTATAATATTTGATCATCAAACTCTGAACAACAGATACATGGTATTGTTTATTGAACAACAATTTCAACAACATATTGAAAATTTGTGATGGTTTAATTTCTTTAAAAGGATTGGGAAACGCAATTGACAGATATGGATGATTGTTGCTGCTGGTGGAAGCCCAATATGAAAATAACATAAAGTATTACATTAATGTCTAAATTACCCATAACCAAACACTCTTATTACTATAGCAAAACAAAAAATAAAAACTCGAACAGCCTTTATGCTAAACAAAGTTCATATATGACAAATATATATATATATATATATATATCACTTTAGTTACCTTATGTCTGAAAATCCTTGTTTATATCATGGCCTAGCTAGTTGGCATGCGCGCAATGGGTTAAAGAAGACAATTGTCTTCACCATACTCCATGCATAGACGGCTCAGCTACAAATTAACCATTCATCAAAATCAAAATATTCCCAAAAGCTGATGTCTTCTTCGATGTCACCATTTTGTTGATTTTTAATTTAAACTAATTTAAATACTAGCTAACAGCGTAATTATAACTATATATTGTTCAAATGTGTTTATGTGGGAGGATGACTTCATGAATTCAATGGTGATCATAGGGTAAATTTTGAAAATTAAGGTGGAGTTTAGCCTGACGATTTATTTTTTATTTTGTAATAAAGGTTCAGCGAACGATTAACGTCAATGAATAAATCATACCGTTACCAAATTCAATTTGATTAATTAATTTTTTTAATAAAGGAAAATGTCTTGTATTCCACGAATAAAATATATACTTCCTCTGTCCTAACAAAGATGATATATTTAACTTTTGAACTTGTGTTTGACTCAAATTTTCATCAAGAAGATTTCGTTAAAAAAATCTTTTAAAATACATTGAAAAAACTAGGCAATCAAATTATCATATGCCTAAAAAATATCTAGCCTTTTTATCTAGAATGTTAAAAGAAATAAATCATATATATTAATTAATGCTGAAAAATTACAAGCAAATGTCATACCCCGCATTCTAGAGTGAATGCACTTCCAAAATACGAGCAATAGATCAAATTGCTGTTGATCATGAGCTTTGTTGAAGCTTGTAAGAGGATATAACTACCATAAGTTCCAATTAAGTTTTTTTAGGCGACTTAGATTATATTAAAACAAGCCAGCGGAAAACATTCAGGTTTTGAGCATCCAACAAGATAAAAACTAAACAACGACATAACAGTTCTTAAAAAGAAAATAAGTAGAAGTTCCTGATTTGTTCGAAGAATGCTGGGATCCCTCAAAAAAATTAGCAGAGGCCTTCTAACAAAGCCGAGAAGCTTGAACGCACGAGATGTACTCATGAATGGTTTGAGCCGGACTCCAACTATCTCCGGGGCGCACGAATTTAGCTGCACATGAGCTAAACGCCAACATGTTGATGCCATGATGGTGCGCAAAACGGAAGACCAACCAACTCCATCAAAAAATTCCAGCCAACCATGCAGACACATAAACCAACAATTATTCGTTTAATCCTAAAAAAGCATGAATAGAAATAACCTAGAATAAACACAACAAAAGAAGACCAAAACCCGCAAAAAGGAATGTAGCGGGTTGGTCGAAGCCCTACACATTCCAAAACCCATAACTCATGGATCTGGGCAGGAAGAGCCCCTGCCCGCTCAGTCTTGCCTGTGCTGTAGAATCACAAACCATCTTGTTTGCAAAAGTATTGAGACTCGACTGCAAGCAACGCAACCATAATTGAAACAAGATAAAGTTGTTCTGGAATCCATGCCAAGCAGAATAGAGAGATCGACATGGCCATGACCGAACGATAGGTTGAAACAAGAAAAGCAAATTGATTGGAAGGAACATCTTGATCAAAGATAATTGAGGGAGGGAGAAGATGAAGAAATCGAAGAAGAAAGTTGCAGGAGAGGGAGAGAGGGTGCGGCTAGGGTTTTTCTCCCAATTAAGATTTTTATATTCTTATAGGACTAATATCATTTGTACTGTTTTTGTAATATTTCAACAAATATTTCAGTTTCATCTAGTTCGTAATATTATGTACTACCTCCGTTGTTAAAAAAATGATGCGTTTATTTTTCATTATTCAATTTATGATTTTATCTCTTCAACATTTTTATATGGAGTACTAAAATCCGTTTGCGGTTCTATTTTTTATGTTTTTTTTACCTATTATGATCCTGTTTTAAGTTTTTGTCATATTTCAGTTTTAAATTTTGAATTTTTGACTCAATCGAGTCCTTTCCGTCCAACATCGTCGTTAAAGTGAACGGAATAGCGCAAAATGTTTATTTTACCCCTCTGTTAATTGCTATAACATACCTCAATATTTTTAAACTAAACAATTCTACACTAAATTTTTATAGATTTACACATTGACCCTAAACTCCTCATTTACCATTAATTTTGCCATCTTCCTCATCATCCGAAAATATAAGATTGAAGTGAAATTGGAAACAATTTTTTGCTTCATGAACATAGCCTATGCTTTTAAGAAAGTACAAAGTCTAAAACTTATACTCCCTCCATCCTAGTAAATTTAATACATTTTAATTTTTGGACGGTAAAAATTGATACATTTTCTATAAAAAAAATGTACACAAATAACTTTAATTTTTGTTTTTTACAAAATAAAAACCTTCACCTTGGAACATTACTGTGAGGCTTTCAAAAAGAAGCTGAAAAAATGCGTTGGGGGCGTTCCGAGAATCGAACTCGGGACCTCTCGCACCCAAAGCGAGAATCATACCACTAGACCAAACGCCCTGAATGCTTTCTTTTTCCTATAGTTGTTATTGACTTAGCCTGTGGCCGATATTCGAATTAGGGTTTTCTGCGTGGTCTCTGGTATAAAGCATCTCACTTTCAACTGGGCGTGCTCATTCTTGAGCCTCTCTGCTCTCGTCTCTCTTCCGCCCTGCGAAAGGTTAGTTTCCTATTACTGATTTACCTGCACTTTCTTAAGCAATGATCCCATCTCACTACTCATTCCCCTGAATCAATCAGGTATCTGAAATGGCGACGGTTCCAGGGCAATTGATCTGGGAGATCGTGAAGAGGAACAACTGTTTCTTGGTGAAGCAGTTCGGTCGTGGCAACGCCAAGGTTCAGTTCAGCAAAGAGCCCAACAATCTCTACAACCTCAACTCTTACAAGCACTCCGGTCTCTGATTCTTTCCTTTTGTTTCTTTCTCTGTGAGTTGTTTCCGAGGTTTTTTCGATTTGAAAACTCATCTGATGTGAGATTGGGTTTGTGTGTTTTTCTTAGGACTGGCGAACAAGAAGACGGTCACTATTCAGGCTGGAGGCAAGGATTTGTCGGTGCTGCTAGCGACCTCGAAGAAGAAGAAGCAGAACAAGCCTGCCAGTTCTCTTCACAAGTCTGTCATGAGGAAGGAATTCCCCAGGATGGCCAAGGCCGTCGTCAATCAGGTATTTCAATCTCAGCAGTGGAGTTGTTAGATTTTTGGGTGAGAATTTTATTGAGATCAAATTATATGACCTGTTGATCTGTGTTTTAAATGATTGCAACTGTAGCCAATTACTGGAGCTGTCAGATTTAGGACCGCGTATATAGCTTAATTGATCAGCGTGCAAATTACTTAATATTAATAGTCCAGTTGTGGTTTTTAATCTGCAAGGATTGGTCTTTATGTTGCAAGCTGTGTGACAAGGTGGTCCATGTGCTATTGGTGTTGTGGCGCATTGTGCTGATTGAGAATATGCTTTCATTAAATTGCTTTTTATTCTGGTCATGCACAAGTTTGAGTTTCATTAAATCTGTTGCAGCAGTAGAGTTGTAGATTGCTTTGCTTCTGTGCTGTGATTTGATTCTTTGTCAACCCAGTGGATTTTAAAAGGTTTTAATGGCAACCAACAAGTCATGAGAGCGAGCTGTTGGAGAAGCAATGGTTCTCATGATATTGTGGTTGTAGCCTATTTTGTTTTGAAGCCTCTTCGTGTTCAAATGCTTTGTTTCATGGTCGCTTGGGTGCAGTGATGAGAAGCTAACATGTAAGGGTGCCACATCATACGTTGGTGGGTCTGTCGATGAAATTCACTTGTTACGCTTGGCTTCTGAGCTCTGATTTGAATCTTTTGACAACCCTGTAGATTTTAAAAGGTTTTAATGTCAACCAACAGATCATGAGAGTGAGCTGTTGGAGAAGCAATGGCTCTCATGATATTTTGATGGTTGCTTATTTTTTTGAAACTTGTGCATGTTCAAATGCTTTGTTTCATGGTCAGTGAGGGATTTTCAGTTCACTTGGATGCAGTGATGAGAAGCTAACATGTAAGGGTGCCCCATCATATGTTGGTTGGGCTCTTGATGAAATTCGCTTGTTACGCTTGGCTTCTGAGCTCTGATTTGATTCTTTTGTCAACCCTGTAGATTTTAAAAGGTTTTAATGGCAACCAACAGGTCAAGAGAGTGAGCTATCGGAGAAGCAATGGCGCTCATGATGTTGTGGTGGTAGCTTATTTTGTTTTAAAACTTGTTCATGTTCAAATGCTTTGTTTCTTGGTTAGTGGGGGAGTTTCAGGTCACTTGGATGCAGTGATGAGAAGCTAACATGTAAGGGTGCCCCATCATATGTTGGTGGGGCTCTTTATGAAATTCACTTGTTACGCTTGGCTTCTGAGCTCTTATTTGATTCTCTCTCAACCCAGTGGATTTTAAAAGTTTTAATGTCAACCAACAGGTCATGAGTGAGCTGTTGGAGAAGCAATGGTTCTCATGATGTTGTGGTGGTAACCTATTATGTTTTGCAACTTGTTCATGTTCGAATGCTTTGTTTAATGGTCACTGAGGGATTTTCAGGTCGTGGATGCAGTGACGAGAAGCTAACATGTAAGGGTGCCCCATCATACGTTGGTGGGGCTCTCGATGAAATTCACTTGTTACGCTTGGCTTCTGAGCTTTTGATCTAATTCCATATCTCTAATCTTTGATTGTATTCCATCTTGCTGATTTTTAAATGATCTCTAGAACCCTGTAGTTCTAGAAAGTGCCTTATTGTGTTTCTGTTTGCTCCTTATTTCATGTATGCATTTTGTTTTACAATCTCCTTTCTATTGCATTTTGCGAATTCTTCTGTTGGTTGCTGCCCGTTTTAGCTAGCTGTCTAAACATTTATGTTAGTGGCATGTCATTTTTCAAAGGACTGAGCAAGGCATTTAATTTAATGACTCCAGGTTGCTGATAACTACTATAGACCAGATTTGACGAAAGCTGCACTTGCAAGGCTTAGCGCAGTCAACCGGAGCCTCAAGGTTTCCAAATCTGGTGTTAAGAAGAAGAACAGGCAGGCCACCAGGATCTTGGGTAGAAAGTGATCTTCTTAAGAGTTTCATCTGTTGGCATTTTTGTTTTGGTTTGGCTGGATTGAAGTTTTGAAGACACTTAAAAACTCGTACTGGTAGTGTTTTTGGAACATAGCTTCACTTCGACTTTACTCCTACTTTCCTTGTGGTTAATTGGCGCGTATCATTCCAGAGCAAATCATGGTGCATCAGCAGTTGTAGACTTGTGCACTAGTTTAAACTACTTACCACTTCATACTTTCAATATTATCAGAAAAGCCAACATGATATCTTGTTTTACAAATAAACCGCAAAATACTTAAATGCTCATGAAGTATCAAATAAAATTTCACATACTATAGTTAGTACGAACAACAACCGATGAACGTCAACCAATTGAAAGAAACAACTACATCATTCATTGCAACATTGTCCACAGAACCAAATCTACAAATAAGTCTACAACGAATACATTTTATGAAGAGGAAATCCGTTTTGTAATTCCCCATAATGGAAAACATAAAAAGAGTATTTTCGAAATGCTTCTGAATTGGAAAAGAGTTGCTTGTGAAGGAATGGGTAGAGCGTTCAGAATGTCTATTGTCTTTGGATTTGTGCTGCAGAAGTGTGGGATGATAGGAAAAATATGCAAGCATCGGAGGTCTAAAAGCAAAAAACCTGGAAGAGCACATCAAGCTTGAGTGTGTTGTTTTTGTAGTGCTAACTAGGAAGCGTATGCACGTTTGTGTTATGTTCATGTCAACAGAGTAAGAGCTTCATAAACTCAGTTTCAGCCATATTTTCAGGTTTCTCCTTCACTTCCGATGCTAATTCCTCTAATTGCTTCTTAACTTCCGGAACACGAGAGACCAAACGAAAGTATGCATCTCTTTCTCATAGTTACCTTCTCCTTTCTGGCATTAGCTGGTAAGGCAAGCAAAGTCTGCTGGAGCGCATTGGAGTCCACTTGTTTTCTCCATAGCTATTCAGCCATCCATTTGATCTTTCTGGTGTTTTGTGAGCCTACATGTGTATGACAGTAATCTATATTAGTTTCAGTTTGTAAATTTCAAATCCAGAATCTTTGTGTTTTTACAAGATTCGTTTTGTAACATTATACAATATATCGCTAATCAAAACAACCATAGAATTACCATCTCTACAAGCAAAGATCTAATTCGCAATCGAGTGTTTAACTGAAACAAGGAACATTTTGTACCATCTAAGGTTTGATCCTTGAAAATGTGTTGGGTAACCATCAATCTGAAGAATCCATTCCACTAGAAAGATAACTAAAGACTTGCTTCAGATTCCCTCTTGAGGGCCGGGCATTGGTTGCATATTTACAGATAAATATAAGGTGTCGCCGCATCTCAGCTTTGGTGATGTTTCTCGCACTAAAGGATCTGCCCTTGTTAAAGGTTCCTGATTACGAAAACAACAAATTCGTAAACGTCAATGGAACTTTGAAACCCATTTATAAGAGCAAAGAACGAAACAAGACAATGGCATTCCGAAAAAAAAAACAATTACAACCATAGTAACTAGAGAAAACGTTCGCTGATACAAGAAGCTAGTCGTAGACTTGGAAGTGCCGCTATTCTCAGCAAAGCACTGGAAAGCTCTCAAGTGACCAGAAGGATCTTTACAAGAGGATTTCCTAATTGGGCTACGCAGATAAAAAAGAAACCAAAAACCCAGAGCCAATGCCAACTCTGTACATTGCCTTACGATTCTAGTTGAAATGCGCAAAAAGAGGATTTAACTGTTATGCACGGTAGTAATACTTTTTTTTTGAATGGCCACGCCAGTTATATTTGAAGCATGAGATAAGCAACATACCTCCATCATCAAATAAGGTTATCAAGATTGCTAGAGAGACACATACACTGATGTCTTCACCTGATAACAAATGTTAGGAAATGATTAGGAGTTGTTTATAGAATCTTCACAAACAAACAAGAACAGGCCAGATAGAAACTAAGGTTACCTGGTATTACCACAATGACACACAAGGACCAATTGCAAATCTATTTATCTCAAACATAGAGAACATAATGAAACCCAAAGTTCTAAAAGGAAGAAAGACTGGGAAAGAGTATAACATCGCCAGGATAAAGTAGCAATTCAACCACTTACCATTCTGGCAACACACAAGAACTCGTCTTCCTTTGGCAAGATTACGATTTGCAAAGCTAACAGCTGTTGGAAGATTTCTGAATAATGAGAACCGATCAAATTTTGAGTTCTGCAAATAAAACAAAATACTTAAAGAAAGAAGTTCCAGATAAAAACATAAATAAACTCTTCATAGGGATTCATACACACCAGAATGGGAAGATGCAAATATGCTTCTGTATCTTGAAGGCGAATAGAGATGGTCTCCTGATCACATTGAAGGATGCAATCAACATCGGATGCGCCTAAAGCTGCTTCACAAGATAAGATGTGAATAGGTAATCAAGTTAGAAAATTCACACTAAATGTAGCAGCCACTGTAATACCAAGCATAATATAGGTATCAATAGACTGTAGGGTGCTAAGTTGCCATACTAGGACACGTGAACGAACAAACAAAATTATACTTGTAAATCTAGTTAACCAGAGAAATCTAGAGAATCCATAATTAATTCTAACATGTACTCAAGCACTGTTCTGTTACTTCTGTACAGCCAGGAAGCTCAAGAGAGAAACTCAAAGATACAAGGAGACGGGTGGGTGAGTGGGCAAAAAGACAGGAGCAAGGCTTGCCAAAATTTTATTTGCATCTATATCTAAAACTACGGAGATGTTTGTGCATCAACATGGCAAGACAGACACCAATTCTCTATAAATATTTTTTTTTAATCAGACTTCAAAATGACATTTCATTGAAATCAAAGAGATCGCAGTTTCCCTACTTGTATGGATGCACATGCTTAAATAAACAATAATACCACAGCAAGTTTGGAAAAAAAAAGGAGCAGTGATGGAAGGCAACAGAACTGACCATGATGAATTTTTTAATAAGGAATACAAGAAATGCTTCTTCCAGATCTTTATAGAAATGCAAGATGATGAATGTGTGACCAAGTACTATTTCATAAATTTACCAAACATTTACGAATAAATTACAAAAAAAAACACTGCAATGAGTTGAACGAGCAGTAGCTACAGAAGCATACCATGTTGAGATGAGCCCACTGCAAGCTTAGTCGATGCCAACCATGATATTGCACATTCTTCATCAGAATGGTTTACTGGAAGGCTGGTTACATGAATAGATGGTCCTAGCTCTACAAATTTAGGGCCAGAACTCCCAGACTTCTGCGGTTTGGCACTGACTTGAGGTGCATCCTGTCCCCTTTGGCAACGATACACTCTCTCCTTCTCAACAATATCAGCAGCCTTCTGATTACATAAATCAGGTCCTGAATTAATAAGATCGTAGGCATGTTTCCAGAAAAGACTGGGATGTAAACCCCTTGCCCAGCTCTCTTCATCATCTCCTGCGCCTGGTATATAATTCCAACTAAATTCAGATGAATTCTTCGTTTGAGTGATGGCAGAAGAAGATGATGCATTAACAAGTATGATTGGCGTGAAGTCCCAGGAATCATGATCAGGCACTTCATTTAACCATATAACAGTTTTTTGAGATATCCACAATGGGCGCAGAGGTTTTCTTAAGCAAGATGCAAGTGACTGAATATCTGCCCCACTTGCATCCAGCTCTTTTGTCCATCCTTCTAATCTCTCCTCGATAGCCGCCTTCTCTGTTTCAGGAACCCAAAGGGGAAGATGTAAGGAGCAGTCCCACTCCCCAAAGTTCTCTCCTACGCTTTCCACATGTTGATTAGAAGCTTCCATATCCTGCAATTCAACAAGTAAATGGTCAAAGAGAACTACTGGCAACATGCTTGTCAAAAATGAACTTTCTTTCCCAAAGCTTAAGCTTTCCAAAAAGAATCAGCAGAACACACGAAAAATGTATTTTCTATAGAAAAAACCATAAAAAGGGCCAAGCTAGTTAGCATTTTCAACCTTTGCATGGAGAAATCATTAAACGCCACTATAAACAAGCTACTGTAGCTTGTAAGATCAGGAATCATAGTCACAACGGAGCCTCAATAGTAGTAAACAGCCTTCAATAGACGAAAAATCACAAGTTTTAATGCTGCAACAAAGCATAAGAACAGAAGTTCACATCAATTACCGGCTGCATACAATTGCGGCTAGAATTCAAGGACGCTGAAATGGACCTGTTCAGAACACAAGCCCAGATGGGAATAGTCTTTGACATGCTATCCGGAAATCGCTTCCCTCTCCGGGTAGAATCAACAATAAAGCAGCCACCCTTCTGTGCTAGCGGTTAAAAACTCACGCAAATTAGTCACCGAAACAGAATAATTTAGGGCGCGTAATGATAATATCAAACTGAGCAGGAAGTCACCAGCAAGGAGAGCAATGTGGAAATTGAGGCGAGAGGTGTTGAAGGACCAGTTGTTGGTGTGGCCGTCGGTGGACTTGAAATAGCAAGTGGAGTGGAAATCGGGAGAGTACCAGAGGCCGCATCGGAGATTGGCGACGACCGGAAGCTCCGGCCAGAGCTGAGCGATCTCGCGGATGAAGATGGAATCTTCGTAGATTGATCTGAGAGCGTTGTAAATGGTGTTGTCCCTGCGCTTTATGCTCCGCGCAGCTTTGTACACGCTGAGCTTCGCATCGTTCTCCATGTTTGATTCGATCGAAGAATCCTGCTCGTCTCTGGAGTTTAGGAGCGCTCTAGAAAAGAGCGATTTCTGGTGTGCGCGCGACAAGCATGAAAGCGCACCTTTTTTTAACTGAAGGGGAAAATATGACAACTTCACAGAGTAAGACGACTCAATTGCTCAATTCTAAGGCTTAATAGGTCATTTGGTTAAGGCTCTGTATAAGTTAACATTTAATGCATTAAATTTACTTAATTAGGTTATACTCATATTCCAAGTGTATGATTTTTTTCTCAATTTACTTAAAATTCATAAATATAAGTTCAAAACAATAAATTTACTTAATTTGATAATATATTTCAATTTTATAAGCATATAAATTAGTCATTTGGTTGGACTTACCATTGACTTAAGCCAATGCTTATGTCCAATTTAATCAAGTATATGAATTTTTTTCTCTCTCTCAATTTACCATGGAATTTGATAAATATACATTAACAAACAATAAATTTGCTTCATTTGAAAATAAATTCCAAATTTCCAATAACATAAACGACTTAATCAATGAAAATAAACACATAAAGGAAAGGATGCTAGTTCAAAATAAGTAGTCACAACTCATGCATGGAATTCAGGCTCCAACAATAAGCCAATACACATTAGAACAAGCTGTACATAAGAGTATCTACCATAATTAGTTGCTGCAAAGGTTTGAAGAGTACTGAAAGAAACTCTTAAAAGAGTTTAGGCCTAATCATTTCATTAAGGTCATTATCTTCCAATCCTGTTCTTGCTAGCAGCTTTAACAATTCCAGAGGTAGCAGATTTGGAGGGAATGATGGCTTTCCTGATCTTGAACACATTCCACGCCGTGCCCGCGCAGTGGCCCGCCGTGGCTAGCGCATCCCCGGTCACCTCCCCCGCGCTTTCGCCGAACCGTTGGCTAACCATTCTGGTAGCTGCGGTTGAAGTGGCTGAGAAGGCTTGTTTCTCAGCAGCTTCGGCTGCATCTAGAACTTGATCTGTTCCAATAACAAAGAAAACAAACCAAGAGTTGAATCATGTTTGATGGTTTAGTCCTTAATCTATGTTAGATTTTCTGTTTTGGTCCTCGACCTTTGTTTTTTACTTACTAACAGCATCAAAGGAGGCAAGAAGAACTTCGCCGGGAAGCATGGAGAAGAAAGCTTTTCCGGGCTTGGAGTTGACGACTGGCCCCATCACTGATCCAGATACAACTCCCACCATATCAAGCACTGACTTGCTCATCTTCTCTGTCATTTTAGTCACCTTCCTCACCCTACAACATTAATAATCGCATTCTTCATTAAGATGTAAGGGCATGTTCACATATGTGTGTTAACCACAAAATTTCTCAAGAAAAAAAGAGAAAAGAAATTCAACTTTTTCAATTCTAAAAACACAATATATTCTCAAATATATCAATTATATATCAATTATCTATCAAATCACATTTTTTTAAATTTCTCTATTTATATACATCTCATCTATCAATTAAAATACACATCCTCAAATTTTTCAAAAATTATTTTCTCAAAACACACAAAACTAAGAGGCAATTTGGATGACTTAAGCCAATCAATTAAGTTAATTTTTTTGCATGTATATGAAAATTTTCTTTGTATTTATTATTTTTAAACATATATTTATCATTCTTTTTTGAGTAAAATACAATTAAATTATTTATATAAATATAAAAATTTAACTTAAATTAATTAATTTAAGCTGGTTTAAGCCAACCAAATGGCGCCTAAAATTGAACTGAAAGGTTCATGCATCCTGGCCTCAACAATTCAGTCAAAATAGTTTGACTAATTTAGCACCTTTTCATAATGCAGCTAGAGAAGTCAAAAAGTTAGCTATTAAAGTTGTGTTTAGTGTTCTGTCTAAAAAAATCCAAGCTTTCAAAATCAAATTGTACTATTTCTTTCATTTTCACAAACACAAATTTATTTCCTAAAAAATGGTTGAAAAGAACACAATTATACCACTCCTTAATTCAGAATAATAGTCCAATCTCATTAACAACATTTCAATTTTCTTGAACAATTTTTCTTGTTTGCCATTAATCATTTTGTTTTTTGTTCTTAATGGATACCGTTTCAAGCTTTTGTTGAGTCCGGTTTTGTTTGTGGCGTTGGGCCCTCTCCCTCCAAAACTGCTGTTGCTTCTCATCATTCCATTCCTTTCCTCTTGGGCTTCAGCTTGAATAATTTCTCCCCCCTTTAAAACCTATCCAGTTTTCCAAAACAAAATTTACATCACAAAAACTACTTTTCAGTTTTAGCACTTTTTATATATACATGTAAAAATTATATGTTCACCTGACAAAACAAAAATTTCCCAACATTTTAAAAATCACTATTTTCCCCCCTCATAAATATTGCCTTCATTTTTACATATCTCAAGCAAAATGAATTATTTTTCAATTACTCAGTGACATGCATCTAAAATCTGAGATGGCCATCAATTCTTTACCCTTTTAATTAATGAAAAATGTAGATATTTCAAAGGAAACAAAAATACGTAAAAACTAAACCTGACTGGTGTAAGCGTTGCTGCAACTGAAAATTCCTTTAACAATGTGACCAGTCCCACCGGCTATAGCCCTGGCCAGCACGTTATTGTAGCTCTCAATCTTGGGAGCGAACTCTTTCCAGTCCAATTCCTTCCCCCGCCGTTGCCGTTCCGCCGCCGCGCCGGAGAAGCACGAGTGCTCCGCCAAGAACGAGTCCAGAAGCCCCAACTCATGGGATCTCTCGCTGACGCTGAACGTCACGCCGTAGCTCAGCGGATCCTCGCCGTCGACCTTCATCGGCAGCGAGAAGAGGTAGTGGTGGGTGTCGAGCTTCACCACTGGCTCGTCCTTGGTCACCGGCCACTGGAGGTGGTCCCCGACCTTGACGATCGTCGCCAGCGGGACGTTCTGGTCGGTGATGAGGAGCAGGGTGAAGTCGCCGGCGGCGATCTCAACGGCCTCGCCCTCATCCATCAAGTGGACCGTGCATCCCGGGATACAGAGGAGGGTTTCTTGCCGGAGGGCTTTGGGCGTCTGTGGGTTCATCGGCGGCGGCGGGGGAGCAGTGGGCTCGTCTGGTGGGAAATGATGATGAGAGGTTTTAGGAATATTGTTCTTGGTCTTGGGCTTGAAACAACCCATTGTTGTCCTGTGTTTCGTTTTTAGAGATGGATGTACTTGTTGTTGTTGCTGCTGCTGTATTTCAAGGATTGATGGAAAACAGGGGAATAGAATCGAGGTTCATGACATGAGCTGTCTGCAACTTTATTCTTCTTCGAGGGTTTGTGTACGTTGCTTTCGGTGGAGTAGAAGAATACCGAGACAAAATACGAACTACCCGGAATATCTTTCACACTCCATGAAAAAAAAAAAAATCCCCCCCCCCTCCCTAAAAAATTGAATTGAATTAATCATTTTCTTGTTTTTAATGTATTTAATCTATGATTTTTATCATGCATATTTAGATATATAAAGTTAAATAATTTATATGTACGTATCATAATTTGAAGTATAAATTTTTTTACATTTTTTTTTTGAATTTTTTCTCACTGTTTACCCTAGTTTTAATTTGAGTCAAACATCGTAAGATAAAACATAAAAAACAATTTACTCAATTTTTCAGGAAGTAAATGAGTATATGTTAAACTTAGTACGTAAAAACATATATGTAGATATGAGTAAAATACTTGTGGTTATTTGATGATGTGCTTGGAAGCCATACTTGTGGTTATTTGAGAGAGAGGCTGTGCAAGCAAATATACTCAAGAGCAGGGTACCTAATGTTTGTTGGAGGGAACCTTGTCACCTGGAGTATGGTGCGTTTACTTAATCCCTGTAGCTATTCAGTGCTTCAAGGTCAAAGCTATACAGTAGCTTGATACAGATCCATTATTTCAATCTTCCACCACTTCAAATTCAGAGTTAACTTCTGGAACTAAAGAGAGAAAGCATCTCTACATATATAGTACTACTTATTAGATGAATTATCTGTTTTTAGGTAGTGGTGTTTCATTTTCTTCAATGCCATCAGGAATCCGTTAACAGGTCTGGTTGATGAGCCTGCGATCAATACGAAGAAGCTGGTGAAAGCTACTTCAAGGGAAATTGACAAGTGGAGGAGGTGTGTGCAGAGTAGTATGGTTGAAATTCTTAGAATTTCCGAACGGAAATGAAATATAATTAGAATCATGTATAAAGTCATTTTTTGGGATGCATTCGAAAAAATTGCAACGCTTTATTCTCCCGAAACTTAAACTTTTGCAATATAGATCATGTGATCAGTAGTATATATATTGAGGAGTAAGTTCAGGAGTGAATCATAGTTTCATATAAATTGAATATGATCTCTTCCTATAACTAACCTTCGAAAAATTCTCTACTTGAAATCTCTGTTTCTTGCAATATTAATGGGTTTGTAACTCTGCATGCGTCTCTATGTCAAAACAAAATTGGTGTTTACAGTTGAAGCAGGGAGGGGTTAGAAATAATGAGAATTCTTTTAAAAACAGTGGGATAAGGTAAATAATGGTCGTATAGGTTTGCATGCTTTAATAGTGTGTTTTTTTTTAACGGCTAGTAATTTCATTAAAGAAGAAAAGAAAAGGCAAACAACAAAGAGAGGACTCAACTTACGAAATCTGCAGGTAATCCGGAGGAAAGACATCACCTGAATTTCTGCAAAAATTCTCGAAGCGCTCCAGGATAGGTCCTGCATGACCAAGCCATTGCGGGTTTTCCACAAGGACCACGCGGTGACATATACAACACATTGCCACACCTGAGAAACTTTTGAGGGGACTTGGGTAATGAAATCTACCCCCAAAACGTCGACGACATCCAAGAGACCATTCACCCATGTGTTGCACCATCCTGCTACTGCTTTCCAGATTTCCTGCGAGAAAGGGCATCGCACTAGAACATGATCAGCAGTCTCCACAAACTCTGAGCAAAGCGGACAAGAGACTGAGTCCACATCCACTCCTCGCCTCCACAGCTGGTCCCGAACGGGAATAAGACTACGAACGGCCCGCCAGATAAACACGTTCACCTTCTTTGGAACTTTGTTGCACCATTGCATTGGGGAAATCTGGATTGCTGCTAAATTAGCGCCAATCATCAGGGAGAGTTGACGGACCGTAAAGACGCCGTCGATTGCCGGCTCCCACCTCCAGGTATCCTTGATATCCCGCTTCGGAGTGAAGACCTGTAACACATGAAGAAAATGTTGGAATTCGCCTTCTGTCCTTCCCCTCAAATGCCTCCTCCAACTCCAATCCCAACTCCACTTCCCATCAACCCACCTAGTCTTCTCTACCACCCTACACTCACGATTTACCTCCAACTCATACAGCCTTCTGAATCTGCACTTCAAAGAGCCGCCCCCACCCACTCATCCTCCAAGAATCTAGTATTGTTTCCCATTCCCACTACTCTCCTAAAGAGGTTTTTAAACCCATTACCAAAGCTCTCTACCTCCTTCGTTGCCTTCCTAATATCCTTCCAAACACTACAAAGACCCTACTTCGACTCCCATCTCGTAACCCACTCCCGGCTCCCCATCATTTAAACTCGCCACTACCTTCGCCCACCAGTTGTCCGCTTCTTTCAACCACCTCCACCTCAATTTTCTAACAACACCAAATTTTTTGCCCGAAGATTACCCACACTCAACCCCCCTACTTTACTATCACCAAACAACCTTTCAATCCTAGCCCAGATTAACTTTTTTCCCTCCCCAGAAACCCCCCAGAAAAATTTATTTCTCAGTGTTTCAATTTTCTTAACCACTCCGGCTGGGGCACAGAACACAGATAGGTGATACAAGGGTAAGCTCCCAATTACCGAGTTGATAAGAGTTAACCGACCGCCAATAGATAAAGCATTACACTTTCACTTCGAGAGCCTCTTCTCCACTTTTTCCACCATTGGATCCCAACTCTTCTTCCGGCTCATGTTCAGGCCCACCGGCAAACCCAAATAAAAGAACGGCAGGGCCACCGCTGTGCAACCTAATGATCGAGCCACTAATGAGATCGTCTTCATGTCCACTCCAATGCCAAAGACTCTTGTCTTCTCCATACCGGTGGAACACATCTTGGCTCACCGCCTCCTCCGTCATCAGATTCAGAGCTTCTGCAGCCAGGATGGAGAGGAATGGAGAAAGCGGATCCCCCTGACGAAGACCCCTTTCCATAATACATTCTGCCGTAGGGCTTCCATTGACAAGAACCGACACCCTTGCTGAGCCTAGGCAACCAGTTATCCAATTCCTCCATTTTACCCCAAAATTCATTTGTTGCAACACTGAATCCAAGAATTTCCAACTTATGCTGTCATACGCCTTCGCAAAGTCAACCTTGAGGAGTAATAGTGTAGTTCTAAGAATGTGTGGATTTTTGGTGGACAGAAGCAATAATTTTGTTGGGGTTTTTATCTTACGGAGTTAGCTGATAGTTTTTCCTCTGTCCCAAAAGTAACACAATAGTTGATTTTTTATGTCAATTTGATTTCAATTTATCTATATTATTTTTTAGTGGAATTTTTTTTAAAAAATACATTCATAAAGTTAATACACCAAGTTTTTAGTTGTATATAAAAGTTTTAGATTTCTAATTTGAACTGATAAAGAAATAAAATCATAAATGAAATGCTGAAAAATCAATGTTACATTACTTTTGAGACTGAGAGAATATGACTTTCAATATTTTAGTTTCTTTCCCACTAATGCAATTTATAATGAACCGGTTTAAGTAATAAGATATATGGGGTACTTCCTCCGTCCCAAAAGTACTACAACACTTTCCCTTTTGGGACGTTCCATCAGTGACGGAACCAGGAATTTGAGATCGGGGGGGCAGGTGTGTAGCTTAATATATATTGAGTCAATCATGAATGACAGAACCAAAATAAGTAGTACAAAATAAATCCTTCAATCTTTAGACAAATCTCACAAATTAATACACATGAAATACTCAAAATTCAACACGACATTCTTTCAAATTTCTAAAATCATCAACTAGTGAATCTAAATCAAAAGTCTCTATAAGACCCCTCTCAATATATAGTTGCATGCTATCTGCAAGAAAATCATTGTACATCTTGTTGCGCAATCTATTCTTCAGAATTTTCATAACAGAAAAAGCACGTTTCGTGGTAGCTGTAGACACAGGTAAAGTCAATACCAAACGAATCAATCTATCAACAAGGAAGTAGTAATTCGATTTCCCTACAGCTGCCATTACTTGGCACAATTCACCAATTGTAGACAATCCTTCAAAATCTGATTGACGACAAACCTCAATATGAAAATGTTGCAGTTGAAATGGTAACAATTCCAGATCATGATTTGTAAAATCATGGGGATAATAGTTCCTTGCAAGGCTGCAAATAGATTCAATGTTAAAAGATGCAAACTCATCTTTCGGGTTCAAAGATGAACTTAATTTCAAAAGCTCCACAATACGGTCATTGAACCTCGATGAGATCTCCTGCATCTGAAAATCAATTACAGCATTAAAGATATCAAACTGAAAATAATGCCCCTTAGAAACACCATCATGTCGGCGATTATATTGCCCAAGAAAATGAGGAGCACTGAAATCTGGAATCTCAATCTTATGATTTGAACAAAACGCTCCAACTTTGAGAAAGAAAGAATTACATCCTTTCATCATTAAACTTTGCAACAACAATGAAGTAGTTGCTACCAAATTCATTGCCTTTACAATGTCCTGATTCTTTTCTTGTAATGTCATACATAAAACTTCAGTGATACCAAAAGTCTCATACATTAAGTGAGCAATAAAGACAAACTCAAATGATGTCATTCTTCTCAAAGCCGCTGCAGCATCACCTTATGTTTTAGAGTTACCTTTTTTCTAATGTTTGATAAAACTTCTGCAACAACATCAAACATACTAGGAAGACTGCTAATGGAAGCTAAATGAGAACTCCAACGTGTATCACAAGGCCTTTTCAAAGTACCAATTTGGTTAGCACCAATTCCAGTCTCAATCTCATCTGTAGCAACCAAGTGAGTAATATTTCGAAAATGGGCCTCTTGCAATTGATCATGACGCTTAGCAGAAGCATTGATAGTATTGACAATCAAAGAAACATTAAGAAAGAACTCATGTATAACATCAACCTCTCTTGCGGCTGCAATTAATGCTAATTGCAATCGATGAGCACAACAATGGACATAATAAGCATGCGAACAATCCTTCAGAAAAAGTGCCTGTAATCCATTCCACTCACCACTCATATTACTAGCACCATCATATCCTTGACCACGAATATTCTTAACATTTAATCCATAATGAGACAAAACATCACAGATCTCAGAATATTTTGTAACTTATTATGTATCTTTCACATGAGAAACATGAAAGAACCGCTCTTGTATGAAACCTGTGATATCAACAAACCGAAGAACAAGAGCCATCTGTTCTTTTCTACTTTCATCACAAGTTTCATCAACAATTATGCAAAACTTTGAATCACCAATGTGCTCACAAATTTTATCCCTAACTTTCTTTGCAAAAACATGCAAAATTTCCTTTTGGATTAGAGGTGATGTGTATTTTGCATTTTGAGGTGCTTTATCCAAAATAACTCTTGCTATATCATCATTGTAAGTCCCCAAAAATTTAAGCAACTCAATAAAGTTTCCTCGGTTTCTTGAATCAATAGACTCATCGTTCCCCTTAAAGGCAATTCCTTGAAAAGATAAGAACCGAACAACATCAATAGAAGTTCTTACTCTGAGTCTATTCTTTTCAACCTCTTCTTTTGATTGTCTCTGTACCACCTTGTCAATGTGACTAGATTGCTTCAATAACAACTGGCAATTATGGACTGCATTATTGTGAGGGGTACAAGGTCTTATGCCCATATGTTTCAGAAATGAACATTTTTTACCATTTTTAACCTTCTTCCATTTCCGAAAACCTTTCACAATAAAAACATCCCAACCATTTTGAACTTTTGATGCCTCTATAAATAGATAACATGGGAAACAAAATGCAGCATCTACTTTGGGAGAATACTCAAGCCAAGGAAATTTAGAAAACCAATGGTATTGAAACCTACATTGCTTTTCTACTGGATAATTATCAAGCTTCAATTGATAAGGACCGGCTTGTAAATAAGCTCTTCTTACCTCATCACGTTCATTAGCAGGCACTTTCCAAATAGGATCACGTTCACCTGGATCACGAACTATGAAATAATCCTTAGAAGTTGAAGCACTTGGAGCAGTATTTTGCGGTGGAATTCTATCATATTTTTGAACCTCTTCCTCAATTCTTAAAGCTTGATCACTTTTAGGTGATTGACTTTGATCTTCACTTTCGGTCGTAGCTTTCTTTTTAAAGAAAGCAGATAGTTTCCTTTGCTTGTTAGACATAACTGAAAATAATATTTAAACAATCAATTTAAAATTACTACAAACGAATGATAACATAACAATTAAGTTAGCACTTATACAATGTAACAATTAAACTATTAACTAGGTAGTAGGTTCCTACTTCCTAAAAACTAGAAACGTGAATTGAAAAGAAAGAAACAAAATACTATTAAATAAATACAACTTGTTTTTCACCTAATTGGAAGAAAAAAACAAAATACTTAATAAATAAATACAAAGAAAAAAAAACATGTATTATTATGTCCTTGTCGCGACATGAAGAAAGCAAAATCGTATCCTTATACTGTTATACATGTTATATAATATATGAAGTTATGCTTTTCCTAGTTCATATATTTTCTATTTGAAAAATCGAGTACGTACGTGCTTGAAAAATCGAAGCAGATGCTTGACAGCTTGAGGCTTGAGCTTCTTCTATCCTTGTCCTTGTCGCGACTCGCCACTTTTTAAATTGTCAAATGTAGGGTAGGATTATATTTGGAGTGAGTTTTGAACCAAAGCTTTATATATCAAAATTCAATATAATCGATATCTGTTTATAATGGAAGCTTATAAATTGAGTAATAATTTATTGAATTGGGTTGAAATTTTAATTTTTGATAATAAATTCAATTAAAAAAGTGTTTTAAATTTATTATATTCATATGAATTTTTTTGGGCTGAATTGAGGGGACTAGTGGGCAAATTATTATACTAATCCTAAAAATATATACTATATACCCTATATCCCAAACTAACTGGTTCAAGTGTTCGCTTTTCCTCTCCCAGTATTAAGATATTATAATAGATAGGTTTTGGACTTATAAATTGAGTAATAATTTATTGAATTGGGTTGAATTTTAATTTTTGATTGGGCTTAACGTACACCTCCGTCCCTGCGTTCCATAAGTAATGCAACACTTACTTTTTGAGTAACTTTTCGTATATTAATTTACTAAATCATCTATACCTCTAAAGCTCAAGAAATAAAAAATAAAAGTATAATCAATATGAGTGTCATTCTTTCCAAATAAAATTTCTATTCAATGATATATTTATTTGACTTTTATTCTTGGTATACTTATCATTATATTTTGATTTTATTTTATTGCTCTTCCTCAATTTATGTGTTAGATTGCATGTTCCAAAACAAAGAAGGGTAAAATATGAAAGTCAAGACCAAAAAAAATTTCCCTTAATCTTTGTACCAAGTTAAACTGTTGCATTATATATGGGACGAAAGGAGTATATTCGATCAAAAAAAGCACTTTTCATTTAAAATGTTTTAAATTATTTATTCTCGTCCCGTAGAAGGGTACCAAATATTTATTGTATACAATCCTTACAGTGGACTTAACAGCCTACTATATGTCCAATTGGTAACGGAAAAAATTTGATATGGACACATGGTAGGCTGTTAAGTCCACCGAAATGATAGAATTCAACAACAATAGTGAAGCTAAATATGTATCTTTTATTGTTCAAGTTTTTATCAGTGCTTTGATCAATCTCATTCATTCACGATGTTATTGAAGCGAAATCTCATTCTAACTAGCTAGTATTTTATATGCTCTCTTTGTTCTACTTGGGTTGTAGGTGAAATTAACTGGAAAGTATCAAACGAGTCACAAGGTGGACTTGCCTAACGCCACCCAACCGCCGCCTGCCATTTCCACTGCCGGAGGAGGCCATCTCATCGCAACCCGAACTGCACCTTCGCCGCTCCTTCACGAGTCGAAGCTTTGCAGGTACGCCTTCTTTCTTTTTTCTTTTTAATTCTTTTTAATTATTGGGATCAAATTGTAAAGAGTTAAAAAATTTAAGCACTACTTTGTGCAATTAAATCATAGATTTAACAGATTTTTTAACGGATTTTAATGACAATGACATTTTTAACCCAGTTTCAAAAGTTAGATGACACTTTAACTTTAAAATGAAGTTTTGTGACAAATTGAGAGATTTCAAATACTTTAGTGTCATTTTTACCCATTTTCTCTTTAAAGTACCTTCAACTCTCCTAATTTTAAATCTAATCACTTCAAATCTTTGACCCCACTACTATTAATATACTCTATTCATACTTAAATAATTGGTCAATTTAGTTTTTTTAGCAATTAATCTATAATTTTTTCTTCATCATTTTGATATTAAAAATAATCATATTTATATCCAAATGAAATTTCAATATTTCTACTTTTTAAATATACTCCCTCCGTCCCAGCAAATATCCAACATATTCCTTTTTGGGCCGTCCCAGCAAAACTCCAACGTTTCCTAAGAAGGAAAATTTTCTACATCAACTTTATCTTACTACCCTCCATTTCCATTCTCACTCCAAAAAGTTATTTTTGTCTTATATTATTTACTTTATTACCCTCTAGTCAACCATTTTTCTTAATCTTCGTCCAAAGTTAAATATTATATATTTGGTGGGACGGAAAGAGTATATTTTTAGAGTTTTTGAAAAATTCTTTTTAGGAGTAATATTAGTCAATTTATACAAATTTAAAAATCAAATAAGACAATTAATTAAGTACAGAGTAAAAACATTCGACATTAAAAATTTTGTCTCCACATCAATTTTATCCTACATCAATTTTATCCTAGGTCCGCTGTGGTGGGTTGAGAATGTTCATAGACATAGTATGCAAATAAGTGTAAGGGTATATAGAATTTGGTGACTAAATTTCATAAATGCAAGTCTGGGTGGATGTTGGCAGGGGCGGGCCCAAAATGGGGGCATGCGGGTGCATGTGTCCCCAGTAAATTTCTACAAATTATGGTCGTAATGATAGTATTTTCTGACATAAATAAAATATATGGACCATTTTGAAAACTGTTATATAGTTTAAGGACCAACTAGCATTTCAAGCAAAAGAAACAAACGCGCTGGCCGCCTCCGTAGCACAACCTGCCATGAAATGGGTTAAATACTAATGACATCCTATAACTATTCCTAACTGTTTATTTGAGTCATGAAATGTTTTATTTTGTCATATAAGTCTTAAAGTGTTGATAAAATGTTAAGAATTTGTCCTAAGTATTTATAGTATAGGTAACCATTATTAAATAAAATAAATTGTTTTTCCTAACAAATAAAACTTTAGTATTTTTTAAAATCAAAACGTTCAGTCTCGGTATTTTGAACGGATAAACATAGTTAAAATATTTACGCTATTTGGTTCAAATTGTTTAAAAAGGTTGATACACTTTCAACTTTTAATTAAACTATACAACTTTGTATTTGAAGTTAAATAATCCAAATGATTAAGTATTATCTAGTGTGACACTCTTCTCTCCTCCAAACACACTTTTCTTTATATTTTTTACTTTTTATTCAAATATTTTTTATATTAGAATTATGGATATACAACGTGAAATTTCTAAATTATTAGATTTGTTTTCTAAAAAAATTAGAAATAAGAAAGAAATTGTGTCCCAGGTTTCAAAAATCTGAGGCCCGTCACTGGATGTTGGTCTTACTTTATTTACTTTATTTTAACTGGCAACCCCTTCTAATTTTTTGTGGTAGTCTTAATTTGATATTTTGTTTATTTTTTATGACAATTATACTTTATTTGTTTATTATTATTAATTATTATTTTGTGGCGGGCTCTTTAACAGTTTTCCTATTCTCGGGGCCAACCCTTTTAAGGGACTGGCTTTAAGTTGTTGAAAGAAAATGTAATAATCTAACCTAGCTAATGGAATAATGACTTCTAAATTTAATGATCTAACCTATAGCTAATGGAATAATGACTTCTTCACAAGTACTCCCTCCGTCCGCAAAAGACTCCACCATTTGAATTTGTTGTTTCAAGATTCAATGTTTGACTCAAATTTTAACAAAGATAAATAGTTTTAAAAAATTCAGAAAAAATATATTTAGAAAATTTAGATTTCAAATTATGATACACATATGAAATATTTAATTTTCGGTGTCTAAACATTCGTAAAAAAAATCATAGATTAAATACTGTGAAACTGTCAAAACAAATGGTGGAGTCCTTTGCGGACGGAGGGAGTATTTTTTTTAAAAGAGTTTTCCTTACATATGTAGTGTGCATAAGGGTGTATATGCATCATGTACTATCTTTGTTTAGTATGCTTTCCATTTGGTTTGTTTGGTTGTTTGGTAGGTTGGGTTAGATGTAATTATCTTTATGCCCTTACTCGTTCTTGCTTAATTAGAGCTATTATTCTAATTTATTTTAGGGACTTGTTCGTGTCTCGGCAACAATAGTCGTGTTAATTTGAATGAAAATCATTCCGTCTTTTAATATAAAAAAGAGTGCATGCATCGTGAAAATTTTTCTTTAGTATATTTTCGGTTCTTATAGGAAAATATTTGGAGTTAGATAAAACTCTCACTATCCAATAAAATGTGAAAGTGGAAATAAAATATAAAAATTTAAAAGAAAGTATGAGTAGTAGGATAAAATTAGTATATGAAACAGTAGTCTAAGGAATCACTACAATAAATGAAGTTTATTGTGACGTTTGTGTTCGGTCACAAGAAGCTAAACAAATGTCATAAATGATATATTGTAACACTTTCAACGAATGTCACTTATTTCTACATTAAAAAACCGTTGAAAAACTATCCAAAAAGAAAATATAACACAATATTTTGGCAAGGATGAGGGAGTAGTATGGATATAACAAAGTTCCGATTGTTGGAGCTTCCTAGCAAGTGTAAATTGTAACATTTTATAAGAATTTGATAAGGTTATAACATCAATTTAAAACTTATTTTTAGGTGATTATATATTTAATGAAATAAATAAGAAAGTAAACAATGATTATAGGTATAAAAAATTCTTGGCCTAAAACTTTTCACTGTGTTTGGGTACAAAATCAAAGTCAAATAAGAGATTTAGTTGTTTTTTGCAAAAGTCGCTATACACTGCGCACACGCATAGTATGCACATAATTCATGACATGTCACCATACCTTCCGTCGACGATTTCAGTCTTGATTCTTTCGCTGCTACTTCAAACATGCTTCAAATCAAAACAACTCAAGAACACAACCAACAACAATATTTGACCGCGACAAAACTCAACAACCACTACATAGAGATATCCACTACGTAGAATATGTAAAATTTATCGCAATTTTACCAGCTTCTGCGATCTATGAACTGAAATGCCTCTATAAATGGCGTATATATATATATATATACCGCATATATATATATTTTCTACGTAATATATATATATATATATATATATATAATATAGTCAATTGTAAAGAGTTCTATTCCGAATTCAGCTTCTCTCCATTCATTCACTGGAGGGAGCAGTGGGGTTGGATTACTAACAATAATCACTCCCTTAATTCAACTTTTCTTATTTTGAAGGTGATGTGGTACTCATCCACCTTCATTGCATTGCTCCCTCAATTAGAGAAGCACAAACTGCCCTGGTCTTACTCTAGCAATCACGTCAATATTTTTACCGTCACTTTAAAAATTTAGGTGAGTTCTTTTCTTAATTTTTGAGAAAAATTAGGAAGTTTTGGTAATTGATAAAAAAATTAAGTGTAGAACTATAAATAATTAAGTTATAAAAAAGTTGTATTTTTTAATTGAAGATGTGATATTTATAGTAGAAAAAAATTGTGAAATAATGTAATTACATGTAATTTACAAACCGAGCCATGTGTAACATCCACCTATCTCTTTGACTAGGCCATGAAACGTTTTACACTTTCATAAAATAGAAATTTCTCTCCTCTAAATTAGTAAACTATCCACACTTTATCTCTACTTTTTCTATATTATTTTATGTGCAACCTCACTTAAGGACAATTATATTAAACTATATAAAATCTTATGTTTACCTTAATTCCCGCCTCTACACAATGTGTAGGATTAATTGGGGACAGAGCTACAGAAGGAGTATATATGGATCTTTTATACTCCCGTACTCAATTAATTGATATACTCTCTCCGTCCTCAAAAGATATATATACATTTAACTTTAATGTTTCCCCTCCAGACAGAAAGAGAGTCCTTCCTGTATGAGTAGTATAGAAGTATAGAGAGCTTTGGTTGGTTGTTGACCAACAGAAAGCATGTCCTCCGCCGCAAAATCATCCCCTAGTTTTGCATCCCTGGCCTCCAAGATCTCACCTTTCTGCCAGAAAGAAAACACCCAGCCGACTAAGATGAAATCTTCCAGCTCCGACTCCGAGTTGGGGTTGATTGGCCGCCGCCCTGTGGCCACCTCTAGCAAGAAAGCCCCGAACGCGTATACATCGGTGCTCGTCGTCGCCTTCCCTGTTCGGGTGTGCTCCGGCGCTAGATATCCTAAAGTTCCGATCACGTGGGTCGTCTGAGGGTCGGCTCCGTGATCGTACAGTCTGGCTAACCCGAAATCTCCCAGCCTCCCGTTAAATTCGCCGTCCAACAACACGTTACTCGCTTTCACGTCTCTATGAATCACGACCTGTTCCCACTGTTCGTGCAAATAGAACAACCCAGAAGCGACGCCTTTGATGATTATGAATCTCTGCCTCCAATTGAGTGTAACACTCGGGTTGTCGAAGATGAATCTGTCGAGGCTTCCATTGGACATGAACTCGTAAACCAGAAGAAGTTCATCTTTCCTCTTCAAGTAACCCAGAAGCGGAACCAGTTTCTGGTGACGAAGACGGCCCAGACTGGCGATTTCCACCACAAATTGCTTCATCCCCTGGTTCGATTGATGGGAAACTCTCTTCACCGCGATCTCCGCTTGTGAATTCGGCAGAACTCCCCTGTACACACGCCCGAATCCGCCAGAGCCCAGCAGATCCTTGAACCCATTCGTCGCCATGAACAGATCTCTGTATTTGAACCGGTGTGGGCCGTACTCAAGCTCCCAATCTTCAACAAGCTCCGCGAACTTCCGCTTTCTACCGATCACGTAGACGATCCAATAGGCTACTGAAAGAACTAAACTAAGAGTGATTACGGGTAATCCAATCGTCAAAAGTTTTGATATTTTCTTAGGCCCGATTCGTGGGAGCTTAGGAAGATGAGAAATTTGGAGCTCTTGAGCTCTGCCGTTAAGGCTGAAACTCCATCCCAGAATATAATGAAAAATTACTAGGGAACCAGTTCCAGATGAAAATCCCACAAACATTTCTTCTTTAAGAATCGGAGAAAGATCTTTCTTTAAAGAAAGGAGCGGCCTTTGCGGTTTGGGAACACCAATCGGAGCCAAAGTCACATCCATCCTCTTCTCCAATCCATCATACTCAATCCAAACACGAATCGGATGGGCGCTGTACATGCTGAAGTTCCTAAACTGGCCCATCGCGTTATCATAATAAGCCGCTGATTTTTGAACCTCCGATTTCAGGCCGTTAATGTCAATCCCTACATGATTGTTATCAATATCATGGAACTCTACGTTCTGCACCGTGTCGAATTCGACGGCGACGATATGGTTTCTGGGGTTGCCGTTGTTGGAGTCGTTAAACAGGCCCAAGTGCTGGCTGGGAAGCGCGCCAGGGAGGCCTCTGGTGGGAGCGAGGACGAAGGCGAAGCCGTGGACGCTGAGCCTTGGGCGGAAATCGGAGAAGATGGCGAAGACGAACGAGGTAGAGAAGGAGGAGGCGGCGGCGGTGGAGTTCTTGAAGGTCACCGGGTCGGGATAAAAAGCGTGGGCTGTTCTCTGGATGGTTCCATTGGTGAGCTGCAACAGTCCGGTGGACGTAAATCCAGCGATGCCGTCGATGGTCAGATTTGCCGACCGGAAACCGTTGAAAGTGAAGTTAAGCTGTGAACCCAGTGACGCAGCCGTGAAGACTGCGAGGGCGGCTAAGGCTAACCAGAGAGACATGATTGATTGATAGAGTCGGGCCTTCACTTCTCTTCTCTTCTCTGTTCTGTCTTCTGCTTTTATTTTATTTTATGTTATGTTATCAAATGCTTGCAAGGAAGAGGAGACTATAGTCTGCGTTGACTCACTTCACATTCATACTCTGTCACGTGATCAAATCGAGACTAATCATGTAGATTAGGCCATTAATCTTCCAGTGAAATAGTAGCAACTGATAAATATCCCTACACGGCCAGTCACTGGGTGGTTTACCCAAAGACAGAAAACGTTAATATGTAAACGGTAGGTGATGGCGTGTTCTAACGGGGCTGGGAGCTGGTGACTTCTGGTGGGGGTTCTCTAGTAAATGCTGATTCTGGGGAAACATGATCATGTGGGTGATATTTTTGTGGGGCACATGCAGTGAAACATTGATGAAGAGTCAGAGTTAATTAGGGGGTTTAAACTTACTATTTTTGAAGTGAATTTTTTCCAAATTCATTCATAATTTTTGGTGAATTTTTTCCAAATTTATTCATAATTTTTTCCAAATTAATACTTATAAACTATACATCTGGAATTTAGTATTCTCTCCTTCTAAAAAATTGATGTGTTTTTTTAAGAGATTTAAATTATTATCAAAAAAATTATTCAAAAAATTTGAAAAAAAATCTATTTTGAAACTTGACTCATTAATCTGTGATCTTCATTTACAATATTTAAATTTACATATTAAAGTGTTAAAGAAATAAAATTATAGATTAAATGTTAAAAATGAAATGTATCAATTTTTTGGAGGCTTTATTACCAAATACTCCCTGAACTCGCTTTGACTCACTCACTTTAGTCCTGGACTGTATAACATGCTAAATCGGGACCTTAACTATACTCCGTCCACTTGTTTAGTCCCCTGTAGTGATGTTTCGTTAGTTTGACCCGAAACAAACGGTTTGACCAAACTGTCGCGTGAGAGTCGTTATAAAACCCCAATTCTAATTCTTCCTTCCCACTTTCCCCAAATCGACGAACCCTAAATCCCGTGGCGGTCATTCGGCTTGGGCTCGTGAAGGGTAGGAGTAGGTAACCTGCTGAATCCTACTTGCGACCATGAAATCGAAGACTTCAAGCAACCAATTGTCACCTTTATGGGTTTTGATGATGAAACCATGGAAAGGGGTGAGGAGTTCATGGAGTCTTTGCTCAATCTGCCGGTTGTGGAGTCCCGACATTTATGGCGGAGGCTAAAATGGACTCCGGAAATTATGGTAGGAGGTTCTTTCGATGCGAAATTACAAGGTCGAGTGGGTTGAGTTTGGTTTTTGTGGAGTTTGTTTTGATGTAGTGGGGTGACTATGAATGATCGAAAGTGACTCGTTCTATGTTGTTACTGAGTAAGCCGTGGTGTTTCTTTAAGTGGCATGATGAGGAATTCACCTTACGATCACAAGTGTGATTAGGAGATTGGTTGCTAATGAGAGAAGGCTGGAATTGGAGTTGCTACGAGAGAACAATTCGGAGGAAGTTGGCGTGAAGCCGATGGAGATGCCTGAGTTGGAGGAAATTGGTGAAGTCAAATGTAGCTCTTATTCAGTTAGGAAGGTATTAGTTGTTGTGGTTGTAGCTTTAATAGCAATGAAGATTGTGATCAATACTCTAGGCTCTATTGTCATGTAAGCTTCTGTTAGGTTGATTGTAGCCTCTGCATCTAGCATATGTAAATGAGCCGATGAGCCTCTGCAGCAATGAAGATTGTGATCAATGAAGCTTTTGTTAGGTTGTTATGTAAATGTTGCTGACAGCAATGGACAAAATCCTTTTCTGCATATTTGCCCAGTACCACATAAAACAATCAGGAGAAACAATCCTTTTCAGAAACGCTTGGCAAGCAAGGTATGCAATTACAAATGTACAAGAGAAACTAGCTCAGGGTTCAGAAACGAGGCAATTTTCATTGATCATTGCAATCCAAAATATAGTATTCCTGCAACCATTGCAATACAAATGTACAAGAGAAACTAAGTACTATTACAACAACAATTTCCCAATATAGATGACTATTACAGCCATTCCAACGCTGAATAGATGACTATAACAGCCATTCCAAAATAGAGTACTATAACAATGACATGTTCCCGCAACCATGAAATGTAATCCAACAGAATTGTGCTCGTCAATCACTGATTCGGTTGGGTTAGCTGAGATAGTTGTGACGGTTGTGATGGTTGTGATGGTTGTGATGAGGCAGCAACATAGTGTTTTTTAGCAGCCTGTCTCTTCCTCTTTGCAGCCGTTAAACCATCAGTTTGTGATGAATCCTTCTTCCTCTTCAAACTTGAGGCACCCTGTTCAACACGCATAAAATGTATGCCGAGTTCCAATTACAAATACACAGTATGAATGCAAACAAAATCCAACGAATATAGGCTGCGGTATAACTTACATTATTTTGAGGACATTTGCATTGTGCTCTTCAGACCGACATATCTTGCAATGCATCACTCTCCCATGTCGTGACAACTTATTTTTCCCCTTAACCGGCTCTCCCTTCTTTTGATCCTTGATACTTTCGGCCTTCCAGGCATTACCCTAAACTTTGGAGGTCTTAGGGGTCCTAAACCAGAGTCTACCCAAAAATCTTCACTTGACAGTGGCTGAATTGCATACTTGTATGCATTCCCAAACCTTTCAGGTCCATACCACTGAAATGTCGATATATACATCATCGGCCCTAGACATTATTGATGCAATATCATGTCGACAAGGTATGACTGAGACCTCCCACCCTTTGCAACTACAAAACTTTGTACCAAGCTTGACAGTGTGTTGTGTGCTACCACATTTGACCTGATAACCGTCATCTGCATTCCATTTACACGTCCACCTAAAACTATCAATACTATTCTCAGCAATAAGTGCTCTAATATTAGGCCCACAACCCACCCTCCATTTTTTAACAAAAGCCCTCCTAACAGCTATTCTTTCCATACAGTATTCCCTGATTGTTTCAAACATTGATATGATAGGCTTGCCCCTAGCAGCAATGAGAACAAAGTTAAAAGCCTCTGTACTATTGTTATCAACACTATCACATTTGGTTGAATTCCTAAAATATGCCCTACACCACCTTCGCAAATCTACCCTCTCAATTGCTGCTCTAGACCCTTCAGCAAGATCCTCAATCTCTTCTAATCTTTTTCTAAGCTGGAACTCATTATTAGCTTTAGCTACAGCATAGAAGGCAATTTTAAGATGCTCGCCTTTAAAGTCAGCATACCAATTCCCATATATGTGTCTTGCACACAACCTAATTTCAGCCATAGGAAATAGAAATGCCAATGCATTCAACAAGCCCTGCAATGATAGTTAAACATTTTAGTACATCTACCGTATCACATAATACAAGTCAACAAAAATTTAATCACTCAATCACCTTTTGTTGATCAGACATAAAACACCAACCATCACCAGTTCCAGCTTCAATATCTCTCCCTAGTAGTTCAAGAAAATATGTCCAACTATCTTCATTCTCACTCTCCACCTGGCACCAAGCAACTGGAAATAATTGGTTGTTTCCATCTTTCCCAACTGTCAAAGAACATTCCCTTCACAACTCCTTTAAGGAAACATCCATCAATTCCTAAATACTTTCTGCAGCCCTCTTTGAACCCTTGCTTCAGTGCACCAAGACATACATACATTCTTTTCAACCTGGGTACCTCTCCAGGTACACTTGGTTCAGTTACAATATCTATAGTAGTCCCTGGATTGGTCTCCCTCAAAGCTCTAGCATAGTTATGTAACTTAGCATATTCTGTTGTCACATCTCTTGTCAACTTCTTGATCACACTGCGCCTTGCTTTCCCACATTGATCGACTGTTACTTCAATGTGCAGATCTGCCCTTATGGTGTCCTTCAGAAAACATGCTTTCATGGCTGGATGTGCCATTATCGAGGTCCTGATAGTTTTACGCAATCCAAGGTGCGTAATACCTTTGATCCTGAACACTTGGGTGCAAGTGTGCTGTCATACAAAGTCTTGATCACAAAATGTTTTTGTTCCCTCTTTCTTCATATGCGGCATATATCAACCACTTACAATTCTTGTCAACACATACAGCCCTCACCCTCTTCCTCTCATTTTTTTAAACACATGGTCTCTTTTCTCTTGCAGACCACTTCTTCAGTGGCTCTCTTGGTCGAAAGTGATCTGTGAAACACAAACCAATGCAGAATTTCACCACTTTACAGCCCTCAATATACCTAGGAAATCTTGCTCTCACTCTTTTCAACACCTTACTTCCATCTTCCTCTTCCTCTCGAATCCAAACTACCAATGTCCGAATTATCAAACTCACTGCAGGATCTTCATCAATACCTCCATCTGACTCGATCCGGCCTGGTTCACAACACCAGCAGCTCTGCGGCATTTCCAACTTCATTATTCAGCCGGCTCCTCATCAAGATTTGAAGTAGCTCCTCACAAGATTGATCCCTCAATGATTTCATCATCATGGTTAGGAGGCAGTTGTTCATAAATGCCATCTAATTCTTCCGCACACTCATCCTCCAAATCATCTCCACTCTTGGATCCCTCTCTTTCATCATCCTCCTCACTTCCCTCACTCTCGGATCCCTCATCTCTTTCCTCGTCTTCTCTCTCTTTTTCAAGAAAATATCCCTCTTTCTCTATTACTCCACCAACCTCATCCACAATGTGAGTAAATGTCACATTTACTCTTTCACCCATCACAGTCGACCCACCATCAGCATTAATATGTGCCATCTAGAAACAAAGCATAAACAAAACTCAATAAAGAAATCCTAATATCAATTACCAGTTTTAAAATGTCGAATAAACTAACCCTAGATAGCAGAAAAGGTGGTCCTGGCGATGGCGAATCTCCACCCTTTTCAACGTGGTAGGGTCTTGAAGAGGGAATCTCGAATCTCCACCCTTTTCAACGTGGTAGGGTCTTGAAGAGGGAATCTCGAATCTCCTTTCCTCTCTTTCGACGCCAGCTGCAGCTGCTTCGGTCTGCAAAACACGAAGCAGAGCAGGAACCGTGATCTCCTTTAAGACCGTTTCTTGACTGACGCCCCGTTAACGAGCCAAGCAAACCGTGATCTTAGTGACCGCGTCACTGAGTGCAGGGACTAAAGTGCGTAATACGTAATAGTTAAGGTCCTGATTTAGCATGTTATACAGTCCAGGGACTAAAGTGAGTGAGTCAGGCGAGTTCAGGGGAGTATTTGGTAATAAAGCCTTTTTGGATGTAGTATTAATTTTTTTTTATTCTGTTGTTGGTTTTGGTTTTGCGGTACATGTGTATGTTTTTGTTTTTATTTGTTTTCACCTTACATCAGTTATTATAAATTAGTTTGCCGTTTGTTTATCTCACATTTGTCATGGTTGCAGGTACTTTTATTTGTATGTATTGTGTTCTTATATTATAATATCATTGTATTGTTATAAACATAAAATAAAGACTTCACGTAACATGAATTTTTGTAGTAAAAAACGCTGTATTATCTGCAACACACGTAACATGGAATCTTGTACTCGTATAATATTTGAGTAAAAACTTTCTCTGTAAACCTTAATAATCTTTTCCTCTTCTGTCCGTGAAAAATAAATTAATTATTTTATATGTTAACAATTTTAAAATTTTAAGATAGAAAGTCAAATAAATTAGGTAGTAGGTAATCTAGATTGTTCGTATTATCGGATTAATTCAATTTACAAAATTAGCTAACTTGATTTATCAAGGAATAATTTGAATATCCAAAATCATCGAATAAGAAACATATGAATTTCGAATTGAATGAATGGAGTAACAAATACTCCCTCCGTCCCAAAAAGAATGCTCCGTTTGACTTTTGATGTTGTGTTTGACCTCAAATTTTATTATGAAGAATTGTTTTAAAACATTTAAAATAAATATATTTATAAAGTGCAAACATTTATTTATCATTTGCATATAATTTTTTTCATTTTTAATATCAAAAGATTGGAGAAAAAATTCATAGATTAAATGCTGAAAAAGAAATTGAGCATTCTTTATGGGACGGATGGAGTAATATATTATATATGAAGGACGACGTTTTAATATCTTGTCTTATTCCATCATACCGCAAATAAGAGTTTCTTATACAGTTAAAGAAAAGTTGGTAAACAGTAGTCGCCCCTCTCCTTCTCGACCTTCAATTTCTTCTCCTTCTCCATTAGTTTTTGTTTCTTATTCTTCTTCCTTCTCTCTTATGTTTTACTCTTGATTCCCCTTACTCTAACCCTCTTCTTCCTCTTTTTCTTCTTTTTGTCTTGATATATTTATTGCTAAGAGCAACTGTGGAGTTTCATGAATGCCTAAGTTTTTCTGGATATTGGAGAGTCTCCGCTGCCGTATCCTAGAGCGGGGCGGAAGATACAACCGACCTGTTTTTCGGCGTATATTGGATGAGGAAGCTTTCCCGCTGGTCGGGCGCGAGTTGGAGCTTGCATCGATCCGACGAATCATTCGCGTCAGAGGGCTACCTTCTACTCTAGGCCGTCACTGCGCCATACAAAGGGCCCTTCCTGGGTCTGGTCGCGCCGACGGTGGTGAAGGCTAGGGTGACCATTTAGTGATAATGACGCAGAGGTTCAAAAAATTATCGCAGTAGGGATGGGCACTGGTAGCCCGCCCTGCCTAGAGTAATGCACTATATTTTGCCGGGTGGAGGGGGTTTGGAGTCTTCCTCTTCCACATGTGTTCTCAAATTGACTCGAGTTTCTATCTGACATTGGTGTTTGATAGCTTGCTCGGAATCAGTTTCTATAGTTATGTATATTTGTCCAGGTATTTATGCAGGGACCGGGCCTTGTGTAGCTTGTTTTTTTAGCTAGTTTGGTGGAGGAAGTCGGTAGCCGGGTATTACAAGAGAGACGCTGCACACGGATATATGTTGACAGCAAATCATCGCTATGAAGCATATATCCTCTCCAATAATGGAGTCGATCTGGCTATCTTCCACTCATATTATTTCGGAGATGCAAGTCTGCTATTTATTTTTAGATTTTATTTCACTAAACTTTATTTAGTTTCAAGTTTTCATGCAACTTTAAGTTGCAGGAAAGGTAGATTTGGTCACTACGTGAAGATGATCACTTTTACCACGACCGTTACTGCGACTGAGGCCGCGGTAAGTGGCCCGGCGCAGTAAACGGCGTGGTTCGCCTCGCGCTGCGGTAAACGCTCATTTTAGGATTCTGATCTCCTCCTCCTTCACCATCTGCCGCACTTCTTACATTTCTACTTCATCTTCTTCTCCATCTTCTCCTTCATTCACCTTCTCCATCTTCTTCTTCATCATCTTTTCTTTCCTCCTTTTTTTACTTCTCTTCTCCTCTTTCTCTTCTTCTTTTTATGTTTTCTTCTTCTTCTTCTTCTTCTTCTTCTGTTTTCTTCTTCTTCTTTCCATCGACGTCAATCTCCCACCATCGCCACCGCCGCGTGCTCTTTCTATGCTGCCGGATTCTGGGCATTCTGGGTTTTGGTTGATGATCCGGATGAATTCATCCGGATTCATCAACTTTTTTGAATAATGAAAAATGTTTAATGCGGCTCGGTGCACGGTAAGCCGCAGTAATTGCCGCGGCCGGGTGCGCGGTAAACTCCTTACCGCGAGCTATTTTACCGTGGGAATTACCGCGGCCTCTCCCTCGGTAATTACCGTGGCGCTACCGCAGGGGAGGCCGCGGTAAACCCAGTTATCTTCACGTAGTGGGTTATGCTCATCTATGCTTAGAGCTGTTTGGCGTACAAGGGTTGGTCCCATAATTGGATTTTTTCCTTTTGAATGAATTACATTCACGTTAAAAAGAATAGTTTCTTATATGGTTTAATTGAATTAATGTTAGTTATTTCGGATAAAAGAAAACTCGAAAATGTAATTGATCGCAACAGGGGCAAAGCCAAGAAATAAGTCACGGGAGGGCGGGAGATACATATCAAAAGTATTTTTTTACAAGCCGTATGTATATCAAAATTACTCAAAATACATAGTAAAAATTATCAAAATTTAACACAACATTCCTTTGTAATTTCTGAAATTACAGGCTAACTCTTATAAACTAGTGAATTTTATAGCAAAATCTCTCTCAATGTACCAAATAAGATTTATAGTTAGAAAATCATTGTTCATACCAAATAAGAGTATCCAAGAGAGTGTCTAAAATAACTACCGACTAACTCTTATAAACTAGTGAATTTCACAGCAAAATCTCTCTCAATGTACCACATAAGATTACTAGTTAGAATATCATTGTTCATACTGATCATGGCACCGCAAGTGTACGGTGGTCAGACAAGTAGTAAACCGGTGAGTACCGGGTCGAATCCTCAGGAACTTGTGATTCTAGTTTTTTTTGTAAGAATTAAGAAAATAAAAGGCTGATTGATTGATTTGTTGTGAAAATTAATTAACAAACTAATTTTGCAGGTGATGAGAAAATTCAGAAATTAAATCTACTTCCTAGGATTTATGATTCATTTGACTTTCGGATTTAATACCTTTAGTTTTACCTACAATTATCACTCTCAACGTGCAAGATGATGTATCTATTCTATGAACCTCCTTCCGAAGTGAACCTAGGTAATTAGAACACACTTCCATGTCGCTCCAATTGTTTAAATTATCTATCCTCTTCCTCGACCGCTATGAACTTCCGTCCTAGAACTATACCTAGCCTAATTACTTTGTGGTCTAGTAACATTTCCTTATTCCTAAGCGAAGCATACCACAAATATTTTATGATCAAGAGAATAATACATCAACAATCTGAGTAATTAAACATGTATCATGAAGAAATAATATATAGAACTAAAGTAGCAAATCCTATGATCAAACTTCACAAAATAATCCTAGAAAGTATAAAGAAAACTAGCCACTAAACATTTTCAATGAAAATAAATAATAAACAATGAAACCCGAATTTTTAGGATGAAAAACATTAAAAAACGGTAATCAATTTCTTCAGTTTTGCGCAGTCTCTGTTCTTCCAAAAGTGACAGATTGTTGGCTGTTAGTAGGGCTGAGAAACGAATCGAGCCCGTTTGAGCTCAGCTCGAGCTCGAGCTCAAACGAGCCTGTCGAGCCGAGCCTTTTCTAGCCTCGAGCTCGAGCCGCTCGAGCCTATTAGATTCGAGCTCGAGCTCGTGAAATTTAAGAATATTTTATTGAATTAATGTATTATATCTCAACTTTTTTCGAGCTTCACGAGCCACTTCGAGCCTAATCAAGCCGAACTTTATAATCGAGCCTAAACGAGCTACCCCCGAATCAAGCCTCACGAGCTTTCGAGCCGAGCTCGAACCTGTCACGAGCCGAGCTCGAGCCCGAAAAATCAAGCTCAATGAAGTTCGAGCCGAGCCTGATTTTCACGAGCTTGAGCTCGAGCCTGCCAGGTTCGGGCTCGGCTCGGCTCGGCTCGATCTCAACCCTAGCTGTGAGGCGTGACTTGCTTTTGTGTGCATGCCTAGTCTTTTAGACTAGGTTTGACTTCTTTTGAGCCTAGACTAAAATCACACCCTCCAACTTCCTTTAGTTGCTCACTTTAGCCCAAAGCTCCTTCCTTGTGTCACTCAGGTCCTTAACTTCCATCTTTCACTCCAATTTGTCTCTAACTTCCATTATCTTGCCAATTTAGCCTTGAACTACTCAATTTTGCTCCAATATCTCTCAAAGTTGAATCATGCAAAATCTTTGCGTAAAATAATAAGAATATAGCAATTAATTGGGTTTATATGCAAAATTGAGAGTAAAATATATACAATAATTTGCACTCATCATATGCCAAATAAGAGTGTCAAAGAGTGTCCAAAGTGATTGTCTATAGCATTCACTTAAAACATATAATTTTCAGCATTTAATTTATGATTTTAGTTCTCAAACATTTTCAATCATATAAATTCAATTTTTAATATACACAAATGATAATTTGATGTGCCTAATTTATTTACTTGCTCAATTTACATGAGAAAGGCGTAATTGTTGTACAATTGTGTGACCCATTAACTTCCACGTTAAGCAAGCATACATTTATTGGGTCAATTTCAGTGAAATGGAAAAAAATGGGTAATTTGAGATTGTGTGTTTTGATAAATAGATAGATAAGATATATGTGATTAGAGAAATTTGAGAAAAATATTATTTTATATTAAAATAATAGATTTAAGGTTATTAAATGTATTGTAATCGAGAAAATTGAAAAAAATTGGGAAAAGAGGTTGGTGAACTGAGGGATAATGCTCGAACTTCAGATGCTGCAGTAACTGCTGAAACTTTTTTTTTTAATATTACTGCAGATGTCATTTTTAGCAGGACAGTTGTCTACTCAATTGTAGTAGCACAATAGCCTATTGTATCTTTGTATTTTGTTCCGAGTGACACCGATTTTTTTCAATAAGAAGATGAAATAACTCTTATAATGGTAGCCATTCCTTTTTAAGGTTACATTTTATATCCGCCCCTTTGACATTATATGATCAAGCATGGCGTATACCAAAAATCTGTACACTACGTATCTGATTGGCCAGCCAATCTGTTACACCACTGCTTTAGTTGAAGCGGTAGACAGCATAAACACCACCGTTACGTTGAATGTCACTTTTGATTTTGGATCCATAACAATGCCGTTTCTAACATATTTACGCATTACAAAAATAATTAGATTTGGAAAAATATTCATATTCAAACCTTCAAATTCAATAAACTCCGAACTTCAAACAGAACATTAATCTATGTATTATATATTAATGCAGAATAACTGCATTAATTGTAAAAAAACGAAACTCGTTTCCTGCTTGCACCACAAGTGCTCCACCTTAGCTCCACATCAGATTTGGAGTTTTTTTTCCTGATCCCATAAGGTAACAACTGAATATGGTAATTTCCAAAATTTTCAATTGTAGTTAAGGCAAGCATCTAATCACTCTCCTTTGTTTTCTCATATGTAATTAAAATAATTAAAACACCTTAAACAAAAATAATTAAAACACACTTTTACAGCATTTGATTACTCCGCGCTCTCTCATCTCCATCTGTTTATTTCCTAATCGCTTTTCCTTTTCTCTTTTCTATTTCAAAGCTCGCCGCCCAACGACCATCCTCGACAAGCTTTCTCGCTGAAAGGCAGCCAGCTCCGCCTCCTCCTTTGTATTACCCCCTGTCATTTGATGCATCATCTTACCGCCATTCTTTACGAACCACCACCTGAGCAACCCAATTACCGCCGATCCAATAGAGGACCACCTCATTGGCTGAAATCGGTCGGCCAGAATTCTCCCCAACTGACGCTCCAATCGTCCGCCATAGCACCGCAGAGCTTCTCCATGTCCACTGCTGCACTCTCATTTGCCTGAAAGTGCCGTCGCTAACCACTGATTGAATTTGACCTGCCATCTAACCTACACACTCGACCTGCCATCACCGAAACATGAAGAAACCCTTCATCATGAGTCCTCCCAATGCTAAGCACTCGATTTGAGTATCGGTGCGGACTTGGCGTTGGGAGGCGGGCGAATCGATGGTGCGACAATGATGCTTGGTGGGAGGGGACGAATCGATGCCGAAGATCATCGTTTATTCCAGATTTGAATCATCTTAGGTCGCGAGGGGACTGTTTGTCGGGCTTTGTGTCGGGATGAATTATGACTTCACACTTCCAGACCTGATAGTGAATTTATGTTAGCAGGCACTTCCTCTTCCAGATCTGATAGTGAATTTGGTGTTTGACGAGTACTCGAGAGATACTCGTTGAACGTAGGCCACGGGTTGAGCACGAGTTTTTCGCTCCGGTAAAGAGATTCGGAGGGGTTACTTAGGGGAATAAGGTTTATTCATAATGGTCTTCATCTCGGTGCAAGACAAGAGATTGTTCTTGGTTGAGGTAGATGAACAAGTTCCGTGACTTGAGAAAGCCGGAACCGTTGTTTGAATCCTCTCCTCACTTATCTATAATTTCTCATCGTTGTTACTGATGCGTATCTGTTGCTAGGAGCTTGTTTCATACTTAATTCCGTTGCATGTTTGGGTTAGAGAGTTCACGTGCATATGCTCACATGGTGCTCGGGAACAAGCACGAAAGTGACCTTCCCGAGCTTTGGTCAAAAAGCAAGTTCAAGTGGTTTGTCAAGCCACTTAGGAATTTATGGCTTGCACTTAAAGTCCTCTCGGTGGTGCGGGAAGAGAGATCGATCTCGGCCATCGTGTAGGTAACTGACTCGAGAGATGTCAGTAATTTTTAAATCATTTTCCTCTAGCAACAAATATAAATCATGCATGTTTGACTTTCATGAAGCATTTGACCCGTTCCCGAGGTGGTTATCTATTTATTTTTATACATTAGAATTATTTAGGTAGGTAAAGTAGTGCAATCTAGCTATTTAGCATTTCGCGGATTCGACCCTTACTCATCGAGTGCTACACTCGACTCGTACACTTGCGGGTGTGTAAGGTTTTGTTTGCCCGACACACGTCACAGCACAACGTCCATATCGTCATTATTCTGATCATCTTCAGAATTATTACAGTGCTCATGAAACCCAAAAGCATCACAAACCATTTGTTCATAAGCCGGCCGTTCTTGGCTACCCTCAGAAGAATTAAGTGCAATACTCGTACTTGTAAGATTTGATGATGTTGACGTTAGTTCATCAAATCGATAACCTCGATAAACACATGGATTGATCTCAGATCGTTCACCATGACAATCCCACACATGATAATTGGGTTTAAATCCGTCTAATAGTAAATGATTCCCAATTGTAATTCGATCATAATAGTATCTATTTTTACACTTTTTACACGGGTATTTCACCAATTCTTCTCCATTTGATTTAGCAACAAAAAAACATAATCCAAGAATTTTTGAACCCCAGTCCAAAATCTTTCACTTATATAGCAAGTCTCATCCTCAAAGCGCCGATACATCCAATCACGTCTTTCGCCCATTTATGGCTTTTCTTGTGATCATTCATCAATAAAAATAATAACAAACATGACAATTAATTATATATTACAAAAAACAAACACAAAAGCTCTTAAATACTGCACACATTCATATATAAATATTTATATCATTTTTTCCTAATCCAGGGTGCATGGGTCCTATCCTATTCATAAAAGTACTATTAGTGAAGAAACTGTAAATACATAAATTTCGGTAGCATTTCGCCTTAGTTCCACACTATTCCATTTTTATGGAATATAACTCCCGGAACGAGTATAACGTGGAACAAGACTAAGAAATGCAACCGAAATTTATGTAATCCGATCAGTTTTATATGCACAACCATTAAAGTTTAATACACCGATAGTAAACTTTTACAAATTGTCCAACTTGGACAATCCATGAAAACTCTGTACAATATATTATTTTACAACGTTATTCCAAAATTTTGAAATAAAGTGTAAAAAATATATTTTTACAAGTTTTCATAGACATGAACTATAGCTCAACTAATTTAATTACATTACTTAAAAATAAAATAAAATTACCAATACATGAACTATGTAACCATAAATAAATACATAAAATATTTATTACCTCAGTAATACACCTAAAGTTAATGGTACCGCAACTTCTACTCAGATTTAGAGATGACATTTTGTGTAATAGTTGAGAGAGGAGAGGTTATGAAAAAATTTTGCGAAGTGTTGGAAAGAAGTGGAGGAGTATATATAGACGAATCTACTGCGGCCTCTTCCGCAGTACGCGGCCGCAGTAGGGATGGTGGTAGGTAGGACACGTGGCCCACGAGGACTTACTGCGGCCTAACTGCTGTTTAGGTTGCAGTAAATTTTACTCCCTCCGTCCCACAAAGGTTGTCAACATTACTATATTGGGTCGTCCCACAAAGGTTGTCAACTTTCCTAAAACAGAAACTTTCTATCACCATTTTTACCATTTTATCCTCTTATCTCACACCATGGACCCACAAATTTTTCTCTTTCCTCCCATTAAACTTAAAATTGGGGTCCACAAAATTTTCTCCTTCTTTCTTTTTCATGAGGGTAATTTTGTCAACACACTACTATTCTCCCACTTTCCTTAATATATGTGCCCAAACAAAACCTACAACCTTTGTGGGACGGAGGGAGTACTTTACTGCGGGGAGTCGTTCACTGCGGCCTTAACCGCAGTTAAGGCCGCAGTGAAAATGTCCTCCCACGTAGTGTTATAGTATGGACATTGTAGGATAATTGTAGGAAATTGTTTATAGTAGAATGATTTAATTTGATTTGGGTATAGATATATTAATGGTTGTTTATATGGAAAATGACTAAGTTGGTGCTTTTGATTTTACTTTTGGTTCAGCAGTAAGTCTAGTAACTTGCTTCTATTTAAATAGCCAAAACTTCCTGCCCAGTACATCCCTATGATTATTTGCATTGCATGGACATATATATTTTGGCCATCAGAATTGTTGTCACTAGTTTCTTTGCACTACCAAATTGCTGAATGCATCGTTCGGGTACGCGCACTACACCTGGATAATTATTCGGTTTAATCAATCCAGGAGGCCTTCAAAAATAGTTCAGACAAGATGTTTTTAAAAGTTCAAAGAAAGCTTTCATACAGTTTTACATCAGCACACGGTAATCAGCAAAGGGTCTTCCCATTGAAGTAACTGGGGTAAAATTTGACGGCATAATTGGATACGATTGAGAATACATATTAGCATTTCAATTATTTACATTATATACTTATGAAATTGAACTAAACTGAAACTTGATTTCCACAATAGTAGTACTCATCACTGTGCTTGTTATATTGCAGCTACTAAAAAATGGCTATACTCCATAGTTGAGCGTCGTGAAGGAAAGGATGCTCTCGACTCTTGTGCGAAACCCTAGGCCTGGGCCGATTGGGTCTTTCGTCTCACACTTTAGAGGCCCGCCGTTGGGCTCATTGTGCTTTGCGGCCTGCGCTCTCCACCTCTTAGGGTACCGTTTGTGCGTCACTGCCTCTCCTCATCCGATCACTTGCTGTCTCCCTCCACCGCCGCCGACTTTGGTTGGCTTCCGTCATCATACCTGAACGGCTGCGGGCCTATCTACCGTTGGTCCGGCTCTGCAACTGGTGGCATGTTGTCGCCGGACATCTCTCCGAAGCTTCGCTGTTCAGGTGGCCTCCCGGTGCTTTCCTTCTGGTTGTGCGCTTTATTTAGCCTGGGTCGCTTCGACTCGTTAGACAACGTATACGCTTTGGTGGGCCACTCCAGCCTCTTTTATCCAGGCGACTCTTCTGTTCAGTGGTGGACGATTGGTCGGGTGTGCAGTTGGTCGCTTTTCATGGGTTTGGAGTTCAGATGAGCGGCAAGAGCGATTGTGTGCGGCTCCAAAAATCTTCTCCGGTGGAGTAGCTTCTGTCTGTTTTGGGGCTTCGATTCTCGAGGACACCTTGGTGGCGGGTTTGTCGATCGTTGGTGGCTTTGGTCAATCGGTGGTGCTGCATGCCCTGGGTGTGAGACTTAGTTTGGTGGGGCAGGGGGACTTCCTGCCTCACCCGGAGGATTTGGTTTTGGACCACCCGAGTCCTCTCCCTCCAGCGGTTTTTGGTCTTTGTTTAGTTTTCTGTTTCTTTGTCGGTATGATTGTTGGTGTTTAGATGGTTTGGCGTGGTGCTCCTGTGGTGGTATACTTTTTTCGGGTAGCAACACTTCCTCTTTTAGCATGCTCATGGTAGGATGACATTTGGGTCAGTTTGGCCCTGATAGGTTTGCCTATTCATACATCGCCATGGCGGTATATGCTGTTTTCAAGCCTGTTATCTGTGGTGGCTTGTGTGGTACGATAGAGCATCTGCTGCATCGCCTGACTTATTATCTTCTCACTGTCTATTGTAGTGTCTATTATTTCATGTCTAGTTTCAATTCTGGTCGTAGGTTGATCGTCTTAGTTTATTTGCTTTTTGGAATTCTAGACTTTTTGCTGGTTTGGCAATTGATTATTTCTGTTGTTGATCATTAATACAATTGATCGTTTCTCTCTGAAACAAATGACTATATTACAGATTACAGATTGAGACACAAGAATGTGTTAAATTTAGCGAATACAAAAATCTTCGTCATTAAAATGACATTTATTTTTACGAGATCATTAAATCACATTGAAGTTTCAAAATGATACTTTTATTGATGTATGTCAATATTTATTTAATTAAAAAAATATTATACGCTCGTTCAAATACTCAAAATACATATTTCCAGAATAATGCTTTTACAGAAATTGTTAACTGTTCAAGTTTCGTTTAAGAATATTTCATGCATTAACTATCCACTATTTATTCTAATCAGTACGTAGAGAAGCTAAGGATGTACTGCGGCGGAGGTCGCAGTAAGCCGATTTGTCTACGTAGTGAATCATACTTATATCTATGTACACTACCTCCTTAGTATGATTAGTTCTACAAAAATCTATACATTTCCAGTTAATAAAACATTTATTTCTTTTATTGCAACATTTTCCTTTTTGGGACTTCCCTAAATGTTTGCAACATTTCATTTTTTAGTAAACTCTTACAAATAAATTTACCAATTTAATATTTCAACTATCTTTCTTCTTATTTCTTTATTATCTGATTTGACACCACTAACTACACCAACTTCACTCACTCATCTCTTCTTTTAGTTTTTTATTATATGATTTGACACCACTAACTTCATTCACACCACTCACTCAACTCTTTTCTCTCTAAAGGGTAATTTTGTCAAAATTCTACATATTTCTACTCACCTTAATCCCCGTGTCATATCCATATGTTCCAAAAATTAAGAGACGGAGGAAGTATTTTATTGCCATTCACTTAATCAAAAATGTTACTCCATTTTTTATTTTATATGTCATTTTCGTCAATTTATTGCCAATCACTTTTTTTTATTAATCTACATACCCAATCAAATGTGTCAGCTGTTTGGGTGGGAAAATGATGAATGACAAATATATATTTTATTTTTTTATTAAAAAATAATGTAAATAAACTAAAGTCAAACGTTTTATTACTCTTGAGATGAATGAAGTAAAAAATTGATGTTATTATATTAAAAAAATGGTTCAATTTGATAATTTTGTCCAAATACTTGTAGATTTTCACAATAAGGGGTTTATTCCACAACGTAGTAGAAGTTCAATGGTTATAAAGTGTCGAATGAATAATGTCAAGAGCCTAGAGTCTGGCGCAGCCCACAACGCCCATGCGGCGTCCCGAGGCCATAGTCGATACCTCCGGGACTAGCCTTACCTTACGCGTGCCAATTGGTTTTGCCCTGCCATGGGCTCATCAGGGAAGCGGCAGTAGCTCTCGACCAGTTGTGCCTTATACGGCTATGACCCCGCACAAAGCAGAACCACGGCTCAATGCTATTGCCATCCCCTCATTACACTATTATACCATAGGCGGCAAACCATGAAGGCACGAGACCATCCAATTGGTCTTTACACGGTCACGACATTTCATGCCGTGACATTCTCCCCCACTCAACAAACAGCACGCCCTCATGCTGGGGGAGAAGGACTCCACCCTAGGACCGAACATACCGTACTCACAATGCATACCACCTAGACCAGCCATCACACACAGCAGTCGGGCTTCCTTGTGGCTACCTCAGTCTGCATCTCCTCGTAGACATCACCTTTGGAGCAGAGCACTCCTTAGCACGTCGCAACAACCTTGGCGACGTACTGGCATAGTCCTCACCTAAGGACCCCCATAAGGTGTGCACCAGTACGCGTATGTCCCCGCTCTGATACCACTTGTCACGGGCCTAGAGTCTGGCACATCCCATAGAGCCCGTGCGGCGTCCCGAGGCCATAGACGATACCTCTGGAACTAGCATACCATATGCGTGCCAACTTGTTTCGCCCTGTTATGGGCTCATCAGGTAAGCGGCTGTAGCTCCCAACCAGTTGTGTCTTTTACAACTACAACCCCCTTCATGGTCAAGTTCTCCGACCTGACTCGGCCAGATTGTAGTACAAGGCAGGACCATGCCTAAATGTTACTGTCGCCCCCCATTACATTATAGTAGTAAATCACGAAGGTACGGAACCATCCAATTGATATTTACACGGTCACATCATTTCATGGCGAGACAACAAGGAGATAGAGGTCTTCCTTCCTAACTAGGGGTGGCAATCGGACGGAGACGGATAGTATCCGCAAACCGCGGATAACCGGCCGTCAGTGACGGTTTTAACGCGGTTTTTATCCGCGAGTTCGCGGATACGGTTTTTTTTGCATCCGTTAATTCGCGGTTACGGATTACGGATATGTTGTATCCGCACCGCGGTTATCCACTATCCGCGGTTTGCGGATATCCACAAATCGCAAGCTAAGCCCATAAGATTAGTGAAGTCCATTAAGTGAGGCCCAACTGTGGTGTGCCCTGCGGCCCGGCCCATCCGTGAAGGCCTGAAGCGTGTCTGTGGTGTGTCTCAGGGTTAGCAGCAGACAACATTCACACACAGTCACACGATTCGCGAATCGCACTTCCTTCATCTTCAATCCTTCATCTTTGATCATTCCAAAAGTTCGGCTTCAACCAAAAATGAAGTAGGCGACGAAACGATTAAGAACACAGCAGGGGCTGCACTCTGGTTGGGCGACGACGAAGACGATCGAGTAGGCGATGCAGCAGGCCCCTCGTCTCAGATTCGGCAACCATCCTCGCCGCTCTCTCTCACCCCCTTCCCGAGCTCACCACCACCACGCTAGCTAGGAGCTCCGGTCGCAAGTAAGTTCGATTGCTTGACCTTAAGCGGCTCAATCCTGTCGCAGGCTCCTTGTTCAAGCTTCTCTCCCCACTCTTTTATGGAATGGAGTACACAGATTAGGGATAGTTGTTTGTTCTCTAGACGAGTGATAATTTATTTAGCCTTATCTTTTTGCAACAAGGTAAACCTCTTAACTTCTATCTTGACATGTAAACATGAAATTGTTCATATTCTGCTACTCTAAACACTGTTTGCTGTTTAGATTATTTGCTCGCTGCAAATTATTTCACTTGGCATCATTATCGTTAGCACTAATTATTTACTGTAACACTTGACTTCTGGTTGTAGTCCAAGCCATCCGTAGCTCCATTCCTGGACCACCATCAAACTTCAAGTTGAGAGAAGATCATATGTCAAGAAGCTCTATCAAAGGTGACACTATTTGCTTTAACTGTGTTCTTCTGAAGTCTACTAAACGCATTTTGCTTTCTTCTGGTTTTCTATGTTCTCCTTCTGACTGTTCACAATACTGAACTTTTCAGCACCGCGGTCTTTCTTCTCCCTTTCGAATTTCCGAAGCAAGGGGAGTGACTCCAAGCTTAGGTAACCTCATCTGTAAGGTCTAAATTGGTGCCTGAAGGTCTTATTCAACATTGAGCTGTAAAGGAATAAATAGACATGCATGAGCTCGACACAACAGTGTAAATCTTTGTGGACACAAGGCAAAGTGTATATTCAGTTCAGTGAGCTGGAGGACAGCCTTGTGTTGTAGAGCGTGATCTCCGAGGTATGAGTTCTTTATGATTGTGGTTCAGTAGCACTTGAATGTTCACAACAATCAATGGGGAGGACAGAAACACACTGCTAGCGTTTACATTTGCTTCTAGAGGTTTAAGTTTGCTTATAAGTTGTTAATGGTTACATCTATGAACTCAAGGCATTGCGCTGTGTGCTTGGTATGATGGTACCCTGATCATCACTTTTGTTTATGCAGAAATAAGAAACTGGAATGAGTTTGTGATTATACTTTTGAAGTGAAAGTCCTTTAGGGCGAAGAGGAACCTGTCATTACTGGCCTCACTTGTTCCGTCTTTGCTAAATCTGCATATTTTGTTTGCCACTATCATCTATCATGCTACACTGTAGTTTAACCATGTTAGGGTCTGAGGAATTATAATGTTTAGATGCCTATTAATTGCTTTATTGCATCTTGGCATTATGAACCCATGCAAATGACCAAAAGGACAAGGATTTACACCGATGCCCTCTTGTTGGTATCTTCTTGTGAGGGAAAAAGTAGATGAATTTCCGAACTGGTCATCCTCATAAATTTTTCTAAGGTTGTTTGAAATAGTAAGGTAGCTTGAAGTAAAGGTATTACAGTGGTTATCCTCTAAACATTGCCCGTTGATGTTGTTACACGTGAAGAAATGGTCACACTGAAATATGTTCAAGCTAAGTTAAAGTCATGCTATAGATTCAAAGGGCTAACCGCGGGTTAACCGCTAACCGCGGATACCCGCGGTTCACGGATACGGATTTAATTTCCTATCCGTGATATATGTAACCGCAAACCATGGATACGAAAAAAAACCGCGATTTGCGGTTCGTGGATATGAACCTACCGCGAATTATCCGTCCGATTGCCACCAAATCCTAACACACGCAGCCATCGGTGTGAGAGTGGAAGACGACAGACAGCCACTGCGGCGATCTTATTCTTGCACTCAATTCCGATCCGGCAGCCACTGCGCATCTCATTCTCCGGCTCTGGCCACTGATTCCCAAACTCAACCGGCCCAATTGGAATACCGCTAATTCGAAATTCGAACTCGATTCATAGGTGAACACATTTCCTTTTCCCCCCCACTAGCACTTCAATCTTCCACACTTCCCTCCAGAAAATGGCTTTTGCTTCATTGCTTTCTCTGCATTTCTATCAAATTCCGAGTTGGGTTTTGTCTAGACAGTTGGAGCCTAGTTCTTCCGAGTTGTTGACTCGACTATGATTTTTAAGCTACCCTCTTTCATTATGATTTTTTTTTAATATTCATTTTTTGAGTAAATCTGTTGTGGACAGTGAGAGTAGCTCGATTCCAAGTATGGAGTTAATGGTTATGGCGGCTGTTATTCTGGGTATGATGCTGGGATTTTTCATTTTCAGACCCCGTCAACATGAAAAAGGTAATCTTCAATTGGTTTCTTCCTTTATTTTACATTTCATCTCTATCCGTTTTTAAGGACAATTATTTAGTGGATTTCCATTTGATTGCTGCCTTCTTACTGGATGCAGGACATGCAAAAGAGGTTGCTTCAGATGCTAGTAATAAAAAGGTATTTGTGATTCCTACACTTTTGAAAGCAATGTACTAGATTCTTCTTCATGTCAAACTAAATTTTGGAACCAATGCAATGTGGCCGATATGCCCTGACAAAGTTCTATGGCTCAGCACTATCACATTGTTATAGTTGATGATCACCTCTTGAATTGGTTTGGATTATAAGTTAATCATTCTCATCTCTCTGCTAGATATCTAAATCATACAGTAAAGCAGAGATTGCGTCGCATAATAAGAGAACCGATTGTTGGATCATTATCAAGGACAAGGTATGTCTTGAGATATCGCTTGAACTGTACAAGATCGAGCTAAAATATTGCTTGAGTTATTGTTTCAGTCCTCTTCTGTTTGAAAACTACAGGTTTATGATGTAACACCTTACGTAGAGGAACACCCAGGCGGTGATGCGATTCTAGACCATGCTGGAGATGATTCAACTGAAGGCTTTTTTGGGTATTAGCTATGTACCCTGATCTGTTTTTTAGAGAGAGCTAGAAAATTTAAACCTGTTTATCCTCTTTTAGTTTTATAGATATGATACGTGAAGTTATGATGGATGGAGCCTGGATCTTGTGTGTTTAACTATCAGACCTGATGTCATTTATCACTGTCTCCTATTTTTGAACAGGCCGCAGCATGCTACCCGAGTATTTGATATGATTGATGACTTCTATATTGGGGATCTTCAGAAGTAAAGAGATTGGAAACTGCAGGGGTGAATTCTCGAGCTTTCTCTCCGCATTGACATCTTTTCTGTACCTGACATGTTTGTGCCTCTTGCTCAAGGAAACAGCTGCATCGTTTGCTGAAGTTTATGGTGGATAGATTGCGGAGCTGCTGTTGTTATTGTTTAGAAATGGAGTTCTGGTCGGACATGGAATGACCTGCTCCTGATGATTTGGGAAACTATTGAGAGAAATTTTGATTGCTTTAGTAATCAAGTACTGTAGTACTATGTGATAAGTTGTTTGTAGGCCTTGCTACATTTTGGATAATTTATCATGTTGTTTTGTTGATCCATTTAACTATTTCATCTTTAAAACTCAGATTATTGCCTTGGCCTATTGTACACATTCAGAGGCAGTGACCAAAATGGCCCTACATGCTATGACTTCAATGAGCTGTTATAGAACACTCAGCAGCAAATTTTGAAAAGGATCCGAAGATGATGAAGACTTACACCTTATGATTGAGGTCGAATTCTCAGATCATCTCAGATTCAATTCTTCATATTTTCATTAAGTTTACCATCCACACTAAGTCTGCCATTTACAGGCTTACAAAAAGAAAACACAAGATCAGCAGAGCAGCACAATTGCTAGAACAATGTTCCTTGAGCTTCCAACATTCTTTAAGCAACAGTAAAACGACAACTTATTCTCAAACTCCCATCTGATTCCTCCTATTCTCACTCCACTCCGATCAGTTCTAGGTAGCCTAATCTCGCCTGAGTTTCATCATCGACACAGCCACCACCATTGTTGGTTGGCCTCTTCTTTTCCTCTTAGCAGTATTTTTCTACCCTGGTACTTGAAAGACATTTCCATCTTCTTAAAATCGATACAAAATACTCCCAAAGCATTGAGCCATTGTGCTCCAAGCACCATGTCACATCCCCCCAGTGGAACCAGGTAAACATCAGCTTTGAAAACTGCTTCATGAATTCTCCAAGTGAAATTCTTACACACAGCTTGACTCTTAAGAACAGTCCCATCCCCCACCCTCACAAAAGCACCTCCGATTCGTTCCACCTTACAACCCAACTTCTTAGCAACCTGTTCATCCAAGAAAATATGTGTGGTGCCGGAACTGATGAGCATCTGCAGAGATTTCTTACCAACATGCCCTGTAACTTGCAAACCTGATTTCACACTTAGGACATTTGGAGAATTAAGAAGTGTCACCATCTCCATCTGGTAAAACAGTAGCTGAACCCTCACTCTCTGGCCTAGCCAGTATTCCTTTGCATCTATGATCAGTATAGTTCTTGCCCAGCTGATTCACTTTGTTGAGCAAAGCGTTAAATTGCTTCACATATTGAGAAACAGAACCTTCCTGTTTTAAGGCCATTAGCTCAGCCAGAGCATGATGATAAGCATAAGCAGATCCAAACCTAGATCTGATAGCTTCAACATACTCATTCCATAGCAGAGGAGTATTTGAACCTCTAAGTTTCAAATAACTTTGATGCCACTGGAGTGCATCGATGCTACTGGAACCTTCAATATCTCACACATGTTCAATTGCAAAAAGTTATTCACAACAAAGAATCCATCCATCAACGTCTTCTTCTCCACTGAAGGGAGGGGAGTTATAGAGACGTGATGAGTATCCGAGTTTACCCGTAGCCGTTTTCTTCATCGAGCCTTCTGGTAATTCATCGTTTTCCAGCTCCCAGCTGTATCGTCCTCCACCCCATCCGCAGCAGCTCCGGTGAAGTGATTACCTGCTCCTCCGCCTTCAACCGTCTGAGTTTGCGTTTGATTCTTCTGGTTCGTGAGTGCCAAACCGGTGAACATTTCCTTGATGGAGTTCAGCTCCAAGCTGAACCGATCACTTTGCTCCTTGGAGTCGGCAATGAACTCGTTCACCGATCTCTGCCACTCCTGGTTCGATCGGACGCCTTCCTTCAGCCATGCGAGAGTTGTAGCTGTGAGAGGAGAAAGAGGAGAGATTGAGAGGAGATTCTGAGCGTGCTTCTTGCTTTTCCATTCACTCACTGATCACACACACACGACGTACATACATTACTGACATGCACCGGAAACCGTTTCACAAGAGACAAATAAGCTTTTTCTTCCTCAACACGTTCATAGTCTTTTGGGCCTGCTGAGGGAAATGGGCTTCATTGGGTTCGGGCTTGTGTGGGCCTGCAACAGATTTTGACCAAAGTTTTTTTTTATCAGTCTTAATTTGCCGTCTAACATATGGTTTGAGACTTTCAGTACAAAAGAGAGATTGCTCTGTTAGAAATGTCCTTTCTAATTACCTGTCCAATTGTTAGAAAAATATTCAAAATTTTATGATTAATTGAAAAAATTGTTGTCTTACCTAGAAGGTTAGTTAACGGCTAAAAGCCACTAACAGCCCTTGCACTTGGAAACCCGTGCTAGTTACCCCCCTCTACTCCAATTGGAGCCAAACAAAACATAAAGGTATGCTATTACCCACATCTATGGACTATGGTATACCATGACACTGCAGGGCTAATTTACATGAACAAGTTTCTATCTTTTCATGCTCATTTAGTGTAACTTGTGTCAAATTATCAAACTGCTAAAACAATCACAAGATGTTGATAAGCAAACTCTCTCCTGCAATCATATGCAGATCATTGAAGAGCTTCCATTGCCATGTTCTCTGCCCGGGAGAGTTTATCATTTCTGGTTCCAGTTAAGTGGTGCAGAAGCACACCAGCAGCTACACTAACATTCAAGCTTTCCACAGCCATGAACGACTGGAACTCCTTGCCCGAGCAGCCGGAGCTTACTTCAGTCGCTTCCACATCCTCAACATCTCTCCATGCCGTGTCTGCTGCAATGTTTCCAGGAATTCTGACTAACTCAGTACAGGATCTCTCCACCAGAGGTCTCAAACCAGTGCCCTCACTTCCAAGGACAAGAATTGTGGGAGAACCAGGTGGAACCTCGTTTAAAGGCACGGCTCGTGGAGAAACAGAACCACCGAGAACTCTCCAGCCATTCTCGGCTGAGGAGACCAAGAACTGCATCATATTCTTGCAGTATCTGAGCTCCATGAGCTCAAGGGAGCCAGCACTAGCTTTGCTCACAACACCACTTAATGGAGCTGAGTTTTTGGCACACAACACCACACCAGCAGCTCCAAAGAAGTAAGCAGACCTGATTATAGCCCCTAGGTTCTGAGGGTCTGTCACCTCATCCAAAGCTAACCAAAGGCTACCCTTCTCTACCTCATTGTGAATGGGATCAAGCTCTTTTATTTTCACCATCTCAAGTGGAGATGCATCCAGAACCAAACCTTGATGAGGCCGGTTATCAACAATCATGTTGAGATCATGCTTTGGTGTATCCTTTATGAATAATCCAACCTTTTCTGCCATCCTCAAAACTTTCTCAAACCCTTTCTTATCCTTCTTCTTCCTGTTATTACTACTCAAGTCTAGCCCTTCTTGGACATACAAAGAATAAAACTCTCTTCTTCCAGATGACAGTGCAGCCAAAACAGGACCAACTCCATAAACCCCTTCACCAATCATCTTGGGCACACTTGATTCCGTAGCTTCTTTCCATACCTTTCTACCCCATTCTTCCTGTTTATTCCATCTTCGAGATTCTGGTCTCTCATACCGAGATCTCGACTCCATCACTCCTCTGAATCTGCTTCTAATTTTATCCCATCGTGGATCATCAAGAGCCTCCTCCTCTCCTTCCTCCTCATTAACACTTTCATGTTTTCCCTCGTCAGAACCATTTTCCTGGCTCATGACAGTATTTGCTCTCCTATCTCTAGCAGTAAAAGCTTCTGATGATTCCTCCCATGAAGAGCGTGCAGATTTTACTCCTGAAACATTCTCACTCTTCTCGGTTGCTTCTTTTCGTCTTGAATAACTACCAATCTCTTTCCTAGTTTTTTCTGTGGATAACTTCCAAATGGTTTGATCATTCTTTGCAGCTCTCACTCTGCGTAATCCCTTGACTTCACTAACCTTATCTGCTTTCAACCAAGGCAGCGCTTTGCCTCTCCCACTTAAACCAATCCCTTCAACTCCATTTCCAGATGAACTTGAAAAGCTTTTAGCTGTTACAACAGTGCAACATGGAGCAGAACTTCTCAACCCAAACCCATGGCCAAACCCAGCGAGAAACTTTCTGGGTTTCAGAGAATTGAGAGCTTTCTGGGGCTTGCAACCAAACTGAAGCAAAGGTTTTAAGGAATCAGCAGAGAACATTCTCTGACTGCCACTGTGTAAAGACTGAAACTTTGGGGCACCTAATTGCTGGATGCATCTGTTCCTCGATGAAAATCTAATAACTAAGGGAAATGCCTCGCCTTTTGAAAGGTTAGAGAGTGTTGCTCGCATTTTTTTTCTCGGTAGAGACGATACTGAAGGAGATCAATGAAGAAAGTGAAATGGGTTCGATCGAAGAACTATAACTGGACTGAGAGCATGAATCTTTTTCTTATCTTCTCTTTGAGATAGTTTCCCGCGGTGGCTCCCGTTAGGGTTTCCTTCATCTCAATGTGCTGATTGGATGACGAAACGACGCCGCTGTGCAAAACACCCCCTCCAACGTTTAAATTTGCATATGACAAAAGTATCCTCTCTCAAAGTAAAACAAACGGTATTATTTTTATTATTATTAGCCTAAATTATGTCAATTTTTAGATAAGGACTTAAAGTCTTAAACTATGATGGTATAAATAGGTCTGTTCAGTCACCCTATAATTACCCTCATTCATGTTTCAATACCAACACAAACTTTTTTTTTGTTGTTGAAAATGAATGACTACTTATTCAAATACAAACAGTTGAAAACTGGATAAACAAACTAGTTGAAGATTGGATCCCATAAACTAACCGTGTTCTAAGCCTGAGGTGAGTATCTACCGGTCTCCAACAAGGGAGCCAAAAACTATAAAACTTAACCAAACGAGAAAATGTCCAAAACTAGATAATTGAAAATGAAATGATAACAGGAGTATCAAACTAAAATGATAACATGGCTTGAAATAGGTATTCGTCTGTAGCGTTCTCATAAGAACTTGAGGCTACTGACCTCCTCCACAAAAAAAACCCACTAGGTGAGCTAAGAGCTTATTCCCTGCAAGAACACCTGGGAAGAACAGAAGAGCAAGCAACCACACCAACAGCGCAAACAAGCCATAGCAGCCTGGAAAACAACTTATCTGACACACCAGAGTCCATTTCAGAACTGGCGTGGTAGAGGCGAAGGACCATATTCCCCAACCACGCAGGGCAGTATCATCTACTGGTTCAGGCAGGGTGAGCTTTTGCTCGTCCCTGCCGTTTCCTGCACCAGCTCGTGTTGGCCCTCTTCCAACACCCGGGCACGCTTGAACCCCCTCCGTCCACCACACATCTTCCATATGAGACCATACCAAGACCACCCTTCACACCTACTAGTAGTTGGAGAGGCATCAAACCTCCAGTTCCATACCACGAAATCAACCATACCCATCTCTCCAATAAAAAAACCCCTGGATTCCAAACGGGAGGCTTGCACACGTTCAAGCCTTGCTGCAAAGGATTTGCAATTCTCCCGAGACCAAGCCAACGCCTAGAAGCCGGTTCCAGCCGAAGCTTTCTCCATTTGCAGCATTGGGCACACAATCCAGTCGAGGTTGGTGCGGCTTGGCGACGGAAAGCATTAGTCAGTGTCACGTGACGCGATCCTAAACCGCTGAAATTAGAGGCACCGCTGCTCGATGGCCCAGACGATGGTGGACCATGGCAAATCAGGGCCGTATCGCTCGACGGCCTGTGAAGAAGGCGAGTGAAAGATCTGTGGAGGCACGAACAACATCGACCCGCAGAAGAACCAGAGCGGACACTAGTTCGACTGAAATCCCATCGCCAAGACAGCTGAGAAGAGTAAAGCGGCCACAAGATTCGCCGAGAAGAGGCAAAAACACAATCAAAGAAGCCAGACTCGCCGCAGGAGTGAAGCAAATCTCCAAAATTGAAAAGCAATTGACGGCAGCGCCACTCAAAATGAATCCTAGGCACGCGTCTCTTTTTTTTTTTTTTGAAACAAGGGATTTCCAACACAAACCTTTAAATGTGATAGAACATATTATATATATCTCTATATATTTATGGAAACTTTACTATAGATGAATAGTATATTTTTGTCTTTTTCCTAAATTGCATTTTCAATAGGGGGTTTCAAACATAATAAGTGAACAAAAAGTTTTTCACCTAATAGGGGAGTGAATTGGAGGTGAGTGAGAAAAGTGAAAAAAGGAGGGTTAAGTTTGAGGGCCCCGTGAACAAGGAGGAGCGCACATGTGAATTCACCACAAAGGGCGTTTCGCGCCTCAAATTTCCTTCTTTTTTGTTGCGCTCTTGTCTTTATGAAAACCAAAATTCATCTTTCCCTTCATCTCTCTTGCTTCTCTGTCATATCTAAGTTCTTCTTGGGTGAGTTTTGGCCTGTGCACAACTTGTGCGCAAGTCTTGTCTGCGTGTGCACAAGCTCGTGCACAACTCAAGTGCGCAAGATCATGCGCATGCTGCGCACAAGTCTGCACAACACATGCGCAAGCGCACACTGCACAATCAGGCAAGCTCGTGCGCCGCGCACAAGCTCGCACAACCTGTGCGCACAGCTGTGCGCTGCGCACATTTTCGTGCTGCACCATAAGATACAGTTCAAATTCACACATCAGGGAGTGCACGGCAGAACTCTAGCGACCCGAGACAGACTCAAGCAAGACGAAATGACCTAACCCATCGACAATTTCAACTACGAAAGTAAATTCCTCGTACAACGGTGGCAGGACGATGACGAAGACGAGAGCGACGAAGTGGTGAAGAAGTGAATAAGGGGTGAAGCGAGGTGAACAAGGGCGTTCACTTTCGCGCAAATCAGCAGAGGTCCGTACAAAGCGAGGAGAACGCACCTCAGCTGTTCACGCGGATAAGAAGGGAGTGAACTCCAAGTTTTTCACGCGTTTTTCTTTATGTTTGAAGCCCCCTAATTGTTATATATACACACTAACCAAATATACATAAATCACTGTTCATATACAATGTGAGGGGAAACAACAACTTTGGTCCTTTTGGTTTGTTTGTGGATGTGGTTTGATACATGTATTTGTTTGTTGCTCATTTTTTTATCTTTCAGTTCCGGTGATCTTTTTGCACTCAATGATTATTTGGAGGTCCGTCAGGTAAACCGTATTTAGTTGACGAAAACAGTTGAATATCACGCGGGAAATAAAGATAGTCCCCATTGGTTTTTGAGCGTTTCACTATGGTACCTATATTTTGTTCCATTTAACATGTATACCCGTTTTCTCTTTAAATGTAGGTGTGTGATGAGATGAAAATAGTTAAATTTGTGTGACTAAAACAACAGAAGTAGACAAACACAATGATCGGAATTGATATAAATGGGTTCAAGGAGGTCGTTTCAAACGTTGACGTCACTACTAGGAGGACCTCTCTCGTATATACGGCGAGGGTCCTCGTATATGCTATCAATACGAGGGTGCTCCCCACATAGTCATATTGACATTGACGGGAAAGTATCATCCTGTCAAGGGTATGGCCTTGACTGACAGACATGGACAAAGTCTAATTCACACTCCAACTCCAAGTCAAAGGTCCACTCAAATAATGTCAGATCACCACTGTTTGGGAGATATGACAGTCCCTAAAATCTGGGAGTCAGCAATCCCAGCATGGGGAAAGCTCTGCCATCACCCTACCCCAGCATGGGGAAAGTCCTGGCATCACCCTATAAGTGGGGTGATGCCAATCCAAAATAAGGTATTGGCTACACACCCACACCTTCCCATTTTCTTCTACACCTAAAGGTTTTTTGTGTTTTGGGTCTTTCAGGTTCCGGCAACAGCTCCATCCTAGCTCCCGGCACCGCTTGATCGTCCGGAGGCTATCAGGAACACATTGGCTTTCATCCCAGATTGAAGATCGCATGTCGTATCCTCCATTCTCCTTAAAATCATCTCCTTGAATATCCCTTCGATTTTGATTGCAGAATTTTAAGTGCTTTATACGAGTAATTCAGGTCAAAACTCTTCGCCTTTTCCTGGTTGGATTGTTTTTTTTATTTAAAAAAACATCATTGGATAAATGTTTCGTTTGTTTCAGTTAAACTTGCTTACTTATTTGTCTTTTTCTTTTATAGCATGTTGATTTGGGAAGCTTAGATTAAGATACTTTACATCAAGCTGGTGAGCTTAACAATCCAGTGTTAGTTTAGGGAGAATATATGATATTTGGAAAGAAAAATGTTGAAGAAGCGGAGAGGGAAAGAGGAGAGAGAAGAATATTTTTTATCAAATGTTTAAAAGATACTATATTATATATTGAGATATATATGAATAATTACTTATTATTGTTTATCTATTATTATTTATTATCGAAATTTCGATTCTATTGTCATTTTTTTAAACTTTGTACATGTTCTTCTAACAAATATTTGAGAAAATTTTAAAAGTTTTGTGAAATTGATATGAAATATTTTAAAAAATAGAATGAAAAATAGAAGAAAGAAAACATCCGCAATAACGCGCGGGTACTGTATACAATTGATTGATTCACATGACTGATTTATAGATTAAAATCTTCAAACATGTGATGGTTGAGGAACCAAAGTCTTATAATTATTGTAATTTATAGACGGATTTATACTGATATACAGTTCATACTTTGTCTAACTAAGTTAGTATAGTTATTTGATACTATCTCCTTCCCAAAAACATTCAAGCATTTAATTTTTAATGTTGTGTCTAACTCAAATTGTTATTAGAAGTAAACAAATTTTGCTATTTTTTTAAAAAATATATGTAAAAACTAAAAACATTGAATGATTATTATTTGCATATAAATTAGTTAGATTTTTTTTACATTAAAATATTGAAAAAAGTATAGATTAATTATTGAAAATGAAATGTTTGAATCTTTTTAGAATATAGGGAGAAGTATTATGGATGTGCTAATTTATTGTAAGCTAACTTACAAGTTTATTTAGTTTATGCTAATTTAGTTATTTAGTCCATGCTAATTTATTTGATATAACAATCGAGGGCAATTTTGGCACTTCAAAGTTCAAAACTTACAAATTATAACTATACACTATTTATGGGAAGAGTTGATATGATATTATGAATAGTGCCAATTTTAACTTTTTTATCACTTAAAAGTCCTTTTAATTTTCAATCTCTTACAAATTAGTCCCTCATTTTCTCATATGGCATATGCATCCAAAATTGCACTTTCATCACCAATGACCAAATGAAATATTAAATATACAGTAATTCAAATGATTAAATTTATATTCTTCAATGTCATTTCTCCATTTTACATCATTCAACAAATTTTGAAATTCTCTTAATCTCTCATATTTAATTTCATTCAACCAATTGTTTTATATGATTGTGACAAGTGAATAGTTTTTCATACCATTCCATATTTGTTTTTTTTCTTTTTTGGAATTTTAAATGCATTTTAATATCTTCTCTTTTTAAAAATCCTTTTAGATTATTTTGTTTGTTATAAAAATTCATGTTTCTCTTTAGCTTTTCAAATTCAATTTCACTCACCTGTAATGCTCAAAATTAGTTATTTATTTTTTAAATAAAATGTAGATGTTATTTTATTCTCTTTTCAATTCAGACCATTAGTATATTTTTCACATTTTGATCATTTTCTTTAATTCTTATAAATTACAGACATGATCCATTTTAATCAATTTACTATGTATTTTCTTTTTCAGATATATAACTTTTTTTACTCATCGCTCTTTTTTTTTATAAAGATGAATTAGAGTTTGTATGCTTATTTTTTGGGATTATAGTTTTTTACTTATCTTACTTTAAAATTAGAATACTTAAGTTATTTATATTTCAAGCATGAACTCGCTTATTTTTTGGGCTTTAAAATTAGTTTAAACATTGTTCTTAGTTATTATTTTTAAACATGTATATTTCATTTATGTTTCATTAATGTTGGATATCCTCTTGATCAATATAGTACATATATACTCGATGAATGTTCGAATATTATTAGCTATTGGTGAGGGCCGAATCTTGAGCCCATGGGCCGAATGGCGGGTCGGCCCACGAGTCTTGTAGCCTTCATTGCTGAGGCCCTAAGCCCTGCTCCAATCTTCTATCAGAATCTGTACATGTGCGAATGACACTGTCATCGCCATACTGCCTTCATACTGCTCCATACCCTCAGCCACTATAAATACTCCCTTTCCTGTTCCAAAAGGACGGAACTTTAGGAAATACACCCTCAATTTACTCTCAACTTACTGTCCCTCGGCTAGTTTACGGAGCGAGTTCTAACTTGAGCGTCAGAGAATTGTACAAGGTGCTCACTCGGCCTCGGAAGCAGCACGCCTGTGGAGTGGAGCGGCGCGGACGAAGCATCGCGGAGATAGCACATCCTAGGAGCCCTCGACGAAGGACGCAGCCACTCGTAAGAGCCCCACCCCATCTCGATATGGCGGACTCTTTCCCGAAGGCCCACCTTCTCGCACACGATCTCGGGTATTTCACCCTAACTCCGACCTTTATCTTACTTAATGTTAACCCTTTGGTATTAACAACTATAATGATTTTTTAAAGTCATGTTATTCTCTGTTTTGTTTTTTCCCCATCTTCTGCTGTCCTCTTTCCAATTAGACTGAAATATTTCATTTTATATTTTTGTTCAAATTTACGATATCCGTTTTCTCCATTTTTAATTTCAGCCTACATATTTCATCTTACTTATTTTTTAGACATTTGACAACCTTATTTTCCATGCTTAAATTTTATTTTATTTTTACTAATATACGATGGGAATTAAAACTCGCAACAACGAAGTGCGGGGAATAAAATATACTTCTAATCCTAATATGAATATCCTCCGAAGTCCAGAAACCTCTTCCCCAAGCAACAAAGTGCAAAACTCGTTAGTAGCCTACTTAAAGAATTTACACGAACAGATGAAAAACAAAAAACCCAGACCAATGCGTCACCGTCGAAATCGAAGCAGATCAGCCTGAGAGAGAATGGGAACTCCGGAGAGATCCCGTGAGCCTTGCCCCGATCGGATCCTCGACGACATCGGCGGCGCCTTCGGGATGGGCTCGATCGGCGGCTCGGCCTTCCATTTCCTTAAGGGCTCCTACAATTCCCCCGCCGGCGCGCGATTCCTGGGTGGCACTCAGGCGATTCGCATGAACGCGCCGCGAGTCGGTGGCAGCTTCGCCGTGTGGGGCGGACTCTTCTCCGCCTTCGATTGCGCTTTCGTCTACGCTCGCCAGAAGGAGGACCCCTGGAACTCCATCATCGCCGGCGCCGCCACCGGTGGCCTTTTGTCCATGCGTCAGGGCCCCGCTGCCGCCGTCTTCGGTGGCGTCCTCCTCGCTCTCATCGAAGGAGCTGGTATCGTGCTCAATAAGTTCCTTGCGGCTCCGCAAGAGGCTCCGATCTTTGTGGACGCTCCGGCTCCGCCAGCACCTGTTTCAAATTCGGGCTCGGGCTCATGGTTTGGTGGAAAGAAGAAGAAAGAGGAAGGAAGCAAGACAGAAATATTGGAGAGCTTCGATCCACCACCAATGCCGACTTTCAAGTGAATTCTCATATTCTTTATTACTGCTTACAATTATCTTCGTTTCCATTGTTTTATTTTCTACTGATATGTCACTGTGTTCAGTAGAATACTGCTGCTTAATGAAAAGTTCCATGCTTAGTTTTCTATTACCTGCTCTGTTGAGATGAAATTAGAGATATAATTGTACAGTTGTTAAGCAATGGAATCTGTGATATGCAAGTTCTGGATTTGCTGCCAATTCACCATTCAGCTGTTCATCAGTATAGGACTAGCTCTTGTTGAATGCTCAATAGTGGTTATTTCTATGTTTTTCTTGTTAATCTTGCATTAAGTATTGCTATTGCATTACTTTGACAGGGTCCATTGTCTTTTCAGTTCTGTTTACTGCTCATGATTCTTGTCTCTGTGTGTTTGTGGATTCAACCAAATTCTATGTGTGTTTAATGAGACACCATGTGTGCCATCTGCATTGCAGTGCAATGGTGTCTTACATATCAGTGTCCCTCATTAAAACCACACTAACTTCAAAATTAACAATGTTAATTATATTGCTTATGGAAAACATAAAAAACCACATATTTACAAATAACAATAAGAAAACATTTTGGATTCATCTGTAAAAAAATATTTAAAAACAAACTTCCCATCAATCAAAAACAAACTTCCACTACTTGATCGAGACCATTTTTATTGTGGCAGTTATTGTTATGCTCTAATGGCCGCAATAAAGTGGAACCGCAATACGAGACGAATTAGCAGTCGCAATAATACATTATTGTTGCCATAGCCGTAATAAAGGCCGCAATAAGGTTAGGTTTAAACTCCTCTCCTCAATGTCATCCACCGCACTCTTCTCTCTTCTCATTTCAAACCAGATCAAAAAAATCAAACTCCCTCTCTCTACCCTCTCCCTCTAAACCCTCTCCCTCTAAACTCCGGCCTTCCTCACCGGGATTCTTGCTTTGGGAACGCGAGAGGAGGGTAGAGGCGAACTGGAACTGGAGGTCGACGAAGGTGGCGGTGACGTGGTGAAGCTCTGACGTTAACAAGGAGGAAGATATAGTTGTTCTGATTTGGAAACGGGTGAGTAGGAGACTATGGGGAGGTTTTGGGGCAAGACTAATTTGAGAAGATTTGGAGACGAGGAAGTTGAGTCAACTCCAGATTTGAGATTGTTTTAGAGTTGAGGAAAATTAGATCTAGGTTTTTCCTTTTTCCATTTTAGTGTTCGATTTCAATTATATTTACTGATATTTTCAGTTATTTGTTCGAGTAATTGAAGAAATGAAAGAAAAATAAGTTTGTGTTATTATATTTGAGTTTTGTTTTGTTTCTGGGTTTCTGGGTTTGATGAACAATTTAGGGTTATGGGATGAATTCGGATGAACATTCATCCGAATTCATCCAGATTTTTTTAAACTAAAAACATTGTATAATGCGGCCTTATCCGCAATAGGCCGCACTGGTTTTTTTGGACTTGGCCGCAATAGGCTTGTTAATGCGGGCTTAAATAGTGCGGCTTTTATTGTTTGAGTCTTAACCGCGCAATAGTGCGCTCCAATTGCGGTGTAATCGCAATTATTCTTGTTTCAGTGACGTAATTTCCATCAATTTTTTTTTAAAAAAAATCATTTTTAACTCTGTATATTATCCATCAATCAATATATTATCCATTTTTAACTCTCACAAACTTCCCATCATATTTTAAAAAAATGTCATATTTTTTTTTCCTAAAATAATCTGAAAAAGGAAATTTAAAACAAAATACTACTGATGGAAACATGAATACTTCCTTCCTTCCATAAAAGAATATACTCCAATTTTTTTTTAATAAAAAGTACAAGTCAAACTCACACATTTTTAATTGATTATAAAATGAATATTTCATTCGGTCGGGGATGGGGACAAAGAAGCATCACATCATCGCAGTGTTGAAGCCATCACCAACGTGGAAAGGGGGCTGCAAAGTCTTTGTTCAACAAAAGCGTCTCGCCTTTTGACTTTTCTTTGTCCGATGCTGCATAACAAAACCAGCAAATATCGACGGAGAAGGCGTGGTGCACCCTCTGGGTAGACCACCCTGTTCAATTCTGACGGTGGTGTAACGGTGGTATCGAAACGGTGAGTTGACGGAGGGAGAAGCGTGAAGTCTGTGGTGATGTCCAATCAAATGTGAACCATGGTTAGCATTTAAGGGAGTACTGTGTATGCAGTAAATTGTGAAGTACTTACATGTCAGTGGATAATATGGGAAAAATCTTATTTATGCCTTTTCATACATATGCCAACTAACACTTAGTGTTAAGTGTTGTATTTTCCTTTAGTAGTTTTCAAATTTCTGACTTCCCATTTAGGACTAATATATCATATGCGTTTTCCCATTTATTAATGGATACGTTTTCTTTTCTTTAATTAGGTTCGTCAGGATTACGAGTTTTTGATTTGGTAAGTGGATATTTAATGCTTTGATATCTTGTCAATTACGCTTTTCACTCTTCCCTTATGTGACTTGGTAGAAATCTTTTAGATTTGAAACTTAATGGTAGTGGTGTTTGAGACGTTAATATGTATTGGTTTCATTTGTGAATGTTTCGTTGAGTACATTTGCCACTTCGTTCTTTTTCTTTTCTTTTTGCATTATGTACATATAAATTATTTAATTTTTATATATTAAAATGTAAAAATCCTAGATAATTAAGTATGAGCAAACCAATCTTTCTGTGATTGATAAAATATAAGTTTTTAGACAATAACCTTCCAATTTTAGACAATTTTCCATGCTATGCATTTTATCAATTTATATATGAAATTGTCTATGTTACGTTTGAAATTGACTTTCCGACAATATCCTTCAAATTTCAGACACTCTACAAATGAATTCCAAAATCGAATTGTATTTATTTTTGGCATGTGTCTATATATATATATAATCATCTATGTCTGAATCATATAATTTACTAATATAATAAGTCAAACTCACATACATTTGAAAGTCATATATTATGTGATAAAATAAAAATGATAGTAAAGTCAAACTCATATGTAAAGTCTTACATACATTTGAAATTGATTTTCAGACACAATTGATTTAAAGTTGAGAAGAAAAAATGTTTGAAACAATTGACATATACATGTTTGAAAACAATGGACTTTCATACACATGTATTGTTTATTTTATTATGTCTAAAACTCATAATCTCTGAAACTCTTATATAATGTCTGAAATTAATATGAGATGTCTGAAACTAAATACTTTTAAGAATATCACAAACTTATGTCTAAAATGAATATGTTAAAAACACAATAGGTATGAAACCAGTCCCAAATTGTATAAAATCAATTTCAGACTATAAACTAGTGTGGAAAAATACATTTATGCAAAGATTTTAATGAAGTTCTTAAAAAGGTTATTCTGGAACTTGCCCTTCTAGCGTAAGTTGTTGCGGAGAGAGCACTCACTATGAACATGTTTGCAGGAACACTTTTAAAAGAAAATGACTAACATTAATTTAGCGAACCCGTGACGAAGTCCGGTATTAGAACTAATGTAATGTATTGTTAATTTCATTATGACTAAAACTCATAACCTCTGAAACTCATATATAATGTCTGAAATTAATATGAGATGTCCAAACTAAATACTTTTAAGAATCTCACAAACTTATGTCTAAAATCAATATGTTAAAAACACAATAGGTATGAAACCAGTCCCAAATTGTATAAAATCAATTTCAGACTATAAAACTTAGTTATAACACGAAATCCATTTCGGACATCGACACTCTATAAATTAATGTCCACAATCGATGTGTATCTTATTTATACAATGCTCATTATATCATGTCTGAAACTCATAAATTAAAAGTCTGTAAGTGGCCAAACTGTAATAAAATAAAGATATAAGCTCTAAAAGGATGAGACAAAATATCGGCTCCGCGGCCCGATTTCCGGTGGTGAAGGCTCAGAAAACTGATGAAGCGGCGTTGGTCGGCGGCCGGTTTCACGGTGCTAGAGCCGCCACCAGAGCCCCGATTGTTCGATTTGAGGCGGGTCGAATTTCGGCCCTCCTTGACGGATCGTGGCGATTGGCGTTGTTCTAGCGCCGGCTTCATCGATCCGGGTCTGCGCCAGAAGAGAGGCCGGCTGCCGCGACGATGCGAAACCGTCATTGTTGCACGTCGCGCTCCACCTCCAACAACATCGCCAAGCTTGGGTCTGAAATGTGGGAGATTTGGCCGGCAGCCTGGGTCGGATCTCCGCCCTTCCCCATCGGGTTCGTCGAACTTCTCAGGTATTTCGCCGAGAAAACTCATCCTTCGCGAAGAAACGCTCGTCGGAACCCTGCTCGTGTTCACCGAGGAACCGAAAGGACGTCTGATTCTCGGCCCAACCGCCACCTCCTACACAACAAAGAAAGTCGATTGATTCAAAGCACAAATTGCTAGGTCTGGAATATGAGAGTTTTTCTTAACGGGTTTCATTTTGGAAACATAATTGGCTTTAATTGAGGTTTGAAATTCGAGCATTAATGGGATTTGATTTCAACCCTGATTCCACTCTTCATGCCTTTTAGACCCATTTTTTAATATATAATACATATATCAGACTTCCCATTTCAAACTTCCCAATTTTATGTTTAAAGTAATTTTTAATTTTGGTTGGTTATCTAACGGACAGTGGATGGAATAAGGTTGGGCATATGTATGCCCGGGCATACACACTCATGCCTCGATAATATGACTGGTAAGTACACAAGAATTTTAAATGATGTAATTAAATGGAGACGAATGAGTTGTGAATTTATCTTAAAATCACGCGGTGGGAAAACGCGTGACTCACCCGGTAGAGTTTTCAAAATCTTGAAAACAATGTTTTCTATCCTTAATCAGTTATACATCTAAATATTTACAAATAAATTTTGAGATAAAAATTCTACAAAATTGTCATAACTAAAACGGGACCTAAGTATTTAAACAGAAAACTTCCACTTCCAAATGCTCCTATAAAATTGGGAATTTTGTATTGCTTCAACAAAATTGAAGATTAAAACATTCTTCCGATAAATTGGAAATTAGACTTCCCTCCAAGAAAATTGGAAATTGGAGTTCGTTATAACAAAATTAGAAATTAGATATTGCTCCAACGAAATTGAAAATTTAATATTGCTCAAATAAAATTGGAGATTGGAGTTTGCTCTAACAAAATTGAAAATTAGAAATTAGACATTGCTCCAACAAAATTAAAAATTAGACATTTGTTCTAACAATTTTAGAAATTGGACATTCCTTCAATAAGATTGGAGACTGGACATTACTCCAATAAAGTTAAAAATTATAAATTGGATACTACTCTAACAAAATTGGAGATTAGACATTCCTTCAATGTTAGCCTAGTTAATCCTGTCGCATTGTTCAGTTAGATAGTTTCTTCAGTTAGCAAATAACAGTTTGTGTCTGTGCCTGTACAGCACGAACCAGTCTTTACATTCAGTTAGTTTAGCCGTAGTTTTAGGCAGCTGGGATCTAAACGTGGGATGGCACGTTGTGGTGATCGTTAGCTGCATGTAAGGAGATTGAGGCTTGAGTGGATGTGGGATAGTGCAGCCGGAATACTCGGTCCAAGATCCAAGTTTAGTTGAGGTTAGTTTGTAACCGAGAATAAAAGAAGAGATAGAGAAAATATGGGTATGTTGAACACCACAAAAAAAAAAAAACACTTGTCTCTGTCTAGAGTTCAGTCTCGTCTGAGAGCTGTCATTGTTGGCAACAACATTCCATAAAATTGAAAATTTGACATTCATCCAACAAAACTGAAAATTGGAGGTCGTCGTTCTAACAAACCTGAAATTGGAAATTGGATGTTACTCTATTAAAATTGAAGATTAGACATTGTTCCAACAAAATTCAAAATTGATCTAACAATTTTAGAAATTGGACTTCCTTCTAACAAAATGGGAGATTGGATATTGATCCAACAAAATTTTAGGGACTGCATAAAAAGTGTTTAGAAAGTACCAATTTTAATTTGAATAATATCCAAATTGTAAATAGGTAATGAAATTTACTGCAAATTAAATAGCCCTAATAATAGTATAAACTAAACTACAATTATAATAAAATTACGTATTACAAATCATAAATTGTGAATATACAAGAAAAATAGTACAATAATATAATACAAAAGAAATTTTTTTGCCATTCTGGAATAAAATTTGTCAACATTTACTACCTCTAGAGGATGTGAGTAGCCTGGTATTAAATACCGTTTCATACCGGCCGGTGTGCTGGTTTCGTTTCGGTTTCAGCCGGAAAACGACACCGTTTAGGTCAACGTTGTATCGGCAGTTGTACCGGCCATTTTGGCCGTGCCGTGTATCGGCCGAAATGAAGAAAACGGCAGTACAAGGGCTTAAATGAATATTTTTTAAAAGTTTGAGGATAAAATTGCGAATAAAAAATATCTACTAAATTAAAGAAATTAAAATACAAAATCACAAGATTCAGAAAAATTCTCACCAATTGTTTTGGACTCATTAATTACGTTAAAGAAAGAAATAATATATTAATCTATTTTAGATCCATGCTATTTAATTTTTTTCTATACTTAAATTAGTTTCCGATGTTGACTAATGAGATCGGTTAGGATTTCATGTTTATATTTCTTCGTACTTCCGGTTTGTAATTTAAAAATTCATTTACCTCATTCGTTTTTAATTCTTTTAATTAGTATCTTTAGTTCTTGTATGTAGCTAGTAAATGCTTGCTTACTACATTCTTTTTCTCTTAGTCAAATAGATGATCACCCAAATACTACAGATAAAAAATTTAAAATCTCTGATATATTTTCAGGTATATATATATATATATAGACACACACCAGTATAGTTTTTCCGGTACAACCGGTATACTCTCAGTATACCGATACTGTCTCGTATCGCTGGCAAAATGACACGATAACTGATACGATATTTAATACCATGGTGAGTAGACCCTCAATCAAAAAGAGAGAGAGTGTGAGTAGATGGAGCAAAATATTCCTCTTGCCTAAAAAAATTGGTCTATTTATTTTTTAATGTTAAAAAATATTCAAATTATTATTAAAAAAATTATTAAAAGATAAATTTTGAGATTACAAAAATTACTCTATAGTTACATTTAAATTATTTGATTACATATATTAAAATAGCAAAAAAAATAAAATTATAAATTCAATACCAAAATACAAAATGCATAATTTCATCATTTTTTTAGGAATGGAGAAAGTAATTTATTTGATTAAACTGTTACATGTCTACCAATTGTGGAGAGAGACTGTCAAGGGATTTTACATCAATCTTTACAAATTCCCTGGCAGCGCAGAGCATGTGTCTGTCTCCAAGCTTGTGGTCTTCGTCAAATGTTAAAAAACGGTGTTAACTCTCCATCCACTGCCGTCTCCAATCTTCACGTTTTAAGTTGGAGGGTAGTCCACCAAGAGGGTAAATATCCATTTTTCCAATATCGACCATCTAGAAAGCTATGAGCTTTTCTACCAACCCTTCTGAATATTCAAACACTAAGAAAGCCGTTCCTTTCACGTTTCTGCTGAATGAAAACCAGAAACTTGTTCATCCGTTTCTTCATCTCACAAACAAACTGACACTCATGTTCTCCAACCACTCTTCTCTTCCGGATGTGGAGCTTCAGGATGTCGAAAGTAACCCTAACTTCTATACCAAGCATCCTCCTCCTATTCCTTGTGGCGCAAGTTACATCCCAGATGGAGGAGCAATCCATCCTGCTGAGGATGAAGCAGTACTGGGGGAACCCGCCAGCAATCAGCCACTGGCTTCCCTCTTCCAACTCGACAGCACACTGCAGCTGGCCGGAAGTCATCTGCACCGGTGGCTCGGTCACCGGACTTCAGCTTTTTGACAAAAACGTCACTGAGCCAGTCCCTCCATTCATTTGTAGCCTCACCAACCTGACTGTTCTAAACCTTGCCCAAAACTACTTCCCTGGTGAGTTCCCTAGATCCCTTTACAACTGCTCCAAGCTTGTGTACTTGGACCTCTCTATGAACAACTTTGTGGGTCCTGTCCCTTCTGATATTGACCGCCTTAGTAGTCTCCAGTTCCTCAGCCTATCCAGCAACAACTTCTCCGGTGATGTTCCGGCTGCCATTTGTCGGCTGAGGGACTTGAGGAGTCTCCTGCTCCACTATAATCTGTTTAATGGCTCTTTTCCTCCGGAAATCGGTGACCTGTCCGAGCTTGAGGAGTTGGGAATGGCGTATAATGTGCAGCCTCTTCCCTTCAGTCTGCCTTCAAGTTTCACACAGTTGAAGAAATTGAGGATCTGGGACATGGCGGAAGCGAATCTGATCGGTGAAATCCCGGAGAATATTGGAGATATGGAAGCTCTTGAGCGTCTGGATTTATCAAGGAACAGTTTGACAGGAGGAATTCCTGCTAGACTGTTAATGTTGATGAATCTGAGTGAACTGTATCTTTTCAAGAACAGGTTAACTGGGGAGATTCCTCGGGTGATCACAGCTTCGAATTTGATTGATATCGATCTTTCGGAGAACAATTTGACGGGAGAGATCCCGGAAGACATCGGGAAACTACAGAGACTGAAGAACATAAGTTTGTTTTCCAATAAACTGTCAGGAGAAATCCCAGAGAGCATAGCACAGATTACTACACTAACAGATGTTCACCTGTTTACCAACAACTTATCCGGTAACCTACCCGCAGATTTCGGCCGGTTCTCAAAGCTTGAAGCATTTGAGGTTGCATCAAACAACTTCTCAGGCCAGCTTCCTCAACACTTGTGCGCTGGCGGCAAACTGGTAGGCCTAGTAGCTTTCGAAAACAATCTCACAGGCCAGCTGCCGGAGTCACTTGGCAATTGCAGTAGCTTACAAGTCGTGATGATCTACAGAAACCGATTCAGCGGGAAGATCCCTCCAGGGCTATGGACGGCTCTGAATCTGTCGAGATTCATGATTCAGAACAACTCATTTTCAGGTGAGCTCCCTAGTAGTGTGGCTAAGGGCCTCTCTTTGCTTGACATAAGCAATAACAGGCTTTCAGGTGAGATTCCTAATGAAGTGATTAGTTGGACAAACCTAGTGGTACTCAGAGCAAGTAATAACCTTTTTAATGGCAGAATCCCGAATGGATTAACAGCTCTTCCTCTTGTTACCACTCTTTTACTTGACCGAAACAACCTTGTTGGATCGATTCCTTCAGATATCATCTCCTGGGCTTCTCTCAACACTTTAAACCTCAGCCGGAACCAGCTCTCAGGAGCGATTCCACAAGGCATTGGACGTTTACCGCGCCTTACAGAACTGGACTTGTCTGAAAACCAACTCTCTGGTCAGATCCCACCGCAAATCGGGCTTCGAATACTCACTTTCCTTAACCTTTCTTCCAACCATCTTACAGGTGAAATCCCGGGGGAACTTGAAAATGCTGCATTCTCTAGCAGCTTCCTGAACAATTCAGGTCTCTGTGGAAGCACCAGTTATGTAAACCTCCGAAGCTGCAATTCTGCCAATTCACCTACCAGACGTAGCACAGACTCTGGTAGAATTAGTCCTGCTCTCATCTCTGCTGTTGTGATAGCAATCTTTGTTCTGGCTGCTGCATTCTGGTTGTTTGTGTTCAGATTACGCCGGAAGAGAAAGACTGTTATGCAAGCAACATGGAAGATCACTTCATATCAGAAGCTCAATTTCACAGAATCAACGATCCTCTCAGGTCTAACAGAAAACAATGCGATAGGAAGCGGAGGATCAGGCAAGGTCTACCGGGTTCCTGTGTCCCTCTCAGGAAGCTTTGCTGCTGTGAAGAAGATCCAGAATGAGCGGAAGCTGGATCATTGTCTTGAGAAGGAATTCAGGTCAGAAGTCAAGGTCTTGAGTACAATTAGGCATCTCAACATTGTTAAACTACTGTGCTACATCTCGAATGACAACTCGAGGTTGCTTGTTTACGAGTACCTGGAAAACAGAAGCCTAGACCGGTGGCTGCACAAGAAAAACAAGCCGTACCTTGGTTCGATGCAGCGTGCACTGGATTGGCCTGCAAGAATGAACATTGCTATTGGAGCTGCACAGGGGCTTTGCTACATGCACCATGACTGCTCACCGCCTATTATCCACCGAGACCTAAAACCAAGCAACATTCTGTTGGATGCCAAGTTCAATGCCAAAATTGCAGATTTTGGTCTAGCTAAGATCTTAAACTTCAGCAAAGAACCTGCAACAATGTCATCTATTGCTGGCTCTTTCGGATACCTAGCTCCCGGTTAGTGACAAATGACTATGCTCACCGCCTACACTCTTTCAAACATTCTCCTTCCTCAAAATGTAACATTCTTTCATGTGCTGCAGAGTATGCTCAAACAGGAAGAGCAGACACAAAGGTTGATGTCTACAGTTTCGGGGTCATCCTGCTGGAGCTAACGACAGGAAAGGAGGCGAACTATGGAGACGAACACACATCACTCGCAGAATGGGCATGGCGCCACATTCGAGATGGGTTTCTGGTGGCAGATGCTTTGGACAAAGACATCAAGCAGATACAGTATTTGGATGAAATGAGTAATGTCTTCAGGCTTGGAGTCTTCTGCACCAGCAAGCTGCCTACTGCTCGACCTACAATGAGGCAGGTTTTACAAATCCTGCTCCAAGATGAAGAACTTTCTGCTTATGGAACAAAGAAGGTTAAAAGCGAACATGATGAAGCTCCTTTGCTCAAAGATTTAAAACCTTCACGAACGCAAGACAGCGATAGCGACAATTTAGTCTGAAATATCTTTACTTTTAGGGAGTAGTGGTTGTACAAAAAAGGGGGTATTCAAGTTCAAGTCTTCAAGAACTCAAGTGTATACCCAGTTTTATTCTGTTGCTTCTAAAGACAAAAACAGAACTTAATACAGGAAAGCCAGACAAATCCCCAGCTTCTGCTTCTACAATCACCAACTGCAACAGTTTGTTGTGCCCCTCATAATGGCTCAATTTCAGACAAAATTGAACAACAATGAAGGGATTTGGATAAACTCTTGTTATCTGTAAGAAAGCACCCAGCGTAAAGCCAGGAATATACAAAACTTGAAATTTTTGTTGAGCATCCTCGGTATAACCTACATCTCAACTTTTTATGATTCTGCAGCTTCCAGGTATTGAGAGTGAGAGGCTGCAAGAAGTGCTGCTCCAATGCCAGATCCGTCGTTGGAGTGCACGATAACGACATTCTCGAAAACTTCCTCCCCAAGCAATTCCTTCAGTGCGCTTTCCATACAGGCACTGAATTTTGAGTAGTGCTCATACAGTCCACCATCGAGAGCTATCACTGACTTCTGATTCTCGCCATCTTTGGAAGATTCTCTTCCTAGTTTCTTTATAATGCCCATGATCCCAGCGGCAGCTAGGCGTGCACCACGAGATGCAACAATGTCACATAGTGAAACAATCACTTTTCTCATTTTCAAAGAGGTATTAGAGATCTGAAAACAAAATTAAAAATTGCAGTAAAAATGTTAGAAAATGGAGTAAAAATTATAACCAGGTTAAGGTTTTTTAATCAAGACATGTTGATGGCCCCCCTCAATTACTATAAAATTCCGGATATCCTATCTCTCCCAACTGATATCCCATTCTAGTTTAACGTAGCATAATTTCAAAAGGCATAAGAAACTTGCAAGGCGTCTGACAATACCTCTAAAATATCCTTCAGTTTGGTTCCAACCACTTTGAGGTCAGCAGATGTGTCATGATGCATAACTGACATGTCAGGAGTCCTGCAAATTTAGAAACTGTCCCATGCTTAGTTGACACATTACAGATCCAAAAAAATCCAAGAAAAGACCTATATCTGTAAGATGATGGGTGCACCAAACGTCTCTTAATGTTAAAATAAGGGCTCTAAGGTTTACAGAAACCTACAGTTACCCCCATCAATTTCCAGATCCTCAAAAAAAAAACCCTACTGTATGATGAAACCTACAAGTACCCTGAACCATTAACAGCGTCAATTTCACCGTTAACTTATTAGGCTAATTGCTACAATTGCACCCAACTTTTATAACCATTACAATTTTACCCCACCTCATTAGGTGACCTAGCAATTTTAACCCCACCAATTGTTACAGTATTTAGTCTCCCCAGCCGCCTCAACGCTCGACGCCTCTTCCCTCTGCTTCTCTTTGCATCTGCAACATAATTCTGACATCAGTAATCGCTCCCAACAGCACCGCCCAAGCCTACTTCCACCGGGCTAGAAGGATATTAGAAAGTCAGGGATGCTGCCGTTGTGGCCACCACTAAGGTGAAGGAGGGGAAGGACAGGGAATACTGAGGTTGTGGAGAGGCTCTGGAGAGGGGCAGAGAAGGTAGTGACAAAAGCACGAAGTTGCTGCTCAGATCGGAGACAGCAGTGCTGGGCCTGCACTGCCATAGCATCGTGTGCATCTCTGGCAAGGAGCTGAGGGTTTTGGTTCCGTTTTCAAATCTCTCTGCCAGATTCTGTCTCTCGTCGGTGTCAGCCCCCACTGCAAATCCAGATGCAAGAAGTTTCCATTTGGATCCATTGACTAATTGAATTGGGCTGGAAACAAGGAATGGGGACAAGCACTTCACGGCCGCTGAGGGGAGTGGTAGGGAGGGATGGGGATGCCATGGTAGGGAGGGATAATGGTGGCGGAGAGTGAACCAAATCTGGAAAGTGAGGGAGGGAAGAGAGAAAGATAATTATTTTGGGCACATCTGTATAGGTTTTAAGACTTAGAGGGCAATTAAACTAATTTATTCTAAAAAACTAACGGCCAACGGATTAGAGTTAAGGTTCAAAGGATGACTGTAGGTTTTATCAAACCTTGAGTAGGTTTTTTAGACTTCTAGGATTTGAGAGGGGAGAGAGAAAGATAATTATTTTGGGCACATCTGTATAGGTTTTAAGACTTTGAGGGAAATTAAACTAATTTATTCTAAAAAACCAACGGTCAATAGATTGAGTTAAGGTTCAAGAGGTAACCGTAGGTTTTACCAAACCTTAAGGAGGTTTTGTAGATTTCTAGAATTTGAGGGGTAAATGTAGGTTTCGAAAAATATTGGGGGTATTTGTAAGTTACCCTAAAAAGAACTTCTTGCACAAAAATGCACCTATTAATGAAAGAAATAAGAATTATTAGCTCTTAAATTACTTAGAAGAAACTAATTTACAGGATCATCTAATATAAAATCTTCAAAAATACTAGCAAGCCAATTATGAGAAAAAATGAAAGTAGAAGGGAGGAGTTGATCAAATAAAACGTAGAAACCGGAGAAAATTTCCTGTTTGTAAAATCTAACCTTAAAATGTAAGGGATTTCCAGTTTTGGTGGAACAGTATCACCAAATAACTCGGCTTCTTTGGCCATCTTGTACAAAACTCTGCGAAGAATCTCTCCCAAATACATACCAGATATCATTTTCTCGAAAATCTGGGAATTACGAAACACAGTTGAATTTTAGCAATATTATCAACAAGAACCATTTGTTCAGAAACAATCAGATTATAAAAAAAACCCTGTTAAGAGTGCAGTTAAGTGGAATGCCAAAACCAGGATGACCATAACAACCTGTTCTCCAGGGTTTAAACTTTCAGCATCCAACATTTGATCGTATTCGGTCATTGGAAGGTGTGATGAACGGAAGTTACCCCACTCCATATTGATGACCTGCACAGTTTTTGGGAGGTAGGTGACAAAAGGAAATTGAACACATTCAGCAATGGACAGATCGATGTGCAACAGCTGTGGACATCCACAATAAAGAGAAAAAGTATGTACACAAAATGAACAAGAAAACAAGCAGATAAAAAAAAATGGAAACTATGTTTGGGAGGATTAGCTACAGGCGCAATTGAAGCTTCTGTTTACCATTTCTCCAGATTTGGGTAAAAGGCCATGCCACTTGGGAATTGCATGAGCACGCTCTACATAAGCTGCATTTGTCCCAGTGCCTAAAATTACAGCAGCAATCACATCTGGGTGGTCATACCTACCGCCAGCAAGTGTTCCAATTGTATCATTGACCTGCATTAGTTGGAAATTTCTAAATAGCTTAAGAGTTCCAATTGAACTATATCTAACAAAAGCCAAGCTGAGCATTGCAGTTCACAACATACCAAAGCTGCCACACGCATATCAAGACCAGCCCTTTCTATGGCCCTGGTTAGTTCTCCAACGATATCTTGTCCAACCTACAAAATTGGATACATAGAACCACATTATAAAAAACTATAAGAATAAAACCAGAAGTTCGAAGTTATTTACTAATATGTTTATCAAGCTCGGTTTGATGTTCCTAGAGCACTGTTCTCCAGGCAAGGTTTTACTGTCATCGCTTTCAACATCTGGCCAAACAATTGATTAGTGTCAGGATTTTCACCACAATCTGAGTTAGTACACCTTCTTAGATAGACCAAGAAAGAGAATCTGTCATAGGCAATAGCAATTTGACTTTTGCGCCAAAGCCTTTAAAATTACAGGTGAGAAATCTATTTCGCATCACAAAAACACATACATACTGATCAGATGCAATTCTAAAAGGTAAACTATAATGACAGGGCAGAACAACTACTTTAGTTTCCAAAAGATAAGGACAACTATAATTATGGGTCTTAACATTTTGATAATTTTCTATTTCAGTCCGAGCAAGTTGCATTTATCCCCTTTCAAAGTCCTAAACCATTGCAGCTATGTAGATAAACTAGTCCTGGAACTTAATGTTATATGGCTGACTAAGAGAAAATATAAGTCATACTCCTTCCATTCCACTTTATCGGAAACAATTTAGACTTTCGGCTTCATGTTTGACTCGAATTACTACTAGAATGAATTCATTACAAAATTTCGGAAAGAATATATTTAGAAACTACAAACATTAATCTGTAATTTTCATTTAAATTATTGGATTATATATTAAAATGTTGAAGAGATAAAATCTTAGATTAAATGCTGAAAAAGGAAACACATCAATCTTTCAGGGACGAAGGTAGTAATTGTTTAAAAAATTTCAAAAGTGGATTTAGAATCTATATGCTTTAAGTTATAATTTGTGTTTACCATTTTTCAGCTTATATATTAAAAGGCAGATCATTAAAAAAATTGTAGATTAATTGTTAAAAAGTTATGGTGCAAAAGAAAGAAAAACAGAGAGAGTACAAACTCTTTAACATCAATTTTTCTTATACTCCAATTTAAACTTTTTGGTAACCAATTTCAAGTAATTTAAACCATGCAATAATTTCTTAAAGCTAATGTATGAATTAATTAATCAGATCTCTCTCTGTAGATCATGATTTTCTTGATGATTCTCTTCCCCAAAACATAGAACTATCTGTTAAAACCATAACAAAGTTTTTAGGGCTGATCTAGAAAATAAAATGTTTCAGGACCTAAATAGAAAAGGCACATAATCTTAAAGCTGAGTTACTAAAGTAAATCTTGTTAGGACTAAAAAAGAAAAGCATGAAAAATTTTAGACTCAAATTGTTCTTTTCATAAAGCTAAAATCCTATTTGGTTGGGCTTAAGCCATTAGCCTAAACCAATGGCCTTATGCAACCAAGTATATGAAAATTCTTTTGTAATTCACACTTTTTTTAAGGAGTATATGAAAGTTCTTTTGTAATTCACTCTAAACTACATAAATGGAGTATATGTTTAAGAACAGTAAATTTACTTAATTCTAGAATGAATATACAAATTTTTCTATTACATGAACAACTTAATCCTTTGGATCAATCCGCCTAGTCATTTGAGCTTATTCGGTGGATCAAACCATCTGGGTGATTAAAAAATTGCAATTTATTCTCAAATTGAGTAAAGTTTGTGTTCTTAAACCTACAATTATACAGTTTTAGGATGAATTACAGAAACAAAAAAAAAAACATTTCATCTACTTGGTTAAGTTGGGTTTAAGCCATTGACTTAAGCTGATTGCTGAAGCCCAACCAAATAGGCCATAAGCTCTTTAAGCAGTAATAAGATCCTAAAGTCAAATCTAAAAAAAAAAAAATATTCCCCTTCAGTCAGCCAATGCTTCAGGAAGAGAAGGCATGAAGGGTAAACATTAGCAAAATGAGACAAAATGCGGTATTTGCATTTTGTGACAAAAGAAACAAAAAAATAAAAGAAAAAAAGGCTTGGATTATTGTCTTTAGAACGAGATGTTTGTTATAGTAAATTCAGATGTGCTTTTTCCCTATTACTGGCCAAAAGCAAGCAAATATAGGAGAGTTTTGTTATAATAAAAGTTGGCTTCAGAGTAAGACCGCATTCAAAGGATAAAGGAGCAATGACTAACTGCATCTTCGATAGAGAAGCCTTTTGTCCATTTGATCAGATTTCCTGATGATATTGAGGTCTGTCTAACAGGAAATGAGAAGGTAAATCCTAGCTCCCTCTGTCTACCAGGAGAAATATGCAAAACTTCATCTTCTGTGGCAACAAATTTTGCCAGAGCAGAGGCAATATAATCAAACAATGCCTGAAACCAACATGACTCGAGCTTCAGAAGGCAGAAAATTAATTTAAGAAAACATCATCTACAAGGCGTAAAAAAATAGTACATACATCTGCTGTCCCTGTCATCAAATGGGGAGGAATCGATACTTCCTCAAATTCTTGCTTAACGACCTTTTTCTCTTTCCCACCCAACTGTACTCTCAAAACGCGGAAGTTTGTGCCACCAAGGTCTAAGGCATAAAACAGACCTTCCTCATCCCTGAAAAACACGCAAGCTATTATGTGCCCAACTTCCAGCTACTTGTTACTCTTCCGCCCCAAAAAGAATGTTATACTTGAATTTTTATGTTATGTTTAACTCAAATTATTACTAGAAATTTGTTAAAGTTACTACAAATTTATATTAAAAAACTAAAATCGTCCTTTATCATTTGCATATAAATTATTCGACTTTATATGTCAAAATATTAAAGAAAATAAATCATATATTAAATGCTACAAATAAAATACATCATTCTTTTTGGGGCTGAGGGAATATGTGTTATTGATTCGTCGTTTCTCATTATTTCTCACTTTACCTCTTTCACATGGTCAAGCTTATGAAATAACATTCACAACAGAGCTTTCCTTTAAGCATGAAGTGTCACAAAACATGGGGCACCACAGTCAACATTATAAAACTAAAATCTCCATCTCATAAACAGGCGTCGATATTATTTTTCAAGCATGGAATTTATGGTTCAGTCTCCAGAAGTCAGTCAAGCGACTACCATACACCTCAGCTCTTAGGAATCAACCTTTTCTATCTATGATAAGAACAAAATTTCTTCTGTGCCTCTTAACAGAATCTTTTGGATGAGAGAATTTCGTAAGCCAAAGAATTTTAGATTTCAAGAAATAACTAAAAAGGAATAAAGAGAAAAGATGATAACGAAAGTAATGGCCACAGCAGATTTACATTAAAGGACAAATGAGAGCTGGCAGCTCCTATTTCAAATTCTATTACGAATCAATAATCAAGACTTCAACTCATATTCCCTCAAATTAAATCGAGATCACTGATTAACGAACAGATGAGAATTGGCAGCTCCTAATTCAAATTCTATATACGAATCAATAATCAAGGCTTCAACACGTATCCCCTCAAACTGAATCGAGATCACTAATTGATCGTCTTATCAGAAAACACCTAATTTAAGAGAAAGAAAGGGATTAAGGATGGTGAAATTACCCGGTTGGAAGATTATCGACATAGCTGATAATCATCTTGAGCTTGCTACCACCCTCGGATGCGAGCCCAGCATGCATCTCGACGGTCATCGCATCGGCGACCTGTCTCAGCTTCGACACGGAGGTCGCAGTCTTCTCCTCTAAGTCATTTAGGATTGCCATCGCGCGGGCCCACTTCCCGGTGCTCTGCATCCTCCGGCGGACGACGTAAGCGGCGGCCGCACAGACAACCGCCGCACCGACCACCGACGCACAGACCGTCGCCTTACCCATGGCCACTCTACCGGTATCGATCCGAGACCGAATCAAAACAAAAGAAGAGAAAAATGCGGAACGTTTATTACTTCAAATTAAGGGAAAATAAAAAATGACCAATGGAAATTAGTAATCATTGGCTAAAGACGTGAAGAGGGGGATAGAAGCTCAGATAGGAGTGAAGCTCGGCGAATTTCGGAGCGAGCTTAATGGAAAATTTCCAGTCGTCTTTATCGAAGGCAGGAAGGCAAAGAATAACACTACTTTTTACCTTAAGTATAACAGAAATGACTTTTTTATCCAAAAGAAAGGTTTCTACCAATTACTCCTCAAAACTTCAAATTCATACGGGAGAAAGGGTAAGATTGCCACAAAATTTTCAAAATTTTCTGATTTTATCACCATTGTTTTTTGGGGATTAAATTTCCATCAATTTTTTATTGAAGGGTAAAATGGAAACTAGAAAGGATGATTGGCTTAAGTGGCTTAACAAACCCGTTAGTTTTTATCTACGTGTAATGGCAGTGTGAATCAGGGTTGTATGGTGCGTTTAAAATTGGGTATTTATCCACACTGAGGTGCAGAACACGTTTCTATAGTTTGGTAGAAATTAGATTGTTATTAGAATTGAAGAGGTTGAGAGGTGGTCTAGTGTAACTCGTTCTAAGAAATGAGTTTTGTTGGAAATTCCAATCAATCGCCACATTCAATGACCTCTCATTGCGATGATGATAATTTCGCTCACGCCACGGATTGTAGCTGATGACCGCTAGGCCCAATCATATAAATATATCATCAAAATAGGCCCAAAAAGGCCTAACAAAAGGTTAAATCAGTAACCTAGAGGGGGCCCATTAAAACCCAACACATAAGAGGGAGTCCATTAAAACCCGAATGCGCACTATAACCCGAACGCACCCAGACCCGATCGAAGGCTGGTATTCGGGTCACAACGTCACGTGTCCTCTGACAAACACCGTCTCTTCATCTTGAAATATTACGATAATGCCACTCCATTAGAAGAGACTATAAAAGCGCATACTATTCACCCATTTCACGGTAGTTTCACTCTCTCAACTCTGGTGCTGACATATCTCTTTCCTGAAATCACCAATACTGACATGAGCGTCGGAGTACTAGACAGAAGACAACCCCTTGTTTGGTCTTTAGCTCACCCCTTTTGATTGCAGACTATCAAGGACACATGACTTTCAGTAACGTCAGAACCAGGTTGAGGCATTATTAAAGAGTAGTGGCAGTAACCACAGAGCCGCCACAAAATGGCACCGTCTGTGGGAAAGGCGGCGGCCCACAGGGTCAAGTTCCCCGGATGGAGCTTGAGGGTCGCTTCCGTTCCCAAAATTCTCTACCAGAAGTCAAGGATTCAACCAACGACATGACAACAGATCCAGAATATGAGGGATCTTCTGAGGACACCACTGACAGAACTTCTTACGGCCGTACACAATTGTGGCATTCATCCAGCTTGCATCGCAACTAACTATATGGGCTCTTTCAGGGTGCTGGATTCAGCTCTCATCCAAGTAGTACAACTCATTTTGAGGGAAGAATGAAGGAACAGTCGTAAGTCGCATCTTTCAATAGGATCGGAACAACAAGATTGGTCGAGGTCAGAAGGCCGCTGTTGATCAAGGGTGTTTTTGCTCAATGCAAAATATGGATGTAATGATAAAATACATTTATAAACACCTTAGCTCACCCTTGTATTTGTCAAAAATAGTGTAGGGCGAAGAGTAAGGGATCAAACCCAAAAGAATCGAGTGTTTAAAGACTAAATGTGTAATATGTGTAACTAGGCTAGGATAAAATGGAAGGGGCAACAAAGACTTGATAGGTTGGTTAATGGAGCGTGTAACTAATCTAAATGTGACAAAATGCAATGGAGTCAATAGTGAAAAAAAAAGTAAGAGCAACAAAAATCGGGACTTGTGGACTTTCAAGTATAGAGTTCTCTTAGGGAGTTCATGCATATTAGAGGTTGTTTGTACATATTAACTCTTGGTTTAGAGATTGATTGTTAAGGCTAACATGCTTCCATCTCTAGATAGCATGTTAATCTCGTACCAATCACTAACCTAACCAACTCTCATTGTGTTAGCATTAGGAGACAAGGCATGAAAAGCTCCAAATCTATTCATCAATTGACTTCTAGAGGTTATCTCTAACACTCAACAAGCCAATCAACCAATTCCTATGGGTCAAGTTCATCAAAACCTCTCTCGAGCATTTCTTCGAACACCTAGAAGACTATACTAGAATATGCATCTTCTAACACAAGTCATGCATTTAATGATCATGGAATTGGTATCTAAACTCATTCAAGTCAAGAATATCACAATCAAACCTCTAATAACACTAAATAAATAAATGAAAACTACCTACTCCTACTCATGATACTACTCAAAATCAGCATCAATAAAGCACAAAAAATGAAGAGTAAAAGAGAGAGATAAGATAAAAATCACCCTGTCAATGATCATCCACAAGAGCCCCAATCAACCTCTCATATTTGTGAGGTTGAAGGGGCTCAAAAACCTTAGGAGAAAGAGGAAGAACGGCTCCAACTTCAAGTTTGATGTGAAATTCGTGTAAATGGTGAGTTGTTCCTAAAACTCATCCTAAAAGTCTATTTATACTATATCTAATAGTCCAAAAAGTCCCTAGACATATGAGACATCATAACATGATAAAATAAGGGTAAACATGTCTAAAAAATAGGTGCAAATCGGATGGAATCAAAGCTGACTCGAGTTGGCCACATTAAATGACGTGGACAACAGGGGATGCTCTGGGGATGAGATGGGAGGGTGTTATGGTACTGTTCACGTATGCCAAATGCTCCAGGGGATGCTCTGGGTGCTATGGGGATGCTCTGGTACTGTTCCCAAAAGCCAAAACTTGGTCGGTGGCTCTCTTTCCATGCTTTACTTTGTTAGATCCTTTGACGAGGTTCTCCAAGCTCCATCTCCGCTCCTCAAGTCTGCGCCTATGAACAAATAGCCACAACGAATAAAACACATACATAATGAAGAAATAAGTTCAAATAAGTGATGAATTTGACTTAGAACACCATGAAAATGTGGTATGTGTGTGTCACACATCACACCCCAAAACTCAAAATGTTGCTAGTCTCTAGCAACGCAAGCATCTAGGAAAGTAAAGACTCAAAGACTCCTATTCTAGCCACCTACATATTTACAAAAACATTTGGTGTAAGTAAGAAATGGAATCAAAGTTATTCATGCACCTAAGAATCACTACTCAACAAAGTCTTGAGTACTCCTAAAGAAAGACCTATGTCTGGTGTAGTGAACAACTTGTGAGAAGCTACAATAGAGATTACAAGAGACAAGAGTTGGGGTAAGTTGGTCATTCGAGCATTTAATACTACTTCAAAAGAACGTAGACTCCAAGTTTAATGAATGCCGACGAGAAACTAGATTTAGCAAGTGAATGTGGAATCCCTTTGCTCACACCTTATTGATTAACTCATTTTTCTTATTTCTACTTCCTCTTTATTTCTATCTCTTTTTCTCCCTTTATTTTTACTTCTTTCTCTCTTTGTTTTTTTTGGTGTGAGGACGGTTTCCTAAGCTCTTAAGGTGGGCTTTTGGAAGAGGGTCAAGAGGCCACGCAGTTGCCTTCTACAACCACATTTCTAAAGAATCAATCTAACCGAACCTCCTTAAGGTGCGTTGCGCATACTTGTACTCCAAGCTTGCACTTGGAAGAGAGGCATTAAGCTATGCTACAGGTGCTCTGCTTCATGATGTCATAGCCACCCCGCCTGGTTGCGGAGGCGGAGTCGGCCACGACGTCGAAAACAGGAATTACGGTGGAAAACGCGGCAGGAAGAAGAAGAAGGAAGAAGAAGAAGAAGAAAATGAATTTCTAACCCATTTTATGAAATAATATCCCCTTATATATTTATCCCTTCTTTTTCCAACTTAAATAATAAATGGACAAGTGTCCTCCACAAAAAACTGCAGCCGACTTCAGCCCAAAATCTGCCCAAAATATTTTTAACTTTTGGATTAATAACAACTTAACCCCCCAATTCTCCAAATCTTTGCAATTAAATCCCAAACACAAGTAACAACCTCCAAATGGGACCAAAACTGACCACAACCCTCATAATAACATAAAATACCCAAATCTTCTTTCCAAAGTCCATTTGGAAAATCAGAGTGTCCTACCGGGTCCGCTGAACCCGAGTAAACCCCAACGCGCATGTATTAACCCGAACCAAAAATCACACTACAACAAAAAATTCACAAATATTACCATAAATTCCGTCTTAAAATATAACATACCTCACACCGAAGCCGTCTGGAAAAATCCATCCCGAGCCCCGGGATTCCGTCCAGAGCCCCGGGAGTTGCCCGGGACCGCACGTCCCGCTCCAGAAAATATACTCCGTAAAAAGGTGCAGGACGTTCTCACGATCCCAAATATACGAACGGTTTCCCAATCAGAGGTCCTGGGAGCGCTACCGAGCCCGTTGTACGTCCCGAGACAACCCCCCGGCCCCGAAAAATATTTTCGGCGAAAACGTCCGGGGGACCCACACAACCTCAAATCCAGAAGGATTTCCTGAAATAAAGCTCAGACAAGTCCCGGGAGCAAATTAACCACCCAGAATCGTGACCCGCAGGCCAAAATCGGAGCCCCGGGTCACCCGGTCGCAACCCGCTCGGGCGACCGTAACATCCTCCCCCCCTTAGGACTCTTGGTCCTCCAAGAGGGGTATCAACCACTGATACTGCTCAGGGTAACGCTCTCTGATATTCTGTTTTGCAGGTTCAGCTTGTTGCCACTTGAGCAACTGCGTTTTACCATTAGCCCTTATTGGGTCCTTTCGAGGACTCACCCTTTTATTTGTTTACCACTTTCAGGCCGTCCTGACAAGCAACCGGCGGAGTAGAGATCCGCGGTGCTTCTCACGATTTTGGGGTTTTGGTTGCAGCAGCAGTACTACGTGCGGAGATCCTCGAGTGAGAGGCTTCTGATTCCGCGCTAGGTATTTATAGGATTTTGTTTATTGGCTCTGTAGTTTGTTGCATGCATGTAGATCGATCATGGTTTTGTATATGTTGTATAGTCGAGATATATTCTGCTTTGTTTGTCTTGAGTCGTGGGCGGGGCCCCGACTTGCCTATATTGGAATTGTCATATTTCAGGCTTGGTGTTCGGTGTTAGTAGTGATGAATGGCGGTTGACACACCATGAACTGCATGATTAGTAGAAATCGGATCGTTATGCATGCTTGCCTTGTATATGTATTAGTAGGTTGCTAGTCGTTACTCAACCATTGTGTTATTTGAGCTCGATGCTCCGCTGCTGCGTTTTCCACCGTAATTCCTGTTTCCGACGTCGTGGCCGACTCCGCCTCCGCAACCGGGCGGGGTGGCTGTGACACATGATAAAAGCGTCATTCCATGTGTTGCCATACTTAGAGTGCAAATATTAGGCACACACCTAGCATTTCCCATTCACAAGCTAGCTAAATCAAGTTTCACAAAATATCATTAACCAAGGTTTCCGGTTCTCTTTAAAGAATTTTTTCATGCTCAAGACCAAATTTAATCCAAAAGCATATCATGCAATTCTAAAGTGTCACAATTCACAAAATGTTCAACAAGACACTTAACAAGTAAAATCCATCTATATTAATACTCAAGCTAAGTACACACACACCCTATTTTATCATCGAATGCATGAAACACTTATCATCTTCCACATACCACTTGCCTACAAGTTTTTTTTAGATTTGTTTTTGAAATTTTGTGATTTTTTGCGATTTAAAAAAAACAAAAGAAATTTACAACCTTAAAAGAAAAAGAAAAACTAAATGCTCGCAAGGTGTTTCCAGTCAAATACAACACAAGGTACTCCCTACCATCCCCCACATGAAATATATGCATATACCCCCCCAAACTTAAAATGTGCAATGTCCTCATGGCATGAGAGGGAAAGAAAAGGGAGAGAATGGTAAGTAGTAGCTGGGGGGCCAGGCCCCCTAAGTTTAGATAGAAGCGGTGGGACCGGTCTTAGTATTGGTGGATAAATGGGCTGAGAAAGTTTTCACGTCCCCACCTTCAAACTATAAAAACAGTGGCATAATTAGGAGAAAGAGATGATACGCAACAGCCATGAGATCAACATTGGTGGATATAGGCGAGAACACAAAAAATTTCAAAACTTCCAAGAACTTGAAGCACAATGTTCAAACATTCACAACACAGAAGCAACACTCAATTGAAGCATGTTTTCAAGAGGAGAGGAAAGTATTGAAGTGAATTTAAGCAAATAACTTGAGAAAACATGAACTTGTTAGCAAAACATAAGCATGTGTGTGGTTTAACTCTTTATATCTCCCAGCCTAGATGAGAAATTCATGTGAAACTTTAAACATAACATCTAGGTGTCCCAATAAGTGTTCCGCACACATGAAATTAACAAGAACATGCTTTAATCAAGTATCACCATAGTAGATCCGAAAGCAAGCTTTCGCTGTTTAGAAAATGAAGCAACTTAATGCAACTAGCACTCTTGCACCACAAACATGCTTCTAATCACCTATCCACTCACAATGTGACTTCAATCCAACAAGAACTACATCAAACAAATATAGGAACTCAAATCTCAAAGTCTAGGTTTTAGCTCAAAAAATGAAATTTTGGAGAGGAAATTCGAAATAGAAAGGGGTGAGAGATTTATCTGTCATTTGAGCTCAAATGTGACTTGAAATGAGTGAGGAGTAAAGAAATTGAGTGAAGAAATTGAGTGAAGTGTGTGAGTGTGAGTTGAATAAGCAGTGAAGAAATGGAGGAGTATCGTGAGTGAGCTGAGATTTTGAAAAGGGAGGGCTGGTTTTGGGTACAACTGGGTTAGATAGATAGGTGGGTCAGATCAAGTCCGGTCGGTCTGGGTTATGGGGCTAAGGGTGTTTTGCTGGGTTAGGTTGGGGTGGGCTGTGATGCGCCGGGTTTAAGCTGGGGAAAAGGGTTGGTTAAAGGTAGGGGATGGGCTGGGTGATGCGGTTGGGCTGGGGGATAGGCTGGGTTAAGAGCGGGTTTGGTACAGGGGGTAAGCTGGGGTTGGGGTGTGGTGGGATGGGGTGGGCTGAGGGGTAGCGTGAGTTTAAGGGTGGGTTTGGGGAGGGTTGGTGCAGGGAATGGGCTGGGGTTGCGCAGGGGTTGGGCTGGGTTGCGGGTTATTTTTGGTTCAAAGGATAATCTGGGGATAATCTGAGTTGGGCTATTCAGATGTTAGACATCCGTCAGAGGCAAAATGAAAACATTCAGAAGTTCATAGAACGTTTCAACAAAGAGGCCGTGCATGTCTCGAACCTTACTGATAACATTCACGTCATGACGTTCACCAACCAAGGCCCTTCTCCCGAACTCTAGGTTGGCCTATGAGTTTTCCCGAAAGAACATAACCATTGTTGAGGAGCTGTAGTTGGTTACGCACGAGTACATGATCGCGCATGAGTTGTTGTCTCAGAGTGAGAAGAAGCAGAACATGAAAATGAAGCGAGATTAGAAGAGGGACATCCCAAGGCCTACCATCATTAAAAGCTCGAACAGTTGGGGAGGATGACCAAGGAAGGGGTTCGAGAAAGCCTAAAGTTTCACCTACTGAATACCTCCCGAACCAATATCCTGGTCGCACTCAAGAAGGAAGGAAACGTCAGCTGGCTGAGGCCAATGCCAAAATGAGTCAAGCGTAATGAGTCCAAGTACTGCCAATTCCATCGAGAAAACGGGACTCACACCGAGCAATGCTACCAACGTAAAAGGTACATTGAACACCTAATCAAGAAGGGTTCCCTTAGGCAGTACTTGAAGATGTCTTCAGACGGAGGAGAGCGGCGTTCCCGAGGGAAGGACAAGACGGAGGAAGAATCCAACAACTTGGACAAAATGGGCAAGGGACGCAAGTCCCCACCACAAGCCACGAGAGTCTTGAACACCATCACCACCACATTAGGATCAACACGAGAAAACGGAAGGCACGAAAGATCGCTTTACTGAGTTCCGGGGAACCTTTTTCAAGGATCAAGGAGCCGATAGCTCAGAAGTCAAATTCCCGCACTATGACCAAATGATCATCACCATCCGGATTGGGACCGTCGATGTCGGATGAGTCCTCTATGACTACGGCTCCAACGCGGATGTCCTGTTCACCAAATCCTTCAGAGAACTTAAGCTAAAGTCAAGCAGATTGGTCTCGATCAAGGCAACAACCTACGAGATTGGTCCAAATAAGCTACATGTCCTCGGGTGTATCAAGATCCCCACCATAATTGTAGGCATCGGGCCTGAAAGGTAGTCCTGGTACACGACATTGATGGTTAAATGTTGGTCATGGACGTTCCTTCAACTTGCAACGCAATCATTGAAAAAGAGACCCTAGGGGCGATTCACATGAGAAATGACGTGAAATATCTTACCATCACCTTCGAGACCGAGGAAAGAGATGCCTCGATCAATGTGAGCCAAAGAAAGCCAAGGACGTCATGACGCTTGCTCAGAATAACCCAAAGTAGGAACCTCGAAGGACGAAGATAAAGCTCTGGAGATGAGGGAAGTAGCTTAGGAAAGTGATTGGACCATAAGAATTGTCAAAAACTTGCCCGAAGATAGTAAGGAAAAATTTGTAAACGTTCTTCAATCGAATAAAGATCTTTTTATCTACTCTCCGAGTGATATGTATGGAATCGATCCGTCCATAGTCCAACACAAAGTTTTCGTTGACCGGAACGCTAGGTTTATAAAACAAAAGAAAATAAATAACGCCTTATTCAAAAGAGTCTTCATTAAGGAACAAATATCAAAGCTTATAGAAGCTGGAGTCATTCGGGAAGTTCCATATCCCGAGTGGTTGAGCAACACGATGGTAGCCACTCGAGAGGACAGTGATAAACTTCACATGTGCATTGACTTTACAAACGTAAACGAAGCTTGCTCAAAGGACTCGTACCCTACACCTCCAATAGATCGCTTAGTGGATTCAAATGTCGGGCACACGAGGCTTAGTTTCCTTGATGTCTATAGTGGATATGATCAAATTCGAATGAACACAACCAATGAGGAGAAGACTTCATTCATAAGTGACTCCGGGACTCATTGCTACATTAGAATGCCCTTTGGACTCGAGAACGCCAAAGCCACTTACCAGAGGCTAATGGGCAAGATATTCTCCAAGCAGATTGGAAAAAACCTTGAAGTATATGTCCACGATATCATAGTCAAAAGTAAGAAAGAATGGGACTTGATTTTGGACCTCGATGAGGTATTCGGTAAGCTTAAAAAGTACGGACTTCGGTTGAACCCGGACAAATGTGTATTTGATGTCACAGTAGGAAAATTCCTCGGATTCATGGTATCTGAACGCGGAATTGATGCTAATCTAGCCAAGATTAAAGCGATGATGAACTCGAAGATACCTACTCCGATCAAAGACATCTAGTGATTGCTCGGGAGAATAACCGCCTTAAGCCGGTTCATATCCCGATACGGACTTCGGTTGAACCTGGACAAATGTGTATTTGACGTCACAGTAGGAAAATTCCTCAGGTTCGTGGAGTCTGAACACGGAATTGATGCTAATCCAGCTAAGATTAAAGCGTTGATGAACTCAAAGATACCTACTTGCAACTAACATTGATATGGTCAAAGGGGTAAAGTGATTAACATTGCATAGTTCAGGGGCAGAGTTGGAACGAATTATAATTCAGGGACTAAAGTGATTGAGTCAACATAGTTTAGGGAAGTAATAGGTAATTTGGCCTTTCTTTTTCCGAATCTGCTTCTGAAGACCGAAAAATATTGATTTTAAAATTTTAGAAAACTCATGTATTAAGATAGTAAACCCTAATATAAAGTATTCTATATTAACACATAAATTTTCCAAAGTTTTGAAACAAAGCTTTCCATCGTCTTGAAAAAATACAACTATTAACAAAAAAAAATTTCCTCCTAAACTTCACTAATCTAAATACTCCCTCTGTCTCAAAACGATTTGGTGGGCCCTCGTAAAGCTCGGCCGAGACGCTAGGCCCACGTGCCGCGTCTCAGCCGTAACCTTTTGCTCGGTGGGCCGCGTCTCGGCCTGAGACCCCAGGCGTCCTATACACCGGCCCCCCTGGACGCGACGCGTCGCTCAAGCCATCTCGCGTCCCCGGACTTAGGCATCTCGTATATAAGATGTCGCTCCACACTTGACTTGATCGGTCGAGGTCGACCGGTCCGCACGCACGACGGTTAGATAGCTACCTCCCGCACGTGATAAGATTTCCCCTATGTGTCGGCCCTGGAGTACTCCTCTCCACCGACATGGCATGTGGCATCATCCTGATCGCCGACTCCCAGTCCGTACAATGCCCCCAGGGCTATAAATACCCCTTCCATCGTCATTATCGCCATCGTCACTCTCATTAATGCTACAGTGCTTTGGAATTCTCTTGTATGGCATCTCGGATATGTACTGACCTCCAGAGCGGCTTGCAGGACCAAAGGCCCCGACATCGTGGACGGAGGACCCTTGGTTGACCGGATTGGCTGGACCTTCTCGGACCGAGGATGACAACTCCTTCACTGTCTCTCGGTAGGACCACCAGTTAGTCCCTTCGATCCCTTACTTAGTCAATTATTATTAATATGTTAATATTTTTTATTAACAAGATTCAATCATATTCCTTTTTGGGTTGTTCCAAAAAGATTTGATCATTTCTTTTAAAGAAACTTTTTCACATCACTTTTACCTTTTAATCCTTAACTTTCCTTCTTCATCCAAAAAGTTACTTTTGTCTTATATAACAGTTTTATTTTATTACCCTCAAGTCATCAATACTCTTTAGTCTCCGTGCTAGTCAAATGCTCAAAACAAAACGGAACTGAGGGAGTATATTTCTATAATTTTCAATCGGTTCTAGTAGTAACTCCAACAATAACCAATTTTAAAATTGAATCACAATGCAAGCCCATCAAGATTCAACAGATTGGGCTTTAATAGGTAGCCCGTAAAAGGTGTCTCCACTCTTTTGTAACTTGTTTGGCCTTTTCTCCTTAATTCCTTGCGCAACAACAAAGGCGTTTAGAATTGTATGTGGTTTAGAATTTTGGTTAAGCTGCAAACATACACTACCTCTACCCCTTTCTTTTTAAAAATATTTGAATTTTTTCCTCAAAGTTTTAAGTGAATATACTTACGTTATGTTTCCTAGAAACATTTTGAAAATATAGTTAGAAATTACATTCATGGTTTCATTTATTATTGTGTAAGAACTTAACATTTATACTATATTAGTCGATCCATCCTAGAACAATTGACCTAGACCATTTTTAACATTCAACCTATGATTTTTATTTCAATATTTTGATATAAAAAATTAAATAATTTATATGCAAATTGTAAGTAACATACCAACTAGTTTGGCATGAATGAATTGCAATATATTGTGTTGATTTTCACTGAGATCCACTTTCTATGATGGGCCTATATTGATTTGTTGTATGACGGGCTATAAGCTCAAAACGATTCCAAGTTTGGGGTGAACACAAACTACTGTATATTGAAGTTCTTCCATTGATAGGCCTATATCAACTGCCCAAGTATATACCTAGATAAAAAATTGTACAACACATCAAGAAAAAAATAATGTAGATTCAGTTCATTGTGAAAATGAATGTCTACAGTGGATCCCATAAAAAAAATGTCTAGAGTGGCTCCCATAAAAAATATGTCTATAGTGGCTAAAGGTAAAAGCATAGGGTAAAACTTAAATTAAGTATTTTTGCTACAACTAATCATCACTAATTTTTATCAATCATGTTCTCTAATGCCAAGTCGTAAGCTTAATCCCCTTGAATTGTAGGGAAACGGGGTTAAGAAATAAAAATATATTTTCTATTAAAAAATCTCATTGAAAAAATAAAAAAATTTACCTTAATCAATCACTAATGTACTATTAAAAGTCTTTTATCTTTGATACGTGTCCAATTTTGGTCCCGTATAAATAATTCGTCATATTTTAATTCTTTAACTTCGTTTTTTATCATATCTTGGTCCTTCTATTAGTTTATCCGTTAAAATAACCTTTAATTGAATGAAATGACAAAAATACCCATATCTAAAATTACAACTAGTTCCAAGAATTTATAACAAATGTACATATAAGCCCAAAGTTTTTTTTTCTCCTCACTACCAAGAGCCTGTATATCACCAGCTGAGGAACCACCACCGACATTGATCCTATGATGCATGTGAAGAATGGTAGATGTGTTTGTGCAGAGTTCTCACTTATCACCGAGACCTTTGTAGTTGTTATATATAGCAGTGATACATAGCAAGAGTTTTAGAGATACACAAACTTGTGAGACTCCTAAATACAAGTAAAGTAGACTTCTAATAGACTGCTACGTAATATCCTTAACACGCCCGCAACCGAGCATGGGTTGAATGGTCAGTTTGGCTTGAAATCGATCAAACTCTTGGCGAGGCAAAGCTTTGGTGAATATATCAGCAACTTGATGGAATGATGGAACATGAATCACTCGAAGGTTTCCTCGTTCAACCTTTTCCCGCACAAAATGATAATCAATACGAATATGCTTGGACCTCTTATGAAGAACAGGATTAGCAGTCATATAGGTTGCAGAAAGATTATCACAGAGAAGCAACGGTGCACGAGGAACAAAGACACAGAGCTCTCGTAAGAGTTGCTGAATCCAAATGACCTCTGCAGTGGCTGCTGCTAACGCCTTGTACTCAGCTTCGGTCTTTGGAGCGAGCTGAGTGCTGCTTATGAGAAGACCAACTGATGAGATTTGGACCATAGAAAACACAGTAGCCTTGTGTGGATTTGCAAAAATCTGGATCATCAGCCCAACTAGAATCAGAGTAGGCAACCAAATTAGAAGAGAAGGATGGCCTGAGAAGGATACCGTAATTCCACGTATGTTTCAAGAAGCGCAAAATTCGTTTCACTGCTTGCCGGTGAGCTTGGGTAGAGAGTGCATGTATTGACATACTCGATTAACTGCAAACGAGATGTCTGGCCGAGTGACTGAGGCATATTGGAGCGCTCCCACAACACGACGATAAAGGTGAACATCAGGAAATAGATCACCATACCGAGAGAGCTGGGAGTGAGGTGCCGCTGGAGTGGTCATGGGCTTGACATCAGCCATGTCCACACGAGAAAGGATATCGAGAACGTACTTGGACTGGCAAAGGAGAAGACCATCAGGGCGACGAAGGACTTCAATGCCAAGAAAATAGTTTAAATGTCCGAGATCCTTCAGAGAGAATATGGAATGAAGTTTAGTGACGAAAGAAGCCAAAAAATACTTGTCATTACCGGTGAGAATGAGGGTCATCCACATAAACAAGCATGTATGTTAAAGATCCCGAGGATGCTCGCACAAATAAGGATGAGTCAGATAAGCTTCCATGAAAGCCAACACTGAGAAGAAACTCTCGAAGTTTCTGAAACCAAGCTCTTGGGACCGCCGCAAACCATAGATTGCTCGGTTCAATAAGCATACATGATTCGAAAGATGACGATCTTGAAACCCCGGAGGTTGAGTCATGTAAACCGTTTCTTGCAAATCACCATTGAGAAACGCATTATTGATATCCAGTTGACGAAGTGGCCAGCCATTAGATATAGCTATAGATAAAACCAAGCGAATCAGTAGTTGGCTTAACAACCGGAGAAAAAGTCTCAAAGAAATCAATCCGAGGTCGTTGCGTGTATCCCTTCGCAACTAACCTGGCTTTATATTTCTCAACACTACCATCGGGGTTATGCTTAATCCGAAATACCCATCGACATCCAACCACGTTGGCATCCGGTGGTTTTGGAACCAATGTCCAAGTCTGTTGACGAGTAAGTGCTGTCATTTCATCTTCCATAGCCTTCACCCAACGTATATCCTTAGCTGCAGCTGTAAAAGAATTTGGCTGAACATGCTCAGTGAGAAATAAGCGATACTGGTAGCAAGGAGCGCTCGAGGCTTCAAGGAATTAGTTTGAGCCGGGTAACCATACCGTGAGAATCTGTTGTCACCGCACGGAGATGCCTAAGAACTTTGAACCGGTGCCGCGATCGGTTCAATGACAGCGGTGTTGGTGGTGAAGAGTCGATGCAGGTTGCAGCAAGAATTGGCTAGACTGGGTGAGAAGCTTGGAGCTAATGGACGAGAGGAGGCTATTGGGCTGTGTATGAGGTTAGATGACTTAGGTGATGGGAGTAGATGCGGGATAGTTACTATGGAGACAGATTGATTGAGATGGCACATTAGGAGCGGGCATGCTTTGATAGGGAAATGTGGTTTCATCAAAGACAACATGACGAGCAATATAGATTCTTGAGGAAGGCATATGATAACAAAGGTAGCCTTTATGCTTAGAGCTGTAACCAAGAAAAATGGAGGGCTTGGATCGAAAGTCAAGTTTGTGTTGGCTGTAAGGTCGAAGGAAAGGGAAGCACAAGCAACCAAAGGTTTTTAGGAATTTGTAATCAGGATTTCTGTTGTATAAAAGTTGGTATGGAGACTTGTTCTTTAAGGAAGGTGAAATAGTCCGATTGATTAGAAAACGGCAGAGCAAAAGCTTGCTCCCAAAAGTTAAGTGGTAGTGAAGCATGACTAAGGAGGGACAACCCTTTGGCAACAATGTCACGGTGCCTTCTTTCCGGAGCACCATTTTGTTCATGGGTGTGCGGACAAGGCCTTTGATGAATAATTCCACAAGAATCAAAGAAGGATGCAAGAGAGCGGTACTCACCTCCCCAATCAGTTTGAACACGTTTAATGGTGGCTCCAAATTGAGTCTTTACCATGGTGACAAAGTGTTGAAAGACACCAAAACCCGAGACTTGGCCGAGAGGAAATAAACCCACATGTATTTGCTAGAAGCATCAAGAAACTGGACAAAATAAGAATTTCCGTTAAGAGAGCCGAATGGGCGGGACCCCAAACATCACTATAAATAAGTTCAAATGGACTAGAGATAGACTCGGAATGGTGGACAAATGACCACGATGACTTTTGCCTAATTGACAAGCACTACAAACTTTAAAGTCTTTATTGGTGGAAACTGTAAATCAAACAAGGAGATGGTTTTACGGACTACTTTCTCATTAGGGTGTCCTAAACGATCATGCCATTCTGGAGGGAAACTTTTTCTCCTACATAAGCAAGATGGGTGGCTTGAGATGGGGAAGCTATGGTTGCACCTGACCCTTCCAACCGATATAGGCCGCCATCAATTGTCCCTTTCAAGAACACCCGTCCTCGCGGATTTGTAATGTAACATCCATCGAATCAAAGACAAATTTCACACCATTATCAGCAGCAAATTGATAAATGCTTAGGAGATTCTTTGCAATTCGTGGAACATGTAGCATATTTCGTAGAAGAAATTTCTTATCGCCACCGGTAAGAAAGCCATGACCTTTGTGTGTAACAAAGAAGACACTTACCATTGCCAACTCGAACCTTATCATCACTGTGTATGAAGTGTGTTGGGTTGCAATGTTGTTCAGATCATTTGTGATGTGAGCATTAGCACCAAAGTGTCAAGGTACCAACTGAGCTTGATGTGTAGGAGAGGCTGCCATCATGGCTGATATCCGACTCGGGTTTTGGGTGTGAAAGAATGGTTGAAACGCTCCCAACATCTATCCGCTGTGTGACCATGTTTCTTACAGATTTGACAAATATGTGTGTTCCGTGTTTGTTCGGTCTTTGGTAATTGAGAATGGAATCCACTGCGTCCAAAATTGAAATTGTTGCGTCCACGACCACGATATGAGAAGCCTCGACCTCTCTGGGCAAAGCTTGCCGAGTATAGCTGACTAGTGTTGGCCTTTTGTGACATTTCTTCATCCACCAAAAGGGTAAGAACAGTATCCAAAGTTACAGGACCATGAGCAATTTGTACCTTGATGGCTGTTCCTACACCATCAAACGTGGATCAAGGCCATTAACAACATGCATAATCAACTCTTTTTCATTCACATGATGGTTTGTTGCTGCCAATTGAATTGCTAGACCCTTTTTCTTCATGACATACTCGGTGCGGGTAAGGGAGCCTTGCTGTAGGTGGAAAGTGGAAGTGAAGTGACCATACCCTGAATCGATCGTGGACGAAAGACGCCCTCGAGAGTGGTCCAAGTTTGACGAGTGGTGGTGCAGTCAATAACGTGGTTAGCCGCACTATCCGTCAATGTACCCTTGATCCATAACAGATCGGTTTGTCGAATCTCTTCCACTTCCGGAATTCTCGGATTGATAGAAGATGATACCTTATCTCCATCCTTCTTTTCGATGGTCTTAGCAAAGGTTGAGAATTATCGAGTTGATGAATAATTCCAAATCAAAGGCTTCAAGAGCATCACGTATGTAGGATGCCCATTTAGGGTAATTTCCTTCATCCAATTTGATGGAGAGAGTCGGGAGAGTTATGTTTGTTCTTGATGAATCAAGCGAGAGAGATGAGATAGCCTGCAGAAGTGTTGTTGTTGCGCTATCTCCATGCGAGGACGAATTTTGTGGAGTAACTGGTGATGAACTCATGGCTGTATTGGTTATCAGTTTTCAACCGGCTCGATACCATGTGAAGAATGGTAGATGTGTTTGTGCAGAGTTCTCAGCTTATCAGCCGAGACCTTTGTAGCTGTTATATATAGCAGTGATACATAGCAAGAGTTTTAGAGATACACAAACTTGTGAGACTCCTAAATACAAGTAAAGTAGACTTGCTAAGCAAGTTATGCAATCCTAATGTGATTAGAATGTTAAGTCTTATAGAAGTAGGACTAGTTTTGTGTTTAATGTTAATAGAAGTAGATTATAATTAAAAGTACTAAATACTTTAGGAAAGGGTTGAAGCCTTGATCAATAAAGATGGTACAATTCTCAGCCAAAAAGCAAACACTTTGACTTATTACACTCAACCTAACATAGTTTTCGGCTGAGCATGCCTGGTTACGCGGGCATGGTGAGAAGGGTTGCGGCTGGCGAGCACAAGGCTGGTGGGTTTGAGTGCGATGGCAAATCCTCAAGCGGTAGCGAGAAGATCTGGTGGCAATGAATCGATTAACTTAGAATTTTTAGATGTTTTTGTTGCATACGAATATGTGAGTTTAAAATTGGAAAATACATGTGAATAAACATTGATTTGGCGAGTCGCATGTCCTTTTAGTTGTGAAGTTCATCTGGTATTTCATCATGCATGGCTGATAAGCCGAGAACTCGCACAAACACATCTACCATTCTTCACAAAGAAGCAAACCATCAACTCCTTCTTCCACTTGAGTTCCTTCAATCCTTTCCTTCTGCTGCTCTCGTTTACCAGCTGAAGAATCACCCTTTTCATCACTCCCTCTTGATTCAAAGCTGGTAATACACAAAAGAGACCTTAGAAGCTCAAATCTTGTTGTAGGTAATGCCTTATTAAAGATATCAGTAAGTTGTGCTTCAGTGCTGTAGTATTCAAGTTTAATGTGGCCTTCATTGATCAAGTCTCTAATGAAATGATGCTTTAATTCAATATGTTTGGTTCGACTGTGCATCACAGAATTCTTTGCAATTGTTGTAGCTGATTTGCTATCACAGTAGATCAAAGTAGCTTCATCCTGCTCACCAATATCTTTCAGCAGCCTTCTCAACCACATAGCTTGTCAAGAGTTGTTGTGGCTACCACATACTCTGCTTTCTGATGAGAAAGCCACAGTGACTTGTTTTTTTGACATCCATGTTATTGGTGATGTGCCCAGCTGGAAAAAACTGCCATATGTACTCTTCCTCTCAACTTGATCTCCAGCCCAGTCACTATCAGTGAAACCTCTAAGCTCAAATGCTGGAGTTCTCCTGAACCATATCCCATAACCAGTTGTTCCTGCAATATACCTTAACACCCTCTTTGCTGCTTCCATATGTTGCTTTGAGGGTTGGTGCATGAATCTTGAAATCACACCTACTGTATAGCTTATATCAGGTCGTGTGTGAGTTAAATAAATAAGTTTTCCAACCAGATTTCTGAATTTTCTTGCATCACCTTCACCTGTTCCATCATTGACATTCAACTTCTCATTTGTATTCACTGGTGTACTCACTGATTTACTCTTCTCCATACTGAATTCTTTAAGAAGTTCGATTGTATACTTCTTCTGTGAAACAAATATTCCTTCTGATATTTGATGTATCTCCAATCCTAGGAAATATTTAAGCTCTCCTAAATCTGTCATATCAAAACTACTTTTCATATAGTTTTGAAATTCTTCAATTAGTTGCCTAGATGATCCTGTGTAGATGATATCATCTACATGTAAACTTACTATCAACATACCTTTGTCCTTTTTCTGCTTGTAGTAAAGTGTAGGCTCATTGGGACTCATGATATATCCATTTATGGAAAAGAAGTGGTCTATCTTCCCATACCAGGCTCTATTAGCCTGTTTTAACACATATAGAGCCTTTGATAATTTATACACTTGCTGCTATTCTCCTTTTACAATAAAACCAATCGGTTGTTCAACATACACCTCTTCTTTTAAGTCTCCATTTAGAAAAGCAAACTTAACATCAAACTGATAGATTTTCCACTCATGTTGTGCTACTATGGCTAGTACTGTTCTCACAGTCTCAAACCTTGCAACTGGTGCAAAGGTTTCTTCATAATCTATACCAGCCTCTTGGCTAAACCCTCTCACAACTAGACTAGCTTTGTTCTTGTTGACTACACTCCCATCAGCATTCAACTTGGTTCTAAAAATCCACTTCAAACTAATCGCATTCTTTCCTTCTGGTAAGTTCATCAGGTTCCATGTATGATTCTTTTCAATTGACTGGATTTCTTCATACATAGCTTTCTTCCATTCATCCAACTTCAAGGCTGCTTCTGCTGATATACAAGAGTTTTAGCATACATGACCATGGTTAATTGGTAGTCTGATAAGTGTGTTGGAGCCTTCTTTGCCCTTTGTGATCTTCTAGTAAGTTTTAATTCTTCTTGTTCCAACTCTCGTTCTTCTTGATCCACTTCAAACTAATCGCATTCTTTCCTTCTGGTAAGTTCATCAAGTCCCTTGTTCTTGTGCCTTTCGTATTCGAGGATGGATGGACCATTTGCGGGCAGCGCAGGGGATACCTTCGTCGATCTTTTTACTGGCAAGATCTTCTGCAACCTGGTCTCCCCCGCCGTCAAGTATCCTTAAGATAAATGTGGATGGCGCCTTGCGAAAGGAGGATACCACTGGTGACGTTGGATATGTTGTTCGGGATGCTTTTGGTCAGCTGCTGGAGGCGATCTTTGTGAGTTTCAGGTTGTTGTGGTATGTTGTTGTTGATCCTCTTTATGTTGAAGCAAGAGCCTTGCTGGATGGAGTTAAGGAAGCTAGGTGCCGCGGTTAGACTGCTGTGATTCTTTAGTCTGGCTGTCAGGTGCTGGTTTGTTACCTCAATTCTCACTCAGGTACCTTCAAATTCAGTTTTGGAACAATATTAGAGGAGATTATAGTTTTAGCATCCTCTTTTTCCAGTTGCTTGTTTGTTTTTACACCTAGACATGAACATGACGGCACATGTTGTGGCTCGTCTTGGCCTAACTACTATTGGTCATAGTTCTTGGTTAGCTAAATTTTTTGGTTTGGCTTTGTACTTCGCTTTCGTCTTACGTCTTAATTAAGTAGACCTTTCATGTTAAAAAAAAACGATGAAGAGGGAAAGAAGTTCATAAAACTATTTTTCAAAAATTTATATTTCAAATTATTATATAGATAAAATTATTTAACTTAAAATACCTAAAAATTCATTAAAAATCATAAATTAAGTATAAAAACAAAAGGAGGTAGTACAATCTAAGTATAACCCCACCCCTACATCCTAGCTAGATTTGCTGCTTACATTCATAAAAAGAGGCGCTGTTAACTAGGATAATGTAAACTTCTAATCATCGATTAATTTTTAGGGTCATTCCATTGCTCGCAATCATTCCGCCACGCCACCTTTCAGCCATGTTTTGTGTATATTTACAAAAGGTTAGTAACTGAAAAATCAAAAAGTTTATTCTACCAAACAAATGAGCATATATTAATATTAGTGGATGGTGATCACTATAATATGATTAAATTTGAGTGTGTGTTTTTATATATTTTTTGATAATTTGATGAATATTTAGAATTTAATTTGATATTTGTAAGATGATAAATTTAAGGTAAAATGTTAATTTGACGTTTTATTGAAGAAAATATGGAGAATTATTTTCAAAGTGAAAAAAAAAACAAAAAACCGTCCGGGATAAGAATAGATTTCCATGCGTCGTGAGTAATATTAAAAAGATAGTTCCCAATATATAGTACCCGAAATTTGCCACCAAAATAGGTGTAGATAGTATATTTACAATCATATATTTTTTAGGCATAAAGTTGCCACTCACGAATATTATAGTACAACAGTTAAATTTTAGTTGATGGGGATAATTCAATTTAGCACATACATTTTCCCTATTTGCTCCTAGACACTAATAAGTTATAAAATTTACAGAAAAAGAAAAAAGAAAAAAATAAAAAAGGGAAGAATTATTATTACCAAAATACTATGCTGTAGTATATTCTGAACTACTTAGGTTTTCTCGATGGTGTTGCGCCACCAGGCCTTCTGGTTCCAGGTTGTTGTTCCTCTGGCTCTCCTGGCCACCAGCTCGGGCCTCTCTCGCGTGCTGTGGCCTCTGTTTGCCAAGTATCGTAGACCTTTCGGCCTCCGTGTCGCTCGCGATGGCCGCCCCCGTTCCTTCGCCTGGGTTATTTACGGGCGCTTGGGTCAGATTCGATGACGTTTCTTGGACCAATTTTGGTGGACTCGTTTGCCTCCATGATTTCTCACTACCGTGGATCACTTTTGAGAGGCCAACCGCCACTAGATCCAACGTTTTTCTTCGATTTTCTCCAAGGTTTTCTCTTAGGCCTCCCTCAGCATCACGGCTCTGTTTCCCCTAGCTCTGTCGTCGCGTTTCCAATGGGCTCACCAGACTCTACGTTTTCGGGCCGCAACGATCTATTTTGCAGAGGAAGCGTGCTCACTTCTCAACCTCAATCTATTGGGCTAGCGCTGCCGCATGGGTCCCCTATGGTTCGGGTCCGAGGTGGGTTAGGTTTGTTTGGTTTATTTTTTAGGACCCTCTTATAATTTTTTTATTTATTTCAGTTAGACTTCAGTTATTTTTGTTTTGTTTAGTGCTTGTTATCATATAGTTGGGTTGCCATGGTTGCCATTACTTCTATGATTAGTTCTCTCCTTAACCCACTATGGTGCACTGATACTATTTAGCATTTGGGCGTGCAGGCGTACCGGGAGCCGGATTCAGTATCTTTTTTTTCCGCCATAATGGTCATGACCATCGTCATGATTTCCTTAGCCTTTGAAGTCAGACAATGAGAGCTTAATCATATTGGTTTTTTGGTCTTCTTAAGTAATTCTATTTATGTGGAGATTTCTCAATTTACGGACATATTTATTTGTACTCACTCTAGGTGCTTTAGTTCGTCTACGACTTATTTTGTAATAATTTTTCATTAATAAAATATATCTTTCTTGTTCAAAAATAGAAGTTGTTGCTGTTGCAACGGAGCCCTCACCAACATGATGAGTGGATGATAATTGCAAACCGGAGTACTCGAAGCGGACTCAATGTAAGTTGATGCAATGTAGTTGATGAAGCGTTGTTCGCCTATGCATTGACTAGACCGATTAGGTTGAACATTCGACGAAGCCGCGTGAATGGCTTATGGAACAAATCAAGGGTATATGGAGTAGCGCAAAATGATGAAAGTTTTTTTTTCATGTATGAAAGTTTTGGGCGTTAAGGTCCAAATAGAAAGAATTGAAGGGGAGAATGTAATTAGTCCTCAAAGCAATACCAAATTTGCACTAATGACATCTGTCGGTGACAAATTTAGGCTTGATAAATATACAATGGTAAATTTGATCTTTCATCTATTTGGGGTGGCAAATTTGGTCTTTAAGCCTAAATATTGACTTTATAACTTTGGGTTAATGGATCTTACCTCCCTGGACAAAAGTGGAAATTACATATCAACCCTTAAAATCTGAAAATATATAGTGCTCTATTTATCAGAAATTCTGTGTTAGTGGATCTTACCAATGTGACGTTTGAGCAACATGCCCAAATACACAGTGAAAAATCAACATTAATTTCAAAGACTCCATTGAACGTTTATCTTGCCAATATACAAGAAATTTGTTAGAGAAGCATAAGTTCAAAATCAGGACCTAAATTGTTGAAGTTTATCATTTCAGTCCCCCATCTCTATACCTTTTCATTATGAACACCTATTTTTAATCTTTATTTATCAAATTCTATTAATTTTTAAGTTACTTGGTTGAAAAATCACACTCCTAAAATCATAGTATATTTGTTTCTTTCATTTTTATTTCTCATACTTTTTCAATTTGTTCCTCATCAAATATCAAGTATTCAACTTTAAAAGAATATATATACACACCCATTAACACATAAATGTGTAATTAAGGTTTTGAAGTTCTTACATATGTATTATATGCAAATTAATGGTCTATTTCTGGTTGAATAAACTGTCCTCGTAACTAAATTAGTCAAAATTCATCATTGCCACTCATTTTATCTCATTTTTAATTACTTTTGAGCTTTTGGCAGTAGAGTTGTAACAATATGATTTATTATATCAGCTAGTGAATAAGTTCGATAAGAATGAAAAGGTCCATTGTCACACTCACCATTCATGTCATCAATTTCAAAAGAGAGTGCTAGATCTTCGATTCCTATAACCCACAAAGATACAGTTTAACGCCTCCTTTTTATATAATAGGAAATATTAGTAATGCTTGGATATTAATTTTTTTCCCCATATATACATTCTTTTAGATCCAAGCATTCATGAACCTAGATTAATTGACCGATCAAACTTACGTTTAAGGGTAAAAATGGATCAACGTAAATGATACTAATATATTATAATGAGAGAGAGTACGAACAACTTTCAAATTCAACTCTTTTTTTTTCTGTCCAAGAGCCAAATTATACTAATAGCTTATCTAGTTTTTTTTTCCCCTAACGATATATCCCTTTTAGCATAATACATATAGCTCGATGGCATACAAGGCTATGGCTGCTTTGTTCCCACTGCGTCCTTCCTTATGTGCCGGTGATATAAGCGAGTGCACCAAAAAAGAACGGAAACTGGATCGATCTATTCTATGGTGAAACATCCGAAGCATTACTACACAGTACACACTCACATAATCTTTGTCAAAAGATAGTAGCATTTGGTGGAACTGATGAACTACACTTTCTCCAGGATATAGATTTGTGGGATAGAGGGTGCCAAATCCCTTATTCTACTGGATCTTACGGAACCCGTTCATGCAAGATATCAGTCGGGTTTGATTATAGAAAAAAAATCTCTTCAAGTGAATTGGTCTATTCTTTGTATAGTATGGAACTTACATTGCGGTTGGGACAAAGATACATTTGATTCTGAATTCTAATGTAGCAGATAAAGAAATATTTTTACAGGGTCACTCCAATTAGTAGTTCAAGTCACACAATATCCCATAATCCACTTTCTCTTCCGTACCTATAATTTTAACACTCTTACTTTAATTTGTTGTGCAATTAAGTTGACCCCCCAAATCCTAGCATATCTCTGCTCATCAATTTTTCAATCTAACTTTCTAACTTGTCAATATCATTTAGGTAACTTTATTGATCAGTTCCAACAATGGCGCAATATTTCAATAAAAAACAGCCGAAACCCTAATGGACCAAACTAGCCAAACGTACACAAGTCGATTCATCGTGATCCAACTGTTGAATGGTGGGGCAAATTTTTGATCCCATCTTCTGCATCAATTAAGGAATCCAAATGAATTAAAGCATAAAATTGATCAAATGCCTTTGCTTTATGAAACACTAATTCTGATCAAGGTCAAAAGATGCGTGGCATGCCTGCAGGTGTGGCTGCCAAATCCTTCCAGGCTCCTCTTAATTAACGATAACTGCGCCAGTTTCTTTTTTCCTCTTCACAGAATGTTTTCTGGAAGGAGTTAATTAATTGTCAATTAACAGTATTTTTTTTATGGAAGAAAAGAAATTTGAAAAGTTATAGGATTCACATAGACAATTTAGTAAACATATAGGCCTAACTGTGCAGTTTCACCAATAGATAGAGTTAGATGCCGGGCTATTGGAGTAACTCCTTCAACTTACTTGAAGTAACTATTGGAGGCCCTGCGTTTTAAAAAGTGGCAATATGCCTCCATTTTATTGTGTTTGATTGAGATTGATGTAGATGAATAACATCCAATAATGGTAACAAAATGTCTATCTTATTAAACTCTTGCTCTCTACCACTTACCTGCCTCTTCATTTTCTGCATTACCCCAACAAATTACACATTCAATCTCTAAACTCTTTTAAAAAATTAAAATTGAACCAATAATTTGCAGGAAAAAAACGATGTTTTAATCAGCACATCTTATCTAATCTCATATCTTATCTAAGCTCATCTTGTGCAGCAAAAAATCTGGATAAGATACAATATATTATTAGCCCTTGTACCATATATGCATCTCATTCTATTCCACTTTAATCATTTCATCCCGCTCTTTTTTACAGCAACAATCAAATAGGGCCATTGGGAATTTGTAATTGGCAAGATTAATTCATTGACTCTAGTTTCAAAGTTATCGCTTCTCGATTAATGGTTACAAGGTCAGAATTCAGCAAACGGAACCTCCATTCAAATTGTTTAGGGCCCGTCTAGTTGATGAAAATAATTTTCATTTTCATTTCTTGTATCAGTTTTCATTTTCAATGTATAATTTTCGAAAATAATTTTTGAAAATGCGTTTCATTACAACACGTTGAAAACAATATTTTGAAAGAGTAAAGTGCACTGGTGGTCTCTACACTTCCACCAATCACCTCCAAACCACCGCCGCAACACCAACCGTTATCGGACCATCGTCGGACCGCCGCCGGGCCACCGCCAAACCACCACCGGACCGCCGCTCCAGTGGCGGCGGCCGTCGAAGGTCCGACGATGGTCTGGTGGTGGTCCGGAGAGTTCCGGCGGTGGTCCGGCAATGTCCGGCGAAGGTCCGGCAGTGGTCCGGCGTGGTTCTGCGGTGGTCCGGCGTGGTCCGGCAGTGGTCCGGTGGTGGTCCGGCGAGGTCCGGCAGTGGTCCGACGAGGTCCGGTGGTGGTCCGGCGAAGGTCCGGCAATGTCTGGGGGTGGTCCGGCGAAGGTCCATGGGTGGTCAGGCGAAGGTCCGACGGTGGTCCGGTGACAGTCCAACGGTGGTCCGGCTCCGTATTTTATTTTCAAATGAAAACATCAAAAAGTTGTTTTCAAAATCATGTACAAAAGTATTTTTATTTTCATATAAAAATGAAAATGAAAATGAATAACTAAGCACATTCTCGTTTTATTTCTTATTTTCGCAGAATTTTCACAAAATTTTCACAAAATTCTACCAACTAAACGGGCCCTTAATTTTCGCATGAATCATAGCCTAACTGAACTTTCTGTAGAATCTCCATTCATTCACGCGTACACAATATAGATTTTTCAGTAAGGAGAAGAAAAGTCACACTTAAATCTCAAAAGGAGTCGAGAGATCGCATGGATTATCTTGTGGTCATTCTTCAACTAGAGCGAAAGTTCGAGATAAATGTTGAGTAGATAGAATTACCACACTAATGGGATCGTTTTTCGAGAGTTATGAAAAGCTAACTTTGGAATATTTATGATAATCTTTACAAACCTTCAAAAGGGGAGTGTTGAAAACGGGCTCTTTTATGAAGTTGAGAAATGGGCTTCAAAGACTAAAATGGAGTATCAAAATGTAGTTGAAAACTGGCTCTTGTATTTTCTACGTGAGATTTGGCATAGATTTTGAGGGTTTAGTTGGATATCGGTATTCGTGTTGAACTAATGTTGTTCTGGTTATGTGGATGAATTTTGTGCGTGCTTGTAATAGGCTGAAGTGGGATGTTTTTTTGGGCTTATAAGTGTTTAGTAGTGGTATTATGAGTTTAGGGGTCATGACATTGGAGTTTGTTTGTTGTTCTAGTACTTTACTAGAACTCTTCCTTTTTATTAATAATACTTAATAAAAATTTGCCTTTCAGAAAAAAAACTATTTCCATTCCTATGACCTAATGCAAATTCCCCATTCAATCTAACAAAAAACTCCCTCCGTCCCATAAAGGTTGTAGGATTTGTTTGGACACATATATTAAAGAAAATCGAACAATAGTAGTGTGTTGACAAAATTACCCTCATGAAAAAGAAATGAGAAAATTTTGTGGACCCCAATTTTAAGTTGAGTGGGAGGAAAGAGAAAAACTTGTGGGTCCATGATGTGAGATAAGAGGATAAAATGGTAAAAATGATGATAGAAAGTTTCTATTTTAAGAAAGTTGACAACCTTTGTGGGACGACCCAATATAGTAATGTTGACAAACTTTGTGGGACGGAGGAGTACAAAATAACCACCAATGTACAATGCCTCTATGAATAAACCCCAAGACCATTGATGATCCTTATACACATGCATCACATATAAATAAAATTGCAATGCAATGATAATACTAACTTATAATTATCAATTAAGACTTGATTTCGATATAAAATTTTCAAAAGTTCCATTTACTTTTATTATCGATCTATTTTTTTGAAACTTTTTTGCTTCACGATATGTAATTAATATCAAGTTCCATTAAATATTAAAAGACAGTAGGCACCATGTAATCGATTCCATGGTTATGATGACCGTATTCGTAATGGTCGGGTCATAACTATGATGGATCAGGCCGCATTTCTTCTCGTTGTTAATTTTGCGCATCAATAAGCGAATGACGGAAAAGGCCATCATAGACTCATAAGCGAATTTATATATATATATATATATATATATATATATATATATTGATTCTTTAGTCTTTCATCTGATCAAGCCATAAATCGCAACAAACCCAGATTTTGTTCCTAGAGTCTACATCTAAAATACAAATCAAATGAAAAAACCTAAGAAAAAGTTACAAAAAAAAATGAACATGGTTATCAACCTCGTACTTGATTTCATCTCATCATCTAATTTCTTGTATGTCCTCCTTGTCCATTAATCTTTATAAAAGAAAAGACATAATCTAGACAAACAAAAATGTTTATGCGTGTTCTTACAAAAATGAAAATACATAATAAAAAATAAAAATATTGACGTGAAACGGACAAGTGATCTAGATGCACCTATGTGCAACCTTATGGATCCAAGAGCTTACATGCCAAAAGAAGGGGTCATTGGTTTTTATGACAACCACACCTTCAATGAACCAAATGATATGGAGCAGCCTAGAGCCGAATATCAAGATTAATTCATTGTTCTTGGAGGATCAACTACAAAAAGTCAAACCAAGAAGGCAAAGAACATGTTCAACCTGTTGATGGACAGTTTTGAAAGCTTGATGAACAAAATGAACATGTTCTTGGAGATGAAAGAAATATTCATACACTCAATTTTTGGACTAAAACTCATCTCAATACTATGGTTCAAGAGACAGAAGCCCAGATCCAGTTGGACATATCAAATACCAAGGAAAACCATAGTCCACGAAATTCTCAACCTGTTGAGTTTCCAGCTGACGCATTCAATGCACTTCAAAGGTTTCCAAGTATTCACTCTTCATCAACGATACACTTCAGTAGCCTTGAGGACTCAAGAGTCATCCAAAATCATACAGAAACCATTGGTGAATGAGGAGTTACAAGCCTTGAAGTCTCTCCATCAAAGCATTAAATGATGATCACTTACTCCTCATTTATTTGGCCAAAACTCTTCCCTCATCTTCCAGCTCGAATTTTCATTATTTTATTTCAGTTTTCAGAGATATTTTGGCTAGTTCTACCTCTTAGCTAGTCTAGAATAAGTTTTAGCAATAATTATTTTAAATTCTCATATTTACATCTCCTTTTAATTTTCATCATTAAGAGTGGAGATCAGGGGATTTGTAAACTGATTTAGATGTCTAGCTTATTTGTCCTATAAAAGGAGGTCTAGGTGAATTTTCAAGATAAATTCAATCATCAAAAATATATTACACTTTTTCCTTGAAATTGAGAGTGATTCTCTTTTCAACCTATCTACCTTTTTTCCACTCAATTCTTGTTGAGTTTTCTTGACAAGTCTACTAAGACCAATATTGTCTTCTCATTAGAAGAATGAGGTGTTGGCCCCATCTACATTCCCCCACAATTTTGGCAACGAAGGCTTTCTTTATCTTGGACCGTTTTTGGTATCAAGAAGGAGGAGTCACCAAAGGCATTACACCATTTTTGCCTGGGCAAGGATCCAGGAGGAGTTGGCGGCCATATCAGTTCGTTTCACAAACTTCCGCATCGTTTTGTTTTAGTGCATTCCGGATTTGTCAACCTGTTGACATTTTCACCTCATCAATCATGCCTACCCCATGTTGCTCATTTGTTGGCTAGATCTGCTCTTCGTGTTCCAGGATACCCTCCTGGTTCACATCGATTGGTATCAGAACAATCTGACAACCACATGTGGTAGTGATTGGCCATCATCGAGGCAAATGGTGCAACATTTTGAAAGGATAATAAAATGAAAAAAAAAAGATGAGAGAGGAAGGGTTTCTTGTGAAAGCTGGAGGAAATTAAAAAGAAGAGTAGGGTTTCTGAAAGCCCGGTAGCATTAAACACAAAGATCATTGTATGTGTCAGAACGTCAATGTAAATCCTCCTAACATTTATGCCATGACGGATTTCTGACTGAATGATTTTATGACGTAGTAAGCCGTCATCATACCATTACAAAATTTATGATATATATATATATATATGAAATGAAGAAATTATTAAAAAAATGGAGCTAGGAGCTGGAAGTGTAGTAACATAATTAATAAGGAAAAATTAATTAGCTTCAAAGTTGAAAGAAGAAAAGTCAAGAGGAACCCATGTAGTGTCAAGCCCTAGGATGCTTCGGCGACGCATCCTTCCTGGTGTCCCTCTTCTTCACCGAATCAGACCATCACGCGCTGTCACTGGCAGGGCTTTCAGGCTTCAAGGCTTGCTTCTTCTCTTTCGTGCCTTGCCATCGCCATTGGAAGTCCATCTCCAGAAGACTTGGCATCGCGTCGAACTGTTATCTCCTGGATGTGCAAGGCTCCGCCGGTGGGCGGCCGCCTCTAATCGGGGTGGGTATTTTCTGGCATTGGTGCGCTTTGCTCGGTCTTTTTTAGGCGGCGTGATCACTTGTCTTCGAAGTCTGTTTGCAGGCGTCGCGCCGCTCATCTACGTCGGACTATGCTTCAGCCGGCGGTTCTTCTTCACCTGAGCTTCAAGGTTGTTTAATCGATGATTGTGATGGTGGCAGCAACTGTTGGAGCCGGTTGGGGACTTAGGAGGATTTCACCTATGTGTGTTTGTCGATGCTTGGCCTCTCGCCGGTCGGCCCTGTCGGTGAGTGGCACTACGTAGAGAGAGCACGGGTTACTGCGACCAAAACCGTAGTAGAGCCGCAGTAACAACTGCGGAAGAGGCCGCAGTGTTTCCCGTAGTAAATAATGGCGCGGTGGAAACTTCACTACGGTAATAGCCGCAGTACTTACTGCGGCCTTACTGTGGCCATGGCCGCAGTAAATAGATTTATTAATTAAAAAATGGATGAATCCAGATGAATTTATTCATCTACCAACTCAGAAAAACCCAGAAGTCGGTGGTGATGGTGAGCAAGCGGCGGTCATGACGGTGAGAAATCGACGTTGGTGGAGCGGCGGTGCTGAGGTGAAAGCGGCGCGCGTCGGCAGCGAAGAAGAGGAAGAAGAATAAGAAGAAAGGAGAGAGAAGATAGAAAGTGAACGAAGAAGAAGAAGAAGTATAAGAAGAAAACGTATAAGAAGAAGAAGAGGAAGAAGAATAGTACAAAGAAGAAGCGAAGAAGAAGAAGAAGAAAGGAGAATTAAACAAAAGTGAAAGAAGAAAAAAATGAAAAGAAAGAAGAAGAAGAAGAAGAAGAAGAAGAAGAAGAAGATGATGATGATGATGATGATGATGATGATGATGATGATGATGATGATGATGGTGGTGGTGAAGAAGAAGAAGAAGAAGATGAAAAAATGAAGGATGCGGCGGTGAAGAAACCCTAAGAATGGTTTCTGCGCGCCTTACCGCGGCCTTGTTTCTTACCGCGCGCTGATAAACCCAATCGTCATTTCTGCGCTTTGAGTTTCTTGTGCAAACCATGACAAGCGATGTATGCAGTAGCATTGCCTTCCCACGTGGGTTGTAGTGGTGGAACATATTCATGGTGCACCAGATGGGTGGGTGGTGGGGTTGGAGTTTTCTCCTGCCCCACCCAGCACCATGATTTGGTGGTTTCAAGGTGTGATGGGTGCGGGATCGACTTGACATTCTTTGCATTGTTTTCAAATCTTTTCTAGGTTTTCTTTTTTGCTTATTTGGGTTGTATTTATCACTAATCATTAATATAATTAATCATTTTTCTAAATAAATAAAAAAAGGAACCCGTGCATATCCTACATGGATCAAACTCAATATTCCACTTGTTGCAAAGAAGCAAACTCAGAAAGAAAGAGTTGTAGCTAGGTAGATCGGAGATGAGCACAAGGCAGGAGGGTGAAAGTACGTAATTAAGTGGGTGGCTCAAGCCTCCCTCCCTCTCGCACACCATGTGCGCAAATGCCCACCACGTGGGATATAATCATATACTCGCCCGCCCTTTCCTTTTCCTCTTTTGGTAGTTTCCACTTCGGGAATATAATACTCATGAACATTCACAGCAAACTAAATAACTCCAACCGTCCAGAAAATATGTTGTTATTTTTAATTTTTTTTATAGATTGAGATTGTTTTTTTTATTATAATCTTACTTTACAGAAATTTGTATAATTACTTTTTTCTAAATCCCTTTTTAACTTACTTTCTAGGCTCTTTAAGATGGAAATTGTATATTTAATTTAAGACAAAAATATAAATATTTTAATATTGTGATTTGAAAGTGGGACTAAGGAGTAAATAAATAAAGAAAAACAGTCCCACAAGGCACAAACATGTACAACTCAAAGCAGGTAGCTAGGTTGCTTGTCATGATCAGACATTTCCTTCATACAACTATTCATCTATCACAATAATATTACAACTTGGATCTCATGAACTACAACTTCTCGATTGTGTAAGTAAAAGTCTGCTTTGCTTGCTTGTCAGACATTATTTCCTTCATACAATTATTCATCTATCACAATATTACGCAAGTTTATTAGTAGTACTTACTTAATTAATCATTTTAATAATTTGTTGGTTAGGGATCAATCAAATTCAAATCTCACGTGTCCGGCCCCGCCCATATATAAAACACAACAATAGATTTTGCAGCTCTTTTTGACACTTACATAAATAGTAAATACACACACATATGGCCAGCCCTGCCAAAAAGTCACAAAGTAATATGAGCACCAATGGACCACCCAAAGAAGAATATTGAATGGTAGTGAGGTGTGATTTGAATTATAAATTGAAATTAAAGAAAGTGCGTTTTTAATTGTAAAGCTGATTTTCTGCTAGTTAATTAAAACCTTAATTGCCCATCATCTACAACATGGGAAAAAGAAAATTCCCACGAAGATTAATGTACGTAGTTGAATATGTAATTAAGGTTTTGTTGGTAATTTATGGATATAATATAGTAGTAGTAATTAGTAAGCTTGGTGAGGGGGGTGCAATATTGCACTAAGAGGAGTGTGTGTGTGTGTGTGTGTATTTATATATATACTATCACTTTACAGAAGAAGGAAGTAACTGATTACTTGTGGACATTACGTGTACTGATTACTACTTGTTTGTGCGCCTTTACCAATCTGATCAATGATAATCCAGTTGTAGTTTGCTAGGGAGCTGCCACGCGTCCTCCTTTATTTTGTTTCTTTTCTTTTTCTTTTACGTAATTGGTGCAGCCCATATGAGACTAAAACTTGTTACGTTCTAGAAAATAAAAACTCCCTCTTGCCCCAATTTTTTTTTGAAAAAAGCTACTGAATTATAAAAGGCTTCCCCTATGGAGAGGAACTTTGACCCAAGTAAGTTTAATATAATGTTATTTATAATAAATTTACTATTAGTAGTTAAAAATATATAGTCTTACTCTCATATATAGCATTCGGTCCATATATAGCATTCGGTCCTACGTACGTTGGTGGTGCATTTGGTCCATATATATAGCATTCGGTTTTATCTTAGCCTCACAGATAAGGAATGAACGAACGAACGAACTGAGAGTTATAATTTCATTATACACATACATATATATACATACATATATATATATATATATACACACATATATAACTGCTTATTTTCACTTTTTACTGCTTTTTTTTTGTTCAAAATTGACGTTATTCAAATGTTAATAGTATAAGAAACTAGATAACGTTCCTTTTATATAGCTTCATCAATTTTATTTTAAACATTTATTTAAAGAAATAAGGATAATAAACTATGAATACATAAAAGATTTACTAGGGTGTCAACAAGATACTATCTCCGTCCTTAAAAGATTTATGCTATTTTTCTAATGTTGTATTTGGCACAGATTATTACTGGAAAAATTAATTAAAAAAAGGGAAATTAACAAATACCCCCTGAGGTTTGTCATAATGATCATTTTGCCCCCGCATTTTCAGTATTCTCTAAAAAACCTCCCTGAGGTTTGTGAAAATATACAAAAAACCCCCTGGACGTTAACTTCAGTTAGAAAAACCGTTAGCTTTTAGGTGTAATTACAAAATTGGACCCTAAAACTTTTAACCCTAACAATTTTACCCTGAAAATTAAAGTCATTCACATTCAATCAAATTTCAGAGGTTTTGGTGAGTTCGAGCCCAGTCGGAAGAAGGCTCGCCGGCTATTCTAGCGCCAGTGCCACAATGAACGCCACCGCGGGGCTGGGCTAGTACAGGATCTAGGTCAACTGCACCTCACCTCTGCCGCCACTCCCCTCCCCGCCGACCAATTTCCTCCCTCGCACACCCCTTTCCCTTCTGCCGCGGACTTCTTTCGCGGGACGACACTACGTGGGAGGACAAAGTTTATCATGCGGCCCTTCCGCGGTTTGGGCGCAGTAAGCCCATTTACGCAAAGAACGACGTGGTTCTTTGGCGCAAGCAGAGTTTATCGCGCCTTAGCCGCAGTAAGGCCGCAGTAAATTTTTTTTTTTAGGGTTTCGGTTCTCTTTTTCATCCGCCTCCTTCACATTTTTCTTCATTCTTCCATCTTCATTCTTCTTCTTCATTCTTCCATCTTCATCTTCCCCTTCATCATCATCTTCATTCTTCTTCTTCATCCTTCTTCTTCTTCTTCTTCTTCTTTTTCTTCTTCCTTTTCTTCTAGTTCTTCTTCTTCTTCTTCTTCTTCTTCTTCTGTTTCTTCTTCTTCTTCATCTTCGAATTCTTCCTCTTCTTCTTCCTCTTCTTCTTCTTCTTCTTCTTCTTCTTCTTCTTCTTCTTCTAGTTCTTCTTCTTCTTCGAATTCTTCTTCCTTTTCTTCTTCTTCTTCTTCTTCTTCTTCTTCTTCTTCTTCTTCTTCTTCTTCTTCTTCTTCTTCTTCTTCTTCTTCTTCTTTTGTTTCGTCTTCCTCTTCTTCATTTTCTGGGTTTCGGACGAATCCGGATGAACATTCATCCGGATTCGTCCATTTTTTTTAATTATTCAAACAGGTTACTGCGGCCATGGCCGCAGTGAGGCCGCAGTACGTACCGCGGCCGACGCCGCAGTGAGTTCGAAACTGCGGGCATTTTAACTGCGGTGTTCACTGCGACCATCGCCGCAGTTGGTACCACGGGCCAACTGCGCAATGGGCCGTAGTGAGGTCTGTCTTCTACGTTGTGACACTGGTTTCGCCGGCAAGGCTCGTGGGAAGTGATCGAAAGCAATAACGACGACAAGCAACTCGACGTCGTGGACCTCGGTGCCGGAACAAGACGGGGGAGGCAGATCCAAGGTGAAGAGAGAAATGCACGGGCTCCCGGCTGAAGAAGGTGTTCGGAGATGCACGCACTGCTCGTCGGAGAAGACGTCGTAGTGGAGGACCGGGCCAATGGGTCCAAAGACGCTGTGCAACGACTGCAGTGTGCGGTACAAGTCGGGACGGCTGGTGCCGGAGTACCAGCCGACGGTGAGCCCGGCGTTCGTTTTGACTCAGCATTCCAACTCTCGCCGGAAGGTTATGGAGCTTCGGCGGTAGAAGGATTTAATGAGTGAATGTGAGTGACTGTAATTTTTAGGGTAAAATTGTTATGGTTGAAAGTTTTAGGGTCCAATTTTGTAATTACACCTAAAAGTTAACGGTTTTTCTAACGGAAGTTAAAGTCCATGGGGGTTTTTGTATATTTTCACAAACCTCAGGGGGGTTTTTTGAGAATACTGAAATGCAGGGTGCAAAGTGATCATTATGACAAACCTCAGGGGGGTATTTGTTAATTTCCCTTAAAAAATAGAAAAATATATTTAGAAACTATAAATATTGATCTATAATTTGAGTTTAAGTTATTTATCTTTCTATGTTAAAATGTCATTTTAGATGAATAGTATATCCACCGATGAAATTGTGCACCTCATCCTAATTTATTTTTGAGTATGTGTGAAGCGTTTTAGATTTGAAATTGTTTTTTTTCCAATAATAATCATTGTTTACTTTCTCATTTATTTCATGAAATTATATCATCAATTATGACCATTTTTTACTAGATGTTACAATCTTATAGAATTCCTATAAATTGTTTCAATCTACACTCGTTGTGAAGTGAGCACAATCGAAACTTTTTTTTATAACAGACAATTATTACTACCTCCGTCCACCAATAATCGGTCCACTTTTTTGTTTGTTTCATTGAAGTTAATCTATGATTTTTTTTTCATAATGTTTAGACATGTTAAATTAAATAATACTTACCTTTTCTAAATATATTTTTTTGTTATTTTTTCATTATTTAACTTTGTTAAAATTTGAGTCAAATATTGAATTTTAAAACATGAAATTCAAATTAACCAATTAGGACGGAGGGAATATTAAAGAAGAGTTTTAAACTTTCCTGAAAAATACTAGAGTAATACCCTAAATTCGGGGGAGGGGGGGTAGGGACTTTGATCTTTTTTTTATGGGGGGGGGGGGGGACTATGATCATTTAATTCAATACACGGTGTTAAAAAAAAAACTCTTTAACTCTAGAATTATTAGAGTAGTGCTTTGCTTCATGCAAGTTGATAAATAGACCGGGCGAAGTGGTGATGTGAGGTGTGCTCCGAAATATTATACATGTGGGTAGACTTGAGTCATTTGAACAATTTGGAATTGAAATTAATGATTCCCGAAAAGGAACAATAGTGTAGTATCAATCACCTCATGAAATTAATTACAAATCAAATTACAACTGTTAATTAATGTGTTTCTATTATACAATGACAAAATTGTGATAACTCGTTTCAAACCTAATTAATGACTAGAGTGCAAGCAAGTGGATATTTTCCAAGGGAGGGGAGGTGGGAAAATGATATGAGAGGGGTCCAAAGTTGGGAGGAGAGTGGGGGTGTGGGGTTTGATGAGCTAATGATCATATGTCGATTCATTTACCAACGGTTGTTAGAATTAAGTGGTAAGGAGCTCATCTTTCTTAAAGTAAAATCTCAGATTCCAATATTGTGTATAGAAAAAATACCATTGGGATTTGAGAGAGCTACCCCTTAAAAGGATCAATAATGTTTGTTCGAGACAAAAATTGAAAAAATTGTCATTCAATAATATGTCGATTCATTTAATAAAACAAGTGTGCTCATACAATTGATCCTATGTTATAATACCCTAAGAATTGCCCAAGGGAGCGTTTTGTTCGCAGATTCTAAAAATCCATAGTGTAAATGGTGGAAAATAGAAATGAGTATTCTCACAATTTTGTGTTTGGTTCAAAGATTCTAGGAATATATATTTTACAGGAACCATTTTGTAACATTTCAAAAAGTTTATGGACTATTCATGTAATTTTATAGGTAACATTTTGTAATATTTACAAAAGTTCAGGGACTAAATCTGTAATTTTTAGAGACCATTTTGTAAATTTTTTGAAGTTCAAGGACTAAATGTGTAATTATATAAAGTTTAAGGGCTATGTTGTAACTTTTGAAACATGATAATTCTATGGATTCTAAGAATACCATAGTATTTGGAATCCAAAAAACTGTGAAGGATAGGAATTCTAGAATTTTGAGAATAGTGGAGAATTATTTTCCAAATGAACCAAACACAAAATTTCATGAATTTGTGGAATTTTGAAAATCTATATTCCTAGAATCCTTGAACCAAACACTTCCCCTAAAAGTACATCAATAATTTTCATATGGTAAATTGCCCCAGATATACTTAAATTATACAGCTCATTGCAAATCTATACTCGAACTAACGTTTGTTGCAAAAATGACTTTAAACTATGATATTGTTGCAAATCTATACATCCATTAAAAATTTCGTTAATTAATAACGGAAAATGTTGGGAAAATGCTGAAATTTACCTATTTAATTTCTAAAATTTGCTAATAATACCGTAGGTTTATATCTTACTTTTCAGATCATCATTATCATAACAAAGTATAACGCCGTAGGTCTATATCTAATTAAGCCTTTACACAAATAACACGACTAATGATTTTTCTCTAGTTAGTAAATAGGCTCCGACATTATTAATACCTTGCACTGACCGTTAACTTATATTATAATTAATGTTTTACTTCCTCCGTCCCAATAGCAGAATAAGTAACGTTAACGGCACATCAGTAAATAATATTGGGATAAGAAGGAGAAGATGTTTTGGGAACAATAAATGGAGTAATAATTTATATATATATATATAATAAGACAATTTCCCATTAAAAAAAAAGACAATTTTGAATGATACGAAAATGAGAGTGAGGATAGGAAGATGACAAGAGGCGATTAGGACCAAGTACTGGTGGAGATTGAGAGAGAGAGAGAGAGAGAGAGAGAGAGAGAGATGTCCCCTCTATACCGTATGTTACCCAAAATTGCAGCCATTAAGTTAGCTTTCTTCCCTATGGTCCAGTCCTCCGTTGATTGCGTACTCCAGCTGTACCTTAACCTTCCCCTTTCCCTTCCAATTCAGAATCTTACTACATGGCAATCAACAAATTAACGGGATGATCATCATCAATCAAACCATGATCCGTGATGATGATCGACAAGATCACCACTAACGGTGTTATCAACAAACGCCGCCAAATGACATCTTAATATTGGGACTATTACTTTTGAAAAAAAGACCAATTGAATTAATAAGGAAAATGTCATCAATCACTAAAAATGTCACTCAATTTTCTTCCCACTGATATAACAGATGATGTGCTAATAGATGAATAGATGGTAATTAGAAAAATTGGGAAAGTAATGATGATATGACAATGTAGGTAGATTTTTAAGACAACATTTTGAAAAAGCTATTTACGTGTAGCTTTTTAGTTGTATCTGTTTAATATTGACCATTGACAAATTACCTAAAATACTACAACTACTTAAAATAGCTATTCACAAATGAAGCATAAACCCCTGAAGTTTCGAGGGACACGTACCCGTGGTATTCATTCAATATATAATTTCGAGCTATCGATACCTTTTTCCTTAAAATTAATTATATTTTTTCCCAAGCTTGAATTTAATGATACTCGATCTTACAGGTTATCGATACTTAATAAGCCTATGGAATTAATTGATAATATTATACTTTAAATTGAGTATAACAGTATATAGTTTATGAGCTTGCTATGTTTTTAGATACGGTAACGATCATTATGATCAATAAAATATCCACTTGGGTGCAAGCTTTAATATAGACTTGCACTTCATTGTATATATATCATTACGTGGAGATAACTGGGTTTACCATGGCCTCCCCCGCGGTAGCGACTCGGTAATTACCGAGAGAGGCTGCAGTAAATATTGCGGTAAAATAAAAAAAGATCGCCGTCATGAGCAATTTACCGCGCACCGAGTCGCAGTAAACGTTTTTTATTATTAAAAAAGTTGATGAATCTAGATGAAATTCATCCGGATTCATCAACCAAAACCCAGAATGCCCAAAATCTGGCGGCCTAGGAAGAGCACGCAGCAGTGGCGACAGCGGAAGAGCGGCGTCGGTGGGAGATTGACGTTGATGGGAAGAAGAGGAGGAGGAGGAGGAGGAGGAGGAGGAGAATAAAACGGAAAAAGAAGAAGAGAAGGAGGGGAAGAAGAAGAAAATAGAAAAAGAAGAAGAGAAGGAAGATGAGGATGAGGAGAAGAAGAAGAAGGCGGAGAAGAAGAAGAAGAAGAAGGCAGAGGAGAAGAAGAAGGAAGAAGAAGATGGTGGGGAAGGTGAATGAAGGAGAAGAAGATGAAGTAGAAATGTAAGAAGTGCGGTAGATGGTAGGAGGAGTAGAGGAACCCTAAAATGAGCATTTACCATGGTAATAGCCGCGATAAATACTTACTGCGAGGCGAACCGCGTCGTTTACTGCGCTGGGCCGCTTACTCGGCCGCAATAACTGCCGTGGTAAAAGTGGTCTTGTTCACGTGTATATATGTGTGTGTGTGCGCGCGCGCAGAAACTCTAACAATATAGATAAGTAAGGGAAATTATCCGTAAACAAATAAAAGGGAAAAAATTTAGAACACAAATTAAATCTGAAAAAATACAAATTTAAATATAAAGGTAAGAAATAGCAAAATTTGTCAAATGAAAAAAAATCTATTTTTCTTTACCATGATAAAATAACTTGTGCTTAAACACCGTTTTGGATTCTCGATTTGATAATTGTTGACAAAATAATACAATAAATTCATTGAAACGTTTACAGCTGATTGAAAATAACATGACAGTGTTTGCCGGAAATAACTCAAATATATTGGGTTCGCTGCATTGATCAAAATAACATATACGTGTTTATTTAGGTTATTCATGTAGGAAATTATATATGGGCTTAAGTATTTTCATGATATCAAATACAATGATATTCTTCCATTCAAAGCACTGACAAATACATAATAAAATAGGCTTCAATCATAAAAATGAAAATACATTGAGTTTATGTATAAAAAAATATAAAAGTATCCTTAAACAAAAAAGTAAATAATTGGAAGGAATTTAAAAATCCGAAAATTAGAAAAATATGGGTTTGATGCATGTGCAGAAATCCTAAACAATATAAGACAATAAGAAAATTAATCCTAAAGAAATAAGAGAGAGACACTCAAATAATAAAAATGAAAACATACAGGGTCGATATGCAAAAAATCTAAAAGTATCTCCAATCAAATAAAAGGTAAATAAAAGAAAGAATTAAAAAATATGAATATTGAAAAAAATATAAGTTTGATGTGCAGTAACCTAAACAACCAAAAAGAAGAAAAAAAAATTAAAATAATAAGTAAAAAAATTATAAATTGAAAACATATGGCTTTGATTTGCAAAAACAAAAAAATATATGCTACAAATAGAATTTACCCTTAAACAAATAAATTAAGAAAAAGAGGTTAAAAAGGGAAAAATAAAAAGGCTGTTAATGCCAAAAAAGAAAGGAATTAAATCGAAAAAAATATTAGAGGAAGAGAATGTAACTGAAGTGTAAGGAAAATGAAATTTAAGGGGATGTGGGTAAAAGAGTGGAATACAAAAAAAGAGAATTGGACAAAAAGAAAATTAAACAGAAAAGTAAATTCTTAAATCATAAAATTAAAAATAGTTGGATGAAATGTGAAAAATTATAAAAATGTAGGACAATAGAAAGACGAGAATTTTTTTTGTTTAGGAAATTATAAAAATGTACAAATAATTTCTTTATACTCCTAACTAATGTTTGATTCAGCTAATTAATTCTTAATACATTTTTTGAAGGAAAATGGACGACCATGTTGGAATGGAGGGAGTATAATAATGTACTATATATAAACAACTTGATTTTACTTGGTAACTAATTTGTCTATCAATAAAAATGAGTTTTGAAAATACTTCCCCCAAAGCTTCAACTATAAGTATTAGTAGCGAAATTGGGGTTCGGAGATATTTTCCATATATGGAATCCCAAGCTATAAATAGTGCATCCCATATGCAATCCAATTAATAACAGACTATAAATTAGTAGTTTATGATTTTGGGTATTGCCGTTGAGATCCTGAGAAATTAGCAGAAACATGTACTAAGTCACTGTCACAAGCAAAAGCATAGAGATTCAGATTACACTAAAGCAGCTACGAAGAGATATATCTGCCAACATTTGACCCCAAATTTTCATACATCCATTCCGGAGCATGGTAGGGTTGTAAGCGATTTAGGGAGGGGTAGTAGGGGTTTGGCGGGCTCGGGCAGTAGATCAAGGAAAATATTTTCAGGTTCGGAGGAAAGCCCTCCTTCATTTTTGCACACGTGTCATACAGTTAGTGGTTAATTGTTGACACCGCGGTTAATTACAGGCAGGGATGTCAATCAGGCGGGTCAGGTCAGGTTCGGGCCGGGTCATTCGGGTTTTGGGTTACTTCGGGTTGAGCTACTTTCGGGTTAGGTCGGGTCATTTGGGTTTCGGGTGCCTTCGGGTCAAGTCGGGTTCGGGTTAGGGCTATTCGGTTTTCGGGTTGCTTCGGACTGAGCTTATTTCAGGTCAGGTCATTCGGGTTTCGGGTTAAGTCCGGGTCGGTTTTCTTCGGGTCCAAGTTCAAGTTTTCTCGAGTGCAAATTCGAGTATATGATATTTTCAAATTAAATTTCTATTCTTTGTATCTATATTCTTATTTAATTTTTATACATGTAGATTTTTTCATTATAAATATAATACTATGTATTTTATATTTATAGATACAACAATGATATAATCAAAAAATTATTCACATATTTTCCTCTCCCCTTTTTGTTAGAGTCAAAATAAATCTATTTTGTAGAGTCATTCGAACAAAATTGAAGAGAAATTTGACATTGTTTCGATAAAATTGGAAATTAAACATTGCTCTAACTACATAAAATCTTACATTCACTGTATTGATCAAAAGTTTTAAATTCGAATATAGACATTGATCTAACAAAATTGGAGATTGCACACCGCTAAAAAAATTGAAAATTGGATTTTGTTCCAACGAAATTTAACATTGCTCTAATAAAGTTGGAAACTGAATATTGATCTTACAAAATTGAAAAGTAAACTTAGTTATAAAATTAAAAATTGGATATTACTCTAACAAAGCTGGTACGTTTGGAATTTAATACTTTACAAAATTGGAATCTATAATGTGGACTATAATAAAAAGGAGCCACTTAGAAAACAAGAAAGAACTGTTCAAAAAAAAATGAAAACGGGAAAGAAAATATTCGGGTTTGGACTTTTGAAAATTGGACATTTCTCCAACAAAATTGGAAATTCAACTTTACTCCAACAAAATTAGAGTTCAGAGCGTCCTTTTCATTATATTTGTATTTGAGTCAATACGAGTATTTCGGGTTTCTTCGGGTTTGAATTCGGATAAATCGGGTTCAAGTTCGGGTCAATCGGGTTCAGATCTCGGGTTCGGGTCATATCGGGTTCCGTGTCATATTGGGTTCGGGTCATTTCAGGCACGGGTTGCCATCGGGTTGAGCGTATTTTGGATCAGGTCGGGTTCGGGCCGTTAACTTTTTTTGTCAATTCGTGTTCGGACGGCTCGGGCTCGGGCGGGTTCCTCGGGTCGGGTCAGTTTTTGACATCCCTAATTATAGGCTGCCACTCCCCTTCATTAATAGTGGCAATCCCGTAATTAATAGTGGTAACACCAACCAACACTACGTATTTAATTGGGACGTTGAAGCACCTGATGCGCTTCACCTACGCTAGTATAGAAGCGCCAAGCGGAGCTTCTAGCGCCGCTACGCTAGGAGGCACTTTTTTTTGTAACTTGCGCTTCGTGGCGCTACGATGTAGCGCTTGTGTAGCGTTTCTGGACACAACAACAATTACTGTAAATTAAAAAAATTATGCTCATAAATCTTCATCCATCCGCTTTCATCCACATTAAACATTCATCAACATTCATTAAACATGAATTTATCAAATCCATCGAACAAAAGCATCAAAAATTCATCAAACATTTCAACGAAATCATCAAATTCACAACCCTAACCCAAATTCATCAAATCCATTAAACATTTCAACAGAAAATCCAACAAATTAACAAAAAAAATACAAACCCATAAAAATATAAACCTTGAACAACCCATAAACTGAAAACTAATCTCGGATCTCCACCCCCACCATCGTGTCGCCAGTCTTCAACATCGCCATCACTGGTCTTCAATGCCGCCGTCGCCGGGAGAATGAGGCCAGTCGAGAGAAGGGTGTCGAAAGACTAAAACAAAACAACAAAAATATAAAGATTTCGAAACAAAAAAAACTTCACCAAAAACACAATTTTTAGATCTAATTCCATATCTCGCTAAAATCATAACCAGATCTCGCAAAAAATCTCGATCTTGCGAATTAAAAATCATCGCCAGATCTTTGAACTCACCTTAAAGTAGATATGGATGCTAGAGCCCGACCTCACCATCATTGAATTTTGACGGAGTCGGATCTCGCCGTCGTTGAGCTTGTTGGGAGCCCAATCTTGTATATTTTTGTCTTCGTTGGACATATTGATCCAGAGATTTTTTTAGAAAGAGAAGGTGGTCGGATGTAGGAGAAACAAATAGAGAGAGAGAGAGAGTGAGAGAGAGAGAGAGTAGAAAATAAATTAAAGGAGAGGAGAGTGTGAGCCGGATGAAGGGAATTTAAGGATAGGAGAGGAGATAGATTAGAGAGAGTAGAAAATTAAAGGAAATTGAAGGGAATGAGAGAGAGAATACTGAGCCGGATGAAAACAAATAAAAAAGGGAATTGAAATAATTGTCTTACACATAGGCGCTACAAGTGAAAAAAACGTACCAACTTTGTAGCACCTTGTATTGTCAAGTGGTTGGTGGGGGCATTTGTAACGCATTTTAGCGCTTCTTAAGGCGCTATTAAAACACTTTTATGTACGTAGTGCAATAATAACATGACACGTGTACGGGTTGGAGAAGTTTTTTTAATCCGAATTTGACAAACACCACGTAGAGAAGCTAAGGATTTACTGCGGCGGAGGCCGCAGTAAATCGATTTACTGTGGCTTACTGCGGCCTCTACCGCCTCTACCGCAGTAAATATCGCAGTGAATGAAATTTACTGCGGCATTTACTGCGGCGGAGGCCGCAATAAGCTGGTTTCTCTACGTAGTGAAAAATAGTGTCCGTGAATCAATTGCCAGCTTTGCAGCTGGTAAGGGGCAGTGGCACCGACGAGGTGGCTCATTAGTCCTCAAAGTAGAGATAGATGCCCCCTTGTTGACTTATCCCAATCATGGAGCGTCTAACACACACATGCCATATTTTCTATGTGTTTTAAGTTATTCTCATCATACTTTTAACTTAATTAATATTTTAGAATTACATGTTGTGTGCTTATAACGTATTTTGATGTAGGTGGTAACCTTTGTGGAAATAAAGTGGAAAGGTACCAAACATGAGCCCAGAGGCAGATCCAGAATTCTTATTGAGTGGTGTCACTTTATATTAAGTTTAGGTAATGTTATAATAAAACTCTATAATTAGTGGTGTCAAAATATATTTTTGAAGGTTGTCTTAAAAAATTACTAATACCTAGATAACGGTTTGTATTTTTTGAGTGTTGTCACTTGACACCTCTCATTGTATGCTGCAGCATGAAGAGATGCACGTTGCATGATAAATTCTGAGTCAACCATAGCTCAAATGAAGAAGATATGGCCCCGACAAGGCTTAGCGCACCATGAGCACATACTATACCTCATGGGCACACTACAAGTTCAGTCACTAGAGCTGGAACACCATGGGAGCACGATGGGCAATACTCCACAAACCTAGCCCATGAAGTCTCATGAGTTTGGGCCACTTCTAAGCACCAAGGGCATAGTGTGTTCTCCACTTCACATAGAGGACCACTTCGAGATCTCTTGGTTTCCTCGCCTTGCACAGACTCTTCTGCATTTTTACACTCTTTTCACTTACACTCATCTTTTGGACGAATTTGAGAGTGATATTGGTTCTTGGAGTTGTTTTCCTCTCCTTCCTTAGGATTTTGAACCCCCTAAAAAAGATGAGGCATTGATTAGAGCACTTGTGGGTGTTCGTTTATATATAGAATGATTTCTTTCCTCTATGTATCTCTCTCTTAATTACTCTTTTATGCTTATTTTCTTTAAATGCTTGTTAATGGGTATCATGAGGTTGAGTGAGTAGATTTCATTTTCTCTCGGGGTTATCTGTTATTTGAGGTTTGGTTGTAAAATTCTTGACTTGTATGGGTTTTGATATCAATTCCATGATCATTGAATGCATGACTTGGGTTAGAAGATGCATATTCTAGCATGGTCACCTAGGTGTTCGTATAAATGCTCAAAAGAACATTTTAAAGAATTAGACCTATAGGAATTGGTTGATTGACTTGTTATTAGAGATAACATCTAGGAGTTAATTGATGAATGGATTAGGAGCTAATTATGCCCTACCTCTTAATGATAATACAATGGAAGTTAATTAGGTTAGTGATTGACGAGAGAGTAATGTGCTATAAGATATGGAAGCATGTTTGTCTTAGTAATCCATCTATAAACTATAGTAAAACTCAGAATCAACATCTGATTATGCATGCAATATCCATAGGATAACTCTATTTCGTAAAGTCCACAAAACCAATTATTCAACTTTATTCGTGATTAATTTCATTGCATTTAGTTTCTTTTAGATCTGTCACACTTGCCATCACACGTCATATCATTTCAGTTGTGTTCTTGCATTCCATTTTAATTTAGCTTCATACACTTAGCACATTAGTCTCAAAATGTTTGATTTTCTTGGATTCAACCCCTTTACGCCTTATTCTATTTTCGACAAAATAAATGTGAGCTTGGGTCTTTTATAAATGAATTTATCATTCTGATTTTCATACACTTACCATAGGGTCCGGTTATCTACCACCTAGGTGGTAAACCACCTACCTAATTTACTCTTACTAAATTAACTAAACTAATTAACAAAAAAAATTAAAGACAAAAATACCCTTATCAATAAAATACTTGTTAACTAGCTAACCACCACCACCTCCGCCGGTCGCCTTGGCACCACCGTCGCCGCCGGAACCGCCGCCGCCTCGGCACCGCCGCCATGCTGCCGAACGCCGATCGTGCGCCTCCGGCACCACCGTCGCCGAAACCGCCACCGTCTCGGCACCGCCGCCATCACGGCGTCGAAGCTGCGACCTCCGGCACCGCCGTTATCGCTACCGGAACCACCACTGCTGTCGTCGGAACCACCACCGTCACCACTTCCGGCACCACCTCCGCTACTGTCGGCACCAACGTCACCACCACCATTGCCTGTTACAAGAAATTGTACTGTTTAATTAATTATTTTATACATTCCTATAGTGTCTATTACGAAATGATATGATGTCTGAAATAATAGTGAAAACTGTCTAGCTAACCAAATACTATGATAGTATATGTTACAATCGACTATAATGTCTACTATAAAGTGTTATAACGTCTGCATTAATATTGAAATCTGTCAGGCTAACCGAATATTATGAGTATGTGTTACAATAATGTGGTGTCTATTAGAAAGTATTATAATGTCTAAATACATATTGAAAACTGTCTGAATGATTTTAAAAGCTGTCCATTTAATTATCTAAAAAAATACTGATTACTTTTGCACATTTTAATAAATAATGAAACTGACTATTTAATTATCTATAGTGTCTAAATGAATATAATAAACCAAAGCAGAGTGGAATAATGTTTGCACACCTTGCAGATTTGGTACTAGCACTCTGCCTTCAAACGTCTTCATCTTCTCAAATCACGAGCCAACCTTCTTCAGAACAGATTGCCGGAAAAACGACACGACATCGCGATCTTGGAGATCGTCGGAAAAACGACATCGCAATCTTGGAGATCGTCGGAGATCGCGATCTTGGAGATCGTCGGAGATCGCGATCTTGGAGATCGTTGGATATCGTCGGAGATTGAGACGTTACAGCACCGTCGCCGCTCAAAAGCTCTCTTCCAATGGCAACTCCAGATCGAACCTCTACTACTCCGATTTGTTCGATCGGTTGTTGTCATCGTCGAATCATCACCAATCGGAGCAGTCGCGACAGAGGATGAAGAATCTAGATCTTGAACATCGTAGAGATTGAGATCGCAATCTCAGAGACTGACGGAGATTGAGAACGCGATTTCAAAGATGGCGGACAGATTTCGAGATCATGGCGGTTGACGGAGGCTGGCCGTGCGTTGGAGAACGAAATCGTGGAGGGTCGCGAAGTTTCTCCATCGTCTCCGTCGCTCTGCTTCTGAATCTGCATCTCTCGTGTCCAAGAAAATGAAGAATGAAAACTTTATGATCAAGGGTATCTTTGTCATTTTGGTGGTATATGGTACACCACATATGTGGTAAATAACCTTAGCCCTTACCATATGATTAGCGGTGACGCTATTCATTGCCTTATCTCTAAGAGCCTTCCTAGACTATGAATGGCGGTGGAGCATATTACCCGCGGAGAGGGCTCATCCACCTTTATCATCTAAGGGTTTTTTTTACCTTCAGTACCGATTGCACTTGTCGAAAGGGCATGGACATGCATTTGTAAGTCCAAATTGTTTTGCGTTTATTAAAATTATGCCTAAAACTCTTTGTTTTCGATTAAAGGTGTGTTCAGTGATGAATAATTTTGCAGCAAAGTGAGATGTTTTTTAAATTAGTTTTGATAATTGCAAGAGTATAATTTGAGGGAAATTTTGATGTGATTGATTCAGGTAGTGTTCAAGAACAAAATTTCCCATTTTTTCAATTTCATAAATCTCGATACATTAAATAACCTTAAATCCATCAATTCTATATCAAATCACACTTTCATCAAAATTCCCTACTTACAGTCTTATATACATCTCATTAATCAATCAAAACATATATTTCCAAATTTCTCCAAAAAATTTCCAACCTCTCTTGAACACACCTTTAGGTTTTTTTTAAAAAAAAAAGTGTGTTATTGGTATTAAAATTTCATCCAAACCCATCAAATCAACATTTCCTTCCAATTTTTCTTACCCATCTCACAAACATCATATCTACTATAAAGACTCCACTTGCTTCACCAAAATTTCACACATTATGAATTCTTTACATAAAATGTCGGAAATGTTTTGTGAAATATTTGAAATTGATTAATTAATACTTATGAAAGAAAATGTTAACGGGTAGGCATTTTAATGAAAAATTGATAGAAAAAGTTTGATTATAGTTTGCTAACGGAATTATTAAGCAAAGAACAGATCCACAAAGAACACAACTTTTGGTAGGTGTAAAAATCCAATTTTGTGAGATGATATTTGGAAATCCTACGTGTAGGATTGACAGCGTTATATTTTTAAGCATACGCAAATAATTTCTACATTTGAAGCCACATTTTTAAGCATACGCAAATAATTTCTACATTTGAAGCCACATAATAAGCCCCAAACTCCATGTCTCCCTCTGTTGCTCCCTCCACCAAAGAAACTTCCTACTCCACCCATCCACAAAAATTATAGCCATTTGACTCCAGTATTTCAATGTTCAATATTTAACTCGATAAATAGTTTTTAATAAAAATAAGAAAAATATATTTAGAAAATTTAGATTTTAAATAATTCTTAATCTAAATATTTATAAATAATAATAATTTAAATATTGACAAAACAAATTGCTGCATTTTTTACGGACAGAGGGAGTATGTGTCTAGTGTGACATAATTTTTCATGTGTAATTAGCGGCGTTAATTGCCAAAATATAAGTTCAATTAGCCTCATCCTAAAATTAGTAGTTTTAAGCCTTAGAGCATCTTCAAAAGTTTTCCCAAAATTTTCTCCAAATCTAGAGGGAAAAGCATATTCTCCAAATAAAAAATATACTCTAACTCCAACGGCTTTCCCATTTTGAAAACTATACATTTATTACAGGAATAAAATATTCAACATATTTGAAAAATAATTAATGAATTATTTTGAGAGCGAATAGAGAGGAGAGATGAGAGATGTTTAAACCATCACAATTAGCCAAAAAGAGGAGAGATGAGAGGTTTAAAAAAAGTAGATTTAGGAGGCTCTCTAAAATTTGGAGAATGTTCCAAATTTGGGGAATACTCTCCATTTTTCCCCTCCATTCCCCATTTTGGAGAGTGGGATGAGAAACTGTTGGACAAAAAAAATGCTCAAAATTCTCCAAAAATGAGCATATCAAAAAAATTGAAAAGGTGTTGAAGATGCTTTTATAGTGCTAAAAATAATAACTTTTTTGGCCTTTAATGAGAAGATGTAGAGTTTTAGGCTTCAATTGCTAAAAAAACAAAAAACTTTAGGCTAAAAAATGCGTTTTCTCTATAATACTCTCCCTTCATTAACCCATGTTAATTGATACTTTAACGGAACATGAATGAAGATTTGATGGTAAAAAATATTCTCTCCATTTTAAAAGTAACGCAACACTTTTCCCTTTATGACTTCTCAAAAGTAATGCAATGCTTCCCCTTATGATAATTTTTTACATATTAATTTACAAAATCATCATTACTTCTAAAACTTGGGAAGTAAAAAATAGTCAATATGAGTCTATTTTTTCTCTAAATAAAAGTTTATATTTAATCTTATAATCATTTGATTTTTATTCTTGAAATATTTATCGTTATAATTTAATTTTATTTTACTGCTCTTCATCAACTTCTATGTGATTACATCTTCCAATATAAAAAAGAGGTAAATAGGGAAGTCAATACTAAAATTTTATCATATTTACCTTCATATCAAGTCAAATCAGTACATTGTATTTGGATGGATGGAATAAATAAATATGCATATATTTATTTTTTTAAGAGCAAACGACTGAATAGAATTAAAGGGAAAGGCTTCGGCTCGAAACTCGGATGATGAGTTAGAGCCTAGCCAACATCAAAGATACAAAGTTACAGAGTTACGACAAGAGGCTACACAATAAGGATAATTAAACTAACGAGGATTAAACTAGCTTCTAAAAGCTTCAACAGGGTTTAGAAGCCAATTTACCAAAGTGACCGAGAAGCGAGACCATCGATTCAAAATCTAAAGGTAGGAAAGGACTCGAATCGAAGTGAACCGGGAGCTTGAGGATGTGGAAATGTCTGAAAATTCCTTAATTTCTCCCTCTATAAATACCCAAAGCAGCCACTCTTTTAATAGCATCCCAAGTCTGAAGTTGAGCTTTTGACAGATTGGAAGATGAAAAAGGGGTTGAGAGGGTGCTATGAAGGTCCACAACATTAAAGGGACTTACTTGCGTTACACCATGAGTAGATCAATTGCCAACGAGTTCTTGCGCGGGGGCAATGCACCGGGCTATGATCGAGAGTTTCCAGCAGGCAATAGAAGAATATACATCCAGGATTCTGTAAAGGGTCACCGCAGAGAGAAAGATGAAAGCAAGTTGGAAGCCGGTCTTGCATGGCTTGTCAGAAGGATATGATAATATTCTTCGGAATCCACGAATTTCATGACGTCGGTGCTTGAGTTGGCATCGTGTAAGGATTTGATGGTCAACCAGATGAGAGAGTGAGACAATCGAGAGAAATAAATATGCATATAGACAAGTGTACATTTTCCAAGTGGGGAAAATCTGATAGTAATAAAATTAAAAAATATTTAAAAGTTTTTTTAAATGTAAATATATCATTATTTGCAGGACATTCTAAAAAGAAACATACATCAAATTTTGTAGGAGAGGGTGAGTATCTCTTAATTTAGTAAAAGAAATCACGGTATAAAAAAAGAATATTAAAGGATATACATTTCTTTCTTTATTTATTTTTTTTAATGAAAGAAAAGCCATTTCTTGATTTCACTTATCGGAAATTGAACCCGTCCTCTCAGAATCTGACAACCCCTGACTTCCCTTTCTCAGACCACGTAAAGTACCAAATTTTATTTCACTGAAAAAGTAAACAAACGAAAACCAAAATATTGACTTTCCAGTTCACAACAGTATTAATACCAAAATTTCTCACTCGTATGAACACTAGAAATAGGTGGGTGTTAAGCTTTTATGTAAAAAGAAAATAAAAACGTTACAAAATTAAATTAAAATTCCCAGGTATGTAATTGATCTTTGAAAATGCATGTAATGCTGAGAAACAGTTTTCATCATTTTCCTCCAAATAACTGAGATTCAAGGTAACGTATAATATTAAGTTTATGTATGAATATTTCTTGCATTTTAAATAATAAATATTTACTTCGTCAAGCCCATTAAGTGAACATAGTAAAAATAAATATCAACAAAGGACGCTTTAATTTGGTGGTCAAATTTATGGTTATTGCTCAGAGGTGAAAGGTTTATAGTCTATTTTCGATAAACATTTTCTACTTATTTACCAAAAATCCATCACAGGAATATGCATTATGTTCTTTCTATGCAATACCATAATAACTAGCTTAAATACCCGTCTACGGCATGGGATATCTGTTTTAAATATATGTTAACAAATGATAATTTGTTTATATTAAATTGATTCCTTTTAAATAAAAAATTTCTGATCCCCAAATAAAAAGCATATAAATGTTGAAATAAAATACCTGGCACATATATAACTAAAAAAATAAATAACAAAAGCATTTTTTGTAATCATTTTGTATTCTGGTCAATTTTATTATTTTAATTTGTTCCGGCAAAAATATATGATTAACTAAATGATCATGATTTCTACTTTCAACAAACTCCCCATGAGAGGATTATTTCCATTGAAGTTAAACTTTTTTCAAAATCTAGTTTTCAAGTTTGATTTTATTCATTATCAAAGGTTTAATATGGATATAGGAGATGGTTCAATGACAAATGCAATAGCTTCTCGATCCTTTAACTTGTGGAATTATGTATTCGGTTGAACACAACTGAATTAAAAAACTACTACAATGCTAAGCGACGCAACAAAATTCTATGTAAAAAAGATAGAAAATAGATTTGATATTCAATGCCTTCACCTCAACCATCTTATTAGTCAATCCTTTAAAGAAACTCGAATACCATGACATAGTTCCGAACATGCAAAACCTTTAGCATCAAACCGACCTCCTCTTCGCATGATTTGACACACACAATCAATAATTTCTCCCTTTCAACCAATTTTTCCATCATCAAAAGAATATTACCATTGGCTAGAATGAAAGACCATGCAAAACAAACAGAAGAAATTAAAATCATAAATCATAATGCAAAACCTTTGTTTTTTTCCTTTTTCTTTTCTGTCAAACAGACAGATCTAATCTAGTATTACACCAACCCGCACTCTACCGCAGGAAAGAATTCAAGTGAACATTAATGTGATTAAACCCAAAAAATCGCATTATTTTCTTTCTCTGTTATGTCATTTGTTTTCGTTTGGGTGTTCCTTTTTAAAATAATAATCCCTTCATCCTAAAAAATTAAATACAATTTATTATTGTCATTATTTATCTTAGTAAATATTTGAATCAAACACTGTTCCTTGATTCATTAAAGCTAATGTATAAATTAATTGAGAACGAAGGAAGTGTAAAATTGATATAAAATGATATTTCTTATTTTTTGATTTTTTTTACAATAGCATCATTTCGTTCTAGTAAGTGTTTTTTCATCATCTTTAGCATACATCCTGTATTAGATAAAAAATTATATAAAAGTATTTACTATTATATATAATACAAGAGCCATACATTTTTCTAAATTGATAAGTTTTATATAAAATGATATAAAATTGTATAAATTATCTTGTTCAAAGAGTCAAACATTTTTCTAAAATGTTAAAAATCGTTGTCACACCAATGTATGAGGTTGGTAACTTTTTACCATTAAAGTTTTTTTATGGAGTCAAATTGTCATCAATGTTTTTAAAATGAAATCAATTTGTCACTGCATAAATGGTTTAATGGATTTCGTATTTTTTGTGCTAATATTTTATTTCCATCTTAAAGTCAACAATTTAATATTTATACAGAAATGTCCGCCAATCAAGTACAATAGTTTGGCCATTATATTAATTTGTCAACTGATGGATAGCAATTACATGACATGAACGTGTTTATGAGATATACTCACATTAAAATGGTGAAATCTATTTTGTAATCGAGGAAAAAATGAATACTTAAAACTAAAAAATAAGCAATGGAAAGATGCATTAAATACATCTTTTGTATAAATGGATTGAATTAATTTTGTATAAATATAAACCATATTATTTACTTCGTCAAGCCCATTAAGTGAACATAGTAAAAATAAATATCAACAAAGGACGCTTTAATTTGGTGGTCAAATTTATGGTTATTGCTCAGAGGTGAAAGGTTTATAGTCTATTTTCGATAAACATTTTCTACTTATTTACCAAAAATCCATCACAGGAATATGCATTATGTTCTTTCTATGCAATACCATAATAATGATATATAATTTTTTTCTATATAATAAGAATTTAGATGCCTTTCGAAAAATAATGAATAAGATAGTGCTTCTCTATTTCATAAAAATTGCATAAAAATTGCAGTTATTACAATTTTAGGTTATCCTAAATTAATTGTGTTCTTTCCATAAAAGAAAACTTCACACTATTAATTTTATATTTTTATCGTTTTATTCTCCTTTAAATTGGATCTATTAAAATTTCTTATTCTTTCTGCTCAACTTCAAACCCGATCCCATCCAACTTTTTATTTTATTCTTTTAAAATATGGTAGGATTTTCAAGATATACACTTTCAACTATTCCTCGCAGGGAATTATGGGAAGGAAGTAGACTGAAAAAACTGAATTTGGAAATATTCGATATTATTAGATTTTTTTAAAAAAGGCAAAGATTAGACGCTGAGTTTTATAATTGGGGGGGGGGGGGGGGGGGGCAAAATTATTATTTTTTTTTTTTAAAAAAATCTAGGAAATAAGAAGAAGAGGAAGAAGAAAATAAGAAAGAAAAAGTTAAAACGGAAGCGTGACCTCATCTTGGTCTATTAATACCCTTTGGGTGAAAACCCTTGATTCCAACAATCCATCAATCTATCCATCCAAACACCCATCCATTCAGCCACAAAGCAAACCCCTCCCTCCCTCCCTTATACACTACTACTATTACACATTCATTCAAACAACTGATATCAATCAATTAAGAGGAAGTGGTGCTCTGGCTTTCCTTCAACAAAACAAGAAAACAGAAGAAAAGAAAGATTCACTGAGAAAAGGAAACAGAAAAAGAAAAAACAGAGTGCTCTTCTGTATCTTCCTAATCCAGTCATCAACATCACAAAGCTCAAATCTTTTCCTACCGCCGCCATGTGTAATCCCTCCGCCGGCGATAAGGCGTCTCCGTCTCCGATATACTTCGATCTCCTCTCATTGCCTGAACCGCAGAAGCAGCATCTTCACCAACACCCACCAAGAACAGAGCACTCTGAAGTTGTCGCAGAGATCAAATCCTTATTCACCCTCGCCTTCCCGATTGCATTAACCGCCCTCATTCTCTACTCACGCTCCGTCGTCTCCATGCTCTTCCTCGGCCATCTCGGCGATGTATACCTCGCCGGCGGCTCTCTCGCCATCGCCTTCGCCAATATCTCTGGCTACTCTGTTCTCTCCGGTCTTGCCCTCGGCATGGAACCACTCTGTTCCCAGGCCTTCGGCGCTCGGAGACCCAGGCTTCTGTCCCTCACCCTCCACCGCTCCGTCCTCTTCCTCCTCTTCTGCTCCATACCCATTTCGCTTCTCTGGCTCAACATGTCAAGAATCTTAATCTTTCTCCATCAAGATCGGGAAATCACCGGAATCGCAAACACTTATCTGCTCTATTCCCTCCCTGACCTCGTCACCAATTCCTTCTTCCACCCAATCCGCATTTACCTTCGTGCTCAAGGCATCACTCACCCTCTCACCCTAGCATCTCTCATTGCCACCGTCCTTCACTTACCCATCAGCTTCCTCTTCGTCCACCGCTTCCGCCTCGGCGTCTCCGGCGTCGCCGCCGCCGCTTCCGTCTCCAATTTCCTCGCCCTCATCTGCCTGGTGGCCTTCATCTGGGTCTCCGACATTCATGAGCCGACGTGGACGAACCCGACCCGGGAATGCCTGACCGGGTGGAGACCCCTGCTCCGGCTGGCGGGCCCCAGCTGCGTCTCGGTTTGTTTAGAGTGGTGGTGGTACGAGATCATGATCGTTTTGTGCGGGCTGTTGGTGGACCCCAAATCCGCCGTCGCTTCGATGGGTATACTCATCCAAACGACGTCGTTGCTCTACGTCTTCCCGTCTTCTCTCGGCTTCGCGGTGTCGACCCGGGTCGGAAACGAGCTGGGCGCGAACCGGCCGGATAAAGCGAAGCTGTCGGCGGTCGTTGCGGTGCTCGTGTCCGCCTTGATGGGTTTGTCGGCGTCGACGTTCGCTTCCGGGATGAGGAACAGGTGGGGCCGAATATTCACGGCGGACACTGAGATCCTGCGGTTGACGGCTGCCGCGCTGCCGATCCTAGGGCTCTGCGAGCTCGGAAACTGCCCGCAGACGGTGGGCTGCGGCGTGATCCGCGGAAGCGCCCGCCCCTCCACAGCGGCGGGCGTGAATCTAGGCGCGTTTTATCTGGTTGGCATGCCGGTGGCGGTTGGGCTCGGGTTCTGGGCCGGGATGGGGTTTAGCGGGCTGTGGCTGGGCCTGCTGTCAGCCCAGATCTGCTGTGCTGGTCTGATGCTGTATGTGGTGGGGTCCATGGACTGGGATCTCCAGGCTCAGAGGGCACAAGAGCTGACGGCGGTTGACGGCGCAATTGTGAACGTTACCGCTTCTGCTGGTGGTGGTGTTAGTGAGGTGATGGGCGACGAGGGGCAGCCGTTAATTTGTATTATGGTGACATCTAATTAATTGGTGACTTAATTACTTAATTAGTGGTAGAATTGACTCCTCTTTTTGGGGCTAAGAGCTCTTTCAATTTAATTCTTCATCAGGGTTTTTCTGCCTTCCACTTTGTGAAATTCCTCTTCTGGGTCAGTACTCAGTAGCAAGTTATTTCTCATCTTAAACAGTGTAGAGAGGTCCCACAAACTGAAAGTAAGGGCCGACATTAAAATGGTATAAAAAAAACCACCACAAAAAATGGAAAAAAAATAAGAAAATGGAGAAATGAAATGCACCATTCATTCATCATCATTATTTGGTTCATTTGACTTTTATTTATAAAAATGATTCAATATTTAATTCAAATTTTAATAAAAAAATAATCATAAAAAAAGTTATTTCGATAATGTATGTTGCAATTTATCTTAAAATATTTTTTAAAAAAGTCAAAGATTAAATGAAACAGTTAAAAAAAATGGATCAATTATTGACGAAGAGGGAGTATAGTAATAAGAGGTGTACCAGTGTATGACGAATGTCTGGGATATTCGGACAAGGCTAATTTGTGCCCCTGTGTGTAACAAACATGTGATGTGTAGAGAGTTAAAAGGATCCAAAAATAAAATGCAGAGAAAATAGAAGAAGGAGGAGGAGGAAGAAGAGTTAATGGAGGTGGGGGATGGGATCAGAGGCAGAGGGATGTGGTATGTAGACCGTCGATGAGATCACGGGGTATCAATCACATCCGTAGGATTCAATTTCAGGCTGATTTGCTTGCACGAGCGCATGCAGAGGGTGAAACAAATATTGTGACAGAGTACGTTCTTGTACGTGTGCGTGTGTGGAGAAAGAAAGCAGCAGCAGCAGTACTGCACCAAAACTGAAAGCAAATGGAGTAATAATTACTTCCTCATAATTATGCCTATGTTCGTTTCCAAAAAAAGCTAATACTCACCTTGTCCCATTATTTTAGAAACGAATGGGCTGTACAAGCTGTTTTAGGTGGAATTGGTTATGAATTGATTTGATAGGTGGAAGAGAGAATGTGGGGATAATTGAATAAATTTATGTACCAAAGTTTACTAAAAGGGGAAAGTGTTTTAATAATTTTGAGACGGTTCAATAAGGAAAATGTTTCAAAAAATTTGGAACAAAGGGAGTAATATTTGAATTTTGAGTGAAAGAATCTGAGAATTAAAAAGGGTGAAAATTTCAAATAGTTTGCAAACTCTGAGCCAAAGTCTATCATTGTCATCAGCTAGGGTGGGTGGCCCTTCATCTGCGCCGCATCACTGGTTTGGGTGGTGGTGTCGTCACAAGACTTCTTGGTTGTGAACCCAACCATAGCAGCGTCTCGGTTTGCCTCTTGAGATGATGCCATATATGGAGATTGAGTTCTCCACGGTGGTTGCCCAGGTGGGATGGGCTTCCCTTGGCTCGTCGGTGGTCCCATCTCAAGTGTCTATCTTTTTTCTGTCGGTATGGGTGTTGTTTTTATGGTGCCTGTGTTTTGGAAGGCAAAAGTGAACTAACTCGAGTACGGGGATGATACTTCTCACCCTAGGCTTCTCTTCGTGAGACTCCATCATGGTTAGGGGCCATTAGTTTGGTGATTGAGGTTGCGTTGATGCGGTCATGTTCCTTCCCAACAATGGATTGTAGTTGGGGCATCCTACTTAGTTTGCAAGGGGTTGAGCGGCTAGTGCACCTAGGTTGGGACGGTGTGGGTAATATAGAGGATGACGTGCTTTTGCTATTAGCAAGGCTGAGCTGGGACTCTTCCTGCTGGGAGCCATGATTTACCGCTCCGTTGTTTTCTGAATTGATTTCTAGGTATTATCAAGGATTTGGATATTCTCGGATAACTGGAGCTCATGTGATAGGAGATGAATTGGTCTCAGCTTGTTTCTTTCTTCATCGGAGGAATTAGCTGTTAGAGTGGGCATTCCTTAGGTCCCCCGCTTCTTTTTTGACATCTTAGGTGATATGTTCTTGCCGCTCATATGTGTTATGCTTTTCCTCCTGCGTGAGACTACTTTATTTTTTCAGTTATTCTGCTTGCTAGGGTGTTGTTTACCCCCTCCCGCGCGAGGTTTTTGTTGGTTGTTTACTTATAGGGCTGGGTATTCGGTCGGTTCGGTTAAAACCGAACAGAATTGACCGGTTAATTCCGTTTTCGGTTTTGGACAGTAATAAACCGAACTCACTCATAAAACCGAAATAACCGAAAACGAACGTTTTCGGTTCGATTTTTAACCGAATAAACCGAAAATTTTGGTAAATTCGAAATTTGACCTATTTTTTCTATCACCTCCCTAAACTTGTTGAATGAAACAAAACAATTAAACAATTGCAACAAGATGATTCAAAAAAATGTCAAAAAAATGAAAACAACACCAACATAAATTAAATGTAAAAAAAATAAAATAAATGAGTTTGATTTTTTTGGTGACCGAAAAAAATGAACCCCAAAACTGAAACCGAATTAACCGATATTCGGTTTTGACCAAAACCGAACCGAAAAAACTGAAGGTGGTTCGGTTCTCAGTTTTCTCGATTTTGGCCAAACCATGCACACCCCTATTTACTTAGGTATCTCTTTTCCATCCCTGTCTGGTTGGACTTTACACTATTCTACATTTGAGTTTAATATATAAAGTTCCCTATAAAAAAGAACACAACATATAACATATATACTACCAAATCACTACGTAGAGAAAACACGTTTACCGCGGCCTACTACGCGATAAACGCCGCGGTAAACGCCGTTTACCGCGCAGGAGGCCGCAGTAACTCTGCCGCGGTAAATCCGCGTACATTCTACGTAGTGAATACATACCATAAAATATTTCCTTTGTCTTCCTGCACACGTCACTACGTATTTAAAGGGAAGAGGGTAGCGGGCAATCCGCTACCTTTCCCGTTACCAAGCTAGTGAGGTTGCACGCTACCTTTTCCGTTACTTTTTGAGCCATTTCCTTCAAAGCAGACATTACTATCCCGTTATCACCTACTAATGATAGGGGCTTGGTAGCAGGTTGCCCCCTACCACAAAGCCACGTGGGTGCTGACAGCTGTGTCAGTTGGTAGCGTCCCACCCCCATACCAACCCGCTACCATTAGTTTTTATACAATTAATGTTTTTTATTATGTAACATTTAATAAATACTAAATAATATTATAATTAATAATATTTTTAAATTACAATTAAAACCATAAATAAAAATGATTATAAATTAGCCAAATGTAGCATTTACAATAAAAAAATTTCCAAAATCAAATTGTTTTTACACATATTCTACAGCGGCGGCTACTGTTGTTGCTATGGCGTTGACATCTACGGGGTATCGTAATCAGCACCACAAAGGAGATGTCATATCCTTACAATAAATGTTCAGTAGTCAATGAAAATGCAATAAAGCCCATAAATTTTACATGATATTCAATTGAACCCAAATTTTTTAAAAATGTTCAATTTAAAACAAAAGGTTTAAAAATATGTAAATTTGACCGAAAACTTTTGAAATCTTTCAAGCTGACCCAAAAGTTGTTAAAAATATCACTTAACCCAAAACTTTTCAAAATTTTTAATTTGACCCAGAGCTTTAAAAAAATGTTCATTTTAACCCAAAACTTTCAAAAAACTTTCAATTTCACCCAAAACTTTAAAAAATATTACCAGCATTATACTACAACTATCTGGTACCCCTCCTACGGGACGGGGTAAAAAGAATTAACGTCTATATCTTTATACTATCGACGTATTTGTATAAATTCCTACACAGGTAATCCATATGCTAAGTTATTTAGGGATAGATGACCAACTGAGTAAAACGTTCAAGCTTATTACTGAATCTGGTTCACAAACGACGACGATTAGAAATGAAAAGAAAAACCATAACACATGTCAAGGCACGAAGGAAAACACCTAACTTCAAATATGAGTACAAAATATTGAAAACACGAACGGATCTAATTGGTTTTGTACATGCACAAGGTCACATCTCGTCATTACTGCATGGCTCATCAATAATCCCTACTGTGTTTATCAGATGCTGGGAAAGTTCATCCCTACAAATATATGTCACATAAAGTTAATAACATTTTAAAGATTATATTATAAATAATAGTAGTAGATGCAAAATACGTACAAGGATTCTCCGACACTATTACCATCATGTATTTCTAATGTGTCAATGTTATCTCTATTACCAAGTACACCGTAGCTACCAATCTCTTCAACAATCGGAAAACTATACAGCAAAACACCATAATATAGCCAAACTGTAATTGTGTTTATAACATAGTTTATTTTATAATCATATAAAAATTTAATACCTATCATTAGGGCTATCACCGCTTCCGTCAGCCTGATCTGCCAAACGTTTTAGTGGTAGTAAACGTTTTTCTTGTAATTGTCTCAATGATCCAGAAATGCAATACGTTTTATTATGTATGAAAAATATTAGTACTTAGTATTTATTACATAACACAGTACACAGTGCATATACACTTACCAGTTCGATGAGTTCTAATGCATCTCGACCATCTGTCGCATAATCAATTTTAGAAAATGTATAAACGGTAAATCCTGAGCGTTTGTTTGTGATATTATAGTCAGTGACTTTTATATCTCATGCATATTTCATTTCTTTCAAACTTTCCTATATACAGTTTATCATGTAAAATGAAAATTTTTGAATAAATATAAGCATGTCCATAGCTCGTGTTATATTTGAATTGACAAACCATCAATTACAATTTTTCATAACTTGCGAATGTCTGAGCATTACACTGGAAAATTCTGTATGCTACATTATCAAACATTATGAACTTTGACTCCCCGGTGCGGTCCATGACTGTTACTTCGACTTTATACTTGACAAAACAATACACGTGTAGTCATATCAACATAATTAGATATACTCATAATAAATCAATATAATTAACATACATAAGCGTTGTCGGACATAACGATGAATTGCAGAACAAACAATAGTATTACACCCATTACAGTAATAATCAGAACCTTGTTCGAACACCTTTTTCAAGCATATTTTGAAAGCATTTGTTCATTTTTGTGTAACTAAACATACTTTTATTCTTGCCATGCTGCATAAGATAATATTTGAACCTAATTTAATTCAATTTAATAAAAAATGGCATTACTGGAATCCGCAAAATCTCGAGACAAAACCCTGGCCTAAACCGTAACACATTAGAAAAACAAATAAAATCCTAAGAATCTTGAGATAAAACCCTGGCCACATATATCCCAACTCATTAGAAAATCAAAAAACACCTAATTTGCTAGAGAGGAAATTAAATGGTCGATTGGTATCCCTAATATGAGTTCAATCATCTTTGTGGCATGAACACTCAAACGTCGACTTCCTGAACTTCTTAATCACCCGCTTTCCTTCTCCAAAATCCAGAACTGTTTCTGCAACACGTGATCTTAGTGCGCTGTTATCACGAGGGTGAGGGAATTTCAGTCTCCTCTTTGTTCCTTTATTTATTGTTCCTCGGATATTAACCGATGACATGACAATGCCTTTGTCTGCGTTACTAACGACATTGGCAACCGCGGCAGCCAGTGGTTGGTTGGTCTCCTTAAGCTTATGTTCAAATATAATAAACTACTTTAATACCATAAATATGATTTAAACAACGGAGTATCGACGGAAAGTAAAACGTAATACCTGATATTCCAACAAATTGATTTTGGCTTTCAGATCACGTATCTCTGATTTCAACTGCTTATTCAACGTACCTGTGGATTTGGATTTGATTGTCAGGCTTTCCACCTGAAAACCCAGCTTCTTCATCTTAGTATAGTTATGATCACATACACTGAAGCTAAAATGCTTCTCCAGCTCTCTCATCATTTCCTTTGAAGCCTCTTGCTTGCCATTATTAGGATCTATGAGAGATTGGCCCAAGCAAATTATATCCTCCTTTGGGTGAGCCGGCTTTGATAGGGTAACAATGATCCATGTGAACCATTGAGTGACGCCATTGTTATTGTGTGCCTCTGTTATAACAGATGGCTTTGGTTGGTCAAAATAATCTAGGACGGCCACAAGGAAGCAAAAGTGGGAAACATGAATAAAACCCATTGAATCAAGATTGGTGTTGGACAATAAATGAGTAGTAGTTTGTGAGTTACATCAAAATCGTACAACCTTTTTATAGTAATTTTTTGTTACGAAAAGATAAGGATGATTTACTGATTTGTGCTAACTCAAATCTTTTTTGATTTGATAAAACCAAATCTAACAATATATAAGATTGGTACAATCCCTGATTTTATTGTTACGAATATATTGTATTTGGTTGATCAGATTTCGATGAGTCCTTACTAACTTTTTATGATTATTTTCTAAAATATTTTGTAACAATTATTTTTGAACAATTTATTATTGGTGAGATGACAGTAATTCTTGAGAACTAATCCATATGTTTTAATATCATGTATTTGATATATCTATATATTTATATATTTGATATAGTTTGATAATTCTCGGATTAAAATTCCATATAAAATTTTAATTATTTTAAGCAATACCTGATATACTTGGATGAATATCCAGGCTTTGGTTTATAAGATTTTGACGAATTCTTACTAAGTTGTTTCAATTATTTTCGAAATATAAATTGTAGCAAATTCCTGATTTGTGCACTCAATCTGTTGCTTTGATCTATACACACACATACATATATATATATATATATGATATAGTTTGATAATTGCCGGATTAAAATTCCATATTAAATTTTAATTAATTTAAGCAATTTGGTTTATAGAATTTTGACGAATCCTTGCTAAGTTGTTCCAATTATTTTCGAAAATATATTGTAGAAAATGCTTAATTTGTGCTAACTCAAATTGTTATTCTGATTTGTATATGCGTATATAATATCTTATATATACAATTTTTTTTCGAACATTATAGGATATATATAGTAGTTTCTGATGTGTTTGTATAAATACTTGGAATACTTTCATTTTATATTGTGAGTACTCGGTAATACGCGAAAAGATAATTTATTGCAAACTTCATCCTAATTAAAAACCATTAAAAACAACAATTAGCTAAATGACTAATAAAAAAAAACATAAAAGTTGTTCCCCAAAAATAACAAATATCTAAAATTCGTACACCACTTGATGCACGCATTATTATCCTAGGATTATGAAAAGACCACTAATTCATCAGATAATATCTTCTTTCAACATGTTATCACTAATAATGATAGGATTTCCTTGTGATCCCAAAGTCTTTTGGTTGCCTGGGACACCACCTCCTGTTTTTTCTTCATCTTCTGGCGGGTTCGCCATCACCCTAGTACTTATAGCCCTCCTTTTGGCTGCTGGAGCTTGATCATCAACCATATGATTATGTATGGATGACATAACTTGTTTGAATGTTTGATTATTAACCTAATCGAATATTTATTTGCTTTTCAAACTTGCGTAATATAATATATACTGACTTCTTCAGTTAGACATTCAAAAGAAAGGTTTATCATGGTTGCTTCTATGATCATTTCGTCAACCAATTGGATAAGTATTTCTCTAGCATGCTCAAACTGAATGGTGTTAACTTGCAAACAAAAATGAATATGATCTATTTGATAAAATTTATAGGAGTAACTCAGCAAGTAACAACTAACATTTTCCTGAATTTTTTCGATCTTCAGGTGGAGGACATTCAAGTCCTGTTGAAAACGATCTAATGTGGACTGCAGCTCGTGCGTTCCAGACATCATGATTGGCTAACAATGATCAGCGAAGAGTTTTGAAACTGGTTGACTAATATGTATGATTGAATCCTTTAAAAATAAGTTCTGTATTTATAGTGTGGAATATCTAGGTTGTAGGTTTGGGATCAATTTTACGAATATTTATGATAGGTTCTGTTGGAGATTCAGTAGTATATTCGGATGGGTCTCTCCATGAAATTATATCTGTATTTGCGAATATTTAGAATAGGTTCTTTTGGAGATTCAGTAGTATATTTGGATGGGTCTCTTCATGAAATTATATTTATGTTTTTTTAAATATTAAATGTATTTTACACGTGGCAGGTCCACCTTCAATATATACATGTTTATATATTAATAGTAGATTTAGCATGAACAAAGAAAGTATGTAAGTGCTCACAGTGGTAATTGAAAAGTTGATCTTATCCCTTCTTGAAAGATTCTGCTCGATTTGATAAATACGCATGCCTGAAGTGTTGGATTTAGAATAAACAATATGACCTTCCTTTCACCCTGAGAAAAAGAAAAGAAAGAATAAGCATAATTCAGCTGTAAACTGCTAGCCACACATACTTTCAGAGGTTAGATGAATCCCCACCTTGAAACTTCAATAGTATGGACTTGCACCTCCCAGTCCCCATTTTTATGGTTTGACATGTATCTACATTTGGTGAACTATAATAGATCAAGTTTAGATCAGAATAGGTGAACCAGTAATCTTTAATGGGAATAAACAACATACCCATAACTAACAAAAGGGGTAAAGTACACAAATAATATCTTAGCTTTGATGCATGTCATATTTTGGTTATGTTTTAAGAATTCGTCTCATATTAATCCCTTAGCTTTCATTTTGTCCTAAAAAGGTCATTCTGTTACATTATCTGTTAAAATCATTGTTTAATAAAGGACATTTTCGTAAATGTCTATAATTGAAATTCAAATTAACCTTAACTATTTTGATTATCTTTAAATTGGCCCCAACTATTTTAAAATTTTTCAAAACCACCCAAACCCTTCGCTTTCCCATTCTTCTTCAATTCATCGTCGCATTCAGCGACATCAACTCCACAATTCATTCAGCAATTTGTCAAATTGTTTCACATGTTCAGTGGGAAATGAGCAATATGAAATGAAATGAAAAACCTTAAAAAAACAAATGTAATGAAAAAAAGACGAAGAACAATAGCGGTGACTGACGGTGAAGTTGGAGAACGACTTCAACTTTCCGGCAAATTGTAGGGGCCATCACTCTGTTACGCCTCCTCTCGCCTCTCCCCAAACCAGTTTCTCCTCTCCAGGCCTATCTCTAGCTTTACCATTTCATTCTCTTCACACCTCACTTTTTTATCTCCTACCTTTTTGTGTTGCCAATATCTCATGTGGCTAGTAATTTATTTAGTAGTCACACAAGAACGAGCCACAAAATCGAACGTAAACTTGAAACTGTACCTGGGACGCTCTTGACTCGAAGCCAGTGGAGAAAATTGATGAGAAGCATAAAAGGTTTGACTCAGTGGCACATATCAGATCTGGAGCGATTAAGGTTCGATTGTTCAGAGGTATGTGAATTGACGCCGAAAATGGTTGAATCGAAGTTACATGTAGCAAAAATCGACGCCGGAGTGAGCGGATGAATGCTGGGGAACATGAATCGACGATGGAGTAACGTGATTCGACCCTAGAGTAACACAATTTGAACCCGAAACTCTTCACAATAGTGGCGGGGCGAGGCGAACAAGATGGACTAGGGTCGATCTGGTGCTATGGGGCTCGGCGGGGTTGGGGGAGCCCAGGAGGACCTTAACGTCTAGAGGACCTTCGAGGCGAGGTTGGAGTTAGACTCCACTCTGTTCTGGGTTGCGTGGTTTCAGAGAGAGAGAGAAGAAAGTTTAAACTTTGGGTTAAAATGAACTTTTATTAAAAGTATGATAGCTAAACTTTAAAGAAAAGTGTAATTATGCTAATAGAGAAGGGGTTATTAAGTAAAAACAACATCCATAACAAAAAATTTAACGGAAAAAGTGACGAAAGAACCGACTAAGGTACTATTCGTGTACTTTACCCCTAACAAACGAAACAAATGAGAGCAAGTAATTATCCCACTGCTTTGCGTGAAATACCATTAACATGATTAGAAATCATTACAAGAAGTACACACATTTATAGATCTTGGGCTTCTCTTCCTTGCCCTTTTATATAATACCTACAAGATCCAATAAAAGTAACAAAAATTGGAAGCCTGAAGGGGAGCAAGAAAACCACACTAAGGCAATCTGGCAAGCAAGGGGAGCCTAAAAGATTAAAATCGAAAAAGAACAACAAATGCAGTAATTACATCCGGTACAACGTTCTGCAAGGATTGACCCAACAACTTCAGAGATGAAAAGTGAAAGAGCATGAAAATGATGTTGGGAGCCTTGTTCAAATGGACATAGATATCAAGTTAAAACCTTTTACATGCTTCGCGCTTGAAAGCAAAAATGATTCAGCCCCTTCTTTTGTCAAGTCCGTCGATAGCTGAAGTGTCACAGCCACCCCGCCCGGTTGCGGAGGAGGAGCCGACCGTGACGTTCGGAAACCGGAACCTACGGCGGAAAGCGCGGTGGCGGAGCATTTCGCTTGTTTAACGGAATAGTCGAAAATTCCACATGCAACCTACCAAACTCAAACTTGGCAAGTATACAAGAAATTCAACAATTATCAAACACACACAATTTTGGAAAATCACCCCTTAATTTCGGCAACCTAGGGTTCCTCCTTCCATGGAGTTTTTCCAACATCCAACCCTAGATTGCTACTCCCCTCAAGCCCAAGAACAACATACTAAAAGATGGGAGGGAGAGGATCACTCATTCAAGTAGACAAGAACAAACCATGATTTTGGTTTTCCTTCTCTTTTCTCTACCAAAACTTGTTTTCAACATGGAAAGAGAAGAAGGAAGGAAGCTTACCAAAGATTAGAGCCAAAACCTTGAAGAAATCAGCCAAGAAAATGGAAGAACATGGAGTTTGGAGAGGAAGAAGAATGGCGGCAAGAGGTAGGAGAAGGAAGAAGAAGAAGAAAATGAATTTCTAACTCATTTTATGAAATAATATCCCCTTATATATTTATCCCTTCTTTTTCCAACTTAAATAATAAATGGACAAGTGTCCTCCCCAAAAAACTGCAGCCGACTTCAGCCCAAAATCTGCCCAAAATATTTTTAACTTTTGGGTTAATAACAACTTAACCCCCCAATTCTCCAAATCTTTGCAATTAAATCCCAAACACAAGTAACAACCTCCAAATGGGACCAAAACTGACCACAACCCCCAGAATATCATAAAATACCCAAATCTTGTTTCCAAAGTCCATTCGGAAAATCAGAGTGTCCTACCGGGCCCGCTGAACCCGGGTAAGTCCCGATGTGCTCGTGTGCTAACCCGAACCGAAAATCACGCCACAACCGAAAAATCCATAAATATTACCATAAAATCCGCCTTAAAATATCACATACCTCACACCGAAGCCGTCTGGTAAAATCCATCCCGAGCCCCGGGAGTCGCCCGGGACCGCACGTCACACCCCAAATAAAATACTCCGCAGAAAGATGCAGGATGCTCTCATGATCCCAAATATGCGAACTGTTTCCCAATCTGAGGTCCTGGGAGCGCTACCGAGCCCGCTATACGCCCCGAGACAACCCCCCGGCCCCGAAAAATATTTTCGGCGAAAACGTCCGGGGGACCCATACGACCTCAAAACCCGAAGGATTTCCATAAATAATGCTCAGATAAGTCCCGGGAGCCATTTAATCGCCCAAAACGTGACCCACAGGCCAAAACCGGAGTTCCGGGTCACCCGGGTCACAACCCGCTCGGGGTGACCGTAACATGAAGTGATGGAGGTTGAGGCGATGGTGGTTAGATTGTCCGGTGGTGGGAAGAAAGAAAATCGTCGGAGAAGAGAGGGAGACGTGCGGCGAGTGAGAGAGTGTGTGTTTGAATTGAGGAGATGGATCTCTGAGATTGGTAGCTTTTGTCAGATTGGTAACGACCGAGTTTGGTAGCTGGTTGTGCGTTACCCACATTGGTAGCAGGTACCCCGTTACCAAGCCCGCTACCAATATAAAAATGGTGACGATTCTAGCAACAAGGCCTGTTACCATCGGTCAAAGGCTACTTTTGGGACCTTGGTAGCGGGCTCCTTGTTACCAGGCCGGCTACTGAGGTCCCAGCATGTACGTAGTGCGTGTTATGTTGTTATTGGTTGGTACCATCAAATATTAATTATAGGTTACCACCCATGTAATTACCCCCCAACAAGAGTATTGGCGTCTAAGGGTTCTCAACAAGCGGTCAAGTTGGTAGGCGGAGATCAGCTATAATTGAAGTGATTGGCGGGGAGCAGCTGATAATCAAAACGATTGTCTCCCCAGCTCTATAATAGACTCAGGTTTTCTTTCTTATTGTCGAATTAAGATCGAGTGAAGGCCTTTGAAATATGCAAAAGCTTCAGTAGCCAGGAGAAAGGGAAGAATAGTGACTTCCTGGGAGGAGGCGTAGGTGATAGGAAGCTAATCAAGGACAGGCTAGGGATTCGAACAGTCCGTGGGACCTTCAAGGAAAAAGTGAGATAAGCTAGGATGCGTGTGATAGAGTAACCCCTAGCGAGTATAAATGGATCATCGCTTCTTTCTTACCCTTACCTAAGCAGTGCCATTCATTCAAGGTTTCAGGGGGGATTACGAGATCTCATCCTTAAGAAGAAGCAAAGCAGTGGAAGTATGGAAGCATAAAGGGAGACTAAGATAGTAATGAGGTACTAAGTAGTAGCTACAGAGTACGCTTGTGGAAGGGCATTTCCAATAACATTTCACTTGGGAGGACAGTTTGCTTGGAATCATCTTATTAAATCGAAAGAAAGACAGTAGACATAAGAGGTGGCAGTGTATCAACAATAATGACACTAACTAATAACAATTTGAGAAGTGTGCACAAAGAAGAACATTTCTCCTAATCGGATGAGAGAAAAGTATTATCCATACATAAATTAAGGAACAGCATATATACTCCAGTAAAGGACGAAATCGATTTCTATTCTAAAACTTGAAACGATAGCAGTTTATCTTTATTAACATCACATTTTCAACATTCTTAATCCTAGTGTATAATCTAAGGAAAGTATTAAAGATCTGAAAGCATAATAATTGAAATATTTTTTTCTACGGACAATCTAATTATAATGGTAATTTGGGTAACTTTTTAAGGGAGTACTATATTATACTTCTATATATAGTGTGCAAACCATTAAAGTTTGCCACATCATCCATTATTTTATTCTTTTTTTTGCTTTACTTTATTCAATGGTAAAACTGCATTATTTGTGTTCAATTTTTTATTTGTTCAGGGAAACCCCTAAAGTTTTTGACTCCATATGTTTTTGTCATCTTTTTCTCTCTCTAAACCCATAGTTACCCAATTTGCATTCAGTTTTTTACTTTTTTCGGAGAGACACCTAAAGTTTCACACTCATATGATTTTGTCCTCTCTTCATATTTCACTGCGAGTGGCCTAAATGTGGAGAAATAATATGCATTGCCTAATATGCAAATACATAAAATTATTGTGGATGAACAATATGCATTAACGAAATTGTACCATCTCATATTAATTTGATGCAGTTTTAATTATTTGTTTATTCAAAATGTTGAAAGGACTAACTCTCTTTTTTGACTTTTGTCTTTTACCTTTTGTACATTTGGCCATTCAAGATTTAAAGCTAATATGTAAATTGTAAAATAAGTTAGGCCTAAAATTCTTTTTTAACCTATTATCATTGTTTATTTTGTGAAGTTATATAACTATCTATGACCATTTTTTTGCTTAATGTTACAATTTTATCGTAATTAGATACTTATTTTATGAGTAAATGGTAATTTTGGATGTTGGTGGCATAGGCATGTACAGATGTACTACTACTACTACTACCTTGTCTCCTTCCCATATCCATACTCATAATGAGCATAAAAGTACAGCTATCACAATCCCCGGCACAGCTCTTCCTTGTGCCCTCACCCTCACACCTCACCACCGCCTTTCAATTTCTACCCTCACAACTCCCAATAACCTCCTCCTTTTTAACCACACACACCATGTGTTAAGCATAACAAAAAAAAAAAAAAAAAAGTGGTAAAAAGTAGTAACATGTTTTTGAATTTGAGAAGTTAAATTTTATAAATTTGTTGGTTTGTTGTTAATTTAATTTGTTGTAAAAAATGTTTGAAGAACAGTAAAATTTTGTTAGCTTGTTGTTAATTTGCAGTAAAATAACTTATTAATTTGTCGCAAGTGTACGGTTATCACAGTAAAATCAATGAGAGTATTTGATCGTGTTCATATATATGGATCCGTTGACTCTGAGGAAATCAATAGTAATAGAATAAGAATAAAAAGGAATGGAGTAATTTTAAGATCTGATATGTTACTCTTAAATTCAATAAAAATTGAAGAAATAGAGATTTATCAAGTAATAAAAATGAGAAATTAATAACAAAACACATACATTTTATTTAGAATTATTTGAAAAACTAAAATTTCAATAAGAGATACTCCCTCCATCCTCAAAAAAATTATCTTATTTTGTTTTTAGCATTTACTTACTGTATTACTCCTTTTGTCCCATAAAAATTGTTGTATTTTACTTTGATGTTTCAAATTCCAATGTTTGATTTAAAATTTTACTAAGATAAATAGTGGGAAAAAAAATAAATAGTGGAAAAATCATAAAACTATATTTAGAAAATTTTGATACCAAATTATGAAAACTATATGAATTATTCAACTTTGTGTCTAAACATTCATAAAAATATACCATAAATTAAATAGTGTGAAACTGAAAACACAAAAAATTGCAATTTTTGTGGGACTAATGGAGTATTTTTTTTATTCAAAATTTCGATTATACAATAACAATATTGAAGAAACAAACATGCACTAAATGTTAAAAACAAGATGAGATAATATTTTAGGATGGATGAAATATTTCTTTTTGAATTTTTGCTTATAAAATAATATTTATAAGTTAAAATAATGTAAAAAAAAATAATAGATTAAATGCTAAAAAACAAACGTACCTAATGTTATGGGACGCAAGGGAGTATGTGTTTTGTTATCGGAGAATAGATAGATGGTAAGGATTAAATTTCACAATCTCTATGTGTTAAACTAATTTCTTTAACTAGGATTGGACCACTTTGCACAGTTGTCAAATCGATCACTACAAAAAAAGTAGTGCGATCACACCGGCTTAGCTTAAGTGGTACAATCGCATCAAACGTTCTATTCATCTGATGCATGGTGCACGTAAACTGGTGCGGTTACACCAGCCAACTAGCCAAAAGGCCCTTTTTGCCTCTACTCTCCTCCACTCTTCATATTTTGTTTACTCAAAGTCTTTGATTCCTACAATCAAGGGTTCCGTTCGGTTCGAATTAATCACTTTGACCGATCATCGGTTTTTGATCATAACAAACCGAATAAACCAAACTTCCCTTTGAAATCAAAGCCGATCGGGTTCGGGATCAGTCTGAAAACCGAAAAACTGAACTCCACCCCTAATTTTCATTCTTTGAACAAATATTCCTAGTTTAGCCTTAGGTCAAGTAGTAAAGTGGAGATGGATCAATTGAAATGAGTTCCAATTGAGTTTGGGAAAGGAATTGAGGGATTAGGTAGTTGAATTGGTATTTAAGTGAGTTAGGTTAACCCAAGTTAAAACAAATATCGATTTTTTCGGTCACCGAATTAACCAAACCCCACACCGAAACCGTATCAAACCGTATGAGTTACTATTCGGTTTCGATCGAAACCGAACCAAAAAACCAAATTGACCGAACTGAAAAACCGAAGCTGTCCGGTTCCTCGGTTTCGACCGAACCATGAAAACCCCTACATACAATCAATAAAATATGACATGTGTGAATTGTGATGGTAAAGGCTATTGATTTGTAATCAATTCATGCACAAATTTCATCTTAATAATTCAATAGATTAATAACCAAACTTAATTAGTCACATATATATATATATATATATATATGAAAAAATTGTTTAAATTGGCTTGGAACAAGATAAATACTCCATCAATTTCTTAAAATTTGCTACACTTTATTTTACATAAAGTTTTTTACATCAATTTTACTTTATTACCCCCTCTCTTCCCACTAAAAAAGTTATTTTTCTCTTATATACAAATTTTACCTTAAACACACATTCTTAATTTAAGTGTAAATCAAATTAACCCAATTTAAAGAGATGGAGGGAGTATAAGTTGAAGCATAATAGATTTACTCAGTTACAAAAAACTATACTTTTTTAAATAGTTTATTTCGTCAAATTAATCCTGAATTAATCAAATTATTACCAACTAATTAAAGTAACCCTAGATATTGCTCTTACATGAAACAACAAGATCATTGATGAACACACAACTCTACTAGTCGCTTCCATCAAATCCATCTTCTAGACCATCTCTCCCAAATCTGTGCAGTAGATATAGAATCAGAGAACGTAAGAGTACACTACCTCGTCTTTAAAAAAATTGGTACGCTTCTTTTTAGATGTTTTAGTATACTTATATTATTACAAAAAATAATTTATTTAAAAAAATCAAAAAAATATATTTTGAAATCATAAACCTTATTCTTTTATTTTCATTTGAACTATTTATTTTTATATATTAAAATGTTGAAGAAATAAAATTATAAATTAAATATTAAAAAAGAAACACATTTCCTAAAAATGGTTCATTTCCCTTAAAAACATTTTCACTTCACATATATATCTCTAAAAAATTGCACACATTTCATTTTAGGTTGTCTCCAAAAACTTATTCAGTTTAATTAAAATGAATCATTTTACTCTTAAAAGTATTATCACTTTACTTTTACTTTTATGTTTCATTTTCGAACAACTGTCATTAAAGGATAATTATCTAAAAATGCTCAATATCGTACAACCACCTTATTCAAGCAATCAGTTAAATCGTTCAATTATTTGGGGACTGGAGAAATATATAATTTATTGGTTAAAATTTTCAAATTGTACACTACTATACGTGAAGATAACAGGGTTTACCGCGGCATCCCCCGCGGTTGCGCCGCAGTAATTATTGAGGGAGAGGCCGCGGTAAATTCCACAGTGAAATAGCTCGCGGTAAGGAGCTTTACTGCGCAACAAAGAGCAGCAGTTAACGCGGCCTTACCGCGCGCGCACGGAGCCGCAATAAACATTTTTTATTATTTTTAAAAAAATGTTGATGAATCCAGATGAAATTCATCCAGATTCATCAACCAAAACCCAGAAATGCCTAGAATCTGGTGCCCTAAGAGGAGCAGGCAGTGGCGACAGTTGGAGAGCGGCGGCGGCGGGAGAGCGGCGTCAATGGGAACGAAATAATTCTTGCTTTTGTTTTTGTTGTTGGTTTTGACAAAGGCAGACTCTTCCTTCTTGCAGACCCTATCGGCCAAATGAAACGAAATAATATTAAGTGAATGTTAATGGTTTGCACTAGAATTGAAGGAAGCAGAAAATGGAACAAAACTTTTGGGAAAAGGGCTGAAAAGTTCAAGTGTATGCCATGTAATTTTATAATTGCATATCATATACATACCACCTGTGTTTCTTGAGTTGTTTCCTCCTCCCCTTCTATTGGACCCGCACCTCTATCAGATCTGGCAATATCGCCCCTTAGTGTCTTCAGCCTGTAAAGAAACGGCGAATGGTGAAAAGGAGGAGAGGAACACTAAAAATAGTACCTGAATGACGATGGTGTGGTTGAACGGATCAGAGATGAGAGGTGGAGGAGGAGGGTGCTGCGGTTTTAAGAGGAGAAGGAGGAGGGTTTCATAAACTGATGAGAGGAGGAAGAATATGAACCTTTTTTATGGAGCTTACAGCGACCTTACCGCGCGCCCTGCCGCGGTAAGGCCCGGCCCATGGGCTTACTGCGGCGAGACGGGCGGTAAGGCCGCGGTAAAGTGGAAGCGCCCCATGGCAAGGCAGAGCCTCTTTTCCGCGAGCAGCAGTTTACCGCGACCTTAGCCCCAGTAAGGGCCGTGGTAAACATTGCATTCCCCACGTAGTGGTAATTGATCTCCCATATTTCATATATAGTACTATACCCCCTCTGTCCCATATTAATCATACACATTATGTAGACGCGGAGATTAAGGTGAATGTAAGATTTTATATAGTTTGACATAATTGTCAATGAGTAGAGGTAACACAAAACACGAGATAGAAAAAGTAAAGATAGAGTAAAGATAGTTTGATAATTTTAGAGGAGATAAGTTTCTATTTAAAAAAATTGTATAATTTTGAAGCAACAATCAAAAAGAAAATGTGTAAGATTATTTTGAGATAGAGAGAGTATATTTTAAGAAGAAAATGGACCCTGTTCAAAATTTTTTGGGTCTGCCACTATACCTTAGTCGAATTTTACTCTTACCACGCCAACTATTTTATTGGGCATGACCAAACTATGTAGATTTATGCTGTATGGATTAGTCGAATGAGTTTAATAAATTTATTCCACAACAATTGACCGATAGTCCTCAAATAATTTTAATAATTCCAGACAAAACCTCTCATTTCCAAACGGAATTCATTAAAGAGTGTTAGTAATTTCTTTTTCTTTTCATATTGCTTCAAACATTACCCGTGTTACAAGTCTAAAGCTTTAGACTTTTAAATCATTTTCATTCAATTCACTTTTTAAATAATAAAAAATGTTTACCATAGCAATATCTCATTGAGACAACATTAACTTTTTATCCATATATTTAAGATTAGTCTATCCCTGCCGCAATGCACAGGTTACGGAAGAAACTAGTTGTGATACATTTGATGAGCAACGAGCATAAAATCTAAGTATATTAGATAGGCTTATTTATCATTTAGTCCCCCGAACTATCATGACTTGTTCAGTTTAGTCCCCAGATTATAACTCGGAATTACTCAGTCCCTGAACTATGTAGTTTCCGGCACTTTAGTCCTTGCAATAGGTAACTCGGTTAACGTTAGATTAACGGTGTTAACTTTTTAACTGTTTAGTGTCTGATTTGTATAATTTTAAAGTTTTAAGGTTGCAGTTGATAAAAGTTATTTTATGGGGTCGAATTAGAAAAGGAAAATAAACTTAAGGACTTACATGCTATTTCTCCTTCTCCTCCCCAAGCCATCGGATCGCAGCCCCGAGCCGGCGAAACGCAGCCCTAGGTCGCCGAATCGCAACCCCGGGCCGGCGAATCGCGGCCCTAGGTCACCGAATCGCAACCCCGGGCCGGAGAATCGCGGCCCTAGGTCGCCGAATCGCAACCCCGGGCCGGCGAATCGCGGCCCTAGGTCGCCGAATCGCAACCCCGGGCTGGTGAATCGCGGCCCTAGGTCGCCGAATTGCAACCCTGGGTCACCGAATCGCGGCCCTGGTTCACCGATTCGTGGCCTGGGGCATCGATCCGGCAGCCTTGGGCCGCAATCTACGTTCCCGGTTATTTTTTTGTGTTTCCGACATTTTCCGACGGTGGTGGCGTTGTCGGCGGTGGTTGTCCGGCTGCGGTGGCAGCGGCCCAACGGTGGTTAAGTTTAAAACTGTTGGGGTAGGGGTGTGAAACGATTCGATTCGAGCCGGTTTTGAGGCTCGAACAATAAACGAGCCGAGCTCGAGCTCGAAACGTTCGGTTCGCAAGGGTTCGCAAGCCTTAACGAGCTCGTCTAAAATTACGATACTACCCTTCACGAACCATCGAGTCGAGCTCGAGCTCGAGCCTTAACGAGCTCGAACTCGTTTACTCAGTGTTGGGGCCAAATCGAGCCTAACCGAGCTCGCGAGCCTAACGAGCTCGAGCTTCATGAACCATCGAGCCGACCTCGAGCTTGTGTCAAGTCGAGCTCGAGCTCGAATTATCGGGCTCGATCGAGTTCGAGCCGAGCTCAAGCCGAGCCCGAGCTCGAACCTGCTAGGCTCGGGCTCGGCTCTGCTCGAACTCACCCCTATGTTTGGGGGTGTCTGAATTGTTAAGTTTAAAACATGGGCTAATTGGAAAAGAACTTTTAAATTTTCGGACCAAAACAAGCATTTTACCCCGAGGTCAACTGACTTTGCTACGGTCAAAGGGGTAAAGTGCTTGACGAAGCATAATTGAGGGATTGAGTAATTCCGAGTTATAATTCAGGGATTAAACTGAACGAGTGATAATAGTTCGAGGGACTAAACAATAAATAAGCCTATTAGATATGTAAGATGAAGACTAATCTTTTGAATGCAAAAAAAAAGATTCTTTATAAAAAATGAAACGTAACAACCAACAACGAAAAATAAATCAAATAATTAAATTGTTTGAATGAGACCAGAGCTTAAGGCGCACTATTTAAAATAATTGTTTCAATTAGTTTTAATGTAATTTAATACTTTTTTGATGGTTGAATCATAATCAATAAATCATTGCTAAAAGTTACTCGTAAATATAAGATTTTATGTATGTTGATATAATTGCTGAAACAACGCAAAAAACGTAACATAAAAAGTAAAAAATAAATTAAAGGCTTTGAAGTTAATTAGAAAGTTTCTTTTTAATTTTTTTTACCTATTTTGATATAATTACTCTTGAATAGAAATTGCGCAAAACCATGACATAAAAAGTAAAAATAAAATAAGAATAACTTAGAAGCTTTGAAGTTAATTAGAAAGCTTTTTTTTTTAAAATGTTACAATTTAAAAAAGAAATATGTGCTATTTTTCAAGCGAAATATATCCTTATCTAAAATTCCCCTTTAAAGGAGACAGGTTTCTGTTTGTTTCATCTATTTATAAGAACATCAATCTGCCACCCAATGTGGCATTTTCTTGCGTATAATTGGCACCACCAACTGTCATTTCCTGTTCAATTTTTTAAAACTTATTTTGGCGATATTTTTATTTAATATTTATGAGTAGATAAACTGTTAAAGATAGATAAATTATGGATTATAACTTCATCTTTTCTTTTTAATTGTTGGATTTTTCCAGTATAATATGTGAACTCTGTTCTCTAATATATATATTGATGATATATAAAACCAAAACCATATACAAATACAGTGAAAATCAATATTCATATTTTCCATATATATATATATATATATATATATATATTTCTTCAAAAAGTTTTAACTAACTATTTTTCTTTTTAGAAGTTTAAGTAAAAAAACAAGGTTAAAAAGTAAAAGGAACGGAGGTACTATTGATAGTGTAAAAATCAGTCTTCTACTCTCTTCTACACTCGTAGCTGAGGAGTCCAAATCAGACAAACCATTTCCCCTGTACCCCTCTTCACTCCTCACTAATTTGTACGTATAACTTATTAATACCGTTTATCAATCTCATGAACTATAAATCCTTCCGACTCAGTTCCTGAATTATGTAATTCTTGACATTTTAATCCTCTGACTCAGTTCAATGCCTTGTTGTGTGAACTTAAATCAGTTAGGGCTGAAGTTGGAAACAATTGTGAAAAGGGGGTCAAAATGCAAAAAAAAAAAAACTTGAGGTTTAGGTCTGTCTCTTTCTGAAAGGCCGAGATCTCCGTCTCTTCCCACTTCGATGGGCAGCCAAGCCCAAGAGAGCTGTCGGCGACGCCCACAGCATGTTGACCCCATGACATTGATGGACACGCCACCTAACTTAAGGTTTAGATCTGAAATTGAACGTCCATTTCCATTGGGGCTTGAGGATATTAGAACTGAAATCGAACTTCGAGTCCTCGGTGCATTACACTTTCCAACATTTTGTAAAAGAAATCCACTTGGAATAGTGCTCCAGCTCCAGCTTCGACCAACTTAATCCGTGTCTCTTTGTATATATGTCCGTCGTTGAGAGCACTCAGATTGTCTGGTCGTTGCTTTGGGTACCAGCACTGGCAAAGTTGATCAACAAAAACTTGCGACAAGGCTGGGTCACGGGGCTTGGACGACGACGAGATTAGCGTGGGGTATGGGCTGGTGCGGGTCTAGGTGGTGGCAGGGCTAGGTGGATAAGTAAGAGTAGGAGGCGGCGGTGCTGGGATCACTTTTGAAGGAAAGGACTTGTTTGGTCATTTTAACAACTATTAGGTACCTAAGATTAATTTATGAAATTTATGGGATTAAACAAGTAGTTTTCCCATGGGTCAACAAGTAGTGATATGGTCAAAGTGTTTAACGGTGAATTAAGTACCGAGTCTCTACCAATTATAATTGAGGAGTAAAGTGATTGAGTTAACATAAGTAATAGATAATTAGGCATTTTCTTAAACTATTTAGGTTATACATCTTCCCTCTTACAAAGGATGAAACATATTTTTTTTTTGAGCTACTTAAAAAGGTTGAAATATTCTATTTTAAGGAAATCGTTTAACACAACTTTTATTGTATTATTTTCAATTTCTCTTCTCCATCCAATTTTTTTATCTTATATATAATAGATTTATTTTAATTATTACCCTTTTTTAAAGGCAATGATTTATATTATTTCATTGAAAATAATACAAGCCAAGGGAAAACATCCAAGCTTCAAACATCCAACAAAAGGAACACCTACTAGATAATTAAAAGTTCTTAGAATGGAAAAAAACTAGAAATTCCTGGTTGTCCGTAGAAAGTGATCCTCCAAAGAAGCTAGCAGAGGTCTTCCACCAAAGCCGAGAGGCTTGAACGCGCTTGAATTACTCATGGTAGGTTTTAGCCAGACTTCAATTGAATCCGAGGTGCACCAACTTAACTGCACAGGAGCAAAACGTCAACTCGCTATGATGTTGCGCAAAACAAAAGACCTACCAACTCTTTCAAAGTGAACCATCCAGCAGATACATAAACCACCATGAACAATAAGATAAAAAGTACAAAAAATAAATAGCAGAAACAAGAACCTAAAACCATCAAAAGATGGAGAGAATGATAGTTAATAATTATCTCCCCATCGAAGCCTGAAGATCACTAAGCCAGGCGAGGCAAGCCTAATCACATAGTTGGGCGGCAAAGTCTGCCGATGTGAGGCCACACAGCTCGAGGCGGATGGACGGTGGAGCATGACTCCGTCTCGATCACATGATTCGGAGGACAGAAGCCATTCGGAGAGGCGGGCTGCGCCTATTGACCGTAGTATCCGTTCAACGGCAGCACACGGATAACACGCCGGTCTTGGAGAGACGCTAGCGACACAAGGAGCAAGGAGGAGTAGGGGCTGCGTGTTCGGATGCAATTGCCGAAGAAAAGTCGAGAGCACCGCCGGTAGAGGCGACGACACCCGAGGTTGGTCAGGAGAACATCGCAAGAGCAAAGAACGAGAGAGAAGAGATAGAGAGCGGCAGCTAGGTTTAATATTCTAGTAAAATTTGAAATATTATTTTAATTATTACCCTAAATCTTCAACATTTATTAAACTTCACGTGTAATCAAATAAAATTAATTAATGTTGCATTTGTGGGAAGGAGAGAGTGGTATTTACCAACCAACTAATTAAACGTGTTCTTAGAAAAAAAACATTCATACGAATTTCTATGTAATTATATTGTGGTTTGATTGAGTGAATAATGATTCCATTATTGTGAGACCCTCGTCTGCACCTCTTTTGTTTCTTCTTTTTTGGAGTTTTTTTACTATCGTTTTTGTGATTGAATCGCTATGGATCTATTTTTGCTCCACAAAATTAAAGGCACACATCACTTTCTATATCTGTGTGCACATGCGACGTGTTCTATCGTAAATTCAGGAATTGTAATTTATTGCTTACCACCAATCAAATGAGTTTTTAGTATTTAAAGTTTGGGAAAAAACTATATTTATCAAGTTAAAAAAATTTCTTATCCTCCAATACCAATTTCAAATGTTATTTCCATACGAAGTGAATATAATTTCTAATCATGACTAACCCTAAACGCTACGAAGCCAAGATGTGAAGATCCAACTTTTTTAATCATTTTTTCCTTATATATATTTTCCACTGATCACTTTAATTAAAATTTTGAACCATTTCTCAAACTTCATTAAAAAGCAACTGTATAATTGGATATCCAAAATTTTTTAGAAAGGTAACTATATTTTTTATTAAATAAAAAGATTAATAAAAAATTCTAGCCAAATGCTAAAACAAATTACCAAAAATAGATGAACAACCACTTCGTAGTTGATGATAATGTGGCCCTGCAGCATTAATTAATTAATGCAGCCGAGATAGCATTCAAAGCCGCATTTTATTCGCCCACATTAAACGGGTTGCGGCTCTAGTCACATTAATTAAAATATTTTAATAATTACAAAAATATATGCGGGGAGAGAGGAAAGAGAGAGATGGAAGAATAAGATATATATATATGGTGTCTATTTATCACATATGAAAAAATACATACCATAAAAATGTCAAGTTTACTTTCTTAATAAATGTCTATGAATGGTGTTTTAGTATTTTAATTTATTAAATTAATGAGTCAAGTTAGTTAATTAGTAGTATATTTATGTAGGTGATTTTGCACATATGTGGTAAATAAACGGACTCGAAGGTATAAGGGAATAGAAGTAATTTTTTTCGGACTTGATTAAAATGAATGAGAGAGGAAGTTTAAGAGTATATCTAGTCGCATTATAGCGGCATTTAAATTGAAAATTTTGATGTTAATGTGGTTTAAATGCGGTTTAATGCAACCTCTATTGCATTTAAGCTGAATTAAAACCTCAACTTCCTAGTGAACACCCCAAAAACACTACATCTTGCTCCAAGAGAGAAAAAAAAACTCCAATAGCACCTCAATTCCCATAACCAACGAAAACTTAATCTATTGTAGCCCTCAAATTAACGTCTAATTCTCCACACTCATTTCTAAACGTTTTAATTTATTTTTCAGTTTCACATGATATTTTGAAATTACCTTAATTAGGGGATCAAAATTTTCCAGAGAAGCTCCAAAAAATTAATATAGCCTCTTTATAAAACTCATTCCCCACTTATAAAATTTCCCATTTAAAAGCTGATTAAAAAAACTTATCACTTGATTCATTATCTTGAATTCATCCCATAAATTCCATCTTCTTCATGCATTGTTGAATTGAATACTTATATATATATTTACCTTTTAAAGTTGGTCATTTTCTGAACTTTTGTTTCTCCTTCATCTTGACGTTGTTTTCTCCTTTCCAAGTGGATATCTATATATATAAAGTAAGTATGATAATAGGACTTCAAACATGTCACATTATCCAAAATGAGGCAAATGCAGAGAATAAATGCTTTTATTTTCAACGTTATACCTAAAGGTATGTAGATTTATGTATTTAGTACGTGCAAGAAAACATGTACGTGAAAGAAATAAGGATCAAAGGAAAAAAGAGAAGGGGAATTTCTTTTCTTTTTCTTTTCTTTTTTTGAAAAAAAAAAGAGGTGCCAGTGGCCGGCCATCTCCATCCATATATATTGTTGACTATGCTGCTGAGGTAGCCTTCGAATTGGGCAACAATAATATAGGGCTGCCCCAAAAAACGCTGTTTTGGATCAGGAAACATCCGCAAAACGCCAAACACACCCTTGACATTTTTCTCCTTCTCATAGAATAGTAAACAGTACATCCTTGAGCATTTTTTTTAATAACAAGCTTAATAGTGCCCAGCCGCTATAACCCGCTATTAACCCCGTTATTAATAACCCTAAAAGCTAAAATGCTCATTTCTTCCCATTTAACCTAACACTCTCTCCATCTCTTTGGTCACCGCCACCATTCCTTCTCATCATTTTCTTCACTTCATATTCACAAGGCTGGGGATTGATCTGATTTCGGTGATGGTCTTATGAGCGAGAGGAAGAGTGGACAGAGGCCGAGAGGGGCACGAGAGGAAGGTCAGACTGCTGATTTTAGTTTCATCCATGGCTTCCAAGTGAATTTTGAAGGAGCTCAAAGATTAGCAGAAAGATCCACCCACTTCTTGCAGTGCAGGTTCATCCTCTTTTTCTTCTTCTTGTAATCTCTATCTATTGTTGGTCACCGCCTAACACTACGTATTTGAGAGGGCATTTACAGCGCCATTTGCGCTTCATAAGCGCTTCTATCGTGGCGCCAATAGGCGCTTCTACCGCCGCCTACGTGGGCGCTTTTAATTGATCTGTGCGCTTCACGGCGCTCTGAGTAGCGCCTAAGTAGCGCTTCATGGCGCTTGAATAGCCACGTTGGCCGACATCAACCACCTTTGTACCGCATATGAAGCGCATTAAAGCGGTATAAAGGGCCTATTTTATTATATCTAATAAATTTCAAAATTTTGTATATAGTAAATGAAATATTACAAATAAATAATGTAAAAATAAAAAACGTAATAATATTTGCAAAATTCATTTCAATATATATATATTTATATTTTTAAATTGTTTTATTTATAACAAAAAAGCTGAATTAATAAAATCTAAATCCTATGAAGGTGGAGCTTTGTTGATGTGAATCACCGAATCGAGATATGAGCGCCTTCAACACGTCCTCTGCTCCATTCCGTGGCACCCGATCGTAATCGGCTTCAAACAAAAAGAAATGTTGAAGTAATAATGTAACAATTCTATAAAAAGTATTTGAACCTATGTTAAATTATTACCTTAAGTTTCGTCACGTACGCATCCCGAGCCTCTGCGGACACCGCGTGATGCGCCGTCATTGGTCACTCAAAGAATCCCGAGAACTCGACATACCCTTAAGTTTCTCAAATTTAACAAGTTAACCCCTAAAATTAATAACTATTGCAATTTAGCCGTAAAATTCTTTAAATTCCACTAAAATACCCTAAAATTAATAACTTTTGCAATTTAGTCCTAAAATTCTTTGAATTCCACTAAAATACCCTAAAATTAATAAATTTTGCAATTTGGCCCTAAAATTCTTTAAATCCCACTAAAATACCCTAAAATTAATAACTTTTGCAATTTAGCCCTAAAATTCTTTAAATCCCACTAAAATACCCTAAAAGTTATATCTTTTGCAATTTAGCCCTAAAATTCTTTGAATTCCACTAAAATACCCTAAAATTAATAACTTTTACAATTTAGCCCTAAAATTCTTTAAATTCCACTAAAATACCCTAAAATTAATAACTTTTACAATTTAGCCCTAAAATTCTTTGAATTCCACTAAAATACCCTAAAATTAATAAATTTTGCAATTTAGCCCTAAAATTCTTTGAATTCCACTAAAATACCCTAAAATTAATAACTTTTGCAATTTAGCCCTAAAATTCTTTGAATTCCACTAAAATACCCTAAAATTAATAACTTTTACAGTTTAGCCCTAAAATTCTTTGAATTCCACTAAAATACCCTAAAATTAATAAATTTTGCAATTTAGCCCTAAAATTCTTTGAATTCCACTAAAATACCCTAAAATTAATAACTTTTGCAATCTAGCCTAAAATTCTTTAAATCCCACTAAAATACCCTAGAATTTATAACTTTTGCAATTTAGCCCTAAAATTCTTTAAATTCCACTAAAATACCCTAAAATTCCACTAAAATACCCTAAAATTCCACTAAACACCCTATTTCCAATTTAAACCAACAGAGTTGCAGAATTGGGAATACCTAACTAATTCAAGCAAATTATCTTTCAAATGCACCCAAACACACAAATTTGCAAAGAAAAATTATGAACTATAATGCACCCAAACACACAAATGCACCCAAACACACAAATGCACCCAAACACACAAAATCAACTATAATTGTTGTCATTAATGTTGAAAAATTTCTGTAATCCGACTTACGATCTTTGGCGGCGACTGCGTGGGCGGGAGGGAGAGGGACGCCGAGGGAGGGAGGGAGAGGGCGACATCGAGGAAGGGAGGAAGAGGGACGCCGAAGGAGGGAGTGAGGGAGAGGACGACACGTAGGGGCAGCGAACGTGACGCCGAGGGCAGCGAGGGCGACAGCGAGGGGCGGCGGCGGAGGAGGGAGATGGGAAGGAGGGAGGCATGGAGGGAGGAGGAGAGGACAGATCGTTTAGAAATGGGAGGGAGGGAGATGGGAGGCAGGGAGGCAGGGATTTTCGGAAATGGAAGGCTTCAGGAAGCTTCGTTTAGAAGCGCTAGTTGGCGCTTCATAAGCGCTACTACCTCACAAATATCGAAGATGCGGTTGTAACTTAATTGAACCGCTTATGCGCTACAAAGCGCTTCTTACCCGCTCCCTGAAGCGCCATGTAGCGCAACATGGTTGATGGCTTAGTGGTAGCGCCATTATGCGCTTCTTATGGCGCTACTAAAGTCCCCACAAGTGCGTAGTGTAAATGGGCTGTATTTTCGGATTTTTTGAATAAAACTCAATTCGATCGCTTGACCATGATGATCTAGTTTTGTTGCTTTTTTGTCCTAGGTTGTCCATCTGATTTGGTATTGTGATGATGGTTTTCGGATTTTTTTCTTTTTTTCTAGTTCTCTATAGTTAGTGTTGTTGGAGGTGCAAAATTATTCTACCTCTGCCTTCATCTATCTTTGATTTATTCAACACAGAGGAAATGGGGAGTTGAAGCAAATTACAGTTCTTGGTATTATCCTCATTTTCCTCCGCTTCTCAGAAATTGTATGTTGATTGAGTTATTGTTTGGGTTAATTGAACCTGTTTCCAATTTGTTGTCTTCGGTTAAATCTCATAAGTATTTTGTACAAAAGACCATACACTGTAAGGGATGGATATCGAAAGTAGGGATAAAAAATAAACTAATAGATCTGAGTAAGACTAAATTAGAATCTCGTTTCATGGTTCGTTTGACTCGTCACCAAATCAAACTTGAATAAAATTCTAAGCTCTACATATCAATTCAAAAAACTTTCGTTACTTGACTCGGTTCTACTTGATTTTACATTTTTTCATTAATTTAAAGCTTCATTTTTTAACGGGAAAGAATCAATATGATTAATCATCAAAAGTGAAAACAAAGTAGTAAGTGGGGAAAGTTGCCACCCAGGAACATTATGTGGAAATAAACGCGACAACTCGGCCAACATCCGCAAAAGCAAACACACCACATGACATGACGACAACAAAAGGAAAAGTACTAGACAAACCAGAAATGAAGAGCTGGAGGGAGCCATAGCAGGTGTTAAGGTTGCCAGCATGGAGAGGCTTCAAAATAGTCCAAACTAGGACCTAAAGTGCACTAAAAGACTTGTGAAAATGTTGTACATAAGCTAGCATCCATTTTCATGGAGTAAGACGGCCCATCACCATACAAGTGTCTTCAAAGCGGCCATACCACCTGTTGCAAACACTCACCACAACTAGCAGCCAACAATCCGAGCAAACAAAAAGAGAAAACGAAACTAAATCGACCACAGTAGAAACCACACATGAAGACCGGAAAAAAATGGTGCTAGCCAAACTGTCCTCACTTCTAGGTGACACCAGACCCATAAACTCATGGCTCTGGGTGGGGCTAGAGTTCCCCCGGCCCCACCAGACTATGATCCACCACCTCGACTGCAACATCTGACATAGATGGGTTCGGCTCAGGTTATAAATCCTCTAGGCCCACACGAACTTGTTCCACTGCTTCAACCACAACCTCTATCTTAAAAGTCTTTTTCCTTGAGCAACCAACATTAAGATCAGTCCCTTTACCTGTACCTTTGGCCGAAGTTCCAGACCATTTCACAGCACCAAAGTGTTTGGACGTTGAGGAAGGCTTTGAGTTAGTGGTATTTTTTACCGACACTTTAACCATAACTAGGGGGTTTATGACTTCATCTGATAAAAGGCTTCCATTCACTTCTTGGAGAGGTGGAGGGGAAGCCACAATAGGCGGTAGCTACCAATCCGCCTTTGGTGCTCTCCCAGCAGACTAGAGGCCGAGCCAATCCCAGCAGGAGGAGACGCCACCGGTTGCGTCACCTTGGAGGGCGTAGTACCAGCGGGAGAGACCCGTCGTAGACCTCTCGCTCTCATCCAATCTCCAAATTGAAGGGGGGCTATATCATCAATGACCGGAGCAAGCCTTTCCTTAAGAACATGGTCACGACAACAACCACAACGAAAACAAAAGTCCAGTAGATGTTCATACTATAGGACAAATCTCTCACGGGTACCCTCCACACCCACCTGAACTGACCTGCGCAGTGGCTTCGTTATATCCACAAGAACGTGAATCAGTAGCGTAGGACCATCCGTTCTTACCTTCAAAACAGAGCCAACAAAACTGCCCAACGATTTCCTCATAGCCTGAGTGAGCCGGTTAAATGGAAGGTTACTAATATGAACCCAAAATTTAGCATGTGAGAACGGGATCGTTGACGGGCATACATTCGGTTAGAGAAGATACATCACTATCAAATGATTATGAAACGGCCAGGGCCACGCCGCATGATGTTTGTCCTTAGTCCAGAGTAGCAAACTAAAAGATGAACACATTAGAGCAAGTTTGAGTAGAGGAAGCACGAACCGTAAACTTGACATCCTCTCGCCATGCTGAGGATGTCGACACGATTGTATCTGGCCGAGAGAATCTTGGCCGCGATGGTCGGACCAAGAGTGGGTGGATGGGTTGATCGCAGCCATCTCCACTTCCGTCAAGAGGTCCAAGCCCGCGAAGTAGGCGTCTGAGGAGTCTATCGGCGATGGTTCGAGTGAATGGGAGTGTTTCAATGCGGCGGTGGATAGGTACATCAGAAGCCTTGGCATACACGCTTGGCAGCGGCTACAACAGAACAAAGAGAAAACCCTAGCAGCCAATGGATTCAACGCAGGGCTCAAAATTCCCAAAAAATCCGATCAATTTAACGCTTATATATATATATATATATATTTGAAACTCGAATTCAAATCGAACATGATCGACCTAGTGTTTAATTAACTACGTTTTGGCCGGTCATAGCATTAGTTAAAATTTCTAATTACAATTCTACAAATCATAAATTTGTGCTCTTACGCCTACTTTACAAAAGTGTACTCTCGAGTTGCATCCGTTTTAGTATTAGTTTATTCCAATCAATCATTTCTTCGAGTTACAACGCATTTGGTGGAGGATATGTCATTTCTCAGTTTTCAATCGAATTTTCATGTATATATAAATGAAAGGTGGTTGTATTGGAAGAGTGATGAAATTTCTGCTTTGAATCTGAGTGGAATCCATATATATACTACTTTCACCTTTCAGCTTGACAGTTTGGTAAAAAAAAAAAAAAAGCTCTTTTAATTATTCCAAATTCCATTGACCATAAACGTCCTTCCACTTTCAAAAAATCAGATGGACACACACTATATATATATATATATATATATAAATAAATTTGATCTTTGAATAGCCAGCTATCTGGCTAGCTAGGTGACCATGGGGCTTAATGCAAAAGCTAAAGCAATTAGCAAGCATCATATATATATATATATATATATATATATATATATATATATATATATATATATATATATATATATATATATAAACGAGAAATATAGGAATTAATATAAACGAGAAATATAGGAACATTTTAAAACACAAAAAGTACAGTACATTGATGTGCCTTAGCTAGCAGCAAAATATATATACAGCTCGTTGATAAATAATAGTAGTAGTATGGAATAAGCAAAGTTTCTGTGCCGAACCTAGACGGCACAAGGCTTAGGCTATATATATATATATATGGCTACGAGAAAAATATATACTAGTAGTATATATATTGTAGACATTGAAGTTGCTGTAATTGCAAGATCGAGCATGCAAGACACTTGCTGGTGGGGATAGCATGCATTAATCATTTAATAGTTTCTAACAAGTTGGTGTCCAACAAACAAAAACCAACATGTGGCTACCTAGCTACCTCCATATGTAGCTGATATCATGCATACATTTGAGAAAGCATGATGACCCATATATATATATATATATACTTTCTATCTAGCTAGCAAGTTGATGGGCTACATAATTGATACACTACATATCAAGTCGATCGGACTTCTCTTTTTAAGCTATTTTTTCCTATTTTATTTTAAATGAAAATGGAAAAAGAAATATGCATTATTATTAGTTTAAGGTAAATTACAACTACCCACGAGGTGTAATGAAATTTTCAGTTTACCCTCTTTATTTTTGAAAATCTTTAGTTACTCTCCTTGATTGTTATGATGTTAGTTGATCATCAAAAAATTTCAGGGTTAACTACTGTTCTTATCACTAATATTTTCTAACTCTAATACTTCAACCCAATATTTTATTTTTCTTCTTTCTCTCTCCACAACATGCCACTCCTGCTATGCCGAGATGCAAAGGAGACCATGTCACCGCGATGCAGGTGTGCCCAAATAATCATTTGTCTATTTTGGAATAACACTTAAAATATTTAACGGTCAACTAAAACCACAAACAGTCAAAGGGGCCGAGAAGGTTTCACTATCCCTCATTAGGGTAACTGAAAGTTTGAAAATAGAGAAAGTAAAGTGAAGATTTCACTAAAACCCTAGGAAGGTATTTATAATTTGAGTGATTTTAGGGTGCGCTCTTAAGAAGTACTTATAATTACTTCTTATGCCATTCACCACCAAGCATCTCCCCGGCCAAGAATCGCAACAAGCCAGTGTCCTTGGCATGCCGATCTGGAAATCTCGTTTCATCAAAACTCCAGTCAATCACCGCCAGCCAAAGCCTCCGACGTCGTCCTTGACCACCGTCTCACCCTAGCCGGCCATCCCCTCCGCCTATCATGACAAAATTGGCGAAGATCCTGACTTTTGATCCTACATCTCCTTCCTCTGCCTCTCACCTCCTGACGCCAACCACTAACATCCTCCTTTCACTGACGACCACCACGACTCCAGCGGCTCCTATAACTCTCACCGGCAGTCACGCCACACTTGGTCGCTTGCAGATCTAAGAAGAGGCATACATGTAGTTGCAGAGAGAAAATGTACATACAATAGTATAAGTGGTGTGATACAATGTAGGAAATTAATGATATGGTATTGAAAAAAATAATACTTATACAAAGGTCAGTGATGCAATGTACGAAATTTATGATGCACTGATGCACTAGTGAAAAGTCAGTGATGTAGTGTAAGAAATTAATGATATATAATGGGGAAAAAAATGATACTTGTATTTAATGGTATTTGTGTAAATTACATGAAAACTAGTGTCTACCCTAAGCGTCATTTTAAAATGGTGCATCCTAACCTCTACCTTATAATTTACCCTTGGTTTAATCATCGGTTCATTTTCACTACAAAAAAAAATGAATGACTATTTAACCGTCAGTCTATCTTGAATAAAAAAAGTAACCAATAATATAAAATGCGGGAACACGACATGTGCTGATATATACTTATATCTTTCAAATTTGACGTAGACCTTCAACTTAATTTCATGCAATTTAATTATTTGAAATTTAATTAATTAACCCTAGAAACAAAGGTCAAAGACTGCGTTCGTCACGAGACATTAAAGTTCACGAGAGGCTTGGGATTCAATTTCAATCGCTTACGTATGTATGAAATTAAAGCAACTAAAACTTGATTAGTATGGCCTGCGCAAATATTAGGGTGGAGAAATATAACTAGCCTGATTACTAATAAATTATTTTATACTATTATAAATCCTTTTACTATATTTAAGTAAGATCGTGTAGTAGCGATCATATTTTGTGATCCTGATCTGGAGAAAAAGTTTATATCACCATGTCGATTATTGTATATATATAGTTCCTGCCATAATTCCATAAAACTAATTTAAATATGTTTCACTGTAGAAATTAAATAAGGGAAATGAAATGAATAATTAAAATGTTTGTATATGTTATCCAAAGGACAAAATCATTCAAGAACGTTGTGCTTATCACATGGATTTGTGCTTTTGTAGGCTGCATTAGGGCATGTAGGGGGCTCTTCCCTCGTGTCCTCCAAGTAACCAACAACTCGCATAACATAATACAAAATCATATAATAATAATTATTATTATTATATATTAGTGCATATATAAATGCTTACCGTTTCATAGAATTAAAATGGTGCAGTAAACTAATTTTTCCTTCAAACATTTAACAAGAAAATAAAATAAGGCATCAACCATTAATTATATTATTTTTAACAATTAGGGACATCATGGACATGGGTTTACATTGTTACACTACACATGCATGTATATATACACAAGAACTACTTAATTATAGGCTCTAACATCACATAAAATAATAAGCAAAACAATCTTAATTATTGGTTTAGAGGCTTAATTAATGATAGTATGTATATACTACTAATTGTTTGTGATAGTAGCTAGGTAGGTAGGTATATATATTGCAGATTTTGATGAAGTTAGAGAGTATCCAATCCATGATGTGATCAAGTGGTTTGGTCTTGTTTATGTAGCAGCTTGTCCCCTTCAGGAGGAGCTGAGATAATGGCCACTAGCCTATACATTGCTAGGGCACATATCATATTTAGTTGCAATTGCATGCCAAAAATTCTTTTGGTTTGCCCACTATGCTGTATTCCTTCTTAGGCTGACAGGTAGGTCCACTCTGATCTCTAGCTATCTATTATGTGTGTGTGTGTGTGTGTATTGTTCCTCCATACTTTATTCATCTTTAATTTCAAGCTAGGAGATTGTTTTAGAAGCATTGCTTGCAAATTGTATGTATGTATGTATTGAAAATGGAAGAGTGATTCTAGCTCAAGGGTATTTTTATGTTATTTAGAGAGTTACTAGGAGTCTAGAATAATATTTAATCAGGTTATAAAGACTTTAGTTTTCTAATTATTTAATACTATTGCAGTATATAGAATTTACTTCTTTCTTTTGTTGCACGCTAGCCTAGTTAAGGGACAACTGTAGACTGAATAATTTTAGCAATGTGATCATTGGGGAGCAAAAAGGCTGGAGAGCAAAAAGATTTTTTTTAAAATGGAAATAAATCAGGTTCAAATATGTAAGTGGGGTCTGCTCTAATTAGTAAAATGAAACAATATTAGGGTTTAAAGAAAGGGTGATGGTAATTAAATGGGAGCTCACAAAAATGTTTCTGCTATTAAAGAGTGATGGTAAAAAAAAAAGAAACTTTTCCACTGCTGATGCATAGAAAATTGATTCAGAAAGAATTAAGGTTCCACTCTATTTAAGGGTCAGATGCATAGAAAATTGAATATTGATACCGAAGGCCCAATTGAATATTGATACCGAAGGCCCAATTCAATATTGATACCGAAGGCCCAATTGAATAATGAAACTGAAGGCCCAATTGAAGATTGATTAACGGGCACTGTCCTTTTTTCCCCCAACAAAACAAACCTCCCTAAAAAAATGTGTACTTCATACTCAGTTTTTTAGCCGAAAGTATTCTATTGTCACAGAGGCGGGAGAGCGTGGCCTTGAAATATTACCCATAGATATATACGAAGAAAATATTGGGCAACTTTAAAAAAAAAAAAGGTCTACCGTCAATCTTAAACAAACCTATTATTTGGACTTTACTATATTTCATCCCAACCAGAATCACTTCCGTCGTACTACTCGTTAACATCTTGCACTTTTAGTTTTATTTTTCTTCTTATTAGTTATCAATAGTGATTTTCTTGGATACAATGGTATTCTCCTTGACTTCTTAAACCCTCTACTTTATTCCAACAGAAATTGCATTTTTATAATCCGATTTGGACTGTTAGGATTACAATTTGGGAATTTGGGATATGATGAGTGAGATTTATAAAAATATATATTTCACCTCTAAATGTTGGTTTTTTATGATAATTATTGCTAGTTCTTATTATTGGCGTAAATGTTTTTGTAGGTGTCAAATGTCCAAGGAGGAATTAGAGAAAAAAAAAAGTTCAAAACGAGTTGATTTGCATGGAAAAGTGAAGGAAGGGACCAAATTGCACCTTTTGGAGAAGTTGGAGGTGTTGTAAATGCATTAGAACAAGTGAGCGACCAGTGTGCGATCAAGGAAGAACGGTGAGCGGTCGCTCAACGTGAAGAGATTTTCTCCCGTAACAGTAGGGGTAGTGAGCAATCGCGCACAGTGCCTTTTTTAGCGATCTCTCACCCTGATGTGGACATCAGCCCTATTCCGCCAAGTGAGGACAACAATCCCTTTCGAGGGCTCAATGGACCCTTGACAAGGGCTCGGTTAAAGAGGATGCGAGAGAAACTCCAGACGTAGGCGAAGCCACCCATGCGAAGCCTCCAAGCGAGGCCCCCGTGCGCAGCCTCCAAGCTAAGGCGAAGCCGCCCATGTGAAGCCTCCTGGCGCAGGCGAAGCCACCCATGCAAAGCCTCCAGGTGAGGCCCCCATGCGAGGCCTTCAGGCGCAGGTGAAGCCATCCATGCGAAGCCTCTAGGCGAGGCCCCCGTGCGAAGCCCCTAGGCGCAGGCGAAGCCCCTCAACAATCCGGCCAACCATTCCAAGTTAATCCGAAATACTCTCTCCTTTTTATGAGGATATTTGGGAGGACAAATGTCTACTTTGTGTATAAAAGACATGTGAAGACTTTTTAGGCTAGCTTTTACCTTTTTCCTTTTTGGAAGCTTTTAGGATGACATGCATGCAAAAACACTTTATACATTTGGAAGGCTTTTGGCATGCATGCAAAGATGTAAGAGCCTTTTTTGCCTTTTGGAAGCCTTATGGCTTTTGAAGACAAAATGAGTGGATGAAAATTAACCACCCAAATAACAATTCAGATGGTTAATTCCCTTCCGAGAGGCTACTTTCACCTCTTTAAAAGGGGTAAACAAGACTCCTTGAAGGGTAGAACTCATATTGTAAGCCATCGCCGAAATCGCGCTCCTCCATTTCAGAGAGATTGACTTTTGTGTTCTCATCTCTTGAAATTCCATTCCCTTTGATCCATGCAAATGGTTTCAAACTTTATATCTAGTATTGTTTAATCTCGTAGTTAAGAGGTGCTAGATCCATTCTCCTCTCCTTGGCATTTCAAGTGCATTGCTTCACCAAGTAGTGAAAAGGTTCACTTGGCCGAAACTGTGTTGACTGTTTGAGTCCATCTCCTCCAAGCTAGATCAAGGTGAATTCGTGATCACCTGTGATCGCATCAATTGGTATCAGAGTCAAAGTGCTTGTTGGAGGTATTATGTTGTTTGTCTGATTTTGTTCAAGTAAAACCCTTTGTTGTTCTTTCCTACACTTGAAGAAAATTTCGGTAGATGATCCAAGTTGAAACCGAATTGATGTTTGAATATGTTCATGTTGAAGTGAAGTATTTTCGGATTTGAGAAGGAAAGTATCATCTTATAGTACAAAAACGCAAAGAAAAGTATATGAAGAAAGAAAGAGTGCTAAACAAGTTTATGTGTTATTGAGAAAGTTCATAAGTGTTCTTGAGTATTCATACCAAGACTCAAGTGAATAGTACTTTTGATCCAGAATTTGTTGTTAAACTTGAACAAAAGGAGTTTGTGATTGGAAAAGCCTTCTTTAAAAACTAAACCCCTCTTATTTCAACCCCCATCTAACCTCGAAATTTCATAAAGCTAGTTTCAAGTAACTAGTCATTTCTTGGCTTCCAAGATTTCGGTTTTCACTAGAGTGATGTTAGTTTCTGTTTATGTGTAAGTCTTTGATTAAAGGTTGAAAGTGGTATCAAGTGAAGAGGACTTGTGAAAACCATTAAGTGGAAAAAGGCAAGAGAGAAATCATCACAAAAGAGCCTTTTTTAGTGAAACACGAGGGTGAGTGTAAACACTAAGGGAGTGGTGAGGTTCTTCTTCGTTAACTACATATTTTCAATTGCGCTTTGATTATAGATGGTTTCCTCGGATTCTACTCCTCCCAATCCATCCCAACTAGGAATGCATGATGCGCTTGCGAAAATCTTACAAAGGTTGGATGAATTGAGAACTCAAGTCACTACCACAAATGAGAGACTTGCAAAAGTGGAAGTGGCGCAAGGGAAGCAACCAGAGAGTTCACAAGCCCATGATGATGTCCATGCATCGCAGGCTCAAGGCGGAGTTATTCACACTACTCTGAACCCGCCAACGGCGAAGCCACAAGCCACTCCTCATAGTCGGCCAACTCACTCTACAAGAGTAGGCCGAGATGTTGAGGATGTGTTGGATAGTGACGAAGAAGCATACTATGCGGAACCACCTCCAAGGCAAGCAAGAAGGAGAATCACCCTGAAGAGGAAGGAAAACCCTATGCTTCGCCACCACCACGGAATCGGCAACCAAGGCAAAGAGCACCAAACCAAGAGCAACAAGCTCTAAGTAGCGTGAAACTTCAAGTACCGCCATTCTATGGTACTAGTGATCCGGAGGAATATTTATCTTGGGTGAAAAAGGATGAAAGAGTGTTAAACCAACGGGCTATGGCGATGCCTTGAGAATGAAGCTAGCGGTCATTGAATTTTCGGGATATGCTCTTACTTGGTGGGAGCAAGTTCATGTAGAAAGGGCGAGGGCTCATTATCAATCACTTGACTAATGGGCACAACTCAAGCTAGTGATGCAAAATCGGTTTGTTCCCCATACTATGACCGGAATTGTTGCCAAAGACTTCAACATCTAGTCCAAGGCAACAAGTCCGTGGAAGATTATCAAAAGGAACTTGAAAGTGCCCTGATGCGAGCCAACATCTGCGAGAGGGAAGAAGTCAAAATGGCTCGATTCTTGTATGGGTTAAGGGCGGATATTTCCATAACCGTGAAGTTATGTGACTACCGCGGTTACCAAGACTTGGTACACAAGGCCATTAGAGTGGAGAAGAACTTGAAGAAGAACACTCCTTACCCCTCCGCCACCACCCAAACACGAGCCCAATTGTCCAAACCTTCCAGCCGAGATCAACCCTCCGCCCAACCCAGCACCTCCAAGCAACCTTACCAAAAGAACCCCTCAACCGCATTTTCAACTCAACCAAGACACACTCCACCCTCCAAACCTTCCAACCCGCCGCCGCAAGCACGAAATATAGAATGTTTCAAGTGTGGAGGCAAAGGTCATTATGCAAGAGAGTGTCCCAACAAAAGGGTCATCATCATTCGGCCAAATGGGGAAGTTTCTAGTGAAGATGAAGAAGAGGCTTTTCTTGAGCCTTAAGTTCAAGAATGTGAAGAGGAAGAAGGACAGTTGCCAATGGAAGGCATGATTTTGGTCACTAAGAGAGTTTTGCAAAACTCCCCAAGTGTGGCCGAAAGTACTCAAAGGGAAAACTTATTTCAATCAAGAGCTCTGGTAAATGGGACTCTTTGCAGTCTCATAATTGACAGTGAAAGTTGTGTAAACGTGGCAAGCGAAGACATGGTGGCCGAATTGGGTCTTCGCACCATTGCGCATCCAAAACCTTACCAACTTCAATGGGTTGATGATAGAACCTTTTTGAAGGTTGTGAAACAAGTTGTGATGACAATAAAGATTGGCAATTATGAAGATTTGGTCACTTGCGATGTGGTGAAAATGCAAGCCACACATTCTCTTGGGAAGACCTTGGCAATATGACAAGGAGGCCATACACTATGGCAAGGTTAACAAATACACTCTCATACATATCGGTCGACCCTACACCTTGCTACATAGGCGCTTCAACTGAAAAAACGGACCCATGTAGCAATTTGTAGCGTCAGGTGCTTGTTGGGCAGTTTGTAACGCCTTAAAGCGCTTCTTAAGGCACTACAAATGTGCCTTCATGTACGTAGTGAATGGGGTTGGGAATCACAAGAATGGAAAATATTCTAGGATTGATTTGAGAGAATTAATCTAGGGTGTTATGAGATATTTTGGCTAATCATTAGTGCCATAACAATTGACGTAAATAGAGTGATCCTTCTTGGTTTTTTGTTGTGAGAATAGCTTTAGTATAGTAACTTAAGTTTGATTATTATCCAACTTCTCAATACTTGCAAGAATTACAATTAATCACCAATCTAGTAAGCTCAACACTAATCAACCCAAATGAGATTTTTATCCATTAAATTTCATTACAAGTTTGTGTGCATTGCATTTGTGTTAGTTTATTTTAGACTAGTTTAGTTTGAACTAGGACTCTAATCACCAATTTATCATTCATCATTTCCAATTGCTACACTTAATTGAAAAATCCAAACTACAATTACACTACAATTGCACTATAATCTCTAAGGTTCGACCCTCTATCCCTACTACAATTGCACATCTTGCCTTTAAGGTTGAATGAGTTTTATCACTTGATTTGTGCTTAATTTATACACATGTAAATCGCACGTCAGGTTAATGAGTTAATTTATGTTTATAATTTGGAGATTACTTTCAAATTAGGATCTTGTATTTGTAGATTGAATTTATGGAATGTGAGTCATAGACAAGTTCTATAAAGAGGTGAAGAACTTTAATTTCTAGCTTAAGGTACTGGCAAAAAATACTCACTCTTTACTATATCAAGTTAATTGTTAATTTGAGATTGACATGGAATCCAATATATATTTATAATGTGATAAGTGATTGCAGATTATATTATAATGTAGTGATTTCATAACGTATTATAATGTGATCATAAAACACAATTCAGATAGAGTATCATGTACTTTTAAGTATGTCTTATGTTATTTTGATTTACTATTCTTATATTCTCTCAGTTCTAAGTATGTTGTCACAACAACAAAATATTTTTATCTCAGATGAATGACACTTTTCCACTTTTGATTTATTTTTGTCAACTTTTACCTTTGCACATGCACTCACTCAAAGAGTTTAGGGAGTGGGTTGAGAGGGGTGAGAATGAGTTTGGAAGTGGGTAGTGATGAAATTTATGTAAAATGACTTAATTGTTGAAAGAGAATTTGACCTCACTTATGCAAATACCTCTCTATCTATTATTGAATAAACTTATGCTTTAAATAGCAGAGCAGATAAAAACCTAATCCTAGTAGAACTTAGAAACATAAACGTAACTTGAGAGCCTAACAAAGTAGAGTCCTTAAGGGACTTTGCTTTTACAACAAGCAAATAGAAGTCCTAAGTCTAAATGAGATAGTAGTCCTAAAATCATCCTAACATTCCTTCCCTTAAACTAATCTATAATTTTATAGATAGTTTACTCATTAATCATTCTAACACCAAGCAAGGTCCTTAGCTTTAGAAAAGCTTCAAGTGTCAATGGTTTTGTCATGATATTTGCAATCTGATCCTTACTTCTGCAAAACTCCAGCTCAATGATCTTCTCCTTGGTTAAGTTTCTCAGGAAGTGGTAACACACATCAATGTGCTTGCTCCTGCCGTGCATAACTGGGTTTTTAGACAACTTCAGAGTGGAGCTATTATCACATTTGATGCATATGGTTTCTGTCAATTCATGCTTCAGCTCCTGCAATATTCTTTTAACCCAAATTACCTGACAAGCTGCCATTGTTGCAGCTACAAACTCAGCTTCTGTAGTGGAGAGGGTCACAATAGGTTGCTTTCTTGAACACCAAGCCACAACACCTCCATTTAGCAAGAACACTTACCTACTGGTGGATTTTCTATCATTGAGATCTCCAGCATAATCACTATCGGAGTAAACCTGTAATCCTTCTTCATTACTTCTTTCATAGTGCAAACCAAAATCTAAAGTTCCACATAGATATCTCAGAATTCTTTTGGCTAACTAGACGAACTTGTGTTGGTTTGGACATGTATCTGCTGATGAGACAAACAACAAACATAATGTCTGGTCTGCTTGCTGTTAGGTACATGAGGCTCCCCACTATTTGTTTGTAAAGAGTCTCATCAACAACAACTCTTCCTTCATCTTTGTCCACCTTGGTGCCTGGAATAATGGGTGTTGTTACTGTTTTACTGTCAATCATACCAAACCTTTTCAGAATATCTGTAGCATACTTCTTCTGATTTAGACAAATCCCTTTAGAGTGCTGCAAAACTTCTAATCCGAGAAAATATTTCATTAGGCCCAAGTCAGACATATCAAATACTTGCTCCATGCTTCTTTTGAAATCCTCCATCATCTGTTTGTCATTGCTTGTATAGATTAGGTCATCAACATAGACACTAACTATCAGAAACTATCATGTTGCTCCTTGTTTAGTGAAGAGTGTCTGTCCACTCTCACATTTTTTGAATCCTTCCTTCTCAAAGTGGGACTCAATCTTACTAAACCAGGCCCTAGGGGGGTTGTTTCAGGCCATAGAGTGTTTTATGAAGTTTGTATACCATGTGTTCTTTACCTTGAACCTCAAAACCTTGTGATTGATCAACATATACCTCCTTATCAATTTCTCCATGAAGGAATGCAGACTTAACATCAAGTTGTAGGATGCTCCTCCCATTTTTAGTTGTTGTTGCAATGATCATTCGAACTGTATCAAGTCTTGCAACAGGAGCAAAAACTTATGCGTAATCCACTCTATATTTCTGAGAGTATCCTTTAGCCACTAATCTTGCTTTTAATTTTTCAACCTTCCCTTGCTCATTGAATTTTGTTCTGTACACCCACTTTACTCCAATCTTCTTGGCTCCTTTAGGTAAAACACATAAGGACCAAGTTTGATTCTTTTCTATTGATTCAATCTCTCGAATCATTGCAACTTTCCAAGTAGGATTTTTGACAGCATCCTCAAAATTTGTGGGATCATCATCTGAAAGTGACAACATGATCATTTCTTCCATAGTGTTATCAATATCCTCATCTGAAACCAGTGCCATGTTCACCATATTTGCCTCCCCATCAGATGAGGAATCTGAAACATAATCCGAGACATAATCTCTCATCCACACAGGATGTCGCCTTTGTCTTCCTTCCCTTGCTGGAGTTACTGGTGGAGTTTGATTTTCAATTGTTGGAGCCTCAACTACTTCCTCTTTATCATGTTCTTTTTCATCATCATACTCATCACCCCAGTCTAGATTAATACTGTGTAAGAATTGTGTTTTGAGTTATCAAGAATATTATCTATTGTTGATAGATTTGCTTTCCGCTCACCTAATTTTTAGACCCTAGATCCACCATTGTATTGTCATTACGAATAAAGAAAACAAAATACCTTTTTTCTCATGAAAAAATACTACGTAGAAGAATGACCTAACACTCACTTTTTTTCTTTCTTCCTTTCACGTGAGATATATAGGGAGTTATTCGAATTTTCATGTAACGAGCATAAAATAATACAGAAAGGACAAAGCTTTTCTAAAAATAAGGCCTTGTGGACAGAATTTTGAAATGTTACAAATTGATCCATTCAGAGCCATCAATGAATGTAAGTGAAAGGAAGGGCTTAGCTTCCTCATCAGTGAGCTCCCTGCTCCAAGATACTCTGCCAGCAAAGTTCGCTCCAGGCCCCGTGCACTTGTATTGCCCATAAAACACAGTCCTGCATGCATGCCACCCCACCACATAAAATTCAAACACAATTATAGTATATATATATATATATATATATATATATATATATATATATATATATATATATATATATATATATATATATATATATATATATATATATATATATATATATATATATATATATATATATATATATATATATATATATATATATATATATATGTATACTATACGCATGCTCATTACAGTTCAGATCAGTACACCACTTCATTCTTAAATTGGTTTTACTTTAAATGCTGTACTTGCGTGCAATCCAGTGCTGTACACGTAGATTTTGCATGTAGCAACCGCCCAATTTCATCCACATTTCCGTTTTTGCCCTCTCTAGTTTCCCTAAATTGGTGGGACTTTGAAGGTTACAAATGTCATTGTATGTATGCTGATGGCACTATGAGTGAAATTTGTCTGGAAAGTAATTAGGCTGGTTGTAGAAACAAGATAGGGTCACACACAGAACCGCCCCACTAGAAACACATGATATATATATATAGATATATATTAATTTCTAGTGAAAATCAGATACTAGTGATAGCCTAGCTATTTGATGTTTCAAATTGGATAAAAATGAGTGGTTTGATCGCAATATATATGTAGCACAATTCTTTATCTTCTTTCATAAGATCAGTTAAGGGATAAAATTGTGTGATTAAAGTGGATAATATCTCTTAAAACCAGTCGTTAATATTAACGGAGGATTTGAGAAAAATAAGGAAGATATATAGATATGGATAATATAGAGACTAACATTTCTCGATTTGGATCGCCCCAATTGTACCAGCCTTTAGGGATGATGATATTGTCCATGTAAGTGTAGGCAAAAATGACACGAGAGAAAGGACCCCATGCCCTTCCTAAGAAGAGTGCCCCTGAGCCAGTCACCTTACAGTTCACAAATGAGAAGCCCGTGTCATCCAGCATACTACTCCTCCCTTGTGCCGTTACAGCTCCCATTGTTTGTGCTATTGCATGCACGTGACAGCCCTACAAAAAGTTCAAGGAACAAGTATTGGGGGCCTGAATGTAGGGCGGAAAACGAGTCGAGTCGGGCTGAGTACTATATTGTTTATGTTAAGCTTGAAAATTATATTGAGTTTGAAATTGTGTTCAAGCTTGGTTTGAAAATGCTCGTAATATGAACGAGCTCGGACGAGCTTTAAATCAAACGAGCTAGACAAGTGGTATCAATTAATGAGAGTACCTCGTAAAGGGAAAGGGCGTTTCCAAAGATGAAATCCACAGAGCCTTCGATGTAACAATCCTTGTAATAGTGCCTGCCCACGTGATCATAAAGAGTGTCCTGAGCACCCAAGAAGTTGCACCCGAAGAAAGCTGCGGTGTCTGCTGATATTCTGAACGCCACCGCTTGCTTCCCCATCGCGCCCGGTGGAGGCACCGGTGTCGTGTTCTGTACCGCCGCCACCAAGCACACAGTTACAAATAATCGTAATTAAAATGTACTACTTGCTTAACTACATACAATTATGGGATGAGTATTAGAGCTCTTGAGTATTTAGCCTATTTTTAATTAATTGTTTCAATAACTAATTAGTACTATTTGTCAATGGATATAATGTACTTACGTACCTTGAAGGTGATGTTTCTGGCGATAAAATAAGGGGAGTTGACGGCGAAGGTGGCGGAGCCGTAGGTTCCCAGAGGGCGGCCTTTGGGTCCTGGGGTTTGTGCTGTATCACCCCATTGCACAATTGTTTTCTCTGCTCCATCTCCTTCCATTGTTATGAACTGTTTCAGTTGTGGGATACTCACCTTTTCTCTGCACTTCTTAACAACATACTATAATTAATTAATCAACCTACAATCGAATATTTTCACAAAATAATAATAATAATAATTTCAAGTATAATAAAGAAAAATACTACTCCTATTAAACCATTATAAAATTATCAACTTGCTATGTAATTAATCACGAGATCAAAATGATCAATAGTGATCTGAGATAGTTATTAGGTGTATGCAAATGTAGAATGGCCATTAGTCTTTTTTTCCTTTTTTTGATGAAGACTTTGGCCATTAGTTAAGTTGCCAATTTTCAAACATTAGATCAATGATATCTATCACAAACCATTGATTTGTTTTGACTTTCTTTTGGTGATCTGATTCTATTGTGCACCTGATTTGTTTTTTGTTTTTTGTTTTTGTTTGTTATATATATAGGGGATCCGGGAATAACTCATTTCTTCAAAAACGTTTTATCCTAAATGCATCAAAAACGTTTTATCCTAAATGCAATGATCCTTTTCCTCTTTTATTTTATTTTAGTCCACTTTTACCCTTATAAATGCACTCACTCAAAGAGTGTAATAGGTAAAAATGGGTTTGGAATGGAGTAATGATGAAAATTTATGTAAAATGAGCTAATTAGCAAATACAATCTTAATTTATATAAAAAAGCTTAAAGTGACAACACCTTTAGGACGGATCGAATCAGGGGATATTTTTATTATTTTTATGCATCAATCCAAAATATTTTCAATCTTTCGATTTAGACATTTCAATCTTCAACATTTTTCTTTACTTAACAAATGAACTGGTTTAATTTTTTATGGGTCCTTAATTTTCTTTATTATCGATATATATGGCCAGCCCGTATGGCCAAATTGCCAACGCAACGCCATATGGGCCAAGCCCATATAGGCCAAGCCCACCAATACGAGGAGTGCTCCTCGTAAATACGACGAGCCCCTCGTACATAGGCCACTAGTGGCGCCGTACGATCTGGTTGGGCAGCAGCGCTTCATGGGCTGACCCAATGGGTACTCCAACATAGTACACCAACCAAAAAGGCGCCCAAAGACACAACGCCCAAAAGCTGCACCAAAGACACAAGACACAAAGTTGTACACACTCAAGTCTTTGTCAGGACCAACACTGCTGAGCAAGAATGTCCAATCCGCTCGAACCGAGAAGTCGGCGGCTCGCGCGTGGGAAAGATCCCACCAAACACTCTACCCCAACGTGGGAGAGTCCTGGCATCACCCGATAAGTGGGTGATGCCCACCCAAAATAAGGTAACTCCTACACACCCACACCTTTCTCCGTGCACTTTGAAAGTATCTTCCGTCTTGCCTTTCAGTGAGCCATCCGTCCTAACCATTGGGAGACCCTTGATTGCCGGAGGTCACGCTTTGGCTATCAATTTGGCGCTGTCATGGGAAACGAAAAACAGTCGTTTTTTCTTTCCTAAGCAACTTACTTTTCTCTCCTTACCATTCTCATGGCGAAAACAAGGAGAACGCACAACAGTGTGCACGTTGAGGACGCTGCCGTCAGCTCCTCCGATGTACCTCCACGCCCGCCGGTGACGCAATGGGGACACAACAGCCCCACAACCTCAATCGATGGCCATCCCGCCGCTCCCTATTACTAGCACACCCGAGGGGCAAGAACCACCGCAGCCACGAGCGGCCACTCGACATACTCATGGGGACTTCGACGACCCCCACAGGTCATCGCCGATCCCGGTCAGCTAGCGCTGCTCCAAGCGAGCATGCTTAACGAGCCTGAAAGCCTTCATGGTAAAACCATCAAGGCGGAAATGCAGATCGCTCGCCTCCCGCCTCACAACGACAGTGGACGAACAGTCCCAAAATCAAAACCAAATCTGGGAACACGGGCGTCGACGACCTCCTCCGACGAATCAATGTGGTCGAGGAACAGGTGAAGACACCAAACCTGGTCCTCGACGATATCGAGATCCTCCCGACGCAGCCGCTTCACGAGAGGACATAATCGCCGCCCAGCGCCGGCCAGCTTTCGAATGCCGGTCATCGAAAGCTACGATGCTACAACGGATCCCGTCGACCATCTGCGACGCTACATCTCCCAAATGGAGATGGCTCGGGCCTCGGAGGCAATACTCGCAAAGCTTTCAGCTCCACCTTAAAAGGGGCTGCCTCGACATGGTTCGAACGCTACGAGGCCAGCATTTCAAATGCTTTAAGGACCTCGCCTCATCGTTCCTACGCCACTTCATGGGAGCTCGACCTCCCGAAGACCGTCCAACACTTGTTAAGAGTGAAACAAAGAAAGGGAGGAACCACTCCGTGATTATATCCGACGGTTTCAAAGGCGGAAGCCGTCCAAGTCCAGGGTCTCTCCTCGGACATGCAACTTTTGGCCGTAACTCCAGGCCTACAACGCGAGTCAAGGCTCGCTTACAACATCAACGAAAACCCCGTCACAACGATGGGCGAGTTCATCGATCGAGCAACTCGATTCATGAACTCCGAGGAAATGAACAAGCCCTACAAAGCAGCCTCCCACAAACGAGCGCAACAGAAGTTCGACAAAGGGCCTATCTCATCGAGGTACCAGCCCTCGAATATCAGTTCGAGGACCTCCGATCACCTCCCAACACTCCGTGACACCCGCACGAACATTCTGCCATCACTGGAGAAGCGTAACAGGTGCCCAAGTGGCCACAACCCATCCAACACAAGAACACGAGGGCTTTGACAAATCGCCTCTACCACAAGGATCGTGGGCACGACACGGAGGCGTGCTTTCAACTCCGAATCTCATCTCGAGATGATTGAGCAGGCAAGCTCAAGGAATTCTGTCCGATTCCGACTCCCCTTGCAAGGATTTCCCAAGGGTCGTAAGAAGGACGACGATAACGACGCATCACAAAAACGCGCGTCGTCGACACAATAGTCCTCGAAGGCACAACTTGCCACCACCACCACCGGCGGCACCATCCATGTCCTCACAAAGTCGGAAGGTGCCTCCTCCAGAAGCGTTACGCGAGGGAAATCATGCAGATCGACCACCTCGAGGAGAATGTCATCTACCGTCCTAACGGGACAAAGGTTGTCGTTCCACACTCGATCCGCTGCTTATCACAAAGCAAGGATCGCAGGTTTCGACACCGCAGAGTCTACATCGACACCGCGCGAATACCAGTGTCATCTTCAAAGACATGCTCGAAAAGCTCGGGATACACTTGTCTGCCGTAAGAAGGAGCTCCGTCCCTACATTTGTCATTGGTATATACATTTTCGCAACTATAGTGGTCGTCAACCTACCACTCATGCTCATCGGGACACACAATTCGCACGGTTGATCGCCACTCCATCATGACGGAGTTCTTGGTCCTCGAAGTGCCCTCAACTTACAACGCAATCATCGGCCGACCAAGCCGTGTCGATTTCAGCATGAGGTGCGACATCCGCTCCCTTACAATCACATTTGCAACACCTCGTGGGGATGCAACCATCTACATCGACCGAACGGCGCGGACAAATTATGTCGCCTCTTTGAGCTCGACGGTTGATTCACAAATCTCGAAGAGCGTCGATGCTCTTACGGATCCCGATGACAGCCACGCCTCGATGATTTGACAGAGGAGGTAGACGCTCGTTCAGGCAAGAAGTTCAAGGTTGGCAAAACCTCGGAGCAGAAGGAGAAGATGGCGCTCATCCACCTCCTCGAGGCAAACCTTGACGTCTTCGCCTGGAGCCTCTGAAGGATCTGCCGGGTGTCGACCCTAGCGTCATCACCCACAAATCGAATGTATTCCCGGACTCAAAACCGGTTAAGCAAAAGAAAAGGGGTATGGCCCTTCTAAGAAGAAGTTTGTAAAGAAGAGGTTTCCAAACTCCTCAAGCCGGAATAATAAAAGAAATTCAAGACTCGAGTGGCTCGCTAACATAGTTTTAGCCTGACAAAACAAACGGTGAACTTCGTATGTGCGTTGATTTCACGGGCATCAATAGGCATTGTCCAAAGGACCCCTACCCGTTACCTGTCATCGACCAACTCGTGGACGCAACTTCCAAGTATAAGTACTTGTCTTTCATGGACGCTAAGAGTGGGTACCACCAAATCTACATGGATCCCGAGGACGCCTTCAAAACAGCGTTCACAACTGGTGATGACGTCTATTACTACGTTCGAATGCCCTTTGGGCTCAAAAACGCCGGAGCCACCTACCAGCGTCTAATGAACAAGGTTTTTACCCACCGGATGGGCGTAACCTTGAAGCATACGTCGGCGATGTCATTGTCAAAAGCATGACATTCAAAGATCACCTTCAAGACCTGGCCGAGACCTTCGAATCGCTCCGGCGATATAACATGAGGCTCAATCCAGCCAAGTGTTCCTTCTTTGTTGGAGCTGGGAAATTCCTGGGCTACATGATCTCCGAAAGGGGGATCGACGCCAACCTTAAGAAAATATCAGCCATCACGGAAATGGCGCCACCAAGGAGCATTAAAGAAATCCAGCAACTTACAGGAAGAATTGTTGCCTTGGGGCGATTCATTTCCAAGTTGGGGGACAAGTGTAAGCCGTTCTTCGAGCAGCTTCGCATGAAGAAGGCGTTCACTTGGACTCCGGAGTGCCAACAAGCATTCGAGCAAATCAAGAAACACCTCTCCGATTTGCCAACGCTGAACTGTCCGCAACCGGGGGACGAACTCGTCATCTACCTCTCCCCTTCGAACAAAGACGGTATCGCGGTGCTCGTTATGAGGATGGCCCACAACAAAGGTCTGCCTATTACATAAGCCACACGCTACGAGGGCCGAGGTTAATTACCCACCACTCCAAAAAACGATCTACGCTCTGATCGTGGCTGCCAGGAAGTTGCGAGCATACTTCCAAGCCCACACAATCATTGTCCGAACGGACTTACCAATCCGAGACATTCTAAACAGACCGGAACATAGTGGTCGTTTAGCTCGTTGGTGCATCGAACTGGGGGAGTACGACATCAAGTTTGAGCCTCGACGAGCAATAAAGGCACAGCTTTGGCGGATTTCATGGCCGAAGCTTTCCATTTACCCTCGAGCATGGCCCTTCGAGGGAACCATCACCGGAGTTGGAGCCTCCCGAGTGGGACATGTTCGTGGATGGTTCATCCAGTGCCGATCGCCCAGGAGGAGGCGTTCATATCCGGGGCCCACACGGCATGGAGGCTAGCTTACGAGTGGCCTTCCAATTCCCCGTCACAAACAATGTGGCAGAATACGAGGCCCTCGTAGCAGGTCTCAAGATCGCTCAAAGCCGGCTTGACGCGTCAACCGTACATGACTCACGGCTCGTCGTAAGCCGGGTTGCGGGGACCAATGACCGCAAGGACCCCGTACTCTCGAGGTACTTGCGCTTGGTAAAGAGCTTACAAGGGCAGTTCGAGCAGTTAAATATTAACAAGATCCCAAGGGATCAAAACACTGGGTGACGAGGTTGTCTAAGGCGGGCGGATGCACTCCTCGAAACCTTAGCACAACCTTCGATAAATACAATTCACGCAATCGACGCCAACGCAGCACTGATTGGAGGGACCCAATCCTCCAAAGATCTCCAAACCGGCGCAATCGAGGGCCCACCAGCGTTGCAAAAGAAAATAAGTACGCAGACAGCCCGCCATGTCATCATAGAAGGCTCGTTATGGCGTAAAGGATATTCCACTCCTTTGCAGCGATGTATTGGCCCCGACTATTCCACACTCATCCTGAACGAAGTCCACTCGAGTCTCATGGAGCACACATTGGCTCCGATGCGCTAGCACACAAATGCTTACGCCTCGGTTATTATTGGCCAACCTTGAGGAAAGACGCGCATGATTTGGTACGAACGTGCCATAAATGCCAACTCAATTCTCGCATCCAACGACAGCCGGCAAACGAGGTGGTTACGGAGACCTACCCCATACCCTTCGCTCCGTGGGGCCTCGATTTAATCGGCCCAATGCCTACGGCCAAGGGCGATTCAAATTTTGTATAGTGGCTGCCGATTACTTCACTAAGTGGGTCGAGGTCCAACCACTCGAGAAAATCACAACCGCCAAGGTCATACACTTCCTCTGCACGACCTTGTGGCACGATACGGGCACCAAGAGCCATAATCACGCATAATGGGACTCACCCGCAAGCAAAAAGCTTAAGGATTGGGCCACCAAGATGAACATACAAATGCTCTACGCTCCTGTGGCGCACCCCCAGTCAAATGGCCAGGTGGAAGTAACGAATCGAACGATCAAAGAGGGCTTAAAAAAGCGCCTCGAGGACGAAAAAGGAAAGTGGGTCGAGGCCCTACCGGCGTCCTCTGGGACTATCGAACAACTACACGGGGACCCACGGAGAAACTCCTTTCTCCTTGGTTTACGGCGTCGATGCCTTACTACCAATCGAAGTCTCAATACCCACAATCCGGACGTCAGACATACGACGCCTCACAATGAGAGCGGCCTTCGAGCGCGTCTGGACCTCGTCGAGGAACTCCGCGAAGGTGCTAGACTTAGGCTTATGGCCTTACGACAAAGGGCAAACCTCGATCACAACGCCAAAGTTCGGGCAAAGCAGATCCACGTGGGTGGTATGGTCTTGCTAAAAGCGGAATTGTCGGTCGTAATCCGGCCATGGCGCACTTCGTTCCCGGATGGGCGGGGCCTTATGTGGTACACAGTAAAGGAAGAGAGGGCGTATACAAGTTAAAGGACCATCAAGGCAAACAACTCAAAAATGACTACCATGTCGACGATTTGAGGCCTTACTACGTCTAAGTTATACGCTCTCCTTTCCATGCATAGACAAGGGTATTTAAAGCATTTGAGTTGCACAAAATACTGCTCGTGCATCAAAGGACAGGCAATATTCCAAGTCTTTACGTCGTGCATACTATTAATCGCAAGGTCACTGCTCGACCAACGCACATCGAATAAAATCACTTCACGAAGAATTACAACAATTCGTTTCTACAATATTTTACTCGGAACGAGTACGGACACTTCGCATTATGCAAGTAATACTCATACGGCGCATAAAGGCAACAAATGTTGACACATTACGTATCTTATCAAAAATGAGAAAAATTTAATTACAAACCCCAAAACTAATGGGGGCATCATCGTTTGGGGGCACAAAGCAGGGCATCCTCTACATGCCGGGCGGGATATCATAAGGATATCCCGCTCCTAATTTCTTCCCCGCCCTACCCCACTCGAACAGAGCTGCTGGGAGGGCTCCTCGACCTTCATCGCATCGAGGGTTCCAGTGTGATTCTCCAACCATAGCCTCCACTTGATGGCGGCATCGTAGAACCCCTCAAAGATAACGAACCCTCCATTGCTTGGGTCTCAACCAATTTCTCGATCGGCGCCTCGAAGAAGTCGCCCACTCGACCAGATCCTCTCTGCGATGGGCTTGATAAACACGCGTGGCTCAAGACTTTCGCCCTCGAACAACTTGAGGCCAAGTTGTTTTCAAGTGCCCGAAGGCTGAAAGACCAGCCAAGCCGTTGCTCAAAGACACTGCTGTTGAGGTTCCCGGCCAGCTCTTCAACGTGGGCTGCCAAGTTTGAGGCCTTCTCCTCTGCCCGAGCAGCCTCGCTGACAGCCTCCTCCACGAGCTTCTCCTTCTCCTCGGCCTTGGCAGCCTTCAAGGACAGCTCCTCGATGAGCCTGTCCTTCTCTCCGGCCTGGGCCTCCATCCGTTGGCACTCCCCGACCAACTGCTCCACCTCGGCCTCAAGGTCGTTCTTCGCGCTTTGCTCGGCAAGGAATAGGGCCTCGAGTTCCTTCCCCTTAGCCGTGGCAGCCTTCAGTTCTTGACCAACGAGGCCCATAAAGACTCAGGCGTTGGCCTCTCCCTTCCTCGAGGCAGCCAACTCAGCCTCTTTCTCGGCCAAGGCTTTCTTCGAGACACTCCACTTCCCGGAGTCCTTTGCCTTGGCCTCAAGCCTCTTCACGAGGACTTCAAGCTCCTCGATTTTGGCCACTAGGCCTTGAGCCAAAGACAGCCTTCTACAAGTTACGAACACAAAGCGCATGAGTAAAAATGTCCTACAAAAACACAAATCGGTGGCATACGGGGACTTGAGAATTCGACTTACTTGAACAAGGTCCCGGCAGATGTCCTTGGCGATGTCCGGGGGCCAAGGGTCGTGTGCTTCGAGATAGTGCCGGTCACGGGCATTGGGAGCCCTCGGCAACTCTTAGTCTTAACTCCTTGTCCCAGAGCACCGACTGTCGCGAGTCACCCTCATCACGGGGTCCTGTGCCTCACCAGGCCACACCTCGACGCCCGAAGGTCTTCCGCCGTAGCTCACGACGGTAGTCCTCGAGCACTGGGCTCAAGACCGGGTCAATCCCCTTAAGAGTCTTCGAGATCCTCGAAGACCTCCTCCCGATGCTCGAGGAGCAACGGCGGCCCTTCGAGCGTCGGCCAAGAGCCCCACAGCCCTTCGCGCCTCGAATGGAGCTGGGACCGCTCCTCGAGGCTGGCCCTTTCCCTTTGTCTTTCGCGGGGCTTGGGCGCTATCCGAGGACACCTCTACACCCTCGGCGACTGGAAAATTCAAAAGAAGATAAGAATACAATATAAGAGAACCGTTTGCCAAAACTACAAGGCAAAACAGTGTGTCACCTGTAATTCGAGGGCGTTTTCTACGAGGATTCGCTCATCGAGCCCTGAAAGCTCTTCGATATCCACAGGCCAGCCACACTGACTGGCTGAGCCTCCGTCACCAAAGCCTTCTCGCCTACGGGCTCCACACCCTTCGACGGCCCAGCTGGGGGCTCCTCGACACCCTTCTTGGGGGGCTCGGAGGGGCGTTGCTCCTCGACGCCTTTCTTGATGGGCTCGGAGGGGCGTTGCTCCTCCGCCAACTTCTTGAGGGCTTCCCTCAACTCCCCGCTTCTTCGCAAAAAGAGTCTTTGGGTGCGACATCTTGGCTGTAACAATACACGAGGTCAAGATTAAAACAGAACCTGGAAGACGTAAATCAAAGAAAACAACAAGAACACAAGGCACCGTTGGGGTTCCTAAAAGCGCCCTCGAAGCGCTCAATAAGGTCTCCATCCAACCCTCCACCCAATCCTTGAGGGTGTCTACGTGGCCCGACATACGATGGGCCCCGCTAACCCCCACCCTTCGCAGACCACTTCGGCCCGGGACGGCGGTGTGAAGGGGAACTTACCCTTACACTCCTCGAGCCTCTCCGCATCGCGACCCATTCGCAGCGGCGTCGAGGGCTCTCTTCCCTCGCTACCCGCCCACAGAGAGGGCTTCACCGATACCCTAGCGTTCTTCTCCTTTACGAAGAACGCAGGAAGCTCCCACTGTCCTCCTTCAAGATGAAGAAGAAGTTGCCCTTCCAGTTCCCACGAAATGGTGGTTTCGCGAAGACTCACTCAAAGAGTGTAATAGGTAAAAATGGGTTTGGAATGGAGTAATGATGAAAATTTATGTAAAATGAGCTAATTAGCAAATACAATCTTAATTTATATAAAAAAGCTTAAAGTGACAACACCTTTAGGACGGATCGAATCAGGGGATATTTTTATTATTTTTATGCATCAATCCAAAATATTTTCAATCTTTCGATTTAGACATTTCAATCTTCAACATTTTTCTTTACTTAACAAATGAACTGGTTTAATTTTTTATGGGTCCTTAATTTTCTTTATTATCGATATATATGGGCCGGCCGTATGGCCGTATTGCCAAACGCAAACGCCATATGGGCTAAGCCATATAGGCCAAGCCCACTAATACGAGGAGTGCTCCTCGTAAATACGACGAGCCCTCGTACATAGGCCACTAGGGCGCCTCGTACGATCTGGTTGGCGGCAGCGCTTCATGGGCGGACTCCAATGGGTACTCCAACATAGTACACCAACCAAAAGTGGCCCAAGACACAACGCCCAAAAAGCTGCACCAAGACACAAGACACAAAAGTTGTACACACTCAAGTCAGACCAACACCGCTGAGCAAGAATGTCCAATCCGCTCGAATCGAGAAGTCGGCTGCTCACGCGTGGGGAAGGATCCCACCAAACACTCTACCCCAACGTGGGAGAGTCCTGGCAACACCCTATAAAAGGGTGATTCCAACCCAAAATAAGGTAACTCCTACACACCCACACCTTTCTCCCGTGTGCGCACTGAAAGTATCTTCCGTCTTGCCTTTCAGTACGGAGCCATCCGTCCTAACCATTGGGAGACCCTTGATTGCGGAGGTCACGCTTTGGCTATCAATTACACTTCCTTAATTAATCCCATTGTTTTTATTATAATACTCAGGTCATTTGAAATTGACTTCTAAGTTTTATGGTGTGTTCATTTAGTAGATTTTGGTGAAGGAATTGATCATAAGTATTTGAAAAATTGATGTGATGTTTATGTGAACAAATTGGAGGGAAAACTTATTTGATATTTTGTAGATGAAAATATCAGGAAATATTACAAAAGAACTCAACCATAAAAAGTGTGGTATTTATTGTAATACTCACGTCATTCAAAATTGATTTTAAGGGTTTAAGAAGTGGGGTTCTGTTTTTCGAATAATTTATGAATCGTGAAACATAATATTTGCTGTCATTTGGTACATGAATGGATCAATGATTTTAAAATCACAATCCAAAACATTAATTTTCATCCGTCATTAATTGATACATTTTTTTAATTATTTTACAGAATTTAATCTATGATTTTATTTGATGAATATTTAGGTATTTAAAGCTAAATAATTCATGTGGATGCTTTATTAAAATTTGAATTATATATTAAATCTTGAATATATGAATACGTTGATTGGTCAAATTAAGAGTGAAGGCGCGGAGATGTTGGAACTGGCGGAATAGGAAAAAGACAATGGAAGAATTAGGAGGCAAAAAGAGGAGAATCCCGTGAAACAAAAGTCACAGAGAAGAACAGAAAGCAACAGACACCAGGTCTACGGACAATCGCCGTGGGCACAGAAGAACTTGGGAAAATGACAGAAACCAAAACTTGAGGGCCGGAGTGTATGATGTCTATAAGATAGGGAGTAGTGTAATTAATTACGTGAGCAAAATATAATCGTACCATACACAACCAGAAAATATTCTTAATTTTAATTTATTTATATTATTCTTAGGTTGAATTTTAATTTTTTTTAAAAACTATATTCATAAAATAGACATGTTAAATTACCACTTGTATACAAAAAATTGAATTTGTATAGATCAAATGCCGAAAATAAAACTTTTCACAAAAGGGAGTAACAAACTTATGTTATGCTGTAATTTCTAAATATATTTTCCTTATTTATTTTTTGAACAAATTCTTTGATAATTAATCGTTAATTTAAAGGATTAAAAAGGGGACAAGGTAATAGTACTCACGTATAAACTCCTGCATGAACCTTGATGACCACTCTCACAAGATTGACGGCGGGGAGAGAATCAATAGCGTCCTGGATATTGGTGAAGTCGCCGACCGCCGGATTCTTGTCGATGACGAGAGTGTATGAAGCGAAAAGCTTGTTCTTGGCCGACTTGAAAACGGAGTGTTTAAGCCGGCCGACGAACTTCACCCACCTCATGTATTGCTGCTCCGCCACTTGGTTTGCCGTCAGATTCACCGACAACTGCTTCACCTTCCCCGCCGGCGCCGCTTGCCTCCGCTGCCGGATCCCTTTCTTCCGGCGGCACTGAATCGGCTCCAAATTACTCAGCAGAAGAAGAAGTATGGCGATGTAGAGAATATGAAGGAACTTGTACGATGACATTTTTGGATGAAAGAGAGAATGTGGGATCGATAGAGGAATTATATTTGATGTTGGTGTGGACACGTACGTACTTATATTTATACACAAGAGTTGCAGAGGTGACAATGAAATGAAGTGGGCCGTGGGTGGATATATGGCTAGGTTTTTATATATACAACAATATAGTGTGTTGTGCATATATATATATATATATAGGTTTGGATTAGAAGAGTGTTTGAATTAATCTAATGTCGTAAATGAAGAACTTTTTTGTTGCTTAAAATTTTCTAACATTTCTTCCCAAACCTCCTCCTAACCTTTTAATTTGAAATTTGTATTTTTGACTACAAATTATCTAGTAAATATGATAATATTCCATGCATTTTTAGGAATCGCGTAACTACTACTTATATTTTACAGTTACTATTTGATAACATTTATTTAAAATGAGTTGACATGCATGTAAAATTAATATATATTAAAATGGTTGTGGGGGTTAAGGGTGGGATTAGGTGAAAAGTGGTGAGGAAGTGAGAAAGTGATCGAGAGGTCACGGGTGCTTCCACTGCTTGCTTCTGGTAGTAAGTACAGTAAACAACAACATGAGAGGAGAGAGAGAGATGAGAGAATAGAGAATATGAACCACAAAACAAAACAAGGACCCACACCCACTTTTCTCTATTTTTTCAAATATACTCCTCCGTCTTCAAACAACTATTTTTCTCTAAAAAAAATTGGTGCATTTTAATTTTTAAGAATTTTAACTCAATTATTTAACTTAATTACTCATAACATTTAACCTTCAATTTTTAACATCCATACTCCAAATTAGAATCAGAGAATATTTTTTACTAAATTTTGTCATTTCCATCATTTCTTAATTTTAATGTCAAAAAATACATCATTTATTTGGAGATGGATGATGGAGTAATATTTATAAAAAGGCTGTCTTCCAAGAGAATTTTGCTCTTCTTCTTTTTGTACGTTTCTGCTAATACCCCGTGATGAGCAAGTCTTTTCGTGATTGGGATATAAAATATAAATATATAATATATGTTGATTATATATATTCTTTTCTTTTTTCATATCCTTCTTTTTTTTTTTCTTTTTTCTTTTTTCTTTTTATTTAAGTTCATATAGTTCTTTGTTTTGGTAGTTTGGTACCATATTTGGACCTAAGCCGAGGTGGAAGACTCTGGCTTAAGACCCATGCGCCCCCTGACTCCGGCCCAAGACCAAGGCACCCTTTGGGCCCTGTAATCTGCCTAATAGTAAATGGCCTGTGGGCCTAGTGCAGTGCGTGGCGTTAAAAAAGGAAGAGCCTTAAATATAAATGGCGGGTGGAATGGAAGCGTATATTAGGGGGTTTCAAACATCCGTTTGGAGAGGTGAAAAACGTTCTTTTTCACGTGAAAAACACAACGTGAGTCACCTCTTAATACGCGGACCTCAGGTGAAAAACACGAAAGTGAACTGTGTTTTTCACCTGAGCCCCTCCTTATTCACCTCTCTTCAACGCACGACGCTCCCACTTCTGTCGAACCAGAAGGTCATCGTTCTACTTTCACAGGCTTGCGCACAGGCTTGTGCACAGGCTTGCGAATTCACGCCGTGCGCTACTCCTTATTCACGAGGTCCTCTAACTTAACCATCCTCTTTTCACTTTTCTCACTCACCTCCAACTCACTCACCAATTAGGTGAAAAACTTCCTACTCGCTTCTTATGTTTGAAACCCCCTATTATCTCATTGTAACTCTATAAGCAACATCTCCTAAGATTCTGTACAATCAGCCCTTACCTTAGGTCAGGTTCAAAGATAATTGTATTAGTAATACACGATTCATTCTCTAATTATAGAGAGGCCCAGGTTAGGATGCGCTCTACTAAAAGTGCGCATTGTAAGTGCTTAAGAAGATCGGTTAATTATAAAACATGTCATTAAGTGGATTTAAGTGAATTCTGGAGCAATTGTCACATGAAATTCTCATTGTGTAATTCTTATGGGAAAACCACCTTACCAATCATTGATTTCAAGTGATCAATAGAAGCTAGGAACCAATGAAATCTCATCGGATAAGCAATTTGAGTTGACGAAGTCAAAATTTCTATTATTAAATGTAGAAAGGAATGAGGCACTGACAAGGATCGCAAAAGGATGAGCAAATCCTTCTAAGTCGGTGCCGCATGATCCATGACGGACGACCTTTGTAGCAATTTGATGATCAATTGTCTAACAAGGACCATGAATTATAGGGATCATGAAACTCTTATTATCGGATCATGAATCTCCTACTACTGGATCACAACTCTCTTACTACTAGATCACGACTCTCCAACCACTGGATCACGACTCTCTCACTACTGAATCACGAAACTCCTAATACTGGATCACAAAACTTCTACTACGGATCATGAAACTCCAACTTGTTTCTCTTCCCCGTTTCACTTACCCTTGTCAGGTTCCTCATTTCAGTGCGTCAGAGTAGTGCGGAGGGGTGCTGTGAAGTTTGTTTAAGATGTGAATTATTAGTTTGAATTGCCAAGGACTTGGTTCAAAGCATATCACTGTGGAATTTCGATCCAAGTAGCTCAGTCCGCCAACACCGATGCTGGAAATCAATCTGACACTGAATTTGATCAAATGAGCCATGTTTGAGGCCGATCTCGTCGAGAATAGTGATCGTTGGTGGATCTATGTGAGGCAATAAGGCCTATTGATCAGCCATTGAGAACTGATTTCAAGAGTTACGAAGAAGAAGAATCACATCAAGCTCCAAAAGTAGAAATTCAAAGGGGAAATTTTCGTACCTAATCATTCTATTTGAACGGTTGTTCATCCCACATGGAGGGGGCTAAGGGAGTAATGCATGCCTTATAAGGGTGGTTGCTCCTTAACCCCTCAAGATGTGTTTTACTTGTTGATTCAGGTAGAAGCAAATCCGTGTGGGCTGAGGTCCAAAGCATACAATACTTGGCACTGTACACGGTCTATTATAGACCCGTACTCACAAGCCGTGTCATAACAAGAAGAGATTTAAGAAAGAAATACTGGACTTGACTGAGAATTTTGAGAATTTTAAATATTGAAAACTGAGGTTGCTATAAAGGAAAAAAGGGGACCAAATTGAACTTTTAGAAAGTTTTTAGTAACTGGGAGTGACTAAACTGTAAATTAGTAAAGATGACTAAGAAGGTTTGTGGCTCAATTGCAAGAGGATGGAAAAGAATTATTGGGATTAGTGAGTTAATTGGAACTCTAAGATCATATGGGGTCTTTATGTACATTGATTAAAAGATTAAGGACCTTCTTAATGATTCCTAATTAATCACCTATAGAAGCAAATGAGATGACTCCCTCTCGTAGTCTCGTGTACTCACCAGGCAGAGCAAGGCTTGCTTGCTCTTGCTCCAAATCGTTCATCTCTTCCTCATCGTCTCTTCAATTCAAGTGAAAGGTTTGTGTCAATTATCAGAATCGGCTTCAACACTGTAAGAAAATTGTGTTTCTTCAACAAAACAGCAAGGAATTGGAAAGGAATCATCAAGAAACCTAACCTCTGATTCGGCTATATGGAGATTAAGAGGATTCATTGGGGGATTTGACTTCTTCTCCCTCCTTTGTAAGTGGTTTCCTTTTTCTTTCCAGTGATGTATGTTGATTTTCAGAAATGAAGTTAAAGCTTAAAGTTAGGCATTTGTCTAGTCAGAGAGAAGAAGCAATTGTTTTTGTTGGCGGGGGTGCATTCCACACCCCTGTAAGTATCTTGCATCCCTTCCTATTTCTTTTATAAATTAATTGATTGTTTATTCCTTGAACTTGTTACTTACTTCAAAATTATTTTGTTGGAGAGAACCTGGTTATGATCGAGGGTAGGAGCAGAGGACTACTAGGTGTAGAAACAGAGGATAGAAGCTGCAAGTAGAAGCTTGAAGATTGGTTGGGCACTTCTAGATTTTTGTATATTTTGTGGTTTTAAATTCTTCTTCTCTATTTTACACGCACTACCATAAACCTTTGGAATCTGTACAATGGACTTTGGAAACTTTATTTTTGATTTATTTACTTAAAATTTTCCTTTAGTTTTTATAAACTAAACTAGTTTTAAAGTGGACTCGGTAGAAGATCCACTCAAAGCGAGTTTGACACTGGACTCTAAAAGGCTCGTGACCCAAAGCGGACAATATCTTATATATACACTATGATGCATATAGTGGCTTCCACTGTAATAAATTGGATATTTTAAGCGCATATAATGCACTTCGGCGCAATGTAAAGTCACTCTTATGGAAAATAAAGAGCTACTATGATCCTCTCTCTCCACTCAAAAAAGTTATTTTTGTTTTATATGTATATTTTACCTTTTTACCCCAATCAACACACATTCTTAATCTACATGTAAGTTAAATTAACTCAATTGTAAAGGGACTGAGGGGGTATATTTTATTTGCATGTAGTGTAATACTATTATCAACTGATGTTGGGGTTGAGTAGCAAAGGGTTCATCCTTCCTTAAATAAGGTCTCGTGTTCGAGTCATGCGTATAAAGAAAACATCCCTAGGAGACCTTAAAGAGGTTCAATAATTCCAATCGCAGTAAAACTGGAAAAATTATCGTTCACAAAAAAATGTAATACTCCAATGTAATACTATTGTTGATGGAGGTGTGTTTTGCAACAACTTTTTAAATTAGCTTTTAAGTTTTGAAAAATTATCTACATGTAATTTTTAACGTTTAGTTGTAGATGTTTGATCTCAATCATTTAAAAAATAATATAAACACTATTCTAAAACGGGGTAGTAATAGTGGGTAACCGTTGTTTGTGGCAGAAATGCCACGACTCCACTGACCTGAATCATAAATCAGCCCAATGCCCCCAACCCCATTGGAGCCCAAGCTTTCTTCTTTTTGTTCTTATGACAATTAAGTCATCAATGTGTTCAGCTTTGATCGAAGTGACCCTCATTTTATTTTATTTTATCATAAAACATTACCACCCCACTTTATTGATAATGTTTAAAAAATCTACAATTGTATTTGGGGAACGTGCGCCGTGTGCGGCATGGCCGGATTCGGTTCGGACATACGTGTGCGTTCCGTGATATTGTTACTTTATCTGGATTTTATTCATTGATTTCTGGGCATACGGATGACAATCTGATCAAAGGGGAAAAAGCCAAAATTAAAATGTTGCACCAAAACAAAAACTGAAATGTAAAGCATGAACGTACATTAAACATATATGCATTTAAATTCAACCCATGCAAGTTGTCTGACTTAGTGACTTAAAGTATTAACATGGGTTATATCGTGCATGTGATCTCATAAATGTTACTAAAATATTCGATTAAGTACAAAGATTATTGAACTTTAAAGGTTTGGGGCGGATAAATTAAAAGGGTAAGTTTTAAATGAAGAACGGAAAATTAAGTTTAACGTGAAAATGGTAGTATTAAAAAGTTTTTTTTTTTCAGAAAATTGGTCGTATTAGTTATGTGGTCAAAGGGATAAATAAAGTGACTAGTGCATACCGAATTATAATTCAAGTATTAAAATGCTCGGAATCTATAATTGAGGACACTAAGGAGTAGTATGGCCAAGAAAATTTGCAATAATTTTTATTTGAAACTCCAAAACGTTTTTAGGCAACAATGGTGAAATTGAAGTTGCCGCACGTGGTCTGACGGAAAAGCAGCGAAGAACTGAACCCGAGCCTCGATTTGGACAGATCGAACTCCACAAGATTCTGCTCCATCTGGTGAGTTCCGATCACAATCGCCGCCTCCCCTTTCGCTCCTCCGTCGACAAACGCCAAGCACAACCGCCCGCCAGCTACATACGCCATCGAGTTCCCGCCGAACATGTACCACTGCGCGCCGTCCGTCATCTCCAGAATGATCTGCTGCACTCCGGGCCCGACCCTCGTGCTGCCGAACGACGACGCGCGGTAGCACAACTCGAACGGCTTCACCGGCGTGAGCTTGGGAACTCCGGCGGCGACTCCTCGAAAGCCTTGAGGAGAGCTCTGTAGATGGACGAATGCAGCACCGTGTACCTCTCCACGGTGCTGATCTTGGTGCCACCGGTGCCCCTTTTGTTGAGCTGCAACAGCGAAGAGTCCAACGGAACCTGTTTATCGCCGATCTTTATTGACTTGACGTCGATGTAATACTCGGCGGTGTTCTTCGGGTGAGGAATCAATCTGGTGTATCCCAGACTCCGGGACGCGTCGAATCCGGGAAGGAAAACGTAGGGGCCATTACCGACGAAAACGACGCCGTTGTTGCTAAAACAGACGGCGAATTTCCTCGGCAGACCGAAAGCAGAGGAAAACAGAGCCGGAACAGAGGCGCTGTTCCGTCCGAACCCTGCAACTCCTGTGACCCCCTTAGCCAGACCAAACTTCAACTGAGAAAGGTAACCGCAAGCAAACGGGACTTTCGGGACAGTGACGAACCGTCCGGGATTTTTACCGTCGGTGGAACGGACGGCGACGACATCGGCGGAGGCCTGACCTGCTTCGCCGGTGCCATTGACAAGACTAGACAGCTTCAGGTAGCAAGAATCGAAGACATTGCAGCCGGGTTGAGGCTTAGTACCGGTGCAGGGCTTGCATCCGATGACAAGCGGGCCGTAGACTTTGCATTGGTGGGAGAAGCAGTGGACGGGTCTGATGGTGGCGGAGTTGCCGTAGCGGTTGCAGTCGATCCAGAGGGACTCGCCGGCCAAGTGGAGGGCGAGGTTGCGGGGGGCGAGTGGTGTCCGGTGCTTCACCTGAACGATGTACTGGTTGGTGGTGGGATCAATGGAGAGGGGCAGGACCAGGGCTCTGGGCTTTGAGTACTGCTTTTGGAAGGAGGGGGAGATGAAGAGGGACAGAACAAGAGCAGAGATCATCAACAGGAGCGTTATGGCTTTCGACATGGCGGCTAGCTAGTTAGCTGCTGTCCTGCAACTACTAAGCTGATTGGTCTGTGTGTAGGGCTTAATAAGGTATACTCCTCCATCGCAATTAGTACATTTAGTAGGTATTTCACATATATAGGAGGTTTCAAAGTTGGGTTTTATGAGATGAATTTTTCTCCATTCACCTCCATTTTTTTCATGCGTGAGTGTTAAGTTTTTCGGACCTCTGGTTTTCACGTTGGAAGTGAAAAAGCGAGATTCACGCTGAAAATTTTTGTTCCCCTCTCACCAGCGGACACGTGGCATGCATGAGCCAAATTTTGGTATTGCCCGAATCTTTTTCACCTTTTTTCACTCTCTCCTCTTGAGTGGTCCCCAAATTTTTATTATGTAGTTTGAAGGGGTAAAACAAGTGTTTTATATTTTTCGCTAATAAACGGACTTATTTTTATAGGTGTCACAAAATTTTTGCAACATTTCATTAAATGGTAAGTTTTTAGCAATTAAATTACCTTTCTACCCATATTTCTCCTCTTCGCCTTTTCAATCTGTAACTATTGATTTTGTTTTTGCTTGCTTGGTTAGTTGTCAATAATGTAATTTTGTGGCTGTTTTGTTGCTGGTTTGATATGGCAATGTTGCTGGTTGAGTTGCAGGTTGTGTTGTGTGGAGAGAGGTAGATGGAGAGGGCAAGTAGGGAAAGTCAAGGAAAAAATTGTGGGCATTAAAATGCGTGTCCATTCAAACTATCGCATAACTAATAGGACGGATGGAGTATTTATTTAAAGGCATAGGCTATACTGTGCCGCTATAGTTTATGCGCCGCTTTGTGTCATACTGTATTTAATTACAAAAATACTACACATAGATAATGAGACATCGCGTGGTCAAAAAAGTACACGGATGGTGTCGGATTTTCGCCGACCACTCCGCCCAGCTTCGATTTTAGGAGACATCGCGTGGCCGACCACTCCGCCCGCCTCTCGACCCACCCCAATCCGGCGATTTAAGCCTCTGTGCTTCGCCAACCACCACGAGGCTCGCTGGCCTCCGCCCGGCCAATCCGCGCCACTGTCGTCGCAGCTCAGCCGCGTCCCTGCCGGAGACAAGCTGGCGCTCCGTAAGATTCAGTGGTTAAAATGTTACTTTTTAAAATGTTATTGTGCAAAGACAATAATCGGAAACCTTTAGTTACTAAAAAAATTCGGTATAGCAGCGTTTATGACAAATTCGGTATAATGAAAAGTATTAGGACTCGATTAGTAAGATGGAACAAGTATTAGGGTGTCTATCATACTTTACCGCATTGTAGTTACTCGTACACATGTTCTATTATCTAAGAGCATCTCCAACCGCTTCCCAAAATATTTCTCTAAAATGGTGAAGTAAAAGTCATATTCTCCAAAAAAACGTGCTTCAACTCCAATAGTTTCCCCATTTTGAAGAACTTTATTACAAGAATAAAATATTCTACATATTTGAATAATAATTAATTATTTGAAGAGAGATGAGAGATGTTTAAACCAATCACATGTAGCCAAAAAAGAGGAGATATGAGAGAAGTTGAAACGAGGTAGATGGCGGATGTCGACAGTAATCTGTTGGTGGGTTTATGGCTGCGAATCGAATTGGAAATCGTGATTCACGGCAGCCTGATACAGGTAACGGTTTCCGGCATCGCTGGTGGAAGAGTGGATGGAGGGCGAATGGGCAGAGGATGTTTAATGGGATGTTTGTGGGAGCACCACCGGGAGATGCCGCGAACACGATACGCGAGATGCCCACCTCCGCCGCGTAGATTGAGACCGGAGCCACTGGAGAAGCGCGTCGTACTGAAGCTCACGAAAGCGTGCCATGATAAAGAGCAGTGGCGGATCCAGAATTTTCAGAAAGGGGTGTGCACTATCCATATACCTTATACTAAATTCTAAAATTATATAATAACTTTAAAAAGGTAAAAAGTGCATTATAATTGCTCTCGTCGAGTCTTCATCCATTGAAAAAAATCTATAATTTTATCATTTTTAATGCTATTGAATACACATTTCTCAATATACGTTATCAAGCAATCTTCGAAAAATTCATCACCTATTTTATTCCTCGAATCGCTCTTTATTTTATTCTCAATATATGTTAAGTTAGGTTTAAATACATTTAGATCCTACAGTTTTTAAATTATAACCCTTTGAACTTTATCTTTTATATTATATTATATAATTCATCAAAACATCCATATACCCTTATGTTATATTAGAGTAAAAATAAAAGTTGGGTACCAATTATAAAATTTGTACAAATATAATGGTTAAATTGTAATTCTTACCAAATATACTTTATTCAAGAAAATGATCCCCTTTGTATTTTCAAAGTAATAAAAATGTGTTTTTTTTCTTTTAATATACAAAATATAAAAGATCATTTTAATTTTAAAGGGAACCCAACCATTATATTATTTACCTCTATACTTAGTAGTGGGATAATAGGGGTGTCATGGACACCCCTTAGATACACATGCATCCGCCACTGATAAAGAGGGGGTGTGCCATGGGTGGGTTGGATGGAGGAGGTCCCAGCGGTGGGAGGCTTGACGATCCAAAACCGACCATACAACCAGCTGACGGTTCTGGCTCGTAACCCCAAGATCTTTTGTAGCTTTTAAAATCATTTAAGGAAAATACTTATACTTTTACAATTAGTAGAAAGGGATTTACAAACTAAAAATATAAATAAAATAGTTTAAGTGTGCACAAGGTTGAAAGAAATAAATAAAAGTACATTTTCAATCCCTAAGTTCTAAGTTCTTGTACCCTGAGTTGACTTGCGTTCCAAGTTTCAAGTCCCTCAAACAATTTAGGAGGATCTGGAGAAGTCTGGAACTATTACCTGCAAACTATAAGACATAGTAATGCCTCGGCCCCCAAAGGTTCCTACGTATCCACTTAGTATCAGTGATACCACTTGCGATGAATCAGAAGCTCACGTAGTTCTCAACAAAATTGGTTAATATCTTGCTCTAAAAGAAAGAATGGAAATATGAAAAATAAACCAGAAAGCAATAAATTGTAGTTGGGGGAGGCAGTTGGGACTACCACCTTCATGCATCAGAGAAGACAGTTCATGCTTTTTATAACAATCAATCTGAATGGAAGGTCCTAGGAAACAACAAGACATGCAAAAGACATTAGGTATAACTATCATGCTTGATCCTAAGAAAGAGGTAATCACGCTTCAAGTGCAAGTAGACATGAAGCAGAGTGCTTGGAAAGAAGAAAATGAACAGCATGTAGTTCTTATGGTTAAATCCTTGTATGACATGATACTACAGTTTCAGGTTCATCATTAATAAACTGGGCAGGTCAAACCAGTAAGGAGTCTAAAATAATCAACACACTTAAGCTGAAGGTACTAATTTCCCTAGTTGGTACAGGATTAAGCTTCAATTCATTTATCAAAGTTTAATTATTGAGAAAAGGGCAGCCAAAGGAAGAGATAAACATTAGAAAATAAAGGCAGCAGACAATTTAGACAAGAACTACCAAGTAATAAATTATAACACAAAATGAGAAGGCAAAAGCCACATGGCAACAAGTAGGGTTCACGGCAAAACATCAAGGTTTTTCTAAGTTAAGAGAGTAGCACATGCCAAGGATGAAAGAAGGGCTCATGTATCTTATAGTAGTCTCATGCTTAAAAATAAAATAATAAACATAGGCAGCAGGCATGAATTACACAAAAGGGTTAAGAGAGAAATTCACCTTTCTTACCATTACGGGCAGCCATTAAAAGCAAGCAAGGACTAAAGTAACAACTAAAGAAATAGCTCAATCCTGAAGAAGAAATGGCAGCAACATATTTACTCAACCCTTCTTTTACTAAATATGTCATTTACCAGATTTTAATCAAAACCAGGCAGACAATAACTGAAAAGAATGAGCACAAAAGCAAACGAGACAAGTAAAACAATTTAATAGGCCAAAGGCCAAGCATCAAATCAGCCGAGAGATTTAGATTCAAAGGCTAATCATGTTAATAGATACACAAAAAGTCAATTAACTCAAGATCCTAAGAAACTAAACATGGATCCAAAACAACAGGTGGTTTGTAACAATTGATACTTGGAAACTAAACCCAATTATACTATCTAGGTGATTATCTATAGTTTACACCAAATGTTAAAAAACAGTCACTAGGCAAATTCACAAGTTTTAACTAGAGAACATTTTCTATAACAAGTACTTGAATGACCATCATTAATGCAAGTAAGTCAACTACTCAACAAGGTTAAAGTCAGCCACTTAACAAGCTTAAAATAAACATCAAAATGCAAGTAGTGGTGCAGCCCACTCAATCAGATCAGTTGACACTTTTAATCAAACTCCATCAAACAAAAGAACGAGCAAGGAAGATTCAGTAATTCAATAACCAACTAGGACGGAATCCAACTTAGCAAAGCAAGAAAACAAAGAATTATCTGAGACTAATGTTTCAATTTAATAACCCATTTAGGAACATGATTATCTCAAGTTAGCAATTAATTTAATCAGCTCAAATCAGAACAAGCAATCACATGAATGCAAAATTTAAGAGTTGGAAAGGCGTTACTCAATTCGATCTCGCTTCCACTCCCGACATCTCCGTCCTTGCCTGCATCCACCACTGTTGGAGATTGGTGCACAGTCTTCCGACGAATACCATGTTGTTCATCGAATCTCCTCCGTCGAAAAATATCTGAACGCCGTCTAGAATCGCTGCAGGCAGAAACTCATTCCACCCAAACCGTCGATCAATGGCACCTCCATCGTCGGAATCGAGCCAGCGTTCGATTTCTTCCTCCTTGCTTCGCTCGCATCTGGCCGAACAACTGGCCAGCTACTCCTCAATTCGTCGCTCTCTCACTCCTCGCACCGTCAGTTTCAGTTTTCGAATTCACGCCCAAAACGTAAACTCCTTCGCCCCAAAATCTTATCCCGGCCATCTCCCTCCCTCCTAGCAAAGCGATTCCGAAAACAAGAGCCAGCATCCTCCTCCAGCTACTGCTTCAGTCTTCGTCTCGTGCCCTTTCTTTTCTGTCCCCCCTGTCTGTCGTGTCTAGCTCTAGGAGATAACTTAGTGTCTAGGTTTTGGTTAATTACTAAATGTCCTAGATAAATTATAATTTTTACAAAGATGCCCCATTTTAATTAACTAGTTTCAATTGGGTTATTTCCTAACTCAATCCAATTTTATTCTTCTCAATTTTAACTCCAAACTTTCTAACACTTTCAATTTAATCCAAATTTCTTCTAAAACTTTCAATTCAATCCTCTTACTCTCTAATCTCTTAAGTTGTGGCACGGATGAAAGTCCGGGTCACAACAACAAGGGAGTGAATTGAGGACAAGGGAACGGCGTTGCAAGTCCAATGGAGTGTTGTGAGGTCAAGGGCAATGCTGCTAGGTGGGGAACGGGGTTGGGCAGTGGGTGATGAGTGTGTTTTATTGATTTATGTTTCACCACTAAACTATTATTTTTATGATAATTATTGCTAGTTCTTAGTGTCGGCGCAAGAGTTTTTGTAGGTTTCGCATGTCTAAGGAGAAGTTGGAGAAAAAGTGTTCAAAATGAGCTGAATTGCATGGGAAAGTGAAGGAATGGACCAAATTGCACTTTATGGAGAAGTTCAGGATGTTGGGATGACATCAGACCAAGTGAGCTCTCGTTATGCGATCAAGGAAAGACGGTGAGTGGTCGCTCACCGTGAAGAGTGTTTCTCCCGTATCAGCAAGGTGGTGAGCGACCAATGCGCGGCCAAAAAGTTAGTGAATGATCGCTCACACTGAGCGATCTCTCACCTCTAGTGAGCGATCGCTCACTGCTGTTTTAAAAGACACTTCAGCTTCATTTTTTCATCGGACAAGTGGGAGTTGGTGCGAGATTTCTGGTCTTCCTCACATTTCAAGCTCAATAATGAGTATTTACTTGGAGGAACATCCAAAATTACTCTTTCACTCATTATTGTTGCTTATTGGTGGGTATATAAGCTATTTTTTAGAGGATTTTTCATCCTACACACACACACACACTCTCTCTCTCTCTCTCTCTCTCTCTAATTCTAGCTCCATATTTTTGCTCTCCTAGGTTTTAGGGTTCTCGCTCCTCTCTCATTTTATTCATCATGTAGCAACAAATTTAAGAGTTTTGTGGATGAGTTGAAGATTATCTTGCATCATCAAGAGTTCCTTCTACTCTTTTTCCATCAATTGTTCTTACTCTTCATTTTATTTAAGTTTTTGAGTTCTATTGTGATTGAAGAGTAGTTCCTTCTCTCTTAGGGTTGGTTAACTGTTGTAGTATTATTGGGTGGTTTATGGTTGCTTGAATGTGTATATGTATAAATTTATAGGGAATTCTTGAGTTTCGAGAATGTGTAGAATGAGTAGAAGAGCTCTCTACTTTTATACACCTACCAAGTGTTCGATGAAATGCTCGAGAGAGATTTTATTGAATTTGACCTAGAGAATTACCCTAGATACTTTAGGATTAACTTGAGAAAGTTAGTCTAAGGTATTAGGAGACTTTATTGGCGTAACATGAGACCATAATGTTGAATGCAAGTTAGGGGACTTTTTTTTGTTCAACATTATGAGAATAGTCCTAGTGTAGTAATTAGGACTTGAATTTTATCAAGTTCCTTGAATTCTTGCTAAGCAGATTCATCAACTCACCTAATAATCTCAACATTAACCAACCCCTAGGAGACTTTATTTATTGAATTTGATCCTTCATTTTCATTACATTGCATCTAGCTATAACTTGCATTTGTGTTGTAGGTTAAAGTAGATGGATGAGGTAGAGGGTAATTATGTTACATGTTAAAACTATTAGGGGAAAATTGCAAGATTTAAAAAATTGGAGTGTAAATTTTGTATTTAAACCTAGAAGATAACAAAACTTTAATGGTGGTTAAGGATTAGGGGTTTTTTGGTTTTGTCAAATTTCAGAGGTTTTTTTAGAATTTTGAAAATACGGGGGGCAAACTGGAGATTATGCCAAACCAGAGGGGGTGTATTTGTTAATTTCCCTAGTATTATTGGGTGGTTTATGGTTGCTTGAATGTGTATATGTATGAATTTATAGGGAATTCTTGAGTTTCGAGAATGTGTAGAATGAGTAGAAGAGCTCTCTACTTTTCTACACCTACCAAGTGTTCGATGAAATGCTCGAGAGAGATTTTATTGAATTTGACATAGGGTGACCCTAGATACTTTAGGATTAATTTGAGAAAGTTAGTCTAAGGTATTAGGAGACTTTATTGGCGTAACATGAGGCCATAATGTTGAATGCAAGTTATGGGACTTTTTTTGGTTCAACATTATGAGAATAGTCCTAGTGTAGTAATTAGGACTTGAATTTTATCAAATTCCTTGAATTCTTGCTAAGCAGATTCATCAACTCACCTAATAATCTCAACATTAACCAACCCCTAGGAGACTTTATTTATTGAATTTGATCCTTCATTTTCATTACATTGCATCTAGCTATAACTTGCATTTGTGTTGTAGGTTAAAGTAGATTAGACTAGTTGTAAAATAGTGTTCCAAATTCCTCATATCATTAATTCGTGTCAATTGTCTCCTTAAATTAAAAATCCAAAAATAGAGCAAAAACTAAACTTCCATAAACTTCACTACAATCTCTTGGGTTCGATCTCACTCACCCTACTACAATTACACACTTTGCACTTGAGGTTGAATGAGTTTTATTACTTAATATTGTGCTTAATTTATACACATATAAAACGCCCATCAGTGGGTTGGATGAGGTAGAGGGTAATTATGTTACATGTTAAAACTATTAGGGGAAAATTGCAAGATTTAAAAAATTGGAGTGTAAATTTTGTATTTAAACCTAGAAGATAACAAAACTACAATTACACACCTTGCACTTGAGGTTGAATGAGTTTTATTACTTAATATTGTGCTTAATTTATACACATATAAAACGCCCATCAGTGGGTTGGATGAGGTAGAGGGTAATTATGTTACATGTTAAAACTATTAGGGGAAAATTGCAAGATTTAAAAAATTGGAGTGTAAATTTTGTATTTAAACCTAGAAGATAACAAAACTTTAATGGTGGTTAAGGATTAGGGGGTTTTTTTTGTTTTGTCAAACTTCAGAGGTTTTTTTTTTTAGAATTTTGAAAATACGGGGGGTAAACTGGAGATTATGCCAAACCACAGGGGGTGTATTTGTTAATTTCCCTAATTTTTTCTCTCATTTGGAGAGTGAGATTGGGAAGCTATTAGACCAAAAAAATGCTCATAATTCTCCAAAAATGAGCATATTAAGAAAATGAGGAGGCTACTGGAGATACTCTAAATAGTTCCTCGAAAAAGGTTATTTTTTGTCACTAACGTTCGGGCAAAAGACCCTTTTTGCATTTTTTTCCCGTTTCGCAATTACCACTAACGTTAATGTTTTTTTGTCCCCGTTTACCATTAGCCGTTATAATTTATTACGTGTCATCTGATTTTCCACCGTGTACAAGTTGTGTTGATGATGTGGCGAACTAATCTCCTCCTGCTCGAAACGACGTCGTGCACAAGCGGGTAAAACAAAAGATGCATGGTAACTTTGCTGTTTTGACCTTTCGCTTGGATTCTTGATCAAGCCTAAACCGACCATTGTGAAAAATTCAAGTTGCCAACGCCGTCCAACCTGTTGGGCCGCTCTCCCTAGCGTCAACCTTTTCATCTCAACCACCGATCCAGAGAAGGAGCCGGTCTTGGTAACCACCAAGACCATCCTCCTTATGCTCACCGTTCAGGACGCTCTGATGTTCGCCGCCTAGTTTCGGCTGCAGCGTACTCTTTCCAAATCAAAGAAGAAGATTCGCGTCCATGCCCTAATCGACCAGCTCGGCCTCCAAAACGCAGTGAAAATCATAATCGGAGACGAAAGCCACCGTGGCGTCTTCGACGGAGTGCGTCGCCGCCCTGTCTCAATCGGAATCAACATCATCCACGATCCGATTGTCCTTTTCCTCGACGAGCCGACTTTCTATCTGGATTCAACTTCGGCGTACATTGGTCCCCAATAGCACACACTTCTTTCTTCTCCCCTGCTCTCGTCGCACTCCTCAAGCCACCACCGCACGCCGTCGAGCCCTCCCCTTCATTGTAGATTCTTCAAATTTAGAGGATGTTCAACGACAGACAGGTCATGGGGAGGAGGAGGACGAGGTGAGGCTATCGATAGCAAGGGACGGTGGCTGAGAAGTCATTGGCGGACCTTTTGGGAACATTGGGGGCGAGGAATGCAAGCAGAGGTCTAGCTAACAGCAGTCGATCGTATGGCCCAAGGTGGAGCCATGAATGAGTGGGAGAGGTAGATCTGGGATGATGAAATTTAAAATCTTGAACAATGGAAGGGGTAATTTGTGTAGTTTTGTTGAAGTAAATGATTTATTGGTAATTTGACCATTGTTTGGTCAATATCAGGGGCTGCCACTGGACGCCACTTTTACAAAAAAAGATGTACACGTCATAGTACCGTAATGGAATATGCTTGAATATTTTCACCATTAATCAAAAGTAATGATAAAATGATGGGTCCAAAAAATGTTTTCGGTGGCAATAATTAAGAAAAATTGTAAAAACAAACCGGTAAAAAAAATAAATGAATTTTTTTTTTGCCTTTAGTGAAAAAATGGACCTTTTCAGATAGTTCCTCAATTGAGACCCAATATCAACCCATTCGTTTGACTTATTATCTGTTGCAGTAATAAAGTACAATAAGCATCTAAGTTATTTATTTGAATTAAAAATAAATACTCCATAACGTAAAATAGTTAAATACTAGTAGAAGTTTACTAGCAAACTACATCACTGGTTTACTAGCAAACTACATCACTGGTCCCTTTACTTTCATCATCATCCATCAAATATTATTTTGAATTTATGTCATATACAAGTTCTTTATCTTTGAGTTTCTTCACCATTGGTACCTCATTTTATTTTTTTTGTTAAATCAGACATTAAGCTAGTACATTTACCAGTAATGTCCATGCTTATTTTGAACTTCTCCTCCCCGACTGAGAAAACTACAAAGCGTATCCTCAACCAAAAAGCTATATTAATATCTTGAGCATGTAGCATAGTCTTCGAATTCTTAAGGATATAAGGCGAATTTATTGTGTCCAAAATCACTACTATCTTCAATCCATAATTTTAAATATCGTTTCATCTCAACCGGTATACCGGTCTCGTCTCGATGCCGACCATGAGACAATATTATTTAGGCCAATCTCGTCTCGGTGAACGTACCGACATGTCTTGGTCTTCTCGGCCGTCTCCCAAGTATGAAATAGTGGGGCCGACAATATTATGTTTAAGCAAGGATCGATGTAAATTCAAAATCTCCCTTTCCAATCCTTGCTACCGGAACCCTAGCCAGGCCTCCTTAAGATTTTGCTATGCGTTCAACCGATTGTTACTGCTGAAATCGGTTCACCAAAGGATGTATAGCATGTTGAGGGGGAAGGCGAAGATGAATTCCTTGCCTCCTCCTTTAGCACCATCATTCCTAGCTGGAATCTACCACAAGCCTTGCCTTCTTTTCATTTTTCTGAATCGCTGCACCAGAAGACAAAGAAGAAGCTTAGCCCTTTCTCGCTTCTCGTTTTTTCTCTGAAGTCAAATCTACCCTCTATCCAGAAACGAATCTGCCCTCATAAGCAAAAGCCTCCATTTTCATCCGTAAACACATCTCCTCTCTTCAACATCGTGTCTTCTTCTTCTTCTTGAAGCAGATGTCTAGTTTTTTCAACTACTAATTTATTTGGTCCTTAATCGATCTTTAAAATTATCATGCAAACCCCATTTACATAACGATTTTCAATTTAGTCCATTCTTCTTGTTCAAGTCCTCCAACTTCAGTTTTTCCTACAAGTCAGTCCTTCTTAAACTTACATTTTTATTTGCAGATCATTCTTAATTTCTTTTATCTCTTCAGTTGGGACACGTCCGGAAGGATGGGTCACAACACCATCGGTTATGATCCTAAGGATATGTCCCTGCGGTATAGTCCCATCGGTTATGATCCTAAGGATCTGTTCCTCCGGTATAGTCTATCGGTTATGATCCCAAGGATCCGTCCCTCCCGCTACCCCACTACCAATGATGACATCTCTGAGGCTTCCATAATACTGAAACTCTCTGGGTTCATTGTCCCTTCGGTACGGCCCATCGGACACTGTCCCAATCGGTTAACGTCCCTCCCGGATTAGTCCCTCTCGACATTAAACAGGTTGCGTGGACAGTCAGGAAGGCCCTACAAGAAGACTTGAAGAGCAAGTCAACCCAAAGCAGAACTTAGAAACACGAGAATTAACTTCCGTTTTTCTCACTTCAACCTTGTAAATATTATTTTGGGTTTTGTAACTTAAACTCCTTTTAATTAGTAAAAGTTTATTATTTTTCTCTTAAAATATTTTATAAAACTGCAAAAGATCCTGGGGTTACGGGCCAGAACCGTCAGCTGTCTGTATGGTCGGTTTTGGGTCGTAACATCGCTTACCGGCGAAATTGAAGAAAATGATGGTACATGGGTCAAATGATCAATTTTGAAAAGTTTGAGGTCCGATGCGTTAAATGGTTCAAAAAAAGAAAAGAAAAGAGTGAAGCCAGAAGCAGCAACTGCCTCACACATAGTCACGGCTTCGTCTTTCTCGCAAGAGTCTGCCACTCTACTCACGAAGCTCTGAGACTCAACGCTTCACCAGATATGCCATCAACGCCACTCACACCTCACCGTCCGATATAATCCGGTAGCGTCCACTACCTCTCGCCACCATCAACCGCCATCTCCTCCCAAACACGAGCTCCACCTGAAACTTAGGTAATTTGTTAACCCTAAATAATTCTTAGATTATGTGAAATAATTTCTTGTTATTTAATGGGCTGGGTACAAGATTTAATTTCTTGTTAGTTTCGGGCATGGAAGTTTTTGATGCATCTGTTTAGGATTGATGCAAATTAGGATTCTAAAATTGTTCCTAAACTAGTTCGTACTAGTAATTTGTTTAGTCATGTTGTTGCATTAGAGTATTACTATTATACTCTTTAACCATGTCCGATTAGCTTCTCTTATAAGTTTCAATGCTGCTCCTGGTAGAATATCAACTCATCATCACTTCATTTAATGCAAAACATAAGAAGTGACCAATTTGGCAGAGTAAGCTAGGTTCATCTCATTGTTATGGTGATTTTTTGGTGCTGTCATTTTTGCAGGTGTTCTTCTGTGGGTGTTGGTTTTTTTTGTTGATTATGTATCAACCTCACGGGTTTCTGAATCATTATTAGAGTAGTTGATTTGGTTTAGTTTATGAATCATATAAGTGTTTGAGGTTAAATGATATCTAGAATCGTTCAAAAAAATGATATCTAGAAACTATATATATACATATATAACCATCGATACATAATTTCCGGTATGTTCGAGATATTGTTGATACAACGGTATTATCTCATACCGGTCAAAAAACGGTACAGGACCTCCTATGTATATAAAAAAAGGTTATATTAATTTGGATTGTGCTTCTCCATCACACCCTACTACTCTGCAGACTTGGAGCGACCAATGAACCTAAGGCTGTCCAGCCGCGTGGAAAAGATCTCTTTTTGTACTCATTGACGTTTGGGTAAAAGACCTTTTTTGCATTTATTTGTGTGGGTTCGTTATTGCAATTTTTGGAAGTTTACGGGTCCGATGTTACTATTAAAAAACTTCCTCGGACCCCCGATGCCATTACTTTGAATGACGGAGGGAATATTCTCGAATATTCTGTCATGGACGTTTGACGTGTCTTAACGTTGTGGATGTGGCTTTCACGTGGACGCAGTGAGTTGGGAATTAAATGCTTAGTGTTGTCCACATGTAAAATGTGATTGAGAAAAGCAATTTTTGAGTTGGGTATTTGTGTTCTAACAGCTTGATAGTTGTTGCTCTCCTGCTCTTTCTGATCAACGAAAGAACATCACCAAATATCAAAAGTTTCAGCAATTCTCCCAACGAACATTCAATTACAAATGATCAAATGTGTTATTATTAGGAGAAATGGGAAGAAATGAGATTCACTTTGAACAAAGGTCCAATTTGATTCAAATTTGTGCAAAGTTTGTTGCAATTATGGGCCTGGGGTTTGTAGTGAGTCTTCAGATGCAATTAGCTTCATTGATTCTCAAGCCCATACGCGACTCCAATTAGTTGCATCAACGCCACCGACCCAACGTCCTAGCCGCCGCCGCGCCTTCTTTGGCTGGATCTGACGCCATTTGCTAACCAGAAGTTGTGGTTATTCATCTGACCCAGATGAACCCACAGATCCTAATCCTTTCCCTCAATCTCTGTCCACCAGGCCGGTTCCTCCGCCTTCACCTCCCGTGGTAGCAGCTCGGCCACAAATCAATTCTAAATTCTAAGCCAGATTCTCAAAGTTGAATCTGGTGCAGATCTGGATGACAACATTAATTAATACATATGGCAGATCCGGCACCCAGAAGCAGATCGGGACCTACTGGGACGACAAGCGGTTGTCGGTGTCGTCATCTTCTACCAATTTCAACAAGAAACGGGTCCTCGATTGTTCATCTCCCCTGTCGGTCTCCTCAGATCTCCGTTTACAGCAAACCTTCAGTGTCATCTTCCTCCAATCGTCCACGGTGTCGTCTTCATTGAATCGATTCAAACAGATTAGAGTTCACATGGTAGAGATTGAAACCAATTTCGTTTCTTTTTTTATTATTAGAATGGAACCAATTCCTTATTTTTATTTAACAACTAAATTTGTCGCATCATCAAAACACACATCAAATTTGTATACGGTGGAAAATAAAATTACACGTCGAAAAATTTAACGGATAATGGCAAACGTGGACCACAAACAATAATATTAGTGCCATTTTCGATCCCGAAAAAAATGCAAAAGGGTGTTTTGCCCAAACATTAATGGCGAAAAGAAACTTTTCCCCGAGTCGCATGTCTAGGCACGATTGGCAACCAGGGTGATCAACTTCTCGGTTAAACCGAATTAACCGGTTTTTTTCGATTTCAGTTATCGGTTATACCGAATTTTAAATTCGGTATTCGGTTCGGCTTTCGGTTATGGCTTTAACTAATTCGGTTAACCGAAATATTCGGTATTTAATGTTTTTTTATTATTAATACGAATTTAAGCTCAACCCAATATACATAACATACCCAATGTTGAATGAACTACCCCAATCCACAACCCATATCTTAACATTAAGCTTAGCCCATAAAAATTTCGGTTAATTTAGACAAAAACCGAAATAACCTAACCGAATTCGATATTCGGTTAATACGGGTTTAGGTATCGTTCGGTTAATTCGGTTTTTGTCCAAATTAACCGAACACCGAATTATTCGGGTAATTCGGTTTCGGTTAATACCGAATTATTCGGGTAATTCGGTTTCGGTTAATACCGAATTACCCGAATGATTAGCCCTAATTGGCAAGCCTCAAGCCCCAAGTTTATTGATTGATTATGAGAAGAAGGGATTACTCCCTTGATCCTCAAATATTGATACATTTGATTTATACTCAATATTATTATGATACTCCGTTGTCACAAATATAATATAACACTTTGACTTAACATGAAGATTAACGTGAGAAATTTTGGGTATTGATTTTTATATTTTACCATTTTCTATATCGAAAGATGTAATCAGACAAAAAATCGAGAAAGAACGGTCAAATAAAATCAAATCATAACGATAAATATTTCCAAAATAAAAATCAAAGAATTATATCATTAAATATAAAATTTTATTTAGAGAAGAAAGATATATATATTGACTATTTTTTTGTGTTTTATTTCTTAAATTTTAGAGGTAATGATTATTTGGAAAATTAAGATGTAAAAAATTACCAAAAAAGAGAAGTATTGGATTACTTTTGAAATGTCCCAAAGAGGAAAGTGTTGCAATATTTTTTGGACGGAAAGATAAAAAAACTTGTTAATAAAATATTGAAAACTTTTTTGAAAACTATAAACGCTTATTTATCATTTGTGTATAAAATGTTTACTTTTTATATCAAAATATTCATTAAAAAATCATAATTAAATTTTAAAAAAATGATTTGGGATTGAGGGAGTGCTACTTACTAGGAGTTTTTTTTTTGATGAGTTTTAGGAGTTGTTAATTCTGCAAAGTCGAATGGATAAAGGAAAAACGTGCAACGGACGCGACCTTTTTGCCCGGCAGCACCAGTGACCAGTTCTCCCTTTTTTGTTAGGGACCATCACATTACTCGATCACAGCTTGCATTTTGTTTCGCTTGAAAAATTACATAGTAAATTCATTATCATTTCTAATTCTTTGATGCATATGAGTTTTGGGATATAGTTTGATTTAAATTTATTTAAATGTATTTGCTCAAAAAGTTAGAAAAAATATATTTGAAATCTACATGTTTTCAACAGGAGTATAATTTATATGTTGTTTTTCAATGAGTGCTATCAATTCGTGCTCCGCAACGGATGTATAGTAATTGGTTAAGTTGTACTTCATTGCTCGACAATAGAAATTCCATTTATGTACCTAGGTATGCCAGTGGGCAGTAATATGAGCAGGTCGAGACACTAGGAAACAGTGGTCCAAAAAGTTGAGAAGAAACTGAGTAAATGGAAAGCTAAATCTTTGTTTGTTGGTGGTCGATTGACTTTGGTGAAATCAGTACTTGGATGCATTCCCCTCTATTACTTCTCTCTGTTCAGAGTTCCTCCGGTGGTGGTAAGAAAGTTGGAAATTCTCCGTAATAATTTTTTTGGGGTCTACTGGGGAGGGTAGTAAGATAATATGGGCCAAGATCTTGAAAATGTATGGAGATTATGAGTCGGGTGGGTTGTGTGTGGGTAGTTTAGAAGGGAAGAACCTAGGTTTGCTAGGGAAATGGTGGTGGAGGTTTTTGAAGGAGGAAGATAGGTTGTTGGTCCGGGTAGTTCAAAGTATCCATGGGAAGGAAGGCGGCTTGCAAAACTCAGGGAGTGGGAGTGATATCTAGGGAGTTTGGAAGGATGTAATTAAAGTTGGTGATGAGTTTGAGAGATTAGGCGTCCCTTTAAATCCGGGTTTAGTCGAAAGGTGGGAAAAGGTGATAAAACTAGTTTTTGGAACCATATATGGGCGGATGAGTGTCCTCTTAAAAGCAGGTTCCCTTGCCTCTTTAGGCTAGAGACGAAACCGGAGTGTCTAGTCCAAGAGAGGCAGAGGAACGTTGGGGACGGGTGGGAGTGGAGTAGGACACCAAGAGGAAGGATGATGGGGGAGTTGGAAAAGCTGACCAATTTATTACAGTATGTTCATTTAAAGCTGGAGCAACCAGATAGATGGAGTTGGCGTTTCAATGGAACGTCGGAGTACTTGGTGTAGACCATGTCTAAGGTGGCGGACAAGAGGATGGCGCCAGATAAAGGAGATCCCTTGTGGTGGTGCAAATTTATCCCAATAAAGGTCAACATCTTCGCTTGGCGTGCGACTCGTAACCTTCTCCCGGTGCAGACTCTTCTACAACGACGAGGAATCAAACTACCTTCAAATCTTTGTCCGTTGTGTATTAATACGGCAAAACAGTTAATCATGCAATTGTGAGATGTCCGGCCGCACACAACATTTGGGGTGTGGTATCATTTTGGTGCAACATGGATGTGAGTACCGTTTCTGATGTGTCAGACCTTCTTGATGGACCGTTCGTTGACCAAAGTTCTAGAAATTCAAGAATGGTGTGGCATGGGATTATCTTAACTACTGCTTGGGCACTTTGGAGAGCTCGAAACAAATTGGTGATGGAAGCTCAAGCTTAGAGAGCATCAACGGTACTCTCTGAAATACGAACTTTATCTTTTCTGTGGTTTAGGAGCAGGTGTAAAAAAATTTAGGTGCCTTGGGATATGTGGCTCCTAACCCCTCTCTTGTATGTTCACAATTGAGAGTTGAGGGTGTGTCTTTGTGAAGGGTCCTTGTGTGTGGTTTAGGTCCTACTGGATGGTGTGAACATGACAGGAGTGTGCACGTAGGACACCTTTTGGTCTTGTGTATAACTCTTTATTATGTATATCTCTTTATCTTTGAGTAAACTCCACTGGTAGTCCTGTAAGTTTGAGATTTATCCTATCTAGGTCCCGTTTTAAGAATTTGTCTCACTTTAGTCCTGAAAGTTTCAATCGTGTGCACCGTTAGTCTTGTCGTCACTTTTTTCGTTAAAATCACCGTTAAAATGATAAAATTACCAAAATATCACTTTTTAATATCAAATTTAATACCTAATTCATGTATAAGTATACAAAATAGCCTAACTACTTTTAAATTCTACAACTTGACCCAATACTAAAGTATCTAAAGCTTAACAATACTGTTGCTGCAGCACCACCGCCGTAACTGTCGCCGCTGCCCCGCTCTGTGTAGAAGCCAACACCGGCGACCTCAACTTGCAGCGCTGATATGATCACGGCAAAAGGGCGCGTGATCAAGCCGAGCGTGGATCTAGCTTGGCGGAGGGGGACACTAACATTCAACACTATTTTGGCCAAGTGAACCTCCTCACTACGAGGTGAGACAATGCACTTGACAATACCTAGGGAAGGAGATAGGATCTAGCACCTCTTGACTAAAAGATCAAACAATACTAGATATTATATTTGGATCCTCTTGCATGGATCACAAGGGAGATGAAAATGCAAGAAAATAGAACACAAAGCCAATTCTCACTTGGGAGATTTTTGTCCAAATTTTTTATTCAAAATTATGTTCTAAGTTACAAATGTGTGGGAAGCTGGCTTAAATGGTGAGGGGTGATGTGAAAGAAAGGCAAAACGGCTCTTACACCTGCGCATGCATGCCAAAAATATAAAGTGCTTTTGCATGCATGCCATCACAAAAGCTTCTAAAAAGACAAAAGGCAAAAGCTAGCCTAAAAAGTGTTCATGTGTCTTTTGCACGTAAAGCAAGTATTTGTCTTCCCGAGTATCTTCACAAGAAAAGCGTTTCAGGTTGGCTCGAGATTGATGGCCAGAATGTGGGGTATGGAGGCTTCGCAGGGGCAGCTTCGCTTGTGGGCTGTGCCTTCGCTTGGAAGTCTCGTGCGGGGGCCTCGCCTGGAGGCTTCGCATGTAGGGCTTCTCCTTGGGGCTTCTGTGACCGGAAGTCTTGCGCGGGGGCCTCACCTGGAGGCTTCGCCTTAGGGCTTCGCCTGCGACTGGAAGCCTTGCACGGGGGTCTCGCCGCCACCTCCTTCCTCGAGCGTACTTATGTTCAATGCTCCAAAGGGCTTCGTGTGTTCTCCCTCCAATATGATGCCGAGATGGCGAAGTTGTAAGGTCCTTTCTCGAACTTTCTCTTGTTCTCCTTGCGCCATGAGTCTCATGAAAGCATTGAGACTCGCTTAGACTTGTTTAAACCGGGACCTTGTCATAGGTCCCCCTAGACCTTGGAGTGGATTTGGGAACGCGCGCACTTGAGGTTGAGCGCCACCTTGAGCTTGGGGAGTCCTTGGAGCGATGTCCACATCAAGCGCCCCACCTACTTGGCCGCGGCCTCGTCGCAAAGCCAGCACCAGATCTAGCTCGTCGCGAAGCCAGATCTGATGTTGGCTTCGTGACGCGTACGAAGCCAGGTAGGGGCGACGGTGCCAGATCTAAAGTCGACGATGGTGCGAGACAGGCCGACGCAAATGGCTGGCGGTGCCGGTTTGATTTTCGATATGGGCAGGGCAAGGCAAGGTTCAATCGATCTGGGTAGGGAGAGGTTCGATTTGGGTAGGGGAAGGTTCGATCGGTTGGAAGGATGCATAGGTGGGCGTGGGAGGGCCAGCGAAGGTGGGCATGACCGGGGAGGCGAGGGTTGTAGAATTTAGAAGTAGTTAGGCTATTTTGTAGACTTTTACATGAATTAGGTATTAAATTTGATATTAAAAAGTGACATTTTGTAATTTTACCATTTTAACGGTGATTTTAACGGAGAAAAGTGACGATAGGACTAACGTTGCACACAGTTGAAACTTACAGGACTAAAGGTATACAAATTCTTAAAACGGGACCTAAATAGGACAATCCCCAAACTTACAGGACTACCGGCGGAGTTTACTCCTTTATCTCTATAAATATGGCATAGTAGTTCAAAAAAAACCCTTCATTCCAAAAAGATTTAATCGTATTTTTTTGGATTATCTTAAAAAGATTGATCAATTCTTTTTTAATGAAACCTATTAATATGGTTTTTACCTTTCTCTCTCATCTGTCACATTTCTCTCACATTTCTCTCTCATCTGTCGTCAACTCATCTTCCCCAACTCGACTCTGCTTCTTGGATCCATGATCAGAGACCCACTCCCCTCATCCTTCTTTCTCTATGAGGAGCTCTCTTCCACCTCCCTTTGTTGTTCGCATCTTGCAGCTGCATCTCCACCATCTGAACAACACCCAAGTTTTTTTTCATGGTCAAAGTGCAGTGGAGCCGATAGGTACGTAAACGAGTGGTGGACGGGACAAATTGACGGCCAACGACGATGACCATGACGGTGACCACGACAATCCTAGCGACATCAATTTCATAGATTTTGTTACCTAACGATTTAACCAAAAAATGCCAAATTGGATCTTGTTCTTCACCATTTCCCTCTCTTTTTTATGTTATGTAATTTTTTGTTTTAACCCAATTGCATTTGTTCGTAGGAACTAACCTTCAATTTGTTCTTGCTATTGCAGGATACCTTGGTTCTTGTGCGAGGTTGTTTGGGAGAAGATGAAGAGAGAATGGTTAAGCGGGAAAGTGAAGGCAAAACTTTTGTTTACTTAAACTCGGCGTCCCATTTGTTGCAAAATTTATGGAAACAGAGTTTTTTTAAAAAAATGTAAGAGGTGATTATTCTTTTGGAGTAACAAACAAAAGTAGGGGAAAAACATGAAAATACAAAATGTTGAAAATATTCAAATAAAATGATTGGAAACATTTGTGATCAATGTGCATAAGGAATAAAGATTGAGGTAAGAATTGAGTTTTGATTAGATAATTTATTGTATGATGTTTGAGTATTGTAAGATGTGTAATTTATAAATTATAAAATAGAAAACCCTAAAGTTGTGGCACCAACTTGAGACTTGTGCACTCAATCACACCTCACAAAAATATCCACTCACTGTATTTACATGTTTCTAAATGTTATATATATATATATATATATATATATATATATATATAATTTGTTGTGTAGAAATGTTGATGAAAAAAAATTGTAAATTATGTAATTTTATACAATTAGAGTTTCAAACTTGCGTTGGACTGAAATTTTTAACAATGAATAATTTGTTAAAAAAAGTACTTATAAAATATACTTAAAAACTAGATTCTTTCTAGCTTCTAAATATATAGTAGTACTATTTTTGTTTTAAAATAAACTAACAATTTCTTCATAATAAAAATTGAAGTAAAACATAAATTCAATAATCAGTTTATCAACTTTTTTAAGACAAAGGAAGTATGATTCAACAAACTAGTATCTACATATGTATGACCTTTCTTACAAAGGAAGTATGATAATGTTTCATCATTTGTGGGATAGAGTTAATAATTACTATTTCATGGTATAACTTAGAATTACACCAAACGTTTACCCTAAAGTATAGTTGCTCATCAGTTTTTAGAAATCTACAAAAATCCAGAGATATAGTAAAACCAACAATCTCTTGGCCTAAATTTTATCCACTGACCGTTAACATTTTTGGATTAATGTTTAAATTCCTACTTTTAATTTTTTAATCCGAATATCGTTGTGAATCTGGATTGTTAGGGGAGGTAGGTTGATATAAGGGTGGAGGGGAAAGTTTAAAGGTTATAAGAATCAAATTCATATGTCTAATAAAGTTGTTCATATGGAAGCATTAATGTTTCTGTATTATACGTAGGGTATGTTAGGGGGAAAATGTGACGAAACATTTGTCTGGTTAAATTGTTGATAAGATATTTGTGAAGAAAAATTTGGTAAAAGAGAGATTTTGAAAATTTTATGATAGTACATTATTGGAGTTTTATCTCTAATTTACACAACCTTATATTATACTACCATTATAGCTCTACTAAACAGAGGTAGGAGAAAACATAAATGTACTGATCATATAATAAAAAAATGTTGAAAGTATCATTTACAAGAAAATAAATAAATAAAACTGTACAGTAGAAAGTAGAGATTGAAGAACAAAATCAACAACCCCACCATTTTCTGTCATCAATGCTTCAACCCACCATTGCCAAAATTTCCACTACCTCAGAGTGCAAGCTAGCTCCTGCTGTTTCCCAAACATAGTAATTATGCTCAGGCTATGGCTCCTGGCTATTCCTCTTCTTCACTTGGTCCCAGCTGAGGCCGCCTTCACCGTGGGAGGTGGCATTGGCGTGAACGTCGGCACCGGCACAAACGGCGGCGGAATCTGGGTTGGTGGAGGAATCAGCAACACCCCAGCTAACAACATTCCATCTGGGTCCTCATCTTCACAGTCAAAGCTCCAGGATGCTTACACTGCCCTCCAAGCATGGAAATCTTCCATCACAGAGGACCCATTAGGGATTTTGAGCAATTGGGCTGGCTCTGATGTCTGTTCTTACAAAGGGGTGTTTTGTTCTGATCCTGAGGATGGTGGTGGTCACTTTGTTGCAGGTATTGATCTCAACCATGCCAATCTCAAGGGCAGTCTTGTAAATCAGCTCTCTCTCCTCACAGACGTGTCCATTCTCCACTTGAACAGCAACAGATTCTCAGGCACAGTCCCTGACAGTTTCAAGGATCTCTGGTCCCTTCAGGAATTGGACCTTAGCAACAACTTCTTCTCAGGTCCTTTTCCAGAAGTTACCCTCTACATGCCAAATCTCATCTACTTAGACCTCAGATTCAACAAGTTCTCTGGCCCAATCCCTGATGATCTCTTCAACAAGAAGCTTGATGCCATCTTTCTCAACAACAACCAGTTTGAAGGGCAGGTGCCACAGAATCTTGGGAACTCTCCAGCCTCTGTCATAAACTTGGCTAACAACAGGTTAAGTGGGAACATTCCAGCAAGTACTGGGATGGGGTCTAAGCTGAAAGAGATTCTGTTCCTGAACAATCAGCTGACAGGGTGTATCCCAGAGGGGATTGGGCTGTTCACAGAGATGCAAGTGTTTGATGTGAGCTACAATTTACTGATGGGTCATCTGCCAGACACCATCTCATGCCTCACTGACATGGAAGTTCTCAACTTGGGCCACAACAAGCTCTCAGGGGAGGTGCCAGATCTGATTTGCTCTCTCAGGAGCTTGGTCAACCTGACTGTAGCTTACAACTTCTTTTCTGGGTTTAGCCAGGAATGCTCTAGGAACTATTATGGTTTTGATTTCTCATTAAATTGTATTCCTGGGATGGGAATGCAGAGGCCTCAGCCTGAGTGCTCTGTGGTTCCTAGAGGTGGGCTTAGTTGCTTTAGGATTCCTGCACCTCAGCCCCTTGTTTGTGGATCAGTTCTTGGGAATGTGAAGATGAATCTAACCAAAACATCAGCATCATCATCTTCTTCCCCATGAAATTACTAGAAGGATTAGATCAGTTTTTGTGATCAGTAAATGGTATGGAACTAGCAATTACTATGGTGGTTAGATGTCTATCTATGGTTTCTCCATGAATTCAAGCATGGTTCAGTAGTCAGACAAATTTTATGACTTCAGCCTCTTCACATTGCAATTACAGCCATCACTATGCTGTTAGAAAATTTGTCATACTTCACTATTATTATGATTAATTTAATTTTTGATCCATAAATTTATCACATAGTATGCAAATGACAGGTGGCAAGGCCTCTAGAATCCACCTAGGGCTTATAGCTTTTGAGGAGTGAGATATCATCTCTGTGTATAATTTGAAGAATTGACATCTTTCAACTCTGTTGTTTTTTAGCTAATGACACAGGTGTACTAGACTTTGGTTGTCAATGCCTCCTCAATAATGTGACGAAACATCTTACATTACTTAAATACTCCAAGCCTTCTATTTTCAAATTTGTATGAGATAATTGATTTTTTTTCCTTAAATTGATAAATCATTTTGGCATACGTATTTTGAATCTATATATCACAAATTGAAGAAAATGTTGTAGATTAGTTGTTGCAAAGTGTTATGTATGGTTCATAGAGTATAGGATGGAATGTGAATTATTTTCAGTAAAATACAATGACTCATGAATTATAGTGAAATTTACATTTACTTATGAGGATTCATTCTGTAAGATAAAAGATTTTTTTAACTTCACTAGAAAAGTAAATAAAATTGTACATTATTTTCCATTAACCTTTAGTTAAAAATGTACAAGTCACAATTACTGAAAGATTACTTTAATTTTAGTATTTTTTTCCCCATAATTACTATCATTACAGTTTAATTTTGAATTTATAAAATTTTCTGGGCAGTGCATAAAACCATAAAACACAGAAATGTAAGTGACCATATTTTCTAGAGAAACTTACAAAGATCCCATGAGATTAACCTAAACTACATTTTCCCTCATACAATCCACAAAACAAAAATACCAATGGAAATTCTGGATAGAACTTGATTACTTACATGATTGTGTGGCCCTCTCTAGTAGGCAACAGCATCCCTGTACATTATCCAGATGAGAGAAATTTCCAGAACTTGATAATTGGTTCTCAAGAAACTTGGCTCCGGTGCCACCTAAAGTTGTTTAAAAGGAAAAGAAAGCCACTTCCTCCACTTCTGATGATGCAACCTGCAGCAGTTAGAGCCGTGGTTTCTCATCTATGACTGCATTGAAGTTGCTCTTCTCCATTAGCTATATCTGGAAATCAGGAATGTGGAAGGGTCTAAAGCAATGTGAAACTCTGATGAAACTCTGATTTGTGGCTACTACAAAGATAGAAAAAGGTTTTCAGGATCTATGGAACTTTTAGAGTCTGAAGATCAGCTTCATTTAGTGAAGAAGGTGCAACTTTAACTGGCTGAACTATGAATCCTGCTTTCTGACATTCATTTGCCAGATGCTTTGCTTGTGAAGGTCCATCTGGGCAGAAAGCAACCGCAGCTCCTCCACTGCCAGTGAATTTTGAAGAAGCTCCCACTCGACGCGCCACATCCACCATTTCTATGTTTAAAGCACCAAGGCATTCATCCCCGAACATTTGTCTGCATAAACTTCAAGATGTGTCAACTAATCTATTAGCACATTGTACAATGCATAGACAAAAGATGTTACCTTCGCAGTTCGAAATTACGATTCATTAATTCTGCAAGTTTCTGATGGTCCTTTTCAAGTATAGCCTTCCGTCCTTCTAAAGGTATTTTCGCAACTTCTTCCATTGGTGATATAATCAACTTATCACCATTAAGCCATCTCTGTCTAACAGTACTATGTACCTGCAATTAGTGAGCTATTCTTCAGTAATCACATCACTTGACACACAATAGTTTGAATGTTATAAGGCAATATTCACTAGTTTGTTCTTTTGCACGAATTCCTCAGTCTGACATTGCACTGAAGCAACAATATGTACCTGATTTTTTCCCCCTTTGTTCGAGCTTCTTGACTACGACAAAGGAATATAGAAAACACAATAGCCACAAAATTCTTGTTCAATGTAATCCTGTTAATTTATTAGTATGAAGAAAATAGCACTCAAATGATAAATTACAGAACTATCAGAATGCAGCATTTTTTGTATTTCCCCTCACAGAAACACATAACAGTTTGCTAATAATCAAGATCCATAAGCCTGTAAACACAACAGTAAGTAGCATTTAATGGAAAACAGAGGTGATTGTGCTAACCTTCCCAGAGTCACTTGGATTTTCAGCATATATCAAGTAGAATGGAGGAAGAAGCCCAATGTCCATCTGAGTGTAGACACCATGTCCCAACTTATCCATGTTTTCCTTACTAAAATCCTACAGAAGAAATAGCTGCTGATGTATAATTAGAAATAAATGTACCGGATAAATGCTACAATCTGGATTAGAAAAGTTACCATATAAACAAGTCCTCCATAGACATGAGCAACTCGATCTTGGAGGCCTGCAACAATTCCAAGTTCTTGCTCTGCACCAAGAATGAGGTTGGGCCTAAGTTCTACTCTAATCAGATGTCGAACCTTGTAGAAGTCAAGAAGGCAGTTTAGGGCAGCACAAACTATAGCGCTAGATCCTGAAAGTCCGGTCTGAAGAACATCAAAAGATTATGTGTCACAATACTGCAGAAGACCACACTAAAAGCAGAAATCCAGTTCAACAAGATGCATATACAACACAAAGGATCATTACCAATGGAGTAGCTGACAGAAATATGATTCTTGGGAAATTGTAGAAAAAGCTTTGAATAAGAAGACTTCACCTGGCGAGGGATGTTTGTGTTGTATGAGAGGGTGAAGTTGCAGCTCTGATTGAGGTGGATGCTGTGATCTCTACAGTAGTTGTGGAAGACTTTGCAGATAGCCATAAGCAATCTAACACCTCCATAATAACCTTCATTTTGGGACCTATTCACCTGCACAATTCCATCAAACGCACCAAGATTGTACATTCGCAACCATAATTTTGAACCCTTAAGGTTGATCAAGAATTGAAATTTTGTATCCGGGCATCAGATGCTTACAAGAAACACCAAATTGATGACCAAAGCTGAACAACCCAGAAGCAAAATTAGAAAAGATAGAAAAACGATACCAGTTGGGAGAGGGATTGGAAGTGGAGAAGATCGTGAATGGGGTGGGGGTCGATGACGAGGAGGTCATGGGAGGGTTCCAATCTAACGGATGCGGAGAAGTTGGCAAGGCTGAAAGAGATCGTGCGGCCGTTGTATACATCGCTTGGGTTCCCAAGAAGACCAATTCGAGCGTAAGCTTTGTGCTCGATTGCGTCGCCGCCGCCGCCGTTGGTGGCCGTTTTCGCCAAGTTACTCCGATATTGGCCGGAAGAAATGGGCGCAAGTTTAGGGTTTGTTTTTTCTATCCCCAAACGGCGGCAGTAGTCAACTCCTCCGATGTTGAGTTGCATTTGGGCTTATGCTTACAGTTATGGAATTCGAAGGTGGGAGACGAAAATGAGCCTTCCTTGTTTGATTATTGCAGGATTGCTTTTCTGCTGTGAGCGAAACAGAGAGAGTGGTAAAACAGAGTAGAATACTGAGAGAGACGAGACGAGATGCATGCTGAGAATAAACAAACTTGCAGCACAAGTCTTCTCTAATCCCTAGGCTAGATGATGAAACAGAACAACAATCCTATTAATTACCAGGGATCCCAAGCATACAATTTTGATTTAACTGGTGGTGAGTGTTCATGAAATTACTACATAATACACACTTTTGTCTTAGCTCTTCTGTTTTACAAGATCCACTCACTATTCATCAGCTTGATGTTGTGATGTTTGAACCTTGAACTCATTAAGGCCCAGTTCAGTTTTGAGTTGTAAAAGTGTATCGTTAGTCCTTATTTTTTACTTTTGTCCAATTCATGTCCTATTTTAAGAATTTGTCCTATTGAAATCTCTTATCATTCATCTGCAGTGCATGGATGGTTCTTCCGTTAGTTTCACATTTAGTTCTTCCGTTTTCTTTTGTGTTTTTACGCAAATACCCTTACAATTATACTTTAATTACACATTTAATATAATATGGTCATTAAACATTTAATTCATGTAAATATGAGTCCCTAAAGTTTTTTTCTCTTCTACTCACAATTTCTTCCTTACTCTCTAGATTTGGGTGGGTTTCATGAGATTCGATGCAAATTTGTTCCTGTTCTTGATAGTCTGTCGGGGGACTATTCACTTCTTCACTAAATTCCTCACCACCTCCACCACTGGCATCTCCCTTCTCTAGCCAGAATCACCGGCCCTCCTTTGCCAGTGAAATCTCGAACTCGAGTTCTCTACCAATCGCATCGAATTTCAAGATCTGCCCAGATCAACCTACCATTGCCTTGCCCGATTGCTTTGGCTCTAACGATGGCCATAAGCATCAGTGTATCTCGACGGATCGAGCTTGTCTAGCCGGGCGACAACTAGCGGCCTAGACTCGTCCCGATTCTTGCGCAAGGGCAAAATTAGAGAAAGTAGGATGGACTGAGTTGGGCTATTCTTCTCGTCCTCCAATCACAAAAACGTGTTTTTCGCCCACATATGTCCTCGACAAACGATTGGGTTTCATGAGATTCAATGCAGATCTGAAATTGTTGAATCGGTCCTAAACCAAATCAAAGACTACCAATTGAAACAGTCGTGGTGCGCTCCGGAGCAGTCGAAGGTTCTTGTCGTAGATCGGACCAGAGAGGCAAGCGTCGCAACTGGAGAGGGGAAAAGTCACGGCCTCGAACGGTCTGCACTGGTGACTGGATAAGCTGTGTTGGTGATGGAGAAGTCGATAGTTCGGACCAATGACGGTGATTGTAGCGGTGATGAAGAGAGAGCTTCGAATTTACTAGTGAGAAGAGATGCAATCTGGCCACAGTGACAAAGATGGAGCTTGAAGACACTCTGCATTTGGTTTCTTGGTTATACAGAAGTCTAGGGCTGATCAGAGACAGAGAGATGAGGTTGAGAGGCAGGTGAGAGAAGTGATGGATGGAAAACATGGGAGAGAGATGAAGAAAAATGTTTTGGAGTGGAAGAGAAAAAACTTTTGGGCTTGTTTGTGTATTTATTAAAAGTTCAATGACCTAGTATTTCTATCAAATGTGTAAATGTAGGGTTATTTGTGTCAAATTATAAATAAAACAGAAGAACTAACTGTGAAACTAACGGAAGGACCATTCATGCACCGAAAATGAAAGATAAGAGATTTTTGTAGGACAAATTCTTAAGTAGGACCAGAATATGACAAAAGTCAAAGAATATGGACTAACGGTGCACTTTACCCGTTTTGAGTAGTTTTACTGCTAGGTGTTTAGGTTTGGTGACAGCACAGGTTACTGCCATTCTGACCAAGGGGCTATGGGGGAGCTATCACTGGAGGAGTACCAAGATTTTAGAAAGAAAGACACTAGTGCAACAACGACTCGAGTGCAACAACTTTCTGATAAGTTCGTTTTGGAGGACTTGAAAAAACAAAAAGGTTGGAGTTATTTTTGTTCTGCACTTTTTCTTTTAGAACAATGTTTGGTCAATGCAATATGTGCATGCTATCTTCTTGTTAAAAATTTCAGGATATGGATTTGAAGCTTGTCAAGGGTTTAGAGTTCTCTATTTTCAATTATAGGGAACACACGTTTCGTCATCTTAACTTTGAGGCCAAGCTTCAAGGACCTCAGTTTTCTGAGCTTTCCACAAGATTGTATTTTGCAGAGGTGATTGATGACGAAAGAGATCAATGCATCACTTTCTGTTGCATGGTAGACCCTGCAGACAATGGTGAATGGACTACAAGGGATCTGATGACCTTTTTTTTGGAAAGCAACTAATTTTACTTAAGTATAAAAATATTAACAAGTTTTAATTCACCAGATTTAGCTACTACTTGGTTCACTATATGTGGTGACCAGGAGTAAAAGAATAAAAAAAGAAACCTCCCGTGGTTCCCCATTGGGTATTGGCTTTACAGTGTGGAACCTCGCCGGCTGTGTGTTTTGTTTATAGGTGGATTGAAATCGCATTTTTGTTTCTCCCGCACTTAGTTGACGCTACGTTTTACACCAACAATATCCAAATTACTTTTAAACGGAGAGAGACTTAATTTATTATACTAAATGACCAAATTGTAATTAATTAGCACTTGTTTAGATTAATTAGCATGCAGGGAGTATACTAGTGCAGTAGTGTGGATGGAGTGCGACGCAGGTAACTTATAACCTAACTAACAGTACTGAAGAAAGAAAACAAAATTACTTTTCATGCAAGGCACGCAGGCACCACTGTGGATGGAGTGCGACATCATTCATCATCGTCATCATCACGCATTTGTTTTTCCCTCAAGTTCGTACGTACTATCATGAAGCAATATTACATATAATATGCACAGCTCGCTCAAGGACCTGTTTGTAAATTCTAAACAATTTTCGTTATTATTTGTAACTTATACACAGTTCAAGGGTGAGGAGCTAGGTGAGTGTTATCATGAAGGATTTCGACGAGCCTGGACACCTCGCACCGCTGGGACTACACCTTGGTGGCTGGCACCAAGTACATGGTCATTCAAGGTGAAACCTGGCGCTGTTATTCGTGGCAAGAAGGTAATTAAATAGAGTACATTTTATAGCCTAATATATATATAATCAGTACCAACAAAATTGATACATTTTAACTGATCGATAGAGAATATAACAAATAAGATAAAAGTAATTTGTTTGAGCGAGAAGAGAATATATTAAGGTAAAATTGCCGATAAATCTTTCATAAAAAAGAAAAACTTATCACTTTTTCCCGAACAACTCAAAAATGAAACTCGATCGTATCCATTTTGCTGGAACGGATCAGAAGCACAACACAACTCATCTGTCCTCTTCCACATTTTATGGGTTAAATCGGACAATACCTTGATATACAATCGGTCTGATTGGTTTAGGGTTCCGGAGGTGTGACCATTAAGAAGACCGGTCAGGCTCTGGTGTTCGGAATATATGAAGAACCCGCGGTGACTCCATGACAAGCAACATGGTTGTAGAGGGGGACTATCTTGAGGCCTCTAGTTAGTGCAATGCAATTAGAGGTCTAATATTAATTTCTGCAATATTATCTTTCTGCTCCTTGGTACAGCTAGCTAGCTATAACAGTATAATTATGCTCACTAATTAGTGTTAATTAGTAGGACAACTCGTGGCCTGTACCTGGTTATATGTGTTGCTCCAAATCCTCATGACAAAGTAATTATAAACATGAAAATGCATGCAGGAAATAACATTAATCTGATGAACTAATTAAGTTGGTTGCTTCGTTATGTATGGTTGCTTTTACTAGCTAGCATCAAACTTGAATTCTAGTACGCCATTGTTCTTTGTTTCCACAGTAATCATGGTTTTTGGATTTATTGCTTCTGTTTGATGTTACAAAGATTATGGGTACCATACTATGACATGCATAGTAATAACCACCCTTGAGGTCAGGGAAACAATATGCTTTTCCATTGATGTCTAAAAACCTACAAAAAAATGAATGAGGTATCGTAAAACAATATTATGCAATTCGCAGTCGGGGCTCGCGATCTGGCGGCCTAGGCCGGGATCCGTGGCTTGGTGTCATTTTTTGGATGGTTTTGGTGGTCCGGCGGTGGTGTGGCTGTGCCCGGAGGTGGGTGGAAGAGTGGTGGGTTTATTAGTAATGTTTGAATTTTTTATGATAAAATTGTTAAGTTTAACATTGTTAGGGATGACTAGATTATTAAGTTAAAACATTAAGGGCATAAATAGAGTTTTTATAAATTTTCAGTAGTTAAAACTAGTATTTTCCCTACATATCCTTTAAACTTAACGACAAAAATGGACGAAAGAACCTCGGACGAATAACAAGTTTTAAATGGGACTTAAAGATGACAAAAAGTTAAAATGAGACCTTAATATGACAGAATTAAAGTTAATGGACCTCTGGTACATTTTACTCAATAAGAGTCCACAACTCAATGAGATGAAAGATTAAATCAGGATGAGTGAAATCTCTCTAGTGCTAATAAAGGATTCATAAGTTAGTGAATCTAGGTTGATTTGATTATACTAGTGATCTATAGATCGATGTGACAAGTCTGGATTATAAGATGATTCTCGAAGAACACCAAAAATGTCTCTCCATGAAAGATTTATTACGAACAGTTCAGAGCGCTGACACATCAATGTAAAGAATAGCTTACCAAAATAACTCGAGACTTTGAAGGCCCTTGACGGAGTGCATATATATTAATGTTTGTTACTTACCATACATATATCCTTACAACATTTACTTTGCATCTCAAACTACGCTTTTCAACATTAATTTATATACGAAAAGATAAGTTTATGCAATAGACATTCTAAATATGCATCGCACGGCAACTCACAAGCTAATAAGCAAAATAGGAGTACTACTACTTATTTACCACCAAGTTCTAGTGGTGTTACAAAAATCCGAGCCGATCAACCTTTCGAATTGAGCTCGAAAATCGCTATTTACCAAGTTTGATGAGCTCGAGCCCGATCTCGAGCTTGAGCCGGGCAATTGGGACTTAGCTCGAGCTTGACCTGTTTACGCCTAAATTTAATCCTTTAAAAATATTAATAATTTCACTTTTCAAAAAGAGCAATGACGTTAAAGTGTTGGTTTATAGAACATGTGGGTAAATTTAACAAGAAACAAGACCTTTGGAAAGGAATGTAGTTTACCCATAAATAAAAAAGGAAACCAAAAAAAACGAGAAAAATCTCTATGCCACTTGGGCCGTGTATAAATATCAGGTCTCGTTATTTCAACGCATTATCTCTCGGCAGTGTGTGTCCTCCTCCTTCTTCTGCTCCTGTGCTAAATTCTCTCGGTTCTCAGACAAAGCTCTCAACTTGAGCAAAACCTAGAGTGGGGAAATCAAAGATGTCGTGGCAAACGTATGTCGATGAGCACTTGATGTGCGAAATCGAGGGTAACCACCTCACCGCCGCCGCCATCATCGGCCAGGACGGCAGCGTCTGGGCCCAGAGCACCACCTTCCCTCAGGTAGTGCTCTTTGAGATTTCCCATCTTTTGTTTACTTCGTCTCTGATCTTCAATTCTTCTTTTGGTAATCCGAGAGCTACTTCTGCTTACTCCGTGCTGGATCTTGATAGCTTGACATGTTTGTGTTTGATCCAGTTGGTTTTCACTTGTTTTGTTGATTTGTTTCTTCTGCTATCTGCATGATCCGTTGGCTGATCGGATCTATGTGATCACCGCGCATCCGGACCCAGATCTTTTATGATCATGGTCTTAATATTGGTCCGGAGAGTTTAAAGTGATTTCTTAGCTTTAGTGTTTCATTTGGTGGTTGTTTCAATTGACTGGTCAATCTGGTATATTAACATGTGGCCTTGTATATTAAGAAACAGATTCTTCTGTTTTCGTTTAATTGACTGCTGAAGATGGACTAGATTTTGTTTCATGGGAACAGATTTTGAATTTTATCTTATAGATCATGATCATGATCATGGCTCATGAGTTAGTTAATTGAATCAAAGAGTTCACTGATGTGTATTGGTGGTGTTATAATTGATCCTGCCTGCAGAGCTTGTTTAATGTCTCAGAAGCTTTAACCTTTCGTAATTTGTACCCAATTCCAACTTTTGATTGGCTTTAGAAATCATGGTTTTTGTTTTTTTTTCATATGCAGTTAAAGCCGGAGGAAATCACTGGGATCATGAATGACTTTAATGAACCCGGTACCCTTGCTCCCACCGGTCTGTATCTTGGAGGCACAAAATATATGGTAATTCAGGGAGAGCCAGGAAGTGTGATTAGAGGGAAAAAGGTACCACATTTCTATCAAACGACCCTCTGGTATACGGCATGCATATACGTGCATGAAGCGAGTTGTATACGTGCATGAAGCGAGCTGTTTTCCCTTTTTAGCAGTTTGGTTGGCAGGAGGATTGACTTGAACTTTACATTTCACTGTTATGCTATTTAGTAATTTGTGAAAACCGTAGACCTTTCCATCTAAGGATGTCTTTATAAGGCAATCAGGTTGTAAAAGTTGATAAAGTTCTTGTCCGGAAACAGCAGCACACGGTCACTTAGATTTTGCCATCTATGGACATTTTTACTAGCAAGTTGTAAAACTTATAGTGGTTTTTTGCTCATGTTCAGCAACAATGCTCAGTTGTAATTACCTTCTCCTGGTTTCTCTAGCCGTTTCCTTCTGATGATCGGCATTCATTTATTGTTTATGTGCATTAAGATTTGTTTGACATAAATTACCAGGCAAATATGGTAAGCATTCATCAGGAAACTCATAGGTTTGTGTTTTCTATTTTGTTTTATCATCATCATACTGCATCTCCATCCCAACCGTAAATTCATGCATGCCTTTTCTGTCGCAGCCTTCTTATAAGGAACAACGAGATGAAATTGCTTCAACTTACCAAATTTGGAATTGGTAGCTGCTTTAAATGTTAAATGCAATTCCTTCTAACCTATCTCTTCAATTTCAGGGACCTGGCGGCGCTACAGTGAAAAAGACGAATATGGCGCTACTCATCGGCATCTATGATGAGCCAATGGCTCCAGGGCAGTGCAACATGATTGTTGAAAGGCTCGGCGACTATCTCATTGAGCAGGGTCTTTAATCTCCCTTCGCCTTGCTCGCTTTATTGTAATTCTTGGCGTCCACACAGAACCAAATCAGCCATCAGCTGTTGGTTGGACATGGCTGAATAATATGACTGCAGTTGTTCTAGTTATGATGCAGGTTGGGGGGGGGGAAGCAAAAAGTTTGGTGCTTGTCAAGATGATGGTTTTGATGTCTGCCTTTGATATTCTTTTTTTTTTTGTACTTTGTTTGATGGATTGGTCTTTTGAGGTTTGTTGAGTGAAGTTCTGTTGTTCTATAATGAGTTTTAGCATATCAACTGAGCTACTTCTTCTAGTCTGGTTTCATGGCTGGCACAAGTGCATTACTATACACTATGCAAAGATTTATACTAGAGAAAATCTGGGCTTTAGGTATGACATTATTGTAATTATTCGAAATTTTCTTCAATCTTTAACGCTAATATGAAAAGTTGTTCCCAAATTCTATTAGATATGTTAGTAAACCACAATATTTGTGAAATTTTGTTCACACATAGTACATTTCAAAATCTTGGAAGAGGGGTGTTTACAAATATTTTTGATAGAATACTAGTAATAGAGAGTGAAAATTACAAGACATACTCCAGAAATGGGAGTATATTTTAAATGGTCTTTTTCTACAGGGCCGTTTTTGAGCATGGTATGTTCATTATTCTAGAGATGTGTTAATTGACCAGATACGTTGTGTGTTAATCATATCAGATATAGAAGACAGGATCCACATACCAATTATGGATTGGTGGTAATAAATACTAATAGTGTTACCCATCTGCAAAGTCTCATGCAGCCCATAGTGTCTATGGGCCTACAACAGCCAACCCATACAGAATATTACAGATCACTGTTTGATTTAGTGGACCAAATTTTAGAAGGAAAAAAAAAATGGAGTAAACGAAAGTTGGGTATTTATTTCTATGGACCAAATTGTTGAACCATTTTTTAATTATTGCTAAAACCAAGTCTTTTTTTTCCATTCTAAAGCTGTGTAAGCGAAAAAAAAATCATGGAATTATATTTTTAGATAATTATAATACCCAAGATTAAAAAATATCTGGAGTATCATAAATTAACTTTTGTCTTGTACATCAGTTTCATCCGAGAGTGACGTCATACTTGATCAGATGGATGTGATGATTGTCATTGCAGATCTGTCCTGTTAACTATATAATGTTTTTTGTGTTATGTTTTTTTTTGGTGATAGATCTGCGCTTGTTTGTTTTATTCTTGGATTCAATGGCATGTTTTCAATCGATTTTGATTTGAATTGCGATTTGGTTGGATTTGACGCTTCTTTAGGTGCGTGATTGTTTATTTTTCGTTAAAATGAGATGAGAGATGTTGAGAGACGGTAGTGAAATGAGATGAGAGATGTTGAGAGATTTCGAGAGTGATGGTGAATTGGTGTTTGCAGAAAGAAATGCATAGGGAAGCTTTGAAATGATCATCAACGATCTGATCAACATGATCAGTCTTTCGATCAACATTGGTTCTGTATGGAGTCAACATGTCTCTTTGCTGAGTGATCAACATCGTGGTGGACTACTACGATTAGCATTGGCAGTTATTTCGATCAGCATCGGTTCTGTATGAGGTCAACATGTCAATTTGCTGAGTGATCAGCATCGTAGAGTACTTCGATCAGTAATGGGAAGTATTTCGATCATGGAAAATTATGTCGTCCTTGGTTGGTTGGGAAAGTATAGATTAGCATTACATTCATTATAGGTCATCATTGACGTGATCACCATCATTAGTCTTTGTGATCGACATCTCATTTAAAATTATGTTGTCCTTTTTTTGTTGTTGATGGACAGATCAACATTACATGCAATATAGATCCTCATCAATATGATCAAAATTGTTGTATTTGGTGATCAGCATGCCATATGGCCGGTCCGTAAAATTGACATCATTATAAATCTTGAATCTTGTTTATTATTCATAGTAACAAGTATATTTTAACATTTTTTTGTAAATTGTTTTGTCGTTATCACTAATTAGATCAGCATCGTTGTCTTTTTGTTGATAGGGCATTAGTTAGATGGATCGATCAACATATATATTGAAATGATCGGCATGAACTTTATAAAGATCATCATCGGAAAATATCGCGATCAGTATTGTTGTTCTAGTTTTTGTAGTTGATATGTATTTTGGTTGTGAAAAAGGTCGGAATTAATTTTCTTCGTGTTATGGCGATCGTCCTCTTACATGTGGTTACTTTTGGCGATAGACCTCTAGATCAGCAAGCATAGTTATTTCGATCAGCATGCTTAGAACGATAGGACGGTGGTAGGGAACATAATTCCTATTAACTCTTATACGTATAGGGTGTGCGCAAGACGTACGTGTGCGCATAAGTTCTTCGTTTATTTACAATTTTGCCACTCACATTTTTTCGAACGACGTTATCTTAACAGATCAGCATTGAATATAGATCAACATAAGTTGTTTCGATCGACATCCACATGACTACCTTGTTAGTTCGACATAAATCAGCATACAGCATAAGTTGTGTAGATCATCATCGTCAGATCCACATGACTACCTTGTTAGTTCGACATAATAGGTCAGCATTGATAATAGATCAGCATGATAAGTTGTTTAGATCGTCATTATCAGATCCACATGACTACCTTGTTAGATCAACATAACTACTTGATAGGTCAGCATTGATAATAGATCAGCATGATAAGTTGTTTAGATCATCATTGTCAGATCCACATGACTACCTTCTAAGCTCGACATAACTACTTGATAGGTTAGCATTGATAATAGATCAGCATGATAAGTTGTTTATATCATCATCGTTTTTCCCAGATTTCTTAAGTCAATTTTTTAAAATTTTTCATTGTTTGTAAGTTTGGTGGTTCTAGAGTTTCATAGCCGAAAAATTCTGGTGTTTTTTAAATTACTGAGTTGGGCAAGTTTCATTTTCAGAAACAGATCTAAAGTTAACGACGGAGGCGTCGTCAGAAGTAACGAAACTTTGTGAATTCCGATGAAAACTTCGTTGAAAATTGTAGAACGACGTCAAAAATGACGGAAGTGTCATCAGAGGTGATGGAAGCGTGGTCAGAACTCAGAAGCTGGTGGAAGGATTCAGTTTGATCGTGTTTAGGCGGCTATCACCGCTGAGAAGGGTAGGACGGTGGTAAGGATGTAATTCCTATCAAAACCAAATTGAATAGACTGAGATTTCATCAAAACCTGTTGGGATTAGTTGGATGGGACTTTAGTAAATTCAATATTTATAACCTGCCTCTTACTGTATTCATCTTCAAACATCATCACACACCCACCCAGCCAAAGCCAGAGAGCCCTTCAAAATGATGGTGGTTGAAGCTTTTGATGAGCTTGGCTCTCAAGTGATCAGGGTTTGGTTTGAATGCAGTTAGTTCTCCATCTTCTTTTTGCCTATCATTTGGTGTGTTGGGTGGACAAAAAGTTATGAAGTCAACACTAAGAAACCCAAAAACAAGCAAGCAATTTCCCTTTTCTTTTTTTCTTTTTTTCTTTCGTTTCTGTTTTTTTTTTAAAAAAAATTATTACTACTACTTAATTTGTAACATCTGTTTTTTTGTTGGATTTTTTTACTTGCTGAATAAAAGTCAATACCTGCTGAACTATAATGTCTTGAGGGTTGATTGGCCATCCAATATCTGTCACCACCACCTATATGAATAAGTATGCCATGAGCAGCATTGTTAGATCAGATTTTGGCAAAATGGCTACAGTGATAAGCCTTGAGAGCGTTTTGGCTGCAAGAAATGTGTTGAAGACCAGCCTAGAAAATTCCAGAGCTCTCTCCTCTGCTCTCAATGAAACCAAACCAAAACTAGCAGAGATCAGCATGAGCTTGCCCCTTCTAGAAGCAACCATCAAACCCATTGCTTCAATCAGGGAACAGATCAAGCTTGCTGTACTTCCTGCAGCAGCAGCACTCAAGATCCTCGACTCCATTCGTGAGCTCGAGAAAATGCTCGTTTCCAACTCGGAGATCTTCACTTATGTCGCAGCTCTCAAGCGGCTGGAGGAAGCAATCAAGTTTCTGGCTGATAATTGCTGCCTGGCATCCAAATGGTTGCACAGTGTAGTGGACTTGCTGGAAGAGAGACCTGGCGTGAATGAGGTTCATGTCTCGAATCTCAAGAGATCCTTGATGACTATGCAGGAGCTTCCGGCGAAGGCTGTTCTCTGCGAGGCATTGGACAAGTTAGAGTGGTTGTTCGAGCAGCTCCTGGCTGACGGGGGCATGGAGCTGCAACAGACAACTTGTAGTGTTCCACAAGCATACTTGCAGAAAGTTCAGTTGGCGGTTGAGAGACTGGATGCTAATGGCAGGATGAGTAGCTGCAAGAATGTGTTTGTCGCTGTTCGCAGTGAGATTGCTAGAAGAAGATTAGAAGCACTTGATCTGGACTACTTACAGAAGCCATGTTGGGATGGTTTTCTGTCTGAATGGGGCAAGGATTTGGAATTCACCGCCAAGAATGTGCTTGAGTTTGAACACAGGCTTTGTTTGCAGACCTTCACCAACATTGGATCAAACGTTGGAACGGTGTGCTTTGCAGAGATTGTTTCGAATTCTGGGTTTCTTTCATTCATCCAGTTTGGGATGAACGTGGCAAAGAGCAAGAAGGAAGCCAGCAAGCTCTTGAAGCTTCTCGAAATCTTCTTGGTTTTGAGCAATCTGAGAGTTGATTTCAACCGACTTTTTGGAAACGAAAGCTGCTGCGAAGTCCAGACCAAGACAAGAGATCTCATCAAAGAAGTTGTTAACAATGCAGCAGAGATTTTATTTGAACTTCCAGCCCAGGTTAAGCTTCAGAGACTTAGCTCTCCTCCTGCAGATGGAAGTGTCCCGAAACTGGTGAGCTTCGGAACAGACTACTGCAATCAGCTTCTGAATGAACACTACAAGCCATGCTTGTTACAGATTCTGGAGATAAGACAAAGTTGGAGACCTGAACAATATCAAGAACATGTAACCACTGATGAGATAATTTACTGCATCATAAAGGAAATAGCCTTGAACTTGGACTCTTGGTCCAAGTCCTACGAAGACAGAGTACTTTCCTGCATTTTCATGATGAACAACCATAGCCATTTCTTCAATCTCAAAGGTACACAACTTGCGGCTTTAATGGGAGAAACATGGGTGAGCTCCCATGGCAGATACAGAGAATACTACTTGGCACTTTACCTCAGAGAGAGCTGGGCAAATTTACCTGCAATGTTGAGCCAACAAAGCCCGAGCCTCTCTAGGCTCAAGGCGTTCAAAGAAGCGTTCAACAAAATGTACAAGAGGCAAGAAAACTGGGTTGTTTGTGATGAAGAGTTGAGGCAGAAGATTCGAGAGCTCCTGTTTCACTTGTTGGTGCCTGGTTACGAGAGTTCATTTCGGTTTTATGAACATCTAATTAAACATGAGGAAGATTACTCTGTTCAGAGAATGCAGAGTATGCTAGGAGCTCTGTTTCAGAACAGAGATGAATCAAGGAAGAGCACCAAGGAATCTCATTTCACTGAGAAAGTTCGAAGTGCTTTTAGCGGTCAATTACGGTTAACACTCAGAGCTATGTGAGAGTGGCAATAGCAAACTACTCCACTATTTAGTTTGTAGGTCTAACTAGTGAAGCATAGAAGTGAGTATCATCTGAAGTCAAAAAAAGCCTTATATACCTGCCTTGCAATTACAGAGATCTAAGTGAATCTATTACAATCTTGCATGCCCTAACACAGTTCTGCAACAATCTTGACATGGAGCTGGAACAATACATATAATAACCTAAGCATCTTCTTCACAATACTATAATATGCAACAAAAATGTCTACCTTGGTATCATGAGGTTCCACATTCTTCAAAGTCAGAAGCTTCTCCCCCAACAATCTTGATGCTATAGGGTTTTAGGTTGGTGAATGTTGAAAAGAAAAGAGAGGAAGCAAATTAGTACTGCACCGTACATCCACCCCTGCCTTTGGCTTGGAGTGGAGGAAGAAGTAGAAGCAATTGCTGTTGTATTACTGGCTGCAGTTTTGTTGTTCCTGGAAAGACCAATTTGGCATGTCATCAAACTGATAAAGAACACAGAGGAAGCAAGAGATGCTGCTCTAAGAATTAAAAATGTCTGTTATCTGAACTTACCCTCCAGCAGTCATGTATATGCATTTATCATAGCCTGTAAAATTCCAAACCAGTGATGGGTTAGATCGAAGATGCAAAAGAAAATACCCGCTGCTACCATAAGTTCTGAAACTAAAAAATGAGCTAAATAACTTACTAGGATTTTTGTTGACTTTGACACCTGCTCCACCAAAGCTGCATGCTACATCAGTAGCCCCATTTTGCTGGTAGTAACTGTTGAATGCATAAGATGCATGGGAAACCAGACTGTCAGGTTCAAAACATGGTTGGCTAGGTTGAATGGGTGAGCAGTCCACATTGCCTGAACTACAGGCCCAATCAAGGGCATTTTTCAAATCCGCTTCCGAAGCCTTGCTAGAAGCGATGCACCAGGTAGTTCCAGTTGAATTGGTAGCACTTGAATTCGCTGACACAATGACACCTTTGCCAGTGAAGTCCAGGTTATAGACACTTGTCTGGTCTGGATAAAACAAGCCCCAGTTTCTTTCAGACTCCAATCCAGGCTTCCTATTCTCATTAAACAATGAGAAGATATAAATATCCAGTGCTTCGCCTGGCTTTGCAGGAGTACCAGTATTGTTAATAACATGCCGAATTAGATTGGTGTTGTAAATCTGTGCATTCTCTGGAGTTGCAGCTTTCTCTTTCGGAGATCCTTTTGAGGGCCAGCCAGTTTCAGTGACCATAATCTTGATAGTTCTGAAATTTAGAGCCATAAGTGCAAAATAAATGGCATCAATCTGAGCATCAAACAGGTTTTGGTAGAGCAAACCAGTATTTGGATCTATGACTTCTGAGGATGACTGAAACAAAGCATAGTCTAGAGAGACATTGCCTGGGGAATTCCTATAAGCATAATAAGGGTACAAATCTATCATGAAAGGTGACTTGTTCTCAGCTAGGAATTCCAACATGGGTTTCAGAAAGTATGCATGGCTACTGTTAAAGGCACCTGCAGATGGGGGAAATGATCGGGACAGAACACCGAGAGAATGAGTGCTTGAAACTCTGATCCTCTTCTGAAGACCCACCTTTTTCAATGCTGTTAGTACATTCTGCATTGCAGCAACCGCTAATGCAGCTGTACTGTTGGGAGCCTCAGTCAATTCAGCACCGACAGTTATATGAGTGATCTTTGTAGCTGGATAGTAAGAAAGTATGCTGTTCTTCAGCCACATGTCTACATTTGATTGAAACTGGGAGAATGATAGCAAGTCCGAATTTGGAACACCAACCATTAGTTCTACGCTGCTATTAGCAAATGCCTTCAGAACCTGGATATTTGAATCGTAGATCCTCACATACTTAATATTTTGAAGTTTAACTAGCTCTACTACTTTGTCAGGTGTGGGGAGATCATCAGCATTTCTTCCATAGCATACTCCGATTTTGCTTCCTTTGCTGAAATCTGCCATTAAATAAATCATTTAGTCCTCACACCAAAGAAAGCGATACGGTTAAACTAGTTGCAGCTTCACTTGAACCAGAAAATGAGGATAAAGAATCATAAATCAATGCAATGTTCAGTTGAAATGATATGCCATGGACAGCTACCAGAAAACTTTCTACCCAAAACGTTCTGAAAACAATGAGTAACCCCCATTTCTGTTTAACAAGGCATAATCCTCTCCATGAATGCAGCTTAAAAACAATGACAGGAGAATTGCAGCACTATAGAGCTAGACATTGCTACAGTCATGTAATACATAGGTTACAAGTTTGCCAGTTTTCATGTACTAATTGGTTAAAGACAATGATGTAGGCGTGTAATTTGAAAATCCTTCTTCGACTGGGAACTCATCATTTTCAGAAGCATAAATATACCAAAATGACCAAAAAGGAATAAGAAACATTTACACCGAGAATGCAAAAAACGGTCACCGCTAAGACAAAAAAAAAACCCTCTTTAATACCCTTACCTAAGCTGTACCCCAGCACACTGTACCCCACAGACATATGCTGTATCAATCATGTACAAAAAGGGCAGCTAGAAGTTAATAACGCAATCAATTATTTCCAAGAAAACAACAAAAATCTTGGCCAAGTTGCAGACCCTGATTGAACTCTGGTATCAAATATATGAGAAAAATAAAAAATTTCAAAAATTACAAACAGCAAATTCATAAGCTGATGAGCGCTGAAACGAAACATGAAGATCTGGATACAGTAAAGCAGGAGAATGCAAGAGAACAGGACAAAAGAAGCGCACCTAAAAGCATGAAGAAGAGGGAGATAATGAAGATGAAGCTGAGTCCTGAAGCCATAGCTAGTAAGAACCCAGAGAATCTTTCCCTCTCCCACTTTCTTCTACTGGGTTTCTGGATTAAAATCAACTTCCTTTTCCTATGAAGAGCTTCAGCAGATCAGTAGATCAGTATTAGAGAGAGACTGAAGTAAAAGTAGAGAACTTTCTACTAAGACTGGCTGGCTCACTGGCTAGTTTCTATGTTAAATACAGGTCTGTTTCTTCTTTTTTTTTAGCCACAGTATCAGACAGTGCTCTTTCCCCTGAGACATCTCTCGATTCCGGCTTCAGCTCTTCTGGTTTTCACTGTCCAACTGGGCTTTATTATGAGAATTTATCCTTCAGGGGTTAGTAGTGAATGGAAATACTCCCAATTGGTCCCATATCTTAATATTTAAATGTATTTTGGTACACGAAGTCACGAGACTGACATAATGGTCTTGGACCTAACGGCCTTGTTTACCAAAGGATAGAAGAGCCTCTAACCTCCATTGTGCTTACTTTCGCTAATTTTGTACGCGAGAAGGAGGTGCAAGTGATGAATATTAAGAGTAAATTCCGTTCACATTCCCGTAAAAATAATTATTGTCTTGTTTTGGTTCTATTTTAAAAATTTGTCCTGTTTTGGTCATATCTAAGCTATCCAAGGGTTCACTGTTCCATTTTGGTCATTTCTGTCCATTGATGCCGTTAGTCTTGACGGATCTCTGTGAAAGTACCATTTTACCCTCCTGATTACCTGACGTGGCACCCACGTGTATAGGAAATACTTGATCAAGGTTTAGGCTTACATTCAAAAAGTGAAAACATTTTACTAGTGAACCATGGCTGAGCCAACCGCCACTGCTCGGCCACTCAAGATCGTCACCGGAGCCGACCCCTTCGGAATAGAGCTCAAAGACACCATGGTCACCCACCTCTGATCCCTCAACATCCAAGTCGAGGACCTTGGAACCACTTCCTATTACAACGCTGGACAACAGGCCGTAACTCTAGCAAAGACTATTCCAGCTGTTGGCGAATCGCATCGGAGAGGAAGAAGCGGCAGACTCTGTCAAGCGGGGCCGGCCCAACCTCCGCCACGCTTGAAGCCTGTGCCTCGCTGAAGAGCTGAAGTCTGACCCGCGATAGCTCCTGAGCCAGCGACCGCGAGCATCCTTCCCCAGCTTGAACGCGACCACGAGGGCCCACCACTTGCACTCCGCAGCTGCAACCAGCCGCGACCCTCAGCCGCAGGACGGGTCACTCAGGTTCACTTGATTTGGGACTTGTTTTCTTCTAATATGCCATTTCTGTTGATTTGGGCTCTGTCGATTATTTCCTATGCTGCGCTTGTTTGAGAATCTTGTTGAAATTTCATAAATTCCTCGGTAGTGCTGGGTTTACTTTTGTGATTTGCTTGGGAAATATATCTATCTTCAAGCTTTGCTTTATATATGGTTCTGAGAAGAATTTAGATGATAACATATGCGGGAAATTCTTCAATTTTGAAGATTAGACTGCATAAATTTTTCAGGCATTGGCCGAGGAGCGGCCGAGACAGAGGCGGCGAGGGCAAGAGGGCCATGTCATAATGTTGGTCCACATGAGTGCCACGTTAAGTAATTAGAAGGGTAAAATGGTACTTTCACAGAGATCCGTCAAGAGTAACGGCATCAATGGATGGAAAGGACCAAAATAGGACAGTGAACCCTTAGATAGGACCAAAACAGGACAAGTTTTTTAAATAATACCAAACAGGATAATAATTATTTTTACGGGACTGTGAACGGAATTTACTCTAAATCTTAACTACGAAATTTCCAATTCGGAATACTGGAGGTTCGAATTCGAGACCTCTACTAGTGTCCTCACTAGCATGACCACTAGGCCAAATGCTTAGGACAAAAAGGTGGTGTTTTACTATTGCACATTCGTCAATATATATACGACAAAAATATTATTTTTTATAATAAATGAAGTAAAAGTAAATTTATCGTCTTGAGTTTATATTCCGAATATATTATATGCATTTTAATAATTCAATTGTTAGTTTAACACAGAACTATGAAAAATGCACTAATTTACCATAAATTTACTCCAATTAATACATTATTAATATTGATACCTTATAAATTTGGTTAAATATTAATTTTTGGAACCCGTGCCGTAGGCGGGTATTAGAACTAGTTATATACTAATACGAGAACCTTGCCAGAAAAAAAAATTGAACAGAGCGATTTCGTGATGACTCCTATGGTCCATGTAGGTGCCAACTAGACTAAGAGGTTTTTATTTTTTGGCGCCATGTAGGCATCAATCAGCCTACCATTTTTTAAGGAATCAGCTTACCATTTTTTAAGAAATTGGTTTCCAATTTCAGCCTTCAAATTAATTAAATTGATTTTCTCCATATTAAATTCATTAATTAGATTGATTCTCTAAAAAGTATTCAATTCATTAATTAATAGTTAGATTGATTCTCTCCATAGCATTTAATGTCGCTTTTATTTGCTTTTTTTTTAATCGATAATTTTCTTAATTATGGGAAATAATTTACTGTGATAATATACAATCTAGACGGAGCATGTTATGTGCCTCCATCACCATGTCGATTTTGGAATGGTAATTCATCACAATTAATTCATTCTATTCTGCGTTCATTTCTTTCATCAATCTCCTCTTTTCACTTCCATTCTTTCCCATCCCTTTATTTCTTCTTCATGCGCTCTTCGGCCAACCCAGCCTTCATCGCAATGAAGCTACTGCCTGGATGTTTTTGGTTCAGCCAGTGGTGGTATTTTGCTGCAAGCCTGCTCCTCTGTGCTCTAACATTCAATTCTGGTGTTCCCTGACCATCTGCTACCAGATCTAGAGCTCAAATCTGACGTCTTTCAATCGAAGCTAGGAAGCCAGATCTCTGATCACTTTTCGATTGAAGGTAAGTGTATTTTCTGCAGTTTGATCATTTGCTTCATAGCGGATTCTAGGAAATTCAAGAAAAGATCATTTTGCGATAATTGTATGATTTCATTCGTTTTTAAATCTATGTTAATGGTTCTTTTTCTTGCAGGTGATCTTTCTGATCTTCTTCTTCAGGTATCAATCAATTAAGGATAATTGTATAGGTTGGGTTCATTTTCTGTCGGATCTCCGAGCCATTTTATCTCGGTTTACCATCGTTTACGGTGCGCCGCCAGTGCGCGCTATCTTCGAGCGTCTCTCTCGACGAACATGGTTTGAGGAAGATAATATTTTACTATTGCATGTACTTTCATCCATTTCAATATTTTACTGTTAGATTTTTTATAATAATAATAATAAATGAATTAACATGGGACATATCATGTGTGTTTGGGAACAACGATATCACGCCGTTTCGTTTCCGCTCCATGAAAATCCCCCACATCGCGTATCGGTCGTCGCTGAGTCCAGCGGGTCGCCAATTTCAGATCGCTCCTACCCCAACATTCCACCAATAATTTCAGTGATTAGATCAAAATTATCTGATTTACCCATGGAATTTTCACAATATCGGGAAAGGAGAAATAATTGCCTCCACTTTTCTGTATAAGAAGAGTAAACTCTGGCTTCATAATCATAAATTAGTATTGACTGACAAGAGTAGAACATAGACTTTCCATGGAGGAATCCCAATTAGAGCAAGTATGTAGATATCTATTTTTATACATCTTCTTTCTCGTTCTTGTCAATTTTTTGTGTGATTTGCAATTTGTTTGTCTTTGATCTGTGTTGTTTTGGGAGTGAAAGGGCAGTGTTTGTTCAAGGCAATTAAAAGGTGGAATGGTGAATGATTGCAGAGCATATCCACCATATTATTTGTTTTTGAGAAGGCAAATGAATGAATTAAAAGAAGTAAGACTATCTTCAAGAGGAAAATAACCAAGCAACAGAGATGCAGAGTCTCAGTACAAACCAGAAGCAAGGACAAAACAACAAAAGAGGACTAAGTGCAATTTCTAATTGCACCAAGAGGAAACAACACTCATTCTTCCCATGAAAGCTTGCAATGTTTCCATCTATTTGAGATACAAAGGAATGAGAGATATTGAACAGAGTCAAGAACCTGAGAGCATGTGATCGCCTGAGAACCGTGAGAGGCATCATTCCTTTCCTTCCAAAGCCTCCAAACTGTGATGAAGCGGGTTGCTAACCACCCTTTATTTTGATTGCTTGAGTAGCCAACAAGCTTTGTCTCTGCCAGTAACTCTTTGACATCGAGACCAAGAAACGGGCCGACTTGGCACCAAGCATGAATAAGCCTCCAAACTTCCATCGCAAAGGGACACCAGATCATGATGTGCTTGAGATTTTCAAGAGGAGCAACGCATCAATGGCAGTTCAGGTTTTGTAGTGGCACTCCTCTTCTTGAAAGCTGATCATTTGAAGGTAAACGATCGAGGGAAGCTCACCAACAACATATTTGCACTTTCTTCGGAATCCAGGTAAGCCAACTAAAATGATTTGAACTTTGAAGCTGAGGTTTGGCAGCATCTGCAATTGACTTTGTAAGGGAATGGACAGTGAAAGTACCGCTGGTATCAAAACAACATTTCCAATGATCGTCCGAATCTGCAGAAAGAGAGATTGAATTCAAAATATTTGTTAGTTCCTTCAACTCCCCCACCTCTCTACTTCTGGATCTCGCATCCACTTCCACGACCACTTCCATTTCCCGCCCTCCCAACAAGTTCTCTCCGCTACAGTGCACCCACCATCAACTTCTAACTGCATAAGCCTAAGGAAACAGGAGTCTAAAAATGTGTTTCCAGCCCATAAGTCTTTCCAGAATAAAGTGCTTTTCCCGTTTCCTACAATTTTTTGGAAGGAATTTACAAAATATACTCCGATATCCTCCATCTCCTTTCCTACAATTATGATTTCCCCCCAAACCCCTCCCAGCTTCTTCACTCAATTCCTTGTAAAGGATCTTGGGCTTTGGGCCTTGGTGGATTCACATCATCCTCCCCTCTTGAAAAGATTCCGACCACGGAATCGAGTCGTCATCTTCACCTACAAAAGGAGACAAATCTTTCACGTTGAAAGTAGCATGTACATTATATTTATCTTGAGGTAAAGCAAGAGTGTAAGAATTCTCCCCAGTTTTCTTGACAACTTTAAATGGACCATCTCCTCTTGGAGCAAGTTTGTTCTTTCTTTCTTGGGAAATCTTTCTTTCCTCAAATGGAGCCAAACCCAATCTCCGGGTTCAAATGACACATGCCTCCTTCCTTTGTTGGCTCTTTTAGCATAAACTTCATTTTGTTTTGCAATTTGCTCCTTTACCTTCAAATGAAGATCTTTCATTTGCTTAGCTTTCTCCTCGGCACTTTTATGAACTGTATCACTCAAAGGGAGAGGAATCAAATCTAATGGAGTCAAAGGGTTAAATCCATAAACAACTTCAAATGGACTAAAAGTTGTAGTAGTGTGATATGAACGATTATAAGCAAATTCAACATGAGCCAAACATTCTTCCCATTGTTTTAGATTTTTCTTAAGAAGTGTTCTCAAAAGAGTGATCATGGTCCTATTTGTAACTTCTGTTTGTCCATCCGTTTGGGGATGACTAGAAGTAGAAAATAGAAACCTAGTACCCAATTTACCCCACAAAGTCCTCCAAAAATGACTAAGGAACTTTGTATCTCTATCACTCACAATTGTTTTAGGTAAACCATGGTACTTGACAACTTCTTTGAAAAACAAATTGGCGACATGTGTGGCATCATCAGTTTTATGACAAGGGATAAAATGAGCCATTTTAGAAAATCTATCCACGACAACAAATATTGCATCATGTCCATGAGATGTTCTTGGCAAACCAGTCACAAAATCCATAGAAATATCAACCCAAGGTAAAGAAGGAGTAGGGAGAGGAATGTATAACCCATGAGGCTCAAGTTTGGATTTAGCCTTTTTGCACACAAGACATTGTGCACAAATTTTGTCAACATCCTTTCTCATGTTTGGCCAATAAAAATGCTCTTTTAAGGCCTCCAATGTCTTCACTTGGCCAAAATGACCCATCATACCTCCACCATGGGCTTCCTTCACAAGTAGCTCCCAGATTGATCCCTAGGTACACAAAGTTTCTTAGTTTTGAACAAATAACCATCAAACAAATAATAATTGTTAAAACCTTGTTTTTCACATGCTTGGTATATTTGTCCAAAATCTTCATCACTAGCATACAAAGTTTTCATGTTTTCAAAGCCTAAAATCTTTGAGTCCAAAACATTCAACAATGTATATCTCCTACTTAAGGCATCCGCAACAATATTGTCTTTTCCTTTCTTAAATTTAATTAAGTATGGAAATGACTCAATAAACTCAACCCATTTAGCATGCCTTTTGTTCAACTTCCTTGACCTTGCAAATATTTAAGTGAGTAATGATCGGTATGAATGATGAATTCTTTAAATCCCCGCCCAACCTAGGAAGACCGCCTCCACACCATCCACTCTTGCACTCTCTTGCAAAACCACTTGGGTTTTCTTTTTCTTTTCATTTTTATCCTCACATTTACCTTCCTTCCTCTCGGCCTCACGCTGAAGGTGGAGTTGATCTTGGTTGGCTTCTTGTGGGGATTGTGCTTTCGACTTTTGTGGGAAATGATGTACTTGTTGGAGTCACCGAGATGAGTAGCTTGCCTGTCAAACTGCCAAGGCCTTCTGTGGGCTGCATTCATCTTGGTCACAACGTCACATAAAACTTCATCTTCAAATTTACCAAACTTCATTGGCACAACTAATTGAGAAAACACTTTAACCGCCGAATTTTCAACCCTCCATTAAAGACCATGTGGAGATGGATGTTTGTGAGTAGTAAGACCTAAGTTGTTCACCATGTAAGAACTAGCCACGTTAGTACAAGAACCACTATCAATGATAAGAGAACAAAGTTTACCGGAACTAGCGCTCTTGTTTGGAACAAGTTCTCTCTTTGACTTTGTTGTGATGGATGGACATGTAAAACTCTCCTTGAGACAAGTAGTTCACCTTGAAGTGGTGGTTCTTCAAATTCTTCATACTCACTTTCCTCTTGAACATTTAGCTCTTCTTCCTCCTCATTTTCATCATCACTAAACCACTCATCGAATTGCCTTTACTATTTTGACCCACAAAGCATCCGTCTCTACCTTAAATCTCCACCACCATTTACCGAGTAACGCCTCGTTGCTCCTCTGATGATCTCCTTCTTGCTCGATTCTCAAAGTACTCATCATCTTCTTGATGGGTATGAGCACTGGTTGCTCGGGTTCGAGTCTCGGCATTTCTTTCATTGTCTCTTTCTTGGTTGGATGGAATAGATATATGATTAGAACCTTCACCTTCCTTGTGTTTACCTTTTCATGTCATTTTTTCATTGATGAAAATATCTTCAAGGGTAGTTATCCGAGCCGTAAGAAGCTTCATCATTTCTTGCATGTTTTCCATGTACTTTTCAATTCGTGATCTTGGTGAAGTAGGATCCGACATTATAACAACTGTTTACACTCAAACTCACCAAAATTCTCTTCAAGTCCTCAAACACTTTTTTTTTGCTCAAAACTTTTAAGATGGTCTTCCAAGCAACCCAGAAGATGTCGTTGTAATCTTCATCCCCTCCCCAGAAGAATTTTGCTCTCAAGCTCTCAAGAGTTTTAAGCACTCTCACAGGGGCACGAAACAACGAGAAGAAGAACAGAGACAGAGACGATAAAACAGACTTCAATAAACGACCACCTTCTGAAATGTTTTTCGAATTCCAAGTAGAGAGTTTGTTTTTGACCTTTTCCTCAACCCTTGACCAGGAGCTAGAACGGGACATAGGGGAGCCGACCGGAAGAATGAGATAAGTAAACGACATTTGACCAGCTGAGCATCCCATGAAAATTGGCATATTTTGAAGCTCCTCCGATTTAACTCCAATGTTGTAAAGTGTACTTTTGTCTAAATTTATTTCAAACTCTGATACTCTGCTGAAGCATTTCAAAATCCTTAGCATGTTAGAGATGTTCTGGCGCTGCCACGGACCAAAAAGTATCACATCATCTGCGTACTAGAGATGAGATAATCCCACAGCAGGTCTCCCAATTTCTAGAGCCGCAAAGATCCCCTTTTCTTTTGCTTCTTCCATCAAGACATTTAGACCTTCAGCTGCTATCAAAAACAAAAATGGGGAAAGAGGGTCTCCCTGGCGAAGACCCCTCTCCATGGAAAATTCTCTGGAAGGAGATCCATTGACCAAAACCGAAACGGAGGCTGAATGCAGACAAGCCTTAATCCACCTTAACCATTTTTCACTGAACTGCACCATATTATTTTTAACATAGCATATGTGAGTATTTAATAGCATATATAGAATTGCTGCAAATCTTACATACGAATGTGCACTGGGTGGGTGTGTGGCTTTTTGCAGTGCATGTTTTAGTATGAATGTTTGCAGTATTTGTCAAGGATTAATTATATGTAAAACATTTTATTGGAAAACCTTAAGGCACAGTTACATATGAACTGAAATAAGTGTTTTGGATCTGTATGTAAGCTACTTTCTCAATGCTAGTTTATCTGTATTTGTCAAGGATTAATTATATTTAAAGCTGAATCGCTAACGGCTAACGTTAATGCTTATAGCTAACAACTATCGCTTCCAGCTACAGCTAATAACTAACACTAACAGCTGACGTTACTTGCCAAACGGACCCATCGTCTTTCGTTTATATTTCAAATATATAGTATCCATGTCAATATTCCAATAATAAATTTAACCCAAAATTTTTAAAAACAAATTAATTTTCTATAACTTTATTACACCGAATATGTTGTTATTTGATATATTAAAAACTCTTATAATTATTAATTCATTGGATCCGTGACGAAGTCAGTTATTAGAACTAATCGATCTTCAATCATAAAGTCGCGATATCAATTTAGTATGAGATAAATCCAGTGAAAATTACAACAGTAAAAACCAAAGTTATTAACCGTAACAAAGTTACCCTAATGTTAGTTTATTTATATATGTACCTTGCTTATTCTCTCCCAATGTGTCTGTCGGCTTCAACTCTGAGATTCATCAAACATATGTTATTTTTGCCAGCAAGCCCAGAATTCCTAATTGTTCGCATTTTTGGTACTCAATGTTTGATTAAGAGCAACGGAAAGGGAAACTGGGTAGCGTTAAGATGCAAATCATATCCCCAACAAAGGAAAGATGCAAATCATATACACCATCTATTTGGAGCTTCACAAACTTGACAACAGGAACCTGAAATTCCCAAATCGACATCTTCATATAGAATCATGGCTTCATCAAAAATGTTAAGCCTCAATTTCCAGCAGCAGAAGACCCATAGGGTGTGTTCATTGCAAATTTTTCTCAAAAATATTTCTAACTTTCTCAATCTCAATACATAAAACAACCTTAAATATTTCAATTCTTCATTAATTATCTATCAAATCAACTTTTCCTTAAATTTCCTACTTACATACATCTCATCCATCAATCGAAAGACACATGCATCTCCAAATTTTCCAAAATTTATTTCCCACATGAAATAAATGAACACACCCAAAAATTATACATCTGATTTTTTGAATCAAATTGTATGTTTAGGGGTGTGCATGGTTCGGCCGAAACCGAAAAAACCGATAACCGAACCACCTTCGATTTTTTCGGTTCGGTTAATACGGTTTTTCGATTCGGTTTCGGTCAAAACCAAATAACGGTTAATTCGGTTCGGTTCGGTTCGGTTCGGTTTTAGGTTCCGCTTTTTCGTCACCAAAACTGAACTCATTTATTTTATTTTATTTTACATTTAATTTATGTTGGTATTGTTTTCATATTTTGGACATTTTTTTGAATCATCTTGCTGCAATTGTTTTGTTTCATTCAACAAGTTTAGGGAGGTGATAGAAAAAATAGGGAAAATTTTGCCAAATTTCGAATTTACCAAAATTTTCGGTTTATTCGGTTAAAAACCGAACCGAAACCGTTTTATTCGGTTTTATGGGTGAGTTCGGTTTATTACGGTCCAAAACCGAAAACAGAATTAACCGGTCAATTCGGTTCGGTTTTAACCGAACCGACCGAATACCCAACCCTATGTATATATGTTCTCTACTCGCTCATATCTGGAAGGAGCAAAAGAAACATTTACAACGAATGGATATACGTAAGCCTCCCAACCTAGACTACAACCTGCATCAAGCCCCATGGTCACCCACAATTATTAACAGGGATGAATGGAGTTTGCCTCGATGAACCAAATTTGACATCGACCCTTCACCGACATGCATGGTCACTGGTAGAGCGGATTAAAAGAGTGACATGCCACCAATTTTTATGAACATTGATAAGACCTTACCCACGCTAGAGAGTATGGGTTAAGGTCCATTGTGGAAGGGAACTTGGGAGGTTGTTGTCGTTGCTCTGGCCAGCCCCAAATCATCTCCGTCAAAATCACTCCAGTTAACGCTCCACCGCCTAACCTATATGACGTACGACCACTCCCAACCCAAAGCCCTGATTCTAAACCGCCATCGTCACATCTTGACGACGATCCCAGTCCAGAATCATTGGAGCTTGATTGATTCCCCTAAGATAGTCAATTTATTCGGTCGGGAGAAAGGGGTTGGGCATATAAAAAGGGCTAGGGCCGCTGCATGGAGGTGATAAGTGACGGCTTGAGGGTTAGGTGGGAGCCAGGGTGAGGTTTAGGTGGGAGGCAGGGCACAACCGCACAAGGAAGAGAGAAGATATGCAGAAGGTTTAAGTGGGGGAGGCTGGCACGATGAAGATCAAAGATTAGGGGTGTTGAACGAATCGGGCCGAGCCGAGTTCGGCTCGAGCTCGAGCTCTGACGAGCCCAAACGAGCCGAGCTTCACGAGCCTCGAGCTCGGGCCGATTCTTTGGCTCGTATAATTAACGAGCCGAGCTCGAACATGAATGGTTCGGCTCGATAGACTCGACGAGCCTTATCGAGCCTGGTGTGAAATTACATATATACCCCTATTTATATATCGAGCCTTATCGAGCCTAACGAGCTCGCGAGCTCGTTTGGGGCCGATACGAATCGAGCTTCACGAACCTTCGAGCCGAGCTCGAGCTCGAATTTTCGGGCTCGTTCGAACTCGAGCCGAACCCGAATTTCACGAGCTAGGTTCGAGCTCGGCTCGACTCGAACTCACCCCTATCAAAGATAGATAGGAAAGAGAGAGGGTAGAAAAAGTGGGTAAAATTGTAAAAGGTTTATAATTATAAGGGTGAATTATTATGATTAAAAAGGCTTTGGGCCGAGTTTTGTAATTAAACCTAAATTCTAACGGACTAATTAACGGAGATTAACCTCCAAGGGTTTTTTTGTAGGTTTATCCTAATACAGGTGGTAAGGTGAAAATTATAGCAAATCTTGTGAGGTAAATGAAAATTTATCTTCCTTTATACTCTCATTTTCAACTTTTTCTTTTCAGGCTATGTTCATTTAACCAAAAAATTTCCTTAAACCATCAAATCAAACTTTTCCTCTAATTTTTTCTCTCATAAAATATCATATTAGTTTTGAAAAACATCAAAAATTTTCTCCCAAAAAAAAAACTCAAAAGAAAATGTCAAATATTCAACACAAAAGAATACAACCCTAAATCCCTACATTCAAATTAAAAAGGGCCTTACTTATACTACCAATCAACCCGACCCGAACGTGCCTGGACTTTACCGTTCGTGCAAAGACCTATCAGAAGCTTCCACGTTTATTTTCTGCAATATTCATTTCCACCACCGCGGCTTCTTTCTTTTCTTCGGCTTTTCAATTCGTCAACTTCATTTTCGCGGTCTCACTGATTTGAATTTCTACTTTACGATAACAGAAGTAAAGTAAACCCTGAAGAAGAGAGCCTCTGCAATTGCAATTTCCCCAGGAGTAGTAGAGAGCCATGAAGATGAAGAAGCCACTAAAGCAGCTCAAGCTCGCTGTTCCACCTCAAGAAGCACCAATCAATTCCTTCCTGTAAATCAAATTCACCTTTCCACTGTTTATATTTGATAATCGCGTTTCGATGTTTTCCTTTTTGGTCTGATCGGATTCCGATAGTTGCATATCTCGTTTCTATCTACTGTTTCCCGTTTGAACTGTGTTCATTCATTCACCAGGACTTCGAGCGGGACGTTTCACGATGGGGATCTGCTTTTAAATCAGAAAGGCCTCCGGCTCACTTCTGAAGAGAAGGAACCACGGGTTAGTTTTTAATTGCTCAAATCACGTTTTTGAGTTCGCGATCCGATTACTAGTTGGTTTTGATTTTAAGGAGCTGATGAAATGCTCGAACCTTACATAAATTGGTATCTATTTATGGCGTTTCTGTATAATTTAGTGGTGCCTTCCTCTACATCTGAATAGTTTGTTGCTTCTCACATGTCAGGAAGCCTAACTAAAGGAAATGAGAGCATCGGGAGTTTTTAACTATTTTCTGCTAACATGGAGTACTTATAGTAAAAAAAAATGTGGAATCTGAAGATGAATTATAGAGAAGTGGTTTTTGTTATTTCCTTTGGAGTGGTTCTATTGTGTGCACTGAAAAACCGGGCACAACTAGAAGCATTCTTTTAGCTTAGCAATCAAGCATTCGGGGTTCACACGTAATAATTTCCTAATGTTTCCTTGGCCTGATATCTGCATTTTAGTTTTGATGTCTCCCAAAAATGTTATTCAGCTTCCTTGTTGCTCTATGCAGCTTTCTGATGTCAAGGAGCTTGACTGTGAATTTTCACTCGAGGACCTAGAGACTGTCAAAGTGATTGGCAAGGGGAGTGGTGGTGTTGTACAACTTGTTCGCCATAAATGGGTTGGGAGATTGTTTGCCTTGAAGGTTAGAGCATGAATTGGATCATATCTTTGGCATTTCCAGAATTCCATGTTTGAAACTCATTAGCTAAATAGTTTGTGTATGCTCTTAAAGGTTGAATTTTGGAATGTAACATCAGTTAATATCATCTGAAACAGTTGAATAAGGAAGATTAGATACCCTTTTCTTTAGAAGTCCTAATAACTAGAAGTTGCTGTAGTTTTTATGGCCTAAATAGCTGTGGGTTAATACTTATGAATAACTTCTTCCTCCTAGTGTTTAGATTCGAATAGAAATAGGCAAAAATTACTAAAGAGCATTTTATCATATCAACAGTGACACTGGGATGAAAGCACTTGTGGAGCTTTCTGTCAATATCTATATGTGGGGTTGTAGGGTAGGTGTTTTGCAGCAAGTTCTCGATGTGATTTTATTGTCACAAGCTGAATAGGTAAGGTTGGAAAACATGCAAATGAGTGGTGATAAAGGATGGTTTCTCATTTCTTTCCTCCTGAATTGGCCTATACACAGTGGTGTCCGCAGTAAAACTAGTATATGGAAAAAGGGGGAAAAGAAACAAAAAAGCCACATGTTCTTTTTATTTTTATTTTTTACGAGCATTTTAGTGCTGATACTTCAGATATGCTGCTTTCTCAAACCTGTTTGCTTTGTTGGAAAGAAAACTGACCAAGGTGTAATGCTTCTCTTGCTTTCAAAAATTTTAGGATGGGCTGTTTGTAGCCCCTATTTTCAGTACACTACCCTCGTTCAATTTAGTTGAGAGAAAACTCTACCCTTTATTATTGTTTCAATGAATGAATCTGAAAGGTACATTTAGACAGTAAAGAGTGTGAAACAACTACCAGAATATCAACATAGAACAGTTACACTACCATTTTTCTAATAAAACCAAGTCTATGATCTGTAGGTCATCCAGATGAACATTCAAGAAGAAATTCGCAAGCAAATTGTACAGGAGTTGAGGATAAACCGAGCATCAGCATGTTCACATATTGTTGTCTGCTACCACTCTTTCTATCACAATGGAGCCATATCCCTTGTGTTAGAATACATGGACCGGGGATCTTTGGCAGATGTGATTCGTCAAGTTAATACAATTCTTGAACCATATCTTGCTGTTGTCTGTAAACAGGTTTGTTTCTTTCTTGTGAATTACAGACTATGTTGGAACTTTGTTTCTTAACCTCACTTTTATGCTCTAGGTATTACAAGGTCTTGTTTACCTGCACCAAGAAAGGCATGTAATCCATAGGGACATAAAACCATCTAATCTACTAGTAAACCACAAAGGAGAAGTAAAGATCACTGATTTTGGTGTCAGTGCAATGCTAGCCAGCTCGATGGGCCAAAGAGATACATTTGTTGGAACTTACAACTACATGTCGGTATGTTAAGTACCTCTGGATACTTGTTTAGGATTTTTCCAGATACCACTATCTCTAACTTCTAATACTGTTTTTCTTTTGTCTTCACTTTAGCCAGAAAGGATAAGTGGAAGCACTTATGACTATAGCAGTGATATCTGGAGCTTGGGTCTGGTAGTGTTAGAGTGTGCCATTGGACGTTTTCCTTATCTGAAAACTGAAGATCAGCAAAAGTGGCCAAGTTTCTATGAGCTTTTGGGGGCCATTGTAGAGAGCCCGCCCCCTTCTGCCCCACCTGATCAGTTCTCTCCCGAGTTCTGCTCATTTGTCTCTGCCTGGTAATTACTTGCATTTTCGTTTAGCACTAAATTACTTGATCATGCTAGCACTGCAGTGTATGCTGTTGCCATTTGGTTTTTTGAACTAAACGTCTCATCTGCGAGTGTTACCCACAGATTTTTAACTTATTTTAAATTCTACCACTTTCAAGGCATAACATGATGAAATCCTCGGTGCTATGCTGGCCTGGTTGCTTTTTTAGGTATAGAAATAACAGGAGGATATGCAGTCCTACTCAAGAACTAGAACGACTAACCAGTCACCTCCTGATGCCAAATCCAGCATATTTACCATGAATGTGATAAATCCACTTTTAGATATTTGGCTTTCCAGCATTGCTTTGCTGGTTTAAGAGTTTTATTAGCATTCATTCTTTCTCTTTCGAACCTTTGGGAAAAGTCTTGGCAATGGATATTGTTTATTAGATGTCAGCCCGATTGTGGTTTGCTCTACTACCTTAGCAAGCGTCTTCCCGGTCCCTCCTTTAACTTTCATTCTCCTCTGTAATATCAGTAGGCCTCAAAGGTTCTTGAATTGAAGTATGAAGAAGAAAAAAGATTACCCTGTCCCACAATCTCCCCGATGTATCCTTTTGTTTTGAAAGCTTAAGCAGCTCTTATACTAGCACTCTAATTTTTGTTTTGTACATATTGCTTCCTAATCTGTCAATAGGACAATAGATTTCATACATTAGCAGTGGAAATAAAAAACTTTCTGCTGCTTTATAACAAAACTATCATGACTCCTAGGATAGTACAATGAATTATTGCGGCCTATAAGCAATAAAATCATTTATATTGATGTCTCAAGCAATGCCATTGTGCACCAATCTGGAGCATCTATACTTATTGTAATTCTATGCTTGTCAATATGAGTTATCCTGCATCCCAAGATTTAGAGTTTGAATCGTTTCTGAAACAAACAAAGGTTGAAATTTTACAAGAAGTTATCCTGCATCCCAAGATTTAGAGTTTGAATTGTTAGCTTTTTCAATGGTTGCCCATGTCAGTTAAAATGTACCTAAATGGAGTATTCTTGAATCTTAATATAACCCTTTTCAATTTTTCTGATCTCAGCTTACAGAAGAACCCACGAGATAGAGCCTCCTCATCCGACCTTCTTGTAAGCTTATTCAAAGCTCATTTACAAAACGTAACATGCAGTTGATTCTTTAACAGAAGTAATGCCTAAATCGAATTCACCGTTCTGCTCATTACAGGTTCATCCTTTCATCAAGAAGTTTGAAGACAAAGACCTCGACTTTGGAATCTTAGTGGGCAGTTTGGATGCTCCAGTGAACTTCCCAAGATAAGGTGTTCTTGTTTCCATACTGACTGATATATTGTGCTTTACCCTTTTACCAATGTATCTTCCGGCAAGCATATTTGTATTTTGTTGTACTAGCTAGCACCCTATCAATGCTATTGCCTACCTACCGACCTTGGTACAATTGTCAAGTTAACGTGTGAAATTTTGCTGGCTTTGCAAATTCGTGTTTGTTGTAGCAATAGTTGCTTTGATAATTGCTTGTACAGCTTACACTTTCTCATTAAAACTTATGCGATCATTGCTTTGGATGCAAACAGATTCAAAGATTAAATAACTTGCTTTTGGTTCAAAGAATGAACATTTGGTAAGATTTTAATGGGAGGTTAACCGCTTGAACTATTGTTGCTTTTTTATGAAGAAAGAAATTACCCATTGGACTTGGTTTTGTGAATGTTAGTTGCTGTTGGATGGACATGAAAGTACGTGCGGATTAGTAGATGGACTTGGTTTTGGCTTGTGGAAGTGATGGATTTCGTTTTGGTGAGGGTGAACATCCATGTTGGGAATGTGCAAAGATTACGAGATCTGTTTGCGTGCACGATTGCAGTGTTGCGTAGAATAATGTTTTGTTAGGAGTTGGACTTTAGAGTGCGTAACATGTATTCTATCCATCGCAAGAAATTCTATACGACGGGACATAGAAATCAAAGATTGTTAAAGATTTCAAAGTATTAAAGTAAAGCTGATGTATGAAACAGAGTTAATTTTTGGTGTAGAAAAAAATTAAGGTAATAAAGTAAAAGTAATGATAAAATGTTTCCTTACAAATAAACGAATCAACTTTTTACTATTTGGCGAATAAAATCTTCAATATGAAACACAGAATCTTAAAACATTCTGTGAACCAAGCTATGAACACATACAACAGCGATATCTCACTATATCCGGCTGAAGTAAATATTTCAAAACCTCATACCATCTATTTGGTTGGGCTTGAGAAAAAAAAAAGTCACTTTCTTTTTAGAATAATTCAACTACCCCCTTCTAATTACTTGGGATCTTACCAATTTAAAACATCCATCCCATTACCATATGTAGCCAAATTCAGTGGTTTACTCAACCCAAAGAAAACATTAGTTGTAAGATTGGGTCAACCAAGAAACTTTGGTGGTGTATATCTAGTTTTTCCTATGCCTTCTTTCTTTCTTTCTTTTTTTTTGATAGGTTCCTATGCCTTCTGTACAATATCCAGTTAAAACATTATTATTATTATTATTATTATTATTATTATTGTTGTTATTATTATTTTAAAAATATATATATTTAAGGTGAATATGTACTTGCTTGGCCATGAATGTACTGAAGCGAAGGTGCAAGATAGCGACACAGTCAGGTTGAGCAGAATAAACGACAAGCTGAGTCAGATAGGACTTGACTAAACTCATCACGCGACCATCCCTTTTAGATCTTATCCACTTGCCTACAATTTATTTACTAATTAATTATAGTCAATCCTATCCTATCCAATTTGCATGCTATTATTACTATATTAGTATTACAAATTAACAGGAATCTCTGCTTGCTCTGCTACTCATAAATTATAGTATACACGTAACGTCTGGAGAAGCTCTGAGAGGTCTAGAGATGAGCAATGAAGAAGGTCAATGTTGGAGAGAAGATTGGGCGACTTACGAATATGGAGACGGAGAAGACCCACAAAGCTCCTCTGTTTCTTCACCATCCTCAAGCGGCTTGGATGACAAGGCACCGCCGTCGTCACCACCGGCGGCAACTGGACCGCTGTGTCAACTGTCCCAGCTCATCAATGATTTACCTGTAGAGTATGCGTGCATCTTCTTCCTTCCTATTCATCAATCTGTGCTTTGAACCTGTTGTTTGAAGTTGAGCATTTTTCTATATTTCTGCAGGAGAGGTTTGTCCAAGCATTATGGTGGGAGGTCTCAATCATACACCTCTTTAACACAAGTGAAGAGCTTAGAAGATCTGGAAAAGAAGGAAAATTCTTACTATAGATACAAGAGGAGGAGAAGAACAAAAGCATATTATAAGAGGTATGAGTTGGAGGCTTCTGGGCATCAGCAGTGGTTTGGTCCAAAAGCAGGGATTGCCAAGAAGGTTTCTTCCAAGAGAAAAGTGTGTCCAATAGCCTTTGAGCTGGAAAAGTATGACCTCAAACTCCATATCTCCAGCCACCATGGAAGAGCTTCTGATGTGAAATACTACTAATTAGTAATGGTACTTCTGGGTCAAGCAATTTCATGGAGAAATCTTTATGCTTGCTGACATTTTCAGCCAATGGCAAAGCCAATTTGTAAATCTTCTAGTACACATGACATCAGGGAAAACAAGAACAGAGGAAAAGAAAAGGCCAGAAATAGGCCTCCTCAGATATTATTCTCATTTAGAGCTTTCTAGAGGAACCAGTTTCCATGACACAAGCTAGATGCATAGATCAGCTTAGCTGGATCTTTATACTCATCTGATTAATTCAAAGATTGAATTCCTAGCAAAGTGAGTTAATAGGGGGTTTCAAAGTTTAATTTTGATGGAATTTATATTCACCTCATGGGTGAGTGTTGGTGGAGTGAGTTAGTGAGTTGGCCAAAACTGAAAAAAGAGGGTGTTATGTTTGAGGGATCGTGAAAAACGATGGCTAATGGCGTGAATACGGCTGAGAGGAAAACGTTGGCGCCAACAAGAAAGAGGCAGAGCGAACCAGGCTACCGAGTCGAAAATCAGAGGAGAACAGAAATCGGTCAAAGCCAGGACTTTCGGAGTAGAGGCTGGACTTTCAATCGACTGGGAAGGAGGGAGGCTTAGAGACGACCCCCAGAGGATTAGGGTTTGATGATGTAAACCCATGATGATATGCGATTCAAATGGGACTTTGAAGTTTTGGATTCAAATCGGACTAGAGGCTGGAATCACAGGTATGGTTGTTTTGGATTCAAATGGGGCTGCCACATAAGACGAGGGAAAGATGAAGGTGAAAGGCGGAAGATGCATCCAGTTGGGGTGAAGCACATCCACTTCGCAACCTCCTCTCCAGAACCGTGGTTCACATCCACAACCTGGACCACTAGTAGATGTTCTATAGGTTAGGGTTAGGGTCATTGTATCACCAGTAACAATGACATGTTTTCACCAGATTTCAGAGCAATTTATTCCATGCCTCAATTTATATGATGGATGCCGATTAGAATCAAGCAACAACAACAGCTCATTTCACACTCGACACTTTCCAATTCAGAAAATAGAAGTTCCAGGTTCAGAGACTTTAAAGCTGACTTGGTTGTCTCAACTTACGTGCCTCTTGTAGCCATGTACCCACCCATTGCCATTAACGACTTCTCAAAGTTCCTTACTTTTGTTCCCAATAGAAATCAAAGTAGCTAGTAATGATCAATAAAAACCCAAGAAGCTAGTAATAATAGAAAGCAGCAGTAGCTGCAAGCAAAGCAAATGGTGTCCAAACATTGAACCAAATAAAAGATGTTTTCGTTTATTTACTTAAGTTTTGAAAATGCCATAAAAGAGTAACAAAGTTATCCTTAAGCTTTTTGTTTGTTGTTTGTGGATGTAAATGACAGTTTAGATGATTTGGTGGTTTATTTGTCAAATTTTGATGGTGATCTAATAAAGTATTGATGCTGATCTAATAAGATATTGATACTGATTTGGTTAAACTTTTATGATATATCCACCATGCCCTCAGTACTGGGCTTAGGGTTGGCCAACTAGGCAAGTCCCTAAGCCCCTGATCCCAATTTTAAAAAAAGTACTTAAGCCCTCATTATTTTGAGGATCCCAATTTCATTTTTTAAGGTACTAATATTTATATTTTTTTTCAAATATTATAATATTTTATTATTATTGAAAGTTTTATTCCGAATATGATTATATAAATATAATTATGATAGGGCTCAATTTCCCTTTCCGGTTCTGTTGGAGCCCCGAAAATCTCAAGACGGGGCCTGTATGCCTCTCCTTCATGCTCATGTTTCCTTCGTGATTTAAATCGTGGACGAATGGAACCAAAATTTGAAACGTGAATGCTACGAAATGGACTTAAAGAGTTACACTGATTAGCGATCACGAATAGTGAATTGATCTCGTCCGTTAGATGACAGTAACTTCATGACAGACCGTCGAATTAGACGCCCTACCTGAGAGACAACGTCAAGAGGATCGGCTCTGCAATTCCGGAGCTCAACTCGTGGGAACCAGAGAGTTTCATATCTTTACACTCGGAATCAGAAGCCAGATTGGAAGGCGAAAACAAGAGATCTTAAACTTCAAATTGCAAAGCTCAACAGATTTGCACAAAATGAGAGTACTAGAGAATCAATCAGCTTGATCAGATCCAAGATCCAGCTGCAATACAAAGCCTAGCTAGGTCATGAAATCAGAGCAACACAAGCTTATTCAACCAGGAACGAACGATCTGACAATATTTACACACGCAGTCACTCATTTCCTAATCATCGAGATTATAAAGAAGAACAAGTCACCGGAAATGGAGACCATCGGGAACAGAATCAGCCGGCAAACGCCTCTGCCACCTCCTCTGGATCCTCATAATTAGGATCTCTAGCATCGACGACTTCTTTCGCGATTCCGATCTCGCCAGGAGCGTAACCGTCGCCGAACCACGTGAACTTGCCGCCGTGCCCTCCCTTCTTTGGCGATCCATTCATCCCTGTCGCCGACTTCCTGTCCTTTTTCGCGTCCACCGATTTCCCTTGGCCGCTTCGGCTGCTCTTGCCGGAGTTCTTCATTGTCGCAGACGGTTTTGGGTTGAAACCAGGTGTACTGTTGAGTGTGTGTGTGTGTGTGTGTGTGTGTGTGTGAGCTTGTATTGTGACTGTGACTTGTGATATGAATGAAGGCGGAGAGCTCGTATATTTATATTCAGGAATGGCTGCACCGCTGAATTACAATTAGTTTTTACAAGAGGTCCTTGTTCTTTATCATTGATTTCATTTCAGTACCAAACGTTCCAAATATTCTGTTTCGATTCTGAACCTTCTTCCCAGATGTCATAAGTTTTTTTATTTCCCCAAAAAATGTACTCTTTTTTTTATATATAAATTTTGACTATATCAGTCTCTATTAATTTTTTAATAATTTTAATTCATTTTTTAAAATCATTTTATGCTAGTATGATTCTTTTCCTCCAGGGGCTAACAAAAAATTAGAGTTAATTTAAATGGTCTTAATGCAATTTAGCCATTGGTGGAAAACAATGATCGTTTGATCCTGGGGGTCATATGGAAACAAAAATAAGGCCGGCACAAGGATAAGATCAGTAATTCAAGATAAAATCTGCTCATCCATCTTACCAAGATCGTTATATTGCACTATATATTGACACCTGTCCCGGAGTAATACAGCACGGGATGAGGGGTAAAAGATGAACTACACTACAACAATAAAGAGTAAAAAATAATTTATATAGTAAAAAAAACACAAACAAGAACCAGCAGCACTAAATGTCTCGAGTTATACCGGGACATATTAATAAATATATTTGTGTAAAAATGACTTCCACGTAATTGCGATCTACTCCTTCCAAAAAATCGAATCATTTACCCTTTTAAAGTTCTGTTTAAATCAAATTATTACCAAAAAAAAATTAAAACTTAATGACTTTATATATCAAAATATTAAAGGGGCAAAAAAATCATACATTAAACGTTGAAAACTATTAAACGTTGAAAACTAGATGATTCATTTTATTGCAGACTATGTAGCATTGATCTGACATACAACTAAAAATGTGTACACGAAATAAAGTGGAATGTAAAAATGACATTGATCTTCAATGCAGTTGTAAAAATGAGTTCACATCCTTAAAACAATCATTTTGAGATGAAAGACGTTAATTATTGGATAACGATGGATAATCCGTCACAACATTAAGAATCCCAGATAAAATGTACATGGTTAAAATACAAAACTGAAAACAAGAGAAGCCACAAGGGCTTCAAGTTGCTATGGATTAATTATTGAACTAACTTAGTAAAAAAAATTGTCAAATACAGCTATAAATGGTTCTACACCGAACCGCCAAAAAGGGTGAAACCAGAAGAGAGAAACTAGCAAATCCCAGAACGCTGCTTTCAATTACACCTGCTAAATTGTGATAATCGTCAAGAATTATGTGTCCATTTTAGGTACTTTATTTGTATTAACAGCAAAATGCGAATCCTCTCCTCAGCTAACAGACACTTCTCATTTTGGCTTGAAAATGCTGTTAACTGTATCGTAGCTTGGGACATAACTAACTGCAAATAAATGAGAAAACAATATATATATTAAAAAGTAAATTTAATCAGACCTTTGAGGAGTATAATATTCAGATAATTTACATAAGAAAGTGCCGTGTAAATACCATTTCCGTATGCTGCCATCGTCAGTGGGGATGAGAGAAGCTTTTGGGCAATTGTAGAAATATCCTTCCCTGTGATTTCATCAATAGCCTTCAAGAAATGCTCCACCGGTTTCCTAGTTCATAATAAACCATTTCCATAATCACCAAAGAATGAGACAAGTAGCAGCTAACAAGCATGTAGTACTAAATCTTCAATGTAACACATTATTGTCCAAAAACTTGCATATATACCTTTCACCATAGGTCAAGACTTGTCTACCAATATCTTCTGATGCCGCCATCTGTAAAGAAAACCATCATTGTAAGATTAGCAATATACTACGTTTATTTTCTTTAATACTTGTATTATATATATACATGTATAAAACTAGCATGGAAAGAGAACAAAGGGTAAGCAATAGAACATACTCTGGATTCCATAGTCATCAGAATGGCAGCCTTTGTTGATTGTTTGGCACGATCTAACTGTTCCTGGTTAACTACAGAAGCACGGAAAGAAAATGAGATTTATGAAAAGGCTACCAAATAGGAGGAAGCAAATCTAACCAGACTGAAGCAGATGCGAACCTTCACCAGGTGTTGCAACTGCAATAAGCTCCTTCGCTGCTAATTCAATGGCCTTCGAAGCAAAATTTGATCCCTACACCAATAACATTGAACATTAACATAAAAGGTAAAAAAAAAACTGGAAACATTTAGAAAAAATAGAGGAATCAGATCAATATTTACTGTGGTAGCCTGTATGCCAAATATGCCACTGTTATTGTAGATGTTGTTGAATGCTGTAAAAGACTGGACTTGTGGATATTGGTTCAAGACCCGAAGATCTGCACATACAAATTATGATTTTATCACACTGAGTTAACTTTTGACAACCACAAATCATATGTATGAGCAAACAAAGTAGGGAAATGCTAGGGACACTCTCTTGGACACACTTTGAACACTCTCCCATTTAACAAATGCCATGTAATCATTTTTGTGCGTCTACTTGATTTTGGGTCCACCAAAATCAAGACATGGCAAATGTTGAGTGGGAGAGTGTCCAAAGTGAGTGTCCAAGAGAGTGTCCATAGCATTTTTTCAACAAAGTAATATAGTGAATTATTCAGGCCCAAAGTATACATGGTATGGGTTAAGTTTTTAGGAGTATGTCTTAAACATTCAATCAGCTCATTGGTAGTATTTCTCGAATATAGTGACACTGTCAATAAAGATGAATGCTTTGCAGTCTTCCATCTTACATTCTACAGTATTTTGAAGTGTCATTTTGGTTTCAGTGAACTAGAGGCATTACAAATTTGCTTCAGATCATTTTAACTATGAGATCGTTCACATCTAATCATTGGATTATTGAATTGTTCAAGGTTTTAAAATTGTAGATGTTGGTTTAAGGTGACTGATATCCCAAGTTTATAGTTTATGCAGCAAAAGTTACTATCAAGCTCGCTAGGATCACATCTATACACTTTTTATAATAACAAATATGCCCACATTTTTCTCATCTAGCATAGGTACATTTCAGGACATAGCTTAATTTAAAATATGTGCATCGGATATTTCAAGAATAGAACTTAATATAACTCAACACTGATAATTACAGCCTCACACTAATGTCAACCAACAGATGAGGTTGCTCACATAGTCTAGAGTGCATTCCCTTTCCAGGGCCACCAGCTGAAAAAGAACCACCACCTCCCAGCAGGATCTACAGCATAAACAGAATAGTTCATAAATAGAATATCACCACATTCCATTTCCGTCTCAAAACCACTGATCGCAATTAGCAAGATCAAGAGACAAATATAAATGTTTTACACAATAACCATTCATAAAAGATAGTATGTCGTCCACAAGCCACAATAAAAGAAATAAAAAAACAGCATCACATCAGAAATAAAAATTAAGCATCGCAAAAGTAAAAATTGGGTTGATGAAAAACCTGTAAAACACTCAAAGTCATGGCTTCTTTCTCCTTTTTCCAGCCACCAGGAAACTCAAATGCAAGAGCAAAATGAGTTTTGTCCTGAAAGTGAAAAACCATTAAATGCTGACGGATCAGCAAGGCACATTTTGAGTCTATGGGGGTGTGCAGAGTATGTACCCCTGTATCAGCTTGACAACGATAATCACCTCCAGTGTACACAGATTTTGGTTCGTCAATAGGAGAGATACTGGGAAGGTCTGACAAAAGCGGTGCAGCTACAGATACCAGACTCTCATGGTTAACCCCAGATGCAGCCAGTACAATTCTTGAAGCAGCATAATTTTCCTGAAAATTCAGCATACAAAAGAGCAAATCCAACAGCTTATTAAATAAGTCACAATATGAGTAAGAAAAAGACATAACAGTAGTAGTTACAATACATAGCATACTGGAATGTTAAATTTGTTTTACTCACAGCAACAAACTCTTCCAAGATTGTGCTATTCAATCTATTTATTGCCGATTCTGGGGCGAATAGGGGATTTGCTAATCCACCTGAATATCCAGCTGTGTGAAGCCCCTCCAAAACTATACCCTCAGGGTTATTTGCTGCTTCAGCAATCTCTGCTTTCACCTTTTGAAGCTGCAGATATTAACAAAAGGATAGTCATGGAAGTAAAATGAAAGCATCAGGTTGAGATCACTGTTTCTTATAAACAAAGAGAAATAGTACTGTACTGAAAAAAATGTACCTGTTCCTTGACCTCCCAATCAAGGAAAGCAGGATTTCTCACGCAGTCAACAAGAAGCTCCACCATTTCAGGAGCATATGTCTTCAAAGCATCAAATGTGTACACCATTTGCTCTCTCGAGGCTGACGCTTGCACGTTGCCACCAATTGCCTCCACTTCCCTCACAACTCGCAGATGGCTTCTATTTAATGTGCTCTTGAAAGCCATACGCTCAAGCAGGTGTGAAGCTCCAAATGTTATTGGTGATTCATATATTGAACCGCAGTCTACATATAACCCTATTGAAGCAGTAGAACTCTGCAGCATCATTATGAAGAAAAAACAGATGGAAAATTATCCCATAGCTAATCTGAAGAAAGTAAACAAACTAAAATTGGAAAAATTTCTAGGCGTATTAAAGCATACTTCTGACGTTTGGGAGGCAATTTTGACACCATTAGGGAGAGTTGTAATTTCTGTCTTGCTTGGTTCGACATAATCAGGCAATGATGGCGGGACTGTGACACCAGGAAGCGGAAAATTTAGCGGAGCTAAAGGCTTCGACCCACCTCCTGTTAGCCAACTGAGAATACCACCAGAAGATGTTGTTGCCGTTACAGTGCTTGTACTTGCAAGCCTCACAGGCACTCCACGCCATGCTTGATTCTGCAACCACGCTTCTTTTAATAAAAAGACAGAGATTCGCATTCCATGAATGCTATCAAGAGAGGGAGATAGAGTAATAGGTGAATTTGAAGATTAGAAAACAAAAAATCTAACCAGACGAATCTATATTCAAATACAGGTCCATTTTAAGAGATACGTAGATTTAAGCAGTCACGAAGCACAAACAACAATTGACGGAAAGATCTAACGAATCGCAGTCTGAACAAATACAGATTCAGAAGACGTAGCGGCCGACGACGTAAATCAAACAATCTTGCTCGTAAAAACTGAAAATCAGATCGACATTCATCGGAAATTAGAAGCGAAAAGTAAGGAATTCCGATAGTGCACTGACCCTGATAGCTCGGAGTCGAGAAGCTGCCCTTCGGTACATGGCGATCGACGGTAGGCTAGGAGCAATCGGACAGTTGCTGCGAAGCTGGGACGCTCTGAGAAGACCAACGTTTTGGCGAAAGAGGAAAGATCAATCAAAATGACTGGGGGGCTTTCTGGCGAAAGAAGCATTGCATTGGGTTGGGGGCCGCCAATTTCCGAAAAGCCCAATAAACACCCGGACACGTGCAGGGTTGCCATTGGTAATCTCCACAGTAGTATGAGTATGAGGTGTGTGTGTATGTATGTATATATATATATATATATATATATATATATATATATATATATATATATATATATATATATATGAAAATTAACAAAAAAACCCCTGAGATTTGTCATAATCTCAAAATTTCCCCTCGCATTTTCAGAATTCCCAGAAAATCCCCTCGAGGTTTGTGAAAACCTACAAAAACTCCCATGGAGGAGGCTAATTCCCGTTAAAATATCTGTTAAATTTTGGGTTTAATTACAAAAATTACACTGCAAATTTTTAACCCTAACAATTTGATCCCAATAGTTTTACATCTAACAATTTTACTCTCCTCTTCACCAACCAATTCTCCAAAGTACACTTAATGTGGTGAAGAAGCCCTAGACCAACAGGTCTGACACTTCGAAAGAAGTAAAAACCACATCATTTTCCCTTTCGTTTAACCCTTCATGAAAAACAAGAGCAGGACACAACCCAGAAATCCTGAGACAAAACCTAGTTTATGCAATGAGATTGACAGATACTAAAGTCACTCAGACAAAGCGGATTGATGAAGAAGAAGATTCGATTCCCGATTTGTTGAGAGACTGTTTTCGGCTCTCCTTCTACACCAAGCTCGGTCCAATCCATGTCCTATCCGTCTCCAGCAACAAAGTCGTCTCACAGCCCCTTCTCCACCAAGTTGGAATTGTTGACGGAATTAACTGGAATAGAGGTTTGTTGTATCTTCAAAGTTCCCCAAAGCCTCACCATCTTCAAATTCATTTGTCATCTTTGAATTCATTCAACCATGGCAGTTTTTCCACCAATTGTGTCTTCAAGTAAGGAGAGATTCTAAATCGATACCAAGTGACAAGCTGCAAGCAAGACAAAAAGATTATGCAGAGTTTCATTGACATCGCAGAAACAACGACTGGTGGAAAACTTGTGACTCGTCAAAAGGAGAGAGGATGATGAGATGTTTCTACATGTTGGAGACGTTGAATCGGGAGTTTCAGATGTAGTTATGAAGGAGGGTGGTGAAGGAAGGATTCGGCAAAGAATTGTATATAGACTGAGTCTGAAGCACGAGTGGACTGTGAAGGGAGCGGGAGGAGGCAACAACGATGTTACTGGGTGTGTAAAAGATGAGATAATGGAGTTGGGTTGAAAGTGTAAAGTAAAGTAGTAAAAAATTATGGTTGAATTGTTAGGGTTAAAAAATTTAAGGGACAATTTTTGTAGTTAAACATAAAAAGTTAACGAAAGTTCTAACGGTGGTTAGTTTGAGGGGATTTTTGTATATTTCTCCAAGCCTTGGGGGGAAAGAGTATGAAAATACAGGGAGGAAAGTGAACATTATGCCAAACTTCGGGGAGGGGGAATGGTAATTTCCCATATGTGTGTGTATTCAATTTTCGTATATCAATCATTTATTTTAATGTCTTTGTTGATTTCAACTAGGGTTGTGAAACTAACTGATCTCGTTCGAGTTCGAGCTCTTACGAACCTATTAGAGGTTTAGAGACGTCACGAACCTTGTGCTCAAGCTCGAGAGCTCGAGCCATTTTTTATGATTGTGTATTAACGAGCCGAGCTCGAGTATGAGAGGTCCGGCTGAAGAATGAGTCGAGCTCGACCCTGAGAGGTTCGACTCGGATAGGCTCGTGCGCCTACACGAGTCTGACGAACAATCTGAGTTGAGCTCGAGAAAAATAACTCTACTTTATTAAAATGATGTAATATGTATAAAAACTTTCAAGTTTCACAAGCCATTTCAAGTCTAATCGAGCCGAACTTCGAAATCGAGTCTAAGCAAACTACTCGCTTAAGTCCAAATAAATGGACTCAATGAACTTCGAGCCTAACTTAACCTAATTTTAACGAGCTCGAACTTTCAAGTGCGGGCAGGTTCGGGCTCGGATTGGCTCGTTCTCATCCCTAATATTAAAGATAGGGTGGGATTTAAAGAAAAAAAGGGTATTGTCCTCTTTGATGGGCAGGGTAGAAAAGTTGGTAATGGTACTCCATTCGGTTTTGGTGGGATATCTGGTTAGGAGAGGTCTCCCTTAAAGAAAGATTTTCGAGGCTTGCCTCATTAGAGTCAGATGAGGGCTGTTTAGTCTCAGAAAAGGGGTTATGGCGAGATGGGGTTTGGGAGTGGGTTTGGAGATGGAAAAGATTCCCTAGAGGTAGGACTAGGACGGAGCTAACTGATCTTTCTCTGTTGCTCGAAAATTGTACTCTTTCTGCAGATGTTCCAGACTCTTGGAAATGGCGTTGGGATAATTCCAATTTATTCAAAGTCTCCTCCCTCTCAAAGCTCATCCAAGAGGTGCTTCTTCAGTCGTCTTCATCTCCCTCCAACATGGCAACTTCGTGGAACTCTTGGATTCCGATCAAGATCAATATCTTTGCTTGGCGAGCTACTCTGGATTGCCTGCCTTCCAAAGTCCAGCTCTCAAGACGCGGTGTTACCCTCGACAATCAAGGTTGCTCCATTTGCGGTTGTATGTTCAAACAATCAGCTCATGTCATCTCCTCCTGCTCTCCTGCTTTTGCTCTTTGGCCGAAGATCTTGCAATGGTGTCAAATGGGTTCCTACTTTTCTACCAGTTGGGATGAGCTGCTCATTGAAGACACAAGCTTGCGCAGCTTATCCTTCTCTCAACGTAAAGGCTGGTGGGTTATCCGATGCATCACAGCGTGGACTCTTTGGACAAACCGGAACAACAAAATTTTCAACTCCTCTTCGAAGCAGGTGACGCCTTCCCCTATGGACATTCAACTCATCTCATATTTGTGGATCTCCAACAGGTGCTCCAAGGCAAGCTTCTCATGGGCTGAATGGATTTTGAATCCTATTGAGGCTTTAAAGCACTGCTAGTCTCTTGTTTTTTTCTTTTTTCTTTGAAACACTATTGGTTTCTCTTGTCTCCTCCTTGGAGGCTAAGTAACATTCTTTCTTTTTTAATCTAATTTTTCGAGGATGCCTTTCAAAAAAAAAATTCCAACTATGGCAACTCCCAAGGGGTCTCTTCTCATTCACCCCCCCTCCATTGTTATATACCACCAAGTTAAAAACATTAACGACAAGAAATCACTCCTTTTCGAGACACGACTTCTTGATCAAAAAGAAAATAAATAGGGACCCATTTGCCCAAAACCTATCACATGAGGGCTTTTTTGGGATTTGATTGATCATGCTATTAGCGGGTTTGGAAATTCTAAACATGACTAGCATAAAGTATAAAACATGCTCTAGGGGTGTGTTTAAAAAATCCGCAAAACCGAGAAACCGAACCGAATCACATGATTCGAAACTGAAAAGCCCGCAAACTGAAGAAACCAATAACCCGCTGGTTCTAAATTTAGAAACTCGCGGATACCCAAACCAATCCGTATATGCCTATTTACAAATAAAATTATCTAAAATTGATTACTTCATCTCAATTTTCCTTTAAATTTCTTTTATATTATATGTAAAAACTCACTTCATACAATAGTGATACATGATTTATAATGTTATAACGTTGTTCTATTTATGCAAATTACTTTTCTTTTTTTTGATGCTCTAGATATGTGCATTTATGATACAAAATTTTAAAATATCTTTAGGTAAATTGAAAGATTTTATAGGATAAGTATATTTGGGAACACATGCAGATACACTCAATCCGAACCGCAAAAAATTGTGAAAATCGGTTAACCGCATTTAAGATACCCGCACTCGGCAGAACGGATACTATTTAAGGTACCCCACCCCGCCCGGTACACACCCCTAACATGCTCTACATCTATCTAACACACGCACATGAAAAGCTCACCAATTAGATGCACGTAAGCTGTGGACCCAGAGGGGTGGAGATATGTGGGGGAAAGATTGAAGTTGGAAACGATCAAATCCTCCATTCTTCAATTGGTAGATATGCCCATGTCCTGTTCCTTGCGTGAAGTTGCCTTAAAATGAGCTTTTCCCCAGTCATCAGTGAAGTAGATGCAATTTGGTTTACAACCAGGAAAGTCAGAAGCATCAACAGAGAATGAAGAATTGAAACCCAGGAACTATGCCTTGCCCTCCAAGTCTGAAACTAGTCTCCAACTTCTATCACTCTTGCACCAGCCCACCTCAAAGACTTGGAATTTGTATGTTGTGTAGAGTTCAATGTCATCCTTCACATCCAACCGATAAGCTTTTCGTGATACCATTAAAAGCGATCCACCTGATTCAACCGGATAAAATTTCTGAATGCAATATTCTAACGCCCGTTTCTCTACTGGTAATCTGGCCACCACTTCCATCCTAGTCCCTTGTATGTCCCATGCATACACAAGGCCAAGGCAACCGGTGGAGTAGAATCTCCCTTCATAGAAGACTATATCCGAAATCCAACTACAAGAGCCTGCTTCATCCATTTCCCCTCCAACAAGGGTCCCCCTTTCGCCACAGATCGATTCTTCCGGATGCAGAAACGATACAGAGAGTGTAATCTTCTGACATCTTCCCAGGATTGGAAGAGAAAGCTGCTTTCCAAATGACATCAAAGCCGATACGACAGGGATCCAGACTAATGCAGAAATCAGGCAACTTGATTTATCTTTAAACTTGAGTCAACAGTTACCAACCATCCATTGCAAGAGACAGTGTTTTCTGCCATTGGCTTCTGGAAGTTCCAGATAACAAGTTATGTTCTTCTGGACATTGTAGAGGCCTCGGAGGTTGGTGTTGCTACTACATCCTTCTTCTTCTGCTGCTTCTCTTCCCCAAGCATCAGCCATGGAAATTGATTGCCACCGCTGAATATATTATCATTGCTCCCAATCAACCGCCAAAAACAACAACTTGAGGTAGCAATTACGAAATCTCGGTATGATTGCAACGGCTGCAAAATTTCAGTCACAAGCTCACCAGGAAGCTCTGACCAACTCTTCTGATTAGCTAATCTCCCAAGAACCTCCAGATCTGTTTGCATAACAACCATCAATAATGCTTGATGTTTCCCACAAAAAACAGATCGATGGGGATGTAAACCTAAAATTGCAGATAAAGTAAGAAACTTTACTTACCAAAGGTGTCGATTTCCTTATCCAGATCGCTGGAATTTGAACTGGGGCTAGTTATTGCCATCTTCAAATGGAATTCGAACTGCGGCGGCGAGAAAAACGAAACTCGATCGATTGGGCGGGCTGATTTTCTTCTTATTTCTTTCAATCAGCGGCAGCAACAGCGTCAGCGAGGTTTTAGTTTAATTCCTCTTTAGCCCTTTATTTATTCTTTTTATTTCATTTAGGCGCTTATAGTTTCTTCATGTTAGATTATGCCCAATTCCCTTCTTAGATACCACAGTCCCAATTTGCTGCAGAGTTTCTAGCACAGTCCCAGCTTGCTGCAAAACGAAAACCTGCAAATTTTCGATGTCGCTCGCACTTGTGTCTTGTAACGTGTTCGGCTCCTGTATAATTCAATTTCTCCTCAAAATCAAGATCAACCAAAATCATCGAATTCTTCACCTAATTTTCAATTTTAGTTAACTGTGTCTCCTCTAATTATGGAAAACTCTTCGCCTCTCGCGGCTTTGAAATGCCACATTTTCTGGGATCTTTATTTGCCAATCCCTTCGCCTCTGAATTCGCCCTCCATTTTTGGGATTTTCAATCTCATTTCCCTCGGTTTCGGTTTCATCTCTGTTCATTCCAGTTTCCCTTTCCTCTTCATCTTCCTCTTCCATGGGCTCTACAGGGAACGACATCAAGCCCAAGATCGTTGAAGGTCCTCTGGGTTACGTGCTCGAGGATGTTCCTCACTTGTCCGACTACCTTGTTAACCCTCCCGTAAGTTTCCCGCTATGCGTTTCAGTCCTTCGAAATTTTCTTTTGGTTTTTGACTTTTTTCTCAACACAATCCATTAAACCACCTGATTAAGGTGCCTTGATGATGAATTTATTCTGATAAGCTTAATTTGCATACGAGAGATTGAATTTGGTGCGTTTTGTATGTTTTTGTTCTGGCTCAGACTTATCCCAATCCTCTGCAGGATCACCCTGCATACTCAGTTGTTAAGTGAGTTTTCATACTTTTTCTTTCTTTTTGGGGATTATTACAGTCTTTCTTGTTGTCCAAGCTTTCAAAGAAGAGTCGTTGAGCATGTGATTTATTAATTATATCATTCACCAGATAAGTTTTGATTTTCACTTTACAGGCAATACTTTGTTGATGCAGATGATACAGTTCCTCAGAAGGTCTGTTTCACCTGTTTTTTCTTCTTTCATTCTGTTCTTGTGTTTCTGTTTTGACTCATCTCATAGTCTATGTGTGGTCTAGAATTAACTTTCTACTTCATTGTTTATAGATTGTCGTCCGTAAAGAGGGTCCTAGGGGGACACATTTCCGACGAGCTGGTGCCCGTCAAAAGGTTCTCTTCATCTGCTTGTAAACTTTCCCAACAGTGTAACTCTTTCTTCAGCTTTGACAAGATCCTTTTCATTATCATGTTCTATAGGTGTATTTTAATCCAGATGAAGTTCATGCCTGTGTAGTGACTTGTGGTGGTCTATGCCCTGGACTCAACACAGTAGTTAGAGAAATTGTCTGTGGCCTGCACCATATGTATGGTGTGACGAGAATCTTGGGTATAGAAGTAAGTGATCATCTTAGAAGCTTCACCCCTTTCCCAGTGTTAAAGTTCCCTATCTGCGTTTTTGACATTTGCAATATGTTTCTTCCCTTTGAATGAAGGCGTCAACTAGAAACATCCTAACCATGTAAATGCTGAATTTTATAAATTTTGGAGCTCACTTTTGCACCAATGTGAACAAATATTTTGAATCAGTTGATGGAAGTAGCACCGAGTAAAATGTGCATTTTTGTAGGGAGGATACAGAGGCTTTTATGCCAAAAATACTATTCCATTGAACCCCAAATTTGTGAATGTTATCCACAAGAGAGGTGGAACTATTATTGGTACGTCAAGAGGTGGGCATGATACATTGAAAATTGTGGATAGTATTGCTGATCGAGGAATTAACCAGGTGCAAAGTTTACAGTAGTAATTGCCACTAAAATGACGTATATGAACTTCTTCATCTGCCAGAAATATGTAAATATCAGTGTAATCTTGTCTTTGAAAATTCAGGTTTACATAATTGGAGGAGATGGCACTCAGCGAGGTGCATCTGCTATATATGAGGTACTCTGTACTCCACTGGATGCGAATCTTGCTTTTACCTGCATGTCTTAATGATTCATTTCTGTGAAAAACAGGAGATTAGAAAGCGTGGTCTTAAAGTGGCAGTTGCTGGAATCCCCAAAACCATAGACAATGACATTCCGGTACAAGTATCAGCTTATTGACTGCTTGGTTGTGATGATGTCCCTTTTAGGGTTTTTAGGCATTTGCATCTCGTGTCCTAAACCGGTTAAACCTTCTTGTCCAAGTACAGGTAATTGATAAGTCTTTTGGATTTGATACTGCCGTTGAGGAGGCTCAGCGTGCCATAAACGCAGCACATGTTGAAGCCGAAAGCTTTGAGAATGGCATTGGCCTGGTGAAGCTTATGGGACGCTACAGTGGTAAGTCTCTGACTTCAGTTTATCTTCTGATGTGCCTCCATATGCATCATTTTTGCTTTCTCTAAGTTCTCTTCTCCAATAAGATATCTTCATCCATGTAGAGGTTCTTTTTTCATGCATCTTTTACTATTTCTATCAGAACTATTTTGACCATGATTAGCTAGATTATAATGTCTTCTTGTTTAAGAAATCCAACTTGCATTGATCGGCAGGATATATTGCAATGCACGCCACTCTTGCAAGCCGGGATGTGGATTGTTGCTTGATTCCAGAGTCACCATTTTATCTTGAAGGATCTGGTGGACTTTTTGAATTCATTGAGAAGCGGCTCAAAGAATCAGGCCACATGGTTATAGTGATAGCTGAGGGTGCAGGACAAGAACTCCTCAGTGAAAACAATCAACCACTGAAGGATGCTTCAGGAAATACCCTTCTCAAGGATGTCGGTCTATGGATATCGCAGCAGATTAAGGTACGCTACATGTTCGATCTGGGACTGATCCAATATGGTTAGCCAGCAGACGATGATTCACACGTTACCTGTCTTTCGCAGGATTACTTCTCGAAGCAGAGAAAGATGACCATTAACTTAAAATACATAGGTTGGTCCTCCTAGACTAATGCACGCAAACATGAACTGCACAAATTTGTCATTTATATGGCATTGCTCTCTCTTCTGGCAGATCCAACCTACATGATCCGTGCCGTGCCAAGCAATGCATCTGACAACGTGTACTGCACCCTTCTGGCACAAAGTGCAGTGCATGGAGCAATGGCAGGTTACACCGGTTTCACAGTTGGTCTTGTCAACGGCAGGCAAACATACATACCCTTCAACGTGAGTATAGTTAGTTGCTACCTGCCTGTCATTGGCATGAACTTAAGAAAGCTTGATATTAACTGTTGCAGCGAATCATAGAGAAACCGAACAAGGTTGTGATTACTGACAGAATGTGGGCAAGGCTGCTTTCTTCCACGAATCAAACGAGCTTTTTAAGCACTAAAGATATCTTGGAAAGTAGGAAAGAGGAAATACCCTCCACGCCGCCATTGCAGGAGACTAAAAGTAGCTGTGGTAAGAACTAAGAAGACTCGATCAAGTTTGTTTAGCTTAGTTGTGGCTATGGCAGCAGTTTATTGAGTCACAGTGCAAACTTCTACTGATCAAAGTGGAGAGACCTGCATATTCAGGTTTATGTGCAATTCAGTACAGGATAATTATAATCATTTATCTAGCTTTAGTTTAACGTTGGTTAGCACTTGTAAATTGTGATTGGAGCTGTTGTTCTATGTACCTATCTTGTACAGAAATTACAATTTGACTAGCAATGTTGAGTATCAGTGTACTTATCTACTTTGTGTATCTAAATCAAATTACTACATGGTGTACTGTATTTCTTCTTGTTTTGATGGCTACTCAAGTATATATTTTTTGTTATGACATCTCAACCGGAACCAAATTTTTTGACTGAAATAGAACCGAAAAATCCAAACAAAAACCTGAGTTCAATCAGATTTTTCGGTTTCGGTAACTCGGTTGAATAATGCACACAGCTACTGTTAAGATGCAAGAAGACAATGATGCTTTTGTCGCAAACGAATGTTCAAGGGCGATTATGACCATTCGAACTCAACCGAATGGCCAAACTGGCATTTAGGCCCATACTATGGAACGAAGAAAGAAAGCAGCAGCACAGAAGAAGGAGAAGAAGAAGAAGAAGAAGAAGGAGAAGAAGGAGAATAAAGCGCAAATTGGAGAGGAGAAGGATGACGATCAGATTCGTATTGATGGTGAACAAGCAAGGCCAGACCCGTCTTGCCCAATATTACGAATGGCTGACCCTGGAAGAGCGCCGAGCCCTCGAGGGCGAGATCGTCCGCAAGTGCCTTGCCCGCTCCGAGCAACAGGTTTTCAATTTCTCGCTATTCCGATCCCCAATTTACTCTCCAATCTCTTTTCTTTCTCATCGTTTTCGATGTTCCGTCTATGGCAGTGTTCATTCGTCGAACATCGCAACTACAAAATTGTGTATCGGCGTTACGCCTCGCTCTTCTTCTTAGTTGGAGTCGACAACGATGAGGTAAGTTCTAGATCAATCCAGAGTCATTGGGTTCAAGGGCTGAATCTTTTTGATTTTCTGCATTAGAAAGATGGTGTTAATTCTGAGATTTAACTATTTTGAAGCTGGTGTTTTGATAAAATGCTGTGTGAGCTAAGTTGATATTTGTCTGAATCTCACTGGATTTACCAACTTACAGCAGGAAAGAAGCAATTTTCATGTTCTTTTCTTTTCGAGATTCTCATGTCTTCTTTTTTTTTTTTTTGTAGAATGAGCTTGCAATTCTGGAGTTCATACACCTTTTAGTTGAAACAATGGACCGGCATTTTGGCAATGTGGTGAGGCCCCTTGAAATGAATTTTTGTTTCTAACCTCAAGTAGTTCTCCATCTTTTGGTACTGGTTTTTAGATTGCAGCAGAGGAGCTTTGCTGTTACTTTCTTCATGATAGTTTCTTTCATCCAAATTTGCAGTGTGAACTGGACATCATGTTTCACTTAGAGAAAGCACACTTCATGCTGGAGGAAATGGTGATGAATGGTTGCATTGTTGAGACAAGCAAATCTAACATTCTTGCTCCAATACAAATGATGGACAAAACATCTTGAGGAAATAAAGTAGTCTTATACAAAGATTATCTCTGATGGTCTTCTGGTGAACTGTATGTTCTTTTATTTGTCTCTCTAGCTCCTGTTTACAGGCTGTTTGTTTTCCCCATTCAGCGATGGTGTATGTTATAGTTTTATTGGTCCTATAGGAAGTTTGAAAAGCAGAAATGGCTGATTGCCCATTAGATTATCTCTGTATCTGACCTTTTGTTTGTATTCAATTAAAATTGCATTGTGACCACTGAATGATTATGCTTAGTTTATCCGGCTGATTATTTAGTATTGATCAAATAAATGAGTTTGTGCTCAACTGCTTCAGTGAACTGAATCTTCTGTCAACTAATTATTGGCAATGACTTGAAATTTTCATTCAACTTGAGAGCACTCTGATCCTTTTATTCAGTCATTCCTAATGAACACAAGTTCGTTGTTTGTGCTGCGGCCATAACCTAGGCTAGCTCTTATTTCACTCATACTATATGAACACATGTTTTTAGTTTACTGTTGACTTAATGCGTTGGTGAGAGTTGGTTTCTTCTGGCCAATAGCATGCAGGAAGCGTACAAATAAATGGATTATTATGCAATAGAATTCGGGGTTTATAATCATGGTTTTAGTAACAGTCCCTTTTATTGCTGCGAGTTTAAATGAGTGTAGGCCACAAATTTATATCTACAAGTGGGAAAGAACAAGGAATGATTTCTGCAGAACATTCTAAATTCACATGTTCTGCACGCAGGTACAATTCCAAGCATGGCTGATCTTGTAACTTCCATCTATAGACTTCACAATGTTCCAATCTAAAGCAAGTTGCAGTTCAAACTCTAGCAGGTTTCCCATCCTTGCGAGGGTCGCTAACTCCAGTAAGTTTTCCATGGAATACCCCCGAATCCAAACCTTTGTTAGCTTTTTGACCCCCTTGAATTTGGTTTCCAAGTTTTTGAACAACAAATTGAACAATTGCTCCTCCATCCCTGGCCTCCAGTTGATGGTTTCTCTCTTTTAAGAAAACTTTTGTTTCGTCTGCCAGTTCAATATGGTCACCATCAATCACAGTCCAGTTTTCATACAGAACAACATTAGGTATCAGCTGCAGAAAAGCAAGTTGAATCCAGTCAAACCTTGCATGTTGTTAGACATTCACTTGATTTAATGTAGTGGACATGGAAAAACCTTGTGATAAACCCTTGGACTCTGTACTGCAGATAAAGGATCCATCCCTGAGACAAAATGGTTGAGAAAAACCTGCAGTACAGCTGGGATTATCTTCAGTCCACCACTACCTCCAATAGCACCTGCCAATTGATTGTCCTGCCATAATCAATCAATTCAAAGTAAAAAACTTGGCCACATGAGAGAATTGACTTGATAGGAAAGGAGAAACAGGATGCTTGCAATTCAGCAGGCTTAACAAGTTTAGGCTTTAAATAACTGAATCTGCTTGTGCAGTTGTAGAAAGACTGCTTTTAAAAGTGTTGATTCAATGTCAATTTTAGGAGCATAACTAGACTCGTACAGGTTGATATGTTCAAAGATCAAACCTTGGTAATGATAAGTGGTGTCATGGAAGAGAGAGGCCTTTTGTTTGGTTTAATAAAATTTGAAGGTGCAGGAGGGAGGTTGTCAGGAGATATCTCAGTGGGTGTAGAGAAGTCATCCATCTCATTGTTGAGCACAATTCCTGTTGAAGGAGAGAGCACTCCAGCTCCGAAAACATAATTTACAGTCGTTGTCATTGAAACTGCATTCCGATCACCATCCACAATGCAGAAATGACTTGTTCCATGATCTCTAAGCTGACCCCATCTGCCAATGGACAGATATGACAATTGTTAATCTTCCTCTAATGTCTTTAGAATGTGGAGAAAGTCACAGACAGAAGATAATAGTACCTGTACATATAATACTGTGAGGGGAAAGTGGTATTGTCAAATATCAGCTGCTGAAGTTGCTTTGCATAAGAAGGGGATAGCATTTGGTTGACATAGTTGGTTATCTCTACAAAATCAGGGTCACCCAAGTTCATTCTTACAGCATACATGTGTTTTAATGCTTCGATAAGTCGATGCAGGCCTATATCTCCTTTTGCAGCATTGAGACTCCCATAGCTGGCTAAGATGTTAGAAACCTGTTTCACTCTATACTGTCAGCATATCTTATAACCCTTTAGGCCAAACATAACAGTAACCATTGGTTTTGTGCATAAAATTGTCCAAACTATCAAACTCTGCAACATCAAAATCTTGAAGGTTATAAAAAATTATGAGATTGAAAGTTAATACTGACCAAGGTCAGACCAAGTGTTCCACTTGAAGGAGGTGGCATTCCATGCACAGTGTAGCCTATAGTATCTGCAGTCAGTGCATCAGTCACTTCCACCTTGTAATTCCTCAAATCCTCCATTGTCAAAATCCCACCAGCTCTCTGTACATCTTTTACCAACTTCTCACCCACAGTCCCATTATAGAATGCTTGTGGTCCTTGTTCAGCCACTGCCTCCAAGCTATGAGCCAGCTCCACATTGTAGCATATATCACCTGCTTGCAACAACTTACCACCCAGTGCGAAAACCTGTTTCAATCCAGGATCTTCCAGTATCATCCCCCCACTTTTCGCAATGTCATTCCCAAGATATGGAGCCACTACAAAACCTTCTCTAGCAAGTTTTATTGCAGGCTCAAATAATGTCCTCCAAGCTAAACGTCCATACTTCAACCACACTTCATGAAGGCCAGCAATCTCACCAGGAACTCCCATTGACAGTGCACCTATGTATTTCGTCTGAGGATTATTCGCATACATATTCTGTTCATCAACAACATCATGATCAAAACGCACATCGAATAAATAATAAAAAAACCGAAACGAACGGAGCAATAAGAGGAGGGAAGTTTCAATCCAAACCTCTGAAGCAGCCAAGGGGGCAGTCTCTCTCATGTCAAAAGCTTGAGCTTTTGAATTGGATGAATCCCAAACCACCATGAAAGCTCCACCTCCAATCCCACTGGACATAGGATTGACAACTCCGACGCACAAGGCAGTGGCCACCGCAGCATCCACCGCATGCCCTCCTTTCCGGAGCATCGCAGCCCCAATTTGGGAACATCTCCCATCATCAGCAGCAACGACACCCTGATCTGACTCCACAACATCAGAATCACTGGTTTCAATCCCATCACTCAACAACCTGTAATCTCCCTTGAGCTGCCAGCAACCTCTCAGTACAAGGCCAAGAACTGAAGCAGGAACATCAAAATATAATTCATCACACCAGTGGCCAGAAACACGATCAATTCAGAGAAATAACTGACCTGAGAGAGAAAACAAGACGAGAAGAAAAGTAAAAGCTCTGTTCTTCGTCCATGTCCGCCTGTGATCGGTGTTACCCAGAAGGGGTTTGTCCATTGTCCACCTCGTGCGTTGTCGTTGGGAGAAGTTAGTGGAGAGGTTGTTAAGAAAAGAGTCAGGAGAATCTTGCATCAACCAATCATGTGATGCACTTGGACATTTCACCAAAACTCTTATGTCCTGCGTAAGCATAAATAGAGTCTAACTATAAAAATGGGCTTTAAAAATCTAAATTAGGGCCAATGACAGAAACCCTCTATTGTTTTAGTATTGTTTACTTGCTAGGGTACATAAATATGGTCCTTTGCTGAGGGCAAGGCAACAAGGTTGGTTGCTGATTGGGTTTCAACATTTATGGGTAAAATAATTTGAATGCTAATTATAGATTAATGTTTAAGTCGCTATACAGTGCGCACATGCGCAATGTATGCGCATAAGATATAATTTAAATTATATCTTATACCATCAACACTTCTATTCACCAATCTGACTTCCGATGATGCTTCCGACGAAGCATTTGTCGTCTCCGATGACGATTTCGTCGCCTCTGATGACGATTTCGTCGCCTCTGATGACGATTTCGTCGCTTCCGACGATGTTTCGCGTATTCCGGTGAAACTTTTCATCGAATCCACGACATTTCCATCACTTCCGATGACGCTTTTGTGTATTCAAACGTGGTTTTAGATATGCTTCTACTATCCAAACAAGTTCAACTCAGTAACACAACCACCTAACTGTAGAATCACCTAACTTGCAAATGATGAAAAACTGAAGAAAAAAAAATTGACTTAAGAAATCTAAGAAAAAGATGATAATCGAAGTAGGTAGTCATGTTGATCTGCACATTTCCAATGTTGATCGGTAGTCTTCTTATATTGATCATCTTTTGTCCAATGTTGATCTCTATTCTTTGTCATGTTGATGATTTTTTTAGCATGTTGATCTCTATTTTTGTCATGTTGATCATTTTTTTATATAGCATGTTGATCTCTCTCATTGTCACGCCGATCTTCTTATTTAAGATGTTGATCTCTCTTATTACTATGATCTATTTTCTTTGTCATGTTGATCTTTCTTTTTAGCATGTTGATCTCTCTACTTACCATGTTGATCTCTCTACTTACCATGTTGATCATTCTTTTTAACATGTTGATCTCTTTTGCTATCATGTTGATATTTTTTCGTAGCATGTTGATCTTTATTCTTACCATGTTGATCTATCTTTTGTGTCATGTTATAAATCTTTCTTTTCGCCATGTTTATCTTTGTTATTGTCATGTTGATCTTTCGTTTTAGTATGTTGATCAGTAGATTTGTCATGTTGATCTATAGTTTTGTCATATTGATCTATCAATGTTGTTCACACGAGGAAACGTTGTTGATCGATTAATCATACTGATCAAACACGACTATTATGCTGATCAAATTTAGCGAATGACAAACTTGTAAATAAGCGAATCGCTTATTCGCACACATGTGGTGTACGCATTTTAACGCGGACCTTAATGTTTCTAATCTAAATATATGTTTTTTTCTGAATTTCTTTAATAATTTTTTTATAATACAAAATTGAATCAACGGCACACACTTCTTTTCAAACTAGAGATCATACAACTGTTTGGGACATAGTCTAAATCTAGGAACTTTAATCATAGAAATACGATATAAACGGTATCTTTAATGCACTACGTGGGGAGGACAGCCCTCACTGCAGCCCGCGAAGCAGTTGGGCCGTGGTAACCACTGCGGCGAGGGCCGCGGTGAACGCCGTGGTGAAAACAACCGCAGTTTCAAACGCATTGCGGTTGCGGCTGAGGCCGCGGTGCGTACTGCGGCATCACCACAAATACGGCCGCAGTACGTCTGGTAGCCTGCCGTTCCTGGCTACCCTCAGAAGAATTAAGTACTGCAGTACTCGTACTTGCAAGATTTGATGATGTTGATGTTAGTTTATCAAATCGATAACCTCGATAAACACATGGATTGATCTCAGGTCGTTCACCATGAAAATCTCACACATGATAATTGGGTTTAAATCCATCTAATAGTAAATGATTGTCAACTGTAATTCGATCATAATAGTATCTATTTTTACACTTCTCACACGGGCATTTCACCAGTTCTTCTCCATTCGATTTAGCAACAACAAAAGCATAATACAAGAATTCCCGAACCCCAATCCAAAATCTTTCACTTATATAGCAAATCTCATCCTCAAAATGCTGAAACATCAAATCACGTCCTTCGCCCATATATGGTCTTTCCTATAATCATTCATCAATAAAAACAATAGCAAACATGACAATTAATTATATATTACAAAAAACAAACACAAAAGCTCTTAAATACTGCACACATTCATATATAAATATTCACATCATTTTTTCCTAATCCAGGGTGCATGGGTTCTATCTTGTTCATAAAAGTACTATTAGTAAAGAAACTTTTATAGTTGTGTATGTAAAACTGTATTTACATAAATTTTGACAGCATTTCGCCTTAGTTCCACACTATACCATTTTTCTGGAATATTACTCTCATAACAGGTATAACGTGGAACAAGACTAAGAAATGCGACCGAAATTTATAATCCGATCAGTTTTACATGCATAACCATAAAAGTTTAATACATCGATAGTAAAATTTTACAAAACAACTTGGAAAACCCATGAAAACTCTGTTCAATATATTATTTTACAATGTTATTCCAAAATTTTGAAATAAAGTGTAAAAAATTATATTTTTACAAGTTTTCATAGACATGAACTATGGCTCAACTAATTTAATTAAATTACTTAAAAATAAAATAAAATTACCAATACATAAATTAAATTGAATGAAAAACTATGTAGCCATAAATAAATAAATAAAATATTTATTACCTCAGTAATACACCCAAAGTTGATGGTACCGCGGCTTCTACTCAGATTTCGAAATGATATTTTGTGTAATAGGTGAAAGAGCAGAGTGTATGGGAAATATTTGCGGAGTGTTTGGAAAGGATGGAGGGAGTATATATAGACGAACCTACTGCGGCCTAATCCGCAGTATAGGGCCGCAGTTGGGATGGTGGTAGGTAGAGCACGTGGCCCACGAGGACTTACTGCGGCTTAATTTCGGCGACGATCGCAGTTGAGTTTACTGTCGCCGCCGCGCTCCCGTTTACTGCGGGTTTTCGTTCATTGCGGCCTTAACCGCAGTTGAGGCCGCAGTGAACAATGCCCTCCCTACGTAGTAGTGATGTGATTGCTCTATTTTAACTTATTGCGATTGAAGAGAAAAAATTGAAATTGTCTCCTAAATCTCTAATATTTCATTTAGTTTGCACATAAACCATTTGTTTTATGAGTGCGACACATGAATATTTTTCAGATCTTTTTGTATTTTTATATTTTAGACCTTCAAATTTTATAATATATTTTATTCTTTAAAATCCTTCCAGATTACTCTTTTACTTTTTTTTTATAACAAATTCTTGTTACTCTTTTTTTAACCTTTTCCAATTCAATTGGAGTGTGTTTGTTACATTTTATTGCTTTAACTTTTTATGCTTCTAACTAAGACTTACATTTTTTTAAAGTTTTTTGCTCCTTTTCTTTTCAATGATTATAATTTAGTTATTTTGTATTGTTTAATCAAATTACAGATTTTTTTATTCTTTAATTCAATACATTTGTTTTTTACTCATTGCTCGTTATTTTATAAGTAATTAGAGTTTATATTCTCAATTTTTTTAGATTGGAGTAGATTCTTACTTTGTCTGTTAATTTGACTTTAAAATTAGAATATTTAAGCTAGTTACATTTCAAATTTGAACTTGCTTATTAATTTTTGGGACTTTAAAATTAACTTGAATTTTGTCCGAAGTTAGTTTTTTTAAAACATGTATTATCTCTTTTATGATCCATAAATGTCGTATATTCTCTCAAACAAATTAATATACTTATGATTAGAAAATGTTGGACATTGTTAGTTATAGTATTTTTTTTGTTATAAAAAACTCATGTTATTCTCTTACTTATTTGATTTTTCAGTTTTCTATATATTACTCATTCCATTGGAGCAAAATATCTCATTTGATATTTTTGTTTCAAATTTATGTTACCATCTTCCCCCAGTTCAAAAATGAAAAGTAATTAAGGGTACATGGTAAGTTACTAAGGGTGTGTTCAACACCAATTTTTCCTAAATTTTTTTTTCCAACTTTCTCAATCCCAATATATAAAATAAAATTAAACCCATCAATTCACCATAAATTCTCTATAAAATAATATTTTCTTCAAATTTCCATACTCACATATATCTCATCCATAAATTAAAATACATATTCTTAAATTTCCCAATTTTGATTCTAATACTTGTATTTGAACTTTTAGGTGCTTTCGTAATTAGTGCACATAAATATCCATGACGGCGACGGCCGCTTTGTGTAGTTCAGGTGAGGGATTCTACTATTTTTTATTGTGGTCACGTTTATAGTACAGATTCTTCCAATTGACCGATGATCCTAAAACATGTGGATTCCAAATTATCCAACGATGCAATTGATTTGAATCGTCACCTTTGAAAGATAATTCAAAGGTTTGATTGAGCACTTTCATTTTCAAAATTCCTATATTTTCAAAAGGTAGTTTTAGGATGCGCTCTAAATGCTTAAAGAATAAATTATATTATAAAATTGTCATTTCCCTAAATCAATTTATCTTCTTTTTTCAACCAAACAACCAACCGTAGCAGCAAACGCCTAACGCAACAACAACGAACGATGGACTTCCTGCAGGTTTGCAGGAGATGCACCGGTGGCGGTTTGCAGCAAATCTGGACGGAAGGGATGCAGCGGTGATCTAGAATGATGAAGGCGACGCTGTGGTGGCTGCTCGACGCTTTAATCAAGTGAGAATACTGACGAATCAATGGAACGGGCCGACGATATTCTTCACAATTCTCATTGTCCATGTGGTTTCCGGCGATTCGGCACCACCTTATGAGTTCGCTGGTTACAGGAGGACAAGTGGGCGACGAGACTAGCGATGTAGACCAGTAACTAGTGGCTAGAAGAGAAAGAAGGAGACAAACTCAAGTCTGCCAAGATTAATGATACGCTAAAAATTAGTGATACAATGTAAGAAATTAATGATACGATATTGAAAAAAATGATAATTGTACAAAACTAGTGATACAATGTAGGAAATTTATGATGCACTGATGTACTGGTGAAAAATACTGATGCAATGTAAGAAAAAATGATAAGTAATGAACAAAATGATACTTAATGATGCTCGTAGTTAAAAAAATGATGTTTGTAGTTAAAAAAATCATCAAAACATATAATATATGGATCTCTTTCTCTTCATCTTATTTTTTTATTTCCATTCGACTAATTATTTGTAAATTTTATTATAGAAAAAAAGATACACATTTTTTAAAAAAGTGAAAAAAAGAAAATAACATTTGTGTAAATTACATGGAAACTAGTGCACACCTAAACGTTTTTTTAAAATTGCGCATCCTAACCTCAGCCATTTTCAAAATCCCGTTTTTTTACAATCCGGTGTTGAGTGATTTTGACAAAATTGGCCTTTCCCTTTTAGGACAATTCCAACTAAAACCTAGGTTTTCTTTTCATCATTCACGTTTGTCGGCATGCGCTCCTTTTCAGAATTCCTTGCTCGCGTTTCTCAACAAAGCGAAGAGATCCGGTTGCTCGCGTTCAATTTCAATTTCTGCTGCTTAATCGCTCAGGTACGCTTCATCTCAATCATATCTCAGTTCCGATTGATTGATTTTTATCGGGCTCTTGGTGGGTGACTGATTTTTGCTCTTGCTTCGCCTCTGTGATTTAGGAATTGAGGCAAATCTCTCTCTGCTATCCCGTTCCAGGCTTCGTTTAGTCGTCCGAAAATACTTCGAGAGCTCAGCTGGGTTTGATTCCGCTTGTTCATTCCTCTGACCCGAGCAAGTATTTGGTATTCGTTGTGTCATTTCTTCAAATCTTCGCCAACTTTCTGTTAGTTTCTCATTCCGATCCGTGGGTGTAATCCCGGGGATGAGGGCGGGGGGTAAGCTTGCTGAGGAGTTCTATTGATTCAGGATGATTTGTTGTTAGTTTTTTTTTACTGAGATATCCGGGCTTGTAATTTTACTTACAAGTGGATGGATTTTACAAGTTTGTGCGGCTTGCTCTGCTTTGGTCTGTTCATGTGTATCTGTTTGGAGCTTTATTGTGTTCATCCAATAGCGTGTTTGTATTTGGATTGTTGCGGTCTTGACTAAATTATTAATGAACATTAATGATCTCTAGTTTAATTGTATCTTTTTCTTTTGCAAAAAAATGGGTTTCAATGGGTTCAAGGAGTTGCGGTATTGATATGTGTTTTGGATTTCAATGGGTTTGTATGCAAAAAAAGAAAAACGGAAGTGAGGTGGAGGGTGGAGAAAATAAAAATTGGTAGAAATAGAAAATAAACATCTTATTCTGTGTGGATTGTGTAAACGGAAGTCACATAAAAATTGGTTAAGAGATAAGGAGGGTACTGTTGTAATTCAAATAACAATAATTATAACTTGTCATCCAACCAAACACAAGATTGCAAAAATAATTATTCTTAATAAGATTTGAACCAAACATTGGATTCTAGTTATTTCCAATCTATGGATTTCTCCTTTCCTTATTTACACACTCCATATTCTTACAATCCATGGATTTTGAAAATCCACGAACCAAACGCCCCCTAGGGACAAAAATGCAATTCCACAAACACAGTTTCTCTTCGTCAAACTCGGTCAATTTTCAGGTTTTGAAAAATCTGGTCTTAACGTTTGTTGTGCGTTTGTTGTTTGCTTTCTTTGTTGCAAGGGCCTGGCTTGTGGCAGTAAACAGCCAAGTGAATGTTCAACAGAGAACAATGGCTTTGCTTGAGAGCCTGTGATAGTGTTTCTTGCTGAGGGAGGTTTGTTTTCTGTTCATTGTTTTTTCCTCAATGGTGCTTCTTTTAACAGCATACTGACTTCACTATCTATCTTAATTTGAAGTTTGTATTTGCATTTCCCCCCCTTAAAATTCTCCACTTGAAGCGTTGGTGAAGAGTTTCATGTGCTGGCCTGGACCGATTCCTTATGTAGTGTTTTATTGTTCGAGAAGTTTCCCAGAAAGAAACAACTGATTTCTCGTTTCTTGCTTCAGGTGTGGCAGATATGCTTGTTGTCAGATCTGGCGTTTGGATTTTGGCTCTTACTTCTTTTGCCGTGTTGTTTCCCTCTCCAAAATTTATTTTTCCCCAAAATCTGATTTTCAAACATCAGAAAAGTACTTGTGAATACATACCCAGCTTTAAGCATACCTGGGGGCACAAGCTGATAGATTAGAAACAATAGTCTTATCATCTGGCCTCACCCTCCCTAGCATTGGAATAGTTGGAATTCCAGCTGTGGAGTTTTTGTTCTTGAGTGAGCAGAAGTTTAGTGAAATTATTATGAAATCAGTACCTTAAGGGCTAATGAGCAATGAAATAATCAATGTAGGGGATTATCATTGAATTAATCCTGCTATTGCTTACTACAAAGAAGGAAAAAAGTTTCATTGATGTTTTGTTTTTGTGATAGGTAGCGCCATGAAGAGTCTTCGACTGCTCTTTGAACGAAAGTCGGTCCCTGCTTCCACTGATAAACTAGTCAGTGCAAAATCCAATGGCCTTCCATTTCAAGAGTGCTGGAAAACCGATGTTGTTTCTCTTATCCACACTGCCAATAGTACCTGCCAACTCCGCCAAATCCATGCACGAGTCCTCCGCTGCAATCTCTTCACCAGCTCTACCGTCGCCACCCAATTTATTTCATCGCTTTGTTCTTTGGGATACATCGATTACGCGGTGTCCTTCTTTCGCAATTTCCGCAACAAGTGCTTGTTCCCGTTCAACGCATTGATTCGTGGGTTGGCCGAGAATTCTTGTTTCCAAAGCTGTCTTTCCCATTTTATTTTGATGTTGAGCCTTGCAGTACGACCAGATAGGCTTACATACCCATTTGTGCTCCGTTCTGCCGCTGAATTGTCTGTTTCTTGGTTTTCTAGAGCTCTTCATGGCCAAACTCTGAAATGCGGGGTTGAGTTTGATTCTTTTGTTCGGATTTACTTGGTGGAAATGTATGCTAAACTCGAGGATTTGGGTTCTGCATCGCAGGTGTTTGACGAAAGTTCAGACCAAAACAAGAATGGGAGTATTTTGCTTTGGAATGTGCTCATTAATGGGTTATGTAAGGTGGGTGATATGGGAAAAGCTTTGGATTTTTTTGAGGAGATGCCAGAAAGAAATACTGGTTCTTGGAATAGTTTGATCAACGGGTTCATGAAAAATGGGGACCCAAATAGAGCTGTGCAATTTTTTGAACAAATGAAAGACAAGAATGTAATCACGTGGACTACAATGGTTAATGGGTTTTCTCAGAATGGAGATCATGAAAAGGCGTTATCATTTTTTTTCAGAATGTTAGAGGAGCGTGTGAGGCCAAATGATAAGACTATTGTTTCTAGTCTATCAGCTTGTGCCAAAGTTGGGGCGCTTGAAGTTGGAATACGTATTCACAATTACTTGTTAGCTAACCACTTTCTGTTAAGTAAAGAAGTTGGTCCTGCTTTGGTAGACATGTATTCAAAATGCGGAAGTATCGAGTTTGCTGATAGGGTTTTTAATGACATTAGAGAGAAGAGCATCCTTACTTGGACAGTTATGATTGGGGCTTGGGCAATTCATGGCCATTCTCAGATGGCCATTCAATGCTTCAAACAAATGATGTATTCAGGTTCGGATTTTTCTTATTTTTTCCCATCCCTTTTGTTCATCTTCTATCTCGTTTTTCAATTATGTATCTTTGGTGCTTATTTTGGATGGAACAAATTGAAATGCTTCCAGGGATAAAACCAGATGGTGTCATATTTATTGCGCTTCTGACAGCATGCTCACATTCGGGGCAAGTTGACATTGGGCTCAACTTCTTCGAGAGCATGAGGCTTGATTACTATATTGATCCTACATTGAAGCATTATGCATTAGTTGCTGACATGTTAGGTAGAGCTGGAAGGCTAGATGCAGCTTTCAGGTTCATTGAAAGGATGCCCATAACTCCTGATATTGTAATATGGGGAGCACTATTTTGTGCTTGCATGGCTCGTAAAAATATTAGAATGGCTGAACTAGTTTCAGAGAAGCTCCTCAAGCTTGAACCTACTCATCCAGGTAGCTATGTTTTCTTATCAAATGCCTATGCTGCACTAGGGAAATGGGATGATGTGGAACGGGTGAGAAGTCAGATGCATAATAGAGGTGTTAAAAAAGATCCAGGTTGGAGTTTTATTGAGGTGGGTGGACAAGTTTATAAGTTTGTGGCCGGTGATCATGCACACATGAATTTCAAGGAGATTTATGCAAAGCTAGACGAAATAGTAGCTGCTGCACGAGGACAGGGATACATGCCTGAAATTGGATGGGTACTTCACAATATTGAAGAAGAAGAGAAGGAAGATGCTTTGGGCACTCATAGTGAAAAGTTAGCACTAGCATTTGGTTTAATAAGTGCTCCTGGTACAACCATTAGGATAGTGAAGAACCTGCGAGTTTGTGGGGACTGTCATGCTTTGATGAAGTATGCTAGTTATGTGTTTAACAAGGAGATCATATTAAGAGATATAAAGAGGTTTCATCATTTTAAGCAAGGTGCTTGCTCATGCAGAGATTATTGGTGATAAAGTCCACATAGCTATCCACTTTGACCTTTGATAGTGTCATGATGAAAGGTTTTATGTCATCATTCCTTCATGTGGATGTCTGTCGATCAATTGCCTTAGTCTTATTTTGGCTGACAAGATTAATGATGTTTGACCAACACATGTGGTCAGATATTCATCAGAACCCGTACTCAGAAGAAGATTGACACTACGGTCAATGTAGCAGCCGCAGTTTCGGTATTATTCTTAGTAACATTAATCTTTCAGTTGTAAAATTATATTCATATTTTCTATTTATGACAAGTTGTGCATTCTATTTAGGATTGTCTTCAAAATTTCATGAATGAGTCCATAGGTGTCGATGATTGGAGGAATGATGATCTAGCCAAGGTTAAAAGACCTGTAAAAAGAAGGTGCATCCACTGCATAAGGGAGATTACGGTGGTTAATGACAAAGTGCTTCTTCTTCTCAGCATTTACAAGGGTCGATGCACAATCAGAAAGTGTAAACATGGTTGTTTGCTAATCTTCTGTTTATTCTGTGGGTTTCACTTTCATTGATATGTGCATCATGTGCATCCACTGCATAAGGAAGATTACGGTGGTTAATGACAAAGTACTTCCTCTTCTCACCATCTACAAGGGTCAATGCACAATCAGAAAGTGTAAACATGGTTGTTTGCTAATCTTCTGTTTATTCTGTGGGTTTCACTTTCATTGATATGTGCATCATTTGCAAACACTGCACTTTTTTTTCCCTCTTAAGTTATTGCTATAAGTATGCATCTTTTATGGTTCTTGTAGGTCTAGATGCCTCAAACGTATTAATCCAAGAAGTTGCTGAAAGTGGAGTCTTAGCGGTCAGTGCTCTAGAAATCTTGTACCTGCTCACTGTCATGACCATTATAGAAGATTTGGGGCTGAATTTTGCTACAAAAACAGGTGCGTTATGGCCTTCCCAAGTCACAATTCTGGACATTTGGAAGCCTCTATTCCACAAGAGTGAAAAATCTTAATGAGATAAAGCTCTGTAACTTAAAAGATATTTGTGAACTTGAATGCTTTAAGAGCCGTTTTTTTCTAGTTGGATTATGTTTCGTCTTAATTCGTCTTGAAAAAATAGTATCTCTTTGTTGCTCTGTTCTACGAGTGAGACTACGTACCTTTTACTAGTGGTTCTTATGGATTGGATTAGTTAAAACTACTATGATGTTAGTATATCATGCCTGACACAAATTTGATGCTCAACTTTGTGTGGTTTACACAAGTCAAGAATGATCTTCCATGAGGTTAGGCAACCATAGGATGATTGCAATTATCCACGTCCATGAATTATGAACCCCAACATCAGGCAGTATTTTGGTGATTATTGTTATGTAAATTGCCTGATTCATTGTTCTATTTGCTAGCTTGGATTAGAGTTCCTCGATTAGTAACTAAAGTTTAATTGAGGTAATTCACTCTTTTTCTCTTCCCAAAAAGACACCAGTGACTTGCCATATACCACTATTCACTATGCATTTAGTTTCCTTGCAATAGTAGTTTGATATTGTTCATTAGAGGGTGAAAATGATCCATTTAATTGGGTACGAAATGTTGTTCATCAGAGGGTAAAAATGTAAAATAAAATTATGAATGGCGGAGTTATATCTTTTCTTTGGAAAAGAAATCAAGAACAAAAAAAAGAAAGGGCTTTCTTTTGGTTTTATTTATCTATATAGATTATATATAGTTTCCATTTCTATATCAATATATAGAAGTTATCTAATAAATAGATTTTATTATTGTATATCGATTTTTGTAGATATACAATAGTAGATATGCAATAATAAAATACAAACAAAAAAGTGACTACAAAAAAATATGTATATTGATCTAATGCATCTCATTTCTATTTGTTTGTAGTACAATACTTCATTTTATCAAATTTCACTTCATTTAGTATTTAGTTCAGTTTTAATTGTTTTTATTTTAATTTATGAAATTTCAATCAAATTTCTAAAATAAAAAAGGAGTCTTTATGTCACGTTACCGAGGGCCGCGTTTCAAAAAAATACGCCGTCTGGGGGCTTTACCGGGACTAACTAGTAAAAGGCCTAGAGCCGGAAGCGATCTTAGAAATCAATCGCGCCCCGGGAAAAAATCTCAATATCGTATTCGTTTAGAAGAAAAACAAAAATTGCGTTTTCATTATGGTCTTACAGAGCGACAATTGCTTAAATATGTTCGTATCGCCGGAAAGGCAAAAGGGTCAACCGGTCAGGTTTTGCTACAATTACTTGAAATGCGTTTGGATAACATCCTTTTTCGATTGGGCATGGCTTCAACTATTCCTCAAGCCCGCCAATTAGTTAACCATAGACATGTTTTAGTTAATGGTCGTATAGTAGATATACCAAGTTATCGCTGCAAACCCCGAGATATCATTTCAGTGAAGGATGAACAAAAATCTCTAGCTCTAATTCAAAATTATCTGGATTCATCCACACATGAGGAATTACCAAAACATTTGACCCTTCACACATTACAATATAAAGGATTAGTCAATCAAATAATAGATAGGAAATGGGTCGGTTTGAAAATAAATGAATTGCTTGTCGTAGAATATTATTCTCGTCAGACTTAAACCTAACTAAAATAACAAAACAAAGGGCTTTACAAATTTGCACCCCTCCCTTTTGCTTAAGTTAAGGTTAAGTAAATAAGGAACATTACAACCGCTTATGGAGCTCCAGCCACCTCTGATAGTGATCTACCAACCTGACGGCGGAGAGATAATGGACTGGGTGATTGGGGAACTAGAAGAGTGCTGGATAGAGAGAGCAAAAGATGGCTCATGGAACTTGCAAATGGGAGACTCTAAGATTCCTCAGGCGTAGAGGAGAGTAGAGGAGTAAGGTGTGTAGTAGGTACCTTCTTCGAGGTAGGCATAACCCAATATATAGGGTGGTGCCGGAGCCTATTTATCAAGGACCCTGATTGTTGGGATTGCACCATCAATGCTATGTGAATCGGAAGGAATCCACCAAATATTCGAAATTGAATCAATAAATATATGAAATAAAATAAAGATAAATAATGGAAAATTCAAATAATAGTTTGGAATTCGATACATATATGGTGGTGATCTTCCACATGTAAATCCTTGTTTGATTGTAATTGGCATTGCGGTTTGTATGGGTTGACCATTTTGAGATTAATGAGGGTGTCATGGATCCGTTGGCAAGATCATACGAGGGCCTTCGTCGTATGGATGGGGGGTTCTCGTACTAACGGCTTCAGCGTTTGTAATGACTTCTTTGGGTCTTGGGCCCATATATATAAGTATGTTCTCCCTCTACAATGGAGCATGAGTTGGGTTCCTGTGCTCCGCAGTTAGTGGGCTATTGGGGGTTGACTCATTTGAATGCTAGCCTATTGTGTGGTTAAAAAGGAAAGTAACTAAGGATTTTAAGGACGTGATGGCGTGTTAAAGGGGGACTCCCTTTTTTTTAGCCATCCCCCATATTTAAGCGTGAACCCACGTGGGACGGAGTAACTTCACCTGAAGTTTGTTGCTCCTCCCCATTTTGCTTTTCCGCCGAGTTTGCTCTTTGAATTTGGCGAGATTTGGAGAGATTTTTGTTGGTCAACCATCCTTTTTTGCGCTTTATGAAATTTTTTGGTAAGGTATTTCCTTTTTTCGTTGCCTCAGCTTTGCTAATTTATAGAGGTTTGTAGTTCCGTAGTTCGCCGTGCTTGGGTTCTGGGTTGTAGGGTTTTCTACGATTTTGAATTATTCGTCTGGTTCTGTAGATGGCCCCCAAGAACCCAAACAATCTTGGAGTAGGATCCAACATTGGGGAATTGTGGCCCCGTTCAGCACTGTCGGGGAAGAAAATGGAATATATTTACAATGACGAATCCATGAAGGAGCAGACCATGGTGGTCTACGAGGCTCAATTGAAAGCGGGTTCGAGACTTCCTCTTTACAGGCTTTTGTTGCAGCTGTGCGAGGGGTGAGATGTCTGCCCTGGCCAATTGGCCCCAGATGTTTTCAACTCTGCAAACGCCTTCATAGTGACGTGTCATTTAGCGAAAGTGGCTGTTCTGCCCGAGGTGTTTCTTCAGTTTTATACGTTGAAGAGGCCAATTGATCATCCCTTCTACCAACTTACTTTCGAAGATGTGAAGGTTGGTAACAAGACGGTGAAAATTGGCATGTTCACGAACACCACTGGCTCGTGGGGCACTTGGAATCCCTGCTTCTTTTTTATTCTGAAGGAGGACAGCTGAAATTTCCCAGCTTACTTTATTCGGGAGGAGTCAAAGGTGCTTGCTAAGCCCTCGACTTGGGCTGGAAGCGAGGGGAAGAGAGCCCTCGATAAGCTGTGCGAGTGGATTTGCACAGTGATTAGGATCAAGGACCTTGATGGCATGTTTTCGTTCAGGTTGCCTAGTATGGACGAGGTCGTGCTTAGTACGATGAACATTAGTCGTGCTCATCAGCTTCAGGGTCACGTTGATGCCTTAGACAACTGGGTGGAGGGTCTCGATGAAGACCTTATTGAGAATTTCGATTAGTCATCTAGGAAACTGAGATGTTAGTTATCCCTTTTTGTTTGAGTTAACTTTTGATTTATCTGAATAATTTTGTAACCCATATTTTTGTTTTAGCAGTGCCGATGACTAAGGTCAACAGTCTTTTTGCAAAAAAAGAAAGATCTCGGGTAGGCCTTGATGAAGAAAATGGCGGAGGCCTGTGCCGTCGAGCCAATCAGGGGTGTTTACGAGGGTCCGTCTTAGGCAACATCGATTGTCGATGGCTCTACAAGGACTGGGGTCATCATTATGAAGGCTCAACCAATTTATGTGGTTGCCCCACAGGCTGTTATTGAAAGCAGCGAGGACTCTGCTGAGTCCGAGCAACTAAGGAGGAAATGACCTCGATTGGAAGGTAAAGTTTGTATGTACTTGTTTCTGAGTTTGCTTTGAATGGGGAGTTGATTGTCCATTGCTTTATTTGTAGGAAGTGGTGGGGTGGGGTTTCTTCCCCCAGTTGTCCAACTTCGATTTTGAATAAGGGGAAGAAAGTGGTTGTCAGTGATAGGCCTATTCGAGGGTTCGAGGTTTCCGTTGGGCTAATGGCCGACGCAAGGAAAAGTGGAGGGACTTGTCGGATGCCTGTCAAGGTGCCGAAGTCCCTGGAAGGTCTCGACCCAAAGTGAAGTCCTCAGGCTTTGGAAGATCATCGAATGGAGTTGAGGGCAAATGCATTTGCGAGGAAAGGTGTGACTTGCATAGTAAACTGACCATTGTTTCGAGCCTTCCTCTTTAATGAGGATTACTGAGGATACTGTGTCATTGGATGTGGCAATGTAGATGATAAATTCATCACCCATTGAGTACACTTTGGGGTTGGAAACACTTAGAGATGCTCTTTGCTTTGATCGAAAGCTGTTTGATACTCCGGTGTCCGAGAAAATACTTTCTTCATGCGTAGTTGCTCGAAGAATGTTTTGCATTTGTCGCCCAGTTTGGAAATGAATCGACCCAGAGCGACAACTCTCCTGGTCAACTGCTGGATTTCTTTGATACTCTTGGGGGGTGGCATATCAGTAATAGTCATTATTTTCTTCATGTTTGTGTCAATCCCTCTTTCGGAGATCATATAGCCGAGAAATTTTCCTACTCCTATGAAGAAAGAACACTTGGCCGGGTTGAGCCTCATGTTGTATCGTCGAAAGGATTGGAAAGTTTCATCGAAGTCCAGTAGGTGGTCGTCGAACGTCATGCTTTTGACTATCACGTCATCTATATAGGCCTCGAGGTTGCGACCCATTTAATGGGCAAAAACTTTGTTCATCAACCATTGGTATGTAGCCCCCGCATTTTTAAGCCCGAATGGCATCCTGGCGTAATAGTATATGTCATCTCCAGTTGTGAAGGCCGTTTTGATGGAGTCATTTGGGTCCATGTAGATTTGGTGGTACCCGCTATTGGCATCCATGAACGAAAAATATTTGTATTTGCATGTTGCATCAACGAGTTGACCGATGATTGGCAATGGGTAGTGATCTTTTGAACAATGTTTGTTGAGCCCTGTGAAGTCGACGCACGCACGTGCGTAAATCCCCGTTGGTTTTGTTAGCGAGGACTATGTCAGCGAGCCATTCTGAGTACTGAACTTTCTTTATTATATTAGCTTCAAGGAGTTTAGAAACCTCATCTTTTACAAATTATTTTTTTGAATGAGGCCATATCCCTTTTCTCTTGTTTGACCGGTCTTGAATCTGAGAATACATTTAGCTTATGGGTAATGACAGTGTGATCTACTTTTGGCAAGTCCTTCAGCTCCCACGTGAAGACATTCATGTTGGCCTCAAGGAGGTGGATGAGGTCGGCCTTCTCCTTTTGCTTTAGGTCCTTTCCGATTTTGAACTTTTTATCGGGGATGATCTCGACTTTGTCAGTGATGTCGCTGAGGCAAGGTTGGTCGTCGGATTCTATCGAGTCGTCGTTGGCATTTGAACTTTGTGGGCCGATGGTTGAGCTAATTGTTGCCACATAGTTTGTCCTCTATGATTGTTGGTCGATGTAGATGTGAGCATCTTCTCGAGGGGTTGCGAAGGTGACAGTGAGAGCGGATGTCGCACCGCATGCGGATGTCGCACCGCATGTGTCTCCCAGATCGGCATTAGGGAGAGGCTGACGACCCCCATAGTTGGGACGACATCGTTGCCAATGCTAAAGGTGGGTCCGGAGCTATTCCTGATTGCGGGCATGTGTATCTCGAGCTTCTCGAGCATGTCCCTGAAGATGACACTGGTGTTTACGTCAGTGTCGATGTAAACCTTGTTGGTGTCGTACCCCGCAATCCTTGCTATCATGACCAATGGGTCAGAATGGGGGTAAGCAACCTTTGTCCCATTAAGGCTGTGAATGACATTCTCCTCGTGATGGTCGATTTGGAGGATTTCCCTTGCGTAGCGTTTCCTGCTCGAGGAGCTCTCAGATTTGATCAGCATGTGAATAGTGCCCACAGGCGGAGGCGGTGGTAGATTTTGTCGCCTAGGGCTGTTGTGATGCATGCGTGCTTTGACGCGGTCATCAGAGTCCTCTTCCCCTTTTTGTCCCTTTGGAGGGTCTTTGCAAGGTGAGGTGGAACGAGCGAGGAACTCATTGAGCTTTCCCTGCTCGATCATCTTGGACGATCCTTGTGGTATTGGAAAACTTTGTTAAAACCCTTGGTGGTTTTGTGCTGGACAGGTTGAGACCACTTGTGAACCTTGTTCTACTTTTCCAAACGGAGTAATATGTTGGTGCGAGTGTTGCGGAGTGGAGGGTGAGGATCGACACTCTGGGAATGAGTGCCGAGGAGGGTACTTCGAGGAACTAGGCCTCTTGTCATACTTCCTCCCGCGGTCATTGGTGGAAGACCGTTGGTAAAGCTTGTTGATATCTTCGGAGTTCATAAACCAGGTGGCGTAATCTATTAACTCACCCATCGTGGTGACGGGATTTTTATTGATATTAGAGGCCCTGGGTGATGGCCAGGAGCTACATGTCGGGGGAGTCCCTGGACTTGGATGGCCTCCGCCTAGAAGTGTCGTACGCAATCGCGGAGTGGCTCCTCCTTCTGTTGTTTCACCTTGAGTAGGTGTTGGACTGTCTTGGGGGCGGGCAAGCACCCATGAAGAGACGGAGGAAGGCTGTAGCGAGATCCTTGAAGCACTTGAAGTATTGAACCCTTAGGGTCCCAAACCAAGTAGAGGCAACCCCTTTGAGGGCGAACTGAAAGCCTTACAAAGAATGGGGTCTGTGGCGTGGGCCATCTCCATTTGATAGATGTAACGCCGGAGATGATCCACAGGGTCAGTAGTGGTATCGTAGCTTTCGATGACGGGCATGCAAAAGCCAGCAGGTGCCTGAACGGCGATGATGTCCTCTGTGAAGAGCTGGGTGAGGAGGGTCTCGATGTCGTCGAGGACTTTGTTTAGTGTCGTGACCAGTTCCTCGACTATGTTGATGCGGCAGAGGAGGTCATCGATGCAGAGGTTTCCGGAATGGTGTTGTTTTGGTTTTTGGATTGCTCCTCACGGTCGATTGGTTAAAGCCCTCATGCTACCTGGAGTTCAGCCTTGATGGTTTGGACCTTGAGGATGATGGGTTGTGGGACCACGGAGGGCCAGGCGGGGTTGGATGTCCTTGCAATTGTTGGGATCACAGGATTCTGGGGGCCCATCGCTCCGTCAGTTGAGAGCAGGGCGGGCGGTGGGCTCGAGGAGCTAGTGTTAGCGTCCTCTACCTGGACGTTGTTGTCAGCGGCGTTGATGGTCTTCCTTGTCTTGGCCATTTGGGGAAAAGAGGCGTCTTGGAGAAAAAAAATGTGATCGTGGGTTCGTTTCCCACGGACGGCGCCAAATTGATAGTGATCTACCAACCTAATGGCAAAGAGATGACGGACTGGGGCAATCAGGGAACCCGAAGAGTGCTGGAGAGAGAGAGATCTGGCTCCTGGAACCTGCAAATGGGAGACACAAAGATTCCTCGGGCATAGAGGATAGCAGAGGAGTAAGTACCTTCTTCGAGGTAGGCATCACCCATTATATATGGTGGTGTCGGGGCCGTTTATCAAGGGCCATGATTGTTGGGATTGCACCATCGATGCTCTCGTGATCTGGGGGATGGTGATCTTCCACATGAAAATCCCTATTGGATTGTAATTGACATTGCGGTTTGTAGGGATTGACCCTTTTGAGATTAATGATGGTGTCACGGATCCGTTGGTAGGATCATACGAGGACCTTTGTCGTATGGACGAGAGGGTCTTCGTATGAGTCTTGGACCCATATATCTCAACCTCCATGAACACAAAAAAAGAGTATACGAGTATACAAAAAGGGGAAATGTTCCTCACATGACATTCCATAACCCAAAAAGAGAAAGGAAAAAGAAACTACAACAAAAAAGTATTGGGACTCCTTCCATGCTCACGCTTTTATTTATTTATTTATTTATGACTACTAGATTAGTGTTCACTTTTTTTTTCTTGATGAAATAGTGTTCTCCTTTTAAAACCAGCCTTTGGCCCAATTTTTTTACTAAGATTTAAATTAATAATAATGCTCTGTCCCGGCTTTGAGTTATGCCTTGTTAATAAACTGCCGTACTGCTTTTAGTAAGAAGTTCTCTGGTGTTCGGTTTGATTTGATTTAATTTGTGGCTTATTTTGGAAATTGTGGCGGGGGCATATTACAAATTGTGGCGGGGAAATTGTGCCAATTACTTGTCCTGTGACTGCCAGTCAAATTTCCCACTGGAGTTTGAGAGAAGCGGCGAAGAATGGTTGCAACTTTTTATGCGATCATCAGGGAGCAAATATCATCAACAACCACAGTGCCGACATCTGGCAAGGCGGCAGGCGGTGGTGATCCGCAGTCGTCGATCTATTCCTTGAAGAATTTCTTTTACTTGAGGAACATTTGGAGCGCCCAAGACACGCAGAGCATCACTTCTTCTCTCGGCGCTCAAGACGATGGTGCTGGCTCGTTCGTTGCAGAGGCAGGGCTCGCTAACACGAACGCAGAGTCATAAGACCGTTGATGATGAGGTAAGTATACTAGGGGTGTAAGTCAAACCCACAACCCGAACCAGACCCGAAATTGTCGAGTTAGGGTCGGGTGAAACCAGAAATTGCCGAGCCCGATGAAAAATCTCACTTTCATCCATTTTCTCTAACTTTCTATCGAATCATCATTTTCTCGTCTCATTTCACATCAAAATTTAAAAATGTATCAACTTTTACCCAAAATCGATCCGTGGAGCAGACATAAAAAGGAAGAGGGGGACAAAAATCAAAGTAGGTAGTAGTAGTGGTAGTACATGCTAATAGCACTATATTTATAAGTAGTTTAGAGTATGGCTAGCCGGTCCACATCAATATTATGGGACTATTCATGCAACATTAAACAACCTGACACGTACGAAAGTTGTTGGCATCAAACAAAAAGAATACTGTATATGATTTTCTGGTGTGCCAAATTGTCAAAGGACAAAAGTGAGCGGATTGATAAATCTTTGGATTAAAAGTGTTGAATGTAGTGAAGGCTAGGGACTATTCATGCAATATTTATGCAGAACAAAACTGAAGGCAGGCAGGCAGCAGATAGTGAAAGCTCTGATGAAGGAAAGGAATGCTCAATTGTCCCATCTTTTCTCTATCATAATCTACTTTGGCATATCATGAATCTCAGAAGCAATTGAAACTTTTATTGAACCAGACATCCCAAAAACCTGAATCAGGAAGCTAGAATATGTACTACTTGTATTCAACCAATTCCTATACCTACCTAAATGGAAGCACTGCACTGATCAGGTTTGCCAGAACAGATAAGGATCGTTGGTATACAAGGTGTGGTCTTGGATTTCCTCGTTCGCCACGTGACAATCGACAAGCCGTGTCTGAATGACTTTACAAAGAAGCAGTCCAGAGGGAAGCATCCACCATTCACTTTCATCCCTGCAACAAACAACACACACAATGTCACAAACCCCTACTACCACCTCACAGCTTCTCCTGTCAAAGGAAATGGCACTAATAGCAACCATACATACATGCTAAAATTCCAGGTCTGAAAGTTTGGATGATTGCTGTGTCTTCTATGGTGCAAAAATCCGCAAACCAAAGCGGTTACCTGCACAAGTGAAAAACAATCAGAAGCATGGAACACCCAACGCTCTTTGATCGACCTGCAGTACGCATGATCTGTTTTACATTTCTTAAGTTCTAGACTGAAGTGACAAAAGACCCGGATCATGCCATGAATGGGTTTCATAACTTCGTTATTTGTGTTACAAATCGAAATCTAGAAAACTTGAAATGATAGCAATATGCTCTGATGCCCATTGATAACGCTGATAAAGCATAACTATATAGTCGACTTTTGAGAGGGAGTCGGGAAGGAACGAGAAATTGAACCTTGCATCTTATTGTAATCACTATCAGCTTTAACCACCAGGCCAAGCTTTGGTTGGTAATACAATATCATTTGACACTTGACAAGGAGCAGTTAGAAGAGTTTCGGTATCCACTGCCTTAAAGGGTACATGCATTTATTCATGAATGCCTACAAAATCACCTGATATGAGGCAGTGAACTTACAATGTTAGTCAGCGAAGTAATGTTCCACAAAGCATAGAGACGAGAAAGGGCCGCAGACCGCTTGTGTCCATGACCAAACAAGGCATTGATGCCAGCAGGGAATGGCAGCAGTATGGCAAGAGGAAGGATGAACAAAACTAGAAAGAAGTCTAATAGAGATATAGAATACAGCTGTAGCAAAATAAGCAAAACTAAACTAAAATCTGCCAGAAGAAGCAAGGAGATCAGCAAGCCAACTAGATCCTGCAAAATAGAGAGGATGTAACTGGTAACTACGTGAGATCCTGAAACTTAATTGCTGGAATAAGACGGGTATATATGCATTTCGAATACCTGGTGACCGACAGGTTTTGTATTGCGTACAATAAAAGACAGGGGGTGAGACAATGCGCTCTTGGCTCTAAGGGTTTGTAAGTTGTTGAGATGCAAAATTCCTCCACAAACCCTTTTGTGTATCATCATATGCTCACCCTCATTTGAATAGATCTCCAAGCCTCTCCTATGAGTTCAATGGAAACAAGAAACCACGATAAGATCAGACAAAAAGTAATCAAATGCTGAATTGAAGCCAAAGATAGCAATAAAAAGAATTTCATACCCTAACTCATCACTTGGAAGTTGCAGGTGTCTACAATCATCTTCAATTGACTGTTGTCCTGTTTCATTTGCAACATAACGTACCAAAAGTCCAAACTGACAATAACCTGATGAGGTAGGCTGAGACCACGCAAGATCCACACATACACCATGTGAACTTAAAGCTGGGTTTGCATGAGTTTCAAGCCAGCCAATGATATGAGATAAAGTAACTTTAAAGTGTGCGCGTGAAACTAAACGCAGTTGAGCATTTAGGCCAGCAACAAACCGGTACCATATGGTCGATGGAACAGACTGAAAATTCATTCAAGAGAAGCAGATCAAACTTTACATTCTATTAAATGAGATGTGATGTTTCAGTGGTTGGTAAAATTGCATACCTGGCTCATTAAGCTAGTAAGAATAGTGTCACTTTCAAGAGAAAATGGAGTCAGGTAGTTTCCATCTCCCCCAAAAATCAAGCATATTGGAAGTCTCTGATGAAGCCGAGCAGGAAGGTCATTCCTCTTCTCATCACCACCACAGAAAAAGTCCATGTATGCAAGCATCAAATCAGCAGTTGCAGCAACCTAGATGATGGTGTGATGGAGATCAAGTTAAGTATTAAATTAATATCAAGAATAGCTTTACTTACAATCAGAACAGTGACGAGAAAGCTACAACAAATTCAATCGCCCATCTCCTAAACAAGAAAACATGAGACTCCTTTACAAGAGCTCAATCTAGCAACCTATTCTTCCATAATTGTAGGGTTCTACAGTTTGGTTGGGAAGAGGATATTTAAGTACTTAATTTTGTTCTAGTGTCACAGCCCATCAAGTGAAGAGAAAAAAGAAAATCAAGCAAGACACTGTAAAAGTGCTACTTGGCAGCATTGCGTCAAGATAGTAGCCAGACTGCACAGCACAAATTTAAGAGAACATATGCATGTATTTTGTTGCTGGTCATTCTTGGACCAGAGCGAAGAAAGCTAGTGTAGTATGCTTAGGACCACCGTTGTTGAACAAGATATTTATCCACAAACATAGGAGAACCATCAGTCAATGAGCAAAACATATTATGTCGAGAAAGTGAAAAGTTTAGTTCATTTCGATACACTGGAATCAACTGAGGAGATACCATATACAGTAAGGAGCAACTATCTGTCCAATTATATATTTTACTCCCTCCGTCCCCAAATAATGTTCCACTTTCTTTTTGCTGTTTTACAGTATTTAATCTATGATTTTTTTCATGAATGTTTAGACATTCAAAGCTAAATAATTTATATGCATATCATAATTAGAAGTACAAACTTTCTAAATATATTTTTTCTGAACTTTTTAAAACATTTTATCTTTGTTAAAATTTGAGTCAAACATTGAAACTTGAAACAACAAAGTCAAAGTGGAACATTGTTTGGGGACGGAGAAAGTATTCTTTTAGGAAAATGCCTGTGGGGGCACATTTTATTAACACTGAAACAAACCAAGTGACACTTTTAATAAGAACGAGGGGGTCTATATACAAAAGGAACAAACATTTTGAGAACAGAGAAATTATGTTCCAGATACCTAATCCTAACCCTTAGTTGAAGAGACTGTTACAATGTTTTACGTAAGTTATAATGATTCTATTTTGGTTAATAAAAGTCTGATCTATATTCTAAAACATTTTGACATGTTCTCACAAGTCTCCCTTAAAATAGTCTAGCAGGTAGAGTAGCAATTAAAGATAGCAAACTTTGACCTGCCATTACAACCTACCAAATCAATCCTGAATTGGATTATAGGAGTAACAGCAAGTGACTCTAGCTTGGCACAACTTAACCTTGCCAGAGGGTGACCAACACCTGACATAACCTAGCTTTCTTTCCGAATAGTTACATAAGCTTCCTTAAGCTTAATACAAATTAAAAACAAAGGAGGCGAATTAATAAAAAAACATTAAAATGCATTAGCAACAATGAGGCTATAAGAAACTGATTGAAACAAACAGGTGGTGAGATGTCAAAATATGCTATGCTAATTAGTTAACACAAACAGTGTTCATGTTTTACTGTCTCATCAGACCAAAGACGATAAAGTACTCATTGTGTTCAGATGGATTCTTATGCAACCCAAGTAATCAGAAGTATAGGACACCACAACAGTTAAGCTTTGTTTGGAAAAGATCCAACAATTAGACAGTTTTCAGATAAGATATTGATAACATTTTCGAAACTCTAGCGTTAGTCTTTCCAAGTTCAGACTCTAATTGCTAACATCCATTCGGACCATTCCCAACTATAACCTCAGGAAATATAGAAACAAGTCTATGAAAAGAAATTATAATTTAGAATCCAGAAAGATGGACCTTAAGACCCTCATACAGAGCACGTGAACGACAAGAGCGTAAGCAGGAATGGTCGTATTCAGACCGAACAAATTCACGAAGTTTCTGTAGCTTCTGCTGACGACGCCATTGCAGCCAGGACCATGCAAGAGGGTACGCAACAATGGAAAGAATGCTGTGGATGGATCCTTCCCACCATTGATATGTAGCTAAGATATTGATTTCGTCCACAAACCTATTGAAGGCATCTTCATAACTGCACAATTGATGAAACTAACTGTCAGCAGACAACATAAAAAAACAATTACTCCCTTCGTCCCTTTTTGAATGCAACACTTTTCTTTTTGGGACGTCCTTAAATGTATGCAACAATTCCATATATAGTAAAATTTTCCATATCAATTTATCCTTTCAACTATCTTTATTCCTAGTATTTTTTTTATTATTTGTATTGACACCACGAACCCCACTTACTTCACCCACTCAACTCTTATCTAAATTTTTTATTCTCTATTTGATCTCACAAACTCCACGAACTTCCCGTTCAACTCTTTTCTTTCTTAGGGGTAATTTTGTCAACTTTCACTTTTTTCTACTCATCTTAATCTCCGTGCCAAAAAAACGTTGCAATTAATTAGGGATGAAGGGAGTATTTCAAAGAGCAACGAAGAATATAAACATCAAATAAGAAGCTAATAAATTCCATATAGAAAAAAACTCAAAGCCAAAATACTAATGATAGACAAGGAAGACAAGGGCAAGCGGAAAGTAATACAACTAAACTCAAGGATTTTCTTCAACAATGAAAGTGGTAAAACTAAACTCGAGGCTTCTCTTTTATTTTTGAGAAAAGGACGCAATAAAAGGGGAAACGAGGCATACACAATCTCCATCACTTGTTCTGGAGGAGAATGCACCAGATGCCAAGGTTCAGTAAAAGTGTTCGGCCCCATAAAGTACATTCGGTGAACATGACTTTGTGTTTCTTCAATCCTATTCATCTCCAATACCTGCAAACAGGGAGCACAGGAGGATCCTTCAAACAAACATGCGAAAAGATCAAACACAAATTACACAGCACAGATACAAATGTATACCTCATTCAATGACTCTAGAAAAGGAAACGAATGATCTATTCTAGATCCCCGATGAGCAGGAGCACGGGCTGGTAATTCATCAGCACCGACATACTTTAACCGGGCAACACTCAGAACAATCGCCAACACAAAAAGGACAGCTACAAGGATAAAACTAAAAAGCCAAGGCCCACCAAAGGTGTCAATCAACTCCTCCAGTGCTGTGTAACATTTTGGCATACGGTATCTGTCAGAGATACACTGGTAGGGACAGGGGTTTTCAGTCACACCACCTACTCAGAAATGAAAAGTGATTCAATTATAAACTTGTCTGACTAGAGACTCAACTATGAAAGTAACATTACAAACAAACACCTGATACTTTAATAAGACGTCAAATGTTTCCGGTTTTGTTCCAAGCAAGAGCCAGAACAGAAAAAAGGCAGATCAAAGCTTCAGAAAGTAATTAATGAGTACAGCAAGTTTTCGTTAAAGGGAACATGCTGTTAAAAATATGGAATACCTCGTATGTAAAGATATACACCACGGTGTGGGAGCTCCTTAGATGGACAATTATAACACAGGGCTCTATCAGATCCGCTGACATTCTTGAACGTTCCGACCGGACATTCCTGCAACAAGAATACTCTTTTTGGTTGAGAACTGTTCCACGAAATGCAACAAGATCAATCAATCAACCGAGCTTTAATCCCAACTCGTTGGAGTCGGCTGCATGAATTCTGCGTCTCCATTCCGCTCTATTTGTTACGAGGTCCTCCGAAAGTTCTAGTAACCTAAGATCTCTCTTAACTAGGCTCTATTCTGCGTCTCCATTCCGCTCTATTCTGCGTCTCCATTCCGCTCTATTCTGCGTCTCCATTCTGCTCTATTTGTTACGAGGTCTTCCCTTACCTCGTTTAAACTCTTCCTAAGTCTAACCTATCAATTTTGTGCACTGGCGCATCTAAAGGTCTTCTTTGTACATGGTCAAACCACCTAAGTTGGCCTTCTCTGATTTTATCTTCAATTGGTGCTACTCCCACTAAGCCCCGAATATTCTCATTTCTTATTCTATCTCTCAAGGTGTGTCCACTCATCCACCGAAGCATTCGCATCTCCGCGACGTTCATTTTGCTCATATCTTGTGTTTTCACTACCCAACATTCAGTGCCATATAACAATATGAGGTTATTTCAAAAACTATACCTGACAATAAATTCCATAGAGTCCTCTTGGACATGGTTTTCCTGTGACCGTACCACTTTTCCCATCATGACCCTGGCCCCTGCCAAACCCACCTCTGCATGTAGGAAATATATTGCAACATCAGACTAACATTTGGAGAATCCAGAACCAACAATTTCTGATCTTGGAGCACTACACGGAAATGAAAGGATTGAACTATATAATCATAACGCAGCTCAACTAAGCCCTACATGAAGAGATAGTGACTTCATTCAATATACATAAATCAACTAAGTAAGAACTAAGCTAAAATCTTCAAGTTGGTTGCAAGGATCCTGAATTTTCCATGGTAATAAAATCAAACAACACCTTCCCATCCAGTAAAAAACCTTAAAAGTTCTTCCTGAAACAAAGATTATCTATTAAAGAAAAACAACCAACCCTGGCTGATAAATAAACCAAGAAAGTCTAGCTACTAAACCTTTCTGTTCTATTTGATACGTTTATTCAGTAACTGTTCCTTTGAACAACTTTTTCTATTAAATCATTAAAAAAAAAATTACTAAAGTGAAGGGTCCAAAATTTCATCCTACTATTCCCCCAGATGAGAACGTCACTGGGATACACATTCAGTGCTGCAACTTTCCACTTTGTTCCCCTGTATGGATTTATAGTGTCGAATGGTCAATTTTAACTAAAAACGTATGACCATGCTGGCGACAAGCACCACATTGGCTCAATGCTTTTTGGTTTTGGATGAGGAGGATGGATGCATTTATTGGTTGTTTTCATATAATCCGATCTAAGAAAATACGGAGTATATTCCTTACGGGTCATGCCCTTGAAGAAACACACCGCATTGGTTAGTAACTTCAATAGCATGCAGCATAACTTAAGTTACTAGCAGCACCAAGCACAACTACAATCAAACTATGTGGCAAGTAATCAATCAGATGAACAATTAATTTGTGTAGCATCATCATTGCATGTGGTGTAATACAGTAAGATCTTTAATTATGCCTTCAACCATGTTTGAAAAGTAAATAGATGCCCATTATTCCTTTATCATGTGAGAGGAAAAATGGAGAAACTTTTCTATGAGAAAATGATGCGGAAGTTAATATAAGGACAGCAACACTGACACTAAGCACTGACCCTGTGTGAATGCTCCCTGCAACACTTGCTATAGGGAGATATTCATCCCCTGTTGGTATATCTGACCAATGGAAGTGAACCCTTCCACCACCACCTCCACCACCACCAAAAAGACTGCCATGTCCACCAGCACTGGAGATAATTGAAAAATTACCAAGTGTCAATTTGGTGATGAAAAGAAGTATGGTACCACCAGATCCGCCTCCAGGACCTATCCTGGTAGCATCTTGAGAATGCTCAATATCTTCTTCAAAACTTTCTCCATCAGCTTGTAGCGAACCATATATTGACAAACTTGACAGTGAGTGCTCCATGGAACCCATAACTGTTGAACAGAAGCGGAAGAATGATGTCAGGTAGAATACTTTTTGGAGAGAGAGAGAGAGAGAGAGCAATGAGAACATGAGTTGATGAATGTAATCACAACTAATACTCCAGAAAGTGACATAAGTCAAGGAAAGGAGGCGAACATCATTAAATGGATGCCATTATGGCTACTCCAGCGATAACTGCTAACTTCTATTTAAGAGAATATCACATACGTTCTTAAGAAAGAAAGCTAGATTGACAAACAGTACTTTCACAACACTACAATCAATCAGCAGAGCTGTGGGGTACAGGGGTATGTCAGCAATAAGTATGGATGAAAGAAATATACACGTAATTAAAGTATTGTCACCATAACCCACACTCATCCCCACTATGTTGGTTCTTGGCATGAAGCTAGCTCATACTGACAACTAACTATAAAAAACAAACAGATCTCATAGATCCCTATGGGGAAAAAGGTTCCAAGTCTTCACTCAAGTTTCTTTGTACAAAAAATATTAGCATCAACTACAAAAATTAAATTAGATAACTTCCAGATTTAGTTGTGATTTATTTTACTTTCTTGTTCCCTTGAACAAAAGATATAATACCACTGTAAAATGATACATGTGGATTAATAACTATTTTCTCCCAGCAGTTGTGTCAAACAGATAGTTTAACATATTCTAAATTTCTACACACACGTACATTTTCTTCAGGAATTAAGTTAGAAAAAGAAAGATAAAACGGTGAATAATGATTGCAATTCTTTATCAGCAAATAGTAAGTTGAAACAATAACAAGTGGTCTTAGGGCCATCTAGAATCAACGGATGCAATTTGAAATCACCAGCCAGCATGCCAAAATCAATCAACTCTACACTTAAGTTGGAAGAATGACCAAATCAAAGTATTCATAGACACATAACTACGAGTCTCTCCCAGAAGAACAGGGCTTGCCATCATCCCCATAGTATATCTTAATCCCAACCACGATAGGGTAGGCGGACAAAGCTCATCATATGGGTTAAAGTTGCATTCACATTATAAACACATAGGGACAAAAAATAGAGGCATTTGAAACACTGACCACCTCTGATTTATGATCAGTAAGAAAATACCTACATGAGTCAAGTTAATAAACTTACCTATTATACCACCACCAGCAGTTGCACCAGCAAGGCTACCATTGCCACTGCCGCTGCCAAATTCACAGGGCAAATCAGCATCTCCGTATGCAGCACCACCCTCAATTAGTGTTCCATTATAATACCCGTCTCCACCTTTTCCACCATGACCACCTCCACCACCAAGACCATTGTCATATGTTTTTCCCCTACCAACACCACCAGTGCAACCTATATATACCAATCAGATAGTCGGAGTTCATAGTCATGACATACCCTATACAGACAATTATCTGAATTCGTTCTGCCTAATTTCTAAGAAATGTAACTGATACCTAGCCCAGAAGTCAAGATTGTTCCGGAGGAATGGACAAAGACTCCTCTAACCCAATGGAAGTGAATAACAGAACCTTTTATACTGCCACTGACAATCACATACTCAACCCGACATATCTGCAATCCCAGATTGTTTGTACCAAGAATTAGCCAGAACAAAGATGATTCAAGTTCAATCTAGTTTATTGGATACCTGAAGCGTGAAAGCCAATGATGAATTCACATTACAATCTTCAGGTGGATGAAGCAGCTCTACTGGACAATTTCGAAGTTCACAAAAACGCTCAAATGACCTGTCAGTTTTACTGAAAGAATATAATACCGTACCGGTGTAATAAGTAGAAAACGGAAAGGATCTCCAAAACAAAGCACTAAATACTGCCAACGCACTTATCCTCGCTACTGGCATTCTTCAAGGGGCCTCGTAAAATAGATCCAGATCCAACCTTCATTCAAGAAAAAAGTTTAAATGAGAAGAGTAGTCAGCATGCTTGAAAACCGATGGAAAAAATGCAAATAAACCAATATATTTTTTAAGTATTGAGTAAAATCTTAGCAACCATGTGCTAATGGTTCACATCCTTTCACAGAAGCATCATCTACCACTAAATATCAATCAGTCGATCACTGAAATTTAATGAACCTGTTGGGGTCATCTATACAAATCCTGTATCTTCATTCCACTTGGTCAGAGGCAAGTTCTTCCATGAATTAAAAGGAAAAAAAAGAAAGAAACTTCTTAGTATTCGTACACAAGTATCAGCTTGCCATTACCTATTTCTATCCTCTTATATCTAGCCGACACTCATCCATTATCACATAAGTTAATTTTCTACGAAGAACAACAGAGGTAACTTTGTCTTGACCTTCTAAAGTTCGCATTTAGAACTATTCCTTAGGGCATGCCCTCTCATCTAAAGCAGCATTATTGCCTCTGCTGTAGTCACTTCCCCACTATTGCATGCTGTTTCTTCATTGCTTGGAATTTAAAATGTGCTAAGAGTAATCATAAGCAGAGTTGGCACCAAGCAACTCTGGCAGTTAGACATGTTTTCGCATTAAGAAATGTACAGCACGATTTGAAGTTCACATTAAGCAGATAAATGAATTCTTCAAAGGTCATGATTAGATGAGAATAAGGGCACATAAAGAATTAAACTCGATAAATCAGACCTGAAAACTCAGAAAAAAGAAGAGAAACACAATAAGGAAAACGAAAAAAGAAATGTTATTTTTTTAAATGATGAGCCTAATTTAAAATAAATACAACTTCTATAAAACAGGAAACTCGTAACAAGCTTGTATTCGCATTATTTTTCAAAAAACATGATCAGCAATGGAGGAAAGTTTGACTTCATTGAGCTGCTACAAGAATCAGTCCACTATCACAAACAAGTGTTTTAATATAAGCGCTTAGCAGTTAACTGAAAACTGAAAGTTTTAGCTTACACTGATACTGAAAAACAATGACAATGTAAGACGTTGTGCTTCAATTACATTCCCTGGTCCAGACAAGTTTAAATAACCTTGTCCATGGACTCCCAAATATGAGTTAGAATGTATTACTGATGATTCCTGAAAACCGCTGCAAAAAGTTAGTTTAAACTTGAAAGCAGATAATCAAGGAAATTTCCCAGCAATCCCAAAACAAAAGTGAGGTACAAAACCTTAAGAACCACCAAATTACTAGCTTCAAGCAAGGACGTTTCCACGATACCATCACTCCCAGCTTCTATAAGCATTTTCGAATTCCACATTAAGTGGATCTTCACAGTCATTCGCAGGGCCCCATATATCTATTTATTCAGAAAACCCAAAAGAATTACAGATAGGTTGACAAGAAAAGAAATTATGACAATCTACACCAAAGAAATTATAAAATGCAACATATAAAACAAAATTAATTTGACAAACAAAAAACATAACGAAAAGCTCAAGCTTGTTTGGATGATTAAGATGACCTATTTTCAGAAAAACCATAGACAACCAAACCTTCCAATAATGGAACGCTTTAAATAGCGTATATGGATCCTGTACAAGAGGAATGTATTATAATAGCTAGTTTGCATGTAACCCTAACCATGTTTTTATGTTCATAGAGCCAACATATGAAAGGACAAGTACAACAACTAAGGCTTAATGCCAACCAATTAAGGTTGACTACATTTGAAGGGGCAAACTAAAGAAAAATAGCTAATGACTAAATAATCAGTAGATCAATCAACTGTGCCCACTACTATGGTTTGGCTACACAAAACCTATGTCTTTATTCTGCACTTTTAAAATTGACACAGATACATGATTGATGATGTGAAGATATTGGAGGCACCATATTTTCTTTCCTCTTCATGGTGATTCCTCTCATTTTCTGAGTAGGTAATAAAAAAGATTTGCATAAAAATGAAAGAACTATTCGATGACCAGTTAAATTAACATGTCTCTTACACACTACTGACTACAGTGTCTCTAACAATATATGACATTCTGCCCTTACTTCTCAATCGGGCTACTTTTATCACACTCATTATACCCTTCTCTTCAATAAAATCATATGTAGTTAGCCAATAGCATGGAAGTATAGAGCTCTTGACCACCTGGCTCCATTTGGTCTATGCAATCTTCTTTGACAAGATAATCATCCTCCATCCCTAATGAAAGTACAGTTTGACCAATCGCAGAGATTAAGGTGAGTTATAAGTGTGTTTTAGCAACTTTACCCACTTGAAATGAAAGAAAGAGAAAGTCTGGTTGGCCTCAACTTTGATGAGTTAAAAGAAGGAGAAAGTGTGATGGACCCAACTTTAAGATGAGAGATTTAGTTCATAAAATTGGTAGTAAAAATATTCTTATAAGTTAACAGTTAATTAGAGACAACCCAAAATGACAGAATCTATTTTCTTTGTGGGATGAAGGAAGCAGTAAAATGAGCCAAATCACCTAAAGAATTCTCTGAATTGAGAAAATTTCCTTCAGCCTAACGGCACTAACTAATTTCATTTTCTTTATAGCATTCTTAAATTCACAAGTGTCCAATTTCACAAGTAAACCTAACACTAATTAAATGTTGTTAACGCAGAGAACCACTAGCTAAATGGATGAATGTGAATGAGAATTTCCAGGCATGTACATCCAATACTAATCTTCCAGATATATACTCCCTCCATCCTAGCAAAACTAATATGTTTTACTTATTGGGTATTGGGTTGTCCTAGCAAAACTGACATGTTTCCTTTTTAGGAAAACTTTTCACACCAACTTTACCTTATTATCCTCCACTTCCCTTTCCACTCAAAAAAGTTACTTTTGTCTTCTATGCCTGCTTTACTTTCTTACCATCAAGTCAACAATGTTCTTTAATTTATGTGCCCAGTCAAATGTATTAGTTTTGTTGGGACGGAGGGAGTAATTGCTTAAATCTACATGCATACACATATTCTGACCTGTCATCCAGCCAAAAGACCAAATTGGCCAAAATAGCAGAAGGAAAACAGCAACTAGGCCTGTCGTATTATACAAGTATCAAATTGCATTAAATTTTACCACTTGCCTTAATAACAGACTCACTCATTAGAAGTTCTTCTGCCATCAATTCAAACTCTGATGTGGCATATTGTGCAAGGCCAAAGCTCAGAAGTGCACCACATGATAAACTAATTTGTCCTTGAACCTATCCAGTGCACCCACAAATAGACTTAGCAAGAGCCATTATCTGAATTGCAGAGATAGAGATCATCAAAGTCATTGCACATAACGACACATCAACACACATACTTGAATGCACTCACAGAATGTATAGAAAAGCCGATTCTTTTTCACCTAGAAGTACTTTCAAAATCATTTACTAATGAAAGATTGTTTTATCTTGGTGACCGACTGCAGGAAGGTGACAGCTAATAATGTGTAGTTACCACTAAATCTTACAAGTATAGAAATATCAGACTAAGCGATTTATAGTATTTGCTCTGTCAATGCTTTAAGGTCATAAAGATACGTAGATTTGAAATTGGAACGCTATAAGAGGCTGAAATAACTAGAGTTGAGATTTTTAGAGTACAAAATAAAAAAGATTAATGGTAAATTTCATGAGGATGACCATAAAACAATTAAACATACCACCGAGCTCGTCTTCGCAGGGACAAAAAACAAACGTGGGTGGTAGCAAGTGCAAATCAGACTGAAATTTTGGATAAGATAAAGGCAACAACGAGGTGACAGTCAAATAGCCTAATGATACAGGATAATGAAAAATTGCATGACCTCATAAAATGAAGCAAGCATTGAGTTTTAAACATATGACGTATTCCACAAATAAACTAGTAGACTCATGAAGACCTGAACACGGCTCCAGTACAGAGGGACAGCAGCCTTAGCATGATCTTTCAGATAAATGTTTGTCCAGGGTGACCGTTTAGGAAACTCCATCAGAAGCGTATCAGTATTTGTAGACATGTTTTGATTGGTAACAGTGAGACTACGAGGCACCGAATCATAATAGGTTCCTGCACCACCTGCATTTTCAGGACAGCCAAAACTACTCCCTCCTGCAACGACAACAAATGTGACAACTGAGAAAACATCACTAGCATTTAGCTGTGTCAAGCAGTTCAGGTGCTTGAACTTATTTTTGTTCAGAAGACTGTCCACCTTTTCTTTAACAGTCGAAAAAGCTTATTTTGAGAAAGAAAAAAGATATGAAAGGACTGGTTAAAGAATAAATAGAGTACAGAATCTGTCACTCGGACAACATACCATGGCCAAAAAACAAAGTGTTGTCATGCCTACTGAAAACATTGATTGAAATTCTTCCACCGCCTCCTCCAGCAAATCCATTACCTCCGGTTGCACTTATTTCGCCACTTCCAGTCCTACCTTAAAGAAATAAAATGATCAAAACATAGGACTAGATCATGTATTAACCAAAGAAAGCAGTTCAAACTGTTATATTATATTGCAGCAAAAGAAACTCAATACAACCCTGATAAGCAATGCATCCATGAAAGTGCGTGTTTCCTTCCAAGAGATGCCTTCCAGTGCTTGTTTTTCTTTCCCGCAATTTAATTAAAACTTGTAGGAAATAAGAATCATTAATAAACCTCTTCTTCTTCCTCTCTTGCTTCCTAGTTGTCATCAACTCATATTAGCACAACAGTGAAGAATTTTGCCTCTGGACTTTGTGGAGACATGTGTTTTGGTAAACAGTTGCCCTGAATATAGGGAGTCACCACCCTACAGACAAGCTATCGCAGGGCGCTCGTCCAACGCCCACCAAGAAATAGTATTTCTTACCGATCCATGCCATGTTGTATACAACAAACGACCACCTTGCCTTACTAATCTATTCAGTGCCTTCCATGAACCGCTTCTATCCCAGTAACTTGAAATGTCAACTGGGGTAATTAATGGGGTTCCCATTGACTGAAGGCAGATTAAGCTTTTACTCTTTATTATTTGTCTTCACTCTTTTGGGAGAGAAGGCAGGCAGAAGAGAATGTCATCCATAAGCCAGCAAATATCTGAGATCATGAGGACCTGTTTACGAAAGATAGGCCTGCTCTGTAGTGGGCAGACGTAGCAAAGCCATCTGATCAAAAATTTTTTTTTAAAAAAAACAAGTGCCACTGGAGAAAACCAATTACGCTGGATCCCCAATTCTATGGAGTATATTGTGAGTTTGAATTGACCAGGTTAGCTAGAACTTTCCTCTTGCTACTGTCAGCAATCAAGTGGAAGGAGAGGAGATCCCCCGGAAAAATAATGAACAAGGAACCAGAATTTTGTGGTGGTTCTAAAAACGATGACTAGAAATTATTTAATCTAAAACCTTAAACAGAATTATTTTATCAAACACCAGACAGTGAAGCCCATCCAACAAAAATTCTTCTATGCTTCACATTTAAGTGCCAGCTCTGAATTTCTTCTATACAATAACAAACTGCATCTCTTCATTAAATAAAAAACTAGTAATTATTTACCACCCATACCTAGCCATAACCAGAAATGAGCTAATTTAGACAAGAACCCCAACATTCTTGCCCTGCTCCACACTTGAAGTTTGAAGTCCGTCTCAAATCATGTTCATTTACTCAAGACTCGCTGCATAAGAATGCCAAATTTTATTCACACCAACGGTTTTTTAGTTGCTAACTACTCTTTACAGCCCCTTACAAAGCCTCCCTAAACCGAATAATTTCTATAACTGTACCTACCAAAAATATTCTGTAACTCCACCACCACTCATTAACATGGGTGAAAATGTTCACACACACACAAGTCAACTAAGGATGCGAACAGAATCTAGAAACGAGAATACAACAAAAGATGAAAAACATTTAGCAAGCCGCGTATAAGTAACCATGCAAGACAAATGAAATATTCCACCAGAGCCACGAAATAAGAGTACTGAGATATAGAAACTGGGACTTTACATTCTATTGGCGTTGATGTACACGCTCCCGCCAGACCCTCCTCCACCCTTCATCCCACCATCACCGCCATTAGCCAAAAAACTGCCATCAACCTCCGCCACGCCCTGTACCTCGACCCTGATCCTCCCTCCTCCTTCACCGCCATAATCCTCCTCTTTGCTTGTTGAGCCGCCTTTACTCCCGTAACTCCACGGCTTCTCCAAGGTAGACCAGGAATAGGAGTCCCCACCCCACACATCATCCGGCGACTTTGTATTATCCGTCAAACAGCTCGCCCCTCTTCCTCCATGGCCGCCGCCGCCACCCTGCCACTCTGACGGTGTCCCGGTAGTCTGAGCTGGTGGCTCCCCAGCTAAGGCACTTACATTCACCAATGAACCACGTAAGAAGTACGCATTTACTGCTGAAACGAAAAGCGACCCCGAAATAATCCTCGCATTCTCGCCAAAACTGAATACACCTTTACTGACATTAACGCAGATGAAACAACCAGGAAGCGGGCAGCGCAAAATCACGCCGGGAAGAATATGCAGACTGCCATTCCCGGAAATGTTAACATTTCCACCGAATTCCAAACTGGAATTGAGCACGCAAAGGGTGTTGAGCGAACCAGTTCCCTTCAAATCCTCTTCACATGAAAGGCTGGGAGGGAGAGGTGGCAGCGGAGATGGAGGCGGCGACGGAGGCGCGTAATCTCCATGATAATCAAAATCGAGGATTGAGAATTCGTCCTCGTGATCGAAACACACACAAGGGTTTAAGGCGACAAGGAACTGAAACAACAAGAGGAGAAAAGAGAAGGGGAATTGAGCCATGAAAAGGGGCGAAACTCATCAGAGATACGAAAAGGCAGAGCGATTGAATTCAATCAGTCGCAAACTGGGCTTAACAGAACTAACCAAGTAGTAGCTCAGAGACTGACATGGGAGGGAGACGAATGAGAAAAAGTAACCATTTTTAGGGCAAATTTGTAATAACAACATTAGTAAAGGAACTAATCATTCATTTATGTATGACTGACTGTTAAGAAGATTGAGACGAAGGAGAGCGGGCAGCGGTGGAGGTGGCACGCAGCAGAGAGAGAAGGGAAGAAGACGAAAGCAAATTGCAAAGCGGGGGGACGTGTTCGATTTCAAATTGGGCCTTAAGATGAAAGCTTGTTAAACAATTGGGCTTAAGAAGCCCAAACTAAGGTACGTGACTGAAAACCGAATTTCCCGCCAAACAAAAGCATCTCTAATTCTTGTCAGGACTTTTTTCATACACCTTCTGGGCTCCTGCTAATTCAGTTTCGCTCTGCGTTTCTTCTTCTGAAGTTCTGGAGATTAGCTGCTAACGATGGTGAGTTTGTTTCTATGTCTCTGGTTTTCAAGTTCTAATTATTTCTTCTGCCAAGATTTTTAGGTTAAGGCTTGAATCAGATGAAAATGTTTGAGAGGAAGACTGTAATGGAAACTACTTAACTCGATTCCTGTATCTTTTTTCTGGAAATATGTTTGATTTTGGATTGATTTTTGGTGTTCATGTCAACGGAAATTTTTTTTGTCGCAGTCGAAGAAACGCGGACTTTCGTTGGATGAGAAACGCGGGAAGATGCTTCAGATATTTTACGATTCTCAAGACTTCTTCCTTGTGGGTATATCTGAGTATTGATCGATTAGAAAATTTCTGAACTACGGAGCTGCTTAATTTTTTATTGTCTAGATAATTGGCTCTTGATTGATGAATTTTGACTATATAAGCTCTTGTTTGGTCGCTGTGGGATAATCCAGTTTCTTGATCCTGCATTCACTGTTGTTCCTGAGTCCTGCTCTTTTCGCTGCTTCTCAGCTAAAGGAGTTAGAGAAACTAGGCCCCAAAAAGGGCGTGATTTCCCAGTCTGTGAAAGACGTGATCCAAAGTTTGGTGGATGATGACCTTGTTTTCAAGGATAAGATTGGAACCTCTGTGAGTACATATCTCTTGTTTATGTTAGAATTGTTTCAATTTCCAGGATGAGGTACTTAAGCTGTTGTATTAGCATGACTAACCGGTCAGCTGCATTCTCCAGGTGTACTTTTGGAGCCTTCCCAGTTGCGCTGGAAACCAGGCAAGTTCCTGGGTTGAATTTTATGGATGTGGTGCTTTTGGAGTATGAAAAAACAAAGTGTCACCTCAGTTCCTTTTCTTGGACAGTTGAGGAATGTGTACCGTAAGCTGGAAACAGACCTACAAAACAGTAAAAAGCGTCTTGCAGAACTAGTAGAGCAAAGCGATGCACTTAAAAAGGGGCGGGAAGAATCTGTAAGCATTTCAACATAAATCTTATGATTTTTTGGCGACATGCAAGGATTGCTTGTTTGGAGGCTTTTGTTAACTTTTGACATTGCTTTTGAGCCTTCACTAGGATGAGCGAGAGGAGGCACTAGCTGAGCTCAAAGCCATTGAGCTGAGATACAATGAACTCAAGGTTTGTTCAGATCCTTTGTTCGTGTTTCAAACAATATCAAAGACTTGTTCAAGCTGACTTTCATTTTGTTTCCTGCTTCTGCAGGAGGAAATGGCACAGTATTCTGACAATGATCCTGCTGCATTTGAAGCAAAGAGTTAGTTGTGCTTATTTTGATGCACAATTGCTTTATTCTAATCCCTGGATATTCTTGGAATTTATGATGTGTCTAAGGCTTTTGCATATTACAAGTTGCTACTTTGAATGACAGTATACTTTTCGTTATTTTCTTTGTAACTTTTTTAAATTTTTTCAACAGAGCAAGCAATTGAAGTCGCCCATGCTGCAGCTAACAGATGGACAGGTTCATTCTTACTGCTTTCTCATACCCCAACTTCTCTTTTTTCTTCATGTTTGAACTTGTACAAGTGCAGTTACCGTTTTCCTGCTAACGTTTCAAGATACTCCAACTGAACAGACAACATCTTTACACTAAAGCAGTGGTGCTCAAACAACTTTCCTCAAGCCAAAGAGCAGCTTGAGCACTTATACAATGAGGTATATCTGTCATTTGTTCATGAACTGTTTGCATACTAGCTGCATGTTATGCTAATGCCCTTCAATGAATGATGTCTTGACATGAGCATATCTAGACACAGCTTTTTGCGTTTTTCTCCGTTTTTTGCTGATGTTTCCTAAAAAGCTCACATAACATGGGAACTAACAGAATTTATACTAGAACTACATCTTCAACCCCGATTAAGTTGGAACTAACTAAGCTTGTCTGAGTTTAATCTTCATCTAACATCACCTCTGTATGATGACCCCAAAATCGGCTTTTAATGCCTAACTTGCATCGTTTTAGTGTCCCGTAGTCTTCAAGTTTTTTCTTTTTTATTTATTGTCTTGTTATTTCTAAACTTACCTTCATGATCTGATATGCAGATAGGGATAACAGATGATTTTGACTATCTGGAGACATCCCCGAGTGCAGTGAGCTGAGGCTTCTTCATTCTCTTGAATCAGTCTGATGGTCATTGAACCTAGAACCAAAGACAGGGACTTTATATGAGATCCATAACTAGAATCTACTACCTAGTAGTATCTTTTATTTAAGCACACAGATGGAAACTTGTACTCTTTTACAGAGTATTTGGTTTTGGGGTTGCCAAAGCAGTGGTACATAAGAGCCAGTACTTTTGTAAGACCTCTAGATCTTCGGTATATGCAAATGTAAATGGTTAGGGAAAAAACTAAATGCCATATGGATAAATGGCATGAATCTTGCAGTCTTCCCTTCCCCTCGTATTTACTTTAGATTTCTCTTCTTCTCATAATTTGTAGTCTGTGTTGTTCCTTCAATTTATAGAGAAAAAAAACAAAGGAAAACACAAAATGGGACCGACAGTAGTAAATTATAATAAGTGTCATGTGCTTGAATTGCATTGCATGCATGGTTTAAAAAATTGGACTGGTCTAACTAATCCAACCATTTAAACCAATGGTTAGACCGTATTTTTATAAAATATAATGGTAGATATATTCATCTTATAAACTTATTATAAGAATTTCATATATAACATATTATATTATACATCTATGCATTTGTAGGGGATTTCTCAATATTCATTGTTGGGGTTGTGATTGAGTGTGATTGTTACATATCCAATTTTGTGCTCCACACTTTTGATCCGATGGTTGTTGGCAAGATTTCAAGTGGATAGCATTGTTTGCAATAAATTGTGTTTAGGTCCTTTTCTTCTATCAATCTTCAAGTGCTCCTTTTTTTAATTTATCTCTCACTTTATGATTTATTTCTTTTTGCATTCTCCATTTTATATTTTCAATTTAGCTTCAAATATTTCATTTGACCATTTTGTGTCACATTTGTACAATCCCCAAAAAAAATACACAATGAGTACTTTGTTAATGTCGAATTGCTTATTTAGTTGAATCTAGAATTCGTTCTCATTCTTTTTCTATTGGCTCAGGATAGGATGCGCTCACGTTTAACGTGGGTCTTCGTGCGCCAAAATCTGTATATTTTCAAAAATGTCATCCTCCTCTTCCCCGTGTCTTTCCTTTGGTTTAAGTCGTCGGACCACCGTTGCTTCACTTCCACTTCTCACTTGTTGTCTCCGACCACCAGAGCTCCTCCCTTAAGGACCAGCAGACCGTTAGCAACTCGGCAGTACTCTCCTCCTCTATCAACAGTCATCGAAAATGAACAATTGTAAGAGATCTGTTCGAACGACCCATTACCCGACCCGACAAAATCCGTCAACCAAGGCCTCAATCGATCGCGCCGGAGTAGCCAATCGTTGTCCCAGCCGTCATCGCTCCATTCTCATCCATTTCCTCAACTAAATGACACAATTTCATCTGACGACCCATAGCTACAACATGTTGTACATGATAGAATTATGATGAGTTACATAATTTTATGATTTGTCATCAACTCATTATGATGCACATTTTTTATAAAAATAATGTAACCACGAAATACATACAAATAAATAATGCTCAAAGCTATTACAATGAAGTTAATAATGCTAATTAATGATGAATTGGAAGAATATCAGCTGAAGCAGATGGAAGAAGATAAATTTTCAGTGAAAGAAGCATCGCATTGCACTAAAAAAGCATTATTTACCATAGAAACATCATTTGTTGCAAGGAGTGTCATTTGATGCATCAAGGGCATCATTTTAGAGGATGGATTGCATCGTCCAAGTTTATCATTCGAGAGATTAAGTGCATCTGGATTGCATCACTAGTGGAAAAAAGTGCATCATTTGTAAAGGAGAGCATCATAGTGGAAAGGGAGAGCGCATCACTCTCATAACCGAGTGCATCATTTTGAAAGGTTAATGAAAACGAGTGCAACATTAAGTCATCAGAACGAGTGCATCATATCTGTAAGGGAGCACATATGGTGCATCATGTTTGCAAGGTTGCGCACCATACTTGAAACATAGAGCATCATTCTGGTCACCAGGCGCATCCTTTAAAAATGTTGACGAAAACGAGCACGTCATTAAGTCACTAGGACGAGTGCATAATGTTGTTACGGGAACATCGTTATGCATCGTGAATGCATCATTGTGGTAATCAAGTGCATCACTGTGGATTGTAGAACAAAATGCATCAGTATGTCATCAAAACGAGTGCATCATATTGTTACGGGAGCGCATCATAGTTCATCGAGGACGCATCATAGTTCATCGAGGATGCTTTTCACTGGAATAACAGGGCAGGTGGTTTTTGTTGCTGATTTTGTTGATTTTGCTAGAAAGGAAGATGAATCGGTTGAATTCCGGTCTAATTTTGTTGCTCCACGAAGAAAGAATGACTAATCCATGGAGATCGGTGAGCTCCGAATTCATCGGCGAGGAACACGATGACTGGTTCGCCATCGTGTTCTTCTTTTGCCCAAAGGCCCGAATCCATGGAGATTGACGAGCTCCGGATTCATCGGCAAGGAACACGACGACTAGTTCGTCACCGTGTTCTTCTTTTGCCCAGAGGCGCTTAACGTGAGCCGGCTCACTATATAGCGACCTTTTTTATTCTCTCAGTTGAATATTAAATTACTCATTTAATTTTGTTAAAAAACTCAAATTAATCCAAAAATTGATAAAAACCACTAGTTTAAGATTCAAACGGTTTTTATAATTTTTTTTTACAGTTTTTTATGATTCTTACATACTTCGGTGATTAACCATAACCACCGCCAAAAAATGAACTTATTTGTGTTCCAGTACTCTTACAACCATGATTACATGTCGTCCATCCCTTGAATTTCATGCTAATCGTGGAAACTTTATTGCAGGTGGTTCCTATTTACCAAATATATATAAAAAATACACATAATGAAAATACTAAGTTCACCCTCTTGTTTTAATCTTAATTTAATTTACTAATTAGTTAGTTAATTAATAATACATTTGGTTAGGTTAGTTTTTCGATACGTGATAAGTAAACGGACCCAGGTCAGTCGACCGAATCGGATGTTTGTTTTTTCAGTTGGGCCCCACGGCACCACGTTGGTCTCGCCGCCCAATTGCCAACGGTGTGTGTCTATATATATATATATATATATATTTGAATTTTTAATATAAATCCCGCTAATCACTTCTGTCAGCATATCTTCTACAGAAAAGATTTAAAGTATGTATATATTCTCTACCAAATGGAGCCTTATTTAATTGTGGCAGGTATTAATTACCAATACATTTTTATCATGTTTATTGATCTTTTCACTCAAACTTACATTCAACTGAAAAAATAGTTTTAAAATACCGCTTTCGACCCTTTTTAAATTTTTATTAAATTTGGTATCACAAATATATTAACGAGGTGAGGGATAAACTGATAAACAGAAAAATCAAAATTACAGAAAACCAGAATTACTCGTAAGAGCTTTCTTTCATATCTGAGTGAATTTGTATACAGAGTCAGAGTACTTGCGCACATTATTATACTAATAATAATATTTTGAGGGGGAAAAGTTCATATTCTAAAATATTGGACTGAGATTTTTTTTCTTTTCTTTTGAAAAAAAAAACAGCTAAATTTGTTTAATTGTGTATTTATACCAACCTAAATGATTTGGGGCACATGCAAAAAGGGGTGCAATTATAGGGACTGGTAACGAAAGTGGGTAATTTTGAATCAAATCAGTCTGGCCGAGGTGCGCGGCGGGGACCCCAAAGAACACAGCTCAGTCATACCTGGCGGCGTAACGTGCAGGTAATCTCAATCCTACACGTGGCATGAATCGACGGTCATAAAAGAGCCGTTAGCTCTCTCACATTGGCCGTTTCCTTTTTGATACCCAACTATTTAACCCACAAAGCTCAAACATTTTGAAGCATCTGAAATTGCAGACAAACAAAAGAGAAATCAACTTAGTTCTGGTTTGGTTTCTCTGTTAGAGTTACAAGGATTAAGGAAGAAAAGAAAAGAAAAGAGATTGTCAATGGAGATGGTGAGGATTCAGTTCCTGGTTATGGCCATTTTTGGTGCTGTTCTGGCTCTGCTTCTTCCTTCAATTGCTGCACAAAGCTCAGCCCCAGCACCTGCTCCTACAAGTGATGGTATCTTCTTCTTCTTCTTCTTCTTCTTCTTCTTCTTCTTCTTCTTCTTCTTCTTCTTCTTCTTCTTCTTCTTCTTGTTTTCTGGTGTTTTTAATATGCTTTTGAGTATATGTGTTAATGGGGGGTTTTTTTTGTTTTTGTTTTTTGTGGTAATTGCAGGAGTAGCTTTGGATCAGGGGATAGCCTATGTTTTGATGATGGCTGCTCTTCTTCTCACGTACTTCATTCACTGATTCATGATCCTGCTGGGAGCCCAGATCATTTTGTTCATCTGTTTTCTTCTTCTTTCTTTCTCAATTGGACCATTAAGATTCTGGTGATTGATTGATTGTTGATTTTTTCTCTCAATTTTACCCTTCTTAATTTAATTTAATTTTCAGTTTCTTTTTCCTGTTATGTGATTCTTTATGTGTAATTACAAGGATTGAGTAATTGAATCCCATTCTTTTATCAGTCTTGAGTTTTTTTTTTGAAGGACGGCATTCCTTGCGATTTCATAGTTGAAAGAGAAAAAGAGCCTAATTGTACTTTTGAAACGTTTTAAAGGTTTACATTAGCAAAGAGAATGCTGTGCTTCGCAGGCAAAATAACATATAAAATAAGTATGCAAAACACACTAAATTAAGAAAGAGTTGCTATGGATGATAATTACAATTTCTACCACCGTGCTTCCACCACCACCGAGTTTTCATCTCCGTCTCCATCAACAGGTCCATTCCAGATCTTCGTCAGCTACACTTCAAGTTTCTGATGACAATTTCCAGTTCCGACACAGAGGTGGCCAAGACTTTTACATCTGTTCCGATGAAGCTCCGCTTCCTGTCACGACTCCGCCTCCGCCAAAGCAATACCAAACACAAAATCAACAAGAAAACCATGATCAATAAGGCTAAAAAAGGCCGCACTCAAAACCATCGAACTTGCAAAAGATGAAAAAATGGAATTTTTTCTGACTTCAAAAATATGGGGTAAACGAAAACGATGATGACTAGATTAGGTAGTCATGTTGATCTCATTTTGATACTGATCAGGTGTAAGGAGATGTTGATTCAATGTTGATCAGGTGTAAAGATATGATGATCATCATGCAGATTAATGTCGATCTCCATGCATATCAATGGTGCTCAAGTGTGAGGAGTGGTGATCACACCATGCAGATCAATGTATATCGCCATGCATATCAATACTGATCAGATGCAAGGAGATGATGATCACCATGCAGATCAATGTTGATCGTATGTAAGGAGATGTTGATCACTATGCATATCAACATTTTATTCTGACGATGTTGATCAAGACAAGTCATCATGCTGATCATTAATTAATGTTGATCAAACACAATAACAATGTTGACCAAGTGAAAGATGTTGATCACCATACAGATCAATATTTATTCTAGAGATGATCAATAATTAATGCTGATCAAACACAATAATATTGTTGATCAAGAAACCCGCGTGACAAACTTGTAAATAAGTGAAACTCTTATGCACAGTCATGCGCTGTGTGCATTTTAACCCAAACCATTAAGAAAACACTCCAATAGTGTCTGTCTATGCCCATTTTTAACTAAATATAACAGATTTCTTTCTTCCTGCTTTTGTTCAGAGATGAAAAAAGTCTAACGACACTTACAAATTATTTCGTCGGTTTACATAAGAAACACCATAAATCTAAAATAAAATAAGCACAAAAGCAAAGGTAATCTTGAGCTTCGTAAGCAAAATTAGGAGAATAACAAATTCTTTATTATATTTCTAAACCGTTGTGAGTTATGCTTCATGCAATTTTAATTCTTCCAGATAAAGTAAGTAGAAGCGGGAAAAATAATTGTTCTTACTCGTTGCTTCATGCATTTGCCTCAAGTAGACTTAACAACCACTGGCAAAGACTTTTCAATGACATTTTGCCCATAACTGGGGGTAAAAACGAGTCGAGCCCGAACATTGCTGGTTCGAGCTCGAACTCGTTACTGTTTAGCTCGGCTCGAGTTCTTGAAACTCACCAAACGTCGGCTCGAGCTTAGTTTGAGAGAAGTTCGAGCTCGGCTCGAAGCTCGTTGGACTCGAAAAAACTCATCATCGACCACCGTCGCAACCACCCCATCGGACCTCGACGCTCAATTTTCCGCCCCTATCAAGGCCACCACCTATCATATCCCCTTGCAACGTTAGCTTCGGTATCCTTGAACCCAGCTTCGCAATCTTCTAACAAGAGCAAGGGGGTCGCCGTATGGGTCGGACAGTCGCAGATAAGAAACTCGAGCTCGGTTCGTCGAGCCGAACATGTAAAGCTCGAGCTCGGTTCGTTTATTACTCGAGCCCGAATTTCGGCTCGAGCTCGAAGCTCGTGAAGTTCGGTTAGTTAGACTCGTGCTCGAGCCGGTTCGATTCGTTTTACACCCCTACCCATAACATTCAAAAGAAACCTTCTCGGGTAAACAAATTAAAATAAACGTGGTTTCTAAATTCAATCCGAGTATCACATAATTACTGACATATGAATAGAGTTAGGAGCTAAGAACTGGTTCTAGCAGTTGTATATAACATCGCAAATCAAGAGATAATGGAAGCCTGTGTCAAACTCTAGGCGCTATCGATATTCAACCTTCACTCACTAGCATTCAATTAAGAACTTCATTACTACCAAAAGCGTTTTACTCTCTTCTTGGACAGCAAACTCTAGTAATAGCACTGAGGATGTATGCTTCATTCAGTTTTATGCCGTTTGTTCTGTACAATCATCTAGAAACATAAAATGCCATAACGCACGAGTTCTAAATAATACAGCATGGGTCAAATCATCTAAATGATCACTCTTTAATGTTACACATCTCCAGCGGTAAGCTGAGCAGCAAACCAATTTGAGAGTTCACAGAGTTAAAAGCACAAAGCACATCAACCAGTACAGAGGGATCCTGCCAACCAAAATTCAAGTCAAATACCGAAAATCGCACAAAAGGGCAAACAAAGTGTTACAAAAACTGTCATTGGTGCAACGGTATAGAATCACCTCAAAGTGCCATCTCTGCCTGCAAGGCAGCAAGTTCATCTTCTTCAGCTGTGCGCTTTTGAGGCACCGGACGAGCTGGTTGTCTGGCGGCAGGTGCTTGCACAGGAGCAGCTGGAGCAGTTGTTGCAGGTTGAAGGAGTTGTTCTTCCAACTCAGCACCTTCAAGTTCCTCAAGTTCTGCCTCCAATTCATCCTGTCACAGCAGAAGATTTAGAGAGCTAGAGAAAGCATATAAATTGTGCACAAAACATAAGCCCCGCCCGGAACAGTTGAAATCACCACTTTCAGATTTTATTACCTCATCAAAATCAGCTGCAGCTCCAATAGGAGTCGACAGAGCCTCTTGAATTTGCTTCATGTTCTCTGTCTGTTCATTGATTTCATCCATTGTCTTATCAACATCATCGATATTCCTGCAAGCGTGGTATTCACGGTCAATTATAAGTATGCAAACCAGCTGCATAATGCATTACCAAACAACAAAAACTGATCAGCAGTTTAAAATTGAACTCTCATGGTTCTGTCATTGAGGGCACTCTACATATTTATGACACAGTTGCCTGTTTGTAGATTCCCAATAAATAAAATTCTGAGGTCGCATCTGCATCATTTTCTCTAGTACTCGTATAATTCGGTCATATTCCATGATGTCCATGTTGATTTACAATATCAATCTAGTAATGCGACATGACTATAGTGACTATCTAAACTCATCACCATCTCTTGAGATATTTAAGCAAGCAGAGATATCTATGGTGATGATGCCTTTGGAAGGGCATTCGGCGTACCACTATGCCCTTTGCATGACTTTATAGTGTTACCAAAATTTTGAAAAATGTTTTTGACACTATGAAGTTCATGCCACCGAACTAGGGTGTTTTGACAATTAATTGGACTATGGTGATATGGTAACATTTATGAGACAGTTATATGCTTATAAACTTCCAGTTCATAAAATTCTTTAGTCATAAATCACTCCAGATTCTTTTATGTGCAAACACAGCATCAAATTACTCCAAACAAATCCAGAAAAAGCCATTAGAAATACTACGTATCATGAAAGACAGAAAACTCCTAAATACTTTCTTGCTTTATTGAGTAAGCAAGGATGTAGGAAACGTCAAGACATTTTATATAAACTGAGACTCTGTATCGAAATAATATACATACGTTGCTTTTTGCATTGCTTTCATGGCAGATGCACCACTTCTTAGCGCATCGACAGTCTCAGTTGTTGCTTTTGCACCCTCTAACATTATCATCTGTAACAGCGTAAAATATAATTATAGGCAAACAAGATAAACAAGTCCAAGAGATGAAAGTTCGTCAGAACTTCCATCAACATAAATGATTAAACTCACTTGATCATGAATTCTCAACTGGAAATTCCCAAGCTGTTCTATCTGTTGCTCATACAGTCTCTTCTTCTTCAAGCACTGTATAGCCGCTGCAAAATGATGCGAAAGTTAGAATCTACAAACTAAACTAAACTTCAACACATAACGGAGAGTGTTCGACTCCTCATCTAAATCATAAACAAGATAGAATCAAAAGCATCATATTCTTTTCCTGGTTTGAGCAAAATTTCAAAAGTTTTAAGTCAAGCAACCACGTTTGTTAAATTGATTGAGTACAAGGAAAATTATGTTGAGTGCCAAGGAGCAGTTTCAGCAATTAGAAATTGCAAAAATATTAAACAAACAGTAAATCTCTGTTAAGCAACAAACATAAAACCGTTGTGAAAGTTTTCTTCTTTTTAGAGATAAGGTGAAATCAACATAACAAGAGTGAAAGCAACTGGAAAAATGTAACCAGCATGAAATTTTCCTATTCTTCAAAAACACACAGGAACAACCACAGATTATTCCGGGACCGAAAAGGTAGGTAAAGTTCCAACTGGGTCTAGAATGGACATAAAAGGCAAATCTTTAATCCAAGTAGCTAATGACTGAGATTATAAAAGAACTTAAAAGTCTGGACACTATCATCACACTAAAGGATCCTCGTCCTAGCATCATAATTAAACATCAAAAGCTAATCTCGAATTTAAATTGCATTAACTAAACATAACAAAGGTGAAGGTTAAGAGTGTATCAGAGAACTGATATCATGTGTACCTCTTTTATTCTTTGCCTTTGAAAACTCTTTGGCCTTTTCAATCTCGGCTGCAGCTTTTTTTATAAGCACTTTCTCCTTTTTCTCTAGCATTTCAAGGGTCTACAATGGAGTAAAACATTGGTTCAGCTCCAATGCCAAGGATAACAGTTAAATATTTTGATAGATGTAAGACACATACAAAACCAGCACAGAGGTGATAGATAGGACATCCATATCCATAATAAAAAGCAAAAGTCAAGTTATAAATCAATCCTCAGAAGAAGCAAGGGAATTTTTCCCAGCAATAAACCATCTTTGTAGAAGGATACAATATCTTAGAACTTTTCCTAAACTACACACCATAAAGACAAAGTTCACTGCACATTTTGCCTCAGAATATGGACTTCTACAGAGCCAATGGTTTTGCTAGTCTACGAATTACAAGAAGAAAAAAAAGAAGGATCAAATTCCCATATATCCAGCATTTCAGACATACCCAGAATCAAATTCAAATCCCTAGTTCCTGCCTTTATCAAAGGCACATGATCAACCGACTCAAAAAAAAAATGAAACAGAAATCAAACGTAAATACAAGAAAATCCTCCGAGTCTTCAAGAAGTAGGTAGCGAATCTACCTCATTTAATTTATCCAACGTAGTAAGAGCATTTGTTTCTAGCTTAGGCTTCCCGAAAATCCGAGTGAACATGGTTGATTATACGGTCCGATCTTCTGAAACCAGAAACCAAAAAGCCGATCAGATTGGAAAAGCGCAAGATCGGATAAACGCCTGATTAAAAGGAAACAAAAACGGGATCGAGAAGAATCATCAAATGTCTCCAATTGGGCTTTTTCAAATGAAAGCAAAATCGTCACAACTACAAGATGAAGAAGAAGAAGAACCGAATCGAACCTGGATTAAGATCTGCGAGAGAGATGAAAGAAGGAAGGAGTTGGTTCAGTGATTGATTTGTGTCAAAGCTGCCTGCTCCGCTGGCTGGGAATCGCGTAAGGGAAGGAAATGGGGAAATTTCTTCCTTCACCCAATTTCTTGACGGCGTCGAACGAAGTGACTCACACGTGCCGACATCCAATCACCCCGCCGTCTGATCTGATGAAGATTTTACGTGTGTTGTTTTGAAGATTTTCTTTTTATTTTTTTAAAATGATGTAAAGTTTAGGAGGAAATTATACAGAAACTTACGGGATTCTTTATTTTTCTTTATTTTCTGTAATGTACTATTGATTGTAACTTCTGTAAAATACAGGTGGAAATAAATCGGATACAACACAAGTTGCTAAGTTATAATCCCTCCATAGTCCATACTAGTCCTCCAATAATGTATACATTTGTTTTTACTATATTACAACATTTAATCTATAATTTATTTTTACGCATACCATAATTTGAAGCGTAAACTTTTTAAATATATTTTTTATTAATTTTTTTACTATTTTTCTTTATGAAAATTTGAATCATTGAATCTTAAAACATGAAAATCAAATGTATACATTATTTGAGGACAAAAGGAGTAGTAAACTAGCTGGTACCCATCCTAAAGGACGGTAAAAAAATAAACTTAATACAAATCACATTAAAAATGATTTTTTTCCAATCGAATAATACTCTCGCCATCCTTTTTTAGTTGCCATAAATTTTTTTTATCAATATTTAATCTATGATTTTTGTTCTTCAACGTTTAATATATAAAGTTTAATAATTTATATGCAAATGATAAATGAACATCTTTAATTTCAATATATATTTGTTTAGAAATTTTTCAACGAAATATTTCAAATGAAAAATTGAGTCGAACATAACTACAAAAATCAAACTATGCAACTAAAAAATGGACAAAAGGAGTATAATTTATTTGTACGAGTTCATGAATAAGGAAAAATTGCAAATATTCAAAGACGTCCCGAAAAAGAAGGTATCTACTATTATATATTAATACATGATCACTGCATTAATTACCAAAAAAATGAATGAAGTGATTTGGTGAAGCCACCTCAGCACCACATCAGATCCAATTTTTTTTCCTGTCATTAATACACACACCATAATAATAAGTTGTCAAAATTAATCAGTTTCTTATAATATTAATATCACTAATTACTCCAATTACGTTGAATTGCAGTGAAACTCCTAAATCCTCCATTCCCGACCTTCATTTTTTCCCTCTCTCGCTCTCGCTTGCTATTCTCTTTTCGTTCCTCTCTCCTTCGTCTCTGTTCTTATCTCTTTTGCTACACTTGGATGGAGTCATCGGTGATGGAGACGAGCTCGAAGATCCGTTGATGCGGAAATCGACGCGGTGGATGTTTTTGGATGAGGCTTGGTTGGCCCATGTGAGCAGCAGCTATATCAGACGTATGTTGTTGTTGACCATTCCTACTTTTTGCCACCGTTTCAAGTTTCATCGATCCAAGACACAAACAACAGGTGCTCTCTCCATTCCGATCTCTGGCAGTCCCGACCATCTTCTGTCAGATTGGAGCTCAACTTTGACGCCTTTCAATCGAAGGTAGGAAGCCATATTTCTGATCATTTTTCGATTGGAGAGTAAGTGTATTTTCTGTAATTTGATCGTTTGCTTCATAGCCGATTGAATCTATGAAAATCGGGAAAATCATCTTTCATCTTTTAGATTCACTCTTTCCATTTGTTTCAACTTGCATGGACTTGCAAGAATTAATTTTGAAGGCAATCTTCTTCTGATAGTCAGCCATCAAAAGGAGAAGGTGGATATTTGTTTCTTATTTTCATTATTTGTTTCAACTTGTAACTCTATGAACACAATTTAAGATGAGTAGATGATTTAGGTCCTCATGGTTACTATAATTCATATGTAATTGCTATGTTTCTGTCTCCAAGCCACCGTAGTCAAATAATTGATCTTTGTCTTCTTTATGTAGAGAAAGACTATGAAGGAGACGTTTCTTTGAGCAAGAAAGTACTTACTGCACTTACAACTGGTAAGTTAGATTATTTACTTTGGATTGGTGAATAAACTAGACAAGAGCCAAATATTGTAAGAAATGCTATTATGAATGCGATTAAACTTGCTAGCTATGACCAAGTAAAAGAGGTAGAATCTATAGCTACTATTAGATACATTTTTGTAAAATATACTTTAGCCTTTATTAAGCTTCTTATATTATTTCTCAAAAAAAAAACTGAAAAATTACTACTCCTATTACATATCCAAAACGATATACATGGATTATTACGAGAGTAATCGCAGCTTGCAATGTTCGGCCTTTTTATGCCAAACCCAATTCTGAAATCCAATCACAGGGAGTGAAGTTGACCAAAATTAGCAACAGAAAGCCACCGTCCTCGCCACCGTGGCACCGTCCTAATCCTAGTTCCTCTCAGCTGTTGTTTCCCTTCAGATCCGACCGACTTCATCACCTAAAATCCAATCTCAATGGCTTCCTTGGGATGGGTGATGATGATGATGTGTCTGGTATTTGCTCTCAAGTTGTTCCCAGAAGTGTCAGCAAAAGAATCGGTCGATTACCTCGAGTTTGCCAAGAAGCCCGATATCAAGCAATGGATGGTTGACATCAGGAGGAGAATCCATGAGAACCCAGAACTTGCATTTCAGGAATTTGAGACCAGTAAACTTGTAAGAGCTGAGCTTGACAAGATTGGTGTCAGTTACAAGTACCCATTTGCTGTTACTGGTGTTGTTGGATATATTGGCACTGGGAAGCCTCCTTTTGTTGCCCTCAGAGCTGATATGGATGCTCTTCCTTTGGAGGTCTGTTTAGATCAGATGTTAGTACTTCTTGTTTCTGTTTGGAAGCTTTGGTTGAAAATCACATATATTTTATTGATGCAGGAGAAAGTGGAATGGGAGCACAAGAGCAAAGTTGTTGGAAAGATGCATGCTTGTGGGCATGATGCTCATGTTGCTATGCTTCTTGGTGCTGCAAAGATGCTTCAACAGACGCGTGATCAATTGCAGGTTCTCACATACCAACCCATTGATAAGTTACTCGGAAGAGATGGTTTTAACTTTTAACAGTGAAAGTTTTGAACTTTCAGCTAACATCGTGGTAAAAAGGGCTAACATTGTGGTAAAGAGTTGGAATGTTTTGAACTTTCAGCAAACAAAGTTGGAAAGCTTTGAACTTTCAGCTAACATTGTGGTAAAGTTGGAAAGTTTTGAACTTTCAGCTAACATTGGGGTAATGATGACAGGGAACAGTTGTTCTGGTTTTCCAACCAGCTGAGGAAGGAGGTGGGGGTGCAAAGAAAATGTTGGATGAAGGGGCGATTGAAAATGTTGAAGCCATCTTTGCAACACATGTTCTTTCTGAACTGCCCATTGGTACAGTGAGTAGTAAAGCCGGAACGGTCTTAGCTGCGAGTGGTCGTTTTGAGGCTGTAATCAGCGGGCAAGGGGGTCATGCTGCCATTCCCCACCATGCCATAGATCCAATCCTTGCAGCTGCAAACATAGTCATCAGTTTGCAACATCTTGTGTCACGTGAGGCGGATCCACTGGATTCTCAGGTGGCACCGTCTTTGTTTGTTTTTCCTCAATCTTGCTGTCTGTCACTCTGTTGGACAGCTTCTTAGGAAATAAGAAAGTTGTCATGTTACAGATTCATCAGCATCTCATTGTAGATCTCTGATACTGCAGGTTGTTACCGTCGGGATGTTCCAAGGAGGCAATGCTTTTAATGTGATTCCGGATTCTGTCATGATTGGTGGAACTTTCAGGGCACTTTCTACTGAGAGTTTCATGCAACTCAAACAAAGAATTGAAGAGGTAAGCTTGTTTATCCTCTATAAGAAAACAACTTTCCATCAGATTCAGCTATTGATTTCAAGGCCAGAGCGAATGAGACTCCATAATGTAGTGAGATCATATAACTCCAAACCGAACTGCTAAGAGTGAATATCTTAGAGCCCATTTAGTTTTAGAAAATTTCTAAGTTTTCTATTCCAAATTTCCTTTATAACTAGTTTTTAGAAGTGGAAAATCTTGTTTGGAAAACTCAAGTATTAAAATGGAAAAGTGCCGAAACAAGTTTTCCATTCTAACACAGGACTTCTCCAAAATTTGGAAAACAAGGTTTTCCATCTTTAAAATCTAGTTATACATCCAAACATTTGTGGAGTAAAAGGGAAACCTGATATAGAATACTTGGAAACTTTTCCAAAAGTAAACGGCCAATAAAAAACTTGGAGAATTTTCCAAATTAAAGCAAACGGCCCCCCTAAATGAACCAAACCTCTTTTGCTTCTTCTAGTTGAAAAAGTACAACCACATGATGTTAGGGAAAAACATGACAAAAGACATGCTTGTTTGTAGCAGGTTATTACTAGCCAAGCTAGAGTTCAGAGATGCACTGCAACCATTGAGTTCAATCCTGACCAGAAGCCTTCTTACCCTGCTACTGTAAACGACAACGAGTTGCATCGATTCTTCACTGGTGTCGCCGTTGATGTGTTGGGTATTCAGGGTTTGAAACAACATCCGGTGTCGATGGGAGCAGAAGACTTCTCATTTTTCCAAGAGACAATTCCAGGATACTTCTTTTTCCTGGGGATGAAGAACGAGAGTGTGGGCGAACTCCACTCGCTGCATTCACCGTTCTTCAGAGTGAACGAGGATGCACTTCCGTATGGTGCTGCGTTACATGCATCTCTGGCCACGAAGTACATAAGGGAGAATCATCATAGGCATACAGCACAGGAAGGGAAACAGCATGATGAACTGTGAGGCTAGTAGGTGGGGATCATTGGATATCACAAGGAACTCTTCTAAAAGCTCATTATCTTAGTGTCTCTCCTCTTAGAATCTGGCTTGCATTGCCTTACAGGTCTGATGCAGAAATTGTTCCAATTATCTTTTGCATGTAAGATATTTGACTTTAAATAACAAAACATTGAAAAAAGTGAATTGAAAACGTTTGATGCACCAGTTGATTTGCTCTAGAGTGAGTTGAGTCAATGAATCACAAGTGAAGCAGTAGTGTTAGTGAATGAGAAATTGTTAACCATTTCAACAAAAGTACAAACTACAAAATCCATTCATCTTTTGCATGTAAATTATTTGAATTCAAATAACAGAATGTAAAGTGAATGTGATATTTTGTCCCATGCAGGTACCAGTACAAGTTTTAAAAGACTCCACAGCTACAATCCAGCCAAACCAAAACACAATTTGCCACCAGATGGATCTTGGTGGCCGGTCTGTTCTTCTTGACACCAGATTTCACAACCTTGAGGCTTCCATTCCACTTTCTACCAGATCATCTGAAAACTAATGCGCAAGATGGAGTGAAATCAAAGATCAAAAGGCAACATAATAGGCTACATTTTAATCAAGAAATGGAATCAAATCAAAGTTTTTTTTCCTGATACAGACGGGATAGGGGGTTAGAGATACACTTGAACTCGAGACCTCTGTAAGTATTTTCAGAAGTATGACCATTATACCAACCGCTGAGGACTCAAATCACAAATCAAAGTTAAGAAGCCAAGCATAACAAGTAAATGTCATGGAGGGCCGGCCCAATGTATAATGGGGCACCCCTTACATATTATCTTTTCATTGATGCATGCAAGTTGTCTGAAAAATCACTCACAATGAACCAGGAGATAGGGCAATTAAAGATGTAATTTCAAAAGAAAGCAAAAATAATGCTTTTTATAAATAACTTTAGGCCACCTCTGTAAGTATTTTCAAGTATGACCATTATACCAACCGCTGAGGACTCAAATCACAAATCAGAAGTATTTTCAGAAGGGGAGGGATGTTATTTTCAGAATCCCGTCTTTTGAGTGACAATCCTGTGTTGAGTCTTTTGACAAAATTGCCCTTCCCATTTTAGAACAATTGCAACTAAAACTAGGTTTCCTTTCCTTTCCTTTCAATCAACTCATCATCGTTTCTCAGCTCGCGTTCACGTTGACGGAGAGTGGTGTAATTCTTGTTGCTCACGTTTTCGTCGATCGAGAGTTGCGTTCCCGTTGCCCGCATCATAATCGAGCAAAGAGAAGAGATCCGATTGCTTGCGTAACCAAGCACGGTGAAGAGATCTTGTTGCTTGCGTAGAGTTTCTGCTGCTTAATTAATCACTCGGGTACGTACGCTTCATCTTATAAATCATATCTCAGTTCCAATTCACTGATTTTTTATCGGCACCGGTCTCGTTGGAGTCGGCGGCCGGCCACACTTCCGGCGTCTTCGAAGAGAGCCTCTATCACCCGCCGGACAAACTCCGAATTTTGTATGCTCCCATTCTTAGGATTATATATAGATATGTCTGCATGCATACGCAATACTTGTTGTGTTTCTTATTTAGGGTTTCATTTCACATGACTAAATTTGGTTAGGATAGAGCTGTGTGTAATTTATATTCAGCTCTCTATTTCATATATATATTTTTTACTCTAAAATCTTGTTGGGGTAAAATCTATGAGAGCTCTGATCCAAAATGCTCACAATCCACTGTAGGTTGTCAATGATCTCCAACTAATTATCAGTGACAGTACTATCATAACTTTGATTTTTGTTCCATGGTTGGTGGCAAGATTACAAGTTTTTTTAATTAAGCAAACTGATCATACAAATTTATAACTGTGATAAAACTGATACCACAAATTTATAACTTTGACAAAACTCATAGTACAAATTTATTTATCATGTTCTACCAGGATGGGAAGGGTCCGCATCTGATTCTAGATTTTAATTAAAAGATGCCCTATATGTATTATTAATAAAATAGAGATATTATTTTTTTTTTCTATTCCAATTTAGATTGTTGGCCTATTTTCTGTTTTATTCATTTTCTTTAATACTAATAAATTAATCACATGATCATTATCAATAAAATAACTAACATTTTCATCTTCAATCCATTCATTTTGGTTTTTTACTTCTTGCTCTTTATTTTAATACTTAGTCATTAGAATTCAACCTCAATTTTTTGAACTATCGATTTTTACTTAGTCTCACTTTAAAATTAAAATTTCTAAGTTCGTTATAGTTCAAATTGAACTCGTTGAATTATTTTTTGGAGTTTAAAAATAATTTGGATATTATTCTTGATTATTTTTTAATGCATGTATTTTCTCATTTAATTAAATGTTGTTGAGGCATAGAACCATTATAGCTTCACAAAACAAAGAATCTCATTCACAGGCCCATTCCTTCATTGATCAGGCCCGCTTCACAGTGCCTCTGTTTCTCAGGCCTAGCCGGCCCATAAATTGTTTTCTCGCAGCCTTGTTCTATACTCCATATTTATTCACTGTCGCTTGCCGTTCGTTCACGAGTCGTGTCTAGCAATCCTTTCACTTCTGCCGTTGTTCTTCGGGTAATTTGCAGATCAATTCTTGACACCGGTTTGCCATCTCGGCCGTGAATTCATTGAATTCGTCCAGCGTCGTCTTCGAGACTAGAACGGCATTCGGCGTTTCCAAGCTCCTCGCGTCGCCGCTGGTGGCTCCACATCAATCCACTGCCTTCGTCAACTTAAGTCTATCAGCGTATGTTCAATTTCTTGTGCTAATGTTCTTGTTATGAAATTTTGCTATTGTTGTCTTTTTGATACTTTAATTGTTGAATTATGGGAATTATGGGATTTGGGAATGCTTGGAACAAAAAAGAACCGGGAAATGTGAGAATGTACGTGTACTGTTGTCAGGTGTGATGTTGCTCCTAATGAATGCGTTGTTTAAGCACTAAGGCTTTGTGAAAACAATTCAGATTGGAAATGTTGGCAGCTTTGCCACTCACCAATACCTATAGTTCACTAAAAACGCTGTACACTTTTATGATTTTTTTGCAATTTCTTCCATCTTGAACCTTGCTAGTAAAGATAAAACCATGTTGGTCTGTCAGATAATTAACCACATTGGATGACACAAACAGTATTCTGCAAAGTCTTCTTCTTTGCTCACTAATTTTGGCTACCATGAAATATACTAGATTTTTCTTTGCCAACAAGGAGTACATCATAATTTGAAAATAATTTTGGTACAAGTTTGTGTTGTCTAGAACATTGGAGACTAAATCATTTCGGCACTTGTCCATTAATGAATCTTCTAACCGTTAATATCTGAATAGGATGGCTGATCATCATTTGACCTATTATTGATTGTTATTTTTTTTCCGCTCACCTAGTTTTTAGATCGTAGATCCGCCACTGCAATTTCAATGAACTAAAAAAGGCAAGCGGCACTTACAAGAATTTGTTTTCTTCATACCAGTGTTTGCCGCAGTTCGGATTAAAGTAGCTGAGGGTTTTTAAAAGTAGACAAGATGTCTCGGAGAGGTTTGATTGAACAAGACTTGAGCAAGTTGGATGTATATAAGTTGCATCCGCTGTCTCCAGAGGTCATATCTCGTCAGGCAACGATAAATATAGGTAACTATTTGGCATCTGATTTGGTAGTCTGACATTCTAAAGTGATTTTCGGTAAATGTAAATTATTTCCATTTCCAGGCACCATAGGCCATGTGGCACATGGGAAATCAACTGTTGTTAAAGCCATATCAGGGGTTCAGGTTTGTTTCTTACATTGCAGTTCTGCTGCAGTGAGCTTTTGAGTATTGTAGCCTTTGAGTATTGTTTGCTATTCCAAGATTCATAGTTGATACAGGAGTTATGGTAGTTAGTTGGCTTGTGACTTTTCTGTTAAGAGCATGAACACTTGTAGAATTATTCATCATCAAATCATCATCAAACAACGCCTTAATCCCATCTAGGTGGGTCGGTGGCATGAAGTTTATAGTGACAATTAATTTTCAAAAGTTAGTTGCTATGTTTGTTCAGGATACGACACTGCATCATTTGCTATACTCCTTTAAATGGATGTTAGTTGTGCCTGTAATAAATGATGTTTTTGCTGCATTTGTCGAATTCTGCAGACTGTTCGTTTTAAAAATGAGTTAGAGCGCAACATTACTATTAAGCTTGGATATGCAAATGCAAAGATTTACAAATGCGAGGATGAGCGGTGCCCTCGGCCTATGTGTTACAAGTATGCTTTGGGCTACAAAATGTTTAGTTACTATCTCACCAAGTGTAAAAGTGATCACTATTACTGAATTGCATTGCAGGGCCTACGGAAGTGGGAAGGAGGATAGTCCTTTTTGTGACGTGCCTGGTTTTGAAAACACCAAGATGAAATTGCTTAGACATGTTTCTTTTGTGGACTGCCCGGTAATGCTTCCTTGAACTGACCTGTATTATACCTATCCTAGACTGCCCGGCATGTCCATGGTTCAGATTTAGATATGATATGTAAGTCTTGGTTAGATATCTGAATTGACTTCAGTATCTTGAAGTTAATTTGTCTAGGTGATGATATTCTTGCTCTCTTTTCTGCTTAAGACTAACAGTATTTATTTTCTTATGGATTTTGAGAAAGAAAAAGAAAAGAAGGCAAAGGAATTTATCTGCCACCAATAGGGCCAATTAGGGGAAGCTTACTTATAATCTACCTTCTCTAGGGCTAGGGGGGTTTGGGCATTTTGGTGGTTGCATGAGAATGATGATCGCATTTTTTTTCCCCGAAAATATAATAGGGGCATGATATTCTCATGGCCACTATGCTCAATGGAGCTGCAATCATGGATGGAGCTTTGCTTCTCATAGCTGCCAATGAGAGCTGCCCTCAACCTCAGACTTCTGAACACCTGGCAGCTTTGGAGATCATGCAGCTCGAAGATATCTTAATTCTTCAGAACAAAGTTGATCTCATTCAGGAAAATGTGGCAATCAACCAGCATGAAGAAATCCAGAAATTTATTCAGGTATTTGTTTCTGGGTTCACCCTTTGAAAGTGAATAAAATACAACTACCATTTTGTTGTGGTTTTGCATATTTTTCAAATAACAGGAAAATGGAGTACTTTGTTTTAGGGGACTGTTGCTGATGGTGCACCAGTGGTTCCAATATCCGCACAGTTAAAGTACAATATTGATGTTGTGTGCGAGTACATTGTGAAGAAGATCCCGATTCCAGAAAGGGTTTTTACTTCTCCAGCTAATATGATAGTTATACGGTCATTTGATGTGAATAAGCCTGGTTCTGAGGTTGGTGAAATAAGAGGTGGTGTTGCTGGTGGAAGTATACTAAAGGTATCTCTCTCCTGCATGTTGCTTGTGTAACAGTTGATTTGAAGTCCATTCTAGCTGCTTCATAGTGGAGCTTGCATTGTCTTCAGTTCAGGGGTTTTACCTGTCGGCTTGTTCCTTTAACTTACTCCTATGTGCTTTCCAGGGTGTTTTGAAGGTTGGCCAATTCATCGAAGTTCGTCCTGGAATTATCGTAAAGGATGAAAGTGGGAACATCAAATGCACACCTATCTATTCAAGGATTGTTTCGCTGTTTGCCGAGCAAAATGAACTCCAGTTTGCTGTTCCAGGTGGTCTGATTGGTGTTGGGACGACCATGGACCCTACTCTGACTCGTGCGGATAGAATGGTTGGTCAAGTGCTCGGGGAGGTTGGTTCACTTCCAGACGTGTTTATTGAGCTCAAGGTCAGTGTTACTTATCAACCAGATGCTACTGTCATCAGTAGCAGGTTCCTTTTTATCCTACTGAGGTTTCCTTGTTTTCCAGGAGGCTGATAGACTACTACTTTGAATTTATATCTGTGGTGCCTAGTATGCCTAATTTGAATGACTGTTTGAATGGCTGTGGTTTTGGACACCAACACATGTTGCCCAAATCATCATACACCTGAACATGGAGGGTTACTTAAGAATGTCTCTCTTTCTCATAACCTTGCTTGCAGGTTAAGTTCCGTCTCTTTCGACGGCTCCTAGGTGTAAGGACTAAAGGTGCAGAGGAGCAAGGGAAAGTTGAAAAGCTAGGAAAGGGAGAGATGTTGATGTTAAATATTGGGTCAATGTCTACCGGTGCCCGTGTTGTTGCTGTAAACAAAGGTGAAGCCACGGAACGCACGACCACGTTGCAGCTAACATCCCCAGTGTGCACACAGATGTACTACTACACAGAGGATGATGGCAGGAAGGTGAAGGTGAAGGTTGCCCTGAGCCGACGTATTGAGAAGCATTGGCGCCTGATTGGGTGGGGGCATATTGAGCATGGTGCAAGGGCAACCCTTGAAGCGCCAACCTTTTCCCTTTAGTGTGCAGAGGGCTGTGCAACCCTTGAGGTCCCTCCCAACCTTTTCACCTTGATTACTAGTTTCAAAGCACAAAAGAACTGCAATTTCGGATTTAAGCAAGTTAAATTTATCCCAGTAAAACTACCATTTGGGTATATCTCGAGAACTCAAATGCCTGATTATCACTTACAGAAGCTTAAGCATCAATGTTACATAATTAATCATCAAAAAAACACTATATTTTTAAAGCACATACATCAATGTTTAATCAATCAGTAATGAAAAATACGTTATCATCACTTATAGGAGTCTGTTTGAGCATCAATGTTATACAATTGATCATAAAAAACGCTATTTTCAAAGTGCAAACTTTATAATTTAACTGATCAGTAATTAAAAAAAAAACTTGATCATCACTTTCAGATGCATAAGCATCAATACTAGCAACTGATCATAAAAGGGGTTTCTTTCAACAAAAACAAAACAACTTATTTTCAAAGCACACATATCAAGTTTTAATGGATAGTAATGAAATAGGCAAGATCATCACTTACAGAAACTTGAACATCAATATTACACAATTAATCATTAAAGAAATAATCCTATCATATTTTCAAAACACATACATCAATTTTTAATCGATCAGTATTGAAAAATACTTGATCATCACTCACAGGAGCATCAATCATACACAATTTCATCATAAAAAACAACCTATTTTCAAGGTACATACACATCAATATACAATCAATCCGTAAACATAAATATGTTACAGGAACAGGCCTTTTGGGATCATGATAAATTGATGCAATGCTCAACCACAACTACTCATTAGGGGGTTTCAAACTTAAAAAATGAGTGTAATGTAATTCACTTGATTTGTGTGGAATTCACAAGTGATTTAATTTTTTAATTCACTTGCGAGAATTGAGAAGCATATTTGAAACCACCGTGAAAAATGATAAGAGCGGGTGATGAATTACAACTAAAACGTTATTCAAAAAAAGAAATCATATCATCTGCATATCTACTCATGAAAGGAAAAAAAACGTACAAACTGAAAGAAATAAACCATGGGTCTTGGGTGGAAAACTGACTTATTTTTCCTAATTCACCGTCTTCTCCTAAATTCACCTTAGGTCCTAATTAGTTTAGATGAAAAACTGACTAATTCATTAGTGAATAAGATGAGCTAAAAAACTGATTAATTCACTTAAAAAATATTAAGTTTGAAACCCCCTATTGATTACAGTGCATCGTTGCTCACATACTCACTTCTAGCAGGTCTACGAAAGTGGCGGCGCCATGAATTTCAGAAAAGGGGTCCATGTGTATAAGTAAAATACCAAAATTTAAAATTATAAAGTAAAATTTTGAAATGATAAAAAGTGTCGAGTCATCATCCTTTGGAAGACCAAACAACTTTGTAGCAAGCTGCACCAAATCGTGCAATTCCTTTAGTATTTCTTAGGGTAACATTGAGATTTATCTATTCTTTTGTCATAAGCTTTCATTTTTTTTAACACTTATAACCTTACATTCTATATTACACTATATAAGCCATCAAAAATGCTTTAAAAACTTTTGACATATTTGTGTAAAAATAAACATGTGGTATTATAAAAGAGTGCAATATAATGGTCAAGTTATAGTTATTACCATAATAAAATTTAATCCAATAATTAAGAAACTAATCCACTTTATATTGTTTAGTCAATATAATATATAAAAGATCATTATAATTTTTAAAGGGATCCAACTGATAAATTATATATCCCTTATACATATTTTTGGGATAAAAAAGGGGGTCCAACGTACATCCGCCCCTGCCCCTGTGCTTGGTCAAATTCAGAACTTTCCGTGAAGCTAACAAAAACAAATTAATACTAGTAAACTGAATGACAATCAATGGAATTTTAGTAAAGTAAATGAGAAATTTTGTAAAATGCAAAAGAAAGAAAGAAGAGCCACAAGGCAAATCTTTAATCTGAGAAACTAATGACTGAAATTATTACGATTAAAAAGCTTAAGTCTGGTTAGTGTCACCACACTAAAACATCCCTGCTTGATTTAGGAACAAAGGAAGTCTGAGTTGTAGGTTTAGAGCCTTTACACAAGGGAAAAGGTTCCAAATTGTCACTAACGTTTGGGTTTTGGATCCAAGATGTCACCACTTTTCAAAAAAGACCCATATTACCACCGTTGTTATAGTTTCGGTCCCAAATTGCCATCGTTGTTTTTTTTTCCAGTCTGGCACTTTTTTTTGCTGACGGAGCTTATGGGCGATGACATGTCCGACTGAGGTGTCAAATCCCCATAACAATTTCTGTAAAATAACTGAATTTACATAAAAGTAAACTTAGAGAATCTATTTGTAACACTAATAAAAAGTTAATGGCTTGTTAGTCAAAAACCTTAAAAACTTAAAAAAAACAGGTCGTTTTATTTGTTTTCCGTCGTCATCTTCTTCGAAGGATCTCTACAACTCGCAAACACAGCGGTGCCACAACCATGCCTTCACCCTCCCGACGTCCGCCGCCTCTCTTCTTCATCTCCGATCGATTCGTGCCATCTCATTACTAATGATTCCTTATAGCGACCGGAAGAGTCACTGCTCCAACCCTGAGTCTTATCAACAACCATAACAGAGAAAGAAATCAAGCACAAAACCAGCTTCGTGATGCGAAAGAAGAGTCCAACTTTCTTGTCACCGCCCCGTCGCCTCTGAGCTTGGTCTTGGAGGCCTCAGGCGGCGTGGGTTCAACTCCGGACAGTTCATGCGGAGATTAAAGCAGCAATGGAGAATGGAGTGCTCACAGTCATATCTATTCAAATCTCCGGTTAATATGAATAGTTGTTGATTTTGTGAGAAATCTAAAACGAATTTAATAGTATCAGTAAATTGTCATTATGGTGAAGGAGAAGAGTCCGGCTGGGCAAGGTGTGGTTGTTGTTATGGTGAAGGAGAATTCCAGCACTTCAATGATGGAGAATATGAACACTTTGGGGCTATTGTGCTATGTTTACAAATTTTAATGATAAACTTGTTAATATACTCATTATTAAGTTAATATCTGCTCACACAAACTGATGATGATAGAGACGCTACGTCATCTCAAAAGTGAAAGGTGGCGAAAAGTTAACGGTGAATAGTGACCATCTATTAACGTGATGACATTTTTGGATAAAGAAACTAAGTTAGTGGCAATCTGAGACAATTATACAAATGACAATGACAATACTGATACTTGAGTGGCAATTTGGGATCTTTTCTCCTTTACACAACAAACGACTAGTCACCACATGTTTGAATCGGGAGATTTGAAGGAAATATGCATGTTATGTTTCAAAAATCAAAACGAAGAGGTTAGGGTTTATTTGACCATCATTATAAAGTTCAAGGGCTCCTCTGTCGTGTCATTTAAACCGTAAAGTCTAAAACTTTACATTTGCACCCCTCCGAGTCATCCGCATACCAGTCGTCAGCACCGCTGTTCCAAGCCGTCGGGCTAGCTTTTGGTCGCAGAAAGCTCCGAAAACCTGTGGTAGGTTCTGTAGAAGAAACTCGACAACTTGCGGCTTGTTTGACTGTAAACAAGCGGCCCTCGTAGCCGCAGAGTTTTTTTTCTCTCAATACCAACGGTGGTTCAGAGCTCCACCGGCGTAGATTGATGAAGTTCCGGTAGGCATTGGCCTGGAGAAATCATTGTTATTTTTCCATTACTACGCTCTCTCCTTTCAATCTTCATTAGTTTCGTATGATTCCGTTAAAAGGGGTTTTGGGTGTTTTGGTCTGCTATTTTGGAAACTAATGGCTACCATCTTATTCGCTGCTTGCTTTATTGTTCTATTTTCTGTAAAAATCTCGGTGCTACTGTTCTTTGTAATCCCTTCCCTCATGAAGGTTAACGAATTCTGCGGATTGCGAGGTGCCAAATTTGAATTCTTTTTATTTCATGGTAAAATGGTACTGGTTTTTGCCGTCTTCTATAGTCCCAATTGTTCTTACAGTGCCTTGTACATTGTTGTGTTCCTGTCATTTTATGGCATTGGGATGCTGCCATGCTTGCTTAACTGTATAAGAAAAGCTGAAGGAGCTATTTTCTAAGCGATGATTTATGGACTTTGCAGTCTCCATTGACATTATGACAAATTGTCTAGTACTAGTAATTAGGAAGAGAAATCGATGATGCGAAATTTAGTGTCTTGTCCAGTACATACATCCATGTAGGTTGAGTTATAGGTAGGTTCCTCCATAATCCTGTTTTGCCTTTGCATTGTTTGGCATATAATTTGCTTTATGGTTAAGGTTTCACTGTCTTGCAGAACAGTTGCATATGACCCTATTGCTCCCTTGATAATCTACGGTCACTTGTAACATTTGTCAATTTTCTTAAACCTATGTATGAATTGTCTACTTTGACGGGCTTGTATGTTTGTCGATTTTTAATGTGATGGTATTTCAATTACAAGTGTCTATTGTTTATTTTGAAGTGTTCTTTTGTATTTTTCAGATGGAAGAAGTTTGTCTGAACAGAGAACTAGTATTTGATGAAACAGATGACTATGAGTGTGAGGGCAGCTATGGTGTAATTGAACATGAAGATGGAGCAGCTGAAAATAAATTAGAAAAAGAAGTACTTACGCCTACTGTAGGCTTGGAGTTTGATTCGTATGATGAAGCTTATTATTTCTATAATGTTTATGCTAAGGAACAAGGTTTTGGCGTTAGAGTTAGTAATTCATGGTACAAATCCAAGGAAAAGGAGCGATACAGAGCAAAATTTAGCTGCAGTAATGCTGGCTTTAAGAAAAAGACTGAAGCCAGCAATCCAAGGCCAGAAACAAGAACTGGCTGTCCTGTTATGATAGTTATCAAGCTTGTTGAATCAAAACGGTGGAGGATAGTTGAACTAGAGCTTGATCACAACCACCCACTGAATCCACAGGTCAATCGGTTTTATAAGTCCCACAAAAATTTGATTCTTACAGCCAGAAAACCACAATCATTGAAAGACCTGGTTATGGAAGTACACACCATCAAGTTGTACCGGACATCTTTGACGGAGGCTGCCTGCCATGGGTACTCCAATGCTGATGAAAGAGAAAGTGCAAAACCTGCTGATATGTCCAAACATCTGGAACTTGGTGAAGCAGATGCAACTGCCCTTTATAATTATTTCTGTCGCATGAAGTTAAGTAATCCAAACTTCTTTTACTTGATGGATTTTGATGATAATGGTTGCTTGAGGAATGTTATGTGGGCTGATGCCAGGTCCAGGGGGGCATATGGTTACTTCTGTGATACGATTGCAGTTGACACTATGTGTTTAAAAAACAAATTTGAAATACCTCTGATCCTATTCTTTGGAGTTAACCACCATGGACATCATGTGTTGTTAGGCTGTGGCTTACTTGGACACGAGTCAGCAGAATATTTTGTTTGGATGTTGAAAGCATGGTTTAACTGCATGCAGGGACGCCCACCACAAGTCATTATTATTGATCAGTGCAAGCCATTGCAAATTGCTGTCTCTGAAGTTTTCCCCAAAGCTCGTCAGTGTTTTAGTTTGTGGTGCATCATGCAGAGAGTTCCAGAGAAGTTGGGGGGATTAAAAGGATATGAGACAATCCGTTGGCAGTTAAACAAAGTTGTCTTTAACTCCCTGAAGATTGTTGAGTTTGAAACTTCTTGGGCTGAAATGATCCAGCATCATGGGCTTGGAGATAACAAATGGCTCCAAACACTCTATGAGGAAAGAAATAGCTGGGCTCCTGTTTATTTAAAGGATGTGTTCTTTGCTGGTATGATTCCTATCCAAGAGAATGAGAGGTTTACTCCATTTTTTGATGGCTATGTACATAAGCACTCCTCTATAAAGGAATTTCTTGAAAAATATGACTTAGCTCTGCACAGAAAGCACCTAAAAGAAGCTGTTGCAAATCTAGAGTCACTGAATGTTGGCAGTGAATTAAGGACAAAATACAGTTTCGAAATGCAGCTCTCTAGACTTTACACGAGAGATATCTTTTGCAAGTTCCAAGCTGAAGTTGAAGGCATGTTCAGTTGCTTCAACACAAAGCAAGTGAGTTCAAATGGTCCGATAACGACGTACGTAGTCAAGGAAAGATTTGAAACTGAAGGAAGTGAGAAAGAGGTGAGGAATTTCGAGGTTCTGTTCGAGACTACCCTCTTGGATATCAGATGTATCTGTAGTTTGCTAAACTACAAAGGCTATCTATGTCGGCATGCACTAAATGTACTTCATTATAATGCCGTGGAAGAAATCCCACCGCGCTACATCCTCCAACGTTGGTGCAAGAATTACAAGCGCCAGATTCTTCAGCAGGAAATCAGTGGAAACGATGAATGTGACCCGGTAAGATGGTACAATCAGTTGTATAAAACTAGTCTTCCAATAGTTGAAGCAGGGGCACAGTCTCAAGAACATTGTAGAATTGCTTTACTTGAGTTGGAGGAGTTACTGCTGACAAAGTAATTTGACAGACCTTGTTACTAATACACCAAGAAAGGAAAAGTCCCTCTTTTTGTAACTGTCACTGCAAGTTTTGGTGAGGTCTCAAAATCATTATGGGCCTTTATTTTGAGGGATGGGAACTGGTAATTTCTGGGTACTCAATCAGCTTCCCAGGAGTTGTTTTCTGTTGGTGAAATGTTTGTTCAGTCAATATCTTACTACTTACTGGAGTGACTTGTATACATTATTGTGAGATATTGTTTCACATTCACAGACCAAATACTATATGAAAATGAGTCTTCTCCCCTGCAAAGAAGTAAAAGCACTATTGTCCGATTTTTGAAAAAGCTATCAGCTTTTAACATTTATCTGTATGCATTCGCTGTCGACTATTAAAAAAATGTCTGAAACATTACAACTAATTGAAACAGTGATATATAAGAAGGTGATGGACGACTTTGAGGCTAGGCTCACGACGGTGGAGACTCAGCAGGAGGATCTCGAGGCCAAGGTGGAAGGACTCGAGGATGCGTTGCTGGGTGCGGTGAACCAAGTGGCCTCAACAGAAGCAGAGCAACGCAAGGCTGCGGATGAGGCTCTCACCCTAAGGGTCCTTGACCTTGAGAAGGAGAACAAGGCTCTTAGGGAAGAGCTTGCGGGCACGGTGCGAGGTTGGATCGTGAGGTGGCCCTCCTTAAGGCGGTGGTGGCTAGAGGTATTAACTCGACGGCATCTACATCAACGTCGAGCCTTACACTACCACCCAGATCGATGTGCCAAGGCCTAAGGCATACAAGGGCGCTCGGAACGCCAAGGAAGTGGACAACTTCTTTTGGGGCATGGAGCAAGATTTCGTGCCAGCTGGCATCATGGAGGATGCCTCAAAGATCAACAATGCCACCCTCTACCTTGAAGACATGGCACTAGTATGGTGGAGGCGGCGGCACGCGGAGATTGAGAAGGGGACTTGCTCAATCTCCACTTGGGAAGAATTCAAGAAGGAGCTCAAGCGGCAGTTCCGTCCGGATAATTCCGAGAATGAGGCAAGGGCGAAGCTAAGACATCTCTCTCACAAGGGTAGCATTCGAGAATACGTGAAGGAGTTCAACGAGCTACTCTTGGAGATCCCGGATTATCCCGAGAAGGAAGCATTCTTCACCTTCGTGGATGGCCTCCAAAATCGGGCCAAGTTGGAACTCAAGAGGCGCGGAGTAGAGGATCTTCCGACGGCCATGTCTGTAGCGGAATCTCTTATTGAGTTCCAAAGGACGGAGAAGCCCAAAACCAAGATCCCCACCAAGGTACAAGGTGGGGAGCATCCGGTCAAGCGAAGGAGGCGCCCAAGGCACCCTGGAAGGAGGGAGGCAGCAATCCAAGGTGGAAGAAGGGGGACAATCGCGAGAAGAGACCCTCGAGTGCTACATTTGCAAAGGTGAGCATCTAGCTCGAGATTGCCCTCTTAAGAGTCATCTTTCATCTCTTGCCCAGGAGAAAGAGCAGGCTAGCACCAATGCCGGCATGGGTTCTCTCCAAGTCCTTAATTCTATTAAGGCCAAGGTTGAGAAACCCACACCGGACCAAGGTGGTCGTCTCTTTGTCCAAGCCAAGGTTCATGGACAAGAGGTACGTGGCTTGGTGGACACCGGAGCGTCGAACAACTTCCTAAGGCTGGAGGAAGCTAGGCGCCTTGGAATCAAGTACTCCGGAGAGCAAGGCTGGATGAAGGCTGTCAACTCCAATCCGAAGCCCATCTATGGCGTGGCCAGAGATGTGGAGGTCCAAATAGGTGAGTGGCGTGGCCTTGTGAACTTTTCAGTAGTTCCTATGGACGATCATGACATGGTGTTTGGCATGGAGTTCATGGACCGGGTTAAGGCAATCCCGATGCCTTTCGCCAACACCATGTGCATCTTGGAGAAGGATGAGGCACGCATGGTACCATTGACTCGCGGAGGACCAAAGCATGGAGCTACGCTTTCGGCCTTGCAAATCCACAAGGGCATCAAGAGAGGCGAGCCTACCTTCCTTGCGGCCATCAAGGAAGATACCGGAGAGATCGTTGTTGATGTGCCCACCGAGATCACTACTGTCTTGGAGGAGTTCCAAGACATCATGCCACCGGAGCTCCCGAAGAAACTACCACCTAAGAGAGAGGTGGATCACGAGATCGAGCCGGTGCCGTGGGCTAGGCCACCAGTGCGGTACTTACCGCATGTCTCCTCCGAACTTGAAGAGTTGAGGAGACAAATTAAGGAATTGTTAGATTCAGGCTATATCCAACCATCGAATGCTCCATACGGCGCACCGGTCTCATTCCAAAGAAAGCACGATGGGTCACTTTGGTTGTGCATCGACTATCGCGCCTTGAACAAGATCACGGTAAAGAACAAGTATCCCATCCCACTCATTGCAGACTTGTTCGACCAGCTTGGGGAAGCACGGTGGTTCACCAAGTTGGACTTGCGCTCAGGCTACTATCAGGTCCGGATAGCTGAAGGGGATGTGCCCAAGACTGCATGCGTCACAAGGTATGGCTCTGGTTCTTGTCGTTTGTCTTACGAATGCTCCCGCCACTTTTGCACACTCATGAACAAGGTACTCCAGCCCTTCTTAGATAGATTTGTCGTAGTATACTTGGATGATATTGTGATCTACAGAAGACACTACAAGATCATATTAAGCATCTACGGCAAGTCTTCCAAGTCTTGCGAGAGAATGAGCTCTATGTGAAGAAGGAAAAGTGTGCCTTTGCCCAAGAAGAGGTGGCGTTCTTAGGGCACATTGTGGGACGAGGAAGCCGAGGATGGATGAAGCCAAAGTCCGAGCCATTCAAGAATGGGAGCCGCCAAGGAAGGTGCCCGAGCTAAGATCCTTCCTTGGGCTGGTAAACTACTACCGGCGCTTCATCCAAGGATACTCCCACATAGCCGCACCTTTGACGGACCTACTTAAGAAGAACCGGCTTTGGAGTTGGGATGAGAAGTGCCAAGAGGCGTTCATGGCACTCAAGCGAGCCGTGATGGAGGAGCCGGTGTTGGCCTTGCTGCACCACACCAAAACTTATGAGGTACACACCGATGCCTCGACTTTGCCATTGGAGGAGTCTTGATGCAGAGGGACATCCTATAGCTTACGAGAGTCGTAAGCTCAATGAAACCGAGAGGCGCTACACGGTCCAGAGAAGGAGATGACGGCCGTGGTACATTGCTTACGAACTTGGAGGCATTACTTGTCAGTCCAAGTTCGTGGTCAAGACCGATAACGCCGCCACAAGCTACTTTCAGACACAGAAGAAGCTCACTCCGAAGCAAGCAAGGTGGCAAGACTTCTTAGCCGAGTTCGACTATGTCTTGGAGTACAAGCCGGGCAAGGCTAACTTGGTGGCGGATGCACTAAGTCGCAAGGCTGAGTTAGCTTCCATTACTCAGCCCGCCTTCTCTCTCTTGCAGCGGATCAAAGAGGGAATGAAGAAGGACCCTCAAGCCAAAAGTCTTGTGGAGTTGGCACTACATGGGAGGACCCGACGGTTTTGGCTTGAGGATGGAGTAGTGCGCACCAAGGAGGAGCTATCTTTGTGCCCAAATGGGACGGCTGCGCAAGGAGATCATAAAGGAGTGTCATGACTCCTTGTGGGCGGGTCATCCAGGGGAAGGCGTACTTTGGCCTTGGTGGAACGAGCATATTATTGGCCAAGTATGCGTGACGACGTGGAGCTATATGTGAAGACTTGTCTTGTGTGCCAGCAAGACAAGACAGAATAATCCGTCCGGAGGATTATTACAGCCCTACCCATTCCGGAGAGACCATGGGAGAGTGTTTCCATGGACTTCATTGTTGGGTTGCCAAAGGTGGATGAGTGTGGCAACATCATGGTCGTAGTGGATAGATTCAGCAAGTATGGAGTCTTCATCCCGTGCCTAAGAAGTTTTCAGCAGAGGATGCAGCGGACTTTTCTTCCCAGACGTGGTGAAGTATTGGGGCATCCCTACGTCCATCGTAAGCGATCGAGACACTCGGTTCACAGCAAGTTTTGGACAGAACTCTTCAAGATGTTGGGCACGGAGCTTAACTTCTCCACAAGCTTTCACCCACAATCGATGGGCGAGACAGAGAGGGTGAATGCCTTGCTGAGACGTACCTTAGGCACTTTGTGAGTGCCAATCAGCGAGATTGGGTGAAGTTGCCGGATATAGCCCAATTCTCCTACAATCTTGAAGAGCGAGTCCACGGGGCTAGTCCATTCGAGTTGGCGACAGGACAACAGCCTTTAGCTCCACACACTATGGCGACGGCTTCTCCAGGAAGGAGTCCTGGTGCCTTCATCTTTGCCCGAGGCTGGAAAGAGAAGTCCGAGATAGCCAAGGCATGCTTGGCCAAGGCGGCCAAGAAGATGAAGAAATGGGCGGATAACAAGCGAAGGCATGTGGAGTTCAATGAAGGAGACTTGGTCAACAGGTTCGTTAATCATAACGCTGGTGACACAGATACGTCACATGTGAAAATCAAGATCAACCCACGTTTATTGGATGATCATAAAGGATCATATCATGTTAAATCAATATGCATCTCAAACCAAACCAGTATCAATTTTTCTGAATCAAGTATGCAAAAAATTGGGGAATTCATCTCTATTATTGAGTATTGATTGTTGGCCACTAAAATTACATTTCAGGACTGTTTATAATTTACATACAAATCTGAGTGTGTGACCTCTTTATGACAGACTACAAACAAAAGAATAAATTCCACCACATTTCCCCCTTGTGTTCCCTTTTCTTTTCTTTCTTTCTTTCCTGTATCTACATCCACCACCTTTTTATAACCCTACCGCCCTTCCATTACACCAATTAACCAAACACCAAAAACAAAAACACAAAAGATTGTAGTAATGGAAATTGAATTGAAAAAATAATGAAAAAAAAAAGAAGAGAATTCTTCCCCATCAGAGATCAAGAGAAAGAGAGACACGGGTCTTTATAGGTTTGAGTTTCAATCCCATGCTTTCTGGAGAGAGGAGATCAGGAGAGATGCAAGATGGGCTCAGGGGACTCCTTGGACTGTCACTCAAATAGCATGGTCTGTACAAGCCATATCCCATGAAGAAGTACTCCATCGGTATTAACATCGCGTGCGGCTGTTCCTCCGTCACCATTGATCCACAAGACTGGACCTGCATTCACCAATGAAGAACCTTTTGATTGCTTTCTAATGTGTGACATGTTCACAAGGTTGGTGCACAGGATAGCCCATGTTTCAGGAATGTCTAATATGAAATGGTGACGTGCAGTCACATGAAAAAGGTCTTATTATATGTCACTACAGCAAGTGGAATCCTATCACTGTAAAGCAATCTTTACAAAAATCGAACCACATACCTCAACCAATGCACTATATCTTCTATCCAGTTTCGATGCCATATGAAGAGCCTCAGAGTGAAAAGGTGAGTTGTCCCCAACAAATATGAGGGTACGACATTTTAGTCTCTTCAACCCGCTAGTAATGTCAGGTCTCCTGCAAATGCAAAAAGAGTGAGTTTTGGATCACTTATTTGTCTTTTGCTTTATACTCTTTTCAATAAATCAACGGTATCCATAATATGCTCTTCCAAATGCAGAAGTCAATATCATGCAGTATCTACCTGTTAAGTGCCTGCAGGAACCGCATTACATTTGCGCTTTGCCTCTCATCCAACAACTAAGGGCAAAAAAACAAAAAGAGGTGACAGAATCAGCTGTTAACCTCTGGAAACTGATACGTAAAAGCAAGATGAGAAAACCCGGTGCAAGTAAGTATTTTGCTAAAGAAAAAAGATGGTGTTAATATGAAAAGAACGATGAAGTACTTTTCTGCATGCTTGAACTATATCCGACTCTGGGTATTCTGCATTACCACGAACTTCCTGTAGTAGAGACAGGAAATTGTATGAAATGAATCAGGAAAACAGACTCTAAAAGATATGGATAGTTGATGGCATGGTGTTGTCTGCTACCTTGCTGAAGTATCTTTGAAGCAAAATCTCTTTAAGCAGTCCACACATTCCGTAAAAATATAGCAGATTTGTCATTGCCTGCATATTCAAAACATGAGTACACTCTTTTAACACTAACATTACTAAATAGTTATTGATAGTAATCAGAAGGGACCTTATTATAAAACCACTCAGTCCATGAAGGTGCCTTGCATAGTGGGGAAATAAGTATTAGGCCAAGCACACGCTCCCTATATTTCATCTGCAATACAGAACCTTGGTCAGTTGGATAAAGTTCAGGTGAACAAACTGAGACATAATATGCTTATTTAGTAGGAATTAGGACAGCTGTTCCGAGTGAAGCATTACAGCGAAAAGGGAAAGAATGTAGGCACCAGCAGTTACCCCCATGCACATAACAGCACCAAGCCTGTAGAAATAATTGTTCATGCCATCAGGAGATGAATGTTTTTATAGCTTCAGGAACGCAGTTTTTGCTAACTTTTATGAGACAGGGACTTCAGTACAGAAATAATTAGGCACCAGTAGAAACCTGAAGTAGTTGAGTATTTCTAGGATTTGATCTGCTAGGTCGTCAACTTCAAGTGCCTCTTCATCAGGACAAATTGGAGCAGCTCGTAACTGCAAGAACTCTTATGAAAGTTCCAAGAAAGAAACTTTGTGAATAAGCATATCAAAATGTGGTACAGGATTTATGCATTTCTAAAAGTGGTACATGGCAATGAAGTATGCACTTAGTCAACTACTTTACCGACCTCATGCCCAGGGGGGCTGATATGGTAAATGCAAAAGTTGTGGAGCAGCAAGGATGATGCCTCTGGACAAAAGAAAAGTCCTTGGAAGCAAGACATATCTAAAATAATGATCACAATAAGGACAAAACATAATCATCAGAATTCATAGTTAAATACTCCATTTATACAAATGACAAATGAGTGCAGACAGATAGGAACATGGGGGAAAAAGTGGTGAGAAGCTGGAATACTAGAAGAAATTGATTATTAAACATACGATTCAAAGCTAAATCTGGATAAGTAATAAGGGCTGGCTTGTCTTGGTCTCCATAAACTATCACGGATACAGAACCACGGCCGGTTTTTACATGGTGTTCCTGAAAAAACATCCATCATCAAACAAATTGCAATCAGATGTTGTAAAATAGTAATTGATCAGGTAGTGAAGGAATTCTTGCACAAAAGGGTTGATTCCGACACTCAACAACCACATTATCCATTAGGTTAGCTTTTAGGTAAGTGAGACAAATCATTTACCTTACATTGTAAGGGGAAAACAAACTCCACAAACAAGAGCCGAAAAGAAAAAAAGATTAAAATTAAAGGACCTTGCCATGTGCATTTGCCTTTTTTAGGGAAACCCAACTCATTTGGGAATAAAATTTGTAAAAGATGTACTAATCGAAAAGACAATTGCTAAGTTTAATCATCGAAATTTTCAGAATAGTTTAAGGGAAAGGAGATGCAATGCATTAAAAGAAGAGAGCAGTAGCCAAACAATTACCAAAAAGAAAGGAAGTTTTTTTAAAAAGATAGTATAAACATAGAGAAAAGATACAAACAAACAAAACAGTAGAAAAGCCAAGGTTTCTTCTTCAGAAGGCAACGTGCGTGTTTGGAAGTCTGCTTAGGTAAAGAAGAATAAATGGATCCAAGAACCTAGCTTTCTACAGCACACCTCCCCTTTTTCCAAGGTAGCATCAACATATAAAAAAAAGGAACACGAATGAAGGAAGGAATAGCCAAGCAAGCGAGCCAAAAGGCCCAAAACACAGAAAACTATAGCGTAACCAAGAAAACCAGAAAATGCTGCAAAAGGGGGATTACTAAAAGACCCCAGTTCATGAATGTATGAATAAACCAAAATGTACCATTCAATTCCCAGCAAGAAGAAGAGCTTCCATACCAAATCAGTGGTCAAACATCCATACACAAAATTACCAAAACACAAAAAGGGATGAAGACAGTTAAGGCCAGAAAAAGGACCACCAACCTCCCAAAAGCTTGGTAAATAAATAGCATCAAAAAAGGAATGCACAGATCTGGAAAAACCCATTACCATATCTCCAAAAACAAACCCAAGAATCTAACTCCCTTTGCTAATGCTCAATAACGCATCAAACGAAGAACTCCAACAAACCCATGTGAAAAAAATTCACAAAACAAAAGATTTTTTTTTAAAAAAAAAAAACCCAAGTTTCGGACTCAAAAGAATGATCCGAGTTTGAAATTAGTTTGACTCAGAAGAGTAGAGAGAAGAAAGGGGGATAATGAAATGCGAAAACCTTTCCGCCGAGATAGATCTTCTCAGCATCAATGGAGACGAAATCGTTTGAGTCGTCCATGGCCGCAGCTCTCTGCCCCTCAATAGAAAGAGATGGAGAGAGAGCCTTCGTCCCCAATACTGATTACAGCTCCTCTCGCTCTCCAGAAATTTCTCTCTCTCTCCTTGGAGAATTATAGGCCTCTGGCTTGGCTACCTTATATACCAAGCCATTCTTTTCTTTTTCTTTTTTTTTATTTCTCTCTCTCTGTCTTGTGTTTTTTTTTTAAATTAATTAGTACTCCGTATTATACTAGTATTCGATTGATAAATTTTGACTGCGCAACTTAACCAACCGTGAACCTCCACCGACGGTTTGACTTTCTCAAGTCTATCCCCCACCTTTATTATCTGCTAATTCGGTGTTATCCTATGTTTTACATTTTCACTCCGTGGTTAATTTACGAATTTACAGTCTTCGACCCAATATTCTTTCATTTGGGAATGATATTTGGATTAATGTTAAATGGTGAAAAAGCTTCTTTCCATCTGTGGTGAAACCAGGATTTAAAGATTGGGACGATAACGATTCAAATGAACATAAATTTATTTCCAATTAAACAACATTTATCAAATTAACTTCAATTTTATTGAATTTTGTTGACAAATTAATGAATAATGGTTAAGATCCTCTATAATGGACCATAAATCCTACACATTTGTTTCCAAAAACATTAAGCATATTTAGCTTTAATTCTCAATTAATATTGAATATAAACATTTACAATTTAAACACCCAAATTGATCATTTTAGACTAATCGTATCCAGACTAGGTATCGATGTTTATCGAGCCTAACGATACTCGACCCGGACATGTCATAACTGGAAGGAATAAAAGAATAAAGACTAAACTGAAATAAATAAAGTAGTTATAGGTAAAGATCGAAAGAATTAGGAAACTTGGGATAGAATTGAAATGAATAAAATTTGGTTATATTAGAAAATAACTTAAGTGGAATTAGTTAATAGAAATGGGGTTAGTTAGTAAAAGTTAGAATTTTCTAAGGACCTAGTTAGTAATTAGACCTAAACTATTTACACAAATCTAGATTTAAAGAAGTACACGTATTATTGTCGGCATGGAGGATTATATTTCTTCTCTGTTTCTTCAAAAGAGGGCACTACTTCATCTTCATCATCTTCTCGACAGACTTGGGATTGAATGGAGAGTAACAGTGAGGATGATGAAGGCGGAGGATTAGCGATGAGCGCTGAGAATCGGTGAGCTGGAGTTGGTCGCCCTTCTTGCTGCCGGCACTTCTACACGGTGGCGACAAAGCAGTGGCAAAGGGAACCTCTGGGCAGCAGAGTCGTTGTTCATAAATTGGTATCACTGATACTGAAAGGGTACGTAGGCAACCCCTTTGGGGCCCGAGGCATTACTATGTCTTATAGCTTGCAGGTACCAGTTCCTGAATCTTTTCAACTGCTTAATGGACTTGAAACTTAAGGATCAAGGAAGCCGCACAAGAAAGGACTTGGACTTCACAAATTTTACCCTTTCTTCTTCTTTTCCTTAAACTTGTAAATACATGTATACACGTAAAGTTTGTAAGTTTAATAAGAAACTTATTTATTTCTTATTAATTTCAAAACTTAGTTTTATAAAAGAAAGATCTTGAAGGTTGTGAATCGTCGTTCATCGGTTTATAATCTGCTTTACTAAGCAGCTGGAACGGTGGTTCATAACAACCTCAGTCCGCAACACCCCGCCCTCCTTGGCCGCTGCCCCATCACAAAGCCGGCGCTAGATTTGGCTCATCGCGAAGCCTGATATGAAGTTGGCTCCATGACGTAGACGAGGCCAGTTATGGCGGAGGCGCAACGGGATGAATTCGGCGACAGTGCGACTGAGCGGCGCTCGTTCAATCTTCGATATGGGTAAAGGAATGCAAGGTTCGATCGATTTGGGTAGGGAGAGGTTCGTTTTGGATAAGGGAAGGTTCGATCGGTTGGAAGGATGCAAAGTTGGGGCGTGGGAGGGCCGGTGAAGGGTGGGCATGGTCGGCGAGGGTTGAGGGCGGGTGGAGCGTGCTGGTGAGAGAGGTTGGACTGGACACGCCGAGGTGGTCAGACGTGTTGAGGCAAAAATCTGTTTGGGGATGGGGAAGAGGGGTGAGTTTGCAAATGGTAAAACTATTGAGGGTTAATTTGTAGATTTTTTAAAAAGTTAGGATTTAATTGAATATTATGTATGCACATTTACGTTAATACCCTTAGTTTAACTGCAATTAGACGGAAATTGTAATGGAGAGACTTGAATAGGACAATAATGTAACTTAAAGGATGAAAGTGATACAAATTCTTAAAACATGATCCAAATAAAACAACTGTGTAACTTAAGAGACCATGGACGGAGTTTACTCATACACACACATGTATCTATGTATGCATGTACGTCTTTTATTTGCAATTTTTCTCACAGAAACCGTGTAAAACCTTTGAATGCATGATTGTTTATCAAAAAGGAAAAAGAAAAATGAATGCATGACAATTTAGCCCATGGAGAGGACCAAATATTAAACCCAAAAGCCGGCTCGCCATTCCGGCCCGCAAGCACTGTAGCCTCCACTGGGGGACCTGAAGGCCAAGCCCAGAAGCCGGCCCGTTGACCCGGCCTCTCAGTACTATAGTCTCCATGATACAGGGGAGGACACATGTCCCCCGGCCCATACCGTTGCGCATACCACTGTCCATATCCCATATGGGCACTATAAATACTTCATTCAGCGCCCCACCTAAGGGACCGCCCTTTGCTAAAAACTTTCTTTCAACCTAACTTTAACTCAATCGATCCTCGGCTAGCTTACCGTGCGAATACTAACTTGAGCGTCGGAGAATTGTACCCAACATCGTCGCAGCATGGCAGGATTCTTTTCTTTTGGGAGACCAACCTTTTCGGACATGGTATCAGATACTTTGCCCTCGCTCCGACATTTATATTAATTAATGTTAATCGCGGGTATTAACGGTCCTCATTATATCATTTTACCTTAATAAATTGACTGACAAATCAGAACTCGAGGGATAAAATCATAGTTCATTCAACTGTTACGTCTATGACTAAATTCATTGTTATTTTCTAGTTGTGATGAGTCTTTTATTATGTTTATTCATGTATTTGGATATGTATAAATGTATACATTAAGTGATGACGTATGGTCATGGTGCATGTGTGTACCATCTATAAATACTCATGTATCCTGGGAGGGGTGAAGATGCATGGGGACATGGGTGGCAACCATCCGTCAACTCGTGATTTTTTGTAAACGGCTCTTCTAGTTACCTACTAGTGGGTAAAACCACTAACTGATTCTAATACTATCTAATTAATTTAACTAACTAAATAACAATTTTAAAGACTAAAATACCCTTCTAGTTAAGTATTTACACACATAACACAACTAGTGATTTTTTTAACTAGTTGGTAAATAATATCATCCTTTTGTAAAAGATGAGTGTATATAGTGCATATTTTAGAATAATTTTACACACACATCTAACTCATATTCCAGGTATAGCCCAAGTAATTGTTTAAAATTAGTTTCATCATTAGTTAGTCAATTTGTTTTAGCTGTTTCAAAATATTAATTTATATTTTTTTTTCATAATGTTCAGACAATTTAAGTTAAATAATCATATGCATATCATAATTTGCAACTTACGTTTTCTAAATATAATTTTTTAATAATTTTTTCACTATTTATTTATGTTTATTAAAAATTGAACAAAATATTACATATGTTGTAACATGGCCAAATGGACCCAATAAAAAGTATGAGTATAACCCAAATCAAATCCCTAGTTCTATTTTATACGTACACAACCCAAATAATACAAACCAACCCACCAATTAATAAGCAATTGCATAACCTATCTAAATCCTCAAATAACACAAGCTCAAATAACAAAAGGCTTCATACCCCAAGCCACAAACATAGCAATTTCCAAAATCCCTAGCATCAACTTAAGCTCAGCTCACACTCACCCTCAAGTAACAATCGAGCGAATTGAGTAGACTGACCAGTGTGGTAGTGCCCACAGTTGTTGCATGTTAATTAACACCATCATCCCTCATCCATCGTTCTATTGTTCGACCTAGACTCCAATATGATTGTCCCTAACCCCGCTAGCTAGCTCCACCAACTCCACTCTAGGGCTAGGAGCCTTCAGCGCTTGCGCATGACATAGTTGTTGCTACATTACATGACCTTTGTGGCTTTGTCTTGCTCCGATGTTACACTTGCAACTATTATCTATTTCCATGCTTGCTAGAAATTACGTACTTCCTCCGTCTTCAAATAATTCTACACTTTATTTTTATTGTTTTACAGTATTTAATCTATGATTTTTTTTCATGAATGTTTAGACATTTAAAATTAATAATTTATATCCATATCATAATTTGAAGTATAAACTTTCTAAATATATTTTTTTATGAATTTTTTAGAACATTTTATCTTTGTTAAAATTTGAGTCAAATATCGAACCTTGAAACAACAAAGTCAAAGTGTATAATTATTTGGGGACGGAGGGAATATTATCCCAAAGAGCAATTATTTCCATGCATTACTCTGTCGATCAACGTACATTTTTAACTTTGAAAATTATGAAAATCAGACTACGAACCAAAATGAGCAATGGATTTCTCGCTAATAGTCTTCGATGATTTTAGAGTTTTTAAGAAATGTCATTTTAGATTTTGACCATTTTTGTTAAATATTTTCAACTTTTGATTGATACGAACCAAAATGAGCAATGAATTTTTCGTTAATAGTCTTCGATGATTTTAGAGTTTTTAAGAAATGTCATTTTAGATTTTGACCATTTTTGTTAAATATTTTCAACTTTTGATTGAATTTCTAGTACTTTTGATATGTAATTGGATGCATAACCCCACCCAACCCAATAGATTAATTCTTGGCTTCACCCTTGTGGAGGAGGGGGACTATATAAATAATATCTCCATCTCTTGAAATGATTAGTTGAGCCATGATGGGCCTTCCGCTTTGTTTGTTTATGGCTCAACTGCTCGTTGCCTGCTCAAGTAGGCTTTGTTTGTTCACACGTGTCGCAAGAGGGCCAAATTCGAACTTAATCAAAAACCTGAGGATCACAAGTAGTGTTATCCCCAAGTTGAAGAACATACGTGTTTTCTCGATTCTCATTGGTGGAGACCGTGGACCCCACCTCTTGTTCGACACTCCAACAGCCAATTGCATTCCGCGGACACGCTTATGTCCTTGAAGTTTCAGAATTTCCATGGGAGTTGCTTGACTTCTCAAGAACAGAACTGAACTAAGCCGCTCCGAAAGCAACTAACTACCTTGGTACCTTCGACGAACTAAAAAAGTAGTCTTTTCGCGACCCGTGTTTCAGTGATCGTAAAGGCCGATAGGGTCGAGAAGAAGGAGGAGGTTCAGTAATGGGGGGATTGATGAAGCGGTTTCTGGTGGTTCTGTTTTCGGCAATGGTGGTTTTGAGTTTCGTCCCAGCATCTTATTGTCTCAAGAAACCAGTAACAGCAGCTAGAAAAGAAGACATTCCCTTCATCATATGTCAGGTCTGCGAGAAGGTTGCTTCTGAGTTGTACCGTCAAGTGCAAAAGAAGCAGTCCCAGATCTCTCCGAAGAAGGTTTTGTTTGTGTTTTTTCTGCTCATTAATTGAATTTTTGTGGTTATGTGAGCTTTGTAATGATTGTTACATTGGATTTCAGTTCCGGGCTTTTGTTGTTGTTTCAGATTTCTGAGTTCGAGATCATTGGGATTGCTGAGAATGTTTGTAATCTGAAGAAGGAGGAAGCAGACTGGATTTTGAAGATTGATATAGTGGAGAAGGGGGAAAAATTAGAGGTAAGATGAATGATTTGATGCATCTGTGTTGATTGAGAAAGACTTCCACTAGTTCATCTGTTGGTTTTCTGCAATGTGGGTCTACTGAAATTCAGTAGTGGACAAAACGGATCCTTTTGAGTTCAGTTGACTGGTTAAGTTACTGAATTTAGCAAAATTGATGAAATATTTGCAGCTAGAGGAACAAGATGCTGAAGGGCATTGCAATTCAGAGTGCAAGACAATTGAGAAAACTTGTGAAAAGGTAGTTTCTTCGTTTGTCTGCTTTGTTTTTTTTTATACTCCTCCTTAGAATATATCCTTAGATGTTTCAGCTTTTCTGCATTCAGTTCATGGTGAGGGAGAATTTAAACCATGTTAGGGTAACAACTACAACTTGCATAATGCAGGTGATGGGGTATTCTGACACTGATGTTGCTGAGTATATATACAAAAACAAACCAGATATTGAGTCACTGGTAAATTATCTGTGCAAAGAGCAAACTACAGCATGTAATAAGAAGCCACCCCCAGTGCCTAAGGTAACTATTCACAGTATGTTTATTTGATTCCTCTAATTCTTGACATTCTGATTTTTCTTAGTAGCTACATGTACTCCATAGACCATGTTGAGTTTGTACTTCCTGTAAATCCATATGATCTTGCTGTGCTAGTTTTAAGTGTGTTTGCCCATAGCTTAACAATGGAAAATGTCTTAGGATTTTCTTAAGCAATAGTATTACATCTCATCCCATGAGTAGTCTATGAATGAGATGCTTTCGGCCCTTTCATACCCACTTCTATATTTCTTTTATGTGATTCAGGACAGGGCTCCAGGTGAACCTTTTGTTCCCAAGCCAACCAAAGAGGCTGATATGGAGAGGATGTTAAGATCAATGCAGGTAATATTACATGTCTACCTCAAAACATTTTAGTTGATGGGTTCTCGAAACTTATCGGTTGCTGATTTATGTTTCATCTTCCATCAGGATATGCCTGGTGCACCAAACATGAAGATGTATTCTCGGGAACAGCTGATGAACAACAACTTTGGCAATGGGGATGAAGACGATGAAGAGGATGAGGATGAGGATGGAGGCCAATTCACTTCGAAATTGGTACGGAAACATGTTTTGCTGCATCAGATCTTTCTTAACACTGTTGCACCGTTACCACTCTCATGTTCGTGCACATTTATGGCAGGGCAAGTTGCTGCAAGAGAAACAGAAGGGTGGACAAGCGGATTGGAAGGATAAGATCACCAAAGGAATCGTGAACGCGGGAGAGGTGATAAGAACTCATACACACAGTGTCTCAAACAGACTTCGACGGTGGTGGAGCGGATCAACAAGCTCAAAATCCAGCAACAGCAAGAAGGCTGAGCTTTAAACTACATACACGGATTTTGTAAGGCTTCATTTCATGTACGTTGGAAGCATTTTGCTACAAGGAAACGAGAGAACACAGGACATAGCTGAGACTAAACCAGCATTTTGCAGTATGTTTAACCTTTTAGGGCTTACTGTTTTGATGATATAATACTTCACTAATTTTACAAGTGCATAGTTGAACGAGTGGCATACAATTTTGTTTTCTCGATTTTTAAAGCGCATTCATGACTAATGCTCTAGTCTACTTTTAGAAACGGAGTAGTACTATTTTGATAAGAGTTTTGTTTTTTGTTTTAAGTAGAGAGAGATTGAAATTCGAGAAATTGTTTTAGATAATGAACAGTATAGTTAAAACTACGTTTGCCATCGGTGGTTAAAATTGCTATTTTATAGATTAATTTTGCATTATTCTATAGTTTGGGGTTAGGGGTAGTGGGAATGTTTAGTTAGGGGTGAAAATTGAATGAAAAACTCGAAATTGTATCTCGTTCATCACTCGTTCGAAAAGTTATCAAGCTTGAACAAATTTTAAACCTCGATACATATTTCAAGCGCCGAATTGGCTCGGCTCGACTTTTCATTAACATTATTTATTTAAATAAGTGAACAACTCGAACTCGATTGATTTAAAGTTTTTTCGTAGCTCGTTCATATAATTTTCAAGCCAAATTTGATCAAAATTTCAAGATCAATAGAATTTTCAAGTCGAACATGAACAACTTAAAACTCGATTTATTTTTGCCTCTATGTTTAGTAATTTGAAGCTTTGAAATTAAGATGTTCAACAGAAGATTTAACGGTAATACATTAAAATAAAATTGATATTGAAAATCAAAACTTTCATATACTACTATATATCATAATTTGAAATCAAAATTTTCTAAATATATTTTTTCTGATTTCTAAATTTTCTAAAATTTGAATCAAACATTGAATCTTGAAACAGTAAAGTCAAACTGTGCAATTTTTTGCAGATGGAGTATGAGAATTTAGACACAATAAGGTAAAATAGGCACATAAAAGTTACCTTAAAAGTGAAATGTATCAATTATTATGCGATGAACAGAATACTTCAATTAGTTTGAGAGACATCGCAATTTTCTTTTCTTTTTTTTCTTTTACAGAAAAGGGGTAAGGATTTGAGGATATCAGAGGCTCGAACTCGAGACTTCTAAAAATGACCACTTGGCCTCAAGACCAAATATCGCACTTTAATCAGCATGTTATTGTTTAATCAGCCTCTAGCTGGTGTAAAGAGAATAAGAAGGTACTACTTTGATGTCATACTCTCACCTAATTTAGGTGAAGAATTCGCTATATTAACCTTTTAAATTAAAGTTTGAGCAGAGCATATGAAGCTACACATCTCAACCAAACACATACTCAAGTTCAGTTTTTATTTTTCATGATTTTTTTTAGGTCCCTTTCAAAATGCTGGTAGCCTAACTATTCACAAAAGTACATGAGATCCACGTGCACCAAATTCATGTGACTATGTGAGCACATCATTTCCATTAGAGGGAGGGAGGGAGGCTGCTATCAAAACCATGGGAAATTAAAGAACAATACAACTTGGAGCTATTCGAAGTTAAAACAGAAGAAAAGGAAATGAATCAAAATGCCAGAAAAAGAAAAAGAGAAAAGAAGCAGAGTTGCAAACCCAAAACTGCTGAGAAAATCAACGCATTTTGTAATGCTGAAGCCTTGAGACAACACACCGTCTGCCGTTGAGGGAATACTTGACCATTATATCAATGTCTCTAGGATTCTTCTTGTTTGGAGCAACAGTCATGCTCCCAGTTAGAGCCTCCCCTTCGCATATCGTCAGCACGTCTTCTAGGTACAGAACCGTTTGCTTCCAATGCGTTGATCGTGATTTCGGTCCTGCCATTCGAATTACATTCAAGGAATTGCAACAAGTGCGGTCAAGGAAATAACAAGGAAAAGATTGATGGATGGATGGATGGATATGAACCTGTAGAGAAGCCCATCAACTTGTGGCACTTGGTAAATGACACGTCGAAGTACGCAACCAAGGCATGGATGTAATCATCGCGCTCTGCTACGAGCTTGAACGGAACTGTGAAAGAAGCATCTCCAGCAGCCATCTTTGAAATATCCATGGTCTGAAACAAGAGGCAAGAACTGAATCAATCAAATGAATCTCTCTCAACTGGTTATGAAACCAATGAACCGTGTATCTCCATTTTTTATATGCTTATGCAAGTCTATCCAGATAAATTAGACAATTTGTGCGAAGCATATGTAGGAATCAGACAGTGATGCATCTCATTCCCTGATTCTTTTGCTCACCTTGAGTAGTTGGCAGTTAGTGACAATTTGGTTCTTGTCCACAGTATCAACAAGAGGCTCCATCATGGCTACCTTCTTGATGCAACTCATGTCAAACCCGTAAACATTGTTCCAGACTACGATAAAAGAAGAATATATATGTTAGGACAACTAAAATGGACTACTGCTACAAGCATACCACCACAACAATAATGTTTGTGAGGAAGTCAGAAAAATCATCATAAGAAAAGGTGCACTTCAAATGACCCAAGAAAATTTCAGGGTAGAAGCGAAAGTGCACAAGTATTTAAGCTTACATTCAATTTTGTCTTCTTTATACTCTGCATCCTCAATGGCCGTCAAAAACAGAGAAGCTTTATCTGGTAGAACCACTCCATCATCCACCTGAAATAGAATGGTGATAAGAAAACTACTATTTTGCACTCTACGTGATGAAACTAGTATAACAACAAATCATCACATAGGAAATCGAGTTGCCCAGGACATAACAAGACATCAATGCAAACTACAAGCAGCATACAAACCAACTGGCATACAACAGACACATTACAAGTTCTGCTAGACATTATGGATCTTTCCTCTCACTTAAATCATTTCATTTTCAATAAAATCATATCTTAAAGAATTTCGCTTGCACACCTCACATGTGAAGCACAGTATGACTAACTCAAAATTTGTTGGATAAAAGAGAAACATCACCAACCCATATGAAATTCAAAAAGAATACTTCTGCAAAGCATTCAGTATTAACTTGTTGAGAAAACATAATGGCTACTTACAAGCCATTTATCACGTGCATAGAGAACTGTGTTTAACATGTTCTCAAATAACAAAAAGTATCCCATCCATTCGGATATGATGATATCCACTTTAGCGGCAGGAAGCTCAATTTCTTCCACTTTCCCTTTCAGAACCGTAATGACTGCAGCGATCAAAATTCATTTCATTAGATGAATACAAAATACCAACTTTGTAAAATCAAATGCTAAAACATGCTGAATCTGAAGCTCCACCATTAGATAATCCATTGCTTTCGACAATCTGCTTAGCCATGTCAGCCATCTGTGAGCACTCAACCTGGATTCCAACAATATGTTAAAAAACAATGAAGCATATAGAGAACTAATGGCATGTAGAAAAAAGCGCTTATATGGAGAGGCATTCAGAAAAAAGAGATGCATCAAAGGTTTCTTTTCTATGCCTCGGGTGGTTGTGTGTACAAAACTAACGAAGAAAGTGGGAACATACTGCATAAACATGTGCTGCCCCTGCTTTGGCACAGAATAGAGATAAAATTCCAGTTCCAGCGCCAACATCAAGAACCACTTTGTCCTTGAATAGAAACTTATTCTGGTAAATAACGTTTTGGTATGTTTTAGTTCTCACTACATCCTTCAACATTTCCTGCAATATGTCAGAAAAGTAAATTTAGCATAGTGCAGGAACAAATTAGCTAATGACATTATTAAATGATTAGCAAGATTGTTTCAGTTGTGTATTAAAACAAACATCCCTCGTAAACAAAGAGTAATTTGTTTAATTCTCTAGGTTCATTTTCCAAGGTTCTCGGATCATTTAGAAAATTGAACGATTCTTATACAACTTTTGTACAAGAAATAACGCACATAACGCACATCTTGAAACTCCTGGTGGTCCACACTAAACAGACTGATGTACATCTGTCTTATGGTGTTTGATGTTCACCCATATGATAAACCAGCAAGACTATGCATCTACTGGGCACATTAGCATAATCTTTACAACTGGCCCCAAGAGAAATGAGACTGAAGCAGAAATATTGTCAACCAGATAGAATCTTGAACATGTCAAAGTCATCTCTACGGTAATCTACTTAACACTTCAAACCTAATTTACTAGTATGATATTCATCACACCATAGCTTCAAACGGAAACATGTCCGTAAAGTTACGGACATGTCAATGATGAAAAAGGTAAAACACAAGTCGATGATGGAAACATGCGTTTACTGAAATGGAGTTCAGGAAAACCATAAGGGAGCTCTGCGTTCTGCACACTAGCTCAGGATACTTACTTCATGAATACCTGCCAAACACAAAACATAGATATCTAATAAGCATCAGGAAGAGCATTGTATTCTAGAAGCAAACAAATCACACAACCGAATGAAAAGGCACAGATGCTAAAAGTAAGAAATGTCAATCATCCATTCTCCATGGAGAGCAAAAAATGAAAAACTGAAGCTTTAAGTTCAAATAAGAATACTGTCAATTCATATAAGCAGAAAGTAATCTAATTTTTTAAAATGGAAAATGGGCACTAACATAAACCAAAACTTTCGCATGAATCTCAGTAAGCGTAAAGAAATTTCTCCTCCTAAGCTCCTTGGCTAACAAAAATAACACGAGACAGCATCTTTAGCACCCAATCTCAGAGACATAAAACCAAAGACCACTACATGTGTAGAGAAGCAGCAGTACCGAAGTGTGAGTAAGAGTCGAAGTAATAATCGGCGCTGGTGTGTCCGTCGTCGGCGCAATCACCTAGAGCCATATCTTGATCGGTCATAGAGACGTCCTCGGCGGCTTTGTCGACGGATCCGTCATGGCATGAGCTTTGAGCGAGGTTGTCCTCATCCGGGTCCTGGAAGCGAAGGTGGGCGTTGCTGAAAGCGGCTGAGCTCTGAGCGTTCCCATTGTTTTCATGGCGACCCATTTGCAAGTTAGGGTTTTGGAAGGGGTTTAGGGTTTAAAGTTTAAGCCTTGAGGCTGCTCCGTCCACTGTTATGTACGGGTGCGGTGCGGCATTCTTTTTTGTATTTAAAGTTCGCTGGGAACGACAAGTTGCAGAAATATCTTCGAATAATTGGGGATTTTGGGTGATGCTGATGTTTGGAGGAAATATAGAAAGAGTCATACAACTTTGTCTACGTATCTATTGTAGTCCTCAAAACTTTATCTAACATAAGCCAAGACAAGCCGAATAAGTTCTTAAAATTCCGGAATGAAAAAAGGAAGATGAAATATGGGAAAAATAGAGAGATCGTCTAAAAAGATAAAAGGGTGAGATGAAAGCTATGAGAATAAATTGTAAAGAGAGCAATGGGAACTACAAGTGGAAAATATTATGACTTTTAAATTATTAATCTACGCCTATAATTTCTAATTTCTGTTCGTTTGGATCATCTATGTTAAAAGAGCAAAACCATATGACTGACTGGGAAATTGAGAGTGTTTCTATGTAAGGGGTGAGTTCGAGCCGAGCCGAGCCCGAGCCTAGCAGGTTCGAGCTCGAGCTCGTGAAATTCGGGCTCGGCTCGAGTTCGAACGAGCCCGAAAATTCGAGCTCGAGCTCGGCTCGAAGGTTCGTGAAGCTCGAGCTCATTGGGCTCGCGAGCTCGGCTAGGCTCGATTCGGCCCCAAACGAGCTCGCGAGCTCGAGCTCGTTAGGCTCGCGAGCTCGTTAAGGCTCGCGAACCTTACGAGCCGAACGTTTCGGGCTCGAGCTCGGCTCGTATATTATTCGAGCCTCGAAACCGGCTCGAGCTTGAGGCTCGTGAGGCTCGGCTCGTCGGGCTCGTTAAAGCTCGAGCTCGAGCTCGGCTCGGCTCGATTCGTTACTCACCCCTATTTCTATGAAAAAAGTTAAAAGTCGAATCTATATGAGGGAGTTGGACCTATGAATAAACAAAGGGAAAAGAAGTAGAAGAAAAAACAAAATGATAGCAAATATAGTGTGACACAACATCAAAAAAAAATGTCACTACTCATTTATAGTGGAATAGTAATAATATTAATGAAAAACTTTAAGATCAAATGCAATAAATAAATAAATAAACTTAAGGTCAATGTGTATGAAAGATGAAATATAAATATTATAAACATTATTGGACAATTTTCCAATAAATATAGTTTTTGATTTGATTTTAGGTTTATTAAAATGAATACATAACGAGTTCTTAATGATAAAATATTCAAATAACTAAATAACCGTTCAAAGTGATTATCCATAATATTTCTTAGAAGGAAAAACTAAACGCCACGTCACGAACTTAGTCCTATTTAACAAACTAAAGCCAAAGAAGAAAGAAAGTAATAATAAGCTTGGTTCGGGTGGTATAACTCTATTTTTGTGTTATTATTATATTATTTTTTGAAACCCAACAATAACAATTTTATTAAATGTGATTACAATTGATGTTACAATATATACTTCTTCTAAAGGACAAAATACTTTAGTACCGTAAACAATATTAACTTAGACATTTAAGGATCTGAATTATGTTTTGAAATGAAAGGAATATTGTGTTAATAACTATCCACAAAAATTTTCAATTCATCACTTTTAACACCCTAAAATTCATTTGTTATAATTGAATGGTTTGTCCTATTTCTTCGCATAATTATTAATTTATACTTTATATACTTTAAAAAACATAAATAGTTAAAAACAACTATTTAACTTTTTTTAAAATAAAAAAAAGTTATCGAGAAAGAAAGTAACAATAAGTTTGGTTAGGGTGGCATATTTCTATTTTTGCGATACTACTTTATATAATTAAAAAAAACATAAATAGTTATCGAGAAGAAATATGAAGAAGGTATTTGTTTTGCAGGCTCCCTTTGATCCCGAACCTACTTTATAAGATTGATGCTTGAGATTGTGTATGGGTAATTACAAATAGAAATACATGAACGTTGTGTAAATTTAATGTAAAAAGAATTAAGAAGGTAATTAACTAACTATTAAAAGTTAGTAGTAAAAACGATATACAGTACAAGAAGCAAAATGCATTCGGAATGAAAAAAAGAACAAAAAAGGAAAGAAAAAAAGAAAAAGAAAAATGGGAGTGTGTTCTGGTTTCGGATTAGGAATCGGAATCCCTCTCGGAATCGGAAACCACAGCTTAGAAATCCTGTATAAATAAATATACAGGTACCATCATAGCGAACAGTAGCTAAATTCGTGCATATTTCCCAGCGACGTGATTTGGCAACTGCTTGTTTCAATTCGTGACGGTTTGTGAATTCACGGCGACTACAACGATGGCCGACGCCATAACGTTCTGTGCAGGCGACAAGGTGGAGGTGTGCAGCAAGGAAGAAGGGTTCAAGGGCTCATACTACACCTCGACGGTGATCCGGCGGCTCTCTGACGTCGTTGGCAACACCAAGTCGTACCAAGTGGAGTACAAGAACCTGGTGGAGGAGGAGGACCACTCGGTGGCGTTAAGGGAGTTCGTCCGGGCGGATGAGGTGCGGCCGCTGCCACCGCGGAGCAAGCAACCGTTGCGGCTGCACTTGATGGAGACGGTGGACGTGTTCGATAACGACGGCTGGTGGGTGGGGAAGATCGCCGGCAAGAAGTCTGATAAGTATGTGGTCTACTTTGAGAGCAGCAACCAGAGCCTCCCTTACCATCAGTCTCAGATAAGGAACCATCTTGATTGGGTTGATGGCAAGTGGGTTTACCCTAGCAGACGCAAGGCTAATTCGCTACAGTAATTACTAATTAGCGCCTAATTTTAGCTTCCAATTCTGCTCTACAATGAACAAGTGACCCCTTCATGTTATTATTTTAATCTCGGGGACTCCTCTGTCTTTGATTGAGCATTCTAGTGATGTTTATGTTATAAGTTCAACCTTCCCTCCAATCCAAGGATTATATCCACCGGCCCAAAGAAAAAACTGAAAACAAATCAATCTAAGTCATAATGATGGACCTACATGTAATTATTTAATCTGCATGACTCGTTTGTTCACTATTGCTGATTCTAAGCAAATAAAGTTGGAAGAAGTTTCTCTTCAAAGTAACAACTGAGTTCAAACTCTGCACCAATTTCATTACTTACCTTGTTCAAGTTCCATGCTTAAAATCCAGAAAGCCTACTGAGTCTGTTGTTGCATTCCATTTCATAGAAACTATCCTTTAATTTGTGTCCTTCTGTAGTTTTATTCCAAAAGAAATGTCAACTAGCAGCTACATTCCTCGGTGGCCATGCTGCTCCGGCCATCACAGCTTCAATCTCCCAAGTTTTCCGAGGAACATTTGTCATATTCCTGCAACCATCGGCCGTGACAAGCTGGAAACGGATTGACACATATTCAGTCAGCAAATAAACTTAAAGGGAACGGACATTAAGTAAATTATGTAGTACAAGGATTTCTCCTGTAGCTGAGAGATAGAGAAAGGTGCATTTTCTACAAGATGTAAAAAATAGGAGTAAAAGATTTGGATGCCATACCACATCACTTTCAATCCGCACTCCACCAAACTTCTTAAATCTGTCGATTGCTTCACGAACAAAGAACTCTGCAGTTTTTGGATTTTCCGTGGCTGGGAGCAAGAGTGCATCAATAAAATAACACCCAGGCTCCACCGTGATGACCTACAACCAGAACACAACAAATTTGATGGGTAAATATTTGTTCCACAGGTTTGCAATGGTGAACAAGTAAATTATTGTAACATTTCACCGCAAATTACAGCTCTAGCTATAATGTTTTTGTTATTTACATCAATTTATGCACTTGGACCATTCCCTGCACCTTGTGCATAGTTGGATCCGATGCTCTTTTTATGTGGTTTTCCAATTTGCCCACAGTATATGGACTACTCGAAGCAGCTCTGCTTACTAGAAGTGATTGTAAAAGTGATTCCTTAATCACTCGATCAGTACTTGTGAGTTGTGAACCACTAACAGAAAACTTCTGAAGCGGCATAACCAAGAAGGACAACTCCAAAGAGCATCATCCATCATGCACATGTTGGAGAAACTACCTCAGGGCTCAGTGAAAATATTTTGATTTAAGCTCTTCAAGTACATAAGAACTATTAGAACAGATTAAAGCAAAGTGCTGCATGAAATGTCAACTGTAGACAATGTGTTAACATTTGAGTTGTTTTGTTTTATTGCACTTCAGGTATTGCAATTTAGTAAAGCTCTGAACTCAGCTTCTAGATGTCAACACATATAGCAATACTGCTTCTTTTGAGAAAGAAAAAAGTTCTACAAAGAGACTGATATTATTTGAAAAAAGGAACAAGCCCGTTCAAATATCTGTCGATAATAGATGTGCCAACACAATTCAGGAAAACAAAAACCCTAGCAGCACCAGTGAGGAGTATATGGCTGTAGATACGTCACTTTTCAAAAGACTAAAAATGATTAATGACGAGATATCAAGTGATCATCATTAATGATATCAAAAGACAAAAATTACCAATGAAGAATGTTCTACTAATTCCATATAACATAAAAACAAACACGAAAAGAATGATACAATTCCTAGTTGAATGACATGTCACATATAACATGAACATTAAAAAAACAAAACAAAACAAGTTGACCAGAGTTCCTATTACAATGCCTTTCTTACCATGCCTTCCTTGAGTTCTCTACATGTACGCAATGACCTCAATCCAGGTTCTTCAGGTCTTTTTGGCCCCTAGAAAATGAACACATTGTTCATCAACATTAAGACATGAAACTTCCTCTCTGTTCTTTAAATTATTCAACAAGGAGTGTATACATTCTCATAAAGTGTCAAGGGCTCTGTTCGCAAAACTCGGGTTTTGCACAAACTGAGTTTCACAATCCAACCAATTAAAGGATTAACTTAATATTACCCCACAATCTTAAGTAAATTAATCCTATATCCGCACAACTTTCTAATTTGTCCAGAAGCACCACTGCCATGCCAAGCCCAGTCGTAACATGCCCATCCACCGCATCCCTGGCGGCATCGCCTCCCCCAACATTAGTCGTACAGTCTCTCCCTCCCACGTCCACTGAAGAAATCGCAGCAGTCTGGATATGGTGCTGCTACCCATGACCGTGCCGCCTCCCCGACATCTACAACATCCCCTTTCCTCCCATGCCGCTGTCAAAATCGCAGCAAAGTTCAGATTTCTTGTCAGATCCCCTCGCTGCACCGCCTCTCCTTCCCATGTCTGCCGTCGAAATTGTAGCAAAGTCCAGATTTGCCCACCGCGAGATCTGCTTCTAGGCATGATTGGAAGCGATGAGGCAATGCAGGGGGTAAGGTAGGTGGGTGTGCGAGCCAGAGAGGGCGAGGAGCGACAGAGGTGAGGCGCACAACCGATGGATGTGGCAGTTGGGCTTGGTGGTGGGGAGAGATGATGGATTTGAAAGTTGTATGGGTTTAGTGTTAATTTTCTTAATGTCAGGGAGTTATGTTAAATTTAACCATTATTGAGTTGGTTAGGTGAATATCAGGGTTTTCCAAAACCTAAGTTATGCGAACATAGCCAAGGAAATATAAAACGAACACAATAATCAAGGACTCCATTAGCAACATAAATTAAAAAATAAAAACCTGCAAGTAACCTCCAGGATCATGAGTGTCAATGCCCAAAAGATGGCCGAGGCCATGAGGCATGAAAACAGCACCCAATCGTGTAAACAACATATCATCTACATTCCTGAAACAGATTATGTAATACATGATGTCCATTTATTGCCAATGGGAGCAGCTCCAATTAAAATAAATAGCAGAGTTACCCTGATAAGACACCTCCTTTCTTCAATGACTCCAGTATAGTTTTCTCTGCTAACCTAGACAGAAAATGTGCAAGATCATCAAAGTGAATGGTTGACCAACACAAGATTCAAAAGCTGGAAAAAAAAGATAGAACAAAAAGAAGAAATTCTAAAAATGTCCTTTAGAGCAAAGTGTGACTAAAGTAAGAAGATAAATTAACAGTCTTCTCCGGCAGCTCTCCAGTAAATATGCAGCCAACTAAAGGTTCATGCTCATCACCAATTTGAATGAGAAAGAAAAAATATAATCATATCATCCCCACATTGAAAAGCAAGTCTAATATCTATCTGCATTTTCTTGTCATACTTGTGCATGTCAATCCAGGATACTCCAGGTTTCATTGTGGAAATGACAGTATCATGGGCATCAAGGACAGCCTGCAGAACAAAACTACAATTTATGACAAGAAACAGGAAGAAAAACTCCAAAGAAGGGGGAGGGGGAACTTGAACCAAGATTTATACTGCCTCCATCTCACAAAATTAGAAATTCGACTTCCGAACTTGTGTTTGACTTAAATTGTCATTAAGAATAATTCGTAAAACCTCTTGAAAAATATATTTAGAAACAAACATTCATTTATTATTTGCATATAAACTTTCGGAGCTTATAAGTCAAAATGTTGAAAGAAAAAAATCATAGATTAAATGCTGAAAAACAAACGTTATCTATTTTCCTGGGACGGAGGAAGTAATTCTTTTCACATAAAATCACAATTAGATAACTATAATCGTTTAAAATGGAAATGCAATAAATGCTGGTCATGGCAAAAAGAAACTACAAGAACTTATATAACAGTATAAGAATCTCTCATGAGTGAAAACACTTACATTATATATAATTTTTTGGTCTTCAGTAAACTTCCCATTAATCTGCAAATCAAGAGATGTAGTTAAGTAGTGATTTGTAGCTGGTTGCTGAAGATGAACAAAAAAGCAGCTACTCTTTCAGCAAATGCATTTGTCATCATTCAACCCAATTAAAATATTTACCTTCACTGCTACCCTAACTACTTTAAGATCTCAAAAAAAAAAAATCTCTTGCTTTTTTCATTAGTGAAAAAACATCTGGGCTCATTTGTTCTAGATGTTAGCCATAGTAAGACGTCCTAACGCTTTTTCTTAATATAGCTGAAACCAAATTCTGAAAGGAGACAAGAAAAATACTCCCTTCATCCGTAAGAAGATATCAACTTTTTATTTTGGGTTGTCCATAGAAATGTTCTCTTATTTCCTTAAAAAGGAAACTTTTTACAACTAAAGTCACTTAAATAACCCCAAATATCTTTCCCCACCACCTCACTTCCCACAAATGGGTCCCACAGTTGATCTACTCGATCTCTATTCCACTAAGCAGCAAAATGGGAAAACACTAGTACGATTTACCACAATTCTTAATCTCTGCACCAAAACAAATCCTACAATCTTTCGAGGAAAAAGAAATAAATAACATTCATGTGTACATTTGTCAGCAGAAAGAAGATAAAGCAAGATATTAACATAAAGTTTTTCAAGTGCTTGACCTGAAAGGAACCAGAAAGAGTTGTATGTAATTCAGTATTTCTTCAAGATGCTCTGATGCTAAAGATTCTAGCATCTCAGAACAGCATAAAAAAGGGTTATAAACTTTAACTAAAGATTGTAGTAACTTATTAAGTGACACCCTAAGGAATTCTGTCATATCAGTAAATTTCATTTAAGAGTTCTGAACGTTAATGCACACAGGCAATAGATTGCAAAGCTTCACAATCCCTGGGAATCTCATTGTATTGTGTAGTAGTCCCTCCGTCCATAAAACTTGGCAAATTTGAATAGGCACGGAGATTATGAAATATTGAAGACTTGAGGGTAATAAAGTAAAACTGACATATAAAAGAAAATTTTTTTGGGTTGGAGAAGGGAAATTGAGGGTAATAAGATAAAATTGTAGTTTAAAAGTTCCCTTAATAGGAAAGGTGCCAATTTTTTGGGACAAGCTAAAAAGGAATACAGGCCATGTTTTCTGCGATGGAGAGGGAGTATTATGTTCCATTATTTAAGATAAAAAAATAACAATAGACAAAATATCAGCAGGTAGAACTTCAGAGAACTTTCTTTTTGAAAAATCAATCATGGACTGTAAACAGAGACATGAATAAACATTATTTGATTTATTATAATGAAAATTGACAAAAATAAATCTAAAAGGTTAGATAAAGGATAAAGATTCTTACAGGATATGAGCAGGTTATGTCAGACCCATAGAAGTTGTATTCAGCTCCCATGTCAAGCAATGCCATATCTCCATCCCCCAGTATCTGCGTGAGAGGCGTGATAAATTTACAAACCGCTAACATCAAACCTACCTATGAAATTTGCTAGAGAACCATGGGAAACTAGTTTTAATTGTGAAATGTTTCCATAATTTTGATCCACAAAACCTGGTGTGGTTCTTTTAAATGCCTACCAAACTAATTGCCAATTACAGAACTTCACAACTTGAGAGAGGAAGTAGCTATCATTAAAAGGAGAAAACCAAACCGTAAAAAAGATAGACAACTAACACTTTTAAATTCAAACTATCAAAGAAAAAAATAAACAGATTAATAAAAAGTTCAAATTTAATGTTACCTTGTCATTTGGAGCTGCTGCATGTCCATAATGTAGAACAGCACTGTGAACAAAATACCAGTTGGTCAAAACAGTACAACCTTAAAAATTGGACAAGACAACATCGCACAGAACATGTGGCAACTAAATTACATGTTTCCTAAAGCTCAACAGAATCTTTCAAGTGATAGGCGGGCTGAGGCAAACATCTCTATGACTTGTATACAAAAAAACTCTGATACAAGTGCCATCCTTGTGGAGTTCACAACATGGGGAAGCAAAATCGCCTTAGAAGAAAAGTATTACTAATTAAAAAAGACAAAATGCACATACGTGTCTTACTTTAGAAGAAAAACTTGCCCTAAGGCAAAGGGAATAAAAAGACATGAAGATACACAAAGGCATCGGGCAGGCAGAAAAGACAAACGTCAGGGTCTTTTAGTTGAAGGGAGAACAGTGTCAGCCCTGCTCTCACAAAGCAAGTTGTATCTAGTAAGTGTTTCAAAGTTTGATTTGAGTTCCAATTTTGTTTGGTTAATAAAGTTTGGTAAAGGATTGCATATAATACGTGGAACTCTAGCCAGCTCTAGCTCCCATTTCCAGATTATACAAAATCAACAATCTGGTAGAGAAACACCATATTAGTAAAGTTCGAATATTCTTTCTGAAGTTCCCTAAAATATTTAGGTCCTCATGCTGATGTTATAGTTTGTGCAATGAAAAGTTGATAATTTTATTATAATACCATTTACATAGTGACGGAACCAGGAATTGGAGGTCGGGAGGGCTAGATGGGCACTGTAGCTTAATATTACCTCTGTCCCCTTTTTATCGTAACGTTTGATTTTCCAACTTTTAATTTATAAGTTTATTTCTTTAACATTTCTAGAAATAAATTTACAAATTTTAGCAAAAAATAACAATTTAAAGTGTCTAGGTTCTAAACTTATTGTTTTGAAATTTTTTCTACCTCAAATTAGTGTAGATAAATCGAATTCAAAAGAATATCGAAAGCCAAAATATTGTAACAATAAAGGGACGAAGGGAGTCAATCACGAGTGATAGAACCAAAACAAGTAGTACAAAATCTCCAAATTTTGCACAAATATCACAAATTAGTACAAATTTATGCAATTTAGATCCAAAACAGGACTTGGATTGGAATTTGGAAGTATAATTGAATAATTTGGTAAAGTGATTGGAAAAAGCTAATAAGAATTTGGTAAAAGAAACAACTAGCAAATACCAATGAAAAAACATAATAATAATAATAATGAAAAATAAATGTATTCATAACCACTTAAACAAAGTTACAAAAGAAAAGTACTGAATTACACAATTCAAAGTGTAAAACTAAAACTAATAAAGTAATAGTAATAAGTTAAAGGGTGAAAACTTATCTAAGTGGTGGGGACGTGTGGAGTTGTGGGAAAAGTGGAACATGTAGATGTAGGCTTGTATTTAGAGTAAGTTATTGAATTTTATTGAATTTGATAGATGGGGCTAATGGGTAAATTACAACATTAATCCTAATATTTATACACTATATACCCCTATACCCCTTCAACTAATGGGGGGGGGGGTAGCAGCCCCCTCCTGTCATAACACACTTCCGTCTCTGCATTTACAATGCATCATTCTGATTAATTCTTAGTTGACTTGGTATGGTTTCCACAATGTATAATTTGTATAAGTTATCTAAATCTGGCGTCTCACCTATTCTCACCCGTAGCGCATATACATGTATAAGAGCAATGCCTACAACCACCATACATATAAGTGTGATGAAGAAACATACTTTCGAGCTGATACTCTTTCATGCCAACTTTAGCGTTTCTCATAACCTGGTTAAAATCCAGAATTGTGATAGTTTAGTAGGAATATAATCTTCAGGAACACACACAAGTATGCATGTTTTCCCGAAAAGTAAAACTGTATAAAGGACATAATTATCAACAATTAAGCTTTGATCTCAAATGCTCTAGGTTCCAAGGGTAAATAAATCCTTTATAATGGAAAAGGAAAATTTCGAGGAGGGTTATACAATTTTAAGATGGTCAGGACAACTTAGTTTGTAAGTTAACTAGCACGTTCTTTACAGTATGTTAACTAGCATGTCCAAGGAAGTTACCTCAACATGAGCTTCAGAGCTTATATCATTTGCAAATTGGATAAGAGCAAGTTCCAAGGGTGACTTTTTAACACGGCATTCAGTCAAAATAGGATGCAATGTGACCAGATCTGTGGCAAACTTTTCCATACCCTACAAGCAGTAGAAGAATGTGTTGAAAATGCTGCATCCTATCATCAAGATATGGTAAATTTAAAAGAAAGCACTTACTTCTTGAAGAAATTGATGACTTTGGATTTTGCTTTTTCAGGAATATATATATCTATGTATATATGTGTGTTGATGTGTGGCACATACATTCCACATTTTCATGGTGTTCTAAGTCAAATTCATCACTTATTTGAGCTTATTTTTGTATTATGTGTGCGCTTTATTCGCCGTGTCAATTTGTACATAGGCACACACTTGAGGAGTGGAGATGAAGCGCGGAGAACCTCGTGAAAGGACCCAACATGGTAAAGCATGGGAAGAAGGTCTTCTACCAAGATTTTGTTGCTGTGAACAGTACCAGGCGCAACCCCCAGGCGCATCCCCTGGAGCTAATTGGCCAAAATGGAGAGACCAGGCGCATCCCCCAGGCCCACCAGGCGCACCCCCGGCGCATCCTCTGGAGAAAAATGACCCTCCGTGAACAGTACAGGCGCATCCCCAGGCCTACCAGGCGCAACCCCCAGCACAGCCTCGGGCCTCCACGTCATTTAATGAGTCTTTCTCGATTCAAACTCGATTCCACTCGTTTTGGACTCGGTTTTTGGACATGTTTACCCTTATTTTACCTTGTTATGATGTCTCATATATCTAGGGACCTTTTAGACTATTAGATATAGTATATATAGACTTTTAGGATGAGTTTTAGACACAACTCACCATTTACACGAATTTCACATCAAACTTGAAGTTGGAGTTGTTCTTCTTCTTTCTCCTAGGGTTTTTGAGCCCCTTCAACCTCACAAATATGAGAGGTTGATTGGGGCTCTTGTGGATGATCATTTATGGGGTGATTTCTATCCTATCTCTCTCTTTACTCTTCATTTTTGGTACTTGATTGATGCTGATTTTGAGTAGTATCATGAGTAGGAGTAGGTAGTTTTCATTTCTCCTTGTGGATTGTTGTTATTATGAGTTTTTGTGATGTTTCTTGACTTGTTTGGATTTAGATATCATCTCCTTGATCATTGAGTGGTTAAGTATGTTAGAGAATAGCTAACTCTAGCATACGCATCTAAGATGTTCGTAGAAATGCTCGAGAGAGGTTTCAATGAACTTTGCTTAAGAGATTTGATTGATTGACTTGTTATATGTTAGAATTAACCTCTAGGAGTCAATTGGTGTATAGACTAGGAGCTTTATTCCTTGTCTTCTAATGCTAATACAACGAGAGTTGGTTAGGTTAGTGAGTGACATGAGATTAACATGCTATCTAGAGATGGAAGCATGTTAGCCTTGTAATCCACCTCTAAACCATGGCTAGAACTCACAATCAACCTATGACATGCATGCAACCCCTAGGTGAACTCCATATTTGAAAGTCCACAAGTTCTAATTTTCCTTGCTCATACTTGCATTTCACTCTTGCCTCCATTGCATTTAGTTTCATTTAGATTAGTTACACTCTCCACCAACCATCCCATCAAACCATTGCTACCCCGTGCATTACATTTTAGCGTAGTCACACACATTGCACACTAGTCTAGGAACGCTCGATTCTCTTGGGTTCGACCCCTTACTCATTGCCCATTTACTATTTTCGAGAAAACAAGGGTGAGTTTGGGTCTTCTATAAATGAATTTGTCAATATAACTTGTGTGTAATCATACACACATTTCACCCTTGATCAAATTGGCGCCGTTGCCGGGGAGTTGAGTGTAAGTTTTTAGACTTTTTGTGTTGTGTGTTGCATGTTGCATATCATGTTTATTTCCTTGCATTGAAGATTTTAGACCATGTTTACTTCCATTTCTTTTCTTGCATTGTAGGTACCATCTTTTGTGCTACTAATGGCACACCACAACATGTGGAGGAACAACCAAGACCACTATCATTGGGAGGACATGGATGCTTATGAAGATACTTGGTCAAATGGACAGCAAGACTCATGGAGAGGAAAGGGCTTCTACAATCATCAAACATTCTACACTTGGGAGCCAACATATGAAGATTATGGAGCAAACACTCATGAGTACTACTATGTCACATCTCCACCACCTCTTGCGCAACGGAATGAAGCATTGCTTTCTATGACACAAAAGTTAGATGATCTTGTGAATGAGATGAGGGCAAACAACATTCAAAGAGAGGAGGAAATGACCAAAGTAATGAAGGAACCGTCTCTTGTGCAACAAAATGAAGTGTTGCTTTCCATGAACCAAACATTGGAAGATTTCATAAGTGAACTTGGAAAGCAACAAAAGAGAAGAGGAAAGGTTCAAAAGAGAGAACCCCCACCCTTCACCTCTCTTCATGGAGCCCAAAATTGAAGAAAAGCCTTCTCTTAGTCAATTAATAGAGGATCTAGCTATAGAGATAAGAGAAGGCAACAAGATGATTGAAGAGGATGCAACACTTTGACCAACAAAATGGCATATGCGAAAGAAGAAACAAGGGCATCATTGAAGAACATGAAAGTTTTATGTGCACAAATGGCATGGGATTTACAAGACCAATTCCTAGAGATGAGCCATGAGATGCAAGATGATGCCACAATTGTGAAACACGACCAGCCATTAGAAGATATGAACTTGGAAGAGAAAGGTGAGCACTTGAGCAAAATATAGAGGAAAGTGTGAAGAAGAATTCAAATGGGGTGAAGAGATAATTGCAAATCTCAAGCTACTTTTAGAGGCAACACCCACTCCTTGCTCTCAAGTGCCCCAAGATGAATATGTGGAAATCTTCAAGTTGGATAAGTGTTGTGAAGGTGGAATGTTTAAAGGGAGATGCATGCCATGGAGACCTCCAAGAAAGATGAGTCTAGTGGATCTTGGAAGGAAACACCCTCTTGATCTTCATGTTGTGGATGACATAAGACCGAAGGGTGTCACGTGAGACTTTCTTCACCATTCATGCCTAGCCAAGGGCTTTAAACATGGCGCTTGTTGGGAGGCAACCCAACGGTTTTGAACTTCATGTTTTAGCTTCTTAAAGTTCAAGTTTAAATAAGAGTAGGAGCATTGACGTGCTTTATTTCCAGGTGGGTGAAGCCAATTGAAGTGGAATTTCAGGAGAAACATGTTCATGGAAATTTTTGTTTTATAAGTGAGAGGCAAAAACGCAAACAACCCATTTCTCCACCGGCACGAGGCCGGACCCACCACCTCCACCCACGATTAGGGGGCCTCCTAGGCCCCAGTGCACGACTCCACCGTTCTCTTCCTTTTTCTTTCCCTCTCATGCTATGAGGACATTGCATATTTTGAGTTTGGGGGTATACGCATATGTTTCATGTGGGAGATGGTAGAGAGTACCTTGTGTTGTATTTGACTTGAAACACCTTGCAAGCATCTAGTTTTTATTTTTCTTTTAAGGTTATGATTTTCAAAAAAAAATCATATAAATCTTGAAATATTCCAAAAAAATCAGAAAACTAAAAAAACTTGTAGGCAAGTTGTATTTGGGATATGATAAGTGGTTCATGCATTCGATGATAGAATATGGTGTGTGTGTTCTTAGCTTGAGTACTAATATAGACGGATCTTACTTGTTGAGTGTCTTGTTGAACTTTTTGTGAATTGTTACACTTTAGAATTGCATGATTTGATTTTTGGATTAAAGTTGGTCTCGAGCATGAAAATTTTCTTTAAGGAGTACCGGAAACTTTGATTAATGTTATCGTGTGAAACTTGATTTAGCTAGCTTGTGAATGAGAAATGTTAGGTGGTTGCCTAATATTTGCACTCTAAGTTTGCAACACGTGGAATGATGCTTTTGTCATGAAGCGGAGCACCCGTAGCATAGCTTAGTGCCTCTCTTCCGAGTGCTAGCTTAGAGTGCAAGTATGTGCTCTAGCGCATCTTGATGGGGTTCGATTGGAATGATTCTTTAGACACATGGTTGTAGACGCCAACTGTGTGGCCTCTTGACCCTCTTCCAAACGTCCCCCTTACGAGTTAGGAAACCATCCTCACGCACGAAAAAAAGGAAAAAGAAATAAAAAAGAGAGAAAAAAAAATATAGAATGAAAGTAAGAAAAAGAGGTTAATCAATAAGTTGTGAGCAATAGGCATTCTACATTCACTTGCTAAATCTAGTTTCTTATCGGTATTCATTAATTTTAGAGTCTACATTTTTTTTAAAGGTATTGAATGCTCGAATGACCAACTTACCCCAACTTTTGTCTCTTCCTATTTTTATTGTAACTTCTCACAAATTGTTCACTTGTGCACTACACAAGATGTAGATCTTTCTTTAGGAGCACTCAAGCTTTGTCGAGTAGTGATTCTTAGGTGCATGAATAACTTTGATTTGATTTCTTGCCTACACCAAATGCTTTTGTAATATATAGGTGGCTAGAGTAGGAGTCCTTGAGTCTTTACTTTCCTAGATGCTTGTGTTGCTAGAGACTAGCAACATTTTGAGTTGGGGGTGTGATGTGTGGCACATACATTCCACATTTTCATGGTGTTCTAAGTCAAATTCATCACTTATTTGAGCTTATTTTTGTATTATGTGTGCGCTTTATTCGCCGTGTCAATTTGTACATAGGCACACACTTGAGGAGTGGAGATGAAGCGCGGAGAACCTCGTGAAAGGACCCAACATGGTAAAGCATGGGAAGAAGGTCTTCTACCAAGATTTTGTTGCTGTGAACAGTACCAGGCGCAACCCCCAGGCGCATCCCCTGGAGCTAATTGGCCAAAATGGAGAGACCAGGCGCATCCCCCAGGCCCACCAGGCGCACCCCCGGCGCATCCTCTGGAGAAAAATGACCCTCCGTGAACAGTACAGGCGCATCCCCCAGGCCTACCAGGCGCAACCCCCAGCACAGCCTCGGGCCTCCACGTCATTTAATGAGTCTTTCTCGATTCAAACTCGATTCCACTCGTTTTGGACTCGGTTTTTGGACATGTTTACCCTTATTTTACCTTGTTATGATGTCTCATATATCTAGGGACCTTTTAGACTATTAGATATAGTATATATAGACTTTTAGGATGAGTTTTAGACACAACTCACCATTTACACGAATTTCACATCAAACTTGAAGTTGGAGTTGTTCTTCTTCTTTCTCCTAGGGTTTTTGAGCCCCTTCAACCTCACAAATATGAGAGGTTGATTGGGGCTCTTGTGGATGATCATTTATGGGGTGATTTCTATCCTATCTCTCTCTTTTACTCTTCATTTTTGGTACTTGATTGATGCTGATTTTGAGTAGTATCATGAGTAGGAGTAGGTAGTTTTCATTTCTCCTTGTGGATTGTTGTTATTATGAGTTTTTGTGATGTTTCTTGACTTGTTTGGATTTAGATATCATCTCCTTGATCATTGAGTGGTTAAGTATGTTAGAGAATAGCTAACTCTAGCATACGCATCTAAGATGTTCGTAGAAATGCTCGAGAGATGTTTCAATGAACTTTAGCTAAGGGATTTGATTGATTGACTTGTTGTGTGTTAGAGATAACCTCTAGGAGTCAATTGGTGTATAGATTAGGAGCTTTATTCCTTGTCTCCTAATGCTAATACAATGAGAGTTGGTTAGGTTAGTGAGTAACAAGAGATTAACATGCTATCTAGAGATGGAAGCATGTTAGCCTTGTAATCCACCTCTAAACCATGGCTAGAACTCACAATCAACCTATGACATGCATGCAACCCCTAGGTGAACTCCATATTTGAAAGTCCACAAGTTCTAATTTTCCTTGCTCATACTTGCATTTCACTCTTGCCTCCATTGCATTTAGTTTCATTTAGATTAGTTACACTCTCCACCAACCATCCCATCAAACCATTGCTGCCCCGTGCATTACATTTTAGCGTAGTCACACACATTGCACACTAGTCTAGGAACGCTCGATTCTCTTGGGTTCGACCCCTTACTCATTGCCCATTTACTATTTTCGAGAAAACAAGGGTGAGTTTGGGTCTTCTATAAATGAATTTGTCAATATAACTTGTGTGTAATCATACACACATTTCACCCTTGATCATGTGTGTGTGTGTGTTTCTGAATCCGACCAAAATAATAGAATTTCTTCTCTCATTTTAAAAAGATAAAGTTTTCAGAATTGTATAGATTATCAAACATCAGTGCAATACGGTTCAACTGCAACACATAAATAAGCAGGGAGGCATAGATGAATAAAGAAGGTGCTACACCTCAAACACGGCAGGCTTTGAGAAATTATTGCTATCAGTATTAAGACCGTGCAAAAGAAATAGCAATGGCTTTGTCGGACCCTTATACTGATCATGCAAAGCTCCAATAATTTCATCAACGTAGTAGGCCTTGCTAACCACGTACCTCTCCTGCAGTAAGAAAACTCAAACATGAGACTGTCAAGAGACATTATATACATTTTACACTGAAGCAGCAAGCAATTAGCAAGAAACTATGCAGCACCTGAAAATAGGACAGTGGCTTTATTTCTCCCATCCAAACAGCATAATCTTCTGGCAACCTAGGGGTAAAAAGGATGGATTCCCCTGTCGCAATGTCCTTCATTAAAACCAGCGCGTGATCACCTTTAGCAATATCTAATACTAAATGAATAGAATTCATCGATAAATCTTCAACAAAAGTTCAAGTTGAAGATCACTACTACTTACAATAGCTCCATAAAAACCAGGCTCTCTCACTCCAAACAAGTATGCAAAATAACTTTCCTGTCTGTCAATCAAATTGCAACGATAAGGAACATCTACGACAAAATTAACAACAAAACAAAGAGGCACGCTATAAAATCACCTGAAGAGCTCCAGGTGATCAGTACAGTATCTGTTTTGCTCTTCACCTCCCTAGAATCCGTACGATTCATGTTATCACGAGCAGGAAAAACATTTGAGTACATTACGTTTCTGTTAATTCAAAATGCTACCTGAAGAAAGACGAAGCCTTCAACAGGAACGTTTGATTTAGCTAGATACTTTCGGATTGATCGGAGTAGCTTCTCCCTGTTGCCGACGTGAAGCTCCATCGGCACCGGCGGAGGTGAGAGAGATGACGGCGAAGAAGCCATGGCTCCCTCCCTGCAGTTGACCGGTTGGAAGATTAATGATCACTGTACAGAGAGCGAGTTATTCCCGTGAATCGGCCCAAATTGGGTTACTTTTGCAGCCCAAAACTTATCAATTTCCCTAGCCCATATTCTATTTGCAATTTTCTTGGCAAGGCAGACATGGTTAATTAATTACTTCATATTTTGCCCCAAAAAATGCTACTGGTTGAAAATACTCTATGTAAGCTTTGACTTTATAATCCAGCTTTACTCAAATCATTATTATAATTTAGTAAAAAAATAAAAATATATATAGATATTATTTATCATTTACATATAGCTAGGTTTCTGTAGTTAACATACATAATATATTAAAATACTAAAAATAGAATGCATTTTTGCAGTAAACAAGGATATAATTTGCCATGCTTCGCGGTGGATGTAAATCGTAAAATTTATAAGAATTTGATATGACTGTAACATAAAAATGAGTTATAGATATTGGTTTATCTTCATAAAATAAAAAAAGAAAGTAAAAAATCATTCTAGATAATAACTATTAATGTCAAAAATTCAGGGCTAAATGCGTAAAGGTAAAAAATAAAAGTTAGATGGAAGAAATAGTTTTTTAACAACAACAACAAAAAAAAAAATGTAAAAAACAATAAGTTTTGATAAATATGACTAAAAGGTGAAATAAAATATACACTTTGAATTTCATGTTTCAAGGTTTAGTGTTTGACTCAATTTTGTATAAAGATAAATAGTGCAAAAATAGAAAAACATATTTAGAAAATTTACATTTCAAATTATGCATATGAGTTTTTTTAGTTTTAAATGCCTAACAATTCATGAAAAAAATAATAAATTAATTACCGTAAAATAGTAATAAAATAAAAAGAAAAGTGGAAATTCCTTTGGGGACGGAGGGAGTATGAGACTAAATTGTAGACCACACATTAATTTCTTTACAATCATGCTAACCATGTGAAAAGAGGGAGAAAATGTAAAATCATATGAGTGATAAATTTCGTTGACAATTATAAGGAAAAAATGAAAGGCAACAAATCTAAATAAATACGATAAAAAAACGAAATGGAGTATCTAAGATTAAATTGTAATCCATATATATACTTTATTTTCATTCATGTCATCCATGTGAAAAGATGAAGAAAATGCAAAATCATATGAGTGAGAAATATTGTTGTTGTTGACTATAAAATAAAAATGAAAGTAAATAAGCAAGCGAGATAGAATTTTAAATAAGTTAAAAAAGTTGAAGAAAAGATGAACTAAGAGCAAGTAGGAAAGAGAATATAAAAAGGAAAAAAGTAAACAATGATAAAAGAACAATTTTAGACCTAATTTTTTATACATTGACCAAAGACCAATGTGTAAAGCATAAAATTTAAAAGTCGAATGAGCGAAATATTTCTTTAAACAATTTAAAGAAAAAAATCATAACGAATTTTAAAGAAATGACAAAATCTAATTAGGTAAATACCGTTCATACACAATAAGTTTTTTGGAAATTATATAAAATTATAATAAGACGTGCATATTATTGTTCAACTTTCTGACCACCCTCATTAAAAGATGAATATATGAAAAAATATATATATAGGTGAGAAACTATAACTAAAATAAAGTAAAAAAATGAAAATCATATAATGTTATAATTAGTTCACCACAACTTTCAAACCACCCACATTAAAATATGAAGATATAATTAATTATATGAGTGAGAAAATTTAGGCTCGCAAATGGGGGTAAACCAATTAAGCCTAAATTTAAAGCAAAAAAATGGAAATTATATGACGTTATAATTGGTCCACGCCGACTTTGAGACCAACAACATTAAAAGAGGAAGATATGACATAATTATATGAGTCAGAAACTTTCAGGATCTATCTGATTGTTTTTAAAATTAAAGTGGTAAACCAAGTAATTAAACCTAAAAAAGAGGAAATTATGTAATATTATAGTTAGTTCACACATAGAATTTCCTTACTTTCGGATCACCTACATTAAAAGAGGAAGATATAATAAAATTATATAACTAAGAAATTTTAGATGCCTATTTGAAAAAGTTTTTTTTCTTTTTATAAATAAAGTAATTAAACCTTAAACTAAAAAAATTGAAAATTTTAAATCACTATTTGATTTTTTTTAAAAAAATATGATAAATAAAATAATTAAACTTTAAATTAAAAACAATTAGGGAAATGACAAAAATGGCATTTTAATTTTTTTGGTAAATAAAGTAATTAAACCTTAAACTAAAAAAATTGAAAATTTTAAATCACTATTTGAATTTTTTTAAAATAATTATGATAAATAAAATAATTAAACTTTAAATTAAAAATAATAAAACTAAAAAAATTGAAAATTTTAAATCACTATTTAAATTTTTTTAAAATAATTATGATAAATAAAATAATTAAACTTTAAATTAAAAATAATAAAACTAAAAAAATTGAAAATTTTAAATCACTATTTGATTTTTTTTAAAATAATTATGATAAATAAAATAATTAAACTTTAAATTAAAAATAATAATTAGGAAAATGACGAAAATGGCACTGTTCATCAACAGTGCCATTTTCCATCTTTAGAATAGAGAGTAATAATGGACTACTATTCACCTGAGTACGTTGTGTTTTTTCAATTAAATATTTGATAGAGACAAGTTGAAAAAATATAAAATTTGGAAGAGAAAAGTAATCAATATCATTTGATATTTAAAATAGGGTGAAGCCGTGTAGTCATTGCATCGTGTAGTCATTGCATCATTGTTTGCCTCAATTGATTCTTCATGAAAAATCAGTGAACCGAAGAAAATGATAACTCGTATGTTCTAATTTTAGAAAGGGAAAAACCCTTTTTTACCATTGATGTTTGACCAAAAATCCCTTTTTGTCATTATTTTTAAAAATGGTATTTTTTTTACCATCATCGTTTACTCTTTGGACCTTTTTTGCCATCATCGTTTTACTCTTTGGACCATATTTACCACTGAGGTCGCTAACGGAATGAATATTCGCAGAATATTCCGTAACGGACAATATTTTCCTTAACAATTTGACCCCAAAATTTTAAAAATGAAAAAATAGCCCTAAATTTGTAAAAGTTACAATCTACCCCCTCCCATGCTGGAATCTCTACGCTCTCGGTGACATCTTCTGCAAGGTGTTTTGGCAGATTCATATCTCCGGTCATTTGAGACCTTTCCGATCTCAAAGAGCTCTCAATTGGGTGAAAATTATCAACAATTCTTATAAAGATGTTTGAAAACCATAATGAACGCAAAGAGGTTTATAGAGACCGTTAAAGTTTTTTGGTGTCAACACCTAAGAATTATCAACACCCAAAGATCTGTCGATAAATTAGGAAGCGAGAAATTGACAATTCTCTTTAAATTTTCTATGCAAAAATGATAAGGAATTTAATACAAATTGTTTATATTGTAGTTCAGTGAAACTACATGCTCCATGAAGGGTGAGAGGAATGAAAATGAAAGAGTGGTTAAGAATGTGGGTGAAATTTTTAGAAACTTTAAGGTCTGGTGTGTAAATAATTTGACGAAGGGTGGCAAACGGGGACATGAAACAATAACGTTGTTGGAAAAAAAACTTTTTTTAAAATAATGGTAAAAGGGGACTTTTGGCCAAACGTTGATGGCAAAGAGGGATCTTTTCCCTTTTAGAAACCCGTGAATACCCGAACCGATGCTCTTATGCCTATTTACAAATGAATTATCAAAAATTGCTTACTTCATCTCAATTTTTCTTTAAATTTCTTTTATATTATGTGTGAAAACTCATTTCATACAGTAATGATACATGATTTGTAATGTTATATTGTTGTTCTATTTATGCAAACTACTTTTCTTATTTTCGATGCTCTAGATAAATACATTTATGATACAAAATTTTAAAATATCTCTAAGTATATTGGAAGATTTTATAGGATAAGTATATTTAGGAACACATCGGATAACCGCGATGCGAACCGCAAAAAACCGTGAAAATCGGGTAACCTCATTTAGGGTACCCGCACTCGGCGGCAGGGACCGGCCCACAATGGGGGCACGCGGGGGCACGTGCCCCCAATAAATTTCTACAAATTATGATCGTACTTGTAGTATTTTCTGATATAAATAAAGTATATGAACCATTTTGAAAACAAATACAGAGTTTGAGGGTTAACTTACATTTATAGCCAACAAAAAAGAAATGCTAGCAGTGACCAGTGACCAGGAGAGTCCAGTGGGTCGTGACTCATCATATCATATGAGAATAAATTGGGTAAATTACTTATGCAGTCCTTCAACTATGTCTAGTTTCTATTGAAATAATAAAACTTGTTATTTTATCGTACAAATCTTAAAGTTTTGATAAAATTAGTTCTAAATATTCATAAATTGACTAACCATTATTAGATAAAATAAATTTTTTGTCTTCTAACAAATAAGAGTTCAGTATTTTATAAAATCGGAATATTCTATCACAGTATTTCGCTATGTTGTTCAAATTTATTTAAAAAATTATTACACTTGCAACTTTTAAATAAATTATGTGTTAATACTTGACATTAAATAATCCATATATGTTAAATATTATCTAGTCTAACAACATTCCCGCCACAATAAGCACTTTTTTATAGCTTTTACTGTCATTATATATATATATATATATGTTAAAATCATGAGAAACATAGGTACATATTGTGAAAATTTTAGATTAGCATATTTTTTTATCCAAAAAACATAAGAAATAATACGATAGTTTGTGCCCCCACATGTCAAAAATCCTGCGCCCGCCACTGCTCGGCGGGGTGGATACTATTTTTGTCACTATCCGTCCCGCCCCGTGAACACCCCTAGTTTTGTGCCTTTTGGAGGTTGACCTAGTCATTACTAGGGGTGATAATGAGTTAGTGAAGCCTAAACTCTGCAAGCTCGAGCTCGAGCTTAGCTTGATTTCAATGGAACTTTCCAAAGTTCTACTTGAGCTCAATTGGGAAAGCTCGAATGATGAACGAGAAGGAGCGATGAGATATGTAGTGCGGGATGGGGAATGTCAGTAGGGTGGGAAGCACAACAACAACATAATAGGATGAGCCAGCGGCGATAATGATTGTGGGATGCGGCAATGGTAGGAGTGGTGGTATGTTGAATTGTTAGGTAATGCTAATTCAGGGAGTGGGTATGGGGAAGTGGGAGAGTAACTATGGGAAGATAAATCTAGTTAATTAAATAAAAAAAGGTATATTGGGAAGTGAGAGTAACTATGGGAAGATTTATATGATTAAGAAAATAGAAGTTTGTATGTATTTTTTAAGTTCAGTTAAGATTCGCGAGTCTTTCGAGTCGAGCTTGTCAAGCTCAAGTTTGGATCTTTGATTATATGAAAAAGCTACACGAACTATAATCTCGACCCGACTTCGAGATTGAATCCTGAAACTTGCGTATAGGCTCAATAGCACACGATCTCCAGCTCAACTCGATTCGTTTATTAGCCCTAGCTAGTCACAATTAATATATTTGTTCTCCATCTCTTAGTTTACTCAATCCCATTAATTATTGATCATTATTATTTGTGAACTCTTTTGGTCCGAATTTGATTTTAAGCTAACTTGGGATCCACAGTTGGGGAATTAGGAAAGAAAGAAAGCAATGATAACAGCTGGTATCTAGGGCCAAGGCCAACAAGTGAAAGGTAAGGAGGTCCCGTGAGTCCCACGTAAGACGACGCATTTTAGGGTATGAGAAACACGTACGTTCCAAGCAAGCCGGTTTAGAAACTTGGCTGTCATGTATGGCGACAATCAAGATTCATGCATGGCCGGCAGCACGATCTTTTTCACATCACGTGGCTTACCTTTCGTCTCACTACTTTTATCTTCTTCAAAACGTACGGTTTAATTAGTACTAATATATAATGAGACACTAATTAAGTACTACTATACTACTATATATATATATATATTAATCATGGCTTGCATGCACCCGAATACTCTGTAGGTAAATAAGATTGATCCAGTATTAGAGCTAGCTATAGCATTGATCTCATGGCCAACCAAATTAGGAAAGAGTTAGAAATTCTCTCCAAAGGCCTACTGCAGACTCCAGAGTTGTATCAGGTCTAGTACTTAAATATTCATGTCCTCCTCATCTGATCTTATGAAATGAGTTCTTTTTTTCTGATCGATCTGCAACTAAATACTAGCTAGCTAGCTCTCCATATAAACAATGTTCATGATGCAGTACATGCTTGAGACGAGTGTGTATCCACGCGAGCCACAGCCCTTGAAGGAGCTAAGACTCCTCACTGCATCCCACCCGTGGTGAGTGCTCACATATCATCATCAACTACCTCATCTTCCTCATCATCTTCTCTTACTGTCATGTCAATTACAACTACTAATTATTAAATTCCATGTTTTGTGTGTGTGTGTGTGTGTAGTGAATATATATATATATATATAGGGCCCTTCAGTCCACTGCACCTGATGCTGGCCAGTTGATAGCCATGCTCTTGAAGCTAAACAATGCTAAACGAACCATTGAGGTTGGAGTTTTCACTGGTTACTCTCTTCTCCTCACTGCTCTCACCATTCCACAAGATGGCCAGGTATTAAACAACACAAACACAAAATTAATTCAGACCAGTAGTTTTAATTAGTACTATAGCTAGCTAGTACTTATGATATATACTGCATGCATGCAGATACTAGCCATAGATAAAGATAGATCAGCCTATGAGATTGGAATACCTGTCATTAAAAAGGCTGGAGTGGAACACAAGATCAACTTCATACAATCTGAAGCACTCCCCTTCCTTGATCATCTACTCAAAGATGTAAGACATATATTGTTATATCTGATGCATGCATGTATATATGTATTGATCATGATCATCATGTTTGCAAAATGTGGGTGCATGCAGGCTAAGAATGAAGGGAGTTTCGACATGGCGTTCGTGGATGCAGACAAGACCAACTACCGCAAGTACCATGAAAGGATGATGAAGCTGGTTAGAGTTGGGGGAATAATTGTCTACGACAACACCTTGTTGTTCGGTGCTGTGGTAACACCTGAAGAAGAAACAATGGAGTTTATCAGAGAAAGCAGAAGAGAAATCATTCAATTTAACCAATTGCTTGCATCTGATCCCAATCTTCATATCTCACAAGCACCCTTAGGGCTTAGGTGATGGGATCACCATCTGCAGGAGCGAACACTAATAGTAGTACTAGACTAGTATTAATTACTCTAGCACTGCATGATTAATAATGAAGAGATGCTGAGTTTGCTCAAATTTTAAATATAGGTACTAAATAGATAATAAAGTAAACGTATAGGACTTAACTCTGTGTTTGCAAGTTTCGATTGTGACCAAACACAAATCTTCACTTCACAACCGGAGAAAGAACCATGGAGGATCTGCCGCCACCTCTGATCGTCGACATCCTGAGTCGACTCACCGATTCAACCGACCTTGCTCGTTGCCGGGTCGCCTCCAAGGCTTTGAACTCGCTAGCCCGCGACGTCCGCTCGGTCGATCTCCTCTGCACGGTGTCGTACTATATCAAATCGCGATCGCCCAACAACACTCGCCGGCTCAAGCCTTTCAAGACGGTCTTTCTCGACTTGGTCCGAGATTGCAGCCGGCTTGAATCCGTCTCTGTCGCCGTCGATGAATCTATCAGGGAAGCTATTTACGTCGACGAGGACGAGTACGATGATTCCGATGATCTGTACTTGAGCGACGCTGGGTTCGTGAACCAGTGGTTGCCTAGGCTTTCTTGCAATTTGAGGAAGTTGTCGATTTCGGATTTCTGGTCGCACTCTTGCTGGAGGAGATCAGAGGTTTTGGGTTTGATTTCTTCTTGCTGTGAGTTCTGGCCCTTGGGGAATCGGGAGACCATATTTCAAATTTTTTGTTTCTGGAAAAATGGGGGGAAATGATTAATTATGAACATGTTACGAATTTATAGCAAATTGAACATCTTCTTGGGTGAATCATTAAAAGAAGGCAGCGTGAAGCAAAATTTGAACTGGATTTGGATTGTTTAGCAAAACTGAGTGTCCATTTAATTAGGAAAATATTTCATTCCAAATTTCCTTTGCAAATGTATGAATCCATAGTTAGTTGGAAAATCTTGTTTTCCAAATTTTAGAGAACTTTAGTATTAATTTGGAGAACCTTGTTTTGAAGTTCCCCATCTTAATACTAGTGTTGTCCAAAATTTGGAAAACAAGGTTTTTTAACTGGTTATAGATGCATGCCTTTACAAAGAAATTTGGAATGAAAATTTTCTCAACTAAATAGACCCTGAGCATTTCCTTTTATAAGCATTGGTATCATTTTCCAGTGGAAATTGGAGGTCCATACCATTGCTTACTTGGAGGGAGATAATCAAGTTGGGGCTTTTACATGTTCAATTGCAAAACTGGAACCAATGTTTGTTTTGCTTGTGCAGGCCAGGGCCTTCAGGAGCTAGAGCTGAAGAACGCTTGGCTCTCTGTTGATGGCTTGAGCCCTATGCCTTCTCTGACAAGTTTGACACTTGAGTATGTCAGACTGGACGATGAGAACCTAGACAGAGTTAACACTTGCTTCCCTTGTTTACAAACTCTAAATTTGATCGGGGTTGGAGGACCTAAGGAACCGAAAATTGATCTCCTGCATCTTCAGTTCCTCCATTGGACAGTGTCAAATGTCCCATTATCTTTCACTATAATTGCTCCCAATCTTGTGAAACTCAGACTGGAGAGTTTCAGTCCTGAGTCACTTGTCCTTGAGACACCATTGCTGTCTGATTTCCACCTCACAATTTATAAAGTGAATGAGTTTGTAGCGAAAGACTTCAGCACTTTAAGAAACCTTAGGCTTGAATCCTCAGACCTCCAGAGCCTTCTTAGTGTATTTCCATCTGACACACCAATTGAGAAGCTGTACATTAATTCAAAGAGTTACGGTGAAAAGGTTAAAAACCATAGATTTTGCATCGAAGATTTACTTGATATGTTCCCGAATATCAACTCATTGAGACTAGGATATGAAGCTTGGTCAGAAGCAGAGGCCTTATTTTGCTCTCAAGGTTTGGGAGGTACAACTGAGTTTAAAGAACTCAGAGAGATCGTAGCACATTGGACAACACTGGATTCTGAGATTGTCACACACAAATTTATCCACTCTCTATTGGATAGATGCAGAAACTTATTATATATGACATTGCTCATACCCTCTTGGGGAGATCCTAGAGCTGTCATCAGTCTTATCTCTATGTGTAGAAATGACCACCCCGAGGTCAGGTGGAAATGGACATATAAAGGTAAAGGTTTGTTCATATGGGGAAAAGAAAAAGAAAAAAGTTGATTTTTTTTGAAATTGATGTAAAATTTGTTAGGCAAAAAAAATGATTTGACAGTTGTATTTTATTTTTACGTTTTTGCTTAAAGAATATGAATGAAGAATGACATTTGATTTTGCAGGCTTACACCCAAAATAAGGTGCTTATGGAGCTGCATTTGTGGTATCGGCAGTGGTTTCGGATCTGGAGGGTTACTTATTAACCCGCAATTGCAGGAACAACAATATTTTCTCTGTAACTGAAGAATATCACATGTGGTGAGAAATGAAGATGCTTGCACATTGCATCTGTGCTGTGTGATTTTGAATGTGCACCACGGTGATTGTGTACCTTCTGTGTTAGCGCTCAGAACTAAACAATGGAAAACGAATGAAAGATTGTGCAAAAGGAACTCAAATGTATTTATATGTTTTATTGTTGTGGTCTGTAAATGAGAACTGATGTAATGATTTTTGTAAAGATGATGTTGTGCCTCCATAGGCTCTCCACATACTTCCATGAGTGCATTCTTTAACAAAAAACTAACTAGAATCTAACACTTTTTTAAAATTTTCCCCCAATATTTCGAAAAAATCTCACTTTTTTGAGCCGATCACAGGGTATATATATATATATATATATATATAATAAGTTTGTCAAGTGCACTCTCTATTGCCTACTACTTCTCTTCACAAGTCTGTCATGAGGAAGGAGTTCTCCAGGATGTCAAAAGCTGTTATCAATCAGGTATTTCAATCTATATACACTGCAAGTAGTGGTGAGATTTAGTTTTGGTTGGATTAGGGTTGAATTGGCTTAGAAGTTGTTCATCATTAGTAGTTCAGTGTCTGTTGATTTTGAATCTGCTTGGGATATCTCCGTGTGCAAGCTGCTTGATTATGAACAGTTCTAATGTAAATGGAATATCTGCTTTTGCTTTTGTCTGAGATGTGTGTACCTGTTTTCTAAAATGCGTGATTTTTCCATCATGGTGAGGAGCTATAAACACCTCAGTGATGAGAGCCTAACATGTAAGGGTGCTCTTGATAATTAGGGGTCTTCAGTGAAATATACTAGTACCTGTTACCCCTGGCTTCTGAGCTCGGATTTAAATGGCATTATGAGTTCATGTGCAAACTGTTTGACCATCAACTGCTCTAATGTCAATGGCATATCTTCCAGTGCTTTTGTCTTCCATCATGGCGAGAAGTTATAAAGATGGCAGTGATGAGAGTCTAACATGTAAGGGGTGCCCCTTGATATATTGGGGTCTCCGGTGAAATATACTTGTTACGCTTGGCTTCTGAGCTTGGATTTAATGGCATCATGAGTTCACAACCTCTGTTCGTTAGGGATAATCAGTGGACTCTAGCTGTAGGATATGACTTGAGAATCTTTTCACCTTCTCTTTTCTGTAGCTTCAATTGCTTGGTTGTTGCCTGACAAAAAGATTGCCCTTGTTTTCATCAATGAACTATCCAAGACAGCTTTATGTATCTTTATGACTGGCTCTATTGTTTCATTTAGCTGTTTGCTCCTTGTTAGATTGTTGATTTTCTCCTGTTTGATCTGTTGTGGCGTGTTTGTCTGTACTGTTAAAAGTTTTTTTTTCTAAGCCTGTATCATGCGACCTCGATGGCTCTTAACAAGACCTTTGAAACCGATGAATCCCAGGTTGCAGATAATTACTACAGACCAGATCTGAAGAATGCTGCACTTGCAAGACTCAGCGCTGCTTACCGGAGCCTCAAGGTTTCCAAATCGGGGGTCAAGAAGAAGAACCGACAGGCCACAAGAATCAGTGGTAGGAAGTGAGCTTATTCAGGAGTTTGCTAATGCTGGTTCCAGTTTACAGTTATTGTTTGGTCTGTTACGTTTTGAAAATATTTGAGGGAATTTGTTTTGGACAATAGCTTCAGATGGCGTTTACTTCTTGCTTCAATTCAGATTCCGTTGATGAATTTCGAAGTACGGGTCTTTGACCCCAGACATTAGTGAACATTATCATACTGAGATATTGGGGCGTTGAAGAATTATTTTCCAATTCGCAATGAAGTTAGTTACATTACCAATTAAAGAGACTTGCATCTTTAACTATTTTTGGATGATAATAAGCGAAAAGCAAACAGTAGTTAGAGACATGAACTCGATAATAGTTGCATTAGTGCTAAAGATGTTGCATGAGTGCAAAGGATGTTCAAAATGCGAACTTGTTTGGGTGTTTGGTGGGAGAAAATACGTGATGATATTTTCTGTCCTAAAATGTACTAATCCACATTTGACTTTTAATCTAAATTAAGGAAAATTGTACTTGGAAACGAAGTACATACTTTCTTTATCATTATTTTTTATTAATTCATCCGTATTAAATGAGTTGTCACTTTTAATTTTTTTATATAGATTAAAATTGTCTTTAAATATACAAAATAATATGTTGAAAATAAAAAGTCAAAATTTAACTACAATTCCCTAGGACAAAGTGATTGCATCTTACTCCTCCCTTGCCAATCTGCTGTGAGATGCAGACTATCGGTGTCCATCCAAATGATCGAAACATTATCTATTTCTACACTGCTTGAGGAGGGCTCCTCACCTTAAGCTTAAGGACCGGATTCAAGCGTAGATTTCCCCAAGAACTTGTCGGAATAGTTAATAGTCGCAGCTTATGAATTTTTATTGGATGGGCTATGGCACTTATCAATTGATTCTTTTTGTTTTCTGAATTTTTTTTATTGGATGCTATTTACAAAAGGGCATGGATTTAGAAAATATTGAGGGGGGGTCTGAGTATAAATGAATTTTTGGGAGGGAGTGGAGAGTGGAGTGGAAGAATGAGTGAGGAGATGGTAAAAATGATGTAGAAGATGAGTTGGGGGTACATGTGTTAATCTAAAAACTGTTCGGGTAGAATTTTTTAAGTTTTAAAATACTGAGATGTATTGCAACAATTATTTAAGGGTATAATTGTAATTTCACCCATCACCGTCCATCTAAACGGCGAGTTTGGATGGGAAAGACAACTGTAGGACATGAAACTTAGTAATAGGATCGGACCAAAATGTATCAAAAACTTATTTTATGACGAGTTTAGGTCACAGACTTAAAAAAAGGACTATGAACGAAATTTACACAAGTTGATGGGGTATTTGGTTGGAAAGCCAATGGCTAGTTCCATCTTACTCATGTCATATATATGAAAAATTTATTTGTATTTTACTCAAATATAGATAAATATATATTTAAAAGTAATAAATTTTGCATAAATCAAGAACAAATTCTCAAAATTTAATTATATAGACGACTTAATCAAATTGACTAAGTCAAAAATTGTTTAAAGAGCTTAATTCATTGGATTAAGTCATTTATGTGATTAAAATTTTAAATACATTATCAATTTTTGTAAATTTACTATTCTAAGTTAGTTTTAAATAAGAATCACAAATGGTTCCAACAAAGATTTAATTTTCTACGCTTCTCAGTGGATGTAAATCGTAAAATTTATAAGAATTTTATAAGGCTGTAACATCAAAAATATGGGTTATAGATATTGGTTTATCTTCATGAAATAAAATGAGAAAGTAAACAATCATTCTAGATAAAAACTATTAATTTCAAAACTTCAGGACTCAATGCGTAAAGGTAAAAAATAAAAGCCAAATGAAAGAGATATTTCTTTAACAACTAAAACAAAAAAAATGTAAAAACAATAAATTTTGATAAATATGACTAAAAGGTGAAATGAAATATACACTTTGAATTTCATGTTTCAAGGTTTAGTGTTTGACTCAATTTTGTATAAAGATAAATATTGAAAAATAGAAACAAGTTAGATTTCAAATTATGCATATGAGTTTTTTTAGTTTTAAATATCTAACAATTCATGAAAAAATCATAGATTAATTATCGTAAAACAGTAAAAAAATGGGAAATTCCTTTTGGGGACGAAGGGAGTATGAGACTAAATTGTAGAACAAAAGAGGGAGAAAATGTAAAATCGTACGGCAAAGAAACGAAATGAAGTATATGAGACTATATTGTAATCCATACATATACTTTATTTCCATTCACGCCATCCATTTGAAAAGATGAAGAAAATGCAAAATCATATAAGTGAGAAATATTGTTGGTGTAAACTATAAAATAAAAATGAAATTAAATAAGCAAGCGAGTTAGAATTTTAAATAAGTTAAAAAAAGTTGAAGAAAAGATGAACTAAGAGCAAGTAATAAAGAGAATATAAAAAAAGAAAAAAGTAGACAATGCATTACATATAAAAGAACAATTTTAGGCCTAAATTTTTCTACATTGGCCAAAGACCAATGTGTAAAAGCGTAAAATTTAAAAATCAAAGGAGCGAAATATTTCTTTAAATAATTTAAATAAAAAAATCATGATGAATTTTAAAGAAATGACAAAATCTCATTAGTTAAATACTGTTCATACACAATAATTTTTTGGGAAATTATATAAAATTATAATAAAACGCACATATTATTGTTCAACTTTCTGACCACCCACATTAAAAGAGGAATATATGAAAAAATTATATATGTGAGAAACTTCGAGGTCTATCTGAAGAATCTTCAAATTTAGCGGTAAACAAAGTAGTTAAACCTATAGCTAAAGCAAAAAAAAAACGAAAATCGTATAATGTTATAATTAGTTCAACGCAACTTTCAAACCACCCACATTAAAATATGAAGATAAAATAAATTATATGAGTGAGAAAATTCAGGCGTGCTTCCAAAAATGTTTAAAATTGGTGGTAAACTAAGTAACTAATCCTAAAATTAAAGCAAAAAAATAGAAATCATATGAAGTTATAATTGGTCCACGCTGACTTTGAGACCATCAACATTAAAAGAGGAAGATAAAATATAATTATATGAGTCATAAACTTTCAGAATCTATCCGAATTGTTTTTAAAAGTTAGTGGTAAACAAAATAATTAAACCTAAAAAAGAGGGAATTATATAATATTATAGTTAGTTCACGCATTGAATGTACATACTTTCGAATCGCCTACATTAAAAGAGGAAGATATGATAAAAATATATGACTAAGAAATTATAGATGCCTATTCGAAAAAGTTTTAAATTTTTTGGTAAATAAAGTAATTAAACCTTAAACTAAAAAGAAATTTGAACAATTTAGATCCCTATTTGATTTTTTTAAAACAATTATGATAAATAAAGTAATTAAACCTTAAACTAAAAAACAATTGGGAAAATGACAAAAACTTTCGGAATCTATCCGATTTTTTTTAAAAGTTAGTGGTAAACCTAAAAAAGGGAAATTATATAATATTATAGTTAGTCCCTACTTTCGGATCATCTACATTAAAAGATGAAGATATAGTAAAATTATATGACTAAGAAATTTTAAATGTCTAATTGAAAAAGTTTTAAATTTTTTGGTTTACCTTAAACTAAATAAAATTGAAAACTTTAGATCCCTATTTGATTTTAAAAAAATAATAATAAATAAAGTAATTAAACCTTAAAATAAAAACAATTGAAAAAATGACGAAAATGATATTCAACACTGCCATTTTTCATAAATAGATAGAGTCATAATAAGTAATAAAAAAAGTCACAAATGGTAAAAAACAAATTGGGTAAGGATTGGCCGTCTGAGGACGGTATTTATGTGCTGCTTCACATAGCCCGAAAATACCCTCATTCATACATAGTGTAACTTCCCGCCTCTCCCTCTCCCCCTCACCATTTCCCGCTCTCCAAAACCCTAATCCTCACTGGAGAAATGGGGAAGAAGCAGCAACCCAGCTCCGATACCACCTCCGGCCCCAAGAAACGACGGCGCGTTGGATTTTCACCTCTCGGTAAGTTTCGCTGCTCCTATTTCTCAGGTTTTCGCTCTCGTCTTCTTCCCTATCTCAAGCTCAATCTCTAAGTTTTGTTCGCGGATTCGTTGTTGCATTATTTTTTTTATCGTCTTCGTGTTTGGTTTCGATTCGGCCTGCTTACAATGTTTGTTTTCTCATCACTAATGCTGTGAAACAGATGCTGGGATTGAAGCGAATGAGTGCATTAAGATTTACCTGGGTGAGTTAGCATTTTTAGATCACGCTTTTAGTTTGATATTTGCAATGTATACTAGGCTATTAGGTCTTTCTTCGTTCCTTCTTCTTTAAATGCTGAAATCTGCGACAAAACTCTGTTACTTGCTCTGGTTAATTGATGAAATTTTCACTTTAAAGCAATAATTAATACTGTAGGAAACAAATAGAAGTGTGTTTGTGGGTTGCAGAAGCTAAACCGTCATATTTGACAAGCCATATTAAGTATTAACTATTAAGCTTTAGCCTGTTGCACTATGTTCGTGGTTTACTCATCTAGCATATTTTATACTAGTGTAGTTTACTACTCCTATTTCATTTGAAAATTTTCCTCTTATTCCTTCGAAAGAAGGTTGCGACAGGAAGGGCATCCGGTGTAAAACTTTGCCACTATGCTTTTGCATGAATTTATAGTGTCAACTAATTTTTAATTAATTGCCACTATAAATTTCATGCCACAACGTAGTTGGGATTAAGGTGCTGTTGATGATTTCATTAACTCTTGCCATGATTAATATTTTTTTTCTTTTAAATCTTTACTAGTTTCTAGCAAGGAGGAAGTGGGAACTTCAAATGGCCACTGTATTGATCCTGTAGACTTGAACAGCTTCTTTGATGATGATGGGAAGATATATGGGTACCAAGAGCTGAAGGTAATATATGGTGATAAACTCCTGCTAAGCCATTGCCGTTTCATTTTATTTATTTATTGTGGCAATGGCTGCCACAATGTTTGACCTTTTCTGGTTTTTTTGTTTTTCTCCTTTATTCTCTTTCTCTGGCAATTTTTGTAATGTCGTTTCAAACAGATAAATATCTGGGTGAACAGCATATCCTTTTCTGCATATGCTGATATCTCGTTTCAAGGTACATCTGATGTAAGTATATATACTCTCTCTGGCCTTGTATAAGTTTATTTTTGTTGTGACATGTGAATTAGGAATTTGATGCCAATTACCTTTAATCTTAGGGAGGCAAGGGTATTACAGATCTGAAATCTGCTCTACAGGTGCATTTTGTTTGTTTTTATAATCATATGTTTAATCTCCAGTTTCCATAGAGATTTTAATTGAATGCTCTCTTGCAGAGGGTCTTTGGTGAGACTCTAGTTGAGAGTAAAGATGACTTCCTTCAAACATTTACGACAGAAAGCCATTTCATAAGGTAGTATGTCGTGCATATTCAAAGATTATCACTTTCCCTCATCTGACATCTGTTATCATCTTTCTTAGCTTACAACATACTGATAAATTGCTGTTTCAGTTCATTAATATCTGAGGGGGAAAAGTTGCAAAATGAGATATCCAATGGGCACAACATTTCTAACTTTGGTGCAGTTTCTTCTGATGTGGAGGTAAAAGTCCTGTACAGGCTTCTACTGAGAATTGAAAATTCTGCTTGCTAATGTGGTTCTACATGGTTCCAGTTTTCAGCACATGATGTTGTGCTTGAAAAGGGAATGGGGCCTTTCAGTATCCTTATATTTTTCAGATTTTTTGTTGGCCTGTGGGAATTTAGAGATTTTTGAAATGGATACGGCTGTTTATTTTCATGTAACTGGCTCTTTTGGTAAGTTCAATCTTTACTAGGATTTTGAGCCCCTTAGTCTTGGTGTGCTGTTTTCAGTGGATATTCCGCTTTCCATCAGGATGGAGTCATTAAAATATTGTTTTGATTTGCATGTTTGGAACAGATTGTTCGCATGAGTATTGGAACCTTGGCTGCTGGAAATATTTACAGTCGCATAGTTCCTCTGGTTCTTCTTCTTGTTGATGGTAATGACTTCTAAATTGTACGGAATTCAATGTTTATCCTGTTACCCTCTAAAGAGAGATTATTTTTACATTTTTTTTTGGATTTTAGGCAGCAATCCTATTGATGTTACCGATCCAAGCTGGGAGTTGTATCTGTTAACTCAGAGAAAAGTAGTTCAGGAAGATGACACTCAGCAGCTCCTGCTTGGTTTTATGGGAGTCTATCGATTTTATCACTACCCTGACAGTTCACGGTTACGACTCAGTCAGGTCTGTTACCCTGTTGTCAGTTCTGGTTGCTAGGAGTTCTAGCAACCGTTTGATTTTAGTTATTTTAATCGTTTTACTACGAGGTTTGCACTTGATGTCCCTATTTGCAATTACTGGAAGCTCTTTTTTGGTTGCAGGTTCTGGTGTTGCCTCCTTATCAGCACAAGGGCTATGGTACTTATCTTGTGGAAGTGCTCAGCAATGTTGCGATTCGTGAAAATGTTTATGATTGGACTGTTGAGGAGCCTCTAGACCACTTCCAACATGTGCGGACCTGTGTGGACATCAGACGCCTTCGAGCTTTCGAGCCTGTGCAGGATGCAGTTAAATCAGCTGTCACGCGTCTTCAGCAAGGGAAGTTGTCAAAGAAAACTCAGATCCCTCGATTCATGCCACCTGCAACTACCGTTGAGAGTGTCAGAAACACTTTGAAAATTAACAAGAAACAGTTTCTTCGATGCTGGGAAATCTTGTTGTACCTGGGCCTTGATTCTGTGGACAAGTACATGGAGGACTTCACACTAATTGTGTCGAACCGTGTAAAAGGCGATATTCTGGGGAGGGATTCTGAAAGCGGAGGAAAGCAAGTGATCGCTCTGCCTAGCCCTCATGATGATGATACATCATTTGTGATGCTCAGGTCACCATATGGTGAAGTAAGTGAGGGCCAACTGGACGAGGAGAACTCTAAAACTCAAGAGGAACAGCTGCAACAGTTGGTAGAGGAGAGAATCAAAGAGATCAAGTTAGTTGCAGACAAGGTTGGCCCCTCAAATTGTACGACTCTTGCCACTGTGGATTCATAGATTGAGGATTGACATGTAAATGATTGAGCTTTGTTACATGGATAATACAGTTGTAGTTGCCGGCATTCTGTTTAGTTAGATGTTCTGACTTGATGAATTTCATCAAATGGGGTTTTCAAGGCATCGTTGAGATGTACAACCCTCTTCCGAAGAGGCGATATGAGAATCCTGATTACTGTTTCACGTTCTCTCATTTTCGTCCGCACATTTTCTTAATATGTTTAGAAACTATAAATATTCTTCATAAAAAAAAAAGAAACTATAAATATTAATCTGTAATTGCATTTAAACTATTTTATTTTATATATTAAAATATTAAAGAAATAAATTATAAATTAAATGTTGAAATCGAAATACACCAATTACTAAAGACTGATGTAGCATTTAACTTTAAATTTATAAACATTTTTAAAAAGAATTATACTAGTAGATTGAGAGTATTAGAAAATAATATAACAGAAAAATCTCCTAGAGAAGCTATGCTAGGATTTCTCTCTCGATAGCCCGTCCGATGGTGCGGTTCAGGGACTCCGAGCCACACAATGGTCCGTGATGGGATGTTGTTTATCTACCTACTATGAGGGGAGGGGGGGGGGGTTGTTTTTATTTTAATCTTTCAGACTTTGCTTCTTTCGATGTTGTTTTTTGCTTTTCGGATCCTCTATTTCTTTTTGTCGGTTATTTGTTTTTTCTACATACTTTATTGCGGTGTTACATGTGAGTGTTTTACTATGGATACTACTATTACTAAGGCTAGTGCTTTCCTTAATCCATTATAGTGTGTCGGTGCCATTTAGCTTTTGGGCAGCAGGAGCGGGATAATAAATCTTTTTATTCGTCATAATGGTTATGACCGTCGTCATGAGTGTGCTTAGCTTTTTGAGACCAAATAAAGGGGGCCTAGCTTCAGCGATTCTAGGTTTCCTTAGTATAACCATTCATATGGTAGTTTACCCTGCACTGGGCCGGTTGATGTATACCTGTCTTAGATACTTCGGTAAGTCATATTTGATTTATTTTGTAATGAGTTTCATTAATAAAATAAGTCATTATTACTATAAAAAAAGAGTATTAGAAAATAACGGTGGGAATCTGTTGGTAAATGTAAAGATCACTTTTAGTCCTCTACTTATCTTAAATAGCTCAAACAAGTCTCTTAACTTCCTCAGACACCCAGCTACGCGCGCAATTGGTCAGCCATTTTAACGGTTTACACTTCAAACAAACAAGCCTCTTAACGGTTCAAATAAAGACTTCTTTACCAACAAAGCCGTCCCATTTCAGTCGTAGAAATATCAGCTAACAGACTTGAGAACGAAGTAAAGACAAACAGGTGGGGTTCTGGTACTGCAAGCAGAAGTGAAGTATCGGAGATGGTGATATGCGAAGACGAAGACCAGGTCAATTCCTCCAATCGAAATTTCAGAGAAAAGAACATGTTCCAGCATGTGCAATTTCCAGTGTCTGACATATAACAAGTATTTACTTCAGTCTTTACACTGGGGAAGCAAGTCTCCATTCATCAGAAGAGTTTCTCGGTCCCTGATCTGGGATTCTGGTGAGACGGCGATGGACATCGAACCTGTTCCGGCTGAGAACCCGTATGCCAGAAAATTGGACAGCTTCAAGTCCTTGAAGGTTCTCGATGTCGACTTGGAAGAGACTTTCGATGAGAAGCCCTTTGGTGTCGAGTACGGGAGGCTGGAAAATGGGCTCGCTTATTATGTTCGACGAAATGCCAAGCCGAAAATGAGGGCTGCTTTAGCTCTTGCTGTCAAAGTTGGGTCAGTGATTATTGACTGTTGTTTGTTTATGTGCTGCTTATTTTCTAGGGTAATCCCCCTGTAGTTCAAATTGTTTCTTTGCTGGGTCTTTTGTCCTTTTTTTTTCTTTCTGATCTGTCTTTCTTGGTCTTGGGTCAATATTAATGGCAGCTCTGTAATGGAAGAGGAGGATGAACGTGGGGTGGCTCACATAGCTGAACATCTTGCTTTTAGTGCCACTAAGAAGTACACAAATCACGATCTGGTGAAGTTCATAGAAAGCATTGGGGCAGAGTTTGGTCCCTGTCAGAATGCAATGACAACTCCTGATGAGACAGTCTATGAGCTGTTTGTTCCCATTGACAGGCCTGAACTATTGTCTCAGGCGATTTCAGTATTGGCAGAATTTAGTTCTGAGGTTTGAAATATACGCTCTTCTTTTTCTTCTTCTCCTTTCTTTTGGGTTTTTTCATTTTTTATAATTTTCCATATACGAGTATATGGGATGACCTTGTTTCTTTGTTTCAGGTTCGTATATCAAAGAAAGATTTGGAGAAAGAGAGGGGAGCTGTCATGGAAGAATATAGGCTGACCAGAAATGCCAGTGGAAGGCTGGAGGAAGCTCATTGGAAGTTAATGATGGAAGGTTCAAAGGTACATTTATTGATATTGATTTGCGCAAAGAGACTTGAGCCTTTGATTTGTTGAAGAGAAGAGCCCTTTACTGTTGGTCAATGTTATTGCAGTATGCTGATCGCTTGCCAATTGGATTGGAGAAAGTAATTCGAACAGTTCCTGCTGAAACTGTGAAGAAATTCTATCACAGGTGGTACCAATTGAGAAACATGGCCATCATAGCTGTTGGAGATTTTCCTGGAACAAAGGTTTAGTTTCAGCTGAAGCATCAGTGTTCTTCATTAGTTAGAGATATAAGATTCTTAAGCATTTTGCACTTTCTGTATTTTCTCTCTAGGATGTGGTTAAAGTGATACAAACTCATTTTAGCCATAGAAGTTCTGCAACCTTCTTTCCCCTGCAACACTTTCCTGTTCCTCCTCATATGGAGCCTCGCTATTTATGTTTTGCTGATTGTGAAGCTGCTCGGGTTGGTGTTTTTATTTTTATTTTTATTGTTATATTTTCTGTCATTTTCTCCTAAACAGGAAAATTTTGGAGCATTTTTTATTGTATATATAAAATTTAACACCTCTATGTGTTTTCTCTTTCAAAAGTCTTCTGTGAGCATTTGCTTTAAGACGGGAGTGGACCACATCAAAACAGTAAAAGACTACAGGGAAATGCTTGTGGAATCCATGTTCATTTGTGCTCTAAACCAAAGACTCTACAAAATATCTCGCAGAGATGAGCCACCATTCTTTTCTTGCTCGGTGTCTGCAGATTTTCTTGTTCAGCAGATTAAAGCTTTTACGATTTCTGCATCCTGTAAGGAAAAGGGTGTACTGAAGGCTTTTGAATCAATGCTCATTGAGGTCGGTATTCATATTTTGTACATACTGATTTGTTTATGTTCATGCAATTTGTTCTGTTTGCTAACATACAATCTATTTTGACACAGATTGCAAGGATACGGCTGCATGGATTCTCAGAACGTGAGATGAATCTTACTCGAGCTTTATTGATTTCACGGATTGAATCATCCTATTTGGAGCGCGACCAAATCCAGTCAACTAGCTTGCGTGATGAATGTGTAGAGGTTCCCTTCTATTTTTGCTTTTATACCTGCTGCTATTAAACTCTTTCGATATGAAAAGGTACTTATCTTTATGTTATTGTATCATAGCACTTTGTCCATGGTGAAGTGATGATAGGGATTGAGTACAAAGCTCAACTGCAAAAATCTCTTCTGCCCAGTAAGCACACTATCAGAAAACTTTAAATTTAAGATTTGATGTCTGCTATAGTAACCAAGTATCATCTTAACTAGCTTTTTGTTATTGACCTTTCATGTCCACAGGTATATCTGCAGCTGAGGTATCCAAGTATGCTGAGAAACTGAAAACATCCTGCAGTTGTGTCATAAAGACGGTTGAAGCTAAAGGTTCTGCCACGAATGATGACCTGAAATCAGTTGTGAGCAAGATCATTGATTTTGAAAAGGAGAAAACCATCCCCCCATGGGATGATGAACACATACCTGAAGAGCTCGTAGATAATAAGCCAAGTCCAGGGTACAGTTGAGCCATTTCCTGATGTCAGATTTGTGTCCTACTATCCTGCTGCTAGTTCAATTATATTAATCATCAGTCAATTGGAAATCATATTCAGTCATTAGTAATATAAATTTGAAGCTTATAGAGGATAAATAGCTATATGTTCTGTTTCAAATGTAGCTCTCATTATCTAAGATTTATCCTGCCAGCTGGTGTGTTTAACTGAAGTCATATTGCGAAGATATAAATATCAAAAGTGATCTCCAGCATAATTAGGGATGTATCATTTTAAAAAATGAAACTGACAGTTTGATGCAAAATGCATGTGATTCTAAAGTCTTCTAATGATTAATTCAGGAACATACTTAATGAAATAAAACACCCAAATATTGGAGCTACAGAGTTATTGCTGTCGAATGGCTTACGTGTTTGCTACAAATGCACAGACTTCTATGATGATGAGGTATTTTTTTCGGATTTGATTGCATGGAAATCTCGTAGTGTATTCCCTGTTCTCAGCTCAATCACATCAAATGGTTATTTCAGAGTTTAGAAAATTAAATTAGTCATAATTTGAGCATGATCATATGAAAAACCAGTTGCAGTAATCTTGAGATTTGGTTGTGCAAAATGGTCTGTCATCTGCATTTCAATTGGTAGTATTTAGGAAAGAATAATATTATTCTATTTCTTGTTTCCAAAGGTCGTTTTTACAGGATTCTCCTATGGAGGTTTATCTGAACTTTCCGAAAGTGAGTATCTGTCTTCTATGATGGGATCAAGGATTGCAGGGGAAATTGGGGTCTTTGGGCATAAACCTTCAGTGTTAAAGGATATGCTAGCAAGTAAGAGAGTTGACGTCCGTACAAGCATTGATATGTATACAAGGAGTTTTTATGGTTGTTGTTCACCTTCAGAATTGGAAGCTGCTCTCCAGGTTTGCGAAAATTGCATTTAAAAATAGTGTTCTTGATTGTATTTACAGAAATGAAGGTGTCTACAAATGTTTGGCAATGGCTTCTCTTTATATATGTATTAATGGAGGCAAGCCTTGTAAGAGAAGTTTATTTAGGTGAGATAGAATAAGATGACAATCCAATTTGGACTGTGTTCTTCAATGAAGATTTTGAGAAAAAAATTTAGTTTTTGAAAAGTGGAGAGAGTTTGTGAGAAAAGTTGGGAGGGAATGTTTGATTTTTAAAATTCTGAGAAATGCTATACTCCCTCTATCCCTTCAACTATGTTTCTCCTTTCCTTATTTTTCTATTATTTGATTTGACAACACTAACGTCACCCACTCAGCTCTTCTCTTTCTTAGGGTTAATTTTGTCAAATTTATACATTTTTTTACCCATCTTAATCTTTATGCCACAATAAAATGTTGCAATTAATTAGGAACGGGGGAAATATCTTAAGGACATAGCCTTTAAGAAGAAAAAGAAGAATGACATTCAAGTCAATGGCGAATAACTTAAAATCATATCCTCTGATCATTGCCTTTGGTGTTTTATCTTCTCTTTTTCTCTCCGATCATGCACTCCAGAAAGCAGTTTACATTAGGGAAAATAGGGTTGTGGCTGAAGCAAGAACACATATTCTGAACTTCCACCAAAAAAAATATACAGCTTCTAGGTTTATGTTAACGAGTTTGCTTACAAAATGAATACCTTGCTTTATTGCATTTAAGACACATATTTAGGCATGCGCTCATGGTTTGTATTCACCGGAGGAAAACAAATTCTAGTCTGTTTGGTGTTTTTTGATGTGGTAATGATTCCTGTAATTGTAACAGCTTGTCTATCTATTATTCATGACTAATATAACACCAAAAGAAGCAGAAGTCAAAATAGCCATGCAACTGAAAGAAGAAGAAATCCTTGCACAAGAGAGAGATCCTTATAATGCTTTTTACAACCGTACTATGGAGATCAATTATGGACATTCCTACTTCTTAAGGGTAAATTTATAAAATTGGGATTTGTATAATAAGTTTACGATGACAATGACCTCTCGAACTTCGTCTCTCCTGTTTCTGCAGCCTGTTAAAATAAGCGATCTTAGAAGAATTAACCCATCAAAAGCTTGTGAATATTTCAGCCGTTGCTTTAATGATCCATCAAGTTTCACTGTTGTGCTTGTGGGGAATATATATCCTTCAAGTGCACTGCCTTTAATACTGCAATACTTGGTAAGGTCATAATTTTCCAGGCCACCCTTTACTTGTTCAACATGCTTGTTTTGTTGTGTTGAATCAGTTCGTGTAATTTTCTTTGCAGGGTGGAATACCAAAGCCTCCTGAACCTCTGCCCCTGTTGGCCATGGATTACATTAAAGAGCTCCCTCTTGAATTTCCTACATTTACAGCTAGGTAAGGAACTCAAGTACCTGATAATTTTGCAAAATTTCATAGTGCCTGGAAGAGTTCGAGAACCAAATGTATTCACTTCTCTTGCTTAAAATTTAAAAATTCATGATGCTCAGAAAACATCTTCTGTTGCTTAAAATTGAAATATTCATAATGCTCAGAAAACATGTACCTGATTTGAATATATTGTTTTATGGACAAAAAGTTTCATCCTCTAAGTCTAAAAACTTCGGTATTAGTGAACCAAATGTTGCATCCTCTAAGTCTTACACTTTGGTGTTAGCCTTTATTTTTTAATTTTATATCTACGGCAATGATGACTCTTATGTAATCTCAGGGCAGCCTTGCACTTTATTTTTAACAAAGGAAGCATTGGAAAAAAAATAGGTTATTTTTTAAACTAATTCCTGTAGTGCCTTATCTTTTTTGTTTGTAGAGAAGTGGTGCGCAGCCCCATGAAGGAAGCACAGTGTACTGTACATCTATGCTTTCCTCTGGAGCTTAATGAAGAAAATGTGGTTTGTTATCGTTATTATTACATTTCTTTCTAACACGTAAAGCTTTCTGAATTGAATATCGAGACATTTGTGAGTTTATATTTATTTATAGACATCTTATTCCCATTTTGTCTAAACAATGTCAGGTAGAAGAGAAACTCTGTATTGAGTTCTTGGCCAAACTTCTTGAAAAGAAACTTACAGAGGTGCTTCGTTTCAAACATGGAAAGGCAAGAGTATCCTTATGAGATTTTACTTCAGCCACATCTCTTATTGCCCCCTTTGATTCATTTGATTAATTTATGCCGCAGATCTATTATGTGGGAGTTTCAGAATACCTTGATGGTGATATGGCTTGTAGAAAAGGTCATATACGTGGTACAATCACCATATATTTTTCCTGTGATCCAAAGATTTCCTCAAAGCTGGTTGGTTTTTAGCTGCTTTATGCGATTTGCTCTTTTCGCTTCTACATTCTTAGTCTCCAAACAGATAGCTGATCATTCCGCTTCTCTCTGCAAATTCTCTTACTAGGCTGGTCTTGCTTTGGATGAGGTGACACGTCTTCAAGTGGAAGGACCATCACAAGAGGATGTTGCAACAGTACTTGAAATCGACCAAAGAAACTATGAAAATGGTTTGCAGGTCAACTTTTTAAGTACTATTAGTAACTTAGGGTTTTAAAACAATTTGCTCCATACCGTCACCAACCAACCGACCAGAGATTGACTGAACAATAGGACATGAACCCTATAATTCTATTGTTTCGCACAAATCTTCTAGCATGTGCTGGTGAGCTTCATCTAAATGGGTGAATGTTTCACCAGAGGTGAAATTAGAAACAGTTTTACTGAGGTTTGAGATTCTGCATCAACCTGTTTATCCCTTGCAGGAAAATGATGAGTGGTTAGAGAGGATATTGTCAAGCTACCAGTCAAGAATTTACTCTGGTGACGTTGGAACTTCTTTTAAGGTTGGACTATTCACGCTCTGTTGTGTGTTATACCAGTCAGACAAACCTGTTATCTAAGTTAACAGAATGTTGCACAAAAGATCTAAAAGCTTACCCGTTGGGAACTTATGAGAGATGAACATATAATTTTTCACACAAACAGATTTAAGGAGAGAGCAACATGTACATTTTATATGGTGCGAAAAACTTTAGAATAACATTTATGTTTTAACCTCGGTGAGGGTTTCCAGTGGATTTATTTACAAATTGCCTACCAACGAGAACCTCAAACCTAGCAATCAAGTTTATTCGTGTTGAACCCCTTGACCTGCCCTAGTTGGCATGTAAAAGAACATGTAAGACTTATCTTTTTACTTGTTACTAGTGTTAAAATGCACATTGTTACAGGTTCTGGACGAGGGACGTTCTGAAGTTAGAAAATCATCAACTCCATTGGCAACAAAGCTGGCGCTGAGAAGGATACTACCATACCCTTGCCAAGACAAGTATACTCTTGTAATACTGATGCCTCAAAGATTTACGTGGCTGAGAACAAATTTGAAATGGAATGCCCAGGATACAGATGCAAAGGTCAGTTTTGTTTCATGATGCTCCTGTTCAAGTTTATTTGCTTAATATTTGTGAAGATAGCATAATTATATCTGTCATCTCCTCCCATTCAAGTGGAACCCTCATAGAAAAATCTAAATTGAAATGTGATATTGAAATCACTTCCATTGATGACACCAGATTGTAGCTAGCGTTGCTGGTGTCGCAGCTTTGGCATTCATTCTGTGGAGATCTTCAGGAAGAGTCTAGCCATCAGACAAGCATGAAGTTTCCATTCCATCCATCCCAGATAACAACAAGAAAGGCCAGCAGAACTCGATCAGTGGACCGTTTCACATTTCTATTTGGATTGAGCAGAAAAGTTCATATCCAGCATATGTGTACTGGAACGAAAACTTGTATAAGAAGCAAGCACATTTATAGGTCTAGTAAGTATTGCTAGTACATGAATTGGAGATCTTAATATTGAACTTCAGATTTCAAAGGATTTTAGGCTTGTGAACTCAGGTAGAGAAGTATCTGGCCATAGCATGGTGAAATGGATCTGAGAACATTTCATGCTAGTATAACACGCCAGTGACACCACGCAAGGGCACGGGCTAATTTTGCAGTATTAAAAATGACATGATGTTTTATCTTAAAAGAACACCTCAGTGACAAAAAGATTCAAAGAGTAAACTAACCACCCAAAATAGGCCCCAGTACAATTATGCCACCAAACATTTTTTTTGGACCAAGAGTGTGTTCGCCATTTATAATTTTTGAAGAAAAATGTGGTGTATTTGAACTTTGATTTGATTTTTATGAAAGTAAAATTAGGTAGAAAATATTGATATGATTGATTTTTTAATAATTTTTTATAATTTCAAAGAACGCGACCTCAAAACAGCCATTCAACATTGAAATGGGCTCAAAGTAATATCATATTTTCTTAGAAGAATGTACTCTTTTGGTTCCACAAAATTTGTCACGTTTAACATTTTGGGTTATCTCACAAAAGTTATTCAATTTCTAGTAAAAAAAACTTTCAACTACCAACTCTTTCATTTTTTTTTGACGTTGGTGGAATTATCAAAGTGGAAGAAATATTTTAATGTTTTCTCCAACTCTTTATCTTAAATACTGGTTTCAAAATCTAACTTTATCTCTAATTTATTGTCACAAAAACATCACATCTATCTATTAACGAAGGGAAATTATCAAATACCTTTGAGGTTAGCATAATCTTCACTTTACCTTCAATATTTTTGGAATTGTAAAAAAAAACTCCGTGGTTTGACAAAACCTACAAAAACCCTCCTGAAAGTTAACATCCCCATTTATAAAATCCCTTGCATTTTGGTTTAATCACTTTAGCTGTACCCTTAAATCTTGTAACCGTAACATTTCTAACCTAATATTTTTAGCTAGTTACATTTTTACCCTCTCACTAACCATCACCCATATCCAACTAAACACCCACCCATGAAGTGTTCAGGTCTCAGGTCTGAAACAACTCCCACTCCCACTCTCCCTCTCGATCCAGACCACCTCCTTCATCTCACTGCTCACTCCTCCTTGTCACCTACCGCCGACCCTAAACCATCGGCCCTTCCCTCTTCCGCGAAACCACCGGCAGCCCTTGCTCATCCTTCCAAATCAAGTCTGTTTGAAGCACAAACCCACCGACCTCCACCTTCTCTCGCGAACCAGCCAACCTCCGTCCTTTCGCACACAACCATCAGCAAATCTGCTTCTCCCTGCTAATTAAAAGCTTATGAATCCTCCATCAAGTTCTCTCCCTCTCTGTCGATTGATTGTAGCAACCTTCGCCGATCACTACTTAAACTCTCTCCTCCACTCTTCTTGTCTGTTTAACCGCAACACAGGTAAATTTCTTATACACTCGTGATTTCTTGAACTCGCGTAACAAAGCTAATTTTCCACACTCGAATTTCATATTCTCTTTGATTAGAACATTTAGGGATAAACTAGAGCTGATTTGTGCTTATAATTGTTGGGGATAAACCCGAAATATCTATGATCAACCCGCAGCGGAAAAATAGATAAACAGAAACCAGGAAAATTCTCCAAACAGATATATCCAGAAAATCAAACCAGATCAACGAAACAATAAATCGAGACACACGATATAACGTGGAAAACCCTCCAGTGTAAAGGGAAAAACCACTGGGCAAACCGACAGCAGAATCCACTATAATAAATAATGGTACAATATCCAAAGATTTAAGTTTTGCTCAAACTTAAATCAATCACAATAATTTGGGAATTCAACCAAGAAATTACCAACCCAAATTATACCCACAATGCTCTCACAAAAGAGCAAGTACCTACTGTCCAAGAACCACGGAAGAAGACGAACCAACGTGGTGCACTCCGTGCAACTTCTTCTCGGTTTGCTGTCTTGTGCGTTATATATTGTGCAATAAGCACACACCCACACAGCTCAGTTTGCCGGCTCGCACAAATCTGATTTCTTGTGTGCTTTTTCACGTACCAAGCCACAAGCACACACACTCCTTGCTTAGTCACAAGCACACTAGCAACTAGGTCAATCACAAATAGGCTCACGCGAGACTTCACATGAAACCATATAGCATTAGGTTTCTTTTTAGGGTGAACTATAAATGAACCATTCAAGTTTCTCCACTTGCTCATTTAAGTCACCAACTCTTGGATTGGATCATTTGTGTATTTTACCACAACAATCTCCCCCTCCAATCCAAACAAGGAGGAGATGTCACCACCAATGCTTCAGCAGAAGGAAGAATGCACCAAGCTCATCCCCGCTTTGGTGCAACAAAAATCATGCTTACTTTTGGGCAAACACTTTGTAAGCATATCTGAAACATTGTCATCGGTATGGACTTTCTCCAAGTAGAGCTTGTTTTCATCAAGAACTTCTCTAATCCACTGATACCTCACCTGAATGTGCTTGGACTTGGAGTGAAAACTGGCATTCTTACTAACATGTATAACACTTTGTGAATCACTGAATACCACATTCTTGTCTTGCTTCAAACCAATTTCCCTGAACAATCACTTCATCCAAAGCATCTCCTTACAACCTTCAGTAATGGCGATGTACTCTGCCTCTGTGGTGGACAGAGCAACACACTTCTGTAGCCTGGACTGCCATGAAACAGCTCCCCCACAATAAGTGAATAAATACCCCGATGTTGACCTTTTGCTATCAACATCACCTGCCATATCTGAATCTGTATAACTTATCAGAACTGGTTTGGTAGCACCATAACATAGACACAACTTGGAAGTCCTCCTTAGATATTTCATAATCCACTTAACCGTTTCCCAATGGTCTTTCCCTGGATTCGCAAGAAACCTTCTAGCAACACCAACTACAGAAGCAATGTCTGGTCTGGTATACACCATCGCATACATCAAACTCCCAATAGCAGATGCATATGGAACTCTACTCATCTTCACCTTGTCTTCTTCACTTTGAGGACAAGAAGACTACACACAAATCGGAATGCTCTGTCACACTTGATCACATACAACGGACATTACCCTTCAATTCACACATATTGAATCATAACTGGTCAGAACACACATAAATGTACCTGAAATATCAAAACACAAAAGCCAACCCCCGAACTTTACTCAACGGGCTGCTTGTCAGGTACTCATGAAAATGATAATATAAGGGGTAAATCCTCGATGACAACTTAGTAAAGACTGAGGTATAAAGCATAATGATTTTCTTGATGCACAAGAAACCTGCAACCAAAGATAAAAGCAGATGTACAAGAACATATATACACACACACAATGCAAGTTCAATCAAATGCAATGCAAGTCAAACAACAGATTATGATAACGTTAGATGGAACACATTGACGGTCTTCCCGGTCGTAGCCGAGGCACACACACATAATCACACACAAGAGCATGGCCAGCTCGGGGTCATGATCCCCACCGTCATATCACAAACACCTTATAGGTGTATCACAACACAACACCATTTAGGTGTAGTAACACATCCTGAATGCTGATCCCGAAACTTGCACAATAATGCTTATACCATTTGACAAAGTTTGGCATCACCAGGGCCACCCCTCAAACCAAACTTAGCCTCAATATACTCCGATATGCATTTTATAAAATACTCCAAAATGTCATATCAAGAGGCACGCTGAACTCTTACCTTATACACAAATTTCAAAATTAGCTTATGTTCCAATTTCCAGAACCCGATTTCGGCAGAGCTTCGGCTGAGTTTTTGCCCTATCCCCTGTTTACAACTAATCAATAGAACACATAATACATACTCGGGAACAATAAAATCACATATCCATGTGGCATCTCCACACACCAGAAAATCAGACATCAACGACTTTTCACACAGAATCTCATTTACGAAATCTGATCTGTAAAAAGTATATAGCTCTTCACCGTGAATAACATTTATCATTACCTCTTTACACAACTGAACTTTGGTTGCCGTACAGGAAACCAGAAACTGATTTCGGTAGCACTCCGGAAGCGTTTCAGCTCAAATCCCTTTTCACAACTGATCACGGAGCATGTAAACAACACTTAGAAGTCATAAAATCAAATATACATGAGGCGCCATCCATATCTCAAAATTCAGAAATTTACGGCTTTCAATGGAGTCGTATTTGAAAAATCTGATCCGTAGGATGTCCGAGGATCATTTTAATATAATTACCTTCAAACTTTCTTCAAAAAATCACCAAGAAATGGAGAGGTGCCTACTTGATTGCTTGTTCGTCACAAGAGTCGGCCATGAGGAGAAAGAAGAAAAGAAAATGGTAAGTTTAAAATACATTTTCCCTTCATTTATCTTCTTTTCTTTCTGTCTTTCCTCTCATATAAACACCTCATGCATGCTTGTGTGTTTTATTTCTTCTATTTTCATTTCTTGCCTCCTCTTTCACCTCTTTCATGTGATATTTTCCTAATTTTCTTCTTTCACACTTTGGCCCCCAAACTTTGTAAAGTTGCAATTTAGTTCAATTGCAACTTGCATAATTTTCAAACCGCTCCACCAAACGAAGTATCACCTGAACACCATCCTCGGAACTCCATAATACACACACATATCGGGAATAGGTAGCATTTTCGATCTTCACAAAAATCCGCAAATCCCGATTTTTGCACAAAATTACCCGAGCACACACACTACACGTCGGGAATAGGTAACATTTCTGATATTCACAAAAATCCGTAAATCCAAATTTTTGCACAAAATTACCTGAACACACACACATACATGTCGGGAATAGGTGACATTTCTGATCTTCACAAAAATCCGCAAATCCCGATTTTTGCACAAAATTACCCGAGCACACACACTACACGTCGGGAATAGGTAACATTTCTGATATTCACAAAAATCCGTAAATCCAAATTTTTGCACAAAATTACCTGAACACACACACATACATGTCGGGAATAGGTGACATTTCTGATCTTCACAAAAACCCGCAAATTCAGATTTTTGCACAAAATTATCCGAGCACAGACACATACACATCGGGAATAGGTAACATTAGTTTTTTGTTCGTAAGTCGTTGAAAGTTTATCCATTTTGATGCTCCAAGAGCTGAATGCTAAATCCTCTTACTATGGTTGTGCTCCTTGGTTAGTTAGTCAATTTATCCTGTCCATTTCAGCAACACCCCTGCTTTACAAAGTGGTTTACTTTGTTGTAGATCTCTTTAATCCTTACTTTTTGTAATGTAACATGTTTAATGTATCACTTTGAAAGCTGAAAGGTTTTAGGTCAAGTGAACATGCATTGAACTAAACTGCTGCTACTTTCTCACAACAGATGAGTTTGTAAGATGAGTAACTTGTTGAATTTTCAAGTGCTGTGGATGTAAGAGCCTTCAAAGCTTTTTGACTACCAAGACTCTCCTCCGGAAGCTGCAGTAGGACTTTCTGCTAGAGCTTGTTGTTTGATCTTACTCGTAATAGCTTATGGCATGTATTAGGCCCGTTATATGGGCAAGTATATTCCTATTATCTCTAGTTTTCTGTAATGGAGCTATCATGTGATGTCAAATGGGCTTAATTCCCTCCATCGCTAGTCATATCTAGTAGTCAACCACATGATACAAAAAGCTCTTGTATTGTACTTTTCCTGTTGATATTAAGACATCTCAAGATATGTCATTTGTTATATGATGTGATATGATCACTTTAAGATGGACCTTGCGAGGCTCCCAACTTTAGTGGCATTTGAAACCCTATAACTTCTGACAATTCTTCTAGCATGCGCAGGTGAGCTTCATCAAAATGAGTAAATGTCTCACTAGAGGTGAAATTAGAAACGATTTTATTGAGGTTTGTGATTCTGCATTAACCTGTTCATGCCTTGCAGGGAATTGATGACTGGCTAGAGAGGATATTGTCAAGCTACCAGCCAAGAATTTACCCTGGTGATGTCGGAACTTCTTCCGAGGTTCGTTTGACTATACAAGCTCGCTCTGTTGTGTGTTATCTAAGTTGAGAGTATAACAAAACTACATCATTACTCTCTATTAACATGGACCTCAATCGAGTTTAACCACTTGACCTGCCCAAGTTGGCATGCAAAAGAACATCTACGAGTATATTGTTACGATTATAATACACAATGTTAAAAGTTGTTGCAAGTTCTAGATAAGGAAGCCAAATACCCACCATGGTGTAAAATCCTCTCCTCTGTCACTGCATTGATATGGATAGGGAAAACCAACAACAAATCAGACAATCCCTCTTCTCACCAAACAATTTTTTAAAACACAAAACTCACTATCTCCACGTTTAAAAAATTAAAACCACCCATGTCCCCACCCGTCCCACACCACCATTAAATATAATATCAACCTAAAGTGCATACCAGAACCGACATTTGCCATAAAAGGGTAAGAGAGTAGAAAAAATCACTTACAGTAAGTGATGGGGTCTTGGTTCTTGGAACGTCGTGGAAATGCAACTCGCCATCGCGGCGGTAACTGTGGCACCTTTAACACCCTCGTCACAAAACATCTCGTTGTGGCTCATCAGCCGGTTCTTCCATCATCACAAATTGTTAGGGTTTACTTTCAGGAAGTCTCTCTCTCTCTCTCTCTCTCTCTCTCTCTCTCTCGAGCACGCTCTGGTCCTGCAACGAAAGAGCTCTAGTATTTTCGAATGGGGTGGTTGAAGCATTTAATGGAGGGAGGGGAAGACTTGTCTAAATTCCACAACACCCACCACACGTGCGTCACCACCTATGTATCCATCGTGTACAAACAGACCCCACTAATTAACACGTCAACGTTAACGAAGGGCACAATAGACATTGAAACAAACAAACGGTCAAAATAACGTGGACTCTGTTAACATAAGGACCTCAATTGAGACAATTTCTAAAGCTACGTAATTAAAATAAGATAAAATCTTAAAATACAATGAAAATAGGATAAAGTGAAAAGGTAAGAGATTAAACTTGGAGTTTACCCATTCTGAAATATAGGGAGTAAAGTGGAGACTATTCTAAACATTAGGCTTATTTGCTGTGTTTTGAAGTAACTAACAATAAGGCTTCCAGGTATGACGTGTCATATTGTACAGGTAAAATATTTCTTGGAAGCCATGTCATCTAATTTGACGACTGCAAAATTTTGACCTTTGCGTCCGCAAAGCAAACTAATAGCACTTTTGACAGTTGATGTATAAAACGACACCTTTAAGTTCAGTTGAGGAGAAGAGGAGGGGGAAAATTTTCCATAATTTTTTTTAAATTTAAACGAGCTTTGTAGAATGTGTTCGATTAAATTTCAACTTTGATTAATTTATATATATATATACACACAATTAACTCATCACAAGGGTAAAATAGACAATAGTCTACTCTGCCATGATTCCACTCACTTGGAAAACGAGAAAACGGGAAAAAATTTCCCAATCAAAGACTGTGAACTGAGCCATAATGTTTGGCTATTGGACCATTTATGCATTTATTTTTTAAAGCGTTTCGAGATTGCCATTAATGTTTATGTTTTTTGTCTTCGTTTACCACTAACTGTTTCCAATCTGACATCATTATTTCCACCGTGGCTGGTTCTTTGATGATGTGACAATCTTAACCCGGTTCTCCCTAACCCGATTGCCTCATCCGACGACATGTCCAACTCCGCCACATTCAACGGCCACCACCAAACCTCCAATTTCTTCCCCTTGTTCCTGATTGTCCCACTCTCCGCCGAAGACCACCGACGATCATCGTTGTCTCCCTTGTTAGATATCGCTTCCACCTCTCCTGAAATCGAACCTCCAAGCTTGGTCCTTCTTCGTCCCTCACTCTCCATCGATCTTGCATCGAGCCTCCATCCCTCATGCTCGCTTCGCTTCACCTCAGACCAAACGTCTTTCATCACCTCCACTTTGCTCCACCGCTTCTCGACGCCTTTCATCACCTACCATCGCTTCCATCATCACCGCCAATCCTCCAGAAACCAGAAGGTATCCTCCCCGTCACTGGACGTCGCCGGAATCACCAGAAATCGCCTCAGACCCGCCTACCCGGTTCTCGCCCAACCCGTTTAGATACAAGTGCTCCAGGTCCCAATTGGCCGCCCCAGCACTGCCGAAACATCCCACGGTCACCGGTGCACCGATCCGGCCCACCTTCGCCACCGAAAAACGCCAGATTCGCCACGACTCAACTGGACACCCCACGACCCGCATCTAACCCGATAGCTGTAGTTGCATCTGTTTCTTCCGATTCACATGGAAGACACTTCAACACAAGTTAGAAGCTTAATGGCCTATCCGCCATGTCAAAACTCAGTGTGACGGAATATTCGAGTATATGCCCACCGTCAGTCAAATTAATGGTAATATGAGTCAAAAATACTATTTTAGTGGTAATGTTAGATCGATGAACTACTAAAATTGCAAATACAAACTGTTTTAAAAAATAAAGTAAAAAAAAGGTCCTTTTACCTAACTAACGTTGGTGGCTCTTTTCCCGTATGTCGTATTAGAGAATGAGGAGAAGAAATGGGTTGCATTGATCGTTTGCAAGAACCCTAGGTTAGGAAGGGAGCGATTCTTGAGAGAAATTCCAGTTCCGGTGCACAATGTACGAAAGTAATCGTTGGGAAACACAATTTGTGATCGTTGAGAGGGAAGAAGAAGCATAGAAATTGGAAAAGCTTTGGAACCAGCAAGAGTTTCTTCTCGCGACTGTAAGTTCACTGTATGTATCTATGGAGAGAGAAGCCATGGTTGTCCATGAAGATGTTCTGATCGAGATTTTCTCTCGATTGCCAGCCAAGTCTCTAATCCGGTTTAAATCCTTGTCTAAAACATGGATGTCGCACATCTCCAGCCCCCCATTTCGTTCAATTGCACGCTAGCCGTCATTCCGATTTTGATGTCCTCTTGATTTGGACTATGAGTTCAAACAATTAACCACTTTAACTTTATTCCACTTGATTTAAAAGCCTCGCAGATTCCGCCGTTGACATGTTTGGATTTCATCCCGGACCTTTCCAAGGTTACTTGAGATTTTGCAGTCTCGCAACGGCTTGCTTCTTTGTTCAAGCACTGGAACGGATATTTGGCCGATACACAACCCCAACTTTTACATCTACAATCCATCTACCCGTCACTTCCGAATGCTGCCTGCGCTCCTGGACTGTGAGAGGAGCGCTGTTCGAGGTTATTGCATGACATTTGAGCTGCTAATTTCTTCTGAATACAAGGTAATCATTCTTCTTGTAACTATGGATGGTTTGCATTGGATTGAAGAGTACTCATCCGTTACTCGAAGGTGGAAACAATGTGATGTGAGTCTCCTTCGGTCAGACTAGACAGATTTTTTGTAATGGAATAGTTCACTGGTTTGGAGATGGCCCAAGGTGTTTGTTATGCTTTCATGTTGACAATGAGCATTTGGAGGTTGTATCTAATCTTTTGATGAGTCAAGAAATGGAGGAACTTATAAACACGATGCATGGAGATAGAAACTTCTTGGATTCTGGAAGCCATCTCTATTTTGGTGGTAGATCTGGTAGTGAGAAGTTGGTCGTGTTTGAGTTGGAAAAGGATCGCTTAGGATGGGTCGGTAAATGTCAAATTGATCTTGATTGATGCACACATTGATGCTGCTTATCCACACGTAGCAGAAAATGTTGATGTTATTGATGTGTTAGACGGATGTGTTAGATGGATGTGTTCCAGCTCCTAAAGTGCACATAAGGTCAGCCCCAAGCCCCCTTCACAACCTTGGGGCATCAATGACAAGGGCTCGGGCTAGAAATGCAAGAGAGACACTAGTGGTGTTCATGGAGATTTGGGCCGAAAGTGAGGAGCATGGCATGGAGCGTCAAGGCTTGGCTGGAAGGATTGAAGACTTGGGCTTGAAGATAGTAGACCAAAAAGGAAGTTTAAGGTGCAAGGGCTTGCACCTAAGTGTAGTGCACCAAGTGCAAGGCATTGACGCGGATGCATGCACACCATGGTTGGAGATTCATGTCATCATGAATTGGGTGGCAACTTGGAGAGCCTCTAACTCCATCATCTGAACTTCAAATTGGACTTTCAAATACACTATTTTGTAGTTCAAGAGGTGAGGAATCCAGACCAGTTTCCGCCCATTTGAAGTTCTGTAACATCGGTGAGACCCATTACAAGAATGGATGTTGGGCTGGGATCATGAAAGGACCTACTTGTATCTTGAATTCTTTTATTTACTTGTTTTCACATAGTTTAGCTTAAACCTAGTTATTATTAGCTTAAGTTAATTAGAAAGACTCATGAATATGTGTGGGGAGAGAGGTACAAGGCCCTCCCTCACTTTTGCAAGGTAGAACTCATATGAAAACTTTTTTCAGCATTGTGAAGGAACTTGAGCTCTCAACCCTACTATTTTCATGAAAACTTTCTTCAGCATTGTGAAGGAACTTGAGCTCTCAACCCTACTATTTTCATCTCCAGCTTTTGGGGCTTGTTCATAGCCTCAAGATACATCTCTAGTGTTGCCTTCACACCGTTAGAAGAGGTGCTAGAGCCATCATCCACCCACAGCCGACGCTATAACCCTTGTTGCCAAGCCATCTGGACTTAGAGGTGAGGGTTCCCGATACATCTATCCGCCATTGTTGTGTCTAAGAGTTAGATCTATTAGAACAAGACCTCCTCAACAACAAAGAGGTTCTTATCATCTAATCTCAATTGTTCTGTAATTTTAACGGCCTTAAATTTACTTCTTCGTAGCTAGTCACATCTGGTTGTGAACCACAATACAAAAACTATCATATTAGAACAACATCCAATAATAGGTACATTGTCATATGATGTAATCTGACCACTCTGAGATGAATGAGGTATGATCCATTGATTCCCCTGGGCATTCTTCGTGCTTCCGCGGCTTGTCCTTCCCACCAACCAACCTCGCGGGGTTCCCAACTGCAGTGGTCTGTGGAGGCACATCGATCAGCACGACGGAGCCAGCACCGATCTTAGCTCCAGCACCAATCTTCACATTCCCCAGAATTGTCGCCCCTGCTCCGATCAATACACCATCTCCGATCTTCGGATGCCTATCCCCACTGGCCTTCCCGGTTCCTCCGAGTGTAACATGATGCAGAATCGACACATTGTCCCCAACCACTGCTGTCTCTCCGATCACTACTCCGGTGGCATGATCAAACAGAATCCCCTTTCCGATTTTCGCAGCTGGGTGTATATCAACAGCAAAGACATCTGATATCCGAGACTGCAGCGCCAAAGCTAGAGGTCTACGTGATTGATTCCACAGCTTATGACTTACTCTGTGTGCCTACCAAAGAAAGAAACTGAATTAGCTAAGAGGTTCAATCCAAACCCAACCACAAAGTCGCTGGCAACATTGTCATTTTAACAAACACGTTGCCTGCGTAGCTATTGTCTCTCATAAATCCCACTTTAACGTCAAATCTGGTTTCAATTTTGATCACCAAACTCGGAGAACATGACAATGAACTGATCTAAATCCTTCATCTTGCAAACACCCACGAACACTTTCATCATCATCATCATCATCAGAATCTTCGATAATATCAGCACACAATCAGAAATTGAGAAACAAGTCTGACTATTACAGGCGCGGAGACTAACAAGCTTCGCAAAATCGAAATCAATCATACCTGGCAAGCCAAGAATCCTTTGTAATTAAGGAGGCAGTGCGAGAAGGAGACGCAAGCGGCGTCCCTCCGTCGGGCGGCGCGGAGGTCGGCGACGGCGGCGGCGCTGAGGGAGGGGTCTTGCGAGAAGGTATTGAGGAAGAGGTCGTAGAGGAGGGTGGAAAGGAGGGTGGAGGAGCAGAGCTTGTTCCCGAGATGGAAGGAGAGAGATCGCTCGAGGGAGGAGTGGGAGAGGATGGTGGAGTAGAGATAGCTGGCCAGAGCGGGCTCTAACTCGGCGTCGCGACGCGCCTCCGCTTTTATCTGTGTCCAAACCCAAGCCTCGTCTTCTTCTTCTCCTTCTCCGTTTGCTTCAGCCGCCGCATTAGGCGGAGATGGGTAGCGGATGTCACCGGCCGGCATGCCTCTGGTTGGTGGCGTGGATTGAAACTGGAATGTGTGAATGACAGATTAAATAGAACCTTTACTAGAAGATTGGTTTAGTATTTTCTCTTCTTTACCATTAAAAAACCTGTGGTCAAATGTGTTTAATTACGATCAAATCCCCAGATTTAAAATAATGATGCAGGAAAATATCTAAGGATTTTGGTTTTTGTCCAACATCTGCTGGCGCTGGGAGTCATCTTTCACTCAAATAAAATTTCATACTTGCAAGTTGTAGAAAAGGCCAAAGCTCTTTGACTTTCACTGCTCGCTCCTTTTTCTTTTTGAAAAAATCAGTGAACATTTCAAAAATGAAAAGAGCCTGCGAGTTTTGGTAATGGTCATCCATAGGATGATTTTTGTCATTCTTCAAGTTTTACATCGGGTCGCGCGCATATATATATATATATATATATAAAAGAGATTGGTGTTTGGTGATTCACTACAATGTTATTTATCATCTGAATGAATTTTCACCCATCTAAAGCACTTGAAAAATGAAAAATGGAGATGTAATTATTCAGTTTGTTGGGTTTGGGCTTCCAGATTAACTTGTAATTGAGCCATTAAGACTAGTGGATGAAATATCACATAGGTGATGATTAACATGGTCGAAAATATAATGACTAGTAAGTTTAACATTGTTATTGCAGCAATGCTAGCAGAGTATTAGAGCAACTCTAACAGTTTCCCCAAAATTTTCTTCAAAATGGGAAAGCAACAACCATATTCTCCACACAAAAAAATAATCCAACTCCAGCAGTTTCTCCATTTTAGAGAATCATGCATTTGTTACAATAATACAATATTATACATCTTTAACTAATAATTAATGAATTATTTTTTATTTTAGACTAAATTCTTTTGGCTCATGCATGTACTAGCCGTTAGCAATTGTCCGAAACCCAACAAGACTTTGGGATAAGGATATCCTAAAACATACTCCCTCCGTCCGCAAAAGATTCCACCATTTGTTTTGACAGTTTCACAGTATTTAATCTATGATTTTTTTACGAATGTTTAGACACCGAAAATTAAATATTTCATATGTGTATCATAATTTGAAATCTAAATTTTCTGAATATTTTTTCTAAATTTTTTAAAACTATTTATCTTTGTTAAAATTTGAGTCAAACATTGAACCTTGAAACAGTAAATTCAAATGGTGGAGTCTTTTGCAGACGGAGTATTATGTTGGCATGCATAATTATGCATAATATGATTGTCGAAGATGAGCGTGATGAACATGAGCTTATTAAGGAAGATACATGATATCGAACCAATGGTGGTCGGCGATCGGCGGCGGCGGTCCGATGACGGCAGGCAGTCCGTTTATTGTTGGAAGTATAGCGAACCAATGACGAAGTTTGAAAATTTTAGGTGACATTGTTAAGTTTTAAATTGTTTGGAGTGACTAGAATGTTATTTTAGAAACTCAGGGTACAAATAGAGTTTTTAGGAAAAACTCAGTAGTTAAAATTATAATTTTTCCGGAAGATCCGTGAAACTTATCTGTAAAAATGGACGGAAGGACACCAGTGCACCATAACTTTAAAATGTGACTTGAACATAACGAAAAGATAAAACAAGACCCCAATATGAAGACAATTAAAGTCAAGGGACCACCGATGCACTTTACTCTTTATTACTGATTCGAAACCAACCATATTTATTATATAACTAGCAATAAAATCTTCACTTCCAAATTTGAATAATCAAATAGCTAAAAAAGCTATCATGACTATCATGATAACTAGTGTTGATGGATCAGAGATTTGTCAAGTTGCAGTGTTTGATTCAAAATTTAACTAAGATAAACGGTGGAAAAAAACTCATAATATATATATATATATATATATAATTTAGATGGAAAATTATGAGAAACATATGAATCATTTAACTTTACATGTCTATAAATTCATAAAAATAAATCGTAGATTAAATACCGTGAAAACAACAAAGAAATATAAATTCATAAAAATAAATCGTAAATTAAATACTGTGAAAACAACAAAGAAATAGTGCAATCTTTGTGGGCCGGAGGGAGTATATTTAACTCAAGAGTCTAAAAGCTAGTATTGTTATAGTTGATTTAGCAGTCTCAATAAGCAGTTGCGTGGGCTGCGTTTACTGCTTATCTGGTAGTAGCTTTTACCGTTAGAGTTCTGGGAAACTATCACAAGTCACAACCATTAAAAGTTTTTTCCGATTCTCAAACGAAGCCACAAATCCAACAAGGCTCATCAGACAGGCAGAAGGGTATGAAAGAGGGATGAATTGATCTTAATGGGCGAAACAAAATTTCGGCTTACAAGCTAGTATGCTTTATCATTACACATAATGCCAATAGATTGCTGGAAAAAAAAACTAGATAGATACACTTAAGGAAGTATTAAGACCAATTGTTTCCTTTTTCCATTGAAGAGCAAGTAAAATAAAGATGAGAATGACATTACAGAATGGACACTAATTTACAGAGCAGGGATGATGATGATGATGATGATGATGAGGGAGAGAGGACCTGAAGGAGAGATTAGAATGTGCTTTCTTTGTCAGTGGTCATATTTGCACAGCCCAGAGACATACTTTGCATGGGCCAGAAAACTGACTTGGAGGTTGGCAGAACACAGGGCTTCACAATTGTTACAGAACGCAAAAGGGGGGTCACTGACTCATACTTCCTTGGCAATTTTAGGCACCTGTCCTCCAGATTAGAACAACCCCATCAGGTAAAAGGGCTGAAATTTGCTATTTTCTTCATGATTTTATTTAATATCATGAATCATGAAGGCCTGCGCTTAGCACTGTCTGCACGGAGACTATCCCCCTTATAACCGATCTGGGAGCAGAAAATATTATTCAACAACAAAACTCAAAAAGCTTCTTCCAGAAAATATCTTATTCAAGTTTTGAAATGCATGCCCTTTACCTTTACGATATGATATGCTACGTAAGAAGAAAAAATAAGTATATATTCACAAAGAAGGCAGAGTCAAATACCTCGTTGAAAGTATCAGGGGGGAACCACCGCAAAAGCACGCCCAGATGTATGACCGCTGGTATTAACTTGAACAGCAATGGAGTAGTGACCTGAAATTTTCACTTTATCAGCAAAGTATAACATTCTTCTATAGAACTCCTCCTCTATAGTCACAGTCTACTATACAATATCTGATAATAGTGTTTTGCTAAGGCTGTGAACCATGTAGGATCGCTTCACCCTACTTCCTTCTCTTCTTTTAAAGTTGCTACATAAATTCATAAATTTCTCAGACAAAAAGAATCCGCAAACTGAGAAAGCACCCTTTAGACTTCACCAAAAAACAGGGACAGCTAATTCGGGAATAAGCGCTACGGATGTGCACATATCTAAGACCCTCTGTTTGCCAACAATATGAATTTGAAAGGCCGTGCTTAGAAGAAGAAATTCAATCATCAAAATGCTTAAAGTTTTTCTGGTTAAATCCAAGAATATTTGAATTTACTTAATATTAATAAAAAGACATTATGGTAGAAGATCACATACCAGACTAAGAGCAGTTGTGCCCAAAAGTAGCATGTAACCTTTACTCTGTCACAAAGGCAGAAGTATCAGCAATATACCAGTGACATGAATGCTTGAAGGAAAGAATTGTACATAACAGGACAAACACATGGCTAGAAAATCATGGTATATGCAACTCTGTGTAGAAGTAAACCATATGTAAAGCACAAGCTGAGCAGGTGGCTTGGCACTTGGAGGGGTGAATGCCACATTGAGCCCAGGGGAGCAGTAATCAAAATTACAAAGGTTTAATTGCAATTAGTTGAGCTAAAAAGGGATCTAAGGTTCATATATAGTATCAAGCTAACCTAACCTCGCCAAATTGGCCAGTCTTCTTGGACATATGTAGAACATGAGACATGCTTATACAGATTCAGAAGAAAAACCATCACAAGTGGTCATGATTGTTACTAACCTCAACCAAATGTAGATTGGAAGCACGACTTAGGAGAACAAAAGCAAATTCCCCAATCTGAGCCAGAGACATTCCAACCTTGCATGCAAAGGAGAAGTTAGTTAAAAATAACTATATTTTCTGCCATTGGATGTACTATTAAAATGTACAAGTGACAAATAATTCATTGCTTACCAGAACTGCAGTTTTATTGCTGTATCCAAAGCCCTTGACCACAGTGAAAACTACAACTGTTTTAATAACAATCACCAATAATACAGCTGCGAACAATATGTCGACATGATTCCACAAAAAGTGCACATGAATCAACATTCCAATACTGGCAAGAAACAGAGCGGCAAAGAAGTTCCGTATGGGCTCAACCTGACATGAAACAGCAATTTTTCACAGGGTAAAACATAGAAGCATAGAATAGTATGAAGAGATGAGGCATGAGAATGATTCAGCATGGACAGGCAAACCAGAGTTGATAGATGACAAGTTAGTTACAAGTATGAACTATCACAGAGCAAAGGCAATGAAATAACTGCATATCTCGTAAAAGGTCTTTTTGGCATTCCCTAGATGCCTTAAAAAAAACTCTCCATATTAGGAATAGGAAAGGAACTAAGGGAGGCGGCAAATGACTAATCAAAGAATTTACGATACCACAAAGCAACAGGGAGGGGTAAAAGTTCCATTAAGCAAACTACAGAAGACTTGTAGCTAAAGTAACAAGTAAAAAGAAGCAGCGAGGCCAATGAAAAACTGAGGACTTTAAAATAGGATGACAAACGTCTCCTTTCCTTATGATGATGATGAAGAAGGAAAGTCTTTCGTAAAATGTTATGGTATTTGAACATGAATTTGAGGAAGAAATGCTGGCCCCTACCCTTTGTCCCATTGTTACATCAGAGGGAGAACAAATTAGCTATTCTGTCAGGCTAGCTATGCAAACCAAGAAAAAGCAGCTTAGTGAAAGTCCAGCAGCCAAAAGCATTACTAGCTTCCATTAAGACCCACATAGCATGGACACTAATTTTTTTATCTAACTGACATAATGATTCCTAACTGACTGACATAATTGATAATCCTGTCTGAGACATGAGATATTAAATGTCTACAACAAACTATTCCGATCAATGAACCTCTGATGCTAGTTTCAACTCTAGGTAGTAGGTACTGCATGAAAATAGAAGATATTTCTCCATGGCGCCGGTGCTAACTTTGTCTTTGCTCTAATCAATTGTAAAAGATGCAGAGAAAGGGACAACTGATCATCCCATACTACACTGCATAGAACTTTTACATTTAAAACAGCTAGCATAAGCATCTCCCTCAAATGCCTCTCATTTGAAAATTTTTGCAGTCATAACAGAAACAAAAAATAAAACTATTTCCTGACTTCAAAAGGTAAGAGAACTTAAATACATAAACATGATGAGTTCCAAGAGTTGAAGCACATGCAAATATGAAGGCCTTACTTGTTCAAGAGTATGCTGACCAAGATCAGTGGTTGAAATCATCACTCCCGCAGCAAAAGAGCCCAGCTCAAAGCTTAAACCCAGCTTATCACTACACTGGAAAACAAGGATCTTTGTCATAAACAGACCAGCAGTCAGTGACTCAGTAAAGCAGATTTCAGCAATTGTTGGTTGGGGAATTCATAGAAATCTTCAGTTCTTCATTGTTTGCAGATATTGTGTAGTGATTTAAAAGAGATGCAATGCGAAAGCTGATCATCTAAGCTCATATATAAAAGAAAGGTAAACAAGAGAAAGGAAACAGAGTCGGGAAATGGAACAAACCCAGGCCACAAGCAAGCAGAACGCCACTGATGCAAGTTGATAGAGTTCATTTGTCTGGTACCAAACAGAGCGTAAAGTCCATTATTGTTCAGCTAAGTTTCCAAGAAAAAGGAATGCTTGGACAAGAATTAAAATGGAAAATGCATCCTCACCTGTGATGACAGGCTAATCATTAGCTTAAGAAACCATGGGACACAAGTACGAGATAAGATTGTTAAAGTAGCCATGAACCCGATCAGAACCACCAACCTGAAACATAATCATTATCAGGAAAGAAAAACAAGGACAAAAAACAATGAAAATGTATGAGAAGTTGATGAAAGAAACTAATGCTGAAACCAGTTTCATAACCTCAATATTTTCATGATACAGAGTTCCAGAACCACAGGCAGTAGATGTTTCACTTACGATTTAGTGATAGATAATACACCTTGAAGAATTCCTGATGTCCCGCCTAGAACTGGAAGTAAGGCAAACAGCAAACCAACAGCACAATCCTGCAAGGCTAGGCGTTCAGCAATAATAAGTAACACTTAAAAGATAAAAAGACCAAATTTTTTGCTGGTCAACATTCATACACAGAAAACAAAGAAGTACCTGCAGGATAAGAGTCCCAACTGTAACCTGACCATGAAGTGCATTTATGCTATTTCTTTCCATCAGAAACTTTAAAACCTAAAAAAAAGGAAGAAGAACCATAAGATGATGTCATGATAGCTCTGGATCTCATATACAAAGCAAATGCCAGTAAACACTAGTATGAACTCACAAAGTTTTGTTGCAGCCGTGACAATAATAAAAAATTTAAGACTTACTACTGCAGTTGATGACATAGATAGGAAGGCACCAACAAAAACGCCCTCTGAAGGGTTAGCACCACATAACTGCATAAGTAAGAAACAGTCCATGATACATGGAATCATTGGAAAAGTGGACAGAGTGACCATTAACACTTCGAAACATTGAAGGAGCAATCATCACTTAAAGTTGTATTTTAGCAGCTCAAGAGCAGCAAAATGTCAATAAGGTTATTTAAAAACAATAGCAACTTATTTTAGCAATGGAATAGACTGTAATTGTATCTGTTACCAGATACAGTTAATGGAAGGAAAGTTACAGCAGCAATTGCAGGACGCAGAAGTCATACTTTTACTCAAACAGCGGAATCCTAGGAACATAAAGAAATCAAACTATAACCTAATTTCAATGTTTTAAATTAATGGTTTTATCATATTATTCAATTGTAAAGCTGCTTCTCTGATCTTCAAATATCTTTTCTAAATCAAACAAACCTATATGTTACGATTGTTCAAAAGGAAACCCTTTTTGAGAGGGTATGCAGCATAAACCACAGTATAGACCATTAGGTTACATGGTTTTTAACATCAATCATGTGTACATAACATACAAAAATTAATGCCTAAACAAGACGTACAGATGCTGTTATTCCTGATAAGCACATGAAGAGAAAAATCTGGAGAAGACCACCAGCGATAGCAACTGCTCGAACAACACGAATCTGCACAAATATGCACAAAAACATGGGTATTTCCACTCCATTTAATCAGTTTACTACAGTGGGAACTAAAAGCAAACCTTGGTGGCAGAAAACTCCAGTCCCAATGCAAAAAGTAGAAAGATCACACCAAACTGGGCTACAGTTTCAACCTGAATGCATTCATAATATGAAATAGAAGTAAGAAGTGCAGATAATAATGTGTCCTAAACTGCTAACTCTTTTTCATGAAAAGAACAATTTATTTAAGCTTTACCCAGTATGGGTGCTAGAAGGATTTGACTTCTATTCAATGAAAAGAAAATGGAGAACTGCTTCCAGAAAAAAAAAACATTTCCAGTAATACCGATGATCAGTAAGACAACAGTAGGCCTACTTCGTATTACTAGTAAATTTTAGATTTATAACATCTGATGAATTTCCCATCTGCAGGGAACACTACCTCCTCTACTCCGTATTACATAGAAACTTTTCTCCATTTTTGCTTTACGACTTCAAACCATAGAGTTCTTGGAATGATTATGGCAAGCACTTGCACACATTTATTGAAATGATTAAACGGGGAAAAAAGTCACCTGAACAAACATATAACACAAAAAATACCACCTCCCACTACTAAGATTTTAACAATCAAATCTCTAATTCTACTAGCACATGATAGACAACTCAGATGCAAGCAAAAAGCCTGGTAAAGGCATAAATCCTTTCTCAACGTACAATTAATGGATGAATTACTGCAAATATGATACCATTATAACCATCCAGCTAAAATATTTTGATAAATAACATACTTGCACCATCTCGCTAACAAAATTGAAGCCCCCAGGTCCAATAATAGATCCAGCAAGCAAATATCCAGTAATAACCTGGAATCGAGACATGGACATTAAATACTTAATGAGGAATAGTTCACAATAATAAAGCTGATAAAATGTGTTTTATGCATGCTCAAATATCTTAAACCTGAGCGTCCAACTAACATTCCAGTCTCAATAAAAATAATACTAGTAATAAAGAATGAGAAAACAAGGAATGAAATAGAAAGAAACAAAATGAGGACAAACAAAGGTCTTACAGGTTGTCCAGCACAAGCAAATGCAATTCCACCACAAGTTGCAGAGACGATAACAACGACAAGATCTGATATTAATCTGCAATGTGCAGTTTCAAATTAGAGAGCACATTTATCTGAACTAGGAATAGTGACATACTCCACTACTAAACATTTGATTTCAAAAGTAAAAAAGGAAGAGAAAAATAAACTAACCTCAAGTCCAGTTGTAGAATAGGATACTTAGACTTAGGGTTGGAAATGATGAACACATTGTCCTGAACATAATTTTGCAGCAGGGAAAGAGCTAGTTAATTGCTAGTATACCTATAACTACTTGAGAATTATACAACTACATGAAGAAAGCATCAAACTGTTTACAGGCATAAAGACGTGTATAAAAGTTTACGATGAATCTACCTTTCGATCTATCAGTGTTGGCATCTCTTCTGCTTGGTTTTCATTTTCCAATCTAAAGACATTGTGAAGCTGAAACTGCCTGGAATGAGGTTTGGAAAAGGAAAGCAGGTCAGATGAGTTTAGGTTAGCAAACCTAATGAATGACTGATGCTGAAAATGAACCACTCCCAAGTTACATTCCATCTCAAATTATGTTTAAACGAAATAGTATGATAATCTAGTTGCTCTTTCTGAAACAAAAAATAAGAACTTTACAGAATCATATACTTACTTATCATCCTCGCTCTCGTTTTTCTTTGACTTAACTCTAGCAACCGTTTCCAGAACAGCCTAAGTATTCATTATTCAAAAAGAAATTCAACTACTGTAAATGTACTTAAAAATTACATAAAACAAATGATAAAGATATACAATGCAACATATTGGACCAGTACCTTCCGGGGGTTTAAATTAAAGTGATAGAAAAATATAAAATCAATTTGCCTATTTGCAGAGAAAACTTCCACTGACTATAGGAATGAAACCCATCACACGTATCATCGAGGTAAAGAGTCGGTAAAATTTTCTTTTCATGACTGATTCCTAATTTTGATAATTGAACAAGATTATGATACTCCATAGAAGCTATTCCCCGATGAATATTATAGAACAAATTCTAACTTGTTAATAACACAGAACTTACAGAACTATCTGAAATAACTGGTAAACTTCCTATATTATTTTAACTTTTTACTTTCATAAGATCTCTCATCAAGAAATGTTCTTGATACAAACAAAAAGGTCCTTTAAAAAACAGCCATCGTCTAGCTTTGTTTCTTGACTGGAGAAAAAAAATAAAAATCCTTACTCTTACCTCCCAAATAACTGAAATGCTTCCTTTTAAGAAACTTTTTAACACCATCTTTACCTTTTTACTCTTAATTTCCCTTCCCCAATAAACAAGTTACTCAAATTTTACTTTATAACCCTCAAGTCTTCAACCCTCCATAATCTCCATGCCCAGTCAAATGTTTCAACATTTGAGGGACGGAGGGTGTATAAAAAATAATATCAACCTCATAGGACTGATTGATTATCTGCCATTTTCCAATTAATAACACCCAATGAAGTTTATCATGTCTATTTAATTGTCAAATTATGGTTAACTCTATATCTATAAGTACATAAAAATAGCATAGTAGCAATGGTTACACTGAATTTTTTTCCTACCACAACATTCTTACAAAGGAATAATGATATAAAATTATGAACTTCATCATCATAAGTTTTTCCCACTTGTATGGAAACTATATTAGGCGATGATGAGTTAAGATAGTTGTTATAGTCATGTCCCGTTACAAGATTGATATTATAAAATCAACATACACATCATGAAACATGAGTACCAAAATCTCATGCATCGTCAAATCTAATTCAAAATCCTGAAATCTGAAAGAGATAAGCTCATAAAACCATAGTAGAAAATTATTGTATAGAACTTGATGCTCAATACCACTTTCCAATGTTCAAAAATAGATGAGCCAAAATCCATCACTCTAAATATAGTCTTAAGAGCAGTCATAGCTCAGAAGCTAACCTCAGGTACTCAAACAATGTTATCTCTATGAACTATTCTAACTACTCGTAATTATCACAACTGTAGCAATTATCTCAACTCATCGCCGTCACATAATATTTTCCTATGCAAGTGAAAGAAAAATCTTTAATGATACGATTTGAAAATTCATCTCATTATTTATTCATAAGAAGGTTGCGACAGGAAAAGCAACCGGTGTAAAACTTTGTCACTATGCTTTTGCATGAATTTATAGTGTTAACTATTTTTTGACAATTAATTGACACCATAAACTTCACACCACCGACCTAACATAGATGGGATTAAGGTGTTGTTTGATGATGATGATCATAATACCATAAATAAATCTCCATCTAGACTGCTAAGTCCAGCATTATTAATTACATCTATATTAGATAAGGAAAAAGTGAGAAAGTCGAACCTGCTGCTCAGCTACACTATTGTTGAAGCTACCAGGATCAGTTACTGTATTCAATAAAAACAAAATGATGGAGACAGTCAGAAAAAAAAAGAGACAACTGACCGGCCTATTGTTTCTCTAACACGGAATGACTACTGATGGCCCTTCTGAAAATTCAGGCAGATAACTTGAAATAAACTGGCAAGCATAAGCCCTTCGCAAAAAAAAAGTAGTCGACAACTAAAACAGAAATAAGCGACTGCATTCCCAAAATCAGCATCATGTCCACAAAGATACGAACAATTTCAGATAAACAAATATCCAACCGACAATAACTTCGGAAGGAAGCTCCCAATTGCTGTCAATCGAGCAGCATTTGTGCAAGAGATATACCGATCTAAGCCCTTAAAACCCTAGATCAACCACCACGAATGAAAAGACTGACAAATGCGGATGTGCACACGGAGTGAAAGTAAATTCCAGATCCAGTACGGACCTTCGTTCTGATCAGTCTCATTGAACTCCTTCGCAAGTGCGCGGTCGAACATCTCGGCAAAACTGTCCTCTCTGGGTCTCGTCAGCGTCGAATTGTCCCCGACAGCGCTCACAGTGGCATTATTCTCAACCAAATCCTTCTCGACAGTCACAGCGGCGGCGACATAAACGTAACAAATGAGGAGATCGCAAACGAAAATCAGGGCGACGAGTCTCTTCCTCATTGTAGAGGAAGAAAGAGAAAAGAAGGGCGTGCGGCGGATGCGGCGGACGCCGGGGGAGGAAACAGCTGCTGAGGTGGAATTCCGGCGGATTCAGTCTCTTCCCTCGGGTGGGAATGACGCCAGGGAAAGCGTTGGGGAAGTTAGCTTGAAGGTGGGAGTTGAGTGAGAGTGCAAAAGTTTAGTCGAGTCGCGGGTACGTTGGTGATAATTTGCTCATCCTACGCGCACAAAATCTGTCGCGTGCCGATCACGTAACGTTAAAATGAGAAAGTGACATAGAACTCAACTTCTACTCCAATGTGATTAGAGTTAACAAAGTGTATGTTTCACAACAGTTTTTTGAAGTGGTTATTGTGTTTTGAAAAAACTATTAACGAAATTCTTTTGAGTTTAACTATTAGTTGTTTGATTTCAACCGTTAAAAAATTGTCAAAACGCTACAAATTAATTGAAGCATTTAGGAAAAATTTGGCAATTGGGTATATGACGTGGGTAACAAAAGCTTAGGTGAATGGTGAGTTGGACAATTCTGTTGATAAATAGGATGCCAAGCAATGAAGAAATTTGGCAATTGGGTATTCTAGGATTTCGACGATTTGTGGATTTCAGATACTAGGTTTCAATCGATCGAACGAACATTGTGAATGACGAAATTGATGATCGGATGTGTGGGAGGAGACTCAAACCTGCTCAATCGAAGATGTATAGTTCCTCCGATTCCAGTTTGTGCACTCCGAAGAGATCTGTTCGAAGCTTTGGTGACAGAGGAAACAATGGCGTCAATGTCCTCTGCTACTACAAGTGTCGTGTTGGGAGGTGGACTTCTTAGTCTTGGAAAAACTCAGGGCAGAGGTTCTACAATTGCGTTCAGAAAGTACGTTGCAATATGAATGTTCGACGTAGTGATATCGTTGTTTTATGAGGTTAGGGTGGCTCTGAATTTTTTATTGTTGTCTTAAGCGTTTGTTGTTTAATAGAGACAAAATTACGGCTTTTTTGATTGGGCGGATCCATTGCAGACAGAAGAGGAGAAGGAGGAAGTTGTGAAGATGCTACATGCTGAGAATGTAGCATACCTTTCTTCCATTTTCAATTCAGAACTCCGTTTTTGCAGTTGTGGGGGAATCGATTTGATTCAATTCGATTCCTCTTAAAAAAAGACGTTACTTTTCTCTGCCCACCCTCACTCTTTCTCCTTTCATTATCTACCTCTCCACTGTCTCTCATGTCCCAAATGACCTGCAATTTTAGGTTGATTCCCGCCTAAACACATTCATCTCTCTAATTCCCACCAGTATCCATCCACGTGTGCACTTCTGTTAAACAGATCAGCAAATAATAAACGGAAGGACTTGACCGGTACAAAACGAGGAGTTCAAGGTTAAATTTGGCCAGTTAATTAGTTCAGGGGTCGAGTCGTGACAATTCAAATAGTTCAGGGTTTTATTTGGGCATTTTACCAAACAGCTAATTCCAAACGGGGCCAAAATATTAAAAACAGCTAATTATATCGGTGAGTGTTTATTTACCATATATGTGGAAAAACATATACCATAGAAATATCAAGTTTATCCTCTTAATAAATGTCTACGAATGGTGTTTTAGTCTTTTAATTTATTAGATTAGTTAGTTGAGTTAGTTAATTAGTAGTATATGTATGTAAGTGTTTTTCCACTAGTAAATAAACGGACTCATTATACTGTGTTCATAGCGAAGCTTATTTACTTTAGATAAATGCAACTTCTATTTCATTCGTATTATTTCATTTTCTTTATACATTTTGGGAAGGAAATGGATAATCATCGAAAAAAGTAGTTATTTGCATATCATATCTTTGTTAAGATAAGGACATTTTCATTTCTTATTAAACCAACTAGTGGCGGATCCGTGAATTTAATTGAGTGGTGTCCATATTATATATATATATATATTAATTTAATAAATAAATGTCTTACAATTGATCTCTACTAATATAATATAATATATATAATATAACATAATATATGTAATGTATATATATAATATGAACGTGAGGGAAATTACTATGGTACTTAATAGTCTCTCAAAAATAAAGTACAAATTCATTAATTCTCCATGTTACAAGAGCCCGTTTATTTACCATAGGCTTATTTATTATTTAGTCCCCCGAACTATCATTACTCGTTCAGTTTAGTCTCCGGATTATAACTCGGAATTACTCGGTCCCCTAACTATGCAACGTCAAGCAATTTGGTCCTTTGACTAGAGTGTTGTCGGTTGACCTACGGAAAATAACTATGATGGTTTTGAAGTTTCATAAATCTTATCAAGTGCCCAAAATTTAGAGAACCGAGCTAAAATACCACCCTCCCATGACTCCCATCCCAACCGATCCACCCCGGCAACCCCAACCCCGTCCTTCCCGTTAAAAATCTCTCACCAACGTGTTAGGCTTTGCCGGTTGCAACAGCCCACCACCAACAAAGATGGCGAAATCCGCCACCACTAGCTCCTCATCGCCATCGCCGCCTCCTTCGTCCCCGTCAAGTTTCAATCGCTCCAAGAAGTGACCCACCACAATATGCTCGAACTCTAATTATGGGTTCACAACTCTCAAGATCTTTCAATAATCGACTTGAAAGGTTTGTAAAGAAAATGTTTTATTTTAATAAAAAGTATTTTGTTAAGAATAGTTCAAAAAGATTATTAAGAGTCCGGGTACAAACCTTAATGCTCAAGTGTGTATATTTAAAAATACAAAGGAAAGAACAGGATTTAAAATCTCCAAAATTTAAAGTACAAGTTAGTAGTGACGCATTGGTCTTCTTTGCTGACCTTCAAGTGACTCATCCTTTAGCTTCTCTTCTAATGTTGAAGTATTTCAGGTTCCCTCCAAGCACAAAAGAAAAAGTAAGTAACAAGAATATGATTATAATTTAGGTAAACTCTACTTTTAGTCCCCTACCTTTTCGATTTGTCCTACTCAGTCTCATTTTAAGAATTTGTGTCATCCAAGTCCCTGTGCTTTATTTATTGTTTCATTTGTGGTCCTTCCGTTAGTTTGACCGCTAAGTTGACCGTTAGTTGATAGGAAATGACAAAAGTATCCTTAGTTCATTTACAACTTAGTCTCTAATTTTATTATAATTTTCAATTTATCCCAAAATCCTCACTTTCACATTTCTAACCCACTTATATCATTGTTGAAATTCAAGTCAGCGAATTGGCAGCCATGGCTGCATCTGGATCATCTCACAACCATCAAGTCATACGATGCTCTGGATGTCGGCTCCGAGAGAGGCAGATGAATTTGGCGGCATTTGATCCAACTTATCGCCATCATCAGACCGGCCGCTCCACTAGCATGAGAAGATCCGCCGTGTTCATCGGCATTCGATTCCGTAACCACCGGAGGATCGACGCCTCTCATGTGAGATTTGAACGCGCTCCACCCAAGATCCACCAGAACAAGAGGCTATCGGTCGTTTACTCGACACTAACGGAGGAGTGCGATTCGAGCCGAGATTCGGCGATGATGAAAATAGAGAGCGAGGATCGTGTCTAGTCTGCGATGGGAGGCCTGAAATGGAGGGAGTTCAGCGTGGGGTTCCACCGGCGTGGAGCGTGACGAAGGAAGGCATTGATGTTCCTCTAGCCGGCGAACTAGGGTGGCCCGTCGGCCTTCGCCGAGTGCGGAAGCTGACCCAGAGCCACCAACATTCTCTACCGCCCCACCGCCCCACATTCATCGTCGACTCACTCTCCGCCTCCACCGCCTCAACATCACCACCAACATCGACTCTACAGCCTCCCACATTTCCTCCCTCTTCAACCTTAATGTCTCGTCTAGAGTTGATCCGACGATCTCGGAGGATCTGGATTCGGAGGATTTCAAAGGGCCGAGAGCATATTTGAGAATCAAGATTTGAACTGGACTTTTTGAGAAAGTGGCTAGTGTGGGAACAAACTCACATTAGGGGGCTTGTTGAAAATTTTATAGAAATTACGGGGTTTGTTGAAAATGAAGAAAAAGGTAATTTGGTAAATTAATTAAATTAACGATCAACTTAACGGTCAAACTAATGTAAGGACCACAAATGAAACAATAATCAAAGCTAGGGGACTTAGATGACACAAATTCTTAAAATGAGACATGAGTATGACAAACCGAAAAGGTAAGGGACTAAAAGTAGACTTTGCCTTTATAATTTATAAAGTAACTTGAAAGAGAAGGAAAAGAGGGAAAGAGGATACTTACGGGGGTGTGGAGTGCACTCGCTAGGAAAAGAGTATTCTCGTGGAGGCAACCTCCAAAGAAGAATGAAACTTTTCCAAACTTGGTTGTGAGTTATCTATCTTCAAGTTCCATGACCTTATCCCAGTAGTTCTCAAGAGAGATTCCCGTAATGTCACTCCCATCATCATCAAATCCATGCATTAGAAATAATGGTACAATGGTAATACTAAGGAGAGTGATTCTTCATCTCAGACATTTACCTAAACATCAATATTCATCTCACATGAACACTTGGGCCGAGATCGCACATGGCCACTATTGTGTTCCTATCATTTTCTTCCGTACTTTTCCTTCCTCAATACATGTCATTAGTAGAAGACATGTATTTATTTTCCCAGCTAGGCATGGCTGTGAGGCTCAAGGTCTTTATCACATGTTATAATTTATTCACTTGGCTAACTTAATTTATCTAGAGTTCAGTCTTAATAGAGGGTTTCAATCATAAGAAGTGAATAAAAAGTTATTCAACTAATTGGTGAGTGAATTGGAGGTGAGTGAGAAAAGTGAAAAGATGAGGGTTAAGTTTGAGGACCCCGTGAATAAGGAGGAGCGCACAGTGTGAATAACGAGAGTCCCGAGAGGTTAGTGCACATGTGTGCAAGCCTGCACATGACTATGTGCGGACAGGTTGTCTGCGCGCACAATATTGTGCGGGACTATGTGCGGACAGTTGTGCACTACGCACAACTTCGTGATGCACCAGAGTTCAAATTGAGGGAGATAAAATCAAGCACAAATCTAGCAAACCGAGATAAAATCAAGCAACATCTGCCCTAACCCATCGAGAATTTGTACCGTATTTAGGGAAGAGAGAAAAGTGAGGAGTGGGAGCACCGTATTTTTACCGTATTCAGCGCGACAGAGTGAGAGCACCAAGCGTTAAAGAGAGGTGAATAAGGGCCTTCTCATGTGAAAAACAACGTTCACTTTCGCGCGATTCACCTGAGGTCCGCGTTGGGCGAGGTGAATTCACGTTCGTTTTTCACGTGGATAAGAAGTGATGAAAAATGGAGTGATTCACGTGTTTTAACGTATGTTTGAAACCCCTAATGCTTCAACTATCCTATCATACATACTTGACATTGACAAAACAACTCTTCCTTGCCATACTACCCAAGCCGAGACCACACAAGGCATTCATCAACATTATACGTTCCTAATTTAATGAAAATAGCTAGTCTTTCTTCTATATTAAGCATTTGCAGATTAGATTTAGCATTTAGTCTACCAATATCTACCATCCCAAGCTAGCACCGTAACCATACTGTTGGTTCTTCTTTTTATGTTTTCACCAATTCACCATCTTCCAAGGCCAATTTTGACCCAACAAAGATCCTTCATCGCTATCAACTCGGAGTTCTATCAGCTTCTTCACATGACTCAAGTAGCACAGATTCTTTCATTAAAACACATCAAAGCAGAGTTAAAAGAATGATCTTCCACAAGCTTTATTTTCAAGAAATCAGCATTTAGTCTACTAAATTAGATCACTCAAGCATCAATCAACCCAATGATCAATCTTTTACCTAATTAGAGTCATCATCAAGCGATCATTGTTACAGACAGCCCGAGCGGGTGGTGACTTGTGTATCCTGGGCTCCGCTCCCAACACGCGGGCATGTTTTCGGTTGGTCGACGGCTCCCGAATCTTTTCTAAGTAACATTTTCGAATGCTTTCATATTTAAGGTCGCAAGAGTCCCCCTCACCTTTCCGCGGAAAATATTTTTCTGGAGCGGGACATATTTTCTGTCGATCGGTAAGCTCAAGAGTGTTATCGGGACCTCATAAAAGTGAATTTTCAACATATTTGAGGTCATATGAACATTTCGCACCTTTCCGCGGAAAATATTTTTTAGGGTCGGGATGTTCGTTCTCGGGCGACGCTCGGGGCTCGGGATGAAAGATTTAGGACGACAAAGGTGTGAGGTGTGTTATGACTCGGGACGAGTAATGTGGTGATAACCGAGCAAGCACACATGACGGAATTATTGGCCGGGAAAGCAAGCACACACGTCGAAATTTACTCGGGTGGAGTTAGCGCGGGAGGATACTACAACACTTGGGATATTTCGGTTTTGGCTTAAGGTGTGACTCACCATGGTGACTAAGGTGTGTATGTGTGCTTGTGAGGTGAGTCACCATGGTGACTAAGGTGGTGAGTCATAAAAGGGGAAGTATATAAGGTGTGTAAATGAGAAGAAATGCATTTTGGCTCATTTCTTCCTTCTTGTAAACCATCCGCCATCTTCTCCCTCTCCCTCTCAAAGTGTTCTTCATCTTGCAAGGATTAATCTTGGTGTTGAGCTTGAGCTTGAGGTGAGCTTGTTCTCTTCATGAGTTAGTATGATTGAAGCATGATTTAAGGTTGATTTGCAAGGTTGAAACCGAATTTATGATTGGCCTTGGCTTGATGATTTATTCATCTACTTGCTTCAAGCTTTGAGTATGTTGTTCTTGGCATGGATTGGTGTAGGAATCAAGGTTTGGATTATGAAAGAACATCATGGTTTGGAAAACCCTAATTTGGTCGAATTCTTGTTGAATTCTAAACATGTTGATTTGTTGTCTTCTTGATTCATGCTTTGGATATGTTGTTCCTAGCATGATTATGAGTAGATATTAGGGTTCAATTTGAAGGTGAACATGTTGGGTAAAAAGTACCCAAATTGCCGAAATTATTCTTTAGGGAATTGGTATGATTTTTGGTGATTAGGGTGAAGTATGTTAGTAAGCATGCTTAGAATGGTTAATTGTTGAATTAAGCAAGTGAATGAAACCCTAATTGGATTGAATTGGATTTTGGTATAAAAGAGGGTTACGACCGAAAGTAAGGAATAGTATGGTTATGGTTCTGGTGTGTTTCAGGGATGTTTTGGTAGTGAAATGATATCGGGAATGGAAGTATGTAACAAACGATGTTCTAACGTCATTTTCTGAAATTGTGGACATAACCGACCAACTTGCTTGTTTGTGTAAATGTTGGGAATGTATGATGTGAATGCTTAACTGTGCATATGTGAGTATAAATATCAATGTACTGGATCGGTTTGAGAATCCGAGCTTTCTGTGGAATTTTATGGGAATAGTTCTGGTGTCTGGATTGGTGATTTCTGATTTGTATATGGTTGTTCAGTTTGAATCAACAGTTGTGGAGTAGTGCGGGACTTCGGAACTCACACTACCGCGTTTCGGGCCGAGTGTTTGGATTTTGCCGGGATTCTTTCGCGGGTCCGTAATAGTGCGTTTAGGGTTTCAAGATCTTGCTCTTGATTCTGAATTTCAGATTACTTTATGAAATGTGTATCTGGGTGTACCAAGTCTGAGTTTGGATTGAGGGTGACCGAGGATACCCAAACTTGGTCACCGGGATAGGCATTGGTGTGCAGTCCGAGGACTCGAAGATGCTGATGTTATGAGTCAACTCCTACGGGGGTGGTGTTCTGATTCTACTCCTTCGTGGGTGGTGTTCTGATTCAACTCCTACGGGGTGGTGTTCTGATGGGATTAGCTACCTCGAGCTGGTACCAGTCTCATATGTCTGCGCTAGTTCATTACGTGGCTGGGCCAGAATGAACTATCGTTTCAGCGTGTCTGTTTGCTATACTAACACCGCTTATGTGCATTGCATATGTTTGTTTTGCATTGGTTGAGCATATGTTGGTTATCTGCGCGTGTTTGCATTTTCTTTGTCTTTGTTGTGCAGGTTGTTATACGTAAAGAGAAACGTGTCTATCCCCAAGCCCTTACTAAGTTCTCAAAAGAGGACTTACCCCTTTCGTTTACCGTTTCAGAGTACGACCAACAACCCATAAAGTGAGTCCTGAGTGTGTTGTCGATTACATTTCAAGTACCCTTCTGTTATGTCTGATTTTCTGTCTATAAGGGGCAGTCTCTTTGAGTAACTATAGTCCGGGATCCGATATCCGAAATCAATCATTGTCTTAAATCGGGATATGATATCTAAAATCATTGTCCAAATCTGGATCGATATCCGTATCGAGTTTGAATCTATAGTCTATTTTTGACTTCTCGGATTTATGCTAATGATAGCATATGAGTTTTCTCACAGCTTAACTTACTTCTCTCTTCTATTGGTGTGTTAGCGAAGAAGAACGGTACTTGCGGGGATCTTCTGATCTCAGAGTTTCAGCTAGATCCCGCACTTGGATATTCTAAGGTTTTCCCTGGTCGGCTCTGTATGTGTAAATGCATGCATGTCATCTGTCTGAGCATGTTATGTATCCTAGATACATTCTGCTTCTGTATACATGTTGTGGAAATTATGTAGGACCGGGGACTCGCCCATGTGATTAAAGATGGGACCCGGGATGTGATCATATTCTGATGTGACACATTCTGTATCTATGTGTTTCTGAGAAGCTATGTATGATATTATCCATGAATTGTATGTTTGGTGATGGTTGAGTGCTCACCTATTTCAGTGGGCGGGGCTCGCCATGGATAATTAAGGTTATACTGTATACTTGTCATGTTTGGGAATTGTAGGTTGCGGTTCGAAACACAACGGAAGGTTATAAGCGCATAACTCGTCTGCATACTCCGTGTGCAAAGTGTTCTCGTGCACCGGGCCTTCGAGAACGAGACTTTGCGGGCCGGGTCACGGACCACTCAGCGGGTTTCGGTTGGACCAACCGCTTCCGTTTCCGCCATAGCTTCCGCTTCCGCCGTCGCGGGACGGCCTCGCCTCCGCAACCGGGGGCGGGCGTACCCGTGATGATCATGGTTCGATCAACACATGTACCTCAAGTAGAGATCATCAAACATAGTCTTAGTGGTTTCTTCTCCTATCAATCTTTATCTCTTCACTCAATATTACAATCATTCAACATAAAACATTAAACTCTAGAAGCAGGTAAGGTTCGGCCACTATCATGTCTTTCAAGATACTCATTCAAATCGACATGAATTTACAGAATTGTCTAAATTATCCAACAAAAAGTTTGTAGCAGTCCCCTTTAAAACATTTGATTCAACATCAACCATTGATCATATGGTGGCATAAGGCAATCACAGCTCAGTCCATGATTCAGAAAAAATACCAACATGCATGATGATTAATTAGTAGAGAATACTCACCGATGATGGAGATAGCTCAAGTCGCATTAAGATTCGGTTTTCACCTAATTGAATGAAGATTCATGTGAAGCTTCCTTGATTATTCTCGGTTCCTCGTCCAATATTTTTGAATCATAGGTTCCTTTCTTGAAGAATCAAGGCCGATTTCATCGGTGGTTGGTGATCTAGAGCAAGTCGATGGAGAGAAGAAGGACGAGTTGGAAGAGAGCGTTCTTGCTTTGGTTGCGTCGAGAGAAGAAGAATCGTGAAAGTGTTCTGAAATTGTCCCTTCCTGCCCCTTTTATTGTTTTAATTAGAAAATTAATTAGTTAATCATCAAACTATCACCAAGTGTGCAATAAAACCCCACTTTCTAGTAATATTTCCACTTTAGTCACTTAACACACTTTATCACTTCATTTGTCTCCAAAACAGTCCATTAACTTCTAATCTCAAACAAATCAATTATTATTTCTTCCAATTAATCAATTCTGTTTTTCTAAATTTTCTTTTCTTCCACTTCGATCCTTAAGAACTTCCAATATTTACAAAGCAACCCATCTCAATAATCCTTTTCATTTTTAGTCCTCAAACTCCCAAACTAATTACACTCTTTTACCTGAAATTGTTTTACAAATTGCAACTCAGCCCTTTTTCTTTTAATTTCCTTTAGTTGTGGCACGGACGAAAGTCCGGTCACAACACAATCACTAAAATCACCAAATGAAGACTCGATTCGTTCTCTGGTTGCACGTGGGGCGAATGAAGACTTGATTCATCCCTATAAAAATCGATTTCACTTGCTAGAGATTCGATTTCAACAAAGACAGGGTTTCTAGCTCTGTCGGAGTATGAAAACTAGCTAGGGTCACAAACCTGACTTCCTCACTCCTATTGGTAAGGATCCGATGTCAACTTTAGTGCCCACCACGACCTCGGTGAGTTCTAATCAAAGCTCAAACTACAGCTCATGCTCGTTTACGCTCCGGCAAGATTCTCCGTCGCGTTCATCGCTTCCAAGGGTGGCCACCATCATCGCAAAGTCAACTCCGTCCCAAAATCCGATTGCGTTTGTCACAACCGCTCCATCTTTCCGGCAGCTGCTCGCTTCGCCAAGAGCTTCTACTATGAGCTCTCTCATGTTTCCTCTACAAACGCCATCAATCTCCTTGCCCTCTCACTCCATTTTAGTTTTTTCCCAAATTGTTTCCCACGAATTTCTCAGCTTTGCTTCATCAAGACTCTTAATCGAAATCTCCAGCCCTCCCGGTTTGCCTCCTTGCTCCCACGTTCATGAACGAAATCGATCTCCCATAACCACCTCAGTCCACTATCGCAACTCACGGCGACGCCTTCATCTTTCTCAAAAGAAGCTTAAGCTTTTAAGTTTATGTAGTCAAGCCCTTGATTTCTTTTGTTTTTCTAATTCGGCCCCATTAAATAAATTTTATCAACTCAAACCTTAAGAATTTAAAATTATACAAATGACGCACTAAACCATTAAAAAAGTTGACACCGTTAATCTAATGTTAGACGAGTTACCGATTCAAAAGACTAAAGTGCCAGAAACTACATAGTTCAGAGACTGAGTAATTCCGAGTTATAATCCAGGGACTAAACAAAACGAGTCATGATAGTTACGGGGACTAAATGATAAATAAGCTTTTACCATATATGTGGAAAAACGCCTACCTAAATGTAATACTAATTAACTAACTCAACTAATTAATCTAATAAATTAAAAGACTAAAACACCATTCGTAAAGATTTATTAATATGGTAAACTTGACATTTTTCATGGTATATATTTTTCCACATATGTGGTAAATAGACAACCACGTGTTACAATGATAGTAGGAGAAAGAAATTACCTTGGTTTGATCTCTATGCATATGTAACATGTGTACAGGGGTATGAATTATATGGTTATAATGGCGTATTGTACATGTACTGGGGTATGGATTATATGGTGTTTTATGTTTTAGATTGAATTTGAGTGAAACTTATGATGATAATTTGCAAATATTTAATTAATTAATTGATTCAATGTAAGTCGATAATATTACTGGTTTCCATATAATATTTTAAGTGGTGTCCGTGAAAAAAATATCTACATCTAGGTATGGTTTTGCAATTTTTAAGTTGTCCATAGACACCACTCCTAAACTATTGGATTACCACTCCTAAACTATTGGATTGGCCACTAAAACCAACCATTTCCTTTGACCCTTTACCTTTATATTCAATGTTATTTTAACACCCGAAGTTTTTAACTATATAAATATATAGTTTTTAACATGGGCCGGCTCACCGAGCAGGAAGCGGTGGAGTCCGTAAGAAGGGAGCGGGAGGCTGTAGCGCCCGTCTCTGGAGCCGTTGTTGTTGTCGCCAACAAAAGCGGCAAGGGTGGTGGCCTGCTGTGGTGTCGAAGGGGTTCGATGGAGGTTTGTTGATCTTCTTCTCCGACTAATGGATTTGGTGGTGATTATGCTGGTTCTCTTCTCTGGCCAGCACCAGTGTGGTGGTTTGTCAGATGGCATTAAGCTTCGACAGTGACAATTTGCTTCTTCATGAAGGGCTGTTGGGGAATGAGGTAGTTGAAAGTCGTGTTTATTGGTTTGGGTGAGTGAAATTAGTAATGGGCTTCTAGAGTTTTAGTTTGAATTTGGATGATTCAAATTTAATGGACTGAACTAAGGAGTGGGTTTTTAGACTTTTTAGCTCTAAATTTGGTGTTTATACTAGAGAATTTTTCACTCAAAATTCTCTTATATGTAAAGTGTTAACGATTTTTTTTCTTTTAATAAATTTTTCTAATTTATGTTCAATAATAATAATAATAATATGGGCCACCAAATTATATGATTGGCTACATAAATAAATGTAGAGTAAAATCCGCGTACAGTCCCACTTTAAGTCTCGGCGACCTATTTTAGTCCCAGTTTAAGTATTTGAATCAGTCGAGTCCCATTTTTTGAATTCGTGACCTAATGGGGTCCTTTCCGTTAACCCCTTCCGTTATTTCGGACGGAAGGGTGTGAAATGTCGATTTTGCCCTTACTGAGTCTGACTTGGCAGCTGAGGTGGAAATTTCGTCCGAATTCGTTTCTTCCTCAGCTCACTTCTTCTCTCCTCCTCCTCGACCAAATCAGATTGGGGCTAGGGTTTGCTTCTTCTCAGCAATTCCGATTTCTTTCTTCCTTCTCAGCAATTCCGAGTTCAATTCCGAGTTCGTTTCTTCCTCAGCAATTCCTTCTCTCCTTCTCTCCTTCTCTCCTCCTCCCTCCCATCCCTAGCTAATTGTCCAGTTTGTTCATCCACCACCTCCTCGGTAGTGTCGTATATATGGCTTCAGCGTCGGCGTCGGCGTCGGCTTCAGCCTCAAGTTCAGTGGCGAACCCCTCGACAACCACTATTGACGGCCCGCGTTGCTTTTGTGGAATCCCGTCCCCTCTGAAAGTGGCGTGGACGAAGTCCAACGCCGGTCGGAGGTTTTATGGTTGCTCGAACTTTGAGGTTTGTCTCCGAGTTTATGATTATGTTATGTGCGTGTGTTTGGCCCTCCATCTTCGTCAATGTCAGACAGTCTTTGCAATATTGTTTGATTGCTCGGTAGTGTCAATGTGTTTGGCCCTCCATCCTCGGTAGTGTCGATGTTTGATTGCTGGATTTTGTAGGTTCGGGAGGGTCTTGTGGCTATTTCATGTGGCGTGATGGCCCAACCCCAGCATCCAAGAAGACTCGCTCGATGTGCATGATGAGAAGGAGGTGTATAAGCATCGGTACTTCAAGATTCTCAAGGAGAGAGATCAACCGCTTTGTGAGTTGACGGACAGGAATATGATCTGCAGTGGTGGGCACCGAACTTGTGGAAAAAGGAAACTTGTTATCGACTTGAGGAGCAAGTTCATATGTCCAAGGGGTTGGTAGGAAGGTGGAGGGACCAGAATTTGTGGATTTTTGTCACTGGTGCTGCAATATTGTTCTATCTGTATTGGTGAATGTATGAGTGTAGGGGTGGGTGTGGCTCTAGGTGAGGTGAGATCAGTGGTAGTGGTAGTTTATATAGATAGAACTCTGATGGTAGTTTGGACATGTATTGGCAGCGTTTTGTGGACCTGTAATGGTTGGTGTAATGAAGTTTGGACATGTTTTGGACATGTATTGGCAGCCGTTATCAGACTTGTAATGTTTGGACATGTTTTGGACTGTAATGGTTGTGGTTGGTGTAATGAAGTGTGGACATGTTTTGGACTGTAATGGTTGGTGTTGGTGTAATGGTTGGTGTAATGAAGTTTGGACATGGTTGGTGCAGCGTTTTGTGGACTGTAATGTTTTGTGGACTGTAATGCGTATCACAATTGTAATTCCATGCACATAACAGAGATAATGAGGTCTAATCTTGACAAAAACATAGCATATAACTTCTAATCCGTTACACAAAAACATAACAGATAACATAGCACATAACAGATAACAGAGGTCAATCCGTTACACAAAGTGTCAACCACACAAACATAACACATAACTTCTAATCTTAATTAACACATAACAAAGTGTCAATCCTAGCATTACATAACTCCTGACTGTATATCAATTCCTTTCCCCCCTTGCCCTTGCCCTTGCCCTTGCCCTTGCCCCGCCTCTGCCTCTCCCGCGCCTCCCTACCCGGTTCAGGAGCTTCATGTACCTGTCTGCAAGGAAGGCATTTGTTCTTTGGAAGCTGGGGTTGTCCACTTCCCTTAGCTTGTTCTGAAGGATAAAAGTTACATGGTTTAGACTTGACATAATAACGAATACCTTCAATAACCATTACAATCTCCATACTGCTGAGATGACCGATCACAAACAAGTTTTCTGCAGTTGAACATGTGCGAGGTTGGCATCCTATTAATGTAAGAAAATTCAACTTAGCCAATAATAACAACATCCGAAAAAGAAAAGTAAGAAAAGTTGGAGGAAGCCTACAATTTTCTGTTTCTTCTTCATGGAGTTGTAAACTAAGCATTAGCAATACTAGATGAATGGCCCTTAGCAGCTGAAGGTGCCTGCTTGCATGTCGCTTTGTTGTGGCCCATCCCTTTACAGTTTGAACAGGTTGTAGTCCCACCAACTGGCCTTTTCCTTTTGCTCCCATCAACATCCTCTCCAGCTGAGGGCCTCCTCTTAGTTTTGGGCTTACCCCTCTTGACTATCTTCCACTTTGGTGCCTCAACATCCGGGAAGTTGCTTTCTTCCCACATTTCCATGCCATTTACTGGCCTGATCATGTTGCCATAAATCTTCTTATGGTAGTCAACATGGTAGCAGGGATCAACATAAGCCTCAATATCAGAATTGTTATGGCTAAGGGCACTGCAAGCATGATTACAAGGTATCCCTGTGAGCTGCCATTTCCTACAGCTGCAAGTCTTGGCCTCAATGTCAACATCATAAACCATATTGACTGTGGTCACCTGGAACCTACCCGCCCTGAGACTCCATAGTGAAGCATCCACTTGCTGCCTTAATCATGTCATTCAGTTTCTTGGTAATCTTGGGACAGAGTATGCCTTTCCATTTCTTCTGAATTTCCCCTTTTCTTGCTATTCTAACCATCAACTTGCATCTAATGACCTCCATCATTGTCAGAATGGGTTTGTCCCTAGCTTCTAGGATAAACTTGTTGAAGCACTCACACATATTATTCAATAAAATATCACACTTAGGAAACTCCCTAAAATGTGACCTACTCCAGTACTCAGGTCCAATTTCGTTCAAGTAAGCCCAAGCATCAGTGTTGAGTGCCTTAATAGATTCCATATGGATTTTGAACCTAGCTGGGTACGTTGCCCTTGCAGCAGCCCATATCAGATCTCTATACCCATCCCCAGAAACCTTTGTTTGAAATTGGTGTAAAGGTGCCTCACACGTAACTGTGTTCACTGGGGTAATTCGAGTTAACCGCCCCAATTAGGCCCTACATTACATAATCCCAATTATCATAATGAACTTGCATATTCTAAACTAATCATACAAAGTTTACAAAATTTATGAAAATAACATATCAACATACCTTTTGTCTATCTCATCATCACCGTCCACTTGCTAGAGTCGTAATCTTCAACTCATCACACAAGATCCCGATGAACCATCTCCATGAGTCTTCACTTTCGGACTCAACCACCGCCATTGCTATTGGCCATATGCAATCATTAGCATCGATGCCAACAGCGGTGAGTAGCTGACCACCATATCTTCCTTTCGTAAAACATCCATCCAGACCGATGATTGGCCTACACCCACACCGGAATCCAATTCTACTTGCACCCAAACAAACAAACATCCTGTTAAACACAAGATTGTCAAGGCTCGGTACAATTTTGAACCTTCATTGCTTCTTTCCAGCTCTTTCCCATAATCTGCCAAATTTCTTATACTCGACTCCGCCTCATCACCTCTAATCATCTCTAGAGCTAGTTTCTTCGCCCTTATCACCTTAGATCTATGGACTGGAGATGGTGGTCACGCCTCAGTGATCAACTAGTGCCGCACTGATATCCCAGTTTGAGATCTAATGGTCTCGCATAGGCTTCGCAATCCACTTGTATTTGGCTGCAGCTACACGAGTCCGCCTTGCACACATATGCTCATCATTCAGCTTCTTAATCTGCATTCTTGGGCCCCCCTTCACCCTCCTAGCTACCAACTTCCATGGACATCCACCACCCTTGCATTGGACAACATATCTCAGCTTCTCATTCCTTTCGGTCTTCAAGTTGACTTTGTTCAACAGAGTAAACTCTAACACTGTCTAAGCAACTCAATAGAACTAAACCTCTGTCTTAGCTTGAACTTGGGGTGGACCATGTCAAATAGGGTTGAAAAATGGAGCTCTGTTTTGTTCCCCACTAGAGTCCGAATGACAACTCTTTAACTCTTCATCACCGTCTTCATATTCGACTGGATCATTAAAGGTGGCTCCCATAACCCTATTAAGACTTCCCGACCATCATCTTGGGCCTCCTCTCCATTGGGCCTTCTTTATCCGCTCTGCTAGGCCCATCTTCTTGCTTCTTTTTGTACCAGGAATCATCAACTCTAACTTTAATTTTCATTGCCTCATCTTCACCTTCAATATCATTATCGATTCAACAAACTCGTATCACACTTCCATCAGTTTCATCCCCATCGAATAATCCACATCTTCATTCTCTGTACTCTCCTCATTCTCTTCATCATCATTCTCTTCAACTAGTCCTTGATTCATCTCGAATCGGTTGCTCTGCTTTGACTACCAAGGCTTATCTTTCTCCACCTCATCAACTCTCTTACATTTTTCTTTGTCCTCACGGATGTGATCATAAACATCATCCGAATAATCATCATCGATATCAAATCTGCTGGTTGTCTTCCTCATTTTCTGCCTTTTTTATTGCTTCTATATTTCTCTCATCCTCAGAACCTTCTACCTCATCATCAGCCCTACCCATAGCATGTATTTCAGCTATTGCACATCCTAAGGTAAACGCATCATCACCATACTCCTCTGAGTCACTATCTAGATCACTTAGCTGCACAACAACACCCTCGGTCACCCTCCCCTCATCCTCACCAATTTCACTTGCTCTACCCTCTTCAACCATGCTAACACCATCTGTCTCCATTACATTCTCACTACCTGCCATGTTGTGTTTACGATACCATGCCGATGTGTGTTCCACATATAAATCCAACCCTTCACCCTCAATGGCTGCAGTAAACAAAGGTTGTAACCTAGCATCATCACCTAACTCACTAAACATTAACACTTTCAAATTTCCTCAAATGGCCGACCCTTGGCTTATAGTAAACAAACTTAACATCTTCACATGTATACCCCAAATTCTTCACACAAGCATGCGGAGAAAAATATTCCACAATACCTTTGTAATTTTTATATACCCTTAACGCACCATTAACATACTCCAAATAAGCGAGGAGGAGGAGAGAAGAAGTGAGCCGAGGAAGAAACGAATTCGGACGAAATTTCCACCTCACCGCCAAGTCGACTCGGTGAAGGGCAAAATCGACATTTCACACCCTTCCGTCCGAAATAACGGAGGGTTGTGAAAAGGACCCCATTAGGTCACGAATTCAAAAATGGGACTCGATCGATTCAAATACTTAAACCTGGGACTAAAATAGGTCGCCGAGACTTAAAGTGGGATCAGACGGATTTTACTCAATAAATGTAACATAATGGGATACCTAGAAATAGATGTATAAAAAAATAATACCTAGAAATGGTTAAAGCCTCACATATAAAGGATGGCGGCAAAATCTTCTCACCCTCATCCTACAAGGCTACAACAGAGTAAACGATTGTGTAGGTAGATGATTAGTCTCGCCCTCTTAAATTGTAATTTTTTTTATCGTAAATCAGTAAAAAGATTTGATTATTTCTTTTTTAATAAACATTCTCACATCACTTTTACCTTTTAACCATCAATTTTCATTCTCCATAAAAAAGCTACATCTATCTTATATGTCTGTTTTCCTTTATTACACTCAAATCTTCAATACTTTATAATCATTATTAGGGCCGTAAATAAGTTGTATCGAACTTATTCGAACTCGAACTTGGCTCGTGTATTATTGAACACTGTCTTATCGAGCTCCGAGTTCGAACTCGAGCAGAGTTCAGGGCTTGATAACCTTATTGAGCCGAGTTCGAGCGGTATTGAGTTCGATTTGATTGTTATCAAACTATCGAGCAAAACATATTAGAAAAAGCAAAGATAGTAATTACAGTAAGTAATTAAAATATAGTATGAATTAATTTACTAAACTTATACACTATAAGGACTACTTGTTTTGCCGTATAAGGACTACTAGATCATACTTGTTGGAATATTTTTATTGAATTAGGCTTGGTACTTGGATTATGTTTTATTTTGTTAATTGAATCGGATTTCGAGCAGTTATCGAGCTGAACTCGAGTATAACTTGAACGATTCTTTACAGGTTTTCAAATAGTTCGCGAAATTGAATTCGAATATGACTTGAACGATTCTTTATAGGTTTTGAATAGTTCGCGAAATTTGAATTCGAGCAATCATTCGAACCAAGTTCCAGCTTGCATCATGAAGACTAGTAAAATCGCAGCATGTGTTATCTGGAATGATCAAAACAAAACAGTGCAATCTCTGAGAACAAAGTTGCTACTCCATCCGTCCTCTTCAACTCGGTGCAATATCTGGCTCCCCTTTCTTTGGATTTGATGGAAAGGTTTCAGATGCCTAGAAGGCAAGAACGAACGAAGAAGCCCGAAGGCAGATCATAGGCCCAAACGTCTGGAACATAGCCAGCCCATAAGGTGCCACTGCGTGAATTTCACTTGACGGCCGACAAAGTCCAGTGTGTCATCGTCTTCAGGTAATTTCGCAGCGATCGTCCGATTTGAATCTCCTTCTCGCTGTGTCTGTCTGTCTGATCCATTGCCATCTGATCATGTACTGGTATCGTGATTTGTGAATTGTGTGTGCCAACACTGAATCTGATTCTCCGCCTGTTCTTTAGCAAGCTTCTTCTTCAGTCCTCGGATGGTGATTGGAGTGGAGTCGTGGATTAGCTCAGGCTGTGAAGTTCGAAAACACTCCTCACATTAGTTCCTTTTGAGAGAGTCGGCGAGGGAGTAGAAGAGGGGTTGTATCGCCTGAGGTAATTGGAGATTCGAGATGGCGGATGAGGAGATGGATTCTTTGTTCGAGGGAATGATGCTATTTACACCGTCGCAGTTGGCGGAGCCTGAGCTTGATCTTGAGCCTGAATCCGAGCCAGAGAAGCAGCCGCTCCCGCTGCCGCCCTCGACGCCGCTGCCGGAGCCAGATCAAAACCTGAACTCTCTGTCTGACCAACGAACATCGGTTGCGGAACCCCTGGATGAGAATCTCTTCTCCGACGTAACCCTTGTCCTTCCGCAACAACCTATTGCGCCTGAACCATCTATCTCGCGGCAGTCTTCTCGAAAGAAAAAGAAGGCTACTGGATTCCGGGTCGGGTATGGTAGAGACGATCTCCATCGACAACATTCGGATGAAATCGATAACGGGAAAGACGAGGGTGATGACAGTCAAGGTAAAGGAGAGGGTTACGAAACACTTGAGATAAACGATGAGAAAGCCGCAGAGAAGCATGATAATCTGTCTACTTCACGGCCTCCTCCGCAACCACCATCACAAACTGGTCAGGGCACGGACGCGAAGACTCAGTTTGACCGTGTGAAGTCTGAGATAGCCCATAGGCTTGACCTAGCTCGTCAGTTGGTTGCCTCTGTATCTGCAGCTCGCAAGGATGCAATCAGGAGGAGAAGAAAGGCTGCTGCTGATCTGCATTTAGCGACTGTAGGACATTCCAAGTTGGAAAATGAATTGGAAGCTGCTTGTGAGGCAGAGGACTTTGAGGCTGCTGACAGGATCAGCGAGAGCCTCGCTGTTGCTGAGAACAATAAGCATGCTCTGTTAGCTTCCCTCCGAGATGCAGAGGCCCAATGTGATGCCGTTGAATCCAAGATGCTTGAGGCTCTTCTGTCCTTGATCTCTGCTGAGGATGAATGTGCTGCGCTGCTCCATCACTTCTCCAAGGTCTGTACTTGTACGTATAAATTTTTTTCATTGCCTTTTTATGGAAGGTAGACAATTTATGGAATAAAGCATTTATTTTAATAGAGTGATGAGTAACTTGCTGTGTGTTGAGGCTGCAAGAGGCGCATAACTCAAAGCCGAAAATTTAAATAGCCAAGTTGATTCCTTCTTCCTCTAGATTGCTGTTGACTTGTTTTTGAGGAATTTGAAGTTCCATATTTCTTGTTTGATGCAAGTTTGAATATTAAGAATGCTTATTAAGTATTTAGGTTTATGGAAGTTTCTAGTCATGTCATTGTCCACTTTCTTGCTTGTTGTAGGCAATTGAATTATTCCTTGCTCAGTGTCAACAGTGCAGCTTGCTGATTATCCTCTTATCTCATGTAGTATTGTTTTATTACTAGTACAAACAAGAATGATGAACCACTTTATGTTGATGTGGCAAGTGGCACATAACTGAATGTCATTGTAACTGCCAATTTTAGTCCTTCACCCTATATGTAGCTGTAGACTTGTTGAGTTGTAAAGAGGGATATGGAATGGCATCATGCTGGTTCAGAAATTCATACTTAGGAACCTAGAAAGCTCACAAGTATATACTCTTTATGCGTATGCATTTGTTTCTACTGCATCCATCTTCCTGCCCACTTTCTTTGTATTGTAGCTTGTTTTTGGACATCCATGCTCCCTGCTAAGGATATCACTGATGATGTTGTTCTCTTGTATTTTTAGTGTTGCGCTGGTAGCTAGTGAAGTTTTTCATTCTCTTACGTGCATTTCTACAGGAGACAATAACTAGTGCTGATTCAATCTTGAAGAACAATGAAGTACATGCCTTAGAAGAGAGAGAGAGATGGTTATCTTCTACTGAGGCTTTAGAGTTTAAGAAGATTGAGTTAGAAATAGAAACAGATATAGTGAATGATGCTTCTGGAGTATTCAACAGTTCTATTGATGATTTGATTGCTGATGATAAAAAAGAGATGGAGATTCTATGCAACAAGAAGGATAAATTAGCAGGTGAACTGGCTCAACTACTTGCCCTAGTGAAAGAGAAGGAAAAGGAAATTGCTGATAATGATGAAAGTATACAAGAAGTTGAACAACAAATTTCTTCTGTAGTTTGTGGTTTTGAGGACTTGAAGCTAAGCATGAATGCTAAGTGTGATGCTTTAAGGTCTAGTATCTCTCTGATGAATGAGGAAACTGAAGACCTTTTCAGGAAAAAGAAAGAAATTGACATTCGTTTTGCTGGAGAACAACAAAAAGGGACAAAGCTGAGGGACTTTGCTATCACCATTTCAGATGAAGCAAAAAGTTGTCAGGAAACTGTTGAACTGAGAAGAAGTCTGATTGCCTCAGTTTTGAAGTCCGTTGAAGATAAAGTCAGACTTGGAAAGACTGAAGAGAAACTCTCAGAGGATGTAAGAGTGCTACAGCATGATGTGTCTGCTGCTAGAGCTTCTCTGCAGGTTTGTCTTTCTCTTTCTTGTTTGGAGGGGTATATAGCCTTGTTTTAATAATGGGAGAAGTGTGAAATAAATAACTTCAAACATGAACACATCTTGGGAATAGAATGGGCTGGTAATGGTTTTGGCTAATCTGAAACCTGTTTTGAAACAATTTCCAGATGTTTCATCATAACCTACCTTGATCATGAATTGTTGAAGTGTCTCACGTATAAATTTAAAATAAAGTGCTTTGTATGACGTTCTGATTGATTTGGCATATACTATTACTTCTACTATAAAAGTATTGGAGTCAGAATCCTGATAATTTAGAGTCGTATATTCTCTTTTTCAATTGAACTTATATCAGTCCTTTTCGTTACTCTTTGATCAATGTTTACAAATTCTTCACAATTGCTTGTGGTCTATTACATGGCAATGGTTTGATTTTTAGTATATTATGAAGAAGTATTGAGAAAAATATTATTTTCATTTCTGTCAAGTTTGATTAAACCTATGTAATCTTGAGTCTTGACACATTGTCACCTCACCTTTGGCCATTATTCTGTTGCTGAGGCTGCCCTCCAACTATGCTAGTCCAGGATACCAAAGGAGTGGCTTAGAAAAGTGCTGGTTAAGCTCTTGTTAAGCCTGATGACATATTGTCTATTGTTTGTACGACACAAACTTCTGGGAATGACAACATTCTGTTATTTGAATACATGTTGTGCTTTTCGTTACCAGAATTTGGCTGTAACATATATACTGATTCTAGGAGCTCACGTCATCAAAGTCGAGCATCCAGCAAAGTATCGCATCTTTTAAGCAGAGACTTCTGTTTATAGACAAAAGGATCCCAGAGCTGGAAGCAGATAAGAAGGTCGCTGCTGCCGCCAGAAATTTCAAAGAAGCTGCAAGAATAGCTGCTGAAGCCAAGTCATTGACTGCTGAGAAGGATGAGATAATGACTGAATTGGATAAAGCTGATATAGAGCTTGTAAAACTGGAGGAAGAGATAAAATGCACTACTGATAGAATTGAAAAGATAGAGGGACTTATATTATCTATGGAGAAGGACTTAGCGATAGCAAGATACCAGAGGCTAGTATTAACAGCAGGTGCTGCTAAAGCCAACAGGTTGGCTGCTTTAGAGTTGGGTGACGTAGAAGAGGCTAATCTTCTATCTGTGGAGGCTGAAGCGGCAGATGCTGAGGCAAAAGAACTACAACCTAAATATAACTTGAATGAGGAAGATTTTACCAATTTACCAAAGCATTTCATCTCAATGGAATTTGTAGCAAATCTTGGTCGAAAAGAATTAGCAGAATTAGCAGCATCTGTTCATCCTGGAGCATCCTGAATATCGACACAATTTGAGGGATCAAGATGGTTTCCCAGCTGCATCCCAAGATATTGATGGGTATCTCTGTGTCTATTCAAAGGAGGGGTTTAATTGCTTGGATGGCCCGTCGCAGCAAAACCATACCACCTGTAAAGCACCATTCTTCCGTGACAGGTTTGAGATACAAATCCTCCTTAAAGCCTTCCTTTTATGGCCAGCCTTGCGTGGTGAGGCCATTTTGCACATATATGGGGTTAGGGAAAACGGGGCAGAATGTTAACTTATACGAATGTTTGATTCTTTTTTCTTTTCCATGTGATTGAGGGGGGCTTCACATTCTTTTGTTATTGTGCAAACTGTTGCTGTATCATTAAGAAATTTTGTGCAAGAGATTTTGGTTTGAGTTGAATTTGATAGTGCTTACCTGCAACGTTGTAGTTTTAACCCAGGTAGAAGCTGCTACTCCTGGATGTATCTATAAGCAAAACTGAAGAAGTGTTAATTGGTTATGGCTACAGATTGGGCATGCACAAATGCTCACACAATGATTCCTACTCATCAATGGCTCAAACTTATTTGGGTAAATTTACAAATACCCTTTCTAGCTTTTCAACAATAAGTTTAGTTACTTCTGTAGTTAAACTTATAGACTGAAATCTCCATTAGACATTTTTGGTTCTTATGATTGTTGTTGCAATCACTCCTCTACCTTAAGGGTTGGCTATGAGGACATTGGTGTGCCTAGGGCTCCATGACAGAGGGTTCCCTTGCCTGCTTTGGTGCATGTGGTGGACAATACACTCAAATCATGGACTTTCCAATTTAGGTTTGACGATCAACCAGAGCTGGGAAGAGTCATCAGATCACTAGACATTAGATTACGCCCACCGATTAAAATTCCTCACCAGCGTCTGTTCCCCTGTTTCTCATGCAACTAGTCCTAAACCGTGAGCTCCATTTCCATGTCCTGTGCCCCCTGTTTTGCTGAATCAGGAGCCTGTTCTCATCACACTGCTGAATGGTTGGCCTTCATCACACTGTTTTACGTCCATTCATTTGACTTGGGATACAAGGAAAAATATTTTAACAAGGAAAGAAAATGCAAGACTTAAAGAAAAGAAACTGAATCAGTACACTCACTTTTTATTCCTCCCAAAACAAGCAAATTATAGTTTTCAACCCCAATGAATTTTTATTTATATACTGTGTAGTAATCAAGACTTGCTTGTTTTCATTTCCAAGTAATTACAGTCAATTGCACTATTGTTACCACTCTAAAGTTAAAGCAAAACACAACAAAGAGTCTATGTTAAGTAGTAAAAAATCAAATTCACGGTATGCCTCTCAAGATTCGAATCCCGAACTTGATATTGTTGCTTTGCAACTCAAAGTTGCAACAACAGAAAAAAGAAAAAGGGAAAAAAAATTGCTACCTGCCACATACCGAATTGGGTCTGAAATGACAAAAAAATGAAAATGAAAATCAACCTCAACAAGCCTATAAATAGCATGTTAGTTCCACAATCTGAAATAAGGAGAGAGATGGAGGTTCCAACAATAGATTTGAATGAGTTCCATGGTGAGAACAAGAGCAAAGCAATGGCTCTTCTGCATCAAGCCTGTGAGAAATTTGGCTTCTTTCAGGTCAGCGTTTGATTCCATTATTGAACTCTACTATGTAATTATGTTCCCAGTTGAAGGTCTGTTTGATGTATAATCTGCAACTGACAGGTTGAGAACCATGGGATTGACTGGAAGCTGATGGAGAAAGTGAAGCAGTTGGTTAACTGTCACTATGAGAAACACCTCAAAGAAAGCTTTTACCAGTCAGAGGTAGCAAAATGGTTGGAGAGGAGACAGAATTTGTCCAACATGGATTGGGAAACCACCTTCTTCATCTGTCATCATCCAACATCCAACATCAACCAAATCCCTAACCTCTCAAAGGATCTATGGCAAGTCAAACCGTTCTCATATAATTTCTTCATGTTTTCACTAATCACTCACAGTAGTCATGTTCCATGATGTACATGTTGATTCTGCAATATCAACATTGTAATGGGACATGACTAGAGCAATTGTCTCAACTCATTGCTGTCTCATGATATTTTCTATGAAAGTAGAAAAACCTATGATGATACGGTTTGAGATTTCATCTCATTATTCCTTCGAAAGAAGGTTGCCATAGGAATGGCATGCGGAGTAAAATTTTGCCACTATGCTTCTGCTTAAACTTATAGTATCAACTAATTTTTGACAATTAATTGTCACTATAAATTTCATGCTACCGACCTCAACATAGTTGGAATTAAGGCTTTGATGATGATGATGATGATGATTTCACAAATCACTCACACTAATTGCTAACGTTGTTACCAAATACACCTTATTCGCTTGCTGTAAAGTCAATGGCTTAATCACGTATTTGAAGAACTATATGCAATTCTACTCCAAAACTTCCGAAATATACATAAAGATCGATTTTCTCATCCATGCAGTGAAGCTATGGATGAGTACATATCTCAACTGATGAAGCTAGCAGAGAGCCTCTCTGAGCTCATGAGTGAGAACCTTGGCCTTGACAGCAACTACATAAGAAAAGCCTTCTCAGGAGCCAAAGGACCAGCAATTGGAACAAAGGTAGCAAAATACCCAGACTGCCCTCAGCCAGAGCTGATCAGAGGACTGAGGGAACACACAGATGCTGGAGGGATCATCCTTCTGCTCCAAGATGATCAAATCTCTGGGCTTGAGTTCCTGAAAGATGGGGAGTGGATGAGGATCCCACCGTCCAAGAACAGCACCATTTTTGTCAACACAGGAGACCAGATCGAGGTCGTGAGCAATGGAAGGTACAGAAGTGTCCCGCACAGGGTCATGGCCGAGAAGAGAGGAAGCAGGGTCTCCATTGCTACGTTCTATAATCCTGGTGGTGATGCAGTGATTGGTCCAGCTCCAAAGCTTCTGTATCCCAGTAACTATTGCTTTGAAGATTATCTCAAGCTTTATGCATCCACAAAGTTCTGTGACAAGTGCCCTAGATTTCAGTCCATGAAATCGATGAACACTGATGGTCACTAGAGTCTCCTGCTCAAGATTTCTGCTGTGGTTGTGTCTTTTTTTTTTCTCAAGTATTTTCATGGTTATTTGTTGATCAACACTTGTTCAAAAAACGATTATTTTTTTGTTTTGTTTTCTAATAAAAGTTTTATTGAGAATAACCCTTTTGTTTGCACTAGTTGTAAGCTAACAGCAAAAAATATGGAGTAATTATGTTCCCAGCACCGAAAGTGATGACCCTGCCTCAGCCAAAGAAATTAATATCACCTCCGTCCCTAACAAATTGTGAGTTTCTTTTTCAGTAATTGATTTATAGTTTTATTTCTTCGATATTTTGATATATAAAATTAAATAATTTAGATGCACATTATAGATTAATATGTGTAATTTCTAATATATTTTTTTCCAATTTTTTTAATGATTTCTCCCTAATAATAATTTGAATCTCTCGCAAAATTGAAAAAAAATGAGTTTGTTAAATTCTTTGGACGATCACTTTGTTCATTCTTCTAGACACTCTCCCATTAAATATCTTAAATATCTAAGATGACTCTATATAGCACAAATCCTTTTTAACAGCACTTGAAAATTCACTTCCACCTTTCAAAAATCATCAATAAACAAAAATCATTCACTGACCTCTTGACGCTAATCTACATATCAGCCCCTTAAATTTTTTTAATAAAATGAATACTCCCAACCATTGATATATCCACTTTTCAGCTACATAATCTGCATGCAATTTTTACATTTACAATTTTAAAATATAAACATGAAAAATTGTATACGAAATGATAAAACAAAACATACTTTAAGTTATTTTCATTATATAGGGTAGTGAAACCAGAATAAATGTAACAGCTAACACATAGAGTTAAAGAACAAAGGGATAAATTTAGGGGTGTAAAGGGCTGAGCTCGAACTCACTAAACTCGAGCTCGGCCAGGTCCCTTAGCTTATCGGTACTAATCGAGCTTGAATTCCTCAAACCCAATATTTTAGCCTCGAGTTCGACTCGAATAGCTTGATAAGCTCGTTTTGAAACTTTTTAAATTATATCATATTCCATCAATAAATAATGAAATACAAGATACTATTAAAGTTTATACAACTTAAACACTCAAATCGAAAATTTTATATACTAATCATAATGATTAATATTCACAAATACTAGTATGTCTAACATAAATCACGATATAGTCAACAAATTCAAGAGATTTGGTAAGTAATGATAAATATTGGTATTCAATAAGACCAAATATTGTTAGATTCGAGCTCAGCTTGTTATTTTATCGAGCTCATTTTCAAGCTTGAACTCGAGCTCGATAATGATCGACTCAGTAAGACCTAATTCGAACTTGAGCTCAAACCACTTTAAAAATGGCCATATCCATTTACACCGTATGACAAGTGTTAGTTTCATGACTTCATCATAGTACATTAGACGTTTCCTTGTAAGTTTCCAGAAATTAAGGCTATAACTGTAGAATTTTGTATATATAAGGGTGTAATAGTTTATTTTATTATTTATTGTTTCCACATTGATAAGAAAACAGGGGACACATTTTCTTTCTCATAACTCACACAAAGCAAGTCCCACTCTGCTTCCGCCATGGCGGTGGCCAACAACCTCACCGCAATCCTGAACTTCATCGCCATCCTCTGCTCCTTCCCCATCATCTCCGCCGGAATCTGGCTGGCCCAGAAGCCCGACAACGAGTGCATCCGCCTCTTCCGGTGGCCCATCGTCGTCCTCGGCTTCCTCATCCTCGTCGTCGCACTCGCCGGATTCGTCGGCGCCTACTGCTACAAGGAGACCCTCCTCGCTTTCTACCTCTGCATCATGGCTATCCTCATCGGGCTTTTACTCTTCGTCCTCGTCTTCGCCTTCGTCGTGACCCGACCCGACGGGTCATATGCCGTGCCCGGAAAAGGTTACAAAGAGTACCGGCTGGAGGGTTACTCCTCCTGGCTGCGGAATCACGTCGTGGATAACAAAAACTGGGCCAAGATCCGAACTTGTTTGGCGGAGACGGATGTTTGCCCCAAGCTGATCCAGAATTATGTTTCTGCTGATCAGTTCTTCGCCGCCCGTATCTCTCCTGTTCAGGTAACTCTCTCTCTCTCTCTCTGTTCCTCTGCTCTGTTTCTCGTCCTTGGATTTATTTTTCGTTCTGTTGTTGAAAATTCTGAGTAAAACTTATTAAAAAAACCAAAATTTATTTATTAAATTGACCTGAAAATGATAAACTTATTAAACGTTAATTACTCCTTCCGTGTCACGTCAATTTCAATAAATTTGTGTTCACTCAATTTTAATTTTAAAAAATAGTACTCGTATACAGGTTTAGAAATTTGATGTATTTATTCATCATATTTGTGTAGAGTATATGTTTGTTTAGTGTAGATCTGAAAACTTTACTAACTTCAGCCATAAGAGAGGGAGGAGGTTATTGGTTGCAGCGAAGACTTTGGATGATTACCTCTAATTTTCTAACGACACTATTCCAGCAAGCACATGATAGATGTATAAATTTACATTCCAAGGCCTTTTTTTATTTAGTTTTTCAAGGCAAAAAGGGGAAAAAAAAAAAGAAAGAAAGAAGAATATACTGTTACTTTTTTAATGGAGTACCAATCAAAAAGTGGGAAAACTTTATGCTCCAACGCTATTGTAGTTAGGCATGTCATGGGGGTTGAATGGTAAAGTGGCAAAAATTTTAGTTTTAGTTTTTTACAAAAAGCTACTCTCTCCCTCCATTTTAGTAAAGTTGATTTGTTGATTAGAGATGAAGATTATAACTCCCCCGTTCCTGATTTTTTTTACAATATTTTGTTTTAGCACGAAAATTAAGATGAGTCGAAAATTGTGAAAGTTTGATAAAAGTACCTTAAGAAGAATATAGTTTTGTAAGTGAAATGAATAGAGTTAGTAGTTGGTGGCCGAACGTCAGCCTGGTCGGCCCGGGTAACATAGGAGATTATCGTGAGAGTAGTTAGCTCCGCCTATAAAGAAAGCCGCACCGGAGGGTTCTCCGGTTAACCAGTTTCCTACGCTCAAGTCAGTACTCTATTTGTAGAGTGAGAAAGTAGAGAGAATGCAGAGCTAAGTCATCATATTACCTTCGTGGTTTGCAAAGAGGTGGCTTTTATAGATCCTTCTGATAGTGTGGTATTATCGTAATATTTCAAGATGAAGAGGCGGTGTGTGTCAGAGGACACGTCAGTGAAGTCCCGAATGTTTGCCTTCAGGCGAATTCCTTAGTGTTCGGGTTTCGATGAAGCCCATCTTCTAGGCTACTGACTTGGCCTTTTGTTAGGCCTTATTGGCCTTTTGGGCTTACCTAAACTATATTCTTGAGTGATTGGGCCTATAGGCCATCAGTGGTGTCACATCGGATTATAAAAAATAAAGATCAGAGTTGAGGAGGTGGATGAGTGGAGTTAGTGATGTCAAATCATATAATAAAAATAAAATAAAAGAAAGATACTTGAAATGATAAATTGGTAGCTTTATTAGAAAAACTTTGTTAAATAAGGAAATGTTGCAAACATTTAATGAGTAAAATATTATTGATTTGAGATAACATAGTAAAGGTAACATATGAGATAAAAGTAATTTTTTTAGTGTAAAGATAAATAAATAGTAGTATGAGCGAAGTTTTCTGAAAAAGGAAACATATTAGTTTTGGCTAAAAAAATGTACTTTCTTTGTCCCCTTAATTTATCTAACATATTTAGATATGACACGAAGATTAAAGTGAGTTTTTAAAGTGAAAGTTTGATAACATTACCCCTAAGAGATAGAAAATTAAGTAAGTGAAGTTAGTGATGTCAAATTATATGATAAAAAATACTCTTTCCGTCCCCAATTTTTTTTATTTAATAATATAATTCTTTAATTTTGATTCTTAGAATATTTATCATTATTGTTTAATTTTGATTTACTGTTCTACCTCGATTTTTGTGTTTGATTACATATTTCAATATATAAAAGGGTAAAAGGGGAAAGTCAATATCAAAATTTTCTCACCTTAATCTTCTTATCAAGTCAAAGTGTTACATTATACTGGGAATAAAAGAAGTAATAAAAAAAAATTATAGTTGAAATGATAAATTGATTTTTTTACTTGAAAATGTTTACTAAATAAGAAAATGTTCTACACATGTAGGGACATTAAATAGGAAAATGTTGTAATAAAAAAGAGACCGATGGAGTATCAAGATTGCTATGACGGGAGTATAAAAATTACTCCATCTTGTTTAAATTTCATTAGGGCTCAGTTCAGCATCAACCTTGGGAATTTTTTTCCAGAAAAGATTTAAAATTCAAATTATTAAATACTACAATGTCCAATTAACAGCTAGTCTAGAGATAAATATTTGGAATCCGTTTATTTACCACATATGTGGAAAAACACATACCTAAATGTACTACTAATTAACTAACTCAACTAACTAATCTATTAAATTAAAAGACTAAAACACCCTTTGTAGAGATTTATTAAGAGGGTAAATTTGACATTTTCATGGTATGTGTTTTTCCACATATGTGGTAAATAGACACCCACAAATATTTGTAGGTTAAAATAGGGGTAAAATTGTCAAATGCTTAATCTCCTAAAATTTTTCCCCCACTTATTTTCTTGAAAGATGTAATTTCCAGAAATTTATTTCTAATTCCTAGCTACTGAACTACGCCTAGACTCCACAAAATAATCTGAAAATCTTAAATTTGAAATTTTGATAATAAGAAAAGAACAATAATACTATATTCACAAGTCACAACTGTATTTGGACAAATGTGCAATTTAAGATCGAGCATCGCACGAGATGGACGTACCCCGCTATAGATTTCATCTGGTCCACACGATCCTCATTTTCTTAATACTCAATTGTTGCAATCTTCTACTAATATATTTTTGGTTAAAAATATGCATTTGAATTATCAGAATATCAAGTGTGTAGGTTAAAGAGTGACTGAATTTAGAGGTAATACATGTGTGTTTGACATTAATATTTATAAGTTTTTAAGGGAAAAAATAAAGGAAAGTAAGTGTACCCAAATTTCCAACAGACAGGTGGGAAAAAAGAGAGAAAGCTTGGGTATCCAATTCTAAGAATATAGGGGAAAATAGGACAGTGAACAGTGAAAATTTCATTTAAGGAAAATAAACTAGCTAGTATATCAATTTAAGTTAACACAAAATGTTAAAATCTACTTTACTTACTGAAGGAATTATTTATTTGTTGGACGAATGAGCATGATTTGAGGAGTTAGAAAGAATTAGTGACACCTAATGTTGCTTTGACACCATCTAAAATTGTTGATTATGTCAGGCTAGCTATTCTGAATTCTTTCTTCACCCAATTATTGCTACAAAATCATGGTACTCTTAACTATTACTCCCTGTATCCCATTAATTGATCTATTTATTTTGACTGTTCACAGTATAGTCTTTGATCTATGATTTTATTTAGGAATATCTAGACATGTAAAGTTAAATAATTTACATACATATCATAATTTGGAATATAAAGTTTCTAAATAGATTTTTTTTTAATTTTTCTTCACTATTTATCTTTATGAAAATTTTAATCAAACATTCAATCTTGTAACACCAAAAATAAATGGATTAATTAATGAGATATTGAGGGTATTAGTATTAGACCAAATATACAAAAGAATTAATCACCTTGGATGGTTGTGGCCATATGTTTTTGTCCTTTTGCCTGATGTTAAAAGTCATTAGTTGTGGAGGTTATGGTGCCTGATCTGTCTGTCTACTTCCAAGACATCCATCCATCTTTCAAAAAGAAAATATGGGTATTGAACTCAACTTTCTAATTTGTGATGATTGGAAGAATTTTTTATCCGATTGAATAAATATATCATTGTTTTTTTTGAAGTTGTACCAATTTAATCACTCTGTTTGATTTTGCTAATCTTTCATAAAAAACTTATAATGATACGATTTGAAATTTCATCTCATTATTCATTCAAGAAAATTACAAAAGACATCAACAAAAACTTTATCACCATGTTTTTGCATAAATTTATAATATCAAATAATTTTTAATAATTAATTATCACTATTAACTTTGATGCCACCAACCTCAACCTCACTAAGGTAGTTAGAATTAAGGAATTAAGGTGGTGAATGATGATGATGACTTCACGAATTTGTTTTTAAAATAAAAAAAAAATCCATCGTGAATAAATTTTCTATATATAATTCGTTGTGAAATTATGTATGGTTCCAAGTAATTATGTACGTATGTATAATGTATGTATGTATGTATGGGCGCAGTCAGGATGTTGCAAGCCGCCGACGGCGTGCGGGTACGGTTTCGTGGGGCCGACAATGTGGGTGAACCCAGCGAACCCGGGCGGCGACCCGGACTGCGCGGCGTGGAGCAACGACCAAGCACAGCTCTGCTACGACTGCGAGTCTTGCCGGGCGGGGCTTCTGGGGAACCTGAGGAAGGAGTGGCGGAAGGCGAACACCATCCTCATCATCGCCGTCGTCGTCCTCATCTGGGTTTACCTCATCGCTTGCAGCGCCTTCCGTAACGCCCAGACCGAAGACCTCTTCCGCCGCTACAAGCAAGGCTGGACTTGATATATATATATATATATATATATATATATATATATATATATATATATATATATATATATATATATATATATATATATATATATATATAGGAGCATTAATTTCCCTCCCTTTTAATTTTCTGTCTGTTAATAATTACTATAAATAATACTAGTAGTATCTAATTTGTTCATGAATTTATTAAGTTGTTTTTGTTGTGTCTTGTTCTGTAAATTAGTTGACATAAGGATGTCTTATATGAAGTATAGCTTCTTTTGTAAATGTTTAACTAAACCAACTATCCATAAGCGTGAATGTTCTTTTATAAGCCTACCGGTCATCACAAAAAAATTGACAAAAAAGGACTGATTTCTGTAATTTTTCCGGCAACATCAACGTATGTATAGGTAAATAGTTTTACCATAAATATAAAAAAAGATACTATATGATAGAGTAACTTTAAAATAAGAAATTTTTTGCAAACAACTAAAAGACATACCGGTTAAATGGTCAGTGTCTAGAAGTCTAAAGGGTATATCTGTAAGATTGACGAACGCAAAACCACGTAGAGGAATAGTACCATAGTCATTCACTAGTTTTAGTCCAATAATTTATTAAAGAAATCAACATCTCTTCTACCAACTGAAGCCTCTATGATTGTTCTCTGTAACATATACTCCTATTATGTTTAGAAGAACCGTTAATGCTAAAAAAATATACTTCTTAACTAAATGAGAAGGACAAGATAGAATCTTATTTACTTATATGAAGTTTATTTTTTTGGACTTTAAAGACCAACCTACCACGCTTATATAATAAAGCACCTTTCTTAGTAGTTGCTTGTTGGGACGATGAAATATACTTCATTTTGTCTTCTTCTTTCTCCTTTTTTTTGATACATTTGGGGATAAGGGTATGGATGATGAATACTTGGGGATAAAGTGAGGGTATCTATGTAAATCTCCAAATTTAATATTCAATTTAACCCTAAAATCTTAAAAAATATACATATTAACCCTAGCTAATTTTAAAATTTACAAACCCATCCCATCCATTACCGTTTCCTGCTTCCTCTTCCAAGCTGTGAAATTTGCAGCCCTTCGTTCACCGCTGCTACCTTCCCTAGATTGTCACCGTCGTCGATGAATGTAAATTCGCAGTAAAAGGTGTAGTTTTGGCGCAATAAGCATTTACTGCAGTCATGGCCGTAGTAAGACAATAGTAAAGGGCTGCAGTAAACTCTTTTTTAGGGTTTCTCCTCTTTTTCACTCGCCGCATCCTTCAATTTTCTCATATTTCTTCATCTTTTTCCAACTTTTTCTCTTTACTCATCTTCTTTCTTTCTCTTCTTCTACTTCTTCTTCTTCTACTTCTTCTTCTACTTCTTCTACTACTACTACTTCTTCTTCTTCGGTGCTCCACCGCAGCTGCTCCACCGCCACTACTCCACCTCCACTGCTCCGCCTCCACCGCTCCACTGATACCGCCACGACTTGCACACCATTCATCTGAAATCTAGATTTTTTCTGGAATTGTGGATGAATCTGGATGAATATTCATCCGGATTCATCCACTTTTTTAAAATAAAAAATATGTTTACTGCGACCATACCCGCAGTAAAGGGCAAAACTGAGACCAATTTTACCGCGGCATCTACTGTGGCCCATCTTGCAGTGTTTACTGCGACTCTAGTGTGTGGTGGGCCGTAGTAGAGCATGTTTCCTTGACGTAGTGTTATCTTCTTGTTGAATCTAAACTACCTGCTGCCTTTCTCCGGTCATCCCACCACCATCACCCGTTGTACCATATTTGTTCGTTCCTTTCTACGTCATTTTGTCTCGACAGCGAACCCTATGAGAAGCAAGTCTGCCACTCATTAATCCCTTGCCGCGCAACGAATTTCTTATTGCATTCGTTTACCTTTGGACAATATATATGGTGTTTTTAGGGACATAGAGAGTTTGCTGATAACTCTAGAAATATTGCAAAGGGGAGGAAGTGCCTAAAAGGAAAACGATTTCTGTTAAAGAAAAAAAAAGGATCGGGGCATCCCCAGCCAAACGAAAATGCACTTTGTCATCGGTGTTGATATAACTACTCTTCTAATTCAAATTTGACATCCAACTCAAGGCTGACCACACCAAATACATAGTTGCCAAGACCCAGCAGCAAAAGGTGTAATGTTTAGTCATGTGAGTATATGGTTAAAATACAGATCAATACCCTGAACTATGGTAAAACGGACGATTAAGAGTCTCAACAAAATACAGTGCAGATAATGACCTGAACTATAAGATTTGAAGCAGATGAGGGCCTCGATCAGAAACTTATTTGCAACATTTTTCTATAATTCAGGCCCTTATCTGCACCGTTTTTTGTTGAGACCCTTAATCGCCTATTTTACCATAGTTTAAAGCATTGATCCGTATTTTAGCCTAAGTATATTGATATCAAAGCTAAGAGTGTGCACGGGGCGGGGCGGGGCGGATAGTAAGAAAAATAGTACCCGCCCCCGAGTGCGGGTACCTAAATACGGGTATCTGATTTTAACGATTTTTTGCGGTTCAGATCGCGGGCATCCGCGAGTATATTCCTAAGTATACTTATTCTATAAATTTTTTCAATTTACTTGGAGATATCTTAAAATTTTACATCATAAATGTACATATCTAAAGCATCAAAATGAAGAAAAGTGGTTTGCAAAAATAGAACAACAATTGCAAATCATGTATTATTGCTATATGAAATGAGTTTTCACGCATAATATAAAAGAAATTTAAAGGAAAATTGATATAAAGTAAGCAATTTCAGATAATTTACACTACGTAGTTATTTTTACCTTTGTAGCGCCTAATTCGCTACCAAAGCGCTACTATAGCAGCGCCTCGGAGCGCTACTACAGACGCTACTACAACTGACGCTTTCTTTGAGTGGTGCGCTTCAAATCCGCTACACCAAGCGCACTAGTAGTGCATCGAGGCGCTACAACATTATTTTACGAAATAAAAAAAATCAACCAGATCTGGAAAATTCCAGATCTGGATCTTCATCCACCTTCATCACCTTCAACATAAACTCATAACCAAACTTAGATTCAACCACCTTCATCTTCATAAAATCAATCTTCAACATTTTCATTCCTAAAAAACCAAAACCAAACAATAAAATTCATAAAAAAAACAAATATAAAACCATTAATCGATTACAATCTTCAAACCTAATCTTCATTCCAATACCCAAAAAAACAACACATAACTCAATCTGAAAATGCCTCTGAACTCGCCGGACTAGAGGATGTCGCCGGACAAAAAAAACATCAACTTAGCATTTTTGAGAAAGGAAGAGATAGGAGGCCGCAACTCTCTTTTTTTTAAAAAAAAACCCTACTTGAAAGTTGATTCCGTCGGAAGAGTGAGTAGGCCACTAGCGTCGATGGACTTGCCGGAAGAGATTGTTGGGTAAAATGAAGAAATGAGTTGATGAGGGAGAGTTTGAGAAGGAGAGAGTTTTGACAGAGAGAGAGAGTGAGTGAAAGATGATAAATGAATTCATATATGAGTTCCGAACGCTTTTATTCGAATCAAAGTGTTCGTAACGCTTTAATGCGCTCCAACGGCGCTACAACGGCCCGAAAAAAAATGGTGTCAGCTGTCACTGTCTCGAAGCGCTAAAGAGCGCTACATAGGCGCTTTAGGTAGAAAAACGGACCCACCCTGTAGCGCTATGTAGCGCAAACTGATAATTCGCCCGCTTGTAACGCCTTAAAGCGCTTCTTAAGGCGCTACAAAAACGCTCTCAACTACGTAGTGTTATTTGTAAATAGGCATATGCGAATCAGTTCGGGTATCCGCGGGTTTCTAAAATTAGAACCCGCGGGTTCAGTTCGATTTTTTGATTTTGCGGGTTTTTTGAACACCCTGATCAAAGCTTATTTGTAAGTGTCGTTCGGCGTGTTTGATGAAATATACCTACAAAGGTACCGTCGCCTTTCTACAAAAAAAAACACAAAAAACTGATTTGAATATTATTAAAATTACGAGCAAGTAGAAAATAATTTTAACCACTTCTTATTCTCATTTTGGTGTTGATCTCCAATTTATTATTCTTTACACAATATGGAGCATCTTGGACAATAACAAGCATTTGCAATAGATTCCGGTCAAAGAAAAATATTGTACGTATCCGGGTAGGCGTTCGGTAAGTTCATAGTTTCCACACAGACCTCAAATACAAAATGGTCGTTTTTTTAATGCTTTAATTATCATGTTGACCAACAAACAACTTTGTTTTTTTGTTTTTTATTACAAAACAAGCTTCCATGGGATATACTCCCTCCGTCCCTGAAAAATTGTACACATTTCCTTTTTGGGCTGTCCCAGAAAAATTGATCACTTTTCTTAAAAGAAAACTTCTCACTCTCAAAGTTACTAAACTATCCTCACTTTATCTTTACTTTTTCTACCTCGTTTTTTTGTACACTCTCAACTAATGGGCAATTAAGTAAACATATACAAACATCTTACATTCACCTTAATCTCCGTGTCCAAACAAATCTACCAATCTTTCGGGGACGGAGGGAGTACATAACAGAATCGACACTATACTCTTGATATCTACTATTAATATATATAGGAACATATTGAAGGAGGACATGACATCTGTAAAATATCTTTTAATATTTATCTACTATGAATATATATATATAGGAACATATTGAAGGAGGACATGACATCTATAAAATATCTTTTAATATTTATTAAAATCACATGATAAATTTAATGAAGAGATAATATCCAAATAAATTGAATCTGCAACTGGCTATATCTAAAGTTCCTAAAAATTCGAAACAACCCACAAAATCAGATGTCAAACTCGATCTCAAGTCTACATCCTAGACATTCCACATTATAAATATAGAACTTATTTACAAAGAATTCAATCATACATATTAGTCAACCAAATTCAAAACAACCCGCTAATCATTTTTGCCAAGCATGATGTCTCGCACGCAACATGAGCTACAGACCACATTAGATCGCTTTCAAAGGGATTTAAATTACCTTCACCTGCAGATCGAAAAAATTCAGGCAAATGTATGGTGCTATTTTCTGATTTCGTACTATATATTTTATCAAATAAATTATATTCATTTTTTATTACACGCTAACACCATGATAGTAAATAATGTTTTATCTAAGTGGAAATAAAAATGTTTGAACAATTTTTTACAAAGAGTAAGCGGAAATCATGATGAAAAAAATGTTAAACATGTTCACCGCCATCGGAGGCTGCTGTAAAACATTTTTTCATGGCGGACACTCGACGGAAATGCATCTACGAGGCGATTTTGGTGGTTTCTCATGATGAACAATAAGAATTTGGTATGAACATGGTTGAACTTCTACAGAGAGAGAGAGAGAAAGAGAGTGAGTGAGAGAGATGCGGACCGTAGGGTTAGAAACGTGAGAGTGTTGGACACCATGTTATTTATATGAGGGTAGATGAGTTTGGGTTTGGGTTGGGTTATAGGTTGGGATAAAAATTTGGGCTTAGTTGTATAAGGGTTGAAAGTTTGGACAATGCTGGATGTTAAAACAGAATTGGGTTGGGTAAGCCCAACCCGCAATTCGCAATTTGTGGGATTTTCGGGTTACAATTTATATTCAATTCTTTTTTAATATGTAAAAGTAACTTTATTTTAGAACTATATTTGTGAGTATTAATTGTAATAATTATATTATTTTTTAAATACGATAAATTACCTTAAATTTATAATAAAGTCTTGTAATAATTATTATAAATAATTGAATTATTTTATATATGATTTTACGTAAGTATGATATAAAATATTTTATTCATATGTTTTTAAAAAATATTTAAGTAAATTTTCTGAAAATATGTAAGCATTATAATTTCGTAATATTTCTAACATCAAATTCTTCAAATTTTTATTTCGATGGTGTACGTTTTGTTTGTGGATTGTTTTCTTATTTTATAATATGAGTGATATATTTATAATGTAATTTTGTTACATAGAAAATAGTTAATTTACTATATATGTATATATAAGAGGTATTGGATCCCCTCACTTCGTAGTCGATGATCGATTAAATATTCAATGTTTCAATAAAACAAATTAGAAGTACTTTAAAAAGAAAAAAACTAAAACTAAAACATTTTTACTTTTGACCCCGATAAAAACAAAAATAAAAAAAATATCACAAATAAAAGAAGTACAATAAATTGGACAAATAAGACCAATGTGTGAGTTTTATTAATTTGAAATAGTAACATACACATGAAACAATAAACTTGAATGTTTTACTCTTTTGATTGTCGATCCTTAAATAAAATAGCATATGTGTTATCTTTAAAGGAATTTATATGAATACATCGATAGTATCAAGACATAGACGTTAATTCTTTTTACTCCGTCCCATAGGAGGGGTACCAGCTAGTTTCGAAATAATTATCTATATCCAAATGCTTTATATACTGCAAAAGAACTCCATTCTCATGTCTCCATAGGTCCCAAAATTAATCCACAATTGATTTTTGATGTAAATTTTTTATTTCAATTATCTATATTATATATTTTTTAATAAAAAATATCAAAAAAATATATTGTACTTATAAAATTAAGACATCAATTTTTTAGTTATATATAAAAATTACAAATTTATAATTTGAAATGATATAGAAATAAAATTATAGATTAAATTTTGAAAAATAAATGTTACATTACTTTAGGACAATATCAGTGTAATATAAACTGCACGATATATAGCAACCCTCTGATAATTGCATGTTGTGATATTTTTCTTATTGTTATTTGATGGCATTTTAAAATTTTAATGAATTACTATTCTTTATGATAGCAAAAAGCTACCTTTTAATGTTAACTAATTTTACGAAAGAGCACTCTCTTCATCCGAAAAGATTGAGTGATTTTTTTTCTTCATATTTTCAATCAATCTATAATTTTTTATCATAAATATTTAGATATGTAAAGTTAAATAATTTATATATACATTATAATTTGAAGTATAAATATTATATATATATATGAATTTCTCTCATTATTTATCTTAGAAATAACATGAGTCAAACATTACAATACAGAATATGAAAAACAATGCACTCAATTTTTTAGGGTCGAAATTTTTTAGGGTCGAAATTTTTTAGGGTCGAAGGGAGTACGTTTTATATTCGATAATCATGTTCGTTTGGCTTAAATTATTATCACTGTTTTCAATTCTTTTGAAGATTTTATGTCTAGAACATACATATATTAGTTAATTGTGTATACATTATTTGATTTTACCCTAGTACCTTAATCTCAAAATAAAATTTTTTATTCAATAATATAATTATTTAATTTTTATTTTTGGAATATTTATCGTTATAGTTTAATTTTTGGATAAAGTTTACGGTTAGTCCCTTAATTTTGCTTATTGTCCTATTTCGGTCTCATTTTAAGAATTTGTCATATTAAAGTCACTTATCTTCATATTTTTGTCCTATTCAAGTCCTTTACCGTTAACTCGGTGTTAAAGTTAACGAATTTCTGGAAAAATGATTTTCTAATAACTACCACCACTTCTGGCGCTGCTAACAACCACCGGCCACCACCAAGGCGCATCATCATCGACAAGCCCGCCTCTAGCCTTGCTCGCCTCATCCCGGAATCTCCAGCTCGACCCAACTTGACACCGTCCGCCAGAGCTCGACTCAGCCTGGCTAGTTTGATTCAACGCTTCTCCGGCGGCAAAGGGGACCGCACCTGAACGAGCAGCGTCCTTACCGGGCGGCGACGCCAGTGGGAAGCCACCAAGCCGTCGGTGAGCTCCGGGAACAACCAAATCGTGAAAAACCCAAATATTGGTCACCACGATTCCGGCCGATTCCTTTGTCGATGACGGGGAATCTTGAACGGATTTTCATCCTATATTTTTTCCCTCCTCCCACCACTACCACCGGAACGTCGCCGGCTGACCATCGCCGGACCTTCACCGGCGCATTCAAAAGGCCATGGCTGTGAATCGCAACCCAAGGGCGGCGGATCGCGGCCGCTGAGCTGCGGATCATGACCTTAGGGCCGCGAATCGCAACCCCAGGCAGCCGATCGCGAGCCCATAGTGGCGAATCGCGAGCCCATGGCCATCGATCGAGGGCCCAAGGCCGCCGAACGCGAGCCAAGGGCCGCCTATTGCGAGCCAGGGCCGCCGAACGCGAGTCCAGAGCCACCGATTGCGAGCCCAAGGCCTCCGATCGCGTGCCCAGGGCGGCCGATCTCGAGCCCAGGGCTGCTGATCTTGAGCCCTGGGCTGTTGATGGCGCTGGTGTCATTCCGACAGTGGTCGGCCGACGAATGTTGGGTGGTGGTGGTGGGAGGAGGAGGGAGGAGGGGAAAAGGTATAGGATGAAACTCATATATCTAAGTTTAGGGTGCAAATAGTATAAAAGAAAAGGTGCATGTGTCTAAAATATCATTTTCCCAAGAAATCCGTTAAATTTAACACCGAGTTAACGGTAAAGGACTTGAATAGGGCAAAAATATGAAGATAAGTGACTTTAATAGGAAAAATTCTTAAAATGAGACCGAAATAGGACAATAAGCAAAGTTAAGGGACTAACCGTGCACTTCATCCTTTAATTTGTAGTATACTCTCTTTTGCAGTACTGTTGGAGCTCTTTGTCATCATTCATTTGCTCGATTCTTCTATTTCAGTGTTTGTCTCGCTTTTAGTTTCTTCTGGATGGCATGGCATGGGTCAGTCTGAATTGTTGCCGATCTCACACCATTGCAATCTTGCGCTCATGCGGCATTGTCGCTTTAAATTGTGCATCATTTTCCATGGCAGACTACTTTGTTATGTTGATGGCTCTCCTAGGCCGGCCCTGTCGAACGCTGTTCTTTTGCCAAATCATTGATCACTTCACTTGGTGGTCGCGATTTGGTGACAATTTACGGCTCCTGGTCTTTTGGTCGGCTTTTCATGGCTACAGCTTGATCGTCCTGCCTCCCTCCCATGCAACGCTTATGCTTGCCGGAGTTAACGATGCTTGCTCTTTTCCTTCTCCTCTCGGGTGGTTAACTCTCAATGTTCCCTCTGTCACTGCGATAGACTTGACTCATGTTTTGGGACGGGGTGGATGGTGGCTGCTGTCGTGGAGGTATATGTGTTGGACAGGAATGGAAAAAGGCTTGAATAGTTCCCAGGGGAACAAGGGGAACAGGGAGGATTTTGGTTTGGCGGGGTAGGTAGGGGGTGGGCATTCGGTCGGTTCGGTTAAAACCGAACCGAATTGATGGTTTTTGCGATTTTCGATTTTGAACCGTAATAAGCCGAATTAACCAAACTGAGTCTTGAAACCAAAAAAACCGAAACCGAATTTATTCGGTCCGGTTCGGTCAAAAACCGAAAAAACCGAATAATTTTGGTAAATCGAAATTCGACCATCTTTTCCCTATTTTTTCTATCACCTCTTTAAACTTGTTGAATGGAACAAAACAATTAAACAATTGCAACATGAAGATTCGAAACTGAACCAAAAAATCAAATTGACCAAACCGAAAAATCGAAGTGGTTCGGTTCTCAGTTTTCTCGGTTTTTGGCCGAACCATGCACACCCCTAAGAGTAGGGCGGAGGCTCGCCCTATTTGGTTAAGTGAGGCAATTTATTTCGTGTGTTCAAGGTCTTGAATCTCCCTTGCGCACTTAGGTTTGGTTCAACACTACGTATTTAATTGGGTCGTTGAAGCGCCAGATGCGCTTCATCACTTGTGCTAGTGCAGAAGCGCCAAAAGGTGTTTCTACCGCCGCTAAGCTAGGAGGTGCTTTTTTTTACAACCTGCGATTATTGTGCTATTATGTACCGCTTATGCACCTTTTCTGGGCACTTCAAACATCCATGTTGGATGCTGACAATGCGCAGCCTTTGTACCGCATATGAAGCGCCTCTAAGCGGTACAAGGCTTTTATTTCTTTTCTTTTTTGTTTTGAATTTTTTTTTACTAAATGAAATAATATTAATAAATATTGTAAAAATGAAATTCAATACATAATAATAATTTCAAAATTAATTTTACATTATATATTAATATTTTTAAATTGTTATATTTACAACAAAAATACCTAAATAAATAAAAGCATAAATCATACAAAGGTGGAGATGGAGGAGTATCATCACGAGGACCGTCGGGACCACGTTGCTGCTGGGGAGTTTGGATCTGCAAGGTGCTCTTGATGTACGCCTCCATCATGTCCGGAGTCGACATGAGCTGAGCTAGAGGGCCGGTTGTCAGGATGCTGATGTGTGGAGGAGGCTCCACCATGCGTGGGGTATAAACATCCTTATGCAGAAAGCTGGTGGTCCTCGGGGACGACGACCGTGGCCTCAATAATCCAGAAACCAAGTGTGCTGGCACATTAGTATGCGACAATCTACCCATGCTCTGAAGCTCCCACTAGACGACGCTCAAGGCCGCGTCTGTCTGGCGCAGCAGGTTGGCTTGTCGCATGATGAACATCTCATGCTCAGCTCAGCGTTACCTCAGAGCATGGATCTCCTCGTCCTGTCCGTCAATGCGCTCCTTATCCTTCTGACGCTCTTCCTCCAAGTGTAGCTCGCACGGTAAGTTATGTAAAAGTGACAATTTAGTCCTCAAACGTTTTGAAATGTTTGAAAAGTGGACGACATACAATAGTTACCTTGGATGGCTGCGGAGGCTGGAACATGTCGGGATGGACTTGCTGCGAGGGTGCTGATCTCCAATGTCCTCTGGTGGGGTTTTGGACGGTCACCTCCATGTAGACGTCCGAATCAAAAAGTGACATGTCATCCTCAACATCATACATCTCCCGCATAGTCTCGATGTATTTTTCCTAATTTATAAAAAAAACCTTAAAATTTCTTTAAAAAAGTTCATAATCTAGTGAAAATATTAGTATTAAAGTCAGAATGAGGGAGAATCTCGAAATCCGCCTCTTAGCCACCCCACTCCTTCTGGAACTCCAAGATGCTCACTGGTCGACCCCCCCCCCCTCTCTCTCTCTCTCTATATATATATATATATATATATATATATATATATATATATGGGGTAAAGTGCACCCATGGTCCTGTAACTTTAATTATTGTACCACTACAGTCTTGTTTTAACTTTTTGTACTAATAAAATCTTGTTTTCAAGTTTTTTCTTCATCCATAGTTTTTTTACGATTATTTTACTATTTTACCATTTCACAGAAATGGTACAATAACGAACATAAACTGAAATTTTCTTATTATACTATTTACACCCTCAAATTTTAAAATTCTACAAACAAACCCTCCAATCTACCTTAAACTTTTTAACTCACCTATCTCAACCACCATCCGACCCACCACCGCCGGAAAGCCACGGGCCGCCGTTGGAAAACACCGAGATCGCAATTCGCGGCCTAGGGCTTGCGATTCACGCCCTTCGGCCGCCGATCGCCCCCCTGGGCACGCGCTTCGCGGCCCTGTGCCGGCGGTTTGCCGCCCTAGGCTTCAGATCTACCGCTTAGACTTGCATTTCGTAGCTTAGAGGGCATTCCGACGAGATTTTTGGTGGTGGTGGATAGGAGGGTGGTGAGATAAAGTGGTGAGAAAATATTTAGGGTAAAATTGTAAGTATTTGTAAAAGTTAGGGTAGAATTTTAGGGTTCATAAAATTTGAGGGTAAAATTGAAAGTTTCATTAAATGTTAGGGTGATTTTTATATTTTACAATTGTTTAAAAGGGCAATATTTTAAAAATTGACGGAAAAATGTCAAATATAACCATAGATAAAGAAAAAACTTGAAAACATGAGTTTATTGGTACAAATAGTTAAAACAGGACCCTAGTGGTACAATAATTAAAGTTACAGGACCATTGGTGCACTTTACCCTATATATATGTATGTATGTACAACTTGTATAGATTATTTTCTCCTAATCATAAAGGGTGCATGAGTCATGTCTTATTCATAAAAGTGCAATTGGTATATAACTTTTATGATTGTATATGTATAACTCATACAACTTACATAAATTTTGACAACACTTCGTCTCAGTTCCTCATTACACCATTTTTTGGTTAATCCCCAAATAAGCTATAACAAGGAACAAGACTATTAATGCATTGAAATTTATGTAACTGTATCAGTTATACACATACAACCATAAAACTTTAATATAACATTTGCACATTTACAAACTGTTCAACCTGGACAATCCATGAATATTAAATTGAATATTATATTTTACAAAAATATTTCAAATACTGAAAATAATATTGTGCATATAATATTGTACGTAATATTCACAGACATAAACTATGGTTGAAATCTACAACATCAAATTACACTAATTCCAATATAAAAAATTAACAACAAAAACTGTAAGAAAATCCATCTAAACAAACTAAAAAAATACAAAAACTATATAAATCCATACCTAACCAATCCACGAGATATGATTTGTTGCTCGAGCACACATCAAACACGGATGAACCACCGAGAAATGTTGAAGCAACCAACTATTTTCAAAAAGATAAACCCACAAACTATGAGAGGGAAGAAAAAGAAAGTTTCATTCGAAAACAACTCAAATCAACAACTACTTAAAACAAATTGACCTAAAGTTGAAGTCGGGAGCAATTTCTTCGTTACTCATGAATCTCTTTTGAAGAAGTGCAAAGAAGGAGGAAGAATATGGATGTAATTTAAAGGGCTTTCGTACAACTTTTAAATGCTACAATGACGCTACAAATGCAGGAATAAATTCGCTACCAGTTGTCAGCTTTTAGAAGCGTTACAAAGGGGCTTCAGGTAAAAAATGGCTCCACCCTGAAGCGCCTCGTAGCGCCACATGCTTCTTGGATATTTGAAATGCCTTAAAGCACTTCTTAAGACGCTACAAAGGCCCCTTCATGCACGTAGTGCAAATTGATTCAGGTAAAGTTGTGCATGTGGTTCTATCTGGACTGAAAATTGAGGTTGCTGGTGTTTTTCCTTGGACTTGTGAGTTGGTTCGCTCTTGAGATGTTTATAGGTGTTTATGCGAGGGCCAAAAATATGTTAGCTTTTCCGATGTTCTTCATACCTATGCCGTGAGATGACACCTTCATCTGCATTCTATATATATGGATCAAATGGACTTGGAATATTATGCAACTTTCAGTGTCTTCCTGTCAGACTCCGTTATCAATACTGGAAAGATTTCACTTGCATGTACTTTGTTTCTTTGGCTTTAGCTTACTTATTTGCTTTTGGACATCTAGTTGTTGATCGTGTTTTAGTTGTTATTATCCTTGATAAGACTCTTGATGGCTTAGAACATGTAGGTAACGTTGTTGGGACGTGTTCCCTCTCTCTGTTTGTTTGGCGGTTTTAGCCGAGTAACTTGAATAAAAATCATTATCTTAAAAAAAGAGTAAAATAGAAAGGTTACTATAAAAAATTTCACACCTTAATCTTCATATTAAGTTAACGTATTGCATTATATTTGAGACAAAGAAAGTACATAATAATTCAAGTCAACCAAATTATCCTTGATCTTTAGTGATGGAGTATGATTATTTTAACTACCCGTCCGGAATTATCAGTATAAAATGGTCCTAACTCCCAACTAGTTCCTTTATGACCTTCCCTTGCTTCCTGGAACTATCTTTGTCGCAAGATCTCAATTGACAACCGGGTCGCCCCGCTAATCCGATTCCACCAATGGAAAGCCCCAGATTCGTCATCGAACCGGCGGAGGCGGAGAGGATGGCCAAGAAATCAGGCACGACGGTGGCTGAGCTCCTCGGGAGTCTGGTCGAATCGGCCCGGCCCCTCGCCAGGCCTCCAATCTCCAGCTTCCACGTCGGAGCAGTCGGGCTAGGATCTTCTGGCCGGATCTACTTCGGAGTCAATCTCGAGTTCCCGGGCCTCCCGCTCCACCAATCCGTCCACGCCGAGCAATTCCTCGTCACTAACCTCTCCCTCAACGGAGAACCTCACCTCCGTTACCTCGCCGTATCCGCCGCCCCCTGCGGCCATTGCCGCCAGTTCTTCCAAGAAATTCGATCCGCTCCTGACATCAGGATCCTCATCACAGAGCAGGAACAGGGAAACGGCAAAACAGAGACGTCTCTGTTCTGCCCCTTGTCGTACTTCTTGCCGAGCCGGTTCGGTCCGGAGGATTTGCTGGAGAAAGACGTGCCTTTGATTCTGGAGACCCGTAATAACGGGTTGTCGTTTGACGACGACTCCCGCGGCAGCGACGGAGGAGAATGTGCAATCGCGGCGTTGGAGGGTGCGAACTCTTCGCACGCGCCGTACAGCGGTTGTCCCTCTGGAGTCGTGCTGGTGGATGAGAAGGGCAGGGTGTTCAAGGGTTCATACATGGAGTCGGCCGCGTACAATCCCAGCCTTGGGCCGGTTCAGGCGGCGCTGGTGGCGTACGTGGCCGGTGGAGGTGGAGGTTACGAGAGGATCGTGGAGGCGACCCTCGTTGAGAAGGCGGACGCGGCTGTGAAGCAGGAGCACACGGCGAGGATGCTGCTGCACTGCATCGCGCCCAAATGCGAGTTCAAAGTGTTCCATTGTGTTGGGTCCAAGAAGAAAGTGTAGAGAACAGGGGACGTGAAGCTCTTTGTCAAGGATTAAATTGTTATGTTGGATAAGTCTTCTGCTGATTTGTAATTCATTTACAAGTTTAGGGATGAAATGTTCATTTGTCCTATTCTATCATTATCTTCATTGCTCTTACTTTTTTGAGAGGATCATTGCTCTTACTTTCTTTGTTTTTGGTTTTTTTTCCTTCAGTTGTCAAACTAAAATAACTTATCTCATTATCTGTAATTTATTTTTCCAAAGTTATAAACAAATTTGATCAACAGTTTAAGAGGAGTGTTAAGCATAAGGTATCTGATTTCGAGAATGTTATGAAACCAGTTAATAATAATAAAAAGATGCTAATACAGAATTTGAAAAGTATATTTAAAAGAAAGTCAAACCGCAGTTTGGAGGTTAGGAGCTAGGTACATTACGGGTATAAGTAAGTGCATGGAGTTTGGTAACTTGGGCCACAAGGTAAGTGGTCTGTCATGTCATGGACAGAAACAAAGTAAAGCCTAGCATGTATATATAGTTTCTCTTATAGCTTTGGTGCCTTGGAACATTAGGGGTTCAAACTTAAGAGGGGGAGAAAAAATTTTCGGTGATTTTGCAGGTGATTCACGGTAAGAAATCGAACCCCAAGCGGTAAAACCCTCAAATCATAAACCAAAATTTTCACGATCGATAAGCTCTTCCCTTCTCACCCACACATGCCTCATGCTTGTCTCTTTGTTTTCAACAACCACAGCGAGCAGGCAGACGGGGAGGAAAAGCATGCACCCACAGAAGAGTACTAGGGCAGCCGCCTGGGAGGAGAAGCAGGCAGCCAACTACAGAGGATATGAGTGGGGGTAGGGCAGCCACCGGAGGGGTAGGAGTCTGAGCGAGCTGGTCGTCGTTGAAATTTATGGTGAGTTTTGGAAACTCCACTGCCCTCTCCAGCAATCGTACGTGCACCACCTGCCTTAATCAGATCATCTCCCTCCTCCGATAGGGGTTCCCCAACCGGAGAGAAGCCGTCGGGTGGTCGGAGTCCGGCAGATCTACGCGAAAGGGCGCCGTGTAGAGATTTGGGAGTGGAGCTCGAATCGGATCAACAGAGCTCTGTTTCACTGGTGGAAGTTTGAGAGATGTCGGAGATGCGACTGCGAGAGCCGGAGGAGGGTCAACATAACTCACCGTGAGAAACTTGAATTCACTTCTGCGTGAATCACGCCAGGTTCGAGAAAGTGTAGGTGAAAATTTGTCCAACTCATCGTGAAAAAGATGTGGGGAAAAACTCACAAATTCACTTGAAAACCCCAACTTTGAAACCCCCTATTGAGAGAGTTGTGAATTATGGAGAGTGGTTCACAAAGACTTGAATCAATATATTAATTATCAGGAATTGTGACTCGTATATATCTTTTGGAAACTCTTGAATCAAAGAACTTGGAACCAAGCAATCTTACCCTTAATTAGTAATATAGATACCTTTTCTGATGCTATCCAACTCCATGATTAATTGGGTCTGTTGAGTAACTTTTTGTTTTTGAAGAAGGTTAATATTTTTGAAAAATGGAGGAGATAAAAGAAGAAGTATGAAAGAAAGTTAGATTTTGCAATAAATTAATTCCCTTACTAAAGCAATTGCATTCCCCTTACCCTCTCTTCTCCGTTATACTCAATGAATTGCCTTTCAATTGAATCAAATTCGTGAAAAAAAATTCAAAAAAATATATATTAAAAAAATTTAGACCTCAATTGGCTTAATTAAATTTCAAGTTGTTTTCCTGAATCACTAAGAGGCGGAGGAAGACGAAGAAGGAGGAGGAGGAGCAGTCCACTTTAGTGGTAACCTGGCTGTTGTTTTGGATCCATTAATAAGCCTGCGATGTTCATCACCATCATCCACAAACCCTAAATCATCTGTCCTCCTCAAACCTGCATGAGCCAAATCCACAGCACCTCCAAGAAACATTCCACATGTGATGCTAGCTTTAATATCCGTAAGATACAAAGCTCCTAATGTGGACACAACCAGAAACGTCATGACAACATTCTCAGTTATCAGAAACCCCCACAACAAGACAGGTCCATTGCCGAGGTAACTGTAGAAGATCCAAGCACCCATCATGAGGAAAGCCGAGAGCAGCATGAAGGGGTTCCATAAGAGGGTGATGGCAATGGATGAGAGGATGATGATGATGTAGTTTGCTCGGAAAAACGAGATGTTGGTACTGATCCGGTGGAAGGTGGCGGAGAGGGACGGCGGGAGGGTGAGGGATTCGGTTTTGAACATCTCCGGCCATGGCTTTGGAGTGCCGATGTCGGAAATGAACCGGTCTTTGGCTTGGAGGAAGATGCTTGGTGGTTCGGTCTGTATCGTTGGGATGGTTCCGTATCTTGTTGTCATGATGATCTTGGTTTTGCAGGAAGATGAAGGAAGAGGATGAGGGAGGAGATGATGAGGGAATTAGGGCTAGGAAGAAGAAGGAGATTCATAGAATGATTGGAAATGAAACACGTTTCAAACATGATGGAGTTTATTGTTTTTTTCCTATTATAATGTTTTCAAATCTGGTTTTTTCTTTGGAAAACAACTTTTTATACTATCGTATACTAAATTTGATTGTCTATACCCAAAGAATTGATCCCGGTAATACACTCTAAATTTAAAATAGGGTTAAAAAAAGGATTTAAGGAATTAAAACTTACCGGTCTCAAGGCTTGGATAGAGGAGGATGAAGTGGTAGCTAGCTAGGTTGATAATCAACTTAATTAAGTACTTCTGATCATTTCTATAAACATGAATCTTGCTTGTTAACGACACAGCGGAATGGAGGGGTATGATTAATTTAGCCACACCCAACTAGCTATTTTGGGGAAAAGGTAATTTTGTCATTGAAGTTTACAAAATCTTTAAATTTGTCACCGAAGTTCATTTCGAAGTGAAAAAGTCACCAACATTTTAATAGAGTAAATTTTTCACTGGATGTTAATTTATCCCAATTGGCGCTCATGTGACGTCCACTAGATAATTATGTAGATATTGACTGTGCATTTTGTAGAGTTAAAATTGAATTCACCTTCAAATTTATCATGGATTAAGGGTTGAATTGTTAGTTTTACAAAATTTAACTGAAATTAAAATATTAACCCTACAAAAATGTACATTCAATGTCCACGTAATCACTTAGTGGCACGCCCCATGAGCACACCAACTGAGAAAAATTAATGTTCAGTAGTAAATTTAACCCTTCAGTAAAAAGTTTGTGGCAATCTCGCTTCAAAATGAATTTCAGTGGCAAATTTAGAAATTTCGTAAATTTCAGAGGCAAAATTACCCCTTTTCCATTTTTATTTTTAAGAATTGTTTTCACACCAGGTTTTATCTCGACACTTTTCCTTTCCACTCAAAAGGTTAGTTTTGTCTTATTTATCTATTTTTAATTATTATCATCAACTCTATAACATTTTTAAGCCTTCATGGATCAGTTAAATGTATCATCTTTGTTGAAAATGAGAGAGTCCTTGAAAATGAATAAGGGCCCAATTTTTATTTTCGGGAAAAGAGAATTAGGTTGCTATTTCTTTATATAATGAAGATAACTGAAGATAACAAAGAGATTGATTGCATTAATTGAAACAAGAATTTCATTCTATATATATGAGCAGCTAGCTAGCATGAATAGAAACAATGGAAGAGACTACAATGAATGGGATACAATGGAGTAAGAGAGAGTTAGTTAATTTAATTCAGGTGTGTATGTGGTGTGGGGATTGGTGCTGTGACAGATTCAAGAGTGAGGTCTCCAATCCTCTTGGGTGAACCAGAAGCCCTAGGAGGAATCTTGTGCAAGGCGATGGCATCTCTGAGCTTTTTGAACTGCAGATAAATTATCATGTCATATATAATTAAGCCAAGAAAGTTAGCAAATGTGCAACATACAATAATTAATTTTCAGTTGGATATTATAAATGTGGTAGAATTTCATGAAATATATACAGTACCTTGAGAAGTGAACATGCAAAGGAGTCGAGCTTTCCATGAGCCCCACGATAGAAATGGAAGTAGGGAAGCACTCTGATGTTCAACCCCTTGCACAGTCCCTTGTTCTCCTCCAAATTCACTTTCAAGAAGACAACTTCATCAGCCTGTTCCGCTGCTGCTGTCCTGCACAACTGCATGCATGCCACTTACTTGTGAGACAAGCAATTAATAAGGATCTAATAGTAATATTTTCATGCATGCATGCATACATAGCTATATATAGATAGAACTCAACCTTGGGAAACAAGGCTTTGCAAGCGGCACACCAAGGTGCGTAGAACTCGACAACAACCAATCTGTCTCCGGCCTCAACCAGGGCACTTAACAACTCTTCCCTCGAATTGATGTCCTTGATCATGTTGTGTCCGGCGGTAGTACCCCTTTCCCACCATTGTGGTTGCTGATCATGTTCCGTCTCTGCAATGTTCAAGTTTGCGTGCGCCTGAAGGCAAATCATGAAGAACAAACAACAGAAAACTTGTAATTATATCATGACTCTGCTGCAGAGCATATATATGTATGAGTGGCTAATGAAAGGGCTAATATATACCAGAGGAAGGTGCAAGCGACCGTTGACAGGCTGTGGCGGCAGAGATATAGAAGCAGCGGCAGCTCTTCCTCGGCGAGACGCCATGCTGAACAACTGGGAGGAAGGAGAAGCTGATGGTAGGCTAATTACTTGAACTGCCATTTGTACTGTAGGACTTTTCTTGCTTGCTTTTTCTAATTTGTTTGAGCCATCACCGAATCATGCATATTTATAGATGAATACAATTTGATGAGGCGTGGTCAAATGCTAGCACCATCCCACTCCACATATATTCAGACAATCAACCTACGGCTACATACGTGATTGTCGGTTCAGACCGGGCCTCCAAAACGCACCGTTTTGATTGGGTTTGTTGTGATTCTTGTGAAGCACATACAGCCAAAATGCCAGCTATTTACATCTTCAGACCCACGTTTCCTATTTCAGCGGTCTCCATGATGCACTTGCTCTTTCCTTTTTATTTCTTTTTTGGACGGTTCTAAAAGTTTTTATAACAATTTCAATGACCTTTTCAACATTCCATTTATCGGCTCCGGCTAGTTTTAAAAATGCGAAAAACTCACCAATCTTTTCGAAGATGTAAAATAACGACTCACATTTATTCTGTAATGCTACTTTAATACTCTCAATTAAATTATCCATCTCAGACGTCACGCGTGCAAAAAATGATGATGTGGGAGCTGGCGTGGTATCTTTTGCCCAATCATCAGCTGATGTGGCATTGCGACCTCCGATTCAACCGTTCACCTCCTGTTCGTGGTACCTTCAGCAACGAACAGCGCGGCGCAGGGAACCGGTATTGATGCGGCGGCGGCGGACGAGAGAGAGCATGGGGTATCGAAGGCAGAGTATCAGAGCGGGAGCAGCCTCAATACTCCGGGGCGGGTGCAAGTTGGGTCAGCGGGTCGTGATGGTTTCCTCGCCGGTTACTGCTCCTCCGGTGGTGTGTGTGGGCTCATCAGAATCTTCATGGCACGGCGGTTCTGGGAAGGCTGAAGTTGGGTGATGAGAGGTGACGGATGGATGAAGGAGGCCGGCGGACACGTCGTTGAAGGGAGGTTGGATGACGTGGAATATCAATTTTTTTAATGTTAACGGAATATGTCAATTATTGACGGAATATTTTTCCCGTTAGGTGTTCGAGTAATTTATTTACATTTTTTGAAATCGATAGTCATTATTTTACACTTACTAATATAAATGAGTAGTTATTTTGCACCTCTGAAAAGATGGGTGATTAAATTGCACTTTTAAACCTAGATGAGTGGGTTATTTGCACCCAGAGCCCCATTTATTCCATTAGTCTTACAACTCAAACACAAATCTCAATAAAGTTCACATCTCTTCAGGTTGATTTCAATAACTATTTTAGTTTTTTAACAATATTTTCTGAATAAAAAGTCTTAACAATTTCCCACCATGAGCATGAAATATTGTAAATCATTTTGGATTTTGTGTTCTAGGTGAGTCGCGAACAGCCCATTAATTTCCCACCATGAAACTGGCGGATGGCTACAAACGGCCGAGCTGTCAGTCACCAACACACAATTTCTAGGCATGAATGAATATTCAAGAGATGGAACGAAATCTTTCAAAACGAGTTGCAATAGGAAACAAAACAAGGATCAACTGTTCCGACACAGATTCGTTTAATTCCAGAAGCTTCATCGGAAACCTCAGGCAACTAGCATCAATGGACTTGACCAGTGGCCACATGAGCAGATGCCAAATTCGAATTTGCAGAGAAACCACTACCCCCAAAGAAAGCATCTTTTACCTGCCAATCAAACCATGATTTTCAACCAGAACCATCAACGTTGCTTCCACACCACACCGAGAAACCAAATTATGGAAATAAGCTGAGAAATGTTTGATATTCAGTTCCACAGGGAATTAAATGGCATTACAGAACACAAGCAACACTTGATTCGTTTTCAAGTCTTAAGCTAACCAATTCCAAAAGGATGTAAATAATCAACATAACAACCTGACCTGAAGCCTGAAGCTCTGTGTCTTATCTCCGTGGCAACGAAAGTCACAGAAGATGATTGCCTTTCTGCACTGATTCATCTGTCACCTGTGCCTGCTTAAGCTGCTGATAAGGTTGCAGGTCAAACCACCTCAGAAACAGAGATCATTGCAAAGGCAAAATCATGGATTCGGAAAATGATGCAGATCCGTTGTTTGAAGCACCCTTGATCTTGAGAATAGATGCAATTACATTGTATATCTGGACATTTTCAAAAGATGGTACCTTCCTTCCCTTTGCAAACTGAGGGCCATGGCCGATAAAAATGGTTCTCATAGAGAAAAATGCGTTATCATAGCCATGTGATCCACCACACTCTTGCTGGTTCGATCTCGTCTGCTCAACCTTAAACCCTTCATCCACCAGCCCTATTATTGGTGGAATACGATCACTGGCCGAATAATGTAGCCGATCAGGAAGCTCCTCCTTGAGATAAACCTTCAAGTGGTTACCATTTCCAACTTTCCCTGAACTCAAACCTTCATTCATCTTAGCAACAACATCAGATAGTGACACATTACTAGGGGGCTTGATGGCAAGTAATGGTGTGTAGTCCTGAACCCAACCAGCAGGAATTTTCAACCAAGAAGCTAAATCATCAAGAAAGATGAGTTTTTTATCACAAGTTCCAACCATCCCATGATCTCCAACCAAAATCATTGTAACATCTTCAAACACCCCTCTTTTCTCTAAACCATTAATCAACCTCCCAATCAACCCGTCGATTCTCGCAACAGCCTCAGTTACCTCACCATCATCAGGCCCAACCTGATGGCCCTGATGATCAGGATCCTCAAAATACAAGGTCATAAACACAGGCATTTCATCACTAGGCAAATCAAAGTAGCTCAGGACAGTATCAACTCTTTTCTCAAAAGGCACAGACCCATCATAAGGCATACAGAACTTTTCTGGGCAGTTCCAAGATCCTTTCTTTACCTCACTCCCAGGCCAGAAATAAGTAGCAGCCTTCAACCCTTGATTAACCACCGTCTCCCAGAGGGGCTCCCCGAGCCACCACTTGGGTTCATGGCTTTTCATGGTGAAAATTTGACCAGTTTGAGGATCAACAAAGCGGTTATTGATAATTCCATGATAAGCAGGATAAAGACCAGTAACAATGGAGTAATGATTAGGGAAAGTAAGAGTAGGGAAAACAGGAATCAGACCCGTTTCAGCCTCCGTCCCATTGGCGACCAAACGGGCGATGTTGGGCGTCTGGGTCTTGAACTGGTACCCGAACCGAAACCCGTCCGAGGATATCAGCAGGACGACTGGCCGGTCCAATTTCTTGAGCGGCCGAGCGACGGTCTCAGAGACTGCAGCATTGGAAGAGAAGAACGAATTAGAGTGTGGCCCGGAGAAGAACAGGAAGGCGAAGGCGGCGGCGGCGGCGAAAACAGTACAAGTGGTAAGAATCAGAGCGATGAAGACGATAGCTCTGTATCGTGCTTGGAATGAATCCTTCCGCGAGGGTTCAGATTCGTCGGAGAGGAGAGCAGCGGAGTGAGTCGGGAGGTCGTCTGATGCTGGAAATGGTTTCGTCTGCGGCAAAGAATTCGAACCCATTTCAGCTCCGATTAGCTCCAATTGATTTGCAGACTCGAGTAGCGAAAATTAATCGGAGACTTCAATTTTGAATCTGTGAACAGCGAACTTCATAAGCTACGGCCAGAGACAGAGATACTTGTGAAGAAAAAGACGATCGTGTAGGTGCAGCCATTTCCAGCGACACGAACTAACGGTCAATGCAGATTTGCACGTATACGTGTACGGTCTACAATTATGGGGACTGCCCAATTATTGAAGTCGGAAATTATTTTAGATAACATTCAAAATTATAGCAAACAAAATTGGTCATTTTTTCAATTTATCCTTAAAAGATTTGTTAAATTTATCTAGTCTCACAAATTTAAAGAAAATGTATTAAATTTATCTAGTCTCACATTTAGAATCTACATGTTTTTAACTATAACTTGTGTAGTAATTCTCTGCGCGCCGCAACCCTAGGCTGGTGGCTGCAGTTTTTCGTCAACGACGTTTTTTACCGGCACGGCGGTGCTTCTCGACAGTGGACCAAGTTTCCACTAGTTTCTTTGATTTGTGGTGGCTTTCATGTCAATTATTAGTCTCAATTATCAGGGATTGGGTGCGAATCGCATTGTCCATGGCCTTCATTAGTTTCTCTTGCGAGTCCGGCCATCAATGGTCTTCTTGGTTGAGACGAAACGGAAAGGGTTTGGCTCTCTTATGGCATAATTCATGAGAAATCATGACTCTCATCTTCGGATTTCCACATTGACTTCCGGATAAAGGCTTTAAGTGCTAAGTGGCGGTTTACTGGTTTTTATGGGTACCCGGAAACTGCTCAAGGGGAACCGTGGGAGTTTCTTCGTCTTTGAGTAGAGTCTCTTCCTTGCCTTGGTTAATGGCAGGGGACTTCAATGAGATACTCTGGCTGCATGAGAAAGTGGGAGGAGCGGTGCGCAGGTCTTCACAAATGGTGGCTTTCAGAGCAGCATTATCGGATGCGGGAGTGGACAATATGGGGTACTCAGGATCGATATTTACCCGGAGTCGTATAATTTCTGGTGAGGTGCTGGTACGGGAGTCGCTGGATAGAGCTCTTTGCTCTCCTGTGTGGCAAAATTTGTTTTGAACCAGTTAGGTAAGAAATTCCTATTTCCCTTTTTCTGATCATTATGCGATGGAAATTTGGATTTTGGGCAATGATAAACACCATCAGCGTCTTTGGAGGTTTGAGAAACTTTAGACATTGGAGGCTCGGTGTTAAGAAATTATTAATCAGTCTTGGCAGACTTCAGTCCAACTTTTTAATCGTTTGCGAATCTGCAAGCGGTCACTTTTGGATTGGCACCATAAGGAGTTCTGCGGATTAGCACGATAGATCTCTGATTTACAGTCTCAGATTGAGCTTTTGAATGGTAAAGTAGGTGACGATGTTGTTACTCGTTGGAAGTTTTTGGAATCAATTTTGCTAGTTCTCCTAGATAAGGACGAACAATATTAGAGCCAGCGATCCAAGAATTTATGGCTAGTTGATGGTGATAGAAACACTTTTTTTCACCAATCGGCTTCTGGTCGCAAATTTTGGAACCAGATACGGCATCTTCAAGACCCATCTGGGGTGTTCCTAACGGCCTAGGAGGATTTGGAGAGGGAAGCTTTCAGGTATCAAATGCAATGGGGCAGTTCTGACTGCTCCTTTTACCAGGGAGGAGGTAATGGTTGCTCTCTTTCAGATGCAGCCGTCCAAGTCGCCAAGCTCAGGGATTCCCACCACTTTTTATTAAAAATTCTAGCATTTTGTGGGCCCTTCAGTTACTTCCTATGTGTTGGAGATTCTTACTTCAGGTTGCGTGCCTGCAGAGCTTAATGCTACCTTCTTGGTGTTGATCCCGAAAAAAATCAGAGTGCATTTGTTCCTGGTAGACTACTCACTGATAATGTGATGATCGCATTGGAAACCTGTCATCATATTAATACTTTGCACGGTAAGAGGGATGGTGCTATGGCTTTGAAGCTTGATATGAGCAAAGCTTATGACAGGGGTGGAGTGGTCTTTTCTGCGTGTGGTACTGGTGAAGCTTGGTTTTCCGTTGGTGTGGGTCAATCTAGTAATGTCTTGTGTGGAGACTGTTTCGTTCTCAGCGTTAGTGAATGGGACTCCAACCCAGCGTTTTCACCCGACCAGAGGAATTAGACATGGTGACCCTTTGTCACCATTTCTTTTCCTTTTTGTTATTGAGGGGCTCTTGGCACTGTTGAAATGGGCTGAGACTCGTCGGGAAATTTTGGGAGTAGCAGTGTGCAAGAGAAGCCCAGCCATTTCCCTCCTCTTGTTTGCTGATGATTCTTTAACTTTTAAGGGATAATCGCTTCGGTATCTGTAATTTTTTAATGTCCTGCAGTTATATAAGGCGGCATCTGGGCAGATGGTCAATCGACGGAAGTCTTCGATTTTTACAGCCCAAATATCAAGCGTGATCGTCGGTTGCAGTTAGGCCATTTATTAGGTACCTCAAAATGTTTATTGGCTGACAAATATCTAAGTTTTCCATGGATGATTGCAGGAAGAAGATTCCTCAATTTAATTATTTGATCGAACGGGTATCAAAAAAGTTATCAAATTGGAAGACGTCAACTGTATCTCACGCCGGTAGAGGAGTAATGATTAAAGCAGTTATACAGGCAATGCCTACACACCTGATGAACTATGTTGAAATCCCCTCAACGGTGTGTGATCGCTTGCGCTCCCCATCAACGCGTTTCTTCTAGTCTGCAGATATAGAGGAACGCAAGACAGCCTGGTGTTCTTAGGAGAAACCGTGTATGACTCATCGAGCTAGAGGTTATGGTTTCAAAGACATACATGCATTTAATCAAGCCATGTTAGCAAAGCAGGCTTGACGTTTTATTAAGTGACCAGATTCCCTTGTGGTTTGTGTGATACGAGGTAAATATTTTCACAGTTCTTCTTTACTTTATGCGGATCCGGAGCTTCCAAGTTCTGTTGTTTGGTGTGGTCTCCTTGCTGGTCGCGAGGTTCCGACCTACGGTGGCCAGTGGAGAGTAGGTCTTGGCCGTTCTATCTCGGTGTGGTTTGATCGTTGGCTACCGGATTCCTCGGGGATACTAATAGACCAACTCCAAAATTGGAGAATTTGATGGTTTCCGATCTCATTGATCCCAACACTCATTCATGGTGGATACGGGGATATTGAGGCACTGTTCCATCCGGTGGATGTGGCTCGGATTGCAAATACTCCTTTAAATGAGCATGCACATGAGGATATTTTCACTTGGGGAGTGGAGGATAATGGCCACTTCTCGGTAAGATCTGCCTATTTCTTGGCATATACCATGATTCATGACAGAAATCCTTTGCAGGTTTCTGACTTTTGGAGTTGGTTGTGGGCTTAAAGCGACCACCTCGAATTCATACTTTCTTCTGGCGAGCATGTGGTGATTACTTGCCTACAAGAGAGGCAGAGGATCAGAGAGATATGTCAGTGGATACTCTTTGTCCAGTTTACGGTGTATCTGTAGAATTTGTGGGACACGTATTGTGGGAGTGTCAGTTTGCACGAAGAGTTTGACAATAATTGGGTTTTGAGGGGCATGAGGATACAGGTTTGGAGTCCTTGACTTCTTGGGTGAAAGGTGTTATTCACCTAAACCCAAGTAATGCTTTATTCTTAGCTACCTAGTGTTGGTTTTTGTGGAAGAATCGCAACATGGTGGTTCATGAATATAAATGTGGAAGACTTGTTGCTGTCTCTATTACTATTCAAGCTTGGGTTGAGAGTTGGAGAGCTGTCCATTAGCGTCCTGTAGTGGTGCAGTGGGCTCGTCCTACTCCAATTTGGTTAGCACCCGCTCCGGGTGTTGTGAAGATTGATGTGGATGCTACACTTAGGAGACAAACATCTTTTACAGCCGTGGGAGTTATTGCACGCACTTCCTTAGGTGAGGTCTTATCCGCCTTCTGCACTTCCTTAGGTGAGGTCTTATCCGCCTTCTGCACTTCCTTAGGTGAGGTCTTATCCGCCTTCTCCGTAGGTTTCCATTATTCTGGGTCTGATCCACTGTATCTCAAGACAATAGCCTTGCTTTGGGGTGTGAAGGAGGCAATCCAACAACTCTGGCAAAGAGTAACTTTTGAGTCCGACTCGCAGACTCTGGTGCTGGAGGTTCAAAGCTCACGTTCTCCCTTGCTCTTTTATTTCGGTGCTTTAGTGGACGAAATCCGCCCACTTCTTTTTTCCTTGCAATCTCCCTCGCTTGTACATGTGAACCGTCTAGCTAATAAGGTGGCACATTCACTCGCTCGTCATAGTTTAGAGCATTCTTGTATGGTGTTCTGGATAGACCATAATATCCCAACATTGGATATGAACTTGTCAGGAGTATCTCAATTAAAAAAAAACTATAACTTGTGTAAAAAATTTCTTCAATTTGGATGCAAAATATTGGAGATAAAAAACGTAAATTAATTCGTGAATAATGTACGTTGCAAAGAAAATGGAACGGATGAATTTAGACAATTAGTGAAAACAAATCATAAAAAATATATTTAGAAAATTTATACTTCAGATTATGATATGGATATGAATTATTGAATTTAAATAGCCTAAACACTCATGAAAAAAATACTAATAGATTAAATACTGTGAAATAATAAAAACAAATGTATCTATTTTTTGAAGACGATGAATTATAATTTATTCAATCAATTCAAGATATGTTCAATTACAAAAAAATTGGGAGAAAATAAAATGTTTATCCAATTTTATGATGATTTAGATAATTATAACTGTATTATGATCAATTAATTCTGGATTATCGTGAACTAAATGAATGAGTTAAATGCTGGTCAATTACTAAAACTATTGTGAACTTTTGCTGGCCATATTGTCGATATCCAATTGTTTGTGGCAATCACGTAACGAATACTACCTTTGAAGGACCTATATCGGCATAGGGAAAGACAAAATTCCCTTCTTCCTCAGTCACCTCCGCCGCGAACTGCGAAAGCACAACGTCGACGTCGCTGAAGAAGGATCCAAAGTTCCAAACTCCAATTTTAATCTTCTTTTTAGCTTTATCAAGTTAATTAGTTTTGGGCAGTCTTCATCAATGGCGTATCTGAGCATGGGAGAAGCTCACAGGCGGATCATCGACTACCTCAATTCCTTCTCCGACGCCGTTTCGTTCCAGGATGGAGCTTCCCTTGCTCGCCTCCTCTCTTTCTCCTCGAACTCCCACTCTCTGCTTTCCCTTGCCGACGCACTCAATGTCTTCCAGGTTTGTTATGGAACAACCATATTTTGAATTTGGATCGATTTGGTAGTTTATTTTTTTACTTTGTTTTTATTTGGGTATAGGATGCAAATCGATTGATCAAGCAATCAGACAAGTTCTCGCAGCTGGGCGAGATCATATCTCCGCTTTTTCGCTCTCTGCAAAGCTATCGACTTGGGAACTTGGTCGATTCTTATCAAGCCTATGAGAAATCTGCCATGTCGGTTTATCTCTTCTCTCACATTGTTTTGCTTTGTAAGAGTTGTACTCTTTGTCCTTCTTTCTTTCTTTCTGGGTGGGTGGGACTTCTTCTGATGGTTTAAGATTCAGTGCCTTTATTCAGGAGTTTCGAAACTGGGAATCTGCTTGGGCATTGGAGGCCTTATACGTTATAGCATACGAAATTAGGGTTCTTGCTGAGAGGGTATAATTTCTCACTAGCTGTGATTTTCTGAGCTGGAAAACTATTGGCATTTGGTTCAACTGCTAAGCTTTCAACTGCATTTTTGCTGTAGGCTGATAGAGATTTGTCTTCCAATGGGAAATCTCCAGAGAAACTGAAGGGTGCTGGCTCCTTTCTCATGAAAGTCTTTGGTGTTCTAGCTGTATGCCTCCTTATATTAGCATTACTTTCTGTACAGTCTTTTTACCACAATCGAGATGAACCTCTTGTAGAGGTCCAAGTAGGGAAAGCAAAACGAACTTAACAAATCAGAACTTCTACTTTTTTTTGTAAACACTAGATGGGTTCATTTATCGTAACTTTGAGGATGATATATGCAGGGTAAAGGCCCAAAACGTGTGGGAGCATTGTATGTGACTTGCCAGTTGTTTAAGATCTACTTCAAGGTATGCTTTTGTTCTTTTAAGCTTTCTTTGTTATCTTGGATAACTTCACATCTAGGTTAGGGATTTTGTAAGTGAATTGCTTTATGACCATTTCATGTCCTGAAAACATTAAAGATGAGGTCCTATCAATCTATATAACACCATGTGCAGAGAAACACATGATATTAAGCAGTGATATTGGTTGTCATTGCAAATATGAGATTATGGCTCTCTTATATGCTCTGAGCTCTGGAATCATCATGGGTACTAATGCATTAGAAATCTATCGTTTTTTTTTAATTTGCAGCTTGGTACAGTTCATCTTTGCAGAAGTGTGATAAGAAGTATTGAAACTGCACGTATTTTTGATTTTGAGGAATTTCCAAAAAGAGATAAGGTAAGGTTGACATTCATTTAATAGATAGCTTTACCTCCTGGTCCGACTCATTGAATTTTTTCAGGTCACATACATGTATTATACTGGTCGTTTGGAAGTGTACAATGAGAACTTTCCTGCTGTGAGTAATCAAAACACTTCCTTATTATTATTTGATTGAGTCAGTTAATATGTGCCATTCAAAGCATGTTTATGTATTCTTGTCCAACTTTAATGTACTGTCCCAACAACTTTGTACTACAAGTAGTACTTTTACTAATTTTTGCCAATTAATTGCACTATAAATTTCTTGCCACCGACCCCAACATAGTTGGGATTAAGGTGCTGTTTGATGATGATAATGAATTAGTACTAATACTACATTCAAAATTGATTTAATACTCACCTGCAATGGTGAAGTAAGATGAATGCTAATACTCTTACTACATGTCTTGAATTTGCAGGCTGATCATAAGCTGTCATATGCATTGAGGCATTGCAACCCTGGAAGAGAAGAGAATATAAGGTGTCCTGAGATTTCCTTGCTACTAATCACGCATCCGCATCTCTGAGAACTGATGTTGGCACTTCAAAATTTCAAAATAAGGCTTCAAATGTGCTTCAAACAGTTTTGGTTTCAAATTGGTCATGGGATGCTGTTTTTCTCTTGCTTATTTGGAAATCTTTTTATGTTCTGTAATGGTATGATTTTGGATGTGGCAAACATCCAATTACAAATAAGATATCCATCTTCGTGTGATGGCAGTGTATTTTGTGCTTGGTTATTTTAGGTTATTCCTTCCATATTATACTCATCGTGCAATAGTTCAAATTAGGTTTTTGATCAATTTTCTGGATCCTTTGGAGCAGGATGATCTTGAAGTACTTGATACCAGTGAAGCTTTCAATTGGCACACTACCTAAAGCTTTGCTTCTGGAGAAATATAATTTGCTTGAGGTACGGTGCTTAGTTTTCTGAGCACTCGGACATCTCTATGCTTACATCGTTGATCCATTGACTCTGTTGTTAGATCGAAATTTCATTAAATGCTTGCATGTGTGGTGTGGTGCATACATGATACAATGTTACCAACAATGCAGCTTAGGTTTTTATTATAGACAACCTTTTATCTAATTGGTTGTGGTTTATATCTCAGTACAGCAATGTTGTACAAGCTCTACAAAGAGGTGATCTTCGTCTTCTGCGGGCTGCACTTCAAGAGCATGAAGACCGGTTCGTGTATTTGCATTTGGTATCAATGTGTCACCTGCAGAACCATTTTCTCAAACTCAATCTGATTTGGTTTCCCAGGTTCTTGAGGTCTGGTGTGTATCTTGTTCTCGAAAAGCTAGAGCTCCAAGTTTATCAAAGATTGTTGAAGAAAATGTAAGTACCACTTGACACTACATGACCTAGCTGGACTAGTAGATGCTGCCCTTGTTGGGTTTTGATTAGTTATTTAATCTGTCACCTGTAGTTACATCATCCAGAAGCAAAAGGAGCCAAGCAAGGCTCATCAGTTGAAATTGGATGTGATTGTGAAGGCATTAAGATGGCTTGAGATGGACATGGATCTTGATGAGGTAGCTGTACTCTTTTACATTTCAATTTCGGTGACAGGGAATTAAGCAGATTGTTAATTTATTGTCACTTTTCAGGTGGAGTGCATCATGATAATTTTGATACACAAGAATCTTGTTAAAGGTTACTTCGCTCACAAGAGCAAAGTGGTTGTTCTCAGCAAGCAAGATCCTTTCCCGAAGCTGAACGGGAAGGCCGTTAATTCATAGATTAGCAGCTCCCTGTAGCGATTCTTGTCTCGGAATATCAGGTTAACCAAAACCAACGATGAATGAAGCTTCTCTGGTTGGCTTAGTCATGGCAATTGGTTGCTGCTGGACCTGGACCTGGCATTGTGTTATACTAACATGATCAAGTTTTGGTAGGTGGTAGCTTGTCTCATTAAAGCCTTCATGTTATTAGAGTGGACGATGAAGCCTTTTGCTGGTGTAAGTTATTGGTAGCTTCTAACGAAGCCTTCAAATATGTCCGCTAAGAGTTGATTAAGCCTTGTACTGGTGTTAGGATAGGTTCGTGATGCTGGAGGCCATATATACATAATATTCCAGACTTTTCCGAAAAGACCGTGCATTTTAACCAAAATGAAAAAAAATACACATCTGCTGTTCCCCAGATTGAAACTTTTAATTCCTTGTCTTTCCAAGAAGTAAACACAGTTGGCTGTAAAACTAGTAGTGTTGGTGGAGACATCAATGGATAGATGTTGCCTTTGTTGTAGATCATATCGGAGATGTTGATTCCAGTATACTCATCTATCTCGGTCCAGTGTTTATCTTGTGATCTCCAATGATAAAAGCCATCATCCTGAAAGTATGCTACCACTTTCATTTCATCAGAAGACTGATGAGGAGGGAGGATGACACCCGCTAACAAGGGGCCAAAGTCCAATTTGGGGTTTTCCGGTAATGAGATTCTCTGTCTAGTGATAGGGTTTAGCAGGAAACTTCTGGTAGTGGTAGAGGGCTTCTTAAAAATAAGCCAGCCTTGAGAAGATCCGCAGATGCAAGAAGAATCATGGAAGATCCCTAATTCGTAAAACATCTTATGGTTGGAAAGCTTGGGAAGCTTGTGTCCGGGTGAAACTCCGTGGATGAGCCATGGGATTGGGAACCGCTGGAGGCGGAACGCGGGGTTGTGCCTTGCACCAGAAGCAATCGATCTCCAGGCCTTGCACATAGCGCCGAAGCGTGTAAACTCGACGTGATCGAGGTTTTGGAGGATGAGAAGCTGGATTTCAAGCGGGAGGTGAGATAGATAGTCAATTCCAGCAGATGTAGGAGGAGGATGGTGATCAATCCCCTTGATCTTCATCGCTATGTCTTGTATGTTTTTGAGGCCGTATATCTTCAGGCGTAACTACTGCAGATTTATTATTAGGTTAAGTTGGAGTGTTTTTGTTTTTTTTGGATGAAGGTTTAAGTTTGAGTTACACACTTATTAGTTACTTGTTTTACACGGCTCATAATGCGACGAGATGTACATGTAGTGTGTATCTTGGCTGCCCATGGGCTTTTATAGGCCCGCAAAAACGGACATTACCAATTTTAATTAAGAATAAATTTGGAAAAGAATGAGAAACATGCATGGTTTGCTTTAAGTTTACACTCACATTTTCAAATGTGTTGTCACAACATCAAAATAATTTTGTCCCAAATGAAGTTTCATTTTTTAATTTTTGTTTTAATTTAGTCAATTTTTACTTTTGCAATGCACTTACTTAAAGAGCCATAATTTACCAATGAATCCGTTAACAGGGCTTCATGTGGTAACCATGTCACTATTTTAGTAATCAAATTAACTCGTAACTTTTAAAAACGGACAAATTGACCCTAAATCTTACAACCCTAACCCTCTCCCTACACAAGTCCTAAATCTGCACCTCTGTGGCCCTATCTTGCACCTCATCAATGCCGTCCCACCTTGTCGGTGACAGGTGTTTTAGATGTATTCAAATTTTGCACAATCAAGTAGTAAATAACCGTTTAACCTTAAGTGCAAGGTGTACAATTGTAGTAGATGAGTGGAGTCGAATCCAAAAAATTGGTGTAAGAACTAATTAATTTTAGTTGAATGCGATTTTTTGGTATTTTTGTTTTTGTTTTCTTCTGAGATTGGGGTTTTAAATGTTAACATCAGAGAAACAATCCAAAGAGATCACTAGGAGAAACTATTCTAAGTTACAAGAAGTAACAAGTGACTAGGCAAGTGAAACTAGGCTAATATGCAATGAAGATGGTGACTAGACAAGAGTGAAGATAAACTCAAAATTTTAGTTTAGAGATTAGGAATAGAGAATTTGGTTAGGCTAATTTTGTAGATAGAAGTGAATTAAGTTATTATAAAATCTGTTCTATAGATAGCTATTTGGACATTCATCTGGCCACTGATCATACTTTGCAGTATCTTGCATCTGTAAATTGTTTAAGTAAAGTTCCTTCTGTAATTTACTGACATCATGAATTTAAACCACCTGCTGCATGCGACTTGATGAACAAGCCTTGAACGAGAAAATGGAATGAACAATTGGAAGTGCTTAACAAAATCTTCTACAAATTCCAATGAACCAGATAAATTCCTTGGGGAGTACTCCACCTTGCACTTCAAATCTTCAACTGAAATTGGATTTGATTGTGATGTCATTGCGATGGCTTGAGATTGACATGGATCTTGATGAGGCAGCTGTACTCAATACAGATCACTTTGTCATTATCAAAGGGGAAACAAATTTCTAGTTCCTGGTAAAACAATTCAGTTCTTCTCTGATCAGCAATGAAAAGGTAGCACATATGTTCAGAGAAAAGTACTCCCTTAACTAGACAACTGCCACTGAAAATAAAGAAATAAACTGGAATATTCCCTGAACTGATGAGTCAACAAGAATCACAAATGAAATAGATTCTAGTGAAAAACTGATCCTTTCCCAAAGCAAGAATTGATCTTGTTTTAGTATATTAAAGACTTCAAAATACGTTCAGTAAGAATTTGAACTGCAACGACTCCAAATACCATGCATTATGAGCAAACTGAATAAGAGGGAAGGAAAAAAAGATGAATTAAGAAGATAAAATTACAGAACAAAAATTTCATTGAACTGATCATATGATCATGTGATTGAGGCTAGGCATGAACCAAGTGGGAGGCGTTGCTTTACTCGTCTCAGCAATATCCCAACTGTAATGCATGAAGGTCTCGAATTCGTTCTTCGCCAGATTGAAACATCGAATTCCTTGACCTTGATCTACATCATAATCCAAGAAGTAAACGCAGTTGGCTCTAAAACTAGTACTGTTGGTGGAGATGTCAATGGCCATGCTGTTGCCTTTCCCCACAAGTAATGAATACTTTTCTCCTATACTTGAAACTTTCTCCCATAATTGTATGACAATGGGATTGTACTTGAAGATGCTTACTTCTTCTACTTTTTTCTTTTTCCTGCAATAATAACTGGAAGACCTCACCACCATCAACAAGTCACCATCACATTCAACCAGGTGTGTGAACCTTGGGTTCAAACTGTGATAAACATAAGCAGACCAGACCCTCAGGCAGTAATATGGTCTGTCTGAACTGATATTTATGATGAACAGACTGACAACAGAGTTATGAAGTGCATAGATTTTGCCTTTGTGGTAGAACATATCGGAGATGGTTGAGATTCCACGATACCCGGCTATCCCGGTCCAGTGTTTATCTTGTGACTTCCATTGATAGAAGCAATCATCTCGAAAGTATGCTACTACTTCCATTCCTATTTCACCTTTTGCAGCAGAGTGCGGGAGGATCACACCCACTCCCAGGATGGCTTGAGGGTTTTCCGGTAATGAAATTCTCTGTCTGGTGATAGGGTTTAGCAGGAAATTATTGCTGCCATTGTTGAAAGTGGTGGAGGACTGTGTAAAGAGAAGCCAGCCTTCAGAAGATCCGCAGATGCGGGATGAATGGTGGAGATCGAGCTCCAATTTGTAAAACATCTTCCGGTGAGCAAGCATCTGGATCCCGCGGCCTCTATGGATGAGCCATGGGACCTGCTGAAGGTGGAAGAAGGGGGTCTGCCTTGTGGCGGAAGCAACCGATCTCCATGCCTTGCACACAACATTGAAGCATGAAAACTCGACATAATCGAGCTTTTGGAGGATGAGAAGCTGGATTTCAAGTGGAAGTTGAGAAAGATAATCGATTCCTGAATGATCAATCCCCATGTATGCCATGATCTTATTCGTAATTATTATTTCTTCTTCTCCATGGACTTGCTGTGGTTTAAGGTTGCGTTTTTTAGTATAAGTAGTGTCTTTGTAAACAAGAATACTCAACACTACTTATACTAAAAAATAAACATATAAATAGGTTAGAAATATATAAACCCAATTCTAGTTGAACTAGAAATCCTGAAAAATAAATATATTCTAGTTATTATTATCCAAATTAAACACAACTTCTAAGTTTTAACTAAAGTATCATAGTGGCCGGTTGTGTGTGGCCGAAAGGAAAGTATTATCTTTCTCTCAAAACCTAGAAACTCGGCTCATCAACTAGGTAAATTGTTTTACGGCCCATCAACTACGGAAAATACTTTTTTTCATGTAGTTTATAATACCCCCTCCGTATCTCATTAATTGATCAATTTGTTTTAACTGTTTCATAGTATTTAACTCATGATTTTATTTAATCAATATTTAAATATGTAAAGTTAAATAATTCATATGTATATCATAAATTGAAATATAAAGGTTTTAAATATATTTTTTAAATTTGTTTTTTACTATTTATTTTTGTAAAAATTTGAGTCAAATAGTAAAACATGAAAGTCAAATGGATCAATTAAAATGGAGTACAGAGGAAGTAGTTTTTTGTGCCGTTAGTACTCTTTTGGCATATCCTGAATATTTCACTCTTTTCCTATTCACCACCTAACTCATCTCAAAACTAATGTGATATCCCGTTTGATTTTCAAAACTAATATTCATCCATGATTTACATTTTTTTAATATCTTAATGTATAAAACTAGTTTTCGTTTCAACCCACGCTCCATGGCAGGAAATAAAAAATATTAGAGTGATGAACGGATATTTTTGGAATTCATAACATATTTTATCTTTAGACGACATGATGTAAAATATAATATCATAAAAGAAATCATATTAATTAGACATTTTGATTTTTATAACATGGTCCATTCTTTTATTGATACATTTGGGCCGGGGTTGATCAGTCGGTGGGGTGGGGATCGTGGAGGCTTGAACTGAAGACCCCCACTTCATGTACACGGAGCATATCCACTAGGGTAGATACTCGGGACCACAACATGATCCATTATTCCATTCTATGAGAACTCATTAGAATTTCCAGGCTTCACCGCGTCGGTTAATACAACATTTTCAATTTATTTAGGTATTTGAGGTAGAAAAAGTAAAATCAAACTTAAGTATTTTCATATTAAAATATTGAGGTTATATTCAATTGGCTGAGATTAATGAATTATAAAATAAAAAAAAATACCAAGTAACATTCCTAAACTATTCTAACGATATACTATATACTCATAACTCCTAACAATTCTCAGAGTGACCACTATTACCCTATACCTACACACACCTTTGCCATTGTCAATAAATATCCCTGTAATGTCAAAATATACACCCCTCCATCCCACAAATGTTATTCCAAATGTTAAAAAAAAACTGATACATTTGATTGGATATGAATGCGAGATTACATGTTAGCACCATGAATCATATGAACTTGATCACTTATTAAAAGGCCTAAATTTGGAATTCGTTCAGAAGTGTACAGTCATATAATGGATCCGAAATATCATAATTTGCATGAACACAGACTGAAGTGTATAAGCTAGAACTCTTATAATGGAAATTAAAAACAAATATATGGAGGCAGTAATGAATTTGTTATCTTGTTTGTATAGAAGTTCTTACTGCATGCTTTGGTTCTTAACTTTGTTTTGGCTCATCTTAGCATTAGAAATGGAGGAAGGCCGGCATTCACATTTTATACCGTACGTCAGCCACTTCTGCTTAAGTCTCTTGTGCTCTTTGCTTGCTCTCTAAAGTGGCGCTGAGATGCTTTTTGGAAGAACATGTTGAGGATATTAACGTTTCCCTAAAGAGCAATCATGCAGTACAAGACCTAAATCTAACAGGTCACTTAGAGATTTACCAATTGAAAGACCTGTTGAGTTTGTCCTGTCAAATTAAGTAAAGGTAGCTGGTTATGCATAAGGGCGAAAATAACCTTAACAACTCCAAGAGTCATGTGAAATGGGACATTAAGCCCGGAGTCCCATGTTCGAGTCTTGGGGGAGGCATAAAACTCCTAACCGGGTAGGAGAAGTCCGTGAGTTGGGACGCATGGCGATGCCGGTTGGACCGGGGAAGATCTAGCCATGGTCGGGGAAGATCTAGCCATGGTCTCTAACATCCTGGATCCGGTTCAGATAGTTACCGCGGAAGATATACAGATAGAACCGGATCTTTCTTACAGAGAGGTGCCAGTGGCCATTTTAGGGCAAGATGTGCGGAAGCTTCGTAGTAAGCTTATACCGATGATTAGGGTGCAATGGTCTCATCATACCGACCGAGAGGCAACGTGGGAGGTCGAGCAGGATATACAGGATCAGTACATAATTAAGGGGGGAGAATTGTTACCCACACCCGGTACGTAATTAAGTTAATTACACGTTTAAGTTTAATTACCGGGTTTTCGATAATTTCTGTTTTGGGACTTGCTTTGCATGTTTGGTATTTGTGGATTTGATTTGGTGATTTGGGGCAACCCGGGACGGATTTAGAATTAATTACGCGGCTGCGCGTAATTCCTGGGAGATTTCAATTCTGAGTGATTCGGGACTTATATTTGGATAAGAAAAATAGGTTTTATGGGTTTTGTGATGTTCTGAGTATGTGGTTAAAGTTTGGTTCCAATCGGAGTAAGTTTGGTAAAAAGTTGCATTTTCGGGGTGAACGAAAATGCAGTTTTGTTTGTGTGTGAGATAATTGGAAATTAGTAATTTTGGAAGAAAAGGAATGATGGGGGCGGATGGGTGAGAGAGGGGAAGGGACATGTGTCACTTGGAGGTTGAAGAAGAAAAGAAAGGAAAGGCTTTATGGAGAATTTATATGTATGTATGTATGATAATAATACATGTATATATGTATAAGTAAAAGAAAAAGGAGTGTTTTGGTCAACACTTCACATTTTCTTCTTCTTCTTCCCGAAACCTTCTCTCTCTCCCTCACTTGCGCCATTTTTGGAGAGCTTGAGCTCACAACTGATTTCCGCCGTTTGGCGACCGAACTTCGAGGTATTGCACTTAAATCGTTCATTGGGTTGTATGGATCAGTAATCTGAAGTCTGTTTTGAAAGATTTAGTGTGGTTTGTAAGTTATGAGCATTTGAATTTTGGAGTGAATAGTGTCATATGCTCATTTGTTTGATTTTTCGGTTCCTAAGCGTTCTCGGCACTTCCTGGTGCATGTTTGATAACAGGAACGTATGAAGAAACGCACCCGAGGTTGTGCCGATTCGTGTCTGAAAATTTGGGTGTAATTTTCGACGGAGGAATTCGTGAAAGGTAAGGGTATTTCTGTGTTCAGAGTAGAATTCTGATTCTGATAGTGTAATCGGTTCTGTTAGAAGAGGCTCGGTGGGAAAGCCGTTTTTCGCGGCCCGAGCCTCGGTTTTGGCGCCATTGTTAATGACCGTTTCTATGAATTCTGAATGTGATTTTTGTATCTGGGATTGATTGTGAACATGGAGTTGTTTGAGAATTGTGCTGAAACTCTGTCGAAATTTCTACCGGGACCGTCGATCGAGAATTTGAATTTGGACTACATTCGGAGGTAAGGGTTCAGTGTGTGTTTAGGAGTATTGCTTTGCGTAGCAAGCATACTCGGATATAGACTGAGGCTAGGTTTGGAAGAGGGGAGTGCCCCGATGACGCCGACCTAGTTCCTGGTATATGCGTTGTTGTGCAGAACCGTTTGGGATTCCGATATACCTACGATGGTTATCGATGAATTTACCGGGATTCCGATATACCTACGATGGTTATCGATGATTCGTATTGATTGATTGATGGGGGTCGCTCCCCCGAGCTGGTACCATGCTCTACCGACCGATTGTGAATGGACGCATGGCCATTGCCGGTTGGACCGGGGGAGATCTCGCCATGGTCCATAACAAAGAATATTACCGTTTCGATTGTGAATTGACTGTGATTGTGATTGACCGATTGCATTGCATATGTTTGATTGTGTTGCATTGATTGAGCATTTGATTGATTGGGAAGATGCTTGTGTATATCGTATTCGTTCTGTTTCTGATTGCAGGTACATTGTATCGACTGTTATAGTAACTGCACAATGTCTATACATGTTCTCTTACTAAGTTCTTTCGAGAACTTACCCTTATATCTACCGTTTCAGGGAAAGGAAAGGAAAATCAAGTCGCCGAGTAGAGGCGAGGTTGCTAGGGTTTGAGGGTTGGACAGCGGCAGCAGCAGTTTCACCGTAGCACGGTTGGATTCCGCAAGACCGCTATTGGTTGGTTTCTTGTATTCCGAACTTGGTTCTGGCTCTGTATATTGTCATAACATGCATGTTTCATTTTGTAAGGTTCGGTTGTGTATAGTTAAGGTTCGGAAACGTTTAGATTTGGCGTTGAGATTTTCAGGTTTTGGGTTCAGTCGGAGGGCCAGGCGGCCCCTCCCTTGGAGCGGGTGGTCGCCTGGACCACTTCTGTAGAAGGCGAGATCGGGCGAGGCCGGGCGACCCCTCCCTTGGAGCAGGCGGTCGCTGGACCCCCAGGTTTTGGAGGCGGCGGCGGGCGGCAGGCCAGCGACCCGGCCTTTGGAGCGAGCGGTCGCTGGAGTCGGGCGAGAGGCCAGGCGACCCCTCTCCTCAGGTCAGGCGGTCACCTGGGCCACTCAGAAAAGTGGCCAGCGAGTCAGGCGATGGTTCAGGCGACCCGGGCTTGGGGCCGGGCGGTCGCCTGGACCCTGTTTTCGAGATTTTTGGTTCTTTTCGACCCCTTTCGCGTAGGTAAGTGTCTTGGGGCTTGGTTGAACACTTTGGCTTGGGTGTAGGACTTATGGTAAGGTTGTGAGTGAACCGTCACCGCCACCTTCCCCCTTTCCCCCGGTTTAGTTCCGTTCTCCGTGCGCTTTCGCGAGTGTGGGGTGTGAGGGTGCGGGGTGGTTGCTTTCTTCTTGATGCTTTCATATTTAAGGTCACATGGGTCCCCTGCACGTTTCCGCGGAAAATATTTTTTCGGGAGCGGGACATGATTCCGGTCGATCAGTAAGCTCGGGAGAGTTACCGAGACCTTGTAAAAGTGAACTTTCGGCATATTTTGGGGCGTACGAGCATTCCGTACCTTTCCGCGGAAAATATTTTTCGGAGTCGGAATGTTCGTTCCTGGGCGACGCCCGGGCTCAGGATGGAAGTTTTGTGACGACCATAGTGTGAGGTGTGTTATGGATCGGGAGTAGTAATGTGGTGATAACCAAGCAAGCACACACGACGGGATTTTTGGCTCGGGCAAGCACGCGCACACGTTGGGAGTTACTCGGGTGAAGTTGGCGCGGGATTACACCCCAACACAGCATTTTCGGATTTGGGCTTGGGTGGTTAGTCACCATGGTGACTAAGGTGGTGACTAAGGTGCTTGAAGGACACTTGTCCTAGTGACTCATTAAAAAGGAAGTATAAAAGGATGAAACTTTGTGAAGAAATGCCATTTTGGCTATTTTCTTCCTTCTCTCATACCATCCGCCAAGCTCTCTTCTTCTCTACCTCTCTAGGGTTCATCTTGCAAGGGCTTAAGGAAGGTTGAATCTTGGTGTTAAGGTTGAGGTAAGCTTGCTTCCTTCTTGATTTAGTAACTTTGGAGCATGATTTGTGGGTGAAAGAGCATGTTGAAACCGAATTGAAGTTAAGCCCTAGCTATGTGATTTGTTCATCTTCTTGTTTCAAGCTTTAAGTATGTTGTTCTTGGCATGAAGTGGTGTAGGAATTGAGGTTTGGTTTATGGAAGAACAGCATGGTTTGGAAAACCCTAAAGTGCCGAAATTCATGTTGAATTCTAAACATGTTGGTTTGTTGTCTTTTTGAATCATGCTTTGGATATGTTGTTACTAGCATGATTATGAGTTGATATTACGGTTCAATTTGAAGATGAACATGTTGGGTAAAAAGTACCCAATTTGACGAAATGTTCTTAAGGGTTTTAGTTTGATTTTGGGTAATTAAGGTGAAGTATGGTAGTAAGCATGTTTGAAATGTTTAATTGATGAATTAAGCATGTGAATGGAACCTTAATTGGTTTGGAATGAAGTTTGGTATAAGATCGAAAGGTAAGGAAGGGTATGGTTAGGGTTGGGGTGTGTTTTGGGAATGTGTTGGTAGTAAAATGGTATCGGGAATGGAAGTAGGTAACAAACGATGTTCGGAACGTTGTTTTCTGAAATTGTGGACAATACCGACCTACTTGCTTGTTTGTGTAAATGTTGGGAAAGTATGATTTGAATGTTTGGTTGTGCTTATGTGAGTATAAATAGCAATGTTCTAGCTCAGTTTGGGAAACCGAGCTTTCTGTAGAATTTTGCGGGAAAGTGCGGGAATGTACGTGATTTGTTCTCAGGGGTCTGGATTGGTGATTTCTGACTTGTGTGTGGTTGTTCACTTTGAATCAACAGTGGTGGAGAAGTGCGGGACTTCGGAAGTCACACTACCGCGTTTCGGGCCGGACGTCGGGATTTTCCTGGGATTTTGCTGCGGATCGGTTTTAGTGAGGTAAGGGTTCAACTTCTCTCGTTATGCATTCTGGGAGGGATATCATGTATATTGGGGTTAGTTGAAGCGGGTTCCGGGTTGAGGACGGTGGTTCGGTGATCCCGGGACCAGTCACATGGTAAGGTACAGGCTTGTAGTCTCATGGCCAGGGATGGTCTTGGAGACCTCGGGTTCCTTATCTGTACGGTATATCTGCACTGGGTGCTGATATTCTGTATATACCTTGCGGTATATTCTGTTCTGCTACAAGGCCCGGGATGGTCTTGGAGACCACGGGTTCTTCTCGGATTGCTATATCTGCACTGGGTGCTGATATTCTGTATATACCCTACGGTATATTCTATGACCCTATGACAGTTATGGGGATCGCGACCCCGGCTGGTACCATGCCTAGCTTCGGCTTCTGACCTCTTGGAGAGGGTTGTCGTTCTGTTGATTTTTATTTTAAGGGTCTCTAGCGGTCTGCACCGCATCCTTCAGGATTCTTGCTAACCCTGTCATGCGGGACTATGTTTATATATATATATATATATGCATGTGTTTTCTCTGTTTTGTAGGTATTGCGCGCTTAGCACTTTATGCAAATTGTATCTTACCTCAACACTTACTGGGTCCTCCCGAGGACTCACCCCTTCTGTTTACCACCTTTCAGGTCAACCTGACAAGCAGCCAGCGGACATTAGCACGGGTTACCTGATAGACTCCAAAGTGCCTCCACCTTATGAAGGCTGGGCACCCGCGCATCGCAGTGAAGTGGTAGATGCACTTCGCGCTGCCCTTGCAGGGCTAAGAGGTATGCGCTGATTAGCTTTCCTTTCATTCCTCATGCGAACATGTACTGATCCTTGTGTCGTCCAAATGCTCATGCTCGCCCTAATGAGGAAAAGGGGAATAGGGGGTCTATGCGCGCCGCAATGCATATCCATCTTGCCTGCGCGTATAGGCAAAATGCTTCCCCTGCTGCGGAGAAGGTATTGGGTGTCATTCAGCCCCCGCGAAGGAAGAGGCCAGCCACCAGCGCTCTGACGCCACTTCAAGGCGAGGCGAAGAAGAAGAAGCAGGTGGCTAGCAATGCGGCGCAGCCCCATGCAGAGAAGGCTCCTCGTGAGTCAAACCAGGCAAAGGCGTGGCGGCCTGTCTAGAGAGCGCATCCAAGTGTGAAGGAAGTGGGTGGCTAACGGGGGGACCTCTGGGGGCACCCCTAGGGAAGAGACGCCACGCGAGGCCCTTGTACTAGAGACTGCTGGTCCTTCTTCTGCGAAGGTGACGATGGCATCGACTGAAGATATCATAATGGATGCCTTTGTTTCTGAGCTGCTGGCGAGCCCTCCCAAGGCGAGTGGCGAGATTGCCCCCGAGAGTGTTGTGGTAGAAACCTCTCCACATGACGAGGTTTCTCCTCAAGCGGAGGCTTCTCCTCTGATGGAGTGTAGCGACGGGGTTTTCGGCGGAGTCGCCACCAATCTTTTTGGGATAGGTCGATTGGGAACCTAAACGGTCTACGTGAAACTCGAGGGTCCGTTAGTCAATTACATAAAAAAATAATCAATTTTCATATGCCCAGAAATTGGTACCACAGATTTAATTTCTTTTTTTTTTCACTTGATTTTTATTAAACAATTAGAAGAAAATCATTGGAAATTAGTGAGAAAATGGAAAGGAAAACTAATAATTTACATGCCACACTTAATATGCTATATAGCGTCTAAAACATATCATTAACCCAACCCATAAAATCCATCATGCCAAAAATCCAAGATTAACCGCACATGTGTGGATGGTTTGAACATATATGAGACAAAAAAAGGCATGAGAATTAACATTTCAAGCCCATTCCTGTACTATCGGTTCCTCTTAGCAATGATGTAAATGCAACATATCATAAACCGAGAAAGTTAATGAGAAAGGAATAATCTCTAAGGGACCAGGTGCAATTTTATAACAAATAAAAAAATTGAACCAAAGACAAAACACCTTCGTACCTAAGTCACGAAGGTTGAACATGAGCGGCGGCGAGGAGCTTTGGCGGATTCCGGCGAACACGAGGCGAGCTGTGGCGACGGCGCTGCTGAGGGTCTGATGCTCGGTGGTTGGCCGACGGGACGGCGGCTGGACCTGGCGAAGAAGACGCCGAAGCTTTCACAACAGAGAAGGCGGAGGCGAATCCCGATGACGAAATCGACGCCGGTTTGGTGCGAAGAGGCCGGAAGCGAGTTGGATGAGATGCAAGCCAGCACGAACACCTTCAAAATCGGGAAAGCCCCAATTTTCCTTGCTGATTTTTGCACGAATCTTTGCTGCTGTGATTTTCGTTTTTTTGAGTTCGTTCTCTGTGATTTGTGTGTGTTTTGCTTCAGCTCTGCTCTTGTTGATTTATAGCAGGGATTCGGAAGCGGTTCCACCCTCCACAACGTCTTCAACCGCTTGATCGTGGGAGAGGAGCGTGAATCGACTCCGCTTTCGTCGCCGGTGAAACGCGTCCACCACCACGTCTCTGCAGAAAATGAAAAGAAAGTGGGAGAACCGTTAATTTAACCTCCAACTTTGTAAATCGTTCAATGTAGTCCCTAGCTTTCCCAACCTTTCGATTTCACCACTTATGAGCTATTCCTTTCCAATTAGTCACTTAAGCCCTTTCCCAACATACTTTCAAAATCTCGGGGCAAAATTTGAGTGTCAACAGCTGCCCCCCTTTGCGTGATTTATGAGAAATGAAGCATGCAAAGCAAATTGACCAAAATTTTGTCCCGTGAATAACAAAAACCTTTTCGTTATTCGTGAAGAAAAGAAACCTTTCTTTTCTTCGCCTCAATAAGAACCTTCTTATCGAGTTGAATAGCGGAAACCTTCCCGCGATTCAGGGCTAGGAACCTTCCTTGCCCCCAGATGTGAGGTCGAGAACCTTCTTGTTTCCTCTAATAAAGACGATGAACGAAGCGAAAGAACTTTCCTTGCTTCTCTCAATAAGAACCTTCTTATTGAGTTTGAACAGCGGAAACCTTCCCGCTATTCGAGGTTAAGGAACCTTCCTTACCTCAAAGATGTGAAAATCTGAGTGATTTGCGATTGATGAGAAGTTCGACAAAATGACTAAACTTCCAGAAATGAGAAATCTCACAAAATGAGTAGATTTCGAAAACGATGAAGTTTGACAAAACGACTAAACTTCCCAAAAATGAGAAATCCCACAAAATGAGTAGATTTCGAAAACGATGAAGTTTGACAAAACGACTAAACTTCAAGAAATGAGAAATCTCACAAAATGAGCAGATTTCTAAAACGATGAAGTTTGACAAAATGACTAAACTTCCCAAAACGAAATCCCACAAAATGAGTAGATTTCAAAATAATGAAGTTTGACAAAACGACTAAACTTCAAAATGAGAAATTCCACGAAATGAGTGAATTTTTTTATAAAATGAAAGTTAAATGACGAAATGACAAAACTTTAAAAATGAGAAACCCCACAAAATGAGTGAATTTCCAAAAGTGCGATGAAGTCTTTACAAAAGTTTGACTAAGCTTCCCAAAAGCGAGAAATTCCACAAAACGAGTGAATTTCTTGAAAGTTCGACAAAATGACTAAACTTTCAAAATGAGAAATCCGACGAAATGAGCGAATTTCCAAAAAACGCGACGAAGTCTTGACAAAACGACTAAACTTGAAAAATAAGAATAACTGAGCCTTCTTACCATCCCGCATTGCAAGATGAACCTTACTCTGGGAAAATGATTAAGAAACTTTCCTTACCTGTCTTGATGAAAATCTTTGCTAATCCTGGTTGATATTTTCCAATGAAAAGAGTGTTATGAACTCTCTTACCACTAAAGGGGAGAAACCTTTGTCTCGTGACTGATGTTGAGGGACCTTTTTTCCTTTTGGTGGAATTATTCTCCTTGTTGATATCCTCAATCTTGAAACCTAACTTTGTGTGCTCTTTGAAAACTGTCTTTGAGAATGAATGATGGTGTAGTGCATGATACATGATGCATGACTTTGAAAATGATTGATCGAGGTGGCTTATTTTTCATTCATTGAAACCACAATGCCTTTCTATGAAAACAAATGATGCATGGTAGATGCATGAGTCTTACCTTCAACTTGCATCCCGAATCAATTCCACCGCCTATCTTTAGGTTTTCCTCATGGCTTCCATACATCTCGTGAAGAGGTCCAACTGCTCTTTCAGTTCCATCAACCCTTTAAAGAAATCCTTTCCTTGTGAAGATAAAATCACTCTCACTTCGGTTGCATATTCCGTGATGATTATTCCAAAAAGGAACTTCAAGTCAAATGTCTCTTCTAAGTTCAAGCACATTAATCCACAATAAGTCAGCTTCAAAGTGGTTGTCGTCAATTTGCAGAGCTTGACAAAATATCTTGTGACTTTGTAAAACCGACTTTTTATTCTTCTCCCTTTCAAGTCAGATAAACAAAATGTGTATGATCAAAAGAAGGAAAAAGATTGTCGATATCTTGTGACGCTGGTTTGGTGAAGAACGAATCCAACGTGAATGATTTTTCGTTTTTAGGCAAATGACGTCTGATATGAAAAGGGCTCAATGGAAAAAGGATATCTTTGAAAAACTTGATGGTGCTAGTCTCGAAATCATTGTCATATCGAATAGAAAAGATCTCAAAATGTTGCCCCCTAACTCTCATGATCGTGTGAAGTTTCTTGGAAAAATGGATTGTACTATTTGAGATTCTCTTCTTGCTCTTGCGGTGGTTTGGCTGGTAACAGCTGCTTCAAATCATGCTTTCATTCTAAACCGCCTTTACAGGTTTTCAGTTTAGATTTCATGACTCACCATTCTTCTCTTTTTTTTCTTTTCTTCTTTTTTTTTCGGGTCGGACCTTGTTTGACTTGCGTTTTTTAGTCATTTTCATGCGAGCGTAAATAGTTGTTGCTACCTAGGCCCGATTACTTCTGACTAAAATGCAAAGATAAATGGCTACTAGCGCTATTCATAACTTCAGCCCTTTTCGAGCTAAAGACAGCGGAATAGAATTTACTTTGACCATTTTCCTTATCTCAAATGTTTTCTCCTCATGCCCCCCATTTTCGGATAACGAGGTTCTTTCCTTTGAAGGAATCTTTGTGATGAATGGAAAGTCTGTGGTCGAAAAGAACTTTCTGAAGTTTTGTCTGGCCGACCCCCTTTTTTGTAGGTGACACTTCTCTGAAAAAAGAGCTTCGTAACAAAAGATAAAGAGCCACACTGAAATCACTTCCATTAGATTTGACAACGTTTTCGACAAAAATACCACCATCAAATCTTTGCTTTAGGCTTATGAGTGACATTTTCACAAGAATGCAAGTACCGATAAAGATGAATTAGAATGATCATAGCACACATCTTGCGTTTCCTCGTTCAAAGGAAGAGAATAACAAAAATCAATTGTAACAAAGAGGGCATAAGTTATTTTGACAAGATCTTAACGACGACAAAAACCACTTTAAACCTTCCTACTGAAAACAAATGTGCTCAAACCTAAAGATAAACTTGACCTAAAAAGACTTTCTTGAATCAATGCTCTCCCTCAGGGTTCATCGATGAAATGAAGCATCTTCGACCTTTTGTTCTTCCTTTTCTTTATTCTTCCCATCTCCCGACTCAACTTGTGCTTGCGAAGTTCCCTCATCATTTTTGTTCTTTGTGGGAGTGAATCCGGGTGGTATGTTGGTATTGAGTTCCAATCTTGTACTTTCTGAACCGCAGGTGCGTGCTTATGAGTGATATGATATGCTATATGAAGATGGCATGTGGATGCATGACAGATATGACATAAAAAAATGGTCACAAAAATTATCGCAGTTCTCAAGAGGCAATAGGGTCGGACCTGGTGGAAGGATCTACGTCCATTATATGCATTGGGTGGTCTTTTTGAAAGAAGAAGGCCAAGGGTAGGTTCCCGAATCCCTTTTACTAAGTTCTGTCGAACTAGAAAGGCCCAATTCCTTACCCACGAGGGTTATGTAAGGAAGGATTAATTCAGGTCGCAGCTTTCGCGGTTCTATTAGGTGACTGACGCCATACCCGAACAACGCTACTAACCACTACGGTCTAGAGAAAGTGCGGTGACTATTGTCACACACAACTAACCATTCCCGGGTATTCACAAAATATGGCTATGAAAAGCTCGGGTGTAGAGCTTGAAGAATGTATGTCACAAAACAATATAACATGTAAAAAAGTGACAAAACAAAAACATAAAAATCAAGTGAAAAAAATAAAAATAAAACAAACCCTTGATGTGGCGGTGTCCCAGTAGTCGCCAGGCGACGGGGTTTTCGACGGGAGTCGCCACCAATCTTTTTGTGATAGGTCGATTGGGAACCTAAACGGTCTACGTGAAACTCGAGGGTCCGTTAGTCAATTACATACAAAAACAATCAATTTTCATATGCCCAGAAATTGGTACCACAGGTTTAATTTCTTTTTTTTTTTCACTTGATTTTTATTAAACAATTAGAAGAAAATCATTGGAAATTAGTGAGAAAATGGAAAGGAAAACTAATAATTTACATGCCACACTTAATATGCTATATAGCGTCTAAAACATATCATTAACCCAACCCATAAAATCCATCATGCCAAAAATCCAAGATTAACCGCACATGTGTGGATGGTTTGAACATATATGAGACAAAAAAGGCATGAGAATTAACATTTCAAGCCCATTCCTTGGCTATCGGTTCCTCTTAGCGATGATATAAGTGCAACATATCATAAACCGAGGAAGTTAATGAGAAAAGGAATAATCTCTAAGGACTGAGGTGCAATTTTATAACAAATAAAAAAATTGAACCAAAGAACAAAACACCTTCGTACCTAAGTCACGAAGATTGAACGCGAGCAGAGGCGAGGAGCTTTGGCGGATTCCGGCGAACAACGAGGCGAGCGGTGGCGAAGGCACTGCTGAGGGACTGATGCTCGGTGGTAGGCCGACGGACGGCGGCTGGACTGTCGAAGAAGACGCCGGAGCTTTCACGACAGAGAAGGCGGAGGCGAATCCCGATGACGAAATCGCGCCGGTTTGGTGCGAAGAGGCCGGAAGCGAGTTGGATGAGATGCAAGCCAGCTTGAACACCTTCAAAATCGGAAAAGCCCCAATTTTCCTTGCTGATTTTTGCGAATCTTTCTTTCTGTGATTTTCGTTTTTTTGAGTTCGTTCTCTGTGATTTGTGTGTGTTTTTCTTCAGCTCTGCTCTTGAGGATTTATAGCAGGAGTTCGGAAGCGGTTCCACCCTCCACAACGTCTTCAACCGCTTGATCGTGGGAGAGGAGCGTGAATCGACTCCGCTTTCGTCGCCGGTGAAACGCGTCCACCACCACGCCTCTGCAGAAAATGAAAAGAAAGTGGGAGAACCGTTAATTTAACCTCCAACTTTGTAAATCGTTCAATGTAGTCCCTAGCTTTCCCAACCTTTCGATTTCACCACTTATGAGCTATTCCTTTCCAATTAGTCACTTAAGCCCTTTCCCAACATACTTTTAAAAACTCGGGCAAAATTTGAGTGTCAACATGGAGCCTCCCCCTCAGGTGGTCGTTCCTCCACCAAAGAAGATAACTTCAGCAGGTGATCTCCTGCTGGCCATGAGAAGGAAGGCCAAGTCGGCCTCGAAGACTAGCAGTTCTATTGGATTAAGTAAGTTTGGAGCATGATTGGTGGGTGAAAGAGCATGTTGAATCCGATTTGAGGTTAGACCCTAGCTACATGATGTATTCATCTTCTTGCTTCAATCTTTTAGTATGTTGTTCTTGGCATGAAGTAGTGTAGGAATTGAGGTTTGGTTTATGGAAGAACATCATGGTTCGGAAAACCCTAAAGTGCCGAATTTGATGTTGAAATCTATACTTGTTGGTTGGTTGTCTTCTTGATTCATGCTTGAGATATATTGTTCCTAGCATGATTCTAAGTTGATTTATGGGTTAAATTTGAAGGTGAACATGTTGGGTAAAAAGTACCCAAATGGCCGATTTGTACTTAAGGTTTTGGTATGATTTTGGGTGATTAAGGTGAAGTATGTTAATAAGCATGCTTGAAATGGTTAATTGATGAATTAAGCATGTGAATGGAACCTTAATTGGTTTGGATTGAAGTTTGGTATAAAAGGAAAGGTTGAGGCCGAAATTGAAAGAAGAATACGGTTATGGTTGTGTTGTGTTTTGAGAATGTTTTGGTAGTGATTTGGTATCGGGAATGGAAGTAGGTAACAAACGATGTTCGGAACGTCATTTTCTGAATTGTGGATAAAACCGACCTACTTGCTTGTTTGTGTAAATGATGGGAAAGTATGATTTGAATGTTTGGTTGTGGTTATGTGAGTATATATAACAATGTTCTAGCTCGATTTGAGAAACCGAGCTTTCTATGGAATTTTGCGGGAAACTGCGGGATTGTGCGGGATTAGTTCCCGGGGGTCTAGTTTGGTGATTTCTGACTTGTGTGTAGTTGTTCAGCTTGAATCAACAGTGGTGGAGTAGTGCGGGACTTCGGAAGTCACACTACCGCATTTCGGGCCGAGCGTCGAGAATTTCCCGGGATTTTACTGCGGGTCGATTTTAGTGAGGTAAGGGTTCAACTTCTCTCATTATGCATTCTGGGAGGGATTTCATGTATATCGGGGTTAGTTGAATGGGTTCCGGGTTGAGGACGGTGGTCCGGTGATCTCGGGACCAGTCATATGGTAAGGTACAGTTTGTTTTTATTCAAGGCACGAAATGGTCTTGGAGTCATCGGGTTCTGTTTCGGTATGCTATATCTGTACTGGGTGCTGATATTCTGTATATACTTTACGGTATATTCTGTTCTGCTACAAGGCCCGACATGGTCTTGGAGACCACGGGTTCTTTTCGGATTGCTATATCTGCACTGGGTGCTGATATTCTGTATATACCCTATGGCATATTCTGTGACCCTACGACAGTTTTAGGGATCGCGACCTCGGCTGGTACTATGCCTAGCTTCGGCTTCTGACCTCTTGGAGAGGGCTGTCATTCTGTTGATTATTATTTTAAGTGTCTCTGGTGGTCTGCACAGCATCCTTCGGGATTCTGGCTAACCTTGTTCTGCGGGACTTTGTTTATATATATATATATATATATATATATATATATGTATGTATGTATATGCTTGTGTTTTCTTTGTTTTGCAGGTACTGCGCACTTAGCACCTTATGCAAATTGTATCTTACTTCAGCCCTTACTAGGTCCTCCCGAGGACTCACCCCATCTGTTTACCACCTTTCAAGTCGACCTGACAAGCAGCCAGCGGACTAGAGATCCGTGGTGCTTTCTGGTTGGGAATCAGGTATCGACAGTTCCAACATGAAACTTCTGTTAAATTTTTAGGGTAGTCTCAGTAGAGGTTGCAGTCTGTTTTCCAGACTTCTGTTCTGATGCTAAGTATAGCATATGGGTTACAGTTAACTGACTACTCTCTCTTCTGTTTGTGTTTTAGCAACAATAGCAGTACTATTTGCGGGAATCTTCTGATCACGAAGTTTCTCCCAGATTCCGCACCTAGGTATTCTAGGGTTTTTCTTTGACGGCTCTGTAGATGTATGTGCATGCATGTTTTAGATCAGATCATGCTATGTATCTTGGATACATTCTGGTTCTGTATTTCTGTTTGACTGGAGGGCTCGCCCATGCCTGTTGAAGGCGGGACTCGAGATGTGTTCATGTTGTTATAAATCGGATGGTTTTTGTATCTGGATGCTTTTGTGAATTATGAATGATATTTCCATGAACTGCATGTTTGATGATGGTTGGGTGCTCGCCTATTTCAGTGGGGCGGGGCTCACCATGGATAGTTAGGATTATATCGTATACTTACCATCTTTGAGTTTTGTAGGTTGCGGGTCGTAACACGACCAATAAGTTTAGAAGTGAGAAAAGTGTTCTCAGGCACCGGACCTTCGAGAATGAGACTTTGCAGGCCGGGTCATGGGACCACTACACACAGCGAGAGTCTCTGAGCGGGGGAAGGGTTGGATATGCCCTGTCCCTGTTGCCCTGTGGAGGCTATTGCCTCCGCTGTCCATGGCCCCTGGAATCCGGCATTCGCGAGGGTTGCCCCCTCGCATCAGCTACAGCGCCCTTGAGGTAGTCGCTCTGTCGAGGAACTGCTCCATGTTGCGAGGAGGGTTGGTGTGCACATCGATGAAGAACAGGGAGTCCCACTGGAGACCCTGTATGGCTATTAGGAGACGAGTCTCCACACCCAGGTTTGGGACCTGGATAGATTCCCCCTGAAATCGTTGGATGTAGTCCCTTAAGGACTCATCCTTCCTCTGGCACACCTAAAGCAGGTGCCCTGCAGTTTTGGGCGGAGGCTTGGAGACAATAAAGTGGTTAGAGAAAACACGGGAGAGTTCCTTAAAGGAGTCGAACTGCTTACCGCGAAGGGTGGTGTACCAATTGGCGACGGCTCCAGTGAGGGTAGAGCTGAAAGCCCTACAGAGAGTGTTGTTGTCCGCCCTTGCAATCGCTATTGCGAAAATATAGCACTGCAGGTGGATGTCTGGATCTGAAAAACCATCATAGGCATCCAACTTGGGCCGGCGAAACTACTCCGGGAGTGGAGCTTCTAGGATCCTCTGGGTGAAGGGCTGGGTCCAGAGGTGGTCCAGACCCAGGCTGGCGGAGTAAGGCATGTTGGCCCTAATCTCCATCTTTTCCATCTGCTCCAGACGCCAGGCGAGGGCTACGAGTGCAGCGGAGTGAGCTGGATCAGGATAAGTTTTTTGTTGTGGTGGAACAAGGGGAAGTTCCTGGTGGTTTTGAGGCTGCGGGTTTGGTTGGACGCCACCTGCGGCCAGAGTGCCGTGCAGATTTTGAGCAACCGCCTCTGTGATTGCCGCGAGGATTGCGGGATCAAGACCAGCCAGTGGGGAGTTCTGACCGATGACGTTGTTTGGCGTCTCCATCACACCGGCCGATCGGTTGTGATTCGTTGAGAGAACGACACGTCCAGATCTCACGGCAATGTCTACTCCCGTTGTGTGGATGACTTCCCTCGAGGGAGGGCCATTGCGGTCACCGTGGGAAGAGCTCTCCCCCGTCGAATGGAGAACGTGGGTAGGTCGTGGAGATAACCGTTCCCAGCTTCCTTTCCTCGGTCCGTGACTTGTTGCCAAGTGTCGGGTGGCGAAGACCAGGAGATGCGAAGGCCCCGCCTGGCAAAGACAGTAGGTGGGAGTCCGCGAGGTCCTGGCGTAGACAGTAGTTGCGAAGCTCTCTTGGTGATGCCTTTGCGAGATGCGATAGCATCATGGTCCTTGGTTATTTCTGATGATGATGCGAGGGGCGTTTGCTTGGACAGTGTACCAAGATTGTAAGTGCACACTACTATGTGCACCTCCAGGAAAAGGAGACACCATGCCATCTCCAATCAAAGCCCCTCTAGTTGGGGCCCCTCCAATCGGAGAGAGAGAACCACATCAGAACAATTAAATAACTCCACATGAAACAAATTTTGATTAAGCCCTCAAGGAGGCGCTCGCAGCACATTGAGCCAAAACCCGCCGTGAGAAGCAGATGAAGAGCAGATCTAATTGTATTTGTGTCTAGAATTGATTTCTTCTGTGTAATACATAGGGCCTCATTGGCAAGTGCTAGGACACGGCGGACCTGTGAACTACCCGGTTCTTGTGGCTACAATCGACAGTCTAGGAACCATAGCCCGCCCTGATAGGAAAAAAATAGACCCAACCGTGCGTAGGGGTGTTCAAAAAACCTGCAAAACCGATCCGAACTGCATGATTCGAAACAGAAAAACTCGTGAACTTAAACAACTGATAACCCACGGGTGTTAATTTTAGAAACCCGTGGATACATGAATCGATTCGTATATGCCTATTTACAAACAAATTATCTAAAATTTCATACTCAATCTCAACTTTCTTTTATACAAAGTGTGAAAACTCATTTCTTACAATAATGACACATGATTTGAATGTCATGTCATTGTTTTATTTATGGAAACTACTTTTACTCTTTTCGATGCTCTAGATTTGCATATTTATAATACAAAAGTTTAATATATATATATATATATAGGGTAAAATGCACGGTTAGTCCCTTAACTTTACTTAGTGTCCTATTTCGGTCCCACTTTAAGAATTTGTCCTATTAGAGCCACTTATCTTCATATTTTCGTCATATTCAAGTCCTTTACCGTTAACTCGGTGTTAAAGTTAACGGATTTCCTGAAAAAATGATTTTTTAGACACATGCACTTTTTCTTTTATACTATTTGCACCCTAAACTTAGATATAAGACTTTTTCATCCTATACCTTTTCCCCTCCTCCCTCCTCCCACCACCACCACCCAACATTCGTCGGCCGACCACCGCCGGAACGACACCAGCGCCGTCAACAACCCATGGCGCGCGATCGGCGGCCCATGGCGAGCAATCGGCGGCCCCGGGGTCGCGATCGGTAGGCCCCGGGCGCGCGATCGGCGGCCCGGGCTATCGATTGGCGGCCCCGGGCCCGCGATCGGAGGCCCCGGGCTCACGATCAGAGGCCCTAGGCTCGCCTGGGCTATTGAATGCGCCGGTGAAGGTCCGTCTGTGGTCGGCCGGCGACGTTCCGGCGGTAGTGGTGGGAGGAGGAGGAGGGGAAAAAGTATATGGAAAAAGTCTAGGATGAAAAAGTCATATATCTAAGTTTAGGGTGCAAATAGTATAAAAGAAAAAGTGCATGTGTCTAAAAAATCATTTTTCCAGAAAATCTGTTAACTTTAACACCGAGTTAACGGTAAAGGACTTGAATAGGACGAAAATATGAAGATAAGTGACTCTAATAGGACAAATTCTTAAAGTGTGACCAAAATAGGACATTAAGCAAAGTTAAGGGACTAACCGTGCATGTTACCCTATATATATATATACACACACACGTATGTCAAAAAAATATAGGATAAGTATAGTTAGGAATACACGGGGATAACCGCGATCCGAAACGCATAAAAAACGCGAAATAGGGTACCCGCCCCTCCAGTACCTGCACTTGGCGGGGCGGATGCTATTTTTCTTACTATCCGCCCCGGCCCATCTTGTGAACACCCTTAACCGTGTGAAGTGGACTGAATCGTGAAGAAATACGACGACTTAGCGGCAGTACTAGGCTTACAGGAACGCGCCGGTGGAAAGGGCAATATGAGACGACACCGAAGGTCCTGGAGCCCGCCGACGATGCTCCACGAAGGGGCGGATAACTAGGCGTGCAAATTGAAGTCGATTATGTAAAATTCGATGAAAGATTTACCTCGTCATCTTCATCTTACAGAAACGGTAGAAATCACAGCTCCATAACATAGTGTCGCACAAAAACTTAAAGGTTTCTCACAGACCCTCTGGTCGGATTCGATTGCCGTTTCTAGAAGTAGAGGAATAAGACCTACCTGGACGAGGTCGGAGATTATTCTTCGGTGCTAACGAGTCTTAAAGACCATGTGGAAGATGATTTCGTGATGGAGAGGCTCATTTGGGTTTTGATTATTAGGATTGAAAAATGAAGTTTTAATGCCACAAGATTAGTAGAGCTGTTGGTAACTACTAAGAGAGCCGTGATTGAAAATTACGATTTGTTGATTAGATTTGTTAATGCATATATTATCTCTTGTTTAATATTTGTTTGTTGTTTCGAAAGAAGGTGTACGTACATTGAAAGTATATTTGATTGGTTCAAATGACGTTCTCTCAAACCCTATTAAATACTAATACCATTTTACTTCCGCTTTAAATAATAATAAAGGATTTCAGAAAAATAGAAAGGAAAGCAAGTTTGTTTATTTGTATCCATTTTCTATTTCCTAGAATTTTTTTCGCCTGATCCTAGAAACGTTTAACAGGAGTTCCTAATTAGAAACTCGACTCTCTCTCGAGTCTCCACACTCGCGATCTCAGTCTCACTGCCTTAGCTTCTCTGTGCTTCTCGCCTCACTGCCGGTCGACTTTTGGTCTTCTGTTTTGGTCTTCTGCTTTGTCTCAATCCCTATGAAGGTAACAGCTCCTCTCTCTCACTCTCTCCGTCGAGATATTCAATGGAGTCCTGTTCTTGAATTTCTTATTTCTGGTTTGCCCTTGTGTATTTTTGTTCATGTAAAATTCTTCGCCGTTCTTAAAGTTATGTTCATGTTTGTGTCATTTTCATCTTCTTTCTTGAATGATAGTGTAGAAAGTGTTAGATGAAATTCGGGCGAATAGGGCTCAATTGCAATTTGGGAGATATTTCAAAGTCTTGCTGAACACCTTGAATGTTTGGGGTTACGTTTATCATTATCTCGTGTTAATTTTGACACTAAAATCAGATTATAATCATATTTCGAACTAATGGTCGATTGTAAATCTTGGATTGGTTTTAACTTTTAAGAGTTTTCTTTCCACAATCATGACATTTCAATTGTTCAGTAGTGAGTTCTTTTGCTATTAGGCCTTTCTTGTGGATATTGTAGTTTTTTTCTTTTTCCCGTCATTTGAGTGCAGGGAAGGATTTTGTGTGCAGTTCAGACTCAAAAAGTTGTCTGTTACTTGAATGCAGTATTATTTGATGGAGGGAAGTTTTCCAAAACATTCATAAAAACTGTTCTGGACCAGTAATTGTATAATCACATTTCTTGAAGAAATAATGGAGTCAAGCACTAGACTTGCCCTCAATAGTTGGTAGCCTTTCACTTACTGATCAGGTCTAGAGGTTAAAGTGGGGGATGTTAAATTGCAGTGAAACTTAAGCGTGCAATGAAGGTTTCAATCCAAAAGAAAAAGAGAGAGGTAGGGCAGAACAGAAGTAGGTAGGTACTGAAGGAGGCCTAAGTTGACTAAATTTATAATAATCAGCTATATGGTTAACATATTGAAGTGATTTGGGGTGGGGGTTTGCAGTTGCATGTCTTACTCCTAATTTGTATGCAACTCCTACTGAAATTGATACCCCTATAATTTCTTAATAACTGTTGAATTATACTACAGTATGATTTAGACAACAAACTTGTGTTAGAAGTTAATATATTAATTCTTGTATTAGAAGTTAGCAATTTTAATTTTGTACATAACAGTACAAAATTTGCTGGCAGTTTTAACTTCAGTTTTATAATTAGCAGTTTTTGATTGTCTGAAAACCACCTAGATAAAATCAAGTGGTTAAGTAACTTCTTATAACTGCTATGTTTCTTTGATTGGAAACTTCCATGTTTCACGGCAGTGGCTTTTAGTAGTTGTCTGAAAGCTAGCTGTTCATTATCTATCTGATTTCTGTCCTGAACATTCATTCCCTAGCTCTCAGATACAAGTGAAGGCAAGGTTTTGGAATGGAGTCCTTAATTTTAGCAGATCTAGTAGCAGCTAAATGTAAAGGTAATTAGAGCAGTAGCTTGTTATAGTGGTGAAGATGGATGGTAGTGCCAATTAATTACTCTACGTCCATGAGACAAAGCAATTACATCTGCCCAGTTCTGCTTTTCTTCAAGTGGATTAGATTAGATATGAAATAGTAACTGTTGAAAAAGGATAGGCAGGGATCAAGAGGGGATTCTTGTGGTCTAAGTAGCTCGAGTTTTTTTATTGGTCTTTTTATTCTTTTTTCAGAGATTCTGCTTTGAGCAGATAAAAAGAGGTCAAATTGTAGAGTACTGCCTTTTACTATGTGACATTCAAAAAAGGTCTAGTAATGAAAAAATATATACACACACACTGTAATTTAATTTTGAGCATGTGTTAATGTATTTGATGGATAAATTTGGAAAACTCAGTGAATCTTACAGTACTATCATATATTACATGTATTCTCCTATTTTAGTTTATCAAACTCATCTCTTTTGGTTCTGCTTCTGCGTTCGTGAAGGCACCCTCTTCACTCTGCGATATGGAAGCCCCAGCAGGCAGCGCGCTAATCGCCTCTTTTCCACCAAGATAGCTTGGGGTAAAGGACAAAATTCTGTGATAGCGAGGAAATCAAAGGAGAGTAGAGAGAGAAAGAAGGTAGGTAATTTCTTATTTCCTTTTCTTTTGATTTGATTTGATCTTTTTGGCATTGATATCTGTAAATTTAGGGGAAAGAACTTGCTGAGAAAGAGAAACACAAGCAGCTCCAAGCGGAACATCAGAGGCTGAGGGACGGGTTGGCGCTTTCAGTGGAGCGAGCCCATCTGTTGTTTCTTCTTTCACAAGATGATCCACATCAGCGGCTTTCTCTGCCCACTCTATGGGAAGCAGCAGAACCCTCCCCCCCACCCCGTTAGTTGGAGATAAGGAAGATCTTCATAGTCTGAAGGGTGACTCAGTGCTGTCGAAGAAATTAATTACTCTACGTCCATGAGACAAAGCAATTACATCTGCCCAGTTCTGCTTTTCTTCAAGTGGATTAGATTAGATATGAAATAGTAACTGTTGAAAAAGGATAGGCAGGGATCAAGAGGGGATTCTTGTGGTCTAAGTAGCTCGAGTTTTTTTATTGGTCTTTTTATTCTTTTTTCAGAGATTCTGCTTTGAGCAGATAAAAAGAGGTCAAATTGTAGAGTACTGCCTTTTACTATGTGACATTCAAAAAAGGTCTAGTAATGAAAAAATATATACACACACACTGTAATTTAATTTTGAGCATGTGTTAATGTATTTGATGGATAAATTTGGAAAACTCAGTGAATCTTACAGTACTATCATATATTACATGTATTCTCCTATTTTAGTTTATCAAACTCATCTCTTTTGGTTCTGCTTCTGCGTTCGTGAAGGCACCCTCTTCACTCTGCGATATGGAAGCCCCAGCAGACGACGACGCTAATCGCCTCTTTTCCACCAAGATAGCTTGGGGTAAAGGACAAAATTCTGTGATAGCGAGGAAATCAAAGGAGAGTAGAGAGAGAAAGAAGGTAGGTAATTTCTTATTCCCTTTTCTTTTGATTTGATTTGATCTTTTTGGCATTGATATCTGTCAATTTAGGGGAAAGAACTTGCTGAGAAAGAGAAACACAAGCAGCTCCAAGCGGAACATCAGAGGCTGAGGGACGGGTTGGCGCTTTCCAGGCTGGAGCGAGCCCATCTGTTGTTTCTTCTTTCACAAGATGATCCACATCAGCGGCTTTCTCTGCCCACTCTATGGGAAGCAGCAGAACCCTCCACCCCACCCAGTTAGTTGGAGATAAGGAAGATCTTCATAGTCTGAAGGGTGACTCAATTCTGTCGAAGAAAATGGAGGTATTTTGGCTCCCCTATTTTGTTTTGCCATTTCGCATCCAATATGAGTTAATCTGTTAGGCTTCGTATCTTTTAACAACATCAGTTTATATTTTTTTATTTTTCATCAGTATTTTCAACTTCCAGTAGCTAGTGTTTATGATAGGTCCAAATCAGAGAGTAATTAATATGTTCTCCGAGGGTGAGAACAAACCACAATTTGTGTAACTCTTCTCTGTCCATTCCTTACTGTTGGTGGAATAAATACCACAACAGCTAGCAGCAGTTCACAAGCAGTTACACCACGTAATAACTCCACAACTCCTATTCCCACTACTCCACGTAATACATAAACACTAGCTACTGGAAGTTGAAAATACTGATTTAAAATAAAAAATATAAACTGATGTTGTTAAAAGATACGAAGCCTACAGATTAACTCATATTGGATGCGAAATGGCAAAACAAAATAGGGGAGCCAAAATACCTCCATTTTCTTCGACAGAATTGAGTCACCCTTCAGACTATGAAGATCTTCCTTATCTCCAACTAACGGGGTGGGGGGGAGGGTTCTGCTGCTTCCCATAGAGTGGGCAGAGAAAGCCGCTGATGTGGATCATCTTGTGAAAGAAGAAACAACAGATGGGCTCGCTCCAGCCTGGAAAGCGCCAACCCGTCCCTCAGCCTCTGATGTTCCGCTTGGAGCTGCTTGTGTTTCTCTTTCTCAGCAAGTTCTTTCCCCTAAATTTACAGATATCAATGCCAAAAAGATCAAATCAAATCAAAAGAAAAGGAAATAAGAAATTACCTACCTTCTTTCTCTCTCTACTCTCCTTTGATTTCCTCGCTATCGCAGAATTTTGTCCTTTACCCCAAGCTATCTTGGTGGAAAAGAGGCGATTAGCGTCGTCGTCTGCTGGGGCTTCCATATCGCAGAGTCTGACCTAAACTGAAGTGAGCGTGTCAAAGCAGAACCCAAGAACAATGAAAATGAAAACCAGTAGATGAATATAAGCTTACCAGATCAAAGGAAATTGTCATTTCGGGTAGAGGATGTCATAATGCCTGCAGTGATACAGCAGGGTGAAGAAGGGCTTGGCGTCCCATTCATCATGCCTGTTCGGGACAAAATCATGGTGGTTTACAGTGCATCCGCCATTTTTGAATCCGCTGCGATCTAGGAACACAATACGAATCGGGACTCCCAGTGCGTCTGAAAGGGCAGTAATGTGCACATGATGACCCTCTTCCCCCATCGCCTCTGCAGATTTGCGAAACTACCAGGTATGGAGGAAAGAGAATGAGAGCAGAAGAAAATAAATTAAACACCAAAGGATTAAACCTACTAATCTTATTCACAGTAGCCCGATGCAACTACAATAAAATAGTTCGACTGGGAAACCATGCATACCAAGCCCAGCAAAATGAACAAACAACATTCACGTCCAGAACATCAAGATCACCGTGACAGTATCATTTCCTTCCACTCTTCTTCATTCAAACTTCACCTCCACCACGCCACGCAATTAGAACCAACAACAAGGGAGCATACCTGTTTTACCGTCCCATTTGTTAAATCCGAAACAAACGGCATGAAGAAGTCCGCCCGGTAGTGTAATTCTGATGATGCAATGAGCCTCAAAACGATAATGAAGGGGTCCGAGATTGACTGGACTGTACAATTACGGACCAGTTGGTCTAAGGGCCTACTGACTGCACCATCTTCTGAACTAAGAGCAGGATTATCAAGCAGCCGAAGAAATTTCTGTCACCAGGATTAAAAGCAACAGTACAGGTGTTAGAGATTTAGATAGCTGAAATACTGTTCCAGATACGACCAACTCCTATTAAACTAATAGTAAAACTCTACCAGCTTCTAACAAGGAGCCTCAATTCATCCTATTAAACTAATAGTTTGCATCGTAGTTATGCTTACAGGTAAATGTTCTCGTAATTTGTGTGAATTACTTAGGCGAGAGAATGTTTTCTTGCAGTTTCCAACGTCAACCTTGATTCTTTCAACTTCAGCATTATCTTGATTTTCGAGGATATGCTCCTGCTCAGAAATAACAATATTAAAAAAAAAAGAGCATACTTAAAAAAAATCAAAACATACAAGAAAGAAAACATGGAACAGGCACCTACAAGATATGAGAACATGAAGCAGCGGAAAAAGGAGTTCCCATCGGGTGCTGTTCGTCTTATTGAACCATAGACTTCACCCAGTTTCTAGAAAATACAGTAGACAAAGATTATGATAGGTCCAAATCAGAGAGTAATTAATATGTTCTCCGAGGGTGAGAACAAACCACAATTTGTGTAACTCTTCTCTGTCCATTCCTTACTGTTGGTGGAATAAATACCACAACAGCTAGCAGCAGTTCACAAGCAGTTACACCACGTAATAACTCCACAACTCCTATTCCCACTACTCCACGTAATACATAAACACTAGCTACTGGAAGTTGAAAATACTGATGAAAAATAAAATATATAAACTGATGTTGTTAAAAGATACGAAGCCTAACAGATTAACTCATATTGGATGCGAAATGGCAAAACAAAATAGGGGAGCCAAAATACCTCCATTTTCTTCGACAGAATTGAGTCACCCTTCAGACTATGAAGATCTTCCTTATCTCCAACTAACGGGTGGGGGAGGAGGGTTCTACCGCTTCCCATAGAATGGGCAGAGAAAGCCGTTGATGTGGATCTTCTTGTGAAAGAAGAAACAACAGATGGGCTCGCTCCAGCCTGGAAAGCGCCAACCCGTCCCTCAGCCTCTGATGTTCCGCTTGGAGCTGCTTGTGTTTCTCTTTCTCAGCAAGTTCTTTCCCCTAAATTTACAGATATCAATGCCAAAAAGATCAAATCAAATCAAAAGAAAAGGAAATAAGAAATTACCTACCTTCTTTCTCTCTCTACTCTCCTTTGATTTCCTCGCTATCGCAGAATTTTGTCCTTTACCCCAAGCTATCTTGGTGGAAAAGAGGCGATTAGCGTCGTCGTCTGCTGGGGCTTCCATATCGCAGAGTGAAGAGGGTGCCTTCACGAACGCAGAAGCAGAACCAAAAGAGATGAGTTTGATAAACTAAAATAGGAGAATACAAGTAATATATGATAGTACTGTAAGATTCACTCAGTTTTCCAAATTTATCCATCAAATACATTAACACATGCTCAAAATTAAATTACAGTGTGTGTGTGTGTGTATATTTTTTCATTACTAGACCTTTTTTGAATGTCACATAGTAAAAGGCAGTACTCTACAATTTGACCTCTTTTTATCTGCTCAAAGCAGAATCTCTGAAAAAAGAATAAAAAGACCAAAAAAAAAACACGATCAACTTAGACCACAAGAATCCCATCTAGATCCCTGCCTATCCTTTTCAACAGTTACTATTTCATATCTAATCTAATCCACTTGAAGAAAAGCAGAACTGGGCAGATGTAATTGCTTTGTCTCATGGACGTAGAGTAATTAATTGGCACTATCATCCATCTTCACCACTATAACAAGCTACTGCTCTAATTACCTTTACATTTAGCTGCTACTAGATCTGCTAAAATTAAGGACTCCATTCCAAAACCTTGCCTTCACTTGTATCTGAGAGCTAGGGAATGAATGTTCAGGACAGAAATCAGATAGATAATGAACAGCTAGCTTTCAGACAACTACTAAAAGCCACTGCCGTGAAACATGGAAGTTTCCAATCAAAGAAACATAGCAGTTATAAGAAGTTACTTAACCACTTGATTTTATCTAGGTGGTTTTCAGACAATCAAAAACTGCTAATTATAAAACTGAAGTTAAAACTGCCAGCAAATTTTGTGTATAGAGATAATTTTGCTGATCTGTTTCAGAGGCTGTTGCTTCCCATTCAGACTAAATTCCCTATGCAGGAAGCTTATTTGCACACTATCAAAAAATTTGATGCTGTCTGGTGGCGTAAGCTAGTGTGCGGTTCTAGGCATGTTCCTAGAACATCCATGATAATGTGGTTTGCTATAAGAAATGTGCTTCCAACTATGGATAGGATTTCTGTTTGGCATGAGCATGCTGATGAGATGTGTGTGCTTTGTTCCATGACTAGATTTACAGTTGCTTTTCTCTCATTCTACAGGATAGTTAGATTGCTTTGTATACTGTTCTTGCAAGCCTTTGATTATGCCGCCCGTAAGGCCAAAGGCATTTCGCTTTTTTTTATGATATAAACTGCAGGGGTACCGTCCCCTTTCACCAAAAAAAAAGCAGTAGATTGCATCTGAAGCAGCTCAGTTGACAAAGCAGAGATTGTTTCCTTGTCAGAAGCGGAACACTTAACACAAGAAAGACTACTTCTATGCATAAAAAAGAACCAATAATGTGTTTAAAAAAATAGGTGTTTGAATAAATATGAAACTAAATTGGTGGGAGTTATATATTAGCAGCGGTGCTGTCACCTTCCCCAAAGTTCACAGCTGCTAGCAGCATGTTTTCCTGCTAGAGAATTCTATCAGCCTGGAAAATGTCCAAACTTGGAAGGATGTCAGGCCCTTGATGAGTTCCGACATATCAAGCTTTACAGGTATCATCTACTACCTTGTTTGCAGTTTCACAAGCTGCTTTAATCATGTCAATTCTACCCTATGAAAACAAGGTGCTGATGAGATCAGTATATACATGCATTTACAATCAGCAATTGCAAAATAATTGACTATCAAACCCAAGGTGCTCTGATTGTTCAAAAAAAAAAAGAACAAACCCAAGGCGCTCTGAGGATCACCTTCAGCTTCTCCACCTGGGACTGTACTGGAAGACTTTGCGTCCCCTGAAGCAATTGCTCTCGTTTTGAGTTATCATCCGTTTCCATCTCTGGCAAGAGCTATGATGATAACACGAATGGAAGTACTCTAAACAAAGAACCAATCAACACAGATTAAAATCTTTCAGATGAATACAATCACTGTAAGACACAAAAGATGAGCAAAACAGCAGGTTGACTCATTTATCGAGTTACATACCTTTCAGCAACTGAGAGCACCTTGCTGCTTCCGCCTCCACCATCTTGAGTGCAAGTCTCCTTGTTTTGCAGCTCTTCCTGAATCCCAGCACCTGAAGGAAGAATAGTTGTCATGATGACACACTAAAACCAGAAGAGCCACAATGAACTGGCACCTTCACCCGTAAACAACTGATCACCTAACCTTCCGAGACCTGATCACCCAAAGTGTGAGATGGCAAGAAATTGTTTTGTTCCCAATGAACATCGAATGGCAGCCAAATGGAAGCACCAACTGAGAGACTGTGCTGCATTTTAAATTAGAGATTAGGAATAGAGAATTTCGTTTATCTAATTTTGTAGATAGAAAAGAATTAGGTTGTTATGAACTTTGTGCTATACAGCTATTTGGAGTACATCTGCCAGTGATGGTAGTTGAGTTAATTTGACTGTTTAACTTATAAGCTGAAATCTGTATCAGAAATTCTAGTTTTAATAGGTGTGCAAATAGAATTGTGAATTTCATACCTCAATTACCCCGACCCCTTGAACTTCACCTCCTCGGAGAGTCATTTTCTCCAATTAATCTCATGGCCGCTGAAGCAGCACAGATTAGAGAATAAGGGCTACAATTAGACCCCGGAACTTTCAGTCGAGAAGCAATGTATATAGTTACATCATCCATGAGCAAATGGAGCGAAGCAAGGCTCATCAATTGAAATATATCTTGTAAGATCAATTGAAATAAATAAAAAATAAAACACTGCATGCTGTGACACTAGTATCATATTATGTGAGGCTAGGCATGAACGAAGTAGGAATACAAATTGTATCACCCCTTCTCCTAGCAAACCAATTGTGATGCATGAAGATCCTGAATGTGTTGTTCTCCAGATCGAAACATCGAATTTCTTGATCCAAATCATGCTCCAAGAAATAGACGCAGTTGGCTGTAAAACTAGTATTGTTGGTGGAGACGTCAATTGCCATGCTGTTCCCTTTGCCCACGAGCAAGGCATACTTTTCTCCTATACTTGTAACTTATTCCCAGCAAGGTATACTTCTAACTTTTTCCCAGCAAGATCCGTCATAGTCGATTGTATTAATGTACTTGAAGACGCTTACATCTACTGTTGCCTCCAAATTGCAATGAAGGCAAGACCCCACAACCATCAACAAGTCACCGTCACATTCAACCAGCTGTTTGAACTTTGTGAAAAATAAGTCACAAGTAATAGGTGACAGAAACCTCAGCCAGCCACATGGTCTGTCTGAACTGATACATATGATGAAAAGAGCATGGAGGTTAGGGTCATTAACGGCATAGATGTTGCCTTTGTGGTACAACATATGGGAGACGGTTGAGATTTTACTTCTGCCAGCTATCACGGTCCAGTGTTTATCTTGTGATCTCCATTGATAAAACGAATAATCATTAAAGAATGCTACTACTGAGATTTCATCAGCAGACTGATGAGGGAGGATCACACCCACTACCAGGATGGACTTGGGGTTTATTGGTAGTGGAATTCTCTGTCTGGTGATAGGATTTAGCAGGAAAGCCCTCGAATACCGCCTAAGGAGAAGCCAGCCTTGAGAAGATCCGCAGATTCAGGACGACTCACGGACGCCGAAGAGCTCCAATTTGTATAACATCTTCTGGTGGGAAAGCTTGGGATCCTCCTGGCGGGATGATACTCTCTGGATGAGCCATGGGACCTGCTGGAGGCGGAAGAAGGGGCTCTGCTTTACGCCGGAAGCGATCAATCTCCAGGCCTTGCACACGGCGGCGAAGCGCGAAAACTCGACGTAATCCAGATTCTGGAGGATGTGAAGCTGGATTTCAGGTGGGAGGTGAGATAGACGGTCGGCTCCGGCAGGACAGATCCCCATGGATGCCATCTTCATCGTTCCGTCTTCTTTAATCCTTTTTTCTTTCGATAAGCTCATCGTTCTGTCTGTTCGTGTTGTGCTGTGTTGTGTCTTTTCTGAAAGGGGGTGTTGTGTTGTGTCCTTATTTAAAACTTTGCCTTCGTTTTGAAAAGGAAAAGGAAACCGGACAACAAATTGTGTTGTTTTCCTTTTTGAATTAATTTGGGGAGTCATATTCAACACTTATATATAGCTTAAAAAGAAACCCTAATCCTCATTGAAATAGACTAGAAATAAACTTATTTTTAATTGAATTAGAAATCTTAATAAATAGATATATTCGTGCCATAACTTCTAAATTATCTAACATTCTCTTTATCATTAAAATTTGAAAAACATTTCACTTTTTGATTGCCCATCGATCCAACATTGATGTGGTTTGTTGATGTATTTTTTTATGAAGAAATTGGTGAACTCGAACTAGCAAACATATAAAAAAAAACCTTTCATCCCCTTAATCTTTCAAAACAATCAAGTCATTCAGTATTCTCAAGATGAAGCAATATTAGAGCTATAATTTATTTTACACATTACAAAGAAAAAAAAAGCTACAATTAAATTTTGGAAAATTATCTTTTGCACCTCTCACCACACACTTTCGAAATCTTTTCCTTTTCCCCTTTAGATTTAGAGAAATATACGAAAACCCCCCTGAAAGCTACCGTCCGTAGAAAGATCCGTTAAATTTTAGGTTTAAGTAGGATTTATCTTCCATGCTTTGTGACGGTTACATATTTAATATTTATTAACTATAAATGTAATAATAGATTTAAAAAGGTTCATTCGTGCAATGTAAGTTGCAATTTTCAATTAAATTGAAGTTAAATGTTGATACGTGAATGAGTAAATTGCACCGGTAGTCCCTTGACTTTAATTATCGTTCTATTAGGATCTCATTTTAAGTTTTAGCCCTCTTTAAGTCTCATTTTAAAACTTATGATGCATCCATGGTGTGAAGCCACTCAAACATGGAGAAAAGACAAAATCTGAGAAGACAATGCATCCAAAAAGCTTGGAATAGAAGAGATTGAAAGAGAAAAAGGAAAGGAAAAAATTAATAAATGAATAAAAATAAAACATTGCATGTTGTGACACTAGTAGCATATTATGTGAGGCTAGGCATGAACCAAGTGGGAATACAAATTGTGTCACCCCTTCTCCTAGCAAACCAATTGCAAGGCATGAAGACCCTGAATGTGCTATTCTCCAAATCGAAACATCGAATTTCTTGATCTAAATCATACTCCAAGAAACACATGCAGTTGGTTGTAAAACTATTGTTGGTGGAGACGTCAATTGCCATGTTGTTCCCTTTGCCCACAAGCAAGGCATACTTTTTTCCTATACTTTGAACTTTTTCCCAGCTATAGCTATATCCGTCATCGTAGATTGGATTGATGTACTTGAAGACGCTTACATCTACTATTGCCTCGAAATTAGAACGAAGTCAAGCGCCCACCGCCATGAACAAGTCGCCATCACATTCAACCAGCTGTTTGAATTGTGGGGAAAATAAGTTATAAGGTGAGAAAGACCTCAACCAACCACATGGTCTATCTGAACTAAGATTTATGATGAAAACACCTTGGAGGTTACAGTTATTAACGACATAGATGTTGCCTTTGTGGTGCAACATATGGGAGATGGTTGGGATTTTAATTTAGCCAACTATCTGGTTCCAATGTTTATCTTGTGATCTCCTTCATTGATAAAACGAATCATCTTTACAGTATGCTACTACTGAGATTTCATCAGCAGACTGATGAGGGAGGATCACACCCACTACAAGGATTGGACTTGGGGTTTTTGGGTAGTGGGATTCTCTGTCTGGTGTGCGAAGCCAGTAACTATAGCTGCACAAGGGTCCGTGGGGCCACAGGCTGTACATACAGACATGGGAGCTACAATGTAGGCAACGTCACTATCGTCACCCACCTGAAGATGAGTATTTACTATGATGACGAAGATTACTACCAACCCCATCACCAACGGGGACCTCCTCGTCATCCACGCCAGCACCCTACGTTGAATAATTTGAAGCTACAATTTCCCTCCTTTGAGGGACGAAACAATCTTTAGGCATACTCGGAGTGGGAAAAGAGAGCCGACATGGTGTTCAATTGCCATAACTACCCGGATGAGCTTAAGGTAAAACTCGCAACTGTTGAATTTACAGGTTCTGCACTGACTTGGTGGGAACAATTGTGTTACACTAGACAGGAATGGGGCACATCCTATCACAACCTGGGATGAGTTGAAGGAAGCCATGAACAAGAGATTCGACCCTACTTACTATTTTCGGGATGTCCACCTAAGGCTACAAGCCTTAGTTCAGGGAGGCAGATCTATGGAAGATTACTATAAGGAGATGGAGTTGCTACTTATGAGAGCTGGGATTGACTTGGAGACTCATTCCTCTGGTCCAAACTCATTCTCTATCTTTCATTTCCTAATTTCATGAGGACACATGCAAACAATAGTACAAGGATTCTATAAATAAGTTTTTACTCCCTAGGTCCATGAGTAACTGTCTACTTTTTATTTGAAAATTCTCATAACACCTGCTTAGACAAAATATGCTCATCCATTTCAGAGGTACAAGTAATATCACTACAGTAACTCGTTGGATCTAATATCAGTAGTCCCTAATAAAGACTGCAGTAAACTGAGTGTGAAGCCAGAATCTTTCTAAGAAATTAGATTCATATCCTCTCTACAAATCAGAAGAAGAATCTAGTTAGCTGAATAGTAGTTTCCATCTCACAGTAAAGGAATTAAATTATCGGCAGGGAATCTGCACGGATGAAGCGTTTTAGGATGTCCTTGTCCTCATCAATCCGCTTCTTCCCTTCACGATCCTTAGGCTTTATCTTCCTCTTCTCCTCCAACAACCACTCGAAAAGTTGCCGCTGCTGTTCTTGGGATAATGGTCCCTTCACCTTTGTAGGCTCGAATGTAAGAGGAGGTCTGAAAAATTCCTCTTGAATCGACTTGTACGGGTCGCTGTAAGGATCGACATCTTCTTTAGCAGCAGAAACATCCTCCGTCTTCTTCTTCCCAAACTCCTCAGCTGGTGGTTTTGGGGATTTAATTTCCTCAGCTCCCGACTTCTTTTTCACTTTCGAAAACATGTAAGCTGCACAAAAACACAAACCCAGTTGGCCATTTCACAAGTAAACGAGAAGGAACTGGAGTGAACCCGAAATTCGTAGAAAGAAAAAAACACGTGATAAGCCCATAACTTTACCATCAAATACGAGTTCAGCTAGGCAATTCGTCGAACAGGTTGAGCAGAATATACGGACCGAAAAAAAAAACCACAAATTTTAGAGTTTAGGCATAACAATCTACCTCCCAAGGCAACATTGGATACAACAAGAACACGCAGAATGGACTTGACGAGTCTGACCCTCGATGGCGATGGAAGAGAAAATTGAGGTTGGGAATTGGGAGGCTCCATTTCAACCGACTAATCCGTCAGCGACTATGTGCTAATCAACAGAGCTTCTGCTCATTTCCTGCGACTGGTTTTCAAAGGGAAAAGCCTTTCCGGCTATTTCTCGAGAAGATTTTCCATTCGCATTTTCCAGAGGCCTCCATGGATTGCCGACTGAACAAAACCGCACCGCAGGAAGACGGAGAACAAAGGATGAACTTGAAATGGTTTAAGCTTCAAACTTGATGCTTTACGGCCCATCAAGCCCGGTATCTTGCCCATGGGCTTTAAGTAAATGCCCTAAAATACCAGCAGGCCCAGACAAGACAAGATTAACCATAATATCTTCCATTTTAACAGCAAACCGTACAGAATAACTACATAATTAATAATTGCGATTAACCAATAACCAAACATAAAATCACATATAGATTGAACCTAATTAATTAACCATGTAAATTCGATTATTCCTCTAATTCTTACCACTTCCCACCTTGACTTCACTATAAGCCATTTGAATTTGTAAAAAAACACTTTCAGCTAAACACACAACTCAAGTAATCAGCATTCTCCCGGGAAAATAAGTGATACGGACATTATGGGGAAGACTTGCAAAAAGGAGTGGAATAATTGGTTTATTTATTTATTTATGAGATGATACAAATATGAAGACTAGACAAGAGTCAAGAGAGTGCACCTGCAAGTACTCCAGAAAGTAGGCAATACATTCCGTGACAGCTAGGCCACGGGCCAAATCCTCCCTATTTTCATACTTCAACCATATTAAGAAAATTATCCATTAACTTTCTTTATATTATTTAATTTATAATAATTTTCAATATTTTGATAAATGGATTTAAATAATTTATCTTTACAAATAATCTCAGGTTTATAATCTACCTATCCTATAAAAAATGCAATTTTTGTTTTTATTTTAAAAATTTTTTTACAGTATTTAATTTATGATATTTTCATGAACTTTCAAACTTATAAAACTAAATAATTCATATACGTATAATTTAAAGTCTAAATTTTTTAAATATATTATATTAAATTTAAGTCAAATATTACAATTTAAAATATTAAAGCCCAACACCGCAATTTTTATTTTTTTTAATACATTAGGATAAAGGATTAGGGGTAGTGCGATTCAAACACAAAACTTCTACCGCATGTACTTAGGGTTTAAGTACTATGATAGATGCTTAAAACACACGTCAACTTTTATGGAACAAATGAGTATATTTTCAGATTTACCCTTTCGGAAAATAAATGTTACAAAATAAAATAAAAATAAATGTTACATTTAAGATTGAGTATTAGTATAAAGCGGGAAGTTGGAGAGCATCCCTAGGAATGCTAGCTTCCATGACCCAAAAACCCACCAAAAAACGCCAATCAAGTCCACTACTTGTCTACTTCCTATTCCCTCTAAATTCCAAAGCAACCAACCGCCAATTCCTTTTCAAGCCCCGCCCGGCCCTGACCTGAAGAAGCTCGTAATGTGCAGAGCCACCACCACGTTCATGTTCATGTCCCTGTTACTACTACAATCCCCCCTCTTCTTCTCTTCAACCTTCTCCTCTGTTTCTGCTACTGTTTCCTATGATCACAAAGCCATCACCATTGGTGGCCAGAGGAAGCTTCTCATTTCTGGCTCCATTCACTACCCAAGAAGCACTCCACAGGTCTCTCTGTTTTCTCTTCCCTCAAATACCAATAAAGTTCCAAACTTTATTAAATTTCATTGCGTTTTCTCCCTTCTTTTTGGATGTTGCTGCTTGTAGATGTGGCCTGATCTTATTTCCAAGGCAAAAGAAGGAGGCTTGGATGTGATTCAAACGTATGTGTTCTGGAATGGGCATGAGCCGTCTCCAGGAGAAGTACTAATTTGAACCATCTTGTACCATATTGTATTAATACATAGAGAATTTGGTCCCCGGTTCATTAATTTGTTTTGGCAGTATTACTTTGAGGGTAGATATGATTTGGTTGGGTTCATTAAGCTGGTGCAACAGGCTGGCCTTTATCTTCATCTCCGGATTGGTCCCTACGTTTGTGCTGAATGGAACTTTGGGTAATCATTGTTTCTAATCTGCCAAAATTAGCACTCAAATGCCAAATTAGAATGTTGACTGATGTACTCTGCTTCTGATTCAGGGGATTCCCGGTTTGGCTCAAGTACGTTCCAGGAATTGAATTCAGGACAGATAATGGGCCTTTTAAGGTTGTCTACCACTAAAAAGTTTATGTTTTTATGATGGGAGGATTAAAAATGTCTTTTTTTTTTTGTTTCTCTGTGTTTATGATTATATGTTTTTAATCTTATACTAATGTTTGTAAATTTGTGACTTGTGATTGACCATTATGGCTGACAGGCTGCAATGCAGAAATTCACTGAGAAGATAGTGAGCATGATGAAGGCAGAGAGGCTGTTCCAAACTCAAGGAGGCCCAATTATAATGTCTCAGGTTCCAAATGAACACACCTTACGTTCTTTTACTGTTTTATCTCAAAGTTTACATTTTTCCTCATTTTTACTCTCAACGTTTTCCACTTTTCACTCTCCTATTACCTGAAATAGAGTAACAAGTAAGCAAGAAAGAACTCACTTCTAAGTGCCGTTTTAGTACTTTGCCTTTCGATTTGTAATGTTCATAAATTCTTTAATCTTCTCGTAAGTCCTAATCAATGGATTCCTTGAGAGTGAAGATAGCATCGCTTATCTTTGAAGTCAAGAGTCATTCCTAAATTGTACTACTCCCTTTTTCTGCCATTAACCTTAGGATTCTGTTTAGTGAGGAGATTAAGGATAGTAATAGATTATTAAAGATGTTTTCCCCATTTTACTCCTTAATGAAGTGAAAAACTAGTAGATTGCTTCGGGAATAGATTTCTGGTAAGAAAAGTGGGAAGGAAGAGAATATTTCTGTAAATTTAGTAGTAAAAGCTTGCTTTTATAAGAGCAAGATTTGTTTTTTTGTTTTTTTTTTTCAAAATTTTTGCGGCCACCGAAAATAAAAAGTAGAGTTATTCATGGACCTAGGGAGTAAAAACTTATTTACAGAAATCTTGTACTATTGTTTGCATGTGTCCTCATGAAATTCGGAAATGGCAGATAGAGAATGAGTTTGGACCAGAGGAATGGGAGATTGGTGCACCAGGAAAAGCATACACCAAATGGGCAGCAGAAATGGCAGTAAATCTTGGCACTGGTGTCCCTTGGGTTATGTGCAAGCAAGATGATGCCCCTGACCCTGTGGTATTCAATCCCCATCCTTCAATTTATTTATCTCTTTTCATCTTTCCACTACACCATTTTTCTCATGTCAGTAAGAACTACTCACTTACCTACCCAATTTTTATGGGCAAATTTACTGCTGTGACAGATAAACACTTGCAATGGTTTTTACTGTGAAAACTTCACTCCAAACCAGAAATACAAGCCCAAAATGTGGACAGAGAACTGGACTGGCTGGTAACACATCTTGTCCATAAATCTTATTCCAGTAGAAATTTGTTACCAGCTTTTGTAACTCACTTGGTTTAACTTTAACCTGAAGGTTCACAGCATTCGGTGGTGCAGTTCCTACTAGGCCTGCAGAAGACTTGGCATTCTCAGTTGCAAGATTCATACAGAACAGTGGTTCATTTGTCAACTACTATATGGTAAACTAATAAGGTGTTTTTAATTTGATATGTTCTCTTGTTCTTCTTCTTCATTGATGAAATAAATAGGAGTATCAAGGTTTTTTCCTTCTCATGTTCTCTTGTGTGCTTTAGTACCATGGGGGAACTAATTTTGGCAGGACTGCTGGTGGCCCTTTTATCTCGACAAGCTATGATTATGATGCTCCTATTGATGAATATGGTATGTGTGAAGAAAGTACTTCTGTAAATGTAAGAAAGTTGCTGTTGAAGCAAGTAGTTCTGTTGATGGTGTTGCAGGGTTACCTAGGGAACCTAAATGGGGTCATCTAAGAGATTTGCATAGAGCCCTCAAGTTATGTGAAGCATCTCTACTTTCTGCAGATCCTACTGTGACAAAGCTAGGAACTAATCAGGAGGTAAGGCTTGGAGTCAAATTTTGCAGAGGATTCATTCTTATAAATGAAGATTGTTCTTTCATCCCTCGTTTCAATCTTAGGTTCATGTGTTTGAGTCAGAATCTTCTTGTGCCGCATTTCTGGCGAATTATGATGCCAAGTTGCCTGCAACAGTAACGTTTCGAAATATGCAATATGATCTACCACCTTGGTCAATCAGTGTGCTTCCAGATTGCACCACTGTTGTTTTCAACACTGCAAGGGTAGAAAATAAATTTTACATTTTAAAGAATATATCCAGTGTTATAAATCTGATTTTTTTTTTCCTTTTTCTTTTTCCTACAGATAGGTGCTCAAAGTTCCTTGAAAAAGATGATACCTATAAACACCGCGTTTTCTTGGCAATCATACACTGAAGAAACTCCCTCTGCTGATGATGTTGACACAATTGCAAACCAAGGGTTGTGGGAACAACTGAATGTCACTAGAGATTCTTCAGATTATTTGTGGTATATGACTGAGTGAGTAATCTCTTAACTTTACTTGTAGTACTAGTAGTATTATTCACATCATCGAGATTTAGAAACTTATTTGTAACAATTGTTGATCTTGCGGTAATTAACATAACATCATCTAGTTCACTTTCTTGATTACCCCGCTTGTTGCTTGCTCAGTGTGAACATAGATGCAGATGAAGAGTTTTTGAAGAGTGGACAGGATCCTCTTCTGACAGTTTGGTCTGCTGGCCATGTTTTGCATGTTTTTATTGATGGCCAACTATCAGGTATATTCATCTGAATCCATTTTGGCAAGTTTCAGAAGTGAGCACAAGTTCTTACTAGTCTCGAACTCATTTGATTACAGGAACTGCATATGGAGGATTGGAGAATCCAAAACTAACATTTAGCAACAATGTGAAGCTAAGAGCTGGTATTAACAAGATTGCTTTGTTAAGTGTTGCAGTTGGGCTCGCGGTTAGTTCTTTTAATCTTCATGATGCTGCACTTCGATAAGATTAAGAATGGTTTAATTTGTAAGAATACTTAATTCCGAGTACTATTTTATTTCAGAATGTTGGCCTGCATTTTGAGAGATGGAACGTTGGGGTCCTAGGTCCAGTGGTAGCACTGAAGGGCCTCAACGAAGGGACAAGAGATCTGTCTAAGCAGAAATGGTCTTACAAGGTTTGTTCTAAACTTATAATAACCTGTTATGTGACTATAATACAGCCTTGGATTTGCTAATGTTTTCATTATGTGCAGGTTGGTGTGAAGGGTGAATCCTTAAATCTTCACACGGTTAATGGAACCTCTTCAGTTGAATGGATGGAAGGATCACAGCTAGCAAAGAAACAACCTCTTAGTTGGTACAAGGCAAGAATCAACTTCTGAATTTGATAAGTTCCTAACTGGGGCAAATATGGAGTTTCAACAACATTTTGCCATTTTCAGACTACTTTTAATGCACCTGAAGGAAATGAACCATTAGCTTTGGATATGAGCAGCATGGGGAAAGGTCAAGTATGGGTAAATGGCCAAAGCATTGGCCGCCACTGGCCTGCTTACATAGCACAAGGCAGCTGCAGAGCCTGCAGTTATGCAGGAACTTATAACGATAAAAAATGTCGAATCAACTGTGGGAAGCCTTCACAGAAACGGTGATCAATACCGCACTCTTCTTAACTAAACATTACTACTACTACTAGCATTTTTACTGATACAGAAGCTTACATTGTCCCTTATTTGGTTTCAGGTACCATGTTCCACGATCATGGTTAACACCAAAAGACAATTTCCTGGTTGTGTTTGAAGAATGGGGAGGTGATCCAACCGGTATTCTGCTGAACAAGCGGACAATAGGAAGTGTGTGCGCTGATATATATGAAGGCCAACCAAGTTTGAGGAATGGGCGTGTGTCAGGTTTAGAGAAGAACAGTACCAGATCCAAAGCTCATCTTTGGTGCCTTCCAGGACAGAAGATGACTGTAATAAAGTTCGCTAGTTATGGAGTTCCTGAGGGAAGGTGTGGAAGTTACAACCAAGGAAGCTGTCATGCACACAAGTCTTATGATATTTTCGAGAAGGTACTATACTGCAAAGAGATACCAACACAACTAAACTTTCAAGCTTCTTCTTCATTTCGAGTTTGATATTTGATCTTAAGACAGTTAAGTGTGACTTTTGTTCTGCAACACTAAAGAGAACTAGATGTTTTTCAGAAATGCATAGGGAAGCAATCATGTGCGGTGACTGTGGCTCCTGAAGTTTTTGGAGGGGATCCATGCCTGAGTAGACCCAAAAAACTTGCAGTTGAAGCTATTTGCAACTGAACATCAAATATGACAGGTGTCATGTGAATTTATCTTCTGCATACACATACAACAACAGAATGGAGCAGTTCAAGTTTAGAATCAGAAAAATCTGTATGATGGTTCAACCATGACTCTGCTAAGACTCAATATGAGTAGGGCAACACATAAAAGAAAAGCCATTGTTTGTCAAATATTGGATCATTGATGCACATCATACATGTATAGCGCAAATGTGCTTGCAATTGAAGAGCAAAGAAAATTTGGTCCAGATTTAGATTAATAAATGAAGTCAGAGAGAAAAAAACAAAGGTGCGTTCTGGGACACTAGTATCATATCATGTGAGGCTAGGCATGAACAAAGTGGGAAGAGTTGCTTCACAAATCACACCTAGCATACAAATTGTCCCCCAAATTGAAACTTCGAATCCGTTGATCCGCCAAGAAGTAAACGCAGTTGGCTCTAAAACTAGTGTTAGTGGAGACGTCAATGGCAATGTCGTTCCCTTTGCCCACAAGTAATGCATACTTTTCTCCTCCTATACTCTCAACCTTTTCCCTGCCGTGGATTAGATTGTACTTCAAGATTCTTACTTTTAATGTTTCCTTGTTCTTGTATTTAATGTGAGACCTCTTGCAAGGAAGGCAAGACGCCACAACCATCAACAAGTCACCATCACATTCAACCAGGTGTTTGAAGTACTTTGGCCTCAATTCGTCATCAAGAAAAGGCAGCAGAGTCTTCAGCCTGCAATATGGTCTGTCTGAACTAATATTTATGATGAAAATATCATTGATGTTGTAGTTATTAACGGCATAGATGTTGCCTTTGTGGTAGATCATATCGGAGATGCTTGGCGTTCCACTACCATCCCCAATTATCTTGGTCCAGTGTTTATATTGTGACCTCCATTGATAAAACGACTCATCTTGAAAGTACGGATAAAACAAATCATCTCGAAAGTATGATACCAGTGTGATTCCATCAGTAGATTGAGGGAGGATCACACCCACTTCCAAGATTAACCCTTTGGGGGTTTTCGAGAGTGAGATTCTCTATCTGGTGAGGATGTTGTTAGTAACTTTGAAAACAAAAAATTTTGAAGCTTAAAGTTGCAATTTTGTTCAATCAAGTTTGGCTTTTGTGTTACCTTCACTAGCGCACCGTCATGATGTGTACTAGTTTTTATAAAGGATATCAGGGATATCGAATGCTAGATTTCGTTATGTTATCCATCGTGACTTCATTGCTGCTCTTAGACCTTTAAAGGTGGGGTGTGACTTATCAAAGGACACAACTTGATTCTCGTAGTTTCTTAAGTGAGATTTTTTCGTGTGCTATGCTAGCACATCATAGCCAGTTAGTTGTCTTTGTAATCTCTTCGTCCTCAAATAATTATATACTTTGTTTTTGTTCTTTTACAGTATTTAATTTATGATTTTTTTGCATGAATGTTTAGACATTTCAAATTAATAATTTATATGCATATCATATATTAATTTGAAGTATAAATTTTCTAAATATATTTTTTCCCTCGTTCCAACCTTTGATTCATGTGTTTGATTCAGAATCCTCTTGTTGTGTCTCGGTTCATGTTTATTAAGGAAAGTTTTAGGATCTTCCACGTGCATTATAATTAGCAAAATGAAAGGAGAGGAGGGAAGAAAAACATATACCGGCAATTAATTATGAAGATGAAATTATAATCCCAGAAGAGAAAAAAACGAAATTACATTGAACTGATACTCAAACATCAAGAAAAGACGAAATTTCAGAACACAATGCTTCAGAAATCTTGGAGCACAAGAAAGTACTGCAGGGGAAACAAAGAACGCCATTATTATGTGAGACTAGCTAGGCATGAACCAAGTGGGAGGAGTTGCTTCACCCTGCCAATTGTAAGGGACGAAGGTCCCCAATGTTTTGTTCCCCAGATCGAAACATCGAATTCCTTGACCTTGGCCTGAATGATCATCCAAGAAGTAAACGCAGTTGGCTCTGAAACCACTGGTACTGTTGGTGGAGGCATCAAAGGCCATGCTGCTGCCTTTACCTACAAGTAATGCATGTTTTTCTCCTATACTTGGAACTTTTTCCCAGCCCCAGTCCATTAATGGATTGACGCACTTGAACACAATTACTTCTTGTGGTACCGTTTCATCGCTCTCGCAAGGACTCACCACCATCAGCAAATCACCATCACATTCAACCAAGTGCACGAACCTTGGAAATGAACTTGGAAATAAATCTGTAACAAACTGAGCCCTGGTGCAGCAATAAGGCCTGTCTGAACTGATATTTATGATGAAAATAAAGAGGCTGGAAGACAACTGATAAACGGCATAGATGTTTCCCTTGTGATAGATCATATCAAAGATGCTTGGGTTTCCAATATACCCACCTATCCTGGTCCAGTGTTTATCTTGTGACCTCCATTGATAAAACGAATCATCTCGAAAGTATGCCACTACTTCCATATCATCAGGAGACTGATGAGGGAGGATCACACCCACGTGTAGGTTGAAAAAGGCAGAATTTTCGGGGTATCTCCTTAGTGAGATTCTCTGTCCGGTGAGAGGGTTTAGCAGGAAAATATTGGAACAGTACTGCTTAAGGAGAAGCCAGCCTTGAGAAGATCCGCAGATTGAGGTAGGATATTTATGGAGGCCGAGGGTCATGGAACCTTTAGACGAAGATCCGGAGATGAAGCTGGATGGATAATTATGGAAGAGCTCCAATTTGAACAATGTATTCATATGGTGGGAAAGCTTATTGGGGAGCTGCTCGCAGAGGGAAGTTAGTGAGTGGATGAGCCATGGGACCTGTTGGAGACAGAAGAAGGGGCTCTGCTGCCTTGCGGCGGAAGCAATCGATCTCCAGTCCTTGCACACGGCGTTGAAGCGTGAAAACTCTACGTAACTGAGCTTTTGGAGGATGAGAAGCTGGATTTCAAGCGGAAGTCGGGATAGATGGTCGATGATCCCCATGTATGGCCTGATCATCTTCATCGTTATGTCTTGTCTTCTGACTGGTTTGGTTGGGTTGGGTCGTCGGCGTGAGGTTGCGATATTATTGATAATTAGGTTAAGTTGGAGTTATAAATAATTACTATAAGTTACGAAAAAACTATTCCTGCTAGATAGAACTTTGTTTATGATTAGGACTTTGGTTGTTTTACACGGCTCATAATGCGACGAGATGCACAAGTATTGTGAATCTTGCCCATGGGCTTTTATAGGCTGGTAAAAACGGCCGGTGACTAGCCATTTTAAGAATAAACTATTGTCTCCATCCGTTTTTAATCAAGATGTTTGACTTCTAATACTTTATTTTACTTAATTTTTAATCAAGAGGTGCTTGTTAAAAAACAATTGAATTTTTTTTTTAAAAAAAACTAGACTCTTTGATTTAACTTTTGTATATAAATTATTTCACATTATATAACAAAACGTTAAAGAAAAGAATTCGTAAATTAGATGCTAAAAAGGAAATATAACAATTAAATCGGGATGAAGAGAGTAGAATTTTACCTATCCGTGCATTGCTAGCCGTTACTAGGCGCGTTACAAGGTTACTCCAACCTTGCCGTGAAAGTTATTCTATTAACCGGTCTCAACTATGACAGATACTCTCTTTATGATGTAAACCTCGATGTATCTATAGTTCTTAATGGCATAGATGTTGCCTTTGTGGTAGATCATATCGGAGATATGTGAGGTTCTACCACTATGGCCACTAATCTTGGTCCAGTGTTCATCTTGTGATCTCCAGTGATAAAACAAATCATCTCGAAAGTATGCTATTACTTCCATTCCATGATCAGCAGACTGATGAGGGAGGATCACCCACATGTAGGCGAGATAGGCAGACTTGGGATTTTCCGGTAGTGAGATTCTCTGTCTGGTGATAGGGTTCAACAGGAAACTGCTGCCATTGTTGAAAGGGGTCGAGGAGTGCCTAAGATGAAGCCAGTGTTGAGAATATCCGCAGATGCTGCAGGACGAATCATGGAGGCCGAAAAGCTTGCGAAGCTCACGGTCATAGATGAGCCATGGGACTTGCTGGAGGCGGAAGAAGGGGCTATGCCTTGTGGTGGAAGCAATCGATCTCCAGGCCTTGCACACGGCACTGAAGTGTGTAAAGTCGACATAATCGAGGTTTTGGAGGATGAGAAGATGGATTTCAAGCGGGAGGAGAGATAGGTAGTCGATTCCAGCAGGCAGCTGCAGGAGGAGGATCAATCCCCATTGATGCCGTCTTCATAGTTAATATATAAAATTTGTGAAGTTGTTTTCTGTAAAAAGAGTATCATTGAATGTAACCTTGTCTTGTATGTTTTTGTGGCTTGAGGCTGTCTTTCTTCCTGCGTAACTGCAGATTATTAGGTTAATTAAGTTGGAGTGTTTTTGTTTTTTTTTTAATGAAGGTTGAGTTTGACCTAGACACTTATTAGTTACTTGTTTTAACAAAAATATTCTCTAAGGAGTTCTCTGAAAACTAACATTATTATCTCCCTCCACGAAACTCGGGCGCATAAGATTACTTCTTTCTTTTAGGTTAGAATCACATATTTCATTATTTTGGTTATAGGAGAACTGATTGCTTAACTTTCCAAACTGCAAAATTCATGCTTTCGCCTCAAATGTTAATTAGCCCACTAATCGTTTTGGTTAAAATCACATACTCTTTTATTATTTTATACCCCATTATTTTCTTAGGTTCATCAGTACTAGAAAAGAATGATATATATATATATATAAAGCCTTGAACTTTGGTTTGTACATTATAGGACACCTTCTGTCTCAAGATGTATGCTATAATTATAAGGGAGTATTTTATACCATTACTTTCTCTGTTTTGTAAGGAGAACCAGGGTGCATGGCAAAGCCTATCAAGAGAAAAACTGCAGCTGATCAAACAAATTAATGGCAAGCATGTATGTACATAGGGTAATGGTGACATTAATAGGGAAATCCACTGATGCTCCCAAATATCAATAGGATGCACACATAATAGATCAGGACATTAACTAGAAACATACTTTTTGCATCAGTGTTGTTGAAGAGCTGATTTTACAAAATGAAGAAATATTTTTGAAGTTGTTGATAAATAAATAATGTTAATTTCAAGGATCCACCAATCCTTTGACACTGGTAGTTGTACAACTGCTTGCTGCTTCATTAGCAGGAAATATCCACCAATCAGAATGCCCTCTAGAGTAGTGATCTCTTGGCATGGTAGTTGTACAACTGCTTGCTGCTTCCTGCATGCGTTATCATATTGTATATAATTATTACCAAGAACAGAATTAGCTAGAAAACCAAACCTTCCAAATGGATCTCTGTGATCATGAAGGTCTCGAATGTGTTGTTCCCAGATTGAAAGTTTGAATTCCCAGACCTGAACCATAATCGAAGAAGTAAACGCGGTTGGCTCTTAAACTAGCGTTGGTGGAGACATCAATGGCCATGCTGCTCCCTTTGCCCACGAGTAAGGCATACTTTTCTCCTATGCTCTCCACTTTTTCCCAGTAGTACTGCCTACCAATTGGATTGTACTTGAAGACGCCCACTTGTTTTACTACTGTTGCCTCCGTCGTCCTGATCGTGATCAGGACCATCAACAAGTCACCATCACATTCAACCAGGCGTTTCAAGTTTCGTGATGGTCTGGTGCCGAAAAGAGGCGACCAAAGAATAGGCGACCCAGTCCTCAGCCAGCGATATGATCTGTCGTCTGAACTGATGATGAAAATATCATCGGGGAGCAGCTGGCTACAGTACTTAGTGATGGCATAGATGTTGCCTTTGTGGTAGATCATATCAGAGATCAGCATGTCTGAGAGTGAACTCATCGCACATATCCTGGTCCAGTGTTCATCTTGTGACCTCCAGTGATAAAACGAATCATCTAGAAAGTATGCTACTACTGTGAATATTCCATCGCCTTTGAGTGCAACAGACTGATGATGATCAGGGAGAATCACTACACCCACTTCCATGATGTACTTGGGGGCTTTCGGTAGTGAGATTCTCTGTCTGGTGATAGGGTTCAGCAGGAAATTGGCGGTGTGCCGCCTAAGGAGAAGCCATTCTTGAGAAGATCCGCAGATGCGCGATGCATCTTCGAGGCCGAAAAGCTTGGGAATTTCGAGGCAGTGGATAAACCACGGGACCTGCTGAAGCCGGAAGGAGGGGATCTGCCTTGCAGCGGAAGCAATCGATCTCCAGGCCTTGCACACAACATTGAAGCGTGAAAACTCTACAAAATCGAGCTTTTGGAGGATGAGAAGCTGGATTTCAAGCGGGAGCTGAGACAGATGGTGGCTTCCTGAAGGATCAGTGTCAATCGCCATGGATGTCATGATCTTCATCGTTTTTTTGTCTCGTCTTCCGGCTTCACCAGTTGAGATGCGGTACTACTTGCAGATTAATTAGGTTAATTAAGTTTGTTTGAGTTATAATAAGTTACGTTTGTTGGCCATGATCTCTATCCACAAAACATTGATCGGCTCATCAAAGAGAAATTACGTACGGCCATCAACTATGGATCGATCTAGCGGTGGGAGCTTCCAGGGCCTAGTATATATTTTGTGTGTTTTTAAGGGAAGGGAAGGAAAGATTAAGGAGCGATGTAGTAATATTTTGTGTGTTTTTAAAATTACATAATTACTCCTATTGAGTGGAACTTGCATAAAACGAGATGAAAAAATACAGAGGCTCTAATTAGGATATTTTCAGAAACTTTGAAAGTAAAAAGTCTCTTTAATATTCAAGAAAAATGTACAATCTCTTTTCTTTTCTTTTTTTGAAATTATCAAAAAACAAAAAAAAAACTCTTAGGCTTTTTATAATCTTTGACTTTCCCTCCATATTTTCATAATTCTCTAAAAACCTTCGAAGATAACATTTGTTAGAAAATCCGTTAGATTTTTCAAGTTTGATTCGCGGCCTTGGGACGCCGTTTCTCGGCATGCGCTCACGAATCGCTGGCCCTAGGCTTCGATTTGGCGGCCCTGACCCCGATCTGACGGTGGTTAGATTGTGGAAGGTATGGATCAAAGCTTTTGGGTACAAGTGTGAAGTTTTTAATTGTTGGGGTGTGCCTAAATCGTTAATTTTACAACTTAGGGTATAAACAGATTTTTTTCAAAAAGTTGAGATGGTAAAATTATCATTTTCTCTCAAAGTCCGTTAAACTTAATGGATGTTGGATGAAAAAGAACCACGAATTTAAAAAAGTTGAAAAACGGGACTTTATTGGGACGAAAAGTTAAAACATAATCCCGGTGGAACAAAAATTAAAGTTACAGGACTACCGGTGCACTTTATCCAAAATGAAAAAGTTAGATATAAATAATGGAACTAAATCATTGGGTCATTAAAAAAAAGGTACAGTTCACCTACAGTAAGTATTTCATAAATATATAGAGTTATAATAACAGTGAAATTAGAAATGATATCAAAGATATTAGGTCCACTCAATCGAATCCCTGTAAACTCTTAATGTCACTACGTGGAGAGTGTTACGTTTACAGCGGTTGTTACTGTGGTTGAGGCCGCGGTAAGTGGCCCAGCGCAATAAACGGCGCAGTTTGCCTCGCAGTAAGTGCTTTAGTACTGGATGTCGCCGAAAAAAATAAAATAAAAACCTATGTTTAGAAATTAGGAATGAAGAATTTGGTTAAGCTAATTAACTAATGTTGTAGAAAGAAGTGAATTAATTAAGCTGAGATGAAATTTGTGCTATATATAGCTATTTGGAACATTCATCTGGCCACTGATCATACTTAATTTGAGACTTTGTTTGTTATAAGCTGAAATCTGTATTAGACATTCTAGTTTTTATAGTTGTGAACATAGACTCCTAAGTTTCTTGCCTCACTACATCTGTCCCTTGAACTTCATCCCCCCCCCCCCAAAGAATCATTATTAATTTGCTCTAATAATTAATCTCATTGCCACTGAAGCAAGGCAGGTTAAAGAATAAGGGCCGGCCACAGTACTATAATTTCGTTCATGGGCTTTGGCTGCTGTTTTCAGCCCAACCCAGCATGCAGAAAAGAAAGTATCCCTCCCTGCCTAGAAAAATGCCTTGGATTAAAATCAAAACTCAGTCTGACTTGGTTTCCAAGGTTCCTGAGCTCCAAGTTTATGAAAGATTGTCGAAGAAACTGCAAGTTCTTAGTGGGATTTCGTTAGTTATGTTGTCATGTTTAATGTTAATACATATGTTTAATTAACGTTAATACATGTTTCTGTCATCATGGGTTCTGGTTTTTTTTTTATCACCATGCAAAGCAGTTGTGTTGTGGGCCGTTTAGCATGCAGTTGAAATTAGTTTGTGCAAGCTAATGGAATGAATCAATTAAAAGCTTCCAAATTCAAACACTGCTCATCATTAAATCCTTTTTCACTTACAGGACAATCCAATTCTTTCCAGCAAGGATTTTTCCATTTCCCAGTAGTACTGTTGGATGTTTTTTGACTGACGATATCAATAGCAGCTGCAACTGATGCAATCAAAGGGCTGTGAGAAATCATTGTCTTATCATTGACCACTTCCACACATCCAAAATTATGCAACACCATAAGCCAACAAAGCTTATATATATATATATATATATATATATATATATATATATATATATATATATATATATATATATATATACACACACACACATGGCAGTATGGTACTAATAACATCGATATGCAAACATCTAAATCCAAAGTACACATCAATGTGAATATATTACATAATTAATTATTTCTCAAAACAATCAGTTTTCCACATACTACCCTGCAAAATTACTTATTCCTTTATAAATCCTCAACAAAGCTTTTAACACTTTTTGTTGTTTTTTTTCTTCTCACTTGCTTTAGTTTTACTTTGGGAATGATGGTGCTGGTGCAGAACTGCAAATACGATTCCTTTCCTTGGACCTTCTACTATAAATTTCTTCTCATAAGTCGCTTATTTCATTCCCAATTTCTAGGTTTTGTTCCTTTTTGTGGATTTGTCTCATCTAAGGATGGCGGTGTGGCGGATTAAAATCGCAAACCGCTGATAACCACCGTTTCGACGGTTTTAATCGCGGTTTTTATCCGCAGTTTTGCGGTTGCGGTTTTTAAATAACCGTGAGGTTGGCGATTCTGATAACGGATAGGGGATATCCGCACCACGGTTAACCACTAACCGCGGTTTCACGGATATCCGCTAACCGTTAGAATATACAGATTATTAATTACGCCCACATTTTGTTAAGCCGATTATAATCTAACCCTTACAGCCGAATTCTTCAAACACCCAACCCAATCCAATCATTTTTAAATTGCTTCAACCCCAACCTAAACAAAACTAACCGTACCTATCCATTTTACACCAAACGCATAATCTTCAAAGAAATTTGCTCATGGTTATCTGTACTATTGTTTTCAAAAAAGTTTGCTCATGGTTGTGTGCAAAAGATTCTTATCTTTCAAAAAAAATCTGTTATTTTCATGAACTTATTTGGATGTTATTATGTATATTTTGATAAAATTATTGATATTTAGGTATTTATAATTGATTGAGTTACTAACCGCGGATATCTGCGGTTAGCAATTATAGGTGTCGAGAACCTAACCGCGAAGGACAAAACGCAATCCGCGGATTGCAATTAGCAGCTTTACCCCTACCACGGATTATCCGAACCGTTGCCATGCATGGTCTCATCACTTCATCTTGTCATTGTTTAACGGTGGAAGGTTCAAATTTGCCACTCATGTAATATCAGGTGGCTCGATTTTGTCACTCAACAATTTTTTAGCATTTATTTGCCACTAACGTTACTAAATTGGTAGGCATTTGCCATCGGCATTATATATTTTGTAATAATTACAAATTTTACTTCAAACATCATAATTTTAAAAATCTATCCGAACTCCTACTTCGCTCTGTTTATGCCAGCTACACTTGCAATTGGCCATGAATTCAAGAAGACTTTCTTCGCTTCCGCCATCATAAACTAGAAGATAGTTCAAATTGTTGGAATTTTTCACCAATTTCAACAACACACCATCGACAATAGCCCTACATTTCCTCAGCTCCACTTTTTGAAGCTCCCCAAGGCAAACAACAAAAGTCCCTCCATCGATGATACTTTCACAGGTTTTAAGTTGGGAGAGGAAGAGCAAGCGACGGTGCCCAAAAATTGAGTAATTGAGCATTAATTTATATACTCCCTCCGTCCATAAAAGATTGTATCATTTCTTTTGATAGTTTTAAAGTATTTAATCTAAGATTTATTTTCTCATATTTTTAGACATTGAAAACTAGAAAATTCATATATGTGAATCATAATTTGATGTCTAAATTTTCTAAATATATTTTTTCTTAGTTTGAGTGACAAGTACAAGAAACTGCAGTTTGAGTGACAAATGTTTAGTGATGAATCAAATTTGTCACAAATTATAAAGTTAAATGTGACAAATCAAATGTTTGGTCACAATCAGTTTATGAGTCAATATTAAGTGAGGACTCAAATTATCATCACTCATAAATCAGCTGTCACTAAATTCTACATAATTGAGCCTTAACAAATATTTTCGTCACAATTGATTAATGTTACTAGTGATGAGTTTAAATTTTAACACAAATTTTTTTTTTTGGTGACTTATGAATTATTGTCACTGAAAAGTTGACATTTATAATATATATATATATATATATATATATATATATATATATATATGTATGTTTGTCTGTTGATGTGTTCTATATATATATATATATATATATATATATATATATATATATATATATATATATATATATATATCCGTGTGTGATTTAGTAATGATCACAATTCACAGTGCTTTTTATGTGATGGATTTTAGTATTTTCAAAATTCTATAATTTTTCATAGGGTTCGTGAAAGGCCCTAGAGAGGTAGTTACAATTTGTTTGCTCAACAATAAGTTTTAGACAGAAAATGGAAGGATTCGTGAAAGAATAATATTGGCATATTATACTATATGCCGGGTACAAATCTGTGTAATATTAAAATAAATCAATAAAATCCACAATATCAAAAATCCCTTAAAATATTCCTTAATTTACTCTAATCAACTACCCCTTTACGTTATTTACCCGGTTACCGCATTTTCGAGGAAAAATATCCCTTTTTGTCATTAACGTTTGACAAAAAAATTCATTTTGCAATTATTTTAAAAATGGTTACACATTGCCACCGCCGTCATCAATGTTTTGGCCCCCATTTGCCATTAGGCGTTAAAATTTACACATTGGCGTCTTAATTTCCACCGTGGCGACATCGATGATTATGTGGCGGGTTGTTTTATGATGTGGCGGGTCCTTACCATATAGCTTTCCGAAAGACGTGGGCGGTTCAAGGGTTTCTCTGTCACCTTGAAGAACAGAGCGGAGGTGAAGCTGAGCATCTCTTGCTCCCCTTCATCTCATCCGCTTCGTGTTGTACATTCATCGGCCATGGTGGTGAAGCAGGTGGCTAGTCGTCGTCCCAAATGGCAGAAAGTTCGTTAACTTTTTGTTTTTGAACTTAGGGTTTATGGGTTAGTGATAAAATACCGAATTCGGTTCATTTTAACTAAACTTTTCTTCGTATTTTGTGTTACTTTTGGTACCCTTGTCACAAATTGTGTCCGCTCCATGAAATTGGGTTTCAAGTTAGAGTTGTACGTCTATGTTTAGGGTGAACTTGTTTAATCGTGTTTGATAATCGCTAGTGTAATGTAGATGTGATGTCTTAGGGCTGCATTTAATAGTTCCTATATTGAGTCCCTTATAGTTTTGTTAGTGAATGGTGGGATTTGTAGTTTCATGTTACTCTAAATCCTGGCGAATTGTATAAGGTAGTGGTCAAAGAACCAAACAATCCATCGCAATTAATGATCATGCACAAGGAACTGGATATAAGCAAGCATAACATTAACAAAAACACATGGTCACCATACAAGAAATTCAAGCCTTTAAGGTGCCTAGATCAAACAACCATATGACTATTTCGTTCTGCTAGTACAAAATAACAACATAGACACACTAATGAACTTAATCATTTCAACGACCGGAGGACTACCGCAGCAAACAGACCATAAGAGCGGCTACAAGTGCAATTACATTTTCAGTAGCTCCTTCTCCGGATCACGAGCTTTCAGCTCACTTTGTTGTTTGACATCTAAATATGACAGTATTCAGCAACGCCTTTTGCCTCCACAAAGTCCTACTTCAAGCTCTCAAGCTTAGCTTCCTTCCGGTTCATACCTCTCACCAAGTCACCCGACAGATATTAGCTCAACTTTTATCTCCAACAACTCATTGATTACAGCTTCTACGCCGCACAAACAACTTCTTTGCCTCGCATCATAAAACTCGGAAGAACACAGAGCTCGCAACTGACCAACACCATTCAACATCGAGCAACATCTCAATCCTTAAACCAAGACCCTAAACAAGTCCCCCAAAATTGCACTCACATTACAACATTGCCCAAATACGAACATTGCACTCACACTAACCCTAAACACAACATAGATAATCACAAACGCATAGACAAATCCTAGACACAACCAAATTGAACAACGATGCAGAGGTAACCTACCATCTGTCTAGGGCTAGTAAAAATCCTCCTCCCCGGATCTTCGACAGTCCACACCGTTTGGGCAATCACACCTAACTTGCAATGACATCACAACCGCTCAACACCATAGTCATCACCGAAATTCGATCCACCGGAATCGCTATCGGGACTCGATAGAGAGACCATTTTGAGCTAGCCCGAGGCCTGATTTCACAAATTGCGGGAACAAGAGGAGAAGAAATTACCTTATCCCAAAACAACCCCACCACTAGAACCCTAAAATCGGGAATCTATGGTGGAAATATTTTAGCGCCAAACCCACCTATATCCACGTCAACAATGCCATTAAATGTTAAATGGCCTATTACTCCCGTCCAATGGAAGACACGTACGCGCACACATAACACGTCGGATCGCCATGATGGAATATTCCCATGATTAGTCGGTTTAATGGTATAATGGGTCCAAAAATCTGCTCGTGCTAACATTGGATAAGAAAACAAATAAAAATACAATATTAGTAAATGGTGAGAGATTTTTTTCACGATTCATTAGTGTCCCTTCAATAACCTTTTGTAATGATTATTTTACATTGATAATGTCATTTGTGAAAGAAGTGATTTGTTGTTAATTGAAGTCGTCACAAAAGATGAATGATTCACTTTGGTTACTAAATAAGTAGTCACAACCACGAAGAAGCCGGTGTGGCAAAACAAGCTTGACCCGTAAAGACGCACATTGAGTGTCCAATATTTTTGTCATCGGTGAATTCATGGTCGCAAATACTTCACATATCGATTACACAACACTTTCTCACAAAGGATTATCTTTTGTTACGATATATTTTTGGACACTACAACCTTTTGTGACGCCATTATCTCGTGACTAGCTTGTGACAACCTCAATTGTTGTCACAATTATTTTTAATGACAAAATACATGCATTATAGTGACCATAAACATTGTAACAAAAACTAAATTCCTTGTAGTGGCAACAAGAAAGGCTACTAAGACGATGTAATAAGCAATGATAAACTTCCTGACGGATGTTTTATATGTATACAAAACGATGTCAATTCAAGTACACTTGTAGATAAACCACCACTGCGTAGTTGAACTAACTTATGACGGCCGTATTTGTTGTAAGGGCCGCCATAACTATGACGAGATAGGATCTGTTTTTTCGTTATTATTTTGGCGTCGTATTTTTTATGACTAAGTGTCATATTTATGACGGTCTTATACATGACCATCAATGGCCATAAATCAGTACATGTGTATTGTGATGGGGCAGCACTTAATGACGGTTTTTTAACATAAAAGGCCGTCATATGTATATTTTAAAAAATTAAATTACTTAATTTGTTTTTGATTAAAAAGCTAATTTAAATTAAAAATGTATAAAAGCTATAATAATCAAAATTTACCAATTTAATGCATTAAAAACATAATAATATTCAAATTTTACAATCTAAAAGTTTCTAAATTTATAGTTTCTATTAATTATAATACACATCATCATCATCCGCCCGACCATCATCTTGTACAATATTAAACGAATCCTCACGAAGAATTGGTTTATCGGGCTGTCTAGGGATCTGAATATGCACCGGTTTGTGAGTAAGGTCCCTGCTTTTCAAAAATGGGTTATGGTCCATAAAATTGAGAAAACAAAATAAAAACTCAAAATATTTTCAAAAACAGTAAACTTAAAACTATAAAACACTAAAAGTAGTAAACACCACAACTAAAACTATAAAACATTAAAATTTCAGTAATCAAATTAACAACAAAAACAAAAACAACATACTTTAATAAGTATTTAAAACAACAGAATTTCAGAAAACACTAAAATTATAAAATATTTAATAAAACAGAAAACTATAAATTATGCAAAAGTTAGAAAACAAACTAAAAACAGTAAACTTTAAAATTTAAAACAACAAAATTTCAGAAAATATGTATAAAAAAACAAACAAACAAAATTTCAGAAAAAAATTGAAAGAGTAAAGTCTGTAGAGATCCCATAACTTTAATTATTGTCTGTGGGATCCCATTTTTACTTTTTGTCCTCTTTAAGTCATCTTTTTTAACTTTTACTCATTCGTGGTCCTTCCGTCCATTTTTGCCGTTAAGTTTAACGGATCATTGGGGAAAATGATAATTTTAACTACTGAACTTTTCCTAAAAGCTCCATTTACACCCTAAGTTTTGAACATAATAATTAAATCACCCCAAACAATTTTAAAGTTTACAATTTTACCAAAACTTTTCAAACATTGCAAATAAACCCACCACCTTTCTACCCACATCCGGACAACCGCCGGATCGGCCACCCCGGCGCCGGAGGGGCAAATAGTGTTGGCATGTTTGGGGCCAAAGAACATAAACAGTGAAGTTATGGACTATTTATTATATAGTCATCTTTAGACTTTCGATTATTTGGCTATTTCCGTTCCAATTATAGTATGTAGATTATTGGTTTTATCCAAATATCGTATATAAGAATTTGATCAAAATAATGCATAAAAAGTCAAAAATAAATGTGAATGAGGTAATTCGGACAGAAGTGAGTAGCAGGACAAACATCTAGACTTTAGACAGAGACGAACTCAACAATATTGGGTTTTTTGATGTCTTATTCAATCAACGAAGAAGCAGTAGATTCTTTCTTACGAGGGAAAATTAGATTGGGAGGCGAAAAAAAGAAGGCGATAGATAAACTGCAATGATAAATAAACTGCAATGAGCAGAAAAGTGGACAGATGGATTTCCCATTTCCATTGAATTGGAAGTTACAAAGAACGAAAGCAGCAGTAGCTGGAAATTGAGGAGATACACCAAAAATTGCTACCGATCCAGCGGCCTGGGCTGCTGATCCGGCGGCCGCGCTGTCGTTTGGCGCTCGGGCTGTCGATCTGGCGGCCTGGCCTGCGGTCCGGCTGCCTGGGCTGCCGATCCGGCGGCTGGGGCGGCTGATCCGGCGCCGGGGTGGCCGATCCGGCGGTTGTCCGGATGTGGGTAGAAAGGTGGTGGGTTTATTTGCAATGTTTGAAAAGTTTTGGTAAAATTGTAAACTTTAAAATTGTTTGGGGTGATTTAATTATTATGTTCAAAACTTAGGGTGTAAATGGAGCTTTTAGAAAAAGTTCAGTAGTTAAAATGATCATTTTCTCCAATTCCGTTAAACTTAACTAAAAAATTGGACGGAATGACCACGAATGAAAGAAAAAGTTAAAAAGAGACTTAAAGAGGACAAAAAGTTAAAATGGGGACCTAATAGTGACAATAATTAAAGTTATGGGGCTCCACAGACTTTACTCAAACTTGAAAAGCCGAAAACTTTAAACAAAACGGACAACAAAGAATTCACTAATCAAATTTACAACAAAAAAAAAAGATAAACAAAAACTGTAAACTTTATGAACAACAACATTTCAAACAAAAAAAACAAAAACAAGAAAATTACACTTAAAAACAGAAAACCGAAACTTTAAACTTAATTTTTTTCAAATAAAAAACAAGATATTAAAAGTAAAAAAAACAACATGAACATCAACATCAACCTAGAATTTAAACCCGGAACATGAACAAACAACAGAAATATAAATCTTCAATAGTTTAGTTATTTACCTTCCTTTTTTGCACATGAATCACCAGCAGAAGAGTCGGTGGCGAACGGTGGTGGAAACTCGACGGTGATGAACGGCGGTGGAGCTCGCCGGTGAAGAACGAACAGAACCTCCAAGTGACAAATGAACGAAAACTTTAAAGAAACTTGGAGAAACCAGTGAAAAAAACAAAAAATCTAACAAACTTAGATGAGAATTAAATCATACCTGGAGAGAAGTCTCTTGGTGCGGCGGAAGTGGTGCAGTGGGTTCTTGTGTGGCGGCTATGTTATGAGGAAGAAGATGATCGGGTTGAGAGCGAGAGGGCTATGAGGAATATGGGAAGGGTGTGGGTTTGTTGGGCTTAAAAGTCCCGTTGCATTTAATAGGGAAGTTGTATGACGGGTTTCTAACGAATATAGTCGTCACAAGACTGATCCAATTTTTTTTTAAAATTTTAGTATGCGTATAGTTTTTATACTAAAAAATCTATGATTGTCGTATCCGTCATAGAACTTCTGACGCTATTTTATCTATAACCAGAGTATGACGGCATATGACGGAGATGAGTTTGTGACGGATATTGTCCTCATTTTTCCGTCATAAAAATTAGAACAACTACATAGTGCACATAGAGAGTGACATTCGACTTAGTGAGATCTAGTTAGTTATGATGTTTTTGTGTTTGATTTTTTCGAGTTTTAGTTTGTAGATCATAGAAAATCGAACAGACAGATTAGGGAAAATTAAGCTATAATACTAAAGGCCGCAATCTATCATTGAGGCTCAACTTGGCTAAAGTAAGATTCAATGAACTAGAGGGATCCTAGGCTATTTAGGGAGGAGGTTGTCAATGACTATGTTGTTGATGCAACTGCGATGGTAGGGAGTTGAATAAGATTCAAGTAGTGGCCTTTCGGGTGGCAGGTCCCTCTGATACTCAAGGGTCCCTTCCACATTTTCTTAAGGGCTTTACATTTAGCCAAGGTCCGTCTAGTAGGCTTGTTGTCCCGACTTCCCTTTCGGGCTTGCCTTTCATACACATAGCTAGCGGGTTCCCACATGCCCCAGATTTCCTTTCGGGCTATTCGTTCATGCACCAACTCGAATCCATGGTCAAACCTGGCGTCGATCTTTCGATGTATCACTGCCAGATACTCGAAAGATACTTTAGAGATGTTGGTTTTCCCTCTCCACTGATAACTTCAGAAAGTACATAAATGAGTTCTACCATGCATATAAAATTTTCCCAGCAGTAGCACAACATTCAACAACCTACATGTCTCGGCAACCCCGAGAGCTAACGGATCTACTCACAAGACATACATATCGTATACATAATGCAATTACAAATTAAAAGCATAAAGTAGAAAGACATGGAAATGATGAGATGTAGTAGTACTCCTACACTCATCTCACCCAGCATCAAGTACTGATCTCACAACTAACTTGTGCAAAATCTCTCCCTACACCCGGAAACCTCTAGCAATTCAGCAATGTGCTAGGACCCCTGGAAGTAGGGGTGTAAATTCGGATCAACCCGAACCCGAAAATTTGAAAGAGCTACCATTCAATCCGAACACAACCCATATAAAGTTTCGAGTCGGGAATTTACCTGTTTCAATATACATATTTTTTTAGAGTTTAAAAAAATTACTAAATTATATGTTTCAGAATTAAAAAGAAAAGGGAAAGTTCACATGTATTTTCTTTGCTCTTTCAGAAGTTGTATTCTTTACAGCAAAGTGGTAGTTAGTCATTAGGCATTTAGGAAATTAGGTTTGGCTGAGGGGTGAGTGGGTGAGGTGAGGGTGAGTGATATATTATGCCATAAGCCATTGGGTTGGGGTAATTGGGGTAATAGATAATGGGTTGGGGTATTAATTTTATCAGATTAAGTAAATGTTGGGTTTTGGTTCAAGCTAGGTAGTTGGGCTTGGGGTAAAAGCCTAAAGGGAGGCAAAATTTAGGGCCTTGGGCCTGAGAGTGGGTTGCAGTTGTAGGATACAATTCGGGTTTCTATCGGTTTTTCGGGTTTAATCGGACCCGAACCCGAAAAAGAAACAAAAAACTCGGGTTCGGGCCACAACAGGCATATTCACCCTTCAACCCGACCCTAACCCGCAAATTCAGGTCTGGCTTCGGGTCACGGGTCAAACTTACACCCCTACCCGAAAGTATAGGGAACATAATGCAAATAAAGTATAGACAAAATAAAAACATAAAGAGAGAGAATGAGAAGATCTCAATCCTTAATCTTCATAGAAATCCATAATAGAAAAAGTACATATTTGCTCACTTTTGCCCCGACATGGATTTCCTTGCAAAAGATGCTTAAGCCTTCGCTAAGTACTTCCAATTTATCATTAATACACATGTTTTAGGGTAAAAATGTAACATTTTTGTACGTTCATCACGTATGTTGTGAAAAAATGTTTTTTTATGGTCCGCTAAATGAGCATGCGTTTTAGTGATTCGCTTATTTACAAGTTTGTCATTCGCTAAATTTGATCAACATAATAGTCGTGTTAGATCTCGATCAACAACGTGAACAACATCGACAGATCAACATGACAAAATTATAGATCAACATGACAAGTCTACTGATCAACATGACAATAACAAAGATAAACATGGTAAAAAGAAATATTAACATAACATAAAAGATAGATCAACATGGTAAGAAGAGGGATCAACATGCTAAGAAAAAAGATCAGCATGATAGTAAAAGAGATCAACATGCTAAAAAGAATGACCAATATGGTAAGTAGAAAGATCAACATGCTAAAAAGAAAGATCAACACATAACAAGAGGAGAGATCAACATGCTAAAAAGAAAGATCAACATGACAAAGAAAATAGATCAACATGGTAATAAGAAACATCAACATGCTAAACAAAAAAAACAGCATGACAATGAGAGAGATCAACATGTTATATAAAAAGAATGATCAATATGAAAAAAATAGCGATTAACATGCTAAAAAGAATCATCAACATGACAAAGAACATAGATCAACATTGGACAGAAGCTGATCAACATAAGAAGACTACTGATCAACGTTGGAAATGTGCAGATCAACATGACTATACTAGTGATCAACATGACTACCTACTGTGATCATCATCGTTTTTATCCAGATTTCTTAAGTTGGAAAAATATTAATTTTTCATCATTTGCAAGTTTGGTTGTTCTGGAACTTCATCGTGGCCAAATGTTGATGGTGGTTGTATTGCTAAGTTGGGCTAGTTTGGTTTCTAGAAGAAGATCTGAAATCTCGAAGGAAAAATCACGATGAAAGAATCATTGATGGGAAGCTTAAACGGAATTGACGACGGCTGTCGGAACTGAAACTTGGACTGAATTCATGGTGGTTTCAAAGCCGGGGTCAGGGCTGGACCGAAATTCGCGGCAACCGTCACCGATGGGAAACACGATGGCAGTGCGCATTCTATAGCTACTTTTTTTTTATATTTCTTTCCTACAGAATGGACGCATAGAGTGAAGCTGCAAAGAAGGGGCACACGGCTGGATAAACAGATGAAGGTTTGTCTCTTGCTTTTCCAATATTTTCGGTGGAAATTGCTTTAAGAACATATGGATGATGAGAAAAAAAGAAATGACCTGGGGGCAGGATGTAGCAGGGTTTGGTGTTATAGGCATACCCCTCTGTAGAGGTATAGCAAGGACACGTTTTTCATGACTTGTTGGAGACCTGATTTGCCATAATTTGTTTACAAAGCAACTGATATACGGTTGATTCTGGTTCTAACAGTATCAAGCAATCTGGTTAATGATTCCGTAGTAATACTCAATTCTGCGAAATTTGCTTACTGCTGCTTGCAGGGAGTGGATCCAGATGCACCTGAAGAAGATGAAGAGAATGATGCAGATGGAGACCCGGAAGAAAATGAAATATTATGATGTATGGATATGTTTGCATATTCTTACAGAAAAGGGAAAAATACTTGAAACAACCAAGAGCTTAAAATCCCTGAGACTGAACTCCAGAGACGGGCATGGTTTTCCGATTTATGAGCTGCTGCTCGTCATCATGTCAGCCCGCAAGCATTGAATCCTAGAATATAGACATGTCCGGTGGTGGTCCGTATACAGACTTCCAAGAGAAAGGGATGACCCATTTCCCACTCTCATCACCTGGAACAGTTCCAAATTTATCATGAAATTTAATTCTTGTATCAACAGTTAATACGAGGATTCTAATAATATGGGCCTTTGGCTAATAGCCTAATGCCGATATCTATCTCTCATTGCAACCTTTATAAGTCTACAGTGATGATGCAACAGAGAGTGTTAGAGCCAACTCACAATCAACACTATCTGGATTTATCTGTAGAAGCTTGCATGCTGCGTCAGCCAAGTTAAAAGCATCAGCCATGTTATCCCCTTCTGAGCAATAACATAGTAAACATGTAACCTTCAAGCCTTTAGCCTGATTCACAATTCAAAGGGACCAAACATCAATATCGCACCAGCTTGCAGTTAAAATGTATACTAGAAAGGCAATAACATAGTAAACATGTAACCTTCAAGCCTTTAGCCTGATTCACAATTCAAAGGGACCTAACATCAATATCGCACCAGCTTGCAGTTAAAATGTATACTAGAAAGGCAATAACATAGTAAACATGTAACCTTCAAGCCTTTAGCCTGATTCACAATTCAAAGGGACCTAACATCAGTATCTCACCAGCTTGCAGTTAAAATGTATACTAGAAAGGCAATGCATAATGCAAGGTTCTTTTTCAGTTGTCACAGCATTAAAGATGGTTTCCAATTCGACAGTAAGAATCAGTTGCAAATAGATTGTGATTTAACATCAAATAAGAATAAAAGAATAATAAATGACGCATCATAGTTCCACTAACAAGAATATATAATTAGCTTCTTGAGGAAAATATATCAATATATAATTAGCTTCTTGAGGAAAATATATCATACTCACTACATTCCATAAAATGTTACGTTTGCACGGAAATAAAATAGGATAAAGAAATGTTGGTGATAAGGTAAAAATGGCATGCAAAAAGGGAAGGGAAAGTGAGTATAATAAGGTAAAATGAGTATGTAAAGTTTCCTAAAATGGAAATGTGACAATTATTTCGGGACTTGCCTAAAAAGAAAATGCGAAACTTTTTAAGTACGTAAAGAGTACAATAATTGAATGATGGGAGTTGCAAATTTCATATGACAGTCTCAGACCTTCAAATATTGGCAGATGACTTGCTACTTGAATGGCAGTGTGAGGTATCAGTTATCCTTAGATGGGATAGGCCTCCAGCCAAATTTAGTGAATACCAGTAACTATCAGTGGGAAACGATATCAGAAGATGAAAGGACGACCATGGTGCACTGCCATTCAAGTATCAAGATCTTTGGGCCTCTAGTTAAGGAATAAGATCGGAACCCTGGTTCAAAAAGTAGCAAATGAAATCTATAACTGGGCACCATTTTATCTCATACCAGCAAGACTATAACCACTATGATCAATTATCAATGGACTAGAATACTACACCCGGACAACACATAAATGAGTGAATCATAATCTGATAATGCCAAATGCAAACCTTCAGTGGCATGAAATATCACCAACTTTAGGATATGCTTGAATCTTGGAAGCACAGAGAGAGGCAACGGAATAGCTGCCATAAATCTGATTGGAATTCTCTATCATTGCAGGCAATGAACTAATTTGTGAATTTTACAACCACTGAAGTGTGTTTACCATGGGTCGACAAAGATAAAAAGAGTTGCTAGAGAAGGCCCATGCGCTCTGTGAGAGAAAGTGCAAGAAAATTGTAAAAAACTTGTTTTTTTAATTTTCACATTAAGTTCAAGTTTGAGGAAAGGATAATTCTGAAATCCAGCACTTACAACACAGAATACAGAACAGCCCCAAACTCAGGTAAAAGACACTATTGGTTGCTGCAAGCAATCAGTTTGAGCTGATAAAACGGGACAAATATAAGAAAGAGAAGAGGCAGTCCCTACATGGATAGGGAACAACTATCTGTAGCTAGATTGAATAAGTACCCAGAATTGTTGGGAGTCCCTACTTGGGACAATTAATTTCATGTTTACATGAGTTCAAGGTTCCTGACTATAATTAGCAATTTGTAGTTTTGAGTAAATTCTCTAATACTAACAAAGAACCTCAATGAAAAAAAGAATGCATGGACTTCAAATAGTACCTTCAAACAAGAAAAGAGTGCTGCAAATGGCAAACTTGGATAGTAGTCTTCTTCCTCTAGTTCATCATCAAATGAAAACTGGTTTTCTTGTTCTTTCTTTGCTTCAGCCAATGTATTCAGATATGCCCAGCATCTTTGAGCAGGATTGTAATCATGGAGCCTTTTCCACCCAAAACTTTCACACTGGCTATCTGTTCCATCAGCATTGGTGCTAGACAAATAAAACACCTGGAAACCACTGAAATCTAGAGGGCTTAATGAACATGGCGAAAATTGTGAAAGAACTTGACAGCAAAACCATAACACTTAAAAATTGCTAGAGGCAGTATAGAAGAAGCGTGAAAGTAAAAAAAAAAATGTGACATTGACACCTTGCAATATCAATTTTGTGCAGCTTGCCAAAGTCTAAGCTAGAAAGAAGAACAACATGCTCCATTTTGCTAGCAGCAGCGAAATCTGCTAGGCTCCGTGCATAGTCAACCATTCTACCCTGTTCAGACCAGCAAACAACAAGTCACTAGGAGCGGAAGCACGCATTACTACAACTTGAAAAAAAAATGAAAAGTGGATCGAACCTATGCAGAAGAAAAGAATACATGATTAATGCATGCCCAAACGAAAGAAGAGGGAGTGTATGGTGCATTAGTTAATTAGTTGAAATGAAGTCTACCTTAACAACAGGGGACCTCTGCTGAAGGAGCGTCAATCCATGTGAAAATGGCTGAAACACTGTACAGGGATCATTAGAAAGGCATGTCAATATGGTAAAACTGGAAAAGTAAAGTTGGAGAAAGGTGGGGATGTAAGAAATGAAGATTACATTCAAGGGGAAGAGCAAGGTGGCCAGAGGGAACGGGTCCATAAGCATCATTTCCTATGCAAGGGAGAGCAAAGGGATGATCCAAATACCCAATCCTACGTGCTTTAAGTGATGATACCAATAAATCAAGAGCCAGCTGACCAACATTCCCAATTGACAATGCCGGCTAAAAGAAGCAAGCAGGTAGGTAAGTAAGTTCATTAACCAAAGTAAATGGTAAATGAAGGCAAGTAAAAAAGGAGAAGAACCAACCAGTATCAGAGTGGGGCAAAGGCAACTGCCCTCACCTTCTTCCATCACCAACTCCATTTCCATTGAATCAGTCTCACCAATTTTGTACCCGGCCAACACAAGCGTAGCGTATACAACTATTAGAGTGACTCGACCCACCGACCAAGCTGAAAACAAATTATTGGGTTTTATCCATTTAGTCTTTGAATAACTTTTATTCAAATGACTTCTTTAAAAACAGATGGAACAAAGACATCTAAACCACAAAAAATATATTAACAGATCTACATGAAAAAAGTTTAGGAAGAATCCAGTAGCAGTAAAATAGTTCAATGCTATGTTTAGTTTATGTTCAGAAATTTTCTAAAATTTCCTGATTCTTTTCTAAATTGAAATAAAAAAACTATACTAAGAAATTAAAAGGTGGCATTTCAAATGAATAGGCGACAAGGCAATACTGAATGGCACAACATGTGGACTATTACATTAACTTTGCACAAGACTACCCCAAAAGATCAACAGAAACAGTAACAATGTAACCTTCAATACATCAAGAAACAAGAAATTAAAGTAGAATGGCAAGAAATTATAAAATCTCGAAATTTCTTCCATAGTAAAATCTAGTTAAAGAAAATTCGAGAGAAATAGCTTATAGGTCTGTGATTCCTACATGCTTTACAGCATAAATGTGCAATGCTTAATACATCCCATGTTGAAATACTGATAATTGGGTTTACTGGATGGGAAAAGTACGAGGGCTTGAGCTGGGAGCCACATGATGAGAGTATGGAACGCTACATAGAATGATCCAACACAGAGACATAAACTAGCAACTACTAGTATGTAACATGGGATGATCAGTATCTGTATGTGCCACTAGATGCTGTGTATATTATGCTAGTTTGCACAGTTTCACAGTCGCTCAAAATCTACATTTTGAACAACCATGGTGTAACAAACCACAAATTCCTTCTGAAGCCAAGCAATTTCTCTTCATTTTAAATGCAATCTAATAACGCTTACATGAAATAAAAAATAAAAAAAAATAATGCTTATATCCAAACAGAGCAGCATCAACGGAAAAGAAAAAGGCACAAAGAAACTGATCGAGTGAACCCAATTGAAGGAAAGTAAAGCAGAACAGAATCATGAAGAAAATGAAACAGGACACCAACTTTTAAAAAAAAAAAAAAAAACACTCGGATCCAATTCGATATTCACTCACGTCAGTAGCTTCCTCGTTGCGAACAGCTTCGTCGGAGGTCAGGCAGCTTCTGCCTCTGCCTCAGACTCCAAAATTTGAAATTTGAGCAAGGTTTCTGCTTCTGCCGAAGATGAAGCAATCAGCGAATACGGCCACCACCCAAACCCTAACCTCCAAAGATTCCTGCTTGCTTCCTCGTCCGCGAGACGCTAAATATCAGTGCCAATCTCGCTTCATCTCCGCCGTCCAATGTGATGGCGCCCTCTCAGGAGGCAGTGTCGTTGATCGACGAGAGCCAGAGGCTGGGGTTTGTGGAAGAGGAATTTGTTAACTCTAGTTTCAGTTCTTTCTGAGCCTCTACTAGAGTCGATAGATTAAGGCTAAAATTGTATTTTTGACCCAAAATTTAGGAAATCTCTAAATTTACAATTGAAGTTTATTTTGAAGTGAGAATATCACAAACTTTTTATTAAATGAGTAAAATTGTCATTAAACATCAAGTTGTTCCAATTTGCACTCATGTGACGTTTCAGTTGGCAACTACATAGATATTCATTTTACATTTTGTATGTTTAATATTTAATTTCACCTTAAACTACAATTTAATGATTGAATTGTTAGTTTAACAAATTTTAAGTGAAAATTAAACATTGACCCTACAAAAATGTAGTCAATTTCACTTAATCGTCATGTGGCGCCCCACATAAGCACCAATTGGGACAATTTAACGTTCAATGGCAAATTTACCCTTTCAATAAAATGTTGGTGGCATTCTCACTTCAAAATAAACTTCAGTGAGAACATTAGAGTTTTCATAAATTTCAGTAACAATATTACATTTTTTTCCATAAATTAATTTTTATACCTCATGACAACGGTTGGGTACCATTGAATATTGGAGACTCTCCCGACAAATACTCTACCCTCTACCTGCCCCGCCCCAAGGCAGGTCAGGTCACCCCCCCCCCCACCACGAGCGGTGGAAAATGCCCATCCTCTCATCCTTGGTAACAATAAGAATGAAAAGGACAAATATCTCCTTCAAGAGTCCGTAGCTATAACATGAAAGTACTTGACCAAGTATTTAAAATGATAAAGAACACCTATACAACACATTTATCCTTAACAACGAATATACCCATAGTTGTTCACCATAGGAGATTATCGAACAAATGTTATTAACACATAATCAATTCAATGGAAGGAACAAATAGTCTCATCTTTAGTTCAACACATAAGAGCCAGAAATGAGTCAAAGCTTGCAATTACAATCCCAAAAGTTATAGTAAATAACATGTGACTCGATTGAAGGGAGCTTCTTAAGCTCAACTTCTATGTTGGAATCATGATCCACAAGTCGAGCAGCCGCTCGCGACGACGACAATGTCTATGAACGAAAGAGAATGATAAACCGTCGGTCGAGTATGAAGAGAATCATGAACGAATCTCACATGTTTTTTGTAAGCATTTGACATAGCACACATTTTTGCCCCGAATTCAGAAACCTACACAAACCATTACAATTTCGGTTGTTAACACCGTTAGATTTCCAGTCATTGTTAAGCTTTTTACAATTTATTCGAACTTTTTATCTTTACAAATGAGCAAATTGCATCTATAGTCTTTGTATAGTCTTTGAGTAAATTGCACTATCTATACTTAAACTATAACCTGTATACTTAAACTAACGGAAATTATGCTCAAATTTTGTTGTAAAAGTGGCTATGAAGTATAAGTATATTTCAAATTTATACTTACGAGTTAACTTCCGTTAAAACTTAACGGAAATTATGCTCAAATTGACTCTAGGGTTTTTAAAATGTCATAAACATCTCTCTAACTTTATAATTTTACTTTTTGAATAATTTTTTTTAGTTACGTGTGTATTATTTCATGATCATGAATACAAATTATAATATTAATTTTACTTCATTAACTTTGACAGATGATAACTATGCAGGGATAATACCAGTGTAGAGGTATCCATATATCGAAATGTGCAAATGTTTCAAAGAAGGATGCAATATCCCTTGACCAAAATGTGGTCCAACACAGTTTCAAGAATTTAACAGTGTTAAATTGTTGACTGTACAACAAAATTCATTTAGGATGATCTTTAAAGATAGATAAACCAAATTATCAATAAGTATCAGCAGGAATGCGATCTCATATATATTCTCATTCATGAACGATGAGAAAAAGAAGGATGAAACAACACACGCATGCATGCATGCATGCATGATGCAATGCAAAAGAATGAAAGACATTATGTGAATTTTAAAGTGTTGTATTCCACACCAAACCGGCTTCCCTCAGCTGAAACTCAGGGAGGAGGAACTAAAAAACAAAAGAAAGAATGAAAAAATTGGTGACAAGTTTTGTAGAGTGAAACTACCGACACACTTAATGTTAGCCAACCAACAATTGGACCTTGACCTATTGCAAAATGTTGCAAATAAGGGTATACGTCCGAAGGCAAGCTTCATCAAGCTGCCAAACGCGCAGCTTGGTCCGTGGTAATCAGCGCGACGGCCGCAGAACGCCGCATTGAAATGTCGGCAGCTTTGATCTCATCGCGGCCGAGGCCGTGGTACCATCGCGGCCTCACCTGCGGTGATTGCCGCAGAAGCCCGATGAAGCTGCCAACCATTTTGGCGGCGCCGCCAATCAGATCTGCCAAAGATCAAGGCTTTGCGTCAGTGACAAAAGAATTTTTTGTGAAAAAAAATTAATTGTTATAAATATTTAGTAACTATTATTTAAATTAGTAAATTAACATATAATAATAATGTTAATTAATTAAGAAAGTAATTATTAATTGAAATAAATATAAATTGGTACGGAACTGGAATATAATTAACCGGTTACATCCTAAAAATATTTACAAGAATTCTAATTCTAATTGTTCGGAGGACGCTGATTTAGAAAATCGTCAAAATCCCGATCTTCCATATTGAGGAAGTTGCTAAAAAGTTGATCGGGGTTCTCCGATGTCCGCGGCGGCTCCGGTGATATTCATCTTGGGCGGAGTGGAGGGTGAGGTCGGGATTCGAGAAGGCGGCCTCGGAGGATGCTCGTGACGCGAGGAGGCCGGGATGATCCGGCGACAAAGACTCGCACGCCGGAGAGTCGGACATGTCCCCCTCGCGTAGCGCCGACCAGATGCCGCTGATCGCGCTCGGTCGAACGCGCCATCTCGTACGCCCGGGCTTCCACTGGCTGCCACTGGCCGCCACCTGGCCGCAACGTCTGTCCGCGCACGAGTAGCGTTGTCCTCGAGAGTGGCGACCCCGCATCTCGTGTCGCCGATCTCATCCATGTCCCTCCGATCTGCTCCTCCGTGTCGATCTCGCTGAAATCAAAATTACGTTTTGAAAATGTTATACTTATAATGAATGTACCGCAAAGGTATGGAAGCGGTAAAAGTTCAATTCTATTACTCGCGACGGCCGAGGTTGCTCGAACAGCTCGGCCGAGAAAGCTGGGCGGGACACCGACCCATCGCCTCGCGTGGCGGGCCAAGACATCCGTGTAGATGTCCTCATCAATATCGGGAACGGCCCGTCCGCCCCATACTTCTCGATCAAGCGCTTCTTGTACTCCTCCTAGTTAAGATTAAGAAAATTTGTGTTAATGAATAATAAATTGAATACGTTAAACATATAAATGGTTAAAAAACGACCAAAACTTACCAAGGCCCTATTTTCCTTGCCCACCCAGTCCTCCCGAATCGGTCCACCCAGCTCGCCGTCCCGCCTTCTCGCACCGCCAATTAAAATATGTTAGGTATTCGAAGTTTTTTTATACATACGTAATTATGTATAAATATTTTAAAAACTTACCATCTCCTCATAAATTGTCGCCTTTGACTTGTTGCCATGCGACTTGAAGACTCGGTCGTTTGTCGCTCTTGGCATTTCTCTTGTTCCGCGCGGAGTTGACCTTGAACTCCGGGCTACAGAATACTCGAGCAGCAGCCTTCCACTTCGCAGTTCTATCCTCGGCGGAGGAATGTCCAGCCACTCCATGTAGTTGGGAGCCTCGCGATCGAGGGACATTTCTTCCGGGCCGCATCCCGGATATTGTCCCGGGTGTTCCGGTAGAACTCCGCGAACCGGGAATGGAGCTTCTCCAGAATTTGTTATCCGTCCCACGAATCTGCTCTGTTCCGAGAAAACATCAAAACGTCACTAGTTATAGAATTAGTTTTAAAAAGTATATAGAAATGTATAGTGCAATTAGTATTTGTATTACCGAGAATCTGTGGACGTAGTCGGCCTGCTCATCCGCGGGAGGTCGGAGTACGAGGCGGGAAGCCTTTGAACTTGCCGGCGACGATCGCCCGATCGCCTGGGCACGCCCGACGCCGCACATTTCAAACCGCATAAGAGTTGAATGTTACGTGCGAAATAAAATACTAAAATTAGTAAATTTATGAAAACTTAAAATTAAAAACTTATCGCCGATGTGCGCGACCAACCTCCCATCAGGACCCCTCTCGGGCGGGGAAGAGGAGGCGCGGAGGTCCCGGCCAGACGCCGGGCGGAGTCGAGTATCGGGCCGAGGAGAAGGGATCGGCTGCTCCACCGATTCGGTGTGCTCCGTGTCTGGGACGACGGTCCAGTGGCGGCTCGATGAGCGAGAGCCACGACCACGCCTCCCGCGAGAGAAATCAAGAGTCCGTGAACCCGATCCACGCGAGCCCGAGCCACGTGAACCCGAGCTCGCCGACGCATCCCGGGTACGGGATGGTGTGTCCGCCATATCTCGAACCATTCAAAAATTCACTAATTTAACTAATTTAATTAATTTCACTACTTTGTCTAATTTAATTAATTTCAATTAATTTGTCTAATTTAATTAATTTCACTAATTGCACTAATTTAACTAATTCCAACTAATTTAGTTAAATTCACTAAATTCACTAATTCATTAATTTCAACTAATTTCACTAATTTCAAATAATTTGTCTAATTTAATTAATTTATCTAATTGCACTAATTTAACTAATTTCAACTAGATTAGTTAAATTCACTAATTTCAGTAATTCATTAAATTCAACTAGTTTAGTTAAATTCACTAATTTCACTAATTCATTAAATTCAACTAATTCACTAATTTAATTAATTTCACTAATTCACTAATTTCACTAATTTCAACTAATATTAATAATTCATTAATTTCACAAAATTCACAAATAATTCACTAATTTACTAATTCACTAATTTCAACTAAATTCACTAATTTAACTAATTCACTAATTTCACTAATTTCAACTAAATTCACTAATTTAACTATTTCACTAATTTCAACTAAATTCACTAATGGCCTAATTTAATTAATTTCACTAATTCACTAATTTCACTAATTCCACAAAATTCACAAATAATTCACTAATTTACTAATTTCACTAATTCCACAAAATTCACAAAATTCCAACTAATCTCAAATAATCTCAACCAATCCAACAATCTCAACAAATAATTAAACAAAATTCACAAAATCCTAAACTAATCTCAAATAATTCCACAAAATTCATAAATCCACAAAACTCACAAACTAACCTATTCCACAAAACTCCAACTAATCTCAACTAATTCCAACTGATTTAAACTAATTTCCACTCAAAATTCAAAAACACAAATCAATGAAACAAACTCAAAACACTCAAAACTAACCGTGGAATTCGAAAATAAAACTCACCTGGGGCAAGGGGAGGCTGAGGCGCTGCGGCGGTGACGAACGGAAGCGGCGGCGACGGCTTCGACGGCTTCGACGGCGGTGAGGGACGGTGGTTTTTCGGAGGAGAGGGAGACGAACCGAGCGTGAAATGCGAAGAAGAAGACGTACCAGCTTTTTAATCTCGATCCATCGCGGCCTCACTGCGGCAATCGCCGCAGCTTCCATAAATGGGCTGGTCCTTCACTACGGCCTCAGTGCGCACGACGCCGCAGTGAGGCCCAACCCATTTGGATCACTGCGGTTGGGCCGTGGTGAGGCCGCAGTGAAGCCCACAAACAGCCAATTTCGAACTTTTCGTTTCCCCCCAAATTAATTAAGCATTTGGATATTGTGGGGCCCACGCAAATTCGGCAAAAACTTACAATTTAGCCCAAACATCTTTGGAACTTACGGTTTCACCCCTATTTATTATGCATTTGGATATTGTTTAGAATTACGAATTTAGTACAAATATCGTCCGAGAGTACAAATTCAAATTGAGATATGCTACTACAAATCCACAGAACGCCATCGTCATCGTCATACGCCTGGTCATTTTCCACATCGTTATCCACTTCAAGTATATCGGTATGGGCACGGTGATCTAGTAATGACATGCTTTCATCAGGGGCCGGTCGTATGATTTCACCAAGTGTTGTCAATTCTTGTAAAGGATGTTCCGTACCAATCTCGTCTGGGTCTGCATCGATTACAGTGGCACTTGCAGATCAACACTTTCGCCTTTAAATCGGCGGGGTTTCGTTTTGAAAACTGTCCCACCGCTTTCTCAAGTCACGACGCTTTGAAGGATATTCGACGTATACCACTTGTTGGGCACGGCTTGCAAGAATGAATGGATCATCGTGGATATAGTCGGGATGTGTAGTCGACATCGATGATCCCTGAAATTTTATCGGTGCGGATGCCTTTAGTGGTCGAAAACCACGCACTCCTTGAAGACTGTAAGATTATTGTTCCCGCATCAAGAACAAGAATTTCGTCAATCCAGCCATAGAAATCTAAATAGTCCTGCGCATTTGTGTCCCCTGCAACGCAGACGCCCAATTCGCGGTCCTTTTAGTTTCACCATGTTGTATTGTGTGAAACTGTACCCATTAACATAGACACTGGGAACGATTTAGCCCTCATTCTAGGACCGCACGCCGTGTCATATAGTGCGTGTGGGAGGGCTGCCTGATTTGAGTCGGCCGCATAATTACCAATCAACATATAAATTTCGTACCGATTAAGATCGCAACAAATATAAATGAGTAAATAAATAAACACAAACTAACCACATTCTTGAACCAACGTGCGAACTCGCCACCGTAAGTTATCCACAAATCATCGTTCATTTCGGGAACCGGTTGCGGGACAGCTCGTTAAATCGATTCACGAATTGCTCCACCTCCCGACAATTCAAGAATGTATGTTTGGACATGATTTACTTCTTCAGCAGACAAATCTCGAGCCCGAGCCTTCCGAAACGTTATTGTAGGATGACTGAAAATCGATAGTCTCGTATCGGTAACAAATGTCGGAAAACTAATTCCGTTCCGTATGTGAGGGTTCACCCGTGTTCCATGATTATCTTCCTTGTAATGCTCACATAATTAAGCTACCTCCCGTATCGTGAACTTTTCAATGATCGAGCCCTCCGTAAATTGTTTGTTCGCACATTTTGCTTTCAACTTCTTCATATTCCTTTCAAAGGAAACATCCACCAATAGCCGACAGTGTCCGCAAGTTCGCAGTGCCAAGGTAGATGCATAGTCGATGTTCCATGGAGTCAAAGAATGATGGCGGGAAGATCTTTTCCAACTTTCACAAAATTACGACGATCAATTCATCAAGCTTCTCCACATCGTCCAACATAATATCCTTAGAACATAGTAGTCTAAAGAATTTGCAAAATTCTGCAATTACCATCCAAATGCCGTCAGGGATGAAACCACGTAATGTAACGGGCAGTAGCTTCTGCATGAACACATGACAATCATGGGTTTTCATACTGTAAAAAGTGTTGTTTGCCGTATTGACACATCCGCCATTGTTAGAGGCATACCCATCGGGAAGTTTAACGATATGCTTCAACCAATTGCAAATCATCGCAATCTGATCATCGCTTAACGTGTATAACGCCTTCGGTTGAAATGGTTTCGCCCGCCAATGCTCAAATGCAGTTCATCACGGATATTTAACTCCTGCAAATCGCGTCTCGACTGTGCATTATCCTTTGTTTTCCCTTTCACGCTCGTAATCGTAGAAGATGTTATCAAAACAGTTTTTCTCAATGTGCATTACATCCAGACAGTGGCGTACTCTCAAGTCCGCCTAATACGGCAACTCCCGTAAAATTGATTTCTTAACCCAATTGTGCTCAACGCCAAACTTGTCAGCCCTCATTTTGTCCCACGGTGTTCCGAATGCCGGGAATACAATCCTATTAAGATCCCTTAAGATCTCATGACCTGACTTATACGCACACGGATGACTACGGTCAGTTTGTCCCCACGATTCGGTATTGTTACGCAGAGCATGCCGACGTGGTAGAAATCTCCTATGACAGCCCCACCAACTGGTTTTCCGTCCATGCTTCAACCGAAAGCTATTAACATCACCCATGCACATGGGCATGCAAGTCTTCCATGCGTACTCCAGCCCGATAGCATTCCGTACGCCGGAAAATCACTTATCGTCCAAAGCAAACATGCTCGCATAACAAAGTTCTCGATTACGGTGCGCGTCCCAAGTTTCCACTCCCGTATTCCATAAAACTTGTAGCTCCTCAATCGGTGGACGTAGAAACACGTCAATGTTACGGCCAGAGATCGGGGACTGAATTAGCAGAGGCATGAAAGTGTACGGCTCCTTCATGCACAAATCAGCGGCAGATTGTAAACAACGATGAATACCGCCACATCGAATACGATTGCCCTGCTTTCGGACAACGGGTTAAAGCCATCAAGATTTAACCCCAATCGACGCTTCGGTACTCGCGAAATTCGGATACATTTCGCCGACGTGTTTCCAAGCCTCACCTTGAGATGGATGTCCAACAAAGTGCAGATACATTTCCTCTCGCTCTAATATGATACGTCATGAACTCTGCGGTTTTAGACGACCGGTAAAGCCGTTGTAGCCGCTCGTGATTGGTAAATATCGCAAAACCTTTTCGGTTTCGGTTTCTTACCCGGGACACACACTTGATACCTATCCGCTCCACACACCCTACAATTGAATTTGTCAAGCTACCGTAGAACAACATACAATTATTCTCGCAAGCGTGAATTATTTTATACGGTAACCCCACCTCCTTCAACATAGCTTTCGTACTAAACATGCTTGTTGGCAACGAATTTCCTCCGGGTAATAGTTCATTGATATATCCGATCATCTCGGAGAAAAAGGCATCCGATACGTTGTGTTGACTTTTCATACTCAACAACTTCGCTACAACCGATAATTTGGTGTACTTATCACCACAACCTTCATATAGAGGTTTTGATGCATGCTCCACCAGCTAAAAACCGCTTGCGCCCTTTCGCTTGGCACTGGGAGTGAAACGTCCCTCATCGTCATTACTCGATCATTTTCAAAATTATTAGAGTGCTCATGAAACCCAAAAGCGTCACGAACCATTTCTTCGTAAGTCGGCCGTTCTTGGCTACCATCAAGAATTATGTATTCCAAGATTTGTACTTGCGCGATTTGATGATGTCGACGCTACTTCACAAAGCGATAACCTCGATAGACACATGGATTAATCTCGTGTCGCTCACCATGGCAATCCCACACATGATAATTGGGTGTAAATCCGTCTAACAAGAAATGATTGTCAATTGTAATTCGATCATAATAGTATCTATTTTTACAAATTGTACACGGGCATTTCACCAGCTTCTTCTCCATTCGATTTAGCAACAACAAAAGCGTAATCCAAGAATTCCTCAAGTCCGGTGAAAAATCTTTCACTTATATAGCGAGTCCCTTCCTCAAAGCGCTGATACATCCAACCACGTTCTTCGCCCATTTACGGTCTTTCCTATATATATATGATCGTTCATTCATCAATAAAAACAATAAACATGCACAATTGATATTCACATACCATTTTCGCCTAATCCAGATGCAGTGGTGCATGAGTCCTATCCTGCTCATAAAAGTACTATTAGTGAATAAACTTTTATCGTTGCGCACGTAAATCAGAATTACATAAATTTTCGGCAAAGATTTTCGCCTTAGTTCCACACTATACCATTTCTCCTAATATTACTCCTGCAATGTATAACGTGGAACAAGACGAAAAATGCGACCAAACTTATGTAATCCGCCGCTTTACATACACAACCATAAAAGTTTAATACACCGATAGTAAACTTTTACAAACCGTCCAACTTGGACAATCCATGAAAACTCAGATAATATATTATTTCACACCGTTATTCCAACGTATTGAAATAAAGTGTAAAAATATATTCTTACAAGTTTTCATGTAAGAACTACTACTACCTAATTTAATTAAATTACTTAAAAATAAACTAAAATTACATACATAACTTAAATTGAATTAAAAACTCTATAGGCATAAATAAATAAATAAATACAATATTTATTACCTCAATAATACACCAAATCGACTTGCATGCAACTTCCACCGTAACTTCACTTCGAGAATCGAGAGACGAGGAATTTGTTCTCAAGGGTGAAATGAAGGGAAAGGAAATGGAGGGGTATTTATAGATTTCCCTCTGCGCCTCTTCCGCAGCTTATGGCCGCAGTAGGGTGGGTGGTAGGTGAGGCTCGTGGAACACGAGGCACATATCGCGCCGAATCATGCATGTCAGCAGAATACGAATCGCCACAACGGGCGTTAGCTGTTCACCGCGGAGCATCGCGCCTTAACCGCATGCTTAAGGCCGCAGTGATAATAAGCTTCCCCACGTAGTGATATACAATGCAAATAAGGGCATGATCGAGGCCCTTATCTGGATGATTTTCAATATTTCAAAAATTACCAATAAGCCCACACCTTCCTCCCACCTTCGACCATCGCCTAATTCTCCAAACCATCCAAAACAAAGAAGCAGCCGCAGATTGGGGACATAGGCCGCCCGATCGCGGCCTTGGGCCCCCGCGAGCCTAGGCCGCGAATCGACGAGCCCGACCACTAATTCGCGTCCTAGGCTTGCCGATTGGCGGCCTGGGCTCACGATAGAGGTCCAAGGCCGCGATCCGCAACTTGCTCCTCTTTTTGGATGGTTTCGGGCATTCCGACGACAGTCCGCCAGTGGTCCGGGATTGGGTGGAAAGTGGTGGACTTATTGGTAACTTTTGAAAAAATTTGGTAAAATTGTTAACTTTGAAATTGTTTGTGAATGATTAAATTATTATTTTCAAAACTTGGGGTACAAATAAAGCTTTTAGGAAAAGTTCAATTGATAAAATTATCATTTTTCCATAAATTCCGTTAAACTTAACGGTAGAAATGGATGGAAGGACCACAAACGAGTAAAAAGTTTTAAAATGAGACTTAAAGAGGACAAAAAATTAAAATAAGATCTCAATAGGACAAAAATTAAAATTAAGGGACTCCGGTGCACTTTCCCTCAACTTATTTGCCCCACTTTCACCCATCCCCTCTCGCAACTCACACTCTACGTACCAACCATCCTTCTCCTCCAGCCTTCAACCTATGCTTTTGTTGTCGCCAAAGTCGCCAACTTTACCACCGTGACACAACCCCTAGCTGTCATCCTTCCCCAACCTTGGCCCATTTGCTCCCTTTAGATCGCCAACCCCCATCGTGACCTTTGCCCCACCAAAATCCTACACATTGCATCGCCGCTTTCTGCCTTGCTAGCCAACTAACTCCTCTCCCTCTCTCGCACGCATTCCACTAGTGAATAAAAGATGTGAAAAACTGATTAATTCACTTGAAAAATGTCAAGTTTGAAACCCCCTAATCCTAAGACGAGGTAAGTTGATTGGTACAAGAAACGAGTGATATATTATGCCTTAAACTTCGGTTGATATTACAGCTACACGTTCGGTCCGAAGATGTACGCTATAAGGTATTTTATACCATTATTTTCTCTGTCTTGTAAGGAGAACCAGGGTGGCAAAGCCTATCATGATTGCAATTTTCACCACCTGTGATCAAGAGCAAAACTGCTGAGGATCAAACAAGTGGCAAGAACATAGAACAGATACTAGCAAATGTAGACGACATTAGAACAGATTTGCATCAGTGTCAGACATGAGTACAGATTGAAAATTGCTTTGTTTAATCTTCTCTAGAGGTTTATACACAATTTTTTGACTTGTTTCAGGAGTTGTGTAATTTTTTACATAACTCTGTGGTGGTAAAAGGAAGAGTGTTTATGTAAAATGGCCTATCAGTGTTTCTTATCTTGTTCCAGCATATTATCAACAAATATAATTGTTGCCAAGAACAGAAAGAAAATCAAACCTGCCCATATGGATCTCTGTGATCATCTGAATTTACTTCTTGCTCAGGCTTCTGAGTCTTCACATCTAGATTACTCTTCTCAGCATCATGTGAACCCGCACTGGTACAAATCTGGAATTGTTCACAAAGTAGTTAAAGCTTGCAAGAGCTAATGACATATACGAAATGAAAAAGAATTTTGATGGTGTTGATATATGATGGTTCAAGGATCCACCACTCCTTTGACACTGGTAGTTGCACAACTGCTTGCTGCTTCATTAGGAAATATCCATAGACCAGAATGTCCTCTGAAGTAATGATCTCTTGGAAAGGAAAATCCTGATTCAAGTTTATAATCTGCAGTATCTTGCATCTGTAAACTGTTCACAAGAGTTCCTTCTGTAATTTCTTGACATGTTAAATTCAAACCACCTTCTGCCACTTGATGAACAAGCCTTGAACTAGACAATAAGTTCTTGTTGCCTTGAGAAGCTACATCCTCATTAAAGGATTTAAGTAAACTACTACTTTCACATTCTTGTGTTTTGGCTGCCTTGATTTGTTGCAACTCCTCTTGTGTCCTCCCTATAGTGGGCTTTGATGCTAAAATCCTTTCTCCTGTGCTGAAATGTGTGCATGATGACGTTTCTAAGGGAAACCCTGCATCAATCTTTCTAATTTGATATTTTATTGGAGGTGGTTTCTCAGTAGGTTTAGAAACCTGTCATCGAGTTCTATAGATGTTAATCCCAGAAATTCGTCTAACAAATTGCATAGTAGGTGGAAGCACTTTATTCACCTGAATTTGATTGCTTTCGAAGGCATTTATCATCTTCTTTACACTGCTGTAACTTCTATCTGCAACTCCCACCTTCCTGATATGAGTGACCTGATTCATATCATCAGCCGTTGCCATGTTGCTTGAGGGAATAGCGGATTTTGCTAACATGGATGACCCACCAGAAGTTGGCATTTCAACCGAATTCTGTGCATCTGATTCAGCTGGAGGATCATCCATCACAGATGAGGCGGCGCTGGTTCTGGTTGAAGACAAACTATCCTTTTCATCTGAATCATCCTAAGAAAAATGAAATGAACAATTGGAACCGCTTAACAATATCTTCTACAAATCCCAACGAAACAGATAAGTTCCTTGGGGAGTACTACACCTTGCACTTCAAATCTAACAAAAGCAGGTACCGGCATATTACGATGTTCATCATGCTTTTTCTTCAAAGCAGATTCTCTCTGTAGATGAAAGGAAGCAAAAATTATATGGAATGCAAATGCAGCCAACAAATAATACTCCAACAGTCCAACTTCTACAGGAAACGTACAATAGCACGGATTCTGTTGCGTTCCTCTTCACTGAGGACAAATTGCAACTTCATGCGTACAAATCCACCCCCATCAAGGAAAAAATTGCCATCCCAAACCCTTTTCTCAACTACTTCCTTAGTTTCAATGACTGGCCAGCAATATCAGGGACCGCAATCAGTCTAAAGTGTCTAATGCAAAATCAGTGTTTCACAATAGACATTAATGCAGACAGACCTGCACGCGATATCACATTCCCATCGGCATTTTCAAGTGTCACAACTAGCTTATCACGAAGGCTTGTCAATGGGCTGCGCAGCATTATAAAGGAATAAAGAAACTAGTTATAACATAAAATCATCAAAAACATCTACTCAGATGTAACAAAACAATGTAGGTGATAAATTGAAAGATGAGTTGAACAGAGTCCTTACAATGCAAAATCATCAGTGCCCAGAGTCTGAAATTCCCTCTTACCAACAGAAACTACATGGCCAGTTATACAACAGCACTCAATATTTTAACATGGTACAGCTACTGAAGGAAACAAAGACAATGAGAAAGCTCACTCTTTACTGATACAAGTGAGGAGGTTGGTGATGAATGGGGAGCCTCGAAACCCAGTACTGAAATAGGGAGAAAACCAGGAAACATTCCCAAAAGTAAACACAAATCGAAAAACTCCCAAGTACCAAACTGCTGCTAGGGCAAAAAACGTTAGTACCTGAAACATGGATGGTTCCTGGCATAGAGAATAGTATGGAATCACCTGAAACGAGCTTGAGAGCTGAAATGAAATGAACATTGGTTCATGAAAGCAATTTGCAATTTAGTTCTTTGAAACAAGACTGGTGGAAAGACAAAAATGGTATGTGGCCGAGAAGGACACAAATGAGACAAACTAGCAAGATAGTGGTGGATGGAAAGAACCATGTGTGGCTGGTAGTCGAGCAATGTCACTACCACAATGACCCCACCTGTGCTCTTGTCATAAATACATACCAACAGGGTAAGAAACAAATTTGGTAAAAACAAGTTTCTACAAGCAGTAGATGCAAGCAAGAGAGGCAAATCTGAAGACTCCCAAATTTCGGGTACCGGTTTGTCATTTTCAGGTTTAAAAGGGGCAAGTCCTAAGTCAAAATTGTTTTGTAATAAAGCTTTTGCCTCTTGCCATTTTACCAATGTACCAGACATGTATAACTGTCCTTAACATTGTTCCAGATCAAACCGAACTAAGGCATAACTGTGTTCCCTGTGATTCTTGATGTATCAAAAGTAAAGAGAACTTGAAAATTCTCATAACACCTGCTTAGACAAAATATGCTCATCCATTTCAGAGGTACAAGTAATATCACTACAGTAACTCGTTGGATCTAATATCAGTAGTCCCTAATAAAGACTGCAGTAAACTGAGTGTGAAGCCAGAATCTTTCCAAGAAATTAGATTCATATCCTCTCTGCAAATCAGAAGAAGAATCTTGTTAGCTGAATAGTAGTTTCCATCTCACAGTAAAGGAATTAAATTCTCGCCAGGGAATCTGCACGGATGAAGCGTTTGAGGCAGGCCTTGTCCTCATCAATCCGCTTCTTCTCTTCACGAACCTTAGGCATTATCTTCCTCTTCTCCTCCAACAACCACTCGAAAAGTTGCCGTTGCTGTTCTTGGGATAATGGTCCCTCGACCTTTGTAGGCTCGAATGTAAGAGGAGGTCTGAAAAATTCCTCTTGAATCGACTTGTACGGGTCGCTGTAAGGATCAACATCTTCTTTAGCAGCAGAAACATCCTCCGTCTTCTTCCCAAACTCCTCAGCTGGTGGTTTTGGGGATTTAATTTCCTCAGCTCCCGACTTCCTTTTCACTTTCGAAAACATGTAAGCTGCACAAAAACACAAAACAGTCTCTCACTGATCATTGACAAAGACGAACCGGACCCATTTGGCCATTTCACAAGTAAACGAGAAGAAGCTGGAGTAAACCCGAAATTCTTAGGAAGAAGAAAAACGTGATAAGCCCGAGTTCAGCTAGGCAATTAGTCGAACAGGTTGAGCAGAATATACGGACCAAAAAAGAGCCACCATTTCCAGAGTTTAGGCATAACAATCTACCTCCCATGGCAACGTTGGAGACCACAAGAACACGCAGAATGGACTTGACGAGTCTGACCCTCGATGGCGATGGAAGCGAAAATTGGGGTTGAGAATTGGGAGGCTCCATTTCAATCGACTAATCCGTCCGCGACTATGTTCTAATCAACCAAGCTTTTGGTCATTTCCTGCGACTGGTTTTCAAAGGGAAAAACCTTTCCGGCTATTTCTCGAGAAGATTTTCCATTCGCATTTTCCAGAGGCCTCCATGGATTGCTGACTGCCCGAAACCGCAACGCAGGAAGACGGAGCCTGGTGTAAAATATTGTACCAAACATTGTACCGTTTTGTTAATGGTACAAGAAGGTACCGATACACTAGAAATATTTTGTATATACCAAAAATAGTGTATCAGTCTATAAATATATAAATATATTTATATTTATATATAATAATTAATGTAAATATATGAAATCACAAAATATAAATAAATTTTTAACAATAAATTATCCGTATATAATTTAATGGATCTTTTAAGTAAACCAAAAAACCCACCAACATAGAAAATGATGCAGTAATAGTAAGATAACACCAACCGATACTATCATTTTCTTACAATTTTAACCTTAAACTTTCAAATTTCTTACAATTATCTCATGTACCATCAATTTTATCATTTCATCCGTAGACACCAAGACAACCGATACGGTCAGACAGACGGCACGGCCACCGATGCGAAATTGCTCTAAATGATACCATTTTTCTCGATCGCACCAAGATTTAAACCGGCGCATCGGCCGGTACGGTGCACGATATCATGGGACGGAGAACAAATGACGAACTTGAAATGGTTTAAGCTTAAAACTTGATGTTTTACGGCATATCAAGCCCAAGATATCTTGCCCATGGGCTTTAAGTAAAGGCCCTAAAATACCACTGGTGGCGGATCTGTTTGGGTAACCGCCACGTTTCGGTTATGCTGACGTGTTCTGGTGTTAATGGACGTCATCGAGTTAATTCGGAATTCGAGAAAGAAATAATGAGAAATAGAGGGGGTTCTCTGTGATGGGAATATTCCGACGATCGCTAGTGAGTGGTTGTTGAACGTTACCTTTTTAGGTGTAGATAATGAATGTATTTATAGTCTCGAGATCCGAGTGTTATTATCATAATATCTCAATATGGAGCGATAGTGTGTCGAGGAGCACGTGTCTTTACTAAATTCGGGAAGTATAGTCCGGGAACTTCCTTAAGTATCGTTCGGGTTCTTTATGTCCGACGAGGTCCTTGTGTGTATTTACCAAATTTTTAATGGACCCTTATTTTGCCGCCTTTGTTAGGCCTTTTACGCTGGACGCCTCGATGTACCATCACCAACAGGTAAAAATTAAGAAAATTAAAGTTGAACATTTTGAAAGATTTCAGGAAAATGACCGCTTTTGCTATCGAGATTTGCTTGATGGACCCTTTTACCACAATTTCAAAATTTGGACTTTTCCCATTAGTTTACGTTTTATGAACTCATTCTACCACTTAACTTGTTTTGGACCAATTATACCACTTCTTTGACTAACGGCGATAATCTTTGAGAATATTCTGTCACGGATGCATGACGTGGATTTTCTTTTTGTCCAATGTGGCATCCAAATAAGTTGTTTAGACCCATTATACTACTTAATTTTTTTATGGACCTATTATGCCACTTAACTAATTTTTGGACCCATTATACTACTTAATCGGCGTTAAAACCGTGTCTTCCTTCTTCTAGTATTCTTCTCTCTTGTTGAAGAAGTCCTAATCGGTCCTTTACCCCATTTTTCTAAGACATCGATCTCTCTCAAGAAGTTCGCCAATGGGAAGCCGTCACCGATGGATAAGAATGCACAGTCGTTGGTGGAGGCGGAGACGCTGAAATCGGCGAGCTTCACGCGCCGCTCGCATTGACGAGGATGTTTCGGCCTTGATGTCGCAGTGGAGGTGACCCAGAGATAGCAGCCGACGGAGAACGAAAAGTGGGCATTGAGAATATTCGGGTGAGACAGGCGACATTGTTTTTGCCTCACGGTGGATGGCATCAAAATCAACCCTGGATTTGTCTAAGTCGATCGATTTGATGGCGACGGTGGAGTTTAGCGGAAGGCACTCCGTGCCTTGTAGATGACGGCACCGATCTCGGCGTTGACTTTGTAGCATTGGGGTTTAGAGGGTAGTGAGCCATGAGAGTAGAATCGGGTTGGTTCTTTGGGGAAGAAGATGGATATGTATGGTGGGGCTAATCGAAAAGCCCTACCGGAGTTAGATTTGGGAGAGAATGTGATAACGTGGAGTACCATGTCGCACATATTCATCCAAGTCGGGCCACAAGACACGCCATCGTGGCATTTTAACGGAAGGGTGGCAAACGGGGTCCAAAACCTATAACGTCAGTGACAAAAAAAGTCCAGATTTTGAAAGTGTGGTAAAAATGATCAATCGAGCAAACCTCGGTGACAAAAACGATCTTTTTCCCAAAGATTTCTTAGTATAAAACTTGAATCTAATAAGGGAATTAAGCCTTAAAGGTAGTGTTCTTTACACAAACGTTTGCAAAAAGTAACAACAAATCAAATTTGAGGGGAAAATACGATAATAAAAGTTTTTAGGATTGATGAAAATTTAAATTATTATTAGTTTATTGTTTTTTTGTAAAACAACACAACCTAAACGTGTAAGGTTGTAACAATTAGTTAATGGTGGTAAGTATATATAGATTTTTCTCGAGAATAAAACAATACATTTTCCCATACATTGTCACTAAAATTCATTCTCTCTCACTTCATCAGTTGGGTGCACGTGAAGTCATCACCATTTTGCTTAGCTTAGCACACCCAACCCAAGTGCTTGCTTGTTGCAAGTTGGAGAAGATGTTTATTCTACTCTTCCAATAGTACATTGCTACCTTTGCTTCTCGGATGTCTCATCCTATAAGAAATTAGTATATTTGTGTTCTTTTATATTCATTTTCTCTTTGAACAATAGAATGGTTTGAGTTTTTGTTTTGTGTTGAAATATTTAATTCAAATTATTATTAACATAAATAGTAAAAATGATTACAAGAGTAAGCCTTAAACAAAACAACGGATTTGGTCTTAGTGGGTTTGGATGAGAAGTGGACTAGTGAGTATATATAGATTACTTGGAGTATATTATCATTTTAAATCGTACGAAATAATCACATAATTAACAAATGCAATTAACCAATAATTAGACCTAAAATCACATAGATTGAACCTAATTAACCATGTAAATTCAATTATTTAGTTTTAACGGAATATGGGAAGACTTGCAAAAATTAAGCAGTGGAATAATTGATTTATTTATTTATGAGATGATACAAATATGAAGACTAGAATATACGATGCAATGACGCTTTCGCTAGGTTTTCCTCTAGTTGAGAGCCGCCACCCATTGCGGTGTTGTTCTCGCCTCCTGGAACCTCCCGCATGCCTTGCATCGTATTGTACCTACTATTTGTTTTTTCGGCGCTGACCGAGGCTAATAGTCTCGCCACCGGCCTTCTCTCACGTCGCGTCTCGGGCTTCACCGCCACCGCAATGACGCCTGCGTGGAGGGCCTTTATGGGCGTGTGTCGCCCGCTTTGCTTGGATCTCCCTCGCCTGCAGTGCCGCTGGGCCTTTCCTGTGGTCATGGTTTATTTTGATCACTATTGCGATCAACATGGATGAATTTGATCCTCTTCCCGGCTCCTGTCACGATCTCACCATCTACGACGGTAAAAAGGCTGCAGGTCTCCTTCACAGAGCACTCTTCTTGGCGATGGAGGGCCGCCATGGCTCCCGCGCCTCCCTATGTCGAAGCCTTCGAGTTCTACCGCCGGTTCATCACCGGCTGTGTGGAGACCCGTCGTGAAGGAGGAGCCCGGTTCTAGGTGCGTAGCCTGCACGATTGTGTAGGCGGTTGGAACCTTCGGTTGTAAGGATGTTGACCGGCAAAGGCTGCGGTTGTTTTGATAACAGCAGGTTGAGCAGGTTGAGCCTCGCCTGGCGAATGAGTTACCGCTTCACGCTCTTGGGGTTTTGGGTTTCCTTGACAGATTCGTTGTTTTTCCAAATTGACCCCTAGGTGTTATCAAGGATATGTATCTTTCCGGATAACTCGAGGTCGCTCGACGAGAGATGAATGGGCCCCAATGTTCGGTGTTTTTGTCCGTTACAAGTATTCTACTCATTCCAGTGTAGCAAATGCTCTCGTGTGTAGAGACGGTTTGTTAATCTTTAGATGGAGCACTTCACCGTTGGAGATCGCATCCCTTAGCCCTTCCTCCTTTCTACATACCAGCTTCTTCTCATGGCACACAAATACACCCAGAGAAATGCTTAGGCTTGATTAGTTTTGCTATCCTATTATCTTGCTTTGTTTGCTTCGCTACTTTTCCCCCTCCCGCGAGAGGCGTTTGGTTCAATTACTTTTTCCGCTAGTTTCTCTCCTTTCTTTAGTTCCAGTTTGTATTACGGAGTAGGGGTGAGTTCGAGCCGAGCCGAGCCCGAGCCTAGCAGGTTCGAGCTCGAGCTCGGCTCAAGGTTCGTTAAGCTCTAGCTCGTTAGGCTCGCGAGAACGGCTATGCTCGATTCGGCCCCAAACTAGCTCGCGAGCTCGCAGGCTCGTGAGCTCGGCCAGGCTCAATTCGGCCCCAAACGAGCTCGTGAGCTCGGGCTCGCGAGCTCAGGCTCGCGAGCTCGTTAAGGCTCGCGAACCTTACGAGCCGAACGCTTGTGCTCGAGCTCGGCTCGTATATTATTCGAGCGTCCGAAACCGCTCGAGCTCGAGCTCGAGGCTCGTGAAACTCGGCTCGTTAGGCTCGAAAAAGCTCGAGCTCGAGCTGAGCTCGGCTCGGCTCAATTTGTTACTCACCCCTATTACGCACTGCAAGTACTCCCGAAAGTAGGCAATACATTCCGTGACAGCCTAAGGCACGGGCCAAATTCTCCTATTTTCAAACTTCAACCATATTAAGAAAATCTAATATTATATCTTATTACAGGATCTAGGTGGCGGGGTTAAAAAAATTGAATACCGAATTCGGTATACCCACCTCAACGCCAAGTTAGTGTCACATGTGTGAATGGATTTTTTTCTTGACATGTAGGCATATTAATCAGCTAACCATTTTTTAAGGAGCGATTACCATTATATATGTCTTCCTTTATACACATTATAGTAAGTTTTAATGTGTAATTGATACAATTNTCATCAATTCGTGCGGCCGGTTCTACTTCCGTCGATCACTCTCCATCGCTGCCTTCCTTCGATGTCGACAACCTCACCTACAAGTGCAACGTCAACTGCAACAAGGCCAGCCACCACAAGCACCGATGACCATGCCAGAGTAGCCAATTGCTTCCTAAGGCGTCGTCAATCAATTCCCAACCATTTCCTCAGTTGAACGATGCAATTCATATCTCATGATTCGAAGTTGCAACCTTAATGATGCGCATTTGACTCATTATGATGCTCTTATGTACCTTAATGTTGTCTGAGCTAGTTGCATAATCAGTGGAAAAAATGCATCATGTTTATAAGGGAGAGCATCGTAGTGGAAAGGGAGAGCATCACTCTTGTTCCCAAACGCATCATTTTGAAAGGTTAAAAAAGCGAGTGCAACATTGTCATGAGAACGAGTGCATCATATTTGTAATTGAGAGCATTATAGTGCAACATGAGTGCATCGTAGTGATCACCAAAAGCATCATTTTGGGAGTTGCAAAAAAATGAGTGTTTCATTAAGGCATCAGAAAGAGTGTATCATGTTTGTAAGGGACAATACGTACTTAATGGCCATTTCGAAGCGGCGGTTTGAAACATCACCGCTTCGATTGTAACGGAACAGTCGTTATTCCGACCGCTATAATTTTGCCCGCTATTGTTTACGAATCCGTTTGACGCCGCAACAAACATTTTTTTAAAATGATTCAAATCTGAAACAAATTAATCTAGATCTCAAACGAAACATTTAGATCCGAATGTACATGTATTCAAAATAACCATTTCTTCAATATTCATCTCGCACCGGATTTACAATACAACACACCGATTGTAACATTTGAAGGGAAAATGCAAGAACTCAAAGACAAACTAAAAATTCCAAGACAAACTAATTCAAACACAAACCGAAAAATTCAAAAGACACCCGATTCAAACTCGTAAATTCCACCGGATCCGCCTCTATGGCCTCCACCACCGATGCCCCCACGTACTCCACCGCTGCTAGCCTCCACCCACCAGATCCGCAATAAATAGAGTTAAGAAAATGTGAAGTTGTTCAGATCGTACAACATAGAGGTGATGAAGGCGGAGACGGAAACGAAGTGCATGTTGGTATCGGACTTAACTCTGAAGTTGAAAGAAAGAGGGCCGATCAGTGTTCCATAATGTCAAAGAGGCATCAGAGATGTAAGCTTTCCGAGGCTTATAGAGAGTGGTGCAAGAGAGAGGGGCAACAGCCATGGCGGAGGATGAGCAAAAAAAAAGCGACTTCTTTTCTGAGGAAGGGGCAGATCTAAGAGTTTGAGAGAGAGATGAGGTGTAGATTTGAAATGGGGAGAGGTAAATGAATTGAAGATATAAACATAGAGAGAATGAAACGTGAGAGAGAAGGAGATTAAAACAATTAAAAAGGAAATATTTGAGAACTTGAGTGGAGATGTTTGGCTGATCTGACGAAAAAATTGGGGAAAAAAATGGAAGAAATACTTTGAAGCGGTGTTGTTGCGGGATTTCTAAATAACGGTGGATCTTTTGATTTTGTAACGGACTCAACTGTAAAACGTCCGTTACAAAGACTTGGGCAACTACGTAGTGGGAGTGCATCATATTTGAAACCTAGTGCATCATTTTGGTCACCAAACACATCCTTTAGAAAGGTTGAAGAAAACAAGCACATCATTAAGTCACCAAGATGAGTCAATCATATTGTTACGAGAGAACATCATTATGCATCATGAATATATCATTGTGGTAATCAATCGCATCACTGTGGGTTGTAAAACAAAATGTATTAGTAAGCCATCAAAACGAGTGCATCATATTGTTACAGGAGCACATCATAGGGCATCGAGAATGCATCATTGTAATGCCGAAGCACGTCATTTTGGACTTCCTCCTATATATATATATATATATATATATATATATATATATATATATATATATATATATATATATATATATATATATATATAGTGCGTCTATAGACACAGCGTATAGTTATTCAATAAAAAAAAAGTGTATTCTAAACTTAAATGCAAAGTGGTGTCGTTGATACCATTAATTTAGTAACTCAATAATAAAGTTAAACTTCTAACGTTTTATCCTAAGTGTTTTGTATAGAGCATTAATGATTAAAATAATTGACTTATTACACATGATGATAATTTCTAACTACTCAGTATTATATAACCCCTAAAGTATTTGATTTTGTTCATAATTTGGGTGTTTAGAGTGAGTTATAGTTCATGCCCCTTCTGTAAATATGTTACGATACATCAGGAAGTAAGCTATAGTGGCAAAAAGCACAGAAAAACCCTTTAACTATCCATGTTGTCACGTTTGGGCCACTCATCTAATTTTTAGGCCAAATAAACCATTCAACTATTAGATCTGTATCGCTTTGGCCACTCACCGATTAGTTTTGCTTACATGGCAAATAAAGATGGCCTGGTAAAATTCACACATTGTTCTTTATCTTTTCAATTTATTCAAATCAAGTCCTATTTTTCTAGTTCTTCCATCTCACTCACCACTCATGTATTTTAAGTTCGATCAACATAGCAGGAGCACCATATGATTTTGTTGAAGACTTGAAGCTTGCCCACAATGGCTGAAGCCGCTCATCAGCCATGGTGACTGCCCTTTCCAATCTACTCTGGCGCAAACGACAGTGATGGTAGAGGGCTGAACGAATATCTAACGAGTTATGGTGCCGGCACATCTGACAGAGATGGTGACTGCAGAGATCGGGCATGTCGTTGTGAGTTCCGTTGTGCATCCCTCCTTTGTAAACTGATTTGTATGGGCCTTAATTGCTAGGATTTATTTAGATAGTTTCCAGATTTAGCTATGATTTATCTCTTGGGATCAATTTGAAAGGAGCCTTCATTGCTGCAATGATCAATTTTACTCCAAATTTGTGGACATCTTGCCTTCAATATTGATTTTTTTTCCAACAATAGTTGAAACCATTCAACTTTAATTTCAACCACCATCTTTGGAAGGATCCAAAATCTCCAATTGTGTTCCGGATGCATGTCTTAGTACTTAAAGTTTGTCAGTTTCAGCCGCGGCCTTCCTCACCGAATTTGGGTTTCCTTGAGAGGCTCTAGAGGAGAGAGAGAGAATTAGAATTGTCACTTTGAAGAAGATGGTGAGGATGGAGGAAATAAAAATATAGGATTTGATTTACATAAATTAGAAACGAGGAACAATGTGTGAATTTTACTATGTTAGTTTTAAGTAAAACAACCTTCCAGTGGCCAAAGTGGTACAAATTTGATAGTTGAATGGATTATTTGGCCTAAAAAATAGTTGAATGGCCAAAATGTGAAAAAACGGATAGTTGAAGGTTTTTTTGTTGCTTTTTCCCAAGCTATAATTATGCTCAATTATTTTTACTATTGCTTTTAAGTGACTATAAGTTTTTAAACATTAGTTAAAAATGTTCATACAAAATGCAAGTATTATGAAAATTTGTTGTTTCAATTATTTTTATTTTGTGCAGCTTTTACTAATTTTTTTCATATGAATTAGTGTGCAGCTTATTAACTTTGAGAAACAAATAAAATAAATCTCATATCAAGTTAATATAATTTTCAAATTTAGTGATTAATGTTAGGGATGGATAAAGAATTAAAGGGCTGCATTGTAGTCTCATCTAAAACGATATAAGTTTACAATATAAGTTTTTGTATGTTCTTCATCTTTGCAAATGACCTAAATATTGAGATATAATATGCATTACCTAATTACAATTTTATACAATCACGTAAAATGATTGTGGATGAATAATATCCGTTGGGATTATACCATCTCATTTTAATTTGATACGGTTTATTTTTCGTCGATTTATTTTAAGGGGAATGACTTTTATTCAAAGACAAAGCGGTTATCGTCCGAACAGCCTAAACAAGGACACATCCCTGATAAAACTAACAACTTGCTCTAAAGCCAACCGAGCATAACTTAAACTAAACACCAAGCTAACAGACCTAAGGCGTGGAAAACAGTACCACAACATAGGAATTACAATCGACCAAAAAGTATAGAAAACATATAAAGAATACAAATGACCAATGAAACAACGTTAATACTGAAGTGAGACATCAAACTGCTGACAAAACTCGGACAGAGATTCCTAGTAAAACGTGTTGGAATTCTTGGCACACCAAGTTCTTTTGAGGTAGTGTTTGAGCACGTGAGGCTAAATGTGAGCTCAAATAAAGCTATAAGTAACTTGCCTTAGTTCAATGCAGCTAGAAGTAGCTGTACTTAGCTCATCTCATCTGGAGGAAAACTATAAGTGGTTTCCCTCAGCTCATCTCCAGCTAGAAGTAGTTGGACACAGCTCAAGTCAACTCATTGAGCTCAACTTGAGCTCACACTAACTGAATGTAGCTAGACTTAGCTCAACTCTAGCTTAAGTTAGCTAGAAGTAGCTAACACTAGCTCAAATTGACTAGAAGTAGTCAAACTTCAGCTCATGGTAGCTAAAAGTAGCAATCATCAGCTCAAGACAGCTAACCCCAGCTCATATTGATTAGAAGAAGTCAACTTGAGTTCAAATAAGCTAATCTTGATGGAGAAGTGATTTTCAGCTCAAGGTGAGCTGAAATGAGTTCTATGGAACTCAACTGAATTATGGCTATATGGAACATTTGTGATGTTTCATAAGTGAAACTACCTATTAGCATCCTTTTATACAAAATAATAGTATTTTGGTAAAAGAACATGGTTTTGGCGGTTGAGATGTAAGGTGTATAAACCCTAGTGCATGTGTGAACATCCATTGGAAGTTACCAAGGCATAACCGGTCATAAGAGAGCCTCATTTGCCGATATGGTGTCATTTGGAAGGCACCATTTCGAATTTGAGGGGTGGTTACCAAGCCTTAAGGCTTGTTTGTGAACAAAGGGGAAATAACTCACCCTTAGGCCGAAAGTACATGTATTTTCGGCCATGAGGGAGTTATTTAACCCCCTTATAACTTCTCACACCATCTATAAATAGATGGAGAAGTTTCAGCCACAAAACACACTTGAATCTGAAATTCATCTCCTTTCTCTCTTCCTTTCTTTGGCCGAAACTTGTGCAAATTCCTAGAGCATTTCGGGTGGAAGTATTTTGTGTCCCTTTAACACAAAATAGCCTCATTCCATCACATGCAATCCGACCTCATCCAACAACTTGAAGGCATGAACATTCAAGTGGAATCCGCCAACAACTTGGAGCATACCAAGGGTGCAAGGTACACCCCATCTCTTCTTCTTCCTCTTCCTTCTCCTCTTTCTTTTCCTTGAAAGTGGAGAGGCACGATTATGAGAAAATCACATTGTGCTATGAATCTCTTGTTGAACGAATTAATCTGCAAGCATGAGATATGAAATGAGATAAAAGAAGATCTAAAATTTACAAAACGTCCTCGGGCTTGAGACAGGCCTCGTACCGTAGCATACACGATAAAAAATATTAGAAACCAACCTCCACCAAAGCTGCTTTTTGCAAGCTTATATATGCCTGGACCTTGCAAGGAGACATGTAAAGGAGAAATTTGACCAAGACCGGAGCCAAACATCAGGCATCCTAACTCCCAGCAACAAAACTGTGACACAAGCCATCGTATCTGAGTCAATTTGCATTTGGGAGCAGAAGGGGAGAGTCCTAACCCCATTCGCCCAGAGGGCAGTGCCTCACTACTCTAGGCAGGGGAGCTTTTGCTCGACCCTGCTGTGTCTGAAACATGCATCTCATGCTCGTCCTCTAAAGGACTAATCCTAGCTCTCTTGTGACCTTGTCTTGCACCTGCTATGCAGCCCCTGGGCCGGCCTCTCTTTCCCTTGTTTTTTTACCTCAATCCGCGACCACGAGGGGCAACTGGAACCAATTTTCTACCACTGCCGAAAGAAAATGTAAGTGACAAGGAGCCTAGCTGCGGAGACGTATGTGGTGTTTCTGTAGCAACCAAAGCCCATTCCATCACTAGGACCTCCGCCAACGGAGTTGGCGAATTCACAGCTACCAAAGCATCTAAAGGGACTGGCGCCTACAAGGTGGGTGACTACACTAGTATGTGGCATCACCACTGAAGCCTTCACAGACTGAGTTCTCTAGACTGTTGATTCAAAGCGCACACGCGCGTCCATATTCCGTGGTCCAAACTGACTTTCCACGGATTCCATACATTCTCTCTCCACATTTACAACATTCCATAACGATAACAGAAGTCTCTTAGCTTCTCAAATTTTATAGCAAGGAATAGTTTATCAGAATTCTCAGTAAGAATTGAAATACCTCGTATGAGTGGTTTGATGATGTCGATTTATACTCGGATACGCATCTTCGTACCCTCGCAATCAACATCCTTCACGGGCTCAAGAGTTTTTCCCGTTGCTTCACCCATCTCCTGCGAAGCCAGTCCAAAAGGGAGGTCCAAGACATGAACCAAGAAATCAGTTGTACTGAACGGAAGGGTTGAAAGTTGATCACTAGGCTTCAGAATGCAGAAGACCATGAGACAGTTATCAAAAGCCCAGGGACCCTGACGATGTACCGTCTCCATATGCTCTTTTTTCTCAAAGTCAAACACGAACAAATTGTCTCGGACATTGTCCATGCCCTGTCGAAGATGAAACCGGAATTGGTTTCGCCAAGCAGCCTTCAACGCGGTCAGGAGGTGTTCATGTCTCATTGTCCGGGAGGAAAGAAGTTTCGCCGCCATGGAAAACATTGTCTTCGGCGTTAGAGGCGCTTCCGAGAAGAGAACCGCATCGGTTTCTTCCGCCGTTAGCGCAATTTAAGCCATGCGAGACTCAAGGGAGTCGATAGCAGGTGGGTGTATGTCAATGACGAAGCAGCGAACGTTGGAAGGAAGGAAAACGTCCGCCGGAAGAGAAGGGTGAGCAGCGCCGCCAAGTTGCTCACGCTAAAACCCTAGCGGAGTATCGAAAGGGTGTTTTCAATTATTTTTAGGTACAAATAATAATAATAAATTTCGTCAAATTTTTTAGAAGATTAACTCTCTCATTTAATTTTTATCTTTTATGAGTAAATTTCGCCTACAGTCCTTTTTTTTAAGTCTGTGACCTAAACTCGACCTAAAATAAGTTTTTAATACATTTTGGTCCTATTACTAAGTTTCGCGTCCTAAAGTTATCATTTCCGTCTAAAACTGCCATTAAAATGGACGGTGGTAGGTGAAATGACAATTATACCCTTAAATAATTGCTGCAATACACCTTGGTATTTTAAGGCTTAAACAATTATACCCGAACAAATTTTAGATTAACACATTTACCCCCAACTCCTCTTCTACATCATTTTTACCATCTCCCCACATCAATTCTATGGCCAAAGAACACCGATTTTTCAAAGGGCTTGGCAGCGGAGGGAAGGCCGATTCCACCGAGAGCATGGATCTGGGCGACGGATGAAGAAGGTTGCAACAAAAAAAAGAAGAAGAAAGAGATAGCAAACAGAAGCAAAAGCAAAAAAAACGCAGCAAGTTCCTCCACCCTCCTCCTCCCACATCCGCTGCCTTTCGTCACCAATCACGGGCACTCCTAGCACCGTCGTCCCACGCCGACCTTAACCAGCCCATCCAAGCCGCCAAAGATACTGAAACTGAGGATAAATCTCCACCGACCCGCCGACCTGTCTCGCGACCCAACTCGCTCGAACCAGGCGCTCCAAGCCATAATCCACAACACCACCGCCACCCACCTTGCCTCTTGCCACCGCGTCGTCGTTCCCGACCGGACCCTCAGCCGGAATACGTCGGGAAGTCGCCGACCCGCCCCCATGACACAGCAACTCGGGAGTTGCTCCTCCTTCAACTTGCAAGTTGCTCTCCTGCTTCTTTTCCTTTTTTTAATTTAATTTCCACTTGGTATTAGTTTTTTTTGTGTTTCGCTCGAACCAGAATAGAAGGATCTTCTTCAATAGATGCGGAGAAGAGAGTAAAATTGATGTGAGGAGATGGTAAAAATGATGTACAAGAGGAGTTGAGGGTAAATGTGTTAGTCTAAAATTTGTTCAGGTAGAATTGTTTAAGCCTTAAAATACCAGGTGTAATGCGACAATTATTTAATGGTATAATTGTCATTTCACCCACCGCTGTCTATTTTAACGGAAGTTTTGGACGGAATGGACAACTTTAGGACGTGAAACTTAAAATAGGACAAAAATGTATCAAAAACTTATTTTAGTACAAGTTTAGGTCACAAACTTAAAATTGGACTGTAGGCGAAAGTTACTCAATCTTTTATGCTTTACGAATTGACACCCAAAATTTTAAAATAATACTCCATCCATCCCAAAATTTCTGCAACACTTTACTTTTTGGGACGTCCCAAAATTTTTGCAAGATTTTTATTTTTAGTAAGTTCTCCCACCTCAAATTACTTTTTTGGCCATCATTCACTACTTTTTACTTTAATAATTTTCCCTTCTCTCTCCACTGGTACAACTTCTACTGAAGTTTGACTTCTCCGTAGCAATAGTTGTGAAACAAAAGGTTGGATGATGGAGCCATGGAGTTTTCATCACCGATGGATAAGCGAATAATATATTTTAAAAAAATAAATAACAGTGTCGATTTCATGTAAAAAATTGTAGAAACAGAAATCATATAAATGAAGTTTAACTTTAGCCAAATGATTTTTTCGAGGAATTTATGAGCACTAAAGTGTGATTGAATGTAAGCTCAAGAAAAGAGTGATTGAATGTAAGCCCATAAGAGCCAGAAAAGGAGACAGGAAGTGGGTCAGCCCATATTTGGAAAGGGTGGGCCTGATTATACAATAATAGAGATCTATTGGAATTTGTAAGACCTCACCCAGATTTGAATAACCAGATCAATTAAAACAGGGAGCGGCATTGTATGATTCTTGCATCGTTTGTTAGCAAGTATTCTGATGCAAACCACACAATTATATTTCCTTCCTCCCTTGATTTTTATACATTTGGATATCATATGAAGATTAAAGAAAGTAAAAAAAAAAGTTTTAAAAAAGTATCCCTTAAAAAAGTAAGTAGGTGGAGTTAGAAGTGTCAAATCATATAATAAAAATAAGATAAAGGTTAAGTGTGTGAAGTGAGTTAGTGGTATCAAATTAAATAATAAATAAATAAAAGTAGTTAAATTGGTATTTTACTTGAAAAGATTTAAGGAAATGTTGTAAATTTAAGGACGTTCCAAAAAAACTGTTTCAATAAAAAAAAGGACGAAGAGAGTAATATTTATCAAATCTTGGTGCTCACTATAAACTTCAATAAACTTAGCTGACACTTGATCTTACTAAATGAAAATGCATTTGGTCACTAATAATGTACCCATTTTCCCATCATGATGTGACAAATGACTTGATGAAAGATGAATGGGTGATGATCAAGTGAGAAATAGGTAAATCAGAAAATTAAATATGATATGGCAATAAAAGGGAGATTTTTAGGGAGAATTTCTGAGTACTCGTAGCAGAACTCAGTTAATCCACTAGCTTATAACTAATCTAACTAACTAACCAATTTTAGAAAAAGACTAATATGCCCTTTTCCCATACTCTCATCACCAACATAACTCCTCACCACCACTACACGATCGCTACCGCTGCCACCACCACTCCCACCATCACCACGACCGCCACCGCTGCTATCACCGCCATTGCCCATCACCATTATCACCGCACCACCACCGCCACCGCTGCCACCGCCATTACCACTGCAATCACCATTGAATTAATATAAAGTACGTTATTTAATTGTAAATTGCAATGTATAAAATTGTATATTACAAGAACTTATACTATTTATTTATTTACGTTGCATATTTCAGGTGATAAAGAAATTGTCTACTAAATTATTAACTAATGTCTAAACCAAAACACAAGCACGGCTTTCTTGTCATCTTGTTTCTCCTTCGAAAAACCTTTTCATTGCCAACCCTTTTTCTTCTTTTTTTGGGCAAGAATCCATCTCGGGAGAAGAATTCACCCAATTGGGATATTCATCCAAAACTATATGTTAACATTGACATTCTGGAGGTCAAGGAATTGTTATAATGGCATGTTTGCATACTTATTGTGATAATATAATATACATTTTTAATAAAAAATTGAAATGTACACATTTTTTTGTTTTTATTCTTATTAATTTTTTAAAATAAAATATGTGTTGTCTTTCAAAAAAAACCAAAAACATTTTGTTGAAAAAAAATTATATTTGTAGGGTTGATGTAGCTAGCAATGTTGAATCAAAGGAAAGTTGTGACACTGATGCAACCCCGGCTACTAATGTACATGAACTAGTGGTTCGACATGTCATTTTACGTCAGCTTGGGGCCATTCAAAGATTTGGACGTTGTCATGTTAGTGTTTATTTGTTTCATTTTGCATATATCATTAAGTAAAATACATTAATTTTGATATAAAATAAATTACATGCAGGTGACAAATTTTAGTTGCAATGCTATGATAACATGCGCAAATGAGAATTTTCATGCATGTCGTATTTGTTATAAAAATGTGTTGGAGCAAACACCAAATTTCTTTTGCAAGTCCAGCAATATAATATATTGATTGCCCCTCTAGCGGTACATGCACATTGATGTTACATTTATAGCTATGCCTAATTAAGAATCATTAATAAATTATATCATGTAAAATAGTTTTACTATTTATTATAGGTTTAAACTGGAGTTGAAGGTAATTGATCGTACAAGTGATTTACATGTTTCATGTTATTTGATAGTGTGGCATCCACATTATTGGGATGTGATGTTGCCACATTTAACTACACTTGAGAAAACGGTACGTAATAAAGTTCGAACTTTGTATTTTAAGTTACTATAGCTATTGATATGAAACTGATTATTATATGATATTATTTTATAGTGACATAAGCTCTTAAGTATTGATATATTTATATATGAAGATGGGCAAAAGAAGATTCGAGTTATATTTGAGCGTATAAAAGGATTAAAGTTCACCTGGTATATCAAATTGTCTGATATCAATATAACGAACCATCGATCAGCATTTATCGTTAAGAAATTTGATAAGATGGATTATGTGTCGGAGGGTCGTTTACTATTGGAATTCATTAAAGGGTATGATTTGTTTCCATATATATTATTATATGTTAATATTTATTATTTAAAATATTAGTATTTTTTATTCAATATTTGGTGTTATTATATGTTTATATGTAGAGTTGTGAATAAGAAAAGAGTATTCTTTCACTTAAACAACCATCTTCCACTTAAACCAATACTCGCTCATGACTCAATATTATAGTTACGACTTACGATTTGGATGAACCTGATATTATAGATAGTAGTTACGATTCTAATTCCCAACATGTCATGGCCACTACTTGAGATTTTCTTCCCTATTACATGCATATGCATCATGATAAAAACTAGTTGAGTATATTCGGCCACTACTTGAGATTTTCTACAGAACTTAAAGAAAAAGAAAACTCATTAGTTAAGTTAAAATTGTGAAAAATCATTACAATTTTTTATGTTGCTCATTTATGTCACCTATTTAAAAATCTTCTAACATAGTCAAGTCATAATCTTGATTTTCTTGTAGTTCGATTCAAGCACGACAACGATGATCACGTGTAAGGGAGTGTTGATCAACCAAGCGAATCAACATTAATTCTGACGATGTTGTTCAAAAGAACTCAATATCTAGAGACGTTTGCGGCGCCCGGCGATCGGCGTCGATCGACGAGCAAATCATTGCAACGGTTGCGATTCGACGAGATCCGCCTTCATCCTTTGTCATCGATAATCTCTTCGCCACTAAAGGTCACCATAGTCCTGGAGATATCAGCGGTCATCTCTCCAAATCCAGATCCATACACTACGTGGGAGGTCACTTTTCATCTGCGGCCGCAGTGAACGGATCGCGCGGCGGTGGCGATTCGTTTACTACGGCTGAAACCGTAGTTAGACCGCAGATGCCCTCGTGGGCCACGTGCCCTACCTACCACCATCCCTACTACGGCCACGCATCGCGAAGGAGGCCGCAGAGATTTGTCTATATATACTCCTCCGCTTCTTTCCAACACTTCGCAAACTTTTTTCATAACCTCTCCTCTCTCAACTATTACGCAAAATATCATCTCGAAATCTGAGTAGAAGCTGCGGTACCGTCAACGTTGGGTGTATTATTGAGGTAATAAATATTTTATGTATTTATTTATGGTTACATAGTTTTTCATTCAATTTAATTCATGTATTGGTAATTTTATTTTTAAGTAATTTAATTAAATTAGTTGAGCCATAGTTGTTGTCTATGAAAACTTGTAAAATAATATATATTTTTTACACTTTATTTCAAAATTGGAATAATGTTGTAAAATAATACATTGTCTGAGTTTTCATGGATTGTCCAAGTTGGACGGTTTGTACAAGTTTACTATCGGTGTATTAAACTTTTATGGTTATGCAAGTAAAATCGATCGGATTACATAAATTTCGGTCGCATTTCTTAGCCTTGTTCCACGTTATACCTGTTATGGGAGTTATATTCCAGAAAAATGGTATAGTGTGGAACTAAGACGAAATGCTGCGAAATTTATGTAATTACAGTTTTACACACACAACCATAAAAGGTTATTCACTAATAGTACTTTTATGAACAGGATAGGACCCATGCACCCTGGATTAGGAAAAATGATGTGAATATTTATATATGAATGTGTGCAGTGTTTAAGAGATTTTGTGTTTGTTTTTTTAATATATAATTAATTGTCATGTTTGTTATTGTTTTTATTGATAAATGATCATAGGAAAGGCCATAAATGGGCGAAGAACGTGATTGGATGTATCGGCACTTTGAGGATGAGACTCGCTATATAAGTGAAAGATTTTGGACAAGGCTTCAAAATTCTTGGATTATGCCTTTTTGTTGCTAAATCAAATGGAGAAGAACTAGTGAAATGCCCGTGTAAAAAGTGTAAAAATAGATACAATTATGATCGAATTACAATAGATAATCATTTACTATTAGACGGATTTAAACCCAATTATCATGTGTAGGATTATCATAGTGAACGACCGGAGATCAATCCATGTGTTTACCGAGGTTATCGATTTGATGAACTAACGTCAACATCATCAAATCTTGCAAGTACCAAGATCGCGGTACTTAATTCTTCCGAGGGTCGCCAAGAACGGCCGGCTTATGAAGAAATGGATCGTGATGCTTTTGGGTTTCATAAGCACCGTAATAATTTTGAAAATGATCGAATAATGACGATGATGACGTTGTAGCATCGGAGTGCCAACGAAAGGGTACAAAAGCTTTTCCAAGCTGTTGTGTGATGCGTCAAAACCTTTATATGAAGGTTGTGATGATAAGTACACCAAATTATCGGTGTTATCCAAGTTGTTTAGTATGAAAAGTCAACACAACGTATCAGATGCCTTTTTCTCTGAGATGATCGAATATATCAATGAAATATTACCCGGGGGAAACTCGTTGCCAACGAGCATATTTAGTACGAAAGTTATGTTGAAGGAGCTGGGGTTACCGTATAGAAAAATTCACACTAGCGAGAATAATTGTATGTTGTGGAGCGGATAGGTATGAAGTGTGTGATCCGGGTAAGAAACCGAAACCGAAAAAGATTTTACGATATTTACCAATCACTGAGCGGCTAAAACGGTTTTACCAGTTGTCTAAAACCGCAGAGTTTATGACATATCATATTAGAGCAAGTGGAAATGTATTTGACACTGTTGGACATCCATCTCAAGGTGAGGCATGGAAACACGTCGACGAATGTTATCCAAATTTCGCATAGGAGTACCGAAGCGTATGATTGGGGTTAAGTACTGATGGCTTTAACCCGTTGTCCGAAACAGGACAATCGTATTGATCGTTGTTTATAACATGCCACCTGATTTATCCATGAAGGAGCCGTACAGTTTCATGCCTTTGCTAATTCCGGGTCATCGATCTCCTCACCGTAACATTGATGTGTTTCTACGTCTACTGATTGAGAAGTTACAAGTTTTATGGAATACAGGAGTGGAAACTTGGGATGTGCACTGTAATCAGAACTTTGTTATGCGAGCATGTTTGCTTTGGACGATAAGTGATTTTCCGGCGTACGGAATGCTATCGGGCTGGAGTACGCATGGAAGACTTGCATGCCCATACTGCATGAGTGATGTTAATAGTTTTCAGTTGAAGCATGGACGAAAAACCAGTTGGTGGGGTTGTCATAGGAGATTTTACCACGTTGGCATGCTCTACGTAACAATACCGAATCGTGGGGAGAAACTGACCATAGACATCCGTGTGTGTATAAGTCAGGTCATGAGATCTTAAGGGATCTTAATAGGATTGTATTTCCAGCGTTCGGAACACCGTGAGACAGAATGAGGGGTTGATAAGTTTGGTGATGAGCACAATTGGGTGAAGAAATCAATTTTCCGGGAGTTGCCGTATTGGGCAGACTTGAAAGTACGACACAATCTGGATGTTATGCACATTGAAAAAATTGCTTTGATAACATTTTCTACGCTTTTGAACATGAAAGGGAAAACGAAGGATAATGCACAGTCGAGACGCGATTTGGAGGAGTTAAATATCCGTGATGAACTGCATTTGAGCATTGGACAGAATGGGAAACCATTTCAACCGAAGGCGTTATACACGTTAAACGATGATCAGATTGCGATGATTTGCAATTGGTTGAAGCATATCGTTAAACTTCCCGATGGGTATGCATCTAACATTGGCAGATGTGTCAATACGTCCAATAATACATTTTACAGTATGAAAACCCATGATTGTCATGTGTTCATGCAAAAGTTGTTGCCCGTTACATTACGTGGTTACATTTCTGACGGCATTTGGACGACAATTGCAGAATTTTGCAAATTCTTTAGGCTACTGTGTTCTAAGGATATTCAGTTGGGCAATGTGGAGAAGCTTGATGAATTAATCATCGTAACACTGTGCAAGTTGGAGAAGATCTTCCCACTATCATTCTTTGACTCCATGGAACATCTTACTATGCATCTACCTTGGCACCTTCGAACTTGTGGACCTGTCGGATATTGGTGGATGTTTCCTTTCGAACGGAATATGAAGAAGTTGAAAGCAAAATGTGCGAACAAACAATTTTATGGGGGCTCTATCATTGAAAAGTTCTTGATACAGAGATAGCTTTTTGTGAGCATTACATGGAAGATAATCAAGGAACACGGGTGAACCCTCTCCATCGTCACCGCCGCAACCTACCGACCCTCTCTCTCCCCGGTGAGTTTCCAAACATACATTCTTTCCGATTTTGGTTTTTAGTTTTTAGTTTTTAGGATGTTTTTGAGTTTTTAGGATGTTTATGGACTGGTGGATGTTTATTGATTTGTTGGAATTAGTTGAAATGTGTTGTGGATTTGTTGTGGAAATTTTAGAATATTTGATGAATTTTGAAGAAATTTGTTGTGAATATTTGATGAAATTTGATGAAATGTGTGTAATTTGTTGTGAATATGTGTTGTGAATATGGGGTTTTTTGAAAATGTTTGTGCCATTTTAGAATTTTCAAAGACTTTTTTGAAATGGAAGATTTGGAAGTTTTAGGTAACTTTGCAAGATTTTCAAAATATTGTGGCTTTTTCAAATTTTTGAAACACTTTGGGCGTGAAATGGAAGATTTGAAGAAGTTTTGGGTAACTTTGCAAGATTTTCGAAACGTTGTGGCTTTTTCATAATTTTCGAAGACTTTGGGCTTGGAATGGAAGATTTGAAGAAGTTTTAGGGTAACTTTGCAAGATTTTCAAAACTTTGTGGCTTTTCGTAATTTTTGAAGATTTTGGGCTTGAAATGGAAGATTTGAAGAAGTTTTGGGTAACTTTGCAAGATTTTCAAAACTTTGTGGCTTTTTCGTAATTTTTGAAGACTTTGGGGTTGAAATGGAAGATTTGAAGAAGTTTTGGGTAACTTTGCAAGATTTTCAAAACTTTGTGGCTTTTTCATAATTTTCGAAGACTTTGGGGTTGAAATGGAAGATTTGAAGAAGTTTTGGGTAACTTTGCAAGATTTTCAAAACTTTGTGGCTTTTTCGTAATTTTCGAAGACTTTGGGGTTGAAATGGAAGATTTGAAGAAGTTTTGGGTAACTTTGCAAAATTTTCAAAACTTTATGGCTTTTTCGTAATTTTCAAAGACTTTATGCTTGAAATGGAAGATTTGAAGAAGTTTTGGGTAACTTCGCAAGATTTTTAAAACTTTGTTTTTCATAATTTTCAAAATTTTGGGCTTGAAATGCAGTTGAAAATCTTTTGGATTAGTGACATTTTTGAATGCTTCGAGGTATGGCGGACACACCATCCGGTAGTGGTGAGCGCCGGGATTCGTCGAGCTCGGGTTCACGTGGGAGATTATTCTCACGCGGGAGGCGTGGTGGCGGCTCACATATCGAGCCGCCGCGCACCGTCTCGGACACCGAGCCTACCGACTCGGTGGAGCGGCCAGATCGTCCTCATCGCGATGCACCACTCGCCCAACGCCGACGTTCAACAAGACGCCTCCCGCGCCTCCTCTTCCCCGCTTTGAGAGGGGTCACGATGGGAGATTGGTCGCTCACATCGGCCGAAAGTCTTTAATTTTAAGTTTTCATAAATTTATTAATTTTAATATTTCATTTCGCATATAATCATAAATTAATTACCATATTTCAATTCTTATGCGGTTTGAAGCAACAAACATCGGGTGTGCCCAAAGCGATCGGTGCAATCGTCGCAAGCAAGTTCAAAGGCTTCCCGCCTACATACACCGACCTCCCAGCGGATGAGCAAGCCGACTATGCCAACCAATTCGCGGTAATACAAATACTAATTATTTCACTATTTCTATATACTTTTTTTAAACTAATTCTATAGATTTTAACGTTTTCATGTTTTCTGGAACAGATCCAATATTCATGGACGGATCACAAATTCCTGGAGAAGCTCCATTCCCGGTTCGCGGAATTGGGCCCAGAGAAGACGTCCTTTGGATCGCCAGGCTCCAAACTACATGGACTGGCTCGACATGCCTCCGCAGAGGATAGACCCTGCGAAGTGGAAGCTGCTACTGGAGCATTACTGCAGTGAAGAGTTCAAGGTGAACTCCGCCCGGAACAAGAGAAATGCCAAGAGCGAAAAACGCCCAAAATTCAAGTCGCATGGCAACAAGTCAAAGGCGACTATTTATGAAGAAATGGTAACTTTGTTAAAATATTTATGTATAATTATGTATGTATAAGTGAAATTTTTGAATACCTAACATATTTTAATTTACAGTGCAAAAAGGCGGGATAGAGGCTGCGGGTGGACCAGTTTGGGGAGGACTGGCTGGGCAAGGAAAATGCGGCCTTGGTAAGTTTAAGTAGTTTCTCAATCATTTATATGTTTAAATTATTCAATTTATTATTCATTAACATAAATTTCTTCATCTTAACTAGGAGGAGTACAAGAAATGTTTGATTGAGAAGTATGGGGAGGACGGGCCGTTCCCCGATATCGATGAGGACATCTACAAGGATGTCCTGGGCCCACCGACGCAAGGACGATAGCTCGGTGTCCCGCCCCCAGCTTTCTCAGCCCGAGCTGTTCGAGCAACCTCGACCGTCGCAGGTAATAAAATTGAACTTTTACCAATTCCATACCTTTACAGTACATTGACAATTCATCATTATAAGTATAACATTTTCAAAATGAAATTTTGATTTCAGCGCGAGATCGACCTGGAGGAGCAGCATCGGAGGGACATGGATGAGATCCGTGACCTGAGATGCAGGGTCGCCGCTCTCGAGGACCAAGGTGCTCGTGCGCATACTGAGGTTGAAGCCCGAGTGGAAGCCCGAGTGGAAGCTCGGGTGGAAGCCCGGGTGAACGAGCTGACGCGTTCCACGGAAGCGGCTATCAGCAGCATGTGGTCGGCGCTACGTAGGGGGGACATGTCCGACTTTCCGACGTGCCAGCGACTTTGGTCGCCGGATCATCCCAGCCTTCCCCCTCTCGGATCACCCCACGTCACGAGCATCCTCCGAGGCCGCCTTCTCCTCCAATTCCCGACCTCACCCTCACCTCCGCCCAAGATGATTATCAGCCGGTGCTGCCACGGACATCGGAGCAGCAGATCCCGGAGCCCACAGCGCCACCGATCAACTTCTTGGACTTGTTCGGGTTGGACGATCAAGATTTCGATGCTTTTATGCACCAACATAATCCTCCGAACAATTAGAATTAGAATTACTGTAAATATTTTTAGGATGTAATTGGTTAATTATCTTCAATATACATTCCATTTATATTTATTTCAATTAATAATTACTTTCTTAATTAACATTATTATTAAATTTATATTTATTAATTTAAATAATAGTTACTAAATATTTATACGATTTTATGTTTTACGGCCATAGACACAAAATATTCGAATTACTTACGGGGCCTAGACGCGTTGAAACAGTGAAGGCCTCACCGCGGTGTAATGGCGGCGTCGCGGGCCGCAGTGAGGGCCGTCCTTCCCACGTAGTGATATATAGAATTCGACCGTCACGTGCTATCGAATCGCTGAGATCTTAACATGCTCTGATGGTGAATCGTGATGCCTCAGATAGTGAGATGTCAAACTCTAGCGGCGGTTGGGTAGGATTTGGTGGAGATCATGATGGCCAGTAAGATCTGTCGCAAAGTAGCTTGTTAGATCAATGAAGCTTCTAGATTAAACGAGAAGATAGAAGAATAGTAGATCTATATATTACTATTCTACCTCTAAACTATACCACTTGGAAGTTGGAGCATTTAATTGCTTTATGTACTAATGCATGTCTAGATTAGGTAGTGGTTAATCTAGAAGTGTAAAACGAACTAGTTTGAGATTGAATAACGGCAAATGAATGAAGTGTGAGGCTATGAGCACAATCTCATGTTTAGAAGACTCAATCCGTAATGGTCTACAAGCTCCATAAATGGAGCATTAACGAGTTTTAGTATTAATCAGTCCTTAATGAGCTCAATTAGTATCATAGAAATTTGAGCCAACAATTTTTTTGAAGCAAACTAGATTAAATAATTTATATCACAAGTCGAGCTCGAGCCATCATTACAAGAATTCGATGAATTCGAATCCGAGTTTGCACTAAGCTTAACTTGTTTACATCTCCATATCAATCACACAAACTCTAAATTAAAAAAAGAAAAAGAAAAAAGAAGAAGCCTTAAATACATATCGGTGCCTTGAACTATGAGAAAGTGGGTAAATAAGAGCCTGAACAAAAAACACTGCGAATATGGGCCTCAACTATTGTAATAGGGTAAAAATGGCCATCAACTCAGTTGGCTCATCATGTACTGGCACGAGACTGGACGAACGTTTACATATTTAACTGGAAAAGTGGCAGTATGGTTAACGGTGCTGATCTGGAGGGCGTTACTGTAAGTTTCGAAAGTTTTGTCCACCATTAAAAAATCCCAATTAGTTCGGTGATCCGGTAGTTAATTAGATATTTAATCCATAAAACCTTGACCCGTTTGTTTGCAGGTGGAGGTGATCATTTGGAAAACTCCACAATGGTGTCATCAATGGCGTTTCTCTCCAGGCCAAATCAACCCGCTTTCAGTGACTTCAGTTTCAACTTCAATATTCCCCCAAAAATTCAATCTAATCTTCTTCCCAGGGAGTGTACCAATCCCACCTCCCTAGATCTCCTCAACTACTTTGGGGCAGGGTTGAAGAAATTGAGGATCATGAGCAGCAGCGACGGCGGAGATCACGACTACGGTGGTTCTAATGGTTTCGATTTTTGGAAATACTTCACCAAAGAGATCATTAGGAACGGTGGAGCTCGATACATATAGTTATGCGATTTAAGCTACGACGATTTCTCCATGGTGATGCACCCCTTCACCCACGCGCTCACCGGTTTGTCCTAAGACGACACCGAAGATGTCGAACTCGTTCACCTGCTCCTCGCCACCGCCGAGAAAGTCGACTACGAGCAGTATGAATGCGCCTGCTGATTACTCTCTCGCTGGGACTGGATCTCGTCCGATAAGTCAAATTCGGTCAAGGGAATCGTCTGGTTCTTCGCCCAAGCCCTCAGGGATCGGATGGACATAAGCGAGGTGAGAGAGAAGATGTTCGAATTCGCACCAGGGGAGGCGGTGGTCGTCTACTGCTCCTTGTTCTTACGGACGATTATCACACAGTTGAAGTGGTTGGAGCATATGATGTAAAAGATGTAAAAGTCCGTCCAGTCTCGTGCCTGCACATGACAAGCCAACTAAGTCGAGGGCCTTTTACCCTATTACGATAGTTGAGACCCTTATTCGCAGTGTTTTTTGCTTAGGCCCTTATTTGTTCACTTTTTCATAGTTCAAGGACCAATATGTATTTAAGGCGAAATTATTTCGTGAATAATACTGTACTTCATCTGTCTCATTACGGTTGTCGAGTTTTCTCCCCAACAATTAATTGATGTTTTTTTCCACATCAAAATCTGAACTTCTAGTCAAATAATTCTAGGTTGTAAATAATGTTCTTTTAGAAGAAGAAAAAAATATCAAGCAAACTTTTTTTTCTTACAAAAAATCAAATTAAATACTTCATTCGTCCGTAAAAAATTGTCTTATTTGACTCTGTTGTTTTAAGTTTTAATGTTTAACTTAAGTTTTTAATAAAGATAACCATTGAAAAATAATCAGAAAAAATATAGAAAAAATATATTTAGAAAGAAAATTTAGATTTTAAATTATAGTACACATATGAATTATTTAATTTTCAACATCTAAACATCAATAAAAAACTATAAATAGACTATGAAATTGTGAAGTTACACAACACAGAACTTTTACTAAAGGAGAGTAGTATGATATGTTCTGGAGATAAAAAGGTAAGAGAAAGTAAAGTATGAATCATTCATGGGTTGAGAGAGGAATCGAGGAGTACGGAGTGGAGTGGAGTGGTCATGTGCTGTCGAGGCTAAGTAAGTGTCTTCTCAATGTCTGGTAATTTTTTGGGTCCCCTGCCTTCAAAATCACTGAGGTGTGAAAATCATTTTACATATAGATTAAAATTGTATAGATTAAAATCATTTTTGGGTCCCCTGCCTTCAATGGGCTTTCTTTTGTATAGATTAAAATTGTATTTGATCATTAACTCATTTTACATATAAGTTTCATCATTATTGGCTTCAAACTTCATTTTTAGTGGAGGTGATTGTATTTGATAGGTGAGTACGAGGAGTGATTTACTTCCAAAATTCATGGTGATTTTAGAAGTTTTTCACTCCTCCAAAAATCACTTGAGGTGTGAAAATCAGTTTTTCACCGTGAAAAAATGGAATTCAACATTTAATCTATGATTTTTGTTCTTCAATATTTTAATAACTAATGCAAATAATTTATATGCAAATAATAAATGAACATCTAGTTTCTAAATAGTTTCTAAATATTATTATTGTCACCTCACGAAAATTCACGGTGATTCTTCAATTTCTCATCTACCCTCCTAAGTTTGAAACCCTTAAAAAAAGGGGGGCTTCAAACCTTGGGGTGTTAGTGAAAAAATTTCACCGAAAAATTCGATCATTCACTACCCGAAATTCACCCCCCAAACTTGGCGCCTCAAACCAACCGAACTTTGGCGCCTTCCTCACCTCACTTCGCTTCCCATGGGGCCTCACGCTCTCCCACTTGTCTTCATGCTGCTTGGCTGCTTAAGCAGTCACACCAGCACGTTCATGTCCGTGTTTCACGTTCACTTCTCACGTTCACGGGCCGGTTTCTCACCTCAGGTCCGAAAAAGAGACAGGAGATTTCACCTTATTTCCGGAGATGAGAACCGAAAATTCTCACCTCCAAAAGGGGAGGTTTGAACCCCCCCTAATATATATTTTTTCACATCACGAGAATCCACGTGAATTCTTCAATTTCTCACCTCATGAAAATCTCTCCCCCTCCTAAGTTTAAAGCCCCCTATTATCTTCATCCAAACCCATTTTCACCTCTCTCAACTCACTCCTTAAACACTTTAAGTGAATGCATTTATGATGGTAAAAGTGGATTAAAATAAAAGAAAAGTGAGAAAATGACATTTCATTTGAGATAAAAATATTTTGATGTTAAAGGAAATATTCTTTAAGGGCATAAGGAAACATTTTAAACATTATATTAGTATTCTTACAACCATGTCAACAAAGAGGACAGATGAAGTAGGAGCTAATTAAATTCACCAAACCTAACACAGCCTTAACAAGTTCCTTATTTCCTTTTCCCTTCCAACACCAGTATAGATAACCACTTGATTTTGGGGGGTATACCCTAACCTAACTGGCAAGAGTTGTATGACATGATAAGCTGGATATCAATGCTGTATGGAGTTTGGTTTTGGTCTCATCTGCCATGTGCCTACTAATTTGGTAGCCTCTCTCTTAGATCCCTCAAATGGCCGACACCCTCCCCTTTATTTCTTTCTTTCTTTTTTTTTTCCCTTCCATTTTTCAATTTAGGGTTTGCAATCAAACCATTGGAATATACCTCTATTTTTCCAGAGCTCGTTTTATTTAAAAAAAACGTAAAAAGAAAAAAATAAAAAAAGGAAAACCTTTTGGTTTGGTTGATTACTTCATCCGGTTGTTTTGTCCCCATCCATAAGTTTCAATCAGCCCCACAAAAAATTTAGTCCCAGAATTATGGTATTTTAATAATTTCTTTTCAGTTGCTCTCACTCCCGCATCATTATTCCAACTTTATATAATTAATCAAGCTACACAGAGAAAATTTAGAAAAAGAGCTGCTACCTGTCTCATGACATAATATCTGGGAAAAAACGATATTGACAAAAAATCAAATTAAATTCAATATCTAATCAAAATGCTAAGCTTCAAGACATTGATAATGTTGAAGAAGCCTATCAGCTTCCCTAAGCCCACTCAAATAAGCACCATGAGTAGTAGAATAGTGGGTTCTGTGAGTTGCTTCTCCTGCAAAAAGGATTTGGAGCTCATGAACCACCATTGATGATTTGAATTCAGAGCTCCCAGCTTCTGGCAACGGCTCTGCCATGGCGTCCAAATCATCGCCACTTGACCCAACAGCAACGTAGCTGTATGACCCTAGAAACAGAGGATCACTCCCCCATTTACTCCTCAAGACTTGAGAAACCCTCACAGATCCACTCTTGCAGCTGTCACTGCCATTGCTGAGTTTGCCATCCACTTCTTTGTGGGGTAAAAGCCCAGAAATTGCTGCAGATACCCCAGCTTTGATCTCTTCCTCGCAGAGAGATTCAAGCTCAGCTGCCTCTTCCCCAGCAAACCATGAGAGCAGGACTCTTGAGTTCTGGTGAATTGGACAAAGGGTTGCCGTTCTTCTCATCCACCATGGTATCTTTTGCTGCCTTGCACCAGATTCCGGCCGCTGGAACACCAGTTGCAATGACGGGAACTTCCCCGGTGGATGGCTTTCTGGGCTCAGTTGCAGAAACAGCTTGTTCACGACACCATATCCAAGCCTTGAAATGGCCGACGCCTTGAAAGAAGGAAGTGGGGGATTGAACTGGAGGGGGCCTGGATCTTGGGAGACTCCAGCTTTTAGTATGCCCAGAGAAACTGTGATCACAACATGATCAGCCAGCATTACGGATCCATCACTAAAATGTAGCTTCACAGGCCTTGGATCAGACCCGTTGCCCATGGCTTGTGGAGCAGGTCTCTGATGCTCCGGTTGCCACTCGATTCTGGTTACTCGGCGGCCTAATTGGATCAGACCGGGTGGAAGTGGAGAAGCCAGATACTCAATAATGGTCAAGTAACCTTTGGCAATGGTTACCTCTTCACCAGGAAACATCCTGTACTCGCTCTCGGCTGTGTAATCCAGAGTGAAGAGGTCACTAGCTGAGGTGTAAGTTCTCTGGGTGTTTTCAAACATGGCAAAGATGGCATCTTCAAGCGTTTTTCTGCTCCATTTCCCATACCCTTTAAGCTCCTCTTGCTGCTCCATGGAATCCCAGTAAGCTGCAAGACCCTGTCTGAGAAAAGCACCAACGCTGCTTTTCTCAAAACCCTCACTCTGCATGCGTGCTGCAACTTCCTCAACTGCACAATTGTGAAAGTTGACCAATTTCTTGCCCTGAACAAAATCCATGAGGCCATTGAAGAGATTGGAGATGGGGGTAACAAGAGAAGAGCTTAGCTCGAACCCACCTTCAGCAACAGTCTCTGACGCTTCTGGGGAACCATTCATACACTCCCATGGCTTCTCAGAGTCTAAAGCTTGGATTTCTTGGGCAATCTTGTAAAGAGGGCTTCCTTCAATCCCATGGATCCAGGTGGCTCCCATCTCTATTCTCTCCCCACAAAACTCCCCAGTGTTGATTCTGCCTCCAATCCTAGAGCCTCCTTCCACAACACACAGCTCAAACAAGTCTTTAGAGGCTGTGCAGTTGTAGAGCCTGTTTGCTACTGTGAGGCCAGCCATTCCTGCCCCAATTATCACAACTCTTGGTTTCTTGGCCATTCTTGCTAGCTTTAACAACCTGGGAGCAGCAGCTGAGGCAAGAGAAATACAGCAGATTATGTGTATGTGTGTTTATGAAACGAGTGAGGAAGAAAGGTCTGTGAGGACTGAGCAGAGATTGTGAAATTGATTGAGGAATTTATAAGGGGAATCCCAATGAGTGGCTTCTTGAGAGCTGAGGTACAGACACTACCTTTTTCCTTTTTTTTTTTCTTTCAAAAATTATATTTCATTTTTATAATATAGACATGTCTCTTCTTTTAGCGAAACTCTGCTAGCAAAACAAATAAGCAATAGCAACTAGTATCCATAAATAAGGACTTGAAAGACTATTCTCTTATTAATAGTCCCATCCCGCTCCAAGACTTCTTCCAAGAGATACACTAGCAATGTACTGTTGTGGCTAAAAGTGCATAATTAGCATTCGAGTTTTAGTCAACTTTATATTGGATTCCTATTTCTTTCCCTGATTTATAATATAACTAAGTACAAGTTGGTTGATTTTTTTTTGTTCCCTCTATACAAAGTCTTCTAAATTTTAGGGAAAAAACCCTAAACCTGTTTTAACTTCCATATGGTTTTAAAAGAAAGAAAAGGTTTAAGAATTCCATTGTCAATGAAAAACTAGGACAAAAGTTAATAAGATGATCTGATTCAATAGTGAAATTACTAGTGGTGTTCAGTGATCTAGACCTAAAACTTGGGTGACTAACAGTGTGATTTCTCTCTCTAGATAAAAAATGTGGAAATTTTTTCTGTCGCTCTGCAGTGAAGAGAAATATTATTGTGTGAAGGACAATAAAAAGTTGACGGTGCCTTTCACCAACCTCACATGTTTAATGTAGAACGGCCCACCAACTAAAATGACTCACTGGCCTTTGAGCAGCTGATTTGCCATTTTGGCTTCCAGGTACAATTCTGCCTCCTCTCCTCCTGTTACCTTGAACCACATTACCTCAAATTATGAAGGTACTCACCACCTCAAATACAGATACATATATATACACATGCACGTAGTGTACGCAACCAAAACAAACAACTGTTTCAGAATTAAAAGCAAAAAATGGACATAAAGGTGTTTGTGTTTGGTGGGTTGAAGGATGCAGACAAGTGGGTATCCATATGCTTTGTAGTCATACGGCGCTATTTTTTACAGGGTGAGGATTATCTTGTCTTCGGGCATAATGTGACATACTTTTGCTTTCATGTCTATCATCACTCTTGCTTTCCAAATTATCAAGACAATCCAACCTAAATCTTATAGCTTCGTAGTACAATAGTTCTTTACTAAAAGTCATAGCTTTTGGTCTGTTATGAACAGTGACCCCCTTAGTTGGATTTGTGATATGTTGATGAGAGATTGTATGGGCCGTTGGATTGACAAGATTTTGAAAATATCTCGTTAGAATAAAATACAGCATATACAGTAAAGACAGAGGCTCTACCATGTCAATTTTATTAATACCAATAAATTAAAGTAAGGAGTACATGTAGACATATACAGTAAAGACAGAGGCTCTACCTATATGATTGCATCGGAGACTCTCCGGTTAGTTCCGACCAAGTTACGCCCGGCTTGGGAAGCCACTTTACTAACGACAACATGGGCGATTTGGCAGGCAAGAAATAAGCTCGTTATGGAAGGTGCACGTTGGAGTTTGCTAGACATCTTCTCTGATATCTAGGTGCTCAGCCATCTCTGGTTAACTACTAGATCTCCAAAGATGGCAAGGTCCTGGAGGACCTGGATAGATTGGGTGTGCCACCCTCAATCTATTTCGATGGATCATACAGGTGGTACTGACTCCTTTCTGTCTTTTTTATTCGGTTTGTGCAAATAGGGTGGTTTTGTTTTGTTGTTCTTTCTGCTATGCTTCTAACACATAGCTTGGTGTAATTCTACTGATGGATTTTGCTCCCCTCCTCAAGGAGCAAATTTTTTTCTTAATACACTGATTGCTGTTTAAAAAAAGTGTTGGTTATATATTCCCTCCTCATCTTTGAGGGTAAAAAAGTAAAACATGTATACAAGACAAAAATAACTTCTTGAGTGGGGAAGGAAAAGTAAGTGTAATTAAATAAAATATGTAGATAAAATTTTTCTTAAAAGGAAATGTATCAAATTTTGTGGGATGGATGGAGTATCTCGTATGGTCCATGCATCTTACTCTAGAAAGTACTAATAGAATCGGATCTGGATTTTACTCTTCCATAGTAAATTTTACTGTGCTCGTAACTAATTAGAAGAATCTACAAACTAGTTATAACCACCATCATTTCATCTTGTCAATGGATGCTCTTAGAAACCAAAGAACATGATTATAAATCTATCAAACGTGCTAATCATTACTAGATAATGATAATATTCTATGAAAGGCAAAAGATAAAAACTACAATGATGGTTTTTCCACAATATATATATATATATATATATATATATATATATATATATATATATATATATTACCTTACACTACGTGCGTCGGTAAAGCATTGGTTATATATATATATATATACACTCACTGCCAGTTCAGCTTGAATCTTGGACTTGGTGGTGAGGAAAGTAGCATGGTCTTGATTATCTTCTGCCGATGGCTGAAAGTCCTTTTGGACTTTCTCTTTTGAACAGCCTTCTGGATTAAACTTTTCCCACATCTTGATCTTGAATTCACGGGCTAGGCAGGGATCATCTTCTTCAAGGAATGTGTATTGCCACGCCATTATCCAAGGAATTTTACTGTTCATCGGTCACTATTCATTTTTACTGTTCATCCGAATATATATATGTATATATATTACCTTACACTACGTGCGTGATACACGTTTTACCGCGGCCTTTACCACGCCTAAGGCCACGGTAAAACGTTGGACGCGGTAAAGTGGCAGCGAGCAACGTTTACCGCGACCAACAGCCCGGTAAGAATTATTTTACCGCGGTCCTTTGCGCGGTAAGGCCGCGGTAAGCTTTTTTTTTCATTTCTTCTCCCGTTTTCTTTCTCTTCATATTCCTTCATCTTCATCCTTCATCCACTTCTTCTTCCTCTCCCGTTTTCATCGTCATCTTCTTCTTCTTCTTCTTCTTCTTTCTTCTTTCTTTCTTTCTTCTTCTCCCGCTTTTTTTTCATCTTTTCCTTCTTTCTTCTTCTTTCCTTCTTTCTTTCTTTTTTTCTTTCTTCTTCTTCTCCCGTTTTTTCTCTCTTTTCATTCTCTTCTTCTTCTTCTCCCGTTTTTTTTCTCTTTTCATTCTCTCTTCTTCTTTTTCTTCTTCTTTCTTTGTCTCTTCTCCTTTTAGTTATCTCCTTCTCCCTTCTTCTGTTCTTTCTTTCTTTATTTCCTTCTTCTTCTTCTTCTTCTTCTTCTTCTATCTTTCTCTGTTCTTCTTCTTCTTCAGATGAATTTTTGAGTTTTTCTAGGTTTTGTGGATGAATTCAGATAAATATTCATCCGAATTCATTCATTTTTTTTAAATTATTTAAAATAGTTACTGCGGCTAGAGGGGCGCGGTAAAGCCTCTACCGCGAGCTTATTTACTGCGGGAATTACCGCGGCCCTCCCCGCGGTTGTTGCCGCGGTGCTGCCGCGGAGGAGGCCGCGGTAAGTCCCGTTTCACCCACGTAGTGTTAAGAGGACTGCATCAACAACCATTGTTAACTTTCTTTCCACTTTGCTTTGCTTAGAGTTTTACGGGGTTCACTAACTTTAAACAATTAACTGATGCTGTGAACTTAATATCACCGGCTCCAACAAAACTAGAACTAAGATATAAGATGTAGCAAGATGACGATAACAATAGACTCCTGAAACAATCTGGAAAACATTTTATAGTAAATGTACTGAATAGATTGCCTTGAAAGAAACCATAAGTAGGCGTTCCAAATATTTACCACATCAACAGAATTTACTTTGATAGAAATTCTTGTACGAATTAGTTACTTGTAATGTATACCACAACTGCACTTTGAAATTATTTGCTTGTGCTTATCAATCAATTCAACTTTGATGAGAGCCAAACACAAAAGGTCGAGCAACAGAAAGGAGAAAGAAAAATAAAAGTAGAAATCAATTTAGAGCTTGATCTTTAATTAACAAAGTATATAAAGATTCACCTTCTTTCATTGGAGAATATCTCCTGTCATTTTTTTGCTTGATCCACCTCTTTTTACTGTTTTTGTTTTTGTTTTGTTTTTCCTCTTCAAACAGATGATTAGACCTTAGCACTAAGAGCCAGAATCCAACAACAACTATTAGTTTTACTGCGATTTGCCTGTCAAATACTTGACAAAAATCTGGAGTCTAAGATGCTAATTCAACTTATGTTGTTCTTTTTCCCTTCTCAGTTTATCAGGTACCGAGTCGAACAAGAAATGTCACATATCTTCATATGTACAGCCATTCCTTACAATATCTTGTTTCCAATCCATTATTTTTTTAATTAAAAAAAGGAGAAATGCCATCCTTTAACTGTTCACAAATTATTTACCTTGATAAGCTGGGGGGGGGGGTAATTTGACCCTACAAATACAGATTGATATGATATGTGGCAATAAAATGACTGTTAACCATAAACTGATGCAATCATTTAAGCCTTTGAGAGCTTGGCCCGCAGAGAATAGATGATTCTCTCCAAAGTCACCTATGATTCTTGATGGAGATAAGCATTATAGCAACTGACCCCTACCTTTGTTATTATTTTACACACAAAACCTTCAGCATATATTTCTAAATCCATTCAACAATGATTCCTTACCAAATTTTCAAACCAAAAACTTTAACCTTAAATCTTCATCAAAGGCAGAGCGGATATGTAAGTGTGGCAGGAATACTTTTCATTACATAAAAGGAGTAGCTCCATAATTAAATTGGATCTTCTCTAAACAAGTGTAGCCTATGTGTCTGAGAGAGAGAGAGAGAGAGAGAGAGAGAGAGAGAGAGAGCAGAAAACATAACTTAAACAAAGTGACAAACTTGTGTGCTAATTGATTGATACACATAGAGGCTGGGATTTAATAACGAATTTACTAAGACAAAGAAAAAAGAAAAGAAGAGATAAGAGAACGGCGGTTGGGAAGAATTCAAAAGATTCTATGAAAAAGAGAGGAGGGAAAAGAAAGCAAAGGAGATGAAAGATCAGAAATTGAATATGGTAGTATTCAAGAGAAAAAGATAAAGGTCCTCCCTCCTAGTCCCAAAAGGAATTACATTATTAGAAAATTTTGCAAATTTCCATACAAAATTCCATAATGAATGTTGCGAGCATAATTTTATACTACTAACAAAGCATCAATATCTATCTCCATGGTTAAGGAAGCGAAAGCTAAACCTAGACTAAGAAAGATGACATGGCAAGATTTTGTAAAATAAGAAGGTGGGCTCAAATGCATGGAGGGAAGGGGTATAATTTACTAGATAAAGCCAAAAGATGAATGCCTCCAATCTCAACTTTTGTTGTGTACCTCAGAAACACAGAACATGAAAGAGCAGCCAAGCTATGACCTAGCTGTAGACTGTCTCTAGAGTCTGCTAGCCAATGAACATGAGAGGGCCTCCATTGAATGGTCAATTTATCAATACAATGAGTGAATTGGCCTTGACCTAATGTTCTTTCTTTCTAGCTTTTTTCACATTTCTTTAAGTTTCAACCATTGCCTAACAAACAAAACTATGAAGCAAATCCTAAATGAATCTCTTTTCCCTTGGGCAGTGCTAATATTCCTTTTTCTTTCTGACATTACTTTATATGATAATACCACCATCTGTCCTCTGAGTAAGCAACATTGTAGTCTTAATTTGTTGGTGTTTCGTTTTCTGGAGTGACCCAACTCTAGCTAGTTCTGGATCTCAGCGTATTTGTAGTCAAGAAAATACATTGCAGAAAATGGTACCTAAGTCCAAATTCCGCCTGGAGATTGGCATAGAAATCTAGTTGATATTAAGAAACGAGATTCATCTTCTTCACTTACTCAGACCCAACTTACAGATCCAGGAAAAAAACAAACAAACAAACAAACGACTAAAAAAGCTCCGCATCGAAGAACTCAGAAAAGAAAAGGAACATAAAATGAACAATGAGCAAGTTTGTAGGGACTAACATGCGAAAGGCGGGGTATCGGCAACCATCGGAGCTTGGATCGACGCCGTAGCAACAGTGGCGCATCGGATGGAAGAGGCGGCGGAAGGGGGAGGATTTGTGTTCGCAGCTGGGCTTTGTGGGCTAGGGTTTAAGACGTCACTAGATCTGGAACACGGTGGGTAAGGACCAAAGTCTGGGCTTGAAAGGCAGGCCCTATTGGGCTGAGCCCGCGGAAAAATGGGGTTAATGCTTTTACCTATGAAGTAGAGTGGAAAGTTTTTACCAATAATTTTACCATATACACATAATTGGGGAGGTGAGGAATTTTCCTGGAGTTTTATTTGTATTTACATGTATTTTTTTTGCTAAAATTTCGATTGTCGTTCTAAAAAAAAACACACATAATCAAACAGCAGCGTCTGGTATATAATTGGGAATGCATGACTTACATTTGTGGGAAAATGAATAGAAAACAGGTAGAATCAGAATAAGTTAGTTAAATGCTACTCTTTGTTTGTAGTAGCAAAATGTGGACAAGAGGTGATCGTAAATGGGCTGAGCCCATCTTGACCCATAACAATAGGTTGAGCCCATCACTCCCATTATATATATTATATTTACAAACCTTACATGAATAGTTATTGGGTAAACTCCAAGTTTAGTCCCTTACCTTTCAACTTTGTCCTATTTGAGTCCTATTTTAAGATTTCATCCTTCCTATTTCAGACCGCGGCCTAGGCTGCCGTTTCGGCGCCTGGGCTGCCGATTCATCAGCGGCAGGCTGCCGATTCGCTGCCGATCCGCTGGCTGCTGTCTTCAGCGGCCGCCGCCGCCGATCCGGCGCCGGGCTGCCCGCCGCTGGCTGCCGCCGCGGCGCGCCGGCTGTTGATCCAGATCGAAAAAAGGAAGGGTTTGATGGTCATTTTACTGTACATTTAAGACTTTAACGGTCAACATAACGTGAACTTTAACGGAAGGACTACAATTGAGATGATTTATAGAGCTACGGGACTGAAATAGGACGAAATCTTAAAATAGGACTCAAATAGGACAAAGTTGAAAGGTAAGAGACTAAACTTGCAGTTTACCCAATAGTTATTAGAAGTTGGGATTAAGTGTGGTTGGGTGTAGTTTAATTGTGGTGATGTGTAACTATGGGATAAATTACATGTATTACCTCATACTTTTAATAATTTTGCATATTGAATCCAAATATTTTCAATCTTATATTTTAAAATTTTATCTTTCATTCCTTTCACATATTGATCTTAAATATTTTCAATCTTACATTTTGACATTTTAACATTTTAGCGTTCGTTGCTTTATATATATTACATTTACAAACCATATATGAACAGTAATAAACAATTATTGGAAGTTGGGTGTAGGGTGTAGTTTAGTTGTGGTGATGTGTAGCTAGGGGATAAATTACATATATTACCTCATACTTTCAATAATTTTGCATATTGAACCCAAATATTTTCAATTTTATATTTTAGCATTTTAACATTTTATCTTTCATTCCTTTCACACATTGATCCAAAATATTTTCAATCTTACATTTTGACATTTTAACTTTTGTTGCTTTTTTTCTTTTAAAAAAATTATTTTCTAAAAGGATAACTTCACTTTACTCCACATTTTACTTTCATTCTTGTGTAGTTAGAGGATAAATTTTTCTCTTACCTCATATTTTCATTCTTTTTGCATATTGAACCCAATATTTTCAATCTTACATTTTGACATTGTAACATTTTATCTTTCATTCCTTTTGTATATTGATTCCAAATATTTTCAATTTTATATTATCTTGCTCTTTTTTCTTATTTTTAAAATTTTTTGTTTGCTAAAAGGATAACTTCATTTTATTCCAATTTTTACTTTCATTCCCTTTACATATTGGTCCCAAAATGTTTCCAATCTTATAATTTATATATGTCAATATTTTATCTTTTCTTTCTCTTTTCTTAATACTTTTTGTTATAAAGAGATAACTCATTTTTTACTTTTAATTTCATTTTTATAGTAATTATGTTATATCATTAGATGTGATGAAATAACATTTTTTTGTTCTCTTTTATTTATTGAGGGACTAACTCGTTTTTATTTGTACATGTTTTTATTCCTTTGCATATTTTACACGAAGTTTTGTACTTATAATTTTCTCATTCTTTATTTTTTTGTGTTATAATCTAATTGATTTAGGGTAAGAGGTAGATCATCCCTACAAAGAATTTGGCCCAAAAATCTATACTCATTTATAACCCAACCTAAAAAAAATAAATAAACTACCCTTAGCCCAACCCATATTTAAACAAACTTAGCCTCATCAATCATCATCAACCCTTATCTATCACTTTCAATTTTGTATTTTGATTTACAATTCTTATATTTTTTTTATCGAATTCATTATGAATAATATGTTAAAATTGTATTCTCACTTGTAAAAACGTTTTATCTACTATTGAGTGTTTTTCTCCTTTCCCGCTCACCTTGATTTTACACTCTATATCCGCCACTGCTTAGGGTTGATGAAGGATAGTTAAATATCCGTGACGAAGCACGAGTAACAGAGTACCTCGTTTTATTCAGTTAAAAACACAAACCTTTGTGAATGTTTATTTACCACATATGTGGTATTCCACACACCATGAAAATGTCAAGTTTATCATCTTAGTAAATGTTTACGTTGGATGTTTTAGTCTTTTAATTTATTAAATTAGTTAGTTTAGTTAATTAATTAGTAATACATTTAATTAGGTGTTTTCCATATATTTGATAAGTAAAAAGACTCTGAACCTTTCATCCGAAAAAGTTGAGTCTTTACACTGTACACATAACATATGTGAGGCCCAATAGACAAAATCATTTTAGCCTGACCCAACCCAAGAAATAAAAAAACTAACCTACCCCTAATATAGACACACGTTTGGTCTGTGTAGTGCGCACCCTATATCTTGTAGAAAAAGTTAGTGCGCACCCTATATCTTGTAGAAAAAGTTATCTTTCAACACACCGAATGTAGGTTGTGTCCTTACAAATAATGAAATATTTGAATTCAATTTATCTACTATTATTCAATAGTATAAAAAATATAAATAAAATATATTTTTAAAATAGATATATCAAATGTTCATTTGTATACAAAATCATAAATTCATATTTCAAAATGATTGAAAAAGAAAATTATAGGTTAAATAAAAGTTTTATTATCTTAGCATGAGGAAGGTATGATTTTATACAGTGGCGGACCTACATGGTATCATGACCCCTCACATTTTTCTCAATAATATGTATATGTGGTATAAACTTATTGATAATATTTCTTAAAAATTATAATTGACGTTTTATATTTTGTGATATTATTCATATTTTATAGTCATTTGTCCTAGAAGTTTTATAACATTAAGCGACATCTCAAAAATATTGAAATATAATCAATATTTGTCTCTTTATTTTCCAATATGTTTTATCTTCAATTTTCTAACTATATAAATTTCTTTTTTGGATGATTCGTCCTGATAGTTGATTTTGGCATTAATTTCTCGGTTTATGTGTAACAATTTCATACAATATAAAGAATGGGCAAAGTCAAAAGTCAAAAGTTATTCAGCCTAACAAGTCAAAATGTTACAAAAATTTTAGACGAAAGATATAATATACATTAGAATATATATATATATAATATATATATATTAAAAAAATCCTGTGCATAAACTTGAATGATTGCTGATATATCATCATTATGGTATCACATCCACATTCTTTCACCGCCGCCACATCTATCCATTTTCAACGCTGCAACTCTGAGCATAAGCTTGAAGGAATGGGCTGAGCACAGAGGAAATAAATATTTTGCGATTAATTATGTCATGAATGTGACTTGTTGATTATTGGAAATTAAGGAGATAGGTTTCAGTAATCAACCGGCCAAACCAACAGTCTGGACACTGATCTTTCATATGCCTAGACAATAGTCTGGTTTGAAAAATAGTTATTTCAATTAATTATAATATTTTGGATAATTTTTAATTAATTAGATCAAACAGTTAAACTTAAAAATTATCGTTGATAATTTTTTTCAAAACACAAAAATTAATTGAAAAAAACTGTTATTAAACACATACAATGCCCGTGTTTATGATCTTATCAAATGTCTAGGACTATGTTCGTTTGATTTGACCCCGAATATTGTGATCTTTAAGATCTCTAAGACTGTGTGCAGTCAAGGAGATTTTCAGAAATAAATTTTGAGAATTTTTTTTTAATGTTTTTGATTGATGGATAGATATTTGTTAGTAGGTAAATTTGAGAAAAATATGATTTGATAAAGAATATTAGAGAATTGATGAGTTTAATGGTGTTTTTTGTGTTGAAATTGAAAAAGTATGAACAAAGTTTCTCAAAATTTCTTTCTAAAATGGGCTAAAGTAAATTAGGGTTGTGTTCTTCACACCAATATTTACAAAAAAAAATAACAACTACTCAAATTTGGGAGGGAAAATTGTTAGCATAAATTTTTTTGAGATTGATGAAAATTTGAATTGTTTTTGGTGTTTTGCGTGAAAGAACACAACCTAGATGAGCCAACCGCTAAAATTTCTTATTTGCGGAGCTTTAACAAGTACACCGGTCATCAGCTTCTTCACCCACCCTTCGCAAGCGCGGATCTCTATTAGATGACGTCCTTGGGAACGCCAATTCAATGGCTGGCTAGTGTTTCAAATCAGCACCAGAACCTTAATTTTTAAAGAAGAAACAAAGTTTGGACTAATCATCAAGAGAGAGCCTTGAGATAAAATCATAATAAGACTCAATTTCAACCAGTGACGGACCCAAGAATTTTGACATGTGGGAGCACAATTTTTTATTATGTCTCAGCTTATTTTTAGAATTTATTTTTCATAATTTAGATTTTTTTTTCACATAATATACATATAGTTTGCATGATTTTAATATAGAAAAATTGTAATGACAAATAAAAACTTTAAGAAGAAATATGTGTGGGAGGGGAGGGTGTTACACGGGATAATATTCAAATATATGGATTATTTGATATCAAGTAGCAAGTCGTAATTTATCAAAAAATTAAAAGTGTAATAAATTTTTTAAGCAATTTGAACTACATAACAAAATACTTAACTAGTTTTTATCCAATCAAAATAAAATGACAAAATATTACAGTTTAAAAAAATAGTAGGGTCTGATAAAATTATTTATTTTATTTAACGATAGCTAGCCATATTATAAATGTATAGGACTAATTCTTAACATAATTTTATCAAAACGTTTAGGCTTTTATGATAGAATAACAAGTGTTAGGACTTGAGTAGAAAAATAGGCATAGTTGTTGGATGACATTTGTTGTTCACCCATCATTTCTTCCTCATATGGTAGCTGCCACGGCCCACGAGATTGGGCATATGGGCTAGATTGGAGTATTCTTTCTTATTTGTTTAAATGACACTTAGCCCTTAAACTATATATTTATGTTCAAACTAATCCCTATACATTATATTTATCAGAAAATACTACCACTACCATCATAAATTGTAGAATTTTACTGGGGGCACGTGCCCCATGTTTCCCCATTATGGGCCCGCCCCTGATTTCAACCTTGGTGGTGAAGTATGATGTGGCCACTAAATGCTGACAAATATGTATGGACTCACCTAATATGCTTGGAAACAAGTGTCATAATGGTTAATTTGGGCGTTTTGCTCGTGTCCATGTTGATAGCGTCGAGCCTATCCAACTAGGGGAGAACACTGTTTGTTTGAGCGAAACCAAACAAACCGAGTTAGGCAATCGAAGAACCAAATTCTATATTTTGTCTGATTTGTTTCGGTTCGATTTCAGTCGAAACCGAATTTTGGTTTTGCGTTCATTTATCATGCATATATGTTGTGGAACTGTATTTTTTTTAACGAAAATATGGTATTATTCGGTTTATCGACTTTACTTTGTTGTTTATTCGATTGTGTTTTAAACTTTATTAGGTTGTTTAAAACTTATAAGTTGCATTGAATGGAATGAAATGTTGTGATTAAAATTCTAACAGTTCAGTTTTCGGCCGAACTGAATAAAAAAACAGTACATTGTAGGGAATAAAACGTTGTAATTTAATTCGACCAGTTCGGTTTTTAACCAAACCACAATATTTCGGTTTATTCGGTTCTTACACTATGTTCGACTAGTTTGATTTGTCTTATAGTCGAAAACGGAAAACCGACTAAACCGACCAATTCGGTTCGGTTTTGACCAAACAAACCAAATACTCACCACTAAACTATTAACCAAACTTGAGAATTACTACAAGCTTAACGGCATCAGAGTAGCAATGTTGCTGTTCAAAGTGCAAGTTTAATAACCAAATTCTAGTGCGTTAGACTCTGCTTGAGTTCATTTAGCTCAGTAGATAGCTAGAAAGAGGGTTTTTTATTTTCGCGCTTCGCGGCGGATAACACCATGCTTATTTAATCAAGATTATGAAAATACAATACATAACTATAACTTTTGATAATGATCAAATAACTGCTAATTAGTAAAATTTGTATTTTACATTACACTAAGTAATGTATTTCATGATTTATAAAAAGTAACAATGCATCTTTAATCATTAAAATAACATCACTATATTGGATGTACGGAGTATGTTGGATGTGTAAATAAGTACAGAAAATGTCGAAACTTATAATAAAAAAAAGAGGTAATAAAGTATTCCCCGCGTCCTAAAAAAATACATACATTTGTTTTCACTATTTCACAGTATATAATGTATCATTTTTTCATAAGTGTTTTTGTATTATAAGTTCAATAATATTTATCTATATTATAATTTTGGGAATGATTTTGATTTCCCTATCGTAAATATTGGGGACATAAGTATCTAGACATGGAGACAGAAATTCATCTGCTAATAGAAAATTTAAAAAGAACGTTGGAAAAAAAATAAAGCTTTGAAAAAAACTAAATAAGAAAATGAAGAAAATGAAGAGGAAATTAAAAAGGTTTTCAAGCCATTACGAAATTGATCCTCATGAAGAAAACGGTATATTAGACAAAATATAACAAATAAATACATTATAAGTTCCACCAAATCACCATCAAAATCTCTATAAGAGAAAGAGTGGTTTGTTTTTTAACAAGTATCAGGAATTTAAATGTACTTTGAAAGGAAGTATAAGAAGACTTTTTAATGTATTTTAAAGATTGGATATGCGTGCTCCTTTTAAAAAAATGTGGTGATTATTCATTGGCCAACAAGATTAAGATGATATATTAGAGATCCAATGGCTTCAAATTCAAGTTTTACAATGGTATTTACTGTACTTGAGGCCGCAATAAGTGACCCAATTACAGAAAATATCACGGTAAATAGTCCTTACCACGAACGTTACCGTGACCTCCATCACGGTAAATGTGATTTGTCTCGACTTACTGAAACTCTTCTCTCTAATTTCTCACAATTGAGCAGCCAAGGTGATGGGACAAAAATGACACCGTTTTACCAAATTTGGGCCGAAACTGATAATGTTCATCATTGTCACATCAAGTTCAAGAAATAGATGGAAGTTAAATGCACTTTGTTGGAAAGTTCCATGCACTATGTTCTTGAAGACATTAGTGGCGGTAATGCAACCTCCTCAAGTAAGTAGTGATGTACTCAAATTACTAATTTTGTATAAAAAATAAAGTTAAAAAAACAGATCAGTACCCCGAACTATGGTAAAACAGACGATTAAGGGATTTAACAAAAAAAAACAATGTAGATAAGAAACTGAACTTTAGAATTTTTTTGCAAATAAGAGTCTGATCGAGGCCCTCGTCTGTTACAAATCACTATAGTTCAGACCATTATCTACACTATATTTTATCGAGATAATTAATCACCCATTTTATCATAGTTCAGGTACTAATATGTATTTTAGCCAAAAAATAATGTCATAGGTGATTTTGGATGTCAATTTGACTTCAATTTATCTATATTATTTTATAATATTAAAAATATTAAAAAAAATATATTTATAAAGAGCAGAAATCAATTTTTTGTGTATAACAATTTTAAATTTATAATTTGGATTGATATAAAAATAAAATCATAGATTAAATACATAGATTAAATGCTGAAAAACGAGTTTTGAATTACTAGGTTTGGGAGATTATTCATTTGACAGATAAAACCAAGATAGATTGAGAGATTATTCAGTTAACTGGTAAAATCAAACAAATTTTTAAATATGCAATAAAAATTAAACTATGATATTTACATCAAATGACCTGACTCATTTAGCTCTAGAGACTCGACCAGTGGCGGATTCGGAAAATTTTTGTTATGGTGCAAATTTAAAACTACAAAAGTCTCAAGTGGTGGGGTTCTATGGATTTTATAATTTATAGTACTCGATTCTTCTGTCAATAATTGAACTATTTCACTATTTTAATGTTTAATTTAAATTTTAATAAAGATTAATATTGAAAAACATTCAAAAAAAATATATTTAGAAAAAGACTGTTGTAAATTATGATATGATATAAATTATTTAATTTAAAATGTTTAAAAATTCATGAAAAAAATCATAAATTAAATATTGTGAAATAGTGAAAACAAATTGTTCAATTATTGGCTGACAAAGAAAGAAGTTTTTAAGGTAAAGGGCGTAAAAGTAATTTCATTTATAATGTAGGGATATGTATCTAATAAATTGTTAAATATTAATTGTGTGATGAAAAATCGTATAATTAGAATTCAACCTATACAGGATATAGTCTAGCAGCCTTGGCTCAAGTGACACTTAGTGTGCCACAGAGGTGGGTGTTCGGGCTCGAGGTCTTGGTTTCGAGTCCCTAGGCTCTCAAGACACATGAGTTTTACCCACATTATGATTCGAGTTTAACCCCTCTACGGCTCTGCCCTCGGATGAGTTTAAACCGAAGAGATTCGAACTCGTGATGTGAGGTTTCTCCGATGATATGAGTGTCTAATCTAATCAATTGACATACTGCTATTCAAAAAAAACCTATGCAGGATATACTTTGAAAACGTTTAACAAACAGATAACCCACTACTATACATAGTAGGTCCTCCCCCCACCCTGAACTCAAACTTCTTAGCTCAGTTGAAGGGAGAGAGAAATTAATTTTAGAAAATTTAAGGAAATGTGTTTTAATTGATGGATAAGATGTATGTGAATATAAAAATTTGAAGAAAATATTATTTTATAGATAAATGATGAATTTAAAGTTATTAAATGTATTGGGATTAAGAAAGTTGAAAAAAATTGAGAAAAAATGTAAATGAACACTACCCTTAAGACTAAAAAACCATTATTACGAGCAAAAATTTCGAGCTGAACTTATTTAATAAATGAACAACATACCATTCAACTCGAATGAACTACGTATCCGAGGGAGGCCTGGTAACGCCAAATTCGCTACTAATCTATTACGAATTATAACGCACAAGGGCATTACCAGGGCGTTACAAATTGAGGCATTACTTCAGCCCAATGCGTTACCAGGCCTAACAGTAGGCCTGCCATCCTGACAGGGCTGGTAGCGCCTTGGTAATGCCCTTGTGCGTTACAATTAGTATTTTGATTTATTAGTCGACGGATAAGCAACTAGATAATGGTGAGCATGAGGTGATGATTTCAGTGATTGATTATGGCGAGACAATGAGGATGAGATTTTGAACGTAATGGTATGGTACTTACATGTAGCAAATAAAAACTGAATTCAATCTCTCTCTCTCTTTGTTTTTTTTTTGTTTTTTTTTGGTCTAATAGTGCACACCTCAAAGAAAGTGATTGGAGAATATTGGTAAAGAACTTGAGAGTTAACATACACAAAGACATACATATATAGTTACAAAATAGAGCAGCTGCAAAGCTGGGGTTTGAGAGGAGGAAGATGAAGGTGAGCGGCGGTGAGTCGAAGAAGTTTGGGAGAAGGAAAAGTAAGTGAGAGGCGGACGATTGGGGAAGAAGTTGGGTTATGTAAAGTCGGTTGAGGTTGGTAATGCCCCGGAGCGTTACAAGCCCATTACCAACCTCAACTTTAATTTGATAATGCTCTAGGGCGCTATTAACTCTGACAGGTAATGTCCTAGGGCGTTACAAGCCCATTACTAGTCTCAACTTTAATTTGGTAATACTCCAAAGCATTATTAGAGCACTTCTAGCTCTGACAAGTAACGCCCTAGTAATGTCTTGAACGTTACTATGATTTTCGACCCACGGTAACATCTTGGGCCTTAGGCACTACTTTGGGTGTTACCAGCCAGGTGCAGCTACGTAACTTATCAAACTCGGCTAATTTAATCTTATTCGAGCTCAATTTTTAAACTACCAAGACCGACTCCATACACCTCTAACTCAAAATGCACCTCATGAGCGTAGAAGTTCCGTCGACCAGATAGGATCAGTAGTTTTGTTTTGTTGTGCAAATGAAACAAAAAGGATCAGTACAGTCAGTTGCTGTTGAGCACTTTTGAATTTGAAGAAACAACACCATAACCGACAAAAAAAAACAATTTGCTGCAAAAAAAGTTTTTTGACTAGCATTTCTTTCCTCATCCGGACACATAATGCTCCCTCCTATGCTATTCCTACTGTCTGTCACTCTCTTCTCTCCGGTTAAAGAAAGAGACAAAAACCAGGGGAAACTAGCTAGCTAAAACGACGTCGTACCTACCTTTTCCTTAATCTCCCGCTAATCCCACTTCTTAGTTCTAATCTCTCCTATTTACACCATTAACAATTCGTTAATCCCCGCCTCCCATGATATTCACAAAAAGAGTGCTCCAAAAACGTGATTAAAAAATGGGGTCAAACAGCTCTTCACCCAGAAAACTGGCCACCTCTGCCTCATTCATCATCCCACTATCTTCCCAATCCCAATCAACCCCATCGCAGCCGTCCATATCCCAAGCCACGCAGCTGCCGAGAAACCCGCCGCCCACGTTCACCATCCCGCGCGTGTCCACACTCGCCATCACGCTCGACTCCCCCTCCGAGAACGACGACCCGCAGCTCTCCTCGTTCCCGTTGATCGTCACGTACGACGTCGACGACTGGAATATCAGCGGAGATGAGTACGGGTTCGCAATAAACCTCACCCGCGCCGCCGCTGAAGCAGTCGAGTCCGGCGCCGGAGAGTCGAGAAGCTTCGAGAGCTCGTCGGCCGTCTCGGCATCTTCATCTCCGACACACAGCCACGCCATGACGTCTTCCTCGGAGAAATAGTCGCTCATGTCCGCCGAACTCTGCCGCTTCGTGGCCGGCGAATCCTCTTCCGCCATGCCGGAGATATATAGAGAGAGAGAAACAACGCCGGTCTAATTTAGAGAGAGAATAGAAGCTTTGGAAGGTCAGTGTTTTTTAAGGTGAGTTGGTGGTGATATATAAATGCGGAGCTGAGAAAGGGGCGTGAAGGATCGGGTCGGTGGGGCCTCCGCTGGAAGGTGAATTGATCAGAGTCGTTGAATATGACGTGGCGAAGGAGAGAGTGCCACGACGGAAGTGACGTGGCGAGAAAAGGCGGGAAGTTGTCCTGGTGTCGGATGGATGCGACGGGCCTTTCAGTGTCAGTACTCGAACTGTGAGGTACGGTACGACGCCCTTTTCTTTGCAGACTGTTACCATCTGTACAATTACAACTCTACCCTTCCACTACCAACAATTTGAAAGTAAATGTGTTCTTTTAGTCCCTTAGCTTTCCGGTTTGTCCTACTCAGGTCCCATTTTAAGAATTTGTGTCATCCAAGTCCCCTAGCTTTGGTTATTGTATCATTTTGGACAAAACTCACACACACACACAAACAGCTACATCCACACACTTTCGGAGTCCCCCGACCCCAATATACCGCGCTCTAACCATCCATCATCGCACCAACACCCTTAAAGAACCGTTACCAACCCAAACCAAATAATCACCCACCCCAACCGTCCGAAAATCAACCACATATGGTAAAAAAATACCGAGTAGTAAATTTTAGTGAAGCATTTAAAAATTATAAGAGTAGAAATTGTAAGAAGCGAGTTAGATTTAATATTTTGTGGATGAAACTTTGATGGAAGAACTCATGAAGAACCCATCCTAAAATATTACTAGTAGTGTATACTCAAAATTGAAGGTGTTAATGCCAAAGGATTAACATTAAATAGAAATAAGATTGAGATTAAAGAATCATACCTGAGAGGTAGTCTGAGAAGGTGGGTCTCCCAAAAGGGAAGAATCCAGACATGTTGGGGGGGGGGGGAGGGGCTCGGCTTGAGTGCTCCGTCCGTGCTGCTCCTCTCCTACGATCTGTTGCTTCCAAGTCCGGATGAGCTCCTGGTACAATTCTCCGACGCTCAAGTCAGTACTTACTTCGCAAAGTAGCCGAGGCACAGAAAATTGAGAGTAAGGTTGGGGAGTTTTGTCTAAGTTTTCGTGGATAAGACGAGGCGAGCATGAGGGTATTTATAGGGGTTGGGGCGGTATGGGCTGCAGTATGGGCAACGGTATGGACCGGGGGACAGGTGTCACCCGCACACCATGGATGGGTACTGTATCCCCAAGTCAAGGATAGCGACTCGGCCTAAAGCCCTGGCTGCGTTCCCAGGTTCTATGGGCCGTAACGCATGGAACCGGCCCGTGACATGGGCCACTGGACTCAAGCCCTTGGCCCTCACCAGAAGGCAATGAAAGTTTTTAGGAATTGTTTAAAATTTAAATTGTTATTTAAAATTTGTTGTTTTTGGTCTATTTGTTTTTTAATTCGTTTACTCCTTTAAAACAAATATTGTGCATCGAATGACGAAAAAGTAACATTTATTTAATTTTTTTAAAATTTCCCCTCAAAATTGTGAGAGAGTTTTTAGAGGGAAAATCAAAAAAAATAAATAGTTTATTTTTTTGCCAACTTTTTGCAGAAAGAACACACTTTTGGCAGTATTATTCATCAGCCTTTTACAAAAAACTAACAAACTAACATTATTTTAAAATTTTCATCCTAAATTACTATCACATTCTCTTCTTTTAAATTCAAAAAGATGTTACATTTCTATTACTCATTGGGATATGTTGGTTAGCTCTAACAATTTTATTAGTATTTACCTTTAGAATATATTTTTATTTCCTCATCAACCAAATCTTAAGGATTAAGAATTTCAAGATTATGTATGAGAATCTAATTTAGTGGTTAAGGTGATATATGGTGAAAGCTTTGTGTTCGAACCCAATGCCTCAATACTCTTTCCCAAAATATTTATAAAAAAACAAAAAAAACAAGAATTTCAAGATTATTAATTGCCGACTGTAGTTATTCGCGGAAAAATCTCACTTTTGTTGACCTTCAGTTGTCCTACCAAAACGGTACAGCATAGTTGTTGGGTAAGGCCACAAATGGTCCTAAAGGTTGTCACGTTTTTACAAAGAAGTCCTATAACTTGTAAATTTTTCTAATGAGTCCTAAAACTTAGTCTAATTTTTCAACTAAGTCCTAAAACTTAAGGGAATCTTTCGGTAGAGTCCTAAGATTCGAAACAGTCATTAAATTTTAGTTTTTATTCAAACAAGTCCTTGTTCTAAAAGTATTATTATGTGTATGAACGTGGCCCTGATACCATTTTTCATCCCAAATAATAATGATAATCACACAACTGATATTATAACATTGGAAGATTAATACTTAAAGTAATCTGGTGAGTACCAAATGATTACAGTAAACAGTGGTTGTTGGATAAACACACTAAGCACACCAAGCTTCCAACAACAGCAACACACGTACAAACCAAACTTGAAATTAGAAAAATATTGAAAGTAAAAAAAGAATGTTCAACACATGGACTAGGAAGACAAAGAGAAAGATGTAATGTCAATTGATGGGTGTCTTCTTCATTTGCTGAAGCCTCCTTATATAGGCAGATTTTTGAGAGGGAGGTCCTCTTTGCAGATTTCTGAGAGGGAGGTCCTCTTTTTCCTTACAGCTGGAATGCACTAATGCTACAGCTAATATGCATTATTGTTGAGTGAGTTTTCTTTACATAAGTGGAAAAAGGATGATTGCCCCACTAATGCTTTTTTATTTTTCTTCATATGGTTGTGTCTGCCATTATGCTGGCTCACCAGATGATGGCCCTTGGTTAGATCTCCTCTTGCTAGTTGTTCTTTGACAGATTTGAAAGCTAATTCATTAGTTTATCTTTCATTTCTTCTAATGGGATATCTGTCAACTCTAATCCAGAGTAGAGTTTACCAAGTACTGCATCAATATTTTCTTCTTCCAAGAGTTTAGATAGACCAATTCTCGTGAAAGTGATATTTTCTATGAGATATGCATTGACTACAAATTTGTCCCACAAATGAGAAACACATACTCTTTCTAAGATAGAAACATATTTTTCCTAATTTATTTCATAGTGTCATTTAACAATTCATGAGATTCGATAAATGACCAATAAATAAAATTTAGAATAAGGAATTATCTTCTTTTAGGATTTCTGTTTGTTGGACTCATCAGATTCTCTGACAGCATCTCGAAGTTGTTTTGAGACCAAAATCTCTCTTTTCAAACTAGTGGTGAAACCAATTTGGAAATGTTATCTGGTATGTTTTGAAAATGATTAGCCAAGAATGTCTAAGTTCTGAATTTTGGATATTAAAGACTTCTTCCCATGCTTGGATTTAGTCCCAATAGGTATAAGCATGGTTGATGTATCTGCCGAATAAGAATCTTTTTCTAGAATGAGGAACTCCCCATTCTTCTGGAGTCTATACTTTCAGGACATCAAGCTTAGAAATAATTATTTCCTTGAAATACTTTCGTTCCGGAGATTTGGTATTTCTATTTTTGTGTTCTATCTCCCCAGATCCCGTCTCTAGAATTAATTCAAAATATTCATATTTTATGATGGAATGAAACTCTCACACCGGATGTCTATCTTTAGGCCAATATTTTCTCACCATTTCTGAATGAGTCAATGCTTTGAGATCCTTGTCTTGTACAGGAGAGAGAGACTCTTTCTATTTCTCTTTTCTATGGTGGAATTCCTAGAGAAAAAAAGGTTCCTTCAAAATATTTTGCAGTTATTCTAGGAACCAAGGTTATTCTATGAACCAAGGTTCCTTCAAAATATTTATTATCCTTGCAATAAGCACGAGGATAAGGGTAAGAATAAGTATGTTCCTTTGCCCTTTTGCTGCTCTGAGAGGATTCTCCTCTCTCAATTCTTATTTTCTGATCAGTAGGTAAATCATAAATTTCCTCTGAATTATGTTCATGTGCTCCTATTTGTAGATAGAGAACATACTGACTTTCTTCCTGAGAAGATTGGTTTTCTAGATCCATAGAATCACTTTCATGAAACAAAGTTTCAAGGAGATCTTCTATTGTTCTCTTGATCTCATTATTGGATTTCCCCATGTCCTCCCTGCAAAAATTCTCGAGTCAGAAAGTTAGGCAAACAATTATTTGATCCATCAATATGTTCCATATCAAAATCGAACACGGCTAGAATTGATTTCCATTTAGAAAATCTTTGTTTAGACGCGATATTTTTAACATCTTTAAGCAGAACACTTTTTACTACTTTACAATCAGTTCTAATCAGAAATCTCTGATTTAGTAAATCTTCTTCGAATTTTGTGACACAAAGAATTATTGCCAATATTTATTTCTTTATTGTAGCATAGTTCTGTTGAGCTTGATTTCAAACTGCTGATGTGAATCATACCAATTTTTCTTTTCCATCCATTCTTTGTTTTAGGATTCCTCCATATCTTATTTCACTAGCATCTGTTTCAACAATTTTGTAAGCTTCAGGAATAGGAAGAGTGACACAAGGGATTTATTTAACTTTCCTTTTCACAAGTCTAACTGCTTGTGTTTGTTTTTTCTCCATTCTAGAGAATTTTTCTTTAATCTATCAAACAGAGGTTTGCAATCTTTTGTCATATCTTTATAGAATTCTAAAACATAATTCAAGCTACCTAAAAACCTCTATAATTGTAGAAGCGATGGCGGTGAGGAGGGCGGCGCCACCGTGGAGGGAAGTGCTGAGGGGCGCGGGAATGAGGGCGGTGCAGAGGGCTGATTTCCAGGCGGAGTGCCTTTTGGGAAAGGTGCAGGTTAGAGGTTTCCACGTGGCCAAATGAGGGTCCGAGTCAATGTTGGTCCACGTGAGCACCACGTCAGTTAATCAGAAGGGCAAAATGGTACTTTCACGGAGATCCATCAAGACTAACGGCATCAATGGACGGAAAGGACCAAAATATGACAGTGAACCCTTAGATAGGACCAAAACAGGACAAGTTTTTAAAATATGACCAAAACAGGACAATAATTATTTTTACAGGACTGCTAGCGGAATTTACTCATTCTTTCTACTTTAGTTGTCCTCAGTGGTTTAACAGGTTTTTCATTATACATTATCCATATTTCAGGTAGACAGATTCACTCCATCTTATGGGTTTTGGAAGAACAACATTAGTTTTCTCAGCATTTGCGTGAATTAAGAGGGTTTCACCCTTTGTATCAAATTCTAGAGCATTTGGCTCTATCTGAGTTGTCATCATCTTGTAATAAATTTTGTATAAAAGGGCTAAATTCTGAGATCCTTCTAACATAGAAATCCTGAAGTAAGGATATTTGTAGTTAATACTTTCATGATATGTGGATCTTTTAAGGACACCGTAAAATTAGGATGACAATTAAAATATATGGGTCCATCACAAAGACTAGATTCTACCATACCTAACAAGGAATCAATAAACTTCTTATGTCTTTGAACTCTCAAAGCAATAACAACAGAAGTGTTTAAATCATTCTTAGTTAGAGGTTTTAAAGCAATTTGAACTAATCCAACATGCAGATAATTATAATGATTTTTCAAATGATTTTCTATCATGTATTTGGATAATAGTTCAAACTTATGATATTTTTCCATTATAGGAACAATTATTTCTATTGTTTTAAGTGCGCTGGTAGTCATGTAACTTTAATTTTTGTTTCATCGGAGTCATGTTTTAACTTTTCGTCCCAATAAAATCCAGTTTTTACTTTTTTAAAACTTGCAATCATTTTCCATCCGACCTCCGTTAAGTTTAACGAATTTTGGGGGAAATGATAATTTAACAACTCAACTTTTTTAAAAAAAATCTATTTATATCATAAGTTTTAAAACTAACCATTTAGGTACACCCCCAACAATAATAAACTTAACACTTTTACCCAAAAGTTTTCTCACATTCCCTCCACCATCATGCCACCGTACGGTCACCGGCGCCTCAGGACTGCGATTTGTCAGCCTAGGGTCGCGGTTCAACAGTCTTGGGTCAAGATCCAATGGCCCTAGGCCGAGATACGGCTAGCCCGAGCCCCGATCTACGATCCAGTGTATTATTTTCTCCATTTTGGATTTTCTGGCGGTGGTCCGACAGGTGTTGTGAGTGAAGGTGAAGTTTGGAAATTTTTGGGTAAAAATGTTAAGTTTATAATTGTTGGGTCTATGCCTAAATGTTTAGGTTTAAAACTTAGGGTGTAAAAGATTTTTTCAAAAAAGTTGAATTGCTAAAATTATTATTTTCCCAAAACCCCGTTAAATTTAACGGATGTTGGATAGAAAAGGATCGCGAATTTTAAAAAAGTTAAAAAACGGAACTTTATTGGGATAAAAAGTTAAAACAGGACTCCGGTGGGACAATAATTAAAGTTACAGGACTATGTGTGTACTTTACCCTATAAATATCATCCTAAGGTTTAGCAAAACATTCAATTTACTCTCAATTTTTATAAATCTACTTAAACCCTAAAATTCTATCCTAAGAGTTATAAACCCTTACAATTATACACTAAACATTTCATCTCCATCTATATCTATCACCATCATACCCACGCCCGTCGAAACACCACGGGCTGACGCCGAAACGCCACACGAAACCCCAGATTCATCGCGCAACAACCTGAGCTCCGATTCGCAACCCTGAGCTGCCAATTCGAGGCCCCGGGTTGCCTATTTACGGCCCCGGGCTGCTGATCCTTCACCTTAGGCTCGCGTTTCGTGGCTTGAGGATCGCGGTTTGCGGTTTGAGGCTTGCGATTTGCAGCCTTGGACGATCCGATGAAGGATGCTGGCAGTCCTGGGTATTCCGACGAAGGTCAACGGCAGGGGTTGGTGAGATAAAGGTAGAGAGTAGAATTTTAAGGTTTATGTAGGTTTATAAAAATTGAGTGTAAAATTGAAAGTTTCGATAAACCTTAGGGGGGTATTTGTATTTTTTTTCAATTTGTCCAAAAGGGCAAATATGTGAAAAATGACCACAAATGAAGATTAAGTTTTAAAACGAGACCTTATTGGAAGAATTTCTTAAAGTGGGACTGCGATAGAACGAGAATTAAAGTTATGAGACCATAGGTACACTTTACCCATAAATATATCCTACCTCCGTTCCTAAAAAAATAATGCATTTTTTTCCAGCATTTAATGAAAGAATTTATTTATTCAACATTTTGATATATAAAATCAAATAACTTATCTGTAAATTATAGATTAATATGTCTAGTTTCTAATATATTTTTTAAAATTTTTTCTAATGAGTTCTTTCAAGTAATAATTTGAATATCCTACAACATCAAAATAGAAACGAACCAATTTTTTAGGATGGATGGATAGAAGAAGAATTTGAGAATAAATCTCAAATTTTAATCATTTAAATGACTTGAGTTAGTTAATCAAAAGTGGCTTTTAAGCAGATCAATCCAATGAAATAAATCGCATATGTGAAAAAAAGAGATTTAATCTTAAAACTAAGTAAATATATTGTTTTCAAGGATAAATTACAAAAACCCACTGAGATTTAGTGAAATCTTTAGTTTGCCCCCTCTATTTTGGAAAATTATAATTACCCCCTAAGGTTTAGTGAAATTTTCAATTACCCCCAACCATTTGTAGTGTTAGATGAGTATTAAAAATTTTAGATGTAATTACACTAACTATACTCTAGAACAGTCACGGGGCAGCCAAGCCTCACCTGCATCGTAGCGACATTTGCTCGACTGCATTGTTGTGACCTGAACTCGTCTATGTTGCACAATCAGTCGATAACGACAGATAGCAGAGGTGGCCAGTTGGGGAGAGAAATGATAGCTCCAAAATATTGAGGTTGGAGTTTTAGGATTATAAATATTCATGACAAAAGAAGTAGCTAAATCTAAAATTCTTATAAGTCAAATAACAGTATCAACAGTCAAGGCGGGTAGCGGGGGGGTTACCCTCTAAAATTATTATAGGTCAACTAACAGTATTAGTAGTCAAGGCGGGTAACCTTGGCGGGGGAACCGATGATTTTCGAAAATAGACAGGTAAACTGAAGATTCTACTAAACTTCGGGGGGGGGGGGGGAGGGGTTGTAATTTACCCTATTTTCAATCAACAAGGTAAATGTATTTTCTGGGACGGTAAGTAAATCATACGGCATTCGGATGCTAAAAACAATAAGATGGAAACCATAGGAGTGACAAAACTTGAACATGCACATCTGCTAGTTCAAAACAAAGTCATGGACATATGCAGCCCAGCCATGTTCATCACATACCAATTCATAATAAGCCCTCTATAACTGAAAAGTCTGAAACTGCCAAACATGTAGATCCTAAATGCGATTTCGAGTCATCCAACTCTAAAAACTGTTTAAGGTTTAGAAATCAGACATAGACACCGGAAGCCAACAGCAGGAAAAATGACCCAAAACCCTGTAATGAAAATATTAACATTAACATCTGAATGAATAAAAAACAGGATAAAGGACCTTAAGACATTTATCTCAAAGCCTTACCAGAAAGAAAGATGCTGCTGCTGCAAATGTTATCTCTTTTTGAAGACTGCGGTTACGCCTAGGTAAAGCAGTCGCATAGCTGACAAAAGATACAAGCCCAGATGAAAAAGGGGGGAACAAATACAATGAATACACTTGAGAAAATATTGCAAGCATACCTAAACAAGAGTTTTAATGTTTGACAACTTCAGTAAATGTCAATAGCACACAGGCCACTAAAACATGCAAAATTCAAACATCAAAACGGGGGACTGACAGATATAAGAGGAATTACTCAGTGCTCTTAGCAACAAGAAGCCATGGCCACCCTGATTTTGGAACCATTGAAGTATTGGCAACTCATAAGAGCACAGACAACTTGCAGCCAGTCTCAGCACAGAAAACAGTGCCACGTCCGGATGAGTGAGTAAAAAAAGGGCTTCTACAGTGCTAAGTAATCCCTAGACTCTCCAGGAGGTACAAGGTTTAAAAAAGCTTCACCCCATCAAACCTCAACCTTCTGCTGAGATAAAAAAATTCGAGCAATAAAGAGAGGCTCAATAAATCTCAATGAAGCTGCTGAACAGCTTAATTAGCCATTTCATGTAAAGAAAATCAGGTCTTTGTTGTGAATGTGGTGATTAGTATTTTGCTATTTCCAGCTTATTTACTAAGTCTTTGTTCTTATGGGCATCTATTAATTTTCTATTATGTAATGGCTATTAAAGCCACCATTGCTGAATCAATAAATATGGAGTCATTCTCCCAGCTTCTTTAAGTCCATTAGATCAAAGCTTGACTCTTTACAACCTGGCATCGGAACCCCCACTGGGCTTGTAGAAACAAAGCAACAGCCTTTGTGTCTTTGTGATATGCAGCAGCACAAGAGATGTCGGCAAGGAAGTTATGCACCAGTGGCCAGAATGGATACTGTCAGTATGATTGTAGAACTTGCAGCACAGGAAGGATTATACATTTTTTAGCTTGATGTGAAGTCTACCTTCCTTCATGAAAAATTGAGTGAGGAGGTGTTTGTAAAACAGCCGAACGGGTTTGTGAAAATGGATAAACCTCAACAGGTATACAAGTTACTGTGCCTAAAACAGACCCCTCAAGCTTGGTTCAGCCACATTAAAGCACATTTTCTGAGTGAGGAATTTGAAAGATATAACAATGAGCAAACACCCTTCATCAAGACAAACAAGGAAGGTAATATCTTGATTATTAGTCTTCATATCAATGATTAATCTTCACTGGGAATTATGTAATGTTTGAGAAATTTAAGCAATCCATGATGAGAAAACTCAACATGAATGATCTTGGAAAAATGAGATATTTCTTGGAGTTCAAGGTTTTTCAAAGAATTAATGGCATCTTTATTAGTAAAAAAACGTATACTTCTGAGATGCTTAGAAGGTTTGGAATGGGTAAGGGTTATGTTGTTCACAATCCCATTGTTCCAGTATTCAATATGTTTAAAGATGAAGGTGAAGTTGAGGTGGATGAAACATCCTATAAACATATTGTAGGAAGCTTAATGTGCCACACAGCGACATGGCTAGATTTAATGTTTGTAATAAGTTTAATCAGCAGGTTCATGATGCCTACAGAGCTTCATCTTGCAACTGCAAAGAGAGTTTCAAGGTATCTTGGAGAAACAACAAGCTTTGGAACATTCAACAGAAGGGGAGGGGTTGGTAGAATACTTAGTTGCGTATACCGACACTGATTATGCAGGAGATCTTGAAAAACAAGCTTTGAAATATTCTGCCAAAAAAACGCCGATTCACTTGTTCTACATACATGCAATGTTGAATCCCATTCGACTTTCATACCAACTGAGCCCATACTATCATTGTTATTCAACAAATACAATAATGCACTTCATAATTGGATGGACTGCATAAATGTCCAGTGCATTTTAGATTAAGTCCCAGAATTGTCATCTTCATGGTATGAAACCAATCATAACTAAAAACAAGGCAGGAGTCAGACCCTAAACTTCATAAGACAATGAAACATGCAGTTCACCAGTGAGAATGCAGGCACCCAAGTAAGTAGAAAGAAAAGTGACACGAATCACAGTAAACCAGATCTAGTGACCAGAAGCGGGGATTAGGAGATTGAACTGAAACGCAAAAATGAGAAAGAACGATCAGATGATGCAACGTACATGAAGAAGGATGCGGCGAAGACAAGACCGCCGAAGATCAGAGTGAAGGCGAGCGTTGGATACCATTCAAGTGAGATAGGACTCGTGATCGGTTTCGAAGCCTGTTAAGTATCAGAAAACCTCAAGCAATTGAAGCTGCTATTATAAGATGAACCCTAAAAAGAACCAATTTTCAAAGACTAGATCGAGTGGCCGATTGATTACCATCTCTCCGAGCTTGATTGTGTGCTCTCTCTTTCTCTCTTCTTCTCCGGCAGGTGTAGATGAGCCCGTTTACTTTCCTGCGATTCAGGTCATGGATATTCTGCACTGGGACTTCATTAATCAGGTACTCTGAACCCCACAGCGGCTCTCGTGCTCCTTCATCCAGGCCTCATCTTGACCGTCCGCTAAATCCCACGTTATGCATGATCTGCTCTTGCCCTTTTTGTATTTTTTGCTTTCTTCTAGCTTTTTTATTTTATTTTATTTTTTAATTCTCGTGTTCCGGGTGAATTGCACTCGTATCGTACCCTAAATCATACTCGAACTTACATTTATCCACAGGGGTTTACTAGTAGTTACTTAGTTAATAGTTACCACCCTCATTTGTTAACACTATTTAATATAGAAGTTATCAGAGTTACAAAAATTAATAATCCTTGGATGGTTCATAAACATTTGTCTGAAAGAATGATTCAAAATTTAATACTTCATCCGTCCCGAAAAAAAACTGAAACATTTGTTTGGGTACAAAGATTAAATTTTTTTAAAATTTAAGGGAAATAAAGTAAAAATGACATATAAAACAAAGTAACTTTTTTGTAAAGAAAGAAAAAGTAAGGTAAAATGTTAGTTCTCTATTAAAAAATTTCCTCATTATCAATTTTTCTAGGGCTACTCAAATCAGAATAATGACTAGTTTTTCCTTGACGAAAATGAAAATGAGTATAAACTACTCGTATAATCCAACATAATTATCTATCCAATATTGAATTTTGGTTAATAGCTACAATAAATTTTCAATTATTCTTAATAAAAAATAATAAATTTTCAATTATTAGTTTTTTTTTGAACACCAATATAGTCACATATATATATATATAATAAGGAAAAATTAAACCTAATACCAAAAAAGATTTTTGGGAAAAAAACACTCCAAAACAAACCATCACACTCCAAATAGGACCCACACCTAGAGTCCAAAAAGACTGCCTTAACAAACTTCAAATAGTCCACAAAATCTTCCATTACAATTGCCTTAAGCCCAAAAGAAAGCCCATCCCAAACTTCCCTAAGTAGAGAACACAGAAGTTGTAGTTGCTGCTGCCTCAAGCCCCGTGCCACATGCAACCTCCTTTATCGATGAACGCCGAGAGCCAAACGGCGGAGTTTTTGTAAACGCAAATTACCATAGTTCAAAATTTCCAAGTATCCTCTCATACTAGGACCGTGTTCGATTCTAGGATTTTAGGAATATTAATCCTTTGAATCATAACAACCCTTTCTTTGGTTCATTTTCAAGAGTAGTTAACAATCATTCTCAAAATCCAAATATTCCCAATCATTTACGAATTCTTAAATTCAAAATACCAAGACTAATGTTCTCAAATGCTCACCATTTCCATTAAATCACCAATTTAGTACTAAACAAAATTGGATGGGCTATAATACATATCAGTACCCTGAACTATGGTAAAATTAAGGGTCACAACAAAAAATAATGCAGATAAGAGCCTAAACTATACTGATTTGGAGCAGATAAGGGCCTCGATCAGACCCTTATTTGCAACATTCTTCTATAGTTCATGTCCTTATTTGCACTGTTTTTAGTTGGAGCCCTTAATCGCCTATTTTAGCGTAGTTTAGGCTACTGATCTGTATTTTAGCCAATTGGATGTCAACAACTAGATATTGTGATATTATGTAGAATCATTATATGCCATATGTGTAATACTAACACCGTTATACGCCATGTGAACATTCAGTTAATCAGATGACAACTTTTGCTAGTTTATGACTAAAATGAGTTATGGTTGTATGTTGAGGATTGGATCGTTAATCCAATAAGATTTAGCACTAACTCATTAAATTGCAAAATCTTTAGGACCAAAAATGCATTTCCCCTTATCTTTCAAAATGTTTATTTATTTTACAGTAGTATCCTTTATTACATACTCTCCCCATCCCAAACTATCATCCCATTATCTTGGCACAAAAATGAAGGTAAAAATAGAAATTGAGAACAAATAAGAATAAGTAAGAAGATGAATGTATAAAGGATGAAAGAGAAAGTGAACTCAATAAAGTAAAAGCACCAGATAAAACTTTTCTAAGGAGTATAAGTTTGGGACTTGTTAAACAGAAAAATGGACAATTAAGTTGAGAATGTATAAAAAATGAGATAAGTAGTATTAAAAATTAACTATATTTGGGCTCGTTGGATCATTGCATTGGAAGGACAAATGAAAAATGCAGCCTTCGGCTAAAGAGGGTTAACTGCACACCCAGATGTTTCTTGACAAACAAGAAAGAGGATACTATAACCCTTGCATTTTCCAAGTGATCAACGAGCTTCAGCACACCACTTGTTAGTTGTTACTAATTGTTACTGTCAGAATCCAGGGTCAAATGATTTCTGGCTACGTCAACTTCTGTATCCACAAGGTGTAAGGCTAACGGAAACCTTACCGGAATCTGAACATGGCACTGTGATCACTCACTGCACCTTGATAAAACAGTCTCATTTTCTGTCGCAACTGTCTGCTCCTCCGGGTCCTCAGAGGGCCGGAGGTCGAGTGCCTTCTTAATGACCCGGACTGCTTACCATATCCTCCTGAGGCTGATCCACTGTATACTTCTGATACTGATAATCCCCTCCCTGGCTCGGGATCAGAATCGTAACTTGGAACTAAGAAACGGCTCTCCAGAGGATGAGCGGAGTTCATACTGATGTCACTGGCCAAATCAATGAATGAATCATCTGCAGTTGAGCTTCTCGAAATCACTTCTCTAGTCTCATCACACTCGTTGCACACAAGTTTTAAAGCTTGAACAACTTCACCCATAAATGGTCGGTTTGACACCTCTGGCTGAACACACATTGAAGCAATTGCTGCTACCTTGACCACGCTCTCGAAAGGTGCAGTGGGTCGGAGAGTCGGATCAACTATTGATTCCACCCCTTCCCTGCTTACGAGGAGCGGACGAGCCCATGAAACTAGGTTCTCTGCACCGGGTGGCTGCGACATGTCCACTGGTTTTCTACCTGTTAGCAGCTCAAGGAGGACTACACCATAGCTGTAGACATCACTTTTCACGAGAAGATGGCCGGTCATTGCATACTTGGGAGCTACGTACCTGGATGCAAATATTTTGTGGGAATTCAACTGTCAGGTGAATTTGAATGAGGACAAGAACTTACTGAAAGAAGGAAAGGCCTGAGAGATTTTGTACCCAAATGTGCCCATGATCCGGATTGATATATGCTTCGTCCCATCCATGGCTATTCGTGCCAAACCAAAGTCTGATACTTTCGGTGTGAAGTCATGTTCCAACAAGATGTTGCTTGCTTTAAAATCCCTGTGTATGACGCGTGGACTTGAATCTTCATGGAGGTAAGCTAGACCACGAGCAGCACCAAGTGCTATCTTCATACGAGCATCCCAATCGAGCGGAGGTGCTAGTTTATTGTCAGCATCTGAAAATGATGTGAAAACAAAGGTGATCTAAAAGCTCAGTATTTCCATGCTTACTCACCATGTAAGGAGCAAATGAGCTACACTAGACTCACCATGTAAATGAGATTCCAAACTGCCATTTGGAATAAGTTCATATATTAAGCAGCGGGCCCGTTCTTTGGTACATATGCCCATCAGCTGTACCAAGTTTCGATGGTGAAGGCGACTAAGCATTTCGACTTCAGCCAAGAATTCTCGGCTTCCTTGTTGATCATCTCTCTTTAGTACTTTGACTGCCACCTGGCTTCCATCTTCAAGAACACCATGGTAAACACGCCCAAAGCCCCCTTCCCCAAGGATCATGGAAGCATCAAAGTTATTTGTTGCTCTCTCAATCTCACTGAAACTGAAGGTCTTAGCGGATCCGGTGTAAGTTATGACACTAGAACCATATGAGAGGGAAGCTGCACTTAGAGCACCACCCATCATCGACCCACCTGAACCTGCAAACATTGTCCTTCATATCTGGAGTGGAGATGGGAAACAAAATCTGAAATTTGATGTTTTTGAGTGACAGCAGAATAGCACATTTAAATATACCTGATGCTTTTGCAAGCATTGAAGATAGCCGGGTGCTGTGATCCCTATCTTTAAGAACAAAAATCCATGCAATGGCAGAGCACATAACCAATGCTGCAGATGCTGACATTACAATAATCGCAATCATTCCACTGCTAAGACTTTACTTGGGCTGCTTTTTCGGCACATCAGCCCCAAGAGGCTTCAATAAACTTGTGTTTCTATCAGTAGCAGGATATGGTCCATTATCATGTATACCGATATTTGAAGGTGGAAAAGGTGGAGAAGGCGGCAAACCTGCAATTATTTTTGGTGCATAATGCCACAGAATAAAGCTCACAGTAAAGAAATAGATATGTAATTGTTAAAGTTGAATTGCTTAATTCTATTGAATCACCGTATGTACAAATATATAGAGTTTACAATGAGACAATAAGGAAAGCAATGGAGAATCAATCTACAATAATTACAATTATGAAGATTTCCTATAATCAGGAAACAATTAGGGTGAATCACTCTTGATTTGGGAAGATGAGTGATTCACGATTATGACTGATGATTTGCTGCTAACATCCCCCCTCAAACTTGACGGGCCTGCACGGATAAGTTTGTTAGCAAGTAACAGATGCCGAGGCTTATGGAGAGGTTTGGTGAGCAAGTCGGCAGGCTGATCTTGAGTTGGAATGTAGCAGACGCGATGACTGCCGATGGACACCTTTTCTCGTACAAAATGGTAGTCAAGCTCAATGTGTTTTGTACGAGCATGGAAGACAGGATTGGAAGCCATATATGTGGCACTCAAATTGTCACAGTAAAGCATTATAGGAAGTGAATGTGAGCGCCAAGATCATGTAATAAGTAAGCTAACCATGTTGTTTCGGCACTCGCATGAGCAAGAGACCGGTACTCAGATTCAGCACTTGAGCGTGCGACCGTAGGTTGCTTCTTAGAACACCATGAGATGAGGTTGGAACCAAGGAAGACGAGATAACTGAAGTGGAGCGACGAGTGTCTTGACATCCCGCCCAATCGGGCCACAAGCGAGAGAGATGAACTGGTTGGCGTTGGGGGCGGAATAGAAGTCCTTGATCAATGGTGCCCTTGATGTAGCGAAGAATGCGCTTGACAGCCGTGAGATGAGGAGCTCGTGGCTGACTCATATACTGAGAAATTGAGTTAACAGCAAAGGCGATATCGGGGCGAGTGATGGTGAGATATTGGAGTGAGCCCACCATCTCGCGGAATATTGTTGGATTAGCAAGAGGATCACCATCTGTGGCAGTTAGTATGGCTTTAGCAGACATGGGAGTGTTGGCCGGCTTACAAAGCAACAGATCAAATTTGTTGAGAATATCATATGCATATTTGAGCTGATGGACATGAAGTCCACTTGAATGAGCGGTAACCTGTAAGCCAAGGAAGAAGTGAAGAGGACCAAGGTCCTTTAAATCAAAGTCACGACTGAGCAGATTAATAAAACTTTGTAGGAGTTGATCACTGCTACCGGTTACCACTATATCATCAACATAGAGTAGGAAAAATATTGTGTGCCCACCATGTTGATAAATGAATAGAGAAGAGTCTGCCTTACTGTGTCGGAAGCCAACGGACAAAAGGAAACTGCTCATTCTTATGAACCAGGCACGGGGTGCTTGCTTAAGGCCATATAGTGCCTTGTTCAATTTGCAAACATGATGTGGACGAGTCTGATCAACAAATCCAGGAGGTTGACTCATGTAAACATCCTCGTCCAAATACCCATGCAAAAATGCATTAGTGACATCCAATTGTCGCAGGGCCACGAAATCGCTAGTGATAACACAGTTCGTATAGTTGCAGGTTTGATGACCGGATCGTAAGTTTCGGCGTAGTCAATGCCGTGCTGTTGATGGAACCCCTTCGCAACGAGACGGGCTTTGTAGCGTTCTACTGAGCCATCGGGATTCCTCTTTATTCGAAACACCCATTTACAGCCAACCGGGTGTTGAGATGGACTTGGAGGAACAAGAGACCAAGTATTGTTTTTCATCAGCGCATTGACTTCAGTAGCCATGGCAGCACGCCATTTTTCATGTTTATTTGCCTGTGAAAAACAAGTTGGTTCGAAATCATCAATCATAGAGAGAAGGGCATGAGGTAAGGGATACCGAACGGATCCATCAAGCCGAGTTACAGGCTTGGTAATTCCATCTCTGAGGCGAGTAGTCATGGGATGTGTTGATTTAGTCGGTGGCGGAGCGGGAACCAAGGCAGGCTGAGAAGCATCACCGGGAGCAGTAGTTGCAGAAGGGGTGGCAGCGATTATCTGGGCGGTGGCAACTGAAGAAGACTGTGGTGGATCCGATCGAGGGCGGCGAGTATAGGTAATGATGGGGTGAGATGTTGTGTGAGTTGGAGATGGGTTTGGAGACGGAGGTTGAGGCGAGGCCGGATTTGAGGGTGGTGGAGTATGTTGTGAATTCATGGTGGAGGTAGAGTGTGTTGATGATGGTGATGTCGATTGAGAGGAGATAAGGGTATCATGTGTTTGGGTTGGGCTGTGGGCTTGTGGTGGTGTTGGGCTTGAGTTGAAATTTGGTGATGAAGTAACTTGATGTGGTGTAGCTGGAGTAAATTCCATGTATTCCAAATTGGTAGGCGAAATGACCTGCAAATCTTTAAAGGGAAAACACGTTTCGTTAAATAAAACATGACGCGAAATATACACACGACCAGATTCGGGCTCTAGACACTTATAGCCTTTATGATGAGGGCTATAACCTAAGAAGACACACGCTACACTACGACTTGAAAGTTTGTTGGAAACATTATGACCAAGATGAGGAAAACATGAGCACCCAAAGACTCTAAGAGAGTTATATGAAGGAGAAGTGCCATAGAGGCGAAGGTGAGGAGTTTCCCGCTTAATTGTAGGAGTAGGGAGAAGATTGATGAGATAGACCGAGGTGAGGACAGCTTCAACCCACATGTTTTGGGGACACCAAGTGAGAAGTAGAGTGCGAGCGGTAGTAGCAATATGACGATGCTTTCTTTCAGCAAGGCCATTTTGTTGTGGGGTGTATGGACATGAAAGGCGTTGTTGAATGCCCAAAGATGCACAATAATGAGAGAAGGCATGGTTGACATATTCGGTACCATTGTCACTTTGAAGAAATTGGACGTGACCATTAAAAATATTTTGAATCAGGGCAACCAAGGTTTGAAAGTGACTCAAAACCTCATTTTTCCGCCGCATTGGATAAACCCATGTGTATCGAGAAAATTCATCTGTGAATAACACATAATATTGGAAACCGGTGAGATAAAGTAGGAGACTTCCAAACATCACTATGGATTATGGAAAATAACGATGTAGCAAAAGTAGCATTGGAAGGAAAAGGAAGTTTATGAGACTTACTAAGGGCACAATTATGACAAAAAGAATCATAAGAAATTTTTGTGCCGATGTTATTGCTTAAACGAGCTAGAACAGAGGAATTGGGATGACCCAAGCGATTGTGCCAAATAGAAGAATGGACGGAAGAGAGAGCATGAGGGACGGTAGATGTGGAAGGAGGATGAAGCGGATAGAGACCATCCTTACATGGGCCCTGAAACAATAAGCGACCAGTTCGTAAGCAATATATTTGATAATAGTCAGGCGCAAACAAGAAGACGACATGATTATCTTTTGTGAAACGAGCAACAGATAGAAGATTTTTACGAATTGAAGGAATGTGAAAGACATGATTATGACTGATGATTTGCTGCTAACAGTAATGAAAGGGCTGAACAAAGAAAAGTGAATCTTGACTCATCAAAAAAAGAAAAAAAAAAGTGAATCTTGCCTGGATAGTTCACATAGAGTACTTCATAATCACTGAAAAGTGAGTCTTTTATGTTGACTTTTTTATGCCAAAATCTTTGAGAAGTTAAAAAGGCAGTCGTTGTCTCAAATTTATTGCCAACTGGCACCAAGTGAATAAGAACTATTGTCTTCTCTGGTTGCTCATTGGCTCCTATTATGTGGACCTGACTTTGCTTCATGAAAACACCATCAGCAATCTCTAATGCTAGTTCAGGAACTGAAGGAAAGAAAGTGTATAAAGCAACATCGAGGCTCAGTCCAACTTGCATTGGCTGGACACAGCCACATGGTGAACCAGGAAGTCTATTTGTTAATGGTTCTGTGCAAATTATTGGCGCACAATCTGCACACGTGACTAAATAAGTGAGCAGATAATCGGAGAACAAATAGAAGAAACACCTGAAACTTGGAAGGCGGAAGTGGGTCCTTCACCTTCATTAGGGGGAGGAGGTGGGAAAGCCTGGACTGGTGACCTAAGTGACACCTTAGGGGTCCTTGACAATGCCCCAGAAGGAGGGATTTCTGCAGATATATGAGGTACTTTAGAAAAGGAAACATCCCATGAGGTCAGATAGAAATAAGGCGGAAAAGGATAATCTGAGCTATGTCTAAGAGAGATATAAATTTCTTACTTTTGGCCGGTAACGGTGCGGGTGCATGTGAAAAATGAGGTGGAGGATATCTGTCTGATGAAACACGGAAGAGAACGTAGAAAAGTTTTAGTGTTAAAGAACGAATCAGAAGAGTCAAACGTTATGATTGTAAAAATGACCAAGTAGGTGTATGCCATTGCAATACCAGGGTAAGCAGGTGCAACAAAGTCTGTTCCCTTTCTTCTAGGGAATACTGAAGAAGACCCAACAGGACCTGTGTGGCGAGCATTTCAAAATATAACTAGATGGTGAGCGTGAAAGGATAAACTATGTAGTAAATTGAAAAGCATGATACACTGATAGACCTTGCTTCTCTGGAGGAGGTGAAGGAGGGCTTTTTAATTTATTTCTTAATCCATGCCGTTTATGAAATAAGTGTAAGGGTGATGCAGCAGGAGCATGATTTCTTGACCTTGGACGAGAGTTGGGAGATAGAAAAGGAGGATGGGGAGGGTTGCCTGACTGCGTCGGTGCTTCGTGCATAGAAGGAGCTTCAGCAGTAACCAAACCTGCAATGGCATAAGCATAAAGTTCAATATATTAAAGGTGCTTTGTAAATTGTGGTTATAAATTCCACCTTTTCCGGGGAAAGGATTCAATGGTGGCAGTGCCTTGGGTGTTTGGTTTACAGGTGAAACAACTGGAACTCGATCAGGTTTAGGTGTTATGTTCAAGGGTGGAGCTGATGCTGGAGAGGCAGCAGGATCTCCTTGCTCTGAAAAAAAAAGGAAAGGGAGATAATAGATATTCTAGATAACCGAATAGCTGCATGTTCAGGAACTTCAAGTGTATCCTAACCCATTTAGAAACATCTTTCTTTGTCGAAACCCAGGCTGAAGAAAATCAAACCTTAAAACAAATATGAAGGGGTGCATTTGGAGATAGGAAAAACATCATAATACTCCATAATGTAATAGACAACATAAATAACATAGGTATGTTCCCATAAGGTGGTTTGAAAGACCTTTCCTGGTCGATTGCAAGTTCAATCTTTTTTATGATTCCTCTAGTAAATATATTTTCATGGGAGCCCTTACAATTCCGGAGATTTCTTTGATTAGCAACTCGCGACGAGTCTGAACTATTGCAGCTTATAGTGTTCCAACTTCTGTTGGATTTCCCACTGGGAAAGCAACAGAAGCCAATATACAATAGATGCAGATACTTCGAGCAAAACTAAATTTCTAGTTCCATCATAACATACAAACTGATAATCTTCAACATACCTGGAGCAATTTGGTTCGAAGGAGGAGCCTGATCAGGTGATATGTTTGACTTATTAATATTAGGTGGCATAGCACTATGTATCTTGGTTGGCATGGCTGGTGAACTTAGTGGCTCATTAGCTACAAGTTAAAAACAAGAAACTACATTGAAATTGAATTCAGTTTATATTTTCCTCAATTAATCAATGAAATTGTCCAGATCAATACTTGGTGGGGTAGCATTTTTCTTTGATTGGTTGTCAGGAGGTGGATTTTGCGGTGAACTCTGTGATGGTATCCACACTGGAGCAGCTGGGGACAAAAACTGTTTGTCATAACCTTAAAGTCTCTGTCCACTATTCTGTTTAATTTTTTTTTCCAAATTAGTACACTTACATCGGTGATACGGTGTTTTTGGAAAGTTCCTTGGAGGTGAAGCAACCTGACCTGCTCTTGCTATAAAAGCAGCATACCTAGATCAATGTAGACACCAATATGGGAGATCGAGAAAAATCAAAATCTCAGCAAATCATGTACCTACCAGGTGATGTGACCGGAGAGCCGTTAACTGTTCCAGGAGAAGCAGATGGTGAGACGGATGGAGTATGACTTGGAAATGGAGTGGCGGAGGAGCTGGCAGTGATGCTATTGCATGACTTCGTGGTGATGGTCCTTCAGCCACTAATGGAGGGCGAGCTGTAGTATCAGAAGGTGATTTTACTGAAGGATTAGGTGATAGGGAATTCACAGGCCCTTCAGTAGTTTCAGGCACCAAGGCTGATGGAACAGTTACTGGTCCAGGTGACAGATTGAAACCAAATCCTGATTCAGAGGTAACAGTTTGAAACAAGTCAATAGTCAAGTTGGATGATATGACATCCATAAAAGTGGCTATTTGGCAATACTGATCTTTTTGCAAGTCTGATATATACAACATCACTGCATTCATAAAACAAAGATAATGTAGCTATGCTAATTCGTCAGATCATCAAGACAAAGCGAAACATCCCATTCACTATCAGACTGCCAGAGAATTAAGGTGATAACATTCACTTGCTGGAATCAGGTCCTTAAGTATTTTCCTATTCCAGGTTGAGGTAACTTAAACTAGGCTCTAGCATTGTATGTTGAACTACAATCACGTTTCAAAACCCATTTAAGAGGCTAAGTTCAAGCTGTTGGAACTCAACTACTCTTACATTTCCCAGAACTCTACAAATCACTGGAAATTCACTCTGGAGATGACAAATCCCAAACGTGAACCCTTCTTTAAATATGCTGAATGATCATACAAACACAGGAGAAATAGTATAGAATTGGATTTACTCCGCTCCTAAGTTTTTCTGCCGGGCCACAAGATTCCATTAACTAAAAGTATAAATTTAGCAACTGGGTTTAAACAAAAGCACCAAATAATAAGAACAGAAGCTGTACAACAATGAAAATTTACCTGGAGAACCAGGAACCACTAAAGCAAGGCCAATGAAACAAAGTTTCACCAACCGAAGAAGCGTTGGCGCCACCATTATCATACCCATAAACCAGAGAATCTCAACTTCTCAAAAGAACACAAACTGAGCTAGATTACGGAACACCCACAAACAGCCCAGAGGCAAATGGTAGATTCAGATTGACCATGGAAGATCTCGAAATAGGTTTCTCGTTCTCCAATGGAATCAAAGCAACCAGCTTTCTTAACGCTTAAGGTCTCAGATTCAGAGAGTAACAAGATTTGCATGATGGGTAGATGAACTGTTCTTTCAGAGGACGCGTTCATCGACCGACCCAGAAAACAGAAAAAAAGCAGAGAGCCGCTAGAGCAGAAGAAGTGTCATAACCAGAGTGACAACCAGCAAACAAAACTCCAACCAACTTAATGAGAGCGACCAGTGTGGGTGTGCGAGCACATGTGACAGACAGAGGGAGACAGAACCTTGCGCTGCCGGGAAAATGGTTGCTTACCACTGTGGTTGTGGTAAGCTACCATAATCATAAAGGTGGAAGTGTCCTTAACGGGGGAGAGAGGCAAAAGAAAAAAAGAAAGGAAGGAAGGTTGTATGTTGAGTTGATTTTCTGCAATTTTGTAATGTTGATTGCTTTAGAGGAGAGCATAGTAAGAACACATAGTTAAAGTGTTAAACTTAATTTTTCCTTCAACTAGTTAATGACAATATTTTCTCAATTAATCTTAAAAATATAATCTACTAGTGCATTGCACCAGGTGTAACATCAAATTGGCCTAAATATAAAACAAAAAAAAAATAATACAAAGAAGAATCCGTAGAAACGAAAAAAATTAAAACGCAAAAAAAAAGCAGAGTCCGGTCAGGAAGTGTCGTGGCTCCATCTCCTCACATCTTGAATTTGTACTTGTTACACTGACACTCTACTCTACTTCATTTCTTTCTTTTGCTTCTCTCCCCCTCCACCTTTACGGTTATGGTAGCTTATCACAGGATAAGCCACGACACTAGTCAATTGTAATAATACATTGAAGGAGATGAGGTCAATTGAATAGTCATAAATGGAGATTTTAATGTACATTTGTGGGGGGAAAAGATAACTGTTGTTGAAATTGGAGAGATTTGTTTAATGGGTTTACTTTCCTTGAAGCACAATTATTGTTGATTTTTTATTGTTGATTTTCTGTTGATTCTAGGTATGACAACGGTTCGGATAATCTGCGGTAGAGGTAAAACCGTTAACCGCAATCTATTATAAATACCTAAATATCAATAATTTGGTAAAGGGTATATTAATGGGTTGGGTATATTTGTGGGCTTGGAGTAGATAACATTGTAATAGAAAATGAGTGTTATTTGGGTATAATGAATAATGTTAATGGGTTGGGGTATATTTCATTAAAAAAGGGACTGGGTATATTGTAACGGGTATCCGCGGTTGCGGCTACACCATATCCATAACCGTAACCGCTAAGGTCGAGGTTAGTAATTTTCACCTACTAGTGGATAACCGCGGATATTAGCCACGGATATAACCGTTAAAAAGTCACGGATACCCGCGGTTTGTGGTTATCATCCGACCCACTGTCATCCCTAGTTCAGATCATGTAGTGTCTAATGTCTTAAGTAGTAATGGTAACATGTTCTTTTTTCTCATAAAAATAAATGACATTTTTTCACTTCTGTCAGCTCCTTATCCATTAATTACCAAATTATTGAACTCATCACTTCTGTCGGCTCCTTCCTCCTTCCTTGTCCTTATGAGTGCACACTCTAGCATAGGTTAAGGAGTGCACATTGTATAGTTGGTGACGGATCTGTTTGGGCAGTTGCCGCCACGTGTCTACGCAGTTGACGCGTGTTGACGTTACTCGATGCCATTGGTGCGTGTGCGTTGCACGATTCTCGGAATTCGAGGAATGGAGGTCTATTGATAGTGCGTTAGTCGTTTGTCTTGTCAATGAAGTGACTGAAAGCGCGAGAGTTTAACTTATGCCATCAATGTTTGTTATATAGCTGGTATTAATGGTGGCAATATTGTAATATGTCAATATACTGTTATTTGCACACGTGTTCTGTATTGTTTGGGTAATGCTTCTCCGGGAATATCCAATGTCTTGTCCGGGTAAGCGTTTTATTAAGTCCGGGAATGTTACTTAGGTCCTTGTTGCTACTTGAGTTTTTAATGGGGCCCTTATGGTGGGCTATTAATTTAGGCCTTTTGGTAGGCTTGTTTGGATGATTGGACCTAGCGGCCATCAATAGTTATTTAAGGAAACTCCTATTCTCTACAAATACATATTTTATTTTTTAATACATATTTTATTTTAATTCACTCAGGTTTTTAACACTTATTAATTAGAGTAGTTATAGGCTGTACAGCCTATACGCTTAAGAGATAGTAAGAATTACATTAATGGGTAAACTCCATGTTTAGTCCCTTAACTTTCAACTTTATCCTATTTTCGTCCTATTTTAATATTTTGTCCTATTTTAATCACGTAGCTTTAGAAATTGTCTCAATTGGGTCCTTCTGTTAGAGTCAACGTTATTTTGACCGTTTGTTTGAGTCAATATCTTAAAGTGTACAGTAAAATTACAGTCATACCCTTAAATTAATCCATTAGATAATGGTTTAAACGAATTTAATATATTAAAAAAAATTAGAATCCTTCACCTCTGCCACTCGCCACCCTAGATTCGCCTTCCACCGCACAGGAAATTGGACTTCTTACCTCCGAAAACCCTATCCAATCAGATGCAGCAAACACAACCCAGCAACTTCATCTTCAACCACCACCAAATCTCCGGCTGAATCGGAGCCATCCGCCGCCGCCCCTGGAAACGCCCTTCTCAAGCTCGCTTGGTACGGCTCCGAGCTCTTAGGAATCGCCGCGTCGGCGCTCCGCTCGCCGCTCGATTCCGGATCAGCCAAGAGTATCCAGTCTCTCGCAGTGGACGCATCGGGAGCCGTAGATCGCGAGAGGATTGTAGAATCAATCAAAGAGGATTTCGGGAGGTCGTACTTCATCACCGGAGATCTGACGACCGACGCGTACGAACAGGACTGTGAGTTCGCCGATCCGGCGGGTTCGTTCAGAGGCCTCCATCGATCCGCGCGGGTTCGTTCAGATGGCGGCACACTCGGCGGTGGTGGCGCCGCAAACCTCCCCGATCTGGGAGCCTTGGCGGCCGGCGGAATCAGAAGGCGACCTTGCCTGCAGCAGCGGATTCTAATTTTTTTTAGTATATTAAATTCGTTTAAACCATTATCTAATGGATTAATTTAAGGGTATGACTGTAATTTTACTGTACACTTTAAGATATTGACTCAAACAAACGGTCAAAATAACGTTGACTCTAACAGAAGGACCCAATTGAGACAATTTCTAAAGCTATGTGACTAAAATAGGACAAAATCTTAAAATATGACGAAAATAGGACAAAGTTGAAAGTTAAGGGACTAAACTTGGAGTTTACCCTTACATTAATTGCCATCGTGTCTTCCATCGACGTCTTCAACCGCCGACTCGTCTTCAACCTTCATAATCGTCTACAATCTTCATCTCACCTTACCTTTCCAAAGCTTTACCATAACCACACTTCTCATTTCCGATGACACTATTCAGTTCCGATCCAGAAAGCACAGATTCGAGCTTCTCCACCATGACCGTAAAATTAACTTCTGATAACTTTATAGCGCATTACAAATCATCACCTCAACAACTCTTATCATTTCTCATCAACAAGATTAGTTATAACTAAGAAACACAAAAAACACATGGAATCACGTTTTCCGGCCACCATCACCACCACCGACAAGATTCCGGCCACCTTATAATTCTGGCGATGTTCATGTTGATCAAGTACGACAACAATGCTGATCAGATGTAAGGAGATGTTGATCGGTGTTAATCGGACGTAAGGAGATACTGATCACCATGTTTATCAATATTTTTCGTGACAATGTTGTTTAAGAGAAGCCATGATGTTGACCTGCATTCATTATGTTGATCAAGCGTGACAACGATGTTGATCAGATATAAGGAGATGTTGATCACCATATAGATCAATGTTGATCAGATGAAAGGAGATGTTGATCACCTTGCATAGTAACATTTATTCTAGCGATGTTGATAAAGACAAGTCATCATGCTGATCAACATTAAATGTTGATCAATCACGACAATGATACTGATCAAGTGTAAAGAGATGTTGATCACCATACAAATCAATGTTGATCAGGTTTAAGGGGAATGCAATCAATGCTGGTCAGGTTTAAGGAGATTTTGATCATCATGTTGATCAACATTTATTCCGGTGATATTGATCAAGACAAGTCATCATGCTGATCAACATTTAATGTTGATCAAACACGACATTGATGTTGATCATGTATAAGAAGATGTTGATTATCATGTAGATCAATGCTGATCATGTGTAAGGAGATGTTGATCATCATGCATATCAATATTTATTTTGGCAATGTTGATCAGAATAAGTTATGATGCTGATCATTAATTAATATTGATCAAACACGACAACAATACTGATTAAGTGAAAGGAGATGTTGACCGCCATACAGATCAACATTTATTCTGGAGATATTGATCAAGATAAGCTATGATGTTGATCGATAATTAATGCTGATCAAACATGACAACATTGTTGATAAAAAATCCCGCATGATAAATTTGTAAATAAACAAAACACTTATGCACACACATGCCCGTAGTGCGCATTTTAACTCATACCTATTAATTAGCCGTTCAATTTTTTTTCTTGTATCCCTAATTTTATGCTCCCTCTATCGATTAAAAAGTCTCTAGCTTCTTCTTTTTTTTGATTGCCTCTAGTTTATACTCCCTCTGTCTTACCAAATATAGAGCATTTGACAGTCAGGGGCGGACCCACTATGGGGGCACGCGGGGCACGTGCCCCCAGTAAAATTTTACAGTTTTTTACCGTAGTGATAGTATTTTTTGATATAGATAAACTATAGGGACCATTGTGAAAATAAGCACATAACTAAAGGGCAATTGACACTTAAAACCAAAAAACAAAAAGAATGTCGGCTTCATTTGCGCATTAGCAGCCTACCTAAGAGAGGGGAAAAGATGGGTAAATTACCTTAGTATCCTACTACTATGCATGAGTTTCTTTTCAAGTCATAACTTTTGCTATTTTATCATACAAGCCTTAAAATTTTGATAAAATGTTAAAAGTTAGTCCTAAAAAATTAAATTAAATAAATTATTTTTATCTTAACAAATAAGAATTTTAGTATTCTATAAAATCACTTAGTCTTTTGAACAGATAGAAATAGTTAAAATATTCTTTTATATTGTTCAAATTTCTTTAAATAATTATTACACTTTCAAATTACAAAACAAAAAATGATTATATTTCGTGTTAAAAGATGTTACCCAATCATTCAATTAAAACTGTTAGAATACTTTTTATAAGTACTTAATTTATTATTTTTCTTTATTTTTTAGTAGAATAACTTATTTATGCATAAAATACATAAACATGCTTATTATTCATAAAATTATGGAGTAACATAAAAAATTACCATGGCATTAAATTTAATTCATATTAGAGGAACTTAAAAGTAAAATAAATTAGTTTTTTAAATGATACAATGTAATATAAAAAGTATGTGCGAACATCTAAGAAATGTTAACGATATTTTTTACATATAGATTTATTCTTTTATTCCAACTACTCCTCCGTCCATAAAAAGAATAATCTGTTTGACTTCAATATTGTGTTTAACTTGAATTATCACTATAAGGAATTGCTTAAAAAATTAAAATAAATACATTTACGAATTGTAAACATTCATTTATTATTTGCATATAAAAATTTTCATGCTGAAAACTAAATGGAGCATTCTTTTTTTAAGACGATGGAGTAAATTTCTAATCACTATCAAATCAGTTGTAACAATATTAGAATATTTGAATTAATAAAAAGATGTGTCATTTGGCCATCATGGACCTCAAAGCTAAGTGCCAGCCAAAGACAACATGTCAACATTTGATTATAACAAAGAATTTAATAAAAGCTCTTTAATGGTGCATATCAACACCTTGGACAAGCTAAAGGCTTATGTTAACGGATTGAAAATTACCACTATAGGTTTCATTAAAAGGGCTATTAAAGGGTAAAATAGTCAATCAACATTTATCAAAATTACATTTGTGATTTTACACACACATAGATACACACACATATATATTAGACACACACACACACACACACACACACACACACACACACACACATATATATCAAATGTATGTGGACTTCTATACATTTACAACAAATGTAATGTAGATGAATTACAAAATAGAAGCCCTCTTCCATACATTTACCAGTATTTCCTTGGAACAACGTTCAAGAGCTAGGCTAACACTCTTGATGTGGGCAAGGCCACTCTTGATGTGGGCAAGGCCGTCGGGCCATTGAACATATAATCTCTCAATAAAGAACCTAATCCACTTTACCCTTCATGCTGCAGGCCTTCCTTGATGAAATCCAGAACAACGGAAGCTAATTCAGGTTCGTGGTGAGTGTAATTATGGTTTGCACCTTCAACTATGTGCAGTTTGTGATTTGGAATGATCTTGGCAAACTCAAATGCACCTTCAACTGGATTGATTTCATCGGCAGATCCATGGACTGTTAAGACCCTATATGCATTGAACTTACATCAAAGAACGCATCTAAACCGATCTTCACAACTGCTAGATGAGAAAAAAGTGCTTAAGCTCAACAATGCAACAGAAAGTTTGTTGAATTATTGGATTTAGAGCAGAAAACTTTGTTAAAAATTATTGTGTTGTACTGTATAAGGTACATGTTGCCTTGTGTTAGAAGTTAGCAAATGTGAGTGCTGTACGAAACAGCATGTGATATACTACCTGTCGTAAGTAGGTTATCACTTTTAGCTTTTTGTGTAGATTAAATTAACTCATTTTACATAAACTTCCATCATTACCCCCTTCCAAACCCCTCCCAAACCACTTCCTAGACTTTTTGAGTGGGTGCATTGCAAGGGTAAAAGAACACTAAATAAAACACAAATGGAAAAATGTCATTCCATTTGGACAAAAAATATTTTGATGTTGTAACAAACCGGATGGAGTAACAGTTAAGAAAAGCAGTTTCTAAGTGCAGTTTCTAGTAGTTGTCCAAAAAGTTGGTGGCAGTTTCTTATGTTGTAAGATGTATTTAATGGTCTTCATACCAAAAGTGAAATGTGTGCTTGTGTGTGTCCGATTATTACAGCACAAAATTATCTGTCTTCTTTAATTTTATTTTCTCAAAGAAACCAACAATGGTTTCTAAAGAAATAATTTATCTTCTTCTTTAAGCCTCCCTCTAAAAAACCAACAAAGTTGTAGAACCCCAAGCAAAAGTGGGATAAGAAAAGCATTTTACCGACAATCCCAACAAAAATTGTACCATACTACCATTAATATTCTATAGAACATACAGTGGCAGAAAAGTTTGCGCAAGCAAGGCTAAAATAGAGAATACCATCCTAAATTATGTCAACTTGGTTAGATAAAGGCCTGAACTATAATTCAGTACGAATCGTTCCCTGAACTATCATAATTGGGAAACTTTGGTCTGAACTTACTTAATCGAGTTGACATAGTTTAGGATAGTATTCGTATTTTCTATTTTAGACAACTTTAAATACATGCAGTATGTTAGTAAAACATATTTTCTGTGATGAGTTATTTTATACTTAAGTAATCTTGCAGTGGCAGCAGGACGTCTGAGATTGTGGAATATACATTCCAAAAGGCAACATGATTTTCTGCAGATTATCGCGCCCAAGTTCATGGAGGGATTGGAATGCTTACAGCAGTTTTATACTCCCTTTGTCCAGGAAAGACTAACACACTAGGCACGGAGATTAATGAGTAATAAAGTAAAGCTGACATGTAAGACAAATTTACCTTTTTAGGCGGAAAAGAGAATAAGGGTTATAAGATAAAAGTGGTGTTAAAAAGTAATGTGTCAATCTTTGTAGGACTCCCCAAACAGGAATACTGGGCCATTCTTTCTAAGGAGGAGGGAGTATACAAGCCTTTTCCAGTTCTCTTTCAGAAATTAGAATAGACTGAAACAAAACGAGATTTTAGTCTATTGTCCACATGAGATTGTAATACTTACAAGAAATCAAACCCTTCCCTAGGTGTTACAACAGTTTACATAAACTACAATTTATTCCAATTTTATCTAATCACTATGAATTTGGTTAAGACAGGCACATGCAATATCAAAGGAAACATTAAAGCTTTGAGGTTCGGTTTTATATATTTGTTACTTACCTGCATTTCTTGTCAATTTTAAGGCACGCTTCATGCATATCAGTGGATAATGCCTCCTCCAAACCCTCCTTCGTCACACGGTATACAACCTTCCCTAAAAAGAATAAAGAAACTAATTATAAGTATTTCAATGAAGGAAACTTTTCTCCTTTCAAGACCCAGAATGTTAAATAAGACGGGGAATGTTTGCTGACATTGCTCCATGATATGAAATAGTCAGGCTTACCCAGTTTTCTCCACGAACAATTTAAAGAATATAAATAATCCACTTAGAAGGCAAGCAGATACTGAGCAATCATTCTCAATGAATTGATGCATTGAACACAGAAGGAAAGTTGTTACAGGCAAAAAACAAAACACAGAAGGAAAGTTGTTACAGGCAAAAAACAAAACTTACCTTCCTTCTTAACATCAAGATAGCCCTCCTCCTTGATTTTATCCAACAAATCTAGGCGTTCTTGAATGCCCTTCTTCAAATCATATCGTCCGGAAACATTGACCACATTGTGGATATCATGATACTTAGAAGCATAGAGAAGAACCATCACACCACCTAAAGGAAGACGAATCCGGAGTAGGTAAATTAGGAGCCCTAACTGCTTCAGCAAGTACCTAAGAACCAATCTAAAACATCAAAATCTACTACTCCGTCTCAACCATTCAACATAGTGATCTCCAGAAAGCTACTTAGTTTTATATTTAGCGATTGATTGTAGACTGTGCAAGTATTCCACATCCCTTAACAAAAGCAAAGAAATAGGTTACTTTCTCATTTAAAATAAAAAAGAGTAATCTCTCTGCCCTCCAATATATGATACTCCCTCTGCCCCCAATGGTGCATTTCTTTGGGCATGAAGATTAAGACTTAAGTAAAATGAAATGCTCTTTCCAAACTTACCCCTAATGCTAATAGTAAAGAAACCAAAATACTAATCGTAAAAGGGAATGCAAATTGGGTATAGTAAGGTAAAATAAGATCATAAAAGTTTCTTGAAAAGGAAATGCACCATTCTTTTAGGGAAACCCTTAAAGGAATATGCATCATGCTTTCAGGGACTGAGGGAGTACATTCGACTTTCTAGTCTTAAACTTTGAATTTTCACAATAATTTGAAATAAAACTTCTAAAAGAATATACATTTAGAAACCAGATACATCCATATATCATTTGCATATGAATTATCCGACTATACATGTCAAAATGTTTAAAAAATCATAGATTGAATTCTTAAAAATAAATGTATCGATTTCCGCAGGATGGAAAGTGTACATAAATTGGAATTTACCGATGGGTATTAGTAAAAGAATTTATTATCCTAACAGCTGAGAGTAACTATTGATATCAAACCGAACTTGCATCTGGTTTTCAGGTGTGGAAGTCTAGAGGTTATGTTCTGTTAGTTTCGGAATTGCTAATAAGAAAAACTTGCCCTTGGTTTTTCTCATGGATTTGGAATGCCTATATGGCTCTTTAGTTTTAATTTAGAATACATATCTCTGGGATTCAAGATGACCTTGATGAGACCAAATGTGTATTTAATGCAATAAAGAAAAAGTCTTAGTTGTCACTGGCTTGTCTTGTTTCAACACAAATCAGTGTAGCAGAAAACATGGTCTTACATCAGGCCATGCAACATTACTGATGGTAGTTTTCAACCCTGCAAAAGAAACTTTAATCAACACATACATTCTTTCAGTAGCTCACCTTTACTGTGGCCAACAATTGCAGCGACAGCATGATTTGTGCCATTGATGTGTTGGATAACAGAATGCAAATCATCGGCTTCTCGATTGTAGCTCCCAAACTCAAACGTACCTTCACTTTCACTAAGAAAAATCAAGGAAAAGAGCGAGCCAAAGGGATAATCAATAAATCATCTATGAAACAACAACAGAAACCATCCATTCATCATTTGTAACTAGTGCTCCAATAAATATATTAGCCAGGAACCTTGAGTATTCATAAATATTTGTAACTCTATCTCGGAACTCACCCATGCCCGGCAAAATCAAAGCGAAATGCACTGATCCCTCCCTCCTCTAAAGCGGTAGCAAGGTTCACTACAGTCCTGTCCTCCTGTATGCAAGCCAAGCTAGATTTATTTAGCAATTGGGCTTTGTTATAACGATTCTTTGAATAACAACAATTCGTTAACTAAATTCCTACAATGCTTTGAGTACATAATATGTTACGTGTTAAAAATTAGACGATATCATTTTGGTATCGAATGAATGAACTAATTTTCCTCATGACTCAACTCAACTCTTCCATCACAGGGACCCGTTAATCAGTAACTGGTGTTCAAGCAACTCCATATTTGATAAATTTCTAAGTGAATCGTAAAGGAACAAACGAAGAGCAAAGGAAAAGCCCGACCTTGGTTGATCTAAATCCATGGCAGACGACAGCAACCTCTCGTGATCCAGTTTCATGCAACAAACCGACGAGCTTTTCGCCATGTTTGTTTGTAACAACAAGTTTCCGCTGCTGAATATTACTAACTGGCGATTCCCACACTCATCGTTAGCTCAATCGATCGAGAACCTTAGTTAACGAAACGGACTGCGAGATGTTGACAAACTGCTGACCTGCGTTCTTCTCGTCCGACTCGGCCATCCTCAACCTCGAGCTTCCTCGTGCGGATGCGATAATGCTGTCCAGACTTATCACTTCCTTCTGCCTCGCTAAATATTGAAATGTTTCGATTTCGAATTCAAATTTATACACCACTAAGCTTAATAGAAAATTTTGAAAAACAAATAGCGATAATATATTTATAGAAAGTCTAAATTTATAGACTACTCACTCTGTTACTAAACATTCAGTGCGTTTCAAATTATTGTTTATAAATAAGTCATTAAAAAATAAAAATACATATATTTTTAAAAACTACACAGATTAATCTATAATTTGTATATAAATTATTTGATTTTATAAATCAAAATGCTATGCTGAAGAAATAAAATTATAAATTAAATGCTGAAAAAAAACACACACTAAATTTATAGAAATGTAGGGGGTAGTTTATAATATAGAGAAATAAAATTATAAAATAGATGTTACAAAGTTTACATTGATTTAGGTATGGAAAAAGTAAAAATCAATTGATTACGTGTCAAAGTATTTTCCTTGAATTATTTTTTGATTAAATTCCTTGATTTATTATAGGATAACTTGCAAAAAAAGGTTATGTCTAACTACAATTTCATCCACCAGTTTTTAGAAATATACAGAAATCCCCACAAGTATGCTGGCAAGTGGTCTGATTTGCTATTTCATTTCCATCACTCTTCGCTGCAACCTGGACGAGTTTTGCGCCAAAGTCGACTGTTGATGGATTGTTCTCATCATCATCATCTTCAGGAATGAAAGACTTAATAGTATCCGCTATAGAATTAGACCTCGTTTGAGAATAACTGTTTCAATTAGTTGTAACATTTTAGATAATTTTTTAATAATCAAGATCAAACAAGCTACAGTTAAACGCTAAAAATTATTTATAGATAGTTTTTTCAAAACACAAAAGCTACTTTAAAAAGTTATTACCAAACACACCTTCACCCCTACTTCACTAAAGAATGAAGACGCATTGTGATACCCTTATGTTTACTTACCTTATTGTAGCTTCTATAAAGTTTAGTGACCGTATTGTAGTCAAACATGGATGGCCGATAGGTTAATTCATCATCAGCAGCACCTTAATCCCAACTACATCAGGGTCGTCGGTGGCATGAAATTTATATAGATGGTCGATAGGTTAATTGAATTACAGAATAGAAGACAACCCTCTTCCTTCCAGAATTTCATGATCTACTGTACTTCATACCACCTGTAGGCATACTGGAAAGATTAAGAAGGCATTGAGATCCATTATTATCGATACCAGCATTTCATTGGAACACAGTTCAAGAAGAGCACACTCTTGTCTTGATGTAGGCAAAGCTTGCCTTGCCTTTGAACAAATAATCTCCCAATAAAATATCTTGTCCACTTTACCCTTCATGCTGTAGGCCTTCATTGATGAAATCCAGAACAGAAGAAGCTAATTCGGGTTGGTGGTAAGTGTAATTGTGGTTTGCACCTTCAACAATGTGCAGCTTGTGGTTGGGAATGATCTTGGAAAACTCATATGCATCTTCAACTGGAATTGTTTCATCGGCAGATCCATGAACCGTCAATACCCTATATGCATACAACCCATTAACAGTTCATCGAAAAAATGCATCTAAAACCAACCTTCACAACTGCTCTAGCTAGATGAGAAAAAGAGCTTAAGCTCAACAATGCAATAGAGTTGTAGAACTCCAAGCAAAGGTGGGAAAAGAAAAGCATTTTACTGACAATCCCAACACAACTTGTACCATGCTAGACCATTAATATTCTCTAGAACTTACACTGGTAGTAAAGTTTACTCAAACTTTAAACTCTGCACTCTTGCTGTCAGAGAATCTTTAGCCCATGTAATACAGAACCCAGACTTCTGACCGGCTTAACGAATGGCTATGGTTTCAGAAGTTGAATTTCTTATGCTGTTCTCTCTTGAATTAGAGTATGAAGGTGCTAAAGCAAGGCCTCCACAATTTCTTTGGATTTTTGTTGTCACTACAGGTATTTGGAGACCAGTTAGATTGTTTTGTAAAGAACTTTGAGAAATCATATGGCTGCACTTTGAGGGCCCTAAGACCAGTTACTGAGTCGTCAGCCTTTAGTGGGACATGGTCCTCTAAGCATCATAACCGGAAAACCACAAGATTCTGAGGTGTGATCAGAAGACCTGTGGGTTGTTGCAATTTTGAAATAAAAGATTCTGATTCAGAAATTGACTCATCAAACATGGTAACTGGGCCTCAGTTTGATACTCATGGTGATTCAGTGGCAACTGATTAATTAAACCAGAGAGTTGATCAACTGGCGTGTGTCATTCTAAGCACCAGTTCAGAGTTAGATGAGTCGATAGTCAGCACAGTCGAGAGGTCTCCTGTTCAGCAAGTTCATGCTAATGACCTTAAGGAGTTAGAACTTAGACTTATAATGGAAAGAGTCAAGTTAGCAGAAACACAGGTAGTTTTAAAATTTAAACTACAGGCAGTATGTTAGTGAAACAAATTTACGGTGATGATTTTTTTTAGTAAAATTGCAATGGCAGCAGGGCGTCTGTGATTGTGGGATATATATCCCACAAGGCAGCATGATTTTCTGCAGATTATGGTGCCCAACTTTATGGAGCGATTGGAATGCTTACAGTAGTTTATATATAAACGTTTCCGGCTCTTTTTTAGAACTGAGAATAGACTGAATGAAAATGAGATTTTAGTCTATACTCTATAGTCCACATGACAGTTTAACATTTATAAGAAGTCAAATCCTAAAGGGTCCGTTTAGTTGTTGAATATTTTTCAAGTTTTCATCTCCAAATTTCCTTTGTAAATATTTGATCATACAACTAGCTTTCAAGTGATAGAAAACCTTGTTTTCCAAACTTTGAAAAACTCTAGTATTACCATGGAAACCTTTCAAACAAGGTTCCTTCATTTAATATACTAGTTTTCCAAAGTTTGGAAAACAAGGTTTTCCATCACTTGAAACCTTTTTATATGATCCACTAGTAACAAAGGAAATTTGGAGTTGAAAATTTGAAAAATTTTCCACAACTAAACGTAGCCTAAACATTTACAAGAAGTCCAACCCTTTCCTAGGTGTTGCAGCAACCATTTACAGAAACTAAAATTTATTCAAATTTTATCTCATCACTATGAATTTGGTTAAGACAGGCACATGCAATATCGAAGAAAACATTAAAGGTTTGATGCTGGGTTATTCAAATTTGTACTTACCTGCAGTTGTTGTCAATTTTAAGGCATGCTTCATGCATATCTGTAGATAATCTCTCCTCCAAACTCTCCTTCGTTACACGGTATACAACCTTGCCTACAAAGATTGAAGAAACTTATTATAAGCATGCCAATGAAGGAGCAATAAAAAAACACCATGTGGGAAACTCTATGAGTTTTACCCACACCAGGACCAGAAAATGTTGTCCAGAGAGGAGCTGTCTTCCTGTATTAACTGCCAAAGACAAGTTACATGTCCAATTTTGAAGCCCTCACACTACTTAATACTCCCACCATCACAGTATACTTCTAAAATTTGACTGAGCACTATGATTAAGGACAGTAGTAGAATATCTGCCTTTTGACAACTTTAACCCAGCTTTTTTTTTTAAAAAAAAAAGTTGAGAAAACCTTTGGTCCCCATTTTCTAAAATGAAGAGAATTGAATGTGACGTAGTAAGACATTGGTACTTAAATAATTGTGAATCAATTCATTCATGGCCTGCCATCTGTAACTCAATGGCAATTGTGGCACAAACAGGGGGCATTGTCTTTGCTGCCTTCCTTGGGAAGCAGCATTTGGTGAAGCAGTCATTTTCAGGCATTGGCAGTGACCAGTCAATAAGTTTTACAAACAAATCTCCGTGATCTCAAGTTTGTTCACAGTTCTTGAATCTTTCCATAATAAGCACTATCATTTTTCTCCTTTACATGCCCAAATGTTTAATGAGACAGGGAACATGTTTGCTACATGACGGATGAAATAGTCAGTCTCACCCAGTTTTCAGGGAACAAACGAAAGAACATACATAATCAGCTTAAAGGGCAACCAGATACTGATAGCAATCATTCCAAATGAATTATTGCATTGAACCCAGAAGAAAAGTTTTACAGACAAAAAACAAATCTTACCTTCCTTATTAACATCAAGATAGCCCTCCTCCTTGATTTTTTCCAAACAATCTTCTCCTAGGCGTTCTCGAATGCCCTTCTTCAAATCATATCGGCCAGAAACATTGACCACATTGTGGATATCATGATACTTAGAAGCATAGAGAAGAACCACATCACCACCTAACGGAAGACGAATCCGGAGTAGATCAATTAGAAGCCCTAACTGCTTTAGAAAGAAGTACTTGAGAACCAATCTAAAACATAAAAATCTACACCGTCTCAATCATTCAAATGGATGCAAGTGATCTTTAGAATACATAGAAATATATAGTGATTGCTTGTAGACTGTACAAGTACTCTACATCCCTGAACAAAAGCAAAGAAATAGGTTACCTCCCCACTAAAAATAAAAGAGTACCCCCTCTGTCCTGCGGAAATTGATACTTTTGACTTTCTAGTCTTTGACTAGAATTTTCAAAAGAATTTGTTGAAGAATTTCTGAAAAATATACTCCTATTAAGAAACCAGAAACATCCATATATCATTCACATATGAGTTATCCGACTTTATGTCAAAATGTCAACAAAAAAACAAAAATCATTGATTCAGTTCTTAAAAGTAAAGTATCGCTTCTCGCCGGATTGAGGGAGTACATATATTGGAATATACCGGTGGATATTAATAAAAGAACTTATACTAGCAGCTGAGAAAATAACTATTAATATCAGTTTGAACTTGCATCTGGTTTTCAGGTGTGGAAGGAAGTCTTGAGGTTATAGTTTCAGAATAGGAAAAACTTGCCCTTGTTTTTTCGCATGGATTTGGAATGCCTGTATGGCTCTTTAGTGTAACTAAGAATACATTTTCCTGGGAATCAGACCAACAACTTGATGGGACCAAATGTTTGTTTGATGCAATGACGCTAAAGTGTCAGTTGTCACTAGATTATCTTGTTTTAACACAAATGAGCATAGCAAAAAACATATTCTTACATCAAGCCATGCAACTTTACTGATGGTAGTTTTCAACCATGTAACAGAAACTTTAACCAACACATGTATTCTTCATATTAGCATTCAGTAGCTCACCTTTACTGTGCCCAACAATTGCAGCGACAGCATGATTTGTGCCATTGATGTGTTGGATAACAGAATGTAAATCATCGACTTCTCGATAGTAGTTCCCATACTCAAATGTACCTTCACTTTCACTAAGAAAATTTCCAGGAAAAGGGTGAGCCAATCAAGAAATCATCTATAAAACAGCAACAAGAAACCATTCATTCTTAACTTATAACTAGAACAAAAATCTCATATCATCAAAAATGTGAGATAGAAACCTTGAGTATTCATAAATTATGTTTCTCCTCAAACTTGACACTCTACCATGGCACTTACCCATTCCCGGCGAAATCAAAGCGAAATGCACTGATCCCTCCCTTCTCTAAAGCGGTAGCAAGGTTCACTGCAGTCCTGTCCTGCTGTATGCCAGCCAAGCTAGATTTATTTAGCATTTGGGCTTTTCCATAATGATTCCTGAACTAAATTCCTACAATGCTTTGAGTACATAATACAGGAGATCACGTGGTTTGAAGAATTGAAGAACTCTATGGACACATTAATCAGTAAACTGTGTTTAAGCAACTCGACATTCGATATTTCTAAGCTGAATCGTAAAGGAACAAACGAAGAGCGAAAAGAAAAGCCCGACCTTAGTTGATCTAAATCCATGGCAGACGACAACAACCTCTCGTGATCCAGTTTCATGCAATAAACCGACAAGCTTTTCGCCATGTTTGTTAGTAACAACAACTTTCTGCTGCTGAATAGTATTAACTGAAAAGGGGCGAATCCCACTCTCATCATCGTTAACTCAATCCAGAACCTTAGTTAACGAAACGACTGCGAGAGGTTTACAGACTGCTGACCTGGGTTCTTGTCGTCCATCCGAGCCATCGTCAACCTGGAGCTTCTTCGTGCTGCTGATGCGAGGAGATGATGATTAGAGGAGCTGAGAGTGGTATTGAACTGAATTAACATCTCTTATTTTGACTCCACTCTCCAATGAATTTTCTCATCATTAAATAACTTTAACCAAAAAACATAAAACAAAATACTCCGTCAGTAGTTTCTGAATAACCAAAGATTTGATTTTCATATAATGTGAAACAGTTTGATTCAATTTTTTTAAAATAAATAGTAAAAAAATTTTAAAAATATATATTTATAAAATTTATATTTCAAATTATGATATACATGTAAATTATTTAATTTTAAATATCAAAATATTAATGAAAATAGATAATAGATTAAATACATTGAATATAGTAAAACAAATTCTTCGATTATTCAGAAATGGAGGGAGTAGCTAATTATCAATTTGAAAATTTAGTGGATAACGGCGTCCAAACTTTTCATATGAAAATTTTTGTGACCAAAATAATCAAAGATATATCACCTTACTATCCACACTTGCTAAGAGTCAATAGAACACTTTCTTATTCAAAACTTATCATAGGTTAACTTTTTAGCTAAAATAAGTTTAAAGACTATAGAAATCCATAAAGTTAAAAAACTTTGGTTCTCCCCACTATTTTTTTTATATAATATCTCAGTATCAAATGATTTGTCATATTTTATTTTAAAATTACAAAAAAGTGACAATCCATCATTTGGAAATGATAAAGTACATTACGTGGGAAGACAGTGCTACTGAGCGCAACCGCAAGGCTCAAAGCGCGCAAAGAACCGCGATTAATGGTGCAATAAACTTTCTGCGGCCGGGCATGATAAACCATTTTTAGGGTTTCTTCACCCGCCGCATCCTTCATTTTCATCTTCATCTTCTCGATTTCTCTCCTTCTTCATCTTCTCGATTTCTCTTCATCTTCATCTTCTCCATCTTCATCTTCTTCATCTTCTTTCTCTCTATCTTCTTCTTCTTCTTCTTCTTCTTATTTCTTTCTTTATGCATCTTCTTCCATTTTCTTCTTCTTCTTCATTTCTTTCTTTCTTTCATTTTCTTTTTCTCTCTTTCTCTTTTCCTTCTCTCTTCTTTCTGTTATCTCCCTTCTTCTTCGCCGCTGACACCATCGCCCCGCCACTTGCTCCTCCTTGGTCGCCGGTTTCTAGGCATTTCTGGGAAAAGGTGGATGAATCTGAATGAATTTCATCCAGATTCATCCACTTTTTTTTAATTATTGAAAATGGTTATTGCGGCCTCTTGCGTGGTGAGGCCGCAGACGCGCCACCACTGGGGCCCTAGTAAAGTAGTCGGCCTCATTTTCAATTCCCGCACACTACGTAAAGAAGCTAATGATTTACTGCAGCCTCTGCTGCAGAAAATATCGCAGTAACTGAAATTTATTGTGGCATTTACTGCGACGGAGGCCGCAGTGAGGCGGTTTCTCTACGTAGTGCCAGTGCCTGAGTAACTGCGGCCGTTTTTATCACGGCATTCACTGCGGCCCTCGCCGCAGTAGCTAACGCGGCCCAACTGCGTTAAGGGCCGCAGTAATCGTCCTCCTCTCCATGTAGTGGTAAAAAGATACACTTAACTCATTGACCATTAATCTCAAAAGAATGACCGTCAAGTTTTTAGGGTTAACTAAACTAGTTTATCTAACACTTGGAGTTTAGAGGCTAGGATCCCACCTTAATACTTTTAAACCTTTCATCTTAGCCAGTTCCTCTCATCATCCACTATCCCACAATGTATCGTAGTTGCTACCCACCACCGCAACTATTGTCTACCCTAGCCAGATCTAGGCAAGCGTGACACCACTGCATCGGCCCGAGTGTGTGATGTAGTGATTTTATGCTCGTATGTCTAGGCTTTTACTACACAACTGCCGCTCACGCCCTAGTATATGTTAGGGAAGACAAGAGAGGCAGCTGCAGGCAGGGGCGGACCCACAATGGGGGCACGTGCCTTAGTAAAATCTTACAAATTATAGTTATAGTGGTAGTATTTTCTGATATAAAAAACGTATAGGGATCATTTGAAACTAAGTACATAAAGGCTAGCTTACATATATAAAGCCAAAAAGAGGAGGGGAGAATATTAGGTTCTTTTCACCAAAAAAAAAACAACAACAACAACAATAACAAACCAACAACATTTTCAATTTTTATCATTCCCAAAAACTTTTACTCTCACAAATCTCTCCCAAATTTAAAACAACAACAATTTATTGTTAAAAGTTGTAAAAAGAACACATTTGCATAATTTTCTATTCAAGTCATACAACTACATATTTTATCCTAGCCCTAAAATTTTGATAAGATGTTAAGAATTAATCCTAAACATTTATAATATGGCTAACCAATACTAATAAAATAAATTGTTTCCTTCTAAAAAAAGTGTTATAAGTATATATATAAAAAAGAATAACACGGTATTTTGAATGAATAAAAAATAGTTAAAATATTAGTTCAAATTGATTTAAAAAATTATTACACTTTCAACTTTTAAATGAATTATGACTTTATACTTGAAATTAAATAATTCATATGGTTAAATATTATCTAGTGTAACACCATTCTACCAGTGCCCCCACACTTCTTTTTTGTAGCTTTTACTTGTTATTGTAAACATTTTTTTATATTAAAAATGTGGTAACAGTAATAGGTATATAATGTGAAACTTTTAAATTATTGTATTTTCTTCTAAAAAAGCTCAAAAAAATAAGAGAGAAATTGTGCCCCTGCACACCAAAAATCATGGATTCGCCATTGGCTACAAGGCCTAATGGCAATGTCCGAGGTGGTTGTTGGGGTGGGGCAGTGGCGATTACGCACTACCAAACAATAAGGTGGTGAAGGGACGAGCTGAGATGGAAGGTTTGAAAGTCAACTACTGAGATAAACAATCAAAGGGGGATAAGTGTAGGTTTTCGAAAATAGATGAGAGCAATTAAAGATTTCCCCAAATCTCTGGGATTTGTAATATACCCAAGGTTAAATTACCCAATCTACTTGATCTTAAATCCACAAAAGTCATAATAATTTTACAATAGAATCTATGCAAGTGACTCTAAAAGTAAGTTTAGATAGTAGTTCCCAACATACAATCACTACGTAGAATATGCAAAATTTATCGCGGTTTTACCGCGACCTCCTGCGCGGTAAATGCCGCAGTAAATGGCATTTACCGCGCAGTAGGCCGCGGTAAACGGGTTTTCTCTATATAGTGAATTACTTTTCAAACTTTAGCAAAACCTACAATCTTCCCATGATACCTACCCTTTTCTCTAGTAGTGAACACCACCATTTGTAACCATAACAAATTTGAAATGAGATAACTATAATTTGATTCTAAAATAATTAGTCCATTATATAGTTGATTCCATTTTAGTAGCAGAAGCGGTGGAGGCAGCTTCAAGTCCTCTCAGCTACGTGCGACTACAAATTTTCATATTAAAAATGATGATTGTAGCTTAAAATGTAGCAGTTATGGGCTAAAGACATTTGTAACGGCCTTAGCCACTACACAATCACTACTAAAACTTAAATTTGAATTAAATTATTATATCTATTTTCACTTTCTCATTTTCTTCATCTCTTGATCTCTCTCATCTCTCAAGCTCTCTGATCTCAAACATTGCTCGCCTATGTCCTCCATCTCTCATCTCTCTAAACTTTCTATTTATTTTCTCCAAGCTTTGGTCTCTCTCACTCTCACCATATACGTCCTTATAAGTTTTTCAAGTTCATCACCGCGAGTCTGAAAACGAGCTACGATGAGATTGGAATGAGCCACAATGAGAGTAGAAGCGAGCCACCTGACCATCCTGGTCGCTTTGACGCCCAACAATCATCGCCTCACCGCCTAGCCATGCCCATGACCTCCATCCTTTCAACCCATCATGCATTAAACACCACGTAGAGAAAATCAGTTTACTGCGGTCTACTGGGCGGTAAATGCCGCAGTAAACGCCATTTACCGCGCAGTAGGCCGCGGTAAAATCACGGTAAATTGTGCTTATTCTACGTAGTGAAACTAATTCTAGTTCAAGATATGCTATAAGAAATGTTGAAGTGGAGGGAGAAACGACGATAAAAAGTGTCAAATTGTAAACTTTTCTAAGTTCAAATACCAAATTGTAATTAATTCCTTTCAGATGTGTTTAAGGTTACAAATGTTGAAGTTCGCATGAGCAATCAACCTCAAAAAGTAAGTCCAGGGGAAATTATAGATTTCATTAAATCTGAGGATAACTGCTACTATATCAGTGGCGAAGCCAGGATTCAGAGTTAGGGGTGGCGGGAACTATACAAATATTATCCTCATTTAAATAACACGCGTAACAACCAAAATTTGCATAATTCACAAATCATAGTATCAAATTATTATTAGAAAGAATTCATTAAAAATTTCCAAACAAAAATATTTAGAAACTAGAAACATTAATGTATAATTTATATATAAAATATTTGACTTTATCTATTAAAATGTTGAAGAAATAAAATCATAAAATAAATGTTAAAAATGAAACGCACCAAGTTTTTATGAATATAAGTAATAATAAATTTCTTTTCTATAGATGCGACATTCATTTAAAACTGATTTGAGACAATAGATAGAATGGTAGCCTTCAATTAAAACTGATTTGGGGCCAAATAGCCAACGAAGAGAAATTAGACGTTAGGACAACAAGCCAATTTAAAGAGGAATTAGACTTTAGGGCAATAAACAACTGTTTTGTTTTGTCTCAAACCCGATATCCTTAACTTAAGGATTGATTTGTTAATATACTTTTCTATTGAAGAAAAAAAGGCAAAAACTGCATCGTAGTGGGTGGGGTTGTGGGTTCGGTGTGTTCTTTATAAGGGAAAATGTTTGGGTTTTAGTTATTATTATTTAGATTAGATTTAGGATTGGGCTAAGTTTAATGTTTTAAGTTTGAGCTATTAGTAAATATAGATTGAAGTGTATAAATCACCAAACTGAACATAATCTATAAAAAAAAATAACCCATTAATTTATAAAAATGTGCATTATATACCCTATCCTTTAAAAAATGTTGGGGTGACAATAGTCACTCACAACATAGCTTCGCCAGTATGTGCATTTTTGTCGAATTCGAAAACGTGAGAAAAACAATTTTCTAACAACAATTATAAATGGTTGAAAAATCCGATTCAAACTATACGTGTATTTAAAGTGACTAAAGAATTAGATCGGGAAATGATGTAAAAAAAGAATTAGATCGGTTCGCATATATCGTTTCAATTGGGAAGACTTAATCAACTATTTGAACCGATCAAGTAATTTAAGAATTGAAGTTTTAAACATACATACTGAGCTACTATTTAAAGAGACATTATTGAATTAGACATGTGAGACCTTTGGATGTTCCAAATTGATTTGATCAAATTCATAGATAATGTTTTAAATTGATGGTTGGGCATTATTTCTAGACTTAGGATGAACGTCAATGTATTTATCACCCGGGTAGCGCCATACCCATTACCATGCTATTAACTGATGGGCGGGCGTTTTGAATTTTGAAAACCGCCTCGAAAATGAAAAAAGCGCACGGTATGTAGCAGACTGGGTAGGGGGCGCCCGCTACCGGCTTCCATAAACCTCCAGCTTCGGCCTTCCTTCCCCATTTTCTCTCCATCTTCATCTTCCTCATTCTTCTTGTTGCAGCCGTCGCACCGGAGCGAGACCACCATCACCGGCGCCGTTTCCACTCTTTTTTCCGCGGATCTGCTTCATTTTATTAAAGTAACCTCAAATCTTTTTTATCCTCATTTTCGTCGGTTAAAAATTGATTGTTTCAACCATTTTCGTTTCTTGGTTGAAGCTCTCCGGCCACCTCTGATTTTCGTCCCCGACATTCTCCAAACCACAACCACATGTATGTTTTACAAATTAATGCAAGTAATTTCTGTTTTTTTGTGTAATTTAGTATAAATGTTAGGTATATTTGTGGTATTTTATCTGTTTTTCTTCTATTTTGTGATATTTTAGTATATGTGTTAGGTATTTTATGAATAATTAATAAAAAAATTATGAATTTTGTGCTATTTTAGGTATTTTAATGATATTTTAGGTATTTTAGTTATTTTGTGGTATTTTAGGAATTTTTGTGGTATTTTAGTACTTTGGGTGAATTTGTAATATTTCTTAAAGTTTTGGGTTAGATTGAACATTCTAAACAATTTGTGGTATTTTAGTATTTTTGGTGAATTTGTAATATTCCTTAAAGTTTTGGGTTCAATTGAACATTTTAAGAATTTTTGTGGTATTTTAGCACTTTTGGTGAATTTGTAATATTTCTTAAAGTTTTGGGTTAGATTGAAAATTATATAAATGTTATAGACTTAATTTTCATTAACTACAATGTTCTTGTAAGGACATGACGTCTCCTCCGCGAGATAGCGCCCACGAGTCAGGACGTGACTCCACGAGCGGGGAGCGTTCTGGTGGTCGCACCGGTTCCAGTCATATAGGAGGGCGCACCCATACCAGTGGTCCTCCTGGCGCACGGCTACAGTGTTCGAGACGCTCAACATTCGCGGTGCTGATTACTATAGCCCGGTGCTGTCGACGCCGCAACAGCAGCCCCACCCAACGTCGTTTAGGCAGAGTAATAAGACGTTTGAGCCATTCTCTTTTGGGTTAAACAGACAGCCAATGGGCAGTTCAGAGCAGTGTTCGTCGTCGCATGAGGATCATGGTGACGATTACGATCTACCTCTCTCGTAGGACACTTTTGTAAAAAATAATTTGATTTTGAATACTTTTTACTGTAATTGATACATTTGGTTAATTTATAATTAATTTTATTTATGTTATTAATTTTAATTTATAAATACTAATAAATAGTATTATTATTGAATCATTTATTAAATGATGAAAATAAGGAAATCATTTTTTTTAAAAGAAAAGTTGGTAGCGGACCTGGTAGGGGGCAGAGCGCTACCAGCTGTGTCAGCTGGCAATGCCCACGTGGCCCCTGTGGTAGCCAGCAGCCTGCTACCGTGCCCCTATTAACGGTAGCGGGCTGGGAAGCGTTAGACATGAAGGAAGCGGCCCAAAAATAAGCGGGTTGGGTAACGGGCAATCTCGCTACCTTGGTAGTGGATCACCCGCTACCCTGAGTTCATTATTTACGTAGTGTTCTATGAATTTTTTAGAATCCTTCGATTAAACACCTCTACATTATATTATGATTGATATTATATATATATATATGTCATGAGGTTAATGAACAGAATATTGCTTTCATTTTTTTATTCCACATCATGGTGTCCGTACAAAACGGTTTTAAGTATAAAAACATCTTTTGTGTGGTCTTTCCTCCTTCAATTTTTTAAAAATGGCCAATTAATTAATCTTTTGATTTGTATAGTAGAAAATAATAAAATTGAAGAAAGAGAAGGCTTCTTGAAAAGGAAATTGAGACTAGTCCTTGGCCTTGGCCTTGGCGGTTTCCTAATTCATGCCTTTTGACGCTTTTCAAACTTTCACGAGCGAGGACTTTGACCTCTCTACTTTTCAACTCCAAATGGTTTCCAATTAGTACTACACCACCACCATATAAAACCAACAGCCTTCTTCTTCTTCTTCTCCTGGCTGCGCTTGCATGCTACCTCTGTTTACTTAATTTGAATTCTCTGATCAGTTTCCTTGTTTTGTTAATCCTGGATGGAGCAACGAGAAGTTATGGTGGTGGTGAAAGTGGAAGAATATAAAATTGGAGGACTCAGATAGCATTACTGGCATTCTTCATGGACTGTCTGTTCGAGCTGGAGGAGCCGGAGCTCTCCACTTTCCTTCGCTTCCTCACGCACTCCTTGTCCTGCACCTACATTTGCCTCTGGTCTCACCGTTCCATTACTTCCCCAATTCCATCCAAGTAATCAATCATTAAAATCGTAATCACAGATATATTAATTTTCCTTAATTTCTTTCTTTCTACCTAGCCTAATTATTAGTTAGATGATTAATTTTTGTTTATTAATTTTCCCAGTCACTTGATTTGTTCCGCCGGATTGTTTGATGAAGATCAACCCAGCTCTTCTTCCCTGAGCTCGGCCGCAACATTGTTCACGGCCTACCAACAACTCGCAGTTCCTCTGGATAGCGAGTAAGATTCTATATACATCTCTGTCCCAAGAGTGTATACATATAGATATATAGTCCATTTTATTTTACAAATTGTACATATATAGGAAAGGCGACAATACATTTGAGTTGAATTGAGTATCTAGTTATAATTATATACATATGTATGTGTGTATATTTATAGTAATAATCATAATTATAATGATTGTATGAAGGAGCGTGGTATGGGGGTGCAACAGCCTACGTGTTCCAGGTTTTGCTTTCAAGAACAGCCGGCCTTACATTGAGCTCAAGGAGGCTCAGCTTCTCTCATTTTGTTTCCATCAAATCCAGCAAGAATTTTACCGGGTAATTAATTAATTACGATTTATTGATCACAATTGCTTTGATCTCAACAACTTGGTTGATATCATATATTAATTTTTTGTGTTTAAATATTGGCTGCAGGAAGCAAGGATTAAGGTAATAATAATAATAATAATAATCTGTGTGTTTCAAGGAATTATATATAGTAATTATTATTCATTGTTTTCATTTTGATTTCAGAATTTTTCGCAAAATAAGTGAATTTTCTGAGTTTTAGTAAATTAATTATTAACACAGACCGCAGTGTTCATGGGCTGCCGGAAGGGAGAGATCGAGTTAGGCACACGCAATGTCATTTCCCAGGTAATTAATTAGCTTCTTTTCTTTCATTGTTTTCACTAATTAATTATTCCATTTTCTGATATATAAAGATTATATTAATTAACAGGTGAACATTGAAACGGGACTAAAAGAGTTGCTGAAAGGTTTTTCAAAAGCTCAAGCATCTCCATTAATAATCTCAGATCAGCAGTTTCCACAAGCATCATCATCTTCCTCATCGCTCAGATCCCTATCAGCAGAAAGTCCTGAATCTTCTCTCATCTTCACCGTCCCCAGCGCCTCCCACGCTCAGCCGGAAGCGACGCCGCTTCAACCGCCGGAGCCCTACCAGCAAGCACTGTCCATGCTCCGGAGCCCTTTACTTCCGCCACTAGAGACGGAGCACTCCGCCATGACAAGCGCCTTCCTCGCCGTCCTATCCTCGCCGTCGTCCACACATTCCTCTTCCAGTACTGCTCCTCCGCAGTTTCTGTATCATCTGTTTCAGCGGCAGCCGCCGGAGAGGGTCCAGATGCGCCGCCGGCAACCCAGCGCCTTCAGCCGCTTCCGATCAATTGGATCGCGGGAGCAACAGTTAATGACCAGCCGACAACTTAGCATGATGAAGCGATCCATTTTGTACTGCAGAAGGTTGAATGTTGGGCGGCGGGAGTATGGAATTAGCTCCGGCATCGGGCGGGCGACGGCAACTCAACTTCATCATATGATGAAGGAGCGTAAGAGGCGCGAGAAGCAGAATGAGCTATTTCAATCATTGAGGTCACTTCTTCCTCCAGGAACCAAGGTACGCAACCTTCAATATTTCAATATGAGTAATTTTAATTCATTTATTTCCAAAAATATGATTATTTTCTCCTATTTTACTCTCAATTAATTGTCTGTTGAAATTAATTTATATAAGATTTTTAATTTAGATGCAATTATAAAAGGCACGAAAACAAATAAAATTCTCAAATATTTTTGGTACTCCGTATTTTTGTAGATTGTAAACTAGCTAATTAAGATTTGGGGACGTGGAGCATATATATAATCTCTAAGTTTCAGTTCTATATATGATCTACCCTTATGAATATGATTCACAAAAAATCTCGGTGTGTTTTGTGAAAAAAACATTTTTCTTTTTCAATTTTTACATGCATGTTCATTATATGTAAAACATGTTCAGAGTTGCTTCAAAATTTGTAATTAAGATTTTGATATATAAACATATATATAAATCATATATATATATATATATATATATATATATATATATATATATATATATCACATTAGTTAGTACTGTATGAAGTAATGAATGTTAGTGCTTATGAACTATTGCTACATTACAATGTTAGTGCTATATATATATATATATTAAGTATTCATATATGTAAAGAATATTTTTGCAATTCAGAGCTAGGGTTTGAAAATTAATTATATTTACATGATATGCGCATGGATGCATGATGAACAGAAGGATAAATCAGCTTTATTAACAGCTGCAAGAAACCAGATGAGGTTATTACAAGAACAAGTAACGGAGCTACGCAAGAAAAACGAGTTACTTCATCAAGCACAGCTTTCATCATCTTCAACCAAAAAACATTTTCATGATGATCATGATCAGGAGCAAATACTAAAGGAGCCCGATTCTAGTACTAATTATTCTACAACATCAAGATCATCATCAGAGCTGCGGCGCCCACGGCACGAGGTTTTGATCTCTGAAGTGGCGGAATCAACATCAGACGGATCCCGAACGGTGGATCTGAGAATCAGAGTGCGTGGAGCTGAGTGTCGCATGGATGGTCTCATCATTCGTTTGCTGGAGCTCATAAGGCGTGATCAGGCTACTGTGACCTTAGTGTCCATGGAGGCTCGTACCAATATGATCATCACGCAATCTCTTCCTTTCACTTACATTACAATGCGCCTTCAAATTCAGGTAATTAGTTAATTACGTACGTTTCTGTTAATTAATTTATTAATTTTTGAATATATATATATATATATATATATATATATTATATGCTTCATTTTCCTTTCTTTTGTTATATATAACTAATAAGGTTTTACTATCCGCGCTTCGCAGCGGTTTCAAAATGCAACATTTATATGAATTAAATAATTTTTTAATAGTATAAAGCAAGACGGTAAATGAGAAAGTAGATAGAATATATTGATCACGGATAAAAATGTAATTTAATGTCTAAGACTTTTCATATTTTACAATATATATTATGTTAGAAAGCCTAAATATAAGAGTACATCTAACACAAATTTAAGATTGAGGTCTATAGTGATAAATATAAAATGTTTTAGGCCTTAATAATAAGTGTTTATAACAGTGTTTGCTCTAACAATGCTAATATTACTAAGTTGATTTAACTTTAGTTTATCTATATCATTCCCTAGTAGATATTATTTCAAAAATATGTTCATAAAATAAACACATCAAATTTACCTTAGTTTATAGAAAGTTTGAATTCATTATTAAACAAAAATGTTAGAAAAATAATATAGATTAAAAGTTTAAAACTCCGTGTATACAAAACAACAAAATTAGACGAATGTAGTATAATAGAGCACAAAGTACGAATAGTTGTTCATGTTCATTTAGATCATAGGTATAGAAAGATAATAATTTTTTTTAAAAAGAAATGGGCTTAAATCATGTTTTACAAATACTCCCTCCGTCCCTATTTAATAGTTACGTTTGACTTTTACAATTTTGTTTGACTCAATTTTTTACTATAAAAAATTTGTTAAAAAAATTTGAAAAAAATATTTCTAGAAACTAGAAATATTGATTTATCTTTTGTATATAAGTTACTTAACTTTATTACTAAAATGTTGAAGAAAAAAATAGATTAGATGCTGAAAAAGAAACGTAACTATTAAAAAGGGATGGAGGGAGTAACATACTAGGGTTTCAAAGTAGAGCATATTAAAGTATGAGAAATTATGGGAATAGGGAGGTGGGGTAATTTTGTAAGTTTTAAAAAATTTAAAGAATGTCTTAAGCATTCAACCACTTACTTCTTGTGATGTGTCATATTTTAATTGATTAGGTTACTATTCATCTAGAGTACATTAGTCATAAATATATAGATGTATAATTAACAACCTATTTTTTTGCCGAGTCTATTTATCAACTAGTGAGTAAAATCACTAGTTATGTTATTTGTGTAAAGACATAATTAGGAAGAGTATTTTAGTCTTTAGAATTGTTAATTAGTTAATTAGATAGTATTATAATCAACTAGTGGTTTTAAAACCACTAGTTGGTACGTAATTAACAGCGGCGATGTTTTTTTAAGGAAAAAAAAAGAAACGGTTAGGATAGGATATAATTGGAGGGATGGAGTACTAATTTATAAAGAAAATGTCTTGAGACATGCACTCAATGTACACATTTTCTCATTCATGATGTGGCAATGACGTGGTAAAGGCAGGGGCGGGCCCACAATGGGGGCACGCGGGGGCACGTGCCCCCAATAAAATTCTATAAATTATGATCGCAGTGGTAGTATTTTCTTATATAAATAAAGTATAGGGACCATTTTAAAAACAAATACAGAGTTTGAGGGTTAACTGACATTTAGAGCCAATAAAAAAAGAAAGGCTAGCAGCGAGCGAGCAGGCGAGTCCCGTGGACCGTGGCTCATCATATCATATGAGGAATTAGGTAAATCACTTATGTAGTCCTTGAACTATGTCTAGTTTCTATTGAAATAATAAAACTTGTTATTTTATCGCACAAATCTTAAAGTTTTGTTAAAATTAATTCTAAATATTCATAAATCGGCTAACCATTATTAGATAAAACTTAGATAAAACAATTTGTTTGTCTTCTAACATATATATAGGAGTTCAGTATTTTATAAAATCAGAATATTTCGCTATGTTGTTCAAATTGATTTACAAAATTATTACACTTTCAACTTTTAAATAAATTATGACTTAATACTTGATATTAAATAATCCATATATATTAAATATTATCTAGTCTAACAACATTCGCGCCACAATAAGCACTTCTTTTTATAACTTTTACTGTCATTATATTTGTGTGTGTGTTAAAATCGTAGGAAACATAGGGTATATATTGTGAAAATTTTAGATTAGCAGATTTTGTTTATCCAAAAAACTTAAGAAATAAGAGAGAAATTGTGCCTACACATGTCAAAAATCCTACGCCCGCCACTGGGTAAAGGATATGATGAATGATAATCAAGTGAGAAATAAATAAATCATGAAATTAAGGATGATGTGACATTAAATGGAAAGTTTTTGGGAAAATTTTTGAGTACTCAAAGCAGAACTCAATTTATAAACCCTAGAAGGCCGGAACTATTCATTTATTATAACGTCAAGACTCGAGTCTAACCTTAGACTATTTTTTTTCCAGAACAGCAAAGATTTATTAATTAATAATAACACGCTGAGCATAACACCACATGTTTACGAGGGAAAACTTGAGGGGGGTAGAGACTAATTTACACACACACATATGTGTGTGTGTCTATATATATATATAATTAATGTATTGTCACTGCATCATTTTGTCCTAATTGAAATGATCATTTTACACTTTTATTTTATTTTAATTCACTTTTACCTTTGTAAAATGCAGTCAGTCAAAGAGTGTAAGGGAGTGAGTTTAGAGGGGTGAAAATGGATTTGTAAGGGGGTAGTGATGAAATTTATATAAAATGAGTTAGTAACCAGTATTAACAATCTTAATCTATACAAAGAGCTAAAAGCAGGCTCCAGGAATTTTCTATCATGGGGGTAAAGTCAATGTTAACAGCATCTGGTAGGGATGCAAAAGTATACGGTTTCCTTAATTTTGTTTTATTGATGTTAATTAGAAATTTGAGAGGAAGTATAAGTTAGGGTACAAAAAATGAACGAATTTCATCTCCACCACTTACTCCAAATGATTATGATATATGGATATTTATATGCATAATCACTTAATGTTCTATAAGTTCACCTAGCCAAAAATAACATGAATAAATTCAAAAAACACATTTGAAAAGAAAATAACAATAAATTTAGTTTATTAATTTCAACAATTAAGATGTTAAATTGAAAGAAACTACGACTTTCAATTAGGTTTGATTTAAGTACCAATTTATGAAGGTAGAATGATATGATAGGCCTACACTAATATACTATATATATATAATATTCATGCATCCTAATGTGTTTTAAAAATTTTAAAATTTTATGGGGGCATTTATAAACAAATTGCAAATAATAATATATTTTTTCAAAGACATGCATATGTATTTTAAGTTTCCAAAATTTCAATGGGGGTAATTGCCTCCATTGCTGCCCCCCATGGCTAAAACATACTCCCCATCCCTAATTAATCTTATACTTTTCTTTTTGTTGTTTTACAGTATTTAATCTATGAGTTTTTTTCATGAATTAATGTTTAGAGTACTAAATAATTTACATGCATATCAAAATTTGATGTATAATCTTTTTAAATATATATTTTTTTGAATTTTTTATTTTAAGTCTTGTAAAACTTTTTATTTTTTAAAAAATTTGAATCAAATATTGAATCTTGAAACAGTTAAAAAAAATGTAAGATTAATTAGGGATGGAGGTAATATTTGGGAGGGGGGAGTATTATATATTGGGAAGGGCTAGAATAACAACTTAGATATTGTTCAAGGACCTGAAAATGAAATTCATATTGTCGGAAGGAAGGCTAGCTATGGTAATGGTCGTGTTTGGAGGACCCCGACAAGGTGGACTTTCCTCCCTTGCCATTTGAAAGTACTACTAAACCCTTGTGAAACCGCAACAGCTGTTTAGAATAGGAGTGGTATTTACATGCGAGGGTTGTGGTCTTTTTCGACATTTTGCTTATAATTTACAAATGCATGCTTTGGTTGATCGTTGATTATTTCTTGTTCTTGGTGGTATAGGGCACTGATGATGATTGGGACGTGTCGAGCTTCCAGGAAGCCGTACGAAGGGTTGTGGCAGACGTGGCACCGTGACTCACCCACAAATATGGAGCTAGCTAGGTCTCGTTAACAAATCCTCGTGCCACCTCTACCTAACTCTTTTCTTTCTCTGCTGACTAGTCACTCTTAATTCTTGCTAGTATAATTCATCATGATGATGATGATATTAGGGGTGCGTTCAGCAGCAACAAATGGAAATTTTTTCCCAGCTTCCACGTTTAACGAGTAAGTAGACGGGAGAACAAGTTGTATTTGACAATTTTGCCCCACCTTAACATGCCCAATTATTAGTGGTATTGTTGTAATTTAATCAATTTTCAAGTACAACTCCTTATGATCAATTCAATGATCGAATGATGCTTCTAAATTTAAAAATTTCTATATATTTGTTTTTCTGGACACCTCTACTGAACTGAGCATTTTCAATTCAACCATCCTCTATAATCTCTACCTAAGCTATCAATATGATCTATCCATACTAGTGGAAAAAGACTGAAATCATATGAAAAAATTAGTTTTTAATTGCAGATGTAATAGTTGTGAGAGAAAAAGTTAATGAAAGATAAGTTGTTTTGATGAAAGTTTGTAAAGTTTTTGTAGGGAGGGAAAGGTTTATATTATTAAACCAAAAGGAAAACAATATAAACCCATACCAGAGTAATTAGAACATAAAAGTGAAGGTAATAAAAGTTAAAACCAAAGCGAATCACGCAGGAGCACACAAAGTAGCAAACAATAACAGAATACTAAAAGAAAAAACAGCATCAAAACAACGCATCTCTATGGCTATAACTTCGTGCCTTGAGATGAACAAAAAGAGAGGAAACCAAGGGAATGCCTCCTCCAACAGTGATGTGCCCCATTGCAAAATTGGCTGACCCACGCCATAGTGGAAAGTCGCCACCATGCTCATGCTGATTAGGAACCTGCAACAAGCAGAAACACAAAGTACTGGGATCAATTCATACCTCTGGAAGAGACCTCGAGCCGCCCAGGAAGATCCAAGTCCCAAACAGCATGCATACAACATCATCATTTCTCCTCGCAGGGCGATGCTCAGCCTTGCCAAAAGATCTGACACCACAACATCCATATCCTTCAGAAAACGTGGTTTCTTTGTTCCCCTACCAGATCCCACCAACTTACCCTTAGCTCCTGACCTTTTAATACCACGAAGTAACATATAAATCCTGGATTTCAGCAGGGAAGACATTCCTACATTTCCCCTTCCCAAAGGTGAAACTGGCACCACCGATATTGCAGACGGGGTTTGAGTAACTGGAAGCTGGGGACTGTGAACGATCAAAGGGAGTTCACCCACATGAGCCACCACAAGTTCCACTAACGCCTTTGCTCTCAGAATAGTGATTGATTTCAAGATTAGGGCTAGGCCAGTATGAGTGCCCATGTTTGGCAAGGCTTGCTCGGTCACAGGAGGAGCCTCCGGAGCATAATGGGGATTAGTCAGAGTAGGATCTCGCGGCTGGCACTACGTGAAGAAGACCAAGCTTACTGCGACCCGTACTGCGATTTGGGCCGCAGTAAGCTCAAAGACGCAGTAAATCGACGCAGTTAGTGGCAGTAAGCGTTACTGCGGCCAACGCCGCAGCAAGTGGCCGCAGTAAGGCCGCGGTAAGCTATTTTTTAGGGTTTCTTCATCCGCCTCTTCCTTCATTTTTTGCATCTTCTTCATCGTCTCCTCCTCCTCCTTCATCTTCTTCTTCTTTCTTTTCATCATCATCATCATCATCTTCTTCTTCCGTTTTCTTCTTCCTTCTGCTTCTGCTTCTTCTTCTTCTTCTTTCTTTCTTTCTCTTTTCCTTCTCTTTTATGTTACCTCCCTTCTCCTTCTTCTTCGCCACTCCACTGACGCCGTCGCCACCGCCACTTGCTCCGGTTTCTGGGTATTTCTGGGAAAAGGTGGATGAATCCGGATGAATTTCATCCGGATTCATCCACCTTTTTTTAATTATTGAAAACGGTTACTGCGGCCTCGTGCGTGGTGAGGCCGCAATACGCACCACGGCCTCAGCCGCAGTGAGCGTGATACTGCGGCCATTTTTACCGCGGCGTGCACTGCGGCCCACGCCGCAGTAGCTACCGCGGGTCAACTGCGTTGAGGGCCGCAGTGAACGCCCTCCTCCCCACGTAGTGTGGGTGGCAGCTTGAGAAGTCACACCGAAGACCCAGGGTAGTATATGACGATCTCTACCACCATTCCTGGAATGTAGCCATGGTCCAAATTAGGGACCCGTCCCCGTTTGTTGGAATTCCTGGCGCACCAAAACCTTTTAAGGTGTCACTTGAGCTCATGGCGCTAAGTCGGAACTTAAAGGTAGCTAGATGTAGCTCACCCCAACTCACCTCAACTAGATGTAGCTAAACTTAATTCACTCCAACTAAAAGTAGCTGGACCCAGCTCAACTTGAGCTCACTCAAGCTAGAAGTAGCTAGACTCACACTACGTGTTTAATGGGCATTGGGTAGGAGGCGTCCCGTTACCCAGACCGTTACCAGGGTAGCGAGGCCGACCGTTACCCAGCCAGCTACCAGTAGTAGGGGACTCGATAGCGGGCGCCTCGCTACCATCGTGCCATGTGTGCGCTACCACCTGACACAGATGGTAGCGCACTGCCCCCACCAGACCCGCTACCAAAGTTTTTTTTAAAGATGATTTTTCTTATTCTCATCATTAAAAAAATGTTTGAGTAATAATATTATTTATTATTATTTAGAAATTACAATTAAAAACAAAAATAAAATTGATTATGAATTAACCAAATGTATTAAATACAATTAAAAACATCCAAAATCAAATTGTTTTTACAAAAATGTCTTACGGGGGAGGTAAATCATAATCGTCATCCTGCTCCTCACGCGGCGGCGAACGGTGCTCTAAATCACTGAACGGATGTCTGCTCCCCGCCGAGAATGGGTCAAATGACTCATTACTCCGTCTGAACATCTCTGGGTCAAACACGATGTTGGGCGGTGGCTACTGCGGCGTTGGCATCTCGGGCTTTAGTACTTAGAACCGCGGATGTTCGGCGTTGTAGTCGTGTGCCAGGAGGACCACTGAGGCTGCTGCAACGACGGGATCATGTTTGTGGAGTAGTTTGGCGGCACGTACTGGTCTTGCCGTGGACGAGATGATCCTCCCGCAACCAAACCCTAGGGCACCTGATGCTGTCGTACTCCCCCGGTACATCTTAGCCAACATCTGGTGCAAATGTTCCTTACAAGAACATAGTACTCAAAATGTTCAATTTAACCCAAAACTTTAAGAAATGGTACAAATTCGCCCAAAATACCACAAAATTCATAAGTAATACCTAAAATAGCACGAAATTCATAATAATTAAAATATATATTAAAATACCACTAAATACCTAAAATATACACTAAATTACCAAAAAAAACCTAAAATAGTACAAAATTCATAAATAATAGCTAAAATAGCACAAAATTCATAAATACATAAAATATATACTAAAATACATGAAATATATACTAAAATACCACAAAATACAACAGAAACAGAAATGTACCACAAAAATACCTAACATATATACTAAATTACACAAAAATAATAAAATAACACAAAAAATGAAAAACAAAGCTACATACATTAATTTGTAAAACATACCTGTGATGCCGGAAACGAAAATCGAAGGTGGCTGGAGAGCTTCAACAAAGAAACGAAAATGGTTGAAATAATCAATTCTTAACCGACGAAAAAAAAGAGATTCAAGGTTACCTTAATGAAATGAAGCAGATCCACGCATATAGCAGAAGAAACGGCGCTGGTGATGGAGGTCTCGCTCCGGTCCGGCGGCTGCAACAAGGAGAAAGAAATGGAAGATGGAGAGGAAATGGGGAAGGAGGCCGATAATTTTTGATTTATGGAGCCTGGCGGGTCGCCACCTACCAGACCCGCTACCAGGCAGACGGTAGCGGGCACCCCCTACCCAGCCTACTATCGCCTGCTTTTTGAATTTTTCGAGGCAGTTTCCGAAATTTCAAACTCCCGCCTACACTGTGGTAGCAGGAAACCCGCTACTTTGCCCGCTACCCAGTTACGCCTCTAGTAGCGGGCAACCCACCCCAGCCAACCAGAAGCTCTTTTGGGAGCTTGGTAACGGGCCGCCACTTACCAGGCCCGCTACCGAGCTCCAAACAACTACATAGTGTCAGCTCACTCTAGCTCAATGGAGCTGGGTGCAGCTCAAGTGTATCTCACTCCAGCTAGAAGTAGCTAGACTCAACTCAAGTCAGCCCACTCCAGCTAGAAGTAGCTGCAGTCAGCTGGACTTTAGCTCATGTTAGCTAAATGTAGCTAACTTCAGCTCATTGAAGCTAAAGAAGTAGAGAAGCAACATTTACCTCATTGTGAGCTTAATTTGAGTGCAATGAAGCTCAATAAGGATGAATGGAAAGTTGAGTTAATTTTGTACTAGTTCATAGAGTTCCTAGCTGAAATATGTGTGTGACACATTTTGGCTAAAAGCTGTGACTTTTGAGCCAAATGATACATCTCTTGTGTAGAGACACATTTCCTCACCTAAAGGCTACAACCCTTGACCAAGGCACATGACCATTGACCAATGGAGGTGGTGGTTCGGTTTTGAAGCCGAAATGGTGTGGGTAAAGGTCACACAGTTTCGGCTTGTGAGAGAGCCTTCAATGGCCAAAAGTATGACCCATTGGAGGCACATTTTCGGCCTTGAAAAGAGGTCACAACCCCTCTCCTCACCCCTTTTTGCCATCTATAAATATGGGTGAGGGGGCTGGCCATTTTGTTCTCCCAAGTAGGCAGCCAAGAGGGGGGTGAATTGGTTGGACTCAAAAACTTTTCGAATTAACAAAACCGAAAGTTCTGACTCGATGTCAACCCGTTTAGAAATGCGAATTTTAGCAAGAATGAAAACGACACCAGGATTTATAGAGGTTCGGTCTGAGACCTACGTCCTCTCCTCAAGTCCACAACTTGAGAGTTCTTCCACTATACTTTAACAAGGTTACACCAAGAAAAAGTACAAATAGTTTTTCCCAAGGCTCAACTATAAACCTAACTATGGTTTTCCCAAGGCTCACCAAAAAACCTAACACACACCCAAAATAGTTTTCCCGAGGCTCACTAATAACCTAATTCAAATCCCAGTTTGGTTTTCCCGAGGCTCACCAAAACAAACCTAAAAACACTTTGATTTTTATGAAAATCTAAACCTGTTGAGGTTTTATCGAAAACACACAAAACGATTTTTCAAAACAATTTTTCTCTCTCGAAAAGTATAACCCATAAAAGCTACTTTGAAGATGAAGCTTGTTCTTCAGAAGATCAGTGCTGGAGAGCTTGACTTGACTTGCTTTATGAAACGAAAACTTGAATGCTTGTCAAGAGAAGAAGTGAGTTCTTCGAAAAACTGAAGTCTGTATTTAAAGACTCAATGGAGGAGCGTCTTGGAGCTTCTTCAACGTCTCTTCTGTTTGTGAAATCCACGAATTTCGCCAGAAGCGATTCCGTCAAAATCTGCTGGAAGCTGGAGACGAAAATACAAGAAGAAGAGTCCTAAACGAACTCAACTGCGTTTAAACCTGTTTATGCGCAAATGGGCTGAATTCGAAATTTAAAACTGAGGCTCATTTACAATAAAGCAAAGCCCACAAGTATTTTAAGATTAACAGACTAAATGTACCAAGCATACACATACTTTTCTAAACTTTACAAAATGTCCCAAAACTTTGTTATCATCAAAATCCTTAAAGTCAACACATTTCTCTCATCCCTTGGCAGCATTGCCCTCTCTCTTCTCTCCCTCTCAAGGCCGAATTAGTTGGTTATTCTCTAGTGCATTGTAAGTGGCTTTATATTAAGGTTTAGTAACCTTAATCTCGCCCTTAAGGAGGCACCCGAGTAGCCCTCTTCCAAGGAGTTTCAGCCTCAAATTGGAGCAAGGAACTTTGTTCCTTAAGCTGTTTCCTAAGGTGTAAGGTATGCTTCTTATCTAGTACTATACTATTATATAGTTAGTACCATGCTAGGATATACACTATTGTGGTGCTTATGTAGCATAGATAAGTGACATGATATACCGAGACATCGTGCTAACACTTAGAATAAGTATGTATGCAATATGGTTGCACATGTGGTGGCGGATGAACCGCCACGATTTGACTTGCGAGTGTGACCGAAGCCATTAGGTCGATCTTGCCTGACAGGATTGATGAGAAATAGAGAGATCCTCCGAGGTGATGTTTTGATGCGTTGAGTAGTTGTTAAACGATACCCTTTTAGGTATGAATAGTGAATGTATATATAGTTCCAGGTCTTAGTGGTATTATTGTAATATCTCCATAACATGTTTTTAGGGAGTAAAGGTACTTCGGGTATTGGTGTTCGGGAAATACCTTAAGCAGAGTTCGGGTTATTTAGTTGACGGTTTTTAATGCGGCCCTTATTTCGGGATTATGAGTGGGCCTTTGTTAGGCCTTTTGAGTGTATTTTGCCATCAACATGTATGACATGATATCATGTGATATACTTGTGATGCATATATGATATGTTAACATGAAAGCATGTTAATGATGATCCTAAAATCAACACCGTTCCCTCCACAGTTTGCAGCCACTCCTTCTCTACATGGGATAAGCGTCCACACCGGGTGCAAAATTCTGGCAACCGCTCGTACTGTAGCATGAACAATTCATTCTTTAACGAAGCACCCAACAAAGCTTTGACAACCCGATGTAAAGGTTTAACGATATCAATAGAAACACGCACACGAAAAGAAGCTCCCTGACATTGAACTTCCTTCACCTCATCAATCAGACGGCCCAAGGACTCACCCATCTCCCTTATGACCCATGCAAACGGAATGTCGAGGATGTGAATCCAGAAATCCGCATGCGTGAACGGCATCGGCGAGGGCCTTTCCGATTCCGAAACTTTCTTGAAAACAATCAAGTGGTTGTTGAAGGACCACGAAGCCCTCTCCATAATCATGTTGACTTGGTTCTTGTCCTCCAAATCGAGCAAGAACGGATTTTCATGACTACTTGACTCAGCTGGCCGGCTGTTGAAGCGGACTCGCTCACCCCAAGCCATACGAAGTGACGGAACAAGGGCATCCGCCGTGATCGGACGGCTCAGCAATACTTTGTCGGTGAGACAGGCCTCAATCGAGGGCCTACGATGAGCCACCCCCACACAAATGGCGTTGTCTTCATCCTTAGACAGCGCTAGCGATGCAAGCATTCCATCAAACCTTACCTTGCTGCTGGAGATGGCTTGAGTGAAGAGAAAACAACCATAAATGATACCGACGCCGGCAGCCCACCACCGCCCAACCAGCCCCTGTTCGTCCCTTCCAACGCCTCCGATAGCCATCCCATACATCGGAGAATCATCGGCCATCAACTCCGCCTCTGAAAAAGCTTGTTCCGCCGCCAGCCATCGTGCACGCCGGAGGAACCGCCGCTTGCAAGTCTGTTCGTCACGTTGAAGAAGAAGCAGACTCCTTTTAATTTTCTTTGGGTAAACTCCAACTTAGCCCCTTGTCTTTGTTCCTGTTTTTACTTAGGTTACCAACATTTCAAATCTCTCATGACAGTCACTTCACAAGTTTTTTTTGCATCAAAACGACGTCGTTTTGATGATCTGTAAGCGTTTTTTTAAGTTAACACCGTCAGTCCTCCACGTCACTATTTCATCCGCCACCTTGCGTTTTAGGACTACAACCCGGTAACGGCTTAGACGTTTAGGACGACGGTTCGAAGTACAAGAGTTTTAGTACTACATCTCGAAAACCTTAAAAGTTTTAGGACTAGTTAGGCATTTTTTCCTTTGTGCAGGATGTGTGAAAATGTGCAACTGTGCATTACTTGTGCACTTTTGAAATTTGGTGCAAATATGTGCAAGATGGGTTGGTGATGGAGACGAGAGGGAGAGGTTTGAGATGGTATGGAGAGATGAGAGATGAGAATCTAAGGTTTAATTCAATTTTTTTGTTTCATTTGTACGGACCTCGTAGCTTCTTCAGCCGCTACAAACAATTTGAGAAGAAGAAGAAGACCATGTAAGCTTGTTCCCTACCAAAGTGATAATGAAGCTGATCTATATGCTTCATCGATCCTGGCATGGAACAGTACTGGGTTAGATATCAGCAGATAGGTAGCACCAACATTAATATGATCACACGCCAAATATGAGGCTTACCAAGGTCTTGGAACAGAGAGAGCTAGATCTTAACCATATAATTAAGTTCCGATGTGGCATTAGCAATTAATTACTAATTTGTACTCACTTTCAGTTGAAGACCGACCGCGGCTGCTAATTTTTAGACATCCACGAGATGAGAGATTTACCAAGGCATGCATGCATATAGTAGATCGACGGTCATCAGGGTCCCCTCCCCTCCCCACTCACTGTCGTCTGTGTAACAGTACTGTAAGCTAAGATCCTTAAAAATCAGACAATTGAGAAGCTGTGCCCTTGAGATACCTTAACAGCCCATTTCCAATGAACATTTGTAGCCTGTTGCATAAACCGACATATATATACATATAGCTTGTTAACAGTAAAATAGATGTCTGGTCTAGTGATGGTAATAATTAAGACTGATCTACTGCAAGGAAGGAGCCAATGATTTTGCGATGTGTTTCATCAGTAAGAACATTGCCTTGAAATTTGGATAGTAATGAGACAACCATTGTCGACGTAGAGCAGGGCTTGACATCATTAAGACCATGCATGCCTCTAGTAAGAATATATTGCCATATATGTACTTCTGTTGATTGAGAAGCATACCAGACTGGACCCCAACAGTAGTAGGAATATGGATTCTAATCACAAATATTTTGAGAAAATAAAAATTAAATAATTACTCTATATTATTGAATATAAAATTTTATTTCGAGAAAAAAGAGATCCATACGTTTTTTAAAATATAGTTAGATAACGAAAAAACACTTTTAAGTGTTATAACCGACAACATTCTCGATCAAAGTTTTTCCAAAAAAGAAAAGATCTATGGCACATTTTATGAAAATCCAACAAAGAATGTGTATCAATTTTTTGAGACAAAATCTAACATTTACAAAAACTTAGTAGCGACACATATTTTATATTTTCAAATAAAACAATATCCTCTCTATCTCATAATTTTTGAAACACTTTCCTTATCGGATTGTCCTAAAATTATTGAAACGCTTTCCTCTTTTAATAAATTTTTGTGCATAATTTACCTAACTATCCCTCTATTTCGTTTAACAAGTCAACACAAAAACAGCTATTAAAATAACATGTCCAGTCAATATGTTTCAAATATAATGGGACGGAAGGAGACATTTTAAGCATGTTAGCCAACAACACAATAAAAATAAAAAGAGGCTTTTTTGTTCTTTTTTCTATTACGATTTTTAAGCTATCTAACATTATACTCCCTCCAACATCCCAAAAGATTTAAGGGTTTGACTGAGCGTGAAGATTGCCATGGATGTAAAAACTTTGTATATGTTTATTTAATCACTCATTGGTTGAAAACACACACAAAAATGAGATAGAACAAGTAAAAGATAAAGTGAAAATAGTTTAGTAACTTTGAGAGCATAAAATTTTCTTTTGTAGAAAGTGACAATTTTTCTCAAATGACCTAAAAAGGAAATGTATTCAATTATTTAGAAATGACTGGAGTATTTTTTATTCGAAGCGAAGCGCGGCCTCATGAAACCTTGTTAGTGAACAAGTATATAGTGTCTAGTCTTTTTAGTTTCATATAGTATGTAATTATGTTTGCATCATGGTGTTTTGTCCTGATTTCCAGCCAGTTTTGGCTATTAGTCCCTTTAAATTTTGTTGGCTCGGAACAGATTCGTTTTTTTATATATGGGTCTTTATCATCTTAATTTTCTTTGATTTATGATATATGTATATGGTGTGGTGAGTGTTCTTCCCTTTTTATTTGCGTTTTTAATCGCCCAAATTGACTGCAACTGAATTCTAGACATTCAATATTGTTGATAATGATGGATATATAATCAAAGAAGAAAACGAAAAGCTCCATATATACAAGTTTGTTCTCATCAAAAAAAAAAAAGAAATGACTTTTTCAAGTTTACCCACCAAACCCCCCTTCAAACGTACCTTTCACCAAGTCTCTTTTCTGCTAGTACCGATTGATCAGATTTAGACTCCATATACAGATGTTGATTAATCGTAACAATTTATTAAGATACATCCCCAGACACATGAAAGGTCAGTTTAGTATTAATTCTTAGACTTTTATTTATGTAATTAGGTGATGGGAGACAGAAACGTGGAAGAGGGCAAGTAGTGTGGAAGCAAAGAAATTAAAGAATTTAATTAGGAAAAGATATTGCATGACGACTAATTACTGAATATAGTATATTATGTACAAAGTTACAGGAAAAACAAACATTCATTCGTTAATTTTAGAGTATCCCAAAAGAAAATTAATTATTGTACCCATTTCCATCCCTATTTGATTGCAAAATTCCATTTTGCCATGAAGGTTAAGATCCGTACAAAATGTTGGGACTCTCTTCTGTCTGCCTGGACACGGTTAATTATATTTCTGTTAAATAAGATACAACAGTTTTTCTGGAAAAAAATACAATAGTTTTTTTTTTCTGAAATACTTATGATAAAAGAGATTTAATTAATTGATGCGTTTTCTTATGGATTAAGAAATATGCTTGAATCTTTTTTCTTGTCTAGAAATGATTAATGATTGATAAATATAGACCAACACCCTCAAGAATGATTCAAATAAAAATGAATTTTTGTCAATGATGGATGAAGATGCATGGAGTACACATCTTTTTTCAAGAGAAAGTAACGTTGGATTTAATAAACTTGATCAAAACCTTTGAACAAGAGTTGAGTGGAAAAATGTTTTACAAATGTAGAGAATTTTCTCTCATTTTTCAAAATTGTATTTCATATACCAAGCCTATTTAAATTCTAGAAACAACTCTTTTTATATATAGAGAATTGACCTAATGTAGAAGAAAAATATAGGAAAATTACAAATAAAATTATGAAAAATTAACTTTATACTAATTGTCCAATTAATTTGTAGTATTAGTGGCCAATTAATTACTTGAAACCTTTGAATATGAAAGGACGAGAATGTAGAATTTCATGAAATTGTCTCTTCTCCTCCAACTTCTTTCATCTTGTTATCCTTGAGGTTTCGAAAATGCTTTACTCTTTTTAGGTTCAAATTATGATAGAGAAGACAAGGGCCACTCCTTGGGTTTGCTTCTTGAGTTTTTTCGTATCTCTATGTTTTTCTTCCAACTTTTTTTTTATTTTGACACTTAGGTCCTCCAAGTTATCTAAAGGTTTTGGTGGGTTCACATCATTAACTGTCTACAATGAAAACTCATATATATATATATATATATATATATATATATATATATTGAAAATTGACACTACATCGTTTGAATAAATCATACTGCGGTCATACCGTAATTAGCCAGCATTATTTAGTGCGGCCGCACTACAAGTCGCAAAATTTAAGCCCGCACTAGCAGGCTTATTGCAGCCTGGTCTACAACACTTATTGTGGCCTATTGTGGATAAGGCCACATTACACTATATTTTTAATATAAAAAACTAAATTCATCCGATGAATTTAGCTTCATCATCTCCAACCAAGGTTGTACCAAAAAACTCAACAAAAACCCGGAAATTGACAAAACTAAGGTACAAAAGAACAAACTCAAACATTTTTGTTTCATTTCTTCAATTTCTTGAATAACTCAGAATGGTTAATGTACAACTGAAATCAAACACAAACCCCAAACAAACAAAAAACTAGATCTACTTTTGCTCAATGCTAAAAAATCTTAGATTTGAAATTTTAACACCTAGATCTTCTTCTTTATATGCTGCCGCTACTCACCTCCTTTCTGTCACCGATCGCCGTTGTTCACCACCGTTTCTTTGACGATGACGAACCCCGCTCTCTAGGACGCTAACGCTGAAAAAGAAGAAGAAGAAGAAGAAGAAGAGCAATAAAGACGAAGAAGAATCAAGATCAGAAGCGGAATAGCAAAGAAAGAATCAAGATGAGAGGAAGGAGAGCAAGGGAAGAAGAAGAAAATGAAGAGAGATAGATCTATAGAGAGTGTGTGTGTGTGTGCAGATGAAAATAATGGAAATGGGAGAAAAGAGTAACTGGAGAGTGGAAAATTAACCATATTGCGACTTAGGCCACAATAAGGTGTTATTAGTTCACTTCCTATTGCGGTGCCTTTGTAATGCAGTTATTTACGCAATAATGGCCGCAATAAAATCAGTATCAGCGATGTAGTGTGAATAATTACTTAATTGAGATTTCCTCTTTAAATTTTGATACTTAAATGTGGTTTTCAAATTTGAGTTTAATTGCATTTTCTATTTACTAATCAGTTAGTTGTTCGCATATTCATATATGATTAATATTGTTTGAATATGTAATGCTAATAGATGTTTTAAATTATTATATTTAATGCTCTTGAATCTTAGTTAGTTGTCTACTGATTCTTCTTCTATATATTTATGGGTAAACTCTAATTTTAGTCCCTTACCTTTCCGGTTTGTCCTACTCGGGTCCCATTTTAAGAATTTGCATCATCTGAGTCCTTTAGCTTTGATTTTTGTCCCAATTAGGTCCTACTGTTAATTTTTCTGTTAAGTCATACGTTAAATTAATTCTTTTACCAAAATGCCCATTTTTAACTAACCCCTGATTTAATGAAATTTTGACAAAATAGCCCTTACTTTCTCTCTTTACTCCATCTATTCATCATCTCTTCATCTCCCTCCCCAATCAAATTTTTTGGATACCAGCTCCCATATCTGCCTCCGGAGCAACGATCAGGAGATAAGATCAAGCGCCCTGCTTGTCGGGTCGAGCGATTGGGCCCCCGCCGGTGACCTGAACCCGACCGTCACCGGGTCAAACACCCACCGGTGGAACCCACAATCATGCCCGATCTGATTTCCTCTTCTATTTTCTTCTTCTTCTTTTGTTCAAACCTGTGCTGCTTGGACTTATCGGAAATCTTGCAACTTGTTTACCTGTTCGCGCATTTGTAGACTAGAAATAAGAGGGTCTTTCTTCTGCGTGATTTTTGATTTGTGTTTAAGTGAGTGGCTAGTGGGCGTGTGTTGATTCGAGAGGTGGAAAGCGTTTTTTAGATATTGGTTGATGATCCATTTATTGGCTTTTTTTGGATCTGGTTTTGAATTTTTAACACCCATGGTATGACCAACACTCACTCTTGACTTGATTCACATGGCTCTCTTGTCTCGCTGGGAAATTATTTGTCAATGTCAAGTTTATATGATTTGCACTGTTTTGGCCTGCCGATGTGTTCTGCTGGATGATTATCTCTCGAATATGGATTAGCAGGTTTGGATTAGTAGATTTAGGGTTAGGGGTTAATCGATCTATTCGGTTCAACTCTCTGTCTCGTATGAAGATTGCTCTCATTGTGTGCCTTGATTGGATTTCTCTCGTTGTTTCGTTTGTTCGTCAATTTGAACTCTGAAGATGCAAGTTTGGAATGATCTGTTTGGTCTTAATTTCTCCGGTCCGCGTGTTGGTTAAATCAAGATACTATTAGTGACTTGTTTAAAACTACGCCAGCTTCGGTGATCTGTTAACGTTTGTTACGTTTGGCTGCAACAGGAACTACTATTCGGTTGCAACTTTGAAGCGTTGTTCATAAGATGGGATGCTTCACCGTTCTCAAGAGTAAGAAGAAAAGGTTTGAATACTCGCAGAGTTTTAAATCCGTGACTTACAAGGATCATGCTCCAACTTCACTTCCAGAGCCGCAAGTACAAACATGGTCCCTCCAATCCGCACCACCTAGTTTTAAAACGAGAGTGAAACCTATCCCGTTCTGGAAAATCGTCCCGAAATACGTGTTCGTCGAGATGGGTGTTTTCCGGCGGTGGGAATTCTGTCGTTCCGCGAGGAAGATGGAGAATTGGTGAGGAGAAATCCCGATTTTGCTGCCGAGAGTGAGTTGCATATGTGGAGTATTGTCTCTTGTTTCATTTGCAACAACTTAGATTGTTCATTAGACAACAGCAGAAAAAGAAATCATTCTCATTCATTAGAAAAGCTCATTCTGCATTTTTGTGAGCTGACAACTTTTGACGAGTTCCCTTTGTGAGATGAAGAGATGATGAATAGATGGAGTAAAGAGAGAAAGTAAGGGCTATTTTGTCAAAATTTCATTAAATCAGGGGTTAGTTAAAAATGGGCATTTTGGTAAAAGAATTAATTTAACGTATGACTTAACAGAAAAATTAACAAATTAACAGTAGGACCTAATTGGGACAAAAATCAAAGCTAAAGGACTCAGATGATGCAAATTCTTAAAATGGGATCCGAGTAGGACAAACCGGAAAGGTAAGGGACTAAAATTAGAGTTTACCCATATATTTATGGCTATGTATATGAATAGTACTAGCTATTAATAATTAGAACGTGCCACATATCAGCCAAGGGTAAGGTGAGTATTTTTATTTTTACTTTTTTTCTTTAATTTAATTATTCAATGATATAAATCTTTTATTTACACCTAACTTTTTCATTTTTTTTATTTAGCCCCATAAAGTTTCAATCATTATTTTATTTTTTTCTACCTTTTTTAGTGTGATAACTTAAATGGAGTAAAATTGTATATGTGAGTTCATTATAGTTATACAATTACAAAATTTGGTATAAAAGAATGGGTAAACTCCAAGTTTAGTCTCTTACCTTTCAACTTTGTCCTATTTGAGTCCTATTTTAAGAATTTGCATCATCCAAGTCCCTTAGCTTTAATTTTTGTCCCACTCAAATCCTCCCATCATGATTTTCCGTTAAATTTTCTGTTTTCTTTGTTATTTTACGTAAATACCCAACAATTATAATCTAATTACATATTTACTAGAAGTATGGTCATTAAACTTTTAACAAATATACATATAAGTCCCTACATTTTTTTCCTCTCTTTTTCTTCTTCTGCTCTTCCCTACCCGACATTGACCTCAACCACGATGGATCTCATCAACAAGTTAAGGATGAAGATTATGCGACGGAGGGTGACGATGGGGCTCCCGGTGGTGTCACTGGCCGTGAGAAGGGCTCCCTCCACCATTTTCTTCTTCTCTGAGTCAAAGCGCCGCCGCCGCGCGATGGACATCACTCTGCAGCCGTCCCCTTCGTCCTCATCCTCCATCTCCTCCTCTCCTCTCCCACAGCCGGCTCCGGCTCCGATCCCCCTCTGCCACTGGCTCTACGACACCTTCCTTTCATCAGATCCCCACCTCCACCTCCTCGTCCTCTCCTTCCCCTACTCTCCGGCGTCTTCCTCTCACGCCTCCATTCATCTGCTTCCTCTCCCTCTCTCCCCTCCCTCTCCGGCCGAGGCCGTCCTCCTCGCCGTCTACTCCTCCGAATTCAAGTCCCGCGCCGGCAAACCGCTAACCGTCCATGTCCCTGATCTTTCACAGCCTTCTCTCTATCACACGCCTCGAATTAGGCCGGCCGGTGGAGATCTAGCCCTTCTCTCTATCACACGCCTCGAATCGACGACGGTGAAGTTGCCACCGAGCCGGTGCACCAGCCCCGACTAGACCCAGCCACCGGAGACAACTATTGTAACCGTAGAACTTCGTCGGACACAAGCCAGCCGCTGCAAATCGCGATCTGATTGCTTCGATTTTGGGTTCGATTTTGGGTTCTGATTTGTTAAAGTTTATGGGAAAGTTAAAGTGTTTGGGTAAAATTGTTAAAATTTTATAAAAATAGGGGTTAGTTGAAAATTAAGAAAAGGGTAATTAAGACTTTGACACAGACAAACGGTTAACATAACGTGGACTTTAACGGAAGGACTACAATTGAGACGATTTATGGAGCTACGGGACTGAAATAGGACAAAATCTTAAAATAGGACTCAAATAGGACAAAGTTGAAAGGTAAGGGACTAAACTTGGAGTTTACCCATAAAAGAATAGTACTATCCACCCAATAAGAGATAGAGTCACCATATTCAAATATGATGAAATTTTGTTTAGTTACTTATTTATATATTTCTCTAATTAATGTAGATACTAATACTCTCTGAGACTTCTATTTCTAATTTGTTTTGTGCATTTGCTCCTTAAGTCTTAGAATTAATGTGGTAAAATGTGAAAGTTTTAACCCTATTTTTATACCTTTAATTAATTTTATTTCATGAAATTATACCATTACTTATGACCGGTTATATTTTTATGCAATCGCGGAAAAATATTAATGTTGCAATATACCCTGTTGCGAAGCGCAGAAAGCATTATCTTGTATGTGTTATAGTTGATTGCTACTGTGCTAAAGGTGAAAACTGGGTGAAAATTAAAAGAGATGAGAATCTCTTTTAAGCCGCTAAGGTTTTCGTAGAGCTTTTGTTGTCGCCATTGCTTCTTCTTTTTCTTCTTTGGATTCTTCATCAAGTAACACCATTTCCTTTTTCTCTCTTCCCTTCTTGCTCCTTGCATAACTGGTTTTGGATGAGATTAATGCAGAGGTGGTTGTTTGCAACAGGGTCAGTCCTGAGATTTTCGGGACCCAAAGCGAAAATAAAATTGGGGCCCCTTAAAATAATATTTAGATAATCTTTGTCATAACATAGTAATAAAACTTTAATATTGATAAATGGTATAAAGTTTTAAATTAAAAACATGAAATTTACAAATATTAGTCCCACTTACTCAAAAACTACCATTCTTGCATTCTTGGAAGCAAAAATGTCAATTAAGTATGACCACTCAAACTTTTCTGCCAACTCTTTTTCAATTGATAACATAGCCAAATCATTTAGTCTTTCTTCTGACATAGTTGATCGAAGATAAGATTTTATCAACTTTAACTTCGAAAAGCTTCTCTCAACGCATGCAACAGTACATGTATGGTTATCGCTTGAACCTTATTTAGTGCCTCCCTCCTCTGAATCTCTTTCCTTTTTTAGCTCCAAAAGGGTACTTCGTAATTGGAGCCACATAGCAATAGCACCATGCAAGAATATAGCAATAGCCATAACTTAAAACTTACAGTTAATCCATTTGGCTGAACTAGAAGCAAAGCTACAGACTAACAACACACTTTCACAAACTAAAGACCATTTAACAAAACTTTTGATTTTTTAACTTACAGACTTAACAAAGTTAGCGGCGCCTAAAACTAAACTATTTTGTTATTTCAAAATTCACATAAAAAAATGAAAATAAAAAATGTGATCGGCTTCGAGAAAAACAAAGTTACAGTCTGCAGAGTTTAACCCCTCTATCCTTTTTCCTAAATCATGTCATGTTTACGACATGTATTATTTGAATAAGCATAAAGTAGAAAATTCAAAGAAGCAAAAACTCACCTGCCCTCAGACTCCAAGCGGTGCCGCCAAGACGAAACAGAGACGTGGGTACCTATTTATTTAGTAGTATTTTTTTATATGGGGAAGGGTACCTTGATTCTAAAAATTGGGGGCCCTACATTTTTGGGCCCAAAGCATCGGCTTTAGTGGCTTGTTTGTAGCCAAGGCCGGTGCTGGTTTACAATTCCTTTCCAAATTTCTTTGTAAGGCTCTTGTTGGCCCGCTTGGCGTGGCCATGGTAGAGGAGGTCTGTAGCCTTGGATTCGCTTGAGTATGTTGCGGATGGAATTCTGTCAAAAGTCAATTGGCATGTTGGAAAGGGTTGTGGACAACGGCTCCATCTGATGGTGTTCATCCTCTATTGACTGTGGTGTAGTTATGTCATCTTGATGATCATGCTATCTCTTGCATGTTTACCATCAATTTTTTCTTATGCTTGAGTCTTTTCTCCTCAATAGCCTTAAGTATATTTGGGAGTTTAGGTTTGTTATTGCTCATATTATGTTTAGAGCACATTTAGTTCCCAGGGTTTTGTCAACCCTAATTAGTTTGTTTCTTCAGTCTCGGATTGTTCGCTATTGAATGAGTGGTCATTCCTGTTTTTTAAAAAATATCGGTTACTGTCAGATGTATTAAAATCTAGAAGAGTTAACAAGAGAGGTAGGGTTATAGTTGTTTGCAAATTAAAGAATATTGTATGAAGTATTTTAAATAAATGAATTTTTGTTTCAAATATTACTCCCCCGTTTCTATATGTTTGAAGATTTAGTATTTAACTCAAATTTTTATAAAGATAAATATTAAAAAATGATTTAAATTTCAAATAATTATATGCATCTGAATTATTTAGTTTTAAACATTACAATTCAAAAAGTACCGAAAAATAGTAAAAACGAAATGAAAAACTTTTTGCGGATGCTGAGAGTAATAGATACAGAAACTGAACTTTCCACGCATCGGACGGAGTAATAATAATAATAGTCTTTTCCTCGGTGCCTTTGCAATGGAAAATGCAAAATCAGTCCTGTTAGTATCACACTTTTAACGATTCAGCCTTAAATATCTTTGAGTTAACGATGGGAGTGAGTTTTAAACATTTATAAACGTAGCTTATTTCAGTCCAAAACTAACGATTTGTGACGAGTGGCTGACAGAATAAACTACATGGCGTTAATGTCGTTATATGGTGGTCATGATTGGAACTTAAATAACAGTTATGACTAATACAATAACATCAAGATTTTTTTTGGGGGGGTTGATATGGTTTGAAGATAATTATCCTTGTTGTGCGATTCCTCAATCATCATGATTCATTTTTCACGAGCTCGAGCTCGAACCTGCTAGGTTTGGGCTCGACTTGGCTCGAACTCACCCCTAGAAGGGAGGGGATCAATTTGTGAAAGCTTAAAATATTGGGCGCAACGGGTATGAAATTTAAAGTTTTGAACCAATTTGTAATGATGCATTTCTTTTTTCTTTTTCTTTTTTGTAATCACACGTGTACAATAATATTGACACTGTTATGCGCTAGATAACAACTTCCATTAATTTATAACTGAAATGAGCTATGTTTCACAACATTCAAGACTCAATCATCAATTGGAAAACATTTAGAACTGAATCGTTAAAAATGTGATACTTATAGCACTGGTTTTACATTTCTTCTATGTCTTATAGAATTTGAGCGGGAAACTCTCTCCTAATCTTCTTGTGATGAGACGGCGGATTTGACTGAACGAAAGATTTTGGGCATAAAGTGGGTGAGCATAGAATGTTCATGTGGCATGTAAGCATAGAAATCAGTACCTCATTTCGGGAAATTTAGGGCTCGTTTGGTTGCATGGATAAAAAATAGTGGGATGAGATGATTAAGATGGGATAGGGTGAGATTATCTAGAATAGGATTGGATGGAATTATTTATGATAGAATTGGATGGGATTATATCAAATAAATTTGTCATAGTCTCAAATTTCTTTCTTCTTTTTTTTATCTCATCCTTCTTTATCCATTGGTGGGTGAGGTATTATTTAATCCCACTTTTATGGGATAAAAATATTAAAAGGGATAATACTCATTTCATCATTTGACGTACCAAACGAGGGATGAAGGAGGATGACAGGATAAAAATCATCCCATCCCTCCTTATCCTGCCAACCAAACGTACCCTTAGAGATATATATTTTGGTTGATAAATAATGTTTATATAAACATAAAATAATTTGAGGGAAAAAAGTGATTTGGTAGAAAATTGATGAATTTAAAATTATTTTATGTATTGAAATTTAAAAAATTACTAATTTTTTATTTATTGAGAAAAAAATCTACCAAACATTACCACAATGGACTAAAACAATTTACCCAATGTGATCAATTGTTTACTCCGAATTAATCCTCCTCATCATTAGAGAATACTAACCTTAAATTCCAAAAATCGGGCAAGATACATTCCCTCTTCATAAAGGACTAGTTAGTGGTACACGTTTTGAAATGTTATAGGAGAAGTCCAACGGACCAACTCACTTCAAAGGTCTTACGAATTACAGTTAACTTACGAGTTTTTTTTTCTAAAAAGGGAACAACCGAACAAAGACTCCGTCCCTTAAAAAATTCATGGTATTTCTTTTTAATCTGTTATAGAAAGATTTCATCGTTTATTTTTAGGGTATAAATTTAATTTGTGTTCTATGGTAGTCCTGTTTTAAGTTTTGTACCAATAAAGTCTCATTTTTAAGTTTTTTCTGAGGATCTTCGTAAAAAATGATAATTCTAGCCACTGAAATTTTTTAGAAAAATCTATTTATACCCTAAATTTTAAACTTAACAATTTAATCATCCCAAACAATTATAAACTTAACAATTGAATCCAAAAATTTTCAAACTTCACTTAAAACCACAACACCCATCGGACCACCCCCGGGCACTCCCAAACCACAGCCAGGCCACCGCCAACCACCACTGGAAAATCCAAAATGGAGAAAAAACTTCATCGGGGCCTAGATTGGGGCATAGAACAGCCAGATCGCTCCCAAGGCCGTCGAATCGCGGCCCTGGGTCGCCAATTCACGGCATGGGCTAGCGATTCGCCAACCTGGGGCTGCGATTCGCCAACCTGGGGCTGCGATTCGTCGGCCTGGGGCCGCGATCTGGCGGCCCTATGCCCCGGTGAAGTTTTTTCTCCATTCCGGATTTTCCGGTGGTCCGGCAATGGCCGGGGGTGGTCTGGTGGGTGTGGTTGTTTTAAGTGAAGTTTGAAAAGTTTTGAGTTCAATTGTTAAGTTTATAATTGTTTTGGGTGATTAAATTGTTAAGTTTAAAACTTATGGTACAAATAGATTTTTCAAATAAATTTTAGTGGCTAAAATTATTATTTTTCGCGAGGTGTGGTGGTTTTTTACGGAATAAGAGCACGAATGTAAAAAAAAAACTTAAAAATAGGACTTTATTGGTACAAAGACTTAAAACAGAACTACCACAAAACACGAATTAAAGTTATAGGACCATGAGTGCACTTTATCTTTTTTAAAGTAATATTTTAACATCACTTTTATCTTTTAACCATTAATTTTTCATTTTCAGCATATCCGATGATAAAATGGTTAAATCTTTATGGGATAAGAAATGCTAGAAACAATCCATTTGAAGAGTTCACTTAGCATTCTTTCATTCAATACTTGACACATGCATTATTGTAAACAAAAAATCAAATAGACTTACAAAAGTACATACATGACAAGTATTCATTCCAAGTGACTTCCCAAAATAAGTGCTGCTGGCATTCGGAACAAAAAAGAACCATGGCACCCATTATTAACCAACAAAAAAGAAGGCCATTGCATTGCAGCCCATGGATTCTTTGAAGCCCTGTCAAGTGTCATGTCAAATGGAGAGTGATTAAAAAAATAACAAGGTGTTGAATTTGCATAACCAACCAAACATTAGTGGTGAGAAAGCAAGCTGGAGGGAAAATTTCAAGATTCAACCTTAGACTACTTTTCACAAAGAATACTAGTGAGTACATTTTTTCGTCTTTGACTGCGCTCCTGGCCAGAAACTTAGCCTTCACCATTTCTAGAACAATCTAGATCTCTATCTCCAACTTGTTAATAGAAATGTAAAATCATATTTTCTAAATTCTAAAAAAATTAATGTGTTAAGATGGAAAATTATAATAAATATTTTCACCCTAACACAAAAGTTCTCTAAAATTTATATAAATAACACTTTCTAAACACATAAGCATAAGGTAAACTTTGCTGGTAGTCCAGTAAGTTTGAGGTTTGTCATATTTAGGTCTCGTTTTAAGAATTTGTATCACTTTAATCCTGTAAGTTTCAATCGTATGCACCGTTAGTTTTGCCGTCACTTTTTCCGTTAAAATGACCGTGAAAGTAGTAAAATTATCAAAATATCCTAGATCTAAAATTTAATTTAACATCAATCTCTTAAAAGAGTTACAAGTAAACCGTAACTATTCCTAAATGTACAAACACACCATCTCCCTTCCCTTACCTCTCTTCCCTCACCTCCGGCCATCTACTTCACCAACCACCACTCCCAACATCACCGCCCATAAACAAGGGCATGGGCGAAAAGTGACAATACCAGAAAAAGAAAAGAAATCGAAAGTGCAGACTGGCAGGTCCTCTGGCGGGTCACGACGGGTTGGCGGGATCTGGCGGTTTTGCTGCGAAGACGGCCTTTTCGGCAACGAAAACGACTAAGGTTGGTTCTCCAGAGCTGGAGAAGAGTTGGGAACGAAGGAGGAAGGCGGAAGAATCTTCAATTTGGTGGACTGGGTCAATTTTGAGTCATGGTGGGTTAAGGCGAGTTTCTCAACCGTCAGCCGTTTCTGGCGACGTGAGTTGGTGGGCTATGACCGGCGAGGCACGGCGATGATGTTGGGAGTGGTGGTTGGTGAAGAAGATGGCCGAAGGTGAGGGTAGAAGATGGCCGGAGGTGAGGGAAGAGAGATGGTGTGTTTTTACATTTAGGAATATTTATGGTTTATTTGTAACTCTTTTAAGATATTGGTGTTAAATTTAATACTCTCTCCGTCCCCGATTAATAGATACATTTGACTTTGCTGTTTCAAAGTTCAACGTTTGACTCAAATAATTACTAAGAAAAATGGTGAAAAAAAATTCAAAAAAAATATATTAAGAAAATTTATACTTCAAATTATGATATGGATAAGAATTATTAAACTTAAAATGACCAAACACTCATGAAAAAAAATGATAGATTAAATACTGTAAAACAGTGAAAATAAATGTATCTATTAATCGGGGACGGAGGGAGTATTAGATCTAAGATATTTTGGTAATTTGATCACTTTAACGGTGATTTTAACGGAAAAAGCGACGACGAGACTAACGGTGCACATGATTGAAACTTACATGACAAATTCTTAAAACGAGACCTAAATAGGACAAACCTCAAACTTACAGGACTACCAACAGAATTTACCCTATATAAGAAAATAAGATAAACTGCACAGTTAAAACTTTTATAGGAGTTTTTTTAATAGGACCCACAAATGTTCTTACGACAAAGATACACACCCGACTTTAAAACACACAGCTAACTTGTTACTAGCTTTGCAAATAGTTCTTCCTGTCTTCTTGGATTTGGTAGCTACCATAATCGACACAAAAACATAGTAGAAGAGTTTAACATATTCGGAGAAGTCAAAACAGTGAGCTGTTTACAGAGTATAGTTCTAAAAAAACTATGGCCTCTACTTTTGGTTGGTCTAAGATGTTCAATGATCAGAACAACTCAAGGACAGCGTTATGCAAATCCGCTGTGCTGAGAAAAAGTTTTCATTTGCAATGGATACTTACCTCATGCAATATGCTCAGCTAGAGTCAGAATTTTGACATGCTTTTTCTTCCTCAGCTCATGAGGCACTGGTCCAAATACTCTGGTCCCTATCGGCTGCCCTTGCTTATCAACAAGAACAACTGCATTGTCATCAAATTTAACCTCACTCCCATCACAACGGCCACGCTGCATGGCAGCACGTACAACCACACCATACACTACCTTCCCTTTCTTTACTTTTCCATTCGGCATTGCTTCCTTTACTGATGCAACTATAGTGTCCCCCAACCTAGCTCCTTTCTTGCCCTTCAGAGCTTGTATGCACATAACCTTTTTCGCTCCTGAGTTGTCCACGACCTTGAGAACTGTCCTCATTTGGATGAAAGTCCTATTTTGCTGCAGATATTGTAAAATCAACTTAAGAATTCTCCTATATAACACAAGTGGGTAAGCTCGTGATTGCTGATGCACTCTTGTCAAAACAGAAAATATAATTTGGTCAATAGGATTGAGTAAATTAAGTCAAAGAACCAGAACCCCTGACTACCTAGCATTTACCTATCTTTCATTAAACTTAATTCAAACAATTAAGCATGTCTTTAAACTACTAATCATCATCATCATCATCTTGCACCTTAATCCCACCTACCCATCGCTGCATGAAGTTCACAATGTCAATAAACCATTTAAAGTCGGTAATATAATAAGTTCATGCCTAAAACTACTGGCTGGCTGTTATGAAGAGCTCAGTGTGAAATAAGGGAATGTGTTACCGCTAAAGAAACAACAAGGGAGAACACTAAACATGATCCTGACCATCTTCATCCTTGGTGAAATTTAAATTACAATTCTATCTGAAAAACTTTCTGAATCTGAAAACCCAAGTGTCAGCTACTCCTTCCATCCCATAAAAATTGTTGTGTTTGATTTTGATGTTTCGAGTTGTAGTGTTTGACTCAAAATTTTACTAAGATAAATAGTGCAAAAAAATCAAAAAAAATATATCTAGAAAGTTTAGATTGCAAATTATGAGAAACATATGGATTATTTAACTTTACATGTCTATGAATTCATAAAATAAATCATGGATTAAATATTGTGAAAACAGGAAAAAAAAACTGCAATCTTTATGGGACAAAGGGAGTCTAATTTACAGCTGGAATGATGTAGTCTTCAATCATAAGAAACTCAAAAAAGCAAAGAAAGAGAAACTGACCTGAGACCATCGATTGTTCATCAACGTGTCGTTTGATTTTTCCATTAAACCCAGCGCACTGTTGCTGAGACTCCCAACAAGTGATCGGCCGACTACAAGTTACTCCCCAACAAGATTAATAAGTGATTAAATAAGAGAGAAAACCAGTTGGAAAATAAAATACACAACTTCAAAGAAGGAAAATCAGAAGAAAGACATTCATCACATACCTCGAGAAAGTCTTGAAGCGATACTTGCAGCCATGTTTCTGAAAAATGCAATGATAACAGTGAAGAGAACAGGGGAGCATCTACCTATGTTGCATGTTTTCATTTCTATATTTTCAGAATAAAGTGCACAAAACGGTTTGGTTATTTATTTCTGTTTTCCAATTTGAAAACGAATAGCAACAGATTCCAGTACTGGCATTTTCAGAGTGAGTTAGGCAGTATGGTTTCAAACATCTGAAATCTGAACTTTAATTTGACAACAAGCCGAGAGTTGTACACAGAGACATAAAATCAAGTCAAGCTATCGGTGACAGAGGCAGCGTGCAGAGGTACCTAGTCAAGCAAACTAAAGAGCACATTGTGTAAATGAATTGAGTTGACTGACCAAACATAACGGAGATGATTGAAGACCAAACATAGTTCAACACGGTAATGCTTAAATTTATCTATCAACACAGTGCATTCAACATCCATGGCCCTTCAACGACATTTTTTATTTTTAAAGTCGGTTCAAATTAATTAAAGCACACACTTTCTCTGTAGTTCACTTGTGGTGCACTACATTTTCCTCTACCTGTATGAAAACCCCCAAGCATACTTAAAGCTAAAAGCAGGTATAATGGCACATGGCACACATAGTATTTTAGGGAACAAATAGCACATTTGGAAAAACAGTTTTCTAGGTTTGATATGTTAGAAGTATCTGGAACACTTCTCGTGCTGCAAAAAAACCAGGTGATTTTGATCAAAAGGGCCATACAAGTGCATGATTTCTTCATTATATAAATTCAGTAGATACGTTTATCTGCTGAAGCAAGGAGCAAAATCAAACGTCAAATTCACTAGATACGTTTATCTTCCTGATAGATTTGTTTTTGCTCGGAATTCAGATGAAAACTAAGAACCATCGCCCTCAGTAATCACTGAAACCGATCCATCATGCCCAAATATAATAATCGAATGCTTAGAACACCATACAAGAACTCAAGCAAAATGTACATCCAGATGAAAACGATGGTGAGATTTCAAATTCAAACAAAGCCCAGCAAGAATCCAACGAGAATTAGGAGTTATCGGACCAGAAAATCAGTGAAATTGAACCTGCCGATGCGAGAGAGTGCGAGCTGAGAAATGTTGTTGACTGAACTGAGGTGAGGCCCGTGCTGCTGAAGTTGAACTGATTATGGACTCAGCGACGGCGGTTGACGAATCGATGGAACGAGCAGAGCCGTCGTGACGAATCGAGCTCCTGCTGCTGCTGGCTAATGTGGGCTTAGGTAAATGGGCAATGTGGGCTTAGGTAATGGACATAGTTAATGGGTTATGGGTTAGTTAGAAATGGGCGGGAAACGGGTTATGGGTATAGACCTAGATAACATTAAGGTTAGGGTAGTGGTTTGGGCTGGTTGGGCCTAAAATGGGAGATTTTTTTCCCCTCAAATTCTTCATCTTCTTTATTTTGGGTTTAGAGCTGAATTGATTGATACTGTACCCAAAATCCGAACAAAAAAGAAAAAGACTAAGTTGTCCTCATAATTAAACTTTAGACGAGGTTAATCTCTCCGAACTACATAAGTTAGGTGAATTTGGATCATTTTTTTTCAAGTTAATGAACGTCAGTCTGCTGAGTAGTGGAAAATTGACCTATAAAATTAAATATTTGTGGCATTATCGCTTCATAATTTTTTTATCAGAATAATGTTTTCTAAAAAATTGAAGAAATGTCTTTACTAGTACATCAAGGTTGATAATTAGTAACCTAGAATAATGTTTTCTACAAAATTGAAGAAATGTCTTTACTAGTACAACAAGGTTGATAATTAGTAACATTTCAGGCTGTAATGGAAACTATTTGATTCCTCTAGGACATATCTCTCACAGGTACCACCAGTTTCAGTTTCCCCATTGGATTTTGGGTAATTATCAATGACTCCCTCTAAGGTTTGTCATATTCTTCACTCCCCCAACCCCATTTTCGAAATTCTAAAAAAAATCCCTCGAGGTTTGATAAAATATGTAAAAATTCCCCCTAAAGTTATTCTGTTAGTTTTTAAGATTTAATTACGGAAATTGCCCCTAAACTATTTTAACCCTAACAAAACTACCCTATTTATCCTATTGGTTTACAAATTCACCCAACCTCATCATCTCAACCCACACCTTTCTCCAAACTTACCGGGCAATTAGCCACCGACCGGCAAACACGCCATTCTCATTGAGGGCGTGCGAACCCAGCACCGCTGCGAGAGAGCCTTGGGCCGCCACGAGCCAGCCTAGGGCTTCTGCGAGCTAGCCCAAGGCCACCGTGAGCGAACAGAAGGCCGACGAGAACGAACCCAGGGCCGCCACGAGCGAACCTGGGCTGCTGCGAGCACACCTCAGGGCGTCGTGAGCAAGCCAAAGCCGCCATGTGCACAATATTTGGCGAGATCGCGACTGCTCTACACGTTTTGCAGGGTTTCCGGCACTCACCCGCAGCCGTGCAATGCTATTTTGTGGCACGGTGGTCAGAGGCAGTCTGGCGGTGGTCAACGGGCTGAGTTAAAGATGTGGTGGTTGGGTTGGGTGAAAATGTAAACTTGTTAAGTTTGAGGAAAAGTTGTTAGGGTTAAAAAACTTAGATTCAATTTTTGTAATTAAATTGAAAACTCTAACAAAAAAATATACCGTTTTAGGGTTAAGGGGTTTTTTTTATATAATTAGCCAGATCTCATGGGTTTTTTTGAGAATTCCGAAAATGCGATGGAGAAAGTGGAGTATATGGCAAACCTCATGGGTTTTTTTTGATAATCACCCTTGGATTTTCAAGTCTGCAAAATCTCAAGTCTTATTAACTCAGAAAGCCACAAAATTCGATCAGCAAATGAAAGCTAAATTAACTAGCTTGTACCAAACTAAGCAGAAAAGATCTCAGGCAAGAAATTAATTTGTTCACTAAAGTTCTTGAACAGAAAGGAAGTCATTGATTGTATTCAATTCAACCCAACAGAAATATACACAATTCTCAATGAAGAAACCAACAAATTAAGTCCATTAAACCAATTGAAGAAAACAAAAATTAGTGTTGGCATCCACACATAGAATCCACGAACAGTAGGCTTCCATGACATTCAATTTTAATCAAACTCAACTTTTGGTGACATACAAACTAAATTGTTCTCTAAACTCAAATCAAAACTTTAAACAAGAAAAGGTGAAAGTACTAAGAACAAAAAAACAAGGAGCTAAAGAAAGACCTCTTCCATGTGTTGTGCCGCCCCTCCTTTCCAAGATTGATGAGCAAACTTTTATATTCGTCTTAGTTTGGTTTCTCTGGTTCAAACATCAGGCCATTATAGGCACAACTTAGTTCAGGCTTGGGTCATTCTGATTCAGGTTCTGTCAGGTTGTAATTGAAGTGAGTTCGCTTTTACCATCGAGTTCAGTTCATTTGGGGTTGGGCCATTTGACTCCTGCCATCTCAGACAAAGATTAATAGGCAGATTGTGTACCTGAAAGGGGATGGTTGATGCTCTCTTTGTTTTGAACTGTTTGGAATATGGATACTACATTTCTTCATCTTGTCACAAGCAGCAGGCCTACATCATCAGCCAACCACACAAGAAACTGTTCTTAGGAACTCAAGCTTGACTCTACATAGCTAAATCTTGTTGGCTAAATCGTTGATAGATTCCCTGAGAGTTAGGATTCTTCCACAGGTTCTCAATAACTTCATCTTCTGGACCAGGCCGATTTGTGAACCATGCCCAGACTTCCATAATGTTCTACACTGTCTGCAATGCAGCAGAACATGCCTTTGTGGACCATATATCCTGCTTGAGGATTCAAACAGGTTACAATGCTTTATAATTGGAACTTCTTCCAAATAAGCCTAATATTTGCTTCCATCTTTGTTATTGGAATTACTCAAATCAGATTTTCACTCGAAAAAAGGAGAACCTGTTTTCCAAACTATGTGTTGCTTTCCTTAAACTTCCATCTCAGTTATTTCCACTGTTCTCATACTCTTGATGGGTTTTACTTTCAGCTTCATCACTTGCTTACTCCTCAGCTCTATCCCGTTCCTTATCCTCTTATGTAGCTCATTGTCTAGCAAGTCAGTCTCACCGGCAGAGCTCAGGCATTCACACACTGATTTATATGTATATTCTCTAGGAACTGATCCACCTGCTACCAATTCAACAAGGAAATCCCTAGCCTCCAAAAACCTCCCTGCTTCACAAAGAGCATGTATAATCGGAGTGTACGAACTCGTTGTAGGTGTCCCGTGATTCATCTCCTGCATTCTTCTCATCATCTCAACTGCCTTGTCAATTTCATTAACAGCACTGAAGTATCTAATGAAGGAATTGTAAGTAATGCGGTTTGGGACACAGCCTCTTTTGTTCATATCATCTAAGAGCTCCAAAGCCCTCTCAATTCGATAAGTCTTACAGCACCCGTTAATCAGGCAGTTGTAAGTGACAACATCCGGTACAAAGCCCTTGAACAGCATAACCCGAAACAAGTGATTTGCCTCATACAACCTCCGTCGAGTAGCCTTCCTACTTCCTGTCTGCATGCTATGCTTGCAGTAAGAATTGATCAATATGGTATAAGTATATATATCTGGCGGGCATCGAAATCCCGGCAACTCCATTTGTTCCAACAAGAACCTAGCTTTGTTGAACTTCCCTACCTTACACAGTGAATGAATGAGCACATTGTAAGAGTAAACATCAGGCTTGCATCTGAACTGTTTCATCCGATAAAAAGCAGCCACTGACTCGTCAACTAACCCTTCTTCTCCTAGGACTTTTATCAAACAGGTAACAGTCGAAGTGGTGACAATACCACCACCTTCTACCCTGGCCATTTCTTTGAGAAAGTCCCAGAGATCAGTCAACCTATTCCCTTTGGCCAAAACACAGGCCATTTCTCTACAAGTCATCTCATCATGGTTAAACCCAGAATGGGCCTCGACCCATCTGTAGAACTCCATTGCCTTGTCAATTCCCAAGCTCACTCTTTTAGGGTCTCTGTAAGCAGCAGGACCAAGAACAAGAACATCGGCCTCCATCTTCCTCAGCTCCACCCTCATTTTTCTCTGTTTCAAAGGGGCCCGGTGGCGAAATCCATTCTGCCGACCGATGGAGCGAGGGGACACAAAGAAGTACCTTGGGATTGATCTTAAGATTTCACAGATCAAAACCGCGGTCCATGGATTTCCAACTACGAGCTTGGGACTGGGGTCAAAAGGGTGGTCTTGGAGCATCTTGGACATCACCTGGTGAATTAAAGAAGTATAACCTGTGTTTAGAGGTCTGGTTGCCGACATCAGAATCCGACAGTTACAATTGAAATTGAACCCAGCGTACTGTTGATGAGACTCCCAACGGGCGACCGGCCGACTACAAGTTCTCCCCACAAAGAGTAATACTCTTTTAGAAGTGAAGTATCTAATTTTTCATCTCATGTTTTTCATGGTGGGATTCTATAGTTTCTCACTAAAAGCCATGCGGCCCTAACATGAAAGCGGGAGGAGTGGATTTGGGTTTCTCACCATGAGTTCGGGCCCAAACTCACTACCCAACATCTCTGTTCCTCTCCTCATCTCATCGCATCTGTTCCTCTCAACTCATCTCGCATTTGTTCCTCTCATCCGAGCTAAGAGGTCGAAGCTCCTCTCACAGAGGAGATGCTCGTTTTGGCTCGTCTTGACATAGCTACGAATGTGAGTTTGTATGAGTTTTTTCAGTTTCTTCCGAAAAGTAGCCCGTAAATTTTCGTAAGTTATCCCATTTGATAGGATGAGTTCAGTGGCTCTGATGTCTGAATGTTCAAACTCCTCTACAATACTCCTGAAGGAACAATAATTTCAATCAGAATGTGTCTAGAATCAATATAAGCCTAGAACTAAGTTCAAAATAAGTTTCGGTAAAAAAAAAGAGATTGTTGTAATTAATTGTACTAGTATTCTACTGGTGATAGATATTTGCGACCTCATTAAAATGGCATAATGAATGCTTTAGGAGATTACATGAGAAAAGTAACCAGGAAGACCTGTATCCCTGACTAATTCAAGCTCTTCTAACAAATAATGCAGTGGTTAAACATAGGCTTTTGAAACAATACATTTTCGTAATCAAATGCATATATAAAGTAAAGAAACCACTTTACCCTGTATTTGGCTTTACCAATTTGTGAGTTTCTATATTGACGGGCTTGAAAGTTCAATAGAGGCAACACCCTTACTTGTTTTTGAAGAACATTAGTAGTATGCGAGTCAACCTCTATTTCTGCAAATTCTTCTTCACAAATAGTCCCTCCCTGCTAATCAGAATGTGTTGTGCTATTTCCTTGACCTGCATAAACTTAGAGGAGAGTTAGTAAATTTAAAGGCAAAGCTTCATATGCACATTACGATGTCTGGATAGCAAAAGAGAGAGCACTGCATCAAGATGTAGCTTTACCGAAAGCTGTTCACAACATTCAATCAAATGACGAATGAAAATAATACGAGTTCTTTTTAATAGGAGTACGTGGTGATGGATTATGTGATGTCTGCTAGTTGAAGTGCTTAAAGGAATTGTTTGACTTCCTCTTATGTTGTATTGATTATTAACCGGATTCTTTTTCTTTTTCCTCCTCATTTGCATTGAAATAGTAGTCTTGTGGTAATGGTGTTCTGATTTGTACTTTACAAGTTCATCGACGCCATGCCCATCCGTGAGAACTTGAAATTCGGTGGGAGCAGTATGCAACGATTCTTAATTTTTTAGAGGATCCACAGAATAAGGCTAAATTTTTTTGTGTATCTGGAAAGACAGAGGTAGGAGTGACACCTCCCCGCAAAATTGAAGCTTGGAAGGAATTAGCCACCCTTATCAACAGTAAATTCAAAGGTAAGTATAAGCTAGACCACAAATCATGGTGACATTTGGCGTACGTACTTCAATAAGTATAAAGTTGCCCGTGATAAAAGTACTGCAACTGGTTTTGGCGTAACAGACGAAGACAAGAAGAAGAATATCCACACAGTCCAAGCAAAGCTAGACATGATGTGCCCCCATTATGAGCGAATACATGCTCTTGTTGGGGAACGACCCAATGTCAGTCCTGCTGCCACTTTCGATAGTGGCAACATTAGTTTAGAAACTGACCTCAATGAACTCCTCAGGTATGTCAGTTTGATAGTTTAATTCTATGGTTTCCGTAATGCTTTCAGATATAACGTTGTTGTTCCGTGCATGAAAGTATGTTTCATGTTCCGAAAAGGTCAGAAAGTTGTAGTTGTCTTCTAGGCATTGATATGTTGTTATTAAAGTTGCTTTAAGTTTCCAGGTCTTAATGAATTGGTTAGTCTATTTTGAATCGTGCTAAGTAGCATTAGATTTTGAAGGTGTCCATTTTAACGATTACCTTTATTAGTGGAAGTATATTATATAGGCCATCTTCTTTGGTCATCTAAGGTTGTTTGGTTGCATGATTTTAATCCAGATGTTGCTGTTGCGGTTTTTTGGTGATAGTGATATGGTTTGCGTTATCTAATCTTCTTGTCCCACTAGGTTCAATGCAGAAGAGACAGAAGAGGGTCCAAGCTTTCTGGATGAGGATCCAGCAGTTGCAAATCATGATAGTTCGGGGCCTTATGATTTTATAGCAACTGCAAACGAGGATGGAATCAATCCTCACACCATTATGGTCAGCAATGAAGAGGTGGTCCTCAGCCCACAGTCTCATCCGAAGGATGATGATGTTGTCGTTACTGAGGTAGATGCGTCAGCAATGGTAGCTGTTGGCACTAAACGGCATGGTAAGTTGGACAGCAGCGATGACAAGAAGTCTAAAAAAGATCGCAGGAAGGAGCTGCCAAGCCTGTCAGTAACCAAAAATCCAACTTTGGCACGCAACCACTTGGCACAAACAATTCAAGACTGTGCATCTGCCAAGGCTGCTATTGCTGTAGCCATTGAGGAGAAAAGGCTAAAATTTGAGCAAATGAAGTGGGAAACAGAGCGAGAAGAAAGGTGATAGCCAAAGAGTAACCTCCGGCAGTCAAAGATTCTCCGACAACTGACGTGGGGCAACTCCGGTACCTGGAAAGACAAGGCAAAAGACACTTTCAGGTGCAGACAGAGAAGAGGAGTGCGGGTGTGTAGTAATCACCTTAGTTGAGGAGGCACCACCCAATATAGAGGGTGGTGCTAGGTCCCGTTGCGGGGCCTTAAACGCTGGAGAATCTCCATAAATGTGCCCATAATTGGGATGACGGCGTATTAATGGTGTAATAACGGTGGAGTTATTGCGGAGTTACTCCCTCTCCTTTGGCTTAATGCCATAATTAGTGTAACGGTTATGTTGAGGAGGCGACAAATGTTTCATGGCTAACGGCTCTATACGGGACGCCACTGCTGAGTACGAGGGCTCTCCGTAAACATGAGGCAGCTGCGGTGGGCCAGCGGCCCATATGGCGTTGCATTTGACAATACGGTCGTATGGGCTGGCCCATATATATCAGTATGTCCTCCTCCCACAGCGGAGGATGGGTTGGGCCCCTGTGCTCCGTTTTGGAGGGAAGTATCCCTATAGACGTTGAGCCCATGTGATATTGTGGCGTTTTTGGAGCCCAATTAGGGGAGAGCCCAAGAGGTGTCCCCAATGGTGGCCCAAATTCTCGGCCCAATATCAATTGTGGCGGTTGGCAAATGCATTTTTCAAAATTTTCGCTTTTTGCGCCGTTTGTAATTATGGGGGAATTCGTTTCACTTCCCATCGGACTCTTCTTATCGTCAACCCATGTGAGTCAATCTCCGAATTTTTGCTTTCCTTGCTGTTGCGCTTGATTTCCTTTGCAATCTAGTTTCCATTTTCGGCAAATACCGAAGAATTTCCCGCGAGATTCGAAGAACCCAGCCGTTGAATCCCTCGTTTTCGTCTTGGCGTACCAATCGATAAGTGGTACCCCTTTTAATTTCTTCTTCTTTTCCCCTTTTTTTTGTCGCGACGATTAATCGCGAGTGAGGCATCGCCGCGCCACCGCCCTGAGTTCTTGGGTCTAGGGTTTAATTTTTGAATTCGTGGTTCATTTACGTAGATGGCTCCCAAGAATCCAAGCAAGCCGGCGTTAGCCACGATGTCGGGGAGCTCTGGCCCCGAACTGCGCTATCGGAGAAGAAGATGACAGATATTTGCCAGAACCACCATGTGTATACAGGGGTGGTCTGTGGGCTGTCTCCGGCGGATGTGTTGAGAAAAGCGGGGTTGGGGTTGAGTGACAAGGCCATGAAGGAACAGACCATGGTCGTCTTTGAAGCCCGGTTGAAAGCTGGATCGAGACTCCCCCTCTGCTCTTTGTTGCTGCAACTATGCGAGGGGTGGGTGTTTGCCCTGGGCAACTGGCCCCGAATGTGTTTACCACCGTAAATGCGTTCGTCGTGGCATGCCACCTGGCGAAAACATCGGTGCTACCGGAGACCTTCTTGCAGTTTTACACACTGAAGAGGCCGGTTGGGCACCCCTTCTATCAACTAACCCCCGAAGAGGTGAAGGTGGGGAACAAAATGGTGAAGATTGGAGTCTTATTTGAGACCACCAGGCTCGTGGGGAAGCTGGAAAAATAACTTCTTCTTCATCCTCAAGGAGGATAGTTGGGGGTTTTCTGCGTACTTCATCAAGGAGAAGGACGCAGGGTGTCGGTGAGGCCCTCTTTGAGGCGGGTAGCGAGGGACGAGGCCCTCGGCGCCCTGTGTGAATGGGTCCGCGACGTAGAGAGGCTCGAGGAGTGTAAGGGTGGGTTTCCCTTCACTCTGTCCCGGCTGGGCGAAGTGGTCCTACGGAGTAGGGGTTAGCGGGGCCCACCGCCTTCCGAGCCATGTGGACACCCTAAAAACTGGGTGGATGGTTTGGATGGGGACCTCATCGAGCGCTTCAAGGCGCTTTCAACCACCATTATGCATTTCGTACTCCTTTTTACTTTTGTGTTTTTGCGCTTGCACATTTTGAATGCTATTATAACTGACTTTGTGTTTTGCTACAGCCAAGATGTTGCACCCAGTACCCTTTTGCCAAGAAGCGGGGATTTGAGGAGGCCCTCAAGACAAAGATGGAGGAGGAGGTCCTGCAGAGCCTCGCTCGAAGGGCTATCGAGGGTCCAATTGTTGGGTCCTCGAAGGGCGGAGAGCCCCGAGGTGTGGAAGCCTCGGTGACGGTGGCTCAACCAGTCAGTGTGGCTGGTCCCGTCATCATCGAGGAGCTTTCTGAGGACTCAGAGGAGAACCTTCGAAGGAAACGCCCCCGACTCGCAGGTATTACTCTTGTCTCCCCTGGCTGTTTGGTGAATTTTTCTTTTATTTTGTGTTCTGATTCCCATTTAACTGCGGCGGCAGAGGGCTTGTGTCCTCGGACAGCGGTCCCAGCCTGCAAAAGATAAAGGGAAAAGACCAGCCCTCGAGAGCCTTCCAGCCCCCGTTCGGGGCGCTGGGAACTGTCGGGCTATTGGCGAGATGCTCGGAGGGTTGTTGTGGCCCCTCGAGTATATACGAAGAGGCCTTCGAGGATCCCTAAGACCACGAAGGGCATAGATCCCGTTTTCGAGCCTCGGTGCTCGAGGACTATCGGCGGGAGGCTGCGGAGAAATCCTTCAAGCGCAAGGGCCTGGCCACAGTGGAGGCACAGGACCCCATCATGAGGGTGACTCGTGACGAGTCGGTACTCCTCGGGGACGGGGATGTAAGATTAAAGGTTTCGAGAGGGTCTCGCACTTCCCGTGATGAGGCATTTTTGAAGTACACCTCCTCGGGGGCTCTAGACATTGCGAAGGACATCTGCCAGGGCCTCACTCGAGTAAGTCACAAATCTCGACTCCCCTTAAGTTACCTATCTGATTGTTATCGGCGTATTTTGTTTATACGCTTTGTGTTTGTAACTTGCAGAAAATTGTGCTGGCCCAAGGGCTGGTGGCCAAGATCGAGGACCTTGAATCCCTCGTGAGGAGTCTTGAGGCCAAGGCAAAGGACTCCGAGGAAGTGGAGAGCCTAAAGAAGGCCCTGGCTGAAAAGGATGCCGAGTTGGCTGAAAAGGAGGCCGAGTTGGCGTCCTCGAGGAAAGAGGAGGCTAACATTCTTAGAGCCCTGGTGTCATGGGCAACCAGTGAAAGCTTCCATGGCCGATGGAAAGAAGCACGAAGCCCTCTTCCTCGCCGAGCATCATGCGAGAAAAGAGCTTGAAGCTGAAATGGAGCAAGTGCTCGGGGAGTGCCAAAGAATGGAGGCCCAAGCTGAGGCGAAGGACAAACTCATCGAGGAGTTGTCCTTGAGGGTTGCCCAGGCCGAGGATCTGGCGTCGAAGGCTGCAGTCCAGATCGAAGACTGCACCAAGACCCTTAATGAGGTGACGGGCTCCATTGTGGCTGATCATTTAGCCTTCGTACAACTAGAAAACCAAATTGGTTTTAAGTTGTATGATGGTGAAAGTGTTCAACCCCCTGTTTTTGTAAAGCCCATTCTTTGAAAGGGTGGTCGAGTGTGCGGGCGTTCGAGGTGCTTGACCGAGAAGGCCGTCAACGCACAAGCCATGGAGGGTGTCCGCTACGCCGAAGGCTTCCTACGATGCCGCCACCAAATGGAGGCCATTGTTGAGAAGTCCCACTGGATCCCCTTAACGCGATTTAAGGTCGAAGAGCCCTCTCGGGCGGTTTTGTTCGAGTAGGGTAGGGCGGGAAGAAATTAGGAGTAGAATATCCTTATGATATTCTGCCCGGGCATGTAGAGGATGCCCCTGTTGTACCTCCAACGATGATGCCCCCAAGTAGTTTTGGGGCCTGTAATTAAATTTTTGCTCATTTTTGATAAAATAATGGACAACTTTTCAGCATTTATTGCCTTTGTAGTTGTTATATGAGTATTACTTGCATAATGCGAAGCGTTTGTACTTGCGCTGGGTAAATTTGTGTAAGTGAAATCGCGTAACTCTTCGTAGAGTGATTTTATTCGATGTGCACTGGTCGAGCAGTGACCTTGCAATCAATTTTTGTTCTTACTGTACAAAGTAGTGGACACTCTTCGTAGTGATTTTATGGCAATATAGCTTGCATAATGCGAAGGCTTCGAACATTGCCTTTCTTTTGATGTACGAACATTGCTTTGTAGAACGCAAAGACTTTGAATACCCTTGCCAATTTATTTAAAGGAAAGCGTACAACTTAAACGTAATAAGGCCTCAAGTCGTCGACGTGGTAGTCGTTTTTGAGCTTTTTGCCTTGATGGTCCTTTAATTTGTAGACACCTCCTCTTTCTTTCTGTGTATCACATAAGGCCACCGCCCATCCGGGCAGAAGTGCACCATGGCCAGGGATTACGATCCGACAACTCCGCCCTTAGCAAGACCATACCACCCACGTGGATCTGTTTTGCCCGAATTTTGGCGTTGTGATCGAGGTTTGCCATTTACCGTAAAGCCATAAGCCTAAGTCTAGCACCCTCGCGGAGTTCCTCGGCGAGGTCCAGACGCGCTCGAAGACCGCTCTCATTGTGAGGCGTCGTAATATAACGTTCGGATTGTGGGTAAAGAGACTTGATTGGCAGCAAGGCATCAACGCCGTAAACCAAGGAGAAGGGAGTTTCTCCCGTGGGTCCCCGTGTAGTTGTTCGATAGTCCCAGGAGGACGCGGGTGAAAGCCTCGACCCACTTCCCTTTTTGTCATTGAGGCACTTTTTAAGCCCTCTTTGATCGTGCGATTTGTTACTTCTACCTGGCCATTTGATCTGGGTGTGCTACGGAGCGTATAGCATTTTATGTTCATCTTAGTGGCCCAATCCTTAAGCTTTTTGCTCGCGAATTGAGTCCCATTATGCGTGATTATGGCTCTTGGTGCCCCGTATCGTGCGGCAGGTCGTGCCGGAGGAAGTGTATGACCACTGGCGGTTGTTATGTTCTCGAGTGGTCGGACCTCGACCCACTTAGTGAAGTAATCGACAGCCACTATACAAAATTTGAACTGCCCCTTGCTGTAGGCATTGGGCCGATTAAATCGAGGCCCCATAATGTGAAGGGTATAGGATACGTCTCCGTAACCGCTTCGTTTGCCGGCTGCCGCTGAATGCGGGAGTTAAGCTGGCATTTATGGCACGTTCTCACCAAATCATGCGCATCTTTCCGCAACGTTGGCCAATAATAAACGATACGCAAGCATTTTGGGAAGTTTTGCCTCAGGGCTGTTGTGTCGACGGCGCGTTTTGTCGCGATCGTCGCTGTCATCATCCCTCTTGCGGCTTTTGGGGAATTCCTTGCAGGGGGAAGAGGAGTCGGACAGGAATTCCTTGAGCTTACCCTGCTCAACCATCTCGGAGATGAGATTTCTGAGCTGAAAGCACGCCTCTGTGTCGTGGCCACGGTCCTTGTGGTACAGGCAGTACTTGTCAAAACCCCTCGTGTTCTTATGTTGGATAGGCTGAGGCCACTTGGGGACCTTATTCTGCTTCTCCAACATTAGAAGAATGTTCGTGCGGGTGTCACGAAGTGTGGGGTGGTGGTCGGAGGTCCTCGGACCAACGTTCGAGGACCAGTACCTCGAAGAAGCACCCCTTGTCGAATTTCTTGTTGCGGTCGCTTGTGGGGGCCTGTTATAAGGCTTATTCATCTCCTCGGAGTTCATGAATCGAGTTGCTAGATCGATGAAGTCAACCATCGTTGTGACGTGGTTTTCGTTGATGTTGTAAGCGAGCGTTGACTCGCGCTGTAGGCCTTGAGTTTCGGCCAAGAGTTGCATGTCCTAGGAGAGACACTGGACTTGGACGGCTTCGCACTGAAACCGACGGATGTAATCACGGAGTGGTTCCTCCCTTTGCTATTTCACTCTTAACAAGTGTTGGGCAGTCTTGGGGAGGTCGAGCTCCCATGAAGTGGCGCAGAACGAGGAGGCGAGATCCTTAAAGCATTTGAAATGCTGGCCTTGTAACGCGTTCCAAACCACGTTGAAGCGGCCCCTTTCGTGATGGAGCTGAAGGCCTTGCAGTATGTGGTCGGAGGCGCGGGCCATCTCCATTTGGGAGATGTAACGCCGTAGATGGTCGACGGGGTCTGTCGTCGCATCGTAGCTTTCGATGATGGGCATTCGAAAGCTGGCCGGGGCCTGGACGGCGATGACGTCCTCTATGAAGGGTTGGGTGAGGAGGACTTCGATGTCGTCGAGGACCAAGTTTGGCGTCTTAACCTGCTCCTCGACCACGTTGATTCGCCGGAGGAGGTCGTCGACATCAAGGTTCCCAGCAGATGGGTTTTGATTAAGGATTGTTCGTCTCGGTCGTTGTGAGGCGGGAGGCGAGCAGCCTGCATTTCCGCCTTGATGGTTTGCACCATGAAGGCTTTCATTTCATTGAGCACGCTCGCCTGGAGCAAGTGCTATCGAGCGGATCGACGATGACCTGCTTTGGGGGTCGTCGAGGTCCCGGCGAGGTATGTCGAGTAGCCGCTTGCGGTTGTAGCTGCACCCACAGGGTGTCGATGGCAGGAGTGGCGGGATTGCCACCAATCCGGGAGTTGTGGGGATGTTGCGTCCCGTTGCGCCATCAACGAGGAGTGGTGGAGGCACATCGGAGGAGCTGGAAGCAACATCCTCAACATGCACACTGTTGTGAGTTCTTCTTGTTTTCGCCATGAAAACGGTCGGGGAGAAAAAGTTGATTAGAAAAGGAAAAACGGCTTGTTTTTCGTTTCCCATGACGGCGCCAAACCGATAGCCAAAGAGTAACCTCCGGCGATCAAGGATTCTTCGACAAGCGTGTGGGGCAACTCGGTACACTGAAAGACAAGGCAAAGGACACTTTCAGTGCAGACAGAGAAAAGGAGTGTGGGTGTGTAGTAATCACCTTATTTGAGGCGAGCACCACCCAATATATAGGGTGGTGCTAGGTCCCGCGGGGCCTTAAATGCCGGAGAATCTCCATAAATGTGCCCATAATTGGGATGATGACGTATTAATGGTGTAATAACGGTGGAGTTATTGAGTTACTCCCTCTCCTTTGGCTTAATGCCATAATTAGTGTAACGGTTATGTTGAGGGAGGCAGCAAAGCGTTTCATGGCTAACGGCTCTATACGGGCGCCCACTGCGTACGAGGGCTCTCCGTAAACATGAGGCCGGCTGCGGTGGGCCAGCGCCCATATGGCGTTGCATTTGACAATACGGCCGTATGGGCTGGCCCATATATATCAAAAGGGAACTCGGGCGCATAGAAGAGAAGGAGATGAGAGGGTGAGACTTGCTAAAGAGAAGGCAGAGAAGTGCAGGGAGAGGAGGTTTGCATTGTTGCAAACCATGATTGCAGGTGGAAAGTCAGCAGTTGAAATCAAAGAAATTTTAGCTATGCTTTTATAAAAAGGCTGTAATTCTATGGTTAGATGTCTAGCACCTGAGTTTGTAGTAGTAGTAGTAGTAGTAGTACTTGTATCTTGCAACTTCAGACGTGTCATGATGGATTGCCATTTATGTTGTGCTACTGTTTCAGATAAGACTTTAGTTAAAACTATGCAAGATTTTAGTATGACATTGATGTCTTTCATATTTGATGTTATAAATTCAGGTCTCCTTTCTCTTGTCTGATTTTTCCATTGTTCTTTCATGCTTGATTTGCACTAGGATTTCCTGTATCGGCAGGAACCATTTCAACGCAACAAAATAGCGCTGTGATTACAAGGACCTGTATTTTACAAGTAACAAGATACACTATCATCATTACAAGGACCAGTATTTTAACGAGAAGATGTACAAGGACCTGCATTTCTATCCTAACCATTATCTAGCTAGGCACATTCAAGTACTAATAGTTGAATCACCTATCATCATTGCAAGGACTTGTATTTTAACAAAAGATGTACAAGGACCTGCATTTCTATCCTAACCATTCTCTAGCTAGACACATTCAAGTACTAATAGTTGAATCACCTATCATGAAACATTAGACAAGTGTTCATGACACAAAATAATCACAACAGCAGACCATGCTCCTGTGCCCTGAAGTAGAGAATCCAATCCCTATGCTGCTTCGAAGAACCCAAAAGACCCGAACACCTGCAGGATTACCGGTAACTATTAAAAGTAACAACCTGCTTTGGAAGCTTGAATTTAACTAAAAAGGTAGAAGGTAGTAACATGTACCATTGCCGAAGTCATTCAACAATGGGAAGTACACCGTTCATATAACCTTTCTCAACAGTATAAATTTTCACTTCCTCCCTAAAAGCTGTAGCGCATTCCAATTCAGTACCATCCAGATTTTCTGGTAGAGAGACCTCGACTGGATTCAATTCTCTAAGCATCTCCTCCCAGGAATCCCCCAAATTGGCAACATGTTATGCAAAATTACACAAGCAGTGCAGACTCGGATTATGGCTTGCACATCCCTTGCTGATCTGATTTGTTGGCGATGCTCACGCAAACAAGACCATCATCCTTTCAGAATCCCAATGTTGTGCTCGTTACACAATCTTGCTTTGGCAATAACATAATTGAACTCTTTGTTCATCTGAAAGTCTGCTGCGAGGATTTGAATGCAAGAATAAGGTGTGTAGAGACACCGTAAGCCGAGTCCCCGATTATGTATTCTCCTTTGCTAAAGAAACGTTTTGGGTTCTTGGATTGTGATGACTTTCTCCATAACCCAGCATCATGCATAGAGCCAGGCCAGCCGCAGGAAAAGCAAATGATATGCCTATCAACGTCGCAAACAACTTGCATATTGATGGAATAACGATGTTTACGGTCCCAGTAACATTCTCCATCAATAGCTGGCTTCTCAGATAGTGGAATGGTGGTCCCGTCAACGAAGCCAACACAACTGAAATCCCTCTGCCTCCATGACTGTCCAATCTCCCTTCTTCTTTCTTGATCGCCATAAAATGTACTGCTGCCAACTGCGGTAGTCTTTGTGACAACCTGCTGTAAAGAGAACAACGGTTCCAACGCCGAACCCAAAAAGCATGGACTGCATTGCAGTGGCTGCCCCATTCTCATTATGTTCGAGACGCCAAAGAGCAATACAAACTTGTCAGGTTACTGCGGTTTGGGGACACCTACTCTGATTGTGAAACACAGGACACGGTTTCAGAAGTTCTACTAATCGGTGGAATGACTCAACGTCACACCGAAAGTTCTGCTGGAATTCTGTAGCATTGAGTTTGAGCGCAAAATTCAGTAAATATTCTTGGGAGCGCGGTGATCTGATGCGATTGTTGAGGTAACGTGAATTGTTTACCAAGACATAAGCATCACATAATTCCTCCAACATATCCTCATTCTCGTCAAAGGCAATGAACATGGTCATCTGCTGTTCAAAGATGGATAGTACGATGTCGACGGTCGATATTTTCGACATTTCTCGTTCTAGATAAGGAAAACTGGATTTCTATCACCTTCTTTTCTTTTGTTCCCTGAATTGAGTGGAAACCAGACTTCATGGGTTCAATTTGCATATTAAAGTTCCTACATTAAGATCCAAACCAGATTATTTTGTATCAATGCATACAAAGAGGTTGGTAAAACTTTGAAGAATTAGTTATCATAAAGAGTACCGAAACTATTTTTGTTGTACTTATTTTGCTCTGTCACATCCAATTATAGTCTCATTTGCAAATTGGCGGCGGGAAGACATTTACCATGGTTGGGACACGGGAGGATCTTGGACTCATTGATAATTGTACATTATCGGTATATATTTGCCTTTATTTTACGTGCTTTATCGATAATTATGTTAGTACTTAGTCTGGGCGCAAGCATTTTTGTAGGTATTCGGTGTCGGATGTCAAAGGGGATGAATTCTGTGTAAAAAGGGCTATGAAGAGAAAGCCGAGTACCAAATTGCAAAATCTGAAAGAGTTTAAGGAATGGTGAAGAAAATGGTCGGGCGAAGCTCGGGCGACCAACACCTCGGTCCAGCGATCGCCCGAACACTGGAAAAATTCCACGGAAAATCCTGGAGCGGGCGGAAGTCGGGCGACCCGGCCAAAAGTCGGGCGGTGCTGACATCATTTGAGGATGTCCAGGGCCTGGCGACCAGCCGGCGACCCGATCCACAAGCAGCGGTCGCCCGGCCAGCGAAGCTTCAGCGACCCATTTCCTTGGGTCAAGCGGTGCTGACACACTTTTCAGACACGGCCCACTCCTCGTTTCTCCCAAAAATGAAGCTTTAAAGGACGTTTTTTCACATCTCTTTACACACTCCTCACTCTTAGACTTGCTCTTGAACCCATCTAGGGTTCTTGAGCTCTCTTTTCTCTTCATCTTTCTTATTTATGACTTTGTTTGAAGTATTGAAGATTTGAAGACTTGATTTCTACTCTCTAGCTTATTCTTTTCTCTTCATCTCTTCCTTTCATTATTGTTCATTGTTGTGAATAGCTTGAATATTGATTAGTTCATGATCATCCCTAGAGGTTAGCATGTTGTTGTGTTTCTAGATGAATTATAGTTGTTTGGTTGTTGATTATACATGATTAGTAGCATTTTCATGGGCTTAAAGAAGATAGAGGTAGAGTATGAGGCCAACTACTCTACTATACCCACCAAGTGTTTGATGAAATGCTTGAGAGAGCATTTTGTTAAATTGACCAAAGAAAATTGGCTAGATACTCTAGGATTATTTGAGAAGATAATCTAGGGTGTTAGGAGACATCAATTGGCTAAACTTAATGCCTTCATAGTTGATGCAAGTGAAAAGATTCTACTTGTCTTCTATGGAGAGGATGATTCTAACTTAGGAGGTTAGAACTTGTTAATTATCCAACTCCTCTAACTTGTCATAAATCACAAACAAACACTACATCTAGTAACCTCAACTCTAATTAACCCTAAGGAACATTTATTTTTTATAATTGTTTGTTGCATAGCATCCTAATTTTATTTGCATTAGTGATAGAAGTAGACTTAGTTAATTTAGATTTATCATCCATCTTATCACTTGTCATCTAAATCCAAAAACACCAAAAATATTGCATTTAACTAAACTTCATAAATTGCACTACAATCTCTTGGGTTCGACCCCACTCACCCTACTACAATTGCACACCTTGCACTTGAGGTTGAATAGGTTTTATTACTTGATATTGTGCTTAATTCATACACATGTAAAACACTCGTCACTCATGATTCTCGGTTTGCGTACTATTTTTGATCATATCAACAATGGAAAGAGCTCGATGAGTTTGAAGTTACTTGCTCCTATGTTGAAGTCTACAATGAGGTAGAGAATCTTTTAAATTAAAGAAAATAAAAATATATTGTCTTCTAGAAATTTCACAATTCCACATTTCTTTGACTTTTTAAACTGTCCTCGTTTATTAGGTTATATATGATTTGCTTGAAAGGTCATCTGCCCATCTTGAACTTAGAGAGGATCTTGAGCATGGAAATTTGTTCTTTGGTTTGAGATGTATCAATGTCTGTTCTCTTCCAAATTACTTTAGTTGAGCCACGGTACAAATTATTTCAAATAAATAAGTTGATATAAGTAAATTGATTAGGATATAGTTAGATTATTATTGACATAAATTGATTGAGATATCACTAATAGATTAAAGAACAAAGAAAGGTCTTGCGGTTAAAAGGTGTGAAACTATTAAATTACACCTCCTAACATGCTTTAATCTCAAATTTTAGACACAAATCAGAATGTGTGTGTTTAGGTTAACTGGAGTTTTGCACGAATTTATGGGTTAGGATGGCCAAATTCAAGGGGTTGGTCAAACAACACATTAAACAACCACTTTGTGCACCAAACTTGGCTTGCTGATATCTTAACCTCCTAACATGCTTTAATCTCAAATTTTAGACACAAATCAGAATGTGTGTGTTTAGGTTAATTGAATTTTTTCAAGAATTTAGGGTTAGGATGGCCAAAGTCAAGGGGTTGGTCAAACAACACCTTAAACAACCACTTTGTGCACCAAACTTTAATTGCTGATATCTTAACCTCCTAACATGCTTTTAATCTCAAATTTTAGACACAAGTCAGAATGTGTGTGTTTAGGTTAACTGGCTTTTTTCAAGAATTTAGGGGTTAGGATGGCCAAAGTCAAGGGGTTGGTCAAACAACACCTTAAACAACCACTTTGTGCACCAAATTTTAAATGCTGATGTCTTAACCAACTAACATGCTTTTAATCTCAAATTTTAGACACAAGTCAGAATGTGTGTGTTTAGGTTAACTGGAGTTTTTCAAGAATTTAGTGGTTAGGATGTCCAAAGTCAATGGGTTGGTCAAACAACACCTTAAACAACCACTTTATGCACCAAACTTGGCTTCTTTGATATCTTAACCTCCTAACATGCTTTTAATCTCAAATTTTAGACACAAGTCAAAATGTGTGTGTTTAGGTTAGTCAGAATGTTTAGGTTACCCAAACAGAATAAACACACTGTTATGAGTTTAGGTTAATCGAATGTTTACAAACAACATTTGAGGCTAAATAAACATTCTCCAAACCTTGAGATTTAAAGCATTCTGACTATGAATTTGAGATTAACAGCTCCTAAATTTGCTTTCTCCAAACTTGAATTGACTATGAATTGATGATTCTCTTTAGACACATAAATAGATTACTATGAACTCAAGACATCATAAAAGTACGTTTAGAAATTCCAATACGTAATCCAAGCTGCTTGGTTTAGACACAAGTCAGAATGTAATGTTGTAGCGTAAATGTGTTTTGCTCAAGAATTTTCCTTCTAATCTTTGTTTCCTTTTCATGTTTGTTACAGGAATTGGGTTTCTACATTTCATCCATGACAATAATGATGAACAACTGACTGGTTTTTGCATTTCATCCATGACAAAGATGATGAACAACAATAATGAACGAGTTCGCGAAGAATTATGGCTATGGGTTTTAGACATTTTACTTACCGCAACAACCACCGATATCTTCAATGGCTACTCTACTCATGGTCGCTTCGCCCACCCCTGTCAAGCTCTCCCTCGAAACTTCAATGGCTACTCTCCCCCGTCAAGCTCTGTCGAATCCGTCACTCACAGCCTCGCCTAACTAGTTCGTCGCAAATTTGATGGACTTGCAAAATATCGCGTCGCGGATTTGGTTCGCCCTGCCACCTGTCAACCTCTGCCGAATCCGTCTCTCACAGCCTCGCCCAACTAGTTCATCGCCAATTTGATGGACTTGCTCAACATCGCGTCGCGGATTTTGCTTCGCCCTCCCTCTCAAGTTCTCCTCGAAACTCCAATGCCTATTCTCCCTGTCAAGCTCTGCCGATTGCGTCTCTCACGGCCTCGCCCAACCGGTTCATCGCCAATTTGATGCGGTTCCGGAGACCAACTCAGTTTTGCTTTTGGCGGGATGGTGAAGTTACGAGTTCACGCCACCGGTTCACGCCAAGTATGAAGGTAAACTCACGGACTCTCGAGACTTAGCCACCCTATTTTCCTGTTTTTGCTAAATCGGTAATTCATCTCTCAAACACACACATATGAGGTGATTTTAAACCCTTCTTTTTGAACTTTGAAGCCCCTATTCATCACATAAAAATAATAATGTGATGAATTTAGTTCTTGGACTGAGTTGTAAAACAGACAAACATTTAGGATGTATATGCAACTTCAAAAAATAAATCAAATATACCTCTTTACATAATAAAAAATTAAGAAGACAACTTATTATACTAAATTTTAAAAGTTAGGGTCAATTTGTAAAGAGTATTAAAAAAAAAGGTTAAAAAAAGAGGATAACTCATTAGAGTAAAATCCGCGTCTGATCCCGATTTAAGTCTCGGCGACCTATTTTAGTCAGTTTAAGTATTTGAATCAATCGAATCCCATTTTTGAATTCGTGACCTAATGGGGTCCTTTTCGTCCAACCCTTCCGTTATCTTGGGCGGAAAAGCTGTGAAATGTCGATTTTGCCCTTAGTGTGTCGACTTGGTGAGGTGGATATAATATCTGAAAAAATAGGAATAAAATCCGAAAAATAGGAATAAAATCCGAAAAATCCGAAAAAAATCCGAAAAATCCAAAATAAAATCCGAAAAATCCGAAAAAATAGGAATTAAATCATATAAATAGGAATCATATATTATATAATTATCATATAATTATATATAATTAAATAATCCGAAAAATCCAAAATAAAATCATATAATTATATAATTATATATCCGAAAAATCCGATAATAATTAAATAATCTGAAAAATCCAAAATAAAATCATATAATTATATAATTATCATATAATTATCATATAATTATATATCCGAAAAATCCGATAATAATTAAATAATCCGAAAAATCCAAAATAAAATCGAGAATAAAATCATATAATTTTATAATTATCATTTAATTATAAATACTCCTCCGTCCCGAAAGATTGGTAGATTTGTTTGGACACGGAGATTAAGTTGAATATAGGATGTTTATATATATATTTACTTAATTGCCCCTTAGTTGAAAGTGCACAAAATTAAAATGAGGTAGAAAAAGTAAAGATAAAGTGATGATAGTTTAGTAACTTTGAGAGTGAGAAGTTTCCTTTTAAAGAAAGTGATCAATTTTTAAGACAAAAAGGAAATGTGTACAATTTTTCGGAGACGGAGAGTACTACCTTCATGTATATATAAAACAAAAATGTCTTTATTTAATTAGTTTTTAGCATTTGATGTTTAATTATAATTACAAAAAAATGTCTGTTTAATTATAATTAAAATATTTAACTTTTAATTTCAAAATCGACTTAAATTATTATTAATAAGCTTTTATCAAATAAAATCTAAGAAACTTATTTAAAAATGTCTTTGTATGTTAAAATATTGTTAAAGAAATTAAAACCAAACATCAAATGCTAAAAACTAATTAAAGAGTACATTTTTTTGTTTTATATATACATGAAGGTAGTATTTATAATTAAATGATAATTATATAATTATATGATTTTATTCTCGATTTTATTTTGGATTTTTCGGATTATTTAATTATTATCGGATTTTTCGGATATATAATTATATGATAATTATATGATTTTATTTTGGATTTTTCAGATTATTTAATTATTATCGGATTTTTTCGGATTTTTCGATTTTATTCCTATTTTTGGATTATATTCCTATTTTTTCGATTTTATATCCACCACAAATGCCAAGTCGACACAAGGCAAAATCGACATATCACGCTTTTCCGTCCAAGATAACGGAAGGTTGGACGGAAAGGACCATTAGTCGAATTCAAAAATGAGATTCGACCGATTCAAATACTTAAACCTGACTAAAATAGTCGGCAGATTTAACCTGATCAGACGATTTTACTCTAACTAATTATATATAGCTTAAAAGGTTAGGGGTCCACGTACAAAAACGATAAAACTCAAGTGACCATAAAGGTTATTCTGAAACAGGATTTTTTTTAAAAAAAAAGGTAAAAATAGTACAAAAAGACAAAAACTGTACTGTTTACTTACCGTTCATATGCTCCATAAAAGTATATTAGTTGGAAATGGAAATGGAAATTTTTGTGAATAGTTACTTGGAACACTTCATAAATTAAAACAGTCTAGTTTACCGTTCTATCAAAGTAAAAATTTGAACCCTTTCACAACTCGTGAGTTGAAATAATTTGGGTGGTACACACACATTTTGACCTTTTAAAAAATTGTCCTTAATATTCAGGATTTCAAACAGCCTGAAGGTCGCACCAAATGACCATCAATCATCCATTAAAATGTTTGAACTGAAGGTGGTGGAACTTTGGGAGGTTCCCCCTGCTTCTGCATTGACAACAACCGAATACCTTACAAAAACTGATCAACTCGTAACACGCGATGTTAACACCAAGCCCTTCCCCAATTAGTATACAAAACATGGCCTTCACTTTTTGACAATCAGAACCAACTCTGCAACTGCAACCATCCAAGAAGATACTCGCCATCTCGCAAAACTTTCCAATGCCTGTACAAACCCGGATATGTGCATCGACGGTTTCTACCTTACAACGTACCTACAACAACTCGAGACATCGGCCATTTGAATTGGCAGCAACAATGGCGAGACTGAAAACCCCGAGTAAGTTTCTGAACCTGCTGCACCAACATTAACAGTCAGTCTGCAGAACGCAGCAATGATTTCAGATCGGGCATTAGGCTTGAACTGCACTAACAGGTTCTTCATCAGTTAAATCAGGTGCAATTATTTCCTCAGCGGAATCTGAATCAGAAGTCTCGTCATTTTTCCCCTTCTCGTCCTCTGCTGCAAGCAGCACTTCCCTGATTTTCCCCATAAGTTCTTCACGTGCACCATCATTCGTACTAAGAAATTCTCTCAAAGCATGACTTCCACGGAATTGCTGCTCATTAAGAAAAAAGAATGAACCAGACTGCCTAATTAATTTATGTTTCAAACCTAACTCTATTATCTCTGCTACCCTGCATATTCCCTTCCCAAACTCTAGCTCAAATTGTGCAGTTCTGAATGGAGGGGCAAGCTTATTCTTCACAATCTTCACCTGGACTTGGCTGCCAATGGTCTGCAAGTTGTAGAAAATAAAATATTATATACAATATTATGCAACACGCATACAACATAATGTAGAACCTTGTTCAGCTTATAGAAAACTGACTTGGTTCAACCTCAGAACTAGATCATAAGTGACATTCAAGTCGATATGAAAAATTCTATCAAGCATTTAAAAACCATTCATGTTACAGATCAAAATACCAAAAAACTACTCCAAAGTGATGCAAAAAATTACACAGAAATTTATAATCCAATGTTTCAACCTATTCAATCTCAGTAACAAACTCCTAGCGACTCAAAAGAAAGTGAATGGGATCACTTATTTTTTGATGTAAACAAAGAAACTTCTTTCCATCATAAAGTATTTCTATTTTGCAGCCCTCTTATTTCAAAAAGATAATGATACTATGTTTTTTATTCATGAAACTTATTAAATGAGCAACTCACATTTCGATTCCACTACTTCGCATATGTTCAGATAATTGCATGAGTAAATCCATGGTAGGTCACAACCTAGTCTCACAACTATAAACCGTAGTCAATCATTTTGGAATGACAAAGTTAAGGAAAGATCATTTCTTCTATTAAAATGATAAAATAAAAAGCAGGCACAATTCATCATGATCACCATCATCACCATGCAAGGTATGAAGTTCCAAGTGTCACTTTAAATATCTAAAATTAAATAACATAAAAATTATGCAAAAAGAAAAAAACATAATTTTACTCCTATGATCTTCCTGTCCTGACCTTTTTATGGAAGAATAATGAGATGAAATTCCAAAACCATGATCATCATAGTTTAGTCCACTTGCATGAAAAATATCAAGGGACGGTAATGAGTTGAGATAGTTGATATATTAATGTCATGTTACAAGATTGATATTATCATGGAACATTACAAAGAAAGCACAATGACTAATTTCAAATCACCCAAAAGTTTTTGAGCTTATAACTTTCATCACTTTTCTATTTCAACACATTAACCCTCCAAATTACCATTTGATGGAAAATCTTACCTAATAATAACATAAAAGGAAAATATCAGCTATCTTCTAGGACCCAATTGGAATAATATTGTCAAAATTAGTATAACTAGTACTACCTCTGCCCGTTTATGTCACAACATTACTCTTTGACATGGAGATTAAGGTGTGTAAAATTGTTTAGAACTTACCATTTATGTCCTTAAAAATGTAGTTAAATATTTTTAGAATTTTATAGTTGATCGAAAGAGAAAGTAAACTTTAAGGAGCTATGTGGAGTTGATGGAAAGAGAACTGATACAATAGTAATAGAGTAAATTGACAATTAAGAGATGTTTAAACAAAGGAAACGTTGAAACGTTTAGGGGCATCCTGCAAAGAAAAGTGTTGCAAACACAGAGGGACGGATAGATTGTGAATTTTTGCTTCCTTGTTCCAAAGAAGAACTTTTATCTTTCCTATACAATGGAGGTATTAGTAAAGTTCAAGTGAACACGAATTATCAGCATTAACTCCAATTTGAGGAAGTACGAAAGATTTCTTAGTGTGCAAAAAGATCCTCTATGGTTTGGCGAGAAATGAAATAAAACTTGAGAGGGGGTAAATTTTAGAACAGGACCTTGCTCACTGAAATCCTCCAAAACATCTTAGCTGGCATAAAATTTTATGACCAGATAGTTATATGGTTTTCATTGGAAGTCTCGTACTCTCTGGCAAAATGAGAATGAATAATTAGACTTATGCGGTTACAGCAATCTGATGAAAGTGAGGGACTGAGTTTATAGAAAAGGTTTCTACAACATATGTTAAATTTTGGGAAGAAGCTCTAAATAATGATGCTCGATACAGTTCTGGAACTCCTAGCTATTCCTACCAGTATCCTTGATTGAGTGCCTCGGCAATGAGAAGCCTGAGACTAGTGAATAGTGAACACATCTTGTTTCCCAGTAGGGTTTCTAAGGAAGTATTGAAAACAGTCCCAAGGGAGCTTCCGATGAGATGGCTTAATGACCCAAAATTGATGCAAGGTTTAGGCACCAGGATCGGAACAAGCAGGAAGAAGAGAAATTTAAAGAAACAAATTACATTGTGTATCGTAAGACATCAAAGGCAAATTTAAGATAAAATTTAAATGTAAATATCATACTTAGAGCTACACAAACATGCTTCTAAGCAACTATACCAAGATGGTTATTTTCATTATTTAAGTTGGAAAAGCTTCTAAGCTAATATGACAGCAGGATTACCAAACTAGCAGCAATCAAAGGCAGGATTTTTAAGCAACCAGTAGAAATAGTCACAGCAAACTTGGACTAAGCAAAAAGGAATCAAAGATGCATGAGGCCACAAAAGTATCTCGGGTGCTAAACAACAATTTGATGTTTATGTTTGATTTGACAGGAAACTGAAGATTTCACTGAAATTGTTACCTGTTCTCCTTTCTTGACTAACCCAATCCTCTTTATATTAAGACGCACAGATGCATAAAATTTCAAGGCGTTACCGCCACATGTGACTTCTTGTGGACCACCAAATCCTGAAAATGTACTCAGTTTTGCCCTTACCTGGACAGATACATGACATAAAGGATTAGAAAGCCTGACAAAAGAAAAACTCAACAGGTTTTACTATTAGACCTGTATCCTGGAAAAATGCCAGCTTGCTAAAATAAGGGGGGAAAAGTCACTTTTCCAGTTCAATCATGGAGAAACAAGCTCCAGATGAATAATGCACTGAATTTACATCATCTGACCAAAACAAAGGTAAAGAAAGCTCCACTGATGTCTGCTACTAGCTAAAGGTGCAACTAGTTGAAAATAACTAACATTAAAAATTTCCAAATAAACGAAAAGACAAAAAAATAAATTTACCTGATTTATAAAAATCAGGATTGTCTGAGATAACGATAAAGAATGACTCAGTTTGCGCAGAGCCTGGCTCATTAATCTAGCTTGCATTGCCATGTGGGCATCACCCATCTCACCATCAAGCTCACTTTTGGGGACAAGAGCTGCAACCTATTACAAGAAAAACTTCAGATTGCAGACTCACACACGCACACAAAAAAAGCTTTTGGAACTCCAATATTTCATAAACACCTAATGTGTCGACATAACCGCCATATGCCTTAGATATGATGCAATTACAAGACAATAGAAAAAACAGTCTTGAAATTTTTAAAAAAGGAAGAAATGAGTTGGATGAACCTTTAAAGAATTATTGGCAGATGACGGAACAACATATGGAAAAATAAAAGTGCAAACCAATGAGACACCTCACTTACACTGTCCACAACAACAACATCCACAGATCCACTTCGGATGAGGGTATCAACAAGACTAAGGGCTTGCTCACCAGAATCTGGCTGTGATAGGAGCAAATTCTCAGTGTTTACACCAATCGATTGAGCTAAGGATGGATCTAAAGCATGCTCAGCGTCCACAAACACGCAGTATCCTGCACCGGGAACATACAATTCTTTGACCAGACACAAGACGAGTCAATCCCAGACATGAAAAAGTGATTTGCTAACCTCCTTGTTTTTGTGCCTCAGCAATCACATGCAGCGCAAGAGTTGTCTTGCCAGAAGCCTCTGGACCATAAATCTCTACTACACGTCCCTAGCCCGGAAAAAGGAAAGGAAGTTCATCAGCTGACTAAAATTGCAAGTGCTAATCATGAGTCCCCGTAGAAGCAACTTAGAAGCAAAATTTCAAATAAAGCTTTGCATCATGCTCAATTACAATACAAAGAGGGTTACAGATGGCAATCATCCGAAGGTAAGAATCTGAAGCAACCAGATTAAAGATTCTCAGCAATAATTATCAGTTGGAACTGAGCAAAGTACCTTAGGAAGCCCACCAGTTCCTAGTGCCATATCCAAAGCAATAGAGCCAGTTGAAATGACAGGAACATTTCTAGCAGAAGTACATCTACCAAGCCACATGATAGATCCCTTCCCAAAGGACTTCGTGATTAGTTCAATAGCCTGTTTTAATGCAAGCTCTTTCTTTGACATATTCTCTTCACAGGAGTCGCTCCCATTAGAAGTTGATTTTTTTTTACCTTGAGCCATGCACATGTCATACAATACACCATTTAGTACACAAGAGATATAGAGTACCTTCAAAATGAGAACTAAATAAATGAAGAATCAGTTTAAGTCAGGGATGTTAAGTATCACTACTGCTGTACGATCAGATTTCAACTATTGACACTAGACCAAGTTAATACTAACTCCTTCCTTCTTTAATAAATATGTTTGACTTCAGTTACCGTATTTGACTACCAAAAAATTCTTAAAAAAATATAGTAATAAATTCAAGGCATTAGATTATCTATGTATTTGACTTCATACATCAAAAAGTTGAAAAACATTCATAGATTAAATACTGAAAAAAAAACAAGATCGAATAAAACAGGAAGCGGCATAAGACCTTTGTGGCATTCTACTTGTTATATGAAAGCTTAAAGATGCTGGCTTAGCAGAAGTACCTCTGGTAGAGAAGTGGCAGGTTGTAGAAGATGGTCCCAAAATCCCTACTCTAACCACCTGCGAATAAAAAGCAACGGTCCCGCCAATCAATTGAAAATTTTCAATACAAGGGTACAAACGTTACCGAAAACAAGAACCCAGAAGAAATGAAGAACAATGAACATATATTTCTCTTTTTCATGGGCAAAGCAGGCAGCCAGAACTTCCTCAATAACCAAACAAACAATGCAAGAATCATACATTAAAAACGATGCAGCAAAACAAAAAAAAACGGATTTTGAACGAAACCAAATGATGTTGCAATTGTAATAACCTCTGAAGCAAGAAGGGAGCGTTTGAGGGAAGCGAAGTTCCGGAGCAACCTGGCCATGAAACGCCGGTGAAGACTTGCTCAGAACTCGAAACGAAAATAGATGAGAAACGAATGGTCGTTGTGAGAATAGAGGGCTAATACAAGTCAATCCATTAATCAACAGGTGAAGAGAACAATCGAAAGGTAGAAAGATCCCAGAGGAGGAAGAATCCTCGCTCAGTGTTTAAAGTCTCCCTCTGCGGGGTTTAGGGTTTTAGGGCGAGTTTTCTTTTGCATATGTTGGGCTGTGTTCGCAAAAGCTTGCTTAGTTTAGCCAATATCATGTTTTAGGAACTCTGATCAAACAACACATCAGCCCCTCTAAATTAAATTAAATCAACCCTAAATCCCCAAACCTTTCCAACAGCCCAATTTCATCCTTGTCCCTAACATACCCAGGCCAACTCTTCCAATTGCGCAACCTTCGTCGTTCGCTAGCCGCACCGCCTCACCCTCACCTTTACCGCCAGCTCCTCATCGCCTGCGCACAGTTAAAGGATAAATTGGTAACTTCATAAAAAAGACAGTTAAAGGATAAATTGGTAACTTCATTATTAGAAAAAGTTTACTAAATAAAGAAACATTACAATCATTAAAGAACGTCCCAAAAAGAAAAATGTTGGAGTAATAAATGGACGGATGAAGTAATATTGAATGTGACTTGAATCATAAAATATATGAGGTTCATGTTTAAAAAGTATAACTAAAAATAAAGGCTATCCCTAAATAAATAAATGTAAAATAAAAAAACGAAGAAACGGGAAAAAGTAGAAAACATATGTGATTGATGTGAAAAAAATCATAAAAATGAAAAAGATAAGATGCTAAAATTGAAATATATTGAATGTGATCGATGTGGAAAAACATATATAAAATACGCTGCATAAAGTTACCACATAATAAAAGGGAAAAAAATTTAAAGTTCAAAATATATAGGTAGATGTGAAAAAATCATAAAAATGAAAATTGGAAAAAGATAAGATGCTAAAATTGATATATAGTGAATGTGATCGATGTGAAAAAGACATAAAATAAGCGGTATAAAGTTAGCACATAAAAAAGAGGCTTCAATTGGAAACGTAAAAACATTTGATAGAGACTCAAATTATAAATTTGAGACATTTGAGATCGAGATGAAAAAAACATAAAACTTAGTGGTATAAAAGAGTTATTCCCAAACTAATAATAGCAAAAAAGAAATAGAGAAATAATTATTAATTAATAAAATTGATGGAATATTTGAAATTTCTATTTGCCAGACCTTGATAAACAAACCCTAAAGAAATTAAAGAGAAGGTAAACAAATTTTAAAAAATCAAATTTTTAGAATAAATAAATAATAAGGAAAAAAATGAAGAAAAAAAGAATAAGAAAAAGAAAGGAAGAAACGTAAAAAGAGTGTAGGAGCAGAATCGCAATAAGCGAAATGCCCCAGCGTCGTTTCGATTAGCAGAGCCACAAAAAAAAACACACACACACACAAAGTAACAAAATAGTTATTAGGTACAGTATAGGGTGCGCCTCTTCTTATCATGGGCCTCCGTGAGCCCAGTTGACGTTATTTACGGATATGCCATTTTGTTCAAACTCGTCACTGCACCTTCGCCGATAACTCTCCACCGCCGCCTTCTTTATTCGACGTCGACAACCCACCCACAAGTGCAACGTCTGCAACAAAGCCAGCCACCACAAGCTCCCTCCGCCACTGACGACGGCCTTTCCATATCCACCGCCGCCACCGATAACGGCCCTTCTATGTTATCGGCGGACAACCTTTTGGAGGCAAAAAAATGCCACCACTACGAAATCAGACCATGCCGGAGTAGCTAATCGCTTCCTGAGGTATCGTCGATCAATTCCCAACAATTTGCTCAGCTGAACGACTTGATTCATATCTAATGATCGAAGCTGCAATTTGCTGCAGATGATGTAATTCTGATGCTCCTATGTACCTTAATGATGCGCATTCGGCTCATTATGACGCTCCTACATACCTTACTGATGCCTGCGCTGGTTGCATAATCAGTGGGAAAAAACATCATGTTTATAAGGGAGAGCATCATAGTGGAAATGGAGAGCATCGTAATGAAAAGAGAGAGCATCACTCTTGTTCCAAAGTGCATCATTTTGAAAGGGTAAAGAAGAGTGAAACATTGTCATGAGAACGAGTGCATCATATCTGTAATTAAGAGCATCATAGTGCAAGAGGAGTGCATCGCAGTGGCCACCAAAGACATCATTTTGGGAGATTGGAAAAAATGAGTGCTTCATTAAGTCACCAAGATGAGTGCATCATATTATTACGGGCATCATTATGCATCGTGAATGCATCATTGTGGTGATCAAGCGTATCATCGTGGATTGTAGAACAAAATGCATGTTTCATCAAAACGAGTCATCATGTTGTTACGGAAGCGCATCATAAGACATCGGGAATGCATCATTGTGATGTCGAAGCATATCGTTTCAAGCTTCATCTATATATAGAGGCGCTTATAGTGGGCCTATAGGCGCACACATAGTGGAAAGGAAGAGCATCGCATTTGTCACCAAGTGCATCATTTTGAAATGTTAAAGAAAACGAGTGCAACATTGTCATGAGAGCGAGTGCATCATATTTGTAATGGAGAGCATCATAGTGCAACAGAAATGCATCATAGTAGTCACCAAAGGCATCATTTTGGGAGGTTGAAGAAAATGAGTGCTTCATTAAGTCATCAGAACCAGTGCATCATGTTTGTTACGGGAGAACATCATTATGCATCGTGAATGCATCATTTTGGTAATCAAGCGCATTACTGTGGGTTGTAGAACAAAATGCATCGATGAAGTCATCAAAGCAAGTGCATCATCTTGTTAGGAGCTTATCATAGTGTATCGAGAATGCATCATTCTGGTGTCGAAGCACATCATTTTGGGCAGTCAAACAAATTCGCTGGAGTCGGTGGTTGTTTTCACCGGAAGAACTGGGCAGGTGGGTTTTGTTGCTAATTTTGTTGATTTTGCATGAAAAGAAGAGGAATCGGATGAATTTCGGTCTAATTTTGTTGCTTCATGAGGAAGGAATGACGGATTCGTGGAGAGTTGCGAGTTCCGATTTCATTGCCGACAAATACGGTGAATTCTTCGATGCCCTGTTCTTCTTCTTCTTCTTATTCTTCTTCTCTATAGGCGCTTAAGGTGCGCCTATAGGCGCACCGTATAGTTACTCTTGTTATTATTCTCGTCCCATAATAAACTATAGATATAGTATAAATTGTGATTGAAATATTGAATGCATGTTGCTTGACTTGAGATACAAGTTAGAACTAAAATTGAAGGATGCAAAATATTCTAGCATCATGAACTCAGTTTAAGCTTGTCGAGCCGAACATTAAAATCGAGTCTAACATAACTCCCTTATTGAGCCTAACCGAACTCTTGAGTTGAGCTTGAGCCTAAAAAATCAGACTCGATGAATTTTGAGCCGATCCTAATTTCATGAGCTCGAGCTTGCCAAGTTCTGGCTCGGTTCGTTCTCACACCTAATTTAATTACATTGTACAGTGTCCCAGAGAGATTGGTCCAAAATAGATCTCACGAGTTTTTTTTATTTGTTTTTGTTTTCCATGCAAATTAGTAAAAATGTTAGAATGCTCATGTTACAAGTTACATTTAACTTTCATTTTTTATACTATTATTTTTATTTATTGAAATTATTATTGTTAAACATTAAATCAATTGAAAGTTTAACTTGAAGTGAGAAATTTTTCTAGAATAAATTTATGAGAGATATGTTGTGATACAATCTTCAAACTTTAATGGAAAACATAGGGGGTGAATAGCCAGTTCCTTAAACATTCGAGGGGCACAAAGTTTCGGCCTTTAATCAGTAAACCCTCGAAAGCAACCGCCTTGATTGAGAGCCAGACTGCGAGAATGCCAGAAATCAGGAGGGTACTACATTCTTAGTTCCCTGGCCTAGCAATGGAGGAGCAGCATCAAGGGGTCGTCGGAGCTGATTTCCAGTTCCATCGTCATCGTGGAATCCATTTGGAGAGCAAGTCCTATCACACCTTGCTTCAGATTTTCACCCACTGTTATGGCAATTCGCCGCTCTCGTCGGCGCCTCCAATTCTTCCTCCTCCCCCGCCGTCTGGTATTGTTTTCTTTTATGTTTCTTTTTCATAATTATATCCCTGTTCAGTCTCGTTTTTTCGATTTAAGTGCTCGAAATTGCTTGTTTTAGAAAATAATGGCGGCAGTCGGCGTATTTCGGATGGTGATGGTGGTGACGAAACTAGACTTTCCGAGGAGTTGGATGTGTCGGGGAGGAGAGAGCCAGATGATTCGTTGGGTCCGGAAGGGACTGAGCTTGATGGCGGTGTTAAGGATGCTGGTGGGGCAGGGGCGATTGGTGCCACACAGAAGAGGATAGATGAGTTAGAACAGATAATGCAGGGAGAAGATAATGGAAATGACTCGATGAGTGACATGAGCCGAGAACAAATTCTGATGAGTGAGTTACAGGATTTCATGGAAGGAAGTGAAGAATGGTTTAACGATGGTGGTGCTAATTCCCATGGCATGGTGCTGGAGATTCCTCATGGTAATGATGGTGTTAGTGGACAGCTGAATAATGGTGAGCAATTTGCCGACCTGCAGAGGCTTGCCGAGGAGGAATCTAGGAGTCCAGGTCAGGCGCAATCAAAGGAGTGCAGATTGGAGGCTGCTGAAACTGTAGTTTCACCTTTAGAGATCTGTGGACTGATGAATAAGGAAGAGCAATTCGTGGACCTTAAAAAAATTTCTGAGGAAGAATGTCGGGGTACTGGTCATGTACAATCAGAAAAGGAGGAATACATGTTGGGGGCTGCTGGAAATGTAATTCCGCCTTCAGAGATTGGTGTAACTGCTGAAGTTCTGAAACCTAGTGGGAACAGTGAGCAAGTTTCCTCAACCCAGCACAAAGAGACAGGATCAGAGCAACCAGCTAGCTCCAACCACATTTTGCCTTCTACCGGTGAAATGGTTGAAAGCCATGAACTTGAAGATGGAGAAATTTCTGGTGATGACTCTGGTTATATGGTCCTTGATGATGCGATATTGACAGAACAGAGTAATGGGGACCAAAGGCAGCTGTCTAATGACTTGACCAATAAAAATTGGTGCACTTCAAATGCCGAGGATGGAAGTAAAAGAAGAAGCGTGGAATCGCCATCAATTCATGACGTTCATGGTACAAGTAGGAGTAGAGAGATTGAATTCGAGGAAAGAAACTTGAACAAGATGGTGGATGAAGGTAAGGAAGTTCATGGAAAGACTGGCAGTGGAAGCGAGGAATTCCTGGGTAACTTAGATCAAATTGGTAATAAGATGACCGAAGTTACATCTGAAGAAAAGGTACTATTATTACTTATTTCTTTCTTTAATTTTTTTTTCGTTCAAGGTTATATGGTACTGCTCTTGTGGATTCCTAGTCTCAAAGCCTATAAACCGTGTTTATGTGTAATATCATAGGCATGGTCGTTTTGCTTGTGCACTTGTGACTCGGGTAAGTTATGTTAGTTTGGAAATGCCATGGAAGAAACCTTTTCTATGTAAAAGGTTATCTTCTGTTGTCTGCTTGCTAGTTGTGATGTGGAAATGTCTGTTACAGATATCTGAAAATTGTCAATTTGACAGCAATATGCATTGTCAATATTTGTCAAATTCAACTTGTTCCTCTTATGTTTTTGAAGCCGTGTAGTATTTCATGATTCAAATCTTCTGGACTGCTGCTGTATTCGTCCCATTATTTTTTCCAGGATAAAGGAAATAGGTTTAAAAGGTTTTATTTACCTCTTAATTCCGAACTTCAGGCTAGTTTTATGGCCTAGATGCTGCGTCAACTGTCAACTGCCAACTGTCAAGTTTATCAGAAGTTGAGAAGTCAAGGGGTGTAAACAAGCCGAGCCGAGCCCGAGCTGGCGGGTTCGAGCTCGAGCTCGTGAAATTGGTCTCGGCTCGAGCTCGGCTCGAGTTGAGCGAGCCCGAAAGTCGAGCTCGAGCTCGGCTCGAAGGCTCGTGAAGCTCGATTCGAATCGAGCCCAAACGAGCTCGCGAGCTCATTAGGCTCGACAAGGCTCGACAAGGCTCGATAAGGCTCGTCGATAAGGCTCGATTAGGCTCGATAAGACTCGATAAGGCTCGACAAGGCTCGACAAGGCTCGTCGATAAGGCTCGATAAGGCTCGTCGAGCCTATCGAGCCGAACCATTCATGTTCGAGCTCGGCTCGTTAATTATACGAGCCAAAGAATCGGCTCGAGCTCGAGCTCGAGGCTAGTGAAGCTCGGCTCGTTTGGGCTCGTTAGAGCTCGAGCTCGAGCCGAGCTCGGCTCGGCCCGATTCGTTTAACACCCCTAGTTGCGTGTGTCTGTCTGTAGCCCGTTTGTAGGAAGTGATGTTGATACTATAGAATAATGTATAGATAAACTGAAGTCAAATGAACATAAAATCAAACGTTTCATTATTTTTTGGAACGGAGGGAGTAGTATGTAAAAAATATATAAAAAAATTCCAGAGAAAAATAAAAGAACAATCTACTACTCCCTCTATCCCATAAAAATTGCAGTTTTTGTTTTGCAAGTTTCACAGTATTTAATCTATGATTTATTTTTATAAATTTTTAGATATGTAAAGTTAAATAATTCATATGTTTCTCATAATTTGCAATCTATATTTTCTAGATAAATTTTTTTTTAAGAAATTTTTTCACTGTTTACCATGGTAAAATTTTGGGTCAAACACCACAATTTTTATGGGAGGGAGGGAGTATTTTTTTTATTTTTATAGAAGAACAATATACTATTTTAGTATTATTTGTATTATGCCTATGTAAAATATTGCACCAAAACATCTACAACACACCTTTCGCTCATTTTTAATACATATATAATAAAAAAAATGCAGACATAAAATGTTTAAAACAAATGCAAACATTAAATGGAAAAATTTACTGCACAAGAAAAAGTAACATTCGCAAAACTAGAAGAGATGTGTTGGTGAGGAGAGATAAACCGAATAGCAAGGTGAAATTTTAAGTGACACATGGTAATTTCTGATTGATGGAGTGAAGGAGAGAAATGTAGGAGAGTATCCTCACTCGTCTGACGGATGTAGACGTTGTCTCATCGTTTGATGTCAAAATTAGTTTAGATAATAATGTACTATTCGCGTTCCAATTAGTTGAAGAGATTAATTGAGCGTTTAAATTAAAGTATATGCAAGTTAAATCTGAAAATTCTAGGAGGGATTTCTATTATTGAAAGCTTGTGTGCAATTCTAACTGGTTGTTTTGCTTTCAACAAACTCACAGGATGGCAACTTGTGCAAGAAGCGAAAGCGGGGTCCTGGAAAGGAGAAAAAGAGGGTAATTGATATCATCTTCTTTTGTTTCAGCTTTATTACATTTTTTACTCGATTCTTTGTGTTTGTGTGTCATAATGTCTGTAACAAAGTTCCTTTGCAATTGCATTTTGCAGGCCAAAGACAGAAAGAAACGGGCAAAAATGAGAAGAGAACTTGGTCTGGATAGAGTTAAAGTGAAGCCAATTGTGAAACCCAAAACTGTATCATATTGCCGTCATTATCTCGCAGGAAGATGCTATGAGGTTGTCATGTTCTTATATGATCATACTACTTACTGCATGGTTATGGTATTATTATGCTTTTATTTCCTATAATGCTTCCCTTGCGAACTTTGGTTCAGCTAATCAAGTAACTAAAAGTTTTAAATGCTTTCATGCTAGAAGCATGTTGACATATCCTGGCATTTCTTATTGAACAGACTGTTTCTATGTATTTGGTCTATTGAACTTCGTTGGCCTCAGCCTACATTTTCAAGTCAAGGTGGGGCAAACGTTGTAGGGTAGTGTTTGTTCCTCAGAGTCTCTTCTACCTTAGATATCCAAGGCGCTGGTAGACATTGCAACTCCTTACCTCTAGAACAAGAGTTAGAGAGCTTCTTATTCTGATCAAACGGATAGGAAGTGGCTGGCTAAGCAGGAAAATAGAAAGAACAAAGAGAGAGTATTTTTGACTTCACGTCCTTGCTCATTCTTTGTTCTTTCTTTTTGTTTTGTTACTGCTCTCTTTTACTTCAACTTGATTACCTTAACAGAGCACTCAACATGGTCACATGTTCTGCCAAAGCTTAGAATTTAGTTCATGTTTTTCTGTAACTCTTTCTTCAGTATGACTAATCGTTATGGTTGTTTTTGTTGTCCCTCAGGGTGAGAAATGCAAATTTTCACATGATGCGGTGCCTTTGACAAAATCCAAGGTATTGCACAAGCTGATATAGTTTATAACTTCACTTCTGCAGCAGTATTGTAACAATGAGTTGATTTTTTTGTGCTCACTAATTCTTTGAATTATGAATTATGCATTGGTGATCAATATATTAAGCGCTGTCTGGTCACATTTGATTTTTTATCCTGGTAAGATAAACTGTACAGTCTTTAAGAAACGGACAGCTTTTTCTATGATATCATATGTAGTCTCGTGTCTTGGTTCTTTTATTTGATTCAATTAAAAATTTATCATGAAAGCTTAACCTGATATTTGTCTTTTTCAGCCATGTCGTTTTTTTTCTCGTGATGCATGTATGAAAGGTGATGATTGTCCCTTTGATCATCAGCTCTCTAAGTATCCATGTGACAATTACACCAACAAAGGTTTCTGCAGCAGAGGAGATAGTTGCTTGTTTTCTCACAAGGTAACACAATCTCCTAATGTGCTCTCTTTTTGTTTTCTTGTTCCCCTGATGAAGCACTCCATGCAATAATCTAGCATGCTAAATCTAATACATTGATACTTCAGATGCCAAGTGAAGGTGCTCCATCACTCTTGCAGCCTGAAAAATGTGATCCAAAGTCACCAAAGTCGAAGAGTGTAAACACCAAACAGCAACAAAATGTTCTTGAGACTCCACAAAAGATGGTTGGTGGGGAACAGAATTGTAAGCCCCTTTGTGAACTGTCATCTTCGAGATTATCTATGGCAGTTGCTAGTGGAACAGTGCAACGTAAGCTACCTCCAAGGAGGACTCAGAACAGGGCCAGTGGAGTCCTGACCAATGAGGGTGCATTAGTTGTAAGCAAAAAGGTTGCTGCTCCAGTTGTTGCTCCTGCGGGCATAAACTTTTTATCATTTAGCAGAGGGCCATCGGTAGTTTCCGGCGGTAACGATTTAGCCAGCTTGATAATAAGTGATGAAGATAGATCAAAGCAGCTTCCTAACAAGAACAGTGGTGGCAGCCAGGCTAGTAGTGCAGCGATCAGAGATCAGAACTCGACTCAGATGGGGAAAGAAAGTCCACTTGCAGTGCCACCTTGTGGACTGAGCTTTCTATCTTTCGGGAAAAAATTAGCAGATGATGCTATACTTAGTGGGAAAGTGGGGACCCCATCTAGCGAGAAGGATGGTCATCATCCGGAGAGTCAGCATGCATCTGAACAACAGCACAGGCTGAGTCCAATCATGAAGACTGGTGTTTCGGTTGGCTCAAGTAGGTTATCAGAGCTGATATCACACAGAAATGCCACAAACTCAACTCTTCAAACTCTCAACTCTAGTCCTTTGGTTGCTGGAGGACCTGAAAAGAATAAAAGCGCACAAGAGAGTCATCATACACCTGATAAGCAATTTACTTGTACAATCCCCTTGAAACTGCCAGTTAATCCATTTGCTCCAGGACAGTCTTCAGAGCAATCAGCACATAAAAGCATATCAAAATTTAGACAAGATCCTGTCATGTCAACTTTGTCATGTGCATCGAATTTCAACTCCAAACCCGCAAGTCTTCCTGCCGTTGCTTCTGTGGTAGGTGGTGGTGGTGAAAGCAGCACTTCTGCAGAAAGTAACTTGGTGAAGGTTTCAAAAATAAAAGATTTTTTGTCTAGCATTGGTAGAAAAACAAAACATTAGGTCTTTAACCTACACCAGGTGGTTTGACTATTTGTTGTTGGAATTTGTCAGAGCATATTTATCAAGGTAAAGTTATTAGTTCATGAACCAACAGAGCAAAACCAAAGAGTGATAGAACCCCTCCCACTGATATAGAAATGTGCCCTTCAAGGAAAATTTTGTAACCAAACCGAAGGAATCCTAGATTGTAAATAGCTGAGCAAATTCTTGTTGGTAGGTCACCTGCTCAAATCTCTAAATTACCAGTTCTTGGCGCTTTGTTGCTTTTTGATGTTGTCGATACTTATCTACATGTTTCGCTCGCTTTGTGGTATAGCTTGGATTGTAAGCCAAGTTGATCATTTACTTGGATTCTACCTACTCCATTGTTTTTTGTTTATTTAAATCTAGATCTTGTGTTTATGCAATCTGTCTACTTTCTATCGACAGGACTGGGGTACTAAGAGTAAATTACAGTTAACTCTTGTGGTGTTATGTTTCTGGCCCTCACAAATAGTTTGTCAAGTTGTCTTCTGCCAGGAAATAAACAAGCATGTGTACCACTCACAAACAGTAAAAAGCAAAGATCAACTCAGGGCAGAAGCAGTTAACTTCACTTGGGTGAGCATGCCGTCTCCAGCAGCTCTCCAAGGCACTGCATAAAACCCCATTTCCTCTGCAAAGGTTGGGGGGTTGATTTCTTTTCACCAAGTTCTTTCTTTGCTGGTGCTGCAGCTTCAGTCTCCTGCTGATCATCTGACTTCTCGTGTTGTGTTCCTGCTGCTTCATGATTATGTGCCGGCTTCTCATGGTGATTAATTCCTTTGATCTCTTCCTTTTCACTTTCCATCTGATCTTGATGCTTCTTGTCACCAGTTTCTAGTCATGTGAAAAGCAAAACATAAAGTGAGAAGCAGATTTGAAATGACTGAATGAACAACCAGTGAGAGATGAACCTGCAGATTTCCCATTTCCTAACTCTGCACCATCAGATTGCTTCCTGACACATCACACCACATAAAACCATAAAAAACAGGTAACCAAGCAAGACAAAATCTCCATAACTTGGGAGCCAAGTTTAACTCAAAAACCTTTTATCACCAGAATCTTGAGGCTCATTCTCGGGATCAACACTTCCATGACCAGCAGGCTCAGACTCTAGTGCCATGGTTCCATCACCTTCTTCATCATCAGAAGTTTCACTTTCTTCCACATCATCAGTACTATCCCCATCCTTGGCCTTCCTGCCGGCTTCGATCTTATGGAGAAGACGGGTTCTTCCCTTCCGCAGAGCTGCCTTCATCTCCTTCTTCGCTGCTTTGAACAGGTTTGGAGCTGTGATGCCACCAGTGGTTTCCTCAAGGTCTTTCATCAGTTCATCGGTATGCTCTCTGGCACTTTGTAGCACAGCTTCCGCCTCTTCCTTTGCTTTTCTGAATATGTTTGCTTTCCTTTCTGCACCAACACAGATCAGTAGACATGAAAGGACATGAGAGGTCTGTAGTAGTAGCTAGATCAGAGCAGAAGGTGCATCATGGTTACCTGAGACAGCCAAGGAGATGGGCAGTTCGGAAGCTGGTTCCGCCATTGATGCAGGATCTGGTGCAATCTCAGCTGTGATCTGAAGTTTAAGATGAATGTGGGTTCAGGGGCAGGCAGATTACTTGTCGGGTCGCTAATGATGATCGCGCTCGGTTATAACGTCCATTAAAACAAACAGGGTAACACTAATTAATTGCTGGGTTGGTCGAAATCATTACGCCTTTTTAACGTACCTGCCAGTTTGAAAGTCCCAACTGTGATGTCCCACGTGTCTCTAAATCGACGGCTGTTGTTAATTCTCAACCCAATTCAGAGAACCTATTCCCAACAAACCAAGCTTCTCAAGTCCAAAGTTTAAGAAGTTAGTGTTGGGGATAAATCTGGAATATCTATGCTCAATCTGTAGAGAAAAATCGACAAATACAAATCAGAAAAATTCTCCAAACAGATATATCCAGAAATCAGCAGCATCAGATCAACGAAACAATAAATCGAAACACACGATATAACGTGGAAAATCCTCTAGTGTAGAGGGAAAAATCACGGGACAAACCGACATCACAATCCACTGCTTGGTGGATATCAAACCATCGCTTCTGACATATACTACATGTCAAGTACTTTTAACTTTCAACTGTAGGGCAGGGCTACGAAATACCATTTCCTGTTTGAGTGAATGTATGGAAGCCTCAAAAGTCAAGTCCTGTTCTGCAGTACACAGAGAGCATCGAAGTGTACATTTGCACGCGTCTGTCACTGGGTAGCGTATTGCCAGGTGGGTGTCAGCTAACCATGGTCCGGTTGACCTCGATTGGAAATATGGTCAGCCCCTCCTTCCAAAGAAGAGGTAAAATTTCTGGGATTAACACAGACACCTCCCCACATACAGTCCACGTACGGCGGCGAGTATGAGTCCAATGGTTACCTCAAGTTCGCTTAGCTCCACAGGGTTTGACTCAGACCGCTCAGGTGAGTTGCACCGGGTCTACTCGGAGGATGGCTCTTCTCGCGTTCATCGATGTCACTGTGACGCGAAACTGAAGCTGAAACGCGATTGGGATCCAGAGAACTGTGGGAGAAGGTTTGTTTGCTGCCCTCACAGGCAGGTAAGCTTGCGAACATCGTATTCCAGCATGAATATCGCGAGAATTGTAATTTTTTGGTAACAGTACTATCTTAGGTTTTCCGCCGGCACACGTTCTAAAGCACCTGTCTGTCGCGAAGGTCTTGGGTCTTTGAGTTTTCGTGCCGTCGCTTTACTTCTGCCCACGCGAACTGATTTATTCGTGAGTGGAGGCTAATTTCTGAATATCTGAAATAATGGACAGAAGTCTAACTGTGGCTACTTTGCATGGATTGACCCCATCTTCCCAACTGAAGCTACAACAATCATCCTGGATTTGGTTGACACGAAGTTCGCACTTGAGAATCGCATAACTGAGTTGATCCAATGTATGAATTCGAAAGACGAGGAAATCGCAACGCTGCGGGGCCAGTTCGCAGAGGCGAACAACTTTTCCGAGTGGCTCTCCCAATGCGATGATGACCGTCAGAAGCAATTGGAAGTTGCACACCGCCGGATCCAACGACTCCTCCACAAAATGAAAACGCAGAATATAGTAACAGCTCTGTTGTTGGCCACTGTATCCGCTGGACTTTGGTTCCTGAAGTGAAGGATGTGTAACGTTTCATATGTTCGGTGTTCCTATGTATCTCTCTTACCATCCTCAATGCTTTCCTCTTTCGTGCAACAATTGTCCTCTGATGGTGTTCACTCGTATGTTGACATATGTATATCACACCGACAGATTAGGTTGTCTGACGTTTTTGACGTTTCGGACGCACTCCGTCCATTCATTAAACGTACACTCGTATCCCTAGCAAGTGGCGCGTACAAGTAATATCAACTGACCTTACAATGTTATGTGAAAATTGATACATCCGACGTACGGACAGCAGAAACATAGCTGCCCACGTCGACACATTACGCAGTGAGGACCAAAATTTTGGGGATATATGTATAAAGGAACCCTTCCCCTAACACAGACTACAAAGGTCAGGAGGAGAAGTCGACTATACATTTCTCTCGCCTCCAGCTTACGAGGTCATCCCAACGTTCACTGGGGGCCCATTTCATACATGTTAGCACCCCTGATGAGGTATTGTAATATCAGGCCCCATCCGGCCCACACATCTGAAAGAGACTCGACCGATGCCCGCCCCAATCAAACCCTACAGTTATCTTGCCACACTGCCCTTTCTCACACGCTCAGTAAGCAGCGACGCATCCCAGATAGTCAAGACACAAAGCAACTACTGGAGGCTGTGGGAAAATGCATTCCGGCCAACGAAATCCGTCAACGGAGGTAATTTCGGCCCTCCTTCTTCGCTTTATACAAATCCGTCCTCTTCACAACTCTCCTAACCAGCAGAGAGATTCTTCGAATTCCTCGCCATGTCTGCAGTTTGCCTTAAACACACCGACAGGAGGTGTAGAAGAGCAACGCCATGAAATGAATCGGACTAAGGTTAGGGTTCCCTCAAAACTGTTCTTTATTTACTCAATTTTCAGAGGCATGACAGTTTTTTTTGCTCTCATCTCTGGTCTCCTGATTAATTTTCAGAAACCTATGCATCAGAAAGTGTTCCAAACTAGGTGCAACCCTAAGATTAACTTCAAGTTTCTCCACGCACTCGGAGAGCGGCCAGAGTTCCCCAAACTGCTAGCGGGCCTCGGCTTAGACTCTTTGTTAGACCTGCGTCTCAGTAGACTCCAACGAGAAGTGTGTGCTGATTTAGCACGAAAAGTGGACATTAGAAAAAAAGTTCTGACTGTCCACGGAACAGAAATAGCGATGACATACGCATCTATCACCAAGATTTTAGGATTCCCATGTACGGGATTATTAGACGACCTACTCATTCAAATACCGAAAGACGACCAGAAGAGGGTCTGTTCAAGGTTTAAGTTAGAGGAATCCGCAATGATTTCACAAAATGCTCTGTGGTCATACCTTACGAATGCCCAAAGCTTCGATCAAGAGTTCAAGGGGAAGTTCATGTTGTTCGTCATTGAAACACTGATCAGACCGACAACGAACGTGCACATACACTTCAAAGAGTACATACCATTGCTTGACCAAATTGACAGTCTGCTGAGTTCAATTGGGGTAAGTTCCTCTTAGATGGTCTGCTGGATTCAATTAACACGTACCAACGCAGATGTGCCAAAAGTTTGGGAGGTTGTCTGTTGTACTTGCATTTGCGTTTCCTATCCAATGAAGCCTATCCAAAATGTAGCTTTCCAATACTCTTGTGCGCATATGTACGTGCGCATGGATACTTATCTGTGTGCATGTTTGTGTATATATGTATATATGTGTGTGTATATATATATGCATATATATATATATAGGTATATGTGTATGTATATATATATATACATATATATATATATATATATATCCGTCAACCAAGCCTAACTACTTGTACGCAGCCGCTGATTACCGCTTTCTGAACACCATTATTGCACAGCTGCTTTACCTTCATTGCATAGCACCTGTACCGTGGACTCCATCTGATGAATGCCTAGTGGCTACAACCACACTTAGAGAGTGGACAGATGAGAGAGTGGCTGTTGTTGTGAAGCTCATGCGGGAACAGGGAGGGCTGCAGAGTAATAGGGTAATTGCTGCTGGAAAATATTACTGAACTACTGCTTTCTTCGGAGGTAAAAGAGACCTATTCTAATCTCCACATTGTTATTGTTCTAAGGTCACGGTTCGTACTACCGGCATTCCCGCTACTAATGGTGCACCTGATAATTATGTTCTACCACAACTACTTATGCATGATGTCTTGCTCACGAGACAGAAGCGGCGCCTTATGGACACTGAGTTTGGGCTCGAAGAAATATTTAAACACTTCAGCCGCCACTACTCTTATCTTAGTTCAAGAATTCGCCGCCTTGAGGAAAGTACCAACACCGGTACTACAGACAGTGAACATGTATGACGAGGTTTACATTACACTTGCTTATCGTTATGTACCTTCGACAATACGGTACATGGACTCCTCTGACCAGTTACTCGCCAGCGCATGACCTATACGTGCTTCAGTGTTTGTTACATGTTCCAGAATTGCTAACATTTCGTTATTTCAAACTGGTTCTCGAACTGACACTATCAAAGCACACCACATCACGACCAAGTTATACGGGACTGGACTGATCTGTATTTCGGTATTCACAAATCAAACCCCACAATCCACTTATGGTCTCAACCGAAGCACACAACCTACATGTCACGTTAACATCACTGCGTTTCAAACGGGTACTTGCGTCCACATATCCAAAATACATATACAAACTACTACCGTAACAAAACACCACATTGTTCAAGTGCATCAAAGACTTCACCAACAATAAAAAAGGAAGCATGCGGTCCTTAACCAACCCTCCTCATGCAAAGAAAACATGCGTGGACACTGGCTCATTACCTCCGCGTGTTCGCTTACCTGTACCTCTTCGATAACCTTTACGCCATTGGGGCACACGCCCTCGTCCCCTTTTGTCGGGCGGGTCAAGAACAAACTGAACTGTCAAGTCAGGCACACTGTTCTCATCACCATCGGTTTGTTGTTTCTTGTAAAACCGACCGATGGAATCTACCATCACATCATCAGAAGTACCTATAAACTCTTCACACTTCTTCTTCACTATATCAAGTCCGGGCATCAGAGCGGTATATAAATCAGCGCAACCTAGTGCTAATGAAGAAATGTACCTCATCACATTCTGCAATTCGTTCACCTTCATAAGCTCGTTTGTCTTATCAATTGCCAATGAATAGTTCGGGATCTTGACAATGTTGTACTCCCGAAACTTATCCTTCCTCTATCTGTCTAATATGTACTTCTGCGGTACAAATCTTAGGTCCACAACCTACCAAACTGCAATCATATGCCGACAAATAATACCTCGAAACCGGAACCTACTGCATTCACAACTAGTATCGTGATTTTCTGTGTTATATACGACAGAAAACCGCCTAGTTAGAACACCACCATAAGCTTTCTCAACTCCCCTATCCATTACCATATACCTATTGCCTCCATCTACAATGGCTGTCAGTTCAATGTTTGTGTAACCCACACCTTTTGCCTCCTTCTGTACCTCCAAGAATTTTTTGGAGGTATACAATTGTTGCAGTCGTACCTCACATGGAAACCTAGTGGCACTTAGGACTGGTTTGTTAAGAGATCTCCAGTTTTCACGCTCCTCATCATCAACACGTTTTCCAATGAAAAGACAATATTGCTCAGCAAACTGGCGCAGCGTCGTGTTAATGTTCACATAGGTCCTAAAAAAATTATTCATTCCCTCACTTCTCTGCGTACTTTGCAGACCGGCCCAAAACTCATGAACAAAGAAAGCAGGCACCCACCGGTGCCGTGCCTCATACATTCTACGGATCCACTCATTATCATGCAACCCAAACTTCGCGACCAACAGATTCCACATACCTTCGAAAGCTTCGACATTGGATGCATCATGAACTGCTTCTTTCAAGCGACGCCTAATCTCAACCCAATCAGTTTTACGCTTCAGATGTTGTTCCACATTCCTCATCACATGCCACAAACACCATCTATGACTAGCGTTTGGGAAAACAACGGCAACTGCTTTACCTGCACGCCACAATAATCACTTGCAACCAATCAAACCACAATGTAAAAAATGTTAATAAATTCAAATACGATCACGCTTCACCCACAGAATAATAAGCTGCATAACGTAATCACCAATACCCCCATTACGGATTCACCCCCTACTTCTAAAAGACACTTACCAATAGCTTGGCATTGGTCGGTCATGATGCACTTTGGATGTTTATTTCTCATACACTTCATCCACGCCTCAAACACCCAACAAAACGACTCCGTCGTTTCATTCGAAACCAACACCAAACCCAATAGGATGGACTGACCATGATAGTTCACTCCAATGAAAGGTGCTAACGGCATCTTATAACGATTCTTCAAGTGAGTTGTATCAAAGCACACAATATCACCAAAATGCTTATATGCACCCCGACTACGTCCATCCGTCCAAAACACATTCCTCACACGCCCTTCATCGTCAGTATCATACAAATAGAAAAAATCCTCTGACGAAGCTATTAACTTATTAAAGAGCTTCTGCATCGCATTAAAGTCACCATTTTCCATTCCCCGTGCTTGAGAATCCCTAACAACTGCTTGACAATCGTCAGCGGAGAATGGCACGTTCGCAACCCCACCATACCCAACCGCAAATGACGTAAATATACGGGAAGGCGTCACACCGGCCTTATCACTAACCATTATCTGCAATCGATCCCCATCCGACACGATTCTGTAATTTCTCATAAACCTTGTCATCGCAGGATCACATTCATGATTGTGCTCCACCCTAACTGTCCTGAACTCCCACATTCCATCTCCAATATTCACCAACGATACACCAACCATACACTTAGTCACCTGTGATCTAACCGGTCGATTAGGATCCCTACGATTTGGCCTAGGAAGCTCCCCTTTCACACATTAAAGGCGAACGCGTGAACAACTATCGTAGTCTGCGTAGAACCAGTCCCGCCCCAAACCCCTCGTCATCCTCTTCCTTCTCTCAACAGCTGCAAATTCCATAGGACTCATCACTCTCGGAACTACAAAAACGAATCTGGAATCCTATTCGCCTTGCATAATTAGAATACCTCACAAACCCATCGATAATGTGTTGCACAATGTAACTTGTCCTCGGCATCCAACACTCATCACTCTCTCCACTGTCGTCGACATCCTCCGTACGACTTGACGCAACTTCCATAGGACTCGCAACTTCTACCGCAACTTCTTCTGAACTTCCACAAACCGCTGCCCACATACTACTCCCACCGTCTCCTTCTGCCTGCGTTCCGTCGCCCACATAGTTGTCTCCGTCCTCCTTACCGAACATTCCGGCGTCATCGAACAGGGCTTCCACAAATAAATCACGATTCATGGCTGAGCTTACTCTGCGCACACTATGAACAATGAACTAGTATGCTCCTTCCATTTAAACTACACGCACCTCAGGAAAAATGGACACAATTTCGAGCCACTATGAAGTCAGAAGTCAACAAAGTAATGCTTCAATAAATACCCTCTGCCACGCGTTTCTAGCATATCAGACTCACCCTCTCCACACCTAACCTAACTTCACCCCTAACTACGGTAAACCACATATCCGAAAATCTCAGTGGTCCCAATAACTGGTTTCCTCACGGTGTTACCTTCTGTTGCACTTCCGTCTCCTACCGTAATGTTCTCATTTGGAGGGTGGTCTACCAGGAGGGTAAATATCCATTTTTCCTACAACTACCCTTGATCCTTGTTTTTTTAAAGTTTATTTAAGGCATGAGTATTGACCATGTTGCAATTTTGGCACTCCTACCTAGTCTTTGCGTTAAGAATAATGGGGTGTATTATATGATAGATGTGGAAATGTTTGTCCTCTTTGTGTAGTCTTCCCAATTCGAATTTTTGTTTCCTTTTTACATAGGGTAAAGTCTACTTTTAGTCCCTTACCTTTCCGGTTTGTCCTACTCGGGTCCCATTTTAAGAATTTGCATCATCTGAGTCCTTTAGCTTTGATTTTTGTCCCATTCAAGTCCTTCCGTTATGTTTTTCCATTAAATTTTCCGTTTTCCTTGTTATTTTACTTAAATACCCTACAATTATAATCTAATTACGTATTTACTAGAATTATGGTCATTAAACTTTTAACGTATATACATATAAGCCCTACAATTTTTTTCCTCTCTAGACCCAACTTGAATTGAAGCTTCACTCAATCAACATGGGGTTCACTGTCGTTCCTCACCGGCTTGAAACCACTGCTCAAACTCCCTTCGTCATCGCTGCTCTGCCCTTCTTCTTTCCCCACCAAGAAATTAACCAGACCTAACTCCTCTAAATCGTTTCCTTCTCTACGCCGTCATCCAGAATCGTATCAGCCAACCTTCCATCTCAAAAATCGATTTCCCTTTTATATCCTAATCCCTTTACTTCAACAAAATCGACTTCGATTCCCCGTCTCCTCATCTCTCTCCCTCATTCTCGCATCGAAGCCCAGAAATAGCTCCTATTTTTTTCCTTCTAGGCCGTCGTCGGGATCGGTGGGTCCTCGCCAAATTGGCGCTAGTTCGCAGCGGATCTGGCTGGAAATGGTGTAGCAGACGTCGGAGATTCTGGCGGTGCTGCTGAGATGAAGGGTCGTGGATCTCGTTGAAATCGGCTGTCTCGAGGCGGCAGTTGGAGGAGGAGAGAGAAACCGGTGGTCACGAATGGTGGTGGACTGCTGTGACAATCGATTGGTGCGGCAAGGAGAGCTAGAGACGTACCGAGTTGGAGATGGATGGCTGGTGGAGGCGAGATGAAGGAGGCAAGCGATAAAGCTTAGATGGTGGCGGTGCTTGAAGATATATGGAATTCGCTGTTCGCGAGGAAGATGGAGAATTGGTGAGGAGAAATCCCGATTTTCTTTGGCGAGTGAGTTGCATATGTGGAGTATTGTCTCTTGTTTCATTTGCGGATCTGTTGTTTCATTTGCAGATCTGGGAGCCGGTATCCAAAAATTTGGTTGGGGAGGAGATGAAGAGATGATGAATAGATGGAGTAAAGAGAGAAAGTAAGGGCTATTTTGTCCAAATTTTATTAAATCAGGGGTTAGTTAAAAATGGGCATTTTGGTAAAAGAATTAATTTAACGTATGACTTAACAGAAAAATTAACAGTAGGACCTAATTGGGACAAAAATCAAAGCTAAAGGACTCAGATGATGCAAATTCTTAAAATGGGACCCGAGTAGGACAAACCGGAAAGGTAAGGGACTAAAAGTAGACTTTACCCTTTCTACATATATGACATGTTTTAAAGGGAGTATATAGAATTGATATTGTGTAGCTACCAATTATATGGTGCACATATGTGTAGGTACACATAGTAATGTATAGAGAAAGTATGTAGGGATAATTTAGAGATTTAATATTTTTAGTGGATTTGGGCTGAAACTGTTTTGTAAATTAGGCATCTAATCTGCCATGTGTACTTACACATATGTGTAGACTCTTGTGTATCTTTTATTTTTATTGATTTATTTGTTTTCTTTCTCTTTTGTTTTTCCTTTACCATGTCATATTTTTGTCGGACGCTTAACATGTGATCTGTAGTGTTAATTGTTTGTGTTTTATTTACTTGTAATTTTGTTTATATTTTTTGATTGTCCATGTATCCTCTTTTAATTGAATTTGGAAGGGTGATCTTTTTTTTGTTAAATTAAATCAAGTAAAAGAAAAATAAATTGAACCCGTGGTACCGATTTCCGGGCATATGAAAAATTGATAATTTTTATATGTAATCGACTAACGGACTTTGAGTTTCTCGTAGACCGTTTTAGGTTCCCAATTGACCTTACAAAAATAGAATGGTGGTGACTCCGTCGAAAACCCCGTCGCAACAAATACTAAGCCTACAACTAAGACTAAGCCTACAACTAGAACACTTGAGCAAGTGATATTACAGCAACACACTTGACCAACCCTAGACAACTAGAACAACAGCCAAACTACAACAACGCCTAAAGGTTATCACCATCCCCCTTCTTCTTGTCCTGCAGCAGAAGATGCTCCTTAAGAAATTCAATAAATGCTTCTGCACTTTCAAGCTTCCCAATCACATTCTCAATGCATTCCCTAGCCCTTTGAGTGTACACCTTATTAAGCCACCTAAAGACACACACATCTGACCCCTGACAAATTGATGAAGTATAACAACATGTTTACTACACAATGAAAGAATTTAAGAAACACAAATTGAAATTACTCATACTCACCTGATGGTGGTTAGTGAGGTATGGAAGCATTGTAGCACCATCATCATGTACTGGAAGTTGTTACAAATGAAATCAAATAATTTTAATCTAAAATACAATTATAGTTTTAGTATACAACAACCAAATTCCACAAGGACAGGAGATACAGTTACAGTTAGACCCTAACCAAAATTTACCCTATGCCTTCATCAAACACTACAACACCAGAAACAGAATGAATCGAAACTCGATTTTTCCTATAATAAATGACAAAACACAACAATACCTGGTAATTGGGACACTTGACGAATCTTTGTCCATAATTACTGCTCAGTTTCCGGCATTCAAACTCCTCAAGGGCCTTCTGGCAGTTGTGACATCGTTCAAAGTACACTTGTCGCAGGTCCAGATCAACAACAACGTAGGCAAGTTTCGATTCTTCGATGAAATAGGGGTACAACCCCATTTGAGCAAGGGAATTGGTCAATTGAAGTGGAGCTTTAGAATTAGGAGGGTGGAGATTGCTCAAGGGAGAACTTTGTAAGTTCGAGCTCTGGGTTAGAGGTTAGGGTTCGAAATTGGGTTGGGAGTCTGAGTTTTCAACTCAGATTGACGGGTAAAAAATTGAGTTTCAGAAAATTGGGGGTTTCCCCCAAACTTTGAATTCGTTCAATTAGACCACTGCTTGAAATAACTACCCCTGAAATCGCCAATCTAGCATACGGACATTGCCTCACGTGAAGGCACGTGCCGAGTCAAGTGAGCCTAGACTCTTTTCTACCCATTTCCAGTAGTTCAGGGTATTGTTCTAGCCGATTTTTGGTTCAGGCCTTGAAGTATCCACTTTTCAATAATTTAGGGTAGCAATATGCATTTTAGCCTATGTCACTCTTGAATCTTTTAGAAATCTTATCATTAGACTATTGACCTTGGTGGGCTTTAATACGGGTTATTGGTTCTTGTTAGGCTTGTTTATAGCGAACAGTCATCGGCGGTTTCTTGGGCTGTACGGTATCATATACGGAGTATATAGTTTGATCGGGATTTAAAACATTATTAGTATAATATGTACTTGTTTTTGTCAAATACATAAATAAATAAAGTACATCTTAAAATAAATATCAAAATTAATTTGAACAGTAAGTTACATTTTTGTTTAACACGTTTCATGGGTTTAAGTTAGAACTAATAATTAATTGGTCCAATAATATAAACAAGGCCAGTTTGTTTGAATCAGACCGATCAAAGTTAACCAAATGAGGTTCTCCGATTCAATCAAATGGTTTTTTTTTTCTTTGGGTTGCGAGTATTTTTCAGATGTTTGAAGCTCATAATGTACATCTCTAATGCAGTGACCAATTTGTACATACAGATACAGTTGAGTGACTAATGAATGATATATTAATACTCATCAAACTGATAGAGAGCGAGCGGTCAGTCAACCACGCAGGTTGCAGCTAGCGCGTGCAATACGCCAAGACCAGAAGCAAAACCCGCAAGTTGACTATGGAGCATCAAGACAAACAAAACACAAAACGCCATTCCATTTCCACCCTGTTTTTTCATGGAAGAAACCTCAAGCTTTGTGAGAGCTTCCTTTATTTGACTGCCACTTGCTTTCTCTATATAAAACTCCATATTCTCAACTTACAAAAAACGTAAAAAGGGCGCAGAATTTTCCTGAAGCTGCCTCCTTTTCAAACAAAGTTTTCAGCTTTGAACCAAACCTAACGATTTGAACTCATATAAGGAATTATAGTAGGACTTGAAATTTCAGTTTTTTTATTCAAAGATCAAAACTTTGAAACACGTACGGACAGTCCAAATTCTAACCCGATTTTCCACGTTCTTGGGGTTATATAACAACCCCCTCACCCTCAGTTCCTCTCATCAATCGTCATACCAGAATTTCCTTCCCCAGGAAAAAAAAAGAGAAGAAAAAATCCAAATTTCCAATTGTGCTAAAAAATAAGGGTTTACGGATTCTCATCTGTGACCCGAACCGATGACGAACTCAATTGGATCAGAGACTCCGAAGCGGAAGAACCAAATACAGCTGAAGAATTGCAGACCGGCGAATGTCATTTTACAGAGAAACAACGTCTCTTTCAAAGATTATCTTGTGATTCGAGACAAGTTTGTCTCCCCGAACAACAAGACAGAGGATCAGGATAATCACAAACCGGTTTCTCTCCCCGAACCGGTGGTTCTGTTCTCGCCGACTCCTAAAGCAGAGCTGGATGCCGCCGCCGTTAAGCTCCAGAAAGTCTACAAAAGTTACCGGACGAGACGGAACCTCGCCGACTGCGCCGTCGTCGTCGAAGAGCTATGGTAAGTGCTGGTGATCACGGTAAATTAATTAGTACTGAGTAATAATTTCTTGACGTTTTTACTAGTTTGAGCTCCGACGGTGAAACTAATTGATCTTCATGCACAATTTTCAGGTGGAAGGCGTTGGATTTCGCGGCTCTGGAACGGAGTTCGGTGTCCTTCTTCGACGTCGAGAAACCGGAAACGGCGATCTCGAAATGGGCAAGAGCAAGAACGAGAGTGGCCAAAGTGGGCAAAGGGCTCTCCAAAGATGAGAAAGCTAGAAAACTTGAACTTCAACACTGGCTTGAAGCGGTATTTTCCCCCACCTTAATCTCTCGCTTTTTTAAGTAATCTTCAATCAGTAAAATACTAACAGGTCCCCATATTCCTTTTGTTTTTACAGATTGATCCAAGACATCGATATGGACACAATCTTCACCTTTACTATGACATTTGGTTCACAAGCCAGAGCACCCAGCCTTTCTTCTACTGGTTGGACATTGGAGAAGGAAAAGAAGTCTACCTAGATAAATGCCCTAGAAGTAAGCTTCACCGTCAGTGCATCCAATATCTTGGACCAGTAAGTATACATATCAATATCAATATTCAATTCACTGCCTATACATTTGACACATGTGATTAATAATTGTTACATTTTCTGTTTTGACTTTTACAGAAAGAGAGGGAATCGTATGAAGTAATAGTGCAAAACGGCAAATTGGTGTACAGACAAAACGGTGACGTAGTAGAAACTGCGAGGGATAGCAAGACCAAGTGGATTTTTGTTTTGAGTACAAGTAGAGCATTGTACGTTGGGCAAAAGAAGAAGGGCTCGTTTCAGCATTCCAGTTTTCTCGCCGGCGGTGCCACGACAGCCGCCGGAAGACTGGTCGCTCACGATGGAGTACTTGAGGCTATTTGGCCGTACAGTGGTCACTACCACCCGACGGAGGAAAACTTCAGGGAATTCCTAAGCTTTCTGGAAGAGAATCACGTCGATCTCAGCAATGTCAAGGTACTAGTGATGCTCATATAATGGTTTGTCCTTAATTGACGATGATGGAAACTTACAGTGACCTAATAAAAGTTTTATCTTGTTAACAGAGATGCGCAATTGATGACGACTATGTTTCGGCGACTGCTGACGGCGACGACCAATCGGTGAAACTTCCGGAGGAAAGCAGAAACAAAGAACCGGTGACCAGAAGTTGTTCCGGCGAGGGCAAGACACAAGAACAGGTGTTCAATTTGGCGAGGCGGTTGTCGTGCAAGTGGAGCACCGGGGCGGGTCCTCGGATCGGGTGTGTTCGGGATTATCCGGTCGATTTGCAGACGAAGGCGCTGGAGCAAGTCAACCTGTCGCCACGTCTTGTTTCTGGGCCGAAGAACTATGGCCCAATTCCTTCTCCCAGGCCCAGCCCAAGGGTCCATCTCTCACCACGTTTTGCGTATATGGGCCTGCCTAGCCCGAGGACTTCTATTGCTATGCCTAGCCCAAGGAGTATTGCTATGCCTAGCTGAAGAGATGCTACTAGTGTTCCATATCACTAACAAATTCCTTTCATTCTTTTAATTTTTATGATGGTGGCCATTATATTTTTTTCTTTTGAAAATTATACTCACAAGAGTAAATAAAGAAAATAGCCAATTCAAAATGAGAATTTAGAAGCTTTTTTTTTACAAGGTTCACATTTTGTATTTTTCTTAAATTGATACAGAAATAAAATCATAAATTAAATACTACAACAAATGTTGCATTATTTTTGGATGATGGAAGTAATAAATGCCCCTACCTCGGAGGCGGATCTACATGTAAGAAAGGGGTCCATGGATCCCTTGTTTTTTCTCAATTGTACGTATATTTGATATATAATTTATAGATAAAATTTATTAAAAATTGTAACGGACCCCTATATTTTGTGATTTTATTTCTATATTTTATATTGTATTTATTCTAAAAGCTTTAGAACACTAAGTGACTTCTAAAAAATACAGAAATATAGTCAATATTGATCTCTTTATCTTTCAAATATGTTTTTATTCTTCAACTTTCTAACTATTTGATTTTTTTCCTTGGACGATTCGATTTTTTTCCTTGGACGATTCGAACTTATAGTTGATTTTGCTTTTTTTTTGTTGATTTATGTGCTTGATAACATCATACAACATAAAAATGGTAAAATATAAGAAAGTTAAAAGCCAAAAATTGCTTGTTTAATCTCCATTCCAAGCCAAATCATTGCAAAAGTTTTGGAACATAAAAAATAATATACATTGAAAGATATAAATGGACTTACCTTTTTAAAAATATCTCGGGTTCTCCACTGCCCCACCCACCCGGTTCTAACTTGGTAGAAACTTAATACTCTCTCCATCCCCAAACAAATGATGCATTTCTTTTGGCACCAAAATTAAGAAATGATGGAAAGAAAAAATTTGGTAAAAAATACCCCTCGATTCTAACTTGGAGGATTAATGTAAAAAATGAGAGGATCAATGTTAGAGGTAATTAAGTAAAACAACTGAGTTAAAGTTTCTAAAAAAAAAGAAATGCACCAATTTTTTGGGACATCCCTAAAAATGAATACGTACCATTTATTTGGGGATGGAGGAAGTAGTACTTTTAAACGTTTGGGGTCAAGTTGCAAACTCTATGAAAGACTATACCATATATATAATTTTGCCTCTTTTTTTTTATACCTAAACCCACTGTTCATCACACTGATTTATTTCAGGAAGTGTAATAATAGGATCGAGGCCACCGAGTTGTTACAACAAATGCAAAGGCTGAACCCGTTCTTGTTATGACATTGTTTGATACTTCTTGTGACTCTTGGATTATGTCACCTGAATATAAACCACAACATTGGATGTTGATAGCCAAAGTATGACCTCCGGCAACCAAAGATCTCCCAACGGTTGGGGCCGGGTGGCTCCGATACGAAAGACAAGGCGAAAGACACTTTCGAGTGCGGACACGGGAGGAAGGTGTGGGTGTGTAGTAGTTACCTTATTTTGGGGTGGGCAACACCCACTTTTTGGGTGATCCCCCGACTCTCCCACGTTGGGGTAGAGTGTTTGGTGGGATCCTTCCCGCGCGTGAGCCGCTGACTTCTCGGTTCGGAGCGGCGGATTGGACATTCTTGCTCGGCGGTGTTGGTGCAGCTGACACTTGAGTGTGTACAACTTTTGTGTCTTGTGTCTTTGAGTGCGGCTTTTGGGCGTTGTGTCTTTGGACCAGACTTTTTGGTTGGTGTACTATGTTGGAGTACCAATTGGGCACAGCCCATAAAGCGCTGCTGCCAACCGGATCGTGCAGGCGCCCTAGTGGCACGTATGCGAGGGCTCGTCGTATTCTGAGGAGCACTCCTCGTATTGGTGGGCTTGGCCCATGTGGGCTTAGCCCGTATGGCGTTGCGTTTGGCAATACGGCCATCTGAGCCCATATATATCAGTATGTCCTCCTCCCACACGGAGGATGGGCGAGGCCCCTGTGCTCCGTTTTGAAATTTAATTTGAGTTTAAAATGGCAGCTACCATTGTATCGAAAAAATCCGGAGTTTGTCGTATGGCTTGAGAAGCGATTTTTATACCCCGATATTGCTTAAATAGGAGGATTAAAACTTTGTTGTCAGGCCTAGCCCATAAGGCGTTGTCTTTGTTTTGGACCTTTTAATTTGAGAGAGAGCCCGATTCTTTGGCCCAATTGTTGGCCCATTACCGCGTAAGGGGTTGAGCGACTTTTGAAATTGCGCTTTTTGCGCCGTTTGTAATTATGGGGGAAGTCGTTTCAACTCCCATCGATCTGTACTTATACGCCAACCCATGTGAAAGGTCAGGTTTCCCACATTCTCGCTTTCCTTGCCTTTTCGCTTCCGTTTCATTTCCATTTTCGGCGATTACGAAGAATTTTCGGCGAGTTTGAAGAATCCAGCCGTTGGAACGATCGTTCTCATCTCCAGTACAAATCTGTAAGTGGAATCCCCTTTTTAATTTCTTGTTTCCGTCGCGACGATTATCGCGAGTGAGGCGTCGCCGCGCCACCGCCCGGGTTCTTGGGTCTAGGTTTTATTTCTTGAATCTGTGATTTATTTCGTAGATGGCTCCCAAGAATCCAAGCAAGCCGGCGTTAGCCACGATGTTGAGAAAGAGTGGCCCGTAGTGTCTTGTCGGAAAAGAAGATGGCCGAGATTTGCGAACTACCACATTTATACGGGGTGGTCATGGGCTTTCCCGGCCGATGTTTTGCGAAAGGCGGGGTTGGGGTTGAGCTACGAGGCCATGAGGAGCGGACAATGGTCGTCTACGAGGCTCAATGAAAGCCGGACTAAGACTCCCATGTGCTCATTTATTCTTTGCCCAGTGTGTGAGGGCTGGGTCTACTGGCGGATTGGCCCCAAACGTGTTTACCATGTGCGCGTTTGTTGTGGCTTGCCATTTGGCGAATGCGGCGGTCTTGCCGGAGACCTTTGCGGTTCTATACACTTGAAGAGGCCGGTTGGGCATCCCTTCTACCAACTGACCCCGAGGAGGTGAAGGTTGGGAACAAATCGGTGAAGATCGGAGTCTTCGCCGAAACCACCAGCTCGTGGGGAAGCTGGAAGGGCAACTTCTTCTTCATCTTGAAGGAGGATAGGCAGGGCTTCCACTGCGTTCTTCGTAAAGGAGAAGAACGCCGAGGGTATCGGTGAAGCCCTCTCTGTGGGCGAGTAGCGAGGAAGAGAGCCCTCGACGCCCTTTGTGAATGGGTCGCGATGCGGAGAGGCTCGAGGAGTGTAAGGGTAGGTTCCCCTTCACCTAGCCGGTCACGGGCCAAGTGGTCTGCGAAGAGTGGGGTTAGCGGGGCCCATCGTATGTCGAGCCACGCAGACACCCTTAAGAATTGGGTGGAAGGGTTGGATGGCGACCTTATTGAGCGTTTCGAGGGCGCTTTTAGGAACCCCAACAGTGCCTTGTGTTTCTTGTCGTTTTTGTGATTTACGTCTTCCAGTTTCTGTTTTAATTTGACCTCGTGTATTGTTACAGCCAAGATGTCGCACCCCAGCACTCTCTTTGCGAAGAAGCAGGAGTTGAGGGAAGCCCTCAAGAAGTTGGCGGAGGAGCAACGCCCTTCCGAGCCCACCAAGAAAGGTGTCGAGGAGCCTCCAGCTGGGCCTTCGAAAAGTGTGGAGCCCGTAGGTGAGAAGGCGTTGGTGACGGAGGCTCGGCCGGTCGGTGTGGCTGGCCTGTGGTCATCGAAGAGCTTTCGAGGGCTCGATGAGCGAGAACCCTCGGAGAAAACGCCCTCGAATTACAGTAACACCCTGTTTTGCCTTGTAATTTTGGCAAGCAGTTCTTTTATATTGTATTCTTATCTTCTTTTGAACTTTGCGGTCGCGAGAGGGTGTAGAGGTGTCCTCGGATAGCGCCCCAAGCCCCGCGAAAGACAAAGGGAAAGGGCCAGCCTCAGGAGCGGTCCCAGCTCCATTCGAGGCGCGAGAGGGGCTGTGGGGCTCTTGGCCGGCGCTCGAAGGGCTGCCGTGGCTCCCGAACATCTGGGAGGAGGTCTTGAGGATCTCGAAGACTCTTAAGGGGATTGACCCGGTCTTGAGCCCAGTGCTCGAGGACTACCGTCGTGAGCTACGGCGAGAAGACCTTTGGGCGTCGGGGTGTAGCCACGGTGGAAGCACAGGACCCCGTGATGAGGGTGACTCGCGGCAGTCGGTGCTTACTGGGGACAAAGAGGTAAGGCTACGAGTTGCCGAGGGGCTATAAATGCCCCGTGAACGGCACTATCTGAAGCACACGACCCTGGGACCCCTGGACATCGCGAAGGACATCTGCCAGGACCTTGTTCAAGTAAGTCAGAATTCTCAAGTCCCCGTATGCCACTGATTTGCGTCTTTGTAGGACATTTTTACTCATGAGCTTTGTGTTCGTAACTTGTAGAAGGCTGTCTTGGCTCAAGGCCTAGTGGCCAAAATCGAGGAGCTTGAAGTCCTCGTGAAGAGGCTTGAGGCCAAGGCAAAGGACTCCGGGAAGTGGAGAGTCGAAGAAAGCCTTGGCCGAGAAAGAGGCCGAGTTGGCTACCTCGAAGAGCGAAATGGCCAACACTATGAATGCTATGGGCCTCGTTGGCCGAGGCGAAGGCTGCCACGGCGAGGAAGGAACTCGAGGCCCTATTCCTTGCCGAGCAAAGCGCGAAGAGCGACCTAGCAGTCGAGATGGAGCAAGTGCTCGGGAGTGCCAACGGATGGAGGCCCGAGGCCGGAGAGAAGGACAAGCTCGTCGAGGAGCTTTCCTTGAAGGCTGCCAAGGCCGAGGAGAAGGAGAAGCTCGCGGAGGAGGCATGCATGAGGGCTGCTCGGGCGGAGGAGAAGGCCTCGATTTTGGTGGCCCAAGTTGAAGAGCTGGCGAAATCTCAACGGTGTCTTTGAGCAACGGCTTGGCTGGACTTTCAGCCTTGGGCAACTTGAAAAACAACTTGGCCTCAAGTTGTTCGAGGGCGAAAGTCTTGAGCCACGCGTGTTTATCAAGCCCATCGCAGAGAGGACTGGTCGAGTGGGCAACTTTTTCGAGGCGCTGACCGAGAAATTGGTTGAGGCCCAAGCAATGGAGGGTCCGTTATCTTTGAGGGTTCCTACGATGCCGCCATCAAGTGGAGGCTATGGTTGAAGAATCACGGCTGGATCCCCTTGATGCGATGAAGGTCGAGAGCCCTCCCGGGCGGCTTTGTTCGAGTGGGGTAGGGCAGGGAAGAAATTAGGAGTAGGATATCCTTATGATATCCTGCCCGGGCATGTAGAGGATGCCCCTGTTGTACCCCCAAACGATGATGCCCCCAATTAGTTTTGGGGCTTGTATTTAAATTTTTGCTCATTTTTGATAAAATACAGAACATTTCAGCATTTGTTGCCTTTGTAATTGTCATACGAGTATTATTTGCACAATGCGAAGTGTTTGTACTCGTGCTGGGTAAAATTGTGGAAATGAATTGTTGTAATTCTTCGTGAAGTGATTTTATTCGATGTGCGCTGGTCGGCGGTGACCTTGCAATCAGTTTTGAGACTTACCCACTAAAGTGGGGAACACTCTAGTAGAGCGATTTGATGTGAACATAGTTTGCACAACGCAAAGAGTTGGAATATTGCCTTTCCTTCGATGTATGAGCAGTATTTTGTGCAATGCAAAGAGTTGAAAAGCGTACAACTTAAACGTAATAAGGCCTCAAGTCGTTGACGTGGTAGTCGTTTTTGAGCTTTTTGCCTTGATGGTCCTTTAACTTGTATACACCCTCTCTTTCTTTACTGTGTACCACATAAGGTCCTGCCCATCTGGAACGAAGTGGGCCATGGCCAGGATTACGACCTGACAATTCCGCTTTTAGCAAGACCATACAACCCACGTGGATCTGCTTTGCCCGAACTTTGGCGTTGTGATCGAGGTTTGCCCTTTGTCGTAAGGCCATAAGCCTAAGTCTAGCACCCTCGCGGAGTTCCTCGGCGAGGTCCGACGCGCTCGAAGACCGCTCTCATTGTGAGGGCGTCGTAATACTGAGTTCGGATTGTGGGTATTGAGACTTGATTGGTAGTAAGGCATCGACGCCGTAAACCAAGGAGAAAGGAGTTTCTCCCGTGGGTCCCCGTGTAGTTGTTCGATAGTCCCGAGAGGGCCGGGTAGGGCCTCGACCCACTTTCCTTTTTCGTCCTCGGCGCTTTTTAAGCCCTCTTTGATCGTTCGATTCGTTACTTCCACCTGGCCATTTGGTGGGGGTGTGCCACGGAGCGTAGAGCATTTGTATGTTCATCTTAGTGGCCCAATCCTTAAGCCTTTTGCTTGCGAATGAGTCCCATTATGCTGTGATTATGGCTCTTGGTGCCCGTATCGTGCCACAAGGTCGTGCGGAGGAAGTGTATGACCTTGGCGGTTGTGATTTTCTCGAGTGGTGGACCTCGACCCACTTAGTGAAGTAATCGGCAGCCACTATACAAAATTTGAAGCGGCCCTTGGCCGTAGGCATTGGGCGATTAAATCGAGGCCCCATAGAGCGAAGGGTATGGGGTATGTTTCCGTAACCACTTCGTTTGCGGTTGTCGTTGGGCCGCGAGAATTGAGTTGGCACTTATGGCACGTTCGTACCAAATCATGCGCGTCTTTCCTCAAGGTTAGCCAATAATAACCGAGGCGTAAGCATTTGTGTGCTAGCGCGCCGGAGCCAATGTGTGCTCATGAACTCACGAGTGGACTTCGTTCGGGATGAGTGTGGAATCGTCGGGGCCAATACATCGCTGTAGAGGAGTAGAATATCCTTTACGCCATAATGCGCCATCTATGATGACATGGCGGGCTGCGTCCTTATTTTCTTTTACCTGGTGGTGGGCCTTCGATTGCGCCGGTTTGGAGATCTTTGGAGGATTGTGTACCTCCAATCAGCTACTGCGTTGGCGTCGATTGCGTGAATTGTATTTATCGAAGGTTGTGCTAAGGTTTCGAGGAATGCATCCTCCCGCCCCTTAGACAACCTGTCAGCCACAGTGTTTTGATCCCTTGGGATCTTATTAATATTTAACTGCTCGAACTGCCCTTGTAAGCTCTTTACCAAGCGCAAGTACCTCGAGAGTACGGGGTCCTTGCAGTCATTGGTCCCCGCAACCTGGCTTACGACGAGTGTGAGTCACTGTGTGATTAAACGTCGCAAACCCGGCTTTCGAGCGGTCTTGAGACTGCTACGAGGGCCTCGTATTCGCCACATTGTTTGTGACGGGGGTGGAAGGCCACTCGTTAGCTAGCCTCCTTGCCTTGTGGGCCCCTGATATGAACTCCTCCTACTGGGCGTTCGGCACTTGATGAACCTTCCACGAACATGTCCGTCTCGGGAGGCTCCAACTCCGGTGTTGGCTCCCTCGAAGGACCATGCTAGAGGGTAAATGGAAAGCTCGGCCATGAAATCCGCCAAAGCTTGTGCCTTTATTGCTCGTCGAGGCTCAAACTTGATGTCGTACTCCCCCAGTTCGATGCACCAACGAGCTAAGCGACCACTATGTTCTGGTCTGTTTAGAATGTCTCGGATTAGTAAGTCCGTTCGACAATGTTTGTGTGGGATTGGATGTATGCTCGAAACTTCCTGGCAGCAACGATAAAAGCGTAGATCATTTTTTGGAGGGGGGGGTAATTAACCTCAGCCCCTCGTAGCGTGTGGCTTATGTAATAGGCGGGCCACTGTTGTGGGCCATCCTCCATGCGAGCACCTGCGATACGGTCTTTGTTCGAAGTGGAGAGGTAGATGGCGAGTTCGTCCCGGTTGCGGACATTTCAGCGTTGGCAAATCGGAGAGGTGTTTCTTGATTTGCTCGAATGCTTGTTGGCACTCCGGTGTCAAGTGAACGCCTTCTTCATGCGAAGCTGTTCGAAGAAACGGCTTACACTTGTCCCCAACTTGGAAATGAATCGCCCCAAGGCAACAATTCTTCTGTAAGTTCTTTGGATTTCCTTAATGTTCCTTGGTGGAGCCATTTCCGTGATGGCTGATATTTTCTTAAGGTTGGCGTCGATCCCCCTTTCGGAGATCATATAGCCCAGGAATTTCCCAGCTCCAACAAAGAAGGAACACTTGGCTGGATTGAGCCTCATGTTATATCGCCGGAACGATTCGAAGGTCTCGGCCAGGTCTTGAAGGTGATCTTGAATGTCATGCTTTTGACAATGACATCGTCGGCGTGCGCTTCAAGGTTACGGCCCATCTGGTGGGTAAAGACCTTGTTCATTAGGCTGGTAGGTGGCTCCAGGCGTTTTTGAGCCCAAAGGGCATTCGAGCGTAGTAATAGACGTCATCACCGGTTGTGAACGCTGTTTTGAAGGCGTCTTCGGGATCCATGTAGATTTGGTGGTACCCACTCTTAGCGTCCATGAAAGACAAGTACTTATACTTGGAAGTTGCGTCCACGAGTTGGTCGATGACAGTAACAGGTAGGGGTCCTTTGGACAATGCCTATTGACGCCCGTGAAATCAACGCACATCGAAGTTCACCATTTGTTTTGTCGGCTAAAACTATGTTAGCGAGCCACTCAGTCTTGAATTTCTTTTATTATTCCGGCTTCGAGGAGTTTGGAAACCTCCTCTTTTACAAACTTCTTCTTAGAAGGGCCGTACCCCTTTTCTTTTGCTTAACCGGTTTTGAGTCGGGAATACATTCGGTTTGTGGGTGATGACGCTAGGGTCGACACCCGGCAGATCCTTCGGGCTCCGAGGCGAAGGCGTCAAGGTTTGCCTCGAGGAGGTGGATGAGCGCCATCTTCTCCTTTTGCTCAGGTTTTGCCAACCTTGAACTTCTTGCACAGGCAGCGTCGATCTCCTCTGTCAAATCATCGGCGTGGCACATCATCGGGATCCATAAGAGCATCGGCGCTCTTGAGATTTGCGGATCAACCGTCGAGCTCAAAGAGGCGACATAATTTGTCCGCAGTGATTCGCTGGTCGATGTAGATGGTTGCATCCCCGAGGTGTTGCAAATGTGATTGTAAGGAGCGGATGTCGCACCTCATGCTGAAATCGACACGGCTTGGTCGGCCAATGATTGCGTTGTAAGTTGAGGGCACTTGAGGACCAAGAACTCCGTCATGATGGAGTGGCGATCAACCGTGCCGAATTGTGTGTCCCGATGAGCATGAGGGTAGGTTGGCGACCCCTATAGTTGGGACAATGTCCCTACCAATGCCAAATGTAGGGCCGGAGCTCCTTCTTACGGCGGACATGTGTACCCGAGCTTTTCGAGCATGTCTTTGAAGATGACACTTGGTATTCGCGCCGGTGTCGATGTAGACTCTGCCGGTGTCGAAACCTGCGATCCTTGCTGTGATAGCGGCGGATCAGTGTGGAACGACAACCTTTGTCCCGTTAGGGCGGTAGATGACATTCTCCTCGAGGTGGTCGATCTGTAAGATTTCCCTCGCGTAACGCTTCTGGAGGAGGTACCTTCCGACTTTGTGAGGACATGGATGGTGCCGCCGGTGGTGGTGGTGGCAAGTTGTGCCTTGAGGACTATTGTGTCGGCGGCGCGTTTTTCGCGGTCATCGTTATCGTCGTCCTTCTTACGACCCTTGGGAAATCCTTGCAAGGGGAGTCGGAATCGGACAGGAATTCCTTGAGCTTGCCTGCTCGATCATCTCGAGATGAGATTCGGAGTTGAAAGCACGCCTCCGTGTCGTGCCCACGATCCTTGTGGTAGAGGCAGTATTTGTCAAAGCCCCTCGTGTTCTTATGTTGGATGGGTTGTGGCCACTTGGGAACCTTGTTACGCTTCTCCAGTGATGGCAGAATGTTCGTGCGGGTGTCACGAAGTGTTGGGAGGTGATCGGTGGTCCTCGAACGATGTTCGAGGGCTGGTACCTCGATGAGATAGGCCCTTTGTCGAACTTCTGTTGCGCTCGCTTGTGGGAGGCCTGCTGTAGGGCTTGTTCATTTCCTCGGAGTTCATGAATCGAGTTGCTCGATCGATGAACTCACCCATCGTGTGTGACGGGGTTTTCGTTGATGTTGTGCGAGCCTTGACTCGTCTTTGTAGGCCTTGAGTTACGGCCAAGAGTTGCATGTCCGAGGAGAGACCACGGACTTGGGCGGCTTCCGCCTGAAACCGTCGGATATAATCACGGAGTGGTTCCTCTCTTTCTTTGTTTCACTCTTAACAAGTGTTGGACAGTCTTGGGGAGGTCGAGCCCCCATGAAGTGGCGTAGGAGCGATGAGGCGAGGTCCTTAAAGCATTTGAAATGCTGGCCTCGTAGCGTTCGAACCATGTTGAGGCAGCCCCTTTTAAGGTGGAGCTGAAAGCCTTGCAGTATTGCCTCGAGGCCGAGCCATCTCCATTTGGGAGATGTAGCGTCGCAGATGATCGGCGGGATCCGTTGTAGCATCGTAGCTTTCGATGACCGGCATTCGAAAGCTGGCGGCGCTGGGCGGCGATTATGTCCTCTGTGAGCGAGCTGCGTCGGGAGGATCTCGATATCGTCGAGGACCAGGTTTGGTGTCTTCACCTGTTCCTCGACCACATTGATTCGTCGGAGGAGGTCGTCGGCGTCTAGGTTCCCAGCAGTTTGGTTTTGATTTTGGGACTGTTCGTCCCTGCCGTTGTGAGGCGGGAGGCGAGCGATGCATTTCCGCCTTGATGGTTTTTACCATGAAGGCTTTCAGCTCATTAAGCATGCTCGCTTGGGCGGCGCTAGCTGGCCGGGATCGGCGATGACTGCTTTGGGGATCGTCGAAGTCCCCATGAGTATGTCGAGTGGCCGCTCGCGGCTGCGATGGTTCTTGCCCTCGGGTGTGCTAGTAATAGGGAGCGGCGGGATGGCCATCGATTGAGGTTGTGGGGCTGTTGTGTCCCCATTGCGTCACCGAGGGCGTGGAGGCACATCGGAGGAAGCTGAGGCAGCGTCCTCAGCGTGCGCCTTGTTGTGCGTTCTCCTTGTTTTCGCCATGAGAATGGTAAGGAGAGAAAAGTAAGTTGCTTAGGAAAGAAAAAAGCATTGTTTTTCGTTTCCCACAGACAGCGCCAAATTGATAGCCAAAGTATGACCTCCGGCACCAAAGATCTCCCAGCGGTTAGGACGGGTGGCTCGATACACGAAAGACAAGACGGAAGACACTTTCAGTGCGAACACGGGAGGAAGGTGTGGGTGTGTAGTAGTTACCTTATTTTTGGGTTGGCATCACCCACTTATAGGGTGATGCCCCGACTCTCCACGTTGGGGTAGAGTGTTTGGTGGGATCTTTCCCAGCGCGTGAGCCGCTGACTTCTCGGTTCGGAGCGGCGGATTGGACATTCTTGCTCGGCGGTGTTGGTGCAGCGACACTTGAGTGTGTACAACTTTTGTGTCTTGTGTCTTTGGTGCGGCTTTTGGGCGTTGTGTCTTTGGACCGGCTTTTTGGTTGGTGTACTATGTTGGAGTACCAATTGGGCACAGCCCATAAAGCGCTCTGCCCGGCCGGATCGTGCAGGCGCCCTGGTGGCACGTGTGCGAGGGCTCGTCGTATTTACGAGGAGCACTCCTCGTATTGGTGGGCTTGGCCCGTGTGGGCTTAGCCCATATAGGCGTTGCGTTTGGCAATACGGCCATACGGGTGAGCCCATATATCACGCCTTATGGGCTAGGCACAGGACAACAAAGTTTTAATTCCTCTATTTAAGCAATATCGGGGGTATAAAAAATCGTTCTCAAGCCATACGACAAACTCCGGATTTTACGTACAATGGTAGTGCCATTTTAAACTCAAATTAAATTTCAAAACGGAGCACGGGGGGCCTGCCCGTCCTCCGTGGGAGGAGGACATCTTGATATATATGGGCCCGGTCAGTATGGCCGTATTGCCAAACGCAACGCCATATGGGCCAAGCCCACATGGGCCAAAGCCCACTAATACGAGTGCTCCTCGTAAATACGACGAGCCCTCATTACACGAGCCACTAGGGCGCCCGTGCGATCTGGTTGGCGGCGGGCGCTTTATGGGCCGAGCCCAATTGGTACTCGACATAGTACACCAACCAAAAGGCTGGTCCGGCCTGGCGCCCAAAAAGCGCACCAAGACACAAGACACAAAGTTGTACACACTCAAGTCTTTGTCGGACCCAACCTTTGCGGCGGTAATGTCCAATCCGCCGCTCTGGCGAAGTCGGCGGCTCGCGCGTGGGGAAAGATCCCACCAAACACTCTACCCCAACGTGGGAGGTCGGGGCATCACCACCTATAAGTGGGTGATGCCAACCCAAAATAAGGTAACTCTTACACACACACCTTCCTCTGTGTGCACTGAAAGTGTCTTCCGTCTTGTCTTTCGGTATCGGAGCCACCCGTCTAACCGTTGGGAGATCTTTGGTTGCGGAGGTCATACTTTTCACTAAGTGGGTCGAGGTCCGACCACTCGAGAAAATCACAACCGCCAAGGTCATACACTTCCTCAGCACGACCTTGTGGCACGATACGGGCACGAGAGCCATAATCACGGACAATGGGACTCGGTCGCAAGCAAAGGCTTAAGGATTGGGCCACTAAGATGAACATACAAATGCTCTGCGCTCGCATGGCACACCCCAGGTCAAATGGCAGGTGGAAGTAGCAGATCGAGCGATCAAAGAGGGCTTAAAAGCGCCTCGAGGACGAAAAAGGAAAGTGGGTCGAGGCCTACCCGGCGTCCTCTGGGACTATCGAACAACTACACGGGGACCCACGGGAGAAACTCCTTTCTCCTTGGTTTACGGCGTCGATGCCTTACTACCAATCGAAGTCTCAATACCCGCGATCCAGCGTGGCTCTTCATTCTTCGACCCCAATCAGCTTCGGATGCCATGTGTTCCCTTAAGGAGCATATGAATATTGGGGCTTTTTGCTCAAAATACAAGAATTGAATCACTTCGTGTGTAATCTGACCTATTTCATAATGAATGAAGGCATGCATGCTAAAGTGAATATGGTTAGCCTTGCCAATTTGGTTATATATTGTTGAAAAGCTTCATTCCATTCAATTAAGTTTCACTAAGATCTATAAAGTGATTCTTATCACAAAAAAAAATTCTATAAAGTGATTTTGTCTTATTGATGACTCAAAAGTTTTGTTTGAAGAGTGGTTGAATTTACCAAACTTTTGTTCACCAAAGTTGGAGATAATTGTAGTTGTAGGAGCTTGATTTGCCAAGTTTAAGGGTTCATTTGGTAAATAAAATTACTCAATTCGCTGTTGAGTTATAATTTTTTAATTATAAAAATAGTGTTAGCTTAGTGGATAATATATATAATTTTTTTTTATATAGGTGTAAAGTCAATGATTTAAGTCATCGACCTCACAACAATCAAATGGTGAGAAATAAAATATTTGGGGGCTGGAAGAAAATTAAAGAGTATCATCAAGTTTGTCTTTTGACAAATATTTGTATTTGAGTTCATCATATTTTCATGGATGAGGGTATGTGTTCTAGAATTTAAGTAAAACTTTCCTTAATAAACATCGTTTAAAAAAAACGGTGAGAGAGAAAAAGAGAATGAGAATTTGTGAAAACACTACATATATCACCTTAAGGTTTCATATCCTACACGTTTATCCATTTTCTAATGTTGGTGACCAATTGGGTCAAAAATAAAATAGTAGGGGCATATTTAGTCACTTACTCTAATATTGGTGACCAACATGGTAGTTTATCCCAAGCTCTAGCAAGAGCATCCCGACGAGACGAGAGACCGACCGGCACCAACAACAACAAGATCGACTAGTCGTTCAAAGTCAAGCGTCAATTGGCCGAAACCGCACCAATGGAATGACTAGACCGACTACGCAAGGTTGTTACTTTGCTTATCAGTTTCAGTTCAGCTTCGTCTTCCTCTTTTTCTTCTGCAATTTGATCTAAAAACCCATAAATTTCATCAACTGTGGTGTAATCAATTGACTTCCAAGTTCAACTGTGTCTTGTGATTGAACTTGCGGCGGTTCTTGATTGGGGAGTTTGAGTTTCGGAATTTCGACATCTTTCAAGCCGTTTTTCATGGAGCCGCGAGTCGCGAACAAGTTTCGACTCGGTCGGAAGATCGGTAGCGGTTCCTTCGGAGAGATCTATCTTGGTTTGTCCACTATTTTATACTCACTCCCGATTCCTTGCCCTTTTGAAGTTCAATTTTGACGGCTGTTTTGTTATTTGTTTTCCCACTCTCTCTCTAGGTACTAATGTACAGACGAATGAAGAGGTTGCTATTAAGCTTGTGAGTTTAGTTATGTTCTGTCATTAATTTTCATTATTGTTTTGCAATTGAACCATGAATATGTTGATTTGGCTGTTCTATTACTGTCTGGAGTGATGTATCCTGCAGTTTGTTAGCAGTAAACAGAGAACTTGAGGGGAAAAACTCGATCAATACTTCATTAAACAGAGGAGGCTTTTATAGCTTTACAAAGGATAACGTTAAGAAACAAACAAGCTGAAAATAGCAGAAAACTAGGAAACAGTTACATCAACATTTAAAAAAAAAGATTCTCTCCTGATCTCCAGGAGTTATTCATGAACTGGACTTTGGACTAAGTCAAGTATCTCCAACATAGCCTCCCCTAAACTGAACTTCCATAGAAGTCAGTTTACTTCTGCAATTTTAGCATCCCCAATGCATCTCGAAGAGCTTCAAACATCTCCAGCTTGAGTGGTTTTGTCAAAATATCAGCAACTTGCACCTTGCTACTGCAGTGAACCAACTCAACAGTTCCATTCTCAGTCAAATCTCTAAGAAAGTGGAAGCGAATGTCAATGTGTTTACTTCGCCCATGGAGTACAGAATTCTTTGAGCGTTTTATGGCAGAGATGTTATCGCAGTATATAATGGTGGCTTCCTCTTGAGACAATTCTAGGGTCCATTTAGTTACAGAAAAGTTTCCAAATTTTCATTTCCAAAACTTCTTTGTAAATTTGTGATCATATACCTAGGTTTGAAGGTATGGAAAACAAGGTTTTCCAAACTTTGGAAAACTCTAGTATTAAATTAGGGAATCTTGTTTGGAAGGTTTCCATTTTAATACTAGAGTTTTCTAATATTTGGAAAACAAGATTTTCTCTTAAAGATTAGGTATGTGATCAAATATTTACAAATGAATTTTAGAAAAGAAAACTTGGAAACTTCTCCATAACTAAACGGACCCCTAACTTTTCCAGAATTCTTCTCATCCAAATTGCTTGATAGGCGCAAGATGTGGCAGCAATAAATTCTGCTTCAGTAGTAGATAGAGTGACTATAGGTTGCTTCTTTGATGACCAAGCTACTGGTCCTCCACTGAGTAGAAAAATGTATCCAGAGGTGCTCTTCCTATCTTCCAAGTCACCAGCATAGTCGCTGTCAGAGAATGCCTCTAACCTTTCATTTCCATGTCTCTTATATTGAATACCATACTCTGTTATCCCTTTTATGTATCTGAATACCCTCTTTACAACCTTCATGTGCTCTACTGATGGACTTTCCATAAACCTGCTAACAAAGCTGATGACATACATAAGATCTGGCCTGGTTGCTGCCATGTACATCAAACAACCTACCATCTGCTTGTAAAGACCAGCATCAACTTTCTCAGCTCCATCCTCTTTGACAAGTTTCATTCCAGGAACTATAGAATTCTTGACTTATTACATGAATCAAGATTGAACCTCTGAAGATTCTCCTTTGCATACTTTCGTTGGCATAGAGATATACCATCATCATTTTGATTTATCTCAATTCCAAGAAAATAATGCATTTCACCCAAATCTGTCATATCAAATTCCTTTTCCATGGCCTTTTTAAATTCTTCAATCATCTTAATACTACTGCCAGTAATTATTAAATCATCAACATACAAGCTGATAATAAGAAAGCTACCTTGTTTAGTTCTTTTGACGAACAAGGTTGGCTCATAGGGACATCTCTCAAATCCTTCTCTGCTGAAATAGGTCTCTATCCTCTGTACCAGGCTCGAGGAGCCTGCTTGAGACCATATAACGCTTTCTTCAACCTGTAAACTTTCTCTTCTTGACCTTTCAAAGTGTAACTCAAGGGCTGCTCAACATATACAGGTTCTGTAAGTTCTCCATACAAGAAGGCGCTCTTCAAATCTAGTTGGAACACCTTCCAACCTCTCTGTGCAGCAATGGCCAAAACCATTCGAATGGTGTCCCACCTAACCACTGGAGCAAACACTTCTGTATAATCTATCCCGTACTCTTGTGTATAACCTTTAGCAACAAGGCGAGCCTTACACTTATCAATGTCTCCCTTCTCGTTGAGTTTGGTCTTGTATATCCATTTGACACCAATGGTTTTTGCTCCTTCTGGTAAATCACATAATTCCCAAGTATCATTTTTCTTGATGGATTGGATTTCTTGATCCATAGCTGTCCTCCATTTCTGTTCAAGACATGCTTGTTCATAGCTTATAGGATCTGGGGTGGCAGTAGTAGAAAACATGGCTACATTCTGCATTATTTCCTCTTCTTCTGACACATTTTCATCAGTAATGTAATCTTTCAAATAGGCTGGAGCTTTTCTAACTCTCCTGAGTCTTTGTGGCAGCTGTTCTTCTTCTTCTTCTTCTTCTTCTTCAGAAGAGGTATCATCTTCTCCATTTTGTTCTTCGTTTTTGTGCCTTTCTTCTTCCTCATTGCACTTAAGTGAATCTGATTTCACAGTGGCAGCAGATTCTTCATCCCAGTTTCAACTTTCTTCTTCCTCACAGAAGTCTTTGCTGATAATGATCCGATTCTCAATTGGATCATAGAGGTGATATGCTTTTGATTCTTCACCGACTCCAAACATAACACACTTCAGGCTTTTATCATCAAGTTTCTTTCTTTTACCTTCTGTAATGTGTGCATATGCAATACTTCCAAACACTTTGAAGTAGTGCACAGCAGGTCTCCTTCCACTCCACATGCCTTCTGGTGTGATGTTCTTGTTTGCAGCAACAGGACTTCTGTTAAGCACATGCACAGCCCAATTGACAGCCTCAGGCCAAAACTTCCTTGGAACCTTCCTACTAGACAACATGGATCTGGCCATATTTAAAAGTCTGATTTTTCCTCTCTGCCACCCCATTTTGTTGTGGGGTATATCCAGCTGTGAGTTGTCTCCTGATTCCATGTGTACTGCAAATACTTTTAAAATCTTGTGAGGTGTACTCACCCCCTCTATCAGTTCTAAGGCACTTAATATAATATCCACTTTCATTCTCTACCATGGATTTGAAGTTCTTAAAAGCATTAAGGGCCTGAGATTTTTCTGTAAGAAAATAAACCCAACACTTCCTACTCCAATCATCAATAAAGGTAATAATGTACCTCTTTTGGCTATTTGATTCCGGTGTTATTGGTCCACATAAATCGGAATGTATGAGCTGAAGTGGGTGACTCGCTCTCCACATACTTTTCTTTGGTATTCAGTCTCTTTTCTGCTTTCAACCATACAGTCTTGACACACTTTCTCAGGTATCTTAATTTCAGGTAGGCCTCTCACCATCCTTTCATTATGAAATGATCTTAGACCATGAAAACCAAGATGGCCAAATCAGCAATGCCATAAATAAGAGCTGTCTTCTGCCGTAACCTTCAGGCATGTTGATTTTACCTTGCTAGCAGAAACCATAAACATTCTGTTGGTACTTACAGTAGCTTGCAACAATTCTCCCTTCCGTGGATGTGAAATTCTGCACTCCTTGTCTTTGAAACTGATAACCAGTCCCCTTTCTTGAAGTTGTCCTAGACTTAGCAAATTGTTCTTTAATTCAGGAATGAAGTACACACTTTGTATTGTATGTGTGACACCATTAATGAATAATCGAACATCACCTCTTCCCATTACCTTCATCTGAGCATTGTTTCCCAACTTAACAGATTGTCTGTAGGATTCATCTAAATGACTGAACCAGCCTTTGTCTCCAGTCATGTGATTGCTGCATCCGGAATCTAAGAACCAAACTTGTTCATTAGCATTCTCCATAGATTCAACGCAGGCCATTAACACCACTTCCTCATGTTCCTCATCTTCAGCCTAGTTAGCTGCCTTCTCCCATTCTGGACATTCATATTGGAAGTGCCCAAATTTGTGGCACTTATAACATTCCACGTTTGCTTTATTAAAATTAAAATTAAGGTTACCTCTTCCTCTGCCTCTTCCCCTGCCTCTGAAGTTTCCTCTTCCTCTTCCTCTAACTGCATAATTATCTCCAAATTTCTCTTATGTAACCACCTTTAAGGCCTGCTCTTCTCCACCGGTATGATTCCTCATTCGCTGTTCATGAACGAGAAGACTGCTTTGCAGCTCATCAATCGACATCGTAGTGGTGTCGTTGGACTCTTCTATGGCTGCCACCAAATAATCAAACTTGGCAGTCATGGAGCGCAAAATCTTTTCTACAATCATCACTTGCTGCACAGTTTTTCCATGCATAATCATCTTGTTGGCAATCCCTAACGTCCGAGAAAAATAGCTTTCAACACTTTCTCCTTCCTTCATTCCAAGAATTTCGAACTCCCTTCTAAGAGCCTGCAACTGCGCTCCCTTGACCTTTGTAGAGCCCTGATACTTTTGCTTCATGGAATCCCAGATGTCTTTGGCAGTGGTTCGGTTCAGGATAGTCTCCATGATGCTCCTGTCGATACTTTGGAACAAATAATTCTTAGCTTTGAGATCCTTCAACTTTGCCTCTTCAATAACTTTCTTCTGAGCATCAGTAGCATTTGCTGGTTCTGTAGGAACTCCTTCAACTAGGCTCCCGTATTCTTTTGATCTGAGAAGGTTCTCCATAAGCATAGACCAATGGTCATAGTGACCATCAAATTTTGGAATTGAAGCCTGAACAAATGTCCCATTTTCACTCGTCATCTCACTCAGCTTTGAAAGAGTCTTTCTTTAAGCAAGCTCTGATGCCAGTTTGTTAGCAGTAAACAAAGAACTTGAGGGGAAAAACTCGATCAATACTTCATTAAACAGAGGAGGCTTTTATAGCTTTACAAAGGAGACTAACGTTAAGAAACAAACAAGCTGAAAAATAGCAGAAAACTAGGAAACAGATGCATCAACATTTAATAAAAAAGATTCTCTCCTGATCTCCAGGAGTTATTCATGAACTGGACTTTGGACTAAGTCAAGTATCTCCAACACAGTTGATGGAGATGGAGAAACAAAATAGAGTCTTACTGTAAAATAATCTACTATGGTTTGTTTGTTCCAATAAAATCAATTTAGGAGAGAACCACAGTTCACTGTTTTTCTAAACGGTATTGATTTGTAATAGATGTTTCCCCTAGAGCACTGCCCTTTGTTGAAAATTCTTTGATGTCATTGCAAGCAGCAGGCCTCACTGTTTAGTCCAAGTTCCCCTACTGTGTTTAGACAGTTTGTAGAGATAACCATCGAGTAAATTTGGTTTTGGTTCTCCCTGCATCTTGAGTGCACAACTCATTTTTTTCTTTCATCCTTTCATGCAGGAAAGTGTCAAGACAAAACATCCACAGTTGCTGTACGAGTCAAAAGTGTACAGAATCCTGCAAGGAGGAAGTAAGATATCTGAGTTCTTAGTATTGACATATCTGTTTTTGGTCAGACCCTTTTTTTTCTCTCTGTAATGAATGTATTCTTTATGTTTATTCTTTGTTTCAGCCACTGGGTCATTTTCTTTTAACAAAGGGTTGAGTACCCTCCTTATCCCATGCCTAACAGTGCATGTGTGTGCATTATATTGTTAACAGACTTCTTACCCATCCTTTCCTTTTTTTATACAGATGGGATACCTAATGTGAGATGGTTTGGAGTTGATGGGGACTATAATGTGTTAGTTATGGACTTGCTTGGGCCTAGTCTGGAAGATTTATTTAATTTTTGCAGTAGGAAGCTTTCTTTAAAGTCAGTTCTCATGTTAGCTGATCAGATGGTAAGTCGGTGACATATGTAAAATGTGCTGTTTTTAGTTTTATTGTTGTTTAACTGCTATTTCTAATAAACACATTTTCAGATTAATCGCATTGAATATGTGCATTCAAAGTCCTTACTACACCGGGATATAAAGCCAGACAATTTTCTTATGGGTTTAGGACGTCGTGCAAATCAGGTTTGTTCTGTAAACCTCATATACCTCTCCAAGAGAGACCAACATGCTTGTGTTGGTTTATTTTTTAAAACGAGATGGATAGAAATCTCTTACTTATCCAAATGCAAATAGGTTTACATCATTGACTTTGGTCTTGCAAAGAAATACAGAGATAACACAACCCATCAACATATTCCTTTCAGGTGAATAAAGTTACTTCCTTGTATATGGTCAGTTCTTCCTTTTTGTTTTCTGTTCATATTAATAATCAATTGCATGCATTTTAGGATAGGAAAGGTTTCATGTTAGATTTCATATTACAATAGTGGCCAAGTTTATTTTAAGATTGAAAATATGTAGCATCATATGTGGCTACTTTGAAGCATGGGGAGAAGCAAAATAGCTTGAGATCTCATAATAGTTGTTGTGCTCAGAATTTGGAAGACATAGGTGCTCTTACGAGGCTGTAAGATGCTTTATTTTCTGGGTTGAAGATGCTATGGGTCTTATGACTTTCGTTATTCATCACATGCCAGCGTTTTCTCTGGAAATAGAACTATGTTTTGAAAAGCTGTAATTGCTATAAATCTTCTCGCATGGATCAATCAATATAATGAATATATTCTACCTTATACTATTAATGATTGTATGCTGAACCTATAAGAGGAACTATGTTATAGTTGAACAATTAGTGGCAATAATGATACTGGTAATAGAGTTTCTTGTTCCGGTGCACTAGTTTAACTGCTGCTAGTACTAGAGTTTGCTTTTAAAGTGCACTAGTTTGTGATCAGAGGTTCTTCCTCTCAGTCATTGTTTCCTTTGTATAACCTGGGTTGATAGTTTTTAGTTGTTTTACTGCTTTTTTAATTGTGGGTATGACTAATGCAGAGAAAATAAAAATCTGACTGGAACTGCAAGATACGCTAGTGTGAACACACACCAAGGGATTGGTCAGTCTTACATATCTTTATTGAATTTCTATTTATCAGTAATATCTTGCAAGTAGCATTAATGATTAATCTCATTCCCCGCTCCCCCCCTCTTGCGATTTTTTCTTTCTCAGAACAGAGCCGGAGAGATGATTTAGAGTCTCTTGGTTATGTTCTCATGTATTTCCTCAGAGGAAAGTGAGTTTCTTCAAATTTCGACACTGTTGCATTTTATTGTTAGTGGTTTCTTCAGTTATGTTGGTTACTTGCTTTTCTCTCTAGTCTTCCTTGGCAGGGACTGAAAGCTGGTAATAAGAAACAGAAGTACGAGAGAATTAGTGAAAAGAAAGTTTCTACGTCAATTGAGGTAAGTGTGTATTGATGTTATCTTTTGAACACATTCAGTAGAATCTTAAGGAACCTCTGCATGGTAGAGGAGAAGAAATGAGTGCCAAATTTTTTCAAACTTTGGAACGGGTGTGCTGCCTTTGCAGAAAGACCTTGAGTGTGTTCTTTTGTATAATTTGGTAAGAAAATGGTAATTTGATAGAAAATTATGGAAAGTTGTTGGAATTATGTTGTGAAGAACACTGCCCTTGTTTTGTATTTTGCCACCAAAAATGTGATAGCAGATTGATGTATCTTACAGGCTTTGACTAGAGGGTTTCCAACAGAGTTTGCTTCATACTTTCATTATTGTCGTTCGCTAAGATTTGAGGATAAGCCGGATTATGTTTATCTTAAAAGATTGTTCCGGGATCTCTTCATTCGTGAAGGTTTGTACTATATGCCATGAATGCCAGCTCATGATTCATACTGTTCTAACTTCTATGGTGTATTCTGTTCGTCTGTTGGAAACGGGGTGTGATGCATGATTCTCACTCTGCGTGATATTTGCGAAACAGGCTTCCAGTTTGATTATGTGTTTGATTGGACAATTTTAAAATATCAGCAGTCACAGCTAGCCACTCCTGCTCATGCCCTTGTAAGTGCTTTGGAGTTCTTGTAACCTTTATACCTTCAGTGGCGAGAAGATGATTGATGTACTTGATGTATGTTAGGGCGCTGTAGCGGGGACTAGTTCTGGAATGCCCACTGTTCCGGGTGCTGAAAGACAGACAGGTACTGTTTCTCAGTTTGTTTTCCAAGTTGTGTCTAAAGAGAAACTAAAGTGAAATGAAGTGTCAATCTTTGTTTCCTTTTTAGCCCTTGAGAAATTCGTGGGACACATGATAGTTTGTCTGCATTTGTCCTGTTCAGATTTTACCACATCTTAGAAGATATTTTCTTGCCAAGTCATTTTCCTTGTTTCCAAGTTGTCTGTTGGCAGTATATTCAATCAGGCTGAACTTTTAATCTCAATATTATGATAAAGCTCTCCTAGTACTAATCTTGTAAGTGGTATATTTCTCCTATGGTAGTTTGAATTTAATTTATTTAGCAGGAGGTGAGGAAGGAAGGCCAACTGGTTTGTCTTCTATGGATTCCGCCCGGAGGAGGTCTGGGCCACTAATGAGTGCTAGTTTCTTAAAGCAGAAGGGTCCAGTTGCGAACGATACTACTGTTTCCAAAGATGCCGTGGTAATTTTATTTTCAGCACTGAAATTTTCATACTCATGGTTGTTCGAACATAAGTGTATGCATGTTTGTTAAAAGAGCCTCTTATTTGAGCATGTTCATTGCTTTTCCAAAAGCCTTTTCTGAGAGATTTCAGTGTGTGCTGTGCAAGTGCAACTAGTGCAGGCTAATAACTGTGTAATGAAGGCACCAGTTAGTTTAAAAAAAAAATGGTTGTTTCCTACACTTTTTTGGAATATGTTTTGACAACTCTATCTGCTCATGGCCCATGGGCTCTGTTCTTTCCCCTCTAAATTTTGATTTTACTCTCATTCATTATAATCAGATTTTTTTTCCAAAGATCTGATATTAAACATCAAAAGATATTATTTTCTGACCTTCAATACTGTTCTTCATACGGCTTGCCAGGGATGGTGGTGCCATAAAAGACACGAACTTTTTTGCATCTTGTGCTGCATTTTCCCTTCCTATTCATGATTGATCTGAAAGAGCTCTAATGTAAAACTATTGTGTCTAGTTTATGGGGCAATCAGGTGGGTCTTCAAGACGAGCAGCTATTTCTAGCACCCGGTATGCAGTTTCCGGGTGTGAGGTCGATCCACAACGGGCACACCCAACAGAGACAAGCACTGGTACGGTAATGCAGAAAGTCTCGGCGCTGCAAAGAAACTCAGGTGTCTCTGTGGAACCCAAGCACTCGTCATTCGTAAGAGCAAGAGCTAGCAATGGAAAGACCTTTGAAGCCACCTTGAAGGGGATGGAGGGCCTGAAATTCGGTAATGAGGAACGAGCTCACCATTAAACGAGGTGACTTGATGAGCAAGAAAACTCTGGACCCAGTTTCCATGTACTCTTTTGTAAAGCATGAGAACCGGAAGTGAGAGTGGTTGGAAACGTTACACACTCACACTACTATGAAACTGTAAATGGAAAATATGGCCCATTTTTCTCCTCAAAGTTTGCGATTAAGTCCCAACACTTTTGTTCCTTGGTTGATTGAGTCCTTGTCAAAGTTTTTACCTTTTAAAGGTTGTTAATTTATTCTGCAGTCGCAGTCACAGTCCGCATAACATTGTAATGTTGAATTTCGTAGATTTGACCTCGAAATGCGGCTGTAATTTTCGGACTTGAGGATTTTCCACCTGACCAAATAGGCTGACTCCGTCAAAAAAATTTTTGTCTTTAGGTGGAAAATTCAACGGTAAGAATAATACCGACTTGAATTTCGGAAAAAATAAAAGTAAAAAAATAAAATAAAAACCTTAAAAATATCTTTAGTACTACTTGTAGTGCTTGTTATCATCTTATGCACATAAATATTGAATTTAATTGAAGAGCCATTTGCCCATCTTTGAAAAGAGTACAACGTTACCAAATCAAACCATATTAATAAAAAATTAAGTTGGCCATTAAACATACCTTAATTCTACTGATGCCATCATTCACTGTTATTGTTCAGGGTTTATGTCTCATCTGTATATGTTTCTTTGGCTAGCTAATGATACATACTAAATAAGAGAAACAAACAATTAGAGAATAAAATATGTATTCCTACATTTATGGAACTAAAACCAAGCATACATGGATCTTTCACCTCATAAAAACAGTAAATCCATCAGATAAGTAATAATTAGTGGAGTTTGTTGTGATCAATAACGTAACCCTCATGATCAGCAGAGAGATTACAGATGTACAAAGCGAAACAAACATGAGACAAGACAATAGTTGTGAAGAAGAAGATTTTTGAACATGTGTGGCAACTAATTAAGATGGGGATGGATTTTGATTTATGAGAAGTGGGTATTGAGAAATTGATAGCTTAAGTAAAAGTAATTAAGGAATGATTAATGACTACTGCCATCCTTGAACCACTCTGGAACATCTTTCCTTGATCCACCTGAACCCCTTTTTGAGCGAACCTTTCACTTTCCCTTCCACAGCGTACACCTTGTAGCTCGCCACCCTCTTCTTCCTCTGCAACTCCGGATCGGCCAAGCTCCAGTTCTTGGACGAAGATGACGATGACCAGTTGGCCGATTTCCCTTTCTTCATCTTGAATTCGTTCCGGGTTGCGGTGGCGTACGAGGCGCTGTAGCATCTGAGATCCTGCATCCCGTTGATTCCTCCGTTGGCGTGATCGACGTTGTGCTGCTGCGACGTCCGGCCATCGGCGTAGGATTTGGATCTGAAATCCTCCATGGATGAGCTGAGCTGAGCTTGTGGAGGCGGGGATTGGGGATTAAGGGTAAAGGCTGTGGTGGGGTTGAACGAAATCTACCATTTGTTGATTGTGTGTGTGTCGTCGATTTGTTTGAGGCGGGCGACGAAGTAAAAGTTTGCGTCGGTGGTGAGGTGACTTCCTTGAGCTGCTGCCTGCCTGCCTGCCTGCTGGTTGTATATCTCTAAAGCCTTAGCCCTTTTGCCTCGAGATTTTCATTTATTATTATTAATGAATGCCATACCCCCCTCGCTCTCACTCAGCGCTGTTGACTGCACCGCAGCCAGCCAGGTAGGTGATTTGACTCCCTCCTAGGTGTTATGTGCTCTCTTTACCAAATCATACATAGAGTACAACTTACGAGTGGCAACGAGCCGAGCCTGACCAGTAGGCTCGAGCTCGTAAAGATTCTCGGTTTAAGCTCGGTCTGAGCCCAAAATTCGAGCTCATCTTGTGAAAAGCTCGAGCTCGGCTCGAAAGCTTTGTCATGCACGATAAGGGAGTTGAGTTATGCTTGTTCAATTCGGCTCAACTAGGCTTGAACAGCTCGTGAGGCTCGAAAATTAGGAGGCAACTAATGGAGTGGAGAGACTTGATTATGAGGGTACCATGAGTATTTTACATGCGGCTTGTTGAGCCTCGCGAGCTTTTCGAGCCGAGCCTCTCAAACTCGCTCGTTTAATATATAAGTTTAAAAATCGGCCATAGCTCGAGGCTCCTGAGGCTCGTAAGAGCTCGAGCAGGCTCATTTCTCTTCTCACCACTAGTGTTACGACCACCCCGCCCGGTTGCGGAGGCGGAGCCGGCCGCGACGTTCGGAAGCGGAAGCTACGGCTGAAAGTGCGGAATCGGTACCACCGAACCCGCGCGTGCGGTGGTCCCATGACCCGCCCGCAAAATGTAATGGTCGCACGACGACCCGCAACCTCTGAGAACACATATATAGCAAGTATACAAAGCAACTTAACAAACAAACATGCGGTTCATGGAATACCTTTCATTACTCATGATAACCAAATCGCAAAACCATTTCATACATATAACCAATGCAAGCAAGTCGGGCTCCGCCTCGACTCAAGACAGATACTGTAACCAACACATACTCCGTAATATACGTCATATACAACAACATGATCTCGATTATGCATGCATGCAACTACACACAGAGCCCTCAATGCAATCCTTAGAATACCTAGGTGCGGAATCCGAAACCCTCGCTCGGGAGATTCCCGCACGAGTGCTGCTGCCGCTGAAACCAAAACCAAAAGCACCGCGGATCTCTAGTCCGCGGTTGCTTTTCGTAACAACCCGAAAGGTGGTAAACATATAAGGGTGAGTCCTCGGGGGACCCGGTGAAGTGAGGTAAAACGTGGTTTGCCCAGTGGCAACAAGTGAACTCGCAAAACGAGAATAACACAAGCATATACATATACATATGAACATAAAGTATAAGGTGAGCCGGAAATCAATCGTATGCGGTCCTACCGCGAGAATGACCGAAACGGCTGACCTCTCACAGAGGTCGAATATACTGAGAATAGAGCAGCGTAATGTAATGTAAAGCACTGCATCAGGGGGTCGCGATCCCCAAACTGTCGTAGGGTCACGAAGTACATCGGCACCCTGGCGCGGATATACGCAGAATGTCGGCACCTCTCAGGTGCGGACATCAAGCAAGTATCGGCACTCCGGTGCGGATACGTAATGTAACCGGAGCACCCGTGGTCCCTTAGACCATCCGGGTCTCGTCACAAACGAACATATAATAATAATAATACACAAATATAAACAGAAATATCATCACACGATATGCATATACATAATGAGAATAGGAACCCGGGCCTCCAAGGCCATCCAAGCCAAACAGAACAAACATACATTTTACCATTTGACGGGTCTCGGGATCACCGAACCACCGCCCTCGCCGGAACCCGCCTCAACTAAACCCGATACACATCATATGTCACAGCCTCCCCGCCCGGTTGCGGAGGCGGAGCCGGCCGCGACATCGGAAACAGGAATTACAGCGGAAAACGCGGCAGCGGAGCATCGAGCTCAAATACAGAATCATTGAGTAAAAACTAGCAACCTAAAACCCATACAAGGCAAGCATGCTTAACCATCTTACTTCTACCACACATGCAATTCATGGTATGCTAAACATTGCTCATCGCAACAACCACAGAAATACTGAATTCATATCATAACAAATCCAATATAGGCAAGTCGGGGCTCCGCCCTCGACTCAGAAGGCATCAAAGGCAGAATATATTTCCGATCATATGGCATATACAAATTCATGATCTGATCTACATGCATGCAGCTACAGCTACAGAGCCATTAAACAAAATCCTATATATAAATATACCTAAGTGCGGAATCAGAAGCCTCTCGCTCAAGAATTCCCGCACGTGGTACTGCTGCTGCTACAGAACCCAAAATGTCAGGAAGCACCGCGGATCTCTATTCCGCTGGTTGCTTGTCGATCGCTGAAAGATGGTAAACAAATAAAAGGGTGAGTCCTCGAAAGGACCCGATAAGGGCTTAAGGTAAAAGTGCGGTTTGCCACAGGCAACAATCGGAACTGCAAAGCAGAATATCACAGGCATATGCATGTACATATAAACATAAAGCATAACGTAAATCAGAATCCAACATATGCGGTCCAACCGCGAACGACCATGCGTGACCCTCAGCGGAGGTCGAATATCTGGTCGAGCAATGTAGATAGCACGGCAGGCCGGGGTCGCGAGCCCCTAACTGCCGTAGGGTCACGCGAGCAATCGGCACTCGGTGCGGATACGCAGAATGTCGGCACCCTTCGGTGCGGACACAGGCAATGTCGGCACTCCGGGTGCGGATACGCAGAATGTCGGCACCCCTTCGGTGCGGACACGTAATGTAACATACAATAATAACAATAATACATAAATATAAACAGAAGTATCATTACCTGTTAAACATACACAGAGCAGAATAGGAACCCGGGCCTCTAAGGTCATCCGGGCCTTGAAACGGAACAAACATACATTTTACCAAATTAAGCCCTTACCTCAGAAACGCTGCCCCGCAGCCCAACACTCGGAAAACCCCGGCTTCCGACCCGTAATGCACAACTTGGCTCCAATGGTCCCACGCTACTCCACCAACGCAGAATCAAGCTGGGTAGCCATAGTTGAGTCAGAACACATCCTAATAACTCCAGAAAGAAATTTCTGTACAAACCCGCACTTTCCCGGAAAATTCCACAGAAAGCTCGGTTTTACAAACCGAGCCTGAACATTGTTATTCCAACACCCACAAACATATTCCAACCCTTAAACCCGCATTCCAGACACTTTTCCCGGTAAACTCGTATAAAACTAACTTTCTCATTCCTAACCCGATAATGGTATTTCAAACACCAAAACGCACCTACTTTCACCCACATTACCAATTTAGCATCCAATTCAATCAACACACACCACCAACATAGAAAAAGAATCACTTTAACAATTTGATCCTTAACCAATTTTCCATCACACTTCCAAATCAAACCATACAAGCTTCTAATTAATCACACCAATCACCAATTCCACTTCCTAACCAATAATACTAACCAATTACACCAAAATCACAAACCTCTTCCTTAATACTTTTCGGCCAAGTTAGGGATTTTTCACCCCACTTCCATTTCAATCCAAACAAAGTTCCATTAGCTCTCTTTAATCACCAATTACAATTATTAAGCAAGATTACTAATCAATTTCACCTAAACAACCAAAACTTCCTCACTTAATAATTCGGCCAAAAGGGGGTTTTCAACCCAACTTATTTTCCATCAAATTGAATCCACACATAAGCTTAGAATCATGCTAGGATTAACATACTTGAAGCATGAAGCAAGATAACAAACACACATTATTTTGGAATTTCATCATAAATTCGGCCAAAGAGGGTTTCTCACCCAAGGAGTTTTTTCCAAAATCTAACCATAGATTCTTACTCCCCTCAAGCCCAAGAACAACATACTAAAAGATGGGAGGGAGAGGATCACTCTAGCTTATAGTGAAGAACAACCATTAATTCTCAAATTTACTCTCTTTTCTTCACCATATCATGTTATGAACTTGAAAAGAGAAGAAGGATGGAAGCTTACCATTGTTTGGAGCCAATTCCTTGTTGAATTCCAGCAAGAAATGATGAAGCACTTGGAGCTTGGGAGGAGATAGCCATGGCGGCAGAGAAGAAAGAAAGAAGAAGAAAGAAGAAGAAATGAAAAAGGAGATGAAATAATAAGATTTTTATACTATATATATATCCCATAATTCTCATCTTAAATTGAAATAGGACATGTGTCCCTTCCTCCTTCCCAAAAAATCTGCTGATTTAATCAGCTGCTGCAGCCCATACCCCTTTTATTTATTTTGCAACCATAATTCAATTAACTCCCCATTTTTCCGGAAGTTCCAATTCTTTTTGCCCAAAAATAATTACCGAATTCCAAAATTAACGAAACTTGGACACAACCTTCAGAATATTATAACATTCACAGAACATTTTTCAGAAATTCATTTGCCTTTCCGGAGTGTCCTACCGAGCTCGCTGAACCCGAACCAAAACCCGACGTGCGAGCGTGTCAACCTTAACCGAAATTCCGTCACTCCAAAATTCTATAAAAATTCCCATAAATTCCATCTTAAATTATAATACAACTTATCCCAAAGCCGTCAGAAAATTTCCATCCCGAGCCCCGGGATTCCCGTCCCGAGCCGGGGAGTCGCCCGAACCGAACGTCCCGCCCCAAATATTAAACTCCACAACCACCACCGGACGTTTCCACGACTCCAAAAATACAAACGGCTTCTCAAACTGAGATCTCGAGAGCGCTACCGAGCCCGCTGTACGTCCCGAGGCGACCCGACAACCCCGGCGCAGAAAAATATTTTCGGCGGAAACGTCCGGGGGACCCACACGACCTCAACTACAGAAGGGTTCGCCAAAATGATACTCGGATAGGGCTCGGGAGCCGTCTGAACGCCGAAAAACGTGACCCGCAGGCCAAAACCGGAGCCCCGGGTCACCCGGTTGCAACCCGCTCGGGGTGACCGTAACATCATATAACTCCCGGAATGTATAACGAGAGAAGTTGAGCCCTTACCTCAGCAACACCGCTCCGTTGCACAATTCCCGGAAATCCGGACTCCCTCGAAAAGTCACAACTTGCCTTTACGGTCCCACTCTACTCCACCAACGCAGAATCAAGCTGTACAACCATAGTTAGGTCAGAACACACCAAAACAAACCCCGGAAACCAAAACCGCACAATTCCGCACTTTCCCGCAAAAATCCACAGAAAGCTCGGTTTCACGAACCGAGCTAGAACATTGTTACTGATACATCCATAAACACAACCGAGCATTCAAATCATACCTTCTTCCCAAATCATTCACACAAGTCCGAATCGAAATTCTCGTTCGGGCGTCCGGTACAAATTTCGCAGAGTTTCAAATTGCGTTTCCGACTACCCCTGTTCACAAATGATCCATGAATCTGAGAATATATGTTCGAATTCAGAATCAGCCAATATCATTGGTGCCAAAACCGAGGCTCGGGCCGAAAACGGCTTTCACACCGAGCCTTTTCTAACAAAACCAATTACACCATCGAATCGAACTTCGCTCGATCACAAATATATCCTTACCTTTATTTGAATCCACCGTTGGATTTTACACCAAATCTTTGAACGGATCTTTGTAGCACTTCCGGCGCGTTTATGCTCACGCTCTGTTATCAAACATGCACAAGAAGGTGCCGGAACGCGTTTAGAAACCAATAAATCAAATAAACCTTGTGATTCCATAATCACTTCCAAACTTTAATGACTCACGGTTTACAAACCGGTGAAACTTCACAAACCGACCTCGATTATTCACTTACACAACACAAGGATCGTTTTGACATGCTTACCTCAAAGCTTGGCCGAGTAACCTTCAAGTTCAGTTTTGGAGCTTTAGGAAGCGCATCCATGGAGGAAAGAGGCGGCGGGAAGGAGAAGAGAAGAAGAAAATGGCTTTTGCCATTTCTTTTTCCTTTTATACCTTTTTTTTTCTTCTTTTCTTTTTCCTTTCTCATCTTTAATTCAAGAAGGGACAAGTGTCCCTTATCTCTCCATTCCAGCCGAAAGTAGGCTGCTGCCCATGCTCCAATTATTGATTTTGCAACCAATTTCCAATTTATCTCCCGACTTTTCCGAAAGTTCCAATTCTTTTTGCCCAAAAATAATTACGAATTCCAAAATTAATGAAATTCGGACACAATCTTCAGAATATTATAACATTCACAGAACATTTTTCAAAAGTTCATTTACCATTCGGAGTGTCCTACCGAGCTCGCTGAACCCGAACCAAAACCCGACGTGCGAGCGTGTCAACCTTAACCGAAATTCCGTCACTCCAAAATTCTATAAAAATACCCATAAATTCCATCTTAAATTATAACACACCTTACCCAAAAGCCGTCAGAAAATTTCCATCCCGAGCCCCGGGATTCCCGTCCCGAGCCCCGGGAGTCGCCCGGAACCGAACGTCCCGCCCCAAATATTAAACTCCACAACCACCACCGGGACGTTTCCACGACTCCAAAACTACAAACGGCTTCTCAAACTGAGATCTCGAGAGCGCTACCGAGCCCGCTGTACGTCCCGAGGCGACCCCGACAACCCCCCGGCGCCAAAAAATATTTTCGGCGGAAACGTCCGGGGGACCCACAGGACCTCAAATACGGAAGGGTTCGCCAAAATGATACTCGGATAGGGCTCGGGAGCCGTCTGAACGCCGAAAAACGTGACCCGCAGGCCAAAACCGGAGTCCCGGGTCACCCGGTCGCAACCCGCTCGGGGTGACCGTAACACCTAGTCCAAATCTCTTGTCCCAAAATCCTTGTTAACACTTAGTAATCTCCTGACGCCATCGCAAGACAGGATGAAACACAAGCGTATAGAAGCGTTAATAGCAAAAAAACCTTCGTGGAAACATTGGGGGCGGTCCGACACACCCAAGATCACTGTCAACGGGGCAGTTGCACGGCCCAAGACTAAGCCCCAAGCAGCCACCGATAAGATATCGGAAACAACCCGTGTTGGCGGCAAAGAACCCGTACTGAAATTGAGTTTGGAATCGGAAGCAACATCACAGCGGAGGATCGAAGCACCTCCAAAACTCTCCATGCTACTCGGGAGCAAAGGCCCGGTGTTGCACCGATGCGAGGCGGAGCAGAACTCCGAAATTGGTCCTAGCGGCGGTATATGCGGTAGAAAGCACATCGTTGCGCTAGGGTAGTATAGGGAGTAACTTTTTGAAAGTATATCTTAGTAATTGCGCTAGGGTAGTATAGGGAGTAACTTTTTGAAAGTATATATTAGTAAACTTTGATAAATACTTCATCCGTCCCTGAAAAATTGAACACATTTCCTTTTTTAGCTGTCCCAGAAAAATTGATCACTTTCCTTAAAAGGAAACTTCTCACTCTCAAATTTACTAAACTATCCTCACTTTATCTTTACTTTTTCTACCTCGTTTTTTGTGCACTCTCAACTAAGGGGCAATTAAGTAAACATATACAAACATCTTACATTCACCTTAATCTTCCTGCCCAAATAAATCCTTCAATCTTTTGGGGACGGAGGGAGTATAAGTTTTGACCCTTATTTCCATCTCTTCATCATTAGGAGCTTCCTAGCGATGATGATGATGATAGAACTGTATGTATGTGTGTTGGATTCATTATGACCAGTAGATTAGACCCTATAGTTGGTTAGGTCAGATCCATCGGGTCGGATGCATCTTACACTCACCATAATGGGCCAAAGACCCCTTGGGATGAGACACCCACTATATCTATATATATATACCGGAAACCCTAATCCTTCCCTATACATACAGTGATCATATATCAGGCCCAAAGATTATCTCTTCACTATTAATCTTAAATTAAGATTAACAGCGAAGAGATAATCTTTAGATTTTCTAAACTTAAAAATTTCAATGACCGACATTGGCTAATTTGGCAAAGTCATTTGCACACTTTTAATTCAAAGTATAAATTATTTAAATTAACATCATATGAATCACCATGAGAAAATGTGAAGTGAAAATTAGCAAATGACTATTGAAGCTTTTGGGGAAAATTGATATTTTTCATTTGAATTAATGATAGGTTTAGTTGGAAAATAGAAATAAGTTTTTTTATATACATTGGAGGTAGGGGATTGAGGATGGTGGAGATTTGAACACAAGACCTCCTCCTCATATCCCATAAGCTTAGCCATTAGGTTACAAGCTCAGGAGAGACAGAATAATTGAATGAGATTGGGAGAAAATGAGTTGAAAGCCCATGAAGATCATAAAGAAATTAAAGACATTAATTCTCTCTCTTTCCCTTTGATATGTCGTTCGTCAAGTCGTCATTAACGCAAAGTTAATTTTTTTTACTGTATAGAATATATTTTCAAATTTGAACCCCTTTAACTGTTGGGCCCTAGGCGATTGCCCCTCTGGCCTACCCTCAGAACCGGCCCTGACCTTAATTATGATATGGAGGTACCAAATGAATAGCATGCCACCTTGACACTGTAGATGATTAAGGTCCCCTAGCGCCCTTTCCCTTGTGGCTCTCCTCCAATTAATTAACAGTACCAACTCCATCGCCAAACTCCCATACGACCTTATCGGCCAGGAAACAATCTTTCGAGCTGCACCAGCTAGACGCGGGAACTTCTCTTCGCAAGTTTACCTACTATGAAGAGCTTTTACTACCTTAACCCAAACTATGAAGTTAATTTGTTTGTCAATGAGAAATTTACCGCGTTGAGAAAAACTACTACTAGCTAGCACATTATGGCAGCGAAGAGGGGAAAAATGCCCAAAGAGGCCTAAAACTTTTACTTTTTTTCGCGTTTTAGGCCTAAAACTTATCGAATTCGAAACGTTGGCCTAAACGTTACCTCCGTTGATGGGTTGAAGGCCTAAATCGCCAGCTGGCCGACGGAATTCCGACGTGGACAAGTGACGGAGTTAAATGCTGAGGACGCATCTCTGCCGTGGCAAAACGACGTCGTTCTGGTCTTGGCAACAGGCACTTATTAAGTTGTTCTTCATTTTCAGTCGTCATCTTCATTCTTCGCGTCCGCCCTAAATTTTCCTCTGATTCATATCTCAGTACTCCCTCTCCCTCGTACGAGGTTCTCTGTCGCAGCAAGAATGAGAAGCTTTGGGTCATCTTCCTCCGCGACGCCGACTAGCCAGGTGAGTAAACCCGCTACCTTCTGTTTCTGTAAGATGCGACCAGTTGTGAGGACGGCGTGGACCGAGTATAATGCTGGAAGACGATTTCTTGGTTGCCCTCAGTTCGGGACGGATCGATTTTGTGGGTTCCGTGAGTGGATTGATGAACCAATTCCAGAGCATATAATGAAGATGTTGCTGGAGTCGAAGAAACTGAAGCAAGGGGTAATTGGGTCTGCCGAGGGACAAGGTGTGGGGAAGAATGAAGGTGTTGGTGTCATGGGTCATTCTGTTTTCATTGAAGAGGAGCTGACGAAATTGAAGCAGAAGAGGAGCTGACGAAATTAATTAACCACATGTTTGTCGAACCTATATTCATGTTAGTGGAATGTTGGATGCTTGTTTTGTTTCTATATATAGATAGGGCTGATTTCAAGCCATAACTTACTATGTAACTAGTTTGTTGTTATGGTTACTATCTAAGTAATTACAAATGGCTGGCGGGTATCCTGAGATCGATCGAGAGAGTGGCAATTACAAATGACGATTGTCTTCTATAAATTAAAACCTATACGAATTTGACCCATTACCTTTTATTCCATACACATTGCTAGCTCCCAATTCACCCCCTCCTCCACCACTGATACCGCTATCGTTGCCCAATCTCGGCTATCCGGATATTGAATAGTTTGAGTGAATGTGGAGACTAAGGTAAATGTAAGATTTTATGTAATTTGACATGATTACCTTTAAATAGAAAGTGCACAGAAATCGTGGTAGAAAAGTATAGATGAAGTAGCTAGCTAGGAATAATTTGGTGCTCCCTCTGTCTCGTCTCACAAAGGTTGTCAAATATATCATTTTGAGTTGTCCCATAAAAGTTGTACGTAAAGTTTCATTTTAAGGAAACTTTCTACTAGGGGTGTGCACGGGGCGGGGAGGGTAATGAGAAAAATGTTATCCATACACTGCGGGTGGATACCCAATTTCAGTATCCGAAACCGCCCCGAACTACGCGGGTACCCGCATGATGACGGGTTTATGCGGATCAGGGCGCGGGTACCCGCATGACTTGTTTAGATACTTGATTGATCAGCATAAAATGGTGATCAACATGATGAATTGTTTAGATCCACATCACTACCTTGTTAGATCGACATACATACTTGATTGATCAACATAAAATGGTGTATCGAGCAGTTGTGTAGATAATTATATGTAGAGGCGGGTCGGAGCTGGTACCCGCGGTTTTGTAATATTAAAAATCGAACTGATCCGCAACATACCGGTTACCCATTTTTTTGGTTACCCGTTTGTTCGGTTACCCGATTTTTCCCATTTTTTGGTTACCCGTTTGTTCGGTTACCCGATTTTTCGGTTTCGGATTGCACGGTTCGGAGCGGGTTGGCGGTTTCTCGATTTTTTTGAACACCTACTTTCTACTACCAACTTTATAATTTTATCCTCTTATCTTAGAGATTGGATCCATGTGATTTTCTTTTTTTTCCCACTAATCTTAGACATGCATTAAGAGATAGAATAAGAAATGAGAACATTCGGGCTTATTGGGAGTAGCACCTGTTGAAGGTAAGATTAGGGAAGACCGACTTATATGGTTTGAGCATATAGGAAGAAGACCATTAGATGCGCCAATGCGTAAAACTGATATGTTAGATTTAGGGGAGTTTAAATGAGGTAAGGAAAGACCTAAACTTACATGGATAAGTTGAGAGGGATCTTAAGCTACTAGAACTTCTGGGGAAGCTCATTACAAATAAAGCGGAATAGAAATGCATGATTCATGTAGCTAACCCTAAGGAGTTGGGATTAAGGCTTAGTTGATTGATTGATTGATTGAATATGAAATTTGAGCCCACAATACTTTCTCACTTCTTTTTAGAGTAAATTTCGTACACAGTCCCGTAAAAATAATTATTGTCTTGTTTTGGTCATATTTTAAAAACTTGTCATGTTTTAGTCCTATCTAAGAGTTCACCGTCCTATTTTGGTTATTTTCGTCCATTGATGTCGTTACTCTTGACGGATCTCTGTGAAAGTACCATTTTGTCCTTTTGATTACCTGACGTGGCGCTCACGTGGACTAACAGTATGACATGGCGCCCCTCTTGCCCTCGCCGCCTCCGCCTCTGTCTCGGCCGCTTGAGCAGAAGCGCCATGGCAGGACTACTAGTTTCTGTTGAGATACCACCAACTTCATCAACAGAGTTGTGGGGTGACGACTGCATAATTTCACACTTGATTGGCTTCTTGATTTTACCAAATTCCAGACTCTGACCAGAAAATTGTTGCACGAACCTGGTAGCCTGCTCTAGAGAGGTGAAGTGAACAAAGGCAAAACCTTTGCAAACAGGGTCCTTGGTTTTCTTGTTCCTAGAAACAGCTGGAGAAATAGCGAGAATTCCAGGCACGCCCTCAAAAGCAGCTTTGAGATTCCTGTGAACATTCTTTTTCTTGGGAAGATTGCCCAAAAGCACGCGAACTCCGCCGATAATGACTTGAGAGGCATTCTTGGTTTTCGCATCGTCATCTTCATCGAGAACCACCTGCTTTTTATTGTCCTTGGGATTAGATAGACTGGTTTGCAGGGCCTGCCTACTTTGGAGCATTTCGTCTAGCAGCTTGACTTCAATTTCAGTGTCATACTCTGGAAAACGAAATTGTTCATTTGAAGGCTTAGGAGCCGAATTAGCAACAGTACTAGAACACCTACCGGCCGATTCATCTTCGGAGGAGGATGACGAAGAAGAAGAGCCCGAATTGGAGGTCATTTCGCGATCAAGTGATAGTGTGGAGTCGGGCTTTGGTAAGATCAGGATTCTTCTTGTGGGACAAATCTTTTCTTCAAGGGTCTGAATTTCAGGAATTGATTCATGATTGCGGTGTTTGGCTCAGCTACTAGTCGCTGCTGGCGCTTCTGCTCAATCGAATGAGACAGAGGCGGAGGCGGCAAGGGCAAGAGGGGCGCCATGTCATAATGTTGGTCCACGTCAGCGTCACGTCAGGTTTTTTATCAGAAGGGCAAAATGGTACTTTCACAGAGATCCGTCAAGAGTAACGGCATCAATGGACGGAAATGACCAAAATAGGACAATGAACCCTTAGATAGGACCAAAACAGGACAAGTTTTTAAAATAAGACCAAAACATGACAATAATTATTTTTACGGGATTGTGTACATAATTTACTCCTTTTTATGTGGTAAAATTGTCAAAATATACATTTTTAACTGCTTACTTTAATCCTCATTTCCAGTTACATTCTACAATCTTTGTGGGATGGAGGAAGTAATTTTTTTTTCTTGAAAAAATAAAGGAGGGGATTCGCCTCCTATGTTCTATCATTGATATAAAAACCCCTAACGACACTTACAAAGCAGCAAACCTGGAGCTTACAAAAAGTGCATCCAGGTTAACAAAAGAAACAAAAGCACATGTTACTTGCGCCTAGACCATACAAAAATTCATTCACACCTACCCAACTAAAAATATCAGTCACTATAATAGAATTTCTGACCTGAATGCTACCAATAATATCTTGAATAAGTGTATTCCAATCTTTTAATAGAATGCTTGTAGATTCTAGAGTTTCTTTCAATCCACAGATGATGATACAGAATAGCTGCAAACATAGCTCTTCGGTCCTTGGCTTTAATAGATTTCCCTCTTGATATGTTCAGGATCCATTTACTATATTGAGTCCATTGATAAGGACATCCCTGAAGCTTGCAAAGAGTCATCCCTTCAATCAGAACCTTTCTAGAATAGGTGCCCGAAAAAGAGATGGTCTCGCGAATCCAACCCCACACCACAGAGTCTACGAGTCATAATTACAGTAGGGTCCCAAGCATAGATTCTATCTATAGTATATAAACGATTATGGAAAGCCTTCCACACCACCACAGAGTGCTTAGGGATGTGGAGGGATCCCCATACCATTTTTTTTTGAAGTAGACAATATCAAAATGCTCTTTGCAGTGGGCATAAACTTGCTGCAACTCAAGTCTATGATCATCCACATGATGGAATAAAATCAGTAAAGGTATTCCTGCATCTTAGGACAGATTTCCATACTACAGAAGCAGAGTCAACAGTTGTCATAGTCCAAATGTTTTGACCTTTAATATAAATGGCAGGAATCCAACGCACCCAGAGATACTCTCTTTATTTGCAAATAAACGCCATAATTTTTCCCTGTAGCAGCTAGATTCCATTTACTCAGATCGAATAAACAGAGGCCTCCTTGGCTTTTGGGAGTACAGACTGTATCCCACGCCACTGGAGCTTTACGGGAAGAAGTATTTCCAAACCAAAGAAAAGCCCTGCAATTACTTTCAATCTATTCTAGCACCCTTTTAGGTATAGGAAAAATTAAGTTCCAATAGTTTTAGATACTATAAACCACTGCTCTAATCAATTGGAGTCTACCAGCATAAGATAGAAATTTGCAAGTCCAGCTATACAATCTTTTATAGATTTTATCAATAAGAGGAGCACAGTGTCGAGCTAGGATCCTAGAATCAATAAGAGGGACACCCAAATAACGGATAGGGAACTCACCTTGGGGTCATCCCAAGGATCTCAAGAATCTTCAATTTTCTGGACTCAGTAACTCCAACAAGAAAGACATGGCTCTTGTTCGGGTTACATATCAGACCCGACACTTGAGCAGAGACCTTCAAAGCTAGAGTAAGATATCTTCTAGACTTCAAACTTTCTTTAGCAAAGAGCATCACATCATCAACAAATAAAAGGTGAGAGAGATCAATATATTTGCATTTAAGGTGAAAATCCACATACTTTTGAACATATAACTTCCTTAGGATTCGAGACAGATAATCCATAATAAGAACAAAAGGAGAAGGAGATATTGGATCACCTTGTCTCAAGCTCCTGTCACTCTTGAAGAATCCTTCTAAATTTTCATTAATTACAATGGAGAACCATGGGCTCTGAACACATAACATCACCCATCTAATGAAAATAAGCGGGAAACCCATACCAAGCAGACAAGATTTGATGAAATGCCATCTGATAGAGTCATAAGCCTTACGAAGGTCCACTTTGATAAGCATTCTCAGAGAAACTCTAGCTCTCTTGTAACTTTTGATCACTTCATGACAAACTAAGACATTATAAGAGATGGATCTCCCTTTTACAAAAGCACCTTGGCTTGAATTGGTGAAGCAAGGCAAAAGGGGTTGAAGACGCAAGGTGAGAACCTTTGAGATAATTTTGTAAAGGACATTGCAACAAGATATTGGCCCGAAGTCACCTGGACCGCGAGGGTTTGAACACTTTGGGATGACATGAATACTAGTAGTAGCCAGCTTTCTCGGGATATTATCATTCTGCAGACAAAAGAGAACCACTTGAAAAATATCATGTTTCATAAAGTCTTAGTGGTGCTGATAGAAGCCTACATAAAAGCCATTTGGGCCTGGGGCCTTATCTGGAGCCATATCAAAAAGAGCAGATTTGATTTCCTCTATGATACGTCAGCTGATAGATTCGCCACTTGATCCATATTTAGGGAGGATCCATAAGCCATCACTAAGGGGTTTGCTACATATTGCCCTCCTCTTTGTGAAAAGAGATCCGAGAAATAAGAAATAAACTCTTGAGCAATGCCTTTACAATCTGTAATAAGATTTCCAACTAAACCAACCAAGCAAGATATTTTTGAAGCATCTCTCCTTTCTTTCATCCTTGCATGGAAGTAGCGGGTGTTTTGATCTCCTAGTTTGATCGAATTCCTTGCTGATTTTTTAGCATAAAAGGATTCCTCACTATGCATCAAAGTCAATAAGTCCTGCTTAGCACGAGTCACTTGATCCATAAGTTCAGAGTTGTGTGAATCATATTGAAGTTTCCTTGAGATGTCTTAAAAAATATGCTCAACAGCTTGGACTCTTCAAGAAATATTGCTGAAATATTGGTCATTCAACTTTTTTAGACCATTCTTGAGTGCCTTCAATTTGGAATAGAAGAGATCCACCACACTACCAGTAGCACAAATAGTTTCCTCCCAAGCCTTGAAAACAATGGAATCTTAGCTGTAATGATGTTTCCACATCCTCAGATATTTGAAGGGGCCTCGGATGACATGGACAAAAATTTTAATATACAAACAGCCCACTGCATGATCTGAGAGGGCTGAAGGTTTAAAATCCACAAAAGCAGTTCCCAAAAGATGAAACCAAGCAGGATTACCCATAATTCCCAGTTTACAGTACACTCTGTCATTTCCTTCTTGGTTGTTGTTCCAAGTGTAGAAAACACCAATATTTCTGAGATCCATTAGCTCCAAATCAATACAAGCATGTTTCATGCCAGCATCATGCATATGTATCACCCCCACAACACTTTTTTCCTCGGGCAAATGATTTCATTCATATCTCCCATGACCAACCATGCCTCTCCCCCTGTAGGGGCAACCTGTCGCAAATGCTGCCACAAAATACGTCTACTGTGTGTACCATTAGCAGGATAAATGATGGAGACAAAGCAGCTCCATCCCTCAATTAAGTGAGTGACATGAGCATGGATTATCTGATCAATAATAAGCAGGGGCAGACCCACCATGTGGGCACGCGGGGCACGTGCCTCATTAAAAAAAATAAAAATTAGGATACCCGTAGTTAGGGCTGAGTTCGAGCCGAGCCGAGCCCGAGCCTGGCAGGTTCGAGCTCGAGCTCGTGAAATTCGGGCTCGGCTCGAGCTCGAACGAGCCCGAAAATTCGAGCTCGAGCTCGGCTCGAAGGTTCGTGAAGCTCGAGCTCGTTAGGCTCGCGAGCTCGGCTAGGCTCGAGCTCGGCTCGAAGGTTCGTGAAGCTCGAGTTCGTTAGGCTCGCGAGCTCGGCTAGGCTCGATTCGGCCCCAAACGAGCTCGCGAGCTCGTTAGGCTCGTGAGCTCGTTAGGCTCGGGAGCTCGTTAGGCTCGCGAGCTCGTTAGGCTCGCGAGCTCGTTAAGGCTCGCGAGCTCGTCGAGCCGAACGTCTCGGGCTCGAGCTCGGCTCGTATATTATTCGAGCCTCGAAATCGGCTCGAGCTCGAGCTCGAGGCTCGTGAGGCTCGGCTCGTCGGGCTCGTTAAAGCTCGAGCTCGAGCCGAGCTCGGCTCGGCTCGATTCGTTACTCACCCCTACCCGTAGTAGTATTTTTCTGCAAAACTAAAACATGGGGGTCTTATTAAATAAATCTACAAATGTGAGGGAGCTGAGAGAGAAAAAACCATTTAGTGGGATGGGGTCCGGAGGAAACACGTTCGCTTGTATCAGGGCGTGGCGTCAGAAAGTCGGTTTTAGTATATATGCTAAAACACATTGTAATCCCTGAACTTAGGAACTCGAACACTTAGAAGACTCAACTATGATTTAGTACAAATCAAGTCTTGAACTATTGAAAGTAAGATATTTTAGTCCACTAATCATTTAATAGTTAATCAACTAACCAAGATATAAGGAAACTTATTTAACTAGTCACATAATTTTTTTTGTTTTCAGTTGTTTCGTATCTAAAACATTACTTTATTAATTTCTGTTTACACTTGTTTTAAGCAAAATCTGTTTGCACTTTTTGCATAAACATTATTACTTGTTTAAAATTTTTCATTAACACACTCTTTTGATAATTTTCTTATAAAGAAGCTAAAGTTTGATGATAAAAACTCTGATTTTATTTTAAAGAGTCTAGTAGCGTTGAAATAAATTTCAATAAACTTCTTGCAGATCCCACCAAATGAATAAAAATTAGTACTGAATATCACCCTAATAATATAAATATATTTTCTAGATCTTACTCGCACAGTGTTAATCATGTAATAATGATTTTCCATAAGCAATGTTGGGAGCAAAGTATGATTTGTTACTACATGGTTTGATGACCGTAAAGAATGATATAATATGTAGAACTATGCCCCCATAAGATAAATAGGGGGCTTCAAACATTATCTTTTAGAGGTGATTTTTTTTAATTCACCTCTCAATATTTGGTGAATCACCACAATAAAATCAGACCTCTCATATTCATGCTAAACGTGAATGTGAATATTAGAGGTGATTCACGTCTGAAATGTGCTGTCCCCCCCTCGCGGGCCTCACCCCTCCAACGTGTCCCTTACTGCCCCCCCACCACATGTCCCTCACTGCTGCCCCCTTGCTGCCCCCCCCCCCCCCACGTCTCCCTCCTCGCTGCTGTCGCCCCCAGGTTGAGGTCTGAGATGCCAAAAAAATGTGGGTGAATTTTTTGTCAATGATAGAATGCAAATCAGGTGAAAAATTTTTCCCCCCTCTTGCATGTTTCACACCCCCTAATGTTTTGGGTCCACTGATAATAAGAACCATTTTGACATTATAGAGGTTATGATCCCATAGAAACCAAATACGGCTATTGATCGCATAATAGTAGTCCTCTAATCATTGTTCCACGGGAGTTCTGTTTTAACTTTTTATCCCAGTAAAGTACTGTTTTTTAACTTTTCCTTAATTCGTGGTCCTTTTGTATTCGGGCTCCGTTAAATTTAATGGATATGGGCGGAAAATGATAATTTTAGAAACTAAGCTTTTTTAAAAAAAAAAATTGGTTACACCTAAAGTTTTAAAACTAACCATTTATACCCCCAACAATTAGAAACTTAAAAAAATTACCCTAAAGTTTCAAACAACCCAACAAACCCACAGCTCATCCTGCCGCCAGCGCACCGCCGGGCCGATGTCGCCAAACACGGCGGAAACCACCGGAAAATGCAGGGAATGGTCTCGGTCGGCCGCCCGAACCTTCAATTCGCCGAAAACTGCAATCAAGGGCTTCAAATCGCGAACCCTTGGTCGCGATTTGCGAGCCCGGGGCTGCGATTCGCCGCCTTAGGCTCGCAATCGCGACCTAGGGCTCGCGATTTGAAGCCCTTTGCTTGTGGTTTTCGGCCTACGTTCACGAAATGGAGCCGTGAGGCGGCCGACCGTGCGATTTTTGACATTTTCCAACGTGGTTGGCGGCTGCGGTTCAGTGGTGGCAGAGTGGGCAGGGGGTGTTGGTGCGTTGATTGAAACTTAAGGGTAATTGTTTTAAGTTTGTAATTGTTCGGGTGTGTGTAAATGGTTAGATTTAAACTTTTGGGTGTAAATAGATTTTTTTTTAAAAAAATTGAGATACTGAAATTATCATTTGCCCCCCAAGTTCATTAAATTTAATGGAGCCCGGATGAAAAATGACCACGAATTGAGAAAAAGTTAAAAAACAGGAATTTATTGTAACAAAAAAGTTAAAACAGAACTCCGGTGAGACAAAAATTAAAGTTACTATGGGTGCACTTTACCCGTAGTTATTTAGATAGCTCCAACTTGGAAACATCTTGCAAATACTCCTCCAAACTTTGAATGAGAAAGTTTCTTTTAATTAAGGAAAATGAACAATTCTTTTGGATAGGCTAAACATAAAATGTGCAATTTTCCAAGGATGAATGAAGTAATAAAGAGATTATCGCCCTGTTATAATAGATGAATGAAGTAATAAAGAGATTGTCGCCCTGTTATAGAATCGACATATCCGATGCAGCTAAATTTGTTTTCTTATATTCGTTTGAGTGCATAAATGTGTCTTGTCTACAAACAATAGCTCTCAGATCATTCATATGGAGAAAGTGTGAGAGCCATTAGCTCTCAGATCTAAAGATGAGACATGCGTTTGTTTTCACCTTGCTGACCTTCTGCCTTGTTAAACTTCACGGTAAATCTCACTAACCAGAGTGTTCATTGACGAACACACCCACCAAAAATGTAGAGTCACAACCAGCTCCACCGCCGCCAAGTCAACTCAGTCGTCTCGCCGCCACTTGCACTTGTGCGTAGCTGCTAGTTCCCAGCCGACGTTTCCCGCCGCCACCACCACCACCGCCTGAGATTCAAATCATCAAACTCATAAAAGTCACTGGTCTTGGCATTTGCCGTCAGGTACCATCTTAGGTTCTTCTATGTTTTGAGAAAGTTGAAAATTTGGAAATTGATGCGAGAGAAAAAAAAATTGGACGGAAGTATTCATTTGATTGATGGATTCTTATTGTTTTCTTTTCTTTACACCCTTATAGATGGTACAGATGGCGGGCGGTGATGAAGGATGGCGGGAAATTGAGGTGGTGGAGAAGTCGAGGCGGCGGCTTGGATGAGTTAGATGACGGTGGCGATGATGGCTAGACAATGTGTTTTGTTGTGTGTCAATATTATTTATCATCCCTTTCACCCACTTAGAACATTTGAAAAATGAGAGCTGGATATGTAATTGTTCAGTTAATTGGGCTTGAACTTCCAGATTATCTTGTAACTAAACCATTTGGAATAGTGGGTGAAATATCACCTAGGTGATGATTAACATGGTTGTTTGTTTGGTTGTTTGTTGTGGGGTTGATGACGGAGAAAACCACATGGCTATTACGTTACTGCCCTTTCTGAAGTTTTCGGTTTCATCAATTTTCAAAAATTTTACTACCCTACTTTTTTTTCTTCCCTAAATTAACACACCCTTAATTTCTCTGATGACAGGGGATTGCAGACTTGACGAACCAATCAACCCTACTTGTGATAAAACGTACTCGCCAGGTAATCCATGCACCTCAGTAAAAAGTTTTCAATACCGTGAACCAAATTACCATCACTGTGGTTGTTTATTACCTTCCGATGAGGAGGTTGGTCATCAAGGATTAATTGTGGCATCTGAAGATCTTGACGGCGTCCAAAGTTTTACCGGCGGGGGAAATGACGGATTAACTGCGGTGGTAAAAGTAATGGCGATGCTTGATCTGATACTCATGGTAATGAGAGCCTTAATAGAAATTGTTGACATGGGCTGTATCTGGGCTGCGTTCCGCGGATACCCAAATCAGAATTGGAGCAGTTGTTCTCTGTAGCCAAATTCTGTAAAAATCAGAGTTTACCCAAACAAATAAACAAACAAAGCCATTAAAATTAAATAAAGGCTTTATACAGGTAAAAATAATGTTAGCAACTTATATTTGTAAAATAAAGGTTTAGTTATTTAGTAAATCTAACCTCTTCCCTTTGCCTCACAGCTGGTATTGCTCATGTGCATTGGAAACTACATATAGCTGATTTAATATTTAGAGTTATGTATTAAAAATAAAAACTCATGAAGTTTTCCATAATATAAGATTTCCCATCGATATCCTAAAATTAAAACTGTGGAAAATTAAAGTGAAAGAAGAAACCTTTTCTTTTAGGTTGATTGTTTCCCTAATTGTTTGCTATAATATTCGATCCCCCCCCCCCCTCCAAGTAAAATTTAATTTTTTTCTTTTCAGGTTATCCAAGTAAAAAGAAACTTTTACATTTATTATATTAAAGTTTTCAACACTTCGTAAATTACTGGTATTTTGAGATGTAGAATACTATAGGCATTCATCTTCTATTACAAATAAAAGTTCATATACGGCCTCCATCGCTTTTAAATCATCATGTTTGTTGCTCAATTCTATACTTCAATTTTTACTGGAAAGATATGTATCCATTCGTTTCACAAAGATTGTCACACTTAGACTTCCATTGCGAGTAATATTCAACATTTCGGAACCAGACATTTGAAGACTTCATGTAATGAGCTGAAGTTTAATATGGTTAGATTCACAAACTCTTAACATCCCCAAGTGTTGCACTAATAATCTAAGAACACAGTAGTAGACCTAGGCAAGCCATATACACAGCCATAGGATAGGGGGCATGGATGGCGGAGGCTTGAATTCAAAATCTTCAGCTTATGTACTTAGCAGCTTAGCCACTAGACTAGAGGTTGAGAACGCAAACAGAACAACCTAATCGAACACTCAAAGTAAACAAATTCATTTAAATTACAGGATGTGCCATCTGCAGTAGAGTATCAATGGCAATACCAGAATAGTTATCCAAGCACTTGCCTGATATCTGCAGCAACACAAATCGGTTTTCCAGGAATGTCCTAGAAATTAATTCCATGAAACCCTTAGCCTCTTAAGTATGGGTCCTCTTTGTACTTAGCATACAATGGTAGGTCCAGTGCTCTCTCTGCTATCCTTCCATCCTCTAGAATCTTTGCTATTAAGCTCTCGAGTGATGGGAAATTCGCCTGAAAATTTGAAACTTACTTTAAGAAGAAGCAGGATATAGTACAGCTCAGAACAGTGATCAGTGAGAGACGAAAATGATTCAGCAAAATATCTTCTTGATTTTTTTTTTTTTTTTGAAAAGCAATTTCAGCAAAGTATCTAACATACACTTGAAATGATACCTCTGGACGTATATAGCCAACTATAACAAGCCGCAATTCTTCACCATAGAAATCCTCATCAAACTCATGAAGCAACCAGGGCTCCTGCAGAAGTAACGAAAACTGTCATTCTTCAGTGTGTTCTTCTAAATGCAAAATACAAACTTGAATCCAGATAGTTGCAAAATTCACAATTTCCCCTCCACTTCAGTTTTCACTACATTTTCCCCTCTACTTTTGAGAATATTCAGATCTAAATCCTGATAAAGAGATACTTCAGATGCAGGGAAAGTGTGGAAGTCAAGCCAAAATCAAACTTACAATGGTCTTCTCCGCATTGTCAAAATAAGGGTTCCAACCAATACTCATGACCATTTTATAAACACCTCTTCTAGATAGTCCAGCCCAACCAAAATAAACCCCTGAAGGATGCTCGGAGACAATATCTGAATAACCTTCTGTTGGTAAATTAGCTGCAATATTTGAGAACTAAGTTTACAATGCATTGAAAAAGACAACCCTAACAGCTGAAAGCAGACACGATGAATTGCATCTCAATTATCCAAGTACTTTTGAGGATGAAGATAAAGCAAATGTTTGGAAACAAATGTTCAGTAACCTCAAACCTTACATATTTGGGGGTGAAATTGAGAGAAAGGGACAAGAGGATCATAGCACACCTGTAGGGATACCAAGCACTTTTGAGCCACGCCCATAACCCTTGATGACAGGCCCTCCAATATGCCAGGGCTCAATCGGCAAAGTTTCCTCTATCCCTGCCATTGAATCAATATTTTAGATGAATGTCATAATTTAAACTGGGTTAGTAAGCTGATAAAAAATGATAGCTCTCTGGCACGTACAATCTTGAAATGGGGGCAAACCCCACTTCTCCAGTTGCAGGTCAAGCAAGGAGTTGATCACTTCATCCGCTGCTGAAAAGAGATGAGTTTGTTTCGGTAAAGATGGCACAGCAACTACTTCCATCTCAGCAGCCTTTCCAGCAGTAACACCAGGGCTGGTTCAATAGTTTTGGTATCAGAAGGCAAACAGAAAATTCTCTCTTAAATTCAATGATAGCACCCTGAGGCAAACAAATGATCTATATAAAAAAAAAAATTGATCTTTTCTGCACAAGCATACTTGTAGGCAACCATATAAATTTTTTTGACATATTGATCTTTTCTGCACAAGCATACTTGTGTAAGCAACCATATAAATTTTTTTGACATATAACTGTATTACATCATCAACAATATACCAAAACACGTACTCCTTTCACAAAGATTGTACAGTTTGTTTTCAAGTTTTTACAATATTTAATCTATGATTTTCTTTTCCTGAATGTTTAGATATATAAGTTGAATAACTCATGCATATCGTAATTTGTAGTCTAGATTTTCTAAATATATTTTTCCTGATTTTTTTCCACTATTTATCTAACTAATAATTTGAGTTAAACACCGATACACAGAGCATGAAAGGCATACCCTACAATCTTTATAAACGGAGGGAGTATAAAGCTAAGTACTCGAAACGCTTGACGAGAAAAGATGAGTGTGGTATCAAAATAGGCTCGTAATTTGTGTAATTAAAATTGTGCATCTGAGGTGCCCAAGGGCACTTTTGAAGGGGGGAAAGAGAGTTCATCTGAGAGCCTGCCAAGACCTAAACATGTTAACCAAACAACTTGGAACAATAAAAAAAAACAAATTAACAAGCAGGAGCCTTTGTGTTGTGTATGTGTGTGTGTGAGAGAGAGAGAGAGAGAACGATTTTGACTTAAATTTATACTCCCTCTGTCCCCAATTAATGTATACATTTGACTTTCATGTTTCAAGGTTCAGTGTTTGACTCAAATATTTACTAAGATAAATAATGAAAAAAAATTAGAAAAAAATATAATTAGAAATTTTATACTTCAAATTATGATATGGATAGGAATTATTGAACTTAAAATGCCTAAACACTATGGAAACAAATGATAGATTAAATAATGTGAAACAGTAAAAACAAATGTATACATTTTTAGAGGACGGAGGGAGTAGTAATTTAGAGCAGTGGGGGCCAATTCACAGAATTAACTCATTTTATGCAACTCAACATGATATTACCTCTACAAAACTAAAGTGGAAACAGAGTTTACCCTTAAAGGAAGACAAATGAAAGCAAGGAGACAAAGGAGAATACAAGAGAACTCACAGAGAATCTTCAATGACCAAGCAGCTGTAAGGTTCCACATGTAGCCTTTTAGCTGCTTCCAGGAATCTTAATACGACAACTGAGACTGTCAGATTTAGTATTCAGATGTTGAACTTTGAACTAGGAGGTAAAGATTAGTGCATTCGCAATTGGACAAGCGAACATTAAGGAGTTAAGATCAAACTGTACATCTCACATTTCTGGAGACGGTTTCCCTTTCATCACTTCATCACCACCAATGATGACCGAAAAATAGTCCTTCCAACCTATAAAGAATAATTATTACCAGAAAAATTCAGATTATAAGATTACATAACTTCAAGGAATTTACAAAAACAAACCTGCACGGTAAGACAACTTGGACTCTATGTTGGCCCTAGGAGAGTTGGAAGCCAATGCCAAAGGCACGGAATGAGAAATTAAATGTTTCAGCAGTCGATCAGCACCAGGAAGAGGTTTGATTTTGCACACCCTATAAGGAAAGTCATGCAAATAAGATTAGGGGGACTAGTAATACAGAAGATGCATGACTAGGATACAATGAAAGGACAACCGGAAACTATGAAACAATGTACAAGCAGGATATAGTAATAACACCAACGAAAAATTGAATCTGTATTGACCTATATAGTTCCACCATGTCAAGGTGACACTCTAACGCTTATTTCAACTAGTATTTAGAATATGTTAGAATCCAGATTCTATTTACGAGGTTTGTATCTTAATCCTTATAAGTGTTTCTTGTTTGACATACTTTGCGACTTAATACTATGTCCTGCATAATGCAAAGGATTATCTAATATGAACAAGGACACAAAGAAACCATGTTCAGGTTATTGGCATGAAACTCATGACATCAACCTAAAATAATTTAACGCAAAGGCAAAGCGGCAGTGCCTTATCTTGGTCCCTAGTTGATGCAATTCTCTTAAGAGAAATAATGAGATAAAACTCTAGAACCTTCATCATCATTAGTTTCCTCTACTTGCATAAAATAGGAACATGAGATGGTGATAATTAAAAAATTTCAGAAAATATGATGAATACAATAAAGTAAAAAGATTAATTACTCAGAATTAAATACTGCAGTGACTTCTGCGAGAAACTCCTCCTTTCCACAGGGAAGCTCATAATCCTCCACAATGACAGCTGCAGCTTCTGCAGGTGTTTTCCCTACACTCTTGTTGCCTTCTCTCCCATCCCATTTTTTCCCATACTTACCCAGAATAACTTTTAAAACATCAGCAACTACACCATCTGTATTGAAATCAGAAATTAATTATAACCAGCTCAACATGTTCAAAACACGGGAAAAAGAGAAAGAAAGCTACGGAACCTTTTATCCCCTTCCTTTTGGGTCAACAAGAAAGAAAGAGTTTATTAAATCCCCAAGGGCAGTTATACAAAGAATCACGAGAAAGAAGAGATGCTAGAGGAGGAGCATTGTGTCCACTCAATAGGTCTCAGGCCCTTCTCACAACTCTTAGCTAAAACCCAGCACAAGTATTGAACTTGCTAGAAATAGAAAAAAAGGAAAAATATAAAAATTCCTATCTGCTGAACTGTCCAATGGCAAGGACCAAACCTGCCCCAACCCCCCAACCTGTGTGGGAAAACCCACGGGATTTTTATGGAGTCTATAATTTCCGTATTGCCTAATTCCAACTTGATTCTTTGGAGTTTCAGCTCTTTAGCTTTATTTTATCCCTTCAACAACCAGCAGGCTTGGGCAGTGTAGGAGCTTGCCACATGCAGCAATTGAATGCCCCTGACTATTGAGAAACAGCAGCCTGATCCCAGCAGCCCTCACAAGGATATGCCAATTACCATCTACATTAGCTTCATAAACCCCACAGCTGGTTTCCCCATCCATGACCTTGACTTACGTGCATACTTCTTCCTGGTGCTTAAGTAGAGGGATGTGCCTGATACTCATGACCTGCTGGGATCAGGCTGCTGTTTCTCAATAGTCAGGGGCATTCTACATACACAAGCAACTATGGTTAATAAGTGCTCAACGTCTTTACGATTCCAGATTTAGTCACATTGGTAAACCAAGCAAATGAAGTGATAGAAATCGCAATCCACCAAAAAACCATGGACTTCAAACCAGATATCCAGACACACAGCAGGACTAAGTGATCACAGGTTTCAGAGGACACACAAAATGGACAAGATGCATCATATCCACAGCTACTCCTGGCTAAAGTTAAATTGAAGCCAGGATGTTGTGACAGAATCTCCAGAAGAAGTTCAATACTAAGAAAACATTTGACATTCTAGAGTCTCTTCCATAAAGCTTCTCAATTTTGATATGAAGATGAAGGCTTCATTTGTTGTCCTTAAGGGAAAAGTACAGAAAGAAACTGACTTAGCAATGACATTCCTCCAGTTTCTGATGAGGCCACGCTATCATATCTGACTCCTGCACTTTTGCGATGAAGTTTGTCTGACGCCAGCCACCTCCTCCTTGGAAATCCAGTCCTGAATCCTGCTCAGGTTGCAGCTGTAGCTATACTGCCTTATTAACTCATTCACTGTGATGTTCCTTGGATCCTCATATAGGTTGTTGGGCAACTCAATATTGAAACTGGTCTTACTTGGGATCCAGGGATCATCCCCAAACAGAGGATGAAACCAAATTTAGAGCTACCGACGATCTGGAAGCTTAAACTCAAAATATTTTGAACTTCAAACCCAAATCACTGCTTTCCTTGCCTTATCTTCTACAGGCATGTTTGACTTGGAAAAGATGATGAACATGGCTCATAGTATCAAGTATCAACACTAAGCACGAACAACAAAAGCGGAGCTCAACGCATTAAAAGAAGAAAAAGAGGGAAAAGCACAAACTGACCCGTGTTAAGTAGTGTACCATCCAAATCAACGATAACACATGAAACTAACTTCCTGAATGTTGTTCCGGCCATGGAGACCTTAATGAATCGCACCCGCTTCGTGAATCTGGCAAACTGAACACCATCAGCTTGGAATCCACACTTGTACAACTAAAGTTTTTTTGTTTAACAGAGGCGAACACAGAATCAAATACTACCAATTATTCGAAACTCAAATGGTAAATCCAGGATTCCGGTGCCCATCAAGAGTGTAAGAAAGGGAAATCAGAAAACACGGAACAGATCGAAAATCCCCAGGAGGAATGAAAAACTTACTGAGATGTAGCGCAGTGCGAGTGCAATTGACAAGAATGAATTACAAAGACTCGATTCCGGAAGCTAAGGAAGTTGAATAGTGCAGATGAGAGAGCAGAAGAACAACACTTATTCGCATAACTTACACGAATCTTTTCAGTAATGAGGAAGATTCCCTCTTTCTCTTAGTTGGGTTCCTGATGATAGATGTAATGACAATAGATTGGTTAAAACAGCTAGGGGTGGCAATCGGATGGATACTCCGCGGTTAGGCCATATCCGCGAACCGCAAACCGCGGTTTTTTTCGTATCCGCGGTTTGCGGTTACACCTATCACGGGTAGGAATCAAAATCCGTATCCGCGAACCGCGGGTATCCGCGGTTAGTGTCCTTCAATAGAAAAAACCTTTTAAGTAAAAAAACATGCTTTACTAAACCTTATCAAATGTTCAAGTAAGGAATACTCTAAGGCAGCAGTGATTCACAAAGAAGAGACCAAGTAAGGAATACTCTAAGGCAGCAGTGAATTTTACATCAATAATTCTGACCAATTCAATGAGGTTCAATTCAATTTGATTCTAAAGTAATCAAAATGTAATATGACAAGTGGGATAGTAAGCAAAATGATAATACCAAATGGGAGCAGCTCAAGTCTTGCATCTACCACACCCAGGCTTGCCACTTCAACGACTTACCACCGATGCAGCTGGTAACTAATTAATTTTCTGCATGCAGTAGTAAAATTGATCATAAAGATGTATGTATGCTACCGTAAAACTAATTAATTAGCTTTGTGAATATAATCTGTTCAATCATCTTCCGTGTTTTCTTTGTTTAAATTTGATCAACGAATCCGTCTCAAGATGTTTAATTTCATTAGTTGTAATGTTCTAAATAACTTTTCTGTCATTGAAATCAATTAGCTATGACTGAACATTAATTAATAAATTAACCCTACATATATAGATACTTTCTCTCTCTCTTTTTTTCCCCTCTCAAAATGATATGAAAATTCGGAAAAAACATCAAACAAATTAACACAATTATGTTTCCTCTATTTTATCTTAATTGGTTACCGGACAATAAAGTCAGAATTAACCACTCTATCAGATTGGGAAATGGAGTTTTGAAATTTGTTATTTTAATTAAAAATTTTCGAAATTGAACTTAGAAGATTATGGTTTAACGAAAAACAAACCACATATTTTGAGAAATAGAACTAAACCTGCGCGGTGGTGGCGAGCTCGGCAACGAAGGGGCCTGCTGCGTCGGCGTCGCAAGCTGCTGCGTCGGCGTCGCAAGCTGCTGCGTCGGCGTCGCAAGCTGCTGCGTCGGCGTCGCAAGCTGCTGCGTCGGCGTCGCAAGCTGCTGTGTCGGCGTCGCAAGCTGCTGCGTCGGCGTCGGCGTCGCAACTGAGAAAGGAAACTAAGACAATTGAAGATTGAAGATGAAGCCGATCAAAGATGAAGGAGTGAATTGAAGATGAAGGATTGAATTGAAGAATACCTAGGCTTGTTGCTGCGTCGGCGTCTGCTTGTTGCTGCTACTAACCCTTAGAGTTTAGATTAGTTAGACACGCACACACACACCACAGACAAATGTATCAGATTGGGCTTTACTTATGGGCTTCACGCATGGGCTAGTGGGCTTTACTTATGTACTAGTGGGCTTGACTTGCGGATAGCGGGTATCCGCAAACCGCGGATAATGGTTATCCGCGGTGCGGATACAAGGTATCCGTAAACCGTAACCGTGAGCGTGGCGGGTGCAAAAAAACCGTAACCGCGAACCCGCGGATAAAAACCGCGGGTAAAACCGCCACTGACGGGCGGTTATCCGCGGTTCGCGGATTCTACCCGCCCCACTGCCATCCCTAAAAACAGCAAACCGTTGATAACCGCATCGTATTCCGCGGTTTTATCTGTGGTTTCGCGGTTATGGGTGACTAGGGAAAACCGCGATTCTGGTGGTTGCGGTTGTGGTTTAAGAGTATCCGCGCCCGTTAATTGTGAATAGTGGAGGCCCGCTAACCACGAAGTCCAATTCAATTAACACTACGTGGAGAGGAGGGCGATTACTGCGGCCCTCAACACAGTTGGGTCGTGGTAGCTACTGCGGCGAGGGCCGCAGTGAATGCCGTGGTAAAAACGGCTGCAATTTCTCGAACACTGCGGCTGAGGCCGTGGTGCGTACTCATTACACAAGAGACCGCAATAACCATTTTCAATAATTAAAAAAAATGTGGATGAATTCGGATGAAATTCATCCGAATTCATCCACATTTTCCTAGAAATGCCCAGAAACCGGCGGCCAAGGAGGAGCAAGTGGCGGTGGCGTCAGTGGAGCGGCGAAGAAGAAGAAGAAATGAGATAACATAAAGAAGAAGAGAGAAGGAAAAGAGAATGAGAAGAAAATGAAAGAAAGAAAGAAAAGAAGAAGAAGAAGAAGAAAACGGAAGAAGATGCAGAAAGAAAGAAATAATAATAAGAAGAAGAAGATAGAGAGAAAGAAGATGGAGAATATGAAGATGGAGAAGATGAAGATGAAGATGAAGAGAAATCGAGAAGATGAAGGAGAATTGAAGAAGAAGAAGAAGAAGATGGAAAAAATGAAGGGTGCGGTGGGTGAAGAAACCCTAAAAAATGGTTTACCGCAGCCTTACCGCGGCCTTGTTTACTGCGGCCCTGGCCGCAGTAAAACCTACTGCACCATTAACTGCGTCAGTTTACTGCACTTTCGAGTTTACTGCGGCTCAAACCGCAATAAGGGCCGCAGTAAGAATTGTCTTCCCCACGTAGTGTAAGCTCAATCAGAGAGTCTCTTCCTAATCCACTAAAACTACCCTACGACCACTACCCTAATCCACCAAAGCTCAACCCATTTAAATCTAATCCCATTCTTGGTCATCATAATTACTAATTTAATAATTATAAATAGAATTAAAATCAAACCCACATATGCATAGATGTATGTGGAGGAATAAAATGATCAATGTGCTTGTAGGAAGTAATATATAAGAATATTTTATATGTGCTTGTTGTTAATGTAAGATTATACTTGAGAATTTAAGTTACATTGCATAGTTAAATTTATATTTCTTGATTAATGAATGAATGAAAATATCTGTGATTATAACCGCAAATCGCGGATAACCGTGGTTATGGGATCATGGGTGTCAACTAGAAACCGTATAAGAAAATCCGCAAAATCGTGGATATCAAAAAAATCGCGGTTAATGGTCGTGGTTATACCCCATCCGCGGATAAAGCGAACTGTTGTCATTCCTAGATTCCGACGTTCAACTCATCAGTCGAAAGTGTTGGGCGCAAGAAAGAGTAAATTACAAACACCCCCATGATGTTTTGGAAACACTACAATTTTACCCTCAAATTAAAAAAATCTACAGAAATCCCCCCTTCACCTTTAACACATTAGTAAACAACTAGTTTTTTTGCCAGCCTGCCCAATTAAATTTAAAATAATTAATGGTTACTTGAAGTGTTTTTATATGTGAAAGTTTTTGACAAAAAATGAGTACATTTTACAAATTGTTAGGACACATATGACATATGACATGAAGAATTTGGGTGCAAGAGTTAACTTAATAGATTATAGTTGAAATTTTTTGTGAAGGACATGCCCTTAGTTTTAATCGATAATTGTGACATATGTGCATGAAAACCAAACACATCAAATTAACATGGCCACAAATAGTTTGGAAAGTAATTAAAAATGTTAAGAAGTACAATTTTCGGAAAAATGTTAAAAGCTGCATGTTTTTAATTTTTTAGAGGAATGGAGTATAACAGTGTGCAAAATAAATTATTGTAGCATAAATGTTCGAAGTCTGTGGGCAAGAAAAAAATCTTGCGGTGAATTGGTGATAAGGGTAAGAAAAATAGATAAAAGAAAAATGGGAAATAGAGGAAACTATTAAGTGGTTATTAAGAAAAAATGAATAAGCATTGGTCTTGTAGTACAAATAATTTCATAGAAAATTTTGAGAGAATCATTAAAATGTTGTACTCTCCGTTCGTCGAAAATGGAGCCATTTGTTTTGACAGTTTCACAGCATTTTATATATAATTTTTTTTTATAAATGTTTAAATACTGAAAATTAAATATTTCATATGTGTATCATAATTTGAAATATAAATTTTCTAAATATATTTTTTTGTGAGTTTTTTAAAACTATTTATCTTTGTTAACATTTGAGTCAAACATTAACTGAATTTTGAAATATTAAAATCAAATGGTTCATTTTTTTGCGGACGGAGAGAGTAGATTATTGTTGCATTCGAACAGACGCAAGTAAATTGATATTCAAGAAAGTTACAATAATGTCTAGTAGCCTTGGCTCAAGAAAATTACAATAATGTCGAGTCCCTGGACTGCCAAGACACAGGAGTTTTACCCACATTACGATTCGCGTTTAACCCCCCTGCGGCTCTGCCCTCGGATGAGTTTAAACCGAAGGGATTTGAACTCGTGATGTGGGGTTTCTCCGAGGATAGGAGTATCTAATCTAACCAATTGACCTACTGCTGTTCAAAAAAGGAAAAGGAAATTACAATAAAAAAACTCAAGAGGAAAATTGATATTACCGGGCCATTGAAGACCTGCAAGTGGGTTACTTAGTGTTCATTTAGGCTACTAATATTGAAAGAGTAAACGCTAGGGGTGTTCAAAAAAACCGAAAAACCACCAACCCGCTCCGAACCGTGCAATCGAAAACCGAAAAAATGGGTAATCGAACAAATGGGTAACCGGAAAAATTGGTAACCGGTCTATTGCGGATCGGTTCGGTTTTTAATATTACAAAATCACAGGTACCCGCTCCAACTCGCCCCTACATATAATTATCTACACAGCTGCTCGATACACCATTTTATGTTGATCAATCAAGTATGTATGTCGATCTAACAAAGTAGTAATGTGGATTTAAACAACTCATCATGCTGATCACCATTTTATGTTGATCAATCAAGTATCTAAACAAGTCATGCGGGTACCCGCGCCCCGATCCGCATAAACCCGTCATCATGCGAGTACCCGTGACGCGGGTACGCGCGTAGTGCGAGGCGGTTTTGGATACTAAAATTGGGTATCCGCCCCGCAGTGTATGGATAGCATTTTTTCCATTACCCGCCCCGCCCCGCGCACACCCCTAGTAAATGTTGACATAAACATAATATAATGAAACTGTTGGGGTTTAAATGCAAACTATAACATAGGAGCAGGGTTATTGCAGGAAATCATACGAACTGGGCAGGCGGTAGGGGTGTCGATTAGGCGGGTCAGGTCGGGTTCAGGTCGGGCCATTCGGGTTTAGAGTTATTTCGGGTTGGGTTGTTTTCGGGTCAGGTCAGGTTTGGGTTTGGGTCATTCAGGTTTCTGGTCATTTCGGGTTGATCTGATTTCAGTTCAGGTCGCCATCGGGTTGAGTTTACTTCGGGTCAAGTCGGGTTCGGGTTCAGGTCATTCGGGTTTCGGGTTGTTTCATTCTCGGGTTTAGGCCGAGTCCAGGTTGTTGGAATTCTTGGCGCACCAAGTCCTTTTGAGATAACTCTAACTCAAGTTAGCTAGAAGTAGCTAACACTAGCTCAAGTTGACTAGAAGTGATCAACTTTAGCTCATGGTAGCTAAAAGTAGCAACCCTCAGCTCAAGATAGCTAACTCTAGCTCATGTTGACTAGAAGTAGTCAACTTGAGCTCAAATGAGTTGGTCTTGATGGAGAAGTGAGTTTCAGCTCAAAGTGAGCTGAAATAAGTTCTATGGAACTCAACTATGTGAATTGTGGCTATATGGAACATTTGTGATGTTTCATGAGTAGTAACTATCAATTACACACTTTTGGGCAAGATAAGGGTATTTTGGACAAAAGGGGTGTTTTATGGTGCTAGATGTATGCACCATAATATATAGGATAATGACTATGGCGATTATGATGATAAAATCGGCCATGAGAGAGCCTTAATTTGGCGAAGAGGCACCTCAAGGGAAGACACCCTTTCGCCTAAAAGGGTAGTTACTTTGTTTTCGGACAAGGAAGTGTACAAGGAGGAAGTAACCACTCCCTAGACCGAAAGTACACATACTTTCGGTCATAAGGGAGTTGTAACCCCTCCTCATAACTCCCTACATCATCTATAAATAGATGATAATTGTCACAATTCAAATAGGCTTGAATCCGAAAATTCTCCTCTCTTTTCTCTCTTGTTTTTGGCCGAATTGTTCAAGCAAATTCCTTAGAGCATTTTGGGTGAAACACTTGTGTTTCTTTAACACAAACCACTCCTTTGAATCACATGCAATCTGCCATCATCAAACAACTTGAAGGTTTGAAGATTCAAGAGGAATCCACCACCAACTTGGAAGACTTGGAGCATACGTTTGGAACATACGTTTGGAGCAAGAACATAAGATCATTTCACTGTTTTCAAGGGTGCAAGGTACGTTTCCTCCTCCTCCTTCTTCCTCCTTCTTCTCCTCTTTCTTCTTCTTGAAAGTGGAGAGGCACGATTATGAGAAAATCACATTGTGCTATCAGAATCTCTAAATTTACACAGGTCGGGTTTCTTTGGGCCAATTTTCAGGTTTCTTTAGGTCCAAGTTCAGGTTTCTTCCAGTCCAAGTTCAGGTTTCTTCCAGTCCAAGTTCGAGTAGCTGAAAAATTCTAACTAAACTTTTATTCTTTATATTTATATTTGTTTATAAATAATACTACGTATTTTGTATTCATATATACAACAATGATATACTGAGAAAATTATTCACACATTTTCCTCTCTCCTTTTCATTGGAGTTTAAAATAAATCTATTTTATAGTCATATATACAAACCTAGAAACTACTATTCCAAGTTTCTAATTAGAAACTCGCCTCTCTCTCTCGAGTCCTCTACACTTCGCGATCTCAGTCTCGATCTTGCTCACCCTCACCAGACGTTTAGAATTGTGTATTTGATGCGTTGGATGATTACATTTTGGATGTTATAATTGTTTTTGGTCATTTATGCACAATTGACGTTATTTACTACCGTTTTCTTGCTTTAGAGTTTAGACAATAAATGATAGTAGTTTATTTTGTTATGATGATAGTAACTCTATAATGCATTATATGATTATGTTTTGTTATAATGAAAGTTTTTTTCAAGTTCTTTAGGGTTCGGATTCGGGTTAATCGGGTTCGGGATTCGGGTCAGGTCGGATTCAGATTTGGGTTAATCGGGTTTGGGTTTCAGGTCAGGTCAGGTTCGGCTCACGGGTTCACTGGGTTCGGGTCATTCGGGTTTCAGGTCATTTCGGGTTGAGCTGGTTTCAGGTCAGGTCAGGTTCGGGTCATTCGGGGTTACGGGTTCATTCGGGCCGAGCTGTTTTCGGGTCAGGTCGGGTTCGGGTTTAGGCCAGGTCAGGTTTAGGGTCGTTCACTTTTTTGGTCAGCTAAAGTCAGGTCGGGTTCGGACGGGTTAATCAGGTCGGGTCAGCTTTTGACACCCCTAGTAGACGGGGTTTTGTTTGCAACATTTTAAAAACATTGAGGGCTTCTCGTGAATTTTGGCTTAAAAAGGATAAATTAATTTTTCCAGGTACATAGGCCACTAAATAATATTACCTTGCATGTTTTCACCCCTATATTTTCAGATATACCATTTTGATGACATAAGTTAATTGGTTATAATTGTAACTTTTCTAAATCTATTGATCTAAACACTTAAGAGATTATAAAATAAAGGACCATTTCCGGGTTCTCCCTTCTACAGTTTATGCAACAGTAAATTTTACCTATATGGTTATATTTGGTTTGTGTGTGTGTATATATATATATATTAATTACACTAATTGTACCAAAACATTTTCAACACCACAGTAATTTTAGGAATATTTTATTTGTAGGGGTAATTTACATATTTGAAAAGGATGGGAAAACGGCATTTTACCATTCAACTATTCACGAAGCCCGATTTTGACATATTAACGTTATACTTTCCTATGAAGAGTAAGTAATATTTTCGGAGTTTAAAAAAAAAAAGTCAACTCCAATCTAAACCGAGTTCAAAGTAACATAACAAGAAAGAAGAAACAATCACAATAAAAAAAAACAAAGAAAAAAAGAAAGAAGAAGCAAACCTTACAATTTCAAGGTTAAAAGATTGTTTTTAAAGCCCCCTCAAGGTTTGTCACCATTCAATCTCGCGAACAAGGAAATCTCACCGATCAAATGCACTTGAACTTTTATAGTGTTCTTGATGTACAAAAAGAATGTAGTAATTCAAGCAACATTAAGTACTTTGATAATCCATTCTAAGCCTATTAATCATTTAATAGGGGTTTAAAACTTAAAAAATGAGTAAAACGTAATTCACCTGATTTGTGTGGCATTCACAAGTGATTTAGTTTTTTTAATTCACTTGCGAGAATTAAGATGCATGTTTGAAACCACCGTGAAAAATGATAGGAATGAGTGATGAATTTCAACTAAAACACTCTTCAAAAAAAGAAACCATCTCATCCACGTATCCACTCATGAAAGGGAAAAAAACGCACAAAATGAAAGAAATAAACCACGAGCCTTGAGTGGAAAACTGACTTACTTCTCCTAATTCACCGTGATTTACACTAAGTCACTTCTCCTAAATTCACCTCAGGTCCTAATTAGTTTAGATGAAAAACTGACAAATTCACTAGTGGATAAGATGAGGTGAAAAACTGATTAATCCACTTTAAAAATGTTAAGTTTGAAATCCCCTAATAGGGGGGTTCAAACCTGGATTTTCAGAGGTGAGATTTTCGATTCTCACCTCCGAAAATCCGGTGAGAATCACTCCGAAAATTCGGACCGGAGGTGAATCACGGGAGGCGTGAACATGAGAAAGAGGCGTGAATCACGGGAGCCGTGAGAAACCGGACCGACCCCCTCCCCTGACCCTACCTGGCGAGCCCTTCCCTCCCCCACTCGCCAGCTGCTTGACCTGCGTGGCTGCCTGCTTGTCGTCTCTGGGATTTGAGGCTCCCTCCGGCGGGGCGTGATTTGAGGCTCCCTCCGTTCCAGGCCCTTTCGCCGCTACCAACCACCACGGTTAGCTTCCCCATGAGAAGACGAAGCTAACCCACCTTCCCACGTTTCCGAAACTGCTCCGACGAAGGAGAAATTTAGAACTAACCGCCACCACGGATTCGTGTTTAACCGCTTCGATCCGCCGTTCTCTCCGTCTTCGGCCACCCCAACCACCACCGTTGGAACCACCGGTCGACGGCGCACCTCCCAGACCCAGGTCCGCCGCCCTAAGTCGCAGCTCAGCCACCGCTGCCGGAGATGAGTGGGGTGGGATTTCGGGCTGCTGGGGATCTGGAAAAAGTTGGGTGGTTTGAGGGGGTGAATTGAATGTGGTGAAATTTAGTGGTGATTTTATCAAAAAATGAGTGAATTTTTTTTTCTCCATCAAAGGTTTGACACCCCCTAATGTTGGGATAGTCAATGAGTGACGTGACTTGTAATATCGTGAGTGAGATGCATACATACATACATACATACATATATATAGGGTAAAGTAAATTTTTAGTCTTTTACTTTTAATGTGCGTCATATTTTTTTCTCATTTTAAGAATTCTCCATATTTTGATTTTTATAGTTGTGGTTTGTATCATATTGAAGTCTTGCCATTAATTTATCAGTTTAGTTTTCCGGGTAATTGATGAGAAATTATGAAAATACTCTTACTTAATTAGCAACTTATTCCTTGAACTTATTATAGTCTTTCATTTTTACCAAAATAGTTCAATTTTATCATCGCTATCATTCGTTCGAACCTCTCGGTATTCTCCTGATTCAACTGGGTGATGAATGTACGAACCTCATATGTGATTTCTTCCTTCAATTCCTTCCTTATCTCTGATAATCGTGTATGTTTCACCATTGCAGAAGCCAAGACCATGCTCTGATACCAATTGATCAAGATAATTAGTAATCATGTAGATCAGAGCTCAATAAATGAAGTTCAAGTCCAAAATTGGAAGGTTTACGGCTTAAGTAATTAACTAACTATTACAATTGTAAGTAGAATTATAGCAGTTGAGCTATAACACGCGCCCTGCTTCTCGCACTCCAAATATTTTTATTGTTCTTCTCACATCTAGAAGATAATAAATTACTCCAAGGTTTGTTCAAGAGTTGGGCCCAGATCTCTAGTTCGTCGAATTCATCTGTGATATGAGCACCCTTTGGCCAGCACCGCGATCTTCACTATGTCTTTGCTGTTGATTTTCTTACGATCGTTCACCTTTGCCTACTGGCGGGTGGTGTCGATTGTCATTAATAAGGGACTGCGGTCGAGAATATGATTATTGGCCATCACTGTGTCGTTGTTGCTTGCCTTGGAGATCGTTGTACTGGCACTTTTGCTGAGATGGAATCCGGACGCTGTCGCCTACAAGGGTGGTTGTCTTGTTGTGTTGAAAGGATTAAACCGGTATTACACTACTTAGGCATCTATAGCTGAGGTCAATTTTCATGAGAAATTAAAAAATTGCAAGTTCTAGTCCATGATTAAATATAAATCTAATTGTTTTCAATGCATCTTTCAACTTAGCAATTTTGGATTCTGCGTTCTTTCAGCTTGCTAGGTTTCAATAGCTGACATGTAAGTCATTCATTTTCTATTTATCCTTATCTTTTCTTTCATTTCCTTTTCTTTGTTGTAATATATCCTATCTTGTCACACAAGCAGAAGATTGGAATAATCATGTTCGTTTCCATCACAGAGTGAACGCAATAAAGTACGAATTTACGTCTGATGGATTAGGGAGGCTGAATGCCCTTAATATGTATCAACTTGCTGAACCTATCACAAAATTTTCAATTTTCAAGGTTGATAGAGTGCATTGAGACAGTACCTTGAAATCTATCGTGGTGAGTTCTCAAAAAAAACTCCAGTATTGTTTAAAACATTGTTTTACCAACTTTTTGAATTTTAAAACTCTCATGAAACACTGAAAAAAAATTCAAAACAGTAGTAAAACACTAGTTGAAACAATGCTAGAGTTTTCTTGATAACTCACCATTATAGATCTTAGGGGACTGTTCGAGTGCACCATCAACCTTGAAAATTGGAAAGTTTGTGATAGTATGACCAAGTTGATAAATATACAAGGCGCCTCCTAATCTATCAAGGGTAAATTCGTACCTCGTGCGTTCACTTTGTGGTGGAAACGAACACGATTATTCCAATCTTCTACGTTGTTGACACTCGATTTTTGCCCGGACTATTAAAATCTAGTTCGTAATTATGATTTTTGGGTATTATTCTTATATTTTTCATTTCACGTGATTTTTGTCAATTATTTTATGTGATTTTTGTCGCTTTCATCATTTTTGTCATTTTCATTATTTTACGTGGTTTTTTTAATCATTTTTTTCATGTACGTTTTTTAATATTATTTCATGTGTCTTTTTTTTTTATTTCGTGTGTCTTTGTTAATTTCGTTAACTTTTGTCATTTTTTATTATTTCATGTGCTTTTGTTATTTTCGTTATTTTGTGAACTCTTTTTCATTTTTGATCTTTTGTCATTTTTATTTCATTGTTATTAATTAGTTCTTGTGTCTTTTATTATTTCATGTGCTTTTGTCATTTTCATGATTTTTATGTGCTTTTATCATTTTATTCTGTTTAATGTAGAATTAAAATGTGTTCATTTTATTTTTTTTACTAACTAAAAACAAAAAAAAGAAAGAAACGTTTTTAAAGAAAAAGAAAAAACGAAGAGCAAACCTTGGGAAACTGCAGCATGCTTGAGGCGCCGTGCTCCCCAGCCTTTGTCTTGTTGCAACCATGATCTATCATCTTTTTCACAATTGAACATTGAACAAGTGTTTGATCTTATGGACAAAACTCAAGAATTTGACTATAAATTGTACCATTTTCATCATCAATGGGAGGTGAAGCTGCAATCCAACAAAAATCACAGAAGCAAAAGAAACGCAGCAAGCTTCAACCCCGATGAGTTCGTTCTCCACCTCCACTTCGCTTTTCCAGCCTCCCTCGTCGCCAACCACCACCCCTATCGGGACCGCAGCATCACCAGCAACACGCCGGCGCCCCTAACTCCGCCCGACATCGCCGGAGACGCGAGAAAACCGCCGCCAACCGAAACGGGCCTCCACCACCCACTTCCTTCTACAGCTCTTTTCGTCTCCAAAACCCACTATCATTACCTCCCCCATGATGATACGAAGCTAGCCCACCATCTCACGTCACCGGAGCTGCACCGGAGAAGGAGAAATCGGACAAAAACCGCCGCACGTTTTGACGTTTAACTGCTTCGATCCGTCATTCCATCCGCATTCGGCCGCTCCCACCACCACCGTTGGAATCATCGGCCTGTTCTCCACCATCTGGACCCAAGTCCGCCGCCGGAAAACCAACTCTGGTGCCGGCCGCCGTCCGCTCCGCCGACGGGTTCACGGTCGCGAAGAAGAAGAAGCTGCAGCTGCAGTTTCAAAGTTTTGGTAAAATTACAACCTCAGTCCCTGTCCCTCTATTTTCTATCATTTGTCACTTAAACCCCTTTATTTGTCCACAGTTTCATTCAAGCCACTCTTTCAACTTTAAAACTCTACACTTTGGGCACTAGGCCTAAACCTTTTTGTGTTTTAGTTAATATCTCTGTTATTATGTCAATTTAAATTATTTTAATTTTATTTTCAAGATATTTTGAGTTTTTATTAGTTATGTGAATTACTAAAAATCCTTTTCTTCTATTTTTTTGTTTTTATTATTTATTTATTTTTCTTTATTTTCTTAAAATCAAGCAAAAATCTAAAGAGAACCCGTGGTACCAATTTTGGGCGTACGAAAATTAACCATTTTTTGTACGTAACTGACAAACGATTCCAGATCTCTCGTAGACCATTTTCAGGTTTCCAATCGACCTAGGAAAAAGATTGGTGGCGACTCCTGTCAAAAACCACGTCGCTACAGATGGCGACTCCGCTGGGGACTTGTCCGGCCACAAAAGGGGTTTTGTTTTTTTTATTTGCTTGATTTTACCTTTTTTTTATTTTTATTGTGTTTCTATTGTACATATTTTAATTCACACTCTCACACATACGCACACAAAGTATACATGTTGCATTCATATCATTGAGCTTCCTACCCGAGCTCTAAACAAAACAAGTTCTTTCTAAGCGGAATAAATTGCTTAATGAAATGAGTTTGGACAGTAAACTAAGTATGTCAAGTGTGACAAATTGAGTTGTAAATGAAACTTGAACTAATTTTGAAACCTAGACACTAAATGTAAAAATAACTTAGGATGCAAGCAACAACTAAAATAGAAGTTTTAGGCTAATTAATGCAAATATCTCCCGGGGTTTGCTTGGGTATGCGGGGGGTTTCTACAAATTCCAGCAATGCTTTAGAGGTGAGTTACTACTACTAACTTGTTTCTATCTCTAGCAAACAAGCCAATCTCTTAAACATGCTAACCTAGTCATTCTCATGATCTAGCACTAACACCTAAGGCATTACAGCCCCTAACCTAACCACCAACCAACTCCTAGAGGTCATCTCTAACCAAAAGCAAGTCAATCAATTGATTCCCACAAGTCAAAGTTCATTCAAATCCCTCTAGGGCATTTTAACAAACACTTGGTGAAGTATGTGTGAATGTGGCCACAAACAAACATACCAATGATAAATAACGAACAAGAATCAATGTCTAAACCATAAAATACTAGGAAATTCGTAGGTACACCCCTAAGCAAGCAAACCCCAAGAGAGAAGAGTGTTACTCACTCAAACACATGCTGGAAATAAAAGACAGCAATGGAAGGAAATAAAATAAAGAGTAAAGAGAGAGGAAGATGTGAAATAAACTCTATTGATTGATGTCTTCAATGAATCCTCATCAAAGCTCTCAACCCCAGCAAGTAGAGAGCACAAAACCCTAGGAGAGGAGAGAAAAGTTGCTGCCAACAAAAAGAATGTGTCTACAATCCCGAAATTCCTCCTATAACTATCTTAAACTTACCCTCTTTAATTCATTCTACACATGTTAAATGTCCAAAGAGTCCCTAGATGAATAGGTTATCATAACATGGTAGAATAGGGTAAACAGTCTAAAAACCGAGTCCAAAACGAGTGAAATCGAGTCCGAATCGAGAAAGACTCATTAAATGACGTGGAGGCCCGAGGTCTTTGGGGTTTGCGCCAGTGGGCCTGGGGGTGCGCCTGTACTGTTCACGAAGGTCATTTTTCTCCGGAGGATGCGCTGGGTGCGCACAGTGCGCTGGGCTGCTCTGGGGCCGAGTTGCTCCGAGTGGTGCGCTGGCTGCGCTTGGTGCGCTGGGCTGCGCTGGGTGCGCTCAAGCTTCACTTTGACCAATCGATGCTCGGGATTCTCCAAACTTCGTTGCCACTCCTCGAACTCCACTCCTCGCGTGCGCCTGCAAAACAAATAGTCACATCGAATAAAACGCACACATAATGAAGAAACCTGCTCAAATAAGTGATGAATTTGACATAGAACACCATGAAAATGTGGATGTGTGTGGCACACATCAGAATACGATGTTGTACTTGTGAGATGTTATTCTCCAAGCCTTCATTGTTTCCTAGTAGGGAAGTAGTGCTAGCCCCGTGGGATTAATATTCTCCGCATGGACTCACGAAAACCTACGATCCGGGTTAATCCATTCCTTACATGTCCCTCGTGGTAAGGATTGGGCCGTCGTTATTCAACGATGGGATTCGGGAACCACCCTGAGACTCTTTGATAGACCATTCCCTGCATATAATTGGCCCATATCTCATCCATCAGAACCAACCTTAAGCTCCCCCACCAATTTTTCACCCTTAGGCATGTGTTTATTGATTCACATATTGGTCACATGTTATGCTTTATAAGCATCAAAATTTAAGAAAGGACAAATATGTCAATTCTCCAAGGAGCGAGTGCGTGACTTTACACAAGTTGCGTAAGTGACAAAGGAGAAAGCTCAAGATCGCACGAGATTGGCCAGCCACGCAAGTCAGCCCGACATGTAGCCAAGACACCCAAGTGACTGCACCGAGCTAGATGACACTAGTAGAGTGATTTGAAATCAATCAACAATTCTGTTCAAAGGGAGTTATTCCATTCATTAATTGTCAATTCCATCATTTGATTTTTTTATATACTTGTACACTTTTGTGTATACAATTTATACTAATTGGTGTTCTTCTTCTTTTTTATAACATTCACATGCATCATTTGTTTTTTTCAATTATCAATTACACAATTTTTCATCGATCATGCATTTGGTCATTTCTTTTTCCGCACATGTTACTGTACATTTTCATTCATACACAAATAAAACATCTTGCAAAAAAAAAGAAAATCAATGAGCAATAGAACAATTGTATGATGTGAAAAAAAAATCGGACGACCCCCATTTGTGACATGGGAAGACAATTTCTCACAAGTCGTCTTTAAACTCTGTCTAATACATCGATCAATACCAATTGATGAATAATTGGAGAAATCTTTGAATTTTTACTCAAATCTTTGAGAGCTTGCCAAGATAAATTGAAAGTTAAAGTTATCTAGATTTAGTCCAAAATCTAGGGTAAAGTCTTTGTTGCACTGGACCTCTGTTATTCTTTATCTTGAAATAAGAAGGGGTAAATGTGCACTTTGGCATCCTTCAGCAAAATACCACACCACAGTTCAAACATTCTCTTCTCTATCTCAAAACTCTTTTACCGAGCCACGACATAAACAATGTCATTGATGAGCTAAAAAATAAGACTGGATAGTGGCTATCTCGAAGACATTGTCAAATCTTGTGAAAACAATTTCGATGTGACCCTTCGACAGTGAGATTATTTCAGAGAAATGTCACCTCAACTGTTGGCCGAACAAACATTAGAAGGTTATTTCTCGGCATCAAAAGACCAGTCATCTCAAATATTCTTTCCAAAATGAGAGAACCTCATTCATCAAAAAGAAGAAGTATGAGAACAAAAGAACATTTCAGATCATTGCTACGGTCGAGATCAAGTCAAGTTTCATTCATCAATCTCAAAGTCAGATCAACGGTCATGATGTCTTCATCACATCAATACCCATGACTCTCAAAATCAAAAAAAGAGAAGAAAAAGAAAAGAAAAAGGGTCAATGTAAATTCTATTCCATTGTCTTTAGCTATAAATGGTCAAGTTACGAATAGTGCTAGTAGCCATTTGTCTTTGCATTTTAGTCAAGTAATCGGGCGTAGATAGCAACAACTATTTACACTCGCATGAAAATGACTGAAAATCGCAGGTCAAACAAGGTCTGACCAAACAAAAAAATGAAAAAAGGGAGTCATGGAGTCTAAACTGAAAACCTGCAAAGGCGGTTTAGAATGAAGACACGATTCACCAGCCTAATGAACAAGGGGGCAACAAAGAAGTCTCAAGCAATGTCAACCAATTCTCAAGTTTCTCAAGAGCAAGTCCACGCACCATATGAGTTGGGGGCAACATTTGAGGTCATTCTTGCCGGATAAGGCAGTGATTTCGTGATTGGCACTATCAAGTTCTGCAAAGAATTCAATTGGCTCATCAGTGACATTACCAGACCTTTCGCCCGAACTACTCCACTTTTCATCAGCCCATATCAATGGATGCCATTTACCTTAAAGAACCATTCGGATGATATTCATTCTTCACTTCGATGTCCACACAAAACAATCCTTCATGCTAAAAAGCCCGTCCGTTATCCATGCACATTCTACTTCTTCAAGTGGAAAAGGGAAAGAATAACAGAGTTATAATAATAACACAAAGATCATCATTTATCTTGTCAAGCTCTACAAATTGATAAGAGTTTTCTTTAAGGACCAACCGTTAAACATTAATGAGTATAGATCTTACGGCAGACATGGTTTAAAGACTCTTGTTGAGAATATGGATTTTTGTGACCACAACTGGGGGACAAATAGATCATTCACTCATATAATTATTCTCAGGGGCGAAGGAATCCGGCCATGGAAAACAATTTTTCAACGATGAGGTAAGATCACATCAAGCAAGATGGAAAAGATCCATGTGGAAAGCTTAAGCAAAGGTTCTCGCCAATCATGCATCATTGGTTTTCATCAAAGAACATTGTGTTAGCTGTTTGATCCCAATCATTAAAAATTTATCTAAACATTATAGTTATTTTACAAACGGAACCTTACTCTATTTGGCAAAAGATGGAGGGTGGACTCCTTCCAAACAGGCCACCTCCGTCGCTCGAGCTCGATTCTCCGACAATATTGGGAAAACTGGACCGGACCGGTTGGTCGAACAGGTTGGACCATGAACCGGTTAGGTTATATAACAGTTCTAGTTTCGGTTTTGAACTGACTTGGTCAAAACCATTTTTTTCTTTCACTTTTTTATTTTTAATTTTTTAAAGAAAATTTTCATAAACCCCTAAATTTTTATGACTAATTTTAGTTTATTCCACATTTGTTTATAAAATTCATACTTAACATCTTAAAATATTTTTATATTTTCTTATAACACCTTTTAAAAAGTTTGTAAACCATGATAAAAAAAATAATTTTAAGTTATTTTAAATTATTTTCACTTATGTAGTTAATTAGAATATAGAATATTATTTTTCATCTTATAAAATAACCGATTCATATTTTAAATTACTATTTTGGCATATAAAATATTCATTATTGTTTTATGTTTATATTATTTCATGATAATTCTATATAATGAATGATGATAGTTAGCTTTAAGAAAATAATTGATTAGACCGGTAGCTCAAACAGTTAGATCATGAACTAGTACCTTGAACTAGGGGTGTTAAAAAAACCCGCAAAACCGAGAAACCGAACCGAACCGCATGATCCGAAACCGAAAAAATCCGTTAATTGAAGAAACCGATAACCCGCGGGTTCTAATTTTAGAAACCCGCGGATACCCGAACCGATCCGCATATACCTATTTACAAATAAATTATCTAAAATTGCTTACTTCATCTCAATTTTCCTTTAAATTTCTTTTATATTATGTCTAAAATCCATTTCATACAACAATAATACATGATTTTCAATATTATATTATTGTTCTATTTATGCAAACTACTTTTCTTCATTTTGATGCTCTAGATATGTACATTTATGATGCAAAATTTTAGAATATCTCCAAGTAAATTGAAAATTTTTATAGAATAATTATACTTAGGAATACCCGCGGATACCTGCGATCTGAACCGCAAAAAACCGTGAAAATCCGGTACCAGCATTTAGGGTACCCGCACTCGGTAGGGCGGATACTATTTTTCTCACTATCCGTCCCACCCCGTCCCGTGCACACCCCTACCTTGAACGGTTCTATTTCCGGTTCAGTTTTTAAAACAATGCTTACCGATTTGTTAGGAAATGAAAAACAAAAAACCAGAGCATAATTTTGGAGGGTAGGATAGTAATAACACACGCCTCATTTGGGCTCATTTGACCATTGGAAAACCAGAGCATATTTCGAGGGCGACGGCGCTGTGAGACCGGCGGAGAAGCGTCAAAGACTCAAAATGGTAGAGGAAGAGCAGGAGCAAGAGAAAGAGCAACAGCAACAACAAAACCAACTCACATCAGAACTTGAAGCACCCACTTTGGAGCAGCAGCAGCAACAGTACTCGTGGCCAGTCATCAGCTTCGATGCCCCTCCCTACAGAACCTACCACTTCTACAAACAGTTCAGAACCTCCCCACTCCCCAACAATTTCCTTAAAGGCATCAAATGGTCTGCACCTCAACTTCGCTTTAGTTTTCCGACGAGATAACTTCTGGGTTTTTGAAATTTATTATCTTTTTTGTGCGTTCTGTGATTTTCGGGGTACTTGGGTTTTGGCAGGTCACCGGATGGGTCTTGCTTTCTGACCAGTTCAGAGGACAACACACTTCGAGTGTTCTCACTGTAAGCTTCCTGGTAGTTCTTTTATCCATTTCTTTCTTTTTCCTGACTTCTTGAAGCAGTATGAATGTAATGAACTTGTGTTGCTAGATGATTTAACGTTTACTCTGATATTATTTGTGTTGCTACTCGTCAGACCAGATAATGTGAGCGGTGATCAGGTGCATGCTGGTTCTTTGGCTGGTGAAGAAGGTAACTCTGTCATTTAGGATTATGAGCTCTCTTGTGTGCTCTTCTGTTTCGGGGATCACTCGACCATGGTTATTTAATTATCTCATGTTGTTACCATTGAGTTACAGACTCGTATGCTGCTGACATGATGGTGACTGAAGGGGAGTCTATTTACGACCTTAGTTGGTATCCTTACATGTCATCATCAGGTGCCTTTCTGAACTTCCAATGCAATTTATGTATGAACCATTTGTTATTGCAATAAATTGCTCTATAGCTTTGATTCTGTGGAAATTTCTCGGAATTGCAGACCCAGCTACATGTGTATTTGCTACTACTACTCGTGACCACCCGATTCATCTCTGGGATGCTGCAACTGGCTTGGTAAGGTTTCCATTTCTCCTCCAGTATTGTCTGCGTTTGAGAGGACCGCTTGGTATAAATGTTGTTCCACAGATGTTTTCATACCTTTTTTCTGTTGCGGTTTTGTTATTTCAGCTAAGATGCACATACCGAGCTTATGATGCAGTGGATGAAATCACCGCAGCCTTTTCATTGTCATTTAATCCTGAAGGGTCAAAGTAAGAGAACGATCTCATACTTTCCACTGCCATCCATAGTTTCTTCTTTGCTTAGAGAAGTTCAGATATGATTCTTCAGAAACATCTTTTGTTACTCTTCCTAATGCTCAAGGCCTAGTTGTGTCCTACCAATGTTTTTTAGCTTATGGATTCTTCATTTTTCGTAGGATATTTGCTGGGTACAACAAATTTGTCAGAGTTTTTGATTTACACCGTCCTGGAAGAGATTTTACCCAATATTCAACTGTTCAAGGAAAAAAAGATGGCCAGAATGGTATTGTTTGCTACTAGCAAGCTACCTGAAATATATCTTTAGCTATTCAGCTACTTTTTTCTTTCAGGTATTATATCAGCTATTGCATTTTCTCCTGCTCAGACTGGGTTGCTAGCTACTGGTTCTTACAACCAAACTACTGCGATCTACAGAGAAGATAACATGGAGCTTTTATATATTTTACATGGTCAAGAGGGTGGGGTAACACATGTAAGTTAACTTCCAATATTATCTCTTTCATGCTTCGAAAAACAACAGGGAAACAACGTACTGTTTTCTCCTCAGGTTGAGTTCTCTAAAGATGGAAACTATCTTTATACGGGAGGGAGGAAGGTACATTCCATTCTGCCACTCAGCTTTTCCCCCCTCCCCCAGCACATGTGGATATGTAGTTAGATTAAATAGTGTAGTATAGTCTGTTTAACTTGCATTTTTCTTTTTTCTTTTGTTTAATCTTCTTGGGGTTACATACCGATGGATGAAGCTTATTTTTTCTCATCTGTTTTTGCTTCAATTTTCTTGAAGGACCCTTATATTATGTGCTGGGATATACGGAAGGCTGTAGAAGTTGTATACAAGTAAGTTGTTGGATTGATCCTGCAATTTGTATATTTGGATTGTGACTAAATTGTCAACAAACAACGTTGGGAAAAGTTAGATACATAAATGAATGGCCTATGCCTATTTGTACTTGCCTGCCTCCTCTCCCTGCGCGTGTTTGTGGTCTTTCTTCTTTTTTGGGAGAGAATCATGTAAAGGGATGCATTACATCTTGTTAATTAGGGGGTAAACATTAGTAAGTGACTAAGAGTCAGAGTATTTTATCAGTGATTGTTTCTTTTAGTGCGTGTGGTTTTCATATCAAGCATTCTATCTAGGTTGTATAGATCAACAGCAGATACCAATCAAAGGATATCTTTTGACATTGAACCCTCCGGGCGATATCTTGGCACTGGTGGTCAGGTAAATTCTTCTGCATTTCACTCTGTTATACCTAACAAAATCAAGCGAATGACCAGTCACTCACTTGCCATCTGCTTCTAGGATGGTCTTGTTCATATTTATGATTTGCAGACAGGGCAGTGGATATCAGGCTTTCAAGCTGCAGCAGGTGATATGCTCACATCTACTTGATTTGGCTTGAACATCCCACGAATAAATTTCATTGATAAATCTGAATTATTTTCCTCGTTAGTTTTGACCATTTAATGCATAATGCAGACACTGTTAGTGGTTTGTCTTTCCATCCTTACTTGCCAATGGCCGCTTCATCGTCTGGACACCGAAGATTTCAAATTCCAGAAGACGACGATGAGGATTTGCAGTTGAACGGTAATCTTCATAAACATCTTTGGCTGTTTATTCTCTGTTTAAAAATGTCCACAAAGCAATGTTCATAGAAACCCATGTTTGTTGCAGATGATGAAAATTGTGCATCTGTCTGGACATTCGCTTACGCTCCTTATGATGTGGACAACAATGTACCAAGCAGTTGATTCGCCAAACACGGCTCAGCGGCACAATCCCAAATCAACACAACAAAAGCTATCTTTAGAGTGAAGTACCAACTTACCCTAATACAATGGTTAATTGATTGAGACCAATTATCGTCCCAGTTACTGTTTTTGACTTGTAAATTCAAACTTGTTGTTAACCAGGATAGCTGTTTGTTGCTTGATGCTTCGAAAAGCACTGTCCTATTTTTGTCGCTGAACCTGAACAGGGTATTTGGAGTTTGAGGCTTTTCAACTTTCGCTCACCCTCCATTGATGCATGTTTACACCCATGTGTATGTAAACGACTTCTAGTAACAGGTAAGCAAGCACGCGCACTAATGATTTGTTGAAATTTAATGATGGAATGCTGTGGATTTTTTGGTTTTTCAATATTATGTGGTGTGTTCTTTGGGAAGAAAGAGAACCCCATACTTAGGGTTGAGAAACGAATTGGGGCTGTTTGAGCTCGGCTCGAGCTCTAATCGACCTGAGTTTCATGATCCTCGAGCTTGAGCTCAAATCATTTTTTGCGGTCGTGTATTAAATGAGCCATGCTCGAGCCTGAGAGGTTTGGCTCGATAGGTTCGCAAGCCTACACGAGCTTGATGAAAATTACCATTTTACCCTCAAATTAACTATCTTAGTTTATTTGACCATGAGCCGATTTGAGTTTAATCGAGTCTCACGAACCTTTAAGTTTGAGCGAGCTACTTGCTTATTGAGCCTCACGAACCTTCGAGTCTAAGCAAGTTATTCACGTATCAAGTCTTATGAACCATTGAGCCTAAAAGCGAGCTACTTATCGAACCTCCTGAACCTTCGACCTAAGCGAGTACTCACATGAACCTTCGAGCCGAACTCAAACTTGTCTCGAGCTTGGCTCATGTCATCCCTACCAATGCTCCCCTAGTCCCAACCGTGTTATCCCTTTTACTTGTTTTTTTTTTTTGAAAATTTTTAAGTTGTTTTGTTACTAATACCGTGTTGTTGCAAGCAAATAATAATACCGTGTTGACGTTGCGACCAAACAATTTAACCTAACTGGTTTACCGGTTCTAAGCAGTTCTATCGATTCCAATCGGTTATTGATTTTATTCTAAAATCCAAAAATTGGTCGGGACACCTAGCTAACCGGTCACTTTCAACCAGCCTGACCGACGGATCAAGTATGGTTTTCTCAACATTGCCTTAAACTCAAATCTTGGCTCTCCCATTAACCGTAGTAAGATATCTGTCTCTCACGTAGTGGCATGCAGAGAAGACAAATGATATCTGTATTCCGAGTAACTTACTATGTAGATGGTGGTTTGTTCAAGAATGCGTTTGGTCTTTTAATAATATTAATACATGCTCTTAATTAAACTATACTTGTGTATGTTAGAAATTGACCATGGAAGTGAAAACGTAAAAGCAATTAACATGATCAACATCAAACTGAGAGGGCTTTTTGTTCTACTTCTCTGGTTTGTTGCGGAAGCTCGGAATAATTCCTCTGACAAATGGGTAAGAGAGTGAAGTATTGAACTGTAAAACCACACTAAGGATAATTCCCAGGAAAGACGGAGGGGTTACAGACGGTCCCGCTTAAAACCTGCCTCCTAGACAGATTTTCCTCTATGTAATTTTAAAGCACAATATATCACTACAGCTATGCCCTATAACAGCTACTTGAAGAATAACAATAGAAGAGAACACAAAAAATAACGAGCTTCGGCCAATTATGCCTACGTCCTCGGACACTACCAAAATAATACTCCCTCCGTCCCGCAAAGGTTGTAGGATTTGTTTGGGCACATATATTAAGGAAAGTGGGAGAATAATAGTGTGTTGACAAAATTACCCTCATGAAAAGGAAAGGAGAAAATTTTGTGGGCCCCAATTTTAAGTTGAGTGGGAGGAAAGAGAAAAACTTGTGGGTCCATGATGTGAGATAAGAGGATAAAATGGTAAAAATGATGATAGAAAGTTTCTATTTTAAGAAAGTTGACAACCTTTGTGGGACGGCCCAATATAGTAATGTTGACAACCTTTGTGGGACGGAGGGAGTATTTCACTACCAAAGAAATATTACAAAGAGAGAGAGAAGAGATTAACCAAACAATGCCTTAAGAGAAGTAAGCTAATTGCTTGAGTTTGGGATGAGATGAAGGGAGGAGAGACCTTCCTATTTATAGCTGAAATCATCTCCCACTTCATTTCTACAAGCAACGTGGGATAAGGATGTAGCCACAAACAACAAATCTCCACCTTGGTTAAATCCCTATCCACAATCTGTAAATTCTCTCACAACCGAAGTTATTTTCTGTAGTGTCTTCAAATGCGCTATGAAGCACCAGCTTCAGATTCTAAGAACATTGATCAAGTCCAAACAATGTTGGAACTTAGCCCCTGTAACAACTTTTGTCATCATGTCGACAGGATTTTCTGCTGTCGGAATCTTCTGAAGTAGTGGGCATGATGCAATTTTCGTAGTTGTTGACCATTTTTCTAAAATGGCTCACTTTATTTCTTGTTATAAAACAGATGATGCTACAAATGTTACAAATTTATTCTTTAAGGAGGTTGTTAAATATCATGGATTGCCTAGGACAATAGTAAGTGATAGGGACACCAAATTCCTAAGTCACTTTTGGAAGACATTATGGGCTAAACTTGGTACTAAACTATTGTTTTCAACATCTAGTCACCCACAAACTGATGGGCAGATCGAGGTAGTTAATAGAACAATGATACAATTGCTTAGAACACTCCTTAGGAAGAATTTGAAGAAGTGGGAAGAGTTTATTCCACATGTTGAATTTGCTTACAATATTTGTCACAGCCACCCCGCCCGGTTGCGGAGGCGGAGCCGGCCGCGACGCCGGAACGGAAATGAAGCAGGAAGCGTGGCAACAGAGCATCGAGCTCAAATGCACAATGATCGAGTAATCTACTAGCAACCTAGAAACTCAAACAAGGCAAGCATGCTTTACAATCCAACTTCTACCATAAGTACAGTTCATGGTGTCAACAACAATCATTACTACCAACACCCAAAACACCAAGTCTGAAATGTACCAGATCCACTATAGGCAAGTCGGGGCTCCGCCCACGACTCGTAAAACAGATGTAACAGAATATATCTCAAGATATATATATACGACATATAGAAAACCATGATCTGATCTATATGCATGCAATTACAGCTACAGAGCCAGAAACAAAATCCTACAAATACCTAGCGCGAATCAAGCGACCTCCGCACGTGGTACCGCCGCAACCCGACCTCAAATGAAGGAAGCACCGCGAATCTCTACTCCGCCGGTTGCTTGTCGACGGCCTGAAAGTGGTAAACAGATAAAAGGGTGAGTCCTCGAAAGGACCCAGAAGGGCTTAAGGTAAAGTACAGTTTGCCCATAGGGCAACAGTCTGAACCTGCAAAACAGAATATCACAACATATGCATGTACATATGAACATAAAGTATGAAGTAGATCAAATTCCATCATATGCGGTCCAACCGCCAGATCGACCCGTAACGACAGCCCTCAGCAGAGGTCAGAATATACAGATCGTAATGTAATGTATAGCACGGTACCGGCCGGGGTCGCGATCCCCAAACCGCCGTAGGGTCACGTAACGTAAGTATCGGCACTCCCGGTGCGGATACGTAATGTAACCAAGGAGTACCCGTGGTCTCTCCAACCATACGGGTCTCGCCACGTAATCGTAACATATAAATAAAATATACAAATACAGCAGAGATATCATACCTGATAACATATATGGAGCATAACAAACGTACATTTTACCAAATTAAGCCCTTACCTCAGAAACGCTGCCCCGCAGCCCAAAACTCGGAAAATCCCGACTCCCGACTCGAAACGCACAGCTTGGCTCCTACGGGTCCACGCTACTCCACCAACGCAGTAATCAAGTCAGACAACCATAATTGGATCGTAACACATCCAAACAAACCCCGTAAAGCAATTTCCGCACAAAAACTCACTTTACCTCAAAATTCCACATAAAGCTCGGTATTACGAACAGAGCTAGAACCTTGTTATTCCAACTCCCACAATCATATTCCAACCCTTAACCCCGCATTCCAGTCACTTTTCCCGGTAAATCCGTATAAAACTAACTTTCTCATTTCTAACCCTAAATGATATTTCAAACGCCATAACGCATCTACTTTCATCCACAATACCAATTTAGCATCCATTTTAATCAAAACACAACATCCACATGGAAAAAGAATCACTTGAACATTTCGCCCTTAATCAATTTTTCACCACACTTCCAAATCAAACCATTCAAGCTTCCAATTAATCATACTAATCACCAATTTCACTTCCTAACCAACATTACTAACCAATTGCACTTAAATCAACCAAAATCAACATAAACCCTAATGGTACTATTCACTCAATTTAGGGCTTTTCTTCTCAACCAATTTTCCACCAAATTGAAACCATAGAATGCCTTAGAATCATGCTAGGAACAACATATCCAAAGCATGATTCAAGAACACAACTCTACACCATTTTAGAAATTCCATCAATAATTCGAATAAATATGTTTCCCCATCCATGGTGTTCTTCCAAAATCTAAACATAGATTCTTACTCCCCTCAAGCCCAAGAACAACATACTAAAATTTGGGAGGGAGAGGATCACTCAAACACCTAGCCAAGAACAAACCAATCTTTCCAAAATCCTCTCTTTCTTCCACCAAATCATGCTTCCAACTTGAAAAGAGAAGAAAGGAGGAAGCTTACCAATTGTTGGAGCCAAATCCCTTGAAGTTTCAGCAAAAATTGAAGGTCTTGGAGCTGCTGTGAACAGTAATTTCGGAGGATGAGAAGGGAGGAAGAAGAAGAGAAGAAAAGAAATGAAATTTGATTGAATTATTTTTGATTTTTGGCCTTTTATATTTTTCCTCTTTTTCACACTTAATAAGAATGGGACAAGTGTCCCAGCCCTTTGCTGCTGCCGACTCAAGCCCAAATTCTGGCCCAGAATTTTATTACTTTTGGGTTAATTACCATTTAACCCACTAATTCTCCAAATCTTTGCAATTAAATCCCAATTATAGGTAACGAACTCCAAATGAACCCAAAACTGACCAGAATCCTCAGAATATCATAACATTAATAAAACATTTTTCAAATATTTATTTACCCTTCCGTAGCGACATACCGAGCTCGCTGATACCGAACAAATCCCGGAAAGGCCGAATAATAACCTGAGCCACAACCCGTCACTACAAAATTCCACAAAAATATCCATAAAATTCACCTTAAAATATAACATGACTTACCCTGGAGCCATCGGAGAAATTTCATCCCGAGCCCCGGGATTCCGCCTGCAGCCCCGGGAGTCGCCCGGGACCGCACGTCCCGCCCCAGAAAATATGCTCCGTAAATATCTCCGGAACGCTCACTCGATAACAAATCCGCAAAAGGTTCCTCAATCCGAGGTCCTGGGATCTCTAGCGAGCCCGCTGTACGCCCCGAGCCAACCCCGACAACCCCGGCCGAAAAAATATTTTCGGCGGAAATGTCCGGGGGACCCACACGACCTCAAATATGAAAGGATTCACCAGAATGATGCTCGGATAAGGCTCGGGAGCCGTCTGAACGCCCGAAACCATGACTCCGCAGACCAAAACCGGATCCCCGGTCACCTTGGCCGCAACCCGCCAGGGTGACCAGTAACATCCTCCCCTTAGGACTCTTGGTCCTCCAAGAGGGGCATCAAACGCCGATATCGCTCGGGTATCGCTCCTCGATATCCTCGCTGGTCTCCTGTGTCGCTTCCTTGGCCAAGCATGATGTGACCACCGAACTTTGACCATGGGAATCCACCGCTCCGGAGTTTCCGAGTATCGCGCCCCGTAAAGGCACCCAGACCTCCCGATATGACAAATCAGGCTCCACCAACCTCCTCCACCGGTATCGTCTCGCACCGGATCCAAGATGCACTTCTTCAAAGATACCGACGTGGAAGACGCCAGTGCACCGCAGACATACTGAGGTAAAGCCAACCTCGTAGGCCAACCCGCCTATCCGCCTCCGTAATCTCATACGGTCCGATATACCTGGGGCTAACTTACCCCGCTTGCCGAATCTCGACTGCCTCGAATCGGTGCTACCTTCAGCCAAACCCTGTCGCCCACCTCAAACTCCAAGTCCCTGCGCCGTCTGTTCGCATATGAGGTGGTGCGGTCGTTCGCGGTTTTCAACCGCGCCTGAATCATCCTGATCTTGGCTGTGGTCTCCTCAATAAGCTCGGGACCCAGCTCAATTCTGTCTGACGCCTCAGTCCAACAGTGCGGTGTCATGCACCGCCGCCCATACAGCGCCTCAAACGGTGCCATGCCGATGGTACTCTGATAGCTGTTGTTATATGAAAACTCTACCAACGGCAATCGCTCTGTCCCAATCCTCCGAAATCCAAAGTACAGCTCCGCAAAGATATCCTCCAGAATCTGAATCACCCGCTCCGACCGACCGCCGGTTTGGGGATGGTAAGTCAGTACTCGATGGAGTCGCGTGCCCAGAGCCTCATGAAAGGCGCCTGTAACTGCGGCGGTAAATCGCGATCCCGACCGACACAATGGAGTCTCGGTACTCCATGCAACCGCACAATCTCTCTAATATACAGATGGGCAAACTTCTCCAGGGAGTCTGTCATCCGAATCGCGTAAAGTGAGCACACTTCGTCAAGCGGTCCACGATAACCCGGATGGCATCGTGGTGGGATCGGGTCGTGGGTAGTGCAATCGAAAGTCCATCGTGATGTTGCCCCACTTCCCGACCGGAATGGGCAAAGTCTGCAGCTGCCCCCGCCGGTTTCGATGCTCCACCTTCACCCGCCGACAAGTGGCACACTTGGACACATGTGTGGCAATGTGTCTCCGCATACCCGCCACCGTAAATGGGTACGCAAGTCCCGATACATCTTCTCACTACCGGGTGTATGCTCAATCGACTCGAATGTGCCTCCGTCAAAATCTCATCCCGCAGAAGTCTGCTCTCGGCACATACAACCGATCCCCAAAGTATAGCAAACCCCGCCTGCATCAAACCTCGGTAGTAGTGCCCCTTTGTCCTCCCCGGACAACTTCTTCAACTCGATCCTCTCCCGTGCCTCTCGCACTGGCCCAACCACTCCGAATGAATGGTCAAAGTATATACCGAGCCTCGCTCCCGGCGCTCCCACTGCGCGAGGCACGTCAAATCATTCTCCTCAGTCCGATCCTCGCACTACCCTCCGACCACGCCTGTACTTCCTACTCGAGCATCGGCCACTGTATTGCCTTTGCCCTCGGTGTACTCGATAGTGCAATCGTAGTCCTTGATGTAATCGAGCCACCTGCGCCGCCTCATGTTCAACTCCTTCTGAGTGAACAGATACTTCAGACTCTTATGATCTGTGAAAATCTGAAATTTGCTGCCGAGTAGGTATAGCCACCACAGATTCAATGCAAAAATCACTGCGTCCAACTCCAGATCGTGTGTCGGGTAGTTCTGCTCATGCGGTCGCAGCTGTCTCGACCCATAAGCGATCACATTCCGCTCCTGCATCAACACGCATCCCAGCCCCGCCCTAGATGCGTCAGTATAGATCACATACGGTAAGCCCGGGTCGGGTAAAGTCAAGATCGGCGCACTGGTCAGCCGCCGCTTCAGTTCCTGGAAACTCTCCTCGCACTTTTCAGTCCATACAACCGGCTGCCCTTCTTGGTCAGCGCGTAAGCGGGAAGCCAAACGGAGAACCCCGCACAAACCGCCGGTAGTAGCCTCGCTAAACCCGTAAAACTCCCGATCTCCCGTGACCGAGGTTGGCTGCTTCCACTCCCGCACCGCCCTAACTTTCTCGGGTCCACCGACAAACCGTGCTCACCTATGATATGCCCTTAAAAGACACCTCTCGGATTCAGAAGTCACACTTTGAGAACTTAGCGTAAAGCCGGTGTTCCCAAAGTGTCTCAGTAACAATCTCAAATGCTCCTGTGAGACCTCATCCCGAGAGTAGATCAGAATATCATCGATGAACACTACCACAAAGGAGTCCAGATACGGTCGGAACACCCGGTTCATCATATCCATGAACGCCGCCGGTGCGTTGGTCAAACCGAATGGCATCACCGTATACTCATAATGCCCATACTGTACGGAAAGCTGTCTTCGAATGTCTTCCTCCTTCACTCGTAGCTGAAAGTACCCCGATCGCAAATCGATCTTTGAAAAGATCTTCGCACCTCTCACCTGATCGAAGAGATCATCGATCCTCGGCAGGTGGGTACTGTTTTGATGGTGATGGCGTTCAACCGCCTGTAATCAATACACAGCCTGAGTGATCCGTCCTTCTTCTTAACGAACAGAACTGGAGCACCCCATGGTGAAGTGCTCGGACGGATAAACCCCTTCTCCTGCAGCTCCTCCAGCTGCTTCTTCAGCTCCACCATTTCCACTATCGGCATCCGATAAGGTGGAATGGAAATGGGATTATAACCAGCCGCAATCGGATCTCAAACGTGATCTCCCGCCTCGGTGGCATCCCGGCAAATCCTCCGGAAATACTGCGAAAAATCTCGGACAATCGGAATCTTATCCAGCTCCAACCGAGTATCGACGTGTTCAGACCGTAGTACTCCTCCGAATCCACTATCGGGACTCGATCCGTAACTCGCAGCTCCATGCCGGTCCCGACCGCCTTCGTCCCATCTCGAACTCGAGAGGGGTAACACCTCTCCGTAAACCGTAACACTACGGTTGGCACAAATAATATGCACAGAATTCTTGGATAGCCAATCCATCCCAAGAATAACGCCATACTTCGTGTGTTCAACACCAAAGAAATCCGACACAATCCGGTGATCGCCAATGGATAGCACGCAGTCCCGCACCATCTCATTGAAAGCGTAAATCGACTCCCACCGCCTTCACCATGAAGACGCCTAAGCCCACCGGTAGTCGTGGAGTGACTCGACACACTTCGTGCCACAATCAAACAGACGCCCAAGATCAAACAATGCACGAACAGGAGTATCGCTCAAGTAAAGTACCTTGGAGCGCCCCACGCCGCGAAGTCTCTCCCGCTCGACCAAACACCCGCCCCGCTCCGGGCTGCCGTGGTGGAGGCTCGCTGCGATGTCTCACCCCGCTCCGCCTGAAATACACGTCCTACTCTGTGCCGCCGTGGCGGAGGGGGTGGCTGAAACGGCTGCCTCGGCCGCCGTGATGGCCTCGGTCCGCCTCGCCAGGAACCGCGCCCGGGTGCGTTAGGCTGAAACCGAGGCTGCGGACGCGTAGCACTGCCGGATCCATGGCCCCGTGTCAAAGGACAATCACGAATCCAATGATCACTGGCCCCACATCGCAGACACTGCCCTGACTGCCGGTAGCATGGCCGGCCGGGGTGCTGCCCGCCACAACTCGCACAAGTCGGGGATACTGGCGTAGTCCTGCTGCCCTCGCCGCTCGCCTGCACCTACCCGACCTCCCCGAAGACCTCGCTGAACCTCGCCGTGCGTAAGCCCTCCTCTATCACCGGGTCGGTGCGGTAGGTACCGACTCTCAACCTCCTCCCGCCGAGGAGTTGGGCCTTCGCACAGCCTCGTGGTAGGAAGTGATGTCCAGAGGTCTCAAAGCCCACCGATACTCGGACGCAAGCGGCGAACGAACCGCTTGGCCTTCTCCCCGCTCCATGCCATAATATCTGCGGCACATAGCGGACCAATCGGTCAAACTCCCGCCAGACTCACTAACGGTCCCCGTGCCTCGCCTGTGTCATCAAACCGTGCTCGACGGAGGTCCCCGACGGCATCCCCAATGTACCGCTGATGGAAGTAGTAAGCAACCGCTCCCAAGTCAAGTCCGAATCCCGCCCCCATCACGTGCCGCCTCGGCTCTCGACGGCCCCCGAGGCTCCTCCACCAATGATCTCGCACCGTCCCCGCAGATTGAATGTAGCCAACGAAACTCTCACCTCGACGGAAGGTGTAGCCTCCCAAGGAGCTTGTCAACTCCCGCAAACCATGCCTCGCCCGCCTCAGTCCTCCACGGCCGTTGAACCTCGGGGTTCAAACGCTGAAACCGCTCCGTAAGTCTGATCTCATCGATCAAGGCGTCTCAGCCTCTTCCCGTCGGTGGTGGGACCGACGAGAACTCTCAAGATCGCGCAGATCTCCCTCCTCGTAATCACTATCCCGCTGATCTCGCACCGATGTGGCTGCTGCCCACCTCCCGAACCGGCTGTCTCCGCCGTGGCCTGTCCGGACCTCCCCGTGCTCGCCGCCGCCTCGAATCCTGGCTGGTACTAAAGTACTCAACAATCGCCGAACTCGACCCAACACTGTAGTATATCAGAGCGGGTCCTCACCGCTGATCACTGGGGTGTGTGTGATCGCCGATCCCGGGTTTCTCTCGAACCCGCCTTCTAACCTCGGAGGTGTGGGATCCCGGTCCCGACCCTCCTGCTTCTTGCTCACGCCGGCGGCGTGTTCTAGCCATACCTGAAAATGGATCAACCCAAAACCATATAACCCAACAATAAACTTTCTCTTCCTAAAGCTAGCAAAGCAGATTTTATGGCTCAGTAGTGTAATGCAATGCATGATGCAAGGATTCTTTCGTAATCACAACCTAAGTAATAAACCTTAAGCATAGAATCGATCATGTTCATAACACGTAATCACTTCATATAACACTCCACCTCCTCCAAAATGCTCCAAAGAACCGCCACCGCTCCACACGCATTCCGAAATGGTTCAAATAAGGAGTTGATCAGGCTCTGCATCAACCACCTGCAATGAAGTGTAAACCAAGAGCTCGCCCTTCAAGTCATTACTTGTAAAGCTTACCCATGAACTAGCATGACTTACTTAAGTCCATCTTTGGACTTGTATGCTTGCCTTCCTCAACCCGCATCGAACTAACCATACTTTACCTCTTGGGTCACTTCGACCCGACTCGCTCGATACCAACTTGTCACAGCCACCCCGCCCGGTTGCGGAGGCGGAGCCGGCCGCGACGCCGAACGGAAATGAAGCAGGAAGCGTGGCAACAGAGCATCGAGCTCAAATGCACAATGATCGAGTAATCTACTAGCAACCTAGAAACTCAAACAAGGCAAGCATGCTTTACAATCCAACTTCTACCATAAGTACAGTTCATGGTGTCAACAACAATCATTACTACCAACACCCAAAACACCAAGTCGGAAATGTACCAGATCCACTATAGGCAAGTCGGGGCTCCGCCACGACTCGTAAAACAGATGTAATGAATATATCTCAAGATATATATATACGACATATAGAAAACCATGATCTGATCTATATGCATGCAATTACAGCTACAGAGCCAGAAACAAAATCCTACAAATACCTAGCGCGAATCAAGCGACCTCCGCACGTGGTACCGCCGCAACCCGACCTCAAATGAAGGAAGCACCGCGAATCTCTACTCCGCCGGTTGCTTGTCGTGACGGCCTGAAAGTGGTAAACAGATAAAAGGGTGAGTCCTCGAAAGGACCCGAAGGGCTTAAGGTAAAGTACGCTTTGCCCATAGGGCAACAACAACTCGCAAAACAGAATATCACAACATATGCATGTACATATGAACATAAAGTATGAAGTAGATCAAATTCCATCATATGCGGTCCAACCGCCAGATCGACCCGTAACGACAGCCCTCAGCAGAGGTCAGAATATACAGATCGTAATGCAATGTATAGCACGGTACCGGCCGGGGTCGCGATCCCCAAACCGCCGTAGGTCACGTAACGTAAGTATCGGCACTCCCGGTGCGGATACGTAATGTAACCAAGGAGTACCCGTGGTCTCTCCAACCATACGGGTCTCGCCACGTAATCGTAACATATAAATAAAATATACAAATACAGCAGAGATATCATACCTGATAACATATATGGAGCATAACAAACGTACATTTTACCAAATTAAGCCCTTACCTCAGAAACGCTGCCCCGCAGCCCAAAACTCGGAAAATCCCGACTCCCGACTCGAAACGCACAGCTTGGCTCCTACGGGTCCACGCTACTCCACCAACGCAGTAATCAAGTCAGACAACCATAATTGGATCGTAACACATCCAAACAAACCCCGTAAAGCAATTTCCGCACAAACCCGCACTTTCCCGCAAAATTCCACGTAAAGCTCGGTTTTACGAACCGAGCTAGAACCTTGTTATTCCAACTCCCACAAACATATTCCAACCCTTAACCCCGCATTCCAGACACTTTTCCCAAATCCGTATAAAACTAACTTTCTCATTTCTAACCCTAAATGATATTTCAAACGCCATAACGCATCTACTTTCATCCACAATACCAATTTAGCATCCATTTTAATCAAAACACAACATCCACATGGAAAAAGAATCACTTGAACATTTCGCCCTTAATCAATTTTTCACCACACTTCCAAATCAAACCATTCAAGCTTCCAATTAATCATACTAATCACCAATTTCACTTCCTAACCAACATTACTAACCAATTGCACTTAAATCAACCAAAATCAACATAAACCCTAATGGTACTATTCACTCAATTTAGGGCTTTTCTTCTCAACCAATTTTCCACCAAATTGAAACCATAGAATGCCTTAGAATCATGCTAGGAACAACATATCCAAAGCATGATTCAAGAACACAACTCTACACCATTTTAGAAATTCCATCAATAATTCGAATAAATATGTTTCCCCATCCATGGTGTTCTTCCAAAATCTAAACATAGATTCTTACTCCCCTCAAGCCCAAGAACAACATACTAAAATTTGGGAGGGAGAGGATCACTCAAACACCTAGCCAAGAACAAACCAATCTTTCCAAAATCCTCTCTTTCTTCCACCAAATCATGCTTCCAACTTGAAAAGAGAAGAAAGGAGGAAGCTTACCAATTGTTGGAGCCAAATCCCTTGAAGTTTCAGCAAAAATTGAAGGTCTTGGAGCTGCTGTGAACAGTAATTTCGGAGGATGAGAAGGGAGGAAGAAGAAGAGAAGAAAAGAAATGAAATTTGATTGAATTATTTTTGATTTTTGGCCTTTTATATTTTTCCTCTTTTTCACACTTAATAAGAATGGGACAAGTGTCCCAGCCCTTTGCTGCTGCCGACTCAAGCCCAAATTCTGGCCCAGAATTTTATTACTTTTGGGTTAATTACCATTTAACCCACTAATTCTCCAAATCTTTGCAATTAAATCCCAATTATAGGTAACGAACTCCAAATGAACCCAAAACTGACCAGAATCCTCAGAATATCATAACATTAATAAAACATTTTTCAAATATTTATTTACCCTTCCGTAGCGCCCTACCGAGCTCGCCGATCCCCAACAAATCCGGCGTGCCGCATAATAACTCGAGCCACAACCCGTCACGACAAAATTCCACAAAAATATCCATAAAATCCACCTTAAAATATAACATGACTTACCCTGGAGCCATCGGAGAAATTTCATCCCGAGCCCCGGGATTCCGCCCAGAGCCCCGGGAGTCGCCCGGGTCCGCAAGTCCAGCCCCAAAAAATATGCTCCGTAATAATCTCCGGGTCGTTCCCAAGATTCCAAATCCGCAAAAGGTTCCTCAATCTGAGGTCCTGGGAGCGCTACCGAGCCCGCTGTACGCCCCGAGCCAACCCCGACAACCCCGGCCGAAAAAATATTTTCGGCGGAAATGTCCGGGGGACCCACACGACCTCAAATATGAAAGGGCTCACCAGAATGATGCTCGGATAAGGCTCGGGAGCCGTCTGAACGCCCAAAACCGTGACCCGCAGACCAAAACCGGAGCCCCGGGTCACCCGGTCGCAACCCGCTCAGGGTGACCGTAATAAAAAGGAGGTCTAGATGAGTTTGCAAGACACAATTCAATCACCAAATATATTTCACCTTTTTTTTCCTTGAAATTGAGAGTGATTCTCTTTTCAACCTATCTATCTTTTTCCACTCAATTCTTGTTGAATTTTCTTGACAAGTCTACTAAGACCAATATTGCCTTCTCATTGGAAGAAGGAAGTGTTGGCCCCATCATCATTCCCCCTTAATTTTGGCAACGAAGGCTTTCTTTGTCTTGGACCTTTTTTTGGTATCAAGAAGGAGGAGTCGCCAAAGGCATAACACCATCTTTGCCTGGGCAAGATCCAGGAGGAGTTGGCGGCCATATCCGTTCGTTTCACAAGCTTCCGCATTGTTTTGTTTTTGTGCATTTCGGATCTGTCAACCTGTTGAAATTTTCGCCTCATCAATCATACCTACCTCATGTTGCTCCTTTGTTGGCTAGATCTGCTCCTCGTGTTCCAGGTTACCCTTCCAGAATCACATCAATCCCCCTCGCCACAACTCACCACGAAGGGATTCCCCCTGCACCTTCCACCTCCTCATCATGATCAACTTAAAGCATGATTATCTTAATCTACAAAGAGGGGCCTTCACCGCGACCCCTCGCCCATGCGTGAGTCCTCGACACTTAACCTATCAGAACTTGGTAGTGACTCACTACAAGTGGACAGTGGTTGCAAGTAATAATATCCGGGAGTACTGGGTTGAACAACATGGACTTTTAATTCTAAGTGTTCCAAATACTAGATAATTCTAAATTAAAAATACTAAAGTGATCAAATTATTCTAAATGGAGATGGATGGAATTAATTAACCGATTATGAAGTTATCTCCTAGTAATTTTGGTCCACTTGGATCATAGGTACATGGATTATAATTTGGCTCATAAACATTCATGGATATTTTTTGGATTTATGTAGGAAAATATATTGGGTCTAAACCTCACTCTCAAGAGTATCCAGTGATAAGTTAGCCATAATGTCTTGTATCCTAACTTATTGTAAATTAATCAATTTCCTCATAGGTTAATTATGAACTCTCATCCTATAATTAACCTAACATGCATTTCTCTACGATCTAACATAATTAGTTTATATCTAAGTCTAATCATGCCAAGAATAATCCTCTCTAAAGGTATTTAATCAATAAATTCAAGGAAACATAAACATAAATCATCAAACCATATCCATTCAAAAAAAATATCACATACCCATAATCCAAGTTTCTCTAATTCCTAAGAGATAATAGGAATTTAGCTACTCATGATAATGAAAACCATAAATGAAGAGAAATAGAAATAACCCATATCCATGGTGGAATTTGAGCTCAAGTTGCCAAAATACTCAAAAGATGGATAGAATGAAAGAACTAGCAAACTGAGTATAGAAATGTAATCTACTCAGAAAATGGAAGTAAACTCTAGAATTAATTACAAATAATGGAGAAATCAAGTCTAGGTGGTGGTGCTCCTCCAAATGTCCTCTGCTGCGTGTTGTTGCCCCAAAGTCATGAACCCTTCTTTCTGAGATGGAGTTTGCCCTTTATTTAGGGCTTTTCAGCAACCAATAGCCAAGATTGATTCATTAAAATATCAATGGCTTGTGTTGATTCTCGACGCCAGTTGATTACCGGTTGATCACCTGGTGTGATGATCGCCAAGTGATCAACTACTTCAGCATCCTGCAGCATCACACTCTATGGATTCTAGTCCATCAACAGGCGATCGACTCACTTCAACTGCCATCAGACTTGTTGATCGCCAGACGATTGACTGATCAATTCTAGGATGGCTTGATGATCTATGGATTTTAGTTAACCACCCGGTGATCATCTGAATAAGAAATTTGCCTTTTTTGATCCTCTAACTTCTCCTTTTGTTACATCCTGTTCCAAAATAATCTGAATTTCCATATTGAATAACTTTATGAGGAAAACAATTCCATCTTCAACCAAATCCATTAAATACTTCATCCAAATCAAAACCTAAAATGGTCTCATCAGAACTCCATTCTGCGCGACTCTCCACACAATCCCGTCAGATCAGCCACAATCTCAGAGAGCGTCCTGTGACCTCCCATCACTGCTCCGACGATTCCGGGGAGCGTCTTCCACCTTCCATAAATGTGCCCACGATCACGGCGTACCGATGCAATCTCCCTCTTTCAACTCATATAAAAAGGAGACTTGGGAAAGATACACCATATCTATACACTCCTACTCGTCTTTCTGCTCATGAGTATTTTGTTTCTCCCTTGCAAATTGCTTCGTCAACAGTAGACCACCACTTCCAGCATCTGAGAGCTCGGCCTAAGAACAAGACTATCAGTATCAAAGTGAGAATATCCTTTTCCAAATTTTATTCCCGTGGCACAAATTCCAAAATTAGCTTAAGTGCATGCAGAGAAGACAAAGATGTCGGGATCATATGATTTAAAAATATGTATGTGGGGTAGCTTACTATGTATATGATGGTTGGTTCAATATGGTGTTTTGTCTTGTAATAAAACACGCTTTTAACTTTGTTCTCTCATTATATACTTAACTGTTTATGTTAGAAATTACCGTAAAAGCAACATGAACATCAAACTACTAAAAGGGCTTTCTGTTCTGCTTCTCTTCTTCTGCAAGTTCGGTAAGTAATTTGTTTTCTTCGTCGATCGATCAGAGTATTGGTGATGACGATGATGGATGAGTACTGGTTAATTTGGTGATTTCATTGATGGTGCAGGATTAATTGTGGAAGGACAGGAAGTGTATAACTGTGATAGAACGCATTCTTATTCCCGGCAAGATCCATGCACTTCACCCAAATGTGATACAGATTGCGGGCCGAGTTATTCCATCAGGCTCTGTATCTCTTGGGATCAGTTGTATGTCCCACCTTTGGCTTTGGATGATGATCCGAACGATAATGCTGCCGCTGATGATGGAAATGGAAATGACGTCATGAGTAGTACTATTGATGCAGCAATCATTGATGCTATAGTCGGCCTGACAATCAGTGATGATGATGATCATGGAAATGGTAATGACGGCACGAGTAGTACTATTATTGATGGAGCTACCAATGATGCTATTGACTATGAAGATGATCATTTAGGTGCTCCACCTGCTGCCCCTGGTAATGATGTGAATACGGTATGTTGCTGCCAAGGTGAACTTTGAAGTTATTTGCTCAAAAGCTCATCCATCTTCTTAATTCCTAAAAAAGTACTGATCATCCTCATATATGTACAACTTCAATTGTAAGTTTTATTGTTCAATTATATCATCTTTTTATGAATAGAGTGAGAATTATTATTCATTTATGCGTTATTTTTTCTTATAATAAGTAGAATCATTGTAAAGGGCAGATTCATCAACAATTATATAAAAAAAGTGAATTCTGATCACACGCTGCGTCACCTAGTATCCACATAAGCCATCATATATTATTAATTTATAAAAGCGAAGCATACAGAGGGGTGTTTTGGTCTTTTTCTTTTTAGAGAATTCTCGAAACGACACGTATCCCTTTTTTTTAGAAGTGTAGTATAGTTCAAATGCAATCTATTTGGGTTGTTGATCAAATGTATATGTATTTTTCAAAGTATATCATATCCTTATACATTTTAATGTATACATTTCTCTTGATGAACACCTGTACATGTATCTGTAATAGTGGAAATTATGTCGAGATAACCTTCTGGGGCAATCTGGTTAAAATGTTGGCAGATATGATACATGTTGATTTAGAGACATGTGTTATAGTGGTTGTAACGACGACGTATGTTAAAAAATACGGAGGTACGTTTTTCTAATTCAGTACATTTAATTCAATAAACTGACATAAACTTTTTATTTTATCTACGTAAACATAAGTTTTAGTTTGCTTATGTTTGTTTTTCGTGCATTTTGTCTAGAAAATTATCTATTGTCTGCAACATGTGGGACGAAAATATATGTCAATGTGGACATTCAGGAAATTTCTGTGATTCGTGATTCGTACGTGTTGTTTTGTATTATTTTTTACTATATTGGTTTAAGTTTATTGCTAAAATCGGATACTAATTATCAAATCTAATGTTGTATAACATTGTATGCATTTCAGGTTTGTTGTTAATGTGAATGCTATCACGATACGAATTGATGATGAACATGGCACTAAATCGGCAAGTGGATGTGGACCCGTGGTGAAACGTGTATTGTTGCGGCAACTTGAGGCCATTCGATCATATGGTCGTTCCCATGTATGTTTGCGATTTTCGCTCTTTATCTATTTTATAATTATCATTATATTTGTTTGATTAAACATATTATTCTATGCAGTTAAGAAATTTTCGATGCAATGTTATGATCTTGTGTGTCAAGGAGGATTATCCCCTTTGGTACTTAGCATGTCGTTTGTGCTCTCGAAAAGTGTTCGGGCAGGGAGCTGATTTTTACTGTAAATCGTGCGATTCAACAGTTTGTTCAGTCATTCATCGGTAAGCTTTCATTGGTTAACATGTGTATTATAAATTCACAAACAAACATTGGATTGAACTTATGCTGCGAGTGACACTTTTTTATATTTGTGTTAGATATAAAGTTGAGATAATAGTTGGTGACCATACATGAGAATCAAAGTTTGTTATGTTTGATAATGTGGCGGCTCGCCTTTTCCATTGTGATGCGTAAACATTTGCAAGCTACGAAAAAAGGGTAAGTCGTATATTTTTCAATGTTTGATATTATGATCTTAATGGTCTCATGATAACTTCAATTGTACACACACACACACACACACACACACACACACACACACACACACACACACACACACACACACACACACACACACACACACACACACACACACACACACACACACACACACACACATATATATATATATATATATATATATATATATATATATATATATATATATATATATTTGTACAGCACGACGGACGAAATAAATTGGATAAGATACTTGAAAGTGTCAAAGTGACGAAGTTCACTTTTGATATCAAAGTGACTGATTTTAATATTACAAATAAACGATCGGGGTTACGGTCACGACATACTCTGAAATAGATTTTGCATCTGAGAGTCGGGAGATAATAGAAATCATCAAAGAGGTATGTTATGCCACATTAACTATTTTAGTTGAATGTGTTTTTGTAAATGACTTATTGCCTAAATGCGTATATAAACTTAATTATCTTTCTAAATGCAGCGACATTTACGGGGTAAATTAATGTTGTCTCTTAAACGTTTAGCAGATCAAGATGATAGAAGTGGTGATAACACATTAAAAAGGTTTCGGTATTTTGAATGTTGATGGTTAATTAACTTTAGTATATTGATGTAATATTGTTTACTAATCTTTTTTGTCTACGTTTATAGTTGGCTGGTTGTTGTAGAGACCGGAAGTTGCAATAATACGTCTAATAACGATAAGGGGAATAACGCTGACGTGCGTTATGTTAACACCGATATAGATGACACGTACGTACCTATATTTATAAACTATTACTGATTGAAGATATTTCAATATTTAATTGATTTTTTTGTGACATGTATATGTAAATTGGAGCTGCATCAACACCCGATATCTGCTATAGCAAATTCCGATGAGACTATTACCGATGGTCAGATGTGATGATGATCGTAGATTTAACCTTTCGAGTCACTATTGCTGTTTACTTTGATTTGGATAATAAACATGTAACATTGTTTGATTTTTTATAATAATATTTCATTTGATGTTTAAACATGACTTACAATTACAATGATTTTGTGTTCTGTTTGATGACATCTGTTGTTTTATTCTAATTCTTACCTATGACTTTTGTTTATAATTTAATAAATATTTACTATAATTTATATTTAATTCGTTTTTATCCGTCTCGAAGTAGGAGGGTTACCAACTAGTTTTTTATAATGCTGACACCATGCACCTCTTACCAACAGATTACAATCTTGCTGAAATGCCATTTATTCGGCCTTAAACACCCAGTATTTATGATAATTACAATCCAATTATGATACAAATTACAACAATTAATTTTGGTAAACAACCACTAATTGAGGATAGGTTGTGCAGTATTAACTACTCTTGGGGCCTCAATCCTCCCTCATCCGTTTCTTTCAGCTACTTCGTTTTTTGCTTCTTGAGCACCCTCACTACTTTGCCAGATGCTTTGCCGACATCGTCCTCGCCACATTTGTACAGCCAGATTATCACCATCTTCTCCGCGATTGAGTCCTCCGTGACGCGAAGCCCTCGATTTTCACTACCCATACATAATGGTATGAGTCATCACTCTCGAAAAATTCTTGTTATTGGAACTCAATTAAACAGATTTGTCGCCGGTACAGGGGCTTTCTTGCCGGAACAACCATTTTTTCAGTGATCGTGGTCCGCCGAAAATGGAAGGAGCAGTAGGAGACTGGTGGTCTGGCTATTCTAGCTGGCCTCTAAAGAAGCCGTCAGAGTTGAAGCAGCGGTGTTGAAAGAGAGGCGTCGAAGGTGGCCGCTGGCTCACCCTGTTCTCAACTTGCAAACTAAATCTTCTGGTTGCTTTGGCTAATACGTTTTTATTCTTTAATTTTCTGTTTTGGTTGTTTTGACTTTAGGTATTGTATTTTAGTTGCTTTTGATGACCGTTTTCTGAAGGTTAACCATCAAAATTGAGGTTTTCTGTTTTACAAGAGAAGGGTGTCACATAGAGCATATATATTGATGAGGTTAATTGATAGTTCTTTCAACATCTCTTTTGCATTGATAATATTGTAATATTTTTACTGCAATTTTGATTCGTTCTCATTTTGTTAGTATGTAAGTTCCTAACAGATAACATTCAATCGGTTTCTTGCTGTCCATTTGTGCATTCACTGTTGCTTCAATTAACATTGCTTATCAAAATAATTTTTCATGATTTGATATACCATAAACTCACTACTATTGGTTTTATTTAGTGAAGATTTACGAGAAAATTTTATCGAAGTCTGAAACTGTTGTGTATGTGTGTGTGTGTGTGTAGTAATTTAGTACTACTTGGATTTCTTTAACACACAGCCTATCTAGTACCTACCCACTAAATTCTGACTACTTATGTATATGATTATGTGAAGGTACGAACACTGCATGGAACTATGATGGTGTGCAAGAATTATGATGGTGACATATAACGTGGATTTCCTAGCACAAGGTTTGTTAGAAGATTTCAAGCTATCTTTGGAGATGCTGCAAATACATCTCGTAATTTTAATAGGTGAGTTATCAATATTTTCAGGGTTCAAAACACTTGGATTAATGACATCTATTTTGGTATTTTCATCTCTATTATTTATTACTGTATTATATATTTTTCTCTAACCTTTGTGGCAATCTTGTGCATTTAGAGTGTATGTGTTCCTAATTTACAGATGATGATTGGGATAGTGCTATGCAGATTTGCCCATATGGAAAGACAATGAAGGGTAAAGCAAATTTGTTTATATGGAAAGATAATCACTTGACATTTTAGGATTCACTTAGGAGAACCAGTGAAGGCTGTTTAAAAAATAAAAGATGAACAATGAAGATTCAAGGAAACCAAACAGTTATTTTAGGAATGTTGGATGATCAAGTATATTTAGGGAAAGAATCAATAAGAATGGAGCACATGAGTATTATTTTGAAAAGTCGGCTCACTAATATGTGTTGGAGAACAATGAGGATTCGACAAAGCAATTTTGATGGGACACTTAGAAGGTTCTTGGATCTCCAAGAACTCAGCAGATCAGAGGGTCAAGACTCAGGAGCACCTACGGACAAATGGTTCTCAAGTTTATTTCTCTCATATATGTTATTCTTAATATAATTGCTACTACTTGTATGGTGCGTGTGAGGTGATTTTTGAATTTGTGCAAATGTCTTATGTTTCCTTTTCTATGAAAATTTTGCTTCAGAGTACCATAAATTTGAAGAGAGTCTCTGCAACCTCGGTACAAAGGATTAGAGCAAAAGTACTATGATGTATAAGTCTTATGTTGATGTTATTTTAGTCAATAGCAAATTCCATTTCTTTTGCTTAAACATAAAAGTTGTTTACACCATTAGTTTTTAAAAGTACTTGAATTTGAGTAGGCAAATGTCATTGCTCATTAGTTTTACATCATCACTGGTGGATTCAAGTTTTCAGATTGTGGTCTTGATGCATGGATCTTGATGATGAAGCAAATGGCCTATGTTTTCCCAAATTATTTTCATCTAATTCCATTCTGATTATGAATTCTCTGCTATCACATGTTGATGAAGGATGGGCGGTGTGAGTACTACTCATGGGGTTGCTTAGCCACTACAGTGCCAGACGACTGATCGATTTTCAGGTGGAAGTGCATATATAACGGCAGCATCATGAACTGCTGCTCGAGAATGAAGAAACATGGCCACCACCAAATCAAAATGTTTGCTCTATTTTAAACAGTGAACGAGTTTCATCACTTTTCATGGACAAGCCAGTAGATGCCAATCCTGCCATCAGGTAAAAGTTTCACAATGAATTCTTTCTTTCTCTTCCCTTCATCTTTGCTTTTCCTCTCTGATTTTGATTTACCTTCTCACTGTGATTTCTTTTTGTTCTGGCTTTCTCTGATTTATGATTTCCCCTTCATTTTTGCTTCGCTTTATGATTTCGTTTCTTTTTAATCTGTTCTAAAAGTTTTTTTACCCTTGCAGGTGATGTTGTATATGCCCTTCCTTCTTCCAAGGCTGATTCGGTGAGTGTCTATTTTCCATTTGGTACGCTTAAATGGAATCGCGAGATAGGCTTTGTTGGCCTGACAATAGCCTTCATTCTCTTGGTTGTCCTTTTTGCCCAATAATCTGGTCATTGGTTAGTAGCAGTTTTTAGTTTGATCTCATCCTGTTTTTCTCCATGTTCTAATCACCTTGGATTGTGTAGATTCTTTATGTTCTTTCCAAAGACCCCAATGGACGTGTAGATTATTGTAGTGGAGACCATCAAGGTTATCAATTATGCGGTAAGCTATTCATTTGTTTTTTCAAAATAGACACAAATTTATTTGCATTAGTTCATAGGATGATTCTTCCCTTCCTACGCATAATAGTTTTTCTTCATGCCAGGTTACTATTGTTGTCTCTGTACGGCTCCTTTTAGCTATTACCTTGATGTTTCTTGGGCTTGAGTTTTTAGTTTCTAGGAGTGTCTAACAGTTAGCTGATACTTGTGCTCCATATTTGTTTGTTTATAATGAGTTATTTACAGGTTGGAATATAATCTTTAATAACAGGAGGTACTTAAACTAGATTATTTGTCCTAATCGAACCGCTACTTGCACTAAGCTTAGACACTCTATTATGCATTAATTAAACTTCTAACTACAAATTCTAATTTAAGGTTTTACAGCTAATGGACGGTAATATATGTACTTTAACCAAGAATGGAACTCATTTTGAACCTCTAGATCCCAGTTTGCTTGCTTTCAATTAGGTCCTCATCCGTAATAAAAAAAGTCATCCTCCCCATTTTATTCTTTAGAACAGTTAAGCAATTTTGCATCAAGTGGTTTTCTTATTTCAGACTTTCTTGATAAGAATGACCACGATTAAGCTTGCTTTTTAGGTACAAATATCTAAATAGGGTTAGATTTGCTACAACATGGAAGTGTCTTTTAAACTTGGAAGGCCTTAACTTTTCAATGTTTGTTTGGCTTGCTTGTTGATGTCTGTATGTGTGACAAATTGTTCAGTTAAGTTCCTGCTAGGATTCCATGCGAGTGAAATGTTTGATTAGCTTTCTTTGACATTTACCCCTCTTTGTGTGCATATTTTCGACTAACCTATTTCCGGTTCAGGTTGGGTTTGAGGGGGCATGATATGAAGATATTCAAGTACACTTTATTTGTAAATATAATTGTCAGTTGATGGGTTTTTTGAACATCTATTAGACTGGGTTTGTAAGTATGTCTTAGTTATGTTTGCCAAGCTAGGATTTTATGCTTGATAATGTTTCTCATTAGGTATTAATTTATCTAAACTGTAACAATATTATATATCAATGTGAACAGAGAACCAAATTTGTAATTTGTTCCCCGCCGTTGAATACAAGCAAAATGTTCTATTCCTATACTTTCCACATTTTTTAATTTAGGCTATCATATTGGGTACTCTTTTTATCATTTCTACTAAATATTTATATGAATGGTCGACTATTGAAGTAAATTAACATGTATTCTTTTAGTTGATTTCTTTGTTGAGTGTGGATAGGTTGTGACAGACACATCATGTGGAAGAGAGAACACAGAAGAATTCCAGCTTGTCACTGTATTTGTCGACGACGAGTCCGGAAACGCGAGAACTACAACGATCTGTTCTTCCTTCTGCGCGCAACAACCAAATTAGAGAGGAAACAAGCAGATTGACATTCCTTCGCAAATTCAACAAAATCAACAATAAAATCGACTGTCAGCATTCCTCTGACAATAAAAACCACCGGCCCTGCATTTTTTCAACCGCCCAAAGTGATGCTCTTCGACAATAATATGATGGTTTTCCGAAGCACTATGATGCGCTTATTTAAAATTATGATGTGCTCGTTTTGATGATTGATGCAAACATTTCGTTCTACAGAACACAGTGTTACGCTTGTTGACAAAGTATGATGTCTTGGTTCAAAATGATATGCTTGGTGTCACGAATGATGCGCTTTCGTAAAATTATGATGCTCTTCAATATTGGACAAAATATGTTGTATTTGTTAAATATGATGCTCTTGGTGTCATGGATGATGCTCTTTATTTTAAACATTATGCTCTACCTTACAAAAATAATGCAATCGTTTTGATGACTTAACGGTGCATATATTTTCTTCAATATTCTAAAATGATGTCTTTGATGACCACAACGATGTGCTCTTGTTGCACTATGATGCTTTCAATTATAAACATGGTGCACCCGTTCTAATGGTTTAATTAAGCACTCGTTTTCTTCAACTTTACAAAATGATGGAATTCTAAAACTGATGCTCTTTGTGTTTAAAATGATGCTCATTTTGTAAGTTTGATTAGCTTATTATTTAAAATGATGCTCTTCGCTATTGGACAAAGTATGATCTCTTGGTTCCAAATGATGTTCTTGGTGACACGAACGATGCTCTTGGCGGAAAGGATGAATCGGACACTGATTGAGAAAGTAAGATGCATGCTTTCATGGACGAAGCTTTCGAGATCCTTTTGGGGTGATGCTTTTTTAGCAGCTTGTCACGTTGTCAACCTATCTCATTCCAGGGCTCTGAATGGTGACACTGCTGATAGTGTATGGTTCGGTAAGGACATGGACTACCGGCACTTGCGAGTGTTTGGTTATTATGCATTGGTTCACATACCGAGGGATGAAAGACGAAGATTGATGTCAAATTTCGTCAGTGTATTTTCATTGTGTATGGTGATGAAAAGTTTGGTTACAAGTTTTATGATCCAGTTGCCAAGAAAGTGATCAAAAGTAGAGATGCTAGTTTCTTTGAGAACCAAACTCAGAAAAACTTCACTGAAGGTGATCAGTTTGAAGCTTATGACGATGACTTGGTAAAATTTGGAAGATCAAAAACCGGTTGTTCCTCCTACAACAAAACAAGCTCCTACGGGGGAGCAGTCCGATCTGATGATGAGATTGTGCCTTCTCATGTTGGCAATCATGGAGAAGATCAGGCAAGAGACGCAGTGAGTGATGCTAAAGTGCCGGAACCGGTGGCACAGGATCAAGACCAAGAGCAACCCCAGGCACCTCAAGCTCCACAGGGGGTGTGTAGATCCGAGAGAGAATCGAGACCGTCGACTAGGTTAAAAATTATGTTTTATTGTCAGATGGTGGTGAACCTCTTTGCTTCCGTGAGGCACTTGAAGATTCTCACAAGGAGTGGATAACAGCAATGCACGAAGAAATGAAGTCTCTCCACAAGAACCACACCTACAGACTTGTTAAGAGACCATATGACAGAAAGGTTCTCAAGAACAAATGGGTCTACAAGATCAAACAGGAAGATGGAAAGTCTAGTCCTATGTACAAGGCTAGACTAGTGGGGGTTGATTACGATGAGATTTTCTCTCCAGTGGTAAAAATGACCTCTATCCGTGTGATATTGGGTTTGGCTGCTACACTTAATCCGGAGGTGGAGCAACTTGATGTCAAGACAACGTTCTTGCATGGTGACCTTAAGGAAGATGTCTACATGGAGCAGCCAGAAGGCTTTAAGGTCAAGGGAAAAGAAGGTATGGTGTGCAAGCTTGTATGGATTGAAACAAGCGCCAAGGCAGTGGTACATGAAGTTTGAGTCATTCATGATTCATCGAGGGTACAGGAAGACAACATCCGACCACTGTGTTTCTGCAAAAGTTTGGCATATGTGAATTTATTATTCTACTATTGTATGTGGATGACATGCTTATTGTGGGATGGAATTTGTAGAGGATTTCAGGTTTGAAAAAGGAGCTGGCGAAGTCATCCGAAATGAAAGACTTAGCTAATGCCAAGTAAATTCTGGGGATGCGCATAATATGTGACAGGAGTCGAGGGAAGTTATGGCTATCACAAGAGCAGTACATTGAGAAAGTTCTTAAGCGGTTCAACATGGATCAGGCCAAGCCTGTGAGTTGTCCACTAGGTCCTCGGTTCAAGATGAGCAAGGCTTCCTGTCCTCGTAGTGAAGAAGACAAGGTGAAGATGAGTAGAATTCCATATGTATCTGCTACTGGGAGCTTGATGTATGCTATGGTGTATACTAGACCAGATATTGCTTTTGCAGTTGACGTTGCTAGCAGGTTTCTCTCAAATCAAGTGAAAGACCATTGAGAAACGGTTAAGTGGATAATGAGATATCTACATGAGACCTCCAAGTTGTGTCTTTGTTATGGTGATACCAAACCAGTTCTGAAAGGTTACATAGATTCAGATATGGCAGGTGATGTTGATAGCAAAAAGTCAACATCGGGTTATCTGTTCACTTTTTGTGGGGCGCTGTTTCATGGCAGTCCAGGCTACAAAAGTGTGTTGCTCTGTCCATGATAGAAGTAGAGTACATCGCCATTACTAAAGGCTGTAAGGAGATGCTTTGGATGAAGTGGTTGTTCAGAGAGATTGGCTTGAAGCTGGACAGGTATGTTGTATTCAGTGATTCACAGAGTGCAATACATGTCAGCAAGAATGCCAGTTTCCACTCCAAATTCAAGCACATTCAGGTGAGGTATCAGTGCATTAGAGGTTCTAGATGACAACGAGCTCTACCTGAAAAAAGTCCATACCGATGACAACGTTTCAGATGTGCTTACAAAATGTCTGCCTAAGAGTAAGCATGATTTCTGTTGCACCAAGGCTGGGATGAGCTTGGTGCATTCTACCTCTACTTGAAATGTTGGTAGTGACATCTCCTCCCTTCTGTTTGGGATTGGAGGGGGAGATTGTTGTGGCATGGTACCACAAATGGTCCAATCCCAAGTGTGGTGACTTATTTGAACAAGTGGACTAAATTGAGTGACTTGTGTGGAATTAAGTCACATGAAAACCAATATTAATTGGTACAACACGTTTTCAACTTGGACTTTTTTAGTTGCTGGGCAATTGAAGTCCAATTGAACTTGATGGTTGGACTTTTTTAAGTCCATTGGTTGCTAGCCAAATTAATGGCATTAATGCCTTGTCAGAGGCTTGCAAATGCTATATATATTTGGACATGCAGAGAGAACGGATGAAGAAAACTAAAAGTAGAAAAATGATCATCATCTCATTGTCAAGCTCGTGACTTGTGGAACATTTATCAAGTTGTTTCAGCTCTTCAATGTGGAACCTGTTTTACACATTAAGAATGTATTGTATTGAGCATGCAGTTTGTGATTGGAAATGGGAAATTAGGAGGTAGCTAGGATTTTAGATTACATGCTGTTTGTGTTTTTCTTATTAATTTATATTTCACGAGTCTCTATGTCTGAAATTATTTGTAGGGGCGGGTTGGAGCGGGTACCCGCGGTTTTGTGAAATTAAAAACCGAAACCGACCCGCAACAGACCGGTTATCCGCGTCACGGGTACCCGTTTGTTCGGTTACCCGCTTTTTCGGTTTTTTTCGGTTTCGGATTGCACGGTTCGGAGCGGGTTCACGGTTTTTCGGTTTTTTTGAACACCCCTACCTGTGTGTAGCATAAAAGGTGAGCTACAATTGGTGCACAGCAAGGGACGGAGGCCGCACAGAGAGAGAAAGGGATAAAAATGCAGCAGACGTTTTTGCGTTAAAGTTCATCATCAACTTGATCTTCTGTGTATTTTGACAACAGTTGCTTTGCTCATGTGGGAGAATTACTGTTGTAATTAGAGGTGATAAATCTTTGTTGATTTCTTCATATTACTGTGATTAATTCAAGTTGAGAAAAACTTGAATTTCTGTACATTGTACTATTTTTCATAATAGTGGATTCTGCTGTCGGTTTGTCTCGTAGTTTTTCCCCTCTACACTGGAGGGTTTTCCACGTAAATCTTGTGTCTCTGATTTTATATTTCATTCTCCGGGTGTTGCTTATATTTCGGATATTGCTTGGAGATTTTTTTTTTCCATTTCTGATTCCGCAAGTTGAGCATAGATCATTCTGAGTTCTCGGCGGGTTCATACACAACAGTGAAGCCAGCCCTCCAAAACATGGTTGCAGCCGCTGAGATGATCCGCACCCAGCTTGCCAGTGCCAAGTGAGAATCCTGGACTTGTGACATGATCTACCCAAATATCTATGATTTTTTGTTTAAGGAAAAAAGAAAGTGTCTTGTTGTCTCAATAACTTTGTTCCTCGCTATTTTCTGTCTTGGTTGTATTTGTATTTTGTACTTTGGGAATGCGCCATTTCAACGGAAGCGAGAAATTAAGCAGACCACACTGCATCTGCAAGATGAGATTCATAAGAATACATAGTGGGTGACACTAGGGAATTCCTTTGCTGCCTCAGCCTTCGGCGTTGGGATATCCTGTACAGGTGAACCATAGAATGGATATGACAAAGGTTTTCACTCTTTTGTGGACACACAACTGTGAAAATTTTCCAAGTCATCAGAGAAAAATATATGATATACTCCATCGTACCAGTGTCTGCCAGAAAATAGAAAGAATGGTTTGTTATTTTAATTTTTCTTTTTTAGGAAAGGAGAGGCTTCACCTCCTGTGATTTTATAGATGAAAAACGCCAAGCGACAGTTACAAAAATAGAGAACATGACCTACAAGAAAATGATGAACCTGTCTAAAAAAACAGAAAAATAAGGTAAAAAATTAAGCTCTGTGCTGCAGCACAGCATAATCAGAGGAGTACAACACATCTAAACAAAGCTAAGCAAAAAGAGTAAATCTATTCTAGCTCTAACTTGTACCGCAAGTTGTTCCCAAGACCTCAGCACCCCCCGAGTATGAAGCATTCCTCTCCAGCAATAAGTGGTACACTACAGTAGCAACCAAATCTCTACGAATCCTCCAAGTGAACCTATAATGTAAGACGCCCATTTATAGAGTCAATCATGTAAGTTGTATTTATCATGCTTGGGGCATATAAAGTAACTTGGGGAATTTATCATGCCCCAAAAGCATCTTACATTTTGTGGTTAGCTTTGTGTATGCAAAGTGACAGTTGGTTAAAGCATCAAGCCTTACCTTTGTCATATTAGATTTCCTGATAGAATGAATGTATGTATGGATGCATGCGTTAAAATAACCAAGGCCTTTCAGCGATTTTTTGCTTCTTTATTTTTTCTAAGTGGAGCTGTAGAAGCTCTTCTTGAACCGCCTCCGCCGAGGGGAGATTGAGATCGATAGGTTTTGAAGGGCCGACACCGCCGACGACAAGCGAGGAACGAGTGACCACAAGCTCCGCTTAAGCGCTCGACATGCAGTTAGCTCAAAACATGTTCATCATGTGGCCGAGCGAAGCGCTGTCCCAATGCCCTCTATTCGTGCCTTCATTATGTTTCACATAAATAAGAATTTTTCAGTTCCGTTTATGGGCTGGATTGTATCCCTGCATTACATTTGAGACATGAGTAGTCGCACCAGAATCTAACCACCAGGTATTGTTAGGCACTTCAATAAGGTTTGATTCGAAACATACGGAGACATAATATGTACCTTTCTTTTCAAACCATGCTTTCTTTTTGGGCAATCAATTTTGAAATGACCAATCTTATTGCAGAAGAGACATCTCTTTTCTTTATGGATTCCGCCCTCCGCAACTTTCTTACATGGCTAATATTCAAACTTTCTTTTCAAACCATGCTTTGTCTCTTATCTTGCCCTTCTTACATGGCTTAGTTTTACTGCTAGATCATTCATGAACCGTGAGATGGACAGAGTGATCATTCAATTTCTTCAACCTCCCTTCCTCCTGAGCCAACATGGCCTTTATTTCCTGAATGTTCCATTTTTCCTTAATGGTGTTGTAATTCACCTGGAACCGACCAAACTCGGAAGGAAGTGAGTTCATAATGAACTGTACCAAGAACTCACTCACATCCATACTCAACGATTTCAACTTTGCTGCCAGATTCATCATGCGTGTTACAGGATCATGAATGGGCTGTGATTAATCAAATTTCTTGGTTGTCAGCTCACTCATCAGGCTCCCCACAATGGACTTGTCAGTTATGTCCGATTGAGAGTATTCTTTAATTTTCATCATAAATTCCCTTGCATTGTCCGTTTTGGGCATTGATGGCTTAACATTTTCAGCCATCGTCATTCGCATAAAGTTCAGACTCAACCTATTAGACCGTTCCCATGCCTCATTCGCTAAGTCTAAATCCAAGACCCCTAGCTGAAACTGAATTTGTTCGGACCATTAAACATAATTAAGCCGTTGAACTTGATCATTCCACTACCCATAGCGAACACATTAGAAGAAACTAAAATCATTAACACAAGCTCATACATTAATGCTTTGAGTATTTAATGGATCCAGACAGAGATATAACTTTAATCATGTATCTAAGTTCACCTTTGGGTGAAAACTTAATACACAAATCCGATCAATGATGCTAATATTCAAACTTTAACAGACAATCAATCATACTCGAATCAACATGCATGATATCTTTGGATATACAAACACATCAATCAAGTAAGCAGATAAATCCTTTAATGTCATTAATTACAAGCAATGGTCCACCTTTAGGTGACCTCCTAGCATTATAATTAATGGACTCAATTACCCACTATACATTTATATCATTTAGTAACATCACAGACATGAGCAATTAAAATTACACAATTAATTGTCTATACTACTTACTGAGATAGGCCAATTTGGTGACTAACAATCTCTGCATTCAATAGACATTTAATTGGGTAATACCTTAATTTTAATCCTTCAATGCACAAATTCAATGTCTAACTAACCCTTCAAGGTAGGCCACTTTGGTGACTTACAACTTTTCATATAGTAGACATTCAATTGGTAAAATCTTAATCATTCATGTGAGATTCAATTAGCACACTCATAAACAGCAGCGGAAACATCAATCATAAAGCAATTAATCATACTTCAATTCTCAATCAATACAGAGAAATAAGAACTTCCAAAGGAAGTGGAGAATAAATTTTCTTGTGCTGGACCGAAGCTAACGACACAAACATGTAAAGTTATTTGCTTGTTAAACACATTAAGTCAAGCAGTAGATAAGTGTTCAAGTTGCAATAATGACAGCTTCACTGTTCAAAAACTATTGTCCACCATTAACATTAACATAAAACGAATCGGAATCAAAACTTAAATCGGTGAGGACAAAATTTTACAGAACCCAATCAAAACAGCCACAACTTTTAATCACATACGGAAAAGTATGATTATTTCATTATCTGCCTTGCAAATTAAGAAATACGGAAACAGTGGCGGTGGGAATAAAATCTAAACACAACAAATTAAAACATATCCACTGCACCGCATGATCATTCTACTGTAATTTTCGGGATGACAATAGAACCCTCATCGGCAAATTAATTCTATTCAATCCAATATAAAATAAGATCGTTTTAACGAGATTGATTTGTACAATTGAATTCAATAATTATGACTAATCCCGGTCCATGTTTTATTTTGTTTTTCTGAGAAGAACTCAAACCCTAAGCATGACATTTACCCTCTCCCTTTTCCCTTACGTGAGTTCTGTGATGGTGCCGAACGTATTCTTTTCTGCTACTAGGTTAATAGTAGCTACATACTATTTATAAGGGAGAGTAGGAAAACCTAATCTCATTCTAATTCTATTTCATAATCTTAATAGCCATCATATTAGGTCCAGTCCAAATAGAATTAGGAGTCCATTATTTACATGGACCACATAATTAAATTAATAAAATAATTTAACATGATTGCCCAGTTGATCTTTCACCGCCACCGAGAAAACCACCCGTTGTGGAGTAAGCAACTACCAAAAATCCATCCGGAGTTCGAGAGGATAGGAGATTCGGAGAAATGCCAGAAAGAACGGAAGACCGCGTAAGGAAGAATGAATTCTAGGTTTATTGATAATCCATGATGAACTTGCTTTCGTAGTACCCTACGTATCCAAGCGATTTCGCCTACTGGATCAGATTCATTAGAATTTTCGCTATCATAAAAAATGACTTGTATTTTCTTAAACGAATTTGAGAATCCAATTCTACCCTTTTTTCATTATGATAACTTTTTTATTAGAAAGAATATTTTTTCTTGAGTTAGAAATCCATTTTTCTTCTCATTTAGAATTCTTTCTAGTTTCTTGTTGATTGTACTTGTTCTCTCAGTAAGATCTTTCATTTTTTATGTCAGTGAAAAATTTGTCCATTTTGTAGGCCATTGATGTTACACCTTTCGATAGCAGAAACATCAGTCTGGTGTATTCTCGGGCCCTGTTTTATATAAAAGGCCCCTTGACCCCAGTCATTGGTACCACAAAGATAGCTCCCCCAAGTTTCTCAATCATTGAGTGGCACACTAGAGATGATAGTGGAAGACCTACGCCTACGCGCATTTCCTGTTTACCCTATTAGGGCCTTATGACGACCTTATGACGAAAGGGGAAGAAAGAAAGGACGGACCTGCTGATTTATGATCAAACAAAACTATACCTGAAGAATGGGATAACATCATAGTCACTCTCATCCTCCTTATCAAGAACAAAGTCCCTAGGCTTGCTATTCGGGAACTTGTTCAGAAATACTGTAATGAAAGGAAGATAGGAGTTTGTCATTAGGTATTTGACCAAATAGGATCGTCCGCTTCCTAATGAACCTATCACTAAAATACCCCTAGAGGGGGATAAGGCTAAGCGGAGTGAAAAGGGTTTTCCATGAGACGGGAAATGAAAACTATTAACCCCACTCACACATTGCACTATACTGGCCTCTTTAATTCTTTAAGAGGTTTATCTAAAGGGGGATGGAATTTGTGCATCAGCCTATAGGATTTATCAGTTTTCTAATTTCTGCCCTAGCCGAATGCGAGAGATTACCCTTTGATCTACTAGAAGTGGAGGAAAAATTAGTTGCAGGTTATCAAATCGAATTTTCGGGTACTAAATTTGGTTTATTATATGTTGCTTCCAATTTTGGTCTCGATTAGTTTACAAGATTGAATGGTCAATTCTCCTCTGCGATTGTCTTCGAAGAATTTTTTTTTCTCGATAGGAGGTCTAATAGGCGAGGTAAGAGGCCCTCCCGGATATTTGAGTTAGAGTTTGTTTGATTAATTCTCGCTGCAAGTTTTGTTACACCCTTTCCTGCTACATCCCACTTCCGAAGAACCGAAAGCGAAGCGCTATGCCGGGGTGGGGGGCGGGAAAAGAAAGGGCTCCGAAGAAATCCCTATAAGCTCTTCATCGTTTGCTGGAACATATCATTTCCTTTTTAAACACAGAAGGAATCCTAATAGCGCAAGACGGAATCTACAGTTGGTGTTAAAGGGAGAACTGCAAGGAGCCAACCCTAGTACGAGAGGACTAGGTTGGGCCAACCTATGGTGTACCGGTGTGTACAGGGCCAGGGTGCATATTCACCGCGGTATGCTGATCTGCGATTCCACGTTGTGTCGAGCAAGGCTTTGATCTTGGCCGGGTTTGCATCTATTCCACGTTCGGACACCATGAACCCCAGAAATTTTCCCGCAGTTACTCCGAATACACACTTATCCGGGTTTAGACGGAGTCCGTACTTCCGGATGTGTCCAAAGACTTCTTCGATAGCCTGGATAAGATCATCCTCCTCTTTGCTCTTTATGATAATGTCGTTGACGTACACTTCGAGAATCCTTCCAATCTGGGCGGAGAAGATTTTATCCATTAGCCTTTGGTAAGTAGCTCCGGCATTTTTGAGGCCAAAAGGGAATCTGTCTCTGACAAAGAAAGATCTTCAAATAGCTGCATTCTGATGTAGCAATGTGTACCGGAGTTATGAAGGAGGTCCTCTCCTCATCTGCCGGATTCATCCGGATCTATTGGTACCCGCTGTAAGCATCGAGGAGTGGTACCCGCTGTAAGCATCGAGAAGTAGTACCCGCTGTAAGCATCGAGGAAACTAAGCCGTGCATGTCCGGCTGTAGAATCTACAAGCCTGCCGACCGGAGGTGTGGGATATGAATCCTTTGGATAGATGTCGTTTACATTGGTGAAATCAATGCACATGCGTAGTTTGTCGCTATCTTATGACTCCCGCATCAAGTAGCTTCGAGATTTGTTCCCTGATGAAAACTCTTTTGAAGGGTGCATTGTTCCTCTTCTTTTGCCTTACGGGCCTCACGTTCGGGTCGACATGCAGACTATGTTGGATTACTTTTGGGTCGATCCCGGGCATATCCTTGGCCTCCTAATGGCTTAAATAAATTGATGCATCGCCTTCATCGGTCTCAAAGGTGATAGTGAGGTATTTTACGTCACTTCTCATGTGGATGACACCCTGAGTTTCCCGCCCAATGATTGTGTTGTAAGCCGAAAGAACGTCCACGACCAGCCACTTGACCATGATTGTTGTATACCGGGATTGCCTTTCAGGCCCAGTTTCTATGAACATAGCAGGGAGCTCAATGCATCCGAGAAAAGGGCAACTCGTCCGGACCAACTCCATATGTTGCAGTTCTGACCGGAGTTAGTCTGCTTGCCTTCAACCTCAATCCTCTATATGCCTCGGCAAAAAGCTCATTCGCGTTCGAACCGTCATCGCATAGAACCCTTCGGACATCAATAGTTCCTATCCTGAGGGTGATGATGAGTGGGTCGTAGTGCGGGAAACGTACCTCTGTCCCGTCCGCTCGTTTGATTCTGGAGGATGGATCTCCATAGCTCATTGATGCTATTTCTCTGGCCTTCCTCTTTCTTGCATTGGACCCGAGGGTAGCGGTTATGGTATGCAGGATTTCGGTCGCCTGGGGGGGTGACTTCCTCCCTTTGTTCTTCTCTTGACCGGATGTATCCCCTTGGACCTTGGTCTTCCCTCGGGACTCTTCAGGTATTCCCTTAAAGAACCCTTCTTGATAAGAGACTCGATGTACCTTTTCAATTGGTAGCATTGCTCTGTATCGTGTCTGGTATCCCTGTGGAATTGGCAGTACTTGGATGCATTGCGCTTTGCTTCCTCTGGCATGGCCTTTGGCCAACTGATCGTTCGGCCTCATTGCCTTTGTAGGGCCGCAAGGATGCTGGTTCGGCTAGAGTTGAGCGGTGTGAAGTTCGGGCTCCTCTCGAAGGGCCTTTTCTGTCCCCCTAGCTTCCTTGTTCCGTAACACTTGTTGGCTTGGAGTTATCCCTCCTCTGTTCCCGGTTGTCCCCGTTCTCGTGCTTCCCTTCTCTTTGGGACAGCATGAGGCGATCATGTGCTCCTCAGTGATCGCATACATTTCTTCCACGTTGGTGATGTTCTTTCGGGATAACTCATAGGCCAGTTTGGAGTTCGGGAGCAGTGCCTTTGTAAACGTCATTATCCGGATGTTATCTGTCAGATCTGACGCATGTACTGCCTCCCTATTGAATCATTCGACAAATTCCTGAATGCCCTCATTTGGCCTTTGCTTGATGTCGAATATCTGGATAGCCCACTCCGTAGATCTCTTGGACCCAATGAAGTGGGTGGAGAACTTGATAGTCAAATCCACGAATGTGTTTACACACTCCGGGAGGAGGGAATTGTATTAGGCAGAGGTCGGACCTCCTAGGGCAACTTCGAAACATTTGCATAGGGCTGCTTCGTTGGCACCCTTCAGTTCCATTGCTCGTTTATACTTTCGGATGAATGCGTCGCGATCTCCCACACCATGGTAGACCTCAAAAGGCTGTGGTAAATTGAACGAGCGAGGCATCGGGCTATCCCGTATTCGCATAGTGAACAGTCCGTCCTCTGCGACCGCTTCATACTTAGTTTTCGACCTGATCGCGCTTCTTTCAACTTGCTCCAGGCGATGTAGCATTTGCCTGATAATCTCGTCCCGTGCGTCCCTGATTGTCAACCTTTCGGGGTCTTGGGGACCGCTACCTTTGGCTATGTCTGGGGGATCTAGACATCTGCCTGCTTCGTCGGCCCAAGGTGTTAGTTTGCTGCGATTACTGCTCATTCCGTGACCTCCGGGATCTTTCAGACTTGTGTTTGTTGTTGCGTTTTTCCCGGAGTACTGCCCATACCATTTGGACTAGGTCCGGGTCTAACTGACTGTTGCTCCGACGAGAGCTGGAAGTTGGCAGTAAGGAAGTCGCTCTGTATGACGTTTCTTTAGAAGAGCTCTAATAGCTGGGATCGACAATTCGGTCGTCAGTGGAGCCACCTCCTTCTGGTGTAGATGGGTGGGACTGTGAATGGTACTCAAGCCTCGTTGAAGGGACTTGTCTATTCGGGCCACCACGGTTCCCACAGACGGCGCCAATTGGTGGCGGGTCTATTTGGGCAGCTGCCACGTGTCTGCGTAGTTCACGCGTGTTGACATTACTTGATGCCATTGGGATTAGTGCGTTGCGCAATTCTCGGAATTCGAGGAATGGGGGTTGAGTTTTTAGTGCTCTTGTTCTTGTCAATGAAGTGACTGAAAAGATCGATCCCTTTGTCTTATGCTATTAATGTCTTATATAACTAGTATTAATGGTGGCAAAGTCGTAATAAGTCAATATAACGTTAATGGACACGTGTTTCGTATATCCGGGAATGTTCCTCCGGGGCTTCCTCATGCTATGTTCGGGTAAGTGTTCATTAAGTCCAGGAGTGTCATTGTTCCATTAGGTTTTAGATCTTAGTATTTGGGTTTTTAATGGGACCCTTATACTGTGGTGCTGATTGGACCTTTTGCTAGGCCTTTTTAGATGATTGGGTCTGACGGCCATCAGATATCTAATGTAAGAATTTGAAATTACCAAAAAATAAATTCTCAGAAAAAAAAACTTAATAAATACAGAAATTGTGCCCCCACATGCCAAAAATCTTGCGACTGCCACTATATGCATGCGTGTATGTATGTATGATTGAATGCATGGATGCATGATGCAAATGTATGAATATTTGATTTATGCATTAAATCTTTAAAAAACATAATAGTTTTGTTGCCTGGAAAAGAAATTCATTCCGTAGTATTCGCTACTTCCATGTAATATCCTAAAAATAACAAGCATAATATCAAATAAATGGAACCATAAAAAGGAAATGAATTTATGGATGATAATACAAAAACTAAAATTTGAACGTGACACTAAATCTCACATATGCTTGATAATCTGCACATAAAGAGAACTAGGAGATAAAGTATGTAGAGCTGGAAACAAGAAAAGAAACATACCAAATGCGCAATTCTTTAAATAAGTCTTCCTAAAAGCACAATTCTTTTTTCTGCTTAAATCCAACGACAATTACTTTAGCTATAAAAGAAATTCAAGGAGTTTTAGAGATCTTTTGAAAAATGTCAATGGAATAGAGCTTGCCAGATAATAACCTACAAGTATCGATCTTGATGTGACATTTTCACTACTTCCATGGAATGTCCTAAAAATGAAAAAATTGAAACCAAAAAGATGAAAATAAAAAATTGTAGAATCGGATCGAGTTAACACGGCCTAATACCTTGAGGCTTCAGATCTGTGTATGCAAAGTGACTACAAGTTTAAGCATCAAACTTCGTCTATGTCATTATATAACATTTAAATTTAGTATAACTTACCATCTTAATATAGTTGAATAATCTGCACATTAAGCAAAGTGCCAAGTGAAGTAGAAAAACAGGAAGAGAAAACATATTGAACCTACAAAATGGACAAGCCTTTCTATTAATTCCTCCTCAAAGCACTCATCCTTTTCCGCTTCACTGCTGCGACAACTGTGAAATGAAGTGGAGAAACTTGGAAGGGAAAACAGAAAGAAACATACCAAGTGGGCAAGACTTTCTATTAACTCATCCTCAAAACACTCATCTTTTTCTGCTTCACTCCTGCGACAATCTGCACATAAAATGGTCTGGGCATTGGAGTATAGGAATTCCTGCTTCACTCATCTTGGATTCTAGGAATTCCTTATAAAATGGTAAATGGAAGAGATATTACAAGATAGTTGATTTCAAGAATAATCTTGATGTCACATTTATGTTTCTTCCATGCAATGGTCTGGGAAATGGAAACCCTAAAATCAAAGAAATTAATATAAAAAACCAAAGAATCACGAAGGGCAGAGAGAAAATTGAATTAATTGAAGAACTGTTCGTTAAAGACATATCTTGAAATTAGCGAACTGAATTAATTTACCAAGTCATTATATAAGATTGAGTAAGCATGACGTCATACCTCGAGGCTTCAGCTCTATGTATATACAAAGTGACTCCAGGTTAAACAATAAAAACCTTACCTTTGTCATAATAGATGTCCCAAGAGAATGAATGCATGTATGCATGGATGCATGTGGATGTATGCATGAATGCATGTATGTATGATTGAATGCATGGATGCATGATGCAAATGTATGAATATTTGATGTATGCATTAAATCTTCAAAAAGCATAATAGTTTTGTTGCCTGGAAAAGAAATTCATTCCGTAGTATTCACTACTTCCATGTAATATCCTGAAAATAACAAGCCTAATATCAAATAAATGGAACTAGAAAAAGGAAATGAATTTATGGATGATAATACCGAAACTAAAGTTCGAACGTGACACTAAAGAACTTGAAGATATCAAATTACCTGAAATATGAAAATAATCTTGAGGGTATAATACGCACCCAAATCTCACATATGCTAGATAATCTGCACATAAAGAGAACTACGAGATAAAGTATGTAGCGTTAGAAACAACAAGAAAAGAGACATACCAAATGCGCTATTCTTTCAATAGTCCTCCTGAAAGCACTATTCTTTTTTCTGCTTAAATCCAGCGACAATTACTTTAGCTATAAAAGAAATTCTAGGAGTTTTAGAGATCTTTTGAAAAATGTCAATGGAATAGAGCTTTCTAGATAATTACCTACAAGTATCGATCTTGATGTGGCATTTTCACTACTTCCATGGAATGTCCTGAAAATGAAAAAATTAAAACCAAAAAGATGAAAATAAAAAATTGTAGAATCTGAAGGTCAGAGAGAAAACAAACTTAACTAAAGAACTTACATCATTTTTTATTTCTTATTTGAAAGTAGCAAATTGAATAAATTTACCGAATCATTGTATCCGATCGAGTTAACACAGCCTTATACCTCGAGACTTCAGCTCTGTGTATGTAAAGTGACTACAGGTTCAAGCATCAAACTCCATCTATGTCATTACATAACATTCAAATTTAGTATAACATAACATGCGATGGTCTGGAAAATGGAGTCTAGGAATTCTTTATAAAATGGTAAATGGAAGATATCGTACAAGATAGTTGATTTCAAGAATAATTCTTGATGACTTCCATGCAATATTCTGGAAAATGGAAAACCTAAAATCTAAGAAATTAATATAAAAACCAAAGAATCGGGAAGGGCTTAGAGAAAACTGAATTAATTGAAGAATATTGTTAGTTAAAGACATAGCTTGAAATTACCAAACCATTATATAGGACTGAGTGAGCATGAACTCATACCTTGAGGCTTCAGCTCTATGTATACAAAGTGACTGCTGGTTAAAGAATAATAACCTTACCTTTGCCATACTAAATGTCCCAAGAGAATGAATGTAGGTATGGGAGGATGCATGTGGATGTATGCATGCATGTATGTATGCATGGATGCATGATGCAAGTGTATGAATATTTGATGTATGCATTAAATCTTAGAAATGAAAAATAGTTTTGTTTCCTGGATAAGAAACCTATTCCGTAGTCTTCACTACTTCCATGTAATATCCTGAAAATAACAAGCATAGTATCAAATAAATTGAACTAGAAAAAGGAAATGAATTTATCGATGATAATACATGAACTAAAATTCGAACATGACACACTAAAGAGCTTAAATATATCAAATTACCTGAAATAGGAAAATAATCTTGAGGCTATAACACGCACCCAAACTCACATATACTAAATAATGTGCCCATAAAGAGACCAACGAGATAAAGTATGAAGAGCTGGAAACTACAAGAAAAGAGATGTACCAAATGGACAATTCTTTCAATTAGTCCTCCCGAAAGCACTATTCTTTTTTCTGCTTCAATCCAACGACAATTGCTTTAGCTATAGATGGAATTCTACGAGTTTTATAGACCTTTTTAAAAAAATGTCAATGGAATAGAGCCTACGAGATAATTACCTACAAGTATCGATCTTGATGTGGTATTTTCACTGCTTGCATGTGATGTCCTGAAAATGGAAAACTTAAAACCAGAAAGATGAAAAGAAAAAATCGTAGAATCTAAAGGTCAAAGAGAAAATAAACTGAATTAAAGAACTTACATCATTTTAGATATCTTATTTGAAAGTGGCAAATTGAATAAACTTCCCGAATCATTGTATCTGATCGAGTTAACACGGCCTAATACCTCGAGGCTTCAGCTCTGTGTATGCAAAGTGACTACAAGTTTAAGCATCAAACTTCGTCTATGTCATTATATAACATATAAATTTAGTATAACTTACCATCTTAATATAGTTGAATAATCTGCACATTAAGAAAAGTGCCAAGTGAAGTAGAAAAACTTGGAGAGAAAACAGATTGAACCTACAAAATGGACAGGCCTTTCTATTAATTCCTCCTCATAGTACTCATCCTTCTCCGCTTCACTTCTACGACAACTGTGAAATTAAGTGGAGAAACTTGGAAGGGAAAACAAAAAGAAACATACCAAGTGGGCAAGACTTTCTATTAACTCCTCCTCAAAGCACTCATCTTTTTCTGCTTCACTCCTGCGACAGTTGCTTCACATGTAGAAGAGATTCTTGGAGTCTAGGAATTCCTTATAAAATGGTAAATGGAAGAGATCTTACAAGATAGTTGATTTCAAGAATAATCTTGATGTCACATTTTGTTACTTCCATGCAATGGTCCGGAAAATGGAAACCCTAAAATCAAAGAAATTAATAAAAAAAACCAAAGAATCACGAAGGGCAGAGAGAAAACTAAATTAATTGAAGAACACTGTTCGTTAAAGACATATCTTGAAATTAGCGAACTGAATTAATTTACCAAGTCATTATATAAGATCGAGTAAGCATGACGTCATACCTCGAGGCTTCAGCTCTATGTATATACAAAGTGACTCCAGGTTAAACAATAAAAACCTTACCTGTCATAATAGATGTCCCAAGAGAATGAATGCATGTATGCATGGATGCATGTGGATGTATGCATGAATGCATGTATGTATGATTGAATGCATGGATGCATGATGCAAATGTATGAATATTTGATGTATGCATTAAATCTTCAAAAAGCATAATAGTTTTGTTGCCTGGAAAAGAAATTCATTCCGTAGTATTCACTACTTCCATGTAATATCCTGAAAATAACAAGCCTAATATCAAATAAATGGAACTAGAAAAAGGAAGTGAGTTTATGGATGATAATACCGAAACTAAAATTCGAACGTGACACTAAAGAACTTGAAGATATCAAATTACCTGAAATATGAAAATAATCTTGAGGCTATCATACGCACCCAAATCTCACATATGCTAGATAATCTGCACATAAAGAGAACTACGAGATAAAGTATGTAGCGTTAGAAACAACAAGAAAAGAGACATACCAAATGCGCTATTCTTTCAATAAGTCCTCCTGAAAGCACTATTCTTTTTTCTGCTTAAATCCAGCGACAATTACTTTAGCTATAAAAGAAATTCTACGAGTTTTAGAGATCTTCTGAAAAATGTCAATGGAATAGAGCTTTCCAGATAATTACCTACAAGTATCGATCTTGATGTGGCATTTTCACTACTTCCATGGAATGTCCTGAAAATGAAAAAATTGAAACCAAAAAGATGAAAATAAAAAATTGTAGAATCTGAAGGTCAGAGAGAAAAAAAACTTAATTAAAGAACTTACATCATTTTAGATTTCTTGTTTGAAAGTTGCAAATTGATTAAATATACCGAATCATTGTATCCGATCGAGTTAACACGACCTTATACCTCGAGGCTTCAGCTCTGTGTATACAGAGTGACTACCGGTCCAAGCATAAAACTTCATCTATGTCATTACATAATATTCAAATTTAGTATAACTCACCTACAAGTATCGATCTTGATGTGGCATTTTCACTACTTCCATGGAATGTCCTGAAAATGAAAAAATTAAAACCAAAAAGATGAATAGAAAAAAAATGTAGATTCTGAAAGGTCAGAGAGAAAACAAACTTAACTAAAGAACTTACATCATTTTTTATTTCTTATTTGAAAGTAGCAAATTGAATAAATTTACCGAATCATTGTATCCGATCGAGTTAACACGGCCTTATACCTCGAGACTTCAGCTCTGTGTATGTAAAGTGACTACAGGTTCAAGCATCAAACTCCATCTATGTCATTACATAACATTCAAATTTAGTATAACATAACATGCGATGGTCTGGAAAATGGAGTCTAGGAATTCTTTATAAAATGGTAAATGGAAGATATCGTACAAGATAGTTGATTTCAAGAATAATTCTTGATGACTTCCATGCAATATTCTGGAAAATGGAAAACCTAAAATCTAAGAAATTAATATAAAAAACCAAAGAATCGGGAAGGGCTTAGAGAAAACTGAATTAATTGAAGAATATTGTTAGTTAAAGACATAGCTTGAAATTACCAAACCATTATATAGGACTGAGTGAGCATGAACTCATACCTTGAGGCTTCAGCTCTATGTATACAAAGTGACTGCTGGTTAAAGAATAATAACCTTACCTTTGCCATACTAAATGTCCCAAGAGAATGAATGTAGGTATGGGAGGATGCATGTGGATGTATGCATGCATGTATGTATGTATGTATGCATGGATGCGTGATGCAAGTCTATGAATATTTCATGTATGCATTAAATCTTAAAAATGAATAATAGTTTTGTTTCCTGGATAAGAAACCTATTCCGTAGTCTTCACTACTTCCATGTAATATCCTGAAAATAACAAGCATAGTATCAAATAAATTGAACTAGAAAAAGGAAATGAATTTATCGATGATAATACATGAACTAAAATTCGAACATGACACACTAAAGAGCTTAAATATATCAAATTACCTGAAATAGGAAAATAATCTTGAGGCTATAACATGCACCCAAACTCACATATGCTAAATAATGTGCCCATAAAGAGACCAACGAGATAAAGTATGAAGAGCTGGAAACTACAAGAAAAGAGACGTACCAAATGGACAATTCTTTCAATTAGTCCTCCGGAAAGCACTATTCTTTTTTCTGCTTCAATCCAACGACAATTGCTTTAGCTATAGATGGAATTCTACGAGTTCTATAGATCTTTTTAAAAAAATGTCAATGGAATAGAGCTTACGAGATAATTACCTACAAGTATCGATCTTGATGTGGTATTTTCACTACTTGCATGTGATGTCCTGAAAATGGAAAACTTAAAACCAGAAAGATGAAAAGAAAAAATCGTAGAATCTAAAGGTCAAAGAGAAAATAAACTGAATTAAAGAACTTACATCATTTTAGATATCTTATTTGAAAGTGGCAAATTGAATAAACTTCCCGAATCATTGTATCTGATCGAGTTAACACGGCCTAATACCTCGAGGCTTCAGCTCTGTGTATGCAAAGTGACTACAAGTTTAAGCATCAAACTTCGTCTATGTCATTATATAACATATAAATTTAGTATAACTTACCATCTTAATATAGTTGAATAATCTGCACATTAAGAAAAGTGCCAAGTGAAGTAGAAAAACTTGGAGAGAAAACAGATTGAACCTACAAAACGGACAGGCCTTTCTATTAATTCCTCCTCATAGTACTCATCCTTTTCCGCTTCACTGCTGCGACAACTGTGAAATTAAGTGGAGAAACTTGGAAGGGAAAACAAAAAGAAACATACCAAGTGGGCAAGACTTTCTATTAACTCCTCCTCAAAGCACTCATCTTTTTCTGCTTCACTCCTGCGACAGTTGCTTCACATGTAGAAGAGATTCTTGGAGTCTAGGAATTCCTTATAAAATGGTAAATGGAAGAGATCTTACAAGATAGTTGATTTCAAGAATAATCTTGATGTCACATTTTTGTTACTTCCATGCAATGGTCCGGAAAATGGAAACCCTAAAATCAAAGAAATTAATAAAAAAACCAAAGAATCACGAAGGGCAGAGAGAAAACTAAATTAATTGAAGAACACTGTTCGTTAAAGACATACCTTGAAATTAGCGAACTGAATTAATTTACCAAGTCATTATATAAGATCGAGTAAGCATGACGTCATACCTCGAGGCTTCAGCTCTATGTATATACAAAGTGACTCCAGGTTAAACAATAAAAACCTTACCTGTCATAATAGATGTCCCAAGAGAATGAATGCATGTATGCATGGATGCATGTGGATGTATGCATGAATGCATGTATGTATGATTGAATGCATGGATGCATGATGCAAATGTATGAATATTTGATGTATGCATTAAATCTTCAAAAGCATAATAGTTTTGTTGCCTGGAAAAGAAATTCATTCCGTAGTATTCACTACTTCCATGTAATATCCTGAAAATAACAAGCCTAATATCAAATAAATGGAACTAGAAAAAGGAAGTGAGTTTATGGATGATAATACCGAAACTAAAATTCGAACGTGACACTAAAGAACTTGAAGATATCAAATTACCTGAAATATGAAAATAATCTTGAGGCTATCATACGCACCCAAATCTCACATATGCTAGATAATCTGCACATAAAGAGAACTACGAGATAAAGTATGTAGCGTTAGAAACAACAAGAAAAGAGACATACCAAATGCGCTATTCTTTCAATAAGTCCTCCTGAAAGCACTATTCTTTTTTCTGCTTAAATCCAGCGAGAATTACTTTAGCTATAAAAGAAATTCTCAATGGAATAGAGCTAGCCAGATAATTACCCACAAGTATCGATCTTGATGTGGCATTTTCACTACTTCCATAATATCCTGAAAATCGATCTTGATGTGGCATTTTCACTACTTCCATGGAATGTCCTGAAAATGAAAAAATTAAAACCAAAAAGATGAATAGAAAAAAAATGTAGATTCTGAAAGGTCAGAGAGAAAACAAACTTAACTAAAGAACTTACATCATTTTTTATTTCTTATTTGAAAGTAGCAAATTGAATAAATTTACCGAATCATTGTATCCGATCGAGTTAACACGGCCTTATACCTCGAGACTTCAGCTCTGTGTATGTAAAGTGACTACAGGTTCAAGCATCAAACTCCATCTATGTCATTACATAACATTCAAATTTAGTATAACATAACATGCGATGGTCTGGAAAATGGAGTCTAGGAATTCTTTATAAAATGGTAAATGGAAGATATCGTACAAGATAGTTGATTTCAAGAATAATTCTTGATGACTTCCATGCAATATTCTGGAAAATGGAAAACCTAAAATCTAAGAAATTAATATAAAAACCAAAGAATCGGGAAGGGCTTAGAGAAAACTGAATTAATTGAAGAATATTGTTAGTTAAAGACATAGCTTGAAATTACCAAACCATTATATAGGACTGAGTGAGCATGAACTCATACCTTGAGGCTTCAGCTCTATGTATACAAAGTGACTGCTGGTTAAAGAATAATAACCTTACCTTTGCCATACTAAATGTCCCAAGAGAATGAATGTAGGTATGGGAGGATGCATGTGGATGTATGCATGCATGTATGTATGTATGCATGGATGCATGATGCAAGTGTATGAATATTTGATGTATGCATTAAATCTTAAAAATGAAAAATAGTTTTGTTTCCTGGATAAGAAACCTATTTCGTAGTCTTCACTACTTCCATGTAATATCCTGAAAATAACAAGCATAGTATCAAATAAATTGAACTAGAAAAAGGAAATGAATTTATCGATGATAATACATGAACTAAAATTCGAACATGACACACTAAAGAGCTTAAATATATCAAATTACCTGAAATAGGAAAATAATCTTGAGGCTATAACATGCACCCAAACTCACATATGCTAAATAATGTGCCCATAAAGAGACCAACGAGATAAAGTATGAAGAGCTGGAAACTACAAGAAAAGAGATGTACCAAATGGACAATTCTTTCAATTAGTCCTCCGGAAAGCACTATTCTTTTTTCTGCTTCAATCCAACGACAATTGCTTTAGCTATAGATGGAATTCTACGAGTTCTATAGATCTTTTTAAAAAAATGTCAATGGAATAGAGCTTACGAGATAATTACCTACAAGTATCGATCTTGATGTGGTATTTTCACTACTTGCATGTGATGTCCTGAAAATGGAAAACTTAAAACCAGAAAGATGAAAAGAAAAAATCGTAGAATCTAAAGGTCAAAGAGAAAATAAACTGAATTAAAGAACTTACATCATTTTAGATATCTTATTTGAAAGTGGCAAATTGAATAAACTTCCCGAATCATTGTATCTGATCGAGTTAACACGGCCTAATACCTCGAGGCTTCAGCTCTGTGTATGCAAAGTGACTACAAGTTTAAGCATCAAACTTCGTCTATGTCATTATATAACATATAAATTTAGTATAACTTACCATCTTAATATAGTTGAATAATCTGCACATTAAGAAAAGTGCCAAGTGAAGTAGAAAAACTTGGAGAGAAAACAGATTGAACCTACAAAATGGACAGGCCTTTCTATTAATTCCTCCTCATAGTACTCATCCTTCTCCGCTTCACTGCTGCGACAACTGTGAAATTAAGTGGAGAAACTTGGAAGGGAAAACAAAAAGAAACATACCAAGTGGGCAAGACTTTCTATTAACTCCTCCTCAAAGCACTCATCTTTTTCTGCTTCACTCCTGCGACAGTTGCTTCACATGTAGAAGAGATTCTTGGAGTCTAGGAATTCCTTATAAAATGGAAGAGATCTTACAAGATAGTTGATTTCAAGAATAATCTTGATGTCACATTTTTGTTACTTCCATGCAATGGTCCGGAAAATGGAAACCCTAAAATCAAAGAAATTAATAAATAAAACCAAAGAATCATGAAGGGCAGAGAGAAAACTAAATTAATTGAAGAACACTGTTCGTTAAAGACATATCTTGAAATTAGCGAACTAAATTAATTTACCAAGTCAATATATAAGATCGAGTAAGCATGACGTCATACCTCGAGGCTTCAGCTCTATGTATATACAAAGTGACTCCAGGTTAAACAATAAAAACCTTACCTGTCATAATAGATGTCCCAAGAGAATGAATGCATGTATGCATGGATGCATGTGGATGTATGCATGAATGCATGTATGTATGATTGAATGCATGGATGCATGATGCAAATGTATGAATATTTGATGTATGCATTAAATCTTCAAAAAGCATAATAGTTTTGTTGCCTGGAAAAGAAATTCATTCCGTAGTATTCACTACTTCCATGTAATATCCTGAAAATAACAAGCCTAATATCAAATAAATGGAACTAGAAAAAGGAAGTGAGTTTATGGATGATAATACCGAAACTAAAATTCGAACGTGACACTAAAGAACTTGAAGATATCAAATTACCTGAAATATGAAAATAATCTTGAGGCTATCATACGCACCCAAATCTCACATATGCTAGATAATCTGCACATAAAGAGAACTACGAGATAAAGTATGTAGCGTTAGAAACAACAAGAAAAGAGACATACCAAATGCGCTATTCTTTCAATAAGTCCTCCTGAAAGCACTATTCTTTTTTCTGCTTAAATCCAGCGACAATTACTTTAACTATAAAAGACATTCTACGAGTTTTAGAGATCTTCTGAAAAATGTCAATGGAATAGAGCTTTCCAGATAATTACCTACAAGTATCGATCTTGATGTGGCATTTTCACTACTTCCATGGAATGTCCTGAAAATAAAAAATTGTAGAATCTGAAGGTCAGAGAGAAAAAAAAACTTAATTAAAGAACTTACATCATTTTAGATTTCTTGTTTGAAAGTTGCAAATTGATTAAATATACCGAATCATTGTATCCGATCGAGTTAACACGACCTTATACCTCGAGGCTTCAGCTCTGTGTATACAAAGTGACTACGGGTCCAAGCATAAAACTTCATCAATGTCATTACATAACATTCAAATTTAGTATAACTCACCTACAAGTATCGATCTGGATGTGGCATTTTCACTACTTCCATGGAATGTCCTGAAAATGAAAAAATTGAAACCAAAAAGATGAAAATAAAAAATTGTAGAATCTGAAGGTCAGAGAGAAAACAAACTTAACTAAAGAACTTACATCATTTTTTATTTCTTATTTGAAAGTAGCAAATTGAATAAATTTACCGAATCATTGTATCCGATCGAGTTAACACGGCCTTATACCTCGAGACTTCAGCTCTGTGTATGTAAAGTGACTACAGGTTCAAGCATCAAACTCCATCTATGTCATTACATAACATTCAAATTTAGTATAACATAACATGCGATGGTCTGGAAAATGGAGTCTAGGAATTCTTTATAAAATGGTAAATGGAAGATATCGTACAAGATAGTTGATTTCAAGAATAATTCTTGATGACTTCCATGCAATATTCTGGAAAATGGAAAACCTAAAATCTAAGAAATTAATATAAAAAACCAAAGAATCGGGAAGGGCTTAGAGAAAACTGAATTAATTGAAGAATATTGTTAGTTAAAGACATAGCTTGAAATTACCAAACCATTATATAGGACTGAGTGAGCATGAACTCATACCTTGAGGCTTCAGCTCTATGTATACAAAGTGACTGCTGGTTAAAGAATAATAACCTTACCTTTGCCATACTAAATGTCCCAAGAGAATGAATGTAGGTATGGGAGGATGCATGTGGATGTATGCATGCATGTATGTATGCATGGATGCATGATGCAAGTCTATGAATATTTGATGTATGCATTAAATCTTAGAAATGAAAAATAGTTTTGTTTCCTGGATAAGAAACCTATTCCGTAGTCTTCACTACTTCCATGTAATATCCTGAAAATAACAAGCATAGTATCAAATAAATTGAACTAGAAAAAGGAAATGAATTTATCGATGATAATACATGAACTAAAATTCGAACATGACACACTAAAGAGATTAAATATATCAAATTACCTGAAATAGGAAAATAATCTTGAGGCTATAACACGCACCCAAACTCACATATGCTAAATAATGTGCCCATAAAGAGACCAACGAGATAAAGTATGAAGAGCTGGAAACTACAAGAAAAGAGACGTACCAAATGGACAATTCTTTCAATTAGTCCTCCGGAAAGCACTATTCTTTTTTCTGCTTCAATCCAACGACAATTGCTTTAGCTATAGGTGGAATTCTACGAGTTTTATAGACCTTTTTAAAAAAATGTCAATGGAATAGAGCCTACGAGATAATTACCTACAAGTATCGATCTTGATGTGGTATTTTCACTGCTTGCATGTGATGTCCTAAAAATGGAAAACTTAAAACCAGAAAGATGAAAAGAAAAATTCGTAGAATCTAAAGGTCAAAGAGAAAATAAACTGAATTAAAGAACTTACATCATTTTAGATATCTTATTTGAAAGTGGCAAATTGAATAAACTTCCCGAATCATTGTATCTGATCGAGTTAACACGGCCTAATACCTCGAGGCTTCAGCTCTGTGTATGCAAAGTGACTACAAGTTTAAGCATCAAACTTCGTCTATGTCATTATATAACATATAAATTTAGTATAACTTACCATCTTAATATAGTTGAATAATCTGCACATTAAGAAAAGTGCCAAGTGAAGTAGAAAAACTTGGAGAGAAAACAGATTGAACCTACAAAATGGACAGGCCTTTCTATTAATTCCTCCTCATAGTACTCATCCTTCTCCGCTTCACTGCTGCGACAACTGTGAAATTAAGTGGAGAAACTTGGAAGGGAAAACAAAAAGAAACATACCAAGTGGGCAAGACTTTCTATTAACTCCTCCTCAAAGCACTCATCTTTTTCTGCTTCACTCCTGCGACAGTTGCTTCACATGTAGAAGAGATTCTTGGAGTCTAGGAATTCCTTATAAAATGGTAAATGGAAGAGATCTTACAAGATAGTTGATTTCAAGAATAATCTTGATGTCACATTTTTGTTACTTCCATGCAATGGTCCGGAAAATGGAAACCCTAAAATCAAAGAAATTAATAAATAAAACCAAAGAATCACGAAGGGCAGAGAGAAAACTAAATTAATTGAAGAACACTGTTTGTTAAAGACATATCTTGAAATTAGCGAACTGAATTAATTTACCAAGTCAATATATAAGATCGAGTAAGCATGACGTCATACCTCGAGGCTTCAGCTCTATGTATATACAAAGTGACTCCAGGTTAAACAATAAAAACCTTACCTGTCATAATAGATGTCCCAAGAGAATGAATGCATGTATGCATGGATGCATGTGGATGTATGCATGAATGCATGTATGTATGATTGAATGCATGGATGCATGATGCAAATGTATGAATATTTGATGTATGCATTAAATCTTCAAAAGCATAATAGTTTTGTTGCCTGGAAAAGAAATTCATTCCGTAGTATTCACTACTTCCATGTAATATCCTGAAAATAACAAGCCTAATATCAAATAAATGGAACTAGAAAAAGGAAGTGAATTTATGGATGATAATACCGAAACTAAAATTCGAACGTGACACTAAAGAACTTGAAGATATCAAATTACCGGAAATATGAAAATAATCTTGAGGCTATCATACGCACCCAAATCTCACATATGCTAGATAATCTGCACATAATCTGCACAAGAAAAGAGACATACCAAATGGACAATTCTTTCAATAAGTCCTCCTGAAAGCACTATTCTTTTTTCTGCTTCAATCCAACGACAATTGGTTTAGCTATAGATGGAACAAGGATTATAATGCCCGCGCTTCGCAGCGGCATAGGGGTAACAATTTGAGGTTGCCAGACTGGGAAGTAACAATTTAGTATATAGAAATGACAATAGGAACTATACGCTAAAGCTACATAATAAATACATTTTGACAAAAGGATAAGGTTAATCAAACTTACATATGATACATGCAGGTGCAACTGCTTCATATACTAACATTTGTAGCCTCATTAGTGAGGACCACAAAGTATCACTATGCAAGGAAAAAAATGATCACAAAAATCTATTGACCATCCAACCATTTATCAATTTTTGAAAATCCTATAAAGGCTGAAACTTCATAAGCATATTATTAAACATGTAGAAAGGATCTTCAAACCTTCACAATTGCAATATTTAGCCGGTCAACATAAACATCAATTGCCTTTCATAAAAAAAACATAAATATCAATTTAAGTTCTCAATTCAGTTCTTCAAAAAACCCTCCACCACAGTATGAGCATACCTGCATCTGTGACAGCATGGGGTATATGAGCCTCTCTTTTTTCATTCTCTTCAGAATCAGCAACAGAAACACCTCCAGCCATCAACTATCTCAACATAGTGACTAAGAATTTACAAAACAAAGTACCGGCAAGCATATGGACATCATTACCATTTTCATTAAAGGAGGGAATGCACTTCAATCAATGTTCACCACCGAATTTAATCACTCAATCACGTCCATTAACATCTAGACTATTACTGTTTATAGTCGTATGGATCAGGCATGTATTCTTGGGTCCTAACTAAAGAATTCTATACCAAGTCTCTTAAATCTTCTAAAATTCCTTTTCTACATGTCTAAGCGCCACAAATAGTATTACACCAACCAAAGAGGAGTTTGAACCTATTTGCATTGCATCATGAGTATGGTGGTGACGGGAAGAGACATGAAACATGATGTGTTGAAAATTTTAAAACCTAGAGGGTCGGACTCACTCATGACTGATGTTTAATGCTCACAAATACTTAGGACTTTAACAGCAAATGTGGAAGGGAAATTCTAGATATCTATTGACATGTTTTAACTCTTGATATATGTAGCTACTTCATGCTGCAGTGGATTGAGGAAAAAACAGAGAATGTAACAATGTTTTGAAAAGTATTTGAAACATGGATTTGATTCAAGTATAAATAGTGTGCTTACCATAAGCAGAAGGATTATTGATTAAGTTCAGGACTGAAGGGTATCCATTAGCAAAGACCATGTGTGCTGTTGGTAGTCATTTGTTAAAGATGATATAAACTTCCGTAGCAATATATAAAGAGCTTGGTAGTAACAATTCAACAAACAAAAAAAAAGAGATAATCAACTACATTGGCATTTAGATATCAAGATACCTGAATCACAGAGCCACATAACGAGTCCCTCAAGTCAGTAACAACGCATAGCCTCTACATCTGCATTGTTGTGACCTGCAACAAAAATCATTAACATCCAACTCTAGTTGATAGCACATTGAACACAAAGGCTAACAGGTAACTTAATCTGAATGTAACACTTCAAATAAGTACATATAAAAAGATCATGCACATTCTATATTAATTAGAAAACAACCTTAATCATTTTACCCCCCAAAAAATTCTATCTTCGATCTAGAAGAAGCTGCAGCACAATAAATTTAATTGTCGATTCCTTGTTATCTTTTGCGTAAAGGAAAACCATTGTGCTTAAATTGCATTAAATTGTATAATGAATCTTAAATTCAGCTTGAGATGCTACTTATTTGCACAAAAAAGTACACACGTAATATATCCAGTAAAATGCCCTCCCAAGTCTACTGCAAAATGTTGGCTAGAACTTTAGTTAACTTGGACTTATATTAATTGAAGCTAAATACTTGCGAGCAATATCTGACATTAGAACTAATGAAAGGTCAGAACCTTGTTATCTATGTGCAATTAATCCCCTATATCTTACCACAAATTTCATGAGATTTATTTAATTTATATAGGTATTATATGAACAATGAGATTGAAGGCTGGCTTTTCCAATTTATATATGAACAATTTTTGCAGGTAGGCCAACTAAATCCAACAAAAATCCCTTCAAAACCCTTTACCACACTTATACCTTTGAGCCAAAACTTAACTATACATTTTCAAAGCACTCCACATTCCCAAATTATGTCTTCTCCTCTGTTCTCATATACTACTACCTGTTTTGTTCCTCCTACCACGATTTGTGTCATGGTAATTTGTACTCTGCACTATACCCTTAAATTTATTTGAATCATTTACAGAAGTTGCCTCTAATATCTCCACTTCAAACAAAGCAAAATCATCATATCCTTGTTGCTTAAAATCAGAAAAGAGACATTTAAAGTGAGTTTGTAAGAAATTGTCCACACTTGAAGCGCTCAAGTTCAAATTAAGAGAAACTATATACTTGCAAGCAATATCTGACATTAGGACTAATGAAAGGTCAGAACCTTGTTAACCATGTGCAATTAATCCCCTGTTGGAGTGAGAATGGCTCTTTTTTTTTCGCTTGCTCCCTTCCTCTTCTGGATTCCAAGTCTGAAAACGTGGAAGAACCTTTTTAACAGAGTATCAAATAACCATACCCAAAGATGGAATATTTACGACTACTCTGATTATTACTCTTACCTGTTCACTTCGTTGAAAAAAAAAAGACTGCCATAATTTCCCTGCGAAGCAAGCAGTTAAAAAACAAAAAGCTAATGCCTTTTGTTTTCGTTGGCTTACCCTTGCGAATATCCATTGGTGTAGGCAGATCATCAAATTCGCCACTCCCCACCAGGCACTATTCTTCTCTTCTCTATTCCAACCAACACCACCACCCTCCTAAAATCCCATGACTATCTGAAATAAAATTAATGTAATTGGAGAACTGGCAGAACCCACTCCTCAAGAGTAGAAAAGAGCTATGGTTACCTTTAAGGCGGATAAGACATCTCTTTGGTAACCTAGATTTTGATCAAACCGATGATGGCCAGATCATCGGGCTCGTTGTTGATAGATTGACCAGTCTCGCAATCACTTCCTTCTCTCAAAAACCCTAATTAAGTCAATGCTGCTCATATTCTAAAACAAAGAACAGGAAAAGGCTAGCAAAGCAAAATAGGGAAAATGAGTAGATGAAATACGTAGAAGCAAGCCTTGAAAATCTCAAATCTCAGCTTAATCTCCTCCTCACTCTCGTACTTCTTCCCGTTCCTAAACAAAAAACCAACGACAATCCTTAACCTGGAAAACAAAGAAAAGAAACCGATGATGAAGATGATGAGGTTACCGATGAGCGAAGTGCGGAGCTCTGCGAGATTTACCGATGACTCGGAGGATGGAGGCGTCGAAGCTGCGGAGGCTATCGGAGACCAATCAGGTGGGGTTGGTGTCGTCGAAGGTGGATGCCGGGGCGGCGGCACAGCTAAGGAAGAGGACGATCACATATTCATCTCATAGATTGACCAGTCTCGCAATCACTGATATTCCTTCTCTCAAAAACCCTAATTAAGTCAATGCTGCTCATATTCTAAAAACAAAGAACAGGAAAAGGCTAGCAAAGCAAAATAGGGAAAATGAGTAGATGAAATACGTAGAAGCAAGCCTTGAAAATCTCAAATAACTTTTCCATCTTTGCTTTTGCGCAAATTTGTAGGTCTCATAAACTATAGCCAGTTAGTTGATGCTATAAATTTTTATACCATCAAACCCAAAACACTAGGGATTATGGTGCATGAAGATAATGGCTGTAATGTTTAAAACTACCATCAGCTATACAAACCAGCAGCATAAATGTTTAGAAAAGAAACTAGATTTTGTAATTTCTAGAAAACGTAACCTGACAAATTAAAATTCATATCCTGCCTGATAGTCAACACTTGATGTAGAAATGAGTTTGCCAAACCCAAGCAACAACAATGGACTACTTGATTTAAATGCAATCCTCCAATTCCTAGTGTGAAAACGTCAAACAACTTAAACTTATCAATTTGATGACAAGTAAAACCTCAAGCATATTCATCCAGGAACGACAATAATTCTATAGCAATAAAAACTAACATGATATAGACCTGTATGAGATTCTTAGAAGATCTGAGAATATTCCTATTAGCTTGGTAACAAAAGAATTGTATGAATCATTTACAGGTGGTAAGACTAAGATGACACATAAATACCAATGAACTTATAAGCAGGGCACTAGAGAAGTAGTTAACGATTCATGTTAGGACCCTGAAGGGACCATAACAATCATCCCTAAAACATTGCTACTTGTTTGGTTGAATCTGTCAATTTTAGTAGGGCTCAACCTGTTGACTATTGTACAACAGCTATACAATTCTGAAGTAGAAGTGTAAAAATTGCAGGGACACATGATTTGCATTCTTCATGTTTCTAGTAGCCAATACCTGCTTTCTTGTTGGTTTCGTGTACTTTAATTAACAGTCTTCTGCAGCAATAGATTTCTAGTAAAACTTGAGTAACTATACCAAGTCTTCGGCATAGTTTGGTTTGATCGATGCACACAACTTTACGCACAAGATGTGCGTCCATGTCGATCATTCAAACATGTACATAACACGATACAAGCTTTTAAGAGTCAACATAGTTCAATGTATAGTTTACCCAGTAGTTTTAGATTGAACTCAATAATCTAAAAGAACTACCTACTCAAGATTAGAAACATTTTACATATCTGTCAAATCTACTTGGCACGACGGACACAACAAACTGAAACTTTATAATCAATTTCTACATAAACACTCACACTGATGAGATATTTCTTGCTTGACGTGAAACTAAGGAATTTGCTAGTACAAAGGAACCTACCCCAAGATCCATCTGAAAGATCCACATAAGGTTCATATATTAGCAAATGCGAGAGGATATTAATTACTACTAACAGCAATGGAGTAACACCAGTTCTAAAACAGAAAAAATGCTAAGAGTACCAATATACTGTCATAGATTTCCACCTCAATCTTACGCTATTTAGAATATCATTACAATGATCTAAGGCTTTTAAGAATTCTCAATTTGATGGAGCAAAAGAATGTTTTAATCGATGAAGCTGACGTAAAAAGTTATCCAAAGACCAAAGGGAACACTAGAAAATACACAAATTTTAAAGAAGTTGTGAGAATGCACATATGCTCGCTTTCTTCTGATAAAAACTTAACCTCATATATATGTACCTTGTAATAGACAGAAAACTCCAAGTCCTAGTGCAAAATTGATGCATCAACCAATTTTTATACAAAAGGGCATTTAGAAGGGCAGAACGTGTTTCATCTGAGCAGCAGAGGGGCGGGTCTGAACTTGAGGGACTTATATGAATATTTATTAAAAGTTTAGTGATCATGCATCTATTAAATGTGTAATTAGTTTGTATATTTAGGGGCATTTATGTAAAAATAATTTAATTAACAGCCAACTTAACGGAAAAATTAACGGTAGGACCAAAACAGGACAGAAAACCAAACATTTAGAACTAAAATAGGACGAATTCTTAAAAGGGGACCAAAATAGGACACGCATCAAAGCTAAGGGACTAAAAATGTATTTTACCCTATATATATGTATATATATATATATATGTATATATTTATATATATATATATATGTATATATATACATACTTCAACTTAATGAAACGAATAGAAAGAACAACACAGAAAATGGCAACTTGTTCCCTGAAGAGCTAACATTTAAGAACAGAGTAAATAACTAAGGGTTGTTTGGAGGCCATGTTCTTTTGATTGACCTGTCTTGTTCAATACTCTTACTATTTGACTTTGCAGCCATGACACAAGGAATTTGAACATCTTACCAAACTGGTACCATAAGTCTCAGTCTTGGCATACCGCCTAAGAAATATTCTGAAGTCAACTGCTAATATGCTCAAGCATGTAACAAACATCTGGATTTAATTTCCATATAAAACAACAGAGAAACAAGTTGTCAGAATTAAAAAAAGAAAACAAAAAAGCCATTAATAGACTGTTAGAAAAGGTAAGTCCTCACCATAGCAACTCGGTAAGATGATATGCTCGACCTGAAGTTTTTGGGTGCTTTTTTTAAACTGGAAGTGGACCTGTCCCCAAAAGTTACAGAAATAATTATAATGTGGATGGATAAGAAAGCTTTTGACGAACAACAATAAGCTAGAACAAGTGACTTAATTCAATTTTCAAAATCAACCATAAGGTCCATTCTGCTAGAACAAGCATACGGGATCTACAACGTTCACAGTTGTAAGAAGAGCAGTGATTTCCATTTGATACAGTGTAATTTGGAAGGGGAAAAAAAGATAAGCAATGAAACTTACCATTCTAATTCTACGGGAAACTCTTTCAACATGCCTATCTAGAACCAGTGTAAATAACCTGCAACATTTACAGGGGACATTAACACAGAACCTCCAAGGCATTATAAAAGTTGGCAGAGCTAGGAATGCTGCACATGAAAGCACAATCCTCTGTAATACATACCAGAACAAAATAGTGAGAAACCAGACTCTAACCTGAATCAATGAACCACCAAAAAATTCTTATGTAAACACTATTGTTATATTCCGACGGAAAAAATATGATGACACAGGCAAATTCACTATTAAGTAAAAAAGCACGGCCATAAAGCCTGAATCAATGAACCAAAAGTGAAAACACCTAACCAGCGATCATCAGATTACCATCACTCCACTGACCCCTCCACCAAAGATTAAGTGATCCATGAGTACAAACTTGTGTCTTGTGGCCGAGCCTTTAAACCGCTTCGCTTGCTTCGTGAACTGATCCCTTAGCTTGCCTATTTCTACCAGTTATCCATCCCAATTACTACTCTGAAACTCCACAACAAACAAAAACTAAAAATTAGAAATTATTAACAACATGTACGAATAACGAATAATTTTTGTTGGTACGCTAGGGTTTTGCAACCTGCGATAGAACGAAATTGGGGGTTTTCTTAATTTCTGGAAACGAAAGGGGCAAGAACTTCAGCTAGAGTAGCGTAAGCGCTTCTCGTCGCTGTTCTTCCGACTTCCGGCCATGAAGCTTTTACGTACAAAACACAAAACGAGAAGAGAGGACAGAGAAGCGCTAACGACTACTCACCCATGAAATGTCGGGGACGACGAAAATCTTTGATCTCCGATGAACGCGAAGAGGTACAAAAGCGAGGTCGCTTCAACAAAGTGCATGAGAGAAGAGGCAAAGCTGATCGGTGTTCTGCCTTTCTTTGCTCGAACACATTCCGCTTACTGCTTCGAGCCGTTAAAGAACAGCTCTTCAAAGAACTTTCTAGTAGCAATCCGAATGGGAAATTTGTTGGTGAAGAAGCTAGCTAGGGTATTGCAAGCAGCAATACTAGAACGTTAAGGTTTTTTGGATTTGAATTTATGGAACACGAGAAGTCGGTGTTAGAGAGAGAGAGGGAGGGAGAATAGAAGAAGCGATTCTCTCGGCTACTCTGATTTTTTGAAATAGGGGTTGAAAAGTCAATACTCGATCTGTTTAAGGCAAAGTTAAAAGAACCGGACCGTCCGGTCGGACCGGTTAAACCGTGAACCGGTTGGCTGTCCGGTCCGGTTATTGGTTTTGCACCACATTGGTCAAAAACCGAAAAAATCGGTCAAAACCATTTAAACCGAAAACCAATGAACCGGCGGTTCAACTAAAATGAGGTGAAAAAATTCAAATTTAATTTAAAAAAAAACAAACTCAAATAAGGAAAAAAACTCAAATTTAATTGAGGAGTGAGAGTCAATATTAGGGTTTTATCTACTTAACTCTAAATCATCCACAAAGTTTTATTTTTTGTACAAATAAACTCTTATATTCTTTAGAATTATTATTTTAACCTTTCATCTTTTAAGTAAATAATAATAGTTCTTATTGATTCTTAAAAATATGCATTATTATATGAATTATTTTGTTGCAGTTCTATAAAATGGGTATTTATTAATAATTTATAATAATATAAATGTAACGGTCCAACCACTGGTTCGACCGATTAAACCTTGAACCACTAACTTTACGGTTCAATGACCGGTTCGGTTTTTTTAACCAGAGGGCCGAATGAGAGACAAAATTGCTCATAGTTAAAAGAACCGGACCGGCCGGTCGGACAGGTTAAACCGTGAACCGGCACCATGTCCGGTCCGGTTATTGGTTTTGCACCACATTGGTCAAAAACCGGTCAAAACCATTTAAACCGAAAACCGATGAACCGACGGTTCAACCAAAATGAGGTGGAAAAATTCAAATTTAATTTTTTTTAAAAAAAACAAACTCAAATAAGGAAAAAAACTCAAATTTAATTGAGGAGTGAGAGTCAATATTAGGGCTTTATCTACTTAACTCTAAATCACCCACAAAGTTTTATTTTTTGTATAAATAAACTCTTATATTCTTTACAATTATTACTTAACCTTTCATCTTTTAAGTAAATAATAATACTTCTTATCAATTCTTAAAAATATGCATTATTATATGAATTATTTTGTTGCAGTTCTATAAGATGAGTACTTTATATATAATTTATAATAATATAAAAGTAACGGTCCAACCACTGGTTCAACCGATTCGACAGATTAAACCTTGAACCACTAACTTTACGGTTCAATGACCGGTTTGTTTTTTTAACCATGGTTCATGTACAGTTTGGCCCCGTTTAATCATGGTTTTAAAAACCGGACAGGAAATAGAACCGTCCAAGTATCGGGTCATGGTCTGATCAGTTCAACCGTTTGAACCATCGGTCCAATCGGTTATTTTTTAAAAATTAGTTATTATCACTCATTGTTTAGAATTATCATAAAATAATCTAAATATGAAATAATAATGCACGTTTTTTATATTAAAATACAAATTAGTCATTTTATAAGAAGGAAATCAATATTCTATATTTTAATTAATTATGTCATTGAAAATAATATTTTAAAATAACTGAAAATTAATTTTTATATTTATATTATAGTTTAAAAATGTTTTAAAATATATTATGAGAAAATATTAAAAACATTAATGTGTTAAATATGAATTTATAAATAAATGTGAAATAAATTAAAACTAGTGACAAAAATTTGGGAGTTTTTGACAAAAATTTTCAAAAAAAAATGCAAATAAAAAAAAGAATCACCGGTTTTCTGGTTCTCATCGGTTCAATCGGATTTTTCCAGTTTTGGCCGGTTCTTGACCAAACTCTTCAAAACCGGACCGGTTGGCTAGCCGGTTCAAGGCCCAACCGGTTCGGCCGGCCGGCCTGGTTTTCACAACCATGTGTTTAATTTACCATGTTCACCAAAAATAATTACTACAAAATTTATCAGATCTTTTTTTTCTCACATGAACATCACATTCACTTTTCAACATCATAAATTGTGCTCCTTACTCTATACAAACAATCATAACAAATATTAAAAATCTTGTGAGGCCTAAGTCGTGCAGCTTTGTAATGTGTTGGAAAATCGGTAAAACCAAATTAACTGTGATTAAAAAATCGAAATATCTGAAATTCGAAGAATCAGAAAATTGAATAAATTGAGAAAATAAAAAATCAATAATATTCAGGCTAGTTTCAAGTAGGGGTGAATTCGAGCTGAGCCGAACCCGAGCCTAACAGGTTCGAGCTCGGGCTCGTGAAATTCGGGCTCGGCTCGAGCATGGCTCGAACTCAATCGAGCTCGATAATTCGAGCTTGAGCTCGGCTCGATGGTTCGTGAAGCTCGACAGGTTGGTGGTTCTTGATAGATCAGCATTGAATATAGATCAGCATGACATGTTATTTCGATCGACATCGCCAGAATGAATATCCATCTGTATAGAGATCGACATTATTGTCTTAATAAATCAGCATGATAAGTTGTTTAGATTGACATCGTCAAATCCACATGACTACATTGTTAGATCGACATACCTACTTGATTGATCAGCATAAAATGATGATTAACATGATGAGTTTTTTAGATCGACATCACTACATTGTCAGATCCACATCACTACCTGTTTAGATCGACATCACTACCTACTGAGCTCGTTAAGGCTCGCGAGCCCACTCGAGCCGAACGTATGAAGCTCGAGCTCGGCTCATTTATTATTCGAGCCTCAAAACCGGCTCGAGCTCGAGCTCGAGACTTGTAAGGCTCGGCTCGATGGGTTCGTTAAAGCTCGAGATCTAGCAGAACTCGGTTCGGCTCGATTCGTTTTACACCCATAGTTTCAAGTCTTATTATACCAACAAGATTCTAATATTCGTGCTTCGAGGTGAGATTCAATCGACTGTAGTACACTCTCCCATCTTTTTTTCCTGAACTACATACTCCTCATCTAAAAAAAATGATATGTATTTCTTTTAAGAAAGTCCCATAAAATTGGACGAATAAAATGAAAAAGAAGTAAAGAAGTGAATATAAAAGATTGGTGAAAATAGAGTAGTTCATTTTCTATCAAGATATTGTTGTAAAAAGAATCTCATAGCTTTGAGTTTTACATAGCCCATAGGCTTTTTGGCTCAGTTCAGCTAGTAGAGGAGGATAATTATTTCCGGAAATTACACATCCCAAAATAAAGGGTGATCAACTTCTCGGTTAAACCGAATTAACCAAATTTTTTTCGGTTTCGGTTAATTCGGTTTGGTTATTTCGGTATTTCGGTTCGGTTATCGGTTATACCGAACTTTAAATTCGGTTTTCGGTTATGGCTTTAACTAATTCGGTTAACCGAATTAACCGAAATATTCGGTATTTAATGTTTTTTTTATTATTAATACAAAATTAAGCTCAACCCAATATACATAATATACCCAATGTTGAATGAACTACCCCAATCCACAACCCATATCTTAACATTAAGCTTAGCCCATAAAAGTTTTGGTTAATTTGGACAAAAACCGAAATAACCGAACCGAATTCGGTTATCGGTTAATACAGTTTTAGGTATCATTTGGTTAATTCGGTTTTTGTCCAAATTAACCGAACACCGAATTATTCGAGTAATTCGGTTTCGGTTAAAACCGAATTAACCGAATGATCAGCAAAAGACAAATGTATCTAATTTACTCGAATGAAATGAGTAGGAGTCTTGATATGATACACATATGTGTAGGTACACATAGTAGATTAGATGCCTAATTTACAAAACAGTTTAGTTGATATAATCCACTAAAAATACTAAATGTCTAAATTATCCCTACATATTTTCTCTATATATTGCTATGTGCAATACCTACATATATGTGCACCATAAATTAATTAGGTTGAAGACAAATATATACAGAATGATCTAAGCGCAATTTAGGTGATATATATATATATATATAATTAATTAGGTTGAAGACAAATATATACAGAAAGATCTAAGCGCAATTTAGTTGATATATATATATATATATATATATATAAATTAATTAATTATGGATATTACTATATATTATATTTAAATTGGTATTTTATTTAATTATTAATGCTTTTTTAAAATTTTCGTATTGATACAGAATGATCTAAGCGCAATTTAGGTGATATATATATATATAAATTAATTAGGTTGAAGACAAATATATACAGAATGATCTAAGCGCGCAATTTAGGTGATATATATATATATATATATATATATATATGCTCAATAATTAATTAGGTTGAAGACCAATATATACAGAAAGATCTAAGCGCAATTTAGGGGGTGGCGATGCAAACAAGTTAGTTTCTGGTTGGATTATTTTATTTATTTTTTTTACAACAAAGAAATTTCAATAAAGAAAATAAAGAATTAACAAATAATAACCAGCAAGGCTTTCTAAGGCATAAGCCAAGCCCAGAAAAGGGCAAGAGATGTACCCAAAGCAAAAAAACACCACAAACCAGAAAGCGGGAACATTATTATATACTCCATAAGAACTTACAGTTAATCCCCTAAACCAAAGCCAAGACATCACTTGAATTTCGGTTACATCTCTCTTCTTTTCCAAATTGCCCATGTTCATGAATCGCCACCCATTCTTCCTTTCCTGAACTTCTCAGATATATATATATAAATCAGAGCAGCAAAAAGGATCTCTAACAATCAACAACATGCCAGCTTGGAGGAATACATACTTCACCAGGAGCAGATAGAGAATCCCAAATCTCCATGACGATTTAATTTCTCCATGGTTAATTTATTTGGTCATAGCTGATAGTACGTATTTGATGAAGAAACACAGTTTGATCAAGGCATTGTTCATCGTCATCATGATCTGCTTCTGTTTGCTACCAAGGTTCCAATGTAAGTAAGCCCTAAAATTAATCAATTCAATTATATATATGGCTAGTGCTAATTCCTGTAGATGAATTAATATATGCCAGGTGAATCAGCAGGGGGAGTGGTGACAGGAGAAGAAGCTGCAGCAACAGTACCAATGATACAGTACTTTTATGGTTCCATATTTGATGAATTTTCAGAGACGGAACCTTGTACTGACCAAAAATGCAGTACTAATGATTATTGTGGTGGTACACCATACGTCGGTGGTGCCCTCTGTTTACGTCCCGATGAGATTGTTGGCTCAGAAGGCGTACATTATAATAATGGACAACCTGACCTGACGAACGACGACGTTGCACATCATGAAGATGAACATGATGGTGGTGGTGGTAGAAATTTTCCGACAGCGACGGCGGCCGCGGCAGTATTCCGCCGCCCATATGCTCATGTTGAAGGACTTGTTCAAGATTCCCGCCAACACAAAGGCGATTCTAGCAGTGGTGACGGTGATAACAAGAACTTATTAAAACCTCAGCCATATGAGCATAAGCTTTGTTGCTGCGTCGATGATTATGATCAGAGTAACTACGCAAGTGATGATGATGATGATGATATTGAAGAGTACCATGCTCCTAATGCAAGGGATTAGTGTTTGGTTGAAGTCTGTTTCAATAAAGACCGAGTCTTAAGAAGTTTGTTTTTAACGTTGGTAGCTTAGATATTGCAAGATTCTTTCCTGATTTCTTGCTTAGTTGTTAGTCTCAATTTTATGCCGTTGTAAGCTTCCTTATTTAAGCATACAAGTTCTTTCAATGAAGACAGAGAGTTTGCTTCCTGTTCTTGCTTATTGCTCTTGCTTAACTGTGAAGTAAACTCACATTTCGTATCAGAGCCCCACTGTGTCTGTTTTAGAGAAAGGCGAGGGAGTGAAAAAATGGCCACCTTATCTACAGATGGGAATTATGTTCAGCCATCCATACCAAAATTTGATGGATATTATGATCATTGGTCAATATGCTGATGGAGAACTTTCTGAGATCGAAGGAGATGTGGAATCTTGTTGAAGGTGTTATTGCCCTCCCACCCGCAGGTGAACCTGTGATGTGGACATCACCCCTATTTGTGAGTTAAGAAGCCACCATTCCTCCCGAGGGTCTAAAGGACCCTTGGCGAAGGCATGGGCGAAGAAGAAGTGGCGTTTTAAGCGTCGGCGAAGCCCCAAAGGCAGAGCCGTGCTCGCAAGGATCTTGGCGAACCCAGGCCCCATTGGCGAACCCATGGTCTTTAGCGAAGCCATGGTCCTTGGCGAACCCATGTCCCTTGGCGAAGACCCTGTGCAACACTTCCAGACGCAAGCGAAGCACAGGTGTTCGCCAAGCAGAGGAGGCCCCCATACGCAAGTCAGGCGACCCCTTCAACTTGTGCAGAGGCCCTCTTCCTCCCATTTCCCGCCAACTACAAATCCTGGGAAATTGGGAGCCGCTAAAGCAGGTAGTCTACACAGCCTATGCTGTCACCTCGCCTGCCACCTCTCATTTCGCCTACCATAGAACCAGGAAGCTGGTTCCCTTGTCCAGTCATTCTTTATTTTCCTTTACCGTTTCTTCTATATAAGGCAGCTTGTAACCATTGTAAAGGTAGAACATATTTATAAGAAATCAGAAATACTCCAAGTGAGGTTTTGGCTTTCTTGTTCTCATTTCTTGCATTCCATCTCCTTAAGTGATCCGTGCAAGAGGATCCAACATAATATCTAGTATTGTTTGAACTTGTATTCAAAAGGTGCTAGATCCCGCTTCCTTCCCCAGGCATTTTCAAGGGCATTGCCTCACCTCGTAGTGAGGAGGTTCCCTTGGCCGACTCTGTTTCCTTCGTGTTCTTCCTCTGTTTCGTTTCCCATTCTTGCTGGAAACCGCCTCCTTCGAGCTAGATCCGAGCTCGTGATCACTTACCCCCCCGTGATCACATCAAGTGGTATCAGAGCCAAAGCGCTTGTTGGAGGTACCGTATCAGTTGTTTGTTTTCTTCAAGTAAAACCATTGCCTTCTTTCTTACACTTGAAGAAAAACGTTTTGTTGTTGTTCAAGAGAAACCGAAAATATTTGTGTTTATGCGTGGTTCATGTGACTGGAGAAAAAGTTCATATTTGAATATTGATTATTGAAGTTGGGTGAGAAAGAAAAGTGATTTCGGATTTGGAAATGGAAAAGTGTTGTATTGTGTGAAAAGTGCAAAAGAAAGGTTGTTGAAAATGATGAACAAGTTCATGTGTTCTTGAGTGTTCTTGGTGTTCTTGAGATGTTCATATGAAGTTCATACCAAACTCATATGAATAGTACTTTTGATCCAAAATTTGTTGATGAACTTGAAGAAAACGTGTTTGTGATTGCAAAAGCCCCTTTCTAAACTCCCTACCATACTTCTTCAACCACCATCCACCTTAAATCATTCAAAAGCTAGTTTCAAGTAACTAGTTATCTTTCTTGAATTGCAAGTTTCGGTTTTCACTAGATATTATTGCTTGTTCCTACTTGTGTGTTTGCATTTGATCTAAAGTTGAGTGTGATCAAGTTAAGAGAACTTGTGAAAACCTTGAGTGGAGAATCAAGAGTGAAACCGTGGAGTGCTCAACCAAACACGTGAGGAAATGAGTGGCACTAATTTTATTGTCTAAGTGTGTAGGTGTGCCAAATGGAGGAAGAAGACCTGCATTTCATTGGGTTTCATCCCTTGAAAGGGAGGCGCAAACTTGAAGATGACTTATGGCAATGGATCGAGGAATTGGAATACCACTTTTGGTATTACCAATTTCATAAAGAAGAGAGGTTAGACCTTGCCATAAGGTGTCTAAAGGAGAAGCCAAAAGATGGTGGCGACAAGATTTCGCTCAAAGAGAGCACTACAATGAAGCCCCCATTCGGGCTTGGAGTGGATTGAAGAGGTTACTAGTTAGAAAGAAATGGTTCACCTCGAGAAGAGCCACCCTCTCCGTTCCACTCCCAAACAAGAAGGTCCCCCTCTCGGCCTACATCCTCCACCCACATTCGGCGCCATAGTCGGAGGAGACCGAGCCCCACACCTCCACAAACACTATCGACCGAGCCATGTACCCCACCACCCAACACTTGCACCACCCAAACTCCTTCCCCAAACCCAAGCCCTCGCCAAGATCCGAGTGAAGATCTTTCTCAATTAATTGAAAGTCTGAAGAAGGAGTTTGAAGAATATGAGAGAGAGAAAAAGAAAAAGAAAGAGAGAAGAAAGGAGAGGGCTCTCCTTGGCCAAACAAGTGAAAAGAATATTGCACCCGGACCTTCAACCCATCTCCAAGAAGAATTAACCATTTCATCTTCTAAATCTTGTTATTCTTCTTTATTTGTGCACGAGTTTGAAGGAGAGAAGGGCACGGATGCGCCATACCTTGAAGGAGAAGAAGGATTTTCGGCTTTGAAGGAGGACCCTCCCTCCCCTAACTTGGGGAGAGGTAACCTACTCTTTTCTTTTAGTGATGAAGTGAATAGGCATGAATGTGAAACCTTATTCGAAAATGAGCATGCATCTCAACCATTGCTTAATTCTCTCAACCATGATAAGTGTAACATATTCGAATTCCCTCTTGAAAGCATGAAGCATGATGATTCGGTTGACCATGAGCTGTATGTACATGATGCATATCCCATACCACTCACCCCTAGCCATGAATTCTCTTCAATGCATGATCATGAATCCTATTTTTTGATCATAAGAATGAAAGGCCTAGGCTCACATTTGACCCCGGGATACTAGAAACTGTGTGTAAGGTAGAAGTGAAGAGAAAGGGCGGATTGTCCATCTCAAATCCTTCAAACCATTTTTGGAACTTTGATGTTTACCGCTTTAGTCCACTAACCCTTAATGCCTCTTCAAGTTTATTGTGGTGTCTTAAGATTTGTAGGGACAATTTCCTTATGAATCCGAGGACGGATTCTTCTGAAGAGGGAGGGTATGATGTGGACATCACCCCTATTTGTGAGTTAAGAAGCCACCATCCCTCCCGAGGGTCTAAAGGACCCTTGGCGAAGGCATGGGCGAAGAAGAAGTGGCGTTTTAAGCGTCGGCGAAGCCCCAAAGGCAGAGCCGTGCTCGCAAGGATCTTGGCGAACCCAGGCCCCATTGGCGAACCCATGGTCTTTAGCGAAGCCATGGTCCTTGGCGAACCCATGTTCCTTGGCGAAGACCCTGTGCAACACTTCTAGACGCAAGCGAAGCACAGGTGTTCGCCAAGCAGAGGAGGCTCCCATACGCAAGTCAGGCGACCCCTTCAACTTGTGCAGAGGCCCTCTTCCTTCCATTTCCCACCAACTACAAATCCTGGGAAATTGGGAGCCGCTAAAGCAGTAGTCTACACAGCCTATCTTTGTCACCTCGCCTGCCACCTCTCATTTCGCCTACCATAGAACCAGGAAGCTGGTTCCCTTGTCCAGTCATTCTTTATTTTCCTTTACCGTTTCCTCTATATAAGGCAGCTTGTAACCATTGTAAAGGTAGAACATATTTATAAGAAATCGAAATACTCCAAGTGAGGTTTTGGCTTTCTTGTTCTCATTTCTTGCATTCCATCTCCTTAAGTGATCCGTGCAAGAGGATCCAACATAATATCTAGTATTGTTTGAACTTGTATTCAAAAGGTGCTAGATCCCGCTTCCTTCCCCAGGCATTTTCAAGGGCATTGCCTCACCTCGTAGTGAGGAGGTTCCCTTGGCCGACTCTGTTTCCTTCGTGTTCTTCCTCTGTTTTCGCTTTCCATTCTTGCTGGAAACCGCCTCCTCAAGCTAGATCCGAGCTCGTGATCACTTACCCCCCGTGATCACATCACAATTTCGTAACCTCAAGGACTTTATGGTTTGTAAGGATGGTATTAGAGTCTTTAAGATGATACTGTAAATGTTGTACATATGCTTAGGTACTGGTTTGCGGAGGTGTAATTTTGATATCCTCTCTAATGAAAGCTTGAGATATTTATCAATAATAGTTTTGATTATATCCACTATTTGGGATAGTTAAATTAAAAATTCTTAAGAAATTAATTGATGAATAATTGGGGAAAATTACAGGTCATGGCTGTTCAACTTATCCGACCTCTCTACTTGATTGCACTAGCGAATAATATTGCTTCAAAAAAAATAATTAGCTTTTAAATTGTTAATTAAGTGGGTAAGGGGCAACATTTTGGGTATGAGAGAAAAGCCAATGTGGGGGAGAGACTAGATGTGGGGTGAAAAAAGAGAAGAGTTGTTCGGAAGCCGGGATAGCTAGGACACTACAAGTCTTTCGTAATTCTCATATCATGTCAAAGATGTTCTAATAAATTTCTCTCGTCCGTAGATGTAGCCTAGTTAAGAGCCGAACCACGTTGAATTTTTTGTGTGCGTGTTTTAGTCGAGATTATTATTTCCGCTGCGCATGATGGGTATTTGGGGAAGAAAGATGTTCATTTGCTCCTTTTTCCCAACATGGTTGGGGCCAGCATGTGGTTTGATGATGGATGTGTTTGGTTATGGATGTTTTGGAAGGCATGAGGCTTGTGGTAGTGTGGGGTTATGATCTGTAGCTTTTATTATCTCTCGGACTCATGGACGGATCGATGTAGCGTTGGAGGCTGGTGTTGGGACGGGATGGTCGTACTGATACTGGTTTGTGAGCAGTTTCAACCTGCCTGGAGAAGTAAAGTTTATGTATAGGTTATTCGGGACATGGATCTTCTTGCATAATTGAAGTCCATGTTCTAAGAATTGAATTGGTCTCAGTGTTTTTGTGCTTTTTTTTGTAGGTTTCTTACTAGGCGAAGAATATTTTTAGTCCCTTTCCTTTAACACGTGTATTATTTTAGTCCTACTTTAAGAAATTGTCATATTCTGATACTAAAGTTATGGTTTTTTTTTCATAATTTGGTCCTTCCATTAATTATTCTGTTTTCTTTGTTAATTTTGCACAAACACCCTACAATGATAGTTTAATTACACATTTAATAAAAAGATATACCCGATAAAAATTTCCACCAGAAACATATCACAAGTGATCGTTTTTGCAATCGTTCGATGCCCCACGACGTCCGACGGTGTCCCAGACCACTAGTGCGTCGTTCGCCGCCTTAAGCCACCCTATTTGTCACAGAACGTGCTAACGAACATGATGTGGGGCAGCTCAGTTAAAAGGGTGGAGTGGGAGAGGATCGGGTCTATTGACATCCGATTTGTTCCCGGAATTTTAATTAACTACCATTTTAACCTATATTAACTAACCTAATGCTTGCTTGAGTTAAATTAGAAATGGGAGGACTCAATTGATCTTTTTGGTAAGTTTGAAGACAAATATTGTGATTGCCCGAAAAATCTACAATTGTTGCCCACCAAGTTAATACTTCACTTGTTAATTTTCCATGCTAAAATAGGATCATACTATGGTGCATGGACTAGTTGATACCTTAGCCTACATGTCATCTTACATGGACTAGTTGATACCTTAGCCTACATGTCATCTTACATGACAGTACACATAGGTGGCTGACTGTATTTTCCATTAAATAGGGAAATATTACTCCACAAGTCCTTAATATTTTATGGAATTCTACTTCATTATCTGTCCTTACGTAACTTAACATCCATGTTCCCATCTGAGTCTCATCAATTCAACAGTGTTCAGTTCAACTCCGCCTGTCACCATTCCAAATTCGATTAGACCGTACACCAACCATCGTAGCTAATCAACCTAGGCCTTCAATGTCGCACACTCGCACGTCCCGTATGTATTCCAATTGAATATTTCTGACTCTATATATTGTAAATGGCATGCATATTTGTAATAGTATCATATATGAGGTTTATGCTAAGAATTCTGTGTGTATATATGTACTGGAAGTTCTGTGAGTTTTGGTGCGGAAATATTGTGAGTATATCTGCTGAATTCTGAAGTGGTATGAAACATGCTGAAAATCAGTGTGAATCTGAAAAGGTGCTGTGATGTGTTTTGTGTTGGAAATTGTGAAAATGTGCTGGAAATTAGTTGTGAATATGCACCAATTTGTGATTGTGTTTAGTAATGTGCAGATGTGTGATCCTGGGTGTAATTAAAGAAAGTGATTATCATACTTGATCATGGTTATGATCGAAAAATATTTAGTGCCGGGGTTTTGATAGCCCATCTGTGTATGTGTGATTGAGAGTAGTATGTGTGCGCTGTTACCTCAAATGTGTGTGTTATTTGGACGATTAGCTTAATCACGATCGTCTGTACGCTTCCGCGGTAAGGGGGTAACACGGCGGAACTCACGACGCTCGATAGTGGCGACAAGAAGTCATTTTATGAGGGCAGGATGTGTCATGCTTGGGGCTGAGGCGAGTGCCCGCATGGTTGCGGGCCGGTGAATGGAAGCTGGAGAGGTGACAGTGACAGAGGTGATTGGCTAGAGATTGAAGATGCAACATCAAACACTTATAAAGACCGAGCGCGGTTTGGGGCTTATATTAAAAGGGTGGTGTGTGTCAGGTTATGAGAGATAAGTAATGAAGTGGGGTTTCACAAAATTATAAGGACTAAATGAGTAATATTTTCTGGTTAATGAATGTACAGTAAGCTATCTACGTGGATTACCACATAGGACACATACGCCATGGTACCAACCATCGCAGGTATCCTAGCAAGATCCGCTAAAATATAGTCCTAATCCTTTCAATTTGGTGTTTAATCTCCATCCAAACTCCTCCATTCCACCTTCAACCTAACTCTAATCCATCCCCTAAACACAAAATTCTGCTCTTTTCGTCCCTTCCGAAAGCCTCCAACCCAACACTATCGATCGCTAACTCTCGCCTCCCAGCCACCAAAAGCCATCCCATTAGATCCGAATCACCACCAGGAGCCCAAATCCACCATTCTTTTCGCCTGAAGTTGCGGAGGGAGAATTATTTGGCCTCGACCAGTGACCCGACCGGCGACGGACCCGTTCGAATCAGACGACCCTGGCCTCTGTGTTCGCTCCCACCGACGCCAAACTCCTCGCCGGCCGCCGATTTTCTGAATCTCGCCGCTTCCACCGCCACCCAGTCTCTCTCTCCCACCGCGCCCGAAGCCATCGCACGACGTCGGAGACCTCCTGCTACTGCTTCACTCCTTTAACTTGCAGGTACGTATTTGCTTTTCTTTTTTTTTTTATCTTTATTATTTTAATCCCTTAACATTCCTCCTTAAGTCATTTAACCTCCCAAGTTTTTTTTCTAAATTGTCATTTCAGTCACTAAAAAGGTTAAAAGCTAACGGTTTAGGCACTAATACTATGTCTAAAACTTTTGAATCTTTATTTATATTCTTTATTTTTAATATTTGTTGCTAATTCCTTCATTTTAATTGTGTTACTTTATTTATTCTCTTTCCTTTATTAATTATTGTCATTATTTCTAGTGTTATGAGGATTAAATATTTTGGTATATCATTTAATATAATAAAATTCCAAAAAAAATAAAATCAAGAAAAATCAAGCAAAAATATGAAATAAACCATGTGGTACCAATTTTGGGCATTCGAGAATTTTTTATTTTCGTTTGTAATTGACTAACGGATCTAAAGCCTATGCACCAGTAATTTTAGGTTTTCAATCGACCTAAACTAAACAGATTGGTGGCGACTCTTGTAAAAAATCTCGTCGCTACAGGGTCAGAGTGCCGACGACTAGTTGGTGAGATCACGAAGCTGGTTAATAAGCCGAATGTCTTTGATTTTTTTCCCAGGCGTTAGCTCGGTTCGATTTGCAGGGTTTGGTGAAGATGGAAGGATTGATTAAGAAATTGGAATATGTGCTAGATGTCTCTGACTTCTTGGCGAATGTCTTTTGCGTCTAAAGGATGAAGTAGGAGGAGACTCCAAAATCCGTTATACTGATATATATTCATCCCAGATACTTGTTAATGATTGGTTATTTACAGCTAACACTTTAATTTACTCCACTAAAATGTTAGTAATAACTAGGATTTGCTACTGGAAACGATTTGAAATTGGGATAGGTAGTTGGAGATTGAGAAGTTAAATGCAAGGTAGTTTCATGCCTCATGGAAGTAGTTGGAGATGAGAAGTGATATTAATTTGTAGGATAGAATATGAAGTTATTTGTAAGTTCATGAAACAAGTTGTAATTTTAAATAAGGGTATTTTTATCATTTCATTCATTTAATGGTCAATTTAACTGACAAATTAACGGAATGACCAAATTAGGACAAAAAATCATAATTTTAGTATTAGAATATGACGAATTCTTAAAGTGAGACTAAAATAGGACACGTATTTGTAGCGACGTGATTTTTTTACAGAAGTCACCACCAATCTTTTTACCTAAATCGATTGAAAACCTAAAATGGTCTACAAGAAATTCAGATTCGTTTGTCGGTTATGCACAAAAATTAGTAATTTTCGAAGGCCCAAAATTGGTACAGGTTCATTTTTTAGTTTTGGTTGATTTCCTTTTTTTTATTTTTAATTTAAAGGAAAGAGTTAAAACCATAAATAAGAAGAAAACAAATATCAAAAGAGAGTAAGTAAAGCAAAACAAATAAAAAATGAATAAAAACGGCATGTGAAGAAGATGAAAAGGGGAAATGGGTAGGATAAATGTCATGTAAAAAACGGACAATTATGACAAAAAAATAGGAAAATAAAATAGAAGAACGAGCCAAAAAATAATAAAAAATGAAAAGATTCAATCGATAACAATTCACATAGTTAAATATTAATGAAGACTATACTAAATTTAATAAAATATTTGTTTTCTTTTTTTAAGAGAGATAAAATTGAAAATACAAACCTAAGTAAAAAAATCATAAAAGATAAGAAAGCGTAATTAATTTGATATATTAACAAACATTTAAAAAAAGAAGAAAAAAAAGGAAGTGAAAAGTGGAACACGAAAAAAAAAAGAGAGAGATTTATAAATTAAAAAAAATAAGTAAGAGATCCAACGATGAACAAGAGCATTTAACTTGGTGAATTAATAAATATCATAGATGGAAAAAATATAAGATTTAAGCTTAGTGCTTAAATTGTCAACTTTTCAACTTTGTTAGGTGACTTATATGAAGACATTAATGGTTTAGGGCCACAAATGAAAGCAAATAGAAAGGGGATGCGAGAAAGGATAATACCTGATGGACGTGAAGTCTGGGAAAGAAGAAGAAAACGTGAGTTGCAGCTTCACAGGTTGCTTCCGGGTCGCTGAGTAATCTGGCCGGTTCGAGGTTATATTGGCTGCTTCCGGTGGTAGTGAAGTCCGGGGTTGGTGCGACAGAGGAAGAGGAGGTCATCGGAGGTTGTGTCAGAGTCGATTGAGGAGAAAAGGAGGCCTAAATCGTGTTGGTTCCGCGATTCGGGTCGGCTGGCCGAGAAAACGGGTTGCAGCTGAGACCTCCTGCTGCCGGCGACGTCTGGTGGAGATGAAAGCACCAGCGAGTAGCTGGTGGTGCGGCGGACCTGTGGGTACGAGATGAATGTGGTTGGAGGAAGAAATCAAAGGGGGTGGGCAGTGGCGGATCGGCGACGTCTGGTGGAGATGAAGGCGCCAGCGAGTAGCTGGTGGTGCGGCGGACCTGTGGGTACGAGATGAATGTGGTTGGAGGAAGAAATCAAAGGGGGTGGGCAGTGGCGGATCCAGGATTTCCGGAAACGGATGTACATAATTCTTAAAATTATACTCTCTTCGTCCGTCAAAAATTGTCTCATTTGACGTTGTTGTTCCAAGATTTAATATTTGACTCAAATTTTAACAAATATAAACTAGTGAAAAAAGTAATATATGTATATAAATGTATTCAAAACATTTAGATTTCAAATTTTAATACACATCTAAATTATTTAATTTTCGATCTTTGAACATTCATGAAAAAATCATAAATTAAATATAATGAAACGAGTAAAATACATTTTTAGTCTCTTTTCTTTAGACCAAAATGCATGATGGTATCTCGAATTATTGTGACTCGGGTACTTCAGGGCTTGGACTAAAAAACGGATAGAATGGTACCCTGAATTATGAAAATGGGGCAGATAAGGGCCTAAGCTCAGTTGACTCTGCACATGGCGTCACGTGACCCGACGTTCGTTTGAGTTTTTAATGTTTATGTCTCACTTCTTAACAGAATGGGATGAGGTGACGTTTTTGACACTTTTTAAACGTTTGGACAAACCCCAATTTTTTTAAAACATGATTTTAAAAAGAAGATTGATATAACTTCATGGACCTTGATTTGAGAATAATCGAAGTACGGCGGTTGCTAAATATGGATTTAGTCAGCAGCCAACTCCGACAGTGTTTCTCCTCCTGCGACCTTTTTCAGCCATCAACATCGATTTCCGACAAGAAAACCAGCAAACGCCTCCAACATCACGGCCAAAAATAGATTGCCTTTCCTTTATCTGGAACTATTACCTGACTTTTGTTTTCTTCTTAAATCTTTGGATCATATTACAAGCAATATGAGAATGAAGTGTCTATTACGTTTTTGGTTGAATAATTCACTCAATTACTCTTACGGTTTCAAAACCGACCCGAACTTTTTTTTCGGATCAGATCAGGTTTAAGGTGGTAATCCGACCTTCATGGTTCCAATTTTTTAAATGACTTAGATTCATGGTTTTAAAATTTTGATTGTTATTTCTATCATTATAGAGAGGAAACTTGAGTTAAGGCTTAGTAAATGACCAATGTGGGACAAATAGTTAAAGCCTTAAGAATACCTCTTGGATAGAGAACTTTATTCAACTAAGTGTGGAGCCTCTTTATCTACATCAAACATCAATGTGGGACATTGTGTGGTTCACTCTTTCTTATTTTGCTATCAGTTTTCATCCCACATTGTTGGTGGAAAGATAGACCTAAGGCTTGCTTTATATATTTCTAAGGTTTCAGGCTTCCACATCATTTGTCTTTCTTTCTAGGCCATGTCTTATATGCTCTCAACCTACATTGTTAGTTGATGAGAGAAATGCAAAGGTTGAGTCTTTTAATGGGTTAATACTCTCATGGTCCTTACAAACTTCAAAGGTTTTTAGTATGTAAAAAATATGCCTTGTAATTTTAATCTTTATCCCACATTGAAGGTAGATAAAAGAGGAGCAAGAGTTGAGTCTTTAATTTGCTCCTTTCATCCCACATTGGAGTCTCTACCTTAGTTAGCTAAAGAAATTATAGCAAGTGAAGAGTTAAAATGTCTTTATTTACAAAGTATAAATAATTATTTAGTGGAAGTTCGGACTTCGGGTCGGGCTCGGGAATTTCGGGTTGAACCCGACCCAAACCCGAGTTTGGGCTAAAAGTCGGGTTCGGGTCGGGGTCGGGTGTTTTCACCCTTCACCCGACCCTAACCCGACAATTTCGGGCCGGGCTTCGGGTCGCGGAATGAACTTACACCCCTATGTGGAGGAGCTAAAATGTTGAAATTTAGAACATTTGGAGTAAATTTGTATTTTGAAAACATGTTGGGTATTGAATTCAATGGTCAACCGAAAGTGTTAACGGTCAAAGAGAGTAATTGTAAGTTTCACTGACACTTGAGAGGGTAGAATGTAGGTTTCTGAAAATAGAGGGTTTCCTGGGTTAATGTAAACCTACTTAAAGGACTAGCCAATAAGATTAAAAGATGAATCACGCGGCATAAGTGCATGGTATGCTACGCCATATGGTGTTTGGTTCGAGATGGTATTTTTGTCTTCTAATTGCTTAGTGCACTTTTTTTATTTCTATTTTTTTTTATATATCATAGAATTCATGCATTGAATGATTAGAACAACATGAACATTAATGTCCAGCTAAGAGCACTTTTTGTTCTACTTGTTTGGTTTTGCGGGCTTTGTCATAAATCGCATGGTAAGTGTGATCAGAAGCAAATTAAAAATGTCATCTGGGGGAAAGTATTTCTGAAACTAATGAATTCAGCATTAGTATTAAAGTACTCAAAAAAAAAGACCAGAACATGGCAACAACATTGGATGTTATTCTCGCTCTCAGACTACTCCTCCGCTAAAAAACCCGCCGCTCGTGCTCTTCTCTGGTGGCCGGGTTCTGCTTTGGCCGGATCCGGCCACCTCTCTTCCTTTAATTTTGTGTTCTTCATTTTCTTTTAGTTCTTGATTTGTAGGATCTTTTTCAGATCTGGTTTTTTGGGACAATTTTCATCGGAGGAGGAACCAGTGTAGGCAAAATTCATCTGTGGTTGGGAGTAGTTCATCCAGATCCAGTTCAGCCAGGGTCTCAAGTGGTCGTGGAGCGGAGGTGCTATGAATCCTCGGTGGATTCACGACGGCAGGGCAACAAAGGTGTGGTGGCGTGTTGTGTGCCTACGATCTCGATGATGTCATCGGCGACGAGGAAGAAGAGGCCAAGACAGATTGGGGGAAGAAGAAGACGCTGGAAATCGATCTCCCACCGACCGATTCGAACAAGGTGGATCTTCTGGAGATCCGCAACTGCTGAGGAAGCTCCACGTCGGACCGCTCATCGGGTTCGTCAAGCTATGGTGGCAGAGATATCTTGGGGTGCAACAAAGGTGTGGCGGCTTGTATTGTGGGTGAAGTGCCAAGGAGATTAGATAAAGAGGTGGAGAAGGATAGGAGTTGCAGGTTTGAAATCAGTGGAGAAGAGCTCTTTGTCGGATGAAGTGATGCCGTGGAAGTCTCAGGCGATTGGCGTTCGACATTCATCAATACAGAAGGTTGGCATGGCACGGTGCTCTAGATAACAAATACTCCCTCCGTCCCACAAAGGTTGTCAACATTACTATATTGGGCCGTCCCACAAAGGTTGTCAACTTTCCTAAAACAGAAACTTTCTATCACCATTTTTACCATTTTATCCTCTTATCTCACACCATGGACCCACAAATTTTTCTCTTTCCTCCCATTAAACTTAAAATTGGGGTCCACAAAATCTTCTCCTTTTTTTTCATGAGGGTAATTTTGTCAACACACTACTATTCTCTCACTTTCCTTAATATATGTGCCCAAACAAATCCTACAACCTTTGTGGGACGGAGGGAGTACAACTTGAAGATGATGACTTAGGGATGTTGGGAGTCTTAGGATGAGCTTTTTTTGAGTGGGCTTAAGGCAAATTGTGGTAGAAGGATTTTATGGACTACGTTTGTCAAGGTAGTTTTTTTGGGTTATAGGTGTGGGTCTCAACTATATGGAGGGGTGGTTTATTTAGGAGTATTTTTCCCAAAAATATTTTTTATGATATACTATAAAAAAAACCATATTGCGTTCAAATTTTTTTTAATTAAAGTACTCTTTATCTCCACCGTTGGTCGGTTCTGTCATCCGCCTCTTGTCGGTTGCTCCACCCCGAACTTGCTTGCTTGCCACCATACGTAGCTGGATCATCATTGATGCATGGGAATGGCCATGGGTGAGGATGGATGGAGAGTGACAGCATGTACCACTATGTGCGTGGGGGATGATGATGATGATGACGATGATGATGATGATGATGATGATGATGATGATGATGATGATGATAGGTTTCATATATATTTTCAGGTGGTGATGATAGTTAATTTCATTGTTGGTTTATATATGCAGGAGATCTGACAAGTCACAGGGATGAGGAGCCGGAAAGAGGACTGTTCAACTGTGATCAAACGTATTTCCATTATTCGGAACGAAATCCATGCACTCCAGATGAATGTAAGAGTGATTGTGAAGGACTCGGGACTCGGTATTTGATCAGTCATTGTTTGCCTCAAAACAGGATTGTGATGGACGCTTCAGAAGATGATGAGAATGCTAATGATGGTGATGATCATGCCGTTGAAGGAGAAGATCAAGAAAACAATGTTGGCGAAGAAAACAATGTTGCTTTACTTGATGCAATTCTTACGACTACCAGTGGAGGTCATCAAGAAGATGAAGATGATGATGAACATGTTGATGTTGTTGTTGGAGTACTTCAAACTCCTGCACCTGCTGTCAATGAGAATAGGGTCTGTTGCTGCTTATTCCCACTTGATCAACCTTAACAGTATTCACATCTCATATCTCCTCTTCCAGGCCATGATCATCTGCATTTGAATAATGTAAAATAGAGTGACTGGTTGTATATGTTAAGTACTCTCAATGTTTACATTACTACCAAATAAACTCTTTCTAAAGGATTATAATCCTACTCCCCTCCATCCGAATTCAATATCCCTTTTTTAAATAATAATCCTACTCCCCTCCATCCCAATTCAACATCCCTTTTTTAAAGGCAATTTTTTCCAACTTTACTTGGATTCGAGCATTATTGAACCTTTTCGAGGGTCAGCTCTCCCAGCGGTGTTTTCTCCACACACAAGACTCGAACTCGAGAGCTTACTTAAGAAAGGATGTGCCCCTGCCACTCAACCCCAACAATCGTTGGTATCCCAATTCAATATTGATCGGTTGAATGTACGTGTGTTCCTTTTCTTTTGAAACAGTTTATTACAAAATTATCCAAATAAAACAAGCCAAACATGAACGTAAATAACACCGAACAAAGCTGCGAGAGTACCTGAACTGAAAACTTAAGCTGCTAGCTAAATATATGCTAAAAGTATAATAAAAGAGTAATCTCGAGTTGCCCCGATACTGCCTAAAAAAGCTTGAGAGCGCCATCAATGCCCTGATGGATTGACAAATTGGTGATGCAAGTAACCAACATCCGTGATATGCTATCCAAGAGCAAAATGGTGTTCGCGCATCATGGTGGCACGCTGATCGGAGGAACAAGAAAAATACTTGCATCCGAAAAAACATATACCAGGTTGCAAAGTAAAGGCAATAGCAAGAAACAAGCAACTAAGAGTCCCAAAATAAATAGCTGCAAAAATTAAAAGTAGGATGTCTTTGTCATCCATTAGAGATAACGGACGAAACTTCATGGATCGCCTGAAGGTTGGGAGTCCTCCAACCCCAAAAGTGTTTGTCCAACCGCCCCTGCCACTACTCCTGTCACCTTGATATTTGTCTTTGCACGCCCCGCAATTCCACAATAGATAGGTCAATCGGAGCGCCAAATTGAGTGGTGCCAGTCATCCAAATAGCCAGAGTCAAGCATATCCAGAGGTGCAAAGGTGGCTCCACCGCTACGAGCCACCACGGAGACAAGCCAAAGGCCGGAAAAGGCTCGGCCCATACGAACGCACAATCTATGAACCCACATCTCCCATGACGCGATGTCTGGCACAAACGACGAGCAGTCGCCGTGCACTAGGTGACCTAACCAGCTGAGCATGGAAGCCGAGTCACTATAACAGGAGAAGAATACCAGAATGGAGAGATAAATGGCAACGGCTTCAGGCTCGAGAGAGATAAACGACACGAAGGCCGAGCCACCAGTGTGCCAGATGCCGGTAGAAGGTCGACCAACAGTGTTTAGGCGGCGGCTGTGAAGGGAAAACCCTAGGAGAGAAAAAGGTGACATCTAGATAGAATGTACGTGTGTTCATATAATTAATTTAATACCCTAACAACCAAAAATAAGATAGAGAAACCTACCTAATAGAACTTAAGATGTGAAGGAGAATTGTGCGGCTATTAAAACAAAAATCCTTACAGAAAAGTGGACATATATGCATAAGAGAAAATAACAGGGTCTAAACAAATTCTGTAATTATAATTGAGGGATAAAAGTGTTTAATTAAAGTGACTAAGAGCTTTCATCCCCAAACACATGTTTAGCTATTCTGGGTAACAACGTCGGACGATTTAAGCAAGGACATATGATGACTGGTTTAATTGTGGCTAGATTCCGATTGAAGCAAGGAGGTTCAAGTATAAGTTAAAATGAAATCTTTATCATATTTAAACCTTGTTTAAAGGTAAGCTGTCAAGTTTCAAGTTTTTGGTTCTCTGTATCGCTTGTATATTATAGTGGTAGACCATAATTCCTCTTTTGTTTCAAAAATAATCCAACACTTATTTTTCAAGATTTTAATCTTTTAATCTTATTTCTAAATTATAAATATATATTTGAAATTAATCTTTTATTACTCATTAATAAAAATATGATGCCTGAGGGTATGTTAGAAGTAATGTCCCTTAAGGACTCCTAAATTGTTTAGGTTTAGACTTTCTCTTTTGTTTATCAAATTCCATTCCTATTAGGACTTTGTTTAGGTTTCATTCAAGTTGTATTATTTAAGCTCAAGGCTTCTTTCAATAAGATTAGAGAAGTTGATCCAGAATAACATTGTTTTCTTAACTTGCTCTCAACATCTGATATCAGAGCGCAAGTTGTCCATGGCGGAATCTGGTTTTGCTCAGGAAGCAATACCTAAGTTCGATGGAGACAATGAGCATTGGAGTATGCTCATGGAAAACCTTCTAAGATTGAAGGAATATTGGTGTGTGGTGAGAGATGGATTTGTTGAAGCTTCCCTAGACGCAACAGAAGCTCAGAAGAAAGTTGTTGAAGAATTAATGCTGAAAGATTTAAAGGCAAAGAACTACCTCTTCCAGTCCATTGACAAAACAATCCTGAAGACCATTGCTCAAAAGGGTAAATCAAAGCAACTATGGGATTCCATGAGGGTGAAGTATCAAGGAAACGATAGAGTGAAGAAGGTTCAGCTCAATGGTCTCAGAAGGGAGTTTGAGGTCCTGAAGATGAAGCAAGGTGAGACAATAACTGATTATTTTGGTAAAGTAATGTTAGTTGCAAATAGCATAAGGAACTTGGGAGAGGATATGTCAGATCAGAAAGTAGTAGAGAAAATATTAAGAACTTTACCTGAAAAATTTAATTACATTGCACTACGTAGAGAAAACACGTTTACCATGGCCTACCACGCAGTAAACGCCGCGGTAAACGCATTTACCGTGGCCTACTACTTTACCTGAAAAATTTAATTACATTGCACTACGTAGAGAAAACACATTTACCGTGGCCTACCACACGGTAAACGCATTTACTGTGGCCTACTGCGCGGTAAATGTCGTGGTAAATGGCGTTTACCGCGGCATTTACTGCGCAGTAGGCCGCGGTAAACGTGTTTTCTCTACGTAGTGTTGTCTATTTAATTGAAGAGTCCAAAGATACCAGTACTCTAAGTATAGATGAACTTCAAAGTTCCGTTTTAGTGCATGAGCAAAAGTTTAGAAATGGAGAAGGAGAAGATCATGTACTAAAGGTGACAGAAGGCGGACTTGGTGGTAGAGGCATGTCTGATGACAGATTTAGAGGAAGAAGTGGAGGTCGTTAGAGAGGTGGAGGTTTTAGAGGATGGAGCAGAGGTAGATGACAGACCTACAATTACAATTATAGGTCATTCGTAGAGTGTTTCAATTGTCATAAACTTGGACACTACCAAAATGAGTGCCCTGATCAACAAGAGACTCATTACACTGAAGCAAACCGAGATGAAGAACTTTTACTTATGGCACAAGGAGACTCAAGTTTTGAAGGTAACAATAATGAATGGTACCTAGATTCTGGTTGTTCAAACCATATGTGTGGACATGAAAATATGTTTGAAAACCCCGATAAGGATTTTAAAAATTCAGTGATCCTTGGAAATAGCAGCAAATTGAAGGTTGCTAGTAAAGGGTCAGTAAAAGTAAAATTTGAAGATCTAACTCTCACTTTGACCAATGTATACTTTGTAGCTGATCTGAGAAATAATCTACTCAGTTTAGGACAATTATAGGAGAAAGGGCTTACTATCATGATTGGTAAAGGCATGTGCAACATCTATCATCAAGAGAAGGGTTTAATTATGCAGACATGTATGAGCAACAATCGGATGTTCATTATAACTGCTGAAAATGAGGGTTACAACATGAGTTTCTTGTCAACAAACCACTTCACAAGACCTGACTCACCTTTGGCACAAAAGGTTTGGTCATTTAAGCTACAAAGGACTTGAAAAACTGAAAAGGGAAAGTATGGACTTCCAGACATAGTTCCATCAACCAAGGTCTGTGAAGAATGCATGAAGGGAAAGAAACACAGAACCCCAATGCCTAAGATAAGTACTTGAAGAGCAACACAAAACCTAGAACTGGTGCACACATACTTGTGTGGTCCTATCTCACCATAATCAAATACTGGTAAAAGGTATGTTTTATGCTTTATTGATGACTATAGCAGGAAGGCATGGGGATACTTACTTTGTGAAAAATCAGAAACATTTGAACAATTTAAGAAGTTTAAAGTTGCTGTTGGAAAGGAATCAAATTGTCTATTGAAGTGCCTAAGGTCAGATAGAGGGGGTGAGTACACGTCAGAAGCCTTCAAAGATTTATGTGAACAAACAGGTATCAAACACCAATTGACCACAACCTATACACCACAACATAATGATGTGGCTGAGAGAAAGAATAGGATAGTTATGAATATGGTTCATTCCATGCTGAGAAGAATATGCCTAAGGTATTTTGGGCAGAAGCAGTCAAATGGGCATATTATGTCCTAAACAGATCTCCAACTTCAGCAGTTAAAGAAAAAACACCTCAAGAGATGTGGAGTGGTATCAAATCTTCAGTGGCTCACTTCAAAATCTTTGGATCTCTAGCTTACACACATGTTCCTGATGTCAAATGAACAAATCTTGATGATAAGAGTACTGTCAATATTATAGTAGGAGTGAGTGAGGAGTCTAAGGGATATAGACTCTACAATCCAAAAAATAAGAGGGTGACAATCGGCAGAGATATAGTGTTTGAGGAAGACAAAAGGTGGGACTGGGATGGATCTTATGATGAACAAAATAGCACTGGTCTAATTTGAGGAGAAGAAAACAGTGATGAGGAGAAAGATATAAAAGTTGTAGTTGAGATTCCAGACAACACCAACACGACAGAAAACAACACCAATGCAGCAGAAACCTCTAATGTGAGAGCAAGGGAAGGAAAAAATATGCAAAGACCTGCCTGGATGAGGGACTATGTTCATGATTACTCTTCATCGGATGATGAAATAAATATGGCTCTCACTATGTTTACAAGAGAGGCAACACGAGCAGAGACGCCAGACCTGGTCTTTGCTTCTTTTTCTGGTGATCCTGTTGACTTTGAAGAAGCCATAAAGAGTGCAGAATGGAGATAAGCAATGCAGAAAGAAGTTGATTCAATTCATAAAAATCAGACATGGACTTTGTGCAACCTACCTCAGGGAGCTTAGAAATAGGAGTTAAATGGGTATACAAAACAAAACTCAATGAAGAAGGGAAGGTAGGCAAACTGAATGCTAGGTTGTTGGCCAAGGGATACTCACAAAAGTATGGCATTGACTACAAAGAGGTTTTTGCTTCTGTAGCTCGCCTAGATACTGTGATGATGATATTGGCTACAGCTGCAAAGAATGGATGGCATGTACAACAAATGGATGTCAAAAGTGCCTTTTTGCATGGAGAAATAGATGAAGAGGTTTATGTTGAACGACCTAGGGGTTTTGAGGTAAAAGGTAAGGAGCAAATGGTGTACAAATTTCATAAAACACTCTATGGCCTTAAACAAGCTCCTCGAGCATGGTTTAGCAAAATAGAACAACACTTTGTGAAGGATGGCTTTAGCAAATGTGACAGTGAGCATACATTATTCACTAAAAGAGGTAAGAATGACAAAATACTTAATGTTAGCATCTATGTTGATGATCTTATTTATACTAGAAATGATGAAGCTATGATAAAAGATTTAAATATGGAAAAGAAATTTGATATGACTAATTTAGATCAGATAAAATACTTTCAGGGAATGGAAGTGATACAACATTCTCAAGGTATTTCACTATGTCGGAGGAGGTATACTTTGTATATTCTAAAAAGATTTGGAATGGCTGAGAACAAGCCAGTAAAAACTCCAATTGATCTAGGAACAAGGGTTGATAAAGATGAAGGAGGGGTTGCTGTGGATGAAACAATGTTCAAACAAATTGTTGGAAGCCTCATGTATCTAACTGCTACAAGACCTAACATTATGTATGTTGTTTTGTTAGAATTTTATGTATGTGGGCTATATTAATTGTCTAATTTGTGAATCGGGTTAATGATTAAATTGGTCAAATAAAACATACAAAGGGACCCATATGGTGATTGATCTAATTACGGGTCAGTAACTCCATTTGATAAAAGATGTGAGGTTTTAATAAGTGTGGACCGATAGAGTTCATGGGCCGTTGATGGGCAGGCCCATGACAAACTCTATATAAGGAGAGCTAGATCCCTCCCTTAGCCACGACTTTTCCACCACAACGTCATTAGGGCAAAACTTCTGATTGAGAAGTTCTCCACCCATTGGGAGTGCCGACTGTTGGAATAAGGGAGAAGACCTACGCTTCATCAATCTTGATTCCGCTGCGTTTTCTTGATGGAGCCTAAATCAGGTCAGATGTTATTATTCCATGTTAATTGTATTCTATGTTCTCATGTTTTGATCCTGTTGGCTGTTAAAATTAATTAACATGTGTTTAACATGTGGTATCAGAGCCAATTACATGATCATAGAATACATATTAGCATTAATCGTTTTTTGGTTTTTCGAAATCACCAGTAGTCCACCGTATTGCATGTTTGGTCATTATGAACCGTTAACCAATTGTTTGGGTATGTTGGCTGAATAAATGCTTTGCATATGGACTGTTTTCTAGTTCTAATTACTCAAACGACATTGTTATTTTTCTGGGTAATTAATAATGAAAAAGAAAAATTTATTGTTGGTGATGAGAACAAAAATAGCAGCAAAGGTGAATCACCCGGAGGTGAATTGGCTATGTTCAGGAATTGAAATTTCTTTTGGTTGTTCTCTCCTATATTGTTATATTCATTCATTGTTCCGGTGAGTTAATTGAATGGATAGTTGACTGCAATGGTTAGAAGAACAACTTGCTGCAAAATTTGTAGCAACCTTAAGTAGACAAATTCTCACTAATCTCGACGTCGGAGCGGCCGGGCTGCGCGGTAGCGACGACGGAGCTTCGAGGGCAGCGGTGGCGCTGATGGGTCGGCTGGGTAGGCCGCTGGTTTGCCGGTGGCGGCGCTCCTGTGTTCTGCAGGACTGTCTGCGCGAGAGAGAAGAAGAAACTTAGGGTTTAGTGGGCTAATGGCTTTTGGGTCCCTAAAGGTTTTCCTTTGCTCTTATTAGGCCCCAAATGTTATTTTCGTTCAGCTACATGCGGATTAGTTGCTGAAATGATTGGTTAGCCCTCAAAATTTTCTGGTTCATCCAAAACAGCCCCAAACCTTTCACAGAGGTTCTAAAGTTGCTGTTTTGGACCAGGAAAGCCCCTAAACTTTTTCTAAAGCCAAATAAAGTTTATAATCATGCAATAAAGGTTAAATTCACTTTAATTAAAGAGACATATACAGTTTTAATGTCCCATAAGTAAAATTAAAGTGAATATGCATGATAAATAATTAATTCTTTTGGATTAAATTACGCAAATAATTATGGCAACATATGACTTTAGAGAATTCAAGTGTATTAATTCTCTCATTTGGTAAGTCATATGAAATTTTTAAATGAGCCCCTTGATCGCTGTGAAGTTAACATAAAGGTGTGTCCCGTTGTGGGAGGGTTTTATGAGGTTTATTAAATTGTTGCCACCAAAGTGGTCGATCTGATGAATCTTGTAAGATTCCGCTCTCGCATGATTAGGGACGTCTCTAGATTTAATGCATGGTTTTTCTGCCCAAAGGTATTGATCATGTATGAAGTTTAGAGATGATACACATATGACATTTGATTGAGGAACGACTTGTATGAGCTCTCTATTCACCCAAAGGTGGTAGAAAAGTGAGTATAAGAAATTCTTCGAATCGTCATTATTTGTGAGAATTTAAGATTGCATGTTATGGATTCTGCCCAAAGGTGTTTTCATGATGATGTGCTTGAATTCTCCGATAGATACTATTTTTGGCTTTAAGTATCATGGTTACATTACAAATTATTGACATTTGCGTTTATTTAATCTTCTTCAGTCACTTTTTCTGCTAACAACAATATGGTCACCATTGAGTTGTTAACTAGCTCCAACTTCAAGAAATGGAAGCAAGATGTGGTATTTGCTCTCGAGATGGCGGATGTGAATCTCGCCATGATCGCCGATAAGCCTGTAGATCTCACCGCTACAAGCAATGATGAGGAGAAGAAGGCTTTTAATGCTTGGGAGAAATCGAACCGCATGTGCTATCTTTCTATAAAGAGACCCATTCCTGAACACTTGCATAGTGGTATTTCTGATTCTATAGATGCAAAAATTTTCTTTGATTCTGTGTCCCAGAGGTATAAGGTATCCTCAAATGCTGAGATAGGTACCCTATTAAGAGAACTTTACTCCATGAGGTATGACGGAGTAAAAGGTGTTAGGGAGTACATGATAAGAATGGTTCACATTCAGTCGAAACTCAAAGGCGGAATCGCACCCTAAAGGATATGATGAGGAGCATGCAAAGTAGGAAAAATTTGTTTGACTTTCTATGGGTTGAGGCTATTAAGGCAGCCTTGTATATCCTCAATCGAGTACCTAGTAAGTCAGTTCAAAAGACGCCTTTTGAGTTATGGACCGGTAGGATACCCAGCTTGAATCATTTTCGAGTTTGGGGTTGTCCTGCAGAAGTGCGATTGTACAATCCCTTTGAGAGTAAATTGCAATCTCGTTCTACTCGTTATTTTATTGGATACCCCGAACATTCTAAAGGGTATAGATTCTACCGTAAAGATGGAGGTACTAGAATTGTGGAATACAGACAGCTAAGTTTCTGGAACACGATGTGACTGATGAATGTGATCACTTTGAGATAGATAAGGAGGTACAAGAAAGTACTATTTGTGTCCCTCTACCCATACGTCAAGAGACCATGGATCCTTTACCTGTGGATACTCCAGTTGAGGAAGAACCTTTACAACCACTGGTTGAAGAGGTTATCCCAAAGACAGATGCGAGCAGGGTTCCACTTAGACGGTCAAGTAGGGAGAGGAGGTCATCTATACCTTCTGATTATGTAGTCTATCTTGGGGAGAGTGATTACGATATTGGTCATGTAATTGATCCAGTGACATTTTCGGAAGCTGTGTCTAGTCCTCATAAGGATTTATGGTGGGATGCAATGAGGGATGAGATGCAATCTATGCAACACAATAAAGTGTGGGAGCTTGTTGAGCTACCTAAAGGCTATAGACCCGTTGGTAATAAATGAGTGTACAAGACTAAAAGGGATCCTAATGGAAAGATTGAGAGGTTTAAAGCCAGACTGGTTGCTAAAGGGTACGCACAGAGAGAAGGAATTGACTATATTCATTTGTTCTCTCTCGTGTCCTCTAAAGACTCATTTCGAGTCATTATGGCACTTATAGCTCATTATGATCTAGAGTTACACCAGGTGGATGTTAAAATCGCATTTCTAAATGGGAACTTGAAAGAAGAAGTCTATATGGAACAGTCTGAAGGTTTTAAGGTAGCTGGAAAGGATCATATGGTATGTAGACTTTTGAAGTCTATTTATGGTCTGAAACAAGCTTCTCGTTAATGGTACCTGAAGTTTGATGAGGTAATCACCTCATTTGGTTTTGTGGAAAACCAAGTCGATAGATGCATATATCACAAGGTCACTGGGAGCAAAATTATCTTTTTGGTCCTTTATGTGGATAATATTTTGCTTACAACAAATGACTTAGGCATGCTGCATGAAGTTAAGCAGTTTTTGTCTAGGCAATTCGACATGAAAGACCTTGGTGAAGCATCATTTGTTCTTAGTATTGAAATCCACAGGGACAGATCTCGAAACTTGTTGGGTCTCTCTCAAAAGGCATACATTGAGCGTGTATTAAGGAGATTTAATATGAATGACTGTAAACCTTGGAATGTGCCAATTAATAAGGGTGAAAACTTGAGTTTGGCACAATGTCCCATGAATGACTATGAGAGAGAATCCATGAGAGATGTTCCATATGCTAGTGTTGTAGGAAGCCTGATGTATGCTCAGGTATGCACTAGACCGGACATCGCATTTGTAGTAGGTCTCCTGGGAAGATATTTGTCAAATCCTGGGCATGACCATTGGGTTGTTGCAAAAAAGGTTTTGAGGTAATTAAAGGGAACCAAGGACTGCATGTTGACCTTTAAAAGGGTTGACAACCTTGAGCTAGTTGGCTATACGGATTCAGACTATGCCGGCTGCAAGGATGATCGGAAATCCACATCAGGATACATTTTCATGTTGGCAGGCGGTGCAGTATCATGGAGAAGTGTCAAGCAGACACTTGTGATCTCGTCTACCATGCATGCAGAGTATGTAGCGTGCTTTGGAGCTTCAACACAGGCCACATGGTTGAGAAATCTCATCAGTGAGATGTTGATTGTTGATTCTATTGCTAAGTCCATTCGGTTGTATTGCGACAATCTTGTAGCTGTGCTGTTTTGCAAGAATAATAAGAGCATTTCTGGGGCTAAGCACTTGGAGATCAAATACTTGACTGTTAAGGAGCAAGTCAGAAAGGGTGAAGTTGAGATAGAGCATATTGGGACTGAATATATGGTTGCAGATCCTCTAACCAAGGGACTTCGCTCTGAAAGTTTTAGGAGCCATGTTACTAATATGGGATTAGTAGAGTCCTTTGATGTGTTTGGTTAGTGGGAGTCTTGTTTAGTTGCTCTATCATTCTATTTTTAAAACACTTTTGGTTTGTGTTTTTTAAGTGCATATAATAATGAATGTTGTTATTCAGTCATAAAATTTCTTTACTATAATATGTTGTTAAAGTCTTAAGATGAGTGTCAATCTTAAGCAAAGGCCTGGGGCATTATATGTGGGCCTTGTGATTGTATGTCTTTTGTGGCACATAAGGGTCATCTCGAGATGCATACAGATTTATAGACATACATGCTCAGATGAGCGATAAAAGATTTCTCTAGCGTGCTTATGCCGCTGAAGGAGAGAAATCAATGTGACTGACAAGCGAACAACAACTGATTTAGATCATAAGGTTGTTGTTGTTGTTGCTTGCCACACTTCCACATCGTGTTCATGTCGATAAGGTGCATTGATGTGTGTGACCATGGAAGGGGTTGCATTTCTGATTAATGCAGTTTCCGCCATGATCCTCCGTTGAGAACCTTATTGGACGGAATGGTATCTGTAGTTGCTTTATGACCAATTATTTTCAAAAGTGCGCACATAAAGTTTCAAGTTGTCTTAATCCGATAAAATCGTTTTGTTTTCAAAATGATGTCGTTTTAAAAATTCTTGATAATTAATATGCTCAAGTGGGAGAATGTTAGAATTTTCTGTATGTGGGCTATATTAATTGTCTAATTTGTGAATCGAATTAAGGATTAAATTGGTCAAATAAAACATACAGAGGGACCCATATAGTGATTGATCTAATTACGGGCCAGTAACTCCATTTGATAAAAGATGTGGGGTTTTAATAAGTGTGAGCCGATAGAGTTCATGGGCCGTTGATGGGTAGGCCCATGACAAACTCTATATAAGTAGAGTTAGGTCCCTCCCTTAGCCACGACTTTTCCACCACAACGTCATTAGGGCAAAACTTCTGATTGAGAAGTTCTCCACCCATTGGGAGTGTCGACTGTTGGAATAAGGGAGAAGACCTACGCTTCATCAATCTTGATTCCGCTGCGTGTTCTTGATGGAGCTTAAATCAGGTCAGATGTTATTATTTCATGTTAATTGTATTCTATGCTCTCATGTTTTGATCTTGTTGGCTGTTAAAATTAATTAACATGTGTTTAACATGTTTGTCTTGTGAGTAGATACATGTCAAGGCCTACGCAGCTACATCTTCAGCTAGCTAAGAGAATTCTGAGATATTTGTGTGGAACAATAGATTTTGGTTTGCATTATGACAGGAGAGTTGGGGGAAAGTTGCAAGTCTTCTGTGATAGTGATTATGCAGGGGACATAAATGACAGGAAAAGTACAAGTGGCTATATCTTCTTACTATGAGGTGTTGCCATTGCATGGAGCTCTAGAAAACAACCCATTGTCACTCTCTCGACTACAGAAGCAGAATTCATTGCTGCTGAAATGAGCGCATGTCACGTAATCTGGGTTAGGAGAATCCTGTAGGAGATTGGTCATGAAATAACATGAGTTGTTTATATCAATTGTGATAATAGTTCTACTCTAAAGCTCTCAAAGAACCCAGTGATGCATGGAAGAAGCAAACATATAGATATGAGCTATCATTTTCTTAGAAATTTGACAAAGGAAGGTGTGATTGGGCTTGTATACTGCGAGAGTGAAGATCAATTGGCAGATGCTTTAACAAAACCTTTGAAATTGGAAGTTTTTTTAAAGTTGCGGCAGATGATGGGATTAGGTCCAATTGTTGAGTAAACTAGCAGCAAACTACTGCTAGTTTATGGGAAGGTAAGTTAGAGTAGCTTAATACAGTTGCTTGTTTCTCAAGTAGTTTGCGTATGTTAGAAGTAATGTCCCTTAAGGACTCCTAAATTGTTTAGGTTTAGACTTTCTCTTTTGTTTATCAAATTCCATTCCTATTAGGACTTTGTTTAGGTTTCATTCAAGTTGTATTATTTAAGCTCAAGGCTACTTTCAATAAGATTAGAGAAGTCGTTCTAGAGAAACATTGTTTTCTTAACTTGCTCTCAACATCTGATATCAGAGCGCAAGTTGTCCATGGCGGAATCTGGTTTTGCTCAGGAAGCAATACCTAAGTTCGATGGAGACAATGAGCATTGGAGTATGCTCATGAAAAGACATCTTTTGTACCACTATGTATTTGATTAAAGGCTTGTGGCGGCTAACCGTCACTAAAATGCACTAATACTGCAACTAAAATGCAGTAAAACTACCGCGAGGGCCGCCACTAATGCCTCTCCTATTCTCATCGCATCCATTTGTGAAATCCGTCATAGGCTACCATAATAGTAGCGGTTACAACCGCCCGAAGTTTATTTTATGAATTAACAAAAAGATGAATCGAATTTAAACTCGAACTTAGATATAAATATAGATCTTCAACATCATCTGAACCCAAATTTTCAACATAAAACACAATTTAAGAAATTTACATATTCAATTCCCATTAATTTGTGCATTCCATTCAAACAAACAAATAAACAAAGACACAGTTGAGATAAACTAAAAAAGTATAATATCTCCATATTCAAAACATTGAAACTATAAATTCGTACAAACAAAATTTGGAAATTCGTACAAAAACCCAAAAATTCAAATGTACTATTAATAAAACTTAAGCAAGTCCGGAGATTAAATAAAAAAACAAAAATTGGAATCTAGATACACATTCTTCATCATCGGAGATACCTCTAGCGTCGATGTTGAAGGTGGCTGCAATGCCGCCATCACCGATCTCCGCCTAGCTTCACTATCGTTGACCTCCTCAAGATATACGATATAAACCAACCAATGTTCTGATTACGAGACCACCTGCTATAGTTAGTTTCTGCTAAGAGTTCGTTTACATCCAGACCAAGGAACTGACCACAACGACCACCGCAGAAAATCGTGAAAACTTATTTTGTAAGGTATAAAAGCGTTTATAACCTAATATAAAACATTTTTATAGTTAATTTATAATTAATTACATAGTGTCTAAAGTGATACGCAAAATTGGCTATTACATACAAGAGTTTATACTGTTTATCAACATCCTTTGCTCGTCAGCTCGTCGCATCTCCGCCTCAAGCATCACCTGAGAACCAGATCGTGTCGGCTAGAGAACATTCAGTGGTGGCATTGTCCACACCGAAGGACTCCATACGAATTTGCGATTGCTGGAGAACGTTATGCCTCTGTCACGACGATCAAACGTGTTTTCCAATTTCGTCGCGAACCGATTCGCAAGATCTGGCCGTTCCTTTCGATCTTCACATCCTTTATCTCTCTGCTATGATGATCGATGATTTTTCATTTTGCAAGAGTACTTTTTGTTTTCTAGATAAGAGTTCTTTTTTTTGTTGGGTAGATAAGAGTTTTAAAGATTTACTCACGCTAACGGATAGAGAATTATGAATATAGGTTTCATTAAAAATATTATTAAAGGTAAAATAGTCATTCAACATTTATCAAAGTTGCATTTGTGCTTTTTAATATATATATATATATATATATATATATATATATATATATTCAATTATTAATTATGTTGAAGACAAATATATGCAGAAAGATCTAAGCTCAAGCTGGTCGATGGCGATGTAAACAAGTTAGTTTCTCGTTGGGTTTTATTTTATTAATTGTACAACAAGAAAAAATCATTAAAGAAAATGAAGAATCAACCAATAATTAATAACCAGCAAGGCTTCTAAGGCAAATTAAAGCCAAGCCGAGAAAAAAGGAAAGAGAGCCCTGAACCCAAAGCCTCAGTGTTTGAACCACAGCCAAGAATATATATTGCAGTTGATCAAATTTACAATCTCCAAAAAACTGCTTCAAGGGGTTGACACCATGTTCATCAATCGCCAGTCATTCTTTCTTTCCTGAACCTCAGATATAAATCAGAGCAGCAAAAAAGAAACATTCAACAACATGCCCATGATATAGCTAGCTAGAAAGTAAGGCATTTGTTGACACTCAATTTTGTTCGGTTTTGTATTTTAGGTTGTGTCTATGGTCCAAGTAATATTTAATTTTTAGTGAAAATTTTCGTATTTTCTGTATATTTATTTGGATGATTTTATTTATATATTTTTGTTATTTTCATGTGTTTTTGTCATTATTCTATGTATTCCTCGTGAATTTTGTTATTTTATGTGATTTTTGTTATTTTATGTGATTTTTGTCATTTTATGTGATTTTATGCATTTTTTAATCATTTTTATGTGCTTTTTTTCATTTCACTATTTTATATACCTTTTTGCCGTTTTATTTTTTTTTATGTGTTTTCTTATTTTTCTTTATTTCATGTGGTATTCGCCATTATTATTATTTTATGTACTTTTATCATTTTAGTTATTTCTAATCATTTTATTTTATGTTGCTCAATCTAGGTTTTAAATGTGATTTTTTTTTATATACTACAACAGAAAAAGGAAAGAAAAAGAAAGTGAATATTTAAAAAGAAAGAAGGAAAAGAACTGGCGGAGGCCTGCTACGCCAAAGGCGCTGCAGCACCACGTTTCTGCATCTCTTCCTCATCCATCCATAAGCTACCTTCACACTCTTTCATCATTGAAGAAAAGCCTCTCTCAATCAAAGAGTTTTGGCTATAAATGGAACCAAATTGAAGAGGAAAAGGGGCTGCAATCTAAAGAAAATACTATCACAGAAGCAACGTTGCAACCAAAACAAAACAAAAAACGAAGCAGCCTCGCCTTCAAGCTTCAACCACCGCCGGCGTCCATCCTACTCCCCGTAGATTCGCTGCTTCTCACCAACACTCAGACCTCCCAGCACCGCCACGCCACACTGGTCTCAGCCATCCATCCCACGTCGCCGGAGGTGCCAAAACGGAGGAGAAAGCGGTCAAATCCTTTCCGACTCCGGCAGCCCGCCATCACCCTACCAACCACTTTCGTCACCAATCTCCACGTGCACTATCTCCACCACGACGATATGAACTAACCCACCCTCTCACGTCGTCACCCGTGGTGCCAAAACCGAGCAGAAATCACAAAAAAAAAACCGTTTGTCGACTAGGAATCCGTTTTCTCTCCAACCGGAGCTCCTTTTTCGCCTCCACCACAGCCATAATTTCAACTTCGCCGCCAGCTGCCGTCTTCTCCACCGTCCTGTGACGGTCGCGCTTGAGGAAGAAGAAAAGAACTGGTTCTTTAATTTTGTGGGTAAAACTCATCTTTCAACCTTTCTCTTTTTATGTTATTCATTACAGCCCCTAGGTTTCCTTAAGTTTACAAGAAAGTCACTTTATTTTAATCTTAAAATCAAGCAAAAAAATGAAATTAACCTCGTGGTATCAATTTTTTGGCGCTTGTAAATTTACATATTTTTAGCGTAACTGACAAACGAATTCAGATATCTCGCAGAACCATTTTTTAGGTTTCCAATCGACCTAAGATAAAAGATTGGTGAAGACTCCTATCAAAAATCACGTCGCTATAGCATTTCAACAGGAAAATGAAGAAACACAGTTTGATCAAGGCATTGTTCATAGTCATCATGATCTGCTTCTTTTTGCTTCCAAGGTTCCAATGTACGTAAGCCCTAAAATTAATCAATTCAGTTATAGATCTTTTTTTTCTTATTTACATGGGGCTTTAGCTCTTTTATTGCAGTACTCTCACTTTTTTGTACTCAAATCTTTGCCATATACTATTAATATTCTATTTTGAATACTACAGCGCCCAATCACATAATCTCATAATTTAACACAAAAAACTAATTACTCCCTCAGTCACACTTCAGTTTTACATTTAACAGCATCTATTCAATGAAATATTTTCTTTAACAGTTTGATGATCATATACAATGTTAAATAACTCATATAGTATGTATTAGGTAAATCAATATTTGTAGTTTCTAAAAAATTCTAATTTTTTTTACAAATTCTTCCAAGTAAAAAGTTAAATGAAATGCAGGATCGAAAATCATACGTAACCATTAAAAGTGAAACGAAGGGAGTAGAAAAAAATTCACAGAATTAAAATACACAACAATATTAATATCTATGATTCAAAAGAATCAAATTGAACCAAATTAAAAGCAATTAAGTGATGGCGGTGAAGGTGGAGACCATGGTGGCGGTGGCGGTCGTGGTGGCAACGATGCCAATAGTGGTGGTGATTGTAGTGGCGACGGTGGAGATGGCGGTAGTGGTGGTGGTGGTGGTGGTGATGACAGTGGCGTGGTGGTGGCATGGGGGGTGATGGTTGTGGTGGTTGCGGCGGTGGTGGTGGTGGCTGCGGCATAGTGGCCGGTGATGGTGATGGTAGCGACGGTGATGGTGGTGGAAGTGGTGGTGCCAACGACGGGATGGCGGCAGCGACGGCATTGGCAATTGTGGTGGTGGTGATCGATGGTGGCGGGGTGACGGTGATGGCGACAGTGGTGACAAACGGCGGTCGTGGTGGCGATGGCACCGATGGTGACGATGATGGCAATGACAATTATGGTGGTGGCAATGGTGGTGGTGGTCATGATGGTGGTGGTGGTAGTGGTGACAGTGGTGACGATGTCGATAGCAGTCGTGACGGTGGTAGTGGTGGTGCCAGCAGTGACAGTGGCGGTAGGGGCAAGATGGTGGTTGTGGCTATGGATTAGGAAATCTAATTTTATTAAGGACATTTTAGTCTTTAATGAAGAGGAGTAGTATAATTCATCCTAATCTACTCATGCGATATTCAAACCCACCATCGTCCACCTCCTCATTTCTAACACATATCCACGATCTCACCAATATTCGTCGTAGATGGTTGCTGTTGTTGGAGACCGCCGTCATTGGAGCCCCTCACACTGACACAGTTCCACATCTGAAGGGCGATGGGGTGAGATCTGAAGGTGACAGAGAGCTGGAGGCTAGATCTGGAAACTAAAACAATGAGATCTTTCTGGAAACGAAAAGAAAGTGGAGAGCTTTCCAGTGAGAGAGAAAAATGAATCTGATGGGTGAGGATGAAAACGAAATTAAAAGGATGATTATTTGTATCGGGTTGGGCCTCTAAAACCCATTAACTTAGCGGAAAGTAGCATTGTAGCGGGTGTGGCGAAGCGTACCAACAACTACGTAGCGTAGCGTAATACTAGTATTTTATTTTCTCCGGTTTGATTCCCCATGAGATTATTAATACTATAAAACGCAAATTAAGTCTTACTAATAGTGCTGAAGACATTGAAGTACTTCAACCTCCAGCTGCCCGTAATTATGAGCATAAGTTATGTTGCTGCTTAATTCCACTAGAACAAGCTTATGATGATGAGCATAATTAATACGTATGAGAATTCATGTATCTTCTTTCTGCTAGCTCATCTACGTTTGAATAAAGTAAAGGCTTGTAAGTCATTTATATTACTACTCCTTCCGGCTCTCTCAAAGGTTTCTTTTTGTTGTTTCAAGTGCTAATATTTGACTCAAATATACTAAGATAAACAGTGAAAAATTGTAGAAACCGACCCTAATCATGTTGTAGAAATTGAAGGATGAAATTTGTCAAATGATTAAAGGTTGTCTCATAATTAGTTTCATTACGAAATGGTCATGTACCCTTAATCATTACATGGCTATGAGATAAATGGTAGGGAATGTCCCAGATCCATGGCTTAAGCCTAAGGCCCTAAGCTTGGTTACTTAATTAAATGGGATGCTGTACCCCAGTGGACCTAAAGGCCCAGTCTCAAGCATAAGGCCCAGCAAACATTTGGCAGATGAGAATATTTGGTTTAAGTCTAAGAATGGTGGCAATTAAGAGCAGCAATTTGGTGGTCATGCATGTATGAGAGGATGACCAAAGAAATAATGAGTTAGTACTTGAAAGATAAAAAGGAGTTCGACAACTTTCGATCAACCACATAAAGCTTTTTTTGTTTTCTTTCAAAAAATTTCATTAGTTATCTACTACCACTGATGATGATGATAATAATAATAATAATAATAATAATAATAGTGTCCATATAACTTTTTTAATGATGTCCATAAAAAATATTCATAACTTATGAAAATTTTAAAACGAAATGAGTAGTAATTAGAGGGGTTCAAAGTTAAGAGGTGGAGAGAAAAAATTTCGGTGAATTTGCGGCTTTTTATTATTCACGGTAAGAAATCGAAACCGAGAAGGTGAACCCCTCAAACCAGATAAGCATATTTCACGGTGATGAGGCCTTCTCACCCCCACATCTCTCTCTCATGCATGTCTCTCTGTTTCATCAGCCGCAGGAAAGCAGCTAGCCAGAGAGGAGACGAGTGGGGGTAGGAGAAGCCGGTGGGTTTACGGTAAGCGGATATGGTCGGCGAAATTCACGGTAAATTTCGGAAACTCACTTCGACGTGATTCACTGGAAGTCCGAAAAACTTGAAAATCACCGGTGAATTTTTTAGGTGAGAATCACCTCCATTTCATCAACAATTCATCGACTTTCCTATTTACTTAAACCGGATTAAAAGAGAAGCGACAACGACATTTAGATCCTTCATACCTGTACTCCACATTGTACTGGATAATGGTGCCACTAGAGCCGCTATAAATTTCATGTCGTCAATCCTAACATAGTTGAAATTAAGGTGTTATCAACTACACCTATTGAAAATCACTAGTCAAATATGCTATTGGCAGTATAAGTAGTTCATATAACCTATCGGCTTTTAAGGTACAAACTTCAGTTCTAGATAGAAAACATCAGCTTAGATTATATACAGTTTCACTGGCCAATAAAAGGAAAAACAAGTAATAAGAAAAAAAGAAAGAGAGATTATCTACAGTTTTTTTTCCCTACTTACAAGTTTGGGTCATGGAATCAAACACAAGTGTAAAAATTCGGTTTAAAAAAATACTAACAGAGCCTGTCTCAAAATTGCCTTCCATAGGGAACTTCAAATGTCTCGAGTTAGTAGCATTGATCTTAACTTGCACGTTACACGAACATTGCAGAAAGCAGCGGATGGCACAGGACGAAAAAACGCAAGTGCTTTCACTTTGAAACACCTTTGCGATTCATCAAGTCATGGTAATACAGAAGAACACACATCGGTTGGCCAAGTATACAGAAAAAGAACCAGAATAACATGTTTCCCACCTGTAATAAAGAATAAAAAGATCGAAAAAAAAGATCGAAAAACAGCAGCAGCTATAAAGTCTCAAAAGCAAAGTACGTACCATTGAGCTTCTGAGTTTATCCTGTAGATAGTTTGTGATCAAAATCAAGGGAACCTGGAAACAATAAGCCCCAATCAATGAGAGATGATTGAAGATGGAGTAACTTTGATGTCCATTCAGCTTCAGCTATGAATTACGGGGTAGTGCCATAAATAGCACTAAAATAATTAAGATACCTGAACCATGATTCCAATAAACGCCCAGAGCTTGAAAACATGGCAAGGAACTGCTATACACAACTGTCAATGAAACAAATGAACATTAATCACTTGGTAATTTTGTGAGGATCTATCATGTCGTATGGACATTGTAAACTTCCAAATTTTATCCCACCCATCCCAACGTTATTATGTTCAAAGTGTTGATGTAAAAACAGTAAACAGCATTTAGAACACACACATCTACCATATGTAGCAAGAGAGGTGTTCTTTCTGGCAAATTACATAACAGGTATCAATTGTTTGATCATTTAGTGAACTGTTGCAATTTGTGAAACCAGAATGATTCTCTCTTTTATGAACTTTTAGAAGCCTTTCGTCCAAAAATGAATGACACTCGTGTATAAATTTCGAAAAATATTTCTTCTAATTTTCCCATTTTATGTACACCACTTAGGCACTTCCCATGCCGGGGAAGGGCACATTGCAAAACGGAGTAGAAGAGGACACATAACAGAAGGTTATACATTTTTTATTGAGCAAGGCCAGCCTTCTGCTTGCCTTCCCTCGATTTCCTTTAGCCGTAGGCCTAGGAAATGGAGTAAGGGAAGGGGGCGTACCAAAAAAATTTTTTTTAAAAAGGGACAACCTGAATAGGACGGAGGGAGTATTATTCTTTATAGGTGAAAGGAATATGGAAGTTCAGACATGTTGAAGATAAGCAGGGTCACGATAGATTACATACCTCATGGAACACTGCAGATACTAAGAACGCAATTACAATTGCAGCTCCCTGAATAATGACGACAAAGGAAAGAAAAACAACATTAAAAGTTTAAAAAAAAAAAAAACTTACAATCGAACTAATCAAACAAATAATACAACATTGAGAAAATGAACTATTAAAGCATGAAAAGTACTTGTGCCAAAAACTTTTAAATCGCATCCTCTAAAATGAATAGGAAAAAAACAATACACTCCAGATTATTTCTTATCCTATAAATAGGTTGGAAATTATACAACTATTAATACTTTGTACTTCAAAATATCTTCGTTATTATATGCATCATATACAGACACTATCAGGCAGACATCAGAAAGAGAGCAAAAAAAAAAATTCCAAATCTGTACAGCTCGAAATTCACCAGAACTCCAGAACACAAGCTACAGCAGGAAGCAACTCAGTTACCTTGGGTATTCTATTTCTTAGGCAAGGAAAATACAGGTGGCGCACCATCCACTTATGAACAGGCTGTAACAAAGACGATTACTTCAGAATTTGTTTAGGTATTCTATTCTTACGCAAGGAAAATACAAGTGGTGAACCATCCACTTTGAACAAAGACTAACAAAGAAAAGTTCATACGGGATTTGTTTAACCAACTGCAACCATTTCCCTCATAATTAGGGGACAGAAGCAGAAAGGCATTTACTCCCTCCGCTCCAATTTAATCGTACGTTTGAATGTCGTTCCTCTGTTTTACTTAAATTTTTACTAGGAAGATCTTGTTGAATTATACTCCCTCCGTCCTCAAAAAATAGATATATTTGACTTTCATGTTTCAAGGTTCAATATTTGACTCAAATATTTACAAAGATAAATAATGAAAAGATATGGATTATTTAACATAAAATGCCTAAACATTCAAAAAAAAATCATAGATTAAATACTCTGAAACAGAAAAAAAAATGTTATCTATTTTTTGAGGACGGAGTATGTGTGTGTGCGTAAGCATGTGCGAGAGAGAGAGAGAGAGAGAGAGAGAGAGAGAGAGAGAGAGAATCTTTAACTTTGAATATTAAAATGTTTAGGACAAAATCATAGATGCTCGAAAAGAAACTTAACAATTAGAAAAGGACAGATGGAGTGATAGACATGAATGGAACAAGTTAACAGAAAACCAAGTGCTGGTGTTATGAAAATTAATTTATCTGAATGACCTCGTGGCTAGCAATAACAAATTCTAACTGTCCATGGAGCTCATTGTGCACATTTTTAAGTGAAGAAAGTTAACCAATTGCTTTTGTGACTCAATTCAAAATGAGAAAAAGCGTACCATGTTCCACATTCTCCAGTACTGATAACAGCAAAAACCAAAAATCAAGAGAAAACACAAAGAGTTTAGTGTTACTTCTATTTTCAATTAATCACATAAATTTCAATGAAGACATGATGATGACTAATAGGAACACTTACCTCTCCAACAGTTTTTGCATTCCACCAATCTTTGTAAAACTCACGGTCACCAAAACGAAGAAGTTCTGCAAGTATATTCAACCTGAGCCAAGACTTTTAAATAAGTACAGAAAGCAAATAAGGGATGAGCAATATGAAAGAGTGCACTCAAATGATTGAAAATGTGTTAGCAAGAGCATGGTTTTAAAATAAGGCAGATGCAGAGGGAGACAGTTCTAAGAAAAGATAAATCATCAAGACTGCAAGTAAAGAACGACTACGAGGTTGAAAGAGGCAAATCCATTAAGATTTTTTATCAAGAGTCAGAATATGTGTGTCAGCATGTAAATATGCAAAAAGTGTTGACAAATAGGACTGGTCACTGTAGATATTAGTCTTAACTCCTAGGTTATTTAGATAATTTCCAGATTTAGTTGTTACTTGGGCAAGGTGTATATCTGTGGAAAAAATGGATGTATGGGTCTTCTGGTTACACTAGAGTCTTAAGTACTAATAGCAATAACAGAAGCTCTCATTTTTTTCACTTAATTCACAATGATATATGGTGTCACTATACTGTTCCTAAATATTTCGGTGCTCGGTGGTTTGTTTCACTTATGAACAACTGCACTTGTATTGCATGGTTGTTTCTTCTAACACAAAAATCTTTTGCTGGGTTTGTAATGCCTGCCTTTAATTCAATGATCCAAAATCAGTTTGGAGCCAAAATAAGCCTTTTTGAACAGACAATTCCCAAGATTACTTCAACCAAACTGCATACTCTTATTTCAGTCTCAAAACATTCTCCAGGACTCATGTATAGGCACACCTCAACAAGATGAAGAATATATATTCACCAGCTTGAGGATGAGTGTCAGCGTGTAAATATTAAAATAGTTCACAAAATAGGACTGTAAATACTAGTCTTAACTCCTAAGATTTATTAAGATAGTTTTCAGATTTAGTTCTGATTATTTCCCTTTCTTGTTCCCTGGTGCAGCCAATATAATTACCATGTACCGATTCATACATATGAATGGCAAGTATCTCTTCCAGAATTTGTGTCCTGTGGCTTTCAGAAGTTTTTAATCTTCTTAAACATTGTTAACATAGATATCAACAACTATGTTACTCCCTCCTTCCCACATATCAAATGGAACAATTTTCTTCTTGGGCTGTCCTAAACCTATTGTAACATAACCTATTGAAACATTTCCATCTTTTACGAAGTTTTTCCAAAAAATTAAACATAACCCTCAATTTAATTGTTTTCATCAATTCTACACAATGTCCCAATAATATCGATCCACATAGTATGAAAACTTTGTGTTCTAGTATGACATACATTAGATTTGGTCTATATATTGATATGTGATCCATCCTACCACTAGATCAAACACTCTAATATTTGCATCATGTAAGGAAAAAGAAGGTCAATTGAATATGTGATCTTTAGTAATTTAGTCTAAAAAATATAAGCTGTTGAAAGTTATATATAGAATGAAATTCAATATTAGATTCAACTGTTGGTATGATATAAAATAATTCTTTTAAATAAGAATGTCCTGGAAAAACCCCGGCCATTAAACATTCACCAATAAGTTGAAAGATATGAAACTAAAGCTGTAATATTAACGTCATAGCAGCGAAAAAGAAATCCAGAAAGACCCAGTTTACATATTGAAAGTGTACGTACCATACGTGAAAGAAACAGTAGAACATGCAAAGCCAGACATATAAATTTGGGACTGAGAGCTTCAGCACTCTCTCAATTCCATACAGAAGATTTCCTTTCAAAGGGTGTTGAGAATTCTGAACAATGGGATTTATGTACTGCAAAAACAGGGCATAAAAGTTAACACAAGAAGAAAACCATAAAACTCGAAAAATACAGAAAAGTACAAGTTAAGCACCATACCTGCTCTATAATGAACCCCATTAGCCCAGTAAATACAATCAACTTGATAGACTGACGAACCACCCAGCCTTTCCGGATGCATGGTGTACGAGGGTAGCTAGTCTATAATGGCAGGACAGACATAATGAAACTGAATTGTTATTAGTATGTCGAAATTGAAATTATGGAATTTAATAACTGAGTAATATGAAAGATTGGGAGACAATCAGCTTATCATTTCACAAATCTAAACTACCTCTAGCCAACAACCACCCAATCAATTTAACCAGGAACTGAGCAAATACCCGTTTAATATTTGCAAGATATAAATTCATAAAATATGTTATTTAACATCTTAAAAACCCCGAGGTAAAGAACACTAAAGGCACAAGTGTTTGACACTTGTCAATGAAGTACATGAGTCATACTCAATCGAGTTGCAACATATGAAAGGAACTCAAGAAGTATAGTAAAACAGCATGAATTTACCTGGTAACATAGTGTTGGGGCTACCATGAAGTACACCAAACTCTTGAAACTAACATCATAGGTATAATCCATATTTGAGGAATTAGGTGGAACAACCTCCTATTACAAACAACATGACCATATTAAGTATAGAAGGCCAAGCAGGAAAAAGGCATACCTTCAGTAAGATATTGCAATAAATCATGTTCCAAATTCTAGGGTAGAGAAGTTCTGTAAGTATGAATACTTCATTACTTAATGAACTCCCATTTCATGAAAAATTGCTTGCAACTCTTTTTATTTCTTTACTCTTCATAGAAAATACACAAGTTTTTAGAGTTCATTCAGTCGTACCTTTCCAGCTGACTTTTGAATTGCTCTCAAATCATAGTTGGTATGAGCATATGATACCAATTTTAGCCAAACAATGCAAGCAAACAACATCAACGTCACCCCAGATTGAAAAGCCGAATCACAGCTGCGGGAGGCATACAGTTTATTGATTAGCTTTAGCCACCACTAAGCTATAAAAATATAGGTTTTCAATGAGCAATTGTCTAAAATTTATTGCTTATTAAACATTAATGAGAAGTCTGAAGTACATTCTAGATCAAGACAATTGTTAGTATTTTCATGCCGAGGTCTTTGTAACGTTTGTTAGTTGGTTGGTTCCAAGATGGATACCTTTAAAAATGTATCAAGAGCCCAACCCCAAGCAGTGCTGATGCTTCAGTTGTAAGTCCACATTGTTAGGTCAAGGGGTTTGTTAGTGCTTTACATTTTGGTGAGGCCTCCACGCCACCACCAATAGATTTTAACTAAGTTAAAAGAAAAGAAAGAAAATAATATGCATCAATGTCAACTATCTTGCATTTTAACCCAGTAATAAACTATTCTTTCTGAAAATTGTTTTTTTTCTTCTACAACCTTCAATACATAATGTGTCATCTATTCATGTACGATTCTAGCTGTTGCAAATGCTTACAAGGATAACAAACAATACTAGAGAAAACTCCGCCGTCATTCTTGTTCATTTATGGTAGAGCAGAATTTCCATAGAAATTAAAACGCAAAATGGGCAAGTTTTTAGAAGGCCGTAAGTCGGCTACAGCAGCTGTATGCGGAAGAATTATCTATAGCACTGACATATTTCAACAACTACAAAGTATACAAAATAAAACCTAGATTGATTGCAGAGTTAATAAAAGACCGACTCCAATAAAGCTTTCTTTTAGGGGGAAAACTGACCTGAGGATCACAATAACAGGATATAGAATTGCGGCGGTGGAGATGATAATATGGAGAAGAATAACAACCTGCAATATTCTACTAGCAATTAGTTTATGCACGTCCCAAACAGATTGATGCTGGATGATTGACCTAAAAGGCTTACATGCACTAATGAACCAAAAACACTGTAGGAAATTCAAGATGGGCGAGAGACGAAGCGCTTACAGGTTCAGATATAAGCTTCTTATGCACGAACTTTTCAACAGCAAAAGCTGCAAGTGGAAATATCGGAAGGCTCAGACTGCAAAGCATAACACGATCCATCAGAAAAGAGGGAATCAAGAAGAATAGAAATCCTAAATTCTAAAGCCACATATTCTCTTGGGAAAACGGGTTCCCAATATCAGAAGCAGTTACCAGCACATGAAGAGCGGCCAATCTCTCAATGATCTCGAACTAAACCAGAAACCAGTCCTGATCAACAATCCATACTGCAGCCAAAACAGAGCAAATAAGCATATCATAGACGACCAGTAAGCTGAGAGTAAATGCAGAGTACGGTTACCAACCTTCATGATATTTTCTATTATAAGCCTGCCATTAACAGCAATAAGCACTACCACGCAGAGATTAAAGAGACCGGCATGGCTCTGGCCAGAAACAAAATTTAAAATCAGAACTGAGCACCGGCGGAATGACTAAAGTCGGTAACAAGTAAACCTCGAAAAGAATCAAAACCTGTTTAAATATAGCATCAGAGCTGAGAGGGCTCTCCTTGATCCTGCGATGAGCTGGAACGGACGGCCGATAAGTGTACTTAATATCTGTAGCGTCTCGATTTCGGCCAACATTTGCAGCCGTTTCACCATTCGCCATGAAATTAACTGATTCATCCCCAAGCTCGCCCTGGCCATTGGCGGCACCTCTCCGACGGAGAGTTGACGCTTCCTGATTCAAGTCGGCCGTGACCGTGGCGGTGCTTCCAGCGACTTCCGAAACCGCCATTGCACCCGAAAACTCGAAATCAGAAGCGATTATTACAGAGCGTGGTTGTTCGTGCTTCTTCTTCTGATCGTTCCTTCCTTCTCCTCCGAATCATGCAAAAGCTTTAAATGCTGAGATCTGGGATTGGAAACGGAAGGCAAAGAGACAAGGGAAAGAAGAGGAGAAGATTTTGAATTCCCAGGCGGAGGAAATTTCGCGAAGTGGCAATTGATGTGTGGAAAGCTTGCTGATTGCTCAAGGCAATTTTAAAATTTATTGGGAAGAAAGAAATTACGTAAAGCGGTGGAAGGGTGATCACGACAAAAGACGAGTTTTTTATCCGACGACGCAAAGATCCATAGACAACGAATGAGACTTTTCCAGTTTTCCTTCCATCTTACCTCTTCCAATTGATACCAGTTTCATACTTTAAAAAAATACACTATGCTCACAAGTCCGAGAAATAAATTGAATTTATTATAAATATAAAAAAACCATTTTTACATTAGTAGTAAAATTTGATCCAGAGATTAAGAAATATTAATGATTAAATACTAAAAACGAAATATATCAAATATTTTATGAACGGGAGTACTATTTACATATTCTTCTACTTTAATAATATGTATATGTCACAACATAACAATAAAATTTTCAATAATAAAATGCTTTAATATTTTAAATATAAATATAAATGTTATAAATATTAATAAATTTTTTTTCTATGTGTATATTTGCATATCTTGATTTTTTTGGAGCTCAAAACACAAGCTTTGTCGGCTTGTGCTTAGGACAGGTACTGTTAATCAGAGAAACTCCGGTTGGTCCAAGCTAACCCTAACCTTGCATATACAACCTTCACTCACCATGGTTTCACACGTTGCTGAAACCAGGAACCAGAGCAAACTGAAGAGGGTGGTCATACAACCAACAGCATGGCCATCACGAACTATCGAGTAATATATACTAATATATGGTATTTAGGATGGTTTAAATGTAAGTAATAAAAGTATTCAAACTTATTTTACTAAACTTATATACTTTAAGGACTAACTTGTTATATGACCCTAATCTAACCCAAACTTTCGATTTTTCGAGCAACTCTCGAGCTATCGAACTTAACTTGAGTATAGTTCGAATCCAACAGACAGATTTTTGAGCAACTCGAAAGCTATGGAACCAAACTTCAGCATTACATTAAGTCAAGTTCGAGCTTTTATGATAAAAGCTCGTTGAGCTATCAAACCGAGTGCAAGCTCGATCAGAATCATTTGAGCCGAGTTCAAGCAAAGCACGGTTAGAGCTCATCTTGGCTCATTAATAGCGCTAGATAAAAGTAGCCTTTTACCAGCGCCTTTTAGTAGAAATGGAAAATGATGGTAATAAGTTAAAATTGATGTAAAAAGATTTAATGAACTTTTGAGGGAATGTATCAATTTTGCCCAAAAATGAAGTAGAAGTAAAATTTAAATTTGTAATTTTTATGAAACGGTAGTTATAAAAATACATGGTGGCCGCAAGAATCCGATCTTGGTATGTAATAAGTACATGCCTAATCGGTTTAAACAAAATCTGCAATACCATTTAACCTCACTCGCGACGTACGTGATTAAATCGAATCTAGAAACATTGCATCTAGCAAGAGGTGACGACGACGACAGGTTCTAGAGGGCAAAACACAAGTTGTCCTTGATGTCTCAATCGGACAGTCAAACATCTTGGATCAAAACATGTCATAGGCAAGAGTCTTAAAATCGGAAATTAAGGCCTATAAAACAAGACTCTAAATTAAACGCGAAACGAAAACCAAAAGCACAAGTGACCAACAGCAGCATCCAACACCGTTTGGCTTCAAAAAGCATTCAGCTTTCTTCTTTGTTTCCTGCAAAATCTCATCAGATGAGGTCCGCAACGTTTGCTGGAAGCTCCTCGATGACCACATTATAGAACTTCTGGATGTCATAAAGCATCTTCTCATCTTCCTTTGTCACAAAGTTAATGGCAACACCCTTCCTTCCGAAACGTCCGCTACGACCGATACGATGCAGATAGTTCTCTGGCTGTGTCGGAAGATCATAGTTTATGACGAGGGACACCTGCTGAACATCGATACCACGGGCAAGAAGATCCGTCGTTATGAGAACGCGAGAAGACCCGGAACGGAACTCGCGCATGATGATGTCTCGTGTGTTCTGGTCCATGTCTCCATGGGTAGCTGAAACAGTGTGGTCTCGACTCCGCATCTTGTCAGTCAGCCAGTCCACCTTGCGCCTGGTGTTCACGAAAATCACACTCTGAGTGATGGCCAGGGTTTCATAAAGATCACAAAGTGTCTCCAGCTTCCAGTCCTCTTTATCAACATTCACATAGAACTGCTTTATACCCTCCAGTGTGAGCTCATCTCGCTTCACAAGAATCCTCACTGGCTTGTTCATGAACTTTCTGGTTATCTCAAGGGCCTCAGGTGGCATTGTTGCAGAGAATACTCCAACTTGCACTTTAGGTGGCAAAAGTTGGAAAATATCATATATCTGTGACACCCCCAAAAAAAACAAATAAGGATCACAACAGCTTTAGCACAATAACAAAACTATTCAAACCAGTTCAGCCATAATGAAGCAACCAAAAAGGAGTGTTTCATAAAGACTTTTTTTCATTCAATCTCTGTTTTCCGCCAATATAGATGGAGAGTTGCTTCAGCCTAAAAAAGTTCATTTAAAAAAACAACCTAAAACAACATCGTTCACAATCTTGACAAGAAAAACCCCTGCATTGGGTACATATTGAAATGAAAATACTCAAGTCATTAAAAAGTAGTAGCTGGGCCTGTATTTCTATAAAAGGCACAATGACAACAAGAAGGATTAGCATTAGCGCAAACCTGATCCTTGAAACCACGCGACAACATTTCATCAGCCTCATCCAGCACAAACATCTTAATGTTGTCAGCACGAAGTGAGTGCCTCCGCAGCATGTCAAAAACACGACCAGGCGTGCCAACAACAACATGGACACCACTTGATAAAATGCGTTGATCTTCACGCACGCTGGTACCACCAACGCAAGCATGAACCCTAACACCAAGGTAGTCACCTAATGCTCGCATGACCTTCTCAATCTGTTGAGCGAGCTCCCTGGTTGGTGCCAGAACCAAGGCCTGGCATTCCACCAAACTATAGTCAAGCTGTTGCAGAATTCCAGAACAGAATGTTGCTGTCTTTCCTGTCCCAGACTGAGCCTGCTGAATAACATCAAGTCCCTTGCAGAAAGGAACAATACCTCTCTGCTGAATGGCAGAAGGCTTTTCAAAACCTGCAGTGCAGAATAAGCTAAGTAATAGAGCATGTACACATAAAATTTCAAGAATAAAAAAGACGGTGCATACAAGATTCTAATATTCAAATATGTCAAGGAAACCAAAAAGGGAAAAAAAAACAAGTATCAAGACAATGACTCAAGGTACATTGTGCGATAAAGGAGAAAAAAAACAATACAGATAACCAAAAAAAGAAGATTCGGCTGCATTTGGTAACCTTCCCAATGTTAACAAGAAAAATTGCTGGAAGAAAAGGAAAGCGAAAGCAACTGAGGTTAAATTTCTAAATGCTCTCCGTAAAAAATACATGTTAAAGCAGAAGTGTACCGTATGCATAAATGCCTCTCAAAAGATTCTCCTGCAAACCCATTGCGTCAAAACTATCATAAACCTCATCATACGATGTGAAGAAATCCTGCCCATCAGCTGATAGCCTGTAAGCACCAATGAAGCAAGGCACAAAAACAGATAAGCACCAAAATCAAAGAAAAACCACTACAATTAAATTACTTCTCAATTATACAAAACAGAGATTAAAAAAAATAACTTTAATAAGAGCATTAGCTCAAATAGGAAACAGAAAAGAAAAGGAGAGAAAGGAAAAAAGTGAAGCAACATAGTCTCATAGGCAGCAAACTCACAATTCACTCATCCTGGCATCAAATTGACGGGCATCAAATTGCGAACCATCAGGTGCAGCATCCGCCATGACTGTATGATGTACAAGTGACGCATATTAAAGAGCATGATAAATCCATAACGCACACAGAAATTTTATAGTAGTAGCATACTGGCAGCTTTCACAAATCTAATAAACACTACTGCCGAAAAAGTTTGAAGAAAAATCCGAACAAAGCTTAAATTTTTCAAAAGAAAATCCCTAATTTATACGAGCCAACATTAACCAATCAGACAAATTATCAATCTTCAACCCTCTTATAAACAACATCCATCAATCCTCGTGCTTCAAAACAACAGTACTCCACTACTTTATCCTGAGCTCAAATCAACCAATAACAATGATCCAACCGCTGAAACAATCAAATCGAAGAGAAACAAGAAAGGAAAACGCAGATCGCAGAGATACAAATCACAAATCGGAAAGTGAGAAGCAGATTGCTGAAAAGTTACCTGGAGAAGAAGATGATGATGATCGAGAGAAGATTCTTTGTCGGAAGATTGGTGCCAAAACTCCTCGGATCTGCGCCGCGGAGTTGAGGCGAAGGCCGTTTCTGGTAACGAGGAAAGCGAGAGAGCGAGGGCAAGACCGAGTGACTGCTCGATCTAATAATCCATTGATGTTTGGTGTTCGCTCTTTTAAGTCTTTCCACAACCCTCCTACTTCGCCACTGGTTCGGTCTCCTTTTTGCATTCGGAATTACATATTTACCCCTGCTCTTTCTCACCGGCTTTCTCGAACCGGTTCGGATATATTGGGTTGCTGACCGCCAATGGGTGATTGCAACTTGTTTACACCAGACCGGCCCGCTCTGATCGTGACCGTCCAATCGTGGTGGGCGAGAACTCATTGACACTTTATAATCTCTAGGTACTTAGTTGTACAAGATGCTAAAAGTTAAGATTTGGTTGTATTTTCTGTGCCTTTGCCCTCTCATGAGGGAGAGTTGCTTTGGCTGGCAGCCCTACGTCTAGTATAGTTTTCTATTTTACCCGTTAAACTTTTTCTACTATTCCGTATTTAGCACCAATGGTGAAGTAAAAAATATATGGAGAAACACATCTAAGTACCCAAGGTTAGCATCTTCTCATATAAGCCACTACCATTATTAGGGCGGATCTGCATATGGACCCCTTTTTTTCACCTAAAACTATAAAATAGGTGTGGAACTGATTGGTTGGGACCCTTTAAAATAAATTTTGCATTCATACCTGTGAAGGTCTGGAGGATAAAAATGGACCTCCTTTCAATAAAATCATGGACCATTGGCCATGTTGGTACCCTAGCTATGAGTCCAGATCTGTTGTCCCCTAATTATATGTTTTCCAATGTGTTTTATTAACACTGTTAATCAATCTGTTAGTTTTTTAACAGAACAGGAGACGGTGTTAATAAAATATAATGATGAAGGAAAAGGGGGTAAAAATTATCTTCTCATATAATGCATTTTGTTTTCACCATGAAGAGTTATTTCTTACTTTTAATCAATTCTCACTAGTGAATAAGAAGTTTGAGGGGGTAGCTAGGGAGTCTGGATTTGTTGTCCCTAAATCTCATGTCCCTTTCATATTCATCATTGGGAAAATGGGTAAAAATGTCACTAAAGTATTCGAAATCTCTCAATTTACCACCAAACTTCATTTTGAAGCTAAAGTGTCATCCAAGTTTTGAATCTGGGTTAAAAATGTCACTGCCGTTAAAAACCGTTAAAAAATCTGCTAACTCTATGGTTTAATTACAAAAGTAGTGCTTAAAGTTTTTATACCTTTACAATTTGATTCTAAATCTTTGATTAGGAAGCCTGAGGCGATTTTGCAGCTTTCCGACAACTTTGGGCGGTGGATCGGGGTGGAATCGCCGGGTGAGGCTCGCTGGAACCTCCGCCGAGACCACGCGCCGGAGAAAGAAGCAGATTGCATAAATCGGCTGGAACTTTGGGTGATTTTCCAGCACCGCCGCCGCATCAATCACCCACTCCAACGTCGTGGACGCTTGATGAGGCCATTTTATGTTCTAATTTTGAGGAAGTATTTAATGGATTAAATTGAAAATGTAATTATTTTCCTCATAAAATTATTGATTTTGGCACTTCAGGTCATTTTGGGGCAAGATGTAACAAAAGAAGAAACAAGAGGATCAAAACAGGGGAAATTTCGTGTTCTGGTGATCACCTGGTGATCACCTAAAAGGCAGGAGCTCTCAGTCCATGTTCTGGTGATCACCTAAAAGGCAGGAGCCCTCAGTCCATCGCTTGGTGATCACCTGGTGATCACCTAAAATCCCGAGCTCAATATGGTGATCACCTCGGTGATCACCTAAAATCCACAGATGAATGTGGTGATCACCAGTGATCACCTAAAATACAGGAGCATGAAGTTGCAGAGCACGGAGTTGGTGATCACCCGGTGATCATCACGCCAGTGATCACCTAGTGTCGAGAATAAATCGACCATTGATCCCTTTAATGAATCAATCCTAGCCCTTGGTTGCCAACATGCCCTACTTAAAAGAGAAGCCCCATTTCACCGAGAAGGAGATTCGTGAGGAGCAAGCAGCAGCCTTTGGGGTGAGGAGAGCAAGCCCATGCGACTCCATCATCATCTTCTTCAACCAAGAGAGCTCTCAAGCTCCATTTCTCCATAGATTTTAGATTAAACTTAGGATTCTTCTCAGATTTCTTAGTAGAGTTCGATTTTAGCCTCAGAATTTGTCTATTCTCTCATTTTCATCTCCTCCTAGGGTTTGGAGGATTTCAAGTGCATCTCCACCATGGATATGGGTTTCCTCTACTCCACTCTATTTATGCTTTTTATTATGTTGAGTAGCTAAATTCCTATTATCTCTTAGGAATTAGTGAAGCTTGGATTATGGGTATGTGATTTTCTTGATGAATGGATATTGTTTGATAATTTATGTTTGTGTTTCTCGAATTTATTGATTAAATACCTTGAGAGAGGATTAATTTTGGCAAAATTAGACTTAGACATAAGTTAATTTTGCTAGATCGTAGAGAATGCATGTTAGGTTAATTATTGAATGAGAGTTCATAATTAACCTAGGAGGAAAATTGATTAATTCACAATAAATTAGGATGCAAGACATTGTGGCTAATTTATCTCTAAATACTCTTGAGAGAGGGGTTTAGACCCAATACATTTTCCTACATAAACTCAAACATTATCCATGAATGTCTATGAACCAAATTCTTATCCACGTACCCATGAACCAAGTGGAACAAAATTCCTATGAGGTAATTTAATTTCATTCCATGTTTTAATCACCAAAGTTCTAGTTTTAGTTTAATTGCTCCAGTTGTTTAATCAATTCAATTATCATTCTTGCATGTTAGTTTAATTCTCACCATCACACAATCAATTCCTTAGTGTAGTTTTATTGTAATTCACACACAAAACACACAAAAATACAAGTCCTTGTGGTTCGACCCAGACTCCGGATTTATTACTTGCGACCACCGTACACTTGCGGTGAGTCACCTCAAGTTTTGGCGCCGTTGCCGGGGACTTGATCATTTTCTGTTTTTGTGTTTGATTTACATTGTACATATCTACATAATTTTCGTTGTTTTTCAGGAATTTTTTTTTTTTTAAGAAATGACAAGTCTCAAAGATATGTCATGGATTGAAGAGGAGTGCATCCAGACTTTCATTCCAGAGGATCAATTACAACAAGACCAATTCTCAGAATTATCCTCTCAGATGTCACACCTCTTTGAAATGGTAAAGGCATATGTGGAAAATGTGGAGCTTCGTCGGTTAGCGGCCATCGACGCTAGAAGTGACAAGCCAAATCATGCAAACATCGGAGGTTGGGGAATGACTAGTGAATCTTACGACGAGGAGTACCCAAATATGGTACAAGAGTACTATGAGAATCTGGATTTTTATGGGTACTCACATTTCCCCGGAGATCACTATGGGAACCAAGATGATTATGGCGATACACAATATTCCTATAGTGGCCAACACAACCTTCAAGACAATCCACCATTTATAGCTCAAGAGCATATCAAGAAGGAACGAGAGAAAATCGAGCAACAACTTACTCAAGCTTTGATAGACATGGTGAATCAAAACAAGAAAAAAGCCATACGTCAAAGGATTGAAGAATTGGAATATCTTGAGTATCTTGACGCAATGGATTGGATAGAAGTGTCATGCATGAATTTTAATACGCCAATCGGTCTACACTTGGAACCTCAAGGAGAAAGCTCCAAATGTGGTAACATTCCCTCTTCTCATTCTCTATCTAATTTTAAACCTCAACATGATGATTTGCCTAACATTCCCGTGCATGAGCATATGGAAATTGTTGATGAGCATGCTAGCATAATAATTTCCATGATTTTAGAACCTAGCATGCATGAGAATGATGATGAGTTCAACACTGATGATGAACATGATTTTGTCCCAAATGAAGAGAATGAAAACATGAGCTTTAATGCTATATACGATCATTGTGCAAACTTGGATGATATGCATGCATGTTGGAATCCATTATTTGAGCTTGAACACATGGAAAATGATGCAAATGAAATTAACTACATTGATGTCCATGCATTCACAAATCATATGGAAATTGAAACTGCACATGATCATAATTGTGTTTCCATGCTTGATGAAAAATTTATTGATGACAAGAATGATAAGATTGGTCTTGAGTTTGTTGAAATGGATGTGAAGTTTGATAAAAACTTGAATGTAAAGCATGCTTTTAAGGAGGCAATATTGAGAAATGTTGTGAAAGACAATGCTTCTTTGAAATTCTGCTCAAACATGAACTTGATGTGGGGTAGAACTGAAAAGCTTATTGTGATGGATATGGTTGTTCTCCCTTTATCCATGATTTTTGGTTTCAAAGAGTCATATTATGATTGCATGGTTTCAAGGGACATGCATTTGTTTGATGGGTTGCCACTACCATGTAATGAGTTTGAGTCAATTTTTGTAAAATTTGGGACGCATGCTAATGTGGATTATGGTGAAGAGATGTTGAATCTAGAGGAGTTGAAGCATGTTGTTCCTCACTCACTTTATGAGCCTTGCTATGAAAAATTCTCTTTTGGTAGTGGTGATAAGTTGTGGGAATATGTTATGGTTCACTCATACTCTAGATTTAAGGGTTGGTTGCTTGAGAGATGCACTCTTCCCAAGTGCTTGCATATTTCAAGCACTAACCATTTTCTCGGTTAAAACCGCTAATCTTTCCATGAAAAGGGGCGTTCATTATTTTGTAGGTTTGAGGGCTATTTGTTTGAAAACCTACATCATAGAAGGAAGGTTCATTTGGGACACTTCTTTCCTCTCGAGCCGGATTGAGCGGGACTCTTCGGATGTCAAGCTAGTGACGTAAAAACAAGCATATTTACATAGTAGTATTAGTAGTAGTTGTAGTATATGTATATAAAATTGAATTTTGCACACTTGATACATTGGGGGCAATGTATGGTTTAAGTGTGGGGGGGTTGAATTTTCAAATTATTTTTTTTTCATTGTCTAACCCCTCGTAACTAACAATTTCTCTAGTGGTTTGTTTTGTGTGTTGCCTCCAGAGCCCATGCACGAAAGGAGCGATGTCTCCTCAACTCTCTACATCGTCTTTATCAATCTCACTCGAAAGGGCAGTATTCTTCTTCTTCCCAATCTTTAGTTAGATATTCATTGAATACTCTGCCATGAGTGATTGATTTGTGAATGTAAGGAAGTCAAGACTTCACTTGAGCAATTGTGATGCCCTTTTGAGAAGGTCAAATCCTTGAAATGTTTTTGTTTTTCATGGTTGAGGATTGTGAAAAAAAAATTGCTTCATTGAGTGAAAAGGACTTAAAATGGCTTCTCTCCTTTTATTTTCAAATGATAGTTGTTTGAACTATGTGAATTTTTTGATTGCGGAAATTCCGGAACAAGTTAGTGGTTGAGTGATTGGTTAATTGTGATGTACTCTTTATCTCACCAATTGTACTACATTTTTATGTTTGTTTCAACTTTTAGGAGCATTTCCTCTTATCTTTTTTTAAAAAAAAGGGTGAAATGAAAAAAAAGAAAAAGAAATAAAAGGGGTTGGAAAAAAGGAGGTAAGTCCGTTAATGTTCCGCTGATTTCAACATGAAAATGTGATTGAAATTATGAACAGTGCTAGTAGCCGTTTGACATTGTTATGGTTAATAAATAACATTGTCAGATAAGGTCCCCCAAAAAAAAACAAAAAAAGCTTATAACTCAATAAATGAGATGTTGCTTCGATGGGTTGTCTTCATAAATTGGTTTATGTTTTGGTGAGATAAGCAATGCATAGGGTTAGCCACATTTTCTTCATCCACTAAGGCGTGAAGGGTTTCTTAAGAATGCTTTCAAGATTGTGAACTAAGGTTAGTTAACAATTGTTTGTGAATTGAGTTTGAAGCGGTCCGTAAACTCTTGGAGTGATTAAACTATGGAATATACTTAACCGTGATCTTTTTGGAATTTTGATCTTATGTTTTGAATTGCTTGAGGACAAGCAATTGCTTAAGTGTGGGGGTATTTGATGAGGCCATTTTATGTTCTAATTTTGAGGAAGTATTTAATGGATTAAATTGAAAATGTAATTATTTTCCTCATAAAATTATTGATTTTGGCACTTCAGGTCATTTTGGGGCAAGATGTAACAAAAGAAGAAACAAGAGGATCAAAACAGGGGAAATTTCGTGTTCTGGTGATCACCTAAAAGGCAGGAGCTCTCAGTCCATGTTCTGGTGATCACCTGGTGATCACCTAAAAGGCAGGAGCCCTCAGTCCATCGCCTGGTGATCACCTGGTGATCACCTAAAATCCCGAGCTCAATATGGTGATCACCTGGTGATCACCTAAAATCCACAGATGAATGTGGTGATCACCAGGTGATCACCTAAAATACAGGGAGCATGAAGTTGCAGAGTACTGGAGTTAGTGATCACCTGGTGATCATCACGCCAGGTGATCACCTGGTGATCACCTAGTGTCGAGAATAAATCCTGACCATTGATCCCTTTAATGAATCAATCCTAGCCCTTGGTTGCCAACATGCCCTACTTAAAAGAGAAGCCCCATTTCAGCTGAGAGGGAGATTCGTGAGGAGCAGCAGCAGTTTTGGGGGTGAGGAGAGCAGCAGCCATGCGACTCCATCATCATCTTCTTCAACCAAGAGAGCTCTCAAGCTCCATTTCTCCATAGATTTTAGATTAAACTTAGGATTCTTCTCGATTTCTTAGTAGATTTCGATTTTAGCCTCGAATTTGTCTATTCTCTCATTTTCATCTCCTCCTAGGGTTTGGAGGATTTCAAGTGCATCTCCACCATGGATATGGGTTTCCTCTACTCCACTCTATTTATGCTTTTTATTATGTTGAGTAGCTAAATTCCTATTATCTCTTAGGAATTAGTGAAGCTTGGATTATGGGTATGTGATTTTCTTGATGAATGGATATTGTTTGATAATTTATGTTTGTGTTTCTCTGAATTTATTGATTAAATACCTTGAGAGAGGATTAATTTTGGCAAAATTAGACTTAGACATAAGTTAATTTTGCTAGATCGTAGAGAAATGCATGTTAGGTTAATTATTGAATGAGAGTTCATAATTAACCTAGGAGGAAAATTGATTAATTCACAATAAATTAGGATGCAAGACATTGTGGCTAATTTATCTCTAAATACTCTTGAGAGAGGGGTTTAGACCCAATATATTTTCCTACATAAACTCAAACATTATCCATGAATGTCTATGAACCAAATTCTTATCCACGTACCCATGAACCAAGTGGAACAAAATTCCTATGAGGTAATTTAATTTCATTCCATGTTTTAATCACCAAAGTTCTAGTTTTAGTTTAATTGCTCCAGTTGTTTAATCAATTCAATTATCATTCTTGCATGTTAGTTTAATTCTCACCATCACACAATCAATTCCTTAGTGTAGTTTTATTGTAATTCACACACAAAACACACAAAAATACAAGTCACTGTGGTTCGACCCGGTACTCCCGGATTTATTACTTGCGACCACCGTACACTTGCGGTGAGTCACTGTCAACGCTGTCCCACACACCGGTGCACCATCCCATCCCCGATTCGTAGCCAGAGAACTCAGGTTCGTCGCCGGAGAAAGAAGCAGATCGCGTAAATCGGCCATCCCTTCCCTACAACCACTTTCTTCTTCAACCTTGGCCACCATCAGAACCGCCAGGTCACGCCGGAGCTCCCCCAACCAGCCCTGTGGACGGAGATGCCCCGACCAGCGAGAATTTCATCAAAAACCGTCAACTCGTTTCCAAGTATAACCGCTTCGATTCGCCGTTCCAGCCATCCTACGCCGCTTCGACCACCATCATTTTCACTGTCGGTCGCCGACGAACCATCGGCCCAAGTCCGCCGCGAAAACTCAACCACCGCCGGTGGCCGTCACGCCGGCCGCCGCCAAACCCAGTTTCCGGCGATTGTAAAGGGTGGAGCAAGGTGGCGAAAATTACAGTGTAAAATCATTAAGATCAAATTGTAAAGGCATAAAAATTTAAGCACTACTTTTTGTAATTAAACAATAGAGTTAACAGATTTTTTAACGGTTTTTAACGGCAGTGACATTTTTAACCCAGTTTCAAAACTTGGATGACACTTTAGCTTCAAAATGAAGTTTAGTGGCAAATTGAGAAATTTCGAATACTTTAGTGGCATTTTTATCCTTTTTCTCAATGATGAATATGAAGGGGACATGGGATTTAGGGATAGCAAATCCAGACTCCCTAGCTACCCCCTCAAACTTCTTATTCACTAGTGAGAATTGATTAAAAGTAAGAAATAACTCTTCATGGTGAAAACAAAATGTATTATTCGGTGATACAATGATCAATGTTAAATGCACTGAAATTGTATGTACTTAGAAGTGTAATATAATAATGAGTTTATGAATCGGCAATTTCTATTGCAATGGATATTAAACTTTTAGCAAACAAAAGAGGTAGGGGTGTAAATTCGGGTCAGCCCGACATTTTTGGGTTCGGGTTGGCCCGAATCCAAAAATTTAGAGACATATAATGTAATTTGAACCCAACCTATAACTATGTTCGGGTCGGGTTGGCCCAATTAACCTGATTTTGACTATTTTCATTTTTCAACTTCAAGTTTCAGCTTTCTTTTGTTTAACTTATACATAATGAAGCAACCAATTATATAAATACTAAGTCATAAAACCATACAATTATACAAATACTCGGATTTAGGGATTTGGGCCGTAGGGATAATTATTTCGGGATGGGTTGGGTAGCAAATTAGGCCTGGCTGCAGGTGGGCTTTAGGGAATTGGGCTATAGGGATAATTTTTTAGGGTTTCGAGTTAATCCTCGGATTTTCGGGTTCGCCCGACCCGAACCCGTGAAACACACGAAAATTAAGGTTTAGGTCGGTTCGGGCCACCCAAGGCACTTTTCTCCATTGACCCGGCTCTAACCCGACATTTTCGAGTCGGGCTTCGGGTTCGGTTTTTTCTTACACCCCTAAAAAGAGGTAATGATTCTTGCAGATGATTAAAACTTTCATGTACTGCTATCCAAGACAAAACCATTACGAAAGTTCTAACAATGGAATTGAGTGGTAAAGAGTTTATCTTTACTTAAATAATGTTTGAATTTGAGTATTGTGTATGGAGAAAACAACATTGAGAGAGTAACCTCTTAAAGAGGCCCAACAATGCTCGATGAGCTAAAACTGGAAAAATAATTGTTGTTCAGGAAAATACGAAAATTCTATGTAAAGAATAGGGGATTTCAAACATGGGGTTGATGAGGTGAATTTTGCGAAACTCACCTCGGAGGAATTCACCGTGAATTTTTGATTTTTTCGGATGTCCGGTGATTCACGCCAAGGTGAGTTTGGCAAAAATCACCGTGAACACGTGAATTTCAGTAGCCCCACTCCCTCTCTCCACCAACCGAGTGCTCACCCACGTTTGCGCCGATTGCGCTACCCCCACTCCGACGGCTGGAGGAAGCAGGCAGGGAAGGAGGAGGCATGTCGGGGTGAGAAGCATTGGGTGGATTGGTTTGAGGGGTATTGCGGTAGGGAGGGAACACGGACCTGTTTCTCACCGTGAGAAATCCAAAATCCCACATAATTTTTTTATATTTCCATGTAACTTTGAACCCCTAATAAAGAGAGAGATAACACTGCTTAAAAGTTCTAATCAATGACCAAGTCAAGTGGGCTGATGTTTATTCAGGTCCACAAGTCAACTGCTAGGAGTACTTAATAGAGAAGGAACTTACTCACTCTGTCCGTCAAAAGTTATAATATTTAATTTGATTATAATATTTGATTTGATGATCAAGATTCAATGTTCAACTCAATTTTTAATAAAAATAACATTGAAAAAAATCAGAAAATATTTAATTAAAAAATTTAGTTTTTAAATTATGATACACATAAAAATTTTGATTTTAAATATCTATATATTTATAAACAAAAATCGTAGATTAAATATTATAAAACTATGATATAATTTTTTGTGGACAGATGTATTTGCTTGCGTGTAAAGCAGTCATTTTTCTGTCGCTTGCTTGCGTGTAAAGCAGCCTCGGGCTGTAAGGATTCACATATTTAAAGATTGTTAGAGGTATTTGCATCAGATTTATGTTTGACTTTAAAGAACTTGGACCAAAGTGGTTAAACAGTGAACTTCCATTTCAGGACTACATCAGCTCAATAAGAAAAGATTGAGAGCTTTCCGGGTAATTAAAAAACTACACTGTTGTAACAGAAAACCTACCGCCTGCTGTTGAGCATGGCAATCATTAAACACCAGTTATCATCATCGTCACAGATAATGGCCACGGAATGTGCACAAATGGCTCCCATACTGGGATATGATGTCTACGATACCTTCAGCGCCTGCAACTGCGATAACCTGGCAGAGAAGTTCTGGTTACACTAAATACTGAATGAATCGCAAGAACAAACAAGCCGCAGAATATGCACAGATGATAAGAGAAGTTTGAAAAGAAACATACACCAGATGGGTGGAGCGAGACTGAGAATGCTGACTGAGGAGCACATTGTATCTGGGAAAGGTTGCTCCCATTCAAGTCGAAACGGCTGAGTACAGGTTCCGTTCCAACAGCTAATATCTGCGATAACAATGGAAACCGAAAGGAACGGTAAGAGCAAAGCCTTTTATAGAAAGTGAATAATGTCATCCAATTTGGGAGGCAGCCATGTCTGTCTAAACTTGGGAGATTTGGTCTGATCATTCAAGCTGAACCTTAAAGCATCTCCTTTTACTCATTTAAAACATGCGATAGGGGCAGTAAGTATCCAGGCACTCACTTGGTTGTTGTCAAATGCCACATCCTGAACAGATGCATCACAGGAGATCTGTGCAACGGATTCAGAAGCGAGAAGGTTCCAAATTGACAAATTTTGACAATTTCCACATGCCTGTAACAGGAGAACATTTGAAGATGTCAAAAAATAATAATTACATAGCCATATGTAGAATCTATCTTCTTTTTTTCTTCTTGATTGTGCCCATTACGTGAAACAAACCATTAAAATTATGAAGTTAAGAGCAAGGGGAGTCTGAGCATATTAACGATTGTGACAAAAGGGTAAAGAAAGAATGCCTGAAAAACATTATAGCCATCTCCATTTGGAACATTATCACACGATTAGCACATCAATAGAGCTGTATGGAACTATGGATATATGCAGGACTATCGCTGTGATGTCATGGTTTGAGCTCTTACCATCCAGCTCTCACTTGCATCAAGAGCTACACAGCTAACGTACGAGAACCCCTTTAACTTCTTGTCCTTCCGCAGGTCAACAACTTTTATGCATTTTCCACTCCGACAATCTGGGTAATAGAAGGAGACAATGATAACTAGCTATCTCACACAAAGACAATACACATCAACTCTCTCTCTCTCTCTCTCTCAGGCGTAAGAGGCATATCCTTCTGATGCTTGAATCTAGAATAAGGAATCATACCCCAAATTCTTGTAGTCCCATCCTCTGAACCGGTTATAATCTGAAAGTTAAGAAATAAAAAATAATCAGCATTTGAAGCTCAATCACATGATTTCTAATAATGAGACAGAGGCCACAATGGAGCAAACAAACACGAGTTGACTTCCAGAAAGTAAAACCGCAAAAAAAGTTGAAAGAAAGTAGTAGTATATTTTATGTAGCACTATCTATATGTCAATAGGAGCAGGGAGAAGCACATGTAAAATAACTTAACCTGAATGTCCAGAATCGAAAATATTATGTTCAGAGTAAAAGGATTCCAGTTGTAAAACCAACAGCCATTAACTGCCAACATTTTCCATACGGCTAACAAGGAAAATTCTGAAACAAAAGATCAGGAAAACCCTTACCTGATTGCAAGAATTACGCGCAACTATACAATGCAAATAATCTGTATGGCCCTTAAAGACCATTTTAATTGTATTCTTCTCCTGAAAAGTTTCATTGGATAAGACATTGTTAGTGTGTTCAACAAGACCAATGGATATGGAACCAGACGCTAAGATATGAAAATCCAAAAATCATTCATGGCACAAGATACAAAAGCAGGTCGACTGCAGCTGATAAAAGCAGTTGTATTCAGCGTCCAATCTTATTGGTCATCTATATTCTCCTTTCCCAAATGTGTGCTGGAATACCTTGAGCAGAGGTGTAGGGCCTTATTATGGGGAGGGAGTGTGGAGTCCCGAAAAGCTTTGGTTGCATGGGAAAGGCTATGTGTCCCAAAAGGGCAAGGAGGATTGGGAATTTATGGTTTTGTTCAGTGGAATATGGCTTTCCAAGGAAAGAAGATGTGAAGTGTATTGACTGATGGTGTATGCTTGTGGATTAAGTGGATACACACATACTACATAAAAGATAGAGATTGGTGGAGAATGGGAAAACCAAAAAGTGCCTCAGCTGCTGTTAAGCCATTGTACAACTGCAGAGCATACTTTGAAGACTTTTTTGGGAAGACAGATTCACCAGTGGGAGAAGTTCCCTATGAAGGAGGGGTACCTAGCAGTGGTGGAGAATTATGATTCTGTTCCATGGAGGAAGTTGGCCTGGGGCTCTAAGCACTCACCCAAAAACTCTATGATATTTTGGCTATGTGCTCACAAAGCATTACAACCCTGTGAGAAGCATGCGGTGTGGAAGGAGTTGGCAGACACATCCTGTGTGTTCTGCCGTCATGTGATGGAAGGGAGAGACCATCTATTCTTTAATTGTGCGTTCTCAGGACACATTTTAGCAGGAGGCTTACGGAAGGTTAAGCTGTATAACCCGCCCCTGGACTGGGACAGAGTTTGCTGTTGGATGTCAAAAGTTGACCCGAGGCAAGAAGCCAAAAGCTCTTCTTCGGAAGAGCTTGTTTGCTGCCATTGTATATGCTATATGGGAGGAAAGGAATTATAGGAACTTTAGAAGGAAAGAAAGAAGTATAGCTCAGATTAGTGAATATGCCATTCATCTTGTACAGAGTAGGAATAGAGTAAATCTAAAGGAGGTTTTTACTCAATAGAGTTTGATAAAATGTAAGTGCCGCTGGGTGATTTTTGGAGAAATGAAAAATGGGGCAAAGCCCTTTGGAGAAAAAAAAATTATATCAGAACTTAAGTACAGATAGATGACACATACCACATCCCAGCAATATGCACAGGAGTCACCGGTAGCTGAAAAAATGGATCCACCCTGGTTTCAGAAAAATCCAAGTAAAAAGAATGAGAACAGGATCAATCAGTTAATGAACTTTTCTAGCATAGCATGTTGAAATAGAAGCTCAGGACCTGAGGATCAACAGCAATTGCATTGTTCTCTGGCATTGGAGAAAGAGCGCCCCATGGTCCTCTAAATTGACCAATGTGCAAGGGAAGAGAATAGGAAAAGATACATAAATAAGATGCGGTGACAGGCACCCAGCCATCAACAAATTAAAGCATTCAGTCAATCAAAATACAGGCAAGCTTAGGATATCACAATTATTATCTTACAAGTTATGATCTGCGATGACTCACTTATGTTGGGGATTTTTCAAATCAATTACTGGTTTCATATGATTTCCTGAAACATTTACAATAAAAATTCAAATATCATTGTGAAGAATCAGTAGAGCGTGATTCAGGGAAAAGCTACAGAACAAATAGAAATGATAGAAACAGTCAACATAAGACAATTGTGCTTCCATTACGATGGCAAGAAGAATAAGATGTAACAGGAAGCATCTCTCATTAAACATGTATACATAAGTAAACATGATCTCAATGGACACAATTAATCGATTCAACTGGACACTGATTCTGAACATTAAATTCCTGAATTTTATCTCCCAAGTGCAGTACCTTGAAAGGTGATAGGTACCTCCGACTCCATAATATCTTTCCAACTCCATCCTCTAATTCGACCATCATCTCCGCAACTGAAATGAAACAGCCAGCACAATTATAATCTTCATTGCACACAATGTTGAAAAGTTGCATACTCAGGAGTCAGGACACCATAAATGGTACCTCAATAACAAGCAATCTTCACCATTTCCATAGAACTTGACATCATACGCTGGTCCATCATGCGCCTGCAGGAAACCCTCTGGCTCAGCCGTTAAAATTCTGCAAAGTACAAGCAACAGAAAGTACAATCAGACACACACAACCACTTAACACTGAAGAAGTTACCTATCAAATAAATTAAAAAAGACTTGTTTAAGCAACACTTACTGTTGAGACTTGCCATAAGCAGAACCCTGAAAGAAGAACATAATTAAACAAAGAAAAACAAACAAACAAAACAACATTAGAGAGATAGAGAAAGAAGGAATAAACTTGAGAAAGAAAAGTTAGATGGGTGCTCGAGAATCGAAGAAAGCTTACGAGTTTAGAAATGCAGGAGGAGATAGAGTAAGAAGCGAGTGATCCATCACTAGAGGCGACGACGAGTAACTCCGGATTCGGATCCGGCGAGGGAGTCCATATGGTTCGGAATACGGTTCGAGTTTGGATCTCTCTCTCCCTCAGAATGCTCTCTCTGTACGCTTCTTCGTCCCATTTGGTAGCATCTCCGCACATGATGTTGCGGGAACGTTTAAACCTTTGAACTTCTGGAACGCTTTGTCCAGTACTCGGTCTGCTTCAGCTCGGTCGGCGTCGCTTCTTTGAAGCTGGAGGAAAATCCGTTGAAAGAGACGATCTTGCGGGGAAGACGAACTCGCTGTGCTGCAATGAAGAAAGCCCAGTGTAGGCCCAAACAGCGTCGCAGGCTCTTCGTGCTTTAACTTGATTGATTGTGTATCTTTAGGCCCAAGCCAGACAAGAGTCCAAGGCAAAAATGCAAAAGGTGTGTTCATTTGGAACAGAAAATTTATTTTGAGAAATTTAGAGATCTGCATTTTGGTAGATAAATTTGAGAAAAATGTGATTTGAGGGAAAATTGATGAATTTAAAGTTATTTTATATATTGGAATTGTGAAAGCTGCAAAAAAAAAAATGGGAAATTTTTACTTGAACACTACCAAACAGAATGAAGGCCCTTGAGAATTTAAAAGTTGGATGATAGAACAGCAATAAATATAATTACGCTTCAACATTTGATATACTCTATAATTAACCAACCAAATGCACCCTTAACATCAGAAGTCTGATTCCATAGCTTATTCAAGTACAGGTCAACACCTTTTTGTTTGGTCCAATACATCTTTGGCATATTTGCTGAAAGGCCATACAGACCAGTATTACACAACGTTGCAGTTATGTTGTGGGAACAGTTTCCTCATCCAGAATCTTACAACACAGCGGCTCCACATGCTTGTAAATTGACGGGAACTATACAGTTAGCATACCTTGAATAGATAACAGTGATTGTAATATGTGCATGATGATTCAGAGATAAAAGATGGTATAGCACATTCAAGGACCACATTAGATTTGTGTAAACTCTAGCGCATTTGCATCAGGATCTCTGGTAAAGATAGCCGGCCTCCCGGATTTGCTAAGAGTGTATGGGATGCCTGGAAAAGAGACCATAAACGTCGGATGAACATGTTTAATAGTAATAGCAGCTGTTTAACACCAGAAGGTAGCAGAATACACCAAAAAATATCTCCTGCAGGAAATGTGTTTGTTTTTCTTTCAATAAAAACTACTCCATATTTTGTTTACCAGCACTTTCTGTTCTGTTTTGTTCTAATTTAAAATGAGCAGTAAGCATTGATATAATCATATCTAAAGACCATGAATATAGATAAGAGCATCGTGACAACTTCCAAATCATAGCTTGAAAGGCATGACGGTGGCACGCAGATAATTATGTTCAATGCACTTATTGATTGGAGAAGGAGGAGAATTTACCAGCTTCATCAAGGATTTCTTTCAATTTTGATACATCACGAATTGCGATACAGGTATGACGGTCTCTACCCCCATGCGCTGGGCGTCCAGTTAAAGGGTCTGGATTTGGAAGCTCCATTAAATGAATCATCTCAGAACCCACCCACAACCATGCTCCTCTGTACGGGAGTTTATCATGTGGCCTGGCCTCATTTATATCAAGACCTGGTACCACAGTACGATGTACAATTAGTACATCCGTACCGTAAGAGAACAGAAGGCAATCTAACAACCACATGAGCATATTGGATTCTTTATCAAGAATTCGTGAACACAAATTACCTAAAATATTCTGATAAAACTCAAGTGACCTTTCAAGGTTTTCGCATAGTACGCCAACATGATGAACTCCAACAGCTCCATAGTCTGAGACAACAAAAGCAGGAAAGAGAAACTACTAATTAGGACTGCTATAGAAAAGAGATGAGCAATAATTTCCATTCTCTCTGCATAAAGTAATTCAATAATTGAAGCCAGTCCCGCCACATTAGAGGTTTCACATCTCCTAGGAATAGCAGAAGGTATTGCTTCATCCTTAGCAGGAGAAATACATATGCTTCTAATTCTCTGAACTCTGAGCATTATCTAAGTACCAAGTGCATGATAAACAAGGCAACGACAAACCCAGCACTTACTGCTTCTACTTGCCTCTTTCTCGGCTACACTCCCTTCCACTGAACCAGTAGCTTTTGCAGAGACAGAGGGCAGGCGATGTTGGCCCTTTCTCAAATGATAAGCATGAGTTCTAGGAGATGTTTTTGTAGACAAGGTATTGAAACTTACAGGATTCATCTGCAAAACACAATTAGGTTTCAGGGATCTGAATGTCAAATTTTCCCATAATTATAGCTAATTAGGTTAGACATATCTAGTTTTTTACTGTATATTACCAAGAAATCACTTAATTCCATTAATACAACAGAAACAAAATACACATTAGGGAACAGCTGAATATCCACCCAAGTGAGCTAAATTTCAGTACCAAGCAGATGAAAGCCATGACAGAAAATGGATCAGAAACCCAATTAGGGAACACTTCTTATGATCTCCGAACAAACATTTGGGTTTAGAGCCAGTTTCTCGAAAAATTCTTTCTACAATAAACATTATCCGGAAAATTATGGAAGCTGGAGGAGCGAATTCGATCGAAAACCTCGGAACAGAAAAGGAGCGAGAGTGAATTAAGAGAGGACGATTAATTTTACCTTTTGTTGCAGGAGAATTGAAGCACGGGGACTGATGATAGAGGCGGCCATGGCTACCAACTGCGAGAAAAATTAGCACGTAAACAACAGCCACGAGTCACGAGTATCTTAGCTCATGAACAACAAACAATACATCAATGTAACCCGCATTTGTTTAGAAACCAACAAGTTGACCTTAGAATTTTATAAGTTACAATCATCTCCATGCCATTGCCATGACGCCACCCAGATGAAGTAGTGAACGGGGGGGGGGGGGGGCAGTGAACAAAATTAACATTTTTTGTCACGTTTTCCATGGATATTTAACGGCCAAAGGTTAAATTGTTCCAAGATATAAAGTTGTCGTTGATAGTATAAAACCTCACTTTAAAAATTGATTGGTAACAAAAATTGCCACTTTGCTTATAGTTCATCAACAGAACTTACAAAATCACCCCTTTTTCCATCTATAAACCGTTGAAATCTACCAGATGGTCCAGATCGTAATTACCTGGAGTATAATCAATTCATACCCAAAGCATCTGGAAAATGCAACTTAATTAGCCCATTCATTGACTTCATATTATTGGTTGGATGTAAGGCATACTTCATAATAATAAAATTAAAGTTGTATCTTCGAATTTAAGTGTGTTTTGTTTGAGTAGTATAGTGTGTTCTTCTACCCATTTTTTCAAATTTCTAACAACAAATCAACACCTTTTTAAATTTTTCATCTCAAATTTCTCTTCATCCCTCTCCTTTCAAATTTAAATAGATGTCATAATGTTGCTAGTTTTTTGGGACAAAGAACATAACCTAATTCAAAATCCTCTTTTAAATTAAAGTTGTATCTCCTTTATTACTTTTTTAATAATAAAATTCTCAATTAAACGGTCAAACTTAATCGTTTGACTTGGTAGCTTGGTCGATGTTAGTCCTTTGAAGTCAGTATTGTGGACAATTAGGTCTTATTTTTTTTAAGAGGCAAATTAGTAGTGAAATAAGGAAAGGCCGGACGAGGATGAACGGGAAAGGCTGGAGGCAGGGAGCCACTCCAGGCACCAAAGCGTCACGCCAAACAAGGTGGATCCCTGGACTCAAAACCGCCAGCCAGAGGCGGCGGGATCCAAGCACCGTAGCCATTGAAGCCCGCTTTTAGCGTCGGTGAGTTCGTGGGGTAAAGGAGGAACAAGGGTGGGGATGACGACTCAACAGGAACCGCACTATCGGAAAGCGAGATCGATGCCTCAACCTGCCTGAGACCTGCGAACAACGGCAGCGACAACAAGGTCCAGGAAGAGCCTTGTGCGACGAGATGACGCACCGTGGAAGACGAGATGAAAATGGCGGTGAAGCCAATCTGCTACGGTTGGAGCGCCACATGCTTTTACATTAGCGACTCATAGTGCTTGGACAATCAAGTCTTATTAATTCAACACTATGCATAGGAATTAGGATGTGCCGCAACACGCTTCAATTTTGGTCTCCATCCCTAAGTGTCGCCCCAGTGACCTTTGTTTCTTCCCTTTTCTTGCCAGCATCGGAGCTGGGGTCCTTACCACACCATTTTGGGAGGATTGGCGTGCACTCAAGATCGGCTCCCTTCAGAGATGACGTTGCTCTCTTTGACCTCGGATTTCATTTGCAATGCGGGCTCCATCTTCTGCCACCGGCTTCTTCGTCGGACTCGTCAAATCGTCGCCCGAGATGGGGTTTTATGTTGCCATCTCGTTGAAGGGTGGTCTGTTTTTAGACGAGGCGTCTGACGTTGTTTAGGTGGTTTCCACTCACACGGCTTTAGCATGTTTGGCCGAGGATCGACCACCGCGGCTCGGGAGGAAGTTTTCCTTAGCTTGAGCCTTCCTCAGTGAGGCTCCGTTTGTGGAGAGGGCTGCTGGGTATGATGCCCGGGGTGCAGTATGGCCATGTTTCTCCTCAGAGTTTGACTATGGTCCGGTTGTCTGATTTCAATCGAAAGAGGAAGGGTTGATGTACCTTGAATGGACTAATGATAGGACGAGACAATGTGTGGTTTTGTTAAAGCGGGGTTGTGCGAGGATGCACTTTACGAAATAATGAGGCTGGTCTTTGGTATTGAGTTTAAGAATTCAAGATGTGTTCTTCTATAGTTGTCCCTAATGCGCGAGGTTTTTTTACCGTTATTTCCCTTAATTCACATACCTATTTATGGTTTGGCTTTTGCTTTGCCCTTCTACACATAGTTGTTTTGTTTGCTCGTTTTGTTTCTACTACGTTCATCTTGTCTTGGTTGGATTTTGTATTTTTTATATCTTTGCTATAATTTATACTCCTTCTGCACTCAAATAATTACATTATTTGTTTTAGTTGTTTTACAGTATTTGATATATATATTTTCATGCATATTTAGACACGTAAAGTTAAATAATTTATGTGTGTATGATAATTTGTAATATACATTTTCTAAAAAAAATTTGAATTTTTTTCACTATTTATCTTCGTAAATATTTGAATCAAATATTGAATTTTGAAATATGAAAGTCAATTATGCAATATTTGAGTACAGATGGATTATAAAATCTTTCCCCTCAAAAATATTTATTTTATTACCAATGTCCTTGGAGAAGTCATTGCAAACAAATATAAATACTCCAAAGCTGTGTTCTCATAATGAAATAGGAATAAGAAGACCTCATTAAAAAAAAGGACAATAGAAGTATCAAGGAAAACGTAACCTTAACATTTATAAAACGACACGTGATGGTCAAAGAGGACAAAAAAATGAGTAAAATTCGTCGGTGGTCCTATTATTTAAATTTTTTTACATATTTTGGTCTCATTTTAAGTTTTTGACATATATTAGTCATAGATTTATAAATCGTGACTTATTTAAGTTATTTTCGTCTATTTCCTCCGTTTAAATGGACGATGACCCATGAAATGTCAATTTTATCCTCGATGAATTACTAAAATATACCATCAAGATTTGTAACTTAAAACAAATCTATCCAAAGATTTTTTAAACTCACACATTCATTAACTCACCTCTCAACATCGCCAAGCTCAGGCCCTCTCTCCCCTCTCCTTCCTCCATCCACCTCCTTGAAATCCCCTTCGACAGCGCCGCCCATGGCCTCCCGATGAGAACTGCGACGTCTTGTCTTACCCTCTCGTCATCCGCCTCATCCAATCCCCTCTCTTTCCGCGACTCATTCCGGGATCTCGTCAAGAGACATACTGTTGTCGGTGACCCGGTTTGCTTAATCGGTGACATTTTCTTCGGGGGGATGGCCGGTGTCGCTGTGGAACTCGGCATTTTTCACGCTGTTCAGTGGGTCAAGCGGGTTCGGTTTCGCGTGTTACTATTCCATGTGGACGAATCTCCCGCAGACAGAGACGGAGGAGTTTACGTTGTCGGATTTCCCAGAAGCTTCGACGATTCACATGACCCAGTTGTGTGAACATCATGCAGGCGAATGGAAGCGTATCATAGTGGCGAGGCAGAGGCTGAGGTGGAGGACGCTGAGGCGAATTGGAGGTTGGGGTTGATTTTGCTTTTGGAAAATACTGGGTTTGAATTTTGAAGGGTTTGAGAGAGATTGGGACAGAAATACGCGGCTAGGGCAGGGTTGGAATAGTCGGGTGTGGCTATGGTGGGGCTGGGGTGGTTGGGTCTAGCCGTCTAGGCCGGTTGGATGCAGGGGTGGTAGTTGGCTGCGATGGGAAGGAAGATGGAAGAGTGGGGGTTTGTCAAAATTTTAAAATTTTAGGTTTCCATCAAGTGATAAGAAAACTTCAATTGAGGGTAGATTTGTGTGAGTTTAAAACATGTTAGGGTATATTTATTTAGTTTAAAAATTTTGAGGGTGTATTTTAGCAATTTATTAAGTGTAAAATTGATCACAAATATCATCTATTTGTCGAAGGAAATAAACAACAAGGATTCAAATAGGTCATGATTTATAACTTTATGACTAATATAAGTAAAAAAAATTAAAATAAAACCGAAATAGTTAAAAAAAAATTTAGAAAGTATGACCGCTGATGAATTTTACTCACAAAAATATCCATCTAACGAGAAGATCCGTTAAGTTTTAACAACCTTCTCTTTTTTTTGGCCCCTCAAGAATCCAACACTTTTCCTCTTTTTGGTATTAAGTATTGCACTTGTCCACTTCTCCATCAACGCATTCTGTAGCTTCTTTAGCTAAATACTAATCCTTCACCCCTTGTTTTACGAAGCTTCTTCCCACCATCCTCCCCTCTCCTAACGTTTTCCCACACTTATTCCAAAAGGGGTCAATCAGGCCCTTTCCCCACAAAGGTTTCGTTTTTGTCCAAATTAGACCTCAAGTTTGGAAACCTAAGGGATCAACCCTATTTGTTTCAACATTTAATTTATGAAATATTTGCTTTAAGAAAACTGATACATTTTACTTTTTGAGTTGTTTCAGTAAAACTGATATGTTTCATTTCCAGGAAACATTTTCACATCATACCCTTCATTTCTCTTCGCACTCAAACGAAATTACTTTTGTTCATACACCTATTTTACACCAATAACTCAACAATTCTCTTTATCTCTGTGGCTAGTTAAGTGCATCAATTTTTTTAGAACAAAGAAAGTGTATTTTAAATATTTTTTTCTTAATACTTCCTCTCTTCTTTTCTAGCTAGATGCACATGTTGACTTTTACACTTGTGTTTGATTCAATTTTTCATTATAAAGATTTCGAAAAAACATGCTCCCTTCATCTATAGTCTGTTGTCACAACATCAAAATATTTTTATCTCAGATAAAATGACACTTTTCCACTTTTGTTTTGTTTTAGTCCACTTTTACCCCTGCAATGTTTCTATAAAATGAGTTAATAATTAAAGATAATCTTAATCTATACAAAAAAGTTAAAAGTGACATCCCACTTGGAACATATGAGCATTTAGAAACTAGAGAGGTTCATTTATCATTTGCATATAATTTATTGAACTTTATATTAAAATATTAAAGAGAAAAATCATAGATTAAATGTTAACAAAATGTCATCTAAAAAGGAATTGAAGGTGTAATAATTTGATTCAATTATAATATAAGTATATGTTTACTACATGGTGAAATTTCCACGACGAAGAAAGAGTGAAGGGTGCCATGAGACATGAGTGACGTAAAATCGTAGATTATCAAACTTGAGGGGGTAGAATGAAAATTGGTGTTGAACTTATTATCTCCCAGCAGAAAAGCCCAAAACCCCAACCGCGTAAAATCCTTGAGAAAGTAGAAAGTCACCGTCAAAGGCACCCGCGTTCACATACGCGCACACGCCTCCTCCCTTCTCCTCTTCTTCTTCTGCCCCTGCTGCGTGTCCCAGCTCGCAAACACTCGTATATAAACGAATCAACCTCCTCCGTTTCTGAAATTCTGAATTCCCCTGCGTTCACACATCTCTGAAGTTCCAATTTTTAGTCAATACCAATTCCAAGTTTGAATTTTTAACCCAAAAAACTAGTTGTTTAAGTCATATTTATATGGAAATTAGTTCGTTCCCATTTCTTACTCAGGAAGACTTTAACAGCTGGTCTCTGCTGGATATGGACAACGCTCTGTTTCCCACCACCAAAAGGAGACGCAGAGAAGACGATTTCATCAATTCCGCCTTCTCCACCGACGTTCTATCTTCCTTGCTGTCGGTTGACGAGGAGCAGGAGCAGTTGCAGGCTCTGTTCGATTCTCGTCAGCAGAAATCGCAGACTCAGGTCATGAATTTGGGTTGTGCGAAAGAGGAGTTGGATGGGTCGAGACCCAAACGAGCGAGGAAAGCGGCATCTCCTGTGGCGGATCATGAAGGGGATGGCTCGGGTCGGGTGGCGGGCGCGTCCGGGTCGGGTCAGCAGCGGCGGTTGTGGGTGAAGGACCGGTCGAAGGATTGGTGGGAGCGGTGTATTCATCCGGATTTCCCAGACGAGGAGTTCAAGCGGGACTTCCGGATGAGCAAATTGACGTTTAACATGATCTGTGAAGAGCTGGAGCCGGCGGTGATGAAGAAGAACACGATGCTCCGGGATGCTATCCCGGTACGGCAGCGGGTCGCGGTTTGTATCTGGCGGCTTGCGACCGGAGAACCGCTCCGGCTGGTGTCGAAGCGGTTTGGGCTCGGGATCTCCACCTGCCACAAACTCGTCCTCGAGGTCTGCTCTGCTATCAAGACCGTCCTCATGCCCAAGTTCCTCAACTGGCCCGACGACGCCAAGATGAGGTCGATTAAGGAAGAATTCGAATCAATGTCGGGAATCCCCAACGTCGGCGGCTCAATGTACACGACCCACATCCCGATCATCGCCCCCAAAGTCAGCGTCGCCGCCTACTTCAACAAGCGACACACAGAGCGCAACCAGAAAACTTCCTACTCAATCACGCTCCAGGGCGTGGTCGACACCAAAGGAATCTTCAGCGACGTGTGCATCGGCTGGCCGGGATCGATGCCGGACGACCAAGTTCTCGAAAAGTCGGCGCTTTTCCAGCGAGCGAACAGGGGGCTTCTAAGAGACGTCTGGATCGTCGGAAACAGGGGATACCCATTAACGGACTGGGTTCTGGTACCGTACACGCACCAGAATCTGACGTGGACGCAACACGCATTCAACGAGAAGGTGGAGGATGTCCAGAAAGTGGCGAAGGAGGCGTTCGGGCGGCTGAAGGGACGGTGGTCGTGTTTGCAGAAGAGGACGGAGGTGAAGCTCCAGGAGTTGCCGGTGGTGTTGGGAGCGTGTTGCGTGCTTCACAACATATGTGAGATGAACAATGAGGACATGGATCCGGAGCTGAGGTTTGAGGTTTTCGACGATGAGATGTCATCGGAAAACGGTGTCCGGTCGGTCAGCGCAATGCAAGCCAGAGATCAGATTGCGCACAGATTGTTGCATCATGGCCTTGCCGGAACTGTGCTATAAACCTACAGATTAGATACTGTTTTCATTGATTTGCTTTTGTCATTTTGATGTTGTATTTTTAAATGTAATTCTTTTCGAGATAAAAAGGGAATGAGATTAGGTGATTAAGGAAGAATTTCTTTGTGGGGTTGTTGTAAAATATTGTTTTGTTGCCCTATTAACATTCGGATTAATGTATACTTCATAGTTCATATCCATGCTTCACTTAGGTGTGTTCTTTAGGATTATTTTCATGAAAATTTCATTAACATACCATTAAATTAATAATTTCTTTCCAATTTTTCCGTTATATCATATCAATTTTTAAATATCTCTACTTTACTCACAAAATTATCACCTATATGTCCAGTGTCCTTGTCCATTGTTAAAAACAATTTGAAAAACAAACATTACAAAAACAACCCGAAATGGAATCAACGTTGTATATTTCTTTTATGAACACGTTATTTTAGAATACTTTGCAAATTTTTTATGATAAATGTATGAGGATATAGCAATCTTTTTTTCTTTTTTTTTTGTTGCATATCAAATAAATAATCTGCATAATTTAGTCCTACCGATACAAAATTAAACTCAAATAAAATTGTCTTTTGCATCTAATACAATAATTTACAGAAGTCAATGCTTGGGACTCAAATTGATTTTCATGTGTCCGGTTCGGGTTCAGGGTGTTGTTTTGGAGTTTTCCCAATAACGTGTCTCGAATGTTTTACCAAACTAGGAGAATGGTCAAAGGGGCAGAAGGGAGGTCGGTGGTCCATGTGTCCTATGTTGACTTTGGCTTCTGGTAGGATAAGCCATGGAAAAAAGACACTAAAGCCACTAAAATTGATAAATTGGGTAAATTAGCCCCTAAACTCCAACCCTCGAACCAACGAAAATTTGGTGATTTAGACCAAGCATGACAGAAGAGAACCTTCTTGTAGTTTCTAGCATAACATTACGTAATTGCAAATCAGTCCCTAATATTATCATAAATTTTACAAAATGCCCGTATTTTTAGATAATAATAATAACTTTATTTATAGGAAGGAAAAATTAGTGATCTAATTTGCATGTTAGCATAAAAGTAATCACGTTTATTATAGAATATTACCAAGCAGTTTGAATTTATCAACTTTCACATATATCTAGGGGCTTTCAAATTCAAAAATACTTATTGTTTTTAACATTGACCATGAGAATTTTTTAATATAAAAATGGACTGTTTAACGGAGGTGGTTCAAGTGGTTTCCAATTAGTTTGACTGATTGATTGTTATGAATGGAAAAGAATCAACCTCTCCATGTAAATCCCCTTGACTTGGATAATTTATTAGACCTTAAATCATCATCAACTCTTTCAGCTTAAGAGTATAGGTTGGAATTCAACATTAGGTGTAGAAAGTTAATCCAAATAAGATGTTTGGACTCAGGAGCATGCATTTCAGTGAGTTGTGTTTGGAGAACTCAGGACATCCATTTGTATCTTTAGGGATTTAATCAGCTTAACTTGAGTCTGAGGACTCCTAAGATACTGTACATAAAAACAATAACTTGTGGACTTAACAATTTGGCTATAACAAGCACCTCATCAAGAGGACTCAACAATCTGGCATCATACCTATGCTCAAAGAGATAAACAAACTTCTTATTAAAAAAGAAAAGACAAACAAACTTACTTAATAACGGAAAAAACAAATAATAAGTTGAATGAATAAATCAACTTGATAAGATAATTTGTCTGGTAAAGTGTCCAATCGCACCCTCCCTACATCGATTGATGACCTCATTGACATACACGTGCAACATTTCATCATGCACCCTTATGATTAAGTCAACCATATCCAATTCAGTTATTTCAATATTAATTTGATCAAAAGTTTAACTTTCGTGGTTTTAGGGTATCATATTGTCGGACCAGACAGTGATATCATAGGTAATGGTATCACAGATTCTATACAAAGCAATACAAATAAATTTTATTAATTATTCCCTATAAAAATATTAATTATTTATTTACATGATTAGTCATTTGCAATCAACAAACAACATAGACACAAATTACAATCCCTCCTAAGCCTATCAAACTCCGCTATTCATAGCATTAGAGTTCATTTGGGACAATCATTCGGAATTTGCTTTGAAATTGAATTTATCTTTTTAAAATAACTATGATATTTTTTTTTAATTTTTAACGTTAAAAGCTTTTGCCAAACAAACCTTAATCCATCATGTTCATGGATAATCATTAGCAAACTCCGTTATTAATCCTACAACGATTGACCGTTCCCGAAAACCAGAAAAATAACAAACGTTGGATGAACGGGTACGGTCGGTCCGGATTCGTTACCTTCCTCCAAATGCAAGATTAGAGCACGAGGAAGAAGCAGGGACAGAAGCGTCATTTCCGTAATGTCCAATTCCATTGCCGATCAAAAGACAGGAAGGAGGGAGGAGGGAGGAGGCTTCTTCGACCTCCATGGTTTCGCACTTCGATCTTTCGATTTCTACTCCTCAATCAAATTCACGTCGTGTGTCGCATGAACAGCCATTCCGGAATCTCCTGTCAACTCTAGTTTCCTGCTATAAATCCCACTCTCCGCCCACATTATTCTCACGGGGTTAAGGTAGAAACTTTGATTCTTAATCTGTTGCTGTTAACGATGGATGGTGATTCTGTTTCCAGTGTTTGCGTTTTTTTGTGATTGATCTTTTTCCCACTTCTTAATGTTTATATTTGAGATCATGATGCGGGGAGTATTCTGAGCTCTCCTTTTCAATTGGACTGTATGTTGATTTGCTTGAAGAAGTTAAAAGCAAGAGAATTCAGGCGTGTCTTTGTTTGAGTGTTAGTACTTAATGAAGCCGAGAAACGAATTTACTTGATAACTGAATGGTATGTTTGGAAGTATTAGCAGTATATATAGGGGAAAAAAGTACATGAAGGTAGAGAAGAAAAAGGTTTCGCCGACTGATATTTCCAAATCTGCATTTCTTTTCCAATGTCTGTTTAGGGACGTAGTGGGATTTTTGTCCTTTTCCCTGCACAGTGGAGCTAATAGTCAAAGATCATCTTGGGACTAATTATTTGCAGTCGATGAGCATAGCTCTTCACTAGGTTGTGGTCTTCATTATATTAGGTACTTGCAGATCTCTTAGTAAGTTCTATTTATTACTAGAACACTCATGTGATACAATTGTGTCCGTTTAACTTGCGCGCTTCTAAAGGCTCTGTATAATATTGGCTATTCTGCTCATCTAGAAGCTAGTGCTAATGATCTCATTTGGTATGTACTCCCATCCAAAAATGGAGCTGACATTATTGGTATGCTACTTTTTGAACGTGAAGCTTGGCCATGGTTTTGTTGGCTTCATGAACATCAATTCAACTGTTTACTGTAAAGCTGGTTGCCTGGTGTTGTCATTTCATTTACACATTTTTTGAATCAATTCTTCCCTTTCAAGAACCGTGGAAACTTTAAAATGCTAGATTTTGATTTATAGACCCCCCCCTCCCCGAAAGTCTCACAAATGTATCGACCTGATAATGTGTTTAGTAAGACTCATGTGTTTGGATTTATTTAAAATGGATGAAGCTATTTTTTTTTCTTTCTTTGTTTGCCTCAGGTGAAAGTAGGATAGTACCTTCACAATTTCATTGCTCCATTGAGCCCATCGGTCATGAAGGTTGTTTAGTTTATGTAATATAGGAGGATGTTGGATTAGTTACCAGAAATGTCATCCAAAGCCAGATAATTGTCAAAGAAAATTTTGGTCTTAATTATATTAGCATCAGCATTCACTTTTGGTTCGCTTCTTCCTTTGTTGCACCTACCTCAATGTTGGATGTTCAGAGTGATTTAATCAAACTTCATGTTGCTTTTCTAAGGGGAACATAAAAAGGGAGCAAAGATATGTGTCATGTATTTAGTCTACTTTCATCAGTAATTTTATGAGTCCTTGTGACTCATCATGATGTAATACTTTGCATCTGAAATCAGTTTTTGAAACACAAGTTGAGAAAACCACGAACATGCCCTGGTGTTGTCAGAAGTGCTAGGTGATTTTGCACCATCGCCTCAAAGCAACATGACTTAAGTGAAGTGCAGGGTAAGCCTTGAAGCACATGCCTTTATCTGGTTGAAAAGCATGGGCTTTGTTGAACTGTGATAAATTAAAAAGTTTGAAATTGTTAAGATGGCCCACGTGGAACCTAGGTCAGATATTGCATCAGTGGGTAGCGACTTAACTCTCAAACCAAGGAAAAAAATAAAAAAACAAACATAACAGTTGGGAGTCATAGAACGAAACAGAGAAGAGCGCTAAAGATAGATTATTAACCAAGAGAAGAGAGAAAGAAACAGAGTCAAGAGGACTTTATGACTAGTCTTCTATAACCTATATGCTACTACTGCGACTATTTTGGCATATTATGTTTGTGCTATCTACTTATCTTATGGTTATTACCATTAATTAATAATGGGTTATAGTTAATTATAGGTCTATTTTTGAGCTTTTTTAGTTAGCTTATAATAGTTCTATTAATTCACAATGTAGTGCTTTACTTCATTAAAGCAAGAACATTTGCTTAGCGCTTCGCACTTTGAGATCCTTGATACTTAAGTGAGCTTTTCACTTTTGAAAACATTGACTTGGACATGTATGTCTTTGTGTGGCTTTATCCAATTGAAACCAAGTATCAATCCCCGATGTATCATGCATTTGAAAATGATTTTGACACTAACCTTGTGGCAGTTACACTTGGCAGGTGTGTTTATTTAATCAGGAGTATGGCCTTTTTGCACTTTTTTGCCGTGATACTGCAATGCACAATTGTATTTATTGGACTTCGAATGCAAGAGATGGTCAAGTTCTGATGCATATGTGATGGCGAGTAGAAAATTTGATTTCTCTTCAGGTAGTCCAGACAGGCCAATGTACAACACTGGGCCACGTGGATCCAGCTTAGCAGCACAGTTGAACAGATCAGGTAGCTTTAGAGAGAATATGGAGAATCCAGTTCTTGCTTCTGTTCCGAGCACATCCAGAAGCAATTCTGTGATTGCATATGGAGATGTATCTAGTTTCTTCCAATGCTTACGCTTTGACCCTAAGGTCATAGCTGCTGATCATAAGTCCAGTCGCCAAGGAGAATATAAGCGTGATATCAATGCTGCTCTTGGCATTACAGATGATGATTCTCCTCCTGGTTCAATAAGAGCCAAGCTACCATTGTCTCTCTTACCTGAGGAAATCAAGCGATTTAGGACCGGGCTTCGTGAAAGTGCTGTCAAGGCCAGGTGGTTCATCCTCCTCCTCCTCCTCCTCCTCCTCATCATCATCATCATCATATTGCACCTTAATCTCAACTATGTTGGGGTTGGTCGCATGAAGTTATAGTGTCAAGTAATTGCTAATTAGCTAACACGATTAATTCATGCAAAAAGCATACCAAGTTTTAAGCTAGATGTCCCATTAAATCAACTCACACATGATGGAACATGATCGAGCAGGTTGTTTGTCATATATTTTAATGTTTTTTTTTCTCTCTAAGCTGGTCTATTAAAAAGCATTAGTTACAGGGAACGTGCGAAGATTTTCAATGAGGCTTTATGCGTTTTCAACAAATTTTTTCCAAGCATACCGTCAAAGAAGAGGTCTCGTTCAGGATGCATCCCTGGTGATCGTTCCACTGTATTATTATCGAGTGACCGATCCTTCCTAGGTCCAACTAGTAGTAAGATGGGAATTCAGAATCATGGGACCAGTGGCAGTCTTGAATTTGAGCCAGAGACTTCAGAAGAGCGGCCTAAATATGCTGTCCCAAACAAACGGACTCGGACTTCTTTGGTGGACACTAGGGTTTGTACCTTTCAACTCAGCTGCTCCTTTTTTTTAAAAAAAATCACCATATCTCTTAGGCAATGTCCCTTATTTCACATAGTTTATGTCAATGTAATCCTAGTATTCTTACTTTTCTTCTTCCTCACCAGATTTTTCTTTTTTAATTAACTTGGAAAAAAGATCTAGTTCATTTAGCAATGTGGCCTGGGAATGGTAGCAATCAAACTTAATTGTTAGAAATCAAGTTTGTGAATTTGTAATGTTTCCCATTTATGATTCTGAAATTTATATCTGCATTCGAGTCAATTCAACCAGTAGAAGACTGCTGGTTTCATCCTTTCATTACGCTTTCTCTTGGAAAAAAGTATTTAGTAGAAGGATGTGTAGATTGTGAATTCCTCTTTTCTGTAGGTTTGGTGGTAAATTGGCAGCTCAAAGACTACTTTTTCTGTGTTCTTTTTAGTGTGGGGACCTATCTCCTGTGACTTGACAATCTCAAATCTTTAGGGTAGATAACAGAGGTTATGCTTGTCTTCATATTATGTCTAGCATTCAGGGTTCGTGTTGACAAATTGCAATGTCACTATTTGTATAAGTAAAGTATTGGAAAAAACACAGTTTTTTTATTTTAGACACTCATATTTGGTTTGAAAAATTTAGATGGATGGGCGGAATAATCCCACTGTCAAGCCATCTGTTTCTGTAGAAAGGGAGAGGGAGATGCTAAGGGTTGCAAATGGTGGCTTGATTTTGGGTGAAGATCGAACTTTACCTGTTGTTGTTGACGGTTGGGAGAGATCAAAAACAAAGAAGAAGCGTTCTGGAATAAAATCAGATACTTCACCTGGATGTATGTCTGGAAGTGCAAATAGGCCTGCTCAAGGGAACCGTGAACCAAGACAGGGCTTGACACAAAGGGTTGTCATGGAAGCACGGTCAAGGTCAAATAATGAATCCAATGTGGTCAGGTACATTTTGTGTTTGCAGTATGTTATTTATTTCACTTGTTTCTTTTTCTTTCTGAGGGCTGCTGTTTATACGCCCAAGGCATGATGTCTTCTCTTCTTTGATATTCTGGAAACCTGCAAAGAGACTTTTTAAAGCATAAGCTCATATTGTGTTTCCCATCTCATGTTTGGATGTATGTAGGACAGTAAAAACATACTAGTATATACATACATCTGCATGCACGTGTGTGCTCATGTGTGTTTGTTTTAGTTTTTCCACACCCCATCTCTGGTACTCTTTAGCCCTTAGGCGATGGTTTTGTGCCACATAGGGACAATAAAATGATGGTAGGATTAGTCTTAACTTCTTTGGCAGTAACAAGCTTAATGGCATGATGGGATGATACCCACTCCTACCTTAGGCTGTGAACCAATTGTAGTCCAAATAATTGATTAGAGGGGATGGTACTCGGAGAATAAGAAGAATTCTGTATGAAGCTGATGGCTAGTTTATGGTTGTAAACATTCTTTGCAACTCCATACTTCTTCCTTAGTATCCTCTATATTTCTTTGTCAATTCACTATTCTTATGGTGAAGATTTTAGATTAGGCAACCAATATGATGGAGAGCCTAAACACAAGCACTCTTTCCTTTTTATTATAGCGAGCAAAACATGAAAACAGATAAACCTAACCCTGCAAACCTATATATTTAGAATTTCTGAAAACTTTTCAATTGGAATTAGCTTGTTATACGAGTTTCTCATTCTGATTAGATGGGGACGTTGTACCATATGTTGGCATCCAACAGATGGAAAATTTCTAAAAGTCTTGTGCCATTTTTATTATTTTCACTTATCCTCTGTTATTCACGAGAGCACTTGCTACCTACTACTAGTATTAATTTGCATCAAGCTTATTAACAGTATTGCTGTTTGTGCCACTCTTGGATTCTGAACCAACCTTAGTGCAGCAGACATACACGTGTTGCCAATATAAGAGTATGTTTCCAGCCGATATGCTTGAATTTGGGTCCATGGGCTCCTTGCGAAAACCATTATTTTTTGTTCATTTTTATTTTTTATGAGACCTTTGTCTGTCTGTTGAAACAGCAGGGTTTTGAATGTGCATTTACTTATGGAAATCTCTGAACTGAAGTACAAAAGCAGACATAAAAAGTACCTCATGGTTATCATGGAATTGCTATTACAATTTATTTTTTTGCTGGGTTATATCTCACAAATCAACCTCATGATTGTCATGCATTTTGCATCTAATTTTCAAAGGCAGGTTATAGCAGTGGTCAAGTCTTATAAACTTCTGACCAACGTCAAAAATGGTTTATTTGCCATTTCCAATCAGAAGAGCGCGAACAGTAAACTATCTTGGTTTTCATTCAATGGACGAACAAATGCATCCTTTTCAAGCAAATAATGAGAAGTATTGCCTATATCATGTGTGCTTCTCATTTCTCATGCTGCACCTCCATCTTCACTATGTTGTATTTTCTATTCTTGCTTGTGCTTTATTTAAATCATGGTTGCTATATTTCTATATTCATCTAGAGATTATTCTTTTGTGCCTTATATCTGTATCTATGTTGATATAGGTCACAAATTTCTAATGGAACTATGGGACTTGGAAAATCAGATGGTATTGTACAACAGACAGGTCCAAGTAAGCGCCCTTCCATTCCTAGGACAGAGACAGACAACAACTTAATTAATGACAGGCGAGAGAGTCCAGTTGGTTCAGAGAAGGAAAGACTTGGCCTTAGAACCATTAATAAGTATGAATAGCTTCCTGAAGAATTTTCTTCTGTTTCTTGTTTGTGTTGGAAACATACCTTTTCTTTTGAATCTTAGTGCAAGTTCAATACTTCGTAAGGTGTGATTAATATACTTGTGTTCTTCAGGCTGGTTGCATTGAAAATTTTATTCTATTTTCTTTTATTCTTGCTGTTCAGGGTGAGTGGTAATGATGAATCATATTCATCTAGCCCTACTTCAACAGCAAAGATAAACGGATCTCTACGGGGTACCAGATCTGGTTCCTCTGTTGTCCCAAAGTTGTCCCCTGTTATCCACAAAGCATCACCTCCCAGTGAATGGGAGCTCTCTCATTGTACTGGCAAGCCACCTCCTGCAGGTGGGGCTAACAACCGCAAGCGCAATCCCGCAATTCAATCTTCATCACCAACTGTTGCCCACTGGTCTGGTCAGAGACCACAAAAGATCTCCAGGACAGCAAGAAGAACAAATTTTGCTCCTATAATTTCCAATCATGAGGAAGCACAATCACTGGATTCTGTCTCTGATGTTGTTGGTAATGAAATCGGCTCAGGCCTTCCTAGGCAGTTTCCTGCGAGCTCTCAGCAACTAAAATTAAAAGGTGATAGCTTGTCATCAGTCGCTCCATCTGAAAGTGAGGACTCTGGTGCTGCTGAAATTGTATCCAAAGAGAAGCCGAAAAAGTCTGGCAGAATAGATAATAAATCTCCACATAATGTCCAGAAAGTGGCCCATCTCGTCTTGTCATCTAGAAAGAATAATTTACCTGTTGGGGAAGACCTTGGTGATGGTGTTCGGAGACAGGGGAGGACTGGCCGTGGTTATGCTTCTACAAGGGCTCTTAAGCCAATGTCAATAGAGAAGATTGGGAATGTGGGACCAACAAAACAACTTAGAAGTGGCAAGCTTGGTTTGAACAAGGCTGAAAGGTTACAAATTCTCACACCTCTTTTCCTCTCTTGTACTTTCAAATGCCATAAATGAGCACATTGCACTTGTGCTCCATCATCGATGTTCCTTGTAACCTATTATGACATTGTTTTCTGGAAACTTCTTTCAGCAAGGCAGGTCGTCCTCCTACAAGAAAGCTTTCTGATCGCAAATCCTATGCACGTCAAAAGCATATGGGAAATACAGCAGCAGTTCTTTTCGGTGGTTGAACTTTAACAAAAACTTAAATTGATATTCTTTTCCTTCTAATCTATTTTGCTTGTTCATGATCTCTGGCTGATTTGGTTCAACTTTCTCAGCAGGTTCAGATGATGGACATGGAGATTTAGTGGCTGCTGTGAATGCTGTCATCAATTCTGGTAGCTTCATTTCTGAAACTTGTGCTTATTTTATCCTAAAGATCTCCCCTTTTCTCATCTAATTCCATCTTCTTTTGCTGCACTGATGTTTCCCATGCAGCTCATGCCTTCTCTAGTTCATTTTGGAGGCAGATGGAGCCATACCTTGGATCTGTAACTGACAGAGATGTTGCCTTCTTGAAAAAGCAGGTACTTTGTGTCATTGTATGCTATTGTTCTTAGTTCACAAAATGAACAGTGATTTTCTGTGACAAATGAACAGATGAAAGCCCTTTTCTTCCCATGTATGTGGCATGTGTGTGAATCCAAATTTCCCTTTTCTGTAGTGTCTTTGGAAATTAATTATCTAATTAAAGAGGAAACCAAGGGGTTGAAGCCTTAAAGGAAACAGAGGAGTTGATGATCATTATTGCTTATATCGATATGGCCTCATTCACAATTTCTTAATCCAAAAGCAATTGTTTTAGCCACTTAGTCCTACATGTTGAGTACTGAAACTTCCCTGGATGACGTAGTTATGTACTCTCAAGATGACCAAAACGAGAAACCAGGGTCTCTTCCTTCTAGAGATGGTTCACTTGTCAAATGTCCATATCTCATTTTCTGCGAACATGTGCATACCTGTATTCTTCACTGCATAAAGTACCATGTCTTGTTCAGGTCTTGTCCATTAGTAACAAAAAGTTAGATTGTTGAGGATGTGATGTACCTTTTATGCAAGGAATGCCAACTTTGTCGAGCTTTTCCCTCTTTCTTAGGAAGGATGGTTATTGTACTGTCTGAATTGCTTCCCAAACACTTTGATCCATGCTTTTCAGATTAATTTCAATTGAAAAATAGGTTTATTTTTCAAGGTTGATGATTTAAAAGAAGTTCTAGAATGATCAAAGATACACCCCCTCCCCTTCCTTCTTGTTTTCCACCTGGTGTCCTTATTTGCTTTTAAATTTGTACAACGAGTATTAAGGGCATAATGAGAACTCTAATTTTCTTCAATTCCACCATCAAATGTTTATGTTATGGAAGTATTCCAAATGATTCGTCACATCCTCCCAAATCTAAAGACACGCATTGTTAATTTTAATGTTAAGTAACTGTCAGTCATATTCCATTCCATTGCTTCATATCTTTAAAGCACAGCAGATACTTTGAGTAACTTGGGAAATAAATAACATTATCTTGAGCCTTTGTCAGTGCTATTCTTGTTGTCTGATTAATATTCTATCATCATTCTTCGTCTACGACATAGCCTCAACTTCTATAGGATTGGGGGCATGAAGGTCACACTGCCAATTTAATGTTAAAAGTCGTTGACACAGTGAGTTTGTTTAGAAGTAAAGTGGCTTGTTTTCGCTAGATGCACTTCTTGATGTAGACCGCTTGCTAGGTTATAGTTAAAGAAACTTCGTCATTGCATTCATGTGTTCTTGCATGCTGAGAGCACTGAAATGTACAATATGATACACAGCCTCATGGAGTTATTTTCTGTCACCCACCTAAATTAATGTTGTTTTGTTTATGCTGTTTAGGCACATTGATGTGATCCTTCATCCACCATTGAAGGAGGATCATATCACACATGACAAATGCTGTTTTCTTTCAAAATTCATACCCTCACCACATGTCAGACAAAACAAAATATCTCTAATGTAGTAGTTTACTGATTGGTAATAAGTTTTGTTTCTGAATCAGTATATTTATCCGTTCATAATGTACTGATTATGTTCTCAGGTAGAGTGCGATTCCTCCAAACAGATCCCCATGTCAATCCCATCTATTGCTGTCCCCAGTGGTTGCAACCTAACTGATCCGGAGAGAAATAGGGGTGATGCTGCTGAGAATCTGAGCTTCAATTTCTTCCCAAAGCATCTGGTGCTAGATGATAGAAACACTGACATGGTTCCCCTCTATCAGAGACTTCTAGCAGCTTTAATTTGTGAAGAAGATCACGTTGTTGGAAATGAAGACGGAAATACTGATATATGTGGAACTGGGTTTCAGCTGGAAGTAGAGTCAGGATCAAAATGTCTTAGTGATGTTGCCAACTCACTGTCTGCTGGGGATAATGTTAATGGTTACTGGTCAACCAGGAGGCCAGAACATGATGAACCGGAAATATATCAAGGCTGTAGATCAACTAAGAAGATGGGTCATGTCAATTCACAAATTGACATGTTAGAGAGTGCCGTAATTTCTAATGATGGCCATTCCATAAATACCATGCTTCCTGACAGCACATTTTTACCTGGCACTGTCAGCACTGACTTTCAATACGAGAGTGTGAACATTAACAAGAAGCTTCTTCTAGAAGCTCAAAGCATTGGACTGTTCTTAGATCCAATGGTAGGTCATCTTCCAGTAGTTTTTCTGCATATCACGCACCTTCAGTAATCGGTAAAATAGATTTTCACATGGGGCATTAGAAATTTTTCATTTTTAAGGTAATTGGTCTGTAATTAATTCTTCAAGTTTTTTTGAACATTTATGTCTGCGTGTAGAAAAAAAGTTCATTCTTTTCCTTCCACCTTTCTTCTGTTGATACATCTTTATGGTTTTCTTGATTTGCTGCTTGTGGGTTTAGTTGGATTTTCCTTCACTTGCCTTCACTCCAATGATCAACAGAGATGCTATAATCTATACTCCAAAGTAATTATTCTATTATGTTGTCATTATATCTTTTACTAACTGCATCTGAATCGTTATCAGCCTGATGTGTTCGAGATGGAGGATGACAAGATCTTTGAGGATATTGTTAAATTAGAGGAGCAGCACTGTGAACAGGTATTTGCTTACAGAGATTACCCTCGCCCCTCCCTCCAGTCTGGAGCTCTATCTCTTTGTTCACAGTCTTCTCATTTGGGATTGCTTTGACCATTTCCATGCATATCAGCCTTTTATATGCAAAGAGACAACGTGAGATTTCCCGCAAAGTTGTATCTTGTTGTTGAATTATTTTTCGTTAAGTTTTATATAATCCTACAGGTTTTCAAGAAGAAAGGCTTGCTCTCTAAAGTGTTGAAGCCCGTCTTAGTGACCAGAGAAATTCAAGAAAAGTAATTATTATGCCCTCTATCTGCAGTATAACTTTCATTCCTTTTCCTTTCTTAAATTTCAAACTCTTGGATTCTGCCAGTTCTAGCAATCACTTTTCCCTTTCTGGATACAGGGAGTTTGAGAAGCATGCTTTGGATGCACTTGTGGCATTGGTTTATAAGAAATATCTGGTAATTCTCTTGAATTCCGGATCTTTTCCATTGGTTATTTTGTTTATTAGATGGCCGCATTTAGTGTCTTCTATGCATCGCAATTTTGACACTGAATATTCTGTAGAGAAAGGAGCCATCTGATTGTGGTTCTGTCTAAAATGATAAAGCATTATATTGAAAGAACACACCTGAGTAACTATGAAGTGGTCGGCTGAAATATCTGATATGGCCTTTAAATCTCTTAATTGTGTGGATTGATTACCTTATTCACACACTCCAAAGAACCCAGTGCTGGTCAATTGTTTACACCTTAAGGATGTAGTGTATATAGCCATATACCATGTCACATAACTACAGCATTTTTCTTATGTTCTGCTCTATGGTGGAATTGGGTAGCTCATAATCATGTCCATGTTGAAGTGTACACAGAGAATCTTCACTGGTATGCTCTTAATGGAGCAACTTAGCTATACACAGCTCAACCCACTCATGCATACACATGTACATCACTTACTCAGTTTCTCAAAGTGGGTTGTTTCTAAGCTGAGGAAGATGTTGGTTTCATGCTGATATTATTGTCCGGTGTTGATTAAAATTTCTAGAAAAACTATCTTATCTGTCTGTAGCAAGTAACTTAAAACTGTTGGTTGTAACTTGTTTTGGTTTCCAGGCTTACTGGGGTCCTAATGCCACAGCTGGGAAAAGCTCCTCTAGCAAAATGTTTAAGCAAGCTGCATTGTCAATTGTTAAACGCACATTAGAGCGATGTCACGAATTTGAAGATACTGGCAGTAGCTGCTTTAGTGAACCGCTATTCAGGAATATGTTTTCGTCTAGTTTCTCCCAATCAGAAGAAGCTCTCACTGATACTGAATCTGCAGAACCAAATAACTCTGTAAAAGTTAGAGTTTCAGGTACATGCTTAATATATTTCACTGAGAACTTCATTTTTCATTCATTGCTGGTATGAGTTTCACCTGGGGTGGCCTTTCTCAGCATGATCTAATTCTTCCTCTGTCTGCTATGAAATGAAACATTTGATAAATGGTGAAGATTAGGGAATGAAAAAAACGTTAGGCTTTTCCATTTTTATTCTTCAATAATGATAATGAAAAAAGTTGAAGCTATTGGAAATTGTGGAAAATTGATGGAAAGCTAGACTGAGCTTTATTAGGAGTTATATAAAATGGATGAAAAAGAAAATAAGGATCACATACTCGTAGTATATTTATTACTATGAATTTTAAATAAGGAAATGCTTCATTTGTTTGGAGGAGCAAAAAAGGGTTGTTTTGGAAGGAGTGAATTACTTTTCTTCTTTCCTTTTCTTCCTTTTTTGCTAATAAAAGCAAGCTAATAATCTGGCTCTTATATTTTTTTGCAGCTTCTACAGGAACCCAAGCAACTGCTTCTTCAACATCATTATTAAGTCAGAGTGGAGGGGTTGAAATTAATTCTTTTGATTTGATTCAGCCTGAGAATCAATTATCTGACTCAATTGGAAAAGAAGATGCACCGTTTGGCCGAGTGAAGAAAAAGGAACTGCTGTTGGATGATGTAATTGGTGGTCCTTTTGGAACTTCTAATTCCCATTCTGGTATGGGGAACCCTTTTTCAAGCAGTACAAAGGGGAAACGAAGTGACAGAGATAGGGAAGTGAAATGGCATGGTCGAGAAGCTTTGCCCAGAAAGCCCACTAATAAAATTGGTAGGCCAGCGTCTAATGCTAAGGGGGAAAGAAAATTGAAAACAAAGCCAAAACAGAAAATGGCTCAACTCTCTGTCTCTGTCAATGGCCTTATTTCGGAGCAACCAAAACCAACAGTTTCTGTTCCGAAGTCCACACATATGACTGTCAAAAACAGTAGTAAAGAAAAGGATGAGTTTGGTTTTGATATTTTGGATGATTCTGCAGTTGACTTGCAGCTACGAGGAGAAGATATCGGTTCATGGTTGAACATTGATGATGATGGATTACAGGATGAAGATTTCATGGGCCTTGAAATACCAATGGACGATCTTTCAGACATAAAGATGGTTTAAAGTTAGCTTTCTTCATTTTTTGTTCTTTTGTATAGTCTTGTTTGTTACACTAGTGAAAAAGGTAAAAAATCATAGTTGCCGTCAACAAATAGCACATTAAACAGGTAGTAGCATGGTTATCAATTCCACAATTATATACATAGGTTCCACATTAGTGTCCACCAGAAGATGATTTTGAAGTGAACCTCTTGGATAAGTTGAATCTTTTTTTTTTTGTGTCAAGCTACTGAATTAGACTGTAAATATCTTTGGTCCCTATAGTGGCATTGTTCTAGGTTCTGGAGTACCTTATCAGATACTTCATCTTGATGTAGCTTCTACAATGAGAAAGCTATCATTTCTTGTACATACACCATACTCAATAATAAAGCCAACTTTTTGGTCATTGCAGTCCTGGGTTTCTTGCTTGTCTATTTGCTGTATATATTATGTAAATGTAAGTGCAGTATTGCAGAGAAATGCTCGTACAAGATGCAGTAACTACTCAGGGAGCAGCCATCAAATCTCCTTATAAATGCTTTGAGGTTAGTCCCTCTGTGATGGAGCTTCATGTGACAATTTTTTTTTCCAAAAATTATTTAATAAAAAATTCTTCGATGGCAAGTTGGTCGGTTATTACATTCAGTTACAATGATTTGAAAGTCATTCAGGTGCTGAGCCATGATAATTTGATGCTGACTTTGTACTGTGTTTTTCTGGATGGATAATAGAGTGTGAATCAACCTTAAAAGGTGTTGCAGATTTCACCTATTCCTTAACTAGTTGATTGACTCTTGGTCCATGTTCCTCCTAGATTTTCTTTGAGTACCAATTTTTTTCCAATATTGGTTTTGTTTATCTGAATGGTCGTGCAAGTTATGCTCAATAGCCATTATCAGCAAAAGCTACTTGCTGAGTTCAGTGCCAGCCTTCACTGCATGGTTGAGGTAAATTCATAGAACATGTGAGTTGATTCGCACTGTGATTTAAAAGTTCCAATCACTTTTTCTTTTCTCCATTGAGATTGCTCTTTGTTGACCAGCTGTAACTGTTTGAGTCAGCCTCTTGCTCCATTCCTTTTTTATCACAAAAAACGGGTCATGTTACAGCCTTACAGGGCACTTTAGAGCCTGACTTGTTTATAATGTAACCTGAGGAGCACTTCAGAGGACATTTTCATTCTCTTAAAACCTTCCTCCCCTGGGGCACAGGTTGGTTCTACTTCTGATAAAAGCTGAGGATTATTTTGCTTATGCTCTTGTGATTTATTCAGCTAATAACGGCCCTGCATTTCATTTCAGATCAAGCAATACTGTAGCTCTTTCATTGTTTCTAGTCTTTTGTCCATGTCGGTATTAACCATCTTTAATCCTGTAGTAGTTTGTGTTGCAGACCTATCTAGACACAGAGCAGAAGATAAAAGTTCGAGAAAACGAAAAACAATGTGTTCCATGAAGACAAGATGTGAGAGATTTTTGTTACGTAAGCACCACACCATCAGGGATGAAAGACAAGTCAGCCTCAGCTTGGCTTCAGCAGTTCAAGTGTTAAGAGAGATCAATCAATCAATCAATTGAGCCTTAATCCCAACTCATTGGGTCTGTTACATGAATCCCGCATCTCCATTCCACTCTATTTGTTGTCACCAGCTTCTCCGGAAGTTTTCAAGTGTTAAAAGAGATAAGGAAGAGTAAATAGGAGAAACTTTTTTGTAAGTTCTCTCTCACTGCACCAATTAATTCTAAGTTGAGCTTTCTTAGAGACCGCAATGCTTCTGTTTTAAGTGGCTAAACTGTATGTCATGATTCTGCAGTTTAGACAAACTCTGTAAGGTTTAAATGACTTGACCTGAGATTTGGTGATTGCTTTCTGTAGGAAGTTACTGCAGTTTTACTAAGCTAGTGAAATGTAAACTAGAGTATTAGTGGGGGCAATGTGCCATCTCTGACTCATCCTTTTTCAGTTTGGAACCAAAGTACTTGTTACATTGTGACTGTTATATTACGCCATTGTTGCTTTATTGGATGCAGAATCTGTTATAAATGGTAGGGCTGATGGCCCAAACATTACCGGAGAAATTCGAGCTCAATGCAGATCAGTCTCCATTATCTTGAAAGGGAGGAGAGTGAAAGCACATCTACAAATTGCAGAGATTGATGATGCCTTGTAAACACTTTTTAGGACCTATAACAAGAATACATCAAGCCATACAAAGAAGGTGAGAAGGTAACGTATGGTGCTTCGGTCGATGCTCATTAAACCGCAAAGATAATCAAGACAAGGTTCATAGAGGACACAAGGATGCAATTAGTGAGTACCAACGTTTGAGATACCTTGATGATCAAGAAAAAAACTTGTGGTTTATGCTTGTCTAGGACTACAGATGTCAAGCAAACCCTTCATATGTGGTTATAAGAGAAACAACAGAGGACAAAGAATCCAAGAGATGGATTTTAGAGAATGGGATTTCAGGGAAGAGTCAATGGTAGAAGAAGTTGAAGTGGGAGGAATTTCTCACAACAACATTACATTATTTTCTATGCTGAAAGTTTCAAAGCTGAGTGATAAGCTCGAATGGATTGAAAGTGTGAGAAAATGAAACAATGAGATTGAAATATACTATCCAGTAAGAGCTGATTAAGCCTTGTAGTACATGATAGTCCAGACTTGATTTATATTTTCGAAAAGAGCATGCATTATAAGCAAAATGAAAATGAGGAAGATAGAAAAATTCCTGGAAAATTAAGAAGACAAAATCCCGGAAAAAAAAACATTAAACTGATACTCAAACATCAAGAGAAGACGATGCATCCAGAAAGCTTGGAACAGAAGAAATTGAAAGAGAAACAAAAAAAGCGTGCTTGCTGTGACACTGCTAGTATCAAATCATGTGAGGCTAGGCATGAACTAGGTTGGAATGCCAAATATAAGGCACGAAGATCCCGGATTTGTTCATGCTCAGATCGAAACATCGAGGTTGTGTAGTCCATCTTTCTTTTGGTTCCATGCGATCTAGTTTATTGCCCGGCTGTTTTTTTAGTTGCTTTTGCTGTCTTCGAAAAGAAGTGAGCTTACTTTAAGTAATATAAGTCCTACGCTAAAGTATATCCCGAGTTCACTCCCTTTAAGTTAAGCCTTTTCAGCCATTTATCTTCCAGCCCGTTCCATTCCAGCCAATGCCAGGCCAGTTCCATGTGGGTAGGCTTATCCTTATTCTAGCACGAGTGGACTGAAAAGAAGGAATGACTTACTCAATGGATTACTGGCTGGCGGGTTAGAACGTAGCCTTAATTTTCGGTAGGGGTCCAAGGCTTGTTAAGAAGAAGCCAGCCTTGAGAAGATCCACGGATGCATAACGAATCATGGAAGAGCTTCAATACGTAAAAGATCTTATGATGGGTAAGCTTGGGAAGCTCCTGGGCACCGGGTGATATTCTCTGGATGAGCCATGGGACCTACTGGAGGTGGAAGCAAGGGTTCTGCCTTGCAGAGGAAGCAATCGATCTCCAGGTCTTGCACACGACACCGAAGCATTAAAGCTCGACATAATCGAGGTTTTGGAGGATGAGAAGATGGATTTCAAGCGGGAGGTGAGATAGATAATCATGTCCTGAAGGATCATCAATCCCCATGGATGCCATGATGATCTTCATCGTCCTGTCTTGTCTTCTTTTCTTACCGGTTGTGTGTGTGTGTGGCTTGAGGGAGGGTTGCGATAGATTAGGTTAAGTTGGACTTGTAAGTGTGTCTCTTTTAAACCATGATAAGTATTTAGCTGTAGGTACAACAAGTGGGGGTGCAAAGTACTTTCTTTGCATGACTACAAAATACTCCAATCTTGTAGTGGAATGTGACTAACAACTATCTCAAGATTACCAGCTCATCATCTTCACGTCAGCATGTAAAATCAATAATTGTGATGCTTTTCAAATTCATTTCAACATTCCTTTGTCAGGGCATCAGCAGAATGTAAAAGTTTGTCATCACTACCTTTGCATGAACTCAAGTAACTTTCAGAAAACTGACAAACAATATTGAACTTTAAGCTACCAAATCCAGCACAATTGAGATCAAGGTGTAATATAAACGTTTAGAAAAGAATGATACTATTATACTTGTGCCCCAAGGCATTAACGTAAAGTTGTCATATGTTCTTCTAACTTCACCAGTGGTAATATGCATCCACATCCTTCAACTTTGTAAAAGGTTTTTTCTAAGAAAAAAAATTACTTTTTCTGAGACGGAGGAGGGACTGCAATAAACAATAAACTTAGTTGTTGGGAGCATAGAAATTAGGATCTCATTCCTCTTGAAGATAAGGTAATTCATAACACGGATAAAAGCAAGTGAAACCAATTTACTGATGCAACAAAATAACAAAATAACATTATTCAAACCAGGATTTGTTGGCATTCTAATTGTTGAAATATATCCAATAAGAGTTGATTAATCCTTGTACATAATAATCCAGACTGCTATTAATCATATTTCCGAAAAGAGGAGGGAAGAAAAATTGCAAGAAAACTAAGAAGATGAAATCCCAGGTGAAAAAAACATAAACATTGAATTGATAATCTAACATCAAGAAAAGACAACATCTGAGAAGACAATGCATCCAAAGAGCTTGGAACATAAGAAATTGAAAGAGAACAAAAAAAATGTGCATGTTGTGACATTGCTAGTATCAAATCATGTGAGGCTAGGCATGAACCAAGTGGGAATACCAAATGTATCGCTCCAAGCATTCCAATTGTAAGGCACGAAGATCCCGAATATGTTCTTCCCCAAATCGAAACATCAAATTTCTTGACCTGAATAATGATCATACTCTAAGAAGTAGACGCAGTTGGCTCTAAAATTGCTACTGGTGTTGGTTGAGACATCAATGGCCCTGCCACTCCTGTTGCCCACAAACAATGCATACTTTTCTCCAATACTCTTAACCATTTCCCAGCAATGCTTCGTTTTGATTGAGATTGATGGTATAGATATCCTGAACAGCGTAGATGTATCCTTTGTGGTAGATAATAGCAGAGATGCTTAAGATTCCAAGAATCACACCTATCTCCGTCCAGTGTTTATCTTGTGACCTCCATTGATAAAAGAACCATTTTTAAAGTATGCTACTACTGAGATTCCGTGAGCAGACTGATGAGGGAGGATGACACCCCCTTCCAGGTGCTGTTTACAGACGGACTTGGGCTTTTTCGGTAGTGAGATTTTGTGTCTGGTGATAGGGTTTAGCAAGAAAGCGGTGGAGTTCTATCTAATGAGAAGCCAACCTTCAGAAGATCAACATATGTGGGACGACTCATCATCGAGTTCGAAGAGCTCCAATTTGTATAAGATGTTATGTTGGTAAAGCTTCGGAAGCTCGCAGTCGGGTGATGGTGATACTCCATGGATGAGCCATGGGACCTGCTGGAGGCGGAAGAAAGGGCTCTTCCTTTCGACGGAAGCAATCGATCTCCAGGCCTTGCACACAACACCGAAGTGTGAAAACTCAACATAATCGAGGTTTTGGAGGATGAGAAGATGGATTTCAAGCGGGAGGTGAGATAGATAGTCGAATCATCCTGAAGGATCGTCATCAATCCTCATGCACACCATGATCTTCATCGTTCTGTCATGTCTTCTGTTTTGTTCTGTTCTTACTGGTTGTATGTGTGTGGCTTGAGGGAGGGTTGCTGTAGATTAGGTTAAGTTGGAGTTCGGCTCATGAATGAGAAGAAATGGTTTATGTTAAGGAGGACTTGTTTATTTAAGAGTATCTACAACAATGCTAGCTATCACACTCATAAGTCAAATATAACTAGTAAAAATAGAAAAAATGCACAAATCTTTGATCTAACAATACTAGCTATCATGCTAGCCATAATAACTTTTGTTATTTTAGCTCTCCAAATTTAGGAATGAAGAGAGAATTTGTTGGTAGCAAAAAAATAAATGTGGTTGATTTCAACATAATACTCCCTCTGTCCCATGAAGATTGCACCATTTCTTTGTTGTTTTCACAGTATTTAATGTACGATTTATTTTTATGAATTCATAGATTTGTAAAGTTAAATGATTCATATGCTTCTCATAAATTGTCATCTAAACTTTCTATACATTTTTTTGATTTTTTTCACTATTTATCTTAGTTAATTTTGAGTCAAACACTGCAACTTGAAACATAAAAAGAAATGGCGCAATCTTCGTGGGACAGAGGGAGTAATAAGCATGAGTACCGATAATAGCTAGCATTAATATGGTAACAATGTTAAACTCACTAGCCAAAATAGTTTTTTTTGTCATTTTGACTACAATTTAACTTAAAATTAGCTAGTACTGTTGTAGATGTTCAAACGACCCATCAAACTACGGAATCGAAGGAGATGTACAAGCTGCAAGCCAATCAGAAATTTGGTTAGAAATAGGGGTAAGTATTAAATCCTCCTTGAGGTTTAGTGACATCTTCAATTTACGAAAACCTTTAGTTACCCCATTGACCGTTTGAGTTGTTAGTTTAATATTAAAGATTTTAGGGTAATTACACTATACTCCAAAATAATTAAGGGGCAACCTGGGCTCACCTCCGTTGTGTCGGCATGAGGTCGCCAACGCCTCTGCGACATGAGCTCGACCGCAGTGATCAGACAACAACGATAGCAGGTAGCGTGGCCGGTTAGGAGGGAGAAAGAAGAAACAAAATATTTAGGGCTGGGAACTGTATCTAACACTCAAGGGGTGGATCTTTTAAAATGCCACTAGATACGAAACAGAGTGAAAAAGACTCAATCGCCCATCGCTAACTTCAAATTTTCACGCACACAAACAATGTTAATTGCTATTGATAGAGGATAAGTGTAATAGTGGTACAAATCATCTTCCTCTTTTAAACCTTGATATCTAGCTGTAGGAAATAGGTACAAGTGGGGGTGCAACGTATTTGCTGACTCCCATTCTCTTGTTTAGTACACTTGTAATTAGCATCTCTAAATATCACATTCTGATCAACAATCATCATCTGCAAGTTTCAAACCAAATAGACTCATTGTTGAAGCTCTAGGCGTGGGGCTGATAAAGCTACAGGACCATCATCTCTATGGAAAGCTCAAACATGGCATATGATCATGATGATCAGTTTCTCCCGCGCCTCATAGATTTCAGCTACAACGGTGTGCTTCAGCACTCCGATATTTGAACCGCGGTTGCTTACAGTTCTGGGCTGTTATTGTAAACAAGGAAAAAGGGTTGGACAGAAGCATGGTTTTTCTCTTAGCAAGTTACAAAATATTTTGAGGTAACACTTGTAGTCTTGTACGCATACCTTGATAAGTTTTCAAGTGTTGCCAGGGGAGATCCAGCATTTGTGAAGTAGGACGCCAAGTCTGTGTCCGTTTCATTGTACATATTTAAGAAAGGAAGTGTCTGCAATCATGGGTAAAAACAAGCCAAAGGGAAGCACATCTTAGGGTCCATCATGTCAATACATTTCTCTTACATATTCTTACTGAAAATAAAAACAAAAACCAGAAACAAGAGAACAGAGGCAGTGGTTCTTATCAAAAGCAAAGTAAACTGTGCTAGAGATGGAAGACAGAAAAGTACTGACAAAGTCGCATACCATCAGTTCATGTGCTGATTTTCTGTCATTTGGATCTTTCTGGACACTGTAATGGACAATAGAACAAAGCTGAGCTTAATGACTTGATTAGATTGGTAGGTTTAAGATGACATCACGTAACCAATAAGATAAGTCCATTAAATGCTCTAGCGAACAAATGTAAATGGGTACAAACAAATTTAGCAGCGAGAGGGAGCTATACGGATAAGAATTCATAGCGATATTTGGCAACAAGACTAAAAACTCAGAACAACAGTAACTCCTGCACTTCAACACTTAACATAAGTCTCCATAATAAGGTTTTTGATGTACTTTAAAAGCAATCAGTTAAAAAAAAGTTATAAATAATTCTTAAACGACAAGAACTAGCCAGAAAACATAAAATTTACCATGCCGAAATAAATGAGCAAAACTCTGGAGAAAATCGATCAGCAGGTGCACAAGGCGGTGGTTGCTCAACGATGGCTACCATAAGGTCATAAAAGCCAGGCCAACCTCCTTGGTCAGGTGGGGAATATGGGAATTGACCAGTAGCACACTCAAGTAGTACTAGGCCCAGGCTCCAAATGTCACTTTTGTTGCCATATTCACCGCCACTAATCCTCTCAGGCTACAAAAAGGACAACTACGAGGTAAGCGCTATCTGAGAAAAAAGAACCGAAAAAAGACAACAATATGAGGAGTCTTTGTGATAATAAATGTAATTAACTTACAGACATGTAGTTGTATGTACCAACAAAAGAGTTAGCCTGTCCAAAGGTGCTGGTCATTATTGTGCTCACGCCAAAATCAGTGATCTTCACCTCCCCTCTATGATTTATCAGCAAATTGGAAGGTTTTAAATCCCTGTGAATAATGTGTTTGTCATGGTGAAGATATTGCAAGCCCTTGAGTACCTGATTGTGAAAAGTATAACAATCATACAGCCAAAATATTTATCAAATGAAATGTTAAAAAGAATTTACTTTCCAAAATCGGCTGAGAAATCATATCAATATACCCACCTGTTTGCATATTGCAGCAAGAAATGGCTCAGGAATCTTTTTGACCTGCTTCAGAAAATCTGCAAGAGATCCACCATCCATGTACTCCAATATGATTGAGATACAACCATTTGTGTAAAACGATTGATAACACACAACAACATATGGACACTGTGAGGATTGATTTATTTTGAGCTCCTGTGCAATTGCCTTGCGTGCCGATTCCTCAATATTCATTGGAATAACCTGAAATAAAATTAAGGGAAGGAGAAATTAGGTAGCAACGTAAGATCATAATGCCAACTGAACTATGTTTATGGTGTAACAGAAACATAAGACTTTCTCCATCCCAAGAATGTCCCTAGTACAAGAGACATTACATTGCCCAGCACATGATATTTGCTGCTTTATGAGTTGTGCTAACAGACGATACTTTAAGCAAATAAATTCACTAGACACTAGACTTATGACTTACCTTTTTTTCCTCACAATCAAAGATTTCAGTAATTACGAACTGATCTGAATACAAATAGAGGGCAAACTAAGCAATTCTACAAAACTGGTCAATTAGAATCTTTAGAAAAAAAAAATCAGATGTTTCTATTCTGGAAGAGGGAGATGAAGAAATGCGATATGAAGTGGACAATTGGTCAAGCCACTTGATAAGGATTAAAAAGAAACTAGTTAGCGAACGGCTAATATAGAGTTAAGAAAAAATTAACAAAACATTAAAAGAAGACGGGGGTAGAAGGGAAGTGCACTGAGAATAATACCTTCAAAGCGAAAAATTGACCAGTCCATTTATGCTGAACCAGTTGTACAATTCCACCATTTCCCTTCCCCACAACTTTTACTGTATCCAAGTCCTCCAGAGTCAATTGCTCGTCGGTTGGTTTAATCAGAGGAGGCTAAAAGCATACAAGCACAAACAAGCAAACAACGGTCATCCATCTATCTAGTCTACACCTGACAAATACACTACAGCAGAAAGTGTAAGTTCGAATCACATTGATTTTTTCAAGGTAAGCCAGAAAGTAATCGAATATCCAAACTGCAAAGTACTAAAGTAACATCAAGTCAAAACAACAATGAAGCAGAAACGGAGAGAATTCTTACAGCTTCTGATTCATTCTGAGAAACGATGCGCACTCCGTCCTTGTTGACGAGAAGATCACCATCTCTAAAGGTTCCGCTCTGAGACCTAACCGAGTCGATCGTGAAACATCAAGAAAAGGGGAAATCACAGGAAACAAAACAGGAAACTTTGAACGAAAGTTGAAAAATTGAACAAGAAATTTACAAGAACTTGGCCAGTGACAGTTCATCGGGAGCAGGTAGAGACAGCTTAAGGTTGGGATTGAATGCCGCTTTCTTCATCACTCGCTTCTCTTCTTCGATCTCTCACAGGAGCGTTGTTGCTAATACTAGAAGAAATGAGGTCGTCGGTTGAACGAAGAAGAGAAAATTTTAGATTTTAATTTGTTTTTATTTTTTGTTCATAGAGAACAATATCAAAACAACCATCCATTTATGTAACTTGGATCAAGTAAGGGACTGGTTTAGTACATTTTTGAAAAAACCACCTAGTTACTAATGAACTTGAATAGTTGAGTTAAATCTCTCATTTGATAGTATTATTACTATTATAATATATGTATGACTTGGTCCCTACTAAGCATGGCAACAGTTCAGTTTATCAGCGAACCACTAACCGTGGTTTATTCATGTAGTTAACCGCATAACCGCGATTTACGGTTATAACTACAAATATTTTCATTTATTTATTAATCACGAAATATAAATTTAACTATATAATATAACTTAGACTCTCAAATATAATCCTACATCAACTACGACCACATGATATAGAATACTCTTCTATATTACTTCTTACAAACATATTGACCATTTTATTACTCCACATACATTCGTGCATATGTGGATTCGATTTTGATTCAATTTATAATTACTAAATTAGTAATTTCTAAGACCAAGAATGAGATTGGGTTTAGATGTGTTGAGAGTTGGTGGGCTAGGGTAGTGGTCGTAGAGTAGCTTTAGTGTATTAGTAAGGAATTGTCAGATTGAACTTAATTGAATTGGGTTTCGAGGTTAGTGGATATCCACTATTTGTGGTTAACGGATACCCCTAAACCGCAACCGCCAAAATTACGAATTTCCCTAAAAACCCATAACCGCAGATAAAAAGCCAGGATAAAACCGGGAATATTCACGGTTAGCGGTTTTAACCAACCCACCGCCATCCCTAGTCCCTACAAGTTCCCTACAAGTTTTTATGACTTGGAATAACACCCTAGCTATGGTAAATATATCAATCAGTCATCAACTACTAAGGTGGGGAGTAATAAACAATTGCTCAAGTGATTAGAGATTTTGTTATTATAAAATCTATGGCGTCATCTGAAAGAAACAATATAATTTGAGGGTGATGTTGTTTTCTTCTTAATATCATGATTTTGCCAAACTTTTAACTTCCACCACTCCATATGGTTGAATGAAATTAAATAATATTTCTGAAAAATTGAAAAATTGATGCATTTATTTTTTATTATTTAATAATTAAATTTATTTTTCCAACATATTAAAATATAAAATCACATAATTTAAATGAAAATTAGATATTACTAATATTTGTAGTTTTTAAATTTAAATTTTTTTGAAATTTTTTAATAAATTATTTCAGGTAATAATTTGATTCAAACAACATTAAAAAAAATGCACCACGAAGTAATACCTTCCTGTACTTTTCTATATGCTGCTTAAAGAAGTAAATAATAATTTATAAAACTTAAAATACATTAAAAATAGAGGGGGAAATCTAGGTATAGAGAAGAAATTGGTGTAAACTTAAAATAAATAATCTGGTTCATGAGACAAATCCATCAATGTCATTCCTCATTTCATAAAACACAACCTTTGGGAAAAAAACACCCGATCTATTTATAGTAAATCACAAAAGTCATCACTTTTTGAAAGTCTTACATTCCCAATTGCTTGCTAAAATTCACAAATCTAACTAATCTCAGTTCTGCATGTACTTCAATTTCCAAAATCATGGAATTGCTGAACTGGTAGTAGAAGAAACAGCTTCCAAGGGTGCTCCAAGTACAACACATAAAGCCACATACAAAAACATGAACACAGAACTCGTAACCTCAGCCTGTATCACCACCGGTACAAGGCATCAAAACCTGTAAAGAAACTATATTACGAGTAACATTTGTTGATGATCTTAACAGAAGCCTACAACCGACAACTGTTAGCAGATCTTCCATCAGCAAAATGCAGTTCCTAACCTTATATCCTTGTTGAAGGTGATGATAATAAAATAGAGACGGTAAACTTTAGGCTTCAATCATGTTGAAGGTGAATTTCGACAGCAACTGCGGCACTCCAGATATGATAGATCCATATGTCTGCATGAAAATGATAAAGCAGCATAAGCAACCCACAGTTTTATCAAGTCTTCCAATAGTTGGAAGTAATAGAATCTTGGTTCAATGGAAGTAACAAAATTTCAGTAGTTGCCACTACTAAACTTTTTTAAAACTTCCAAGGAGATATGCAAGTGTGTAGTGAATATAGGTCCTTAGATTGAAATTGACCCGCTAATTTTCTTCATGTTTCCAAACCTTGGGATAATCATGTTTGAAGCTTCTGAATTTACGTCCTTAGCCTATGTTACTTTCTCAAAATTTCTGGGGTTGCTACTGTTTCAACAAATGCTTGCTAAGTGATTTGCAATCTTGCACATTGAGGTGAAGCACTTGCCTTGTGATTTTCATGAAGCTGGCACAATGGAACAGCTAGCAATTTCATATTCTTTGGCACAATGAACCTCTTGCTCTCCGGTAAGCTTACGAGGAAAAGTTTAGTGCATTCCTACAGAAACAAACGGAAGGTAAGACGTTGATGAGAGTGGAGGAGAACTTTTTCCGAAAGCTGAGCAGGGAAGAGCAACAACAAACTAAACTGGTCTTATACCTTAGGTCTGCTTGTGCTGGGTGGCAAGCATGGACATGGTGATGATGTCTCAAAATCTGTCCTCCACCACATACCGAGACATTCACCTACCTGCCAGTCAATTGCAGTACGGTCATCTTCCATGTCAGAGAGCTTCCGTGAGAGCTTGCGTTTCAGCCCATCAATATCTGCAAATTCGGCTCTACCTCAGGTCAGGGTTACAAACATCCTGCAACCTTTCGAGAACGTAAGCAAATAACTCACCAGTTTCATTAAATCGTAATCGGCCTCCAGGAAGCTTAAACATGGAGTTCCTTAATTGCAATAGCAACAAATGAGGATGCTTGAACAGCTCAACCTGGTAGAATGTACAACGCAGGACTTCAAAACGATATCTGATGCATCATGAGTACATTATATTGTATGGCAACTATCTGTGTGTGGATTTCTAGAACACATTTTCAAACCCTTTTATCTTCTTTGGATGCACTCCTATAAACATTATTACTATAGGAACTGTTAAATTGATACCAATATCATAGCCTTAGCTCTTCATCCAGATTTCAAATCTTCTGATCTAATCTCCATCAACAACTTTAGCGGTTTAAAGATTAGAGAAGCTAGCTATTTCAATCATCCACAACTCATAACACAACACTAGCCAAATAGCACCCAGAAAAGAAGAAAAAGGAATAGAAACGCACCAAGATCACTGCTTCCACACAGGTCCTCAATCCACGAGCAGCATAGCTGAACAAAGTAAAACAAAAACAAAAGTCAAGCACTGCTTGGATGATTACTGCTTCCACACAGGTCCTCATTCCCATTTCTCAGAAACATTATATATGGATAATTCTACAGTAGGATTACTCGTCTTTAATACTAACAGGAAACGTACTTGGAGTTCATTCTTCGGAGACGATCAGGCAAGGCCTCGTCGTCCTTGAAAGGAAGGGCCCGCTTGGACCCAAAGAAGTAGGAGCTAAGAGGGTAAATATGAAGCACTGCTCCGCAGCCGCCGCCGCCGCCATTTTCCAGCTGGACGTGGTTGACTGAAACCGTTGCTTCTTCTTCTCCCATCTCCGAAACCAGAGAGATTGAGAAAATGAAGTTATGATAACTTTCTGGTTACCGACGAAATTAGAGAGGACGAAATACAGAACAGATGGTAGTTATAAGGAAGAAGAAGAAGAAGAAGAAGAAGAAGAAGAAGAAGAAGAAGAAGCAGCTGTCTCGCCATTGTTGGAGGGAGTGAGAGACTTCTGTGTGATTCCATCTTTTTCCGGGCGCTTCTTCTCCAGATGCTTCCCGTCTTCGAAAAACTTCATTTGTTTTTTTCCCCTTCAGTTTTGTGTAGTTACTAGTAAATGGGCCGCGAGTTCGAGCTCGGCCCATTAATTATCGTGGTATTACTCGAATTCAAGCTCGTATTGCTCGAGTCCAATATATTAAGCTCGAGCTTGGCTTGAAATAGACTTGAATAGTTTGATAAGTCCATTTTAAAATTTTTTTAACTATATTATAATTAACAAATAAAAAGAAATACAATATATAATCAAATTTTATACAACTTAAATACCCAAATTGATAATTTTTTACTAATCATGATTATAATTATTAATAAAATACTACTATACCTAATATAAATTATAATATAGTAAAAAATTCAAGAGATTTGATAAGTATTGTCAAGTATCGATAAGTATCGATACTCGATAGAGCCGAGCATCGTTAGGCTCGAGCTCGACTCATTAGCTTATCGAGCTCCATTTTAGGCTCGAAATCGATAGATATCGACACGATAAGCCCTAACTCGAGCTCGAGCTACCCTTTAAAGGCTCTTCCCATTTACCCCCTAGTTTTGTCCCAATATTTCTTTTCCTACTTTCCATTCTACCCTGATCTTTTACAAGTCCATTAAATTCTCTCCACTTTAACGAATTAGCCCTTGTAACAACAAGTGCATTAAGGTTGTTTTTTTTTTGTTACTGTCATAAAGGTTTCATGATTCATTCCATAAAAAATTCTGACAATTGAGAAAATCATAGAGTAATAAAAATACCAATTGTAATTCTAAAGATTACATCCACTTTATTTATTTAAAATAGCTAGGGAAGTTCATTGTTCTGAATTAAGGTAAAGTGCATTTTTAGTCCCTTATCTTTGACGTATGTCCTATTTTGGTCACGTTTTAATAATTCATCCTATTTCAGTCCCTTAGCTTTCATTTTTGTCTTAAACAGATCATTCCATTAAAATTTCTATGAAAGTCCTTATCTAATTAAGGGCAGTTATGTAAATTTCAACATTTTACATTCCATTTAGCCTTAATTTTTATAACAATCTGCAAGTTGATCCAACTATTTTAAAAAGTTACAAAATCACCCACCACATCCGCTTTCACGAAAAAAAAAACAACCCCGAACATTTTCCGGTCGTCATACCTCTCCTCCGCTAAGAAGACCTTCAACTCCATCTTCCACTCGTCCAAATGCCCGCCCGACATCCGCTTGCACAATTCATTCCTTCAATCTTACGCTGTCATCGTCGTCGTTCACGACCCCGTCTTGCTCCTCCGTCACATGACTGAAACCAACCCTTCCTTTTCACCGGAACGCTCTACTTACCACATCTTGCTCGCTCGAACGTGTTCAACGCCGAATTCATCTCTCGTCTCTTCACCAGATCCTTAATCTCATGGTCAACGATGGTCCACCTCTTACTCTGGCTCGCCCCTTTCTTCTTGAGGTAGACAAAATGTTCGATCCAAACACCCACCAACACTTTTATCATCAGAATCTAAATCAAAGGGGCCACGTCTGGCGCCGGCAACCGTGTTGCCGATGGAGGGTCTGAGGTGAAAACGCAATGAGTCTTGCTCTCATCATCTTCACGGCGGTGCTGCCCGGTGACTCGGTTGCTGGGATGGTGGAGGCGAAGTGGATCTCGAATTTCCTCAACATTTATAACACGCTCTTGGTGGTGGACGCTTAATTTAACCCTCTTGCTTTCCCTTTTCTTGTTTTAAATTCTGATTTCCACTCTTTAAGTTTGGTGATTTTTGCGGGAGAGGAGTTATGCAAAAGCTTGAGAATTGAAGCAGAGAAAGAAGAATCAGGTACCTAACAAGTTGGGCTTTAATAAGCAGCCATGAACGGCTTCTCGAGCTTCAGGCTCTGCTTGACTCAAGAACTAGTTGACAATGGGATTAACAGAGGAATCAAGGATCAACTGGCGCTGTTAAGCTACATGATCCCATTGATAACGAGTAGGACCAAATAATTCGATGGGAGTCGTTGATGAACCATACCACATAGTTCCAGCAACAACAAAAGCCGCAAAAACTCAGATTCATCCTCTAGCTTGCATTTTTGTCCTAAATAGGTCCATCCGTCACGTTTTCTGTTAGATTCACTGCTTAAATAAGGGTATTTATGTAAATGTCAATAGTTAACATTCAATTTGACCTTAATTTTTTTAATAATCTGCAAATTGACTCGGTTATTTTCAGAAGTTACAAAACAAATCTCTCCCTCTTCCTTCAACAAAATCAATGGCTACCTCATTGACATTTCTTCCAACTTTCCATGCCATATCCATCACTCAGCCATCAAACGTCAGATCTCATCCCTGTTCCCATCCCAAATTTCTACAAATAATGTGTTCCTTCGATTGATCCACCACTCGCTTGCAGCGATTGGGGCTTTTTTTGGGGCAAACACGTTTTGGGGGAACAATTCTATTTCTTCTCATCCACACATTTCTTCCCATGCCCACTCAGTCGCACACTTGCTGAGCATCATTGGGCCTTGTTGTACTCCGTCGGCGCCGGACATGAATCTCGCCACCCTTGTAGAATTGATCTCGCCAAAATCGATCTCACCAGCCTTAGAGTTGCTCCGCCCTTGCGGAGTCAATCTCGCTGGAATCGATCTCACTGGCCTTAGGGTTGTGTCATCCTTGTAGAGGTTCACTTTTAGCTGCGATTGAGGCACAAGGCAGAGCGAAGCTTCTAGAATTGTTTTTGAAGAAGACAAGGGATCAACTAGGGTGAAGAATAAGAGAAAGGGGCAAAGAGAGTCTGACGCAACTTCTAAAAAAATTATCAGGTTCGATTTTTATACGTTGAATTGATCATGGGTTTTGCTTCAAGTTTAAATGTAGTTGCTAGAGTTGTTTCTGGGTTTCGATGATTTGAATATGGAGCTGTAATGAGAGGGAAATTTTGGAATGATGAGGAAAGGGCCATGGTGGCTGCAATTTTATGTACAACAGCAATAGAAGAATCTGAAGCCATGAAAATTTTAAATGGGGTTTGATGAGAGCTATGGTGGGATAGATCATGGATGAAGGTCAGACACAGAAGTGTCTACATTGAGTGAGGTTAGAGTGGGAAGGGGGATGGAAAGTGTGGGTTGGAAAGATAATGGGTTAAATTGTACTACCTCCGTCCCTGAAAGATTATACACTTTGACTTTGTTGTTTCAATGTTCAATGTTTGACTCAAATTTTAACAAAGATAGCAAGTTTTAAAAAATTCAGAAAAAATATATTTAGAAAATTTATACTTCAAATTATGACATGCATATAAATTATTAACTTTAAAGTCTAAAAATTCATGAAAAAAAATCATAAATTAAATACTGTAAAACAGTAAAAACAAAGTGTACAATTATTCAGGGACGGATGGAGTATAATTTTTGAAATATCCGGTTTAGATTGAACATTGGGTAACGGCTATATAGTCATTTCCACTAGACTTAACGAAAAAAGTGACAGAAGGACCAACCGTACATAATTTTTAAAGTTAATGGACGAATTTGAGACGAAATTCCAAAAACATGACGAAAATAGGACACACATCAAAGTTAAAAGACTATACGTGTACTTTATCCAAAGTTAAATACTACTTCATCATATCCGAATCCCTATACTTTCACTAAAATAAAATCCTTACATGTTATTTTACTATGAATAACGCTCTCTCAAAACAGAGATGAAATTAGTAAAATTTATCGAACATGCTTCAAGTGCAAAAGAACTTGCTAGTAATCTCTTTTACCTACTAAACTACCGGTCTACCAAAACTAGACAATGACTTGTATAGTTGTATAAATTAATAGTAGGATTGTGTGTAAGTAAAGGATGAATTAGATGGGAAATTAACCATATCTACATCCAAACAGATAAACAAATATCCATATTCGTTTCGTTGATTAATACTCGTATTTTTTTTATAAAAAAAACTAACTCTTCATGTTGGATGCAGTGGATCTAGAGGGTGACTTGCCTGCAAGTATAATAGGGATATGCAGAAGAATGAATGATCAAAGCAGAGAATAATAATAAACCCGGTGGCTTATTTAGTTATTTGTCCCGTCTCACTCTCACGTAAACGGGTACCCTTTTTTAGTCTTTTTCCCAAAGGAAGAACCATCGCAGCCGCAAATTGTATTACAGTAATATACCCCTACTATATAAAAAATGCCCAGCGTCATTCGGAGGGGAAAAAAGGAAGCTTGTGGTAGCACTTAAGTAGTAATAACGTATTATCTCTTTTCTGAAAAATTATCTACTTTACTTGTTAGTATGTAGTTTTACTTGTTTTTATTTAGGTTTAACTAAAAAAAATGGACTGAACCTGATAAAAGTCCTTCATTTGAACCTTCCGGCGGCTCTCACTGCCATAATTTCGACGCTCTCAACGAAATTGAACGATCTGTCGTCTACGTCTTTCCCAACAAATCAGTAAATTGAACCAGAACCACCTGAAGATTTGAAGATTGAAGTTCATGTTTTTATCAAAAGACCCACAACCTGTTCGACAAAACGTCGAGTTTATCCATTAAGCTTTATAACATCTTCTTCAAGCTCCAGTAGAAACAAAAACTTCATAGTTTTAATCCAATCTCCTCTCGCGAAGGCTGATCATTTTTTGATAGCCTCTCGCCACGATGAACCCACTGGCCCGAGTAACCCCTCTTTCTCCTCCGCCGATGGGGTCGCAACCAAGGATATTCCCATCGACCCCTTCTCCGCTCAATGCCTCTGTATATTCCTCCCCAACACGGTGCTTGATGGGATGGATCCTTTATGAAGGTATTGTCCCCCCGGTGAGAAGGCCCACAAGAGGTTTTCGGTGGTGGGTTTGTAACGAGAAGCAACGATAGCGTAGGAAACGATACGTTTTGTTAGAGAATCGCTAAGGCATGCGATGTGATCGTGGTGGCAGTGGGGTACCGGCTGGCACCAGAGAGTAAGTTTCCGACGGCGTTTGATGATAGGTTAAAGGTGTTGAATTGGCTGGGAAAGCAGGGGAATATGGCAAAGTATGGTAAGCAACCCTGCTATGGTGGACGGAGGAATAAGATTGATAACAATATCTTTGATGGATTTGGAGCATCTCTGGTTGAGCCTTGGATAATTTGGTGCACAACAGTGGCACTACGTCGTTGAAATGGTTTATAATGCGGCCCAATCCGCATTGCAGCCGCGGTAAATAATGCTGAATTGGCCGCTGTAGAAACTGCATTATATAAGCCCGCATTAAAATATTTTTGAAAAAAACTGGATGAATCTGGATGAATAAATTCATCCGGATTCATCCAAAAACCAGAATTTTCTAGGATATTCATACAAGAAAGAAGAACCTTATGGTTGAAACAAAATTGACCATTTGTCAATAGGCATAAACTCCAGAGGATCAAGCTCCAACTATGTATGTGATCGCTTCTTTATAATGCTCGGCAAACTTCAACAGTGATAGAACAAATGACAGCTGGATCAATTTTGCAAACCAAATCATCCCTGGATTTCTGTCCAACAATATACACCATAATAAATCAAACAAACAGCTTCTTTCATCGTTCAATCCCATGTCTATCTCAATGGTTTCTAAGTTCTTGTTAGAAATAGTAAACAGATTTCTTAAAAAGAAAAGGGAAATAGAACAAGCTACCTGGAACTCTCCCACCCTCGGGGTCACGCTCAGCCGCTCACCTATTGCAGCCTTTGAAAGTCATTGCACGCACTAGTTGTCGTGAAGGCAGCCCAAATCTCGAAGGCCCTCCTCAACCTAGATCTAGTGACCCTGCACCTCTCGCGTCCACATCTCGCACTTCGTCGTTTCCGCCTTACGCCGTCCGCTCCGCCATTGCTCTACTCCCTCTCGCATGCGCTGCAATCACCTCCCCAGATCTGCACTATGTAGAGAAAACTTCATCTATTGCGGCCAAACCCACAGTAGAGCCGCAGTAGTTACTGCGGGAGAGGCCGTAGTGCTTGTCGTGGTAAAATCCTCCGCAGTTCGTTTTCCACTACGGTCATGGCCGCAGTAGCTACTGCGGCCTTACTACGGCCATAGCCGCAGTAACTGGTTTGAATAAGTAAAAAAAAGTGTGAATGTTCATCCGAATTCGTCCAATGAAACCCAGAAAAACGCAGAACACATTGCAAACAAAACGCATTTTCCGCTAAATGGGGTGTGAGAAGAAACAGAAGAAGAAGAAGAAGAAGAAGAAGAAGAAGAAGAAGAAGAAGAAGAAGAAGAAGAAGAAGAAGAAGAAGAAACAGAAGAAGAAGAAGAAGAAGAAGAAGAAGAAGAAGAAGAAGAAGAAGAAGAAGAAGAAGAAGAAGAAGAAGAAGAAGAAGAAGAAGAAGCAAGGTATTAAATATCGTACCGGTGATCGTACCGGTTTGCCAGCGATACGAGAGCGATCTGATCTGTGCACACAGTATGTATAATTGTAAAAGCTGACTACCGGTGTGTGTGTGTATATATATACCTGTAAAAGTATCTGAGATTCTAAATTTTTTACCTGGAGTACTTGGGTGATCACCTATTTGACTAAGAGAAAAAAATGTAATAAACAAGTATTTACTAGCTACATACAAGAACTAAATATACTAATTAAAAGAATTAAAAAAATGAATGAGGTAAATTAGTTTTTTAAATTACAAACCTGGGAGTGTGAAGAAATATAAACATGATAATTCTAAATGATCTCATTAGTCAACATCAAAAACTAATTTAAGTATGGAAAACAAATTTAAATAGCATGGATCTCAAATAGATTAATATATTATTTCTTTCTTTAACGTAATTAACATATTCCAAAACAATCGGTGAGAAGTTTTTATGAATCTTGTGATTTTGTATTTTAATTTCTTTAATTTAGTAGATATTTTTCATTCGTGATTCATCCTCAAACTTTTAAAAAATGTTCATTTAAACCTCTGTACTGCCGTTTTCTTCGTTTCGGCCGGTGCAACGGCGGCGAAACGGCCGAACGGCGGTACGGTCCGATGCGACCGCGATACAATTTTGGCCTAAACTGGTACCGTTTCCCGTACCGAAACGAAACCAGCGTCACCGGCCGATGCAAACGAATTTACTACTATGAGAAGAAGAAACGAAGAAGAAGAAGAAGAAAGAAGAAGAAGAAGAAGAAGAAGAAGAAGAAGAAGAAGAAGAAGAAGAACCATATATGTGTATATAATTATTTAAATATTTTATTGAAAAACTTCTTATTAAATGTGAAATAGTAATATTTTAATTACTTTTATCCCATGTTTCACACTATATAATTAATGATTTTTGTTTGATGTTGCATTTTTATTAAACGTTGCTCCCTCCATTCCGGCCCAACAAATATAGTACGTTTAATTTTTAATTTGTGTTTGACTCAAATTTTCATCAAGAAGATTTCATTAAAAATATTTTAAAATATATATATATATATATATTTAAAAACTAGACACATCAAATTATCATATCTATAAAAAAATTCTTAATTTTTATGCTAGAATATTCAAGAAAATAAATCATATATTAAATGCTGGAAAAATAATCGTATCATTTTTGTTGGGGTAAGGTAGTACTATCAACAATATTAAGGACAATCTTATCTCCTCCTCGGAGGTAGATGTTTTCGTTGCAATATAATTTTGAGATTGCCTTTTCAAACAAAAAAAGCAATATAGTTCATGAACTATGCTAACTCGCGCACTTTAGTCCATAAAATATAAAACGTGTCAACTCGGTCTCTTAACTACGTAAGTTCAAGCGCTTTAGTCCTTTGACTCAGTAACTCGCTCAACCAGACTCTAATGTCATTTGTTTTTCGACAGATGAGTGACCTATATATTTGTAAGAATTTAAAGCATTGGATTGCAAATACTTAAGGTCCAAACTTTAAGGAATTGTAGTGACCAGCCTCTTAAGCTATTTCGTTGAATTTTGTTTTACAAAATATGTTGGGAATTGGGATCAAGATATGTTGAATCAAGTGAAATTTTGGGATCCGAAACCGAAGAACTGTTAGATCAATGTTGAATAAATTACTATAGACTCAACATATATAAGATGTTCTAACAAAAAATGTGTGTATTGTGTGAGATGATATCTTTGTTAGATCTAATGGGTTTAGGGTCTTTAGGCATATAGAAAAATCTAGATTCATAATAGACATTTTCCCTTATGTCAAGTAACATTGATATGGTCAAAGGGGTAAAGTGCTTAACGGTGCATAGTTGATGGACTGAATTGACACATTTTATAGTTCAGGGACTAAAGTCATTGAGTCAATATAGTTCATGGAACTATATAAAACGTGTCAACTCAGTCTCTTAACTACGTAAGTTCAAGCGCTTTAGTCCTTTGACTCAGTAACTCGCTCAACCAGACTCTAATGTCATTTGTTTTTCGACAAATGAGTGACCTATATATTTGTAAGAATTTAAAGTATTGGATTGCAAATACTTAAGGTCCAAACTTCAAGGAGTTGTAGTGACCAACCTCTTAAGCTATTCCCTTGAATTTTGTTTTACAAAATATGTTGGGAATTGGGATCAAGATATGTTGAATCAAGTGAAATTTTGGGATCCGAAACCGAAGAACTGTTAGATCAATGTTGAATAAATTACTATAGACTCAACATATATAAGATGTTCTAACAAAAAATGTGTGTATTATGTGAGATGATATCTTTGTTAGATCTAATGGGTTTAGGGTCTTTAGGCATATAGAAAAATCTAGATTCATAATAGACATTTTCCCTTATGTCAAGTAACATTGATATGATTAAAGGGGTAAAGTGCTTAACGGTGCATAGTTGATGGACTGAATTGACACATTTTATAGTTCAGGGACTAAAGTCATTGAGTCAATATAGTTCATGGAACTATTTAATAATAAAACCCTAAATTAATGACAATAAATGCACTTCATTTCGATTTCAAAAAGGCAAAAGCCATGTATATATACTAAAGACCTCCAAATAACCAAAGACTTCTCTAATAGTAATAGTTTAATTTAGTATATACTAAAGACATAAATAATCCCTTTTTAATAAAATTAACCTTTACCAAACTGCCTTTTTTGTTAATTACTAATTATTAATTATATTTAATGGCACATGAGGTGAGGAAAGAGTATAATTTAACAATTGTCGCAAGTTAAGTAGGAGTAGAAAATTGACAAAAGGAAAATGTTAGGTCCATTATTTACAACTTACGAAAGGGACCTGAAAATTATTATTATCATCATCATCATCATCATTATTATTATTATTATTATTATTATTATTATTATTATTATTATTTTCATTAAAAGAAAGAGACACGAAAAGCCCGGTATATTCTCCCCCGACCCCGACTACGAACCAGAGTCTTTAGCTTGTCATGTAGAAGAGCAATACAAATTTCCTTGCTTTGCTTTTACCGTTCATCTCCTTGCTTCAGAGAAACCAGAACTCATCTGCCACCACTCCTTCTCGCAGGCAAGTCTTGTTCTTTTTCCTTCTCCAATTATTGTTCTTTGTTTCATTGTCTCAATCAATCGGTCTCTGCTCGTTATGATTGAGTCGTAGGTTTGAGGATTTCAGTTATATTTTCGCTGTTATTCGTGAAATTTTGATGTGAATCATGCGAATTCTGGGTCGAATTTCATGTATTTTCCATTCAAGTTTCTTCCTTTTTCTGGTTGTTGACTTGTAGGAAATCATAGTTCTGCCTGATCATCTCTGCCGTTGAACCAAATTAGAGCTTTCTTTAGGTGTTTATATTTATTGATTGGCTACAGCTGCAAGCATGGGTTTGTATGTACTTATTCTATTTGGGCTTAATAAGAAAGATCTTCTCTGGAACAATTCTCATGTATTTTTCTTGGAATTGGAAGGAGTTTTGGATTAAGTTAATGAGCTTTAAACCTAGGCATTCATTTTCATTTTCCATTGATTTTTTGGGGGTTTATCATGGCACCCGCCAAGTCATCTAGTGTGCTGAAGTGTCTGCTAGAGTGCTTGTTGTGGGACATATGAGAGTATTCGCCTTTCTCCATGTTAATCACAGGCTAGTTAGATGACATTTTTGTGCATTTTTCCATCCTCCCACCCAAAAGAAATCCCCTTTCAATATAAGATCACAAGAAGGCACTTTTGTTCGGCTTTTTCATTAATGATGGTGTTTCATGCTTAAACTAAAATGTAGCTCATATTTGCCATTTGAGCAGGTGGCAACGGGTAACATAATAGTAGGACACAGATAGCTGGCCTCAGAGGACATGGAACAAAGTACTCAGCTTTCTTACCTATGTAGTGTGACCTCAAGCTTGTGTTCCTTAGAGAATTTTGTATTCTGCTTAAGTGAGAAAGTGATCCACATATGTGAGAAAAGAACATAATTGTAGCATGGGTGTGGTCTCGCAGATGTTGCTGTTGAGGTGAAAGATAAGCTGAGAAGTGGAATTGAATTGGTTAAAACAATTTCCAATAAGCATCTTGATCGTCTGAGGCCTGCTGCTCGTATTTATAATGTGATAAAGGGTAAGATTCCTTAATCGGCACATTCCCTTCTTGCATCAGGCACTCTACCCACCTGTTAGCGATATTGGCAGTCTTGCAATGGCAACAATGATTTATTTCGATTTCAGTAAGCTTAATAGGATTGTTTGAAATGTTAGGGCAAGTAGCCGATGCTGAGAGAGGCAAATATACTCTTATTAAGGATTTGGAGGACCAACCAGGGATGTATGATAAACGGCTCCCGTGCTTTGGATGTGGAATTGGATGGTTCTCGTGAGTATCTTTCACGCTTCCTGTATTTGGCAATTCTTCTCCTGCTTTTGTTTGATATACATGGCTTGTTGTTGTAGTTTTCTTTTAGGTTTTGTATTCCCTTTGATGTGGTTCTATGCAACAATTCTCTACTTTGGAAATTACTACCGTAAAGATCCTAGGGAGAGAGCCGGTCTTGCTGCTTCCGCAATTGCTGTAAGTATCGTATCTGTGCATGTGTGTGTCTGTAAGGCATGATTCCATAAGGATTGAAGTCTCTGATGCATTGATAACCTTGTGGTCACAGGCCATGGCGTGTTCTGTTCTATCACTGGTGATTTTAATAATTCTTATGATAATCTGATTGCAACCACGGATCATGCTTCATTGTATATCTCAAAATGGAGGAAGAAGCGGTTCCGGGATACATGAGAGGCCGAACGGGAGAAGCGGCACAATCAGCGACACACATTGAAATCCAGAGTGTTGTGAATGAATAGAATCATTGTGAAAACAGTGCATATAGGCAAGATACATTTTCCATTCTTTTTTTTGTTCTGTTACACTAAAGAAACGGAACATTATAGTACATAGTCGTTGATAATAGAGAGAGTTCTGTTCTGTCTGTGAATGGAGATTGTTACTGTTTGCACATCTCCTGGATGCCAATTGAAGTTACATTCCTGTACAAGGCTTTACAATCTGTGTTTGGTTGGAGGATTTTAGGTTTACAAAGTGTTTGATAAGTAAGATCGTGATGCTGTTTCAGTTAGTGAAAGGAAGGATTTTTCTAATAATCTCATTTTTTCCATGAGAGATTTTCTGTTGACATGTTTCTGGGATTGTTATTGTTTACTTGTAGAGAACTGCTGCTACACTTGAAAGGCAAACAATGTTGCTTATCTTGACAAACACTTAAACTCTGGTGCTTTACTTTGCTTCTGTTTTTTTTTTTTAGTACTCTACCTGTTTGTTTTGTTTTGTTTTTCTTCTGTTGCAAATACTTTCTTTTAAGTGCTGCCGGAATCTTGAACTCAATATCTCTATAAGTGTCCTTAGGAGCTAGAACATGGTCACTAGTCAAATGCTCGGGAGGACATAGGCAATCAATAATTTGTTTCAACCGGAGTGTAACAAATCTACTAGGCTCTATTCGGAAATTGGAAAAGGAATAGTGTATTTCTGAAAAAATGTTTGTGCTTTATTTTTTATGTGAAATTTTGTTCACTGTTCAGATTTGCCTCTTTGCTTAATTAGAACTCAAACTTGAATTTGATATCACTTGATGCTATAAGCAAGAGGTCGAGGTAAAACTTATAAGGCCATCTCATGTACACCCAATTGGTAGATGCATAATAAAGCTTCTCCAACAAAGTCTGTACCTGCAAAGCTTAAAACTTGAGTAGTTAACAGAAGTGTATTGTAAATTGCAATTGCAGGAAAATATGCAAAATCTGCAGCAATATAAAATATAAATCATTCAAAGCCAGATAAGTTATAGCCTTGAATGTCTGGTTTAATCAACCATTAATGTATAAAATACAGTGGAGTTAATTGTAAGGAAAATGTTCCTTTTTAAAAAATAAATTTTAAAAAAATTTAATGTGTGATATAGACGCTACTAAATAAAATTATTGGATTTACCACCAAGCACTCCCTCCATCCCGCAAAATAAGTAGTGTTTGACTAGGCGTGAAATTAATATGGCTAGTTGAAAATGTGAGTTTTGATAATTTTATATCTTTACTTTAAAAGAATGAAATAAAAAGTTTGGTACAACCCAACTTTAAGAGACCAAATGTATCGAAAGTTAGCATTTTTATGGGATAAAAGAGAGTAATAACTACAATAAAACATGAGAAGTACTGAGACCTATCCATTTGAAAGGGTGGGAAGGAGTACATCATGCTGTGAAATAAAATTTTGGTAGGGCAATGGGATTATGATCTACTTGGTTAATGTCTTGTTATTATGTTGCCCACCCCACCATTCAATAAATACAAACCATATTAAGTTATGAGTGATTTTTTTATGAACGCCACTAAAAACAGTATATAGACACCATTAATATTATTGGACTACCAATAAAGAGAAAAATAAAATAAATGAAGGAAAATAACAAAATTTATGTCAACAAAACTGATGTAAATGTTTCAAGTAAACTCCACAGTTAGTTAAATTTGATCATTATGTTAAATAGTTTACTTTTTTAAAAAAAAATTATTTGAATCTTTTAACTCATAAGTTCAAATTTAGTTAAAATCACCGTTCAAATTAATGAAAATGTTTATGTAAATGTCTCACCATTGTCCCACCCTCATTCTTCTCACTGTTCAACACCTTTAACTGACATTGCCATCGTCCATCATCTTACCACACCATCGCTAGATAAGTGACTTCTAATAATTTGTAACTTATCTTGAAAAATATTTATTTGATTTTCATTAATACAATTGAAATTTAAGATCATTTTTCAGACTTCAAATTGCCATAAAAATCAATTGTAAGAAAATTGAATTTTATCATGAAATTATATATATATATATATATGTGACAACACTCAATTAGCTTTACTTGCCTTCCGTCGCAAGAAAACACAAACCAACCAAGGGCAATTCTGTCAATTACTTCTGCGTAGATGCAGAGGAATGTCTATGTCTATGTATTCTGTCTTGAACCTGTGGTCCCACAGAAGGTAGTTCAAATTCCTGTATCTGTCACACACGCTTGTCCACCTATGCGAGCCGACTTTTACAGGTGTCCATCCGTGAATGGCTACGTGGTCAGGTAGGACCATGTTACACGTGGCATATTGTAAATGGTCATGATTAAGGAGATAATTAAGGCGAGTCGTAGCTGATCCTGGCTCTTCTGAAAATATATTTAGACGCCAGCAAATGGAAGGCGTATATCCGGCTGTCCATGTCTAAAAGCCATTCTCGTCTCAGGTGGTCCGAATAACTGCTCAATTTTAACCGTAGTTCAAATTAAAACATGACTGAAATCTATCTGAGGTTTTTTAAAAAAAAAATAAAAAAATAAAAAAAAAATTAACTAATACTGTATCCATTTGTCCGATGAGATTTGCAATTAAATTGTCTTGAAAAATTGGTACATTTATTTTTTTAATGTTATGAAAAACTTAAATTATTAATAGAAAAAACTTATTAAAAAATTTGAAAAAAATATATTTAGAAACTAAACACATTAATCTATAAATTGCATATCACGAGTGTTCACGAAATTTAATTTTAGAAGAAAGGTTGGAGTTTCTAAAATATGTATCAGAATTGAGATGTTTGTGAAAGAAAACGTAGAGATAAAATGTGATTTTGAAAGTTTTAACATACCTATTAATAGGAAACAAATACTCGATAAGGAAAATAAAACAAAACGCTACATCAATAAAGAGAAAAATAAGTATCATTTTTAATGATTGATGACATTTTCCTTTTAAATATGTTACATCCACCGTATCTTGGCAATGAATGTTTCTAGTCTTCTAGTACACTATAAAAGATAAATTAATGTATACATTTGACTTTCATGTTTCAAGAATTTAAGGTTTTTGATTCAAATATTTAGAAAGATAAATAGTGAAAAATTTCATAAAAAAATATATTGAGAAAATTTATAATTCAAATTATGTCATGGATAAGAATTATTAAACTTAAAATATTACCTATGAAAAAAAATAGATTAAATATTGTAAAAAAAAATGTATTTATTTTTTTGAGGATGGAGGGAGTAAACAATTAAGAAAAGGACACGACATTGCATTTCCCTTCTAATTTATTCTAGAATCTCTAATGTTTTTTATTTTATTATATTTATACAAGAATCTCTAATGTTTAAAAAACAGTGAAGAAATTTACTATGTTCAACGGTCTAAGAAGAGAAAATTTTTTCTTTTTAATTTTTAGGAAAAAAATCACCCAATAAACTTCATTATTACTGATCATAATCACTGGTAAATTAATGATAATCTAATACGCAAACAATGTCAAAATAAAGGAAAGCCGTAGCAAATGCTCCTCCATTAGGGCAGTTGTATATTTCTAACTGTGTTGTTAAAATTGACAAGTCACCTGTGATTAGACAGTCAAAAGATTTAGTCTTGCAAAATTACCGCCAGGGCGAGCTGTAAATAAACCAAAATTTAAGGGTAAAGACAGCTACAGAAGTCGAAAAAGTGAGTATTAGCATTAGGCATATAATAATCTGTCGGATTTAGAGCCGAAGTTCCAGTGTCTATGGCGACAGGGATTTGTCCAAGCAGCCCTCCATTGTTGTTGGACCCCAGCTGACCAGTAAGAAAATTTTAAAAGTGACAGCTTAAAAGCTTTTTGCTTTTTGTCTATAAACTACTCACCTTCCTTCATTCCCTTCTCTTTCTCCTTCTTCTTCTTCGTATTGCTTCTTTCTGAGAGAAAAAAAGGGAATTGGTAAAGTCATTTGCGAGGGGGAAAGTTGAAAAGCGGCGGTGGAAGCTTTGGTTCTGTGGCCGTCGCGATTCGTCTTTTTCCGATCCGGCGAGTACAGCACGGTCCTCTGCGTTCTCCGCCGTGCCTCGGATGATTTGATCGATCGCCATGGTAATTTCCGCCGGTGCATTTGTTTTTGTTTCACTGTTTTGGTCTAAGTGTTTTCTCGTTTTGTTTTGTTTTTTTTAGCTGAACCGGATTGACGTGGCGTCAGCTCATTTAGTTGCGGTTGTTTTGAATTTGTTTGTTTCTTCGTGTACGTTATGCGCCGTCTAGTTTTGTGCTGATTGGGTGGCTGATTTTTTCATTTTCATTTATTTTTCCGCTGGAATTTCATAGGATAGAGCCATCTGTGATTTTGTTGATCAATTTACAGTTAGATTATATTCATTATATGGGTAAAAGCTGAATCTTGTTCATTAAGAAGGGATTGATGATTGGATTCATGGTGTGATCCTGATTGTGCTGGGATCTTAGTTGAGCTGAATTCTGCAATTCACTTGAATTCCTGCAGAATTGGTTATAGTGCAGTTCAAGTTATATTGTTCTGTTTGCTAGAGACTTGGACAGTTTGAATGCAAATGGTGAGTTGAGGATTAGAACATGAGTTTAACAAGAATGTCCGTGTATTAACTTCAACTTCTCACTACTGAAGTAGGTCGTCAATCGGATCGAGTAGTCACCATTTAGTTAATAAATATTGTATGTCTATTTAATTATTAGGAAGCTATCATGCTGCTGTGAACTTTGTTTCCTAGTATCATGCATTATTCTAGACATTGGGTTTTGATGTGGAGTGGAAACTAAGATGTAGTGAGCTTAGTCAGTGACAGTAGCGGAATTGATGGTTGAGGATGTGAGAACCATGCGGCAGCATTTCTGTAGTATTAATGGCTGATAATGGGCGTTGGAGACTTCTTTTGAGTTGCTAGGTGGTATGAATCATGTGTTGCATCTTGACCAAGCATGACGTCTGATCAATCTTGTAATAAACATTGTAGCACTGACTCGTGTCTTCCCTGTGTCATATAATTTGAATGGACGTGGGAGGGTAGTTACAATTTTGAATTTCATCTTCGCAAAACGTTTGCATTAGATAGACATCTAGTGTTAAAAATTGCCTAGTTATTGCTTGATTATAGTGCTGAGGAGATTGCTCATAAGCAATCAATATGATGAACTTCAAATCGACCTGACCCAGTCCCGGTTAAGGTGCAGCATGATCAAGATGACATCCAGGAACCTGTACGCCCCAGTGAGAGAACTTTCTCATCTCAGCAACTGATCAACCTTGATGAGATTGCTTCTTTATCATATTGTCATTGTTCTTCCTGCTTTTGTAGTTTTTGCTTGTTCTAGACTGATATATAGTGTTGGTGCTGCTAGTTATTCCATTGTTTTGCTATTATCAGAAAATCACTCATTGATTTGGTACTTGGAATAATTTTCTGATCGACTATTCTTATGTGTGATTATTGCAGGCTTTGCTATTGCTTGCTTTAGTAATTATCTTAACAAACTCGCTCTACTCATCAATGTGTTAATGTTTGTATTTCCAGGCTGCACCAGTTAATATAATCGTTGGTTCCCATGTGTGGGTTGAAGATCCAGTAGCTGCCTGGATAGATGGAGAAGTTTTTAAGATTGATGGTGAAGAAGTTCATGCTAATACTGCACATGGGAAAACTGTAAGTTTAGACGTTTGATATATATTCATTATAGATAGCTGTCTACTTTGGGTTTCCTGATTATATCATATGAAATATCTTGTTATGTACCATGGTAGTAGTCTGCTTAGATTGGCTTTAAAATTCTCATGTGGATATTGACACCACACACCAGTTCCATTACTGATACCTAATTCCATCCTTGCCGGTGTACTGATTATTTTTTTCCAAGTTAATATACTGCCATTTTCATATGAGGGTTTAGTTTTGGAGTTTGGGCATTTCGTAAATTTCCGTTTATTTTTATTTCAACATTCTCATCAAATAGATAAATGCTGGCAGGTTGTTGCTAATATATCAAAGATCTTCCCAAAAGATACCGAGGCTTCTCCAGGAGGCGTTGATGACATGACAAAGCTTTCATATCTTCATGAACCAGGAGTTTTGCATAATTTGGCTGCAAGATATGAACTCAATGAAATCTATGTAAGATGTCCTTGTTTGTTTATGCATTTTTTCTTCTATTTGCAAGGAACTGTTATTCTACATGGAGCTACTCCTCATCTGGACTCGTGGCATAATTTTGACCTTTTGTTTATACTTTGACCAGACATACACTGGAAATATTCTGATAGCAATAAATCCATTCCAAAGACTACCTCATCTTTATGACACTCACATGATGCAACAGTATAGAGGGGCTCAATTTGGGGAGTTAAGTCCTCATGTTTTTGCCATTGCAGAGGTTGCGTACAGGTACACACACATTTGATACAAATGCATGCGAGACACTTAAAAGTTTTTCATTCTAAAATTTGTTCATATGAAAAGGGCGATGATAAATGAAGGGAAAAGCAACTCAATTCTTGTTAGTGGAGAAAGTGGTGCTGGTAAGACAGAAACCACAAAGATGCTCATGCGCTACTTAGCATTCTTGGGTGGTCGTTCTGGAGTCGAAGGTCGTACTGTGGAACAGCAAGTTCTTGAGGTTAGTCAAGAATCTTTTTCCTTCTGATACATGAGGAGGCAGATGGAAGAGATTAGATAGATATGAAGGTAGGTAGGTAGAGACACTGGGGGAAGGGAGGAAGCTTTTTTCTTCTGATACCTGAGGAGGCAGGTGAAAGAGGGGAGGGGAGAAGCTTTGGTTGTTAGGGAAGGAGGGAGCTGCTTCCCTCTCTTCTTCACCTCCATTTCTTGCTTTCTCGGATTTCCTTTCCTGCGTTTTCTCTGTTGTTGATTTACTTCTGCATGTTTTTTTTAATCTATTTCTGTTTAAATTGTTGAGTCATGAGTGTGATGGGTTTATAATAATCATTTTCAGTCAAATCCTGTTCTTGAGGCATTTGGAAATGCAAAAACTGTAAGGAACAACAACTCAAGGTAAGCACAGATCTAAACAATTTATTCTTACATGAGTTCAGATGCTCATCTGTATGTTCTGAGGGACTATTGAGTAATCTAGTATTCGTTTTGCTCCTTAAGAGGATATGCCTCCAGTCAGGTGGGATGTGCACACATGATCCATGTTGGAACACCAATTAGTTGTGATTAGAAAAACTTGGTTGATTAATAGTTAAATAGTCTACTGTTCCTTGGAATTGGCTAGGATATGCATCTCAATCGTGCATGTTACATTTCTGATCACATGGGCAGTTTTCTCATTGTCTTCTAGTAAATGCTCTGACTTATATAGCCTAGAACAAACTAAATACAGAGTATTTCATTTCCTTTGAATAATAGCACATGTAAGGATGGGGAAAAAATTAGTTTAATGTTTATTGTGTTGTAAACATGCAGTCGTTTTGGTAAATTTGTTGAAATCCAATTTGACAAGAATGGGAGGATATCAGGCGCAGCTATACGTACTTATTTGCTGGAAAGATCTCGTGTTTGCCAGATTTCAGATCCTGAAAGAAACTACCATTGTTTTTACCTTCTCTGCTCAGCACCGCCTGAGGTAATTTAGTATGGTTTGAAAATACTAATTGCTTTGCTGGACTTCTTGCTTTGATTTGTATAATCCTCTTAACTGTAGCATTTGATTGAAATTTTGTCATCAATGCAAATGCAACCAACCCTAAATTCAACTGTGATTATGATAATGTTAATCCACCTGCTGCTGTATGAACACCTGTCTTTACAAACAAGGCCAATATTAGGTTGCATTTTGGAGTCATAACTCTTTCTTGTATAAATTTTAGGCGAGGGAAAAGTACAAGTTGGGGAACCCAAAAACATTTCATTACCTAAATCAATCAAGTTGCTATACATTGGATGGTGTGGATGATGCTCAGGAGTATCTTGCAACCCGAAGAGCGATGGATGTGGTTGGTATAAGTGAGGAAGACCAGGTGAGTTATTCTAGCATTTCTTGAAGTCCTCTCTCTGCTGCTGTGAATTTCCATTAACCATCCTTTTCAGGATGCAATTTTTAGGGTGGTTGCTGCTATCTTGCATCTCGGGAATATTGAATTTTCAAAAGGCACGGAGGTTGACTCTTCTGTTCTCAAGGATGAGAAGTCTAGGTTTCATCTCGACATGACTGCTGAACTCTTGCAGTAAGTGTCCTTAGATTAGTTACCGACCACTTTATGGGCTTTTTCTCCTATTCCTTTGTATTAGATGAAAATGCATGACAACCATCGTGTTACAGGTGTGATGCAAAAAGTTTAGAAGATGCTCTCATCAAACGTGTGATGGTGACACCAGAGGAAATCATTACCAGAACTCTTGATCCTGTTGCTGCATTGGGAAGCAGGGATGCTTTGGCAAAAACAATCTATTCACGCCTGTTTGATTGGTAACGGAGCTTTGCGAATGTCATGTATTTAGTGATTGTTTGATGAAAGAAGAAAGTGATTTGAAAGAGAAAATTAGGGCGAGAAAAAAATTAATGCTTGGAGAGATGAATTTATTTAGCAAAATGATACCTCCTTTACGCTTACCAGGCTTGTCGATAAAATTAACTTCTCAATTGGACAAGATCCAAACTCAAAGCAGTTAATTGGAGTTCTGGATATTTATGGATTTGAAAGCTTCAAGTTCAACAGGTAAGTCCTTGGAATGCAACATTAATTTATCAATTTTTTGCGTTGATTGACATGCATGGTTAGAGCTAACATGTTGGCACTCCAGTTTTGAGCAGTTCTGCATCAATTTCACAAATGAAAAGTTGCAACAGCATTTCAATCAGGTCTTTATCTCCCTTTGATAGATATGCATCCTTAGTGAGCTACCATTTTGGCGATCTTTTTCCCGACTGTATAATTATCTTGCATTTGTAGCACGTCTTCAAAATGGAACAAGAAGAATACACAAAAGAAGAAATCAATTGGAGCTACATAGAGTTTGTTGATAACCAGGATGTCTTGGACTTGATCGAGAAGGTTGCATACTTCTCCTTGTTATCATTTGGTCCTGCAAAAGCTGTATCATCTATGATAAACTGGCATATCATCATCCTCAATCCCAACTATTTTAGTGTCAGTGACATGAAATTTATAATGGCATTGTTTTGAACGAAGATGAATATATTGTTTAACTAAAAATTTGAAGAAGTTACAGTAAAAAACTGAAACAACACCTCGAAACCACAGATGTGGACCCTAGACAAAACGTATCCAAGGTAATCCTAGATCAACCCAACCTCTCTTTTAACTCTAATTTCCTAAGCCCACATCCCCTCGATACACTGTAATTTATATTGTCAATCAATTTTCTAAAATTACTGTAAATTCGTAGACTTGGGATGATTAAAAACGATTGGCTGGTTATGCATTTACAGGTATCTTATGTAATTCTGTTACTTTCATGTTTTTAACAATAAAATTGATATCTGTTCCAGAAACCTGGAGGAATTATTGCACTTCTGGATGAAGCCTGGTATGGAGCTGGCTGCATCACATCCTTATTCAACAGTATTTAAGTAAACACGTTTGATGGATTTTGGTTGCTACTCTTTTCTTGCATTGATAAATTATTGTTGGCAATATGCAGTATGTTTCCAAAATCAACCCATGAAACATTTGCCCAGAAGTTATACCAGACATTCAAAGATAATAAACGGTTTATCAAACCTAAGCTGTCCCGCACCAATTTCACCATATCTCACTATGCTGGGGAGGTAAGCGTTTTAACCATATACCTTGTTTTATACTTGACAGCTTGAAATCTCTGCGCTAAATCTATTTATTGGTGTTTCACTCTCAGGTTCTTTATCAGGCTGATCTTTTCCTGGACAAGAACAAAGATTATGTAGTGGCTGAACATCAGGATTTATTGACTGCTTCAAAATGCTCCTTTGTCTCTGGTTTATTTCCTCCCTCACCCGAGGAATCATCCAAGTCATCAAAGTTTTCTTCCATTGGGACTCGTTTTAAGGTATTATGAATTTTTTTTAAATGTATTGTAACTATCTCTTGTCTCTAATCTCGAGCTCATGACTTTTTGTTAAATAAATGCTGTTCTAATAAGGAGAATGTATCAGTATTCAGCTAGAAAGTTCCAAGAGAAAAAATGAAGATACTTATGGTTTCTATCACTTTCACTTCTAGCGAAGCATATTGTCTAGAATTAGTTAACACTATCAAATCATGCAAAAAACATGTTGTCGGGGTTTTATGTTGGCTTTTCTTCTTGTTGTAACCTTCTCACGAAGGAGTAATGAGATGAAATTCCAAAACGTTATCATTGTAGATTTTTCCACTTGCATGGAAAATATCTTGAGATGGTGATAAGTTGATATTTGCTATGATCCTGTCTCATTACAAGATTAATATTACAAAATCAACACACACCATGGAACATGACACAGTTGAATATCATGATAAAAATGATCATAATTTCTCTGTGTTGTTTGTTACCATTTTTAATGCATCTAACTCAAAATGGGTCATGAAACCTCACTAAATAAATGAGGGTTAAATCCCTTGATCATGTGTGATTGTACCACTTGCAGTTGCTATGAAATTCCCAACTTGTTCAGTTGGTCTGTGAAGTAACATTTTCCTATTGAACTGCAGCAACAACTTCAATCATTGATGGAAACATTGAATTCAACAGAACCTCATTATATCAGATGTGTGAAGCCAAATAGTGTTTTGAAGCCTGCAATATTTGAGAATGCCAATATAATTCAGCAATTACGTTGTGGTGTAAGTTATGATTAAAAACTATCACGCTCTATGTTTTATGAATTATTTTTTCTGTGTTGGTTTTATGTGCAATAGTTCACCATTAGCTTTGTTACTATCGTTGTTGTCGTTATTATTATTGCTGTTGTTGTTATTGTTATTATTATTATTATTAAAGTATAACATCTTCCAATTCTTCTAGGGTGTTCTCGAGGCAATTAGAATAAGCTGTGCTGGATATCCTACTAGAAGAACATTTTATGAATTTCTTCTCCGATTTGGTGTTCTTGCTCCAGAAGTTCTAGATGGGAAGTAAGTTGCATTGCTATGCTTTCTGGCTTGCAGTAGCATCAGAAGTTTATGTATATTTTATTAGGAGTATTACTTTTTTTGCTAGTATGTGGAAGTTTAACCTTAGCAGCATACCTTGTGATTGGACTTGGCCACTAAATTGTTCTACAACTGAAATCTATATGAGGCATTTTGTCTTTATTCCTTCTGCATAATTAAAAGCTAAAAGTACATCACCGTTCATTTTTCTTCAAACTTTGTGGTTCTGCCAAATTTTCTTTACACAATGGTCAGTTGCTATGCCTTATGGATGTCAAAACCCTTGTTTTAATATCTGGAGCACTCCTTATATAAATAGGAAACTACTTTCATTCTTATTTAAATTTTTGTGAAACAAGGATTTCAATAACTTCAAACATGATTTTCTGTTATTGCAGAAGCAATTAGCAAAGCTTTATACAACTGAATAGTGGCTAAACATTTTCAGTCATCTGCTTTGTCCTGGACTTTGTTTTATACTCTCTTCATCCCACAAAGATCTATAAGTTTGTTTTCCATCTTTTAATATATGAGTAAATTCTACTGGCAGTGCCGTAAAAATAATTATTGTCATGTTTTGGTCCTATTTTAAAAACTTGTCCCGTTTAAGTCCTATCCTATGGTATTGTGTCCTATTTTTGTCCTTTCCGTCCACTTAAGCAGTTAGTTCTAACGGATTTATTGCAATTACTTTTTTACCCTTATGAAAATTTTACTTCAGTCCTTAAACTTATAGTTCCCTAAAATTTTAACCCCAAAGTTTAACTCGTGTATATAACCCCATCACTGTACTTCTCCTCTGCCACTATGATCTTGGTTGCTTGTTGTCGGAAGTCTGCTTCAAAGCAGCCATGGGTGGTCAAAATAATTTGTAATCCTCCCACTTGACCATGAAATTTAGCCAAAATTGGAAAGGAAAGACACCAATTCGCAACCAAAACTGAGCAAAAAAAAAAACTCTCCCCCTCTGTTCATCAGCAACTCGCACTCATCAACCCACCACCCAACCTTCGATTTATTTCTCCAATCACCATCATCTCGTGCCCACAGGTCCGCCCCATCCCCAGCCACTCGCCGTTTTGCTACCCAACTCACCCGAGTGCAGCACTCTAGACCTCCCCTGCTCCCGTCGCGCCGTTGCCGACCATCTCCACCGCTAGACGGCGTCGTTCCAGCCGCGACATGGAGGAATCCACCGACCTGCGAACTGCAAGTGGGTCTGTTAACCAGACATGAGTTAAACTTTGGGGTTAAAATTTTAGGGAACTGTAAGTTTAAGGAGTGAAGTAAAATTTTCATAAGGGTAAAAAAATAAATTCACATAAATCCGTTACAACTGACGGTTTAAGGCTTAAGTGGACGGAAAAGACCAAAATAGGACACAATACCATAGGATAGGACTTAAATAGGACAAGTTTTTAAAATAGGACCAAAACAGGACAATAATTATTTTTACGGGACTGCCAGCTGAATTTACTCTTTAATATATAATTTTTTCCTTTAACATTTTGACATATAGAGGTAAATAATTTATATGCAAATGATAAATTAATGTTTCTAAATTCTACACACACATGCGCACGCCCGCGCACACACACATATAGACTATTTTAACAAATTCTTCTTAATGAAATTTGAGTCGAACACAAGTTATAAAGTCAAACGTATCAATCTTTGTGGGATGGAGGGAGTAATTGTCTTTTGCTAGTTTTTGCTGATGAGATCTAGAAATATCTGAGAATATATATATATATATATATATATATATATATATATATTCATATTTCCTAGCCTTCTCTAATATCATTCTGGCTATCTTCTTCATCTGCAGTTATGATGACAAAGTCGCTTGTGAAATGATTTTGAATAAAATGGGATTAAAAGGTTACCAGGTAAGAATACTCTTTATCCTGCTCCTGCTGATGATAGATTTTGAAAATATGTTGACTTAGATTTTTACAGAAAAGAACATTTGGTTGGCATTTAGTCCAAGGATTTTTATAACCTATCTAAGTTATGTATGAAATAGAAGTGGATACTACAGCTGTTCTTTTGCTTTCTTAACTTCTGTCAGTATGAGGTGAAAATCACAGCAATAAAGAGGAAGATGTTAAGAATTACATGAAATTTTCAATATTTTTTTCCAGGTTGCCTTTTGCAGCTATTGTAATTAAATTGTTTATAAGGTCATTTACCTATATTTCACTTCAGATGTTGTTGATGAAGTTCCAACTGCACTTGTAAAATCTGGTTGTTAGTACTCCCTGTTACAAAAATATAATTTGAAGTGAATGCATGAGGAATAAGTTAGAGCATACCAGCTAGGTCAGATTCGATCAACCCTTATTTAGAACAAATTACCTATCCTCAGGGGCAAGGCGTAAGGTCACCTCTGGATCTACTTACTGTAGGGATTAGTTAAAAGTATTCGTGATTGAGGATAATATTAGGGAAGTTCTGATTAGATGGTCTTGTGCATGTTCAAATTAGAGCAATCAACTTTTGATATGAGTCATACTCTATATCTAGGAACTTGCTTGGGTAGATACAATACAAACACCGTGTCATTTTGATTTTATATATGAACTTGCCCTAAGGTCATAGCCTACACTCATTAGTTTAGCTGAAGAATTGGTTAATTGATTTGTCAATTGAAAGTCACTTGTGCCTAAAATCACTGTTTTCTAAATCACTCTTCAATGTTTGCCTGATCAAAGTTGATATTACCAATATCAATGCTTTTTTTTTCCCACCTGCCACTGCCTTCTCAACCTTTTATAATAGACACTTGTTCTTGTCTGGTTGATTCTCTCCAGCTAATTGTCGCAATATCTTTTGTGTTTCTTTGCAAATTTCTTCAGATAGGCAAGACGAAAGTATTCCTTAGAGCTGGGCAGATGGCTGAGCTGGATGCGAGAAGGGCAGAGGTACTTGGAAATGCAGCTAGGATCATTCAGCGGCAAATTCGTACATATATTGCTCGCAAAGAGTTCATTGAAATGCGCAAAGCTGCAATATCTTTGCAGTCTTGTTGGCGAGGTATCCCCCCATGTTTATGCTTATTCTTTAAAAATTGTTTGTTACTTTTTCTGAAAAACCGAAGCATTCTTAACTAAAGAGTTTTTAAGTGGTCAACTGAAAAAATCACTAACTTTTGGAAAATTCAATCACTTTGATACACCTGAATCTGCACAAAAAAGGTAGATATGGGTTATGATTGAGGTTGTTTTTTTCACGGGTTGATGTAAAGTTTTGGCTCTTTTTTTTTAACATAGTTTTGGCTCTTGTTTAAACTGCTTACGACCTTTCTCAATTCTCATCTGCTTCTACTGTGTCAGGTATGCTTGCTTGCAAGCTATATGAGCAGCTACGAAGGGAAGCATCAGCTTTGAAAATCCAGAAGAATTTCAGGAGACATACTGCCAGGGAATCATATTTGACTGTACGGCTTTCTGCAATCACTTTGCAGACAGGTTTAAGGGCGATGACTGCACGTAATGAATTCAGATTCAAAATGCAAACGAAGGCTGCAATTTTCATTCAGGTCCTAATTTTGAACTCTGACCATGTCAATTCATCTTTCTTGAATGGATGTCTGTTACTGCAACTCGATGGTTTGAAGTGACCGGTGAGTCGTGCCAGAGATAGACTGTGAAATCTAAATATTGTTGCTGATATCCAGGCTTATTTCCGTTGCCACATTGCATATGTATATTATAGAAGCCTCCAGAGAGCTGTTCTCGTTACTCAGTGTGGTTGGAGACGAAGGGTTGCTCGAAGAGAACTTAGAAGTCTCAAAATGGTTGGATTTTCCTTTATTCAATGAATATGTTTAGATTTTCTCGTAGTTTTTATTTCGGTGGTCTCTAGTTTTGACAGTTTAAATGAATATACTTAGGCTGCTCGAGAGACGGGAGCCCTTAAAGAAGCAAAAGACAAACTGGAAAAGCGTGTTGAAGAACTTACATTACGGCTGCAGTTTGAGAAGCGTCTGAGGGTGAGTTTCATTTCATCCTGTATTTTATGAGTGTTGGCTGGCACATGATTGTCTAGCAGCACTGCAAACTGGTTGCTCTGTCATGATAATTTTCTCACATTTATGGAAACTGCAGACTGATTTAGAAGAAGAGAAAACACAAGAAATTGCTAGGCTGCAGGAATCTTTACGTGCAATGCAACAACAAGTGGAAGAAGCAAATGCTAATGTTGTAAAAGAACGAGAAGCTGCTCGGAGAGCTATTGAAGAAGCGCCGCCAGTTGTCAAGGAAACTCCTGTCTTGGTTCAGGACACTGAAAAAGTTGATCTACTGACCGCTGAGTTAGAGAGTTTGAAGGTTAGAGCTCAAAATAAGACAGTTTATCCTATACTCACGCTTTTGAATTATTTAGATGATAAAATACATGCAAGGAACATAATTAGCCAGGAACATATGTAGCTTCTGTCTTGGTTCAGGATAGGGCTGTAAACGAGCCGAGCCGAGCTCGAACTGTGCTCGGCTCGAACTCGGCTCAATAGCTCGACGAGCCTTCATGATACGGGCTCGAACTCGGCTCGATTGATTGCTTGAGTTCGGCTCGATTGCTCGCGAGCTGCTCGAAACGTGTCAATAACTATTCAAACTACACCTGAGTTCGGCTCGATAACTGCTCGAAATATGATACTTTGTAATTTTAGTCTCGGTGCTTTATAATTTTAGTCAACTAGGTCGTACTACTTTCAAATTACTCATTATACAACATAATTGTAGTAAATTAGGTCATACTACTTTAATTATTTACATATGAATTTTCATAGGTTCTTTTTAGTATGTATTGCTCGATAGGCTCGAACTCAGCTCGATAAGATTATCGAGCCCTGAACTCGGCTCGAACTCGAATCTCGATAATACATTGCTCAATAACACACGAGCCGAGTTCGAACTCGAGTAAGTTCGATAACGGCTCGGCTCATTTACAGCCCTAGTTCAGGACACTGAAAAAGTTGATCTACTGACCGCTGAGTTAGAGAGTTTGAAGGTGAGCTCAAAATAGGACAGTTTATCCTATACTCACGCTTTTGAATTATTTAGATGATAAAGTACATGCAAGGAACATAATTAGCCAGGAGCTACAAAAGGGTTTGCGTGCATATCTTTACAGGATCTTGCTAAACTGTCTTTTATCTATCAGTGTATATGATTGAGCTATGAACCCAAACAAAACATGAAAGAACATGTTTTCGAATGAAACTACTATGAAAAATAAATACCTGTTTGCTAGTTCCTTGTTCAGGATCTGATGTTAAAAGGTGTTCTGCGATGGACTTTGTTTCCTAAATCTGTCATTACTGTCGTGGCAGCTTATGCTTTTCCTGTACCAATGAATTGAGTTGATTTGATATTCTCAGCTATAGCTTCTTTCTGTGGTCTAAACTGGGCACTCTGCCAAACAAAGGAACAATGCCAAAGCTGTAATTATATATCATCGAGTAACATTACTTGAATTGTTTACAGCTAATATATGCATACAGGATCAGATTTATGGTTGCAAGTCCTTCTCCAGGGTTTGTATGATTGCTAAAGCATTGAAGCCAAACCAAGTGGGTATGAGTGTAGGGGCCTCCTCACCACAATATAGGCCTTGTCTAACCCCCTAATCTAACCAAGAGGGATTTTCCCACTTTACAAGGGCATTTGCTAAACATTTTTATTGGTTGTTACTCATTAGCTATTCAGTATAGATATTGTGATTCATATAAACTGATGAACTTGCATTTCATGCAGGCTTCCTTGTTAGCAGAGAGACAAGAAGCGGAAGAGGCCAAGAAAACCTGTAAAGATGCTGAGACCAGAAATGCAGAGTTAATAAAAAAGCTAGAAGATGCTGAGCAGAAAGTGGATCAACTTCAGGAATCCGTGCAAAGGTCTGTATAATATCATACCAATTACTTGAACAATTTACAAGGCTAGAGGAATATAAATAAAGATAGACGGTTCAAGGAGAAGCAGCTCTCACTTGCATCCCTCTTACTTTCTGCTTGTGTTTTTTCTTGTTTATCTGACAAGCTCATGGTACTTTGACTCTGAACTTCCTTTTCCTTTTAGAACATTTCTTAATTTGCATGACATATGATTCAGGTTGGAGGAGAAACTATCAAATTCAGAGTCAGAGATCCAGGTACTTCGCCAGCAAGCGCTAACCATGTCACCAACCGGAAGGCATATATCTGCTCGCCCAAGGACTGTCTTTATTCAGGTACAACAAAATTTAGGTAGTAACTTCGGCAGTCTTGATTGTAAAACTGAGATTTGAAATATTTATTTCATCTCTGGGTAAAAATGCAGAGAACACCTGAGAACGGTAGTGTTGCAAATGGAGAGGCTAAGATACTGATGGTAAGAAAAAGCATTTATTGTTACAAGTACACAAAAAGAAAGGTAGACAAGATCATATGACAGATGTGTAATGGTTATGCTTAAATTTTCGGATTATGCTTCAGGATACTCCTCTTGCTTTATCAAGTGCACGCGAGCCAGAATCTGAGGAGAAACCCCAGAAATCTCTGAATGAAAAACAACAGGCAAGTAGATTGTGAATCTTTGCATACAGCTCATTTGGTATCTGTATTGGGATCTTGATTCAATTACCTTGAGTTATGGAGTGAACTTTTTTCTTCAATCTTAATTTATCTTTTGCTGTCTGCTGGTGCTTCAGGAAAATCAGGACATTCTGATCAAGTGTATACAACAAAACTTGGGCTTTTCTGGGTGCAAGCCTATTGCTGCCTGTGTAATATACAAGTGTCTACTTCACTGGAGATCATTTGAAGTTGAAAGAACCAGTGTTTTTGATCGCATTATTCAAACAATTGCTTCATCCATTGAGGTAAAAATGAGTCACACGGCTTAAAAATGGTTGTAGCTCCAGGGCAAGGAAATTTATTGTTTGTTTAACAGACTACAGTTCATTGTCAATTGTTTCATGGTAGTATGTTGGACAAAAAGCATTTAATGTATAGTTTATTAACGGATCTCCACATTTTAGGCACCTGAAAGTAATGATTTCTTGGCATATTGGCTGTCTAACTCATCGGCGTTATTGCTACTCCTTCAACATACTCTGAAAGCAAGCGGAGCTGCCAGCTTGACACCGCAAAGACGTAGAACAGCTTCAGCTTCACTGTTTGGGAGGATGTCACAGGTAAGAGTGATTCCTTAACTGTCGATATCTTCATTCTCAATTGTCATTTGCCCTCTTAAAAGTTGTGTTAATCTCTTCCTTTTTAGGGGCTGCGATCATCCCCTCAAAGTGCTGGGCTCACATTTCTGAATGGTCGTGGACTTAGCAGGCTAGATGACTTGCGGCAAGTTGAGGCCAAGTATCCAGCATTGTTGTTTAAGCAACAGCTCACCGCCTTCCTCGAAAAGATATATGGAATGATACGGGACAATCTAAAGAAAGAGATCTCACCACTGCTTGGATTGTGCATTCAGGTCTGTGCTGGTTTTCTTATTGTGCACATGACATCGTGTCTCTTTTTCTGTCAAGCTGTATATGTAGCTTAGCTGAGAGCCTAATCACATTAAATATTGTACACATTTATTCGGGTCAGGCTTGTTCTGTTGTCCTTGACGAGTCATATGGGAATTTTGATGTGCATGTTTACTAACAATACACATCAAATGTTCCATGACATGCATCTTATTACACAATATTGATCTTGTGATGAACTGAATATAGTAACTATCAACATTAAAAAAAAAAGGTTTATAGCAACTATCTAACTCATCACCGACTCATGACAGTTTTCATGCAAGTGAAAATGCCAATAAGAATAATGGTTGTGGAATTTCATTTCACTATTCCTTTTTTAAGAAGGTTGTGCCAGGAAAGCCATCCAGTTTAAAACATTCCACTATGCTTTTGCATGAATGTATAATAACTAATTTTAGATAATTAAAGACATTAACCCAACATTAGTGTGCTGCATGATGATGGTGATGAGAATTCTTTCAGATAAAATGAGAGAGCTCCCTCTCTGTAACCAGGTACTGTTTTTATATTCTTACTCCTTTTCTTTCTGCAGGCTCCAAGAACATCACGGGCAAGTTTGGTGAAGGGACGTTCGCAAGCAAATGCTGTTGCTCAGCAAGCTTTAATTGCACATTGGCAAAGCATTGTGAAAAGCTTGAACAAGTATTTGACGATGATGAAAGCAAATTATGTGAGCTTTTATTCTTGGACTGCCATAAAATTGGAATATTGAATACCTCTAGGAAGTTTTGGTCTTCATTTCAAACATGGGGGTTTTTTACAGGTTCCTCCTTTCTTAGTCCGGAAAGTTTTCACTCAGATATTCTCTTTCATCAACGTTCAGCTGTTCAACAGGTAACTTTTAGGGTGACTAGTCTTATCATCATGGCCAAAGAAACTAGGTTCATTTCCTTGATTAGTTTATGCCATTTACTCTGGCCATTCCTGCAGTCTCCTTCTTCGCCGCGAGTGTTGCTCCTTCAGCAATGGTGAGTATGTGAAAGCAGGTCTGGCTGAACTAGAACAGTGGTGCCATGATGCTACAGAAGAAGTGAGGACTATACTACTATACTTGTCTCTTTTATCTACTTATCTTACATTTTATGTCGTCTCTTGACCTGAATTTTTATTGTGCACAGTATGCTGGATCATCATGGGATGAGCTGAAGCATATAAGACAGGCTGTTGGATTTCTGGTAAGAACTGATCCTTTAACACTTGTAATTCCTATTTCATCAAGACGAACTCATTTGGCAAGTGATTTTCTTCTCGATTCAGGTAATACATCAGAAGCCTAAGAAGTCCTTGAATGAAATAACCAAAGAGCTTTGCCCAGTAAGTTTCCTCAATACTTAATGTTCATCTTTCCTATCCTCAAGTTGTCGCATCTATAGTTTTCATTTGTTGGCTATTTCAGGTGCTCAGCATACAGCAACTATACAGGATCAGTACCATGTACTGGGATGACAAATACGGAACACACAGTGTTTCATCAGATGTAAGCAGCTTTTGTGGTTGAACGTTCACTGAAAGAAATGAGACCTCTTTACTGATGCTGTGAACTTTTTTTTTGCAGGTTATTTCAAGTATGAGAGTAATTATGACCGAGGACTCCAACAATGCAGTTAGCAGTTCATTCCTATTGGATGATGATTCAAGGTAATGATGAAAAAACTGAGATTAATGTGAATAGACCTTGAAAGTATGAAAATCTCAAGGTATTAACACCGTGATCATCACTGCAGCATCCCTTTCACCGTCGATGACATTTCCAAGTCAATGCAGCAAATCGATATCGCTGACATTGAACCTCCTCCGATCATTCGGGAGAAGTCCGGTTTCGGATTCCTCCTCCCACGATCAGACTGATACTGTTGATGAGTCTTCAGAGTCTGGATCTTCTGGTAGCTCTGGAGTTCCACCAGTGCTGCTCAACTTGTGCATATGGTTATGTGAATTTGGGTTTTGATTGTATTTAGTTTTGTTGATAAAATAGATATACAAGTTTCCCCTTTTTGATTGATTCAGGCTTTATCTTGATGCCATGAATCACATAATTCTTTCACCCCAAGTTCAGGGAACAAGGGGCATGTTTTTTGACTAGTTCAATATCACAAATATGGAAGTGATATTGATCTAAGAGTAGGGCTATTTTTTTCTTGTCCACAAAAGGGCACCCTCTTTTTTTCATTCTTTTAGTGGCTTGGGGCAGGGTGCTCCAAGCATTGTTGGGTGTCTCGCTTGTGAGCTGCTAGTGGCTTTATGTCCATTTGTGACAAACTGTTGTATAACATGGGGTTTTGTAGGTCTTGATTTTTTTGTACCAAAGATACGATTTTGTATTCAATATGTAAATTATAGTGCTTTTTGTAATGAATATGAATGTTGCCTTGTGTAGCAAGATTTCTTGACTTTTGTTTCTTTCTCGTTATTTCATACTGGCGATTTTAGTCATCTAAATTACATACAGAACATTTGACTATCAGTTACCATTTCAAAAGGAGATGCTTAGACAGCAAGAAACTGGTACCATGCCCATATTCTATGACAAACAAAGCACTCCTTCAAAATGTACAAAACTGTCACAGTGATTGATGTGTTTTAAAACAGACGCTATGACTGGTGATCATGGGGTAAAACGCTACCTTCGACTCCATTGGCCGTGGGACATGACTGATCCCCTGAAACTTCCACCTTGTTTTTCTCTTTCAAGATGACTTGTTTAGGCATGACCTCTAAGAGGAAGCTTCCCCCATTCCACACTGCCGCAGAAACTTTCAGTATCTGGAAGATGAGATGTAACTCATATGACAGGAATATAGGGACAGTGAGAGCCATAGTCGCAACGGTGAATATGGCTTGTAGTATGGTGTACATCAACAAGCGATTCTGGTCACCGAGAAGGCCACTTAAGCGCCACCAAATGTTATTCGCTTTCTTCGCTTTCTTTGAAAGCTCCCTGTATAATGGACAGAGATGTCGTTAGCATCAAACCAGTGCAGGTAAATTCTACCAGTCATGGTTGTCATAAAAGTCCATAAACCCACAGAATCCTAGAGAGAGAGAGAGAGACCTATAAGAAGTCATGACTTCAGGGTCTCTTAAAAGCCTCTGTCGACGCAAGACATAGACAATAAGAAAGTAGAGAGCCTGCCACAAAGAATAAGCCACTAAAGGAACCACAAACAGCCAAGTCCACAGATACGACTTGTCTTCAACATAAGGCCACGAATCCCTGCGAGGTGTTCCATCAGGATGCATGTCTGCAAAAGTCCCAGGATTCCACCACCGAATTGTGAAGAAAACAATACCTGGCACAAAACAGATTAGGTGCTTGGAATTAGGGAATTGTGACCATTAGCATAAGGGATGGCTTGCAATATACTCAGCACGATGACCTTTTATCATTTAAAGATAACTTTCTTCTAGATCAATGAAATAACTTTATGGAAAAATTCAACTGTGGTGACAAATCAGAACAGAATTCCTCATGGAACATGTAGCAGGCAGAGAAGGTGATGAAAAAACAGAATTGGAAAATCTAGTCCTAGCACAGTATGGAGAAATCTCTCCTAAGTGACTTAACTACCATCTTTAAAGATCGCTTAATCAATGTCCCTTCCATTCTCCATTGATCAAGTCTACAACCTTCATGCATCGACTATTAGGTGACACACAGCACAAAATTTCTGATCCCAAGTCACACATAAAGCAAGGTTGCTGAAAGTTCAATCACAATGCATATGTAAACTACCAATTTTGACAGCAAATAGAGGGTCAGAAACAACCAACAAATAAAAGTAACATAGTTGGATAGATACGCTTGAGCCCATGAAGCATTTATCATGAGAAGCATCCAGACTTTTATACTTCCATGCAGAATAACCTCATGAGCGTTTGTTATAAAAAGTTTTACCTCAACAAGCACCAAGTAACTACCTCTTTGACAGTTTCTGACTAAGTAAAAAGGTCATAGAAAACTACTCTTGTTATGGTGGTTAAATTATTATTTCCTAGAAGCTAAAGAAAGGCAGCAATCACTGACAACCATTTCAAACTTACCAGGTAAAAGATGTATGAGGACACTAACAATTTTGTCAACAGAACTGAATACCAAACTACACCTCCAAACGATCAGTGCCCATGCTAATGGCCCCTATAAAAACAGGAAAGCAGAAATGAAAATGATTCATTACACTTGATCTTAACCAAAAGGCCGAGAAAGCTACAAAATGAAAATAATCCATTAACAAGTGGAAAGTGTCAATGCGATACAAAGCAAGGAGTGCAACTCACCTCAGCAAACGAGAAGCAAACCATGAAGAATTTTTCATTTTTTGGATAGAACAGAAGATCAACCAAAAATATTGTATTGGCATAGTAGCAAAAATCCTGGTACAGAGATTGCATCAATTTTCCATTTCTAGCATAATTGCAGACAAAATTGGAGTATTACAAAGAGGAAAAATCTAAACATGAATAGACATACTTAGGCCCGCTGAAAAATGGCTACAATTCGAGAGCCTAAGGTGCGCAACCATGCAGCCAGTTATCGGTCAAGTGACCCATAGGTTTCAACCAGTGGAATCTTCTTCCACCATTTTTTTCTTTTATAAAGTGTCTAACTGGTGCAATTTATATTTTCCTAGCCTTAGCCTTATCTATATCTACTTGGTGAGCACAATCAACAAATCCGTTGATCCAACTAGAGCATCATCCTAGCTTGATAAGAAATGCACATATCTCAATTCAAATATCATCCAGCTGCGAAGTTCTAGAGCTTACCAGAAGATAATAGTGCCATTTCTTTGACCTGTAGTAGATCCACCGGAGAGGCACAAAGATAAAATAGAACAAACAATACACATACGGAGTATCTTGGGGTCCTGCATATTGGAAAAGCATCAGAGAAGGAATGGTATCCATAGCTCCCTCATTAAAAACCATTCTCACACATAATCAGCCAAAAGCAGCGCCGATACACTTACTGGCTCCCATGAGAAAACAGAAACCTCCGAACCCGAGAACTCCCAAAAGATGTGTCACCTATGTAATCAACCAAAAGGTGGAACAAATATCAACAACACAGATTTGATCAAGACAACATCTAAATCAAAATTCCAAAACAGAAGACAACGAGCGAGCCAAACCTTATTAATAAACCGTTCGTGCTCCTCGGCTTGCTTGGCGATCTTCTTAGCCTGTTTAGACAGAATCTGCTTCGTGTGCTTTGCCTTCTTAGACAACATCTCCTTCGTCTTGGCAACTTTCTACACAAATCCGAAACAGACCCAGATGACAAAACTTCAAAGAAACAATTTTTAAAAAAGCGATGAAAACCAGCACGATCGAGAAGAAGTTAGAGATGTGAGTACCTTAGATCGATCTCCGTTAACCCCTTCATTCTCCAAGGAATCACAAGATCCTCCATTAGAGTTGATGTCGTCCAAGGATTCATCATTGCTCCCCATTCCTTCCTCTGAACCGCTAGATCAATGCTCCCACAAGAAACAGGAGGAGGAGAAGCAGCAGCTAAATAAAAGGAGGGAATTTGAGCGAGGGAAAGAGAAAAGGTGGTTGAAAAATCTTGAAATGGAATAGTTGAGAGAGAAAGAAGAAGGACGATGATCCGAATCTTGTCCCAACATCAGTTTTGAATTCGGCCGTTTCTTGCTTGTATTTATAACAACGCTAACAAAGCTTGTAAATGTGATTAGGGAAATAATTAGTCGTGTCATTAGCAGATGACACAAGCCGATGCTTCCAGCATCTTCCTTCATTTTTTATGTTATTCCCGACATGGACCAGTACAGGATAGAAAAAGGAAAGATTTTTTTTAAAAAAAAATCTAAATAGGGTAATGATTCTATAGACCTTTAGTATAATCTTTATTCTCCGTCATCATTTTATTGGTTTTTTTAATAACTACTTTGGTCCCTTTCTTCCAGAAATGGTAACTTGATTATAAATAATTAATACTTTCTGTTATATGATGCAGTCTGAAATCAAGTTTTCGAAACCACAAGTTTTTGCTGCGTCATGGTAACATGCTTTTGTATGTTTCCTGAATTTGACACGTAAATTGTCGTTACAATAATCAATAATCTCTTACAGTTGTATCTTTTTATACCATTAAAATGTACTCTATAAACTGACTAATTCCAGTGTAAAAACATTCAAGTTTTGACAGCAACACGCGTATGAACCGTGGGAAGCATAAAGTTTTCATCTTTCTACCAAAAAGGACAAAAAAAATCATCTTTTGATGTGAATGGATCGGGCATGGCTCATTCCCCGCAACTCAAGGTGAAAGGTAGATGAAATCCTTCATCAATAAATCATCTGCATTTTCGTTCTTTAGTAAATTAAAGGTTCACGCTTTCCAATCTTCTCCATGTCCAGCAGCTATCAACTCACAAGTAGCAGCATCAGAGCACAGCAAGCAAAAATCCTAAGAAAAGCCAGAACTTTAAAGATTGATAGGATAGTGTGCCATGGTGATCATGATCATGAACAATTGATGGAAGTCAGATCACGTTTGGGTCTAGATAACATACCACTGAAACTAAGAGAATAAACACCTACCTAAGAGACATATACATCTCACACTACGAGAGAATTCACATCAAGCAAACTGCAATGGCAAGAACAGTTAGCATATAAGGTTGATGAGTGAAGGCAGAGGAGCTAGCTGATCACCATTAACCTTTGACATCAAGGCCTTGCTCTTTTGTTGGTGCAAGAGGGGCACTTGTACTGCTTGATGTGCTCTGCTTTTGCTGGAGTGATCTTCACGCACTTCCCATGGAACCACTTCTCACATATGTCACAGCAAATCCAGAACTCATCTTCAGCATAGTTTTCCCCACATGCTCCGCACAAAGTATCACCATGTTCTTCATTGTCTTCCTCGTCAAATTCGTCGTCCTCATCTTTCATGTGCATGCTCTTTGGGTTAATGGATTCTGATCCTCGCTGCAAATGTGGTGAGAATTAAGTTAAATAGCATAACTGTGTCAATTTTGTAAGTTCGCATGCATACATGAAGGAATACAACCCTTCTAAGGAAAATATGTGACCAGCAGTATCCCTGGCAGCCAACTGAAGCCAAAAATATATTTTCCAGGCTAGGCGCATCCAATTACAGCCAGTAAAATGGAGTGGAATAGTAGTAGTTTAAAAAAGAGATTAAATTTCAGTCCATCTCATATACATATTCTGCCACAGTAGACTATACAACTCTTAAGTATCCCACATTTAGAAATGCTGATGCCACACAATCCATCAAAACAATATAAACACCGGAAAAGCCAGGAGGTTACTTAACCTACGCCTCAGGAAGGAGTTCAAGATTACAACACATAAATTTCTAAGTTGATTCATCTCACAGTGATGGTCATATAGACCTCAAACACAATAGAAGTGATGAGTCAAACAGAAGTGCAAATTTCTTTTTTGATTCTTTTTAAATACTCCAATTTACAAACACATAGACATGCATCTGGAAAGTATATCTCAAAAGATATATTTAGTATGTTTAAGTTCAGGATGGCATATCAGTTGATCAGCATGCGGAATATTTACAAACTGTAACTCTTTACCACTTTTGCACTTGATTTGGGTTTGTTGCTGCTGTGATTTGATGATGACTTCTCCTTCCCCTGTTTCTTTGCACTTCCAGTCACAACTTCAAAGATTGTTGGTAGATCATTGATCATAGTAAAAATCCGCTTCCTGCAAAAAATTGCAAGCTTGTATATTAGCCAGTCAAGTGTAGCTAAGTGAAGAAAAATCCATTAACGTGATACACTAGTATGCACGATGACGTCCTACACACCAAATGTTCCACCTGAAAGAACTAAAATGGTGCAGCTTTTTATCTGCCATAAACAGAGTGCAAAAACCAAATTTGACCACTTTCTACTATTACCAGTATATGTTCAACTGACCAACATCTTAGACTGTCAGGACCGGAAGTAATAAGAAAGCTTATTACTACATAGTACTATAAGGGGACAACACAGTCAAGCTCCAAGTACATTTTAAAGTTTTTTGAAACAATGGAATACCTGTCAGCTTTATTAAATCCAAATCTAGTACCAAAATAGAAAGCCACAGATAACAACCACGCATCACTGTGGACAGCAACAAGAGACAACCAGTCCTTTTCCGGCATTCCGTCTCGTGCAAAGTTTATACCCAAGGCAGGTTCAGGGAGCTCTGGAGGCACTTCCTCAGCCGGTAAATTGACCTCCCAGAGTTCATTTGGATACCCGTACAGGCAAAGGTTTTCCTTCTCTGAAACATAATCAACTCAGAAAGCAATCATCCAAACTAAAGACAGCGAGTATGCACAAATTCTTTTCATACAAAAAGTGGTCAGTCAATAACGTCCAAAGTCACAGAAAGACAAATTACAAGAAAAGGATGCATTTGAAGACGCTAACAGCACACAATCTGTCAGTACAAATGTTCACAGCATTAAAAATTGCATGTAACTGTTGCTTAAAAGTCTACATCAGTAATAAGCTATCGCATACTTCGTGGGAAAAAAAACAATAGTAACCACCACAATTAACAGAAACGGAAGACACCCAAGCTTAGATACCAACTGAAGACGCAAAATTGACCAAGCAGCGGTCATACCAAAAAGTGATTTAGAAGCAAATTCAAACTGAAATCCAAAATCATAATGTATAGAGTTCAAATCAGCGCCAAACACAAGCTATTAAACTAGACAAGTGTCCTCCGACGGCAGGAGCAAAAACGAGGGAGAAAACCCTAACCGGGATCGCACTGCTGGAAGAACTCTGCAACTTCTGGAACCAAACAAGGAACAGAAAAGCTTTTCATCAGAACAAGAGTGTATGTTAAAGAGAACCGGAAAACCCAAACCCAAAAGTCGAGAACAGAAAATAAAATAGTAAAACGGTAATGTCAGAGACCGGTAGTCAAAGCTTTGATTATGCCGCCTCGTCGGCCCTTGAAATCTCGGAAAACGTCCTCCACCGTCCTGCGGTTGTACTGCGGTCCGCCGTCCATGGCCGTACGGTCCAGAACTAAAAGCGAGTAAACAGAATAAGCAGAGCGAAACTTAAAAGAGCCAGTGAAGAAGAGAGAGTTGTTTATCGGCGGAAGAAGCAGCAGCGTTGTGCGGCTGGAGACTGGCTGCTCGGAGACTGAGAAGAGTAGCAGCAGCAGCGACAACAAGAATTCCTCTATCTGTATATACTACTGCGAATATTGACCTGACCGCTGCAAATGGGACTCTATGTGTTAATTTATGACCTCATCACGAAAAAAGAATAGAGAGCCTATATAGTCAAACCGGTTAATTATCCACGTCACCAACCAACTAGTTCAAATGACTCAATTACAAGGTAATCTGGAAACCTAAATCCAATTAACCGGACAATTACATATCTATCTATCATTCACCAAGTGTTCTAAGTGGGTAAAAATTCACCGAGTGATAAATAACATTGACCCTATATAGTGAGCCCAGCCAAGTTTAAGAGTCTTAAGACTAAAGAATGAAGGAGGAAACTACGACACGCTACCGACGCCATGAAATTCGGAAGATGTATGTGGTGACATCGAATTCATGGAGATCTCAATTTTTTTCACAACAACACCGGATTCCGCGTCAAATAGAACTAATCACAATTTATTCGTCGTGGAGGCTCTTGAATCGACAACAATCCGGCGATCTTTCTTCTTCCGGTGACAGAAATTATGGCCACTCTTTTGGTAAATCGCTGATTATAATGTGATTAGATACCTTAATGATGCAAACACAATACATTATGATGCACCGATATACAAAAATGATGTAACAGAGAACTGTAGAAATAACATGACTACAACGTCACATCATTTGGCACACATTAATGCTCACCTACTAACAAATGATGCTTACCAGGAAATATAATAATGTGCTAGAAAATCAGGACGATGAGTTTAGTGTATTATATGATCACAGAAATTTGACAGTATGAAAACAAATTCATACAATAAAATGATGTGCCTTGAGCACATAATTATACGCTAGAAAACCAGAATGATGCGTCGAGTGTAATATATGATGACATAAATTTCACAACATCAAAAAACAGAATGATATGCATATAGCATATAATAGTGCGATTTGCAAACATAATGATTCGTTACAGACATTGAATGATGACAAAAAAATAAACAACAAAATAGAATGATGTGCCTTGAGCACATATAATGATGCGTTTGGAAAACAACATAAGGATGCGCCTACAAAACTATATGATGACAGCATAATAATTTATGACGCGTCTCAATACAATTTGAAATTACACGTGCACTCCATCCTTAGCACATAATGACGCGCTAGGAAAACATAATGATGCGCCACAAAACTAAATGACGACAACAGAATAACTTATGATGCGTCTCAATACAATGATGAACTCAAATGATGCACTACATCCTCCAAAATGATGCACTTCGTGTATCAAATGATGCACACCATGCATCAAACAATGCACTCCATGCATCAAATAATGTTTTTGTGGTGCAATGTGATGCTTCTTTCGCTAAAAAAATTATCATCGTCCATCATCAGCTTGAGCTGATATTCTTCCAATTCACCATTGACAGAATTATAGTATGTCGAATGTTCTTCCAATTCACCATTGACAGAATTATAGTATGTCGAATGATTTGCATTAATTGGTATTATTGACTTCATTTTGATAGTTTTGAGTATTATTTGTATGCAGTTCGTGATTACATCATTTTTATAAATAGGTGTATCATAATGAGTCGATGACACATCATTAAGGTGTGTAGGCGCATCATAAGTCTGTCATGCGCAGCAGGTTGCAGCTTCGGATCGTGGGAGGAATTGCGTTGTTCAGATGAGAAAATGGTTGAGAATAGAGCGACGGCAACCGGACGTGGTCGATTGCAGCCTTGCAACCTTGGAATTGCGTTGTTCGGATAGGGAAAGCGATTGGCTGCTCCGACGCGGTCGATTGCAGCCTTGGTTGGCGGATTTCGCCGGGTAGAGTAGCGGGTCGTCCGAACGGATCTCCTACAATTGTTGGCCTCTGGTGACTGTTGATGGTGGAGGAGGCTACCACCGGGTTGCTAATGGCGCGCCACTCCTTAAGGGAGGAGCTATGCCAGTCGGAGGGGAGTGTGGCGATATTTGGGCACGCGACAAGGATGGCAGATGTCTCGGTCCTTAAGCAGGTGCTTGCTACTCATTCGAGCTGTCGCTGAGAAAAAAGGACGGAGCTAATCTAAGGGGGATGACAATTGTGTAAATATTTTAAAAGTGGCCTAGGTTGGCTTAGGATAAGATGGGGAGCATTATATCCTGATGCAAAAGAATATTACTCCGTCCTTGAAAAAATGATGGTTTCTGTTTTGATGCGTTGAAATTCAAATTATTACCAGAAAGAACTTATTAAAAAATTTGAAAAAATATATGTAGAAATTACACATATTAGTCTATACTTTTCTTCTAAATTATTTGATTATATATATTAAAATATGAAAGCATAAAATCATAAATTAAATGCTAAGAGACTTAAATTATTTCTGGAAATAAGTTATTACAAAATTCTGAAAAAAATACATTTAGAAATTACAGAAATTAATTTATAATTTGTATTCAAATTATTTGACTTTATATATTAAAATATTGAAGAAATAAAATCATATATTAAATGCTGAAAACAAAACGCAATACTACATCCATCCATAAAAAATGAGTAAATTTTACTGGTGGTCCCGTAAAAATAATTAATGTCCCATTTTAAAAATTTGTTATGTTTTGGTCCTATCCTATATGGTATCTTGTCCTATTTTGGTCATTTCCGTCCACTTACCCCGATAACCTTGACGGACCAACATGAAATTATTGGAATTCTTAGCGCACCAAGTCCTTTTGAGCTCATCTCAAATGAAGAAGTGATTTCAGCTCAAAGTGAGCTGAAATGAGTTCTATGGAATTCAACTATGTGCATTGTGGCTATATGGAACATTTGTGATGTTTCATGAGTAGTAACTACTTACTAGCATCCTTTTATACAAAATAAGGGTATTTTGGTAAAAAGACATGGCTTTGGCAATCGAGGTGCATGGTGTATGCACCCTAGTGCATGTGTGCACATCTCTTGGAAGTTACCAAGAGATTTTCGGCCATGAGAGCCTGAAATTGGCGAAGAGGCACCTCAAGGGGAGGCACCCATTCGCCTAAATAAGGAGTTACTTAGCATTTAGACAAGGAAGTGTACAAGGGGGGAGTAACCACTCCTTAGGCCGAAAGTATGTGTATTTTCGGCCATAAGGAGTTGTGACTCTTCCTAGTAACTCCCTACATCATCTATAAATAGTTGATTTGGCCACAACACAACACACACTTAAGAATCTGAAACTTCTCTCTTATCTTTGTTCTTGGCCGAAATATCAAGGCTTCCTAGAGCATTTCTGGTGGAACGTTTCTTGTGTCTCTCTAACACAAAAAGAACTTCAAAAGAATATTACTCCGTCCTTGAAAAAATGATGGTTTCTGTTTTGATGCGTTGAAATTCAAATTATTACCAGAAAGAACTTATTAAAAAATTTGAAAAAATATATGTAGAAATTACACATATTAGTCTATACTTTTCTTCTAAATTATTTGATTATATATATTAAAATATGAAAGCATAAAATCATAAATTAAATGCTAAGAGACTTAAATTATTTCTGGAAATAAGTTATTACAAAATTAAAAAAAAATACATTTAGAAATTACAGAAATTAATTTATAATTTGCATTTTAATTATTTGACTTTATATATTAAAATATTGAAGAAATAAATTCATAGATAAAATACTGAAAACAAAATGCAATACTACATCCATCCATAAAAAATGAGTAAATTTTACTGGTTGTCTCGTAAAAATAATTAATGTCCCATTTTAAAAATTTGTTATGTTTTGGTCCTATCCTATATGGTATCTTGTCCTATTTTGGTCATTTCCGTCCACTTACCCCGATAACCTTGACGGACCAACATGAAATTATTGGAATTCTTAGCGCACCAAGTCCTTTTGAGCTCATCTCAAATGGAGAAGTGATTTCAGCTCAAAGTGAGTTGAAATGAGTTCTATGGAATTCAACTATGTGCATTGTGACTATATGGAACATTTGTGATGTTTCATGAGTAGTAACTACTTACTAGCATCCTTTTATACAAAATAAGGGTATTTTGGTAAAAAGACATGGCTTTGGCAATCGAGGTGCATGGTGTATGCACCCTAGTGCATGTGTGCACATCTCTTGGAAGTTACCAAGAGATTTTCGGTCATGAGAGCCTGAAATTGGCGAAGAGGCACCTCAAGGGGAGGCACCCCTTCGCCTAAATAAGGAGTTACTTAGCATTTGGACAAGGAAGTGTACAAGGGGGGGAGTAACCACTCCTTAGGCCGAAAGTATGTGTATTTTCGGCCATAAGGAGTTGTGACTCTTCCTAGTAACTCCCTACATCATCTATAAATAGTTGATTTGGCCACAACACACACTTAAGAATCCGAAACTTCTCTCTTATCTTTGTTCTTGGCCGAAATATCAAGGCTTCCTAGAGCATTTCGGGTGGAACGTTTCTTGTGTCTCTCTAACACAAAACAACCTCATTGCATCACATGCAATCTGCCCTCATCAAGGAATTCGAAGGCTTGGAGATTCAACCGGAAGAGTTGGAGCAAACGTTTGGAGCAAGGACAAAGAACCTTACGCTGTTTTCTCAATGGTGCAAGGTATGTTTCCTATCTATACTCCTTCCTCCTCCTTCTCCTCTTTCTTCCTTGTGAAAGAGGAGAGGCATGATTATGGAAAACACATCATGCTATGAATCTCTAAATCTATAGAAATGATCGATTTACCCCTCTTTTTCCCCGGCTTCAGAGCTTCTGCCGCCAACCTCACCCTCAACGGCACCGCCGGGATCCGAAACAACGGCCTCCGCCGCCTCACAAACGACACTAGCAGACTCTCCGGACACACCTTTTACAACTCCCTTGTTCGTTTCAAGAACTCTAGGAGTTCGCCTCACTCTCCGGACAACCATGTCGGAGTCGATATCAACAGCTTGGTCACCATCGCCTCGGCCCGTGTTGGCTACTTCGTCGACGAGTCCACCAAACGGAATCTGACCCTCAAGAGCGGTTAGCCGATTCAAGCCTCGGTAAACATAAAAGGGTAAATCGGTCATTTCATGTTGGTCCGTCAAGGTTAACGGGATAAGTGGACGGAAATGACCAAAATATGACAATGTATCATAAAATAGGGCCAAAACATGACATATTTTTAAAACATGACCAAAACATGACAGTAATTATTTTTACGGGACCACTAGCGGATTTACTCCATAAATAATGGTGCGTTTCTTTTTAGGCATTTAATATATGATTTTATTTCTTCAACATTTTAATATATAAAGTTAAACAATTTGAATACAAATTATATATTATGTATGTAATTTCTAAATGTATTTTTTTTCGGAATTTCGTAATAACTTCTTTTTAGTAATAATTTAAGTCTCTCACCATATCAAAAAAATAAGGGATAAATACAGTAAGTGTCCTAAATATTTCAGACTTTTAACGACATAGTCCTACAAGTTGTTGACTTAACGACTAAGTCCTAAACCTTGGTCTTGTTTATCATTCGAGTCCTAAAGGTTTTACGTCTCTAACGATCAAGTCCTCTTTCTTTCACGAAGTTATCTTTTCAGTCCTAAAATGGCATCTTTAGGAATATTCTCTGTTTTCATCCTATTTTCCCTAAACTGTTAAGCTTTTATCTCTTTTACCCCAAAACTTTAGTTTTTGTTCTTCAACTCGAAGAAGTTAGTTTTTACTCAATCTTTTTCAACTTTCTTGCTTTTGAAGTTTCAAAATTACTTTCAAAGGTTTTAGTGACTATCACCCAAGTCGCGTTTCCCCGGTAAGACACAAGGTGTGGCAGTAAGAAGGAGTAAAAGACCTCGTTGACAGATAACATTAAAATTTGTGAAATTAAAATTATCCTTCTATGGTTGGGATTTTTAAGAATTTGGAAAAATCTACTTCTAAAAAATTTGAAGAAGGAGATTCTAAAGAAAAAGGAAAAGTGAAGAATGCTCAAGGCTTAATCATCAGAGATATTGAAAAAAGTTTGGGAAATTGGGATATCCCAAAGATTAACAAGTTCGAAGTTTACCGTAAAGGAACTTTTGAACTCAGAACTTATGCTATTAAAATGGTAGAAAGAACCGTTCCTATAATGAAAGAAAATCACAAATTTGAACTACTGTTGAAATACATGATAGAAGATCATTTAGAGAATCATTATAACTATTTGCATGTTGGATCAGTTCAAATTACTTTAAAACCTCTAACAATGAATGGTTTAAACACTTCTGTTGTTATTGCTTTGAAAGATCAAAGACATAACAAGTTTACTGACTCCTTGCTAGGTATGGTAGAATCAAGTCTTTGTGATGGACCCATATACTTTAATTGTCATCCTAATTTCACGGTGTCCTTGAAAGATCCACATATCATGAAGGTGCTATCTGCTAATATACTCACTTCAGGTTTTGATATGTTAGAAGGATCTCAGAAACTAGCCCTTGTATACAGAATTTATTACAAGGTGATGACAACTCTGATTGAGCCAAAGGCTCTAGAATTTGATACAAAGAATAGTAGAATTTGAAAATGGAGAAGTCGAGATAAAATTTAGGGAAGATAGAATAACTAGAATGATCAACTTTTCAGAAAAACCTCCTAGAATTCCTAGTAGGCATCATGTTCACATGTGCTAGAATCAGAATACGAGAAAGTAATTGAAGTAGTAAGACAATCTGTAGAACATGTCTCTCACCCAGTTTATAAAATGGATTCTGTTAAAATAGAAGAAGAAAAATCATCCAAATTAGTTGAAGATGATAGAATTAGTTTCTCAGATTTTGAGATAAACATGTTGAGAGAACCTTTCAGAATAGACTATGAAGCTCTGAGAAAAGATTTTGGATCGGAAGAAAATACGATTAAAAGAAAATGGTTAGGTGATGAATATATCAAAGAACAAAGAAAAATTAGTAAGATTCACATTGGGAGTCTGGAATCAAGCCCAACAGAACTATGCTACAATAAAAAAAGAGATTTTAGCGATAGTTCTTTGTGTCACGAAGTTTGAAGAAGATTTACTAAAGCAGAGATTTCTGATCAGAATTGATTGTAAAGCAGCAAAAAGTGTTCTGCTTAAGGACGTTAAAAATCTCGCGTCTAAACAAATATTTGCTAGGTGGCAATCAATAATAGCTATTTTTTACTTTGATATTGAACATATTGATGGATCAAAAAATTGTTTGTCTGACTTTCTGACCCGAGAATTTTTGCAGGGAGGACATGAAGATCTTCTGGAAACATTGTTTCATGGGAATAATCCCATGGACATAGAATATCAATCTTCTCAGAAAGATAGTCAGTTAGCTCCCTATCTCCAAATAGGAGCTCAGGATCTGATTTCTGATGAACTTTATAAGTTACCTTTTGGACAGAAACCGAGGATTGAGGGGGAAGAATCCTCCCATAAATTTGAAAGAAGGGAACCCTCTCAGAAAAAAGCAAAGAAAAATGTGTCTTTAACACCTACTTCTCCTAATGAATAAAAAAGAGGAAGGGCTTTCCCTTACCCCTATCCCCATGCTTATTGCAAGGATAATAAATATTTTAAAGGAACACTGGTTCCTAGAATTAATGCAAAATCTCAGGATATTACTTTATTTTCTCTAGGAATTCTTCCAGAGAAAAGAGAAATGGAAAGAGAGTCTCTCTCTCTCTCGTAGAAGACAAAAATCTCAAAGCTTTGACTCCTTCAAAACTAGCGAGGAAGTATTGGCCTAGAGATAGACATCCAGTATGAGAGTTTCATCCCATCAGAAAAAATGAATTCTTTGAATTAATTCTCCTAGAAACAGGATCTGCGGAGATTAAACACAAGAACAGAAATACCTAATCCCCTGAAGGGAGGTATTTCAAGGAAATAAGAATTTCTAAGCTAGGTGTCATAAAGGTATGGACTCCAGAAGAATGGGGAGCTCCTCATTCTAGAAAAGGTTATTATATGGAGGTTTTAGTAACCATGCTTACACTTATTGGGACTATATTCAAGCATGAGAAGAAGTCTTTAATTTTCAGAATTCAGAATTAAGACATTCTAGGTTAATAATCTTTAAAACTGACCATATAAGATTTTCAAACTGGTTTCATCAATAGTTTGAAAAAAGAGGATTGGTCTGAAAACAACTTCCAGATGCTGTTAAAAAATCTTATGAAAAATTTGTTGAGTTCAGCAAACAGAAAGCTAGAAAGATTGTAATCCCTTTTTCTGAATTTTATTTCTTTGTCACCTATTGAATCCCATGGATTGTTAAATGACACTATGAAATAAATCAAGAAAAATATGTTCCCTTCTTAGAAAGAGTTTGGGTTTCTCACTGGTGGGATAAATGCGTTATTAATTCATATCTCATACAAAATATTACTCTCAAGAGAATTGGTCTGTCTGAACTCTTGGAGGAAGAGAACATTGATGCAGTTCTTAGGAAGCTCTTCTCTGGATCAGAGTTAGCAGACATCCCATTAGAATAAATGAAGGATAAGCTAATGTTGAGGACCTCCCTCACAGAAATCTGTCTATATAAGGAGACTTCAGCAGATGAAGAAGGCATCCAATACTTAACATTACATCTCTCTCTACCTTCCTTGTTCATGTGTTGAACATCCTTCTACTACTGTTAATATTTTTCTAGTTTCAAGTTTGGTTTGTACGTGTGTTGTTGTTGTTAGAAGCTTGGTGTGCTAGTGTGTTTATCCAACAACCAACGTGTGCTGTAATCATCTGGTATTCACCAGATTCTGTAAATTCATGTTTAATATTTGAATATCAGTTGTGTGATTTCATATACATATGTCTCTCTGTTTAATATCTTGGCAGAAATGGTATCAGAGCCAAGTTAGGCATAGAACGAAAGTTTCAAGAACATAGTTCCTTAAATGAACTTTGTTGAAAACTTTGATGACTTAAAATACTACACGAAAAGTTATAGGATTTTTTCGTTAGATTTCTTCCAGATTTAGGACTTTCTTGTGAGAGATCAAAGATTTAGGACTTATTTGTTAAAAATTGCAAACATATAGGACTATTTATGGCTTTATCCCAAAAAATAAACATACCAATCTTTCAATAACGGAGGAAATTTTGTTACTCTTCCTCCGTCCCTAGGAGAGGATGGTATGTACATATTTCTTTTAAGGGTGTCCCTAAAAGAATAATGCTTTCTCTTTTTGGAAATTTCTATTAGCCTATTTTACTTAACTACCCCTCAACTTTCATCCCCTCTTAACGTCGTTATGCTTGAGTAATTGGCCACATTAGAAGGGAGCACAGCATGATTGTAACCTGTGATCGAGTCGAGCCACTCAAATCGCAGAAGTAAAACAACAAACAAACAAACACGAAGAACGAAACTGGATCTGGTCGTAATTTGATTTTGCTTTCTAGCATCAAGAAGTGAGGGAGCACAGTACTAACGAGATACATGCTACCCTGCTTCGCCGGAGAAATAACTACTCCACATTTCATAAATGATGTCACAATTCAAGTTCAATTTTTTGTTTGACCGAAATTTACATAAGAAATAATTTGTTAAATAACAAATACATAAAAATTAGACATGGTGATTATAATTTTTGTATACATTATTTGACTTCTTATGTTTAGATGTTTAAGTAAAAAAAGAGTATAAAATAAATGTTGGAAAAAAAAATGTGATAAACTTGTACGGAATGGATATAAAATTAAATGGAAATAACAAAGTTTAAGAAAAAAATTTATTTTTATTTAATTTTTTCTCTCACAAATTGTACAATCATTTTTTAAATGTAAAAAATTGGATGTCTTTCAAAATTGATGTAAAACTTATGAGAGAAAAAGATTCAACTAAAAGATTAATTTGAAATCAATGCACAAAAATTATGAAAAAAATTTAAAGTGATCCAAGTAAAAAGATTGAAAATATTTGATATTGAAGTGTAAAGGGATTAAAGACGCAAATTATGAGAATGAAAACATTTAGTAGTTATTTTTTATTTTGTGCTTTTGTTATGACTGTCGCATTCATCAAAATTAAAAGTCGTCATTCACTATAACACTATGTTTTGTCATTACTAGAATTGACGAGAAAATCAAGTAATTACTACAGACAATTCCGCCATAGTATTAAACGAATACAACCATCATAACCAGTGGCGGGCGCAGGATTTTTGACATGTGGGGCATAAACTATTATATTATATTTTAATTTTTTTTGGATAAAAAAATATACTAATCTAAAATTTTCACAATATGTACCTATGTTTCCCATGATTTTAACATATATATATATAATGACAGTAAAAGCTATAAAAAAGTGCTTATTGTGGCGGGAATGTTGTTAGACTAGATAATATTTATCATACATGGATTATTTAATGTCAAGTATTAACTCATAATTTTATTTAAAAGTTGAAAGTGTAATAATTTTTAAATAAATTTGAACAACATAAATAAATCTTGTGATAGAATATTCCGATTTTATAAAATACTGAACTCCTATTTGTTAGAAGACAAACAATTTATTTTATCTAATAATGGTTAGCCAATTTATGAATATTTAGAACTAATTTTATCAAAACTTTAAGATTTGTACGATAAAATAACAAGTTTTATTATTTCAATAGAAACTAGATATAGTTGAATGACTGCATAAGTAATTTACCCAATTCGTTCTAATATGATGGGTTACGAGACTCTCCTGCTCGCTGCTAACATTTCTTTTTTGTTGGCTTTAAATGTAAGTTAACTCTCAAACTCTGTATTTGTTTTCAAAATGGTCTATATACTTTATTTATATCAAAACATACTACCAATACGATCATAATTTGTAGAATTAGAATTGGGGGCACGTGCCCCCGCGTGCCCCCATTGTGGGCCGGCCCCTGATCATAACCATTGAATCATATTCACATATGAGTCTTTAATTTATTGACTAGTAGTATTATTTATATCTAATCCAATAGGCATTACTAACTGGTGTACATACCTGACAATGTCACGGGTACACTTGTTCATATTGATATATTTCGTAACAACATAAATAAAAATGTATTTTTTCTAGATCCGGATTCTTTTGATTATCAAGCTAGGAATATGACACAAATATATCGTTCTGATAATGATTTCAGAGATAGACTAATAATATAAAAGTAAACATTATTGTCGCCAACGTAGAGCAATGAAATTTACTTCACCATCTAACAAATACTCTTTAAGATCCATGATTGGGTGTTCTAGACTGTCGAACCTGAGATAAGAACAATATCAATCATTTTAAATATCATACATTTATATACACTTTGTACACAAAAAATGGTACTGACACCAATTGATCCGATCAAACAAATCTGATCAAACTTCATCCAAAATACTCGAAATAAATTGGAAATGAAAATGAAAACAAATCCTACAAATCGAGTTTTAGAATGGAAAAAAATTGATCCACCTTCCAACGTACTTATCGGCTAATGTGGGAGTCAACTCTGGCTTGTCTGTCCCATAACCACCGCTAGTCTCTCCCAAGGCCACCACCTTCTTCCGCCGCAACAACTACCCTTCCCTGTCTCCCTCGTCTCTCTTTCCCTCATCCTCTCAACTCATCCCCTCTATCCACACCTACCAAAAACCCGCAATGGAACACACATCAGCGCTGCTCCAGATTTCGCAATTCAATGACTCTCTTCTCACCATGCCGAAAAACGTAGGGAAGCTATTCAATCGTCTCCGGCACTGAGAAATTTGAAGCTCTTCTGAGCGATCCGACCAGGGTGCAAGAAGAGAACGTGCTGGAGGTGAAGGCGGTGGCCAGAAGTTGGGGGTTGAGCCAGAGCTTGGTGGAATTAGCGGAGAAGTTCATCGTAAAGCTCTGGAATTTGCGTATGCTTGGAAAGAGGAGAGAAGATAAAATTAAATTAAAAAAATGAACGAAACGCAATGGAAACGTTTTGTTACAATTAAGATGTTATTTATAGGGGTGTGCAACGATTCGGTTCAAATCGAATAAACCGACGAACCGAACTGATTCAGTTTGTCGGTTCGGTTTGTTCGGTTACATGGGTCGGTTTCGGTTAAAAACCGATTAGTATTTGGACGGTTTGATTCGGTTTCGGTTGTGGCAATTGGTTTATTCGGTGACTGAATAAACCGATTCCCAACCCAACCCAAGTATCCAGACCAAGCCCAACTCTTAGCTACCCATTTTCTGTAGCCATTAGCCCATTACCCAAGCCCCATTAGCCATTACCCAAACCCAATCACTAAATAATACCCAATCCACTAACTAACCCTTCTAAAAATAATAACTTAACACTTACCCAGACTCAGTTACTACCCTACTAGACGCTGTTGGCTGCTCTCCTCGCCTTGCCCTCGCCTCCTCCTTCTTGTGTCCTGCTCCATCATTGCGCGTTGCGTGCGTCATCTGAGTAGGAGACTAGTCGTGAAACCCAGATCAGATCGCGTCGTCTGAGCAGGAGATCGCCTAGACTCACCTCTCCTTCGAGCTTCACCACTTCGCCTCCGAGCTCTTTCCGGCAGAATCGCATAACTGCACCAAGGACCGAAAACCGACCAAACCGAAAACCGAAAACCGACCAAACTGGTCAATTCAGTTCGATTAAAATTGAACTGACCGAATACCCACTCCTAGTTATTTAATTTAGTTGACAATCACTTAAATCATAGACAATCAACGGCTGTTCGCTTAATTGGAGATTTAATTGCTAGAGACTTACCTATTTGATGGTTGGGCATGTTACGGTGTAAACAATTCTATTGCAATTGATAGCTGAAAAATGGAAAGAGCTGATGTCATTAAAAAAATTGATTGCTTATGTGGATCTGATGTGTCATCGATGTGGCGTCCAAATCTCAAAAGTAGAGGCCGTCATATGGTTTTTTTGGGCCAGCTGTACATATGTCTTGTATTAGTAAGAAAGGGATAGGAACACCCTTACTAATGAAGACAAAAGAACAAAATACCAAAATAAAATAGAAAATGGCAAAGACAATGACTCTCCCGAATGAATATGTTAAGGATGACAATAAAACTAATCAACCTCCCCGAAGTCAGCAACCTCCTTCCCTTGCTCCGACGAGCCTCCCACGATAGATCCCGCTGCCACAACGACGCTAATCGCCGTGACCTGCCAAGGACAGATAGGGCAGGGCCGGCGACGAGCTTCCCGACCTCCAGCGCTGGCTTCTTCACTGGCCAAATCCGTCACCGACTGCTCCTGATTCCGCCGGCAGCCAGTCGACCCACAAGACCCAGCTTTTTATATGTTTTCATTTTAGTCACTATTTGTTGTGACGTATGTTAGGCAAACAAAACCTTACACACTCGCAAGTGTACGGATCGAGTGTAGCACTCGATGAGTAAGGGTCGAATGCACATGAACTAGATGTGTGAACGCTAAAGAGATAGATTACCCTAATCTAACTACCTAGACTAATCTATTGCATAAAAATAAAAAGATAACCACCTCGAGAGTATCGGGTCAAATGCTTCATGAAAATCAAACAAGCATGATTTATATTTATTGCTAGAGGAAATGGATTCAAAATTACCAACATCTCGAAAATCAAGCTGTTGAAACCCGAAATCACCGCCACGTCGGAGCCGTAGAACCCTCTGGCAGAGCAACCCCCACCGTGCACCTCTCGCACTCCGCCCATATCCACCGTCTCCTTCTTCAACCACCTCTTTCTCCGGCCATCCCTAACCCACAGTTCCACCGAATCGTTCCTCCGATCAATCCGCATCACCCCAAGTTTCCCAATTGATTCCACCAGCTCCAGGTTGTGAGCCCGCGACAGGTTTCTTGGAAGGAAAGTAACCTCCCAATCTTCCCTCACTGCGTCGACGGAGAGCACCCTGTTTTTATTAGTGAGCCAGTGCAGAGCGCCGCCGGCTGATGCCGCCGTGGAAACAGGGAACTCGTCGCCTCCGAACACACACGCCACCGGACTCCACGCCCACTTCCTGGAATCGAACACTTGGATACTGCAGCTTTGCGAAAACATAGAACCTTTCCCACAAATTCTGACAATTTTGAACCATAACGGATCAGACCGATCAACAACAACCATCCCGAAACTCCCACCGAAGGACTTTCCATTGGAGTCTCTTCAACATTAAAAGCTTCACTCCTCATAGGTTGAAGTTGAAGTTCCATTTCTGCCACCTGAAGTTTTCTTGAAAGAAAGAAAACAACTTCGTTGTTTGCTAGCCATAATCAAAAAACAAACAACACTTATCATGTGTATGTATACAACATTAATATTGATAACTAAATCCGTGCCCGTTGATCCAATTCTCAATGGTATCATCTAATGATAAAGCAGTTTCAACTTTGTATACTAAGTTATAATCCCATGAGTGGGCATTAGCTTCCTTTCTTTTGTCATGCAACAGTTGTATTCTAAGGATAAAATGAGTTGTATTATATAAATGGTATCACATCAATTGCCAATCCCTTTCTAAAGATAAAATGAGTACCGACTTCCTAAGACGTGAATTTATACCATATACTCTTATATCCCTCTTGTGCTTAATTTATAGCAAGACAAGAAAAATGATGTATGTTTCAGACTATTGACAAGTCTTGGTTTAACCCATGCTTTAACATCCATTAATAGCTTCGAGAGTCAGGGACCCGATACCACTGTCGAGTGGCGGGTTTGCAGATGTACATGAGCATGTATTTATCAAGTGGCCAATCATAGCTTTCGCAGAGGAGAAGGCCGTTCTGTGGGGAGCTGGCGAGGATGGTGGCAGCAGGGACTGGTAGAAAGTCCAGAGTGATTTCGTGCTCGCCGTCGTCGTCAGTGGAGAAGAAGTCAAAGGAGCAACCGTTGCAGGGGAGGCGGCTTTGGACAAAGTAGCCGGAGATGGTTTGCGTTTGCCGGCCGTGAAGTTTCATGAAAATGGATTGGTAGGTCAGATTGCGGTACTCTGTGGAGAGCAACCGGCAGCGAGCAAGAGTCTTAAGGTCAGCCCAAGACATGATCTCGAGCAGAGCTTCGGGAGGGAGGGGGGAGGCGGAAGAAGAAGACGCCATTAGAGGAAGAACAGAGAAGGTAATTAATTTTGCATGTGTACAGCTTCTTTGCTTGATCTTAATTGATGTACTGTTTATTTATGAATAGGGTTAATTAATAATAAAAGATCGTCCTATTCCCGGTACACTTGGGACTTCTGTAGATTCTTGGGAGACGAGCTAGCTCGGTTACTTGCTGCTCAAGATTATCCAATCCATATTTGGTCCCACTTAATTGCCAATTTCAGTTTCAATACTCCAAATCTCTCATCTTTTATTTGAGTTTGTTTATCGACCAGAGGTCGCCAGCCTATGAAGATCGTCTATCGCCTCTCCACATCTAGCTTTTCGTTTTCTGAGAAGAGTGATGCTCTGTATTCTGGTCGGAGGTAAGAAGTGAGGAACACTGCAAAAAAGAAACAAAAATATAATGTGGAAAACCACATATGTGGTAATTAGCATCGGTACAATTTTAAAATAGACATTTCTCTCCTTTTTTTCTCATCAAATCTTATGTCATCTTCAAAACATCAAATGTAAAACTTTTCTCAAACTAAGGGCATGCTGAAGAGTGAAAAGGCAGAAGTAAAAAATTATATGTTTTTTTTTTATGAATTGATATAAAATTTATGAGAGAAAAAAGATTAATTTGATTGGAGAGAAAGAGTTTTTTTTCTTTGAGATGAACAAACCCTAAACTAGTCTTTATAAAATTCAAAATCGTCTTCATAAAAGTTTTAATAATTTGATTTTATTTTTCAGTAATTTTGAATTATAATAGTTCAGATCTTTATATAAATAATAATAATTTGATGTTCATACTTTACATATACTCATATCTTTTGTGAATTAAATATAGTAAAAAATAATATAAAGTAAATTGAAGTTAATTTAACATCAAATATCACAAGTTGTGAAAAGACATGAGTAAACTCCACCCGTAGTCCCTTAAGTTTCAATTTTGTCCTATTTGGGTCTCATTTTAATAATTTGGCTCATTTTCGTCCTTTAAGTTACAATTTTGTCCCAATTAAGTCCCACCGTTAATTTTTCCGTTGAATTGTCATTAAATTGTGGGTGTTTATGTAAATGATCAATTCTAATTTACAATCTAACCCTAGCTCTTTTTTAAAAATACACAAATTATCCCTAAATATTCCATTTAACCCTTCCTCATCATGGCTTGCCCGCGCCACTACACCCTTCCCCACCCAGCCCAACCTCGTCGTCGGTGTCGTCGCGATGCCAGAGTCGCTACGTTGGCTCGTAATGCAAGGCCAACTCGGGGAAGCCAAGCGAGTCCTCCACAAAATTTCTGATTCCTCAGAGGAAGCCTCCCTCCGCCATGCCGACATCAAGTCCGTCGTCAGAATTCCACAAGATTGCGCCGACGACGTCGTCCAAATCCCTAAATGAACAGACAACGAAAGTGTCTGGAGAGAGATACTCATTTGCCCCTCCACTGCCGTCCGCCACGTCCTCATCGCTGGTGTCGGGATTCGATTCTTCCAACAATCGATCGGAAGCAGCGCTGTTGTATAGTACTCGTCGGAGATCTTTGAGAAAGCTGGTCTCACTTCCTCCAACAACAAGCTTCTAGTCACAATCACCATGGGATTCGCAAGTCCTCTTCATCCTCATCGCGGAGTTCCTTCTCGACCGGATCGGGCGACGGCGGTTACTCCACGCCAGCGTTGGCGGGATGGTTGTTTCGTTAACAGCCTCCTGTGATCCAAATCCCTTTATGATAGAGGCTGCGGTGGAGGCATTGGAGTAACGTCGGGTGGGCCTCGAGGATTTTTTGTCCGAACTAGAATCCTCTCCGTCGAATACTGGGACGGGGACGGTGGACCAGAGCTCGGAGGCTGCGACGGTGGGCCAAAGATTGGTGGGGTTGGGGGAACACCCACCCCACCAGGAGATATTATCTTCTGGACACGGAGCGGATTAGGAGTGAGGACCCCTGGTTTGCTCATCCACTAGTTTCTGGTTCTCCTATGTGTTTTCGACTTTCCACTACTTTCTTTCATTCCTATTAGTATGTCTAATGAGTCTGACGATTCTAGTTGACACTTGCTTTTGGAGGTATGACCGCTTCGATGGCACCTTCATGGTAAGGGGACATCTTTCTCCATGTATATGGATGTTGTTGTATGACATTCCCATACAATTTATGGTGCACCAAAAAAACGAAACATCCTAATGAATACTCCTACATTGTAATATTTCAATTTAGAAAATGAGCTCTCTAAAGTTTATAAAACGAAACATCCTAATGAATGATCCTACATTGTAATATTTCATAAAAATAAAATTTAAAAAACATATACCCATACACCCAAAAAAAAAGACTCGGCCCTTAACAACGGGTCTATCTACAGTACCCACCGGGTAACTGCACCCCTTGTCTACATGTCGATGAATTGGCTTTACATGTAAGGCCGACTCTTTTAGTATTAATCAGGGTAACTGTTAACTAAGTCCCTGAAATTTAACTGATTAAGCAAAATATTTAACTTATTTTGGGAATAAATCCTTCACTGTAACTCCTGTAAACATCATGTATCTTGAAAACGGTGGTGATTTCCTCCAATGGAACAGACGCTAACACCATTATACAAGCCATCCGGAGAGACTGGACCGGAAGGCAGAGTCTCCGCCTGGGACGGCCAACAGCGTTGCTCCCCGCCATCGTTTTGTCGCAGAGGTTAGCCGAACAACCGTGTCACCCAAAATCGCCGGCTAGTGGCTGCCGTCATTGTCTCCTTCCTCTGGTGCTAGTTTCCCGGCCGGAATCCGCTCTCATCACCGACCAATGGCGACGGCCCGCCTCCGTGCCAGAACCCGACCGACCATTGGAAGCAGGTGAATAGCATTTTCTTGGTTCACTTATGCCACTTTGTTGTTGAGTATAGTATTTACACGAGGGAGATAAATTTAAAAGCCAGAGAAGCTAACTGTCATGTTATCAATCGATGGTCATCAAACAAGATAAGTTGACATCCTTGTATGGAAACAATCTCTAAGAGGTTCAAGAATTCTATACCAAAAGAGGAATTAAGGAAATTTCAGCAAGGTACAGGTACAGGTACCCACCGGGCACTGTAGACAGACTTAAGGAAATTTCTGCTGCCCTGTCTTCTTCCTGACCTTCTTCTCATTCTTCGTTTCGACTCCCCCTGATGATCAAAGCTTACGGTCTGAAAATCCGACTGAAAAAAGAACAACTTTTCCGGCGTCGTATGATCTCCGATTGTCACAATTTCATCCTTACAACTCTGAAGATCACGGAAGATCAAGGTGTTGAAACTCGAAATCACCGCCATGTCGGAGCCATAGAACTCTCTGGCACAGCAACCCCCACCGTGCACCTCTCGCACTCCCCCCATATCCACCGTATCTTTCTTCCACCACCTCTGTCTCCGGCCATCCCTAACCCACAGTTCCACCGAATCGGTCCTCAGATCGATCCGCATCACCCCAAGTTTCCCAATTGATTCCACCAGCTCCAGGTTGTGAGTCCGCGACAGGTTTCTTGGAATGCAAGTAACCTCCCAATTCTCGCTCTCTGCGTCGAGCGACAGCACTCTGTTTTCACTGGTCAGCCAGTGGAGAGCCCCGGCGGCTGATGCCGGCGTCGAAACCGGGAACTCGTTGGGCCGGAAAACACTCCCCATATTACTCCACGCCCGCTTCCTGGAATCAAACACTTGAATTTGGTAACTATTGTAGCGGCGAGAAGGATTGGATGTTTTCTTACGAACAAGCACAATTTTGAACCGCACCGGATCAGACCCAAGAACAGCCAGCCCGAAACTGTCACCATTGCCGCAAGAATTACCCTTCGGGTCGGATATCCGGATGCACTGCCGGGTCGCCGGTTTGCAGACGTACAGAACCCGATTTACGTTCCGCGGGTAATTACAGCCCCTGCAGAGAAGAAAACCGTTTTGCGAGGAGCTGGCGAGGATGGTGACATTAGAGACAGGCAGGAAGTCGAGAGGCAGCTTGATCACCTCGGCTGCAGCGGGTGAGGAGAAGAAGTCGGAGGAGTAATGGATACCATTGCGAAGGCTCTGGACGAAGTAGCCGGAGATCGTTTCCGTCCGACGGCCGTGAAGTCTCATGAACACGGCTTTGTACGTGAGGTCGCGGTACTGACGGGAGAGCAGCCGGCATCTGGCAAGAGTTTTTAGATCAGTGCGAGACATGATTTCAAACGCCGCATCCGGAGGGAGGTCGGCGGCGGCGGTGTCTGAAATTGAAGACTCCGCCATGGACGAATAACAGAAGCTTATGCGGCGGCTTGCTCTGTCTTGGTTGATAAACAGAGTACTAATGTATACTTATATATAGAAGGCCCCAACGGAGTTTCTTGGGGGACAAGATTCGCCCTCACTTTGACAATTCTCTGGTTTCCCTAGGTAATTGTGGATTTCAGCTAGGGGAATTAATTTTATTTAACCCCTTAGATTTCAAGACTAGTGCAAATATCATCTACAATATGAAACCTTCCATTAATCCCCTTATTCTCTTTTTAAAAATAGAGGCATAAATGTGTTTTTTTTACATAAAGGTGATTAGTCTTGTGGATTTAAGATTGCTAAGCGTTTTATGTATTATCCCTTTTCGTACACAAACAATAGGGGGCTTCAAACCTTACAATTTGAAGGTGAATTCAAAAATTCAGCGATTCACCTTCAAAAATTCGGACCTCCAGGTGAAAAGGCGGAGGTGAACGTGAGAAAGGTGAGCAAGGCAGTGGTGAATGAGGAGTGGGGGTGGGGCCCACACCCAGCAGCCAATCACAACCAATCCAGCAGCCAAAAGCAGCCAATCACAGCTAGGGGAGTGGGGGTGGGGCCCACCAGTGTTGAGTGATAGTTTGAAGCAAGGTATTAAATATCGTATCGCGATCGCGCGCTTTGCCAACGATACGAGATAGCATCGATACACCGGGTATACTACTGCACTGGAAAAAGCTGACTGTGTGTGTGTATATATATACTTGTAAAAGTATCTGAGATTCTAAATTTTTTACCTGGAGTACTTGGGTGATCACCTATTTGACTAAGAGAAAAAGAATGTAATAAACAAGTATTTACTAGCTACATACAAGAACTAAATATACTAATTAAAAGAATTAAAAAAATGAATGAGGTAAATTAATTTTTTAAATTACAAACTGGGAGTCTGAAGAAATATAAATATGATAATTCTAACTGATCTCATTAGTCAACATCAGAAACTAATTTAAGTATGGAAAACAAATTTAAATAGCATGGATCTCAAATAGATTAATATATTATTTCTTTCTTTAACGTAATTAACATATTCCAAAACAATCGGTGAGAAGTTTTTATGAATCTAAACATGACTAATATGGAAAAAAATTAAGAAAAGATACTACTTTTTTTCAAATGTCAATATATTAAATGATACAAATAAAAAAAGAAAAGAAAATTTTCTGTATGTAAGATTCATAAAACCAGTTTTTAATGTGCAAAATAAAAGAAAGTTGAGGTATTTAAGAGATAATTTATAATTTTGACTAAAAATCTTAATAAACGGAAAATTAGGAATATAGTACTACCTCTATCTCCAAAAAATTGGTGCGTTTCGTTTTTAGCATTTAATTTTTTATCTTTTTAACACTTAAATATGTAAAATCAAATATTTTAAATGAAGATTATAAATTAATGTGTCTAGTTTCGAAATATATTTTTTTTCAAATTTTTTTAATGATTTTTTTACATTAATAATTTAAATCTCCCGCGACATCAAAAAAGAAATGCACCAACTTTTTTTGGACAGAGGGAGTATTAAAGAATATAAGTGACATCAATTGAATCACATTAGTTTCATGATTTTCATATTGGTCACTGAAGAAGAAACACAACCCGAGTTGTAAATGCTACTAAGGTAAACACGTGGGGCTAGAAAGTAAACGAAAGCAAGCAAAAGGGCATAATATGGTATTTTTAAAGTTCTAGACAAGCGGGGTTTTTTGCAACATATAAAAAGTTTGATGGCTTTGCTCGCAAGAGCATCGCAATCGGACGGTTCCAGCTATTTCGTGCACGTTGAAATTGTCCGGGAAAACGCCGCCGTTTCTAGCTTAGACGAAAAAAAGGACCAAAACGACTTCGTTTTTGTGTGACTTGAAAAAAATGTCCAAATTACTGTTCACGCATGTCCCATCAACACTTCCACAATTAGTAGTGTTAGAAATATAGTGTAATAAGAACAAAAAAAAAGTAAGAAGACACTGTCACTGTTCAACAGTAACATATTCGATACTTGTATAGATGTAGGAAGTTTTTCTTTTGCCGTCCTAATGGTGATCTTCGTCTCGGGTTGCTTGGGGTACAAGATTCGCATCCCACAAAACCAAGGCTTCCCAAAACCTAATTTTGATTCTTATAGCGGTCAAAATTAAAGCCACTATTCTACTATGAAATGCTTGAAAGTATCCTTAAACTTCAGACTTACACATCTAAGTCCACGAGATCGAGGAACAAAAAAAAAAAAAGATCGATGACAGCAAAGGAGGAGGCTTGATCAGTAACAGAGTGAACATCACAGGGATATCCAAACAGTGGGATAAATCCAATGTACAATAACATGTCCAAACATTGCAAAACTACCATAATAATTCCAAAAACAGCAAGTGGAAAGGGTAAAGTAAAAAAAAAAAAAAAGGAAATTTATCCCCACATATTTGGAAAATTTTCCATACAAATATCAAATGAGGTCAGAATTGATTAGGTCTGGTCTGTATCAGTCACACTATGAGAAGGGCATCCTCATTCTTCCCTTCTCTCCCCCCTTCTTTCTAGCATCTGCTTATGTAGTAAGTGTTCATAACAAAAGTACTCCATATCTGAGAATATCCAGGAACAAGAAGAACAGTGGGCAAAAACCTCAAAGGACACTGTTGATAGCTGCAGATTCAAAAAGAGGTGCCCCATCATTACACTAATGTTTCCAGGTCATAGAATGGACTGCTTATGCAAAACTCAAATTACATGCCAATCCAGTTCCAGTCACCTTCCCTTTAAATCTGAAAAAAGTTCCATAAGAAAACAAGTAATGAGCATTTACTGAATATGTAAAAGCTCCCAAGGCAAAGTGGTTGTCACGCATTTCTAACATCCTCACTACACCTTAGGTATGGAACAGCCACTTACATTTAAGGAAATGCATCATGCTCATCTAAAATGCATGAGAACATGCAGCTTAACTCAAGCACATGGATTTGATAAAGGGAAAACGAAGAAGTCTGCACAAAACTTGTCACTTTTGAAGAGTTTGAAGGCTGATGATCATCCCCGCAAAGCACATTTTTGACACAGAGTGGAGGATACCAAAACAAACAATTGTATACACCTGAGTCAGAGTGTGCAATTTTAGAGGAAATGAAAGCTACCAGGGTCATTTTGGGAAGATTCAGGTCCCTTTTTCTCGGGGACATGCTGTTCAAGGAACTGCTGAACTGTTCTCCAGTATTGGTCACCACCTGCTAGCCAAGTGTCCATGTGCATTCCGTTAGGGAAATCAACAAAAAGGCATTTCTTATTACGACCAGCTGCTTTAGCATACAACATTTGCATGTGGATAGGGGGAACCATTTCATCTTGCAAGCCAGATAGAAACAGAATCGGCTGCTGAACCTGCAGGTTTAGACCAAAACACAGAATGCGCATCAAATTTCAAGTGCCAAGTCCGTAAGAACAAACAAAACAAGGATAGTTGCTCGATTTGGTGGTTCATAGATTTCCTCAGGCATCATATAAAAAGTTTCACAATAGCCTTTTAACGTTGGTAAACATACAAAAAACCCCTCGAGGTTGGACTTACCTACAGTTGCCTCCCCGGTTTTCAGAAATCTACAAAACCACCCAGAGGTTTAGTAAAACCTACAATTACCCCCTTAAACCTTAACCCCGATAATACTTGATATTTTTGTTAAATAATCTGGTTAAACACTATAGCTGCACCCCAAGTTTTTTAACCCTAACACTTGAAAACGACGCCATTGTTTATGTTAAACGCTTCGTTCTTCACGTGCGGGTCTACCTCCACCCATATATGCTGCTGCGCGATCAGGTTCACATCAGACGCACTCGTGTACAACTCCCAGGCAGCTCTGCTTCCGGGAAAACAAAGACATGTGCCTTCATGCTAGCAGATCGCAGCGTATATGCAGACCGTCCCGATAATGTTCATGAAGTAGTGTTTGGAACATTTGGAGGCAGACGTAGCAGAAATTGGAAGCGGCACGGATCACTGCCTGCAAGACGTTGCGGAGCATTCCACCGTTGATTCGGCAGTTGCTGGCCTCATCGGCTCCAGCTGATGTAGAAGATGTGGGTCAGAAGCGGAGACCAACGCCGTAGACTATACACAGTCCAGCGGTTGTGTCGGAGAGCAGGAATTGACGGGTACAAGGATGGGAAATTGAGGGGTAAAAATGTAAAAGAGTGAAACTATTATGGTAAATTGCTAAGGTTAAGAAACTTGGGGTGCATTTTGAGCCCAATAATTTAACAGAAATATTAACGGAGTTAAGACTTGACAGGGTAACTGAGGTTTTACTGAACCTCAGCGGGTTTATGTAGGTTTCTGTTTAAAGTTTATACAATAAATATTTTTTAGCTCCAGTTGTCGCAGATAATGTTTATGTGTAAGAATATTAAGAGTGATGGAGTAATAAAAGCAAGGGAAATACCTGGCCAACAACATCAATGGTGTTCCATGGAGAACGGACGACAAAATTCAAAATTTTAGGACCTTTTGAACCAGGACCTCCAATAAACCACTTGAGGAAAGGCAACAAAACTCCAGCCATATCCAAAATTGACGTGAAAGTGTTTTCTAGTATTAATGCAGCAACCTGCTAGGTAAACAGAATGAAAGTTGGAACAAGATATGACAGCAGCAAAACACATGACATGAATACATGATGCAACAGGGTAATCCACTGAGATTCTTAAGTAGTGTAACATGACAGTACGGTGCAGGTTATTTGCCCAATCTATCTAATGTAAACCATTATCGGGATTCAGGATCCTACGACAGGTCTACTTTCAGTTGTTTCATTGGCCTGCATAGGTGTTGATGAGTCTGGTAGTTTCATCCCACATTGTTTAGTTAGCGGTTTGTTGGACTTTATCTCCAGCCATAACCAATTAGCTTTGGGTTTACTGTTTAATGAAGGCTTTGAATATATTTAATTAGTAGTACAAGCAGATATTAACTACATGATGCAGAGCTGAAGCAGAAAAGAATCACAATCAAAGATCAACCAAAATAATTCCTTACTATCACATCACAAGGAAATGTCAATTACTTCAATTCTTTTAATCACACTTTTGTCACCAAATTTACAATTGAATACCCATGGTAGACAAACTTGAACAACCACATTATGCAAAAAGCAGAACTGACCAAAAGCAACCTAATTGCTAGCTTATCAACCAATCAAACATGAATCCAAACCTAGCTGGGCTTGTAACAACCGACTGTTCCTATGACACAGAGAGAAAACCCCAAGGGAATATGATGGCGCAAAGCCCTCCATTTTCTCAAATTATAACCTTATTTCTAATTCCATCTTTTTCCCCAAGCTCACTCATCCATTCACGTTTAGGATCACACTGATGTTGGCTGGCAATTCTACACCATGGTCCTATAAAGAACAATTGATTAAACAGTCATTCTATGGAACTCCCCTTCTGGTTTAATAAGCTTATCCAAATTAGGCATATACCATATAGTAAAGAGCAACTGATAGAACCAAAGAAATTCTCCCAAATTTTTCTCCAGGTCGGACGATGAAGAAATTGACCTAAGACTGGTATTCACACTCTATCCACGATACCCTAAAGAACTCCAACCACAGATGACCACCTACAGAAACATAAAGTAATTCAAGTAATTCCATTCGCGGAGAAGTAACAGATTCAAGTTTCGTTTGTTCATCAATGACTCCTCAGAAATTTTGATAGACTAATACTTTAGTCTCATTAAACAATAAGGGGGAAAAACAATCCTTAGTAACCTTACCAATCCATGAGACCGTAGCCACTCAGCTAGTTAAATTCTGACTACCCTTAGCCTAAAAATAAATATAAATGAGGTATGCGGAACTTGCTAACAATCAAGATATGGCACCAGAATCCCAGGCTTTAAAAGGTCATGAAAGGAATCTTGTAATGCATTGCGTCACAGGAACAAAGAAAAGTAATAAGTTTAAAATAAAATTCCTTTAGCCAAATAGCTAGAATAAGAAACAAATGACAGATACAGCACCTTATCGGGATTGTTTTTGGTAAGAACCGCTCCCACAGCACCACCAAGTGACCTACCAAAGACCACAATCCTGGATGTGTCGATGTCTGTCCTCTGAACAAGGTGATCCAACGCAGCCTACCCAAAACCGAAAAATAAGGATTGCTGCTTAATTACGTGACAAAAATGTTGAGGGTAGAGGCAAAAAACTGAGTTACTGAGGTGGTAGTAACCTGTGCATCCTTGGTAATTCCATGCTGTGAAGGATACCCGTCACTTGCTCCGTAACTGTCACAATTAATCAAGCAGAATCAACCTAATCGAACAAGCAGTCAAGCACTCCAAAGAAGGTAAAGGCAATAACATAAACACCCTGAAAGACCCTTTTAAATAACACTTCTAACACGCACCCGCGATAAGACAGCATGAAGACATTGCACTGCAGCTTCTGGATCATTATGCGCACCATTTCCAGACGATGAGCAATATCTAACAATCAGCTGTTAAGACAGTTCAAGAAAAACTCAAAAGGAAGGCAAACGAAGCAATCATATTACAACCTGCACCTAACCAATAGCACTACAAGATAACAGTAAGCAGGATACTGCCAGCATTCTCCTGGAAAAACAGCACAGTCGGGCCTGCAAAAAGCAGCGCAACTACTTAAGCACGATGGAAGTACATAAAGAACATTCTAAACACAGAATGAACCGAACCAGTGATACACGATGATAACAATCAAACAAAACCCGTGAAGTACTAGATAAGTGTAGCAAATTCCAGTTCAACATATTAGAACAATCTCCAGCACCTTTACATCACAGCTGAAAACCTCAAAACCCCCAAAATTCAAACTAGTTCAAAATCTCAACCACCCGTAACCAATTTCATCGAACAGGTCTAAGCGAAAGCGGATCTGGAAGCAACCTACCACGGCAGTCAGGGAAGAGCTTGATGAACCAGGCATGGAGACGGACGCCGTCGGAGGATCGGAGCCATACGTCCTCGTAGATGAGGCGGAGGCGAGCGGGCGTAATCGGGTAGGACTTGGTTAGGCCCGGAAGAACGGGGACGTAGACGAGGCGCTCCTGGAAGGCGACGAGCAGAGCCATGCCGGCGACGACGATTCCGCCGACGCCGTACAGCAGCAAGCTGACGTACGACACCATTTTAGCTTGGCCGAGTGTTGGGTTCGCCGGAATGGTTAGTTGCTTGTTGGAGTGAGAAGAATTGTGCTGTGGAATTTACTTGAAAGTGGTTAGTTGGGTCCCTCTCCCTCCTCCATGCTCATTCTATACAACGGCAAAGTTGAGGGCTTGAGAGTTAGGGATGGTTGGAAAGTTGCAGGCTTTTAGTGCCCTTGAAATTTATGAACTTTTATCATATAGCCTATCTTTTTGTTTTCAAAAAAATGAGGACCATTCAGAATAATTAACCAACAAAAAAGTCACAGGGCCTGAATGAGGGAAAAACTCATCCAGAGGGACACAAAAATAAAAAAGTCACAATCTGACCAAAAGTAAATAAGGCTAACAAGTGACTCTAGATTCTTAACAACAGAAATGAAATACCAATAGATCAAAGCAGGAGAACTGAGACAGTCCGTAGCAGGCGTTATGCTTGGTAGTTTAGGAAGACTTCTCGAGCAACCAAAAAATGTTGCATGAAGCACCAGAAAGAGCATGATAATGTCGTACAGCCACATCCACTTTCGTTGAGCAAGACGCCCTCTCACCATACAAGTACTGGTGAAGCATCTTAATTTAACTGTAATAGTTGAATACTACTGATTTCATCCCAGCAAAATGTTGGAATTGACTCAAATTATAAAGAGTTGAAAGTTGGAGGACTAATATTGTGATTAGTCTAATTAGATATGTCTAGTGGACTATACTTGTTGGGTCCGATTAGTTTTGGAATCCTAGCCTGTTTAGAATTAGGATTTGGAGCAACTGTGCGTATGTTGTAGGTTTCCTAGGCCTATTAGGTCTAGGATTTATTAGTCCTATAAATATTACTCCCTCCGTCCGCAAAAGACTCCACCATTTGAATTTGCTGTTTCAAGGTTCAATGTTTGACTCAAATTTTAACAAAGATAAATAGTTTTAAAAAATTCAGAAAAAAATATATTCAGAAAATTTAAATTTCAAATTATGATACACATATGAAATATATAATTTTCGGTGTCTAAATATTCGTAAAAAAAATCATAGATTAAATACTGTGAAACTGTCAAAATAAATAGTGGAGTCTTTTGTGGACGGAGGGAGTAGTTTGTTTGTGTGTGTTTGTGAGAAATAGCGTCGGTTGCTATTTGAAAGTGAGAGTGCAACATAGGTTTGCAATTGTGTGCAAATTGAGAGATAGCCGCATCACTTGTTGGCTAGTTGAGAGAGCCGCAAGGGTTGTTGCGTGCTGGTGAGTATTTGTGTGTGAGGTTTGTTTGTGTGATTAGCCGGTGATTGTTAATCTAGGTGGAGTGCTTTGTGAGGTTGAGAGAATTAGTGATTGTAATTGTTGAGTTGAGATTGATAGTGGAAGAAAGCCGTGAAATCGTCACGGTGAAATTTATTGTGTTTTTGTTTGCCCACGCTTCCAAACCCCAACACAAAATTGATACGTTTAGATTGTCCCAATAAAACTGATACATTTTCTAAACATTAAACTTTTTTAAGTCAGCTTTACCTTAATATCTATTTTCTCCTAACTCAAAAAAATTACTTTTATATTAGCATATGTCTATTATCCTCTAATCAACAACATTTCTTAATCTCTGTGCCAGTCAAATATATCATATTTGTTGTGACAAAGGGAGTACTTTTTAATAAGTAAATCAAATTACTAGAGTACTATAATTAAACTATAGAAATTTATCTTTAAATGGTTTAATAAAAAAATGTTATAACAAATAAGTTTTTATATGCTTTACTTGTATTTGCTTTCAGTTTAAAAGGAAATTTTTTTGAACAAATGTTCAATAAAAAGGCCCAGGATAGAGATTTCATCAAACAAAACTTAGTGAACGTATCTCATTGCTCTAAGATTAGCTTGAGAAAGCTAACTGGTTGCAAAGATGATAAACACTTTGATCTTTGTTGAAGAGAATGATTTTAGCCTAGCAAGTTAAAACTTCACAGTTGCAACCAAGTGCTCAATTTTAGCATGATTAGAGCATTTTAACAGACTCTTCATTTTATTGGATTGCTCGATTTTGGAGATTTTTGGATTATTTTTTTTATCCAACAGACTCTTCATCTGACTCTCCAAAATGGAGAGGGCAAATAAAAAAAGCGAGACCCTCGCCAAATATGGAGCACTCGCCAAATATTTGGCGAGACCTCTATCATCAATGCTTCACAGTTTTCAAGTCAACAAATGCTTCAATTCATAGACACGTATCTTCCCTAGTCCCTGCCTCTTTGTCTCTCTCGATTCTTCTACTCCTCTCTCATATTCCTCTCTCTTATTCTTTCTATTCATTTATTATTAGTTAAAGATGTAAAATATTTTATTATTGTAATAAATGAATGATTTTTTAAAATAAAGAAGCTGTTGGAGTTGGAGTTATTTTTTTGAAGGGTGGTTATTGTTTTCCCATTTTTTAGAAAATTTTGGGAAGCTGTTGGAGATGCTAAGCCAACATGCCGCCTAGATTCTCTAGCACTTACCAAATTGCACGAGTCCTTTATCCTTTATTGACATGAAGAGTTGGTTGTTTGGTTAGTGAATCTTATTAGGCATAGGGAGTTGGTTGTTTGGTAACTTAGTGAATCTTATTAGGCATAGGGATAGGGTAGCCTAACTTAGTTTAGGAATCGATTTATTGGAGGACCGAGGACAGACTCGAGTAAACAACCGTTTATAAATAGCTGTTTTAATTTAATATAACATTTTGAATAATTTTTTAATAATTAAAATCAAATAGCTACAATTAAACATTAAAATATATAACTTTTTCAAAAAGTAATAACTCTAACACACTTAAGGGATAGTGGACACCATCATCAATGCAAGAGAACATGTATGGTTACACCCTTGGTGCTTCAACCACCAAATAGGCAATAGAGATAAGCGTGATTATAGAAGGGAAAATATAAAAATAAAAAACAAACAAACAAAATAAATTGTCACAAAACAAAACCACGTCCAACAACATGAGAAAAAAAAATAGAAATGCCGAATTCTAACATGAACGATCATCAGTTTTCAATTACACCAATCCAAATATTAAGCCTAAAAAGTTACCATCTTATACCATAGTATAGCTTCCATAACAAGCCTGCAGAGAAGTAACAAGAGCCAAGGATGATTTGCCTTCCCAGTGCACCCCAGGAGGTGCAGCGGTTCGGTGCCATTGTCACCGCGCAGCTGAAGCGCAGTGATAGCTTGCAAACTGAGGTATACCTGAAAACCTCCTGTCTGAAACTGGGAAAACGTCGACATGATCTCCTACACCGGTGACAGCTGAACAGGTTCTCGAACTAACACACTCAGGAGAATCACTTGAACGAGCTCCCTGGTCAGATGGACCGTTGAAGCCAACCGAACCTGATCCAGAATGTCGGTTACTGATAGAAGAGCTCGGATCAGATTTTTGGAGCTTCTTTGAACTGAGAAAACGTCCTCCAGTTCCCCTCAACCTTCTCGACGCATGAAGATGCCGCGACTCATGAAGGTAAGGCTGGATTAAGTTGGAAGCAATTTCCATCAGTAGACCGCAGACAACACCAATCAAGAACAATCCATAAGGTTTACACCGATCAAATTTAGCGTACCTTGCGATTTTTAATAAGTCTGTTTTGAGCCTCGAGCTTTGCACGAGATTGTCTCCTTCTGAGGATTCCATGATATTGCTTTGCATTGACATAAATAGGTCCATCTTCTGTAACAGCAAGAGGTAGAGGAACCCGAGTGGCTGTGGATGGTCCCATCAGGGGCTACAACGCACCAGGTTCCGTCGAGTTCAGTTCACATTTTGGACAACGGCCACAAGCAAGGTATGGAATGGGAAATGCTGAAAACAAACATGAAACTAGACTGCAACTGCAATAATCAAGCGAAGCAGCTACAACTGTATAAAAGTCTTTCATTTTGAATGGCTGAACTACGACTAGCTCACTCATGATTATCGATAGCCCTAATGGCAGTGGCGATACCAGAAATATTGTTGTGGGGGCAAACTTGAACTTACACAAAAATCTTATACCATCCAAGTTTGATACAATCTGACTTTTAAATTTGTTTTTAACTCAAATTTTCAAAAAAATAAAAATAAAAATACTCTCCATCCATTATTTTTAAACAATTTCATTTTTACGTTATGTTTAAATTATTAATCCATAAGTACTTTTATCTATCTGAAACTGTATCGTTTTTTCTCTCTCCTCTATCCTGCCATATTACTCTCTCCCATCTCTGTATCCACTCTATTAGCAGGTTGCTCAATTTCAACTCCCATGAGTTCCTTTCCACAAAATCCAAGTTTCTTTAAGTAAAAGCCTTCTTGGATGACTTGGTAGGAAGATTTGGAGATCTCTTTGCCGTCTTGCCCATCTTTCTCACAAGAGTAGTGGATTAAATTTCGGCAATACTCCGTTACGTGTGATGACCAACAGCTGCCCTCACTGGATCAACAGCCAACCTCAAAAGATAAAACAAATTAGACTAATTGGCGATTAGATGACGCGATTAGATGACGGTTATGGCGGAACTATAACAAGCCAACAAAACCCCAGCAAAGTGGATATCTTTATACCCAGATTCTTTTTTCCTTTTCATTTTGATAACTTTTTGTGTTTATCAATGCTATAAAAATAAATATGATTTATTTTTGGAGATGGGAGGAGGAGGAAGTTTGTTTCAGAGAAGGAGAAGAAGGCGTTGAAGGAAAGAGAATGGACATGCTTGAACAACCGGGTAAAATTGAAGGATACGTCTGTAATATGCTTTCATTACTAATTGTGTGAGGGCAAATGACAAATATAAGATTCAAAGTTTTAAATAATGTACAGATATACCCTATACTTTGGAAAGTTTTAATGGGGGCACTTGCCCCCAATGCCCCCATAGTGGTACCTCCAATGTCTAATGGATGGAAGTATTGAGCAATATCCTACTTTCATACTTGTTATTAATTTTAATTTCACTTTTTCTTAAAAGTCTAGTTAAGCTAAATCTTATGATTTGGAACTTCCACAGAACTTGTTACGAATTGAGCGGAATGGAGATGCGTGACATGTAGCCGACGAAGGGTAATGAGTTTCCCAGTAAGGAGACTTGGCGATGAAAAGACAAGTTGCAAAGGGCAGTTAAGTGAAAAATTGAGTGCTATAAAGACTTACCAAAATGTTGAGGTGAAGAGGCATTTAAAAAATACTCCTATAAGGTAGCAAAAAAGGAGGTACAAAAAGTGGTAAAAGAAGCCTATTCTATAGTGTATAAGAACTAAATAAGAAGCCAGATATCTTTGAGAGAGAGAGAGAGAGAACTTAACCAAGTGCCGTGCATAAAGGATAAAGAGCACAAGGATTTAGTAGCCATTGGAGATATTAAAGAAAGATGAAGGAGTTACTTTGATTCTAAATGCAAGTATATTTATAACAAGCCTGTAATTTATGAGCAGTAGAAAAAAGAAACTTGTCCTACTCTAATGGTTACTTACTGAAATAAACTTTAAAGTTGGAGCTCATCATCAACATATTTAGCCTCCCTGATAACTTTTTTAAAAGGTGCCAAAATAGTACTCCGTATCTTGTTTCATGCCTACTACAACACGTAAAACTAGCATGCAAAAGGATTACGATAGGGTGAACTTACAAGAAAGTTCTGCGCATAAGGAGCAAATCCAGTAAACTGTGACCGGCTCAAAGGATATTCAGCACAAGCCTGAAATGATATCTAAAGCATAATTACACCACAGTAACAACAATTTGAAACACAAAGCGACAGTTCACCTTAGACCATTATCTATCTAAGAAAACAAATCTAAACTCACCACTGAATGGTTATAATTAATCCCCGCTGGATTTGATAGACCTAGAATGCATTTCTGATGACTTTCATCTCCACCTGAATGCAAGGGATTAAATCAGAATCTTAGTTTAATTTACTGATACAGAGGTTCATGACCTAATATTAATTTCTTTCAGAAGCTATAAATGAAACACTGTACAAAAGAACACTACATAGTTAGCAACAGAAATTTGCATTAAATGATAACATCTGCAAGATTTTACCAACTTCATACAACTCTTTAGGAGCAAGACAACAAGAATTGAAACAACTTACGAGAATCTCGCAATATTTCTCCCACATTGTATGGACAATTAGAGTGATTGAAAGAATAATAAAATGGAAGGAAACACCACTAACTAAACCGAATTATTGAAATTGAAACAACAGAGAAACTCTCCATACAACTTATCCAAACGGTGTTCATACCCAATTCTGAGGGAAGGGATTGAGAACTTGTCCCTCCTACTGTAACAGCCTCGTGATGAGATTTACCAATTGATTGAATCGAGGTTGATTCTTGTGATGGTGATTGAACACCTACATGCTTTGCATTGAGATGAAGCTGCGGTGGAGATCCTGCTTTCAAGCTTATATTATGCGCAAGGGACTCAGATACCTGGTGTTCAGTAATACTGTTTGCAAGGGATTCTGATAGCTGATATTCATTTGAATACCATGATGATGGGTGGCTAACTGAAAACTGGAGCAGCAAAGGAAGGTGCCCTTGATTGAAATTCTTATCAGGGGAGCTTTCAACACGAATAGCCATGCAATTTAGAAATTAGATTGCGCCAGATGGTGAGACTAGAAGATCCTCCGTGACTTGCAGGTTTGTTTGCTTTTCACCTTAGAAATTTAAATTAAGTAATTAACTCATACAAGCAACAAAAATGTTGCATAGCACAAAGAGAACTTCACCATGGGAGAGAGTAACAGAAACATTTGACATCTTACAAGAAACGGGAAATCTATGGGCGACAGGAACCATCATTTGTGAATGAAGAACAATACAAAAACCTAATACTGGCACTTAAAGGCCTAGAGTTGTCGGAATAATGAAATCCCAGTCTAGTATACTCTATCAACATAACAAACAGCCACACTTGCATAGATTAACTAGCGTATAAAGTCATTCTAAGATCAATTGAGGAGCAACTATCAAATATCATCATCATACTAGACCTTATTCTCAACTATGTTGGGGTAGGTGGCATCAATTTTATAGTGTCAACTAAACGTCTAACTTTAGTTAACACTAAAAATTCATGCAAAAAGTATAGTGGTAAAGTTTTATGCTGGATTTTCTTCCTTCGCGACATTCTTATGAAGGAATAGTGAGATGAAATTCTAAAACCGTCATCATCATAGGTTTTTTCCACACTTGCATAAAAATTATCATGAGACGGATGAGTTGAGATCAACTATCAAATATACAAACTGTTAGTTCCAAATGCACCAAATTTCAAACCATAACATAAGTGAGAAAAGTTTAAAAGGTTGTAAGAGGAATTTAGAGTCAATATTTCATTGGTATCTGCCCCCTAATTGTAATGGGAAACAGTGAAGTACTTCACTAAACATATTAGTTGATCTGAGAGCTGTGAGATACAACTCAACAGTGAGAAGGAGAGAGACAATTTTTAACCGACTATTTCAATAAGATGGGTAAGGAAGATCCACAGGGCAAGGCAGTGAGCACCAAGGATAAGTAGTACTATTTGAGTAACCTGGTATGAAAATTAAGCCATGAGGGTGCGACTATCCGGTAAAACTTGTTTTCTAGTCAATGCTGGTGGATTTCTGACAATCATGGCTATGGGCATATGTAACATAAACATAAAAACAGGCTATCCTCGAACTGGGAGGGCAAAAATAACAAAACAGAGGGAAACAGAAGGCTAAAACAAGCACTCCATGTAACAGAAAGATGAGTTACAACAACTACTACAACACTTTAGAACAATTACCAGTGAGATATCCAAGAAGCTTAGGGTGGGGAAGCCCATAATCCTTTTATATTTTTTAATTTAGATGCTAGGAAATTAATAGATACCTCTCCTTCTCAAGCACCATGAATCAGAACCAAGTTCAAACTGTGATTCGAAATGGACCAAATACCTAAAGGGACAACTTGTCTAACCAGGGGCTGATAGACAACCCATGATCTGGCAACACCACAAAAGAAAACAATCATACTTCTGATCCCTACTGGACCTCAAAGGCGACAGCTTTTTCAAAAACAAGAAGTGGCTTCTTCATCCATATGCAATAACAAACCGGTAACTCTGCTCAACCCATCTGACCAATTTCCCATTTTCCCAAATCAACGGGCAAGAAACATAAACAACATACCCAGAAACGAAATCCAAAACTAGCACCCACAGTGCCAAAACCCCACCTTTTTTCCCCTGAATGTTAGTCACCGGTACCAATCTTTGCTTAAACCCTGCATGCAATGAAAAAGGAAGGAAACAAAATTACGCAAGAACACCAAACCAGGAAAGTCAGTAGTTCGCATTTGCATGCAACGGAAACTAAAAGGGACAGAAGGAAGGAATAAAAAATTAAAAGAAGAACACAAGAGACCTCTGTAATGGGAAGAAGAGGCAGGGAACTGAGCTGCCGGGGAGAAATTGGACAAGTCTCCCTGTTGTTTGGAAATCCTCTTTCCAATCCGAAAGAGAAGTCCGCTCTCTATTTCATTTGTCTTTGGAGCTTTGCGAACTATTGCACCTTGCAATTTACAGAGATTTTTTGCCTTGTGCTTTGTTGTAGACAGACAACGAGGAAAACGGCCCTATTGCTATTCCACTTAGAAGGCGAAAATAACAAAAAGTACCATTGATGTTTGGTACGTCGCTCAATTATATTCTTCTGCTTTATTTATAGGTGCTTCATTTTCAATATTTAATCCATAATCCTTTTTTTTATGAAACCATAATCCTTTTCTTATCTTAGAATTTTAATATATATAAAAACAGATATTTAATATTGTTCTAATTTAATGGTTACCGTGATCATAGTGCAAGGATAAAGGTAGAGTATGATTGTTCCAAACAGGGAAAATGCAATCAAATATGTGCCAGAATTACCATTTCTTATCTTTTCCCCATTCTTTATTGCCCATAGTTCAAAAAGAATTAGAATTGAATGTAGCATAATTCTGTACACCCATAACGGTGGTTGGTATGGTAATGGAAATAACCAAGTAAACTGAAAAATGAAAAAAGAAACACTAACAATACAACAAGACTGACTTAAAAATCCTTTCTTTCTTTCTTTCCAAGCTGTGTAATCAATCGCCATATATAGCCCCAGAGAAATAATGACTGCCCCAAATTCACATCAGTGGAACAAATTGCAAGAAAGTGAGAAACAAAACCACAGTGAAACTGCAGCCTTTCACCTTTCTGACTACATTTCATGTGAACCTCTAGAGCTGCAAGTTGATCTTCTCAGACCATTTGAAGATATCTGAATAAGCTCTATCACCACCCAGTTCATCTCCAGTGGCTCCTGCTGCTACTCGCAGAATATCCTCGATCAACGCGAAGTTACCCATTATATCGACATGAGCACCGCTCTGTGTTCCACGGCCCTCTAACAGATTGGCTGGTGGTGCATGATCATACTCCCTTATATAAGTGCGGATGCCTAAAGGATTGAATCGTGTCTTTCCACGCCATCCTTTTGCGCACATGAATCCAGCACTCAGCACAGGGACAGTTTCATCTCCATTAGCAGAGAAGACACCACCCCTTAGACAAGGCTCTTCATTGCCACCCTCTACAGAGGTATCTATCTTGAATGGAATATAGCACTCGGACTGTGGAGTCAATTTGTAGACGTATGCTCTTTCTGTGGGAATCCCGACCCCATACATTGAATAGATCTCCATCTCTGGAGCGTTTGGTAACCTGGAAGATTGTTCAAAATATTAAATGGTGAATTTGTGAAGAGGCAAGAGGAAGAAGAGGGGGAAATGCTGTAAAATAGTACTACATGAAGTTTGTTTCAAAACCTTTAATTATTAAGTTCTCATGATAATAAGAGCGAAAGTTAAGGAAGCTTACTTGGTTTCCAAAGGGTTTGACCAATATTTGTAGTGGTTGTACTTAGGATCATCCAAATCATCTGCTATCCCATGAGAAAAATGTGCTTCTCCACGAGCCATCAGTTTAGGTGCAACAAAGCTTAGCAGATCCAAAATTGATCCAGCCGTGTAGACCTTGTAATCTGCAACAGCCTTAATACCCTGAATTCCCATTTCATCGTATTCTATCCACACATCACAGTTGCTTGTGTTGGGAAGCTTGCTGCCCTTCACTGCACCCTGCCAATAGAAAGTAAGCATAAGCTGTCGAAGTGTAAAATCGTTTACAATCTAGCTAGAAGATTGAAAGGGAAAGCTGGTCATCCATTTAGAACTTGTAGCAACTATACTTGCCAAATACAATTGAGAGAGAGAGAGCACTTGTACGATTCATCATGCGAGATATCAGGGTTTCACACAGTACATGATATCAAATAGAAGTATACAGATTTATAGTAGCATAATTGCCAAAGTTAAGGCCAATCAACTCCCAAAAGTTGTACTGACATTATAAATCCACCAAGAAAAGCAATACGACAAGTTTCTATATTCAGAATTCTTCCTACTGCATGATTGTAAAGGGGATGAAAATACAAAGTTTAATCATCTTAATATTCTTTTTCTTACACGTACATGGAAAAGCTAAAGCAATGCCGAGAAACTGAATGGTCATTGTGATCACTTTACATTCAAGGATGCGACTGCAAGATTAAACTGCTGAAGATGACAATACAAAACTGAGGTATAAACAAACCAAAAGATTGAAAGAGATGGTAACCAAGCAAATAAAATTATTTCAAGGAGCTTCATAAAAAAATCAATAAAAAATTATTTCAAGGAGCAATCTCTAAATGATACTACGAAACTTTAACTCGGATGTTACCCTGAACTCAATTCTCTCTATCTTGGAGGGATCTACTGAAGCCACATCTTTTCCAAAGGATATCATTCTTCCATAATTTGGAGCCTTGCGCTCACCATATTCATCTGGACCTTCATTATTAGTGTTATTGTTCTTATACCTCTTCACACTGCAATTAAAGCTGCCTTCAGGTGCCCAATCAAGGCCTCCCCAAATGGTGTCCCCGCCTTTTGGTATCATTGACATTGTTGAATCCCAAGTACGGGTCATCCTCATAATGTGCTGTAAAGTTTGAAAACCAAATACATCTTTGTCCAGAAAACCTGGTGCAAAAGCCCTGTTTTAACTTGTTCATTAATCGCCAGAACTAAATAAAAATGCAGATTATAGTTATGTCAATTAATTTTTGACAATTAATTGTCACTATAAATTTCATGCCACCGACCCCAACATAGTTGGGATTAAGGTGTTGATGATGATGATTATAGTTATGACATTAACCTGTTTATATTACAAATGACTTTATGAGTTCAGATGTTGAGATATGTAGCTTGGATACACTATTTCCGACAACTTAAAAATTTACCTTTAAATTAAAAATGTCCAGAGTCTATGAAAATCTAAAAGCAGACATTAAGGCTGAAGTGGCAAGTGCCAATAAGGGGAGAGCAGATCACATGACTAACTAAAATTGCATAACCAACGACAGTACATTTTATATAAATTTCATTTAGGTACTAAATGAAATATGATCTTCCGTCATGGCGAAACCACCAAAAGACAGCGAGAACATAAAATGCAGAAAAACTAATAGCAAAATAATATCTAACATATTATGTGGATTGCTCCTAAAATTTTAAAGCAGATTATATTCAGCCATAAAGAAATTCCTATAGCAGCACATGGCAAATCATCATACTCGTTCCGTCCCTTAAAACTTACTACAATTTCTTTTTTGGGTTGTCCCATAAAACTTGCTACACTTCCTTTTATGGAAAGTTTTATACACCAATTTTACTTTATTACCCTTACTCTCTCTTCCCACTGAAAAAAGTTACTTTCTTCTCATACACATATTTTACCTTTTTACCCTCAACATACATTCTTAATCCACATGCCAGTCAAAATGTTGCATGCTTAAAGAGACATAGAGAGTATAATTTAGGCAATACTTAAAGAAGATTCCATAGATGCAAACTTCATATAGTATTTAATATGCCTCTATTAAATTCTTCTCCCCTAAAGCACACATTAAAGATGTCGCAACACACACAGACATCAACTGGATTCTGGAATTTACATCGTAAGGTTCAAAAAGAATACCTGGCAACTGCTATATCCCTGGCTTCCATTGAGAACAGCCCTGCAACAGATTTTGGAACACCTAGAAAGGGGCCACCTATGTTCATTACTGCTTTTATATGCCTAGCGCACCAATCTGATCCACCTCCACCACCCATAGGAGCTGGTGCTTCAACCCATTTCATGAAGTGCAGAAAATAAAGCACACCCATTGAATGAGGAATAACAACCACCTTTTTCCCACCATTTGTGGCTACCAATAGTTCGATGTTACTTTTTATCCTGCTCAGAGTTTGATCCCGCACCTGGTTGAATCAATTTTGGCACATTGGTAAGATATAGAGTGAGACATATGTTTGAGAACCTCTAAGCAAGTAACAAAGGTAAAGGTTATAGCTCAAAGGACAACATAAGTATGCATTGACCAAGAAAGAATAGTTTGGTTAGAATTCCTAGGAAAAATGAAATTTCAAGTAAACTATACCTCTGTGTTCTGGAAAGATAATCTCCAGTCATATGCAGCCATGTACATAGTTTTTTCCTCATACCCAATCCGAGCGAGGTTTGCTATTAGAACAGCCCAGACAAAATAACCAGCTGCAAAATAGTCAGCTGCCACAAGTCCAGTAACAGGCCTGACCCTAATACCTGGTCGGTCAAGTCCAGTTTCATTATCCAGTGACATATGCTCAGCCCAGCACAATGGTCTGTTAAGTAATCAATGAAATTGTTAAGAAAATTATAGTGAGAATCAGAAACAGTCACATTGAAACAGGAAGATTAAGCTTAATCAGGTATGAACAGAACACCAGAAGCATCAACAAGATGAGAATAGGTTGGTAAGAGTCTCATAATAAACAAGTCCCCCACTAACCATAGAGCAATGCTCATTAAGAACTTGTTCTTGTTACAAGCTAAACAGAAGAAATAGCATCAGCTGAAACTCCATTGAGCAAAATGAACAGAAAATAGTTAAGCTGAATAGACAACTTTTCGCTCAAAGTCATATTTGAACAAATATTGGCAAAGTCCAGACATTCAACTCTTCCATAAAAAATGTGTTCAACAGGAGTGCAGATACAGACATATATGGACTCTGCTTCTAATTTTCACAAAATCATCTCTTTTAATTTGTCAAAACTGCAAAGTTGTCGCCTCTCTCTTTTAATTTCTTTTAGCAGCTCGTTTGATTTTCTTGCAATCCAATGACTGCTCACACACACATACAAGTTCACACTTCTTAATCTTTTGTTCTCTCCTTACAACCCTTGCTGAAGCAACTTTACAGGAAAATTCTTAAAGTTGAGCCTTCTGCTCTCCTCTCACTCTTCCCTACCTAGTGTTTAGTCCTCCTAACTCCAATCTAGGCTGGCTTATCATGTTGCTTACAAAATCAGTTAAGGATCCCCATAGTAACCTGATGCCAACTAGCAACTATTGATGAAAAGCACATAATAGAGTTGTATGCTATTGTCTCTAAGGACCATTCTTGGATGCTAAGCATTTGCAGTTCTCAAAGTTCAGAAGGTTTCGGTCTAATTAGATTGGGGGGGGGGGGTAGCATCGAACATTTCAAGAATCAATGAGGGGGATTCTTTTTTTTTTAAAAAAAAAAAACAGCTTCCCCATCCAAGATTGAAACGGACCACCCACAAGGGATAAAGTTACAGAAATGCTTTGGCTCAACCAAAAGGTCCTAAAAGCTCTACTCCTTCACATGTCACTCCCGAAAGGCAGGCCAAATCTAAATCCAAACAGAAACACCGAACACTAACACGACTCTTAATAACTTTCTGAAAAAGGAAAGGTTGCATACCGAGGATTGAATAATAAAAACCCTGATACAAAATGCAGAAAAGTAAATTACCTTTTATACAATTCCCCGAAGGTGCCGCCCCATAAGCGCTTCCTGAACAACCCTTCAGCACACTGGTGACCCTCCCACAGCTCAAGCCCTCCGGTGACAATGCCGGGCACGAAAACCACCGGGTGCTTCGCTGATAAGCCCTCTTTCTTCAGTTTGACACCGGGAGGGTCCGGTGTTGGCCCGCTAATCGCCTCGGTGACATACTGAGGAAGCGAAGCGGGCATCGCGTTGTAAAGAAAGAGCAAGAACCACCACAGGGAGCAGATGAAACCGATGAACCAACAACAGCTGTCGACGCACGACCATTTACTCCTCTTCGTCCGGGGTTTGAACTGCAGCTTCTTGAACTCTTCTTCGTCATCATGCTTCCCCTCGATCGGTGGCTCCGACTCCGAGACCGCTACCTTCCGCCGTCGAAGAAATGACATCGCTTGGTCCCAACGATAGATCTATGAATCATAAATGTTCTTTTCGGAAACTGATTTCCTTCATTTATCACCGCACTCCCAGAATAGAAATAAGCGCCAGTGGGCGGAGAGACAATAAAAGCCTCCGGCGAGAATGATTGACTGAACACGAATCTCGATCGTCACATGGAAATTGAAATACGCGTCGTGGAGGCGGCGGCCGGGGCAGTCGGACGGCGGAGGAGGACGGTGAGGGAAGCTGTAACGGAATCGAACTGCAATTCTGTTGTTGTTGCTGAAATGCAGAAATGCTCAGCTCAGGCGAAAGGGGTTACGCGCCGAATTGAAGATATCGACCGACTTACTACTGGTCAGAAAATCAAATTACGACGAGTAAGTTTGGATTAAAATGCATCTAGAGGTACCCTAAGCTATAATTTAATAAAGGGTGACTATATGGTGCGTCTATGCGCACCGTACGCACCCTGTATAAGATGTAAGACTTACTCCCTCCGTCTCTGAAAGATTATACACTTTGTTTTTGCTGTTTCAAGATTCAATGTTTGACTCAAATTTTAACAAAGATAACAAGTTTTAAAAAATTCAAAAAAAATATATTTAGAAAGTTTATACTTCAAATTATGACATTCATATAAATTATTAACTTTAAAGTCTAAAAATTCATGAAAAAAAAATCATAGATTAAATACTGTAAAACAGCAAAAATAAAGTGTATAATTATTCAGGGACGGAGGGAGTATTACATCTAATACTACCATCGTTTCATCCGTTGTCGACTTCACGTCGCGTCTGCTTCCAGCTTTGAACTCACACCAAACGTAATTTAGCAACACAACAATCTTCCATCAAAGTTTCTACCTTCGATTTCAGCTTCGAACCCAACACCAAATGCAACTCAACAAAACCACCGTCACTCACATGTTGTTGTCTCTTCCGACGAACCTTTCTATCGCGATTACTCTGACACGATTTCAAATATGCTTTTAACACAAACTAGCACAACTCAATAACACAAACAACATAAGAATTTGGTCGCGATCTAACTTCAAAACCACCAAACTTGTAAACAATGAAAAATTGAAATTTTTTCTAACTTAAGAAATCTGGGTAAACAATGATGATCAGAGTAAGTAGTCATGTTGATCTGATTTTGATACTTTGATACTAATCAAGTCCGAGTATATATGCTAATCACCATGCAGATCAATGTTGATCCCATGTAAGGAGATGTTGATCACCTTGCAGGTCAACATTTTATTCTGGCGATATTGGCCAGGACAAGTCATCATACTGATCAACATTACATATAATGTTGATCAAACACGACAATGATATTGATCTGGTGTGAGGAGATGTTGATCACCATGCAGATCAATGTTGATCAGGTGTAATGAGATGTTGATCACCTTGCATATCATTTATTCTAGTAATGTTGATCAAGACAAGTCATTATGTTGATCAACATTTAATGTTGATCAAACACGACAATGATGTTGATCAGGTATAAGGAGATGTTGATCACCATGCAGATCAATGCTGATCAAATATAAGGAGAAGCTTATCACCTTGCAGATCAACATTTATTCTAGCAATATTGATCAAGACAAATCATCATGTTATGTTGATCTAACATGACAATGATGTTGATCAGGTGTAAGGAGGTGTTGATCACCATACATATCAATGTTGATCAGATGTAAGGAGAAGCTGATCACCTTGCAGATCAACATTTATTCTGGTGATGTTGATCAAGACAAGTCATCATGTTGATAAACATTTAATGTTGATCAAGCACGACAGTGATGCTGATCAGGTGTAAGGAGATGTTGATCACCATATCGATCAATACTGATCTCGTGTCATGCAGATCAACATTTATTATGACGATGTTGATCAGTACAGGTCATCATGTTTGTCATGAATTAATGTTGATCTAACACAACAACAATGTTGACCAAGTGAAATGAGACGTCGATAGCCATACATATCAACATTTATTCTGGAGATGTTGATCAGATAAGCTATGATGCTAATGTTGATTAAAAAACCGTGTGGCAAACTTGTAAATAAGTTAAACGCTCATGCACAGTGTTGTGTAGTGCTCATTTTAACTCGGGCATTTAATAAAGCTATAATTTAGTAGTATATGGAGTATTTTTTTAGTTTCTAAATAAATTATATGTAAATGATCAATTTTTCTAATTTTTTAGTTTTTAAATATATATTTTTTAAAAAAATAATAGATTTTTTCTAATAATAATTTGATTCAAATATAATATTAAAAGTTAAATGCTAAAATATTTTTCTGGGAAAGAGATAGTATTCATATTCCGAGTTTGTAGTCCATTGATCTCATAAAAATTGTATAATTTTTATCAATTTTAACATTTAATTTTCTATTATTTTTTCTTAAATTTCTGACATATAAAAGTAAATAGTATCGTATAAATGAGATATCAATGTATCTAATATCTAAATATAGTTTTTTAGGTTGTGTTATGTTGAGTAAGGAAACAAATTTTGGGAAATTTGGTATATATGTTTTGATTGATGTATAATATGTTTGTGCACATAGAAATTTGAAGAAATGTTATTTGATAGAGAATTGATGAATTTAATATATTATTTTATATATTAAAATTGAGATATTGGTTTTTAAAAAAAAACATTTTGAGAAAATTTTGTCCTTACCACATCCTTATAGACATTTTTTTCTTGTGAAAATTTGAAGCAAAAATAACTATCAAAATCAAAAGTGGAGTATATATTCAGGGCCCAAATATGCTGGTGTATGAAACTCCACCCAAAACGGTCTTTGCGCTGTAGTTCTCGAAAGCCCAACCAAGTGCTGGTCTTTCTATCCAATGCACCCAAGTTAACATTATCAAATTTGTGAACCATTATTTCTTAATGCAAAACAAATTTGTGAATCATTCTTGTTAATAATGCATTTATATTAAATCTGTGGGCTCTTTTTATTTTAAAAAATATGATGGTGGAAAAAAAGCTCCACCACTAATGAACTTATATTAATCATGTAAAATAACACATATTTCATCTTAAAAATTAGTAATATCTTACCCAAAAGTTGTGGAAAACGTTTTTCCACCATCATCGATTATTTCCTGGAAATAAATATGTGAGGCACTTTTCATGAAATTAACGGTGGAAGACAGTTTTTTTTCCATCGTACGAATGGATAGAATATTTACGATTCATTTAATTTTGAAAAAAAATTCCAAGAATTTATTTCCAAATTTCATTTATAAATGAAATTTATAAATGTTTGATTGTACGTATAACTAGTTTTGAAGGGATGGAAATTATGGTTTCTAAACTTTTAGAAAACTCTTTATATTAAAATGGAAAATCTAATTTTGGTACTTTACCATTTTAATACTTAAATTTCTAAACTTTAGAAAATAAAGTTTTCCACTTTAATAAATTAGTTAGGCAAAAAGCCCAAATAAAACCCTAAACTATTTAAATCGTCACGACTCGGTCCCTAAACTAATTAACTAGCCAAATAAAACTTGAACTCCTCATTTTGTACCGATTTGGTCCTTCTCCGTTACGCCAAGGGCATTTTCGTGGGTATTATGTTTCGTAATATGACGTGACTAACCGAAACTTAAGTGAATGATGAGTTGGATTATTCTATTGATAAATAGGATGTCTAGGTGTGAAGAAATTGAGTGCTCTAGGGTTTCATCAAATTGAGGATTTCTGATATGGATTTTCAAATTTGGATGAAATCAAAAAGACCTGCGTTGAATGCAATGAACACTCTGCCTGAATGTCATGGCCAGATTGAAGAAACAGCCTTCCTCACCTGAATCCCACTCCAAATTCCAAAAACCAAAAAAACACTAATATCCCTTGCAATTTCCCCAAATTCTCATCTTCCATTATCGCTTTGAATTCATAATCTCAGGACATTTGAATGTCATGGCCGAATTGGAGCTGGATCTTAAAAGGACCTCCGACTCTGCTCCAGATCTGAAACGAGTTGACATCAGTGTGACTCGTACTACTTGAAGCCACCTTTGGAGACGCCTCCGAAATCGAGGATGGAGAATCTGAGTAGTTGATCTTCTCGACAGGGCTATGAAACCATCACTGGTGGCGGCGGCGGTGATGGCGGCGATATGGACCGGTCGTCGTCATCATCATCAGTCCCGGTGTTGACAATAAGTGACACTCACAAAGCCATCGACTTTCTCCTGCTGGTTTCGCTGAACAAGGTGAGGTTGGAAGCGGAGACCGCGGTGGCCATGGAGGTTTGCTTTTGGGTGTACAATACACACCATGAACTGGTAAATGAAAGGTTTTAAATGTTTCTGACAAACCGTTCGCCTAGATTGGATCTAGCTTGTTGAAGATCTCAACAAGAACGTAACAGGGGGCGGCTCCTAACCACCTCAATCCTCAAATAGAGAGCAATGGAAAAGTTAATTGCCAAGGGAGTGAGGGATCTAGCAACTCACTTCTCAAATGAAGAGCAACACTAGATGTCAAGCTTGAATCCACTTCAATGGAAATCAAGGGGATGATGGAGATACAAGGAAGAGTTCAAAGATGAACCAATATCCTCACAATGAGAGATAATTATGAAATTCAAGTTATAATTCAAGTATCGTTCTATTACATCCCAAGTGACATTTTATATGAATGGTAAGGGAAGATGGGTGAAAAGACTAAGAGACAATGATCCTAAAATTAAGGTGGGTTGAGGTGAAAGGGGAAGGTGGTGAATGACATTGTAGGCTACCTACTCCTGTCACAGAAATGGGAGGGAAAATCAAATTATGCGAACCCAATAGGTTGAAGAGTCGGTTATGATATACTACAATATTTGGGGCTTCGCCTGGAGGCCTCGCACGAGGGGGCCTCGCATGGAGGCCTCGTATGGGGGCCTCGCCGCGCTTGGAGGCTTCGCACGGGGCCTCGCCCAGAGGTTTCACGCGGGGGCCTTGCCCATAGGCTTCGAGCGGACTTCATCGGCTCCTAGAGGCTTCGCACGGGGGCCTCGCCTGGAGGCTTCGCGTGGGTTGTTTCGCATGCACCTGGAGGCTTCGCATAGGGGCCTCGCTTAGGGAATTCGCTTAGGTGGCTTCACCTGGGAGTTTCGCCTTTACCTGAGCGGCTTCGCATAGGGCTTCGTCAAAACATGGGGGCTTCGCTTTTGCCTGGGCAGTTTCGCACTTGAGCCTCGCCGAAACATGGGGGTTCCGCCTTTGCCTGGTCGGCTTCGCATAAGTGCTTCGCCTTTGTCTGGGCGGCTACGCGCAGAGGTCTTGAGATGGTGTGTGGAGCGTGCGATGGTGCTCTTGGCCACAAGTGTGGTGACATTGAGACCCTTCAAGGTATTTGGCGCATTTTCCTTCCAGTGAATGCCCGTTTGTTGAAGTTGTAGGATCCTTTCTTGATCTCTCTCTGGCCAAGTGTGTTGGACCTCGGTGATGTAGGAACCAGGGACAACTAGGATGGTGAGGGAGGAGCAGTAGATAATCATTGTGTCACTCGTCCACGTGTGCACATCCATCAACCACATCAGTTGATAATTAACAGAATGATCAAGTCGATACAAAATGAGCAGTTCAGGGTTCGGGGTTTTATTTTACCGGTTAATTAGTTCATGGGCCGAGTCGTGACGATCTAAATAGTTCAGAGTTTTATTTTGACTTTTTGCCTTTGCCAATTGGTTATACATTAAAATATTTATAAAATAAATAAATAAAATAATTTTCCTTTTCCTTTTTTTACACTTCATCTTAATTAGGACCTTCTTAAATCTAACCTGTAATTTTACGCGTGGCCATTGTCTGGAGACCAATGGGATTAGTGGCCCTACCAGCACAAACTGATAACCACGGGCAATAATAAAACCAGAACAGAACCGGTTTTATTCGGTTACAGGTGAACTCTCCATTCCATTCCAACCCTTCCATCTCTGCAAATCCAAACCATCTCCCATAATTACCAACAATTACAGAGGCAAGGCGGATGAAGGAAGTAAGTACCTTTTATCACCCTCATCACTCCCATAAGCAGTAAAAAAAAAGATTGTTTTTTTTTTTTGTAAAAAGACAAACAAATTAAACTTGCAACTACAAGAGAGCATAAACAAAAACAGAGCATGCAGTTGATTTTGATTTCCCACCATCCGCCGTTACCTCCGACGAAAGGTTTCACCTTTTTTCCCATTTCATTTCTTTGCATGATTTGTTCCTCTTTAATTACTATTTTTTAAATCGGTTTTGCAGAGAATCTCTGAACTCGACGTGGCTTTAAAGCTTCTGATCAGCAAGCACCTGAAACTGAAACGCTCATCGGTTTTCGAGCTCACCCTCTCCGTTTTTCACCTCTCTGCTCTGTTTTTTTCTTCTTTTTACTCTGTTTCTCAGAATGTGGCTTCTCGTGTACCGTTCACAGAATTGAACAAGAATGCTGACGTGCATCGCTCGCTCAAAGCAACCCGCGGCCGACGACGACTCACCGGGTCAAGGTCGACCCGATCACTCCGCCTCCGCGGGGACACCCAGTTCGAAGCAACCGACGGTTAGGTCCTTGACGTCTCATCTGAAAGACAAGGCGTTGAAAGTTTCCGGGGCGTACCGCCAGTGCACGCCGTTCACGGCGGCGCAGACCCGGATTAGTGATACGGCTGGGCCGGATGGGGATTCGGATCGGTTCAAGTGGTCGTACAGGCGGACTGCGAGTTCGCGGACGTGGGGGAAGGAGATGGAGGCGAGGCTGAAGGCGCTGTCGAGCACGGGCGGCGGGGACGCGGTGGCGAACTCGGCGAGCTGGCGGCGGGTCGACCCGGTTGTGTTCGTGGAGGAGAGAGAGCCGAAGGAGTGGGTGGCGCAAGTTGAGCCCGGCGTGCTCATCAACTTCGTTTCGCTTCCCGGGGGCGGCAATGATCTGAAGCGAATACGGTTCAGGTACGCCTATCCTCTGGTCATCTATTTCAACGGTTTGGATGAGATCACAGTAATCGATCCGACGGTAGCGATGGGGCTGGTCCTTTTGTTGCCTTAATTTATTGCTTTTTTAGCAACCTTTAATTAAGTGGGTTGTTTATTAGACAACCATGATTTAGGAAATGAGTGCTTAGTCCTTAATTGAAAATTTTGCCCCCCCCCCCCCCAGTGTCCCAGTACTTCTCCTTAACACCAAACTAAAAAGATTGAATTTAATTAATGTCGTGTAAAATGTTAAATTATGATTCGATAATGTGCTTTAAATTCCACAAAATGGTTAATGTTTATATTTATATGTGAACTATCGGAAAATCTTAGGGTGTGCTTATTTGGAATGGAAAAAAATTTAGGAAATTTGGAAATGTGTTTTTTTTTATGGTTGAGATGTACGTGAGCATGAAAATTTAAGAAAAATGTTATTTTATATAGACTTGATGATGAATTTATGAATTTAAAGTTGTTGGTGTATTAGAAATTGAAAAGTTGGAACAAAAATTTCTAAAATTTTGTAGGTGGACTGAGCCTTAAAGAATATAACATGACTAAATAATTTATGTCATGAAAGGGAAATCACATGATTAGACCTAAAACGTTTTAGGTTTTCACAATTCGGCTTAAAATTATTCAGCTTTTCATAGTAAAATAATAAATACCTAAGATGAATGCCTGAAATTATTTTATATTTTATAAAATAGGTGTAATTTCTATAGTATATAACATTTAGCAACTTATGAATACTGATTTGAGTCTTTTTTGTTGTGTGGCAAGGAGTAAGTTAGCACCTCCATTTAAATCACTGACAAGTGTTTTTTTCTTGTCCTCTCTACTGCATTGCTTAAAAAAATTGATATGAATGTTTGATGAGTCCTTAATTTTTGAGCTTTGACAAGTGTGGTTCCCTTTTTCAAATGATTTTTGAATCTTAAAACACAATGTTTGTTGCTATTAGGTGGTTGAATGGATCAAAATTTATCAAAAATATTTAGAGAGTGTGCACCTCCATTTAAATCATGTGTTTTTTTTCTTCTCATTTCCACTACATTGCATAAGAAAGTTGGTGTTAATGTTTTGAACTTTAAAAAATCTGGCTCTATTTCTAAATAATTTTTTAATCTTGAAACATAACATTTGTTGCGATTTGATGAATGGACCAAAGTTTGTCAAAATTTATATGTAAAGCATTACTTGCTATAGGTTTATAATTAAATTCTTCATTTATAAGAAACGTTCATTTCAATCACTTTAATTGTAATTATAGAATAATTCATAACATTTTGAACTGCAACAAAATGTGGGCTTTATTTAATCAAGCTCATCTGTAAAAACTTGGATCGTTTTAGGTCTAAATTGTATTTTTTTTTTCCGTTGTAAAGGTTTGTTAATGTGAAAAGGAGTATATATATAATATAATACAGTCCGTGTGGACTGGATAAAGAAGGGGGGCCAATTAGGCAAGGTTTGATTAGTTTGGGGATGATGGAAAGCTTTTGACTGAGACTTGTCGTTTTGTCGGCCTCTGCTCGCTTTTGTTTGTTCCTCTTCCATCAAAACAAGTTATCCCATCCCATGCTACTCCAAACACTTCACGCAACAGAAAGCTTATGTCTTGGCGACGTTTTTTTTAAAAAGAAATAATACTTCCTACGTCCCACAAAGGTTGTAGGATTTGTTTGAGAATAATAGTGTGTTGACAAAATTACCCTCATGAAAAAGAAATGAGAAAATTTTGTGGACCCAATTTTAAGTTGAGTGAGAGGAAAGAGAAAAACTTGTGGGTCCATGATGTGAGATAAGAGGATAAAATGGTAAAATTGATGATAGAAAGTTTCTATTTTAAGAAAGTTGACAACCTTTGTGGACGGAGGGAGTAATTATGTTTGAACTATTCACAATACATTTAGCATTTAATTGTATCAGTTTGATTTAATTGTTGTGTGAGGCTCTAAGTCTACCTCAATCTTGCTAGTTAGAAAACAGGGGAGATAAACAAATTAAGAAAAAAAGAAAAGAAAAAAAGAAGAAGTCAGCACCATATATCACCCTGAAAATAAGGGGAGTGTTAGATTCTTTATGCCTCTCCAAAGTAAGAAGAAGCTTGTTTTTTTTTCTTCTTAAAGTCAAAAGGTGTTCTTATGCCAACTTAATGGCCTAATGTTGATGCCTATCTATGGCCTTAATGATAAATGCTGGGTATGATGATAGTTAGCCTTTAAGCTTGGTCAAAATTACAAATCTACACCTACCTCTATATCTCTTTTACTTAGTTAGGTTGCCCAGCAAAAACTTCTAAATTACAGTGCTTACCCTCTAAAGATTTTATTTTTTATCTCCACATTTTTTAATTCATTTTTTATCATCTATTCTGTGATAGAGAGTGTGTAGTAGTGGGAATTAATTACTATCACAGTCAAACTGCCTTTTCCTTTTTTTGCCCTTTTATGCAACAAAAATGAAAAGCACATTACTTGATTGATCTTTCTTGACTTTAGCACTAGGTAGGAGTAATCGGAATAAGAAACCCCATAGCATGACACTTTTCGCTAAGTATGCTCCAACAAAATAGAATGTGATTCCACATAATAATAATTCAATGTCGAATTTGGCTAAAAATGTACTGATTTAAAAGCTCACGTGAAAATAAATATGTGAATTTTCTTAAAGTTGTGAACTTGTTGTTGTTTCTTTTACAATAGCTAGCTTTTTTTCATTATTCGGTTGTCTTATTTTCTAAAATTGTCTTCATATATATATATATATATATATTAAATGTGGAATAAAAATTATAATACTCCTAAAAACCCACACATTATGAAATAAAGTTTTTACATTTTTATCTAATTAATCAAAACTTATAACTCTTCAAAAGTTCAAAATTCGACTATGTATATATAATTAATTATATTCATATATATTGGATCAGTCAGGATATGTTCAACAAATTGCAAGCACAAAAATGGTGGGAAAATAACTATGAGAAGGTCCTAGAGCTATACAATGTCCAGAGGCTAAGCCGTCAGGCACCATGGCCACTTGCCCCAGCAGCAGGATCTGAGGACAGATTGGTAGTTAAGCTGTCAATTGTTCCTCACCCGACATTTAAAGTAAAGCTGATTACTTGGGCCTCAAGGCATCATCTTATTTTGTGCAGAGTTCAAAAACACTTGAATCAGCAGAAGACATTCCGGTAACTCCACAGGTGACCGGAGAGCGTAAACTCCACCATCGTCCCACGGGGAACATCAGCTACGCATCATCGGATTCATTTGATCATCAACTCACACATGCTCGACCGTACTGCGAATCGACCGGACTCACCTCTACCCCGAAGCTATCTAGCATTAGTGGCACAAAGACGGAGACTTCATCGAGGAGCAGCTTGTCAAGAGAGGTGGAGAACTCGGAGGAGCCATCGATGAGCAATGCTAGTCATGATGGGGAAGCGGAGTGGGTTGAACAGGATGAGCCAGGGGTTTATATCACCATAAGAGCCTTGCCCGGTGGGAAGAAGGAGCTCAGAAGAGTAAGATTCAGGTACATCTCTATGCATAATAATACGATACATTTGAGTCGTCGATATGCAAATTAAAGGTCAAAAACTTGAGAATAAGAAAGTAAAACAGATAGAGAATAGAAAATATATTACCCTGAATTATATCAACTGAACTCCTTTAATAAAAGTTTGAAGGTATCACAATTTGGATAGGGTAAAGTGTACGGATAGTCCCTCATCTTTACTTATTGTCCTATTCTGGTACCGTTTTAAGAATTTGTTCTATCGGAGTCCCTTATCTTTAGTTTTGGGTGTATTTGTAGTCCTTCCGTTAACCTTATGGTTAAATTTTCTGTTTTCTTTGGTGTTTTTACGTAAATACCCATACATATCTCGTTGGATCTATGGCACCTGGGAAGATAGAGTAAAGTACATGGTGGGTGAAGTGGCTAGTTTAATAAACTAGGACTTGAATGATAGAATTTTCAAAAATTGAGGGCAAACTAAAAAATAAATATGGGTATTTTTGTATATTCAAGTAGTTAACGAAATAAGTTAAAATGACGAAAGGACTACAAATGCACCGAAAACCAAAGATAAAGGACTATAATAAGACGAATTCTTAAAACATGACTAGAATAGAACAATAATTAAAGATGAGAGACTATCCGTACACCTTTTGGTTCTAGCGTTCCTAAAATCTTTCTACTCCTACAAGGTAAGAATAATAATATAAAGTTTGTATAAAATTTTTGAAATTATCAATAATTTTGGAACAAAAAAAGCATACAAATTGATGTGATTGTTTTTAATGTGTAAAAAAAAATATATTTGGGGTTTTGCATGCAGCCGAGAAAAGTTTGGGGAGATGCATGCGAGGCTTTGGTGGGAAGAGAACAGGACAAGGGTACATCAGCGGTACTTGCAATGATCTGGGCAAACCAAACAAACACATCCAGATTCATATCGTTGTGTTTGGCTTTTTGTGATAAAACTACTCTGTATGTCACTTTAGCAACTGGCCTGGTACCACATTTGTATTACCAGTGGAGTATTTAAAAGTCATCAGTTGTCTATTTGTGGTGGTGAAGAAATTAAGTAATTAGCTAGAGCATATCCATTAGTTTTCATTTTCTTTCTTGTACTGATTTTAGAGAAAAATATTTTGAATAAATTTTTACAAGTTCTTTACGTTCTTCCACTTAGGTATTGATATATACCCTCTAATGTTATTATCATTACATTGATTCTCATTACCTTAAAAAAAGGTAAAGGTAAAGTGCATCTGTGGTCCTATCCTAGAGTAAAATCCGCGCAGGGTCCCTATTTTTAAGTTTGTGACCTATTTTGGTCCCAAAATAACTTTTTGTCCCAAATTGGTCCCAAAAATAAGTTTCTTGTACTCTTCTCGTCCTTTCCGTCCATTTTGGGCATTTAAGTTGACGGTTTAGTTGAAAAGACCCCTTTGCCCTTATTTTTGTTGAGTCAGCTGCTGATGTGGTTTAGTTGAGTTCTTCTGATGCGCATTTCGTCGATAAATTTGGGGATTGGGGATTAGGGTTGATGCGCATTTCGAAAGAATGAGATCGATCGATTGAGCGAGCTCCGACGACTTTCATTTGTGTATCCTGTCGAACTACTGACGCGTCGATTTGTCAATGTCGACTGGTTCGACATCTAACTCCTCTGGCCTAGTGAAAGCTCCATTCTGCAGATGTGGTGTTCGTGCTCCGCTCAGAACAGCCTTGACTCAGGACAATTGCGGCAGGAGGTTCTTTGGGTGTGCTCGATTTGAGGTAGGTATCATTTATCTTGATCGAAAATTCGATTGTTCATCCTTATAAGAAGCATAGTGTTAATGGAGTTCTTGGTTTTGGTTTCGGTGGATGTTATCGTTTTTCATGTTCTTTGGGTGTGCTCGATTTGAGGTAGGTATCATTTATATTGATCGAAAATTCGATTGTTCATCCTTATAAGAAGCATAGTGTTAATGGAGTTCTTGGTTTTGGTTTCGGTTGATGTTTTCGTTTTTCATGTTCACGAACCTTCCAATGCTGTAAATTATAGAGAGACCGAGGGAGAGACAGAGGTGAGAGTTGCGGGTTCTTCAAATGGCTGGATGGTCCTACAGATGACCATGTTAGGACATTGTTGTATGCAACATTACAGGAGAAGGAGGAGTACAAAAGGAAGTTCCATATGTGTATGGGTGAGAGATCTGATTTGGTGTGTCGGTTAAGCTGCTGTTGAAGGTTCTCTTAAGGTGGTTGAGAAGGAAGTCATGGAGACCAGGAAGGCAAAGCAAGCTGCTGAAGAACAATTGAGTAGGCAGAGTGAGTTAGTTGCTAGGTGTAAGAGATTCATTATTTGGGTTGCCATAGTTGTGGCAGCCATTCTGTATCACCTGTATGTGAAGCTTTAGGTAGTGAGGTTTAGGTTGGACATCTAACATGTAATATGTACTATTGACAAAGTTGATGCACTTCTAATCAATGCTTTTGAGCTTCAAGTAATGTTTGTTCTCTAAATCAGGGACATAAGTAGTCTGATGTCACATGTGTTTGAGCTTCAAGTAATGTTTGTTGTAATCTCTTGTTCAACAAGTTCTCTAAAATGGTATAATGAAAACATATGCATGTGCAAAGACATGCACATAAGACGAAAATAAGGAAGAAGCCAAAAGGAAAGAGAGCTTAGACATGAACATAAGAGAAAAGGCATTACAGAACGTGGTTTAGATAGAAGTAATGCCTCAAAATATTGAGTACATGTCCAAATATGGTTGATCAAAGGCATTACATTACATTGCCAGATACAATCAAAATGCTGTTAAGGCACCCCTACCAGTTTTCACTAACATTCATCCTACAGTAGGTGGAATAGATGCACCCCTTCCCCTTCCCCTTCCCCTGCCCCTGCCTCTGCCTCTCCCTGCAACTCCTTTGGTAGGTGGTCTTCTGTCAGCACCCCTACCACTTCCTGGAGCCTCATTTTGGTTGTTCTGAATAAATTCACTTGTGCTTGGTGCCTGAGTGCCATGTGTAGATCCAGCTCCAACTGGTTGACTCTGAATAAATTCATTTGTGGTATAAATCTGTGGGGGCTCATTCCTTGGTGCGTTTTCCTGTTATTTACAACATTTGTAAGTTAATGCTAATCTGTAAGCAATTAATAAAATTCCATACTTACCAATTTCATCTTCTTTTTCTTTGGGACTCTTTCCTTAATCACGGTAGCAACAAAGGCATTTCTACAGCTTTTTCTGTTGTGTCCCAGTTGCTTGCAGTGAGAGCAAGTTGTAGTAACTCCAGTAGGTCTCTTCTTCCTTGGCTTACTATTTGTTTCTTCTCCAGCTGATGGTCTCCTTTTAGTCTTGGATCTACCTCTCTTCACCACCTTCCACTATGGGGCTGCAACTGCTGGCCCTCCACATGTCACTACCATTGATTGGCCTAATCAAATTGGCGTAAATCTTCCTATGTGTTTGAACAGAGTAGCAGCTGTGTATGTAGTCCTCAATGTTAGAGTTGTTGTGACCAAGGGCAGAGCATGCATGATGGCAAGGTATTCCAGTTAATTGCCATTTTCTACATGTGCATGTTTTAGCTACTATATCAACATCATACACATCATTCACTGTGGAAACTTGGAACCTATCACCCCCACCCTCCATAGTTGTGCAATATCTAGCTGCCACAATCATCTCATTCAACTTCTTCATGATTTTAGGACACACAGGCCCAGTCCACTTCTCTTGAATCTGATTCTTTTTGGCAATCCTCACCATCAATTTGCATCTGATTATCTCCATCATTGTGAGAATTGGTGTATCCCTTGCCTCTAGGATAAACTTGTTGAAACACTCGCACATATTGTTCAACAATATGTCACACTTAGGATATTCTCTAAAGTGTGATCTACTCCAATATTCAGGACCTATGTCATTCAGATAGGCCCAAGCATCAACATTTAGTGCCTTAATATTATCCATGTATTGCTTGAACTTACTTGGAGTTGTTGCCCTAGCTGCAGCCCATATCAGATCTCTGTATCCATCCCCATGATACATTTGCTTGAAATTGGTGTATAGATGCCTTACACAAAATATGTGCTCAGCTCTAGGCATTTCAGCATCCACAGCACCTATCAGGCCCTGCACATGTAATATGAAATATTCTAAGACAAGGAGCTTCAAGATTGTTTATACTATTATAAAACAAGTAAATGTGCCTTCTTACAGACCAATGTTTGGAATCCTCTATGTTCAACTGCTCACACAAGATTCTGATAAACCATCTCCATGAGTCTTCGCTTTCAGATTCCACCACAGCCATGGCTATTGGCCAGATGCAATCATTTGCATCAATGCCAACTGCTGTTAACAGTTGCCCCCCAAACCTTCCCTTCAAGAAACAGCCATCCAGACTTATTATTGGCCTACAACCAGCTAAAAATCCATTTTTACTGGAACCCAAGCATACAAACATCCTGTTGAATACAAGATTATCAAGACTCAGAAATAACTTAGAACCTTCATTGCTCCTCTCCAACTCTCCCCCATAATCTGCTAGTTTCTTGTATTGACCAGCTTCATCACCCCTAATCATGTCCAATGCTAGTTTCTGTTGGAATTCTTGCGCACCAAAATGACCTGGGCTAGCTAAAGTAGCTAAGCACAGCTCAACTCAGCTCAAACTGAGTGTTTGAGCTAGAGAGATGTATATCTGCTCTTAGTGAGCTGATATGAGCTCAAGGAGCTCAATGGATGATTTAATATGTCTTGGACTAGCTCTATATGAGCTTGGTACAAATGTGTCTATGCACATTTTGGCGAAGAGACGTGTCTCTTGGCGGAAAGGTGCGTAAATTGGTGAAAAGGTGTCGAAGAGAGCCAACCACACCTTCGGCTTAGGCCGAAGGGTGCGTAGCACCCCTGGGTGCCGAAAGGGCACCCTAAGGGGGCCTTACACCCATTCGGCCATAGGCGTAGGGGTGTGAGTGCCCCTTCGCCCTAGGTGCCTCTAGGCAAGGGGGTGCACCCCATGCCTTGCACCATTCGGCCAAAGGGACATGTCTCATGTCCCATGACCGAATGGGAAAGGGGCATGGGTCACCTCCCTTGCCTCTTCACCATATTTGGATAATTAATTAATTAGTTAATTATTTCCTATTAGACACAATTATTTATTTATTCCTTTTCTAATTAATTACTTAATTGAAAAGGCAAAAGGCATGAGACATGTCTCATGGACCAAGGGGCATTGGTTGCAGCCCTTGGTCCTAGAGACATGTTACTTCGCAAATGAGGAGGCATTGTGTCCTCTCATTGGCAGCTCATCCTCCTCTATAAATAGGGGGAGGGTGGCGCCATTATTATCATCCATCAACCAACATTGGTTCTCTCTTCTCCCTTCATACTTCCTCTTCCGAACTAGAAGGCATTCTAGGAGCATTGTGAGTGGAACTCACCTTGGAGACAAATCATCTCCAAGCCGCCCTAAAGGTGTTCCCCAAGCCAAGTCTTCTACATCAACAAGGAGCAAGAATCTCTAAGATTCTTAAGCTGCGTCCAGAAGCAAGGTTCATACTCTTAATCCTTTCTTCGGTATTATTGAATGCGAACATGAGAAGCATGTTAAAGACGATCTTAATATTAACAGTTTCTTTGCCCTAATCACTTTAGATCTGTGCACAACCTGATTGTGATCACGCCTCAGGTGATCAACTAATGCTGCAGCAGATATGTTGGGTTGTGATCTGATGGTATCCAGGTAATAATCAGCAATCCACTTGTACTTGCAAGCCTGCACCCTCGTGGATCTAGCACAGAAATGTGAGTCATTCAACGTCTTGATCTGAACTCTTGGACCACCCTTAACCCTTCTTGCAACCAGCTTATAAGGGCATCCAGCTGCTTTGCACCGAGCAACAAATCTGATCTTATCATTCTTCTCATTTTTTAGGTTTACTCTATTCTGTACAGAGTATACCCTAACAGCTTGTCTCAGTACATCCATGTTTGGAAACCTTTGTCTCAATTTGAATTTGGGCTTTGCCATGTCTGAGATTGGATTAAAGAAGGGGGCCCTGTCCTTACCATCACTGGAATCAGAGTGACAACTCTTTAACTCCTCATCAGATTCTTCATACTTGCTGTTTGGGTCACTAAACAGCACACCCATCACTCTATTTGATGGGCCAGACTCATCAACAACATCTGACTGTTGAGGTAGGTCTGCTTCTTTATTTTCAGGCCCAATTGGTTGTTCAGTTGCCCTCTTTAGATTCCACCCTTCAGAAACTTTCACCTTCACCTTCATTGCCTCATCATCACCAGAGATATCATTGTCAGATTCAGAAAACTCTGTATTACAACTCCCAGAGTCAGAATCAGAATCAGAATCAGATCCATCTTCATCTTCATCTTCATCATTTTCAGATTTAGTTGTCTCATATCTATCAGCATCTTCCCCCTGATCATTGATTTGTTCTGTATGTACCCTAACCTCCTCGTATATCAGCTTTCTCTTGCAATTTAGTTGACTCAGAGACTCACTGTTATTGTCACTATCAACAACTCTCGTCTTCTCCAACTCATCAAGTTTCTTGCATGCCTCTTTGTTCTGACAGTGACATGCAAATATACCTTCGTCATGGTCATCATCATCCTGATCATCCTCATCTTCAAACTGCTGATTATCTTCAACATTTTCAGCATCAATAATTGAATCAACATTAGCACCGTGAATGATATATCTTGCCTCCTCTGCCTGGGTTTCATTGAGAGACTTCAAAGCAAATGTTGCAAAAACTGTACTAGCAAAGCTAGTTTCTTCAGTAGCAGGTTCATAAAAGTCCTCCACAGCCCCCATATCATTCACACCAACCCAAAATTCCCCTTCCTCCAATTTCATTTCATTATTCAGACCCCTCTCCACACCATCCACAGATCCATCTCCCTCAGTATCCCTAATATCATTAGGAATGTGACCCTCATGAAACTTCTCAGACAATTCAGTCAACACCTCCTCGTCACCATATTCATCACCTTTAACAGATGCCTCTCCCACATGTCCATCTCCCTTTAACAGAGGCTCACTCAATTCCATCTTACTTCTCAGATAAAACTCTAGACTATGTTCTACATATAAGTCCAACCCACCCCCTTCAATAGCAGCAGCAAACATTTCAGAACCCTCAATGGCCATTAAACTACTCTCATCACTTAATGGTTTTAAGTCCTCAATTTCACCCCGCCTACGGATGTAGTGCATGCACTTGATATCCTTACTAGTGTACCCCAGATTCCTCAAGCATGAACTCGGTGAAAAGTAAGAGAGAACATCCTTGTGATTTTTGTATACCCTCACCTTGCCATCTACATACCGCAACAATGGCTCTGTCACGAACCTCCCACCATGATGCATGGTAAAGATGTGGGTATCACCCATCTGCAAGTAGAAGGAAAAGAAATAACCATAAAACAGGGGCAGCTATGTAGAAACGAAAAAAGTAACTTCTGAAACCTACCTCCTGAAAGATGGAGCTGATGTTCAACTTCAAGAAACTCGTAACCTAACAAGAATTTTGCTTCGATTTGGGTTCAAAATCAAAGAATCACAACTTAGGGTTAATGTGGTTCGAAAACACTGCGAAACGAGGGAAACGCTTTCAGATGGAAGAAGAGGGAAGAGGGAGGGGTTGTCCACGTTTTTGCCACTTGGACAAAAAACGGCATCACCATCCGACTCACCAACGCGAAGGGGCAAAACGGACATTTCACAGACAACTGTTCGATTAAACGACAATTTCGGACGGAAAGGACGAGAAGAGTATGCGAAACTTATTTTTGGGACCAATTTGGGACAAAAAGTTATTTTGGGACCAAAATAGGTCACAAACTTAAAAATAGGGACCCTGCGCGGATTTTACTCGTCCTATCCTATCATCACTTTAATTCGTGTCCTACCGCGTGGTCCTGTTTTAAGTTTTTGTATCATTAAAGTCCTATTTTTAGTTTTTTTTTTTGCATTCCTGATCCTTTTCCATTAAACACCAGTTAATTTTAACTGATCTTCGCGAAAAATAATAATTTTAGCCATTGAAATTTATTTGAAAAATCTATTTGCACCATAAGTTTTAAACTTAACAGTTTAATCACCCCAAACAATTATACACTTAACAATTGAACCCAAAAGTTTTCAAACTTCACATAAAACCACAACACTCACCGGACCACCCCGACCACAACCGGACCACCGCCGGGCCACAACCGACCACCGCCGAAAAATTCAGAAAGGAGAAAAAACTTCACGGGCCTAGATCGGGGCCTAGGGCCGTCAGATCGCTGCCCTAGGCCGCCAAATCACGGCCCAAGGCCGGCGAATTGCTCGCCCATGCTGCGAATCGGCAACCCAGTGGCCACGATCTAGCAACTCTAGGCCCCGATCTACGCTTCAGTGAAGTTTATTCTCCGTTATTGATTTTCCGGCAGTGGTCGGGGGTGGTCCGATGGGTGTGGTGGTTTTAGGTGAAGTTTGAAAACTTTTGGGTTCAATTGTTAAGTTTATAATTGTTTGGGGTGATTAAATTGTTAAGTTTAAAACTTAGCGTGCAAATAGATTTTTCAAATAAGTTTCAATGGCTAAAACTATCATTTTTCGTAAAAAAAAATGTTAAACTTAACTGGTGTTTAACGGAAAAAGACCACGAATGCAAAAAAAATATAATAAAAATGAGACTTTAATAGTATAAAAACTTAAAATAGGACTATAATATGGCATGAATTAAAGTTATAAGATATTCTCTCCGATTTCAATGTCGCAACGCTGAAGATCGTAGTAGTAGAAAATCGCATGCAAGTGAAGATCTTGACGGTTGGAATCACGACATAGATCGCAAGAAAAAGGAGCACGACGACGAGTTGATTCCGGTTGGCTTTAGTGGTTGAGATTGGTTTTAGATTATTGCGAGCTACTGTTTTTTGACTTGAATAATGGGAAAGGTGAGAAGCTTCAGATGTTAATGTGAAATGTGGGATGTATCGGTTAATAATAGAGGGCAATTTAGTCTTTGCAGCATGGGTATGAGTTTTACCATCTATGTGGTAAATAATCGTGGGCTCTGAAATTATCATTTGGATATAGGCAACTTAGATTTCATTTGGGAAAAGAGATTGAAATTAATGTTTGAGTTGAGAAAAATTTTCAATGACAATAAATAACTTCTTTGAACCTATAACACTAAAAGCTACTCTTAAATAACGAAACCAAACCAAGTACTAACACCGGATGCTAACGTTGCCCCAAATGACAACCCTGTTAATCATCACCCGGGTGATTTTTCACCCACTTGTTCAAATGACTCATCTATAAGGTAATTTGGAAGCCCAAGTCCAACTAATTAGACAATTACATATCTATCCTCCATTTTTCAAGTGCTCTAGGTGGGTGAAAAATCACCCAGGTGATAAATAACATTGATGCCCAAATGAACCCTTAACGTTGTCCCAAACGCTAACGTCATACTGTTGATTCTGTTGTGGATCCTGGTTTGTTAATGGGTGTGTACAGTAATTAGGTATTCTATTTGGGCTGGCTGGTCTTATAATGGGCCTGAGAACCCACATCTATTAAGCTACGAAGCTGATAACCTCTTTGGGCTAATTCTCCACATTTGGGCCTGCTTAAATTTTCGTGTTGGATTCCAGGCTTTGATAATTGCAACCAAAGAAACGCAGCTTTAAGATAAAAGAGTCCGTAAGACTCGTTTATTCTCTTTCGAACATCCTGAAATTGTTACTTCGTTTTCAAAGTTTTTACATATATAAGAACTAGCTGGTACCCCTCCTACGGGACGGAGTAAATATAATTAACGTCTATGTCTTAATACTATCGATGTATTCGTATAAATTTCTGAAAAGATAAATCATATACTATTTTATTTAAGAATTGATAACCAAAAGGGTAAAACATTCGAGCTTATTACTGAATCTTCCTTTTGTAATTTCGTTTCTTCCTTTCTCTTTCTAATTCTTTTTTTGTTATTTTGTTATTATTCTTTTTAGAATTTTAATTTTTTACATTCTCTTTTAATTGTTTGGTTTTTTTTCATCACGGATTATGGGACATAGAAATTCTCAAAATTCCATCAATTTTATTAGTTAATAATTACTACCTCCTAAGTTTGGGGGATAGAGTAAGTATTTCTCTTTTTTTTCTATTATTAGTTTGGGGATAATCTTTTATGCTACTAAGTTTTGTATTTTTTTCATCTCAATCCCAAATGTTTTCAAAATTATAATTTAAGTCTATCAAATGTTTTCATTTTCGACTTGAAACCTCTTTTCTTATGTGCTAAATCTTTTAATCCCACTTTTTTAATTATTTTTTCACGTCTACCTAAATATTCTAAACCCTTAAAACATAAATCACTAAAAATTTGAGTAAAAGCAACTTCTCTTGTTTGCCTCTTTTAAATCCCTTAGTCATTAAGACTGAAAATCATAGAAGAAAATCACTATCAGTAAAACATGAATGACTTCTATTAAGTTCATGAATGTGATTGATATATAATTAAATCTAAGAAAAGTTTAATTTGTTAAAGTTAAGATGAAAATTTTTAAAGTCATGGAAGGCCGAAACCTTATTAAAAGCAATTTATGTGTGTCATCTTCTTTTTAGCTACTTTTGAAACTTGTAAATTATAAAAGAAATTATGTATTAGTGAAACAATGATAGAAAGTTTTAATCATGAGCATCTAGGCTAGTGGCTATGCTCATTGGACATCAAATGGAGGTCTCGGGAACCGCTTATTTCGTGCGCTATAAAGGCGCTTTGCAGCCACTTCCTGAAGCGCCTTGTAGCGCCAAGTGCCTGGTGGAGGTTTTGTAACTCCTTTTGGCGCTTCTTAAGGCGCTACAGGACTCTCTTTAAGTACGTAGTGTCGAGCCACCACAACCCCCTTCCCCTATCCCCAAATATATCAAAAAAAGGATAGAAAGTTTTAAATTTATATAGATAATAGTAATAGACTTGAATATGATAATAAGCAATTTATGCGTGCTACTGCTTTTTTATTTGCTAATTATTACAAGATTTCATTATAAATTTAAGGTAATTTATCGTATTTTAAAAAATATAATTATTACAATTAATAATACTCACAAATATAAATAAAGTTACTTTTACATATTAAAAAAAGATTTGAATACAAATATTAATTCAAAAATTCCACAAATTGCGAGTTGGGCTTACCGATCGCCCTATTTTGTTTTCACACCCAACATTGTCCAAACTCCCAATTGGCCTTAAACACTTAAGCCCAAATTGTTACCCCAACCCGTAATCCAACCGAAACTCTAACCATCTACCCTCGCTCATATAGATAACCCAGTGTCCAACCTTCTTACGTTTCTAACTCTAACCCGATGCATCTGTGTGTGTGTGTGTGTAAAAGTTCAACGGTATTCATACCGAATTCTTACTGTTCATCACGAGAAACTACCAAAATCGCCTCGTAGATGCATTTCCGTCGAGTGTCTACCGTGAAAAAATGTTTTCCGACGACCTCCGATGGTGGCAAACATGCTTAACATTTTTTTCATCATGATTTCCACTTTCTCTTTGTAAAAAATTGTTCAAAGATTTATATTTCTACTTAGATCAAACATTATAGTGTGAAATCTCTATAATGAAGGCTTGAGATTGAGTTTGACATCTGATTTTGTGGGTTATTTCAAATTTTTAGAGAGTTTAGATACAGTTTGTTGCAGATTCAATCTGTTCGGATATTATCTCTTGATTAAATTTATCATGTGGTTTTAATAAATATTAAAAAAATTTACACCTAGCAGGTCCGCCGTCAGTATTTTCCTGTTTATATATTAATAGTAGATTCATCACGATTTCCGCTTTCTCTTTGTAAACAATTATTCAAAGATTTATATTTCCATTTAGATCAAATATTATAGTGTGGAATATCTAGAATGTAGGCTTGAGATCGAGTTTGACACCTGATTTTTTGGGTTATTTCGAATTTTTAGAGAGTTTAGATATAGTTTGTTGCAGATTCAATCTGTTCGGATATTATCTTTTGATTAAATTTATCATGTGGTTTTAAAAATTAATTAACACGTGGCCGACCCTCCTTCAGTTTGTTCATGTTTATATATTAATAGTAGATAGTATTCATCATGATTTCCACTTTCTATTTGTAAACAATTATTCAAAGATTTATATTTCCATTTAGATCAAATATTATAGTGTGGAATATCAAGAATGTAGGCTTGAGATCGAGTTTGACACCTGATTTTGTGGGTTATTTCAAATTTTTAGAGAGTTTATATATAGTTTGTTGCAGATTCAATCTGTTCGGATATTATCTCTTGATTAAATTTATTATGTGGTTTTAATAAATATTAAAAAATAATTTACACGTGGCAGGTCCTCCTTCAGTATGTTCCTGTTTATATATTAATAGTAGATGAGAAGAGTGCCAAGTTAAAAATAAAATTAAGTTGAAATGAAAAGTTTGATGTTTTACTATTAAATTACTAGTTTAATTATAAGTTTTTTTCCCTCTGTCTATATAATCACTCTTATCACTTTCTAATTGTTATGTTTTTTTGTTCGCATTTATTCTATTATCGTTTTTTTCTCATTTTCTTAAAATGCTCTAATAAAAAGAATTCTTTTTTCAGATGTTTTTCCCCTCAAATCCACGCAATTCTCCAATCCCAAACTTTTCATCTCACAAATATCACATTAATTTTAAAAAATTTCAAACTATCCCCCAAAATTACCGAGAGAAGAGTAAAAAAAAGTTCAATGGTAACTAGCATATACCTACAACAATTGAAAAAGGGCATAAGTCCCACAAAAACAATAAGAGTTTTTCCTTATGAATGAGTGTTTTGTCTATATAATACATACGTTCTTGAAAAATTGATACATCTGACTTTTATATTATGTGTAGCAATGTTTTCTAAGATAAATAGTAAAAAAAATTAAAAAATATTTATAAAATTTATACTTCAAATTTATGATATACATATAAATTATTCAACATTATATGTCAAAATATTTAAGAAAATAAATCATAAATCAAATATTTTAAAAACAACAAAATAAATGTATCAACTTTTCATAGACGGGTGGAGTATATTCTCTTGTTACCTTTTAGGAGTTTTTTTTAGTTTCTTTCTAGCATTTAATTTAAGCTATTATTGTTCAGCTTAATATATATACTAACATTATACAGTATATACTAAAAGCTACAGTGATCGGATGTTCCGATTGTGTGTGGTTGGATGCACCGGTTTCAAGCTGTGCCACAACTTCAACTATTTTTTTTAAAAGAATTATTAGTTGGATTAATGCAATTACAATTTTTTTTCACCTGCAACACTATGGAGTTTTTTGCAAACTGTGATACGATGGTCAATGGTTGGTTGGACTTTGGAGTCTGTGGGCTATGTATTTTTTCCCTTTTTCTTTTTGCCTTTTTTTTTTAAAAAAAATTTCTTTTGTAAACTACACATCCTACATTAAATTAAACAACATAATTAATTAAACCCTAATTCTTAGCTCTTAATTTTATTTCTTTTACACATCAATCTCAAATGTTTTCGATCTTTTTATTAGGATATTTTAACATTTTATATTTTCTTAATTTTCCCCATATTTTCTTATTAGGATATGTGGGTTTTTTTTGCAATGCTCTATTCTTACTTCTTACTTTTATTATTTTTTTTTGCACATTGATCCCAATAGTTTCAATTCTTTTGGAAATTTCAATATTTTCCTTTTTCTTGCTTCTCCCTTTACTTTCTCACTTCTTACCTCTTATTTTTAATTTTTATTTTTTTGCATATTTTTCAAAGTTTTAGTTTTTAATTTTAATTTTCTCATAAATGAAAATAAATGTGTTGTTTTGTCTTTTTTTTATATACTCCCGCCGTTCTCAATTAATTCTACACATTTCCTTTTGGTTGTCTCTAAAAAATTCTACACTTTTCTTAAATGAAAACTTATTTCCTCTAAAGTTACCAAACTATCCCTACTTTATCTTAACTTTTGCTATCTAATTTTTTGTGCAACCTCTACTCAAGGGTAATTATGTCAAACTACATAAAATCTTAAATTCACCTTATTAATCTTTGCGCCCTCACAAAATGTAGAATTAATCGGGGATAGAGGGAGTATATTTCCATGCTTATACCTTCCTTTTCACATAGTTTGTTTTTCCTCTTCTTTTTTTTAATATTCTATTACTTCTTGATTATCATGTGATGAAAATTGAACAAAACATATTTTCAATAAGCTATTATCCTTAACATTTTATCTTTTCTTACTTTTATAATATACATCAATATTAATAAATCACAACTCTAATAAAATTTCTTGTTGCCGTTCAAAAAAAATTGAAACTATGCTTGCGGAGCACGGGTTGATAGAACATCGTTTATTGACAATATTAAATGATTAATATTTATACGGTAAACAAATTTTTAAATATATTATTTATATACTAGTATTTGATTGATTACATATATCAGAGTTTGTGAAATATTTGATTGTAAACCTGCAAAATATACATATAAAATAATCTTTAAACGAGGAATGAAACATGAGAGTAGTAAGTAAAATATAGTGATAAAAGTTTTATTAAAAACAAGTGTATCATCTCAAGTCCCCTAATGGTTGGTTAAGCTCCTAAAACACAAAGTAGAGTTTACTTCAAACCTTCTTCATCATCCTTAATCCCTTTATCCTGCTTATCATACGGAGAAGTAAATTTTAAGATTGATAGATTCCCTCCGTTCCGAAATAATTTTACACATTTTTTTTATCGTTTATGAAAAATTATTCATTTTTCTTAAATAAGAACTTCTCTTATCCAAAGTTACTAAACTATTCATATTTTATCTTTACATTTTCTATATCATTTTTGTGTAATCTCAACTCAATATATATTCACTTAATCTTCATACTCAGATCAAACTAAAAAATCTTTTATGGAGCAGCAATTGTTTGAAAAACAAAATTGCTATGAACACACCCTTAAGCTTTTCATGTGATTAAAACTAGTTCTAATACCCGACTTCGTCACGGGTTCACTGAATTAATAATTATCAAAATTTTCAATGTATTAAATAACAATATATCTGGTGTAATAAATTTATAGAAATTTAGTTCTTTTTAAAAAAAATTGGCTTAGATTTATGAAAAATTAGTCACTTTTAAAAGTTTTGGGTTAATTTTATTATTTGAATAATGACATTTATATCAGTTCTATCTTTCATCCAAGAAAATATATCAACTCTGTTCGCAAAACCTTGGTTTTGCTAATATCAGATACTGGCAACTATGGTCAAACTTCACATCACCCCCTAAACTAAAATAAATCAACCTTCTGCCCCAAAACTTTGTTTAGTACTTCAATTCGTCCCCGTCCCCACCACACCTAGCCTACCTCCTCCTTGGATCCGGTGACTTCGCCCACCGTCGGTTGTGCTACCTCCATCCACCCTCTATCGGCAACCAGAATGCTCTCCCGACCTCACACCCACCATTCCCCGACCCAGCTCGTCCTTCCCATCCCACACATTAACCCCAACCTCACTGCTCATCGTTACATCGTTGATCATCATGCACTTCGCTGTTCGTTCTGCCTGCTGTCGCGTCACCTGACTTGTGCCTTCAAGTCCTTCTCGCCTCAGATCCAGGCTCCGGTCACACCTGGGAAAAGATATCTTAGTGTCAGATCTGAGCTATGTGACGATCTCCACGACGCAAAGGTAAGGGGGAGCCGGCACAAAAACGTCACGGGTGAGATGGCACGGTTGGTGAACGACTTAGGCTGCTCAATCGAGAAGAGTTGCTTGAGTTTGTTAGAGACATGGATGCAATTGAGCAATGATAAAGGTTTAGGGGTTTAGGGTTGATTTTGTTTAATTTATGGGCTGATGTGAGGTTTGTTGTGGGTTCCTAAAACCTGATATAGACAAATCCAAGGTTTTGCGAACACAACCATCAGTTCTCTATCTGATGATTTAATTTGTTTTGTCACTCATCCCTAACTCGATCATGTCACGAGCGGTCATCCCGTGAACCACTTTTGACCATCTGGAGCCATATTGGAAGCTCTCAACGGCGAGCCCAAACATCATATCGTCGACATAACTTACACTTTTGTTCACAGTAAATGACTCTGCTCGAAGCGCTTGCCACTCGATTCGACGATACGCTGCATCTCCACCTCACCATAATTGTCCCTACTGGCGACTAAAAGAACATGAAAGAGATCAGAAAGCAGATGGAAAAATCCGCACGATTAACAGTAATGAATAAGAGTCTCTTAGAATTACCTTCTGTGCTTGGTTGATCAGTATCTGCTCAGCATTTTCTTCTTGGTATTTACCAATTCTTTCTTTAATGGCTTGGGCATCTACCCTTCAATCAAATTAGTTATTGCAAACAAATGACATGAAAAGGAAATTGTGAGTAATCAAACGTAGAAATAAAAAAATGTTAGTCATTTTCTTTTAAAAGTGTTACTGCAAACATGTCCATAGTGAGTGCTCTCTCCACAACAACTTACGCTAGAAATGACACGTTTTAGAATAACCTTTTTAAGAATTTCATTCAAATCTTTGCATTTTTCCACTTGTCTTAAAAATTTACAAATATAATGATATGCCAAAATCCACTCATCAAATGAATCCTAAAGGACAACTGTAGCCTATTCTAAGCTTAGACCTCGAGCAAACAAAGGTATCCGAATTTCTCTGTATGCACAATTGTGTATACTCACCCAATCAGCGCTAGTATGGAAAATTTATTTCCCTTGCTTACTGCCAGTGCCGCTGCAAAATCTTCATCTTGTTTGATCAACATAAAAAAATTATGCTTCACAGTTAATATTGATTGAAAAAATTCACTAATTATTTTGATGACTATAAGACACTAAAGGAAGAGGTGAGAACAGATAATGAATAAGAATATGTTAGAATTACCTTTTGTGCTTGGTTGATCATTATCCGTTCAGCATTTGGGTGGAGAGAAATTTGTTAATCACTCATAACACAATACTCTAAAATTTTAATTGAAAATAAAAAATAAAAAGAACGAAGAGGAATTGTCTGTTAACATAAATTCACTATCGGATCTGGAAGTGTGAAGTCATAATTCATCCCGCCACAAAGCTCGACAAGTAGTCCCCTTGCGACCTAAGACGTTTCAGATATGGAATAAACGATGATCTTCCGCACTGATACTCAAATCGAGCGCTTAGCATTGGGAGGACTCAAGATGAAGGGTTTCTTCATGTTTCGGTGATGGCAGGTCGAGTGTGTAGGTTAGATGGTAGGTAAAGCTCAATCAGTGGTTAGCGGCGGCGCTTTTAGGCAAATGAGAGTGCAACTGTGGACATGGAGAAGCTCTGCGGTGCTATGGCGGACGATTGAAGCGTCAGTTGGGGAGAATTCTAGCCGATCGATTTCAGCCAATCAAGGTGGTCCTCTATCGGATCGGCGGTAATTGGGTTGCTCAGGTGGTGGTTCGTAAAGAATGGCGGTAAGATGATGCATCAAATGACAGAGAGTAATACAAAGGAGGAGGCGGAGCTAGCTGCCTTTCGGCGAGAAAGCTTGTCGAGGATGGTCGTTGGGCGGCGAGCTTTGAAATAGAAAAGAGAAAAGGAAAAGCGATTAGAAATAAACGGAGGGAGATGAGAGAGAGCGGAGTAATCAAATGCTGTAAAAGTGTGTTTTAATTATTTTTTGTTTGAGGGTGTTTTAATTATTTTAATTACATATGAGAAAACAAATGAGAGTGATTAGATGCTTGCCTTAACTACAATTGAAAGTTTTGGAAGTTACCATATTCAGTTGTTACCTTATGAGACCAGAAAAAAAAACTCCAAATCTGATATGGTGTTGAGGTGGAGCACATGTGACGCAAGCAGGAAACAAGTTTTGTTTTTTGGTAATTAATACAGTTATCCTTATCCTGTATTAATATATAATACTCCCTTCCTATCCCATTAATTGATCTATTTATTTTTAGTGTTTCAAGGTTCAATGTTTATCTCAAATTTTCATAAAGATAAATAGTGATTTTTTTTAAAAAAATCTATTTAGAAACTTTGTATTTCAAATTATGATACGCATGTAATTTATTTAATTTACATATCTAGATATTCCAAAATAAAATTATAGATTAAATATTATGAAACAGCGAAAATAAATGGATCAATTAATGGGATAGGGAGGGAGTACTTGATACTAAAAAGAGTTCCTTGTTGTGATTTCACGTGTGTAAGGACGTCTTTTTTTCCTGAAAAAGCTTGCACTGGCCATGGCCACACAACTAACTACGTATTTGAAAAAGTGGAAACTACTCATAGAATCTTGAACCGTATAATAAATACTTCCTACCCCATTGATCCATTTGCTTTTTTGTTGTTCAATATTCAATATTTCACTCTAATTTTTATAAAAATAAATAATAATAATAATTTAAAAATTTTATTTAAAATTTTTATATTTTAAATTATGACATGTATTTAAATTATTTAACTTTACATATATGTATAGATATTCTTAAATAAAATTATAAATTAAATAGTGTAAATCAGACAAAACAAATGTACGAGACAGAGACAGGGAGATTGAAATTAATACTTTCATCTCATGGGGAAAAAATTGTTTTGTAAAAAAAAGGTAAGCAAAGCAAAGTTGATCCGCACGCGCTCCTTTCTTTCTTTTTATACACCAACAGCCACTCACTCATCTTCTCCATTTCTCCTCCTCTGTCTCCCTCTGCACCTTCATGCTCATCTCCATCACTGTTTCTCTCTCTCACACTTGCTCTGTTTTCCGTACACAAACAAACAACTCCCCCTTTTCTTCTTCTTCTTCTTCTTCACATGATCATCCACTCCCATTCTGTTTTTCTAATTCCAAGTTTGCAGCTTTTGATCGTCTCTCAGCAGACAACCTCTCTTTCCCTTGTCCGCTAATTTATTCTTAATTTCCCACTTCGTTTCTTCTCTCTCTCTCTCTCTCTCTATATATATATATATATATAATCATACACACGGGTCCTCTGTTTCTTCTCAATTCAGAGCAAGCACCATGTCTAGAAGAGAGCGACAGAGGTGCTCCACTGAAACTTCTCCCCTCCCTCACCGGAGGACTCCTTCTTTCTCTTCTTCTCTCCTTGATGCCATTTATCGCTCCTTCGACGATTCCAGTGCCGCTGATCGTCCAGATTTTGGATTTGTTAAGAGACAGAGCAATGCGGGGTCAGGGAATTTTCGCAGAGACAGGGCGGTGGACAAGTGGCTCGAGAAACAGAGTGTTCATGGATTCGTCCCTACGCACGTGACTTCGGCTTCCAGCTCCTCGGATTCGAGCTCCAGTGGAATCTTCTCCTCGTCGGAGGGGGGCTCGAGTTACAGAGAGAGAGAGAGGTCGATCAAACCTTCTTCTGGGTTTTCTGCTCCGAGCATGAAACAGGGGAGAACGCAGAGAAGAGATCTCTGTTTTTCGTTCGAGCAGAGAGATTCGGACAAGAAATCCAAGAAAGACAGCAGTCTGAACTTCACCAAGACAAAGCTCAGAGCTCTCAAGATTTACGGCGAGCTGAAGAAAGTGAAGCAGCCCATCTCCCCTGGCGGCCGAATCTCCACCTTCTTGAACTCCATTTTCACCGGCAACGCCAAAAAGGTGAAAATTTGCTCCATCGGAGCCACGGAAGACGTCAGCTTTGACCGCAAATCCAAGTCACCATGCTCCTCCGCCACCTCGTTCTCCCGATCGTGTTTAAGCAAGACGCCTCCTTCTAGAGGTAGCACCACCACCACCACCACCAAGAAAAGATCAGTCCGGTTCTATCCCGTCAGTGTCATTGTCGACGAAGATTGCCGGCCGTGTGGGCATAAGTCCATCTACGGCGACGATCCAAGCATAATGCCCACACCAACAGCGACGGCGGAGAGATGTGTCACTAAAGGTCGTTCTTCGTTTACAGATAAAGATTCAAGCGCCACTGTTGCTAGTATCTACCAGTTGAAGAAGATTGAAAGAGAGCTTGGCTTAAGAGCTTTCATCAATGGCAACGACGACGATGGAGAAGAAGATGACAATGAAGATGAAGTATTGAGCTGCTCAAGCTCTGATCTGTTCGAGCTGCAGGATCATCTCATAGGAATTGGAAGATTCACAGAGGAGCTACCTGTTTATGAAACCACAAGCCTGGAAACTAACCAAGCAATTGCTAAAGGACTCATATTGTAATTGTAACTCTTTTATTATTTATTTTTTTGGTTCTTTTTTCTCTATATGTTAATTCTCAAAATGCAAAAAATGTAAATCTTGTTAGTGCTAATATTAGGTTTGGGGGGGTGCTTCATGCTTGAGTTGTTCTTTTTATGGAGATTTTTATAAATTACTGTTGGCTTTGATCCAGATAGTGAAAATGTTTATCATCCATAACAAAGTGACAGGGGACAAAGTTCAACATAAGCACATGACCTCCAATTCCATTTTGTAAAAATAAAAAATTGGGACCCACGGGTTAGTATTAATCAATCACAGAGATAAATGACACTTCCTTTATATCACAATATATTCCAAAAGTAAACTTTCCCTTGACAATTTTTTTCACTAATTGGCTAAAGCTGATGACTACTTTATTACTCTCAAACCAATAAGATCTTTTATAAGATCTTTTACTCTTTGATGGAGTATTAAATTTTGATATTTTTCACATAAATAATGACATTTGTAATAGTGTTACAAGAATAGTGGAGTAAAATATGGAGTTTAGGTTCTCTACAATTACTTGAGGCGGCGGTCTATATATAGTATATATAGTAATAGATGATTAGCACAACATCTAATAAATTAAATTATGTGATACATTGATATCGATACAATATATGTTGATAATTTAAATAATAAGCCGTGTTCAGAAACTTTGAAAATGTTCACAAAACATTTAAATTCACAATTGCCCAACCATTTTCTAAAAATTACTCGGATTATTCTTTTCCCCTTAAAATAGTTGACGGAAAAAAATGACCCATGCTTGAGAATGCAACACCTGTAGCACTTTGGTATGCTCGTTGTGGAGGTGCTCCGGCCGCAGCATGGCTAGCTTGGGTGTGAGAGATGGTGGTTAGTGACAAAGCTAGGGAAAAAAAATTTAGCCCGGCGGAAGTCCAGCCTTATTCAAGCAATTTATTATCATTCTAAAATAAGTATCAATTAGCTCTTCTAAACTGAACATTTCTACAAGATCATTCACATAACTAGAAGATCGAGAACTGTAATATAGCATGAAAAAATACTTCGTTTTCTAATTTTGTTGTCTAGTATTTATGGTTTCCATAATTTAAATTGTGCATTTTACAATGATAATGGACACGAGTAAATTTTAATAAATGGGTGAAAAAAATATTAATCAAATCGGTTTATTAGTGAATGAGAATATATAAGGAAAAATAAATTGTGAGAATAAAATTGTTAGATGGATATGTAGATGAGGAGAGAAATTCTGGGAGTGTCACCTTCTCTGGACTAGACGTTATTAGTGAATAAGAAAAGCGAAGAGAATATTTTTTTGGTGAAAGAGGTGAGTGGATCAGATCGACCAGAGAGATTTAATAGAGGAGAAAATCCAGTTCGAGATAAGAGACATGTTAATAAAGTTCATAATTCTATGGGTGAGTATAGAACTTGATGAAAAAATAATAAGCAAAACTTAGATAAATTATTGTGAAATTTAGGTAATGCGGTTATTGAGTTGAATTATTGTAATAAACTAAATCTAATGTCCTAATTTTAATCTAAATACTTCCTCCGTCTCAGAAAAATTGACGTGTTTCTTTTTGTTGTGGTAGAATCAAATTATTACTATAAAGAATTCATTAAAAATTGAAAAATATATTTAGAAACTACAAACTACAATTTACATTTAAAATATTTGACTTTATATATATAAGTATTGAAGAAATAAAATTATAAATTAAATGTGAAAATGAAATGCACCAATTATATAGGAACGGAAGAGGCAGTATATATTATACCCCCTACATTTTGAAAAATTCAGGGTGGCAACAGCCATCCCATGCCACAACATGGCTTCGCCCCTGATGGGGGTCTAAGTGGTGGAAAAAAGTTTTTTGGGGATAATCTATACAAGGAAAAAAGTTTGGGGTAAATATGATAGGGTTAAAACGCTTAAGGTTCACATAGAAAAATAACCCAAAATTTTAACTGAAAAATCTAATGTTGTTCAGGGAGATAATTGTAGGCTTCACTAAATCTTACAGGTTTTTTTTGAGATTTCTGAAAATTAGATGAGGTAACTGTAGATTAACCTTAATTTTAGGGATTTTTATTACTTATATTTGTTAATATTACAAATCTTACTACTCCTATATATCTATATACGTGATGAAGTTTTATCTGACTAACATGAAATTTTTTACTTTATTGTGAGAACCAAGGTTGTAAATACCATCTTAACTCAGTCAGTATGTCGGTCTCGTCTCGATATGGTCGGTCGTGAAATGCTACCATTTAAGCAAATCTCGTATCTGTGAACTCACCAGCCTGTCTCGACCATCTCGCTTATCAGCGATATTATAGAAAATGGTGGTATAGGAGATAAAATGATCAATTTTCAAAAGTTTAAGGGCTAAGCTGAGTTTAAAAGGTTAATAAAGAAAAAGAGAGAGAGTAAACCTGAATCATCTTTTTATCTTTCACGATTAGTCTTAATGTTTGTTTTTGACATTTTTCTTTTTAGATATCTTTTAAAACGTTCTTTTCTAGTAATATCATTTCTATATTCTGATTATTTCAATTATCTTTCTAGCAACTTTACATATTTTCAAGAAAGTTTACTTTCTTAACTCATCAACTATATATATATATATAATTCTCAGTACAACAGAGATATCTTCAATAGAGATATCTTCAATACACGATACCGTCTATTACTGTTTAAGATACGGTATGGTGATCGGTACGAGATTTTGCATTTTGACCTTGGTGAGAACTGTACGCAATAAAAGAAAGTAACAAGTATTTCGAGATTTGAGGCATTTCAAAATCTTAGTAGGTGATTGAGAGGAGAAAAAACTCTAGTGGGCAATTGAGAGAATCCCAAAACTTTGGTGTGATACTAGAGATTTCTGCCAGTTAAAAAGGAGAATCTACTACAAACAAGATTTAGTAGACAAGTAGGGTCAGAAAATCTAACAAGTCAAAATATTCAGATGTTCGAATTGTAGTATTATCTTTTTACAGAAATGGAAGCTGCGGAATAACTAAGACTGTCCAAGAAAAAAATTGGCAAAAATAAAAATATTTATATATATGTTACGACGACATTTAATTTACAAAACATTTAAAATGTCCACTAAAAAACAAAATAAATTATCAATGTCAATATTTGATCTTTCTAATGTTTGTTTATCAAATGATTTTCATTTTCCATCTAACTTCATTCTTCAAGCTTTTACAGTTGATGTTAAAAGCTTCTCATAATTGTCTTGAGTACTTGACTTAATGGTATAACAAGAAGTTTGTGGGAAGAAGCTAATAGAGATTATAGTGGGGATTGAAGGATTAGTGAAAAATCATTTTAAGGGAATTCTTAAGATGGGTTTATGATGTTGGGTTAAGGTGTATGTTTTACGTTTTTTAATAAAATTTCAGTTGCTGTTAAAAAGAAGAAGAAAAAGAAGCTAATAGAGCTTTGATTATACTCCCTCCGTCCCTGAAAAATTGTACACATTTTCTTTTTGGGCTGTCCCAGAAAAATTAATCACTTTCCTTAAAAGGAAACTTCTCACTCTCAAAGTTACTAAACTATCCTCACTTTATCTTTACTTTTTCTACCTCGTTTTTTGTGCACTCTCAACTAAGGGGCAATTAAGTAAACATATACAAACTTCTTACATTCACCTTAATCTCCGTGTCCAAACAAATCTACCAATCTTTCGGGGACGGAGGGAGTACAATGTAGAGTAGTAATAATAAAGTTGTACTTGAAGGAATTTCTATCCTATAGAAATATTCATAGAAATCACCAATATCTTCCGGAATAGGACGAGCATTATAATTTATAACATAAGTATGCAAAACAATACTCAAAATTAGTTGTATTAAATTAATTATACAACGATAAGGTCTAAAAAGTAAAATCAATGTAGCCACAATAGTTGACTTGCCTAAAGAGGCCACACACACAAATTCGAGTAACTAGCACTGTTGCATGCATATGGTCTTGGTCATGGTGGGAAACATATATCACGACGAACACATGCTCCATTCCACTTTAATGCTTTCCACAAACTTTTTTTTATCCCTTTGGACATTTTTTCACACCTTAGGCTATGTTTGGCTCCACAGATGAAACGCGATGGGAAAAGATTTATCCCACTTTCATGGCTTATCCCGTGTTTAGGTTGACAAAAGGATGGCAAGAGACAAATCCATATCTACCATTTCCTATGAAAGTGGGAAGAATGAATCCTTTGACGAGTGAGGGATTAAAAACAAAGGAAAGGGATACAGGCTCATCTTCACCAATATCTACTTCCACTACGTAGTTGAAATTATAGTTATGATTGTCGTATCCGTTTTACATCCATCATAACTATGATGGGAATGACCGCACTACTTTTATTATTATTTTGGACGTCATATCTGAGTATGACGGCTCATACCGTTATATGTTATGACCGTCATATGACGAATTGATCAGAACTATGGCGTAAAGGGCATTGCTTCTTTTAAAGATTGTCAATTCTTACTAATTATTCTTTAGTACTTATATTTTTGTATATAATTTTTGAGAGCTTGCCAAGATAACTTGAAAGTTGAATTACCTAGATTTAGTCCACAATCTAGAGTATTGTCTTTGTTGCAATGGACAAGCTGTTATTCTTTTACTTGAAATGAGAAGGGGTAGAAGGCGCACAATGATATCTTTCAGTCAACTTCACATCACAGAGAACACATTTTCTCTTCCCTCCATTTAAAGATTTTTTTTACCAAGCCGCAACATAAAAGACTCGCCAATGAGATAAAGGAAGACTTGATAGTGGTTATCTCGAGAACATTGCTAAATTCTTGAGAGGCGACTTGATGTGGCCCTTCAATTGTGAGATTCTTTTCAAAGAAAATATTGCCTCGATCGATGCGTCGATGACCAAGCATACCTTGAGAGAAATCTTTCTATGCATCAAAGATCATTCAACCTCGAAGATTCTTCACGACAAAGGAACCTCATGCACCAAAATGGGGGCATATATATATGTCATTTACCTCAAAGAACCATTCAAGTGATATTCTTTCTTCTCCTTAACCTCCACATAAGCCAATCCTTCATACTAAGAAACTCTTTCGTTATCCATGCACATTCTACTTCTTCAAGTGGAAAAGGGAAAGAACAACAGATTTTAATGATACAAGGACCATCATATATTTTGTTAAGCTTTGCAAATCGATAAGAGTTTTCTTTAAGGACCAACCATTAAGCATTAATGAGTACGGGTCAGACGTAAAGACATGGTTTAAATACTCTTGTGGAGAATATTCAATTTTTCGACCACATTTGGGGGGCAAACAAGATGATTCACTCATATAATTGTTCTTGAGGCTAAGGAAATCAAGGAATAAAAATCTTTTGAAGATAAGGTAAGCTTAGATGGAAGAGATTAATGAGGTGAGATAGGTAAAGGTTCCGCCATGCATCATTGGTTTTAATTGAAGATCATTCTGATTTTTCGAAGGTTTTGGCAGCAACTCCAAACATCAAGCATTTTCAAAGTCATGCATCATGGAAATCATGTATCATGCACATTGGCAGGTTTTCAAGGGGCACATCAAGCATTTTCAAAGTCATGCATCATGGAAATCATGTATCATGCAAATTGGAAGGTTTTCAAGGGGCACATCGAGCAAGGACTAGAATAAGCACTATTCAAATACTTCTTTTGAGATCAAGAAGGTCAACCGACTCAATTCATCAAGAAAGTCAAGGAAGGTTCCTTAATCCCTTTCAGAAAGAAACATTTCTCTCATAAAAGGACTAGAAAGTCTTCCCAAGGTCAAGCATGATTTTCACCAAGACAGGACAAGTAAGGAGGACTCCTAACCTTCATCAAAAGTCGGGTAAAAGGTTCGTACTATTCCATCACATTTCATAAGCCAAGTCTAAGTTTTCGCAAGGTAAGGAAAGTTCCTTAACCTATTCAAAAGAGAAAGGTTTCTCTTTCAATGTAGGAAGTTTAGTCATTTTGTCAAACTTCACCATTTTTAGAAATTCGTTCGTTTTGTGGGATTTCTCATTTGAGGTTTAGTCATTTTGTCAAACTTCACCATTTTTAGAAATTCGTTCGTTTTGTGGGATTTCTCATTTGAGGTTTAGTCATTTTGTCGAACTTCATCATATATTAAAAAAATCAAGTTCTTTAATCTTCAACCCCAAACCCATAAATTGCAACAAATCCAGATTTTATTCCCATATCTACATCTAAAATACAATCCAAATGAAAAAAAAATCTAAGAAGCTTTTCGAGAATTTAACGGTGAAGAGACGTTGCTCTAGCATGTTTGTCCAATTCTTATGTGAAACCTACCAAAACATTTGACATCAAAACAAGTTCTACAAAAGAGAATCAAACCCCCAAATCAACAAACACACAAGATGAAAAATTAGAACAAAACTCCCTTAAAACCCAGATCTTGTTCCTTATCCTCGTAATTGATTTCATCTCATAACTAGAAATTTCTGGTATGTCCTCCATGTCCGTACGCGTAAAAAGTGACCATGTTCTTCTCCTTCAAGCTCTTCTCCACTAATAGATTCCTTCAAGATCTGGGGAAATAAAAGGGAATGAATTATATGAGAAAAGAGGGATAAGATCTGGGGAAAACGGAGTGGAGAAATGAGTTTAAAAGAATGAATGAGAGACATTGAGACTAGGAATGAAGGAGATTGTTTAAAGGAATGAGAGAGGGATATATGAAGAGGTTTCCGATGTGAAGGGGTTAAAAGTGAAGAGAGGTCAGATGTGGTGAGATTCAGCAATGACGACCTAATGATCAACAAGGACCTCATAACTGTTTCAAAGTACAGTATAACTGTCGTATCCGTCATAGAAGCGTCATAGAGTTTCCGAGTTCTATTCCTCTATGACTTCTTAATGTGGGCTGTGATGAATCCACATTTACGACTGCCTGCACCCTCATTAACAGTCATAGATTTGTGTTAAACTATGTGGTGTTCTACCATTGTCGATCTGTTCCACGGTCGGGCAAGTCCGTTGATCCTCGCATGCACATCAAGCGACCCTTGTACCCACGTCCGACGATCCTCACACTCATGTCCGGTAAGCCTTGTGTTTAAAATCCGTGAGATTTGTGGGCAAGATCGGAGAGCTTCGTGCACAATTCTAGAGCCTAGGCCCAAGTCTGGCGACTTGCGACAAAGAGGTATTCAAAATTAGGGTTTTAATGCTCAAAGGTGAAGACTTGGATTGACTCGAAGGTCAAAGATTCTCGAATCAGAGGAGGGGATGTTGGGCTTGGGGAAATGTTTCCAATAGGTTTAGATTTGAACTACTAAGGCTTGGGGGTTTGTCGGAGATGCGACAGAGTGGCCGATGATAGTGGTGGCTTGGCGTGCAAATGCTGGCGGGGTGTGGTTGAGGTTGATTCAACGTTATGCCTTACAATGGAGGATGAGGACGAGGAGGATGCACTACGTAGTTGTTTGGTTTTTTGAAGCGGAACTAAAGCCAATTCAACCGCTACAATCAACAAGCCAATTCAGCCACAAGCCCTTTTTTCTCTATCTCCTTTTTTTAATAGATCCATGCTATCTCTTTACATCTTCTTCATCCATCTTTTTCTCATGAAACTCTGGATACTCAAAGTTCAATAGCGGTGAAATTGGTCCAACGACCATCGAAACACTACGTAGAAAAGTCTGTTTTTACTGCGGCCGTTACTGGGGCTGAGGCCGCGGTAAGTGGCCCAACCGCAGTAAATGTCGCGGTAAGTGGCCCTTATCGCGGATGTTACCACCGCTATACCACGGAGGAGGCTGCGGTAAACTTTGTTTGCTTGACGTAGTGAAATCCAACGACGGTGAGATATGGTTTCGTTAAGGGCGTGACCAGCACTTGGAGGAGCTCGAGCTAGCTAGTGCTGTTGGGAAGCGTTTTTTATAAGGTTTACTGGGCTCACATTTTTTGAAATTGGTGTAATATTTCTTTAGATCTACTGCTGAATTTGATGACTTTGTAAGGCTTTTGCTTGTAAAAGCCTCTTGATAGTGTACTTTGTTATTTTGTTTGTAATATTTCTCAAAACTTTTGGTAAAGACTTTTGTTTATGGGATTCTGTTTCTGAAGGATGGATTTGATGTTGTATTTTTTGTTAATCTTTATTACGGGCGAACATCCCCACTACAATAAGTTATTATTGCCTTATATGTTTTTTTCCCCCTAATCTCCAATCTCCATATATAAAGAAATAATTAATGACAATATTTACCTGGTCCTAATTTGATTAACGACAAAATACTAATTTGTACATGCCCCAGTGTTACTAGTGAAGGATGGATGGCGGACAAATTGCCCGAAAATGACAAGAAAGGTACTGAAGCTGGATGATGATATCAAATCATCAATTAATGAGGGTGGTGTTTTAATTTAGTTTTGCCAGGGAATTATGAGTGGAGCTGTTTGTCACCAACCCAGCATGAATAAATATATACATGTAATGCAAAACCATACACTCCATTTCTGCACTAACTATACCATTAATTTCTCCTCCAACCTGCAAAACCATTGCACATGCATGCATGCATGGAGATAATTAAATTAAAACACACAAGCCCTAGCTGCCTACCCTGTATTTCTATTGCACATATATTACATATATAATTATAAAATTAGATTAATTCTTGGCTTATCTCTCTCTTTTTTTTTAAAAAAAAAACAATTAATTAAATATTTTGTTTATCAAGAAACTAAAGCATATATACCCATCATTAATTTCCGAGTGCATGCAGTGTATACTGTGTTGCTCGGATTAAACATGACTTGCAGTAGTAGTCTTGATATTTCTGACGACATTTTATGAAGTGGATAACCTAGTTCCATCATATTGTTAAAACAAACTGCAAGGGTACGTATATACATATATTGCTGTATTTTTTAATACTTAATACACACACACACACTACAATCCTTTCAATTCTTGCTTATATATAAATGCTGAGTTGTTCAATTGTGCCAATAATTAACTATCATTAATCATAACCGGCAGGTACACCACACGCAATATCCATTCATCTATATATTGATCATATATTCGTATATAGGGATTTATTATTTGTACGTATAGCAAATAAATAATTTTATAAGTCCTATACATGTGACCTATACAATAATATATAGGATTTTAAGGTCGGGATGGGTTGGTAGCTTAGGGCTAAAAACAAGCCAAGCCCGAATTGAATCGAACCTCACAGGCTCGGTTTGGTTCAGCTCGTTCCTCAGTCTCGTGTAGGCTCGCGAGTCTGTCCGAACCAAACCTCCAATACTCGAGCTTGGCTCGTTTAGTACACGAACGTAAAAACTGGCTAGAGCTCGTGAAGCTTGGCTCGAAAAAGCTCGTCAGAGGTCGAACTGAGCTGAGCTCGAACATGATGTGTTCGTTTTACAGCCCTAGAGTAGCTTAATACACGTTTAGTCGATATTAAGTAATAAAATCCAAACAATTAGTACATGTTTTTATGTAATTTATAAAACGTGCAAAACAAGACTTGAATTGGAAACAATTGAATTTGTAATGTAATTGCTATTAAAACTCTAAAAACAATTACCAGTAGAAACATGAAAAATGTGAAGACAATAATTACTACAAACATGAATTCAATTAGAATTTTGAATTATACTAAATTACGCTGCAAACAATTACACATAAATTTCTACAAAGAACTACACTACAAACTATAATTTATAATTTAGTTGTTATAGTTTGCTACTAAAAATACTACAAACAAGAATTTAGTTGGAATTTGGAATTAAACTTATAATTTTTTTATTACAATTAAAAAATTACAAGCAAAAGATAATAGCCAAGCAACAAAATAAAATAAAAACAAAGAAAACTATAAACGTTAAGCGATAAAGTATACATGATACATCATGTCCACATTACAAGCTCCAAAACAAAGAGGAGACCATGTAGGATAGTATATGGAATGAGGGACTTATGGGTTGGATAATAATATATGAAATTGGAGTTAGGTTTTAATTTTATTTGAGCTTAAATTTTATTGGTTTTGATAGAGGGGGCTAATGGTAAATTAAAACATTAATCTTAACTATATACCCTATACACCCCAAGTAAATTGGGGAGGCAACAACCCCTCTGTCCCTTCATAGTTCCGTTCCTGATATACACACACATACTGTAGCATCTTGAAGCTCCGGCGCGTACCCAAATTATTGCATGAAAATGGTTGATGGATTGTGACATGTACTTAAGAAGAGCATCATGACTAAGAGCATTTACAATAATGCTAGACATCATAGTTTCAAGTTAAATATAACTAATAAAAAAGAAAAAATGGAAAAATCTCTGATTCAATTATACTAGCTATCAATAACGAGGTAGAATTTCATTTTAGAGGGAGTCATTTAAAAAGGAGACAATACATGGTAACAAAAAAATATAGTTTGTATGCAATATACCATAGAAAAGACCATACGTACATGTCTATATTTACATCGACAAAATCGTACCAAAAAAAATTCTCGTCATTAAAAGTATCATACAAAATGAAATTGAACTAAAAGTTCCACCATGTTTTTTTTCAATATAAAGAACTAACTATTAATTAAAAATTCATCTTCCATTTGATTATGTATCTATTCTTCATTTTATGTGCTTAAAAATGCAAGTTCCTACTTACACTAAAGACTACTAGAGTATGTATAAAAAAAAACACTACTAGAGTAAGTATGAGTCACCTACTAGCTATACAGTTTGTACCGAATATTTGAAGGATGAAGAGTCTTACTTAATTGTTAGGTTAAATTGAGATAATTTTATGGGTTAGACCCCATCAATTAAATCAACTAGAAGAACAATTATCAATTTATGTAATCTATTCTTCATTTTATGCTAAAAATTGCACGTTCCTACTTACACTAAACAGTAAACACTAACTAGAGTAAATATGAGTCACCTTCTATGCAATTTGTATCGAATATTTGAAGGATGGAGATCACTTAATTGTTAGGTTATTAAGATAATTTTATTGGTTACATGCACCCATCAAGTAAATCAACTAGAAGAACAATATGCTTAATTAATTTATTTAGTGAACCATGGTAATCTTTTAAATATAAAAAAAAGTATTGCTATATGAGTTAATATACTAAGTATACATAAAATAGCTATGTATTTATGAAATTAATTATTAACTAATTAGGATTCTTCTTCTTCATGTTTTTTTTTTTGATGAAGAGGATGCTTCTTCTTTCATTTCATATGTATCATCATGCAGTCATGACCATAAATTAGATCAGCTCCAGTAATCAATGAATTAAGAAGTCAATTTGCAAGGAGCTAGCAAGCATCAAGCACTCTATCTAGTTAGACCATCAAATTAAGTAATTAATCCATCACAATTTGTACTTGCAATGCATGATCATTAATCAGGTGGGTTTATCTTTGATTACAAGAATACAATTTTACTCAAGGGTGAAAAATGATGTTACAAGATTCTCATAGTATAATTGTCTACATCATGATATGATTAACGGTTAATTATTGGATGTATCAGTGAGAAAAACTTGATTTAACAGGTTGGTAAGTTTGGCTTTAGACTGTTTAAAATGATGTGGAGGTTTTTTTGCAATAATAATCAGCTGTTACTGCGGAGTTAATTGAGACTTGAGAGAAAGGTTGGCAATAATAATAATAATAATAATAATAATAATAATAATAATAATAATAATAATAATAATAATAATAATAATAATAATTCCTAAAAATGGGCCCAATTTCATTAAACGTGGGCCCGGCCCATGAAGAGCGCGTGAAGGGTCATCATGAATGTGGGAGACAGACAGAACCGCACGTGACCACCTGGCCTGTCCGTGTCTCTGTCGAAGTGGTGTGTGGGTGTAGCTGAGATTGCTCTGTTCCCTCATCTCTTGTCTTGTTGCAGCGAGCGTGTGTGCCGCACGTGTGCCATGTAGTAGTACTACTAGTCTAGTACCACAAAAGCCTTTCAATTTTGCACTATTAAAAAAACTTGGTGCCTTTAGCCTTTACTATAAGCTTTCATACCATGGATAGTGTTGGATCTTGCTATGGTGATGTTAATGACTGCGTAGTATTTTCTTTTTTCATATCTTTTTCATAATTTTATTTTCTTTTATTCTATTATTGCACATATGTAGATGTATAAGAAAATGAAATACTACATCGCCTTAAAAAACAATCAATCATATTCTTTTTTTCGTTATCCAAAAATGATTTGATAATTTTTCTTTTAAGGAAACATTTTGATCACTTTTACCTTTTAACTATCACATTCCCTTCTCCACCCAAAAATTTAACTTTGCCTTATATGATAATTTTACCTTTTACCATCAAGTTTTCATTACTTCTTAATCTTCATATTCATATTCAGTCAAATACTTAAAACAATTTGGGACAAAGAGAGTAATGCTCTTTCCATCCCTAAAAAAGATACACTTTGAGTTCCAAGTTTCAAAATTTTGTGCTTGACTCAAATTTTTTGGAAACATTTCAGAAAAAAAATATTTGAAAATTTTGATTTCAAATTAATGTAAGCATATGAATTATTTGATTTTAAATGTCTAACAATTCATGAAAAAAATTATAGATTAATTGCAGTAAAACAAAAGTGAAAAATATTTTAAGGACGGTATTACCCTTAAAAAATGCTCCTTCCGTGCACCATTTAACATTACCCCTTTTGTTAAGGCAGTTAAAATTTGTGCTTACTCCTTTTAGAATTTCACAACATTTCTTGTTTTTAAATGTTTTTTTTAATCTCCGTTCACATTTCTTTCTCAGTATGTTCCAAAGTTAAAATTGTGCAATTTTTGGCGAATTAAAGGAGTAAAAAAATCCATACAAGTTGCCAGTTTTATTTTATTTTATTTATTTGAGTTGCATGCTAGTAAAACTCTTCTTTGTCTTGAAACTTAGGTCTAGGGATCCCTATTTCATCCAGGTTGAAACTAGGATACTCTCATTGCATTGACAAAGTGTCTATTGGATCTCCTAATGTGTGAGAGAAATTTGATTATAATCTAACAAAAGGAAAAAAAAAAGGGTTTAAAGAGGAGTCTTAGCTTCAAAGATTATTTTCATCATTAAATTCCTATAGCTGCAATCATTAAAACATAAAGAGATCTTCATTTTAATTTCACCTCAAAGTCGCGTCTTCTGATCCGGTAATTATTTGTTTCTTCCATCTGTCCATACGCGTTGCATGTTATTACTCTAGTTATTATTAAGGTGATATCAATTAAAAACGAAAGATTTAATCGTATTAATTAATTCCATCAGAAGGAAAATAAATAAATAGATTAACAAGCTGGACGGAACGGAGGCCCAAATATGGTGGGCTTTGACTAGAGACTAATGGGCTGACCCATAAAGCAGCCTGAAGTGTATGCCAAGATTCTAGATCTCTTCGCCGGCCCATCCGTTCTAACTTTAAGTTGGAAAAAAAGAGTCTAGGAGATAAATAAACCTATATTTATTTGTTCACATTAACCGCGTAAATTAAATCATTAAAACGATCAAATGTAGTTTTATTTCTATAGTTATACTGCAACAATCATTATTGCGACAAAATGAATGACTTTCTACTTAGAATAGTTTTTCAAAATCAATTATTGTATTTCTACTGGCAATGCTCTGCTCTATACGGTAGTGTTCAAAAAACTTACAAAAAAACCAACAACATTTTAAATTTTCATCAATCCCAAAAACTTTTACTCTCACATATACTCGCACCACCCAACCGAAATCGCTCCAGATTTGAGGTGCCTTGATTCTGCGATTGGGTGGCGGAATCAGTGAGAAGAGCAAAGGGACCTCTCATAGAGAGGACAATGATGGTGTTTGGGTGGCAGTGTCCTTGTCTTCATCTCCGATAACCTTCAGGTCTCCTCTCCGGTGAACAACACGCCCTCAAGTTCAACCAGATGTTCTATCTGATGCCAACACCCCAGGGAAGCTTCTACGTATTGAATGACACCTTCAGGTTGAACTATGGGTGAAGAGAAATAGTTGCATGGACCTTTGTCAAGGATTTAAGAGTAGGTCTCAGGTTAAAACAAGTTCAAGTTGTTATCTCACTCCAGTTCTAGGCGTTTTGACTTTTGATTGAAGCTGGAACTTCCCTAAAGAAAAAAGAGAAAAAACCATTATCATGTTGAAAGTTTAATTTTCTAGCTTTGTTGCCATTGATTGGAGGACTTGTTTTCTATGAGTTGTTTAGCTCCTCTTAATTGATTGGTTCTTGGGTGTATTTTATTTTTGAGAAAAGTGTGAACTCTTAGCTAAAAAAAACACAGGAACTTGATAAGGTATTAGGATTTTACATGCTTAATTTTCTTTCAAGAGATTTAGAAACATGGTTTTTGTAGGATTTTTACTTCCTTTTGAATTACTTCATTACTTGGGAATCTATTTGTGGTTTAACGTGTTTTATGGGAATCTCTTGTCTATTTTGGTAGTTGAAAGCCTTGTGATCTGAAGTTATTGTTTTGATATCTGGGAAGTGGATTTTGCTAATTGGGTTTTACTGTAAGTGGTAGTGGTGGAGAGAGATGATGAGGTTGGAGAATAAGCATCAAATGGAAATAATCTTGGGCTAAATTGTAAGATTCGAAAAAAAATATAAGGGTCAAATTGAAATTTGGATATGGGCATTTAAGTAAATTCATTGAGATAACAGAAAACTTAATGGTAACTCTAACGGAAGGACCAATTTAAGATGAGTTTAAAGCTAAGGAATTAATATGAGACGAATTTTTAAAACAGAACGAAAATAGGACACGTAACAAAACTAAGAGACTATACTTGGACTTTACCTCTTAAGTTGAAATGGATAGAGTTAACGGGATAAGAGCCACAAATAAAAGTAAATGGCATTTTAGTAACTTAGGTATTTAAAAATTTCCTTTTTGGGCAGGTGGAAAACTTTTTTTGAGACAATCCGAAAAGGAAATGTGTAAAACTATTTAGGAATGAAGTAAATGTTTGAGTTAAATATTAAACCTTGAAATATAAATCAAATTTATATATCTTTTGAGAACGAAGGGAGTAGAATATTATGAAATTAACGAAATAGTATTTCATAAAACTTTGTCACATTGGTTTTAATCAAGGGACTAAAATGAATGAAATAATCAAATTTTAAGGGACTCATATTTTAAGGGGCTTTAATGGTGAATTGGCGCCCAAAATACTAATTGGTGCCAAAATCGGTTTGAGAAGACAAATTTGGTGGCAAAATTGAATTTCTTCTCACACTCGGAAGTTTCATCCATCGTTGAATTGAAACACTCTACCGCATGGTCGCGTACGCCGTCGGTGAAAACTTTCTGGTTCGAGACTTTCGTTCTGGAGAACGATAAAATTCAGCGGGTCTCAGACCCTCAGTAATCTTGATCGGATTCGAATCTCGCTGTTAGGATCGATTTCCATTCGATCGAATCTGTTCATCGAATCATTCGCTTCAAACTCGATCACGATGAGTTTCCTCTTCGGTAGCCGGAAAACTCCCGCGGGTTTGTTCCTTGTTCACTTCTTCTTACTTCTGTTCTATTCCGTGTTGCATTTTCTATGAAAGTTTTGTCGATTTTGATCCGATCGACTGGGCATAGTGCTCTTGCGAATTAGTTTTGATGGGTAATTTACTGGATGGATCGATTTTGATGGTAAATGTTACTCCTACTATGAGAGAATTATTTTGTTTCGTAGTTCTTAGTTGTTCTAGTATTTTGGATCGCTTGTAGATGTCGATGCTCGAGCTCCTTGAAGGTCCAACCAGCTTGATTGGGGAAAAATGAATCAGGGTTTTCTAATTTATGTCATTCGAATTGATGAGTTTCTTTGTTCTCAGAGCTTCTGCGGGAGAATAAGAGAATGCTGGACAAATCAATTAGAGAGATAGAGCGGGAGCGGCAAGGTCTACAAGCTCAGGAGAAGAAACTAATAACGGAGATAAAGAAAAGTGCGAAGCAAGGGCAGATGGTGAGTTCTGTTCTTTTGGTCTTGTTGCTTTTTGAAAATTTGTAAGCAACACCTGGTTGCGCAATGCTCTTGGATTTCCTGTTGGTGATTGGTTTTGAGAATTATGGGTGACCTTGAAAAGGTTTAGCAACTTTATGGCAGGGTGCTGTGAAGGTAATGGCGAAAGACCTTATTCGGACACGCCACCAGATCGAAAAGTTTTACAAACTTAAATCACAGCTTCAGGGTGTTTCATTGCGAATTCAGGTGATTATTTGCTTCAAGGTCTCTAATATGTTAGTGACAGCATTCATGCTCGTGGATTTTGTTGATTTGTAGTTTCTTAATTCTTACTATCTGAGGAGTTGTTTTCGAGTTTTATATGACAAAATTGGTGTCCATAACTGACTTGTTATAGTGAGCATTTAATCTCTTGTTTGATGTTTGTTGTGCGGAGTTGAGTGTCTGTTTAAAGTGCTAGGGTGGCAGCGCTATCCATAGTCCACCTAGCCACAGGTCAAATATGTTCAGCCAAAATGTGTTCTAGCTCGAGAGTTGTACATAAGTTCAGTTGAACTGCAGAAATTTCCCTGTTGACTTGATGTTATTGTTGGATTACTTAAAGATTTTATAATTTCCAGTTTTGATCAGTTTAAATGCACATTTTCTTCACCTATATTCAGATCCAGCTCTTTTCAGCTTTCACAAGTTCTCGATTAATGTTGATCGGGTGTATCTGTTGTTTACATTGCTTCTAGACCCTGAAGTCGACCCAAGCAATGGGAGAGGCAATGAAAGGTGTTACGAAGGCTATGGGCCGGATGAACAGGCAGATGAACTTGCCATCATTGCAGAGAATCATGATGGAATTCGAGAGGCAGAATGAGAAGATGGAGATGGTGACAGAGGTGATGGGGGATGCAATTGATGATGCCCTGGAGGGGGATGAAGAAGAGGAAGAAACCGAAGAACTAGTGAGTCAGGTTCTTGATGAAATTGGAATTGATATTAATCAAGAGGTAGTGTCCCCATCCACCAACTTTTCAAATTTTCTTATACCCTGAGTAGCTTTCTTTCTGGACCCGAGCTAACTTCACCTGGCTTGCAGCTCGTCACTGCGCCATCATCCGCTGTTGCTGTACCAGCCGCTAAAGGTCGGGTTGCACAGGCTGAATCAACTGGAAATGATGACACTGGAATCGACAGCGATTTACAAGCAAGGTTAGACAATTTGAGAAAAATGTAGTAGTTTGTATATCCTGCTACCCACTACCTGTTTCATTGCTTGAAGCATACGCTTGATTTGCGCTTGAACATCTGTACAAATTGTCATGAAGTTATATAACCCGTCTGAGATTAGTTTAAACACTAAGGACGTTGCACTTTGTAAAACTTTATTCTATGGATTTTCGTACATTTGTCTATTAACACCATTTGTCACATAAGTTTGTAAATTTACTTATTTTCTTACTAAATGCTTGTACCTTTTTGCACAAAAGTAAAGGGACAGGGAATTTTTGTATTATCGTCGTTTGTCTCCATTCTTTTATTCCTCTCTATGTAACTTCAACGATGATTTTTTCTACCCATTGTTCGCGGCGGATGCATATTAAATATGGGTTAAAGTGCACAATGGTCCCATAATTTTAATTATTGTATTATTGAGAAACCATTTTAAGAATTTGTATTATTAAGGTCCTGTTTTAAAATCTTTTCTTCATTTCTAGTTCTATCCTTATACTTTTTAGTTAATTTTAAAGAATTTTCGGGAAAAATGATAATTTTAGCTATTGAAATTCACTTAAAAACTCTATTTGCACCCTAAGTTTTGAACCTAACCATTTAGACACATCTCTAACAATTATGAATTTAACAATTTTACCATCAACTTTTACCTTTATCCTGCCACCGTCTGATCGCCGGCTACTCGTCGCCGGCTACTCGCCAGAAAACGCCAAAAAAATCGCAAACTTGCTCCGGCTCACAATCCGATGTCTCGGGCTGCGATTCATGAGCCCAGAGCTGCGATTCGCCACCTTGGGCTCGCGAATTAAATAATTCATGTGGATCAAAATTTGGAATCTAAATTTTTTAAATATATTTTCTGATTTTTTGTAATTATTTATCTTTGTTAAAATTTGAGTGAAATATTGAACCTTGAAACAGAAAAGTCAAATTAGACAATTTTTGAGAGATGGATGGAGTAATAAAGAAACAAAAAGAAAGATAATAGAAAGTATAAATTGGTATTTTTATTTGAAAGAGTTTATTAAATAATAAAGCGTTACAAATATATTTAGGGATGTTTCAAAGAGGAAAATGTTACAATAAAAAATGGATGATGAGAGTATCATTTTTACAAATTTCAAAATTTCTTTTCTGTTTGATCTTTTCCATTCTTACTCAAAAAACACACCATTAGTTCCGATTCATTTTGGTGCAGGTGTATTATTTCCCCATCTCAAGCTTTTATTAAATACAAATATTATTTCTGCAATTTTTAAACGGATGTATTATTTACCCACTAGTGGGTAAAACCGCTATGATATCCTAACACTATCTAACTAATTTAACTAACTAAATAATAATTTTAAAGATTAAAATACCATTCCTAATTGGATATTTACATAAATAACACAACTAATGGTTTTTCCAACTAGTTGGTAAATAACATCACGCATTTTTAAAACCTAATTAGTCCTCCATCTGTACCAGCAAAATTGATATACTTTCCTTTTTGAACTCTCCCAGCAAAACTGATATGTTTTCTAAAGAAACGTTTTTATATCAACTTTAAATTATTACTCTCATTCTCTTCTCACTTCAAAAAAACCACTTTTGTCTTATATATATATATGTGTGTGTGTGTGTGTTTACTCTACCTTATTATGCTCGAGTCAATAACATTTCTTAATATCCGTGCCCAGTCACACTACGCACATGAAGGGCTTTTAGTAACGCCTTAAAAAGTGTTATTTGGCGCTACACACTACGTGGTGGATAAAGATTTTAGTGCGGCCACTATTGCGGTTTTGGCCGCACTAACATTAAATCGCAATAGGGGACGAAGTAAAGGGCGCAATTAACTCTTATTGCGGCTTTGGCCGCAATTAAAGCCGCAATAAGCATAATTTCACACATCTGGCTCATTAAAAGCCCCACTCCTTCTCCTTCACTGGCCCGAAAAGAAACTAAGGACCACCATCTCCTTCTCCGTTCGTCTCTCCATCTCGTTGCTCCCGGTGTGCACCGTCTCCTCTCCGCCTCTTCCGTAACTACCAAGGTAAGCACCGTGGTTTAAGTTTTTTCGATTTTACATCTTTTTACTCAGCCCTCTCCTCCATTTTTTTTTTGTTGCAGATCTAAAACGGTGAACGAGGGAGGGTTTTTGTTACAGATCTGAAACGGTGAATGAGGGAGGTCAGATCCTAATGCGTTGTCAATCAGATTCAAATGTTTGAGAGATGAAATGGGAATTGTGAGTGAGTGAATCTAAGGAAGAAATTGATGGTATAAATAAAAAATTTGATAAATGGGAAGAGGAGAGCAGAAGAGGCATGAGATGAGAAGAGTTTTCTGGGATTGGTTTGAATTTGGCGATGAAGATGAATTTATCCATCTCTTTTTTTTTTTAAATGGCTTATTGCGGCTTTTTGTGCATTAAGGCCGCATTACAATTGCCTGACTTTTGTCTGCCCAGTGTCAGACCGTAATGCGGCCAAACCTGCATTGAGCCGCAATACGTATTGCAGCTTTGGCCGCAATATAGCTCTTAATTTGGGCAATTTTATTGCAGCTTCTATTGCGTCTATGATGCACTATATAGTGCGCTCCAAGTGCGGATAAGCCGCACTAACAAAGGTTTTAACGACGTAGTGACAACAGCCCTACCAACCACTTGGCGCTACAACTATATATATATTTTTTCCGTTGTAGCGCTAGTGGGTACAATGGCGTTACAAAACATTCAATTTGATTTAAATCCATTTTTCACATCCGGATCTCGTTTATTACTCTCTCCTCTCAGAACTCTCATTTTTACTATATCTATCTCTCTCTCTCTCTCTCAAAATTCTCTCTCCCCTTCACCTTCTTTCTACAACTTCCGGTCATGATTGAGAAGTATGGGCCCGTGATTTTACGGTCATGATCACCAGCCCCGTGCCATCGGGTTTAGGGCTTCATGACTCCAAAGTGTTGCCGCTCCAGCACTGGACCCGGGTTTCGATTGAAGGTAGGTTGAGCTCCCTATCCATGGTTGCCTTTGTTAAGTGTTGCTCACGTGACCTTCGGCCTAGATTTGTCTTTGTCGCCATTGCCGCGTTTTGGTTCATAATTGACGATGTTGGTGGAATTTAGTGTGATCTCCCGCACTTTGGCACGCTCGTATGCTGGGGGCCTGCGTCTGATAAAGTTGGTTGGTCCAGGTGAGCTGTGTGCCTCCAGTCTTGTGGGGTTGAGCTCTGGCTCGCCCCGCAAGTAACCTTGAGGGCATGTGCATGCATGGGAGGGAGGAGTATCTGGACTATGGGACTGTTTGGATGGTCCCTCCAAGTATCTGCTTAACCCATACTATCTTATGCACATAGGATGCACTAGTGACGGAACCAGAAATTTGAGGTTGGGGGGGCTAGATAGGTGTGTAGCTTAATATTAGCTTCGTCCTGTCACTTTTTATTGTAAATTTTTATTTTTCATCTTTCAATAAAATATATTTTATTATTTCTCTAATATTTTTTGATATAAATTTACAAATTTTATAAAATAATAATAATTTAATGTATCTAGTTTCTAAATAATTTAATATAGATAAATTGAATTCAAATGGATATCGAATGCCAAAATGTTGCACTAATAAAGGGACGATGAAATATATAATAAGTCAATCACGAGTGATGGAACCAAAACAAGTTTTACAAAAAAATGCTCTAAATTTTACACAAATATCACAAATTAATACACGTATAAAATACTCAAAATTCAACATGATATTCTTTGAGATTTCTAAAAGTTTACGTGAATGGAGTATTTAAATAATTGACTTTAAATATCTAAACATTCATGAAAAATATCATAGATTAAATAGGAGTATAAAACAACAAAAACAAAGTGTAGAATTATTTGAGAACGGATGGAGTATTTTTAAAATTCCTGTGGGAGTAAAGAATAATTAAATTATTAATTTTAAATTGATTGTTCCCCCTATAAAAAATAATTTAAAATTAATAATTTGATTATTCTTTACTCTCCTACTAAAATTTAAAAAATACTCACTCCGTCCCCAAATAATTCTACACTTTGTTTTTTTTGTTTTACAGTATTTAATCTATGATTTGTTTTCATGAATGCTTAGATGTTTTACAGTAAAAATGAACATTTAAATACATGGTTGTATTTAGACTGAGTTATGGATGAGTTAATAATTTATGGAATTGGATTGAGTTTGGTTGAATTTTAATTTTAATTGAACTTTAATTTTATTGGGTTGAGTGGAGGGGGCTAATGGATAAATTATTGCATTAATCTTAATATTATATACTATATACACTATACCCCTCAAATTAATAGGGGTGGCAGCAGCCTCCCCCTGCCATACAATGGCTCCGTCTCTGGGATGCACAATGCGCATCCTATAGCTACCCTTTTGTAAAAATATGTTCTGGCGATCTAATCTTCTTGCATTTGTCGTTTAACACCATTTGCAGAGCATAGTATCTGAATTCGTTGCCATTGGTTTTGCTTCTTGGCAATTTGCAAAGAACAGGGGCTAGAATGGAAATTGGAGGAAACTTAGGAGAAGATGAAGTTTATGAAGTTTTGTGCTCAGAAAATTGTACACGGCATTTTTCATAGATTTGTGCATGGCGATCAGGGTTTGTGGTCAGGTTATACATGACGATCACCATGTACATGGCCTAAATTTGTACACGGTGATCGCCATGACCCGAATCTCAATTCCACAAAATGAATTAATCTAGACCGTTGGATGAAGGGCAATGGTGCCACTCTTAAAAGAGAAGCAGAGCGCAATCGAGGGACATTCGACTCATCATTTCAACGAAAACTAAAGCACACGGAGTAGAGTATTTTGAGAAGCAGAGCACGTAGAAGAAAGAAGGAGAAGAATCACAAGCCCATCCTCCTAGAGCAAGATTTCCTTATTGTAGCCGCTTTAGATTCTAATTTTAATCGGAGATTTTGGATTATTTCTCTCAATTTCTTGGAGGCTTGGCCTAATCTTCAATTCCTAAACTACATGAGTTTTGTCATTCTTACTCCATTTAAGCTTTCTCTCATGTCTATTAGTTGATTTATTGTTATCTCTTAGGAATTTGTGAAACCTAGACTATGAGTATTTGATTTTAGGGTTTGATAAATATTGCTTGGATGTTTATGTTTGAAGTACTATGTGTTTCTTGATTAAACACTTCGAGAGAGGGTTTTTGTGATATGGTTGATCTTAGAGATGAGAGAACCATATTAGACCATAGAGAAATCCATGCTAGAATAATTGCAGAATGAGAATTCATGATTATTCTAGGAGAAAAATAAATTATTTGCACAATAAATCAGGGAACAAGAGATTGTTGCTAATTTATCTCTAAATACACCTTGAGAGGGGTTTAAACTTGATACATTCTCCTACATAAATGCAAGCAATATTTTGAAGTGCTTTTACATTGTTAAGCCCATAGTCTACGTGGAACAAATTCCTAAGAGATAAGTCAGTATAATCATATTGTTAATCACTCTTGTTCTTCTCTAGCTTAATTGTTTTACTTGTTCAACCAATTCAGTTCTTGTTCGTGTATGTTAGTTTAATCCTCACCATCAATCAATTACATACTATAGAGAAGCAGTAATTCACACACAAAATACACAAATATCCAAGTCACTGTGAGTCGACCCGGTACTCACCGGAATTTAATACTTGCGACCACCGCACACTTGCGATGAGCTCACGACAACAACTTCACTCATCATTAACCTAGTCTAAGGTCCAATACCATCCAATCAGACCACCGGAGCAAGAAGTGCTATGGTAACTCATGTGGAAAGGAAATGCATGGAGGTCGGGGAAAACAAATTTGGACCGTGGCTTCGAGCAAGGCCTACAGTGTGAGATGGTGATGGGTGGGGTGTGTCAGTAGAGGGAAGTTAACTTAGGGCCTAGATGCCTCCGACCCCAACGGTTGGCAGTTCGGCTCCGGGTAGGCAAGAGGTGAACTTAGTAAGAGAACGAGGCTTGGTGACTACTGAAGTGCCTCCAATGGCAGAACTTGTTCATGAGAGAGCACTAGTGCCTTTAGAGATCTTCACTACTCACTCTCTAGCTCAGTTTCCTTATGTTTTCTCTGTTGGAACTGGAGGGGAGTTGGTACCTCTGGATTCAGCTCCAAAAAATAGGCATCACAGAGGACGACCATGTGGTGGTGGTGGGCCAAAGAATGTGGGAGGTTGCGGCTCTGTTGGAAGAGAGAGGGCCGAAGAAGAAGAGGTGGTCGGAAAAGAGGAGGGAGGTGGTGGAAAGAAGAGAGCAAGAGTGGAAGCTCACAAGGAAGCTGTACAAGAAGAGATGCAGGAACAGGCAGGGAGCTAGATTGCTCCTTGCCATCTCCATGAGGGAGTTTGTTTCGGATGGCTGGTATATAAAGTCCGGACTTACCATCTTTAAGCTATATGAGATTTGGGTTTTTCAGTGGATAGTTATATTTAACTGGTATGAGTTGAGGTTTCTGCATGTGTGGTTCGATATTTTTATGTGCTTTAGGAGACCTTGCAGGGAACAGTCTCTTTTGGGCACGCGTTGCGTGGCTTCAATGGAGGGGAATGGTAGCCTCGAGGTCTAATATAGATGCTACAGATGGATCGTGGTTTCAAGCCTTTTCCCAGTCTAAGATCACTTGCGAAGATCAGTCTCACCTGAGAACCTTTATTATTTATCGCTTTTATGTTTTTATCACTTTGATTTTCTTGTTATCTAGTACTCTTTCATTATGGTTATTGTTTCTAGGATTTTTAATCTCATTAGCCTTTAGCTATTGAAATGGTAGGCTGCTTTATGCTCAACTTAGGAAGAGAGTCATTGTATAGTTATCGGGACTTTAGTCCGATTTAGTTTGTTTATTTAGCTAGAAGCTATTAACCATTGAATGAATAGTTCCGTTTTAAAAAATATGTTTAACTCAATTTTACATTAAAAATAATAGGTTTAAAAATTCTGAAAAAAATATATTTAGAAACATAAACATCATATGACTGTATGTCAAAATATTGAAAGAAATAAGTTAAAGATTAAATGGTGAAAAACAAATGTATTAGCTTTGATATACTTGAAATTTTGTTTAACTTAATAAAAATTCTAACAAGTTTTGAACCGAATGAAATCTGAGCTGGATTCTAATTGTTTGCTCTTTTTTTTTTCTACCCAGAATTGGATTAATATTTACATGGAAATAATCTTCAAATATTCTACCCCCAAGTACAAAAGTAAAAGTAAAAAGCTCAAGGTAAGCCGGGAGAATCCATGCCCAGCAAACCCTCCCTAGAGTTATTATCCAACGTGGAGGTGGAGCACACATCCACAGCCGTCTCGGACACCGATGCCGTTACCGGAGTCCGGCAAACCGGGCAATCCGAGTGCGACGGCAGCCACATGTCTATACACGGAGCGTGGAACGAGTGCTTGCAATCCGGCAGCTGCCGCACCTCCTCACCCTCCTCCAACGCCGACAAACAAACCGCACACTCTTGCTCTCCGGCCGCGGCGCCCTTCCTGTACTTGAAACTCGACAACAAGCTCTGACGGGCCGGATTTTCCAACCCCCGGTTGCTGGAGGCAGACACTCCTTGCTCCGGCGCCCTCCGCCGTCTCAGGTGCGCGCACCACCTGATGACCAAGAGGTTGATCACGCCCAGTATGACGGAGGCCGTGCCTACGATGATCAAGGCGTAACACAGCATTGAGATTCCGTCTGAGGTTTTCTTGTGGTGGTGATCCCCCGGCGGAGGAGTTTGTGTTGATGGATCAGACAGCATATGCTCCGGCGACATTTTGCCGGCGAAATGGTCCGAATAATTAGTGTTGTACTTGTTGGATCAAAACTCATGCTAGCAGTACTTAAAAGGGCTAATTGTGAGATTAATTAATTGATCAATAAACTAATATAATTAAGGCGTCATGGTCAACTAGTCTCCATCAGAGAGAGAGAGAGAGAGTATATATACAATAAATTAAGAGCTTTGTGTAGTGGTTTAATGGCGGAATATAGCCGATGGAACAGACAAGCAGGACAGTGGACAAGTCCGACGGCTGACTACCTACGAAAGGGGTTAGTAATTGACCTTTTTAAAAACTCTGATTTCTTGGATTATAGGTATATATTGGAAAGATAAATGATAGCAATAATACTTTAATAGACCATTTGCTTTTAGAAGACAACCTTATATTATCTGCTGGCCTAGCCCAGTAACTTCCAGATCTTCATTATAGTTACATTTATCATTTATGCTAACAATATTTAGCTCTGATTTAGAAAACACACACTCGTGATCTTCGTCACCATTGTCATGCTTCCGACGACTTTATATTGCATTCCAAAACACACACTCGTGATGTCCACTACCACTGTCATGCTTCCGATGACTTTACATTGCATTCCAAATCATCACATCGACCACGTTTATCGTTTTCATCAATAAGATTCAGTTCTAACTAAGAAACACATGAATTCACGCTTTCCGGTCACCATCCCCACTACCACGGCTTTAGTGACATTACCTCACCACTTCCGATTTCTGGATAAAATGATGATCAGACTTCATGAAATGACGTTAACGATGTACAAAATATGTTGATCATGATCAAAATATATAATCATGATGTTCATATATACTTTACAAAATGATATTGAAATAATGCAGATTAACATTTATTTTGACGATATTTAAAATTCCTCAATTAAAAACTCAATTTGGATCAAAGCGAGGGTGTGAGTTGCGGATCAACATTTAAAATGTTGATCAAACACGATGACATTACCGACCAGGTGTAATTAAGGAAATGTCGATCAACCACTACGTAAATAATGGGCTCTGGGTAGGGGTGATCCGCTACCCATCCCGCTACCACGGTAGCGAGATAGCCCGCTACCCAGCCCGCTTCTTCCATTCCTGACGCTACCCAGCCCGCTACCGTTAGTAGGGGGCACGGTAGCGGGCAGATCGCTACCCCAAGGCCACGTGGGTTGTCACAGCCACCCCGCCGGTTGCGGAGGCGGAGCCGGCCGCGACGTCGGAAACAGGAATTACGGCGGAAAACGCGGCAGCGGAGCATTGAGATCAATGACAGAACAAACGAGAATCGACTAGCAACCTACAAAGATCCATACATGGCAAGTATACATGATAACTCGACAAAATACCAACCAAGCGGTTCATGGTATACCAAACATTGCTCATCGCAACAACCACGTAAACACCGAATTCTTATCATAACAAATCCAATATAGGCAAGTCGGGGCTACTAACTCGACTCATAAGTCATCAAAGGCTGATTATATTTCCGATCATCTGGCATATACAAATTCATGATCGACCTACATGCATGCAAATACATCTGAGCCATTAAACAAAATCCTATAAATATATACCTAAGTGCGGAATCAGAAGCCTCTCGCTCAAGAATTCCCGCACGTGGTACTGCTGCTGCTACAGAACCCAAAATGTCAGGAAGCACCGCGGATCTCTATTCCGCCGGTTGCTTGTCAGACTGCCTGAAAGATGGTAAACAAATAAAAGGGTGAGTCCTCGAAAGGACCCAGTAAGGGCTTAAGGTAAAAGTGCAGTTTGCCCATGGCGACAATCGAACTCGCAAAAGAATATCACAAAGATATGCATGAACATATAAACATAAAGCATAACGTAAATCGAATCCAACATATGCGGTCCAACCGCCGAACGACCAGAACGGACCCTCAACAGAGGTCGAATATACAGATCGTAGCAGCAATGTATAGCACGGTACCGGGGGTTGCGATCCCCAAACTGTCAGACGTCACGTATATATCGGCACCCCAAGTGCGGATATACACGTAATGTCGGCACCCTCCGGTGCGGACACAGATCAAGTATCGGCACTCCGGTGCGGATACGCGAAATGTAATCAAGGAGCACCCGTGGCCTCTTCGACCATTCGGGTCTCGTCACAGAGCGTAACATATATTAATAGTAAGAATACATAAACATAAAAGTATGACGTTACACGATAACCATATACGTAATGAATAGGGACCCGGGCCTCTCAGGTCATCCGGGCTCAGAAACAGACAAACTTACATTTTACCAAATTAAGCCCTTACCTCAGAAACGCTGCCCCGCAGCCCAACACTCGGAAGATCCCGACTCTCGACCCGAAATGCACAACTTGCTCCTACGGGTCCGCACTACTCCACCAACGCAGAATCAAGTCAGACAACCATAGTTGGATCGAACACATCCAAACAAACCCCGAGAAAACAATTTCCGCACAAACCCGCACTTTCCGGAAAATTCCACAGAAAGCTCGGTTTTACGAACCGAGCTAGAACCTTGTTATTCCAACTCCCACAAACATATTCCAACCCTTAAACCCGCATTCCAGACACTTTTCCCGGTAAACTCGTATAAAACTAACTTTCTCTTTTCTAACCCGAAAATGGTATTTCAAACACCATAACTCACCTACTTCCACCCACATTACCAATTTAGCATCCAATTCAATCAACACACACCACCAAGATTGAAAAAGAATCACTTCAACAATTTGATCCTTAACCAATTTTTCACCACACCTCCAAATCAAACCATTCAAGCTTCTAATTAACCACACTAATCACCAATTACACTACCTAAACAATATTACTAACCAATTACACCAAAATCACAAAACCTCTTCCTTAATAATTTCGGCCAAGTTAGGGATTTCTCACCCAACTTCCATTTCAATCCAAACAAAGTTCCATTAGCTCTCTTTAATTACCAATTACACTTCTTAACCAAGATTACTAACCAATTTCACTTAAATCAACCAAAATCCACATACACCCTAGCTTAATAAATTCGGCCATTTGGGAAATTTTACTCCACTTGTTTTCCATCAAATTAAAACCATAGATAGTCTTAGAATCATGCTAGGAACAACATACTTGAAGCATGATTCAAGAACACAAACACACACAATTTTGGAAATTTCCCTCTTAATTTCGGCACCTAGGATTTCTTCCAAATATAGAGTTTTTCCAAAGTCTAACCATAGATTCTTACTCCTCTCAAGCCCAAGAACAACATACTAAAATTTGGGAGGGAGAGGATCACTCAAACACATAGCCAAGAACAAACCAATCTTTCAATAATCCTCTCTTTCTTCCACCAAATCATGCTTCTAACTTGAAAAGAGAAGAAAGGAGGAAGCTTACCAATCTTTGGAGCTTGAAGCCTTGAAGTTTCAGCCAAGATAATGAAGAACATGGAGCTTCATGAACAGCACCCATGGCTGCTCTCATGTTCGGCAGAGAGAGAAGAGAAGGAAGAAGAAAAGAAAAGAATGTAATTACCTCATTTTAATTGATTTATTTGCCTTATATACTTCTTTCCTTTTTCTAATTAAATGATAAATGGACATGTGTCCCAAGTCCTCCCCTCATGCTGCCGAAAGTAGGCTGCTGTGCCCATGCTCTCCATTATTAATTTTGCACCCATTTGCAAATTAACTCCCAATTTTTCCGAAAGTTCCAATTCTTTTTGCCCAAAAATAATTACCGAATTCCAAAATTAACGAAACTTGGACACAATCCTCAGAATATTATAACATTCACAGAACATTTTTCAAAAGTTCATTTACCAATCCAGAGTGTCCTACCGAGCTCGCTGAACCCGAACCAAAACCCGACGTGCGAGCGTGTCAACCTTAACCGAAATTCCGTCACTCCAAAATTCTATAAAAATACCCATAAATTCCATCTTAAATTAAAACACAACTTACCCCAAAGCCGTCAGAAAATTTCCATCCCGAGCCCCGGGATTCCCGTCCCGAGCCCCGGGAGTCGCCCGGAACCGAACATCCCGCCCCAAATATTAAACTCCACAACCACCACCGGGACGTTTCCACGACTCCAAAACTACAAACGGCTTCTCAAACTGAGATCTCGAGAGCGCTACCGAGCCCGCTGTACGTCCCGAGGCGACCCCGACAACCCCGGCGCCGAAAAATATTTTCGGCGAAACGTCCGGGACCCACACGACCTCAAATACGGAAGGGTTCGCCAAAATGATACTCGGATAGGGCTCGGGAGCCGTCTCGAACGCCGAAAACGTGACCCGCAGTTAAAACCGAGCCCCGGTCACCTTGGCCGCAACCCGCTCGGTGACTGTAACATGGTGCCGCCAAAGAGCTGGTAGCGCCCCGCCCCCTACCAGGCCCGCTACCATCTTTTCTTTTTAAAAAATGATTTCTTTATTTTCATCATTTAATAAATGATTCAATAATATTATTATTTATTGTTATTTATAGATTACAATTAAAAACAGAAATAAATTTAATTATAAATTAACCAAAAATGTATCAATTACAATAAAAAACATCCAAAATCAAATAGTTTTTACAAAAGTGTCATACAGGGGAGGCAAATCATAATCGTCACCCTGATTCTCACGTGGCGGGGAATGATGCTCCGAATCACCGAACGCCTATCTGTTGAACCCCAAAGAGAATGGGTTAAACGACTCATTACTCCACCTGAACAACTCCGGGTCATACACGTTATTGTGCGGCGGCTGCTGAGGTGCCTGCTGCTGTGGCGTCGGCATCATCGAGGTATAATAATCAGCACGACAAAGAAGATAGATCAACGTTCTAATAAGATTGATCAACATGACAAAGAAAATAGATCAACATGGTAATAAGAGAGATCAACATGCTAAACAAGAAGATCAGCATGACAAAGAAGATAGATTAACGTTCTACAAAGATTGATCAACATGAAAAAAAAGATAGATCAACATGGTAATAAGAGAGATCAATATTCTAAACAAGAAGATCAACATGACAAAGAAGATAGATCAACGTTCTAAAAAGATTGATCAACATGACAAAGAAGATAGATCAACATGGTAATAAGAGAGATCAACATGCTAAACAAGAAGATCAGCATGACAAAGAAGATAGATCAACGTTCTAAAAAGATTGATCAACATGACAAAGAAGATGGATCAACATGGTAATAAGAGAGATCAATATGCTAAACAAGAAGATCAGCATGACAAAGAAGATAGATCAACATGCTTAAAAGATTGATCAACATGACAAAGAAGATACATCAACATGCTAAAAAGATTGATCAACATAACAAAGAAGATTAATTATGGGCCAAAATATTATTTGGTTGTGAACAGAGTAATAAAATATATATTAAAAATGACAAAATACCACAAAACCACAAAATACCTAAAATAGCATGAAATTCATAAATACGTAAAATATATACTAAAAACCACAAAATACCTAAAATATATACTAAAATACCAAAAATACCTAAAATATATACTAAAATACCACAAAAATACTTAAAATAGCACAAAATTTATAAATAATCTTATTTTCGTAAAATACCTAAAGTATATACTAAACTACCACAAAATGCTTAAAATACCACAAAATTCATAAATAATACCTAAAATAGCACAAAATTCATAAATGCCTAAAATATATACTAAAATACCACAAAATACCTAAAATATATACTAAAATACCACAAAAATACCTAAAATAGCACAAAATTCATAAATAATCTTATTTTCCTAAAATACCTAAAATATATACTAAAAACCACAAAATACAACAAAAACAGAAATGTACCACAAAAATACCTAACATATATACTAAATTACACAAAAATAAAATAACACAAAAAATAAAAAAAACAAAACAAAAGCTACATGCATTAATTTTTAAAACATACCTGTGATGCCGGAAATGAAAATCGAAGGTGGCCGGAGAGCTTCAACAAAGAAACGAAAATGGTTGAAATAATCAATTCTTAACCGACGAAAATGAGAAAAAAAAGAGATTCAAGGTTACCTTAATGAAATGAAGCAGATCCACGCAAATAGGAGAAGAAACGGCGCCGGTGATGGAGGTCTCGCTCCGGTCCGACGGCTGCAACAAGGAGGAGGAAGAAATGGAAGATGGAGAGGAAATGGGGAAGGAGGCCGATGGTTTCTGTTTTATGGAGCCTGGTAGCGGGTCGCCACCTACCAGGCCCGCTACCAGGCAGACGGTAGCGGGCGCCCTCCTACCCAGCCCGCTACCGTCTGCTTTTTGAATTTCCGAGGCGGTTTCCGAAATTTGAAACTCCCGCCTACACTGTGGTAGCGGGAACCCGCTACCATGCCCGCTACCCAGTTGCGCCTCTGGTAGCGGGCGACCCGCCCCAGCCAACCAGAAGCTCTTTTGGGAGTTTGGTAGCGGGCCACCACCTACGTACCAGACCCACTACCGAGCTCCTAACAACTACGTAGTGAACCATAAAGATCAACATTTATTATGAGGACATTGTTCAAGACAAGTTATGTTGCTGATCACATTTAAAATGCTGATCAAACACAATAACATGGCTGATTAGCTGTGTTAGGGAATGTTGATCAACCATGCGGATCAACATTGATTCTGCCGATCTTCTCAAGAAAATTTATGTTGTTAATCAACATTGTTAATCGTTGTAATGTTGATTATGAAAAAAACAAGTAGTTGATCATATATAGTCATAGTAAACTTGTAAATAATAGAAGAACATATGCACACTTTTACGACATGCACAATTCATGTCAGGCCTTTCCTAGCTAATCCAAACATGCTCAAAGGTTACCAAACTAACTTACCTTTAAATCTAAAAGATTGAACAAATAAGAGATTATGTTAATGGAAGAATGTTGTTTTTTTGGACGGCAATGTAGATTATATAGTAAATGGAAAAGAGTGGTTTACAAGAGAGACAAAGCTTTTGACAGAAAAACTTGCTCACGAGACTCAAGACCAGGTTATGGTTATTTCGGTTTTGGGTTTGGTTCATTCAGGTTTAGGTTGAGCTTGGGTTAAAATTGGGTTGACATATCATGTTTTTGTACTTCGGTTTTGAAATCGAGCAGGGGAGCCACCACACAACCAGACGATTGAGCACAATCGACAGAAGCTGAACCATTGAAGTGTGAGGTGGCACTCATAGATAGGGGTGTCAATTGGGTGGGTCAGATCGGGTCATTCGGGTTTCGGGTTGTTTCGGGTTGGACTATTTTCGGGTCAGGTCGGGTTTGGGTTCGGGTTATTCAGGTTTCGGGTCATTTCGAGTTGAGCTGATTTCAAGTCAGGTTGGGTTCGGATTCGGGTTTAGGTCGCCATCGGGTTGAGTTTACTTCGTGTCAAGTCGGGTTTCGGGTTGTTTCAGTCCCGGGTTCAGGCTGGGTCCAGGTCGTGTTTCTTCGGGTCCAAGTTCAGGTTTCTTCTAGTCCAAGTTCGGGTTTCTACAGGTTCAAGTTCGAGTTTCGTCGATCCAAGTTAGAGCAGCTGAATTTTCAATCTAAACTTTTATTCTTTATATTTATATTCTTTATAAATAATACTACATATTTTATATTCATATATATATATACACCAACAATGATATACTGAGAAAATTATTCACATTTTCCTCTCCCCTTTTCCTTGGAGTTTAAAATAAATCTATTTCGCGGAGTTGTTCTAACAAAATTGAAGAGAAATTAGACATTGTTCTAACAAAATTGAAATTAAATATTTATCCAATAATTTGTTAGATCATACATCAATACCTTGTTAGATCAACATCAATACCTTATTAGATCGACATCAATACCTTGTTAGATCGACATCAATACCTTGTTAGATCGACATCAATACCTTGTTAGATCAGCATCAATACCTTGTTATATCAGCATCAATACCTTGTTAGATCCGCATCAATACCTTGTTAGATCCGCATCAATACCTTGTTAGATCCACATCAATACCTTGTTAGATCAGTATCAATACCTTGTTAGATCAGCATCGATACCTTGTTAGATCAGTATCAATACCAATACATTGTTAGATCGACATCAATACATTGTTAGATCGACATCATTACATTGTTAGATCGACATCAATACCTTGTTAGATCAGTATCAATACCTTGTTAGATCAGCATCAATGCATTGTTAGATCAACATCAATACCTTGTTAGATCAGCATCAATACCTTGTTAGATCGACATAAATACCTTGTTAGATCGACATCAATACCTTGTTAGATCAACATCAATACCTTGTTAGACCAACATCAATACATTGTTAAACCAACATCAATACCTTGTTAGATCCGTATCAATACCTTGTTAAATCCGCATAAATACCTTGTTAGATCGACATCAATACCTTGTTAGATCAGCATCAATACCTTGTTAGATCAGCATCAATACCTTGTTAGATCTACATCAATACCAATACGTTGTTAGATCGACATTAATACCATGTTAGATCGACATCAATACCTTGTTAGATCAACATCAATACCTTGTTAGATCGACATCAATACATTTTTAGATCAGCATTAATAACTTGTTAGATCAGCATCAATACCTTGTTAGATCAGCATGATGATTATATTTTAGAATTGTGTATTTTATGCGTTGGATGATTACATTTTGAATGCTACAATTGTTGTTGGTCATTAGTGCACAATTGATGTTATTTACTACCATTTTCTTGCTTTAGAGTGTAGACAATGAATGATAGTAGTTTATTTTGTTATGATGATAGTAACTCTATAATGCATTAGATGATTATGTTTTGTTATGATGAAAGTTTATTTCGAGTTCCTTAGGATTCGGATTCGGGTTAATCGGGTTCGGGATTCGGGTCAGGTCGGGTTCGGATTCGGGTTAACCGGGTTTGAGATTCGGGTTAGGTCGGGTTCAGGTCACGGGTTAATCGGGTTCGGGTCATTCAGGTTTCGGGTCATTTTGGGTTGAGCTGGTTTCAGGTTAGGTTCGGGTTACGGGTTCATTCGGGCCGAGCTGTTTTCGGGTCAGGTCGGGTTCAGGTTCAGGTCAGGTCAGGTTTAGGGTCGTTGATTTTTTTGGTCAGCTCAGGTCAGGTCGGGTCAGGTCGAGTTTGGGCGGGTTAATCAGGTCGGGTCAGCTTCCATTGTGTTTGAGCCGACAACGAGCCCGAAGCACCTCTTCCCTTAAATTGCAAGCTGCAACTCGACATCGACAACAAATTGGCGACAATCTCTAAGTCTTGGCTATGCAATAGTCCACTTACATCTCGAGAAGTTCTACACTGGGTTTAAGTTAGTTGGATTTAAATGAAATTCAACAATGTTACGTAATTGATATTTGAAGCTCACACGATCAGTTATTTTTTATGTTCAGATTATTTGGATTTCTCAAGTTCGGGTCATTTTGGATTTGATTTTATTGGATTCGAGCTATTTCGAGTTTCACCTCAATTGGATTCGTGTCGTGTTTGGGTCAAATTAGATTTTGATATCACTAAAATTGAGATGAATCCTGAAAATCGACTGTCAAATTGTATATTACAATAGTCCTTAGGGGTCTTTGATAAGAATAAACATAACCTCAAGAAAAAAAAACAATACTTCTCAATGACGTTGTGACTGTCGATCAAATATTGCGACCGATCAACCGAAATCAATCAAAGGGAAAATGAGCATGTTTGCCATCAATCATTGTGCTAATGAGCAAATTCATCATCCACGTAATTTCACGATGTATAAATTTCCCACCTTTCCCTGTCAAGTTAACGTTCGTCAAGGTAAGCTGCGGGAATCCAGCAAACCCTCTCTCGAGTTGTCCGACACTGAGGTGGTCACATTCACCGCCGTATGACACAGCGCCGGCTTCACCGGAGTCCGGCAGAGTGGGCAATCGGAGTGGGAGAACAGCCACATGTCTATACAAGGCGCATGAAACAAGTGGTTGCAATCCGGCAGCCGTCGCACCTCCTCCACCTCGTGGAACGCCGACAAGCATATGACGCAGCACTCTTGCTCCACCGCCGAACACTTCCCCTTCCGGTACTTGAAACTCGCCAAGCAAGCCGGGTTCTCGATCCTCCCAGTTGCAGCACCCGCCGCCGCTTCTTCCCCGGCCGACCTCCTCTGCCTCCGGTGAGCGCACCACTTGATGACGAAGAGGTTGATCACTCCCAGGATGATGGAAGCCGTCCCCACGATGATTAAAACGTAACACCAGATGGAGATACCATTTGAAGTAATGTTCTTGGAATTGTGAAGTGGAAGAATTTCTGTTGTGCCCGCCATTTTTTTGAACCAACGATCGGCCAGATTAATTAGTGTTATTGAATTAATTACGAATTGAAGTATATAAAAGGATTAGTCACTCAATTATCTTCATATAAAATCTATTACGAGCTTGTTTAAAGGTCTAATAATAATGGCGGAATGAGGCCGAAGCGAACAGGACACAAAACAGGAGCCTGGCTAACTATGGGGCGGATCGAGTTAAATTGACTATTCAGATAACCGTTTTCATATTTCATGATCTTCCACTAATAAGTTAATTTTGGATTATGTTTTTGTTCTAATTAATACTTTGGGATTCCATTCAATAATTTTGTCCTAATCATTATAAGTAATTGATATAAATATATATATATATATATATATATATATATATATATATATATATATATATATATTGGTATCACTTTTTGTGTTTAGGATATTGTAAAACATTAGTACATACGCCAAAAAAAGCGTTAAACCAAATCCAATATACTAATCAAAGCGTTTTTTTTTTCTTATAAAGAACGTTAACTTAACTTTGTCATGAGTTGTTAAAGATGGTTTTGTTTTTTTATGTCACAGTCAAACAGCATATTCAGTCATGCGTTTTACTCCCTATATTCATTATTATCATCAAACAAAAGTTGTTTACGAAATATAAAAAAATTCAAATTCAATCGAATTTAAAAGAGACGAACGAAGATCCGGGTTTTAAACTTATATCTTCAACATCTCAAACACCATTCATCTTCAAAACCAGTAACAAATAACAAACTAGATCTTCATTTCAACTCAAATATTTATCACATTCTATTTTTCTTTAATCCATAAATATAAAAGAAAATCCAACTACGAAAGAATTGAAAGGAAATACTCAGATCTAAAAATACAAAAAATAAAAAGAAAAAACTCCAAATCTGAAGACTTGTAGAAACTCGACGGGGAACGTAAGCCAGAAACAGAGATTAGGTATCAGATCTAAAAATAAAAGAACAAAAAAAGATAACGTTCATACATTTTGGGCTCTTTTGGTTGCAGGGATAAAAAATAGTGGGATGAGATGATTAAGATGGGATAGGATAGGATTATCTAGGATAGGATTGGATGAGATTATTTATGATAGGATTGGATGAGATTATATCAAATAAATTTGTCATAGTCTCAAATTTCTTTCTTCTTTTTTTTTATCCCATCCCTCCTTATCCATTGGTGGGTGAGGTATTATTTAATCCCACTTTTATGGGATAAAAACATTAAAAGGAATAATACTCCTCCCATCCCTGAACGTACCAAACGAGGGATGAAGGAGGAGGACATGATAAAAATCATCCCATCCCTCCTTATCCCGCCAACCAAACGCACGTGACGAAGATAGGGTGCAGCTGAACGAGATGAAGAGGAGGACATAACCGGCACGTGACGGAGAGAAGGAGAACATATTAGTGGAGATGTGAGATATGGAATTTTGAGATAGAGGTGGCGTGTATTATTTGATGCTTGTGGCGGACCGGCCCGCCACAAAAATGTAAGTGGCTTAAGATAATTTTTTGAAGCATCAAATGTGGTGGCGTGCGGCGAGGTAGAATTAGTTGCGAGTCTCGCCGCCACAAATGCCGTCACCAATTCTTCAGCGGGTCGGCGTAGGCTGGGATAGGGCGAAACTACGGTGATGTTGGTTGGATCGATTGTGCTAGGTTGGCGACTGCCGAAGAGAGCGGCGGTGCGAGTAAGGATCATAATTAAGAAGAGAAGGATGGTGGGTTGGGTGAGTTTATAAGTCCTATATAAGACGGTTTAGGGTTAGTGTGTATAATTTTAAAAGTATTAGGATAAATTGAATATTAGATCTGATCATTTATGTAAATACTCTCTTCTTCTTCTCCTCCTCCTCCTTCTTCTTCTCCTTCTCCTCCTCCTCCTCCTTCTCCTCCTCCTTCTTCTTCTTCTTCTTCTTCTTCTTCTTCTTCTTCTTCTTCCTCTTCTTCTTCCTCTTTAAACCATAGTATCTCATTACTTTAGGCTGTCGCGCCCATCCTCCAAAACTTCATCATCCAAAGAACCAATTTCCACGCACTTTCGACCCTTCCATGGCAGAGCCCCATTGTCCAAGATCAAACCCCCAAAGCAGGAGCTATCAATCACACCATCAGCGAGCCATGAAAGAACCACCACCACCGAATCAAGTGATGGTGTGAGGCCTAAACAGGGGCCTGAGCAAGAGGCCCATCGGTGAACCCGTGGCGTGAGTGGCGACATAGCAGCACATGGATCGGGCACCTGCTACGAGAGAAGCCACTTGACTGTAGACGACACGAGTCCTCGTCACAACCGACATGACACCGCCAGGGAAGAGCCTTCGACAAGGTGCAGTGGTAGCATGATGGGGTGAAAATGCCCTTGATGGTAGAGATGCATCGGATCGAAGAACGCTGAGATCCAGAGAGAAACCCAACCGACAAGGAAGTAATTGTATCCAAAACAAGCCGCGAGGAAGACCGGAAGCTTTTGCACCCCGCTCCGACAGACTGCGGCGGCTGCCCTCAAACCTGTAAAAAACTCTAGACATCGCAGTTCATAGGTCGGTTCTGGGAAAAAGGTCCATTTTTTTCCATTAAACGTTTCCCAAAAGTCCATTTTTGCCATTATTTTAAAAACTGATCTTTTTTTTTGCTATCAACGTTATTGTTTTTGGTCTCCGTTTGCCACTCTTCGTTAAAATAACTCCATACTATACCCTAAAGTTTCTAAAAATTTACAAATTCACCCACATTTAAATCACTTTTCATTTTATCCATCTCAGCCTTAAAGTATACATGTCGGACGATGGGTCTGGTTTTGTAGTGCCCCAGGTGCTCGACGAAAATCCGCTCAAAGAAATCAACAAATACCAATAGACTATTTGGAGGAACATAGACTATAACCTCTTAAATTTGGTGCAAATAATTGGTTCGTACCTCCTCCGGCGGCGGCTTTTCTTTCATCAGAGGCGGTAGAGCAGCATCAGTTGCAGAGGTTCTCCTCCTGTTCCTGTCCCTATCCTAACCAGATTTCTTTCCTTGTTAATAGTGGATTCAATTAGAGAGAATTGTGGATTAAAATGTACAACATGAATGCAGAGGAAGCTAGAGGAGAAGAGTTCAGGCGATGGAGAAGATGCAGAACAAGGTGGCGAAGGCGGGAGGAAGATGGAGGAGAGAAGGGCGTCGCTAAAAGAGGGGGCAAGATTGTAACTTTTACAAATTTATGGTTACTTTTTTCAGTTTTGAAAGTTTGGGATCAAATTGATTATAACAAGTTAGTCCGATACGGAATATTCCAAGAATATTCTCTTCGTTAACGGCCTAATGGTAAATAAGGACCAAAAAGTAAACATGGGTGGCAAAAATGGTCCAAAGACATAATGTTGATGGCAAAAAGACCATTTTTAAACTAATAGTAAAAAAGGACTTTTGGCCAAACGTTGATGGCTAAAAGGGACTTTTTCCCTCCGTTCTAATTTGATTTCCGTCCTTCAGCTTTTTTGTATTGAAACAATTGATTTTGAAAAAAAATATTATCTCCGTTTATTTGTGTTATTCTTTATTTGAAATATTAAAAAATGGCTTTTATATTTATTCTCCCATGAGCTATGATAATTTGTCCATTTTAGTCCTCGAATTATAACTCATTGCTACTTAATTAGTCTCTGAATCATCTAAGTTCAGACACTTTAGTCCCTTACTAGGTAACTCGCACTACGTCCAGAAGGCAGGCCTCACTGCGGCCAAACGCGCAGTTGGCCCGTGGTACCAACTGTGGCGACGGCCGCAGTGAACGCCGCAGTTGGAATGTCGGCAGTTTTGATCTCACTGCGGCCGAGGCCGTGGTACGTACTGCGGCCTCACTGCGGTGGTTGCCGCAGTAAGCCTGACAGCAGCTGCCAACCATTTTGGCGGCGCCGCCAATCATCTTTGCGGCCATCAACTGCGACTTTGGTCATGATACAAAGAATTTTTTGTGAAAAAAAATTAATTGTTATAAATATTTAGTAACTATTATTTAAATTAGTAAATTAACATATAATAATGTTAATTAATTAAGAAAGTAATTATTAATTGAAATAAATATAAATTGGTACGGAACTGGAATATAATTAACCGGTTACATCCTAAAAATATTTACAGTAATTCTAATGTGCATTACATCCAGACAGTGGCGTACTCTCAAGTCTGCCCAATACGGCAACTCCCAGAAAATTGATTTCTTAACCCAATTGTGCTCAACGCCAAACTTGTCAGCCCTCATTTTGTCCCACGGTGTTCCGAATGCCGGGAATACAATCCTATTAAGATCCCTTAAGATCTCATGACCTGACTTATACGCACACGGATGACTACGGTCAGTTTGTCCCCACGATTCGGTATTGTTACGCAGAGCATGCCGACGTGGTAGAAATCTCCTATGACAGCCCCACCAACTGGTTTTTCATCCATGCTTCAACCGAAAGCTATTAACATCACCCATGCGGTATGGGCATGCAAGTCTTCCATGCGTACTCCAGCCCGATAGCATTCCGTACGCCGGAAAATCACTTATCGTCAAAGCAAACATGCTCGCATAACAAAGTTCGATTACGGTGCGCGTCCCAAGTTTCCACTCCCGTATTCCATAAAACTTGTAGCTCCTCAATCGGTGGGACGTGAAACACGTCAATGTTACGGCCGGAGATCGGGGACTGGAATTAGCGAGAGGTATGAAAGTGTACGGCTCCTTCATGCACAAATCAGGCGGCGATTGTAAACAACGATGAATACCGGCAACATCGAATACGATTGTCCTGTTTCGGACAACGGGTTAAAGCCATCAGTACTTAACCCCAATCGTACGCTTCGGTACTCCTGTGCGAAATCCGGATACATTTCGTCGACGTGTTTCCAAGCCTCACCTTGAGATGGATGTCCAACAGTGCCAGATACATTTCCTCTCGCTCTAATATGATACGTCATGAACTCTGCGGTTTTAGGCAGTGGTAAAGCCGTTGTAGCCGCTCGGTGATTGGTAAATATCGCAAAACCTTTTCGGTTTCGGTTTCGGTTTCTTACCCGGCACACACTTGATACCTATCTGCTCCACACACCTACAATTGTTAACTTGTGAAGCTACCGTAGAACAACATACAATTATTCTCGCAAGCGTGAATTATTTTATACTGTAACCCCACTCCTTCAACATAGCTTTCGTACTAAACATGCTTGTTGGCAACGAATTTCCTCCGGGTAATAGTTCATTGATATATCTGATCATCTCGAGAAAAAGACATCGATACGTTGTGTTGACTTTTCATACTCAACAACTTCGCTACAACCGATAATTTGGTGTACTTATCACCACAACCTTCATATAGAGGTTTTGATGCATGCTCCACCAGTTCAAAAAACTGTTGCGCCCTTTCGTTTGGCACTTGGGGAGCTGAAACGTCCTCATCGTCATTACTCTGATCATTTTCAAAATTATTAGAGTGCTCATGAAACCCAAAAGCGTCACGAACCATTTCTTCGTAAGTCGGCCGTTCTTGGCTACCATCAGAAGAATTATGTATTCCAAGATACTTGTACTTGCGCGATTTGATGATGTCGACGCTACTTCGTCAAAGCGATAACCTCGATAGACACATGGATTGATCTCAGTCGTTCACCATGGCAATCCCACACATGATAATTGGGTGTAAATCCGTCTAACAGTAAATGATTACCAATTGTAATTCGATCATAATAGTATCTATTTTTACAAATTGTACACGGGCATTTCACCAGTTCTTCTCCATTCGATTTAGCAACAACAAAAGCGTAATCCAAGAATTCCTGAAGTCCGGTGAAAAATCTTTCACTTATATAGCGAGTCCCTTCCTCAAAACGCTGATACATCCAATCACGTTCTTCGCCCATTTACGGTCTTTCCTATATATGATCGTTCATTCATCAATAAAAACAATAAACATGCACAATTGATATTCACATACCATTTTCGCCTAATCCAGGATGCAGGGTGCATGGGTCCTATCCTGTTCATAAAAGTACTATTAGTGAATAAACTTTTACCGTTGCGTACGTAAAACTGTAATTACATAAATTTCGGCAGAATTTCGCCTTAGTTCCACACTATACCATTTCTCCGGAATATTACTCCCAGAACAGGTATAACGTGGAACAAGACGAAAATGCGACCGAAACTTATGTAATCCGCTCAGTTTTACATACACAACCATAAAAGTTTAATACACCGATAGTAAACTTTTACAAACTGTCCAACTTGGACAATCCATGAAAACTCTGTACAATATATTATTTCACACCGTTATTCCAACGTATTGAAATAAAGTGTAAAAAAAATATATTCTTACAAGTTTTCATAGACAGGAACTACGGCTCAGCTAATTTAATTAAATTACTTAAAAATAAACTAAAATTACATACATAACTTAAATTGAATTAAAAACTCTATAGGCATAAATAAATAAATAAATACAATATTTATTACCTCAATAATACACCTGAAATCGACGGTACCGCAACTTCCACCAGAACTTCACTTAGAGAATTGAGAGATGAGGAATTTGTTCTGCGGTTGAAATGAAGGGGAAGGAAATGGAGGGGTATTTATAGACTTCCCTACTGCGGCCTCTTCCGCAGTTATGGCCGCAGTAGGGTGGGTGGTAGGTGAGGCTCGTGGAACACGAGGCACATACTGCGTCCGAACTGCGGTTAAGGCCGCAGTAACACGAACTGCCACAACGGCGCAGTTCGTTCACTGCGGGGAGCTGCTCACTGCGGCCTTAACCGCAGTTAAGGCCGCAGTGAGAATAAGCTTCCCCACGTAGTGTCGTTCATATGCTATTATTGTCGTTAAATGTTTAACTGTTTAGTGATCTCTTCATAAGAACTTAAAGATTTAATGGTTGAAACCGACCAACAGGGGCAGACTCAAGGTGGGGGCAATGGGGGCAAGTGCCCCCACTGAACTTTTGGTAAGTATAGGGTATATATGTATGTATTGCATAAGTATGACCATATCCACGTAATTTTCCCTAACTTAATTCCTATTGAAATTTTATTTCATACATGCCCCTAAACTATACTTATAAACACTTGAATCCCCCTAACTTATAAAAACTACAAATTAGACACTTGATCCCACCACCTATATATAATAAAAAATTAAACGCAGTGTCAAAATGAAAAATAGAAAGAAAAGAAGTCTGAAGTGATCGTCGATTTTGGAGAGGAGACTCAAGCTATAGGATTTGCAATTTCAATTTCTTGAAGAAATTGAACTAAAATCTAAGATATAGGCATGAATTTCTTACCAAATTTGCAATTGTTTGTTTAATTTAGTGTATAGATTTGAGGAATTGAGTGATTCCTTTGATTTCTCACTCTGAAATTCCAATTTTAAAACTGCATCAGTCCACCGTTCTTCTCTTGAGTCTTTTTTTATCTGGTCCTCCGTCCTCATTTTTTTAGAAATGCGCTTGGCTGGCTGTTCTGCTACTAGTTGTATTTGCTTGTTAATTGTGGAGAAAAGTCAAACTTTTGTCTTTTTAAGTTGTTCATTTTATTTATGTGCTCCACTCATTCCTTCTCATCGTCTTCTTGTTAATAAGTTTGGGTTCCAATTCAACCTGGACCAATGGTGATGTATAATGTTTGTCTTTTTACATTATATGTAATTGACATGTATTATATATGCTTGTTTTGATACATTTTTTATTTGAGATAATTAAATATAGGTTCCAAAATATGTTTTAAAACATGAAGATTGCCATTTTGTGTTTGTTGTTTAATTTATATAAAAAGATCATTTTCTACAATGAAAATTGTGAAGACTCGACTCCGTAACAAAATTGGAGATTAGTGGATGAGTGATTGTTTGTTTACATTCATAGAGAAAGATGTGTTACGAAGTCTTGACAAGCAATTGATATTGAAAAGATTTCAAAATATGAAATCTCGTATTGAATAGTTATCGAAAAATTGATAATTATGTGTTGTGTATATGTATATGTATATATCATGTAAGATTTTTGTATGACTTCAAATTTGCCCCCCACAGGAACTTAGTCCTGGGTCCGCCCCTGCCGACCAAAGATGGATAAATGGGTCAGAATGTAAAAATGGGAAGGTTTGAGGGCTAAAGAAGAGAGTTTAGCCAAATTTTAGGGCTAAACTTATCCCATCCCTCAAATGCCATCGCACTAAGTGGCATGTCCTCCATGGCCGAAGAAGTCCCCCACCATGGGCGGACCTAGAAAATTTTGTTGTGGTAGCAAATTTAAACATATACAAAAGTCTTAAATTGTATGGTATAAGGGTTTAAATGTTTAGTTTCTAAGGTAATGGTGTGAAAGTAATTTCAGGTATAGTTGTAATAAGTTGCTAATATAAATTGTGTGGGAGAAAATTACGAAGGTAACGTTCGAACTTATTTTGAATATACATATATACCCTATTGATGAGAGCATGATATATCTTTATATAGCATGCAATTATGGGAGTTTTGAAGAGCATTTGAGTATGATTCCCTCACAAATAAATGTATTATGGCAGGTTGTTATAAGTTTGGGCCAAGTTGACAAAAAAAGGGAATTATCAAGGGTCAAAGATGGATATTTGCTGCAGTAGCGATCGTTGGAGATCGCTGGAGATCTCCCAGACGCATTTTGCAGAGGCAGCGAGCAAAAACTCTTTCCCAGCGATCGCTGGCGATTGCTGGGGTCCGAAAATTTTCATCTCACTCTTGATGCATCCTAACCATTGAGCTCACCAAAGATAAATCACAGCCATCCATTTGAAATATATATTTGGAGGAACATGAGGCATTCAGGGGAAGGTAGAAGACGAGACTTTTTTGTTGGGGGGGAGGAGCAGGAGCAGCAGACCACGCATACATGGAGGGAGACTCTTCTTCTTCTTCTTCTTCTCTAGGCTTCATCTCTCCATAGATTTTAGATTAATTTTAGGGTTGCCTTCAATTTTCTGAGTAGATTTCATTTCTAGGGTCAGATTTAGCTAGTTCTCTCAATTTCCCCATGTTTTTTAGGATTTTGTCTACTAGGGTTCATCTCCACCATGAACATGGGTTTTTCTCTATTTAGCTCTATTTATGCTTTTTATGATGTTGAGTAGCTAAATTCCTATTATCTCTTAGGAATTAGTGAAGCTTGGATTATGGGTATGTGATATTTTTGATGAATGGATTTTGTTTGATAATTTATGTTTGTGTTTCTCTGAATTTATTGATTAAATACCTTGAAAGAGGATTAATCTTGGCATGGTTAGACTTAGACATAAGCTAATTATGTTAGATCGTAGAGATATGCATGTTAGGTTAGTTATAGGATGAGAGTTCATAATTAACCTAAGAGGAAAATTGATTAATTCACAATAAGTTAGGAAACAATATATTGTTGCTAGCTTATATTTTCCTCGATTTAAACGCCGTTCGAGCTCATTCATATTATTTTCAAGCCAAGCTTGAACACAATTTTAGGGTCGATATAAATTTCAAACTTAACATGAACATACACACTCACCGAAGTGACAGCTTACTGAAAGTGAAAATTAACAAACACACCTTCATTAAAAAAAACTTTCAGTAATGATCACGTTTTAGTTACAACGAGGTTTTTCTCAACCCACGCTTCGCGGTGGAAGACAACTAAAAAAATAAAATTGAAAAATAAAAATTTGAGAATATAGATATTGACCATAAACCACAAGTATTGAAAAATAGAAAATGACTAAACCATAAAAGTTGAGAATATAGATTAAAAAAATAAAAAAAGGAAAATGAGAAAAAAGTGATTGAGGAAAAAAATAAAAGAAAAGGAAGAGAAAAAAGGCATACAACGCCAAAAAAAAGAATTAAACTGAAAGAATATTATAAAAGGAGAATATGACTAAAATGCAATAAACATGAAGTTTAAGGGAATATGGCTAAACAATTGAATACAAAAAGAAAGAAAACAATTAGACCAAAATAAAAGAAAAAATGCCCAAATCATAAAATTAAAACAATTAGGGTCAATTTGAAAAATAATAGAAATGTATGACAATAAATGGGTTATTCCTTAAACAATGAATTGGGTTGGAAAAAAAATGAAAAACACCTTGTCTCGCCTTAACTTAACCTTTTATGCATTTAAGCATACTTTTGGTTGGGCAAAAATAGATAAGAAAAAAAGGAAAAGGAAATAACAAAGAAAAAAAATAAATGTTCAGTATGTGAAAACAATAATAGGACAACCGTGACATAAAAATTGATTAAAAAAAGAGAATTAGATCCAAACACAAAAGGTAATTTTGTCAAAATTCTACTTCTTTCTACTCACCTTAATCATGGTGTCAAATCCAACCACTCCACTCACTATCTCTTCTTTTATGTTTTATTATATGATTTGACACCACTAACTTTATTCACACTACCAACTCAACTCTTTTCTCTCTAAAAGGTAATTTTGTCAAAATTCTACTTCTTTCTACTCACCTTAATCATCGTGTCAAATCCATATGTTGCAAAAATTAAGGGACGGAGGAAGTATAACTCAAACATTCGGATCCAACGTGTAGAAAATATAAAAATGCTGGACAATACCAGAGTTTTTCCCTAAACAACAAAAAAAGAATAGAAAAACCAAAAAATGACAAAAATAAAAAAAGAAACCCACTTAATACGGCGAGATATTGGATAAAAACGATATTTTCACTTAAACAAGAAGAAAGCAAAAAAGACAAAAAAAATAACGGTTCAGTATGTGAAAATAATAATAGGAGAGCAGTAACATAAAAATGGAGTACAAAAAGAAAAGAAAGAAGGGAATCAGATCAAAAGAAAAATAAAAAGAAAGGAAAATGGTTAAATAATAGAACTCAAACATTCGATTCCAATGTGTATAGAATACAAAAATATTGGACAATACTGGAGTCTTTCCCTAAACAACAAAAAAAGAAGAAGAAAAAAACCCACTTAATACTACGGGATTTCTACATATAGTTATATAGAATATCCAATGTGTAGAAAATACAAAAATATTGGACAACACTTGAGTCTTTCCCTAAACAAAAAAAAAGAGAAAGAAAGAAAAGAATAGAAACCCGCCTAATACGACGGGATTTCTACATATAATTATATAGAATAGAATGTGGACTTAAAGTCGTTTACACCAAAAACTTTGTGTCTTTATTGGGTCATGTATGTAGGGGTGTGCAATGATTCGGTTCAAACCGAATAAACTAACGAACCAAACCGATTTGGTTTGTCGGTTCGGTTTATTCGGTTACATGGGTCGGTTTCGGTTAAAAACCGATTAGTATTTGGGCGGTTTGATTCGGTTTCGGTTGTGGTAATCGGTTTATTCGGTGACCGAAAAAACCGATTCCCAACCCAGCCCAAGTAAGTATCCAGACCAAGCCCATTACCCATTTTCTGTAACCATTAGCTACCCAAGCCCCATTATCCATCCCCTAAGCCCAAGTATAACCCAAACCCAATTTAGTAAATAATACCCAACCCACTAACTAACCCATCTAAAAATATAACACTTAACACTTACCCACCTAAACCCAATCTCAGTTACTACCCTACGTCCCTACCCGACGCTTCTGTTGGCTGCTCTCCTCGCCTCACCCTTGCCTCCTCCTTCCTGAGTCCTGCTCCATCATTGCGCGTTGCGTGCGTCGTCTGAGCAGGAGACTAGTCACGAAACCCCCAGATCAGATCGCGTCGTCTGAGTAGAGCAGGAGATCGCCTAGACTCGCCTCTCCTTCGAGCTTCACCACTTCGCCTCCGAGCACTTTCCGGCAGAACCCCATAACTGCATAAGGTAATTTCAAATTTTATTAGGGTATGCTCCAATAGATAACTCTAGGTATGCTCCAATAAATGCATCCTTGCTTGGTTTCCCTAATAAGCTCATGCTTATTCCAGTCAGTGATGTCACTAAGACAACATCCGATTAGTTTATTTTGATCATAGTTGTTACGGTCACCCCGAGCGGGTTGCGACCGGGTGACCCGGGGCTCCGGTTTTAGCCTGCGGGTCACGTTTTTCGGCGTTCAGACGGCTTCCGAGCCCTATCCGAGTATCATTTTGGCGAACCCTTCTGTATTTGAGGTCGTGTGGGTCCCCCGGACGTTTCCGCCGAAAATATTTTTCTGGCACCGGGGGGTTGTCGGGGTCGCCTCGGGACGTACAGCGGGCTCGGTAGCACTCTCGAGATCTCAGTTTGGGAAGCCGTTTGTAGTTTTGGAGTCGTGGTGACGTCCCGGAGGTGTTTGTGGAGTTTAATATTTGGGACGGGACGTTCGGTTCCGGGCGACTCCCGGGGCTCGGGACGGGAATCCCGGGGCTCGGGATGGAAATTTTCTGACGGCTTTGGGGTAAGATGTGTTATAAATTAAGATGGAATTTATGAGTATTTTTATAGAATTTTGGAGTGACGGAATTTGGTTCAGTTCTCACGCTCGCACGTCGGGTTTCGGTTCGGGTTCAGCGAGCTCGGTAGGACACTCCGGAAGGGCAAATGAATTTCTGAAAAATGTTCTGTGAATGTTATAATATTCTGAAGGTTGTGTCCAAGTTTCGTTAATTTTGGAATTCGGTAATTATTTTTGGGCAAAAAGAATTGGAACTTTCGGAGAAATTGGGAGTTAAATTAGTAATTGGCCACAAAAATTAAACGTATTCAGCATGGGCAGCAGCAGGCCATTTCGGCAGCTTGTGTGTGTGTGTGAGTGATAAGGGACACTTGTCCCTTTTTGATTTAAGAGAAAAAGAAAGGATATATATATAAAGGGTTTGGTAATTTCATAAAATGAAATTATTTCATTTCTTCTTCTTTCTTCCTTCTCCTCTCTCTGCCGAAACCATGTTCAGCCATGGCTACTGTTCACCAAGCTTCTCCTTCTTCATATTTGGCAAGAAATCAACAAGGTTTTGGGTGCAAATCATTGGTAAGTTTCTCCTCTTCTTCTCTTTGTAAGGATGGAAGCATGAATTTGGATGGAAAATGGGTTAGAGAGGATTTTGTGTTTGTTCTTTGCTATGAGTTTTGATGATCCTCTTGCTTCCAAATTTTAGTATGTTGTTCTTGGGCTTGAGGGGAGTAAGAATCTATGGTTGAATGTTGGAAAAACTCCATGGAAGAGGGAACCCCATTAAATGCCGAATTTGTGAGGTTTTTCCAAAATTGCTCGAGCTCTGCATACAGTGCGCCACGAAATATGTGCGCGCATGCTGCTTGCGCACAGCCTTTGCAGTTGTGCGCAGCCTTGTGCGCAGCGCACAGACTTGCGCACAGGTTGTGCGCAGCCTTGTGCGCAGCGCACAGCCTTGCGCACAGGTTGTGCGCAGCCTTGTGCGCAGCGCACAGCCTTGCGCACAGGTTGTTGCAAGCAGCCTTGTGCGCACAGACAGCCTTGCAGCGCATGCAGCAGCATGCATGTGACAGTTGTGCACAGCACAGCACAAGACAAGCTTGCGCACAGGTTGTGCACATGCCAAAACTCACCCAAGAAGAACTTAGATATGAAGAGAAGTAAGTTTCGATGAAGGGGAAGACTAATTTTGGTTGAAATATCATTTTCGGGTTAGAAATGAGAAAGTTAGATTTATACGAGTTTACCGGGAAAAGTGTCTGGAATGCGGGTTTAAGGGTTGGAATACGTTTGTGGGGGTTGGAATAACAAGGTTCTGGCTCGGTTTGTAAAACCGAGCTTTCGTGGAATTTTCCGGAAAGTGCGGGTTTGTACGAAATTTCTTTCGAAGTTATTAGGATGTGTTCGACTCAACTATGGTTACCCACTTGATTCTGCGTTGGTGGAGTAGCGTGGGACCATTGGAGCCAAGTTGTGCATTACGGGTCGGAAGTCGGGGTTTTCCGAGTGTTGGGCTGCGGCGCGTATCCGAGGTAAGGGCTTAATTTGGTAAAATGTACGTTTGTTCTGCTTTCAAGGCCCGGATGACCTTAGAGGCCCGGGTTCCTATTCTGCTCGTATATGGTTATCGTGTAATGTTACTTCGTTTATGTTTATGCATTCTTGTTATTATTATATGTTGTCCGCACCGAAGGGGTGCCGACATTCTGCGTCCGCACCCGAAGGGGTGCCGACATTCTGCGTATCCGCACCAGGAGTGCCGATACTTCTGTTTTGTGTCCGCACTGAAGGGGTGCCGACATTCTGCGTATCCGCATCAGGAGTGCCGATACATCTGTTCTGTGACCCTACGACAGTTTGGGGCTCGCGACCCCCAGCCGGTACCGTGCTTCGCTCGCTCGACCAGTATATTCGACCTCCGCTGAGGGCTGTCACATGGTCGCTCGCGGTTGGACCGCATATGTTGGTTTCGATTTTCGTTATACTTTATGTTTATATGTACATGCATATGTTGTGATATTCTGTTTTGCAGGTTCAGATTGTTGCCCTGTGGGCAAACTGCACTTTTACCTTAAGCCCTTACTGAGTCCTTTCGAGGACTCACCCTTTTATTTGTTTACCATCTTTCAGGCAGTATGACAAGCAACCAGCGGCATAGAGATCCGCGGTGCTTCCTGACATCTGGGGTTCTGTCGCAGCAGCAGTACCACGTGCGGGAATTCTTGAGCGAGAGGCGTCTGATTCCGCACTGAGGTATATATTTACATATAGGATTGTGTTTAATGGCTCAGAGTCAGAATCGCATGCATATAGATCAGATCATGGTTTGTATATGTGTCTATATCTGGAATAACTTCGCTTTATCTGTCTTCGTGTCGCGGGCGGAGCCTGACTTGCTTACATCGGAATTGCTATATTATGGATTTGGTACTTGTGTTGTGGCGATGATTGAAATGGGATATACCATGAACCGCTTGTGTGGTGAAAGTTGGATTATTCGTATACTTGCCTTGCATGAGTATTTAGGTTGCTAGTTGTTACTTGACGGTTTTGTTTGGAGCTCGATGCTCCGTTGCCACGCTTTCCGCCGTAATTCCTGCTTTCCGACGCCGCGGCCGGCTCCGCCTCCGCAACCGGGCGGGGTGGCTGTGACAAGTTGGTATCGAGCAGGTCGGGTCGGAATGACCCAAAAGGTAAAGTATGTTGGTTTTGGGTATGGAATGTGGAAGGCAAGTATACAAGTCCGAGGGTGGACCTTTGGAGTAAGTTAAGTCTGTTCATGGGTAAGTAACTGTGGAAGTGACTTCGAGGTACAAGCCACCGTTCTACGTTTCATTCGGGGCGGTTCAGACGGAGACTGGCCACCTCCTTATTTGAACCGCTTTCGGAATGGATGTGGAGCGTGGGCGGTTCTTTGGAGCACTTTGGAAAATTTGAGGTACTCGATGAATCTTGGGTGATTTGTGTGGTGTTTCGTGTTATGAGCATGGTTTGGTTTTGTGGTTTAAAGTTGAATATTTGGTTGTGAGATTCTGAAAAGAATCTCGCATCATGCATTGCATTACACTACAGAGCCTTAGAAAACTGCCGCTAGCTTCGTAGAGATTAGGAGTGACCGAGTTGTCTGGATTCTCGTTTGGTCCGGAATGTCTCAGGTTGAATTCACACGCGTAGGCAGTGTGTTTTGTGACCGGAGGGAGGGGATTGTAATCCCATGCCTCCGAGAGATAGGGTTTGAACTGTTGGTTATGGGTTGAGTTGGTATATGGTTTGGAAATTTGGTTTGGGATAAGTTGTTTTTCTGGTTGGACTTGGTTTGAGGAATTGTGTACTACACGCGAATAGCGTGATTTGGTACCGGAGGCGGGACTGAGATCCCACACCTCCGTGGAATAGGATACGGGTTCAGCGTAACCTGTGGTCCGAACAACCACACTCACCACCCCGAGGCTTAGCCGTCGTAGGGACCCCTCTCGATTTGGTATTACCGCCACCTAGCCGGTTCAGAGGCGGCAGTAGGCAGGGGAAGATCTGTTGATGCCACGGTAAGGGCATTTTGATTTGGTGGTGATAGCGAGACTTAAGCCACTGCTCGCCATAGTTTGGGATCGGTAAGTGAGTGACTCTGACAAGGGTGGTCACTACGACACCTAGACTTCTCGTCGGTCCTATCAACGACGGGGAGATCTGAGACACCAGTCTGACGAGGTTGGACTTTTGGAGAGGTTTTAGAGTTTGGATCCCCCCCGAGGTTCAGCGGCCGAGGAGGGCCGGAGGTATTAGAGACTTGGGTTGCAGGAATTGACAAACTCCTGGAGGGAGGCTATTCTGAGCCGGTTGGCCGCCGTGGCCAACGGCTACTCCGGTCATATTGATTCCAGATTATGAACCGGAGTTCGTATTGACACGATATCGATTTCGGTGTCCTGGCAATGTACCGGACATTTCCGCGGAAAATATTTTTCGGGCCGGGGTTGCCGCTTGACGATTTTCGGGATTCTCGGCAGAGAAACGGCTCCCGGAGTGACCCGGGACTCAGATTTGCGCTTTGAGGAAGATCTGGAGTCGGGATATAATTTACATTTTTCTGTGAAGAAAAATGTTCTGGGTCGGAAATTACGGTTTCGGGCAGTTTAGTAGAGGTAGAGAGGGAGCACCACCGACACGATCTTATCCGATTTGTAGTAGGTATCATTCCGGTTGAATTTGTTATCGGCAGGAGGGCCGATGTTTACGTTTCAGGTCTGATACTCTTTGGGTACGGGATTGCCCTCTTACCGTAGTGTAAGGCAGTTCTGTAAGGTACTTTATTTCCGAATGAGGTACCGATTCATGCATTATTTAATACGGAGCATTTGTTTCCATTGTAACACCGAAAGGTGTTACATTTCGTATCTGTCTGTAGTACCTTGCCTCAAACGCATTTAGTAAAAACTGCGGGAGTCATTCTGCTTTTCCAATGAGATGGTTCGGGTCAGACGATATCCGTAGGCGGACATTTGACAGTATAGGATTTGTTTGTTTTAGACACGCCGAACTATGATTTTATTCTTGGGATGGACTGGTTATCCAAGAATTCTTTGCACATTGATTGTGCAACACGTACCAATATGGTTTCTGGAGAGGTACTACCTCTCACGACTCCGATCGGTTTGACTATCGCGCAAAGACGGCATGCAGTGTTGCAGATTCGGATCATCTGTCGATAGTTGGTGTAGGGGAATGCTATGGTCTGAATGAGGCTGGTACTAGGTTGAAGTTAGATAGTATGCCTTGGTTCGAGATTTTCCGCAGGTATTTCCGGAGGAGTTGCCCGGATTACCATAAGAGCGGGGAATTGTGTTTGACATCCACCTGCAGTCGGGTACTGCTCCGATATCTATTCCTCCTTATCGGATGTCTATTTCTGAGATGCAGGAGTAGAAGAAGCAACTGGAGGAACTACAGCAAAAGAGTTTCGTTCGACCGAGCACTTCAGCGTGGGTGCTCTGGTCTGTTTGTTAAGAAGAATGATGGGACACTCGACTTTGTATTGATTACAGACGGTTGAATGCTCTTATTGGGAAGAATAAGTATCCGTTACCGAGGATTAACGATCTTTTGATCAACTTCGGGGTTGAGGGTTTTCTCAAAGATTGATCTCTGATCTGAGTATTTTCAGCTTAGGGTGAAGGTAGAGGATATACCTAAGACTGCTTTCCGCACCCGATTTGGACACTTAGAGATTACGGTCATGCCATTTGGGCTGACCAATGCTCCGGTAGCATTCTTGGATCTGATGCATCGGGTGTTCCGACCATACTTGGATTTATTTGTAGTGGTCTTTATTGATGATATTCTGATATATTCTCGGGATGCGAACTCGCATCGGGAGCTTCTGAGGATAGTTCTGCAGACACTGGGAACATCAGCTTTATGCTAAATTCTCAAAGTGTGAGTTCTGGATTCGGGAAGTCACCTTTCTGGGACACATTATATCTGAGCATGGTCTGTCTGTGGATCCAGAGAAGGTGAAGGCAATTTGGGATTGGAAACAATCTACCACGGTACGGGAGATCAAGAGCTCCCTGGGGTTAGCAGGATTTTTATCGGAGGTTTGTACTGGGATTTTCTATTCTGGCATCTCCGCTTATGCAGTTGACTAAGAAGGGTCAACCGTATATCTGGTCTGATAAGTGTGAGCAGAATTTTCAGAAGTTGAGGCGGTAGTTGACTAACGCTCCGATTCTCGACTCTTTCGATCCGATCTTACCGTATGTGAATTATACGGATGCTTCCACGTCTGGTTTGGGATGTGTGTTGGTGCAGAGCGTTTTGTGGTAGCTTATGGGTCGAGGCAGCTGCGAACGCATGAGCTGAACTGACTGACACATGATCTGGAAGTTGGCTATGGTAAATTATGCGTTGAATCATTGGAAGTAATATCTGCTTGGTAGTAAATTTCAGATTCTTACCGACCATAAGTCTGAAATATCTGTTTAAACAGAAGGAGCTTAGTATGAGGCAGCGCAGATATCTCGAATACATTAAGGACTATGATTGTAGTATCGGGTACATCTTCGCAAGGGCAACGCGGTTGCCGATGCTCGAGCAGAAGTATACCGGCTTAATTAAGAGAGGAAATGTTGGTGACCGATCCGAGAAGAGTGATCCGACGTGCCTTTGGCACAGTGGCAGCTCCGGGAGCGTGCTCGTGTTATTACACTTATTATACATTCTGAGTGGCTTGATGGGATGCGCGAAGCGCAAGGTAGAGATTTGGTATTGAAGAAGTTATCTGGGGAAGATAAGGATTTATTTGTTACCGACGTTTCAGTATAGGCAGGGATTGCTATACTTCCGAGACCGCCTTTGTGTACCAGAGGATCAGGAGTTCTGGAATGATATTTTAGAGGGGGCACACTCGAGCAGTGTGAGCATCAGGAACCGGCAGGGACATGCAGACTTTGCCCATTCCACTGGAAGTGGGGTAATGTTATGATGGACTTTCTCGACTACACCGCCCGACACGGTTTCATCATGATGCTATCTCGGGTTTTTGTGGATCGGCCGACAAAGTGCGTACACTTTCGCCTATTCGGCCGCTGCACCCTCCGGAGAAGCTTGCCCGGCTTTACATCGTGAAGATTGTACGCTTGCATGGAGTACCAGACTCCATTGAATCTGACCGTGATCCGCGTTTTACAAGCACGGTTCGATTGCTTTTCATGAAGCATTGGGCACGCAACTCCATCCGAATACAGACTTATCACCCCAGACGGACGGGCGGTCGGAGCGGGTGATTCGATATCGGAGGATATGTTGCGAATCTGCATTTGGATTTTGGAGGAGTTTGGGACTAGTAGTTACTTTGATAGAGTTCTCATACAACAATTGCTTTGAGACTACGTTTAACGTGGCACCCTATGAGGTGTTGTACGGAGGTGTATGACACCATACCGTTGGACAGATGCGTCTGATCGGGTTAAGTTGGAACCCAAGCTTTTGAGGAGTCTACGGCAAAGATCAGATTATTACAGCGCGGATTAAAACCGCGAATGATTACACCACTGCTTGTACGAACCGCCGCCGTAGGGCTCTGGAATCGAGCTTGGTAATAGAATTTGATCAGAGGTAGCACCGCTCGGAGGAACAAGAAGATTTGATAGGCGGGGCAAGTTACCCCGAGTTATATCGGTTATCATGAGTTTTCGAGTAAGTTGTTAGGTTGGCCTTACCCCCAACTGTTTCTGTTTTATGTGGTACCTTCCATGATAGCCTGTTGTGGATCGGTTAGATTTAGGTTCGGTACTGTCTGGGGTTGTCTGGTAGAAATACCGGCAACTGTCTCGGGGTGCAATAAGATGCACCCGGAGGGTGGGACGCCGTGAGGCTCAGTATGGTAGTCTAAACTACCACTCCCGCCGCACCAGTACGGTGGCCCGATTGTTCTGGGTTAGAGGAATGGTTGTATATTCTGGTTGGTAGTGTCACCTGTCTGGTTGGTTCAGGCTACTCTTGGAGGACCAAGAGTTCTAAGGGGGGGAGAATGTTACGGTCACCCCGAGCGGGTTGCGACCGGGTGACCCGGGGCTCCGGTTTTAGCCTGCGGGTCACGTTTTTCGGCGTTCAGACGGCTTCCGAGCCCTATCCGAGTATCATTTTGGCGAACCCTTCTGTATTTGAGGTCGTGTGGGTCCCCCGGACGTTTCCGCCGAAAATATTTTTCTGGCACCGGGGGGTTGTCGGGGTCGCCTCGGGACGTACAGCGGGCTCGGTAGCACTCTCGAGATCTCAGTTTGGGAAGCCGTTTGTAGTTTTGGAGTCGTGGTGACGTCCCGGAGGTGTTTGTGGAGTTTAATATTTGGGACGGGACGTTCGGTTCCGGGCGACTCCCGGGGCTCGGGACGGGAATCCCGGGGCTCGGGATGGAAATTTTCTGACGGCTTTGGGGTAAGATGTGTTATAAATTAAGATGGAATTTATGAGTATTTTTATAGAATTTTGGAGTGACGGAATTTCGGTTCAGGTTCTCACGCTCGCACGTCGGGTTCTGGTTCGGGTTCAGCGAGCTCGGTAGGACACTCCGGAAGGGCAAATGAATTTCTGAAAAATGTTCTGTGAATGTTATAATATTCTGAAGGTTGTGTCCAAGTTTCGTTAATTTTGGAATTCGGTAATTATTTTTGGGCAAAAAGAATTGGAACTTTCGGAGAAATTGGGAGTTAAATTAGTAATTGGCCACAAAAATTAAACGTATTCAGCATGGGCAGCAGCAGGCCATTTCGGCAGCTTGTGTGTGTGTGTGAGTGATAAGGGACACTTGTCCCTTTTTGATTTAAGAGAAAAAGGAAGGATATATATATATAAAGGGTTTGGTAATTTCATAAAATGAAATTATTTCATTTCTTCTTCTTTCTTCCTTCTCCTCTCTCTGCCGAAACCATGAGCAGCCATGGGAGCTGTTCACCAAGCTTCTCCTTCTTCATATTTGGCAAGAAATCAACAAGGTTTTGGGTGCAAATCATTGGTAAGTTTCTCCTCTTCTTCTCTTTGTAAGGATGGAAGCATGAATTTGGATGGAAAATGGGTTAGAGAGGATTTTGTGTTTGTTCTTTGCTATGAGTTTTGATGATCCTCTTGCTTCCAAATTTTAGTATGTTGTTCTTGGGCTTGAGGGGAGTAAGAATCTATGGTTGAATGTTGGAAAAACTCCATGGAAGAGGGAACCCCATTAAGGCCGAATTTGTAAATTCGAGCTCTGCTTCTGGTGCAAAGACGAATATATGCGCGCACAAGACAAAGCTTGCGCACAGTCAGTTGTGCACAGCCTTGTGCGCAGCGCACAGCACAGCTTGCGCACAGCACCAAGCAAGCACTTGTGCACGCTTGCGCAAGCATGCCTGCGCAGTTGTGCAGCACCAGGCGCGCAGCGACACTTGCATGAAGTTTGTGCACAGCTTGACACAGCCTTGCGCACAGTTGTGCACAGCCTTTGCGCAGCACAGCCTTGTGCACAGTGCACAAGCATGCTGCACAAGAGACAGCTTGCGCACAAAGTTGTGCACATGCCAAAACTCACCCAAGAAGAACTTAGATATGAAGAGAAGTAAGTTTCGATGAAGGGAAGACTAATTTTGGTTGAAATATCATTTTCGGGTTAGAAATGAGAAAGTTAGATTTATACGAGTTTACCGGGAAAAGTGTCCGGAATGCGGGTTTAAGGGTTGGAATACGTTTGTGGGGTTGGAATAACAAGGTTCGTGCTCGGTTTGTAAAACCGAGCTTTCGTGGAATTTTCCGGGAAAGTGCGGGTTTGTACGAAATTTCTTTCGAAGTTATTAGGATGTGTTCGACTCAACTATGGTTACCCACTTGATTCTGCGTTGGTGGAGTAGCGTGGGACCATTGGAGCCAAGTTGTGCATTACGGGTCGGAAGTCGGGGTTTTCCGAGTGTTGGGCTGCGGGCGCGTATCCGAGGTAAGGGCTTAATTTGGTAAAATGTACGCTTGTTCTGCTTTCAAGGCCCGGATGACCTTAGAGGCCCGGGTTCCTATTCTGCTCGTATATGGTTATCGTGTAATGTTACTTCGTTTATGTTTATGCATTCTTGTTATTATTATATGTTCTGCTCGTGTCCGCACCGGGGGGTGCCGACATTCGCGCGTATCCGCACCAGGAGTGCCGACATTGCTCGTGTCCGCACCGGCGGGTGCCGACATTCTCGCGTATCCGCACCAAGCCGACATTGCCTGCCGACATTCGGCGGGTGCCGACATTCGGCGTATCCGCATCGAGTGCCGATACTGCTCGTGACCCTACGACAGTTTGGGGCTCGCGACCCCAGCCGGTACCGTGCTTCGCTCGCTCGACCAGTATATTCGACCTCTCGCTGAGGGCTGCCGTTATGGTCGCTTTGGCGGTTGGACCGCATATGTTGGTTTCGATTTTCGTTATACTTTATGTTTATATGTACATGCATATGTTGTGATATTCTGCTTTTGCAGTTCAGATTGTTGCCACGTGGGCAAACCGCACTTTTACCTTAAGCCCTTACCGAGTCCTTTCGAGGACTCACCCTTTTATTTGTTTACCATCTTTCAGTATCGACAAGCAACCAGCGGCATAGAGATCCGCGGTGCTTCCTGACATCTTGGGTTCTGTAGCAGCAGCAGTACCACGTGCGGGAATTCTTGAGCGAGAGGCTTCTGATTCCGCACTTAGGTATATATTTCCATATAGGATTTTGTTTAATGGCTCAGAGTCAGAATCGCATGCATATAGATCAGATCATGGTTTGTATATGTGTCTATATCTGGAATAACTTCGCTTTATCTGTCTTCGTGTCGCGGGCGGAGCCCCGACTTGCTTACATCGGAATTGCTATATTATGGATTTGGTACTTGTGTTGTGGCGATGATTGAAATGGGATATACCATGAACTGCTTGTGTGGTGAAAGTTGGATTATTCGTATACTTGCCTTGCATGAGTATTTAGGTTGCTAGTTGTTACTTGACGGTTTTGTTTGGAGCTCGATGCTCCGTTGCCACGCTTTCCGCCGTAATTCCTGTTTCCGACGTCGCGGCCGGCTCCGCCTCCGCAACCGGGCGGGGTGGCTGTGACAATAGTGCATGCTTATGTGTGAATCCTAGAAAGGGTTTATGGTTATATGTACAAGAAACCATGTTTTAGTTTTTGCATTGTTTATCTTAGCTGCCTGATTGGGGAATTTCGGTGCTTATAGGTGTTACAATCTACTTAAGCTGGAATCTGGCATTACCAAATGATGAAATTTGTTGCAACTTGCAACCCTAGTTTCCATAGGTTGCATGTTTGTTTGCTTGCTTGTTAACCTGATGATTACGGGTTGTGACGATGTAAATAGCTCAACTAGCATGGCAATAGATAACTAAAATGCCACACTGACATTTGAAATGTAAAATACCAATCCACTAAAATAACAGTTATATCAGTCACAGGTTGCTTAGAATCATAGTTTGTAGATCTATTCACCTGCTCCACGTTTAGATTAGCCAAAAGTCTAGTCTACAGTACAGAAGAAAGAAAGGAAGCATAAGGAGCAATTTGTTTGCATTTGTTATAATAAGCTTGTGGCATGCATTCCATAGCATGTTTTTAATGTTCTCAATTTTTGTAGATGCCAACCAAGGTTCACAATCTGCATCCTCAAGAAGGAAGTAAGAGTGACTCACCACCACACTCTAGCCCTTCTCATGGTTCGTCCACTGATGATGGTCCTATTGGTATGAGCGGTTCTTCTATTCCCTCCCTAACTAATCCAGAATCAGGACCAAGAAAAAAGAGAGACGAACGAAAGATCGGATGTATGGAAGCATTTCACCAATTTTATGGCACCAAATGGCCGTAGGAAATGCAGGTGCAACTATTGTAACAGAGAATATGCTGCTCACTCCAAAAGCAATGGGACGAGTTCATTGTGGGCTCACTACGCAAAATGTCCAAACAATCCCGAGGTAAAATCAACACAAACTCATATTTATGGTGCAAATAAGGATGGGGAAGGGGGGGGGGGTACTTGGTTATTGGAAATATGATGAAGATGCTATTAGAAAGGCTTTGGTTGTTATGATTATTATCGATGAATTGCCTTTCAAGTTTGTGGAGAGTGTAGGCTTCAAGCTTTTCATGGCTATTGCTTGTCCTAGATTCCGTATTCTTTCTCGTTATACAATTGCCAAGGATGCTTGTCTCTTTATTCTAATGAAATGGAAAAGTTGAAGCACTATTTCAAGTCTACTAGTTAGCGGGTTTGTCTCACAACAGACACTTGGATGTCTGTACAGAGAATCAATTATATGTGTCTTACTGCTCACTATATTGATGAAAAATGGACCATGCATAAAAAATATTGAACTTTAAACCAATCACTAGTCATAAGGGTTATGACATTGGGATGACAGTAGAGAGTTGTTTGCGTGAATGGGGAATAAATCGGGTTTTTGCTATCACTGTGGATAATGCAGGTTCTAATGATCTTGCTGTCGAGTATTTGAAAAATCAATTTCTTAATAGGAAAATTGGAGTTGCTGGATGTCAATTTCTTCACATGAGATGCATTGCACACATTATGAATTTGATTGTGCAAGATGGTTTGAAAGAATATAAGCAATGTGTAGCTCGTGTGAGAGATGCAGTTAGGTTTATTAGGCAATCACCTGCTCGGTTGTCTGCTTTTAGAACTTGTGTTCAGATTGAAGGTATTGAGAGTAAGGCTTTATTGTCTCTTGATGTGCCTACAAGATGGAACTCAACATGTCTGATGTTAGATACAGCCGTAAAATTTCAAACTACGTTTGAAAGATATGGTAGGCAAGATCCGATTTATATGGCTGACCTTAAGGGCAATAATGGGGTTCCTGATGATAAAGATTGAGAGAACGTGAAAGCACTTGTGGCTTTTCTTGAGAATTTCTATGATCTTACTTGTAGGATATTTGGTTCCTTATATGTGACGTCCAATAAGTTTTTTATTGAAATTTGTAAAGTTGAAGGATCGTTGCAGGAATGGCAAAAGCATGAGATTTTTGAATTCTCTACCATGGCTATGAAAATGAAAGCAAAGTATGACAAATACTGGGGAGATGTAGAGAAAATGAACATGCTAATCTATGTAGCTGTTATTCTTGATCCAACATTCAAGCTATCTTATGTAGAGTTTTGTTTGGAAGAAATGTATGGTGAACGTGATGACGTTGTAACAAGAATGAAAAGAAGGGTGAATGACGCTATACAAGAACTGTTTGATGATTACAAGCGAAGGATTCAGCCTGAGTCTGGTTCTACTTCTGCTGAATTGAGTTCATCAGAAAGGCAACAGAATGTCAACGTTAATTCTGTTGGAACCCACAAGAGAAAAAGGTACGGAATAACTGAGGATCGGTTCAAGAAGTTTGAGAATGCCAAAGGAAATGTTGAGAATAAAACTGAACTAGAGATGTATATACTTGAACCGAGAGAAACCCGTTCTTCGAGCTTTGATGTGCTAAACTGGTGGAAGATGAACTCTCATCGTTATCCAGTTCTTGTTTCTATGGCTCATGATGTACTCGCTACTCCTATCTCTACCGTTGCATCAGAATCCGCTTTCAGTACTAGTGGTCGAGTCATTGATTCATATAGGAGTTCCTTAACTCCTAAATCTATTCAAGCGCTTATTTGTACTCAAGAATGGCTTCAGAGACAAGAGCTTGGCACTAGTGGTAGTACTACTACTATGAATGATGAAGATTTTGAGGAGATTGAGAAGATTGAAACTGATATTCATTAAGTTCATCATATTTTCTTATTGTATTATATATATCAATTAATTCTGATGTTTCAATTTTTCAGATATGTCACATATAACAATGTGAGTTTCGGACAGTACATTGATGGACCGTGGTTGGTTGGTGGCCTGGGAACTTACAAGTTACAACTTACATGTTGTGCTTGCTAAATGCTAGTAGTTGCTTGAGACTTTGGATATTTGGATTGTGAAAGAATGTTTTTTTGGATTGGATTGTATGTATGTATGTATTATTTATTTTTTGTTGCACTTATTTTATGGACAAAATTATTGGTCAAAAACCAAGGAAAAACTGAGCGTATATATTCGGTTTATTCGACCAAAAACCGAACCAAACCGAAACCGGTTTCGGTTTATTCGGTTTTATGGTCGAATTCGGTTTATTCGATTATTTACTATCCGAGACCGAAAACCGACCAAACCGGTCAATTCGGTTCGGTTAAAACCGAACCGACCGAATACCCACTCCTACATGTATGTGTTCTTCTGAGATAGAGAGAGGTTGTTAATTTTAAAAGGAAAAGGAAAATGAGTGGTATAGATTTTTTACTCACTCCTGCATTCCGTCTAAAAAATGACAAAAAAGGGAAAAAGAAAAGAAAAGAAAAGAAAAGAAAAATGGCAACACCACACGAGACGTTTTCTATATATAGTACCAGTACTAGTATATAGTAATGAGTGGTAGGCAGCAGGGAAAGTTAGGTATAGCCATAGTCATTTGTATAAATTGTTGATACCGACCGATAGAAGAACCTAAACTTAAGCCTAGCTAATAATTATACTGAAACAGACATCATCATGTCTCTTTTGCTTAGTCAATCGTTTTCCTCGCCGGTTTTACCAATCGACTACAAAACCAGTTTCCGTCATCTATCCAGCAGTCACGTCACGCGCCGCCAGTCCAAGCCACCACGCCGTATGGCAGCTGGCCGCCGTCAGCAGTTCAAGTTCAACTCCACATGCTTGCCCCAGGATCGGCCCGGCGACGAATCGAAGGTGTTTGGGCTCCTCGTAGAGAAGTTGCCACGACACGTTGGGCTGACAATGGATGGACACCGACGGTGGGCGGTCGAAAGAGGGTGGCCTAACGTCGCTGGATACGACGTCGGTTTCCGCCGAGTTCATGAGATCATACGACTCTGCCTCAAATTAGGCGGCATCGACGTTTTGAGCGTCTTCTGCATGTCCACGGGAAATTTGAAACGCCCGCAGGTGACCGACTACTTTTTTTTTTTTGAACGGCAATACTTTATTAAGAGAAAAAAGGAGGAGAAAGAGAGTTACAAAACAGAGCATGTGACCGACTACTTGATGCAAGCAGGGATTGCTATAATAACTATAATCTCCTTAACTGTACTATATACCGCTACGTCAGATTATTTAAGGTAAATTCGACATTTTGCATGGATCCGTCCATTTAAACGGAAAGGACTACATTAGGGTAATAATTCAAATTATTGTGAGATCAAGATAAGTTAAAAATTGGAAATATGACTGAAATAAGTTAAAAGACCTTCACCGTAATTTACTCATCTTCTTAAATTATACCATACTCCATCATGCATGCAGGTGGAAATAGATTATTTTTGCAATTGTCTCGAGGGATTTCTTGAAGATCTTGTTCAACATCGTTTCGTGTAAGACAACTTTCTTCCACTCTAATTTCATAATTTACCAATAGGCTGCGGTTGGTGTGCAATGAAGCATTCAACTGTCAACGCGTTTGAAGAGCTAGTTGTACCAACAAGTAACCCGTTTGTAAATTCCTAAATTGACAATTTATACATTCTATGCGGAATGCATGTTTTGAAACATTATTTTTTTAGAATATGAAAATGATTAAAATTTAATGTGGTTAGACATTTATTTAAAAACCAAATTAAATATAGAACAATTATAGTAATTAAGAACATATGAATTAAAATTGGACTAACTAGTTAATTAAGATCATATTTTTTGTACTAACTAATTGTATCAATTTTTATTTCAAATTTGGTTGGACACTAAATAATTGTTTAAAAAAATAGGCATCACATATGGATAGCATTAGATGGAGTAATTTAGGTTCTCAAGAATTAGAAAGTGTAATAAAGAAATAGAGATTAAGATAAAAATGGGCAACTAAAAGAATTGAAATTTCATCTTATATATCAATCGTGGTTAAGAAAGTACGATAAACAAATTATAATAATGGGAAAGAAAATGTTTTTTTAAATGTAACCAATTTCAACGGGTAACTCATTGGTATGTTAAAACATCCAACGTGTTACCCGTTGGAAACTCTAAATTCACCAACGTGGATCATGTTGGAACTATTAAGAACATACAGGAACCTTACAAAACAAAATTTCTCTTCCTTGATCTACAACAATGGGCCAAGCGGTCTGGTGACACGAAAGCCACTTGTGTTTCTCGAAAGCAAGGTTCGAATCTTGGGAAAGACTGGCTTTTTAAAAATTAATCAACATTTCTAACATGTTCCCCGTTGGATACTATGAGTTCACCAACGCGCCGCACGTTGGAATATGTAAAGGTACCAACGGTGACGCCCTGGTACTACCCTATTTGCCTACTTCAATATTACTTTACAATTGCAAATTTAATAATGAAAAAAATGTATTCTAAAAATACAATAATTACATGCATGTTTTAAAACATTGGTTTTTAGAATATGAAAATGATGAAAATTTAATGTTGTTGGAGTTTTTTAAAAAAAAACTAAATTTTGTTATGAAACAATTTAGTTAAGGTCATAGTTTTGAAGATAAACACAAATGACACTAGAACAAGACTAACCAATATTGAGATCATATTTTTTGTGCTAGGTAATTCAATCAATTTTTATTTGAAATTTGGTTGGACAATAAGTAATTGTTTAACAAAATAGGTATCACTTATGCATGTCATTAGATTTAGCAATTTAGGTTGTCAATTGTGAATTAGAAAGTGTGATTAAGAAATAATGATTCAAAAATGTAGCAATTTAAAAGAATTATAACTTTAGCTTATCAATTGTGGTTTTCAAAGTGTGAATAAGAATTTATAATCAATTATAAACAATGGAAATAAAATTATTTTTCCAATGGGTCAACCGTTGGTATTGTCAATTTTTCAACAGGTTAGCCGTTAAACAGTTTCAATTCACCAACGTGTTGCACATTGGAATTCTTAAAGTAACCAATGAGTTGACCATTGGTACTGATGGCCGCTAGGCCCAATCATCCAAAAAGGCCTAGCAAAAGGCTCAGTCAGCAGCCCAATATAAGGGCCTCATTAAAAACCTAAGTGTTAGTAACTAAAACCTAATGGAACAGTGACATCCCTAGACCTAACAAAAACTTACTCGAACAGGACACGGGATATTCCCGAGGAAACATACCCGGAGACACGAAACACGTGTCCATTAACGTTATATTGAAATATTACGACTTTGCCACCATTAATAAGGGCTATATAAGACATTTATGGCAAAACTCAAAGGGACGTCTCTTTTCAATCACTTTCATCTAAAACAGAAGAAGAACAAGGCATACAGAACCCTCCCATCCTCGAATACCGAGAAATGCATATTGCACAAATCCCAATGGCATCTAGCAATGCCAACACACGTCAGCTCCGCAGACACGTGGCGGCTGCCCAAACAGATCCGCCACCAAATGGCGCCTTCTGTGGGAAGAGTATGAACCTCCGGGGAAGGACTAGTTCGATCATAGGCGTCCAGAAGATCTTCAAAAGTCATGTCCGTCTCTTCCAGACGAACTGGTGAACGGACTTCGGAAGGTCCGGACTCAACAACCTCTGGGGTATCCGCAACATCCCTCTTCCTTTTCTTCGGTTCCGAAGCCGGAGGCTGGGAAGGACCAGCCTTTGAGGACTCCTTGGTTGGCTTGGCCTTGAAGCCCTTGAACAATCCCTGAAGGTCGATCTTTGGAGCCATTTCTGCAAAGAAAAGAACAATTAGTTAATACAAAAAAGGAATGCAAATTAGTCTAGGAAAGAGTATGAACCTTCCACAAAGGCCACATGCGGGATTTCGCCCCGCAGACGCCGAACCAAAGACAAGTCTTGGAGGGAGGGGGAGCTCTCCCTGATTCCAAGTGCCCGCAGATCACCTTGAATGATCCCCAGGAAGGATAAAACTCCTTGGGTGATGAGGATCCAATTGATCGGGACAGGGAATGGCTCGGGATGGTCATCCCCGAACCAATTGACCAGTTGCCGCAACTTTCCCCGGAAGGCTTCATAGTTCTCCCGAGCACCTTCCAACTCCAATAGGCGGGAAGGGTCCTTCACATCCATAAGTTCTCCAACCTTCTGGACAGTTTGAAGGTCCCACGATGCTTCGGGCTTCAGGAAGAAGAACTCCTCATGCCACCCTTTCCTGCTCGAAGGCAAATCTCAGATGAGGTTGAACTTCCTTGTGGGATTCCCCCTAGCCCCGAAGTAGTAAAAACAGTTCCTTGGATTCGGGACGATTTTGTAAAACTGCAGGAAGGTGGAAGTTTTGGGATCCACCCCGAACACCAAACACAACACGAAAAACGCGTTGATGTGGCAGAAGGTGTTCGGGCTTAACTGGTTGGTGGCCAGGCCATGGGATTCGGCTAATTCCTGGACAAAAGGGTGTTGGGGAAACCGAAGCCAGCACTCCAATTGGCTACTAAAAATAACTAAGCTACCAACGCCCAGTTCGTATACACGACACTCAGGCGTTGGATTTCTAATGGTTGCGGTACGGGGAAGGAAGAAGTCGCGTTGCCAGCGCTTTACGCGTTCGGGAGTGGCTTTACTCCGGAAATGGTCAACTTCTGACCACCATCCTTTGGGTACGGGTTCATTCATTTCTATCAGATTACCCAAAGGACGAACAGAGGAAGGAATTGGAAAAAAAGATACCATCTGTAAATACCTCGAGAAACCGGACGAAGAAATCTGCGACGAAGGGGCGACCTAAGGTTTACCGGCGAGAGGTTCGCAGCCGCGTTGACGACGGAGTGATATCGGCGGTAGAACTTTTCTACGACAGAAGCTCCCTCTTGGCTGCCTGAAGTAACGGTTTCTTGGCTGAGAAACGGTGCTAGGTATTCCTCTGGGGCAACTTTCTCAACACTTCTCCACCTCTGGAAAAAGTTGATCGCCTCTTTGAGCGATGGGTTGTCCGTCATGAAAAAAGAGAATAGCTAGAGAGAGAAAGCAAAGGAAGGAAGCAAGGAAACGAGAATGAGGTGTGGATAGTAAATCTAGAACTGTTCCTTATTTAAGGATGTCCGGGAAGGCGAACCCTCACAAAACGATGCATATCCACCATTGATCAAAAAGTAGAAGTTAATGCATCAACCGCGATGGAACTACTTCTCAGGTCAATTCAAAGCCTGGACCATTGTGGTCCGAGGATTTCAAAGGGATGATGAAAATCCTCATTTCTAAAAACCCGGATCATTGTGGTCCGAGGATTTCAAAGGGAGGATGGAAATCCTCATTTCAATGCCCGGACAATTGTGGTCCGAGGATTTCAAAGGGAGGATGAAAATCCTCATTTCAAGGCCCGGACCATTGTGGTCCGAGGATTTCAAAGGGAGGATGAAAATCCTCATTTCTAAAGCCCGGACCATTGTGGTCCGAGGATTTCAAAGGAATTGTGAAAATCCTCATTTCAAAAGCCTGGACCATTGAGGTCCGAGGACTTCAAAGGGAGGATAAAACCCTCATTTCAAAAGCCCGGACCATTGTTGTCCGAGGATTTCAAAGGGAGGATGAAAATCCTCATTTCAAAAGCCCGGACCATTGAGGTCCGGGGACTTCAAAGGGAGGATAAAATCCTCATTTCAAAAGCCCGGACCATTGTGGTCTGAGGATTTCAAAGGGAGGATGAAAATCCTCATTTCAAAGCCCGGACCATTATGATCCAAGGAAGTCAATGGGAGATTCATAAACTCCCTAAGTCAAATTTCCCAGACTATTACCAACTTGAACCATGACAGTCTGGGAAGGTACGCTGACAAATTCGGACTCCTTGCAGTCGGCCAAATGACAAGGGGGACTTGATGGCCGTCAGGCCCAATCATCCAAAAAGGCCTAGCAAAAGGCTCAGTCAGCAGCCCAATATAAGGGCCCCATTAAAAACCTTAGTGTTAGTAACTAAAACCTAATAGAACAGTGACATCCCTGGACCTAACAAAAACTTACCCGAACAGGACACGGGATATTCCCGAGGAAACATACCCGGAGACACGAAACATGTGTTCATTAACGCTATATTGAAATATTACGACTTTGCCACCATTAATATGGGCTATATAAGAAATTTATGCAAAAGTCAAAGGGACGTCTCTTTTCAATCACTTTCATCTAAAACAGAAGAAGAACAAGGCATATAAAACCCTCCCATCCTCGAATACCGAGAAACGCATATTGCACAAATCCCAATGACATCTAGCAATGCCAACACACGTCAGCTTCGCAGACACGTGACGGCTGCTCAAATAGATCCGCCACCAGGTACTATCGTAATTACCAACTTATATTTTACTCTAGAATAAAAAATTTAACAATCATAGTTAAGAACATAGTTTTGAAGATAAACGCAACTGAAACTAGAAAAGAACTAATTACTAATATTGAGAAGCGTCGGAGTTGGCTTGGTGACGAATCTTATCGAAAATTATTTGAGTTTTGGGCAACTGAGAAATTCGAAGCTCAACGACGAAAAATGCAATGCAACACATACGAAAGCAAGCTGCTCCGGATGCTCCGATATACAAGAAGGGCCGTCATTCAGTATGAAAAAGATCCGGAACACCGTATGCTTGGACTTTATGATTTCGATCCTGATGTGGCTACACATTAAGGATTTGAGCCTATTGAAACACCGCCAACATCAGATTCAGAATCAGAATTAGATGGGTCGGACAGCTAAAATTGGTTAGGCCTTCGATTTTCAAAAAACTTGTTAAGCCACTTTAGAATGCTTTAATTAGGGTCGAAGAGTACTCTATCAACTTTTCAGGAACTTTTTATGTGGGTTATGTTATGTTGTTATTGGATGCTATGTTCTGTATTTTTAATTACACTGTCTTATTATTAGATATTTCAATAGTAATTCTGGTGTTGAATAACTTTAAATGCACGATTACAGGTTTGAGTAGTGTACATGAACACAAAATATATATTTTAAAACATATACCAACGTGCAACACGGTATGCGTTGGAGCTAACATTTAATCACCATACCAACGGGCTGACTAATTGGTACTTACGATACCAATATGCTGATCAGTTGGTAAGCTTACCAACGAGTTAACCCGTTGGTACGTGTACTAACTGGCTGACTGGTTGGTAAGCTTATCAACGGGTTAACCTGTTGGTAGATATACCAACTAGCTTACATGTTGGTAACTATACCAATGTGTAAACCAGTTGATAGTGGTACCAACGCGTTAACTCGTTGGTATAGTTGTACCAATTATGTGAGTCTATGAATAGAGAGATGTTTGTCATCTTCTATTTTCTATTTGATGTCGGTGCCAAGGAAATAGAGCAATTAATTGGAGAGAAAGTGATTTCTTACAAAAATTGGTACATGTTACAATTATTTGTGTCCATTTCTATTAAAAGAATGCAATTTAACCACTAGACAGCTAAATAAGAAAACAATATCTATTTTCTTGATCATAGTTTTCGTCTTTATACAAGGATGATATTGTAAAAATGTTGATTTAGAAGAGATAATTGATACTTATTCTATAGACTTCAAGAATACATCATTTGATATTTTAATTACATTTGATAGATTTTTTACATTAGTATGCATTTTAAGTACTTTTCATTTATGTTATCTAAATCCTGTATGTTAAATTAGGTTTCCTAAACAATGATAATATCTAAAGAACTTCCGCCACCCTGAATCTTTTTTTCCTAACTTTGCCACTGCTAGAATATATACAACTTTTACATTTGTTTGATGTACGCTATTTATAGAGAGAAAGTTCGGATATCTGTGATCGGAAACATGGATAGATTTTCGAAGAGGTTACAAGAAGTAGCAAGGACGGCGGCAGAGATGACGGAGATGAACTCGGGGCTTCATCTTTTGCTAGCGATGGGTTACGGAGGACGGGACGACGTTGTGGTAGCCTGTAAAAGCATCGCCACCAAGGCGAAAGCCGGCATGGTGGATCCAGATAACATCACAGAGCAGATGGTGGAGCAGGAACTGAAGACGAGCTGTTGCGAGTTCCCATGTCCAGACCTGCTCATCCGGCCGAGCGGTGAGCATAGGCTCAGCGATTACATGTTGTTTCAATCGGCCTATGCAGAGCTGTTTTTTGGTCATCACTCAATGCCCGATTTTGGAGAAGAGCAGTTCTTGGAGGCTCTCGCATGGTTTGAGGGACGCTCAAGGCGTTTCGGTCTGTAGCACCTTTTTTTTCTTTCTATTGAAATTGATCTTGTTAACCATATATATATGGACCATTATGAACCATTACAATGAATGCTTTCTAATTATATAGATGTGTGTGGATTATATATATAAATATATACGGAAATCTGTGCTCAAAATTAAGTTTTAAATTTGTTATCTACTATTAATATATAAATAAGAACATACTGAAGGAGGACCTGCCATGTGTAAATTATTTTTTAATATTTATTAAAACTACATGATAAATTTAATCAAAGATAATATCCGAATAGATTGAATCAGCAACAAACTATATCTAATCTCTCTAAAAATTCGAAATAATCCACAAAATCAGGTGTCAAACTTGATCCCAAGCCTACATTCTAGATATTCCACACTATAATGTTTGATCTAAATGGAAATATAAATCTTTGAATAATTGTTTATAAAGAGAAAGCGGAAATCATGATGAATCTACTATTAATATATAAACAGGAACATATTGACAGTGGACCTGCCAGGTGTAAATTTTTTTAATATTTATTAAAATCACATGATAAATTTAATCAATAGATAATATCCGAACAAATTGAATCTGCAACAGACTATATCTAAACTCTCTAAAAATTCGTAATAACCCACAAAATCAGGTGTCAATATTCTAGATATTCCACACTATAATGTTTGATCTGAGTGGAAATATAAATCTTTGAACAATTTTTTACAAAGAGAAAGCGGAAATCATAATGGATCTACTATTAATATATAAACAAGAACATACTGACGGACCTACCACGTGTAATTTTTTTAATATTTATTAAAACCACATGATAAATTTAATCAAGAGATAATATCCGAACAGATTGAATCTGCAACAAACTGTATCTAAACTCTCTAAAAAATTGAAATAACCCACAAAAGCTGGTGTCAAACTCAATCCCAAGCCTTCATTCTAGATATTCCACACTATAATGTTTGATCTAAGTGGAAATATAAATCTTTGAACACTTTTTTACAAAGAGAAAGTGGAAATCATGATGAAAAAAATGTTAAGCATGTTCGCCACCATCAGAGGTCGTCAGAAAACATTTTTTCTACGAGACGATTTTGGTGGTTTCTCATGAAGAACGGTAAGAATTCGGTATGAACACAGTTGAATTTTTACACACACACACAGAGAGAGAGAGAGAGATGCAGCGGGTTAGAGTTAGAAACGTGAGAATTTGTTGGACACTAGGTTATCTGTATGAGTGTAGAAGGGTTAAAGTTTGGGTTGGGTTACGGGTTGGGTTAACAATTTGGGCTAAGTGTTTAAGGCCGGTTGGGAGTTTGGACAATGTTGGGTGTTAAAACAAAATTGGGCTGGGTAAGCCCAACTCGTAATTTGTGGAATTTTTGAATTACTATTTGTATTCAAATCTTTTTTTAATATGTAAAAGTAACTTTATTTATATTTGTGAGAATTATTAATTTTAATAATTATATTTTTTAAAATACGATAAATTACCTTAAATTTATAATGAAATCTTGTAATAATTAACAACTAAAAAAGCAGTAGCACGCATAAATTGCTTATAATCATATTCAAGTCTATTACTATTATCTACAAATTTAAAATTTTCTATCCTTTTTTTGATATATTTCGGGATGGGGGAAGGGGGTTGTGGAGGCTCGACACTACGTAGTTAAAGGGAGTCCTGTAACGCCTTAAGAAGCGCCAAAAGGAGTTACAAAACCTCCACCAGGCACCTGGCGCTACAAGGCGCTTCAAGAAGCGGTTGTGAAGCGCCTTTGTAGTGCATGGAAGCGGTTCCTGAGACCTCCACTTCATGTCCAATGAGCATAGCCATTAGACTAGATGCTCATGACTAAAACTTTCTATCATTGTTTCACTAATACATAATTTCTTTTATAATTTACAAGTTTCATAAGTAGATAAAAAGAAGATGGCACACATAAATAGCTTTTAATAAGGGGTAAAGTGCACCCATGGTCCTGTAACTTTAACTATTGTACCACTAGGGTCCTGTTTTAACTTTTTATACTAATAAAGTCTCATTTTCAATTTTTTCTTCATCCATGATCCTATTTGACATTTTTGCACTCAACTTTTAAAATATTGCCCTTTTAAACAATTGTAAAATATAAAAATTACCATAACGTTTAATGAAACTTTCAATTTTACCCTCAATTTTTATAAACCCTAAAATTCTACCATAACTTTTACAAATACTTACAATTCTACCCTAAAAATTTTCTCTCCACTTTATCTCACCACCCTCTTATCCACCACCACCGGAAATCTCGCCGGACGCCAGAATCACCGGCCAAGAGCGGCGGATCGCAAGCCCACTGCGAAACGCGCGTCCAAGGCCGCAGACCGCTAGCCCAGGGCGGCGAATCGCGCGCCCATGGCCGCGAATCGAGAGCCCAGGGCGGCGAAACGCGCACCAAGGCCACGGATCGCGAGCCCAAGTTTTTCCGGCAGCGGCCCGTGGCTTTTCGGCGGTGGTGGGTCGGATGGTGGTTGAGATAGTTGAGTTCAAAAGTTTAAGGTAGATTATAGGGTTTGTTTGTAGAATTTTAAATTTTGAGGGTGTAAATGGGGTGTTTATTTTTCTTAAATCTTCTTGAGGGGGTATTTTCTCCTCTCCACCTTGTTGTCCTTCTTGATTCTCCAATGTCCATTACTCCTCCCTCTCTGATCTATTCCTCACTCACTTCCATGAAACACTTAAATATACTAATTAGTAGCCACAACAAGTATAGATTATAGCACACTTAAACTCAACCTGCTCCAATACCAACTGTTGGGACCTGTCGTTCCAGATGCTTGGTAAAACAACAAGAGTCCAGAGAACGACTGTCCGCAACCTTTAGGATCTCTCGCAATTATTTTAGAAATGTTTTAAATAAAATATTGATTTAAAGTCATAAAAGAATAATAAAAGTCCTTTTACAAACCAAGTTTAAGTGTGTGTGTGTGTGTTATAGAGATTAAAAACTAGAAAATACAAAATCAAGCAAAAGAAACCTAACCTAGGGGCTGTCGGTCCTCTTGAAGCTTCAAGTTGCAGCTCTTGTCCTCCGATTCCTCTCCTTGCAATCCTATGATCTAGTCCTTGACCATAACCAGGTTCCCTCCAACAAACAATGAAATAGTAAATAATTTGCATAAGTGACTATAAATAAAGAAAATAACTTGAGAAGAGGAAAAAGAGGGAAAAGAGTACTTACTAGGGTGTGGTGTGAAATGCACCCCCGCCAGGAAACAACTATTCTTCTTCCCGACTCGGCTTCCCATTGACTTGATTATGCCTAAACTTCGCTTCATTCACAACTAATCTCAATGCTCCAACCGCCAATCCTTGGATATTTTGAACCATGTTGTTCACATTTCTAACGTTTTTGTATTTTACGAATCCAAACTTCTTCCCTTCTTTGGATTTCTTGAATGGAATGAAGATATCAATGACGTTCACATTGATGAAACCCTTGCTTGGAACCTTACCCTTAAATCCGTTTCTTTGCCCTTGCTCACGGTTGTGTGTGTTTCCTTCTCTCTCTCTCCCTTTCTCTCATCATCTCAAATTTAGGCTTCACGGCTATGTTGTTTTGATTGATGGATTAATTGTGTCATCAGAGCTCAAAAGGTTAGGAACGCAACTTCCATAATGGTGGGTTTTGGTGCTTTGGTACTGGACACTATTCATACAATATTCTGTCCCAATATTGATACTATATAAATAAACACAGGCAAGCAGCAGCGTGGTCCTTGTTTATAACACTACGCTAGATTCCCTTGAAATTATTATTACATGCAAAAGGAACATGCCTCTTTCATTGAACCAAGCGATTTCCCGGCCATTTTCCTTCAGCCGCCGCTCATCCCTGCTGCCCCTACAAAGTACGCCCATGACCTGCCGCCGGCGCCGTCGTCACCAGCAGCACTTTAGCCAACCCATGTATTGCTTAACCGACGACGACGACGACAGGAGGGCATGTACCAGCGTTGAGAGCGAAACGCCGCCGCCGTTAGGGCTCCACCGAGAGAAGATGCCTCGACATGTGGCGCTGATACCTGACGGGAACCGCCGGTGGGCGGTGAATAGAGGATTGCCTAAAGTCTACGGATACGACGTCGGTTTTGAACGAATCCATGAGATTATCCAAGCCAGCCTCAGATGCAGCATCCACATTCTCAGCGTCTTTGTCTTCTCCACCCAGAATTTCAACCGCCCAGAGGTCGGTTATATATATATATTGGTTTGCTCCTGTGGAAAAAAATATAAAACAAAAAAAAAAGCAAACAAAGGAATATATATAGATTCTTGACGACATTGTCTCGTCCGTTAATGCAGAAGGAAGTCAATTATTTATTCAATTATTTGGAGAAATTTCTTCAAGATATTGTTCTTCGTTTCTCGAGGTACGTAATTAATGCCTTATAATTTACCTTGGTATTTTTCTGTACGTCGATATATTAATGTTGAAGTGTATAAATTTAATTGTTTCAGTGAAAATGTTCGGATATCAGTGATGGGAGATGTAGAAAAATTGCCCAACAGGTTGCGGGAAGTGATAAGAAAGACGGAAGAGGCGACAAACAGCAACTCGAAGCTTCATCTGATCATCGCCGTCGGGTACGGGGGGCGAGAGGACATCCTGCAAGCCTGCCGGAGCCTTTCGAGGAAGGCGAAAGCCGGGGTCATTGATCCCGACGGCATCACGGCGGCGGTGCTGGAGGAAGAGCTGATGACCAACGGCTGTCGTTTCCCGAGCGCTGATCTGGTGATCCGGACCGGCGGCGAGCAGCGGGTCAGCAACTTCATGCTGTGGCAGTCGGCGTATACGGAGCTCTACTTCACAGATCGGTTGATGCCCGATTTTGGAGAAGACGACTTCTTGGAAGCTCTCAACTGGTTTCAACGACGCTCCAGGCGGTTTGGTCGTTAGTTAGTTTCTTGACACCACAATTATTGTCTTTTCAAGTATTTGTTTTGATGACGTGTACCACTTTGTGTTTTGTTGAGAAAAATGGTGGAGTGTATATATTGTCCCTTAACGGACGGATTGAGTGCATAATGGAGGATAAAAAGTTAAACGGATAAATTTGAGAATGAGAAAACAAAATGTTGAGAAAGAATATACTAAAACGGAGTAAATTCCGTTTTTGGTGAGTAAAATAATTCATAGTGTTAGGAGAAAAATTATCTTAATCCTCTTACTTTTGTTTTCCTAAAAATAATTCACGATTTTACCTTTTTACCCTTCTGAACTAATGAAATAGTATAATAGTGTTAGGAGAAAAATTATCTTAATCCTCTTACTTTTGTTTTCCTAAAATTCTCACCCAACATTAATTCTTCTAAATATATACTGTTTTACTCCCTAAACTTGTATTTCAAAAAATTTCACTAATTTTATTTGTAACTAACTGATCATGTTCTTCCAGATTTAATGGTATGTGAACACAAAATGTTGTCTCCGTTACTAAGAGTCAAGTATTGCTTCGCTTACACCATCCTACTTCCTTACAACTTTTATTGAAAATTTTCTAACCTCCAAATCTACGCCTATTGGTTATGGATTCTGGGCACAATGGGAGTGTTGACAACATCGACAGATCAACATGACAAGTCTACTGATTAACATACTAAAACGAAATATCAACATGACAATAATAAAGATAAACATGGTAAAAAGAAATATTAACATGACATAAAAGATAGATAAACATGGTAAGAAGATGGATCAACATGCTAATTAGAAAAAACACTACGTATTTGAGAGGGCTTTTATAGCGCCATTTGCGCTTCATAAGCGCTTTTATCGTAGCGCCAATAGGCGCTTCTACCGCCGCTTCTACGTGGAGCGCTTTTAATTGATCTGTGCGCTTCACGGCGCTACAGAGTAGCGCCTAAGTAGTGCTTCATGGCGCTTCAGAATAGCCACGTTGGCTGCTGACATCAACCAGCCTTTGTACCGCATATGAAGCGCATTAAAGCGGTACAAATGGCCTATTTTATTATATCTAATAAATTTCAAAATTTTGTATATAGTAAATGAAATAATACTAATAAATAATGTAAAAAAATAAAAAACGTAATAATATTTGCAAAATTCATTTCAATATATATATTTATATTTTTAAATTGTTTTATTTACAACAAAAAAACTAAATTAATAAAATCTAAATCCTATGAAGGTGGAGCTTTGTTGCATGCATCACCGAATCGAGATATGAGCGCCTTCAACACGCCCTCTGCTCCACTCCGTGGCACCCACCGTAACTCACTTCAACAAAAAGAAATGTTTAAGTAATAATGTAACAATTCTATAAAAAGTATTTGAACCTACGTTAAATTATTACCTTAAATTTCGTCACGTACGCATCCCGAGCCTCCCGCGGACACCGCGTGATGCGCCTGCCGACCGGTCACTCAAAGAATCCCGAGAACTCGACATACCCTTAAGTTTCTCAAATTTAACAAGTTAACCCCTAAAATTAATACTTTTGCAATTTAGCCGTAAAATTATTTAAATTCCACTAAAATACCCTAAAATTAATAACTTTTGCAATTTAGCCCTAAAATTCTTTGAATTCCACTAAAATACCCTAAAATTAATAACTTTTTTAAATCAATTTAGCCCTAAAATTCTTTAAATTCCACTAAAATACCCTAAAATTAATAACTTTTGCAATTTAGCTTTTTCTTTGAATTCCACTAAAATTTAGCCCTAAAATTATTTAAATTCCACTAAAATACCCTAAAATTAATAACTTTTACAATTTAGCCCTAAAATTCTTTGAATTCCACTAAAATACCCTAAACTTAATAACTTTTACAATTTAGCCCTAAAATTCTTTGAATTCCACTAAAATACCCTAAAATTAATAACTTTTGCAATTTAGCCCTAAAATTCTTTGAATTCCACTAAAATACCCTAAAATTAATAACTTTTGCAATTTAGCCCTAAAATTCTTTGAATTCCACTAAAATACCCTAAAATTTATAACTTTTGCAATTTAGCCCTAAAATTCTTTAAATTCCACTAAAATACCCTAAAATTCCACTAAACACCCTATTTCCAATTTAAACCAACAGAGTTGCAGAATTGGAAATACCTAACAAAATTCAAGCAAATTATCTTTCAAATGCACCCAAACACACAAATTTGCAAAGAAAAATTATGAACTATAATGCACCCAAACACACAAATGCACCCAAACACACAAATGCACCCAAACACACAAAATCAACTATAATTTTTGTCATTAATGTTGAAAAATTTACTGTAATCCGACTTACCTGATGCTGGCGAGGGCGACGTTGAGGGAGGGAGGGAGAGGGACGCCAAGGGAGGGAGGGAGAGGGCGACATCGAGGGAGGGAGGGAGAGGGACGCCGAGGGAGGGAGTGAGGGAGAGGACGACGCGGAGGGGCAGCGAACGCGACGCCGAGGGCAACGAGGGCGACGACGAGCGGCGGCGAGCGGCGGCGAGCAGCGGAGGGAGGGAGATGGGAAGGAGGGAGGCAGGGAGGGAGGGAGGAGAGGACAGTCGTTTAGAAATGGGAGGGAGATGGGAGGGAGGGAGGCAGGGAGGTAGGGATTTCGGAAATGGAAGGCTTCAGGAAGCTTCGTTTAGAAGCGCTAGTTGGCGCTTCATAAGCGCTACTACCTCACAAATATCGAAGATGCCAGTTATAACTTAATTGAACCGCTTCTATGCGCTACAAAAGCGCTTCTTACCCGCTCCCTGAAGCGCCATGTAGCGCAACATGGCTGATGGCTTAGTGGTAGCGCCATTATGCGCTTCTTATGGCGCTACTAAAGTCCCTCCAAGTACGTAGTGAAAGATCAGCATGATAGTAAAAGAGATCAACATGCTAAAAAGAATAATCAACATGGTAAGTAGAGAGATCAACATACTAAAAAGAAAGATCAACACATAACAAGAGGAGAGATCAACATACTAAAATGAAAGATCAACATGACAAAAAAAATAGATCAGCATGGTAATAAAAAAGATCAACCTGCTAAACAAAAAGATCAGCATGACAATGAGAGATCAATATGCTATATAAAAATAATGATCAATATGACAAAAATAGAGATCAACATGCTAAAAAGAATCATCAACATGACAAAGAACAGAGATCAACATTGGACAAAAGCTAATCAACATTGGACAGAAGCTGATTAACATAAGAAGACTACTGATCAACATTGAAAATGTACAGATCAACATGACTATACTTGTGATCAACATGACTACCTACTGTGATTATTATCGTTTTTATCCAGATTTCTTAAGTTGAAAAAATATTAATTTTTCTCATTTGGAAATTTGGTTGTTCTGGAACTTCATCGTGGCCAAATGTTGATGGTGGTTGTATTGCTAAGTTGGAATTGTTTGGTTTAGATCTGAAATCTCGAAGGAAGAATCACGATAAAAGAATCTTCGACGGAAAGCTACATCAGAATTGACGGTGGCTGTCAGAACTGAAGCTTGGACCGAATTCATGGTGTTTCAAAGCCGGAGTCGGGGCTGGACCAAAATTCACGACAATCATCGCCGGTGGGAAGCATGATGGTAGTAGATGTAATTAATATTACTATCTTATGCGCATCCTATAGCTACTCTTTTCTAAATCACCCCTTGAGTTATTTTTGTGTCTAGTTGTCCATGTAGTTTTGGAAATTCCCAAAATGGGGATGCTTATTTCCTTTATGAATGTTCAATGTGTGTGTGTTTCCGTGTTTATGTTCCGTCCCAAGACAAACATGACGACAAGCATGCACATGTACAAGTTGATGTTGGCCTGTTCTCTTTTGCACGTTGATGTTAAACTATTGGTGTGTTTTCTGATTATTAAAATTATGATAACCGGCCATTTTATTAATTTTTGGACTTCAAAGACTTTGAACTCTAATATTGAGACAGCATTGAAAGCAATCAATGATGCGTTTCAACTCAAGGAATCCTGAGTTGCATTGTGTGTATTTATAGAATGGACTGTAACCTAGATAGCAACAGTTTGATTACAACTACAACTCTAGCTTACCAAGAGATCTATATCTGTACGTTTACAATACTTCTATCTAACACCCTCCCTTAATCAAACCTTAGCTAAGTTTAGATTACTCTTGAAGTTCTCAAACAATCGAACAGGAAGAGCTTTGGTGAAGCCATCTGCGACCTGATCTTGGGAAGGAATGAACCGGATCTCCAGCTTCTTGCTTGCTACTCTTTCTCTTACAAAATGGAAATCAATTTCAATGTGCTTTGCCCTTGCATGAAAAACAGGATTAGCTGAAAGATATGTTGCACCTAAATTGTCGCACCACAAACATGAGGAACGATGCAACTTCACTCCTAGTTCTTCAAGCAAAGATTCAAGCCAAATAATCTCAGCAGTAGCATTGGCGAGTGATTTATACTCAGCTTCAGTGCTTGATCTTGATACTGTGGCCTGTTTCCTAGCACTCCAAGAGATTAAATTAGGTCCAAAGAACACAGCAAATCCACCAGTTGATCTCCTGTCATCAACACAGCCTGCCCAGTCGGCATCTGAAAATGCACTGACCAGAGAGGAACTTGACCGTGTAAGTGTCAAGCCAACTCCTGTAGTATGTTGAACATATCGTAGTATTCTTTTGACAGTTGTCCAATGCAATGATGTAGGAGCATGCAAATATTGGCAAACTTTATTAACAGCAAAGGATATGTCAGGTCTAGTGAGCGTTAAGTACTGTAAAGCACCAACCACACTCCTGTATTTTGTGCTTTCTTCTGGACCAAGAGATTTACCTTCATATGCTGATAATTTTTCTGAAGATGATAATGGTGTAGGCAGAGGTTTGCAGTTCTTCATCCCTATACGAGCCAAAAGTTCTTTGGCATATTTTTCTTGACTCAAAACTATACCGTTTTGAACCTTCCTTACTTCAATCCCCAAAAAGAAATGCAATTCTCCTAGATCTTTTAATGCAAATTCAGAACGCAAATCTTTTAGGAGAGCATTGGTTGCATCTTGAGAGGAGCTTGCTACTATTATATCATCAACATATATGAGGACAAATATGGTGGTGCTTGACTTGTTGTAAATAAACAAGGATGTATCTGATTTAGAAGGAACAAAACCAAGGTGCTTTAACTTGAAGTTTAAGCGAGAGTACCATGCCCGGGGTGCTTGTTTCAATCCATAGAGAGCTTTGTCAAGTTTGCAAATGTGATGTGGTGATTTTGCATCTTCATAGCCTGGTGGTTGCCTCATGTACACTTCCTCTTCCAGAACACCATGCAAAAACGCATTCTGCACATCTAGTCGTCTCAAACTCCATCCCCTGGAAACGGCAATTGCTAGAACAAGTCTTATAGTTGCAGCTTTAACAACTGGACTGAAAGTATCTTCATAATCTATACCATAACGTTGTTTAAACCCTTTTGCTACTAAACGAGCCTTATACCGATCAACAGTGCCATCCGACTTCTTTTTGATTCTGTATACCCACTTGCAGTCAATGATATTATTACCTTGTTGTTCAGGTACCAAGTGCCAGGTTTCATTTTTCATTAGTGCAAAGAACTCTTCATCCATTGCCTTCTTCCACTTGGGATCCGCCAAGGCTTCTTCCAAATGTTGCGGTTCTCCTGTAATGCACAACATACCATATGGAATAGTTCCATCAGTCCAACGTTTTGGCTTTGAGTTACCTGTTTGTAGTCTTGTAACAGGGCGTTGTGAAGGCTGATGTAGTACTGGAACAGGTGGAGATCCAGCCGAATGTGCCACAGAGGGTCCCGAAGCTGCTGTTGAGGGTGACGATACGGACGTGGCGCGTGACGAGAGCTCAGGTGAAGCAGACTCGATGTGCGGTGCTTGCCACGAGGTGGAGCCATCCGAGGTTGCTGGTGCAGGGGAATGTGCAGGCAAATCTACAGGGAGATCGCCATGCACATCGGCTGCATGCATGTTGTCATGTACACCATGTAGCGCATCATTTTGGGCATCGTTTTGGATGCGATTTTCTTCTACTTCCTGCATAGCATTAATAGGAGCACTACCATTGGTAGGGTTAGTCAATGATGAAGTACAATTATCCCCCCCATGCTCAAAATTGCGAAGGAAATTAGGAAGAAGCAAGGTTTCTTTTCTTAGGAGGGCGCCGGCATTTGGATGCAAAGATTCAAAGGGAAAATTGGCCTCATCAAAAACTACATCTCGAGAGATATATACTCTCCCTGTGGAAATATCAAGACACTTTACTCCTTTGTGACGGGGACTATACCCAATGAAGACACATTTTTTTGAACGAAATGCAAGCTTGCGTGTGTTGTATGGACGCAGATTGGGCCAGCAGGCACATCCAAAGATGCGGAGAGCAGAATAGTTAGGTGTAGTGCCAAGTAATCTATGAACAGGAGTTTCATAATTGATGATTTTACTAGGAAGCAAATTGATGAGGTATGTGGCTGTCAAGAAGGCTTCATCCCAGAATTTTAATGGCATGGATGCCGTGGCTAGCAAAGAGAGCCCAACTTCTACAATGTGACGATGTTTGCGCTCTGCAGCGCCGTTTTGCTGGTGAGCATGAGGACAAGATACATGATGTGAAATGCCAATTTGTTGGAAGTAGGCATTTAATTTTTCATACTCACCCCCCCAATCAGTTTGCATGGCAATGATCTTGTGATCAAATTTGCGCTCAACAAGATTTTTGAAGTTGATGAACACTTGAAAAACATCAGCACGTTTCTTTAAAAGATAAATCCACGTAAATTTGCTATAGTCATCAATAAAGCTAACATAATAAGAATGTCGACCCACTGATGTGGGAGCGGGGCCCCAAACATCTGAAAAAATAAGTTGAAAAGGAGCTGTTGACACACTAGTGGAAATAGGATAAGGAAGTTGATGACTTTTAGCTCTTTGGCATGGATCACAAATGGACTCAATGGTGGACTCTTTTACAAAGGGAAGTTTATTCTTGGAGATAATTTTCCTAACAATGATAGATGAAGGATGACCTAATCGACTATGCCACTTTGCTTGAGAAGGCTTGGCTACAACAAATGCTTGTTTCCTGAATTTTTCTGAAGATGATATGAGAGGGTAGAGGCCACCGATGCATTTTCCTCTATGAATCGTTTGCTTGGTGACCTGATCCTTAATCAAGAAAAAAGAAGGGTGAAACTCTAGGAAGACATTATTGTCAGTGGTAAGACGATGAACGGAAAGAAGATTTTTTGTGGCACTCGGACGTGAAGGACATGATTAAGATGCAAATTTTGAACAGGGGTATGAACAATTGTATTTCCAACATGACTAATCGCCATACCTGATCCGCATGCAGTGTGGATTTGATCCTTGCCTTGGTACTTGTCACGGATGGTTAGCTTGTCAAGCTCACCGGTGATGTGATGTGTAGCGCCAGTGTCCGAGTACCAATTTGTGTCGACACCATAGGAGGCGGCATGGGCCTCCTTGTCGTCATAGTCACCATCTCCATCGCCTTCAAACCGCCACCAGCAGTCTTTTGCCGGGTGGCCCTCCTTGTCACATATTTGGCATGTGATGTCCACCCATGGTGTTGTCCGTGAGCGACCACGACCACGGCTGCGGCCACCAGTCTGGAAGGTTCTCCCTCCCTTGTTGCCACGAAAACGGTTTCCATCTCCTCGACCACGGGTCCCTCTGCCGCGAGGACGATAGCGCCCGCGAACCGCAACATTGGCGGAGGAGTGAAATCCACCACTAGAAGGGGCGCCGAGCATTGCCTGTCGTTGGTCATAGCTATGCATCTGTTCAAACAAGTCGCTTACAGAGAGATTGGTCGGCATGGCATTGATCGCAGCAACAAGAGCATCATACTCATGGTCGAGGCCCGCCAGGATGTAGGCGACGAGCTCTTCTTCATCGACAGGGCGACCGGCGATTTAGTTCATCGGCGAGGCCTTTCATTTTCGCAATGTAGGCTGCCGTGGTCAGGGAATCTTTTTTTGTGTTGGCGAGAGCAATCTTGAGGTTCGTGACTCTCGATCGGGACTGAGCGGAAAACATGGTTCCGATAGCAGTCCATACTTCCACAGCGTGCTCAAGGTTGAGGACATGCATGAGCACATCTGTGCTGAGGGATTGGAGCAAGTAACTGAGGACCTGTTGATCCTTGATCAGCCATGTCGCATAATCGATTGGGCGTTGTGCCCGGCGTCTCGTCTGCCTTGTTGATCACCATCGTTTTGGAGGGCTGGACTTCGGAGCCATCCAGATAGCCGATCAGCTGTGCTCCACGTAGTGCCGGAAGAATTTGAGCCTTCCACATTGGGAAATTGTCCCGGGTGAGTTTGTCCGAGGGCGGCGAGCCAAGGTTGGCCGCCGGCATGCTCGAGGACGAGGCCATTAGGGTAGATTGATTTTGTTTTGGAGTTTGCTAGATGTATTGGAAGAGGTTGGCTCTGATACCATGAAAGCAATCAATGATGCGTTTCAACTCAAGGAATCCTGAGTTGCATTGTGTGTATTTATAGAATGGACTGTAACCTAGATAGCAACAGTTTGATTACAACTACAACTCTAGCTTACCAAGAGATCTATATCTGTACGTTTACAATACTTCTATCTAACAAGCATAAAATTATGAAAGCAAAGGACAGAAACCATGACCCACGTAAATAAACAAACTCCAATAATGCTTCCATTTCAAAAATGTGTTATCACTGTCAAAACATTTTTGTTTCAAATGAAATGATTTTTTTTGTTTTAATCCATTTTTACCCTTACAAATGTACTCACTCAAAGAGTCTAGGGAATGGGTTGAAGATGTGAGAATGATTTTAGAAAGAGATAATAATGAAAATTTATGTAAAATGAGTTAACAACTAAAGACAATCTTAATTTATACAAAAAAATAGGGACAACCAATTTGAAATTAGAGGGAGTATGTTTTATTCAAGTCATCGCATGACCAACTCCCTCTCTCCCGAACATGGCCAACTCCCTCCAAGCTCCATGGCTGAACATGCAAGCACCAAGACAAGGCCAGCCGAAGTTGGAGGAAGCAGAGCCGAAGTTGTCCAAGCTCAGGGCTGAACATCCAACTTCGGCCAAAACCCAGAAAGGGACTTCGGCCAAAGCCAGAGCCGAACAAGCAACTTCGGCCAAGGCCGAAGTCACCCCTCTCTTCGCTCCTAGACTCCCTCCTTAGAGACATGATCCGCTTGAAGGGCTCGAAGGACCCATGATGCGCGCTCGAGAAAAGAAGGCACATGAAGCACTCAACTCCCTCATTCGAGCTCATGCCAAGTTAGCCGAACATGGAGAACAACGGACAGAACTCCTCCATTTGGCCGAACTCCATGTTCCGCTCACATCCGAAGTTGCTCCAACGGAACTCCCATGCTTCACTTTATTCATCATCGAGACAGAGAGTCTGACAACCCATCCTGACTGAACTCCTGACAGGGCAGCCCATTAGGTCCATTGCGCCAAACCCAGCAAGTACCTTGGACACCAAGCCACATTATCTTAGTATATTTCTTTCCTTATAAGTACCTTTAATATTTCATGCTTTTACCCCTGCTTAACCTAATCGGAGGGTTATTTATGTAATCAGGGCCAGCCTTAATCTCCTATAAAAGGCTAAGGCTCATCATTTTTATCTTCAGAACTCATGATATTGATAATACACTTTTGAGAGGTATTCCTCAACTCGGATTCTCATTCGATTTACATCTCCATTTCTTGAGCACTCTTTAAGTGATTCAAGTCTGATATATCCAAAGAAGTCGTCTCTCTAGGCGTGTGGCTTTGGATCTATCATACATTAACCTGGCATTATCACTTGGAACACTAACCACAAAGGTTAGGGATTCAAGCGGCCGAAAATCTGTTCGTCCCTTCAAGATCGATCAACACGCTCCTAAAAGTAGTCCAACGGATCTAAGGGCTACATCACATATATAGCAGCTCTACAAAAAAATAAGCCATAAATTAGTTTCTCAGTGTTAGGTATCATCTCTTTACGTATATCATAAATTTAAGTTTAGACAAACAGTTTTGTTAGGTTTGTTTTTCTAATTCACATTAAAACATTATACGAGATTAGTACATGTATTCATTTATTAAAGTTTATACTTTCCTTTGTGCTTATGCATATCCTTTTAGTGCAATGAAAATGTCAATGATGTTTAGTTTTTTACAATGGATCACGTTAATAATCGTGGTTATAACCGCTAACCACGGATATCCGTGGATAGGTGAAGTGAGTGTCAAATGGTAACCGCGAAGCGGATAACTGCAAACCGCGAGTAGTAAAAAACCGCGGTTAGCGGATGGCGGTTTTAGTGCATCCGCGGATTAACTGATCCGTTGACATCCCTATGCGTGGAACATAGTTGGACTGAATTTCAATAAGAAAATTTGCGGTTTTCTCTGTTAAAAAAAATAATGAATGAATGGTATTGAAAGAGGATATTCCGCTCAAAGTTGGAGATGAATATCCAATTGTAGCGTGGAACATAGTTGGACTGAATTTCAATATTAAGAAAATTTGTGGTTTTCTCTGTTAAAAAAATCAATGAATGAATGAATAGTATTAAAAGAGGATATTCCACTCGAAGGTGGAGATGAATATCCATATCCAATTGTACTACAATACCCAATCTCCCTAATCTAAAACTGCTATTTTTTCATTTAGGTAGTCTTCATTTACAAAAGTTTACATTTGTTTTTCAATTTTTTCAATCTCAATACATAAAATAACTTTAAATCTATCAATTCTCTATCGAATCCCCTTTACTCAAATTTTCCTACTCACATACATTTTATCCATCAATCAGAACACACATCTCCAAATTTCCCAAAATAAAATTTCATCTCTAATGAACTGACCCTTATTCGAAATTCAAAGAAAATAGATATATTGAATGGATTTCGAAACTTAAGATTGCCCTATCCACCATGAGTCACTCCATTTCTTTCTTTTCAATGGCGTCAAATTAACTATAATGAAACGAAAGGCTAGCTAGCCAGGAGTTCGATTTCTGGACCAGTCCCTTGAAAAGAATAGCTATTTCGAGAGCATGAAGCTGTCGTGTTGAACACCAGGCATGCGCATTAATTTGCAACATTCAAGTTTATGAATTTACACTCTTGCAACAGTAGTTGTTCATTTGTTGGAAATTGATGAGCTTGAAAAAGGCGGCTCTCCAACAGTAGATTTGGACCATTGTTTAGGGTTGATACTAATATCTCACCTATAATATTTCTAATGGAATTGGGTTGGTCTCCAATTTCCATTCTTCGGTGCAATAACATCAGGTCTGAGTCAAGCTCATCTCAGTCAACTCTTTCAATTCATGAGGTTGGTTGGTGGTGATGCAGAATATAATCTGAGTCAATTCTTTCAATTCATGAGTCAAGCTCATCTGAGTCAATTCTTTCAATTCTTTCACTTCCTAGAGCACTGAATCCTTGCTAAGTTACGTCCTCGCCTCCGCCTTCTACCAGTATCTGGAGCACGTCCACCTCCGCCACGTCGGCTGGTTATCTCTTTCTAAGACCCAGTTGGACGAACCGCATCTTGGGCAGAAATAGGTGGTGGCCGGAGCGAGGTGGTCAGCAGCGAAGAACGGCGCAGGGCTGGCATTTGGTCTGAGCTCGGGGATGGCGTTTGGTCGGCGGTGAAGATGGTTGTGGGAGTACTGATGGCAGGGCATTTGGCATTTAGCTAGGATTCATGAGGGATTTGTTGAAGCGGACGATTTTGGAGTTAACACTATTTGTGCTTGTACCTTTTGCTTCAACAAAACTCCTGTTCGTCTTTGTTGTTGTGATATGGTGTAAATGTAATTAGTAGGATCTACATGTTATTTTTATGTTAAAGACATGATGTCATGGAGGAAATTTTGTTTTTTTTTTTTTAATTATGGTTTTTCAAGCTTGCTAGTTCTCTATATGGTGGAATTCATTTTCTGTGTCGTCCGTATTGTTTTTTTGTTTTTTTATGAGCGTCCGTATTGTTATTAATTGCAACAATTTGACCCAACAGACAGGATGAATTTGTATTTTTACTTCGCAGTTGTCACTCAATTGCTATCCAACTTGATGGGAAGTAGCACACATTTGGAGTTAACAACTCCAAAATCGGAAGATTTTAAATAGTTAATGCCATATCTAAGAATTGTGTGGTTGGAAGAGTTGGAAGCTTGGACATGATGGTGTAGTTGGAAGAGTTGGAAACTAAGTTGAGAATATTTAGAAAATTAAAGTATAAGGACTAAGATAATGTTTTTTCTGGAAGTTATTATGCCACATCAAAAATCTTGAGGCTAGAAAGGTAAAACCTTGAAGGCACTTTAGAATTAACGCATTGATGGAAATGACCAAAACAGGATATGAGTTATTTTTACATGACTGCCAACAGAATTTACTCCAAAAATATATATTTTGAAAATGTATGTTGTAGATTACGATATGCATATGAATTATTTAACTTAAAATGTTTAAACATTCATGAAAAAAATCATATATTAAATACTGTGAAACAATAAAAAAACAAATGAACCAATTATTGTCGGACGGATCGAGTACTACAATGTAGATTAGCAATAGTAAATACACTTAAGATCTTCTTCCCTGAAAAATTGAGTGAATTTTTTTAGTGTTTTCAATGTATTTAATCTATAATTTTTTATCATGCATGTTTAAATATATAAAGTTGAATAATTTATATCTATCATAATTTGAAGTATAATTTTCTAATTATATATTTTTTGATTTTTTTCTCAATAATTATCTTAGTTTTAATTTGAGTCAAACATTCACCCAATTTTTTAGGACGTGAAAGTATCTAAAACATCTAACATCTTAATGATACTCCATATAAAGAGGTCATTTTTCTTATACAAAGGGTGCTGGGGATTGGGATACAAGAGCTCAAACTTGAGATGTCTATAAATATTCTATAGAGCATGACCACTAGACCAGTTGCTCGAGACTTTACCAGAGGTACTTTCCAAGCTTCAATAGGCATATGTATATTAGGGTAAGTGTTTACTCGAGGGAAAAAAGAACTAGACAAATGGGCATGCACTCTGAAAAAACTCAACCACTTTGTACATTCTAGTGATTTGGCCATGATTGGCGACAAAGATTGAGCTAATTGAGCACATCACATGTATCTAACTGCTCCGTTCTCCGAGTCAGTGTTGGCAGTTGTCAGCAATGGATCAGCAGACTTTCGATGACTCAAGAGTTGGTTCTCGCCATCACCAGGCTATCAATGACTCAGAGTTGGCATTTGTCAGTAATAGATCGACAGCGCTACTATTTAAATATTCTCACCACCCTCCGGTCCACTTATCTGGTTGAAAGATTCACACTTCTCTTCAACACCCTGGATTTCTCTGTTGGGTTGTGGTTTGTGTTTCTATGAGTGAAGTTGGGTTTTTGGGATGGAAGCTGGAGAATTCCTGGTTGACAAGAAAGGAACGAATGGTGATTTGGTGCTTCAGATTTCAAACGCTCAAGTAAATTTGAATCGTAATGGTGTATCTACTTTGGATGAAGCAAGCACTCCAACTGTTCGAGGAAACGTCCAGATGACATCTTCCCCAATGGATCGGGAGTTGCCGCAGTTGGAGGGTATCAGAAGTAGAGTACAAGTCCCAGTATTTGCAACCTCTCCATCTTCTTCTCCCTCTGCAAGTAGGCCTCCCAGAATTCCAACTGAGCAGAAGCTCACTCCAAGAAAATCTTTTGCGAGGTCAGCGTTTTCTAAGCCAAAATCAAGGTTTGCTGAACCAGCCTATGTGGATGATGCTAAGGCTTTTGAAGCTAAAAGCGCCCAGATGGTCAATGGAAGCTCACCCTACAGGGGTTCGCCTAATGTAGTTTCACCCGTCAACAGAGTTCCTACTCCTAAGGGGAATCTGAGTTCTGCGCCCATCACTCCGAGAACTCCTTTGATTGGTTCACCACTAGCAGACGAGGAAGATGATGAAGAGGTCTACAAGACTGCCAATCTTAAGCTGAGCCAGAACACACGTAAGAAATGGAAATTAGTTGCATTGTTTGAATTGGTGACGTTTGTGTGCATCATTGGGCTTCTCGTAGCTAGTCTAACTGTTACCAAGTTGGAAAACACTGTTTTCTGGGGTCTGCAATTGTGGAAATGGTCTGTGCTGGTTCTGGTTATCTTTTGTGGAAGATTGGTTACCGAATGGTTAATAAAGTTCATCGTTTTCTTGATTGAAAGGAAGTATTTGCTTAAGAAGAAGCTTTTATATTTTATTTATGGATTGAGGAGAAGTGTTCAGGTATTTATTTACTTGGGTCTGGTTCTTCTAGCTTGGGGTTTGTTGTTTAACCGTGGTGTCAAGAGATCAAAGAAAACCACCCAGATTCTGAATTATATTACAATGACTCTTGTCTCATGTCTCATTGGGGCAGCAATATGGATGATAAAGACCCTTTTTGTCAAAATGTTAGCTTCATCTTTCCAATCCACAAGATTCTTTGATAGGATCGAGGAAGCAATCTTTCATCAATATATTGTGCGGACCCTGTCAGGGCCTCCATTAATGGAGATGGCAGAAAAGATTGGAGGTTGTACAAGCATTGGCCAATTGAGTTTTACGAACTTGAAGAAAGAAAATGAAGGGGGAAAAGAGGAGGTAATTGATGTAGATAAGCTCAAAAAAATGAAGCCAGAGAAAGTATCTGCTTGGACTATGAAAGGGTTAGTTGATGTGATAAGCGGTTCAGGCTTGTCCACCATTTCTCATGAACTTGAAAGATTCGATCAAGAAGACATTGAGCAAAAGGATAAGGAGATTACGAGTGAATGGGAGGCAAAGGTTGCTGCTTATATGATATTCAGGAATGTGGCCAAGCATGGAAGCAAGTCAGGATGCTTTAATTTTGGGAATTTATTTTTGCCTTCATTCATCTTATTCCATTTTTATTCATATAGCTTTTGTTTGGTACAAATGATCTAGGTACATTGAAGAGGAGGATCTCTTACGCTTCATGAAAAAGGAAGAAATTGAAAATGTTCTTCCCCTATTTGAAGGAGCTGTTAAAACTGGGAAGATAAAGAGATCTGTTTTGAAGAACTGGCTGGCAAGTTTATCTTATTACCTTTCCTATAGCTTCCATGAGGGTTGATGCTCCAGTGACATCATTTCAAAAAATAACTTCCTTTTTATGGATTAAATGGTGAAAATTTGAGGACCATGTTGAGTTTAAAAGACTTCTACAATCATCTTACAATCTGATTTTTCAAACAATATTCAAAGTGAAATCGCATGCAGAACTTTGTCTATATATAGTGATATGCATTAGTCTGTGATGTGAACTTTTGAGAAGTTCTTTATAGCTCTGCCACTGTTTGAATGTTTCAAATGTATGACAGAGGTGTTTCTAGTTGCTTGCAATAAAGCACCACAAGTGATCAGCTTTTAAAACCTTGGACTTGAATTGCAATTGCACAAAAATGACTGTTACTGTAACTGTAGCAAAGAGATCTGCTATTGTATATGCATACACTAATAGGTATCTTTGTGTCCGACTTTATGGTGCAGTTTTTGATGATCTATAATGTTTAGTAACTCAAGGGATGATGTTTAATCATATGTGTATGTGAGGATTTTCTTTTGTCTGTGAAAGAGATAAAAAAATTCTGTAGCTACAATGACAGTGAAATGCTTTAGTATTAGTTTCATCGGTCATGATTTTCGTAGGTGACAACTTGCTCTAAATGAGTATTTTTGTTGAACATCATTCAGGTGTTTAGGAGTTAACAACGAGTTGAATTTTGTTTAACAGGTGAATGTTTACAAAGAACGCAAATCACTGGTGCACTCCCTGAAAGATACCAAGACAGCCATACAAGAACTTAACAAACTTATTTCAGCAGTTTTAGTGGTTGTACTTATCATTGTATGGTTACTTCTAATGGAATTCTTGACAACCAAAGTGTTGGTCTTCATATCATCCCAACTCTTGCTTCTTACATTTATGTTCAGTAACACTGCAAAGATGGTGTTTGAGGCTATCATATTCGTCTTTGTTATGCATCCATTTGATGTAGGTGACCGGTGTGTTGTTGACGGAGTACAGGTTACATCTGATCCAAGAACCAAAATTTTCTGTTTTTTCTTCTTCTTTTGTTACTGTTGTTGACAATGTCTGACTTATCAAGCTTGAACAGATGGTCGTTGAAGAAACCAATATTCTGACCACAGTATTTCTGAGGTATGACAATGAGAAGATATACTACCCAAATTCAGTTTTAGCCACGAAGCCTATCAGCAACTTCTACAGGAGCCCTGAGATGTCTGATTCTGCTGAATTTTCTGTTGACTTTTCAACATCTGTGGAGCAGATTGGATCTCTGAAGGCTAAAATTAAAGAGTATATCAGCTTTTCCATGTCCTTATCTGATTGTTCTTGAAAACTTCTGATTATTGACTAGTTCCAAACTTTACATTATAACCTGCACTTATGCTTTAGATAGACAAAATATTAACTAAAAACTGAAGATAACAGTGAGATGAAACAAAATCTTAATGATGCTTCTGCTACCAAATGACAGATACTTGGAGAGCAAGCCGCAGCACTGGCATCCTGGTCACAGCGTGCAGGTTAAGGACATTGAAAACGTGAACAAGATGAAGATGGCTCTGTATGTGAATCACACCATAAACTTTCAGAATTACGCAGACAAGAGCAACAGGAGATCTGAACTGGTCTTGGAGTTGAAAAGGATATTGGAAGCCCTCAACATCAAATATCATCTTCTACCCCAAAAAATTAACCTCGCCTACAATGATTCAGCAGTTCCACTACCTGTAAGGTGATGTTTCATTTCATCTTAAATTCTCCCTACTTCTGCTTGCCTTGTCCCATGTACCTACCGTTCATGGCATGTTGAGAGATACTATGTTTTTGTACCATGTGTTACAAGTTGATCTGAGTAGCTGCATTTCTCAAAAAAAATCAAAAGAAGAGCCTTGGAGCTCCATTTCTCGTTCCATAATGTCCATCGATCTCGTTTCATTTCTCAATCGTACGTTGTCTTAGCAGCAGCTTCGGCTGCTTATGCACAGCACTACAGCAATGAACAACATCAAGAAAGAGCTGAAGGTGAGAAACCAGCAAATTGCTGTTTTTAATGGACAAGACAACAACTATAATAAATCTATTTAGCCCTCTCATCACTTAACTATAAATAAATTAATCAGTACTAATAAATAAACAAATCCAAGAATAGCCCTCCCATCACTTAACTATTAGTGCTGATTAATTGGTTTAGTTGCTCCACTTTTTCATATTAATGATTAATTGGTTGGTAAGTTTCTGATTTACTGTAATCTTGGCTTCTTGCTTATGAGTAAAGATAGGGTAAAGTGCACCACAGGGTCCTGTTTTAATTTTTTGTACCAACATATATATACATATATACATAAATACATAAATATATGTATACATATATTTTGTATATATGGAAAGCAACGTGGCAGCTTTTGTCAGTTGGTAAGGGGTAAGGTAGCCGGCACAACGTTACCATTTTGGTAGGGGCAGCCCGCCACCAAGTACTTTTTATCACTTTTTTAAATTATTTTTTGAATTTATTTTAGCTTTTTGTTAATTATATATCTATACATTATATAGTATATAGATTTTGATCACCTACAATTAATCCTATCATAAGCTCAAATGTTTCCTTTCTCTCTTTTTTTTGTTCTTTTTTTAAGCATGTAGTATTATAGATTTTGCATTAAAATTTGTTAAAGAATAATTCATTTTTTAACTTTCATTTTCATTCTTTTTGAACATTATATTAAATACAACAAATAGTTTAATTGTGGTCACTTTAATTATTTATCCAAATCTATAGTAATCCAAATATTTTTAATCCCTTTTTTAATTATTTTTATAATTTATTTTAGTTTTTTGTTAATTATATATCTATACATTATATATTATATAGATTTTGATCACCTACAATTAATCCTATCATAAGCTCAAATGTTTCCTTTATCTCTCTTTTTTTGTTCTTTTTTTAAGCATGTAGTATTATAGATTTTGCTTTACAATTTGTTAAAGAATAATTCATTTTTTAACTTTCATTTTCATTATTTTTGCATGCTATATTATATATTTCAAATAGTTTAATTGTGGTCACTTTAATTATTTATCCAAATCTATAGTAATCCAAGTATTTTTTTTATCCCTTTTTTATTATTTTTAAATTTTATTTTAGTTTTTTGTTAATTATATATATATACATGATATATTATATACATTTTGATCACTTACAATTAATCCTATCATAAGCTCAAATGTTCATTTCTCTTTTTTTGTGTTCTTTTTTAAGCATGTAGGATTATAGATTTTTCTTTAAAATTTGTTAAAAAATAATTCATTTTTTAAATTTCATTTTAAATTCTTCTTGCACATTATATTAAATAATTCAAATAATTTAATTGTGGTCACTTTAATTATTTATCCAAATCTACAGTATTCGAAGTATTTTTATCCCTTTTTTAAATTATTTTATAATTTGTTTTTGTTTTTTGTTAATTATATATCTATACATTATGATTTTGATCACCTACAATTAATCCTATCATAAGCTCAAATGTTTCCTTTCTCTTTTTTTTTTGTTCTTTTTTAAGCATGTAGGATTATAGATTATGCTTTAAGATTTGTTAAAGAATAATTCATTTTTTAAATTTCATTTTCATTCTTTTTGCACATTATATTAAATATTTCAAATGGTTTAATTGCGGTCACTTTAATTATTTATCCAAATCTATAATAATCCAAGTATTTTTATCTCTTTTTAATTTATTTTTAATTTATTTTTTTTTGTTAATTATATATATCTATACATCATATATTATATAGATTTTGATCACCTACAATTAATCCTATCATAAGCTCAAATGTTTCCTTTCTCTTTTTATTTTTATTTTTTTGTTCTTTTTTTAAGCATGTGGTGTTATAGATTTTGCTTTAAAAATTGTTAAAGAATAATTCATTTTCATTCTTTTTGAACATTATATTAAATATTTCAAATATTTTAATTTTGGTCACTTTAATGTTTTACATTCTTTTTTACATATTAATACCAAATGTCTTCAATCTTATTTGTGTCACTTTAAATTTTTTTCATTCTTTTTGCATATTAATACCAAATTTTGTTCAATCTTACAATTACTTGGGTCACTTTAAAGTTTTTCATTCTTTTTTCACATCAATATTAAATGTTTTCAATCTTATAGTTTGGGTCACTTTAAAAAATTTCCTTCTTTTTTCATTTTTTTGGTATACACACACACACATTATATATTATAGTCAATCCTATCAAAGCTCAAGGATTTTCTTTTTTTTTCGTTTTTTAGTTGTTTTTAACATGTATTATTATATTATATTTTAGTTTTTTTAAAGCTTAATTCCTTTTTTTTAACTCTTATTTTCATTCTTTTAGCACATTATACTAAATGTTTTCAATATTTTAATTTGGGTCACTTTAGAAATTTTCACTCCTTTTGCACATATACAAAATGTTTTCAATCTTATACATAACAATATTAAATGTTTTCAATTATTTAGGTCACTTTAAAGTTCTTCATTCTTTTTACTCACCAATATTAAATGTTTTCAATCTCATAATTTGGACCACTCTATAGTTTTTCATTCTTTTTGCTCATCAATACCAAATGGTTTCAGGTTTGCAATCCGGATTACTTAAAAAATTTCATTATTTTTGCATATCAATATCAAATGTTTCTAATTGTATATTATGGATTGCTTTAAACATTTTCATTATTTTTGCACATTGATGTCAAATTAATCTTTTCCTTGAATAATTGTCTCTCATAAGTTTTACATCAATTTTGGAAAACTTTCAATTTTTCCCATCTTAAAATGGATGTACAATTTTTTTTTTCTTAAACTTTCTTTATTTTCATTTAAATTTATATCCATTCCGTGTCCCATAAAGGTAGTCACATTTATTTCCATTCTATGGCTTACAGGGTGTTCTTGGGCATTCCGGTGAAGGTTGTCGGCGGTCCGGTGAGGTTCCGGTGGTGGTGGATAGGAGGATGGTGAGATAAAGTGGAGAGAAAATGTTTAGGGTAGAATTGTAAGTATTTATAAACGTTAGGAGGATTTTTATATTTTAAAAATAAAAGGGCAATATTTTAAAAATTGAGGGTAAAAATGTCAAATAGGACCACGGATTAAGAAAAAACTTGAAAACGAGACTTTATTAGTACAAAAAGTTAAAACAAGACCCTAGTGGTACAATGATATAAGTTACAGGATTATGGGTGCATTTTACTATATATATATATATATATATACATATATATATACATATATATATAGAGAGAGAGAGAGTCATTGGAATAGATCACACACTTGATTAAGACCGAATTACTTTGGAAATAATAGGGGGTTTCAAACATGCCTCCAATCACGTGAGTCACGCCGTTTTTCACCTCTTCTTTTTCACGTGAAAAACTGGCGTGAGTTCACCTCGCCAAACGCGGACCTCAGGTGAGAAGCGCGAAAGTGAACTGTGTTTTTCACCTGAGCCCATCCTTATTCACTTCTCTTCAACGCACGGCGCTCTCACTCCTGTCGAACCAGAAGGTCGCTCCCACTCCTGTCGAACCAGAAGGTCATCGTTCTACTTTCACAGGGTTGCGCACAGGCTTGTGCACAGACTTGCGCACAAAAGACTTGTGCACAGTGCACAGGCTTGCGCACAGGTTGTGCACAGGCTTGCGCACAGGTTGTGCACAGGCTTGTGCACATGCTTGTGCGCAGCGCACAAGCTTGCGCACTGAGTTGTGCATGCATTGTTGTGCACAACGCATGCATGTGCACATGCTTGTGCAACACACAGGTTGCTTGCGCACAAAGATGTTAGTCCAGAGAAGATGACCACGCGGAAGAGGGCCAAAACTCACCCAAAAAGAACTTAGATATGACAGAGAAGCAAGAGAGATGAAGGGAAAGATGAATTTTGGTTTTCATAAAGACAGGAGCGCAACAAAAAGGAAGGAAATTTGAGGCACGAAACGCCCGTCGTGGTGAATTCACATGTGCGCTCCTCCTTGTTCACGGGTTTCTCAAACTTAACCCTCATTTTTTCACTTTTCTCACTCACCTCCAATTGACTCCCCTATTAGGTGAAAAGTTTTTTGTTCACTTCTTATGTTTGAAACCCCCTAATAGAGGGTTTCAAATATAAGAAGTGAATAAAAAGTTATTCACCTAATTGGTGAGTGAATTAGAGGTGAATGAGAAAAGTGAAAAGAGGAGGGTTAAGTTTGAGGATCCCGTGAATAAGGAGGAGCGCACAATATTGTGCAAGATTATGTGCGCACAGTTGTGCGCTGCGCGCAATATTGTGCAGGACTATGAGCGCACAGTTGTGTGCTGCGCACAATATTGTGCGGGACTATGTGCGCACAATATTGTGCGGGACTATGTGCGCACAGTTGTGCGCTGCGCACAATATTGTGCGGGACTATGTGCGCACAGTTGTGCGCTGCGCACATTTTCGCGATGCACCAGAGGAGAGTTCAAATTACACATCAGGGCAGCACAACTCTAGCAACCCGAGAAAAAATCAAGCAACCTCTGCCCTTGATGTGATCATGGAAATGATCAACTCTTGAAAGGATCTAGCTTGGAAGATGAACAATAAACAAGTTGATACTTTCAGCCTAACCAAAAACCTCTTCACTACAAGATGAAGCAATGCTTGGAATGCCAAGGGAAGAAGATGGATCTAGCACCTCTTAACTACTTGATTAAGCAATACTAGATATGATTCTTGAACCAAAATTATGGAACAAGGGAATGGATTGAAGAAGTGAGAAACCAAAGCCAAAATGCTCTCAAAATGGAGGCAAACAATTCGGCCAAATGAGTTCTAATGGCTGAAATGGTGAGTTGCTACCTAAATACATGAAATGGTGGTAGTGGAGGTTATTACCCAAAGTGTGGTTAACACTTTTGGTAACAACCCCTTAAGTCTTCCTACCATTTTCATGCTTAAAGCAAAAGGCATAATGACACTACTTAAAATGGTGAGGGAGAGTAAGAGGATTCCACTATTTTTGGTAATGGAAGGTAATGACCAACCATTACTTCAAACTAGTGGTTAAGGACCTCCACTAACCCACTTTCCCTCCCATTTCCTAAATAACACAATATAATTCAAATACAAGTCAAATAAGCTGAAATCTGATGGAAAAGGTGAAATGTCCGAATTGTCCATGGTGGGGCGTGTCCCACACGCGCTTGAGAGGAGGTGGCACGTGGCAAGGCGTGGTGGCGCGTCCAAGCTACCTTCCGGCTTCTCCAAGGCTTGGGAATGTGGTGCAACATTCCAGGGGTGGCGGGGCATCTTCCGCAACTTGGGGAGGCGCGTGGAGCGCATGGATGGAGGGAGGTGGCGCGTGAGGCGCGTGGCACTCTCCTCGGCTTCAAGGGAAGTGTAGGTGATGCTTCCCAAAAGGTTTGGGGTCTTCTCCACTTGGATTCCCATGTGTTGAAGCTTGAGGTCTTGATCTTGATCTTCATTCCGCTCCTCAGCTTGTGCCATGATCTTCATAAACGCTTGGAGTTTCTCTTGCACCTTCTTTGACCTAGATCGTGTCATGGGTCCATTGAGGCCTTGGAAGGGACTTGGAGTCTCTTGCGTGGAAGTTGGGTGGATGTCCATATCAGCCCTAACTCATCCCCAATTTCTACCGTATTTAGCTGGGATGAGAGAAATTCCGGAAGATATGGCGCTACATTTGAGAATATGAAAGTAGATACCCGGTACAACAGTAGCAAGACGATGAAGATGAAGCGAGATGACCTTCAGCTGCGAGCTCGCGGAGCGGCGAATGGTGAAGACTGGTGAATAAGGGGCTTCTCACGTGAAAACAAACGTTCACTTTCGCGCTCTTCACCTGAGGTCCGCGCCGTGCCAGGTGAACTCACCTCTGTTTTTCACGTGAAAAAGGAGATGTGAAAAACAAAAATTTTCACCAAAAAAGAGCATGTTTGAAACCCCGTAATAGTTGATCAAGAGTAGAAATTATTTTTTTAAAAAAAAGAGTTAGATGTGTGCTGAGACACATAGCCACTTTGCGGGCCTGAACTTGGGCTTCACGCACAAGACAGGATTTTTTTTATTTTATTTTTATTTTTTATAAGGGTAGGATTTTAATTTTAAATACACAATTCCAGAATCAGAAGTTCATAACAATCTTCAACGTCACCTTCATTTGCCAAACAGCGAAACCAAGCACAAGATAACTTATTCTTTTTTCATATACCAGTATATAAAAACACACTTCAAGTCGAACTTTTCTTTTTGCCTTGTTTGACAAGTTATCACTTGAACCCATAAGCATATATGACTCAGCAACCCTGCTAGCATAATTACTGGAGCTCAAAATTCAGTAGCCGCCAACAAACAAGCAGAAGCAGAGCAAGTTAGATGGACATCAATGGCTTCATCTCATCTTCTCTAATAATCATTTCATCAGCTTTAATCCTCTTTGTGGCTGCAAGAGCACTCTATACCTTCTGGCTGAAGCCCAAGAGTCTGGAGAGGAAGCTGAGAGGCCAAGGGTTTCAGGGCACACCCTACAGACTAGGGCTGGGAGACCTGAAAGATTTCATTAAGCAAATAACAGGAGCATGGGACAAGCCCATGAACCTGAACCACCGAATCATTCCACGCGTCGATCCCTTCACATTTAGTATGGTACAGAAATATGGTGAGGTTTCATATGCTTTTCTTGTTTAGAACCTGGCTTGGGTGAAATATGAAGTATCAAAACCACTATCTATTGCAATTTTGATGATACAGGGAAGCTATCATTCTGCTGGTTTGGTACAAGCCCTAAGCTGTTCATCAATGATCCTGCACTGATGAAAGAGGTGCTCACCAACAAAGAAGGCCATTTTCAGAAGCCAGAAATCGGTCCTCTCATTCTCGTCCTCACAAGAGGGCTCACAACACTGGAAGGTGAGGAGTGGGCAAAGCGCAGAAGAATGCTCAACCCTTCCTTCCAGCTGGAGAAACTAAAGGTTTAATCAGTACAGACAGGCTCATAGTATTAGGAGTAGTATATTTGCTTTGCAGGTTCTACCTTCCATCTTCATCTGGGTTCTTTCTTGCAGGTAATGTTTCCTGTATTCTCAGCCAGCTGCCAGCAGATGATCGAACGATGGAAGAGGATGACCACTCCTGAAGACACTGGTGCTGCTCCTGAAGACACTGGTGCTGAGATAGATGTGTGGCCGGAAATTCAGAGGCTTACTTCAGATGTGATTTCTCGTGCAGCATTCGGAAGCAGCTACGAAGAAGGAAAGCAGATTTTCGAGCATATGAGAGAGCTACTGGAGTTGGTAGTAGAAGCTATGAAGTCTCTCTACATTCCTGGTTTCAGGTAGATAGATTTTCCTACTAAACACTTATCAAGATGTGTCATGCAGAGCTGATCATCTCTGACAATGCAGATTTCTTCCAACAAAGAAGAACCAAAAGCGAAAGAGACTACACAGGGAGATCAAGTCAATGATACAAGTTATTATCAACAACAAGGAGCAGGCAATGGAATCTGGAGAATCTAGGGTAGATGACTTGCTAGGTACACTGTTGCAGCATAGAAACCAAAGCCGCATATCTGGTCATGCACATGAGAAGAGTGACTGTATAACAAACGAGGAGGTCATAGAAGAATGCAAGCAGTTCTACCTTGCTGGCCAAGAAACAACCTCCAGCTTCTTAACATGGACAATCATCATCTTGGCTATGCACCCTGAGTGGCAGGAGAAGGCAAGGGAGGAAGTTCTCAGAGTGTGTGGCAAGGAAGAACCAGACTTTGAATCCTTGAACAAACTAAAATTAGTAAGTACCTGTGCAGTTATAGTCTTTTCAAGGTCAGCATGTGACTGCTAAACACCTAAAAAACTGTTCAATGTTCTACTTTAACCTCTTTATGATGAGCAGATATGACTTAGTGCACTACCATTTCCTGTAGGTAACCATGATTCTCTATGAGGTCCTGAGGCTATATCCACCAGCCATAGCTTTATATCAACATGCTTACCAGAACACTAAGATTGGAGAAGTATCTATTCCAGCTGGAGTGGATGTTACCCTGCCCATCCTGCTCATCCATCATGATCCGGAGACTTGGGGATACGATCACGAAGAATTCAAACCAGAAAGGTTTGCTGAGGGGGTCTCAAGAGCATCTATGAATAATCTAGCTATTTACCCCTTTGGATGGGGTCCTAGGACATGCATTGGACAGAATTTTGCCATTTTAGAAGCTAAGCTTGCTTTAGCTATGATTCTGCAACACTTCTCCATCAGGCTTTCACCCTCTTACTCCCATGCTCCATACACCACGATGATGCTTCAGCCACAGCATGGGGCTCCAATAATGCTGCACAAGAACTAAGCCACATATCCCACCATACTAGTCATAGCTTTGCATCTTTGAATATGAGAACCTGTAATGTGTTGTACCTGTTAAGACTTATGGAGGACCTGCTCCGATATTCAAGAATAAAAGTAATACCTGAACAATAACCACATCTTCCATGATGTGTATGTTCATTTTATAATATCAATCTTAATGAGATATGACTACAGAAACTATCTCAACTCATTGCTGTCTCATCACATTTATCATGCAAGAAGAAAGCTGTGATGATGACGGTTTTTATGTTTCATCTCATTCCACATTAGTTTATAATGTTCACTAATTATAGACATTTACTTGACACTATAGACTCCATACCACCAACTTCAATACAGGTGGGATTAAGTTCCAGTATGATGTCAATGATGGTTTAAATTGTGGCCACCAGCCAACATCAGCCAGCAGATCAAAAGGGTGGCTAACCCCGCTAAATGATCAAAGACCCATTGCAAACTTCATAGTTACAACTTACAATGTTCAATAATGATGCGACTTAAGGATACATGTCTTGAGTAAAAAACAACCAGAAATTGTTAGGGCAAGATGAACTTGGAGAAATGGACAATTCGCTCAAAAGTATATCATAATTTGTTTTGAAAAACAGTATTGTAATTCTTACCAAGCAAAGAAAAGAAGCAAAGAAAAAGGAAAAGGAAAGGCTTTTCGCTCGATATAACAATTTATGAATTCCCTATAATAAAATACCCTATAATAAAGAATCAGCTAGTATGCTATCCAGAAGAGAGTCGACATCAGGGGTAAAATGAGCACGGTGGTTGAGCTCTCCAACAACACAACAATGCTTCTCAACAGTATTAATAACAGCAACATCTTGGGCGAACGAACAATTCATTCCTGGAGTGACCTGTACAAACTCATAGAAAGTTGGGTCAAATTGAAAATCCAGGAGCAAGAAATATAATTAGGAACACAGCAGCACACATTCTCAGCAACAAAATGTAGATATAGGTTTTCTACTATCCTCAAACTCGAAATGCTGTCTGTTACAAGTAACTCACATCGTAGTACATATCCCCAAGCTTTATCTTGACAGCCCCACTTTTATACACTAGCATTTTTCCCATGAAACCTTCGGGTAGCTCTTTCAAACTGCATGTCTTCTGGCCAGTAGGCAAGCCGGAAGGTTTCTTCAAGCTAGCACTTGCCACATTGCCGTCAGAGTTTGCTTGTTGCTTTATCATAGGTACAGTTGGAGGCAGCTGAATAAAATAAATTCTTGGTTCTACATTTTCCTCCTGCAAACCGTGCCAAATTAAATTCAAAGAATTTCAAGGAAGTAGAAATATTCATAGAAGTTTTAACGCAAGACGGCATCAAGAATCATACAGAGGCAGAAAGCTTCCCTGAACAATAACTTTTTTAGAAATTTAAAAAATTCAAAGAGTATCATTGGGAATAGTTTAGCATCTCAGAAAGCGGAAATAGAGTTTTTTTTTCATTTTTGGGGGGTGCAAAGTACAGTAATTTGTACTCCATTCACTGACCATCAAACCAAGATCTGCTGCTGAATTTGATGAATTTTCATTAAAATCCACATGTTCTGAGTCTCCACCGAATTCCTCTTCATCAAGAAGCTCTATAAAAAGATAAAAAGTATATTGGATAAGGTCAGCAGATACTAGCACAAAACTGTGTTTGAGCATTAAATCTACTTTCATTTTGTCTAGCGAAGTCTTCAACCTTTCTCATATATACTTTTTAGAAGGTTTGGCTCACCATCCCATAACTACAATAACAGTTTTCTCGATGATATATAGTACTACATTATAAGTTATTCTATCATCCATGAAAGTTTATAAAGCACCTGGATTTCCTGAGTACGGTCTCCTCAAGGGAAGACTTACTGGGTAATTGCTGTAATAATCCTGAAACATGATTCAGTTAAAGCTAGTCAGCAAAAAAAAAAACATAAGAGGTTTTATAGACCAAATTTAGTAACTTCAAGTTAAGACACGGAAACATACCCATGGTTCTCGGTATTGTTTTTCCACTCTCATGCCTGAGCCTTTTGTATCTGTTGAGTGTGGAACAATTAATGTCACGCTAATATAAAATGAACATATTTGAAGCACATTAATCAGAATCTGGTAAGACAATCTCTGCAGAGACAGGTTTGTACTGAAAAGCCAAACCTTGATCTCCACTACCAAAACTTGGGATGCCGAAAGATCTAATTGAAGGTGACGCTCCCCCAAAACCAAACGCTACTTGTGATGATGCACCTGCATTACATGCTTCAATTCAGGCAAACATAAAACTTGTGCAGCTTACCAATGAGATTCAACCATGATCGGGGGGAGAAAGCCGCTGAGGTATGGAATCACTACCTTTCTTTTCAACCTTAAGCTTTGCCTTTGTGGAAGCTTGCTGTTGATTCAAGATAAGAAGGTAAAACACATGAAAACTATGGAACAAAGTTTATGGTCAACAACTGCACAGAGATGCACATACAGTTAAACGATGCAGCAAATCTTTGGCTTTGATTTCATCCTCCTCCTCCTTCACTTCACTGCAATGGGTAAATGAAAGAAAGTAAAGCTATTAATCAAAACACAGCACAAGTTAACAGAAGAACGCATGATTGGCTATATGAGAGAACGATTTGTACGTTTTAACCACGGGTTTTGGTGGTCGGCGAGGAGGGGCTTTAGGAGCAAATCTCATCTGCAAAAGGCTCAATGTAATGAATATCGCATGAAACAAGCCACATCAAGCAGATAGATTACACACTAAATCATCATTATGCAACTACATTAAAGTGCACCAAAACATGCTGAAACAAAAAGGGAGAAAAAAAACCACCTTTCTAGGAGCATTGGGTTTGCTCTCAGGCTGCTTCGGTGGCTCCATTCACAAAGAAAACACCAAACTTTAAGGGGAAAAAGAAACCCATTAATCTACACATTCCATTGTTGAGGAGGCTATTGAATATCCATTGAAAGGAATGTATCAACTTAAACAAAACTGAATAAGAAACAAACCGAACTGAATCAGCCAGAACATATTGGAGAAAACAAAACTAAACAAAAAAAAAAGGAACCCACTTTTGGTCAGTAAGAGTAAGCCAAGATCATCTGGCCATAAACAGACGTTTCAGAAATAATGGAGGTGGGTTTTGATGGATATGAAGAAGAATAAAAACCAGGAAGAGCAAGGAGGACGACGGAGGCTAACCTTGAGGAAGGAATGTTATGGACTCTGCAAACAGGAAGACGGCCAACTCAAACCCGCGTCTAACATTCTACTCAAACCAATTTATAGGTGATCCAGTGACCAGGCTTTGTGTGAGTCGGGTCGGATGCGGGTTGTTGCTTGTTTGCGTAAAAATAAAAATGGTCAATTTTATCGCTCATGTTTATCCAAAATGTCCATCTATTATCTATTATCTATTATTATATACTAATACGGGATCCTTGTCACATTAGCCAAAAAAAAAGTGAACGGAACGATTTCGTGAGCACACCTAGGATCCACGTAAATGTCACCTAGGATAAGAGTTTTTTTTTGCGTCATGTATGCATCAATCAGCCCACCATTTTTTAAGGAATATGTCTACCACTTTTTAAGGAATCAACCTACCATTTTTTAAGGAATTAGTTTCCAATTTCAGCCCTCAAATTAATTAGATTGATTCTCTCAATATTGAATTTATTAATTAGATTGATTCTCTAAAAAGTATTCAATTCATTAATTGGTAGTATTAATCTATAATCTATTATCTATTATTATATATTAGTACGGGAGCTTTGCCACAATAGCCAAAAAAAATAAACGAAGCGATTTCGTGATGACAGCTAGGATCCACGTAGATGCCAACTAGGCTAAGAGTTTTTTTTTTTGCGCTATGTATGTATAGCCCACCAATTTTTAAGTAATCAGCCTACCACTTTTTAAGGAATCAATCTACCATTTTGTAAGGAATTAGTTTTAATTGTGCATCATATTTTGTAATGGAGAGCATCATAATGCAACAGGAGTGCATTATAGTGGTTTACCAAAGACATCATTTTGAAAGGTTAATAAAAAGAGTGTAACATTTGTCATGAGAGCGAGTGCATCATATTTTGTAATGGAGAGCATCATAATGCAACGAGGAGTGCACCATAGTGGTTTACCAAAGACATCATTTTGAAAGGTTAATAAAAAGAGTGTAACATTTGTCATGAGAGCAAGTGCATCATATTTTGTAATGGAGAGCATTATAATGTATCGGGAATGCATCATAGTGTTTTACCAAATGCATCATTTTGGGAGGTTGAAGGAAGTGTGTGCTTCATTAAGTTATCGAACTAGTGCATCATGTTTGTTACGGAAAAACATCATTATGCATCGCAAATGCATCATTTTTGGGGATTGAGAGCGTCAACTGTGTTGTAGAACAAAATGCATCATTAAGTCATCAAAGCGAATGCATCATATTGTTACGGAGCATCATAGTGTATCGGGAATGCATCATTTTTTGTAAGCACATCATTTTGGACGATCAAACAAATTCGCGATTGGTGGTTGTTTTCACCGAACAACGGGGCGGTTGGATTTTGTTGCTAATTTTGTTGATTTTGCATGAAAGGAAGAGGAATCGAGGCAATTTGATCTAATTTTGTTGTTTCGTGAGGAAGGAATGACGGATCCGTGAAAAGTTGGGAGTTCAGACAAATACGGCGACGCCGCGCCTTCTTCTTCTTCTTCTTCTTCTTAGTGCGCTTACAGTGCGCTTATAGGCGCAAATATAGTTACTCTTTTTAATTTCACCCCTCAAACGGGATGAACGAAAAAAAGAGATGAGGCAAATGAAATAAAAATATGTAGACAAAAATGTTTGATAAAAAAACAGTTTTAAAAAAGAAAAAGAAAAATGGATGAGAATCTTAATTAACACAATGAGATTGTGTAATGAGAAGTGTTGATTTTTTGGTGAGGAATCCAAATTCAAACCAAATTTTCCTACACAAACCGCGGCATCCCACTATTAATTACACAATAGTCTGACATTTTTTTTCTTTTCCTTTTTCAAATTTCTTAGTTGTGTCAAAATTAACTCAATTGGTTTTATCTTTAATTATATTAACGGAATATTTCATTTTAACCTCAATTCCGTTTTAACACTACGTAGAGAAACCGCCTTACTGCGGCCACCGCAGTGAATGCCGCAGTAAATTTCATTTACTGCGATATTTACTGCGGCAGAGGCCGCAGTGAGCCGCAGTAAAGTAAATCATTGACTTCTCTACGTAGTGTAAGTTTTCAGTCTATTTTAGTCATTTTTTCAAAAAATTTTGTCTTGATCGAGTTCTTTCGGTCTATGTTGGCACTTAATCAGGTGGATGTATGAAAATTTCCATTTTACCCTTAATTAATTGCTACAATACGTCACAGTTTTTTTAAACTTAAGCTATTCTTACCAACATTTATTAAATTAGACATCAACACTTCTCAAATTTTTACATACTTTCCTTTGTAATCACATAGAAATATGTGTTTTTTTGCTACATATTGCACACAATGTTTTTATATATTAACATGTTTGGTGGGGTTAACATGATTAATTGATAAATTATTACACCTGTGATGAGCCGGGTATTTAAACATTTGACATGATATAAAAAATCCATAAATTATTCTCATGTTGGTTATTGGTCTTATGACTATTTAGTATTACATCCTTAGTCCGGGAGACGGGTAAACAACCACTATAACGGTCACTTAACCGCGAGACGGGTAAGCAGCCATTTGAACGACCTAACTTAACCACGAGATAGGTAAGTAACCATTTTTCATGGATAAGCAACCATTATAACGGCCTACTGAAATTATTTCATGATTAAGGATGCAACACTAAATAGTTGCAGAACCAATAAGCAAGATGAAGAACCTAACCGCGAGATAGGTAAGTAACCATTTTCATGGATAAGCAACCATTATAACGGCCTACTGAAATTATTTCACAATTAAGGATGCAACACTAAATAGTTACAGAACGAATAAGCAAGATGAAGAATGGTTTAGAGACATTCTATGTTCTTAACCCCACCCAACTGTGGATCTTGATGATCAAGTATAATGTACTTAAGCACACTAAGAACATAGTTAGATGCATGCAAATTTTTACTATTGCATGTACTTTCATTAGTTACTGTATTTTACATTTATATTTTTTGGATTACACCGAATATATTGTATGGTCATGGTAATCGTCGGGAACAGTAGATTTGGGGATTGGTTAGGGAAGTGTGTTAGTTGTAACGTTTACAAATTTATGATCAATTGATTTGTAGTTAATCAAGTCGTGCGCGTGTCGTGTTGATCTATTACATAATATTTCATCCATTAATGTAATGGGGGTGAGAGGTAAATTAAGTCCCAAATCGTATGTTAATTAATTAAGATTAGGGTTTGTGTCTGTTAACCTTTAGTATCCGCTAACTTTAGTTGTGTTTGAGAACAATTGTTTCAATTAACTGTAGCGTTTTAGATAATTTTGTGATAATTGAGATGAAACAGTCACAATTAAACGCTAAAAATTATCCGTAAATAGGCTTTTCAAAATACAACAGTTACTTTGAAAAATTGTTATCAAACACACATTATAACTCATTTTTTAACTTTACTAAGCCAGTAGCCACCAACAAATTAGCCAGATAGGTAGATGCGAAGAGAGTAATACCATAAAACAGCAGATCATAAATATGTAGCGGTAATTATAATAAAGATTTCTTAATTAGATCCATTTAGCACATTAATTAATTACACAACCAAACAAATTATAAAGAAAAAGAAATAGCAAATCTCACAAAAGTTCCAGTCTTTCCTGCAGTCGCTACGTTTCTTGAGCTTTAGTACCATCAGCTGCCAGACAATACGAAACACTTTTTAAGTCGAATCATGGACAAAAGCCTGAAAACAACACCACCCTTCAAATTTACATTTATAACATCCTTAATTTTGTAAAGATCTTTAACTTAATTCGTATTATATACTACCCTTCCACGTTATCAACTTTTAACATAAACCAAATCATAGTACTACTTAATTTCCAACAAATTAGGAATGACCGAAATTGTTGTAAGCCTCTTATAGGACTTGTTCCAACAAAAGTAACTTTTTTTTTATGGAATGGATACAAGGGATAAGATAAAATCGGTGTTTTAAAAATCAAATTCAGACATCGACTCAATCGTTTAGGTCACCAGTCCAATCGGTTAGTTTCTTAAAACTAATTATCATCATTAACTATATATAATTATCAATGAAATAAACTAAACATAAAATAATAATGCTTATTTTTATACTAAAATAGTAATTTAAATTATGAATTAATCATTTATATAAGATGGAAAATAATACTATACTATATTTTAATTAATCATGTAAGTGAAAATAATGAATTAAAATAAATGAAATTTTTTTTATGTTTATATATTTGATGGTTTACAAATTTTTTAAAAGATATTAAGAGAAAAAATATAAAAAAATATCAAGGTGTTAAATATGAATTTATAAACAAACGTTGAATAAATTAAAATTAGTAATAAAAATTTGGAAGTGGGGGACAAATTTCTTTAGAAAAATGCAAAATAAAAAAGTGAACCACCAATCGGTTTCCGGTTCTTCCATTTTTAACCGGTTCTTGACAAGGATATCTAGCTCAAGGTTGAAAACCGGACTGGTTGATTAACCAGTTCACAGTCCAACCGGACTGGAGTACTATTTTTTAGTTAGAAATAAAACACATCACTTTGATAGGGTAACAAAATAAAATATACATATTCAAATCGAAATATCTTAATCCTCTCACTCGATAACTTGCTCCGCATACATTATAACATCATCTAACCTTTTAGCGATTTAATATCGTGTTTAAAGTTTGACGTTGTGACATACTTCATCCATTCCAGCAAAACCGTTACCTTTTAAAAGTGAGTTTATAAGAGAAAAAGATAAGAAAATCAATTACTACAAGTGGAGAACATGGAGAGAGAAAATTACCGTTGATAGTTATTGTGGAATAGAGGGTTAAGAATCAACGAGTGGAAGAGGGGATGGAGATAGATAGCTTGGTGGTTGATCTATCTTCCCAAGAAGGCAGCTGCTGCTTCCATGGATATTGTTGCTGGTCTTGCAGCTGGTTCTTGTGTGGCGGCCCCTCATCAAAGAATCGGTGCACAGTTCTCTCTTCCTGTGCCTTATAATCACCAGCAGCTGCCCAGTACTGATTATCATCATCACTCTGCTTCTGCACCCTCCATGAGCTGCAGCTAGATGATGAAGATGATGATATTGATGAGCCTGCAGATGATGAGTAGTGATCATGACCACCACCCACTGAAAGCTGAGGCCATGAGCCTTCCATTGGTAATAAATTACCATGAAAGCTCCTCCTCCTCATCATCTCCCCACTTGGCTGACTATAACCATCAAAGTTACTGCTTCTTGATCTATTTAATTAGTAACCAGGAAATTGAAGAGGTAATTAATTAAATTTATTGGCTTTAGAAAGAGAGAGAGAGAGAGAAACTAATTAAGAGCAGTATGTAATAATTAATTAATAATTACTTAGCGTTTGGTACTGGTGTAATTAGGGGGAATTCCACAGGCTTTCTTGAACGGTTCTTGCCTCTGTGCATGTGCCTCTCACAGTACTTGGAGTCAGGGTGTGTCTCTTTGGAGCACCTCCATTTCTTCCCATCAGTCCTCCTGCATCTCCCTGGCTCTGGGTCCACTTTCTTCCCCAACCCCATTTGAAAACCATTCCACCCAACTATATATATACACCCACAAACCAAAAACCAAAAAAGCTTTAAACTTTAAGTGAAAAGGAACAAAAAGCTTTAAACTTTAGCTGTTTAACAGTAACTATATATATATATATATATATCATGATGAATTCAGCCTGGTAATTACTCATGTGTTGTTGCTGATCAGGAGGAGGAGGAGGAGCAGGAGGAGTGTTGAAGCTGCAGCAACTTGTTTGGAGAGTACTGTAGAGGAGATGAGCAGGAACTGGGATGCCTGAAACCATGTACTTGAAGATCAAAGCTTGGTGCTCCAGCTCTTCCCATTGTGTTGCAGTGAAGGGGTATCTATGTCTCACACTCATTATTTCAAACTAGTTTCAATTCAAAGTAAGAAGAACAAAGAAGAAGAAGAAAGAACAAAGGAGGGTTTTGTTTTACTCTCTCTGCGTTGCTCAGTATTATAAGTACTGTTCCAAAGTGATGCAGTAATTTTCAGTGGTAAGGTTCTGGCCCTGCCTGGTGGTAATATTTAAGGAAACAACAAATTAGAGATACACTGTGGTGAAAGAATCACATTAAATATTTTTAAACAGTACTACTAGCTAGTAGGTACTGTACTGATTTGGATCAGAAAATAAAATACTTAAAATTATTCAAGAACTACTTCCTCTGTCTATTAAATATTAAAACCAACAATATCATATTAAATGAAGTATTCTATTCTTATTATCATTTTATAAAATTTTCGAAATTATATTTATTTATATATATATGCATTATTACTCCCATTATTTACTAGAAAAAGGGTGGAATTAAATCTAAAAAATATGGTGCAATATTATTGTGACAGAGATGCTCATCTTCTTCTTTTTTTTTTCCTGACTCACTTATGAATCTGAAAAGAAAGCGCTATGGCCTCCAAATTATTATTACTGCACACTCTGCTGCTTTTTCTGCTCCAGCAGCAGCTGCTCGTGTCTCTGAATTCTCTATGCGGAACCTCCTGAGCACACAAAAACAAATCTTTCGAAAACACTCTCCTCTCCTCTACTCTTTTCACTAGGCTTGAATTCTTTCTTTTTTTAAAAAAAAGGAAAATGGATTTTTTTATATAAAAATAATAATGTTAAATTTATGATATGATAATGTTGGATAAAAAAATTGGTTTGACAGATTATTGTTGTTTTTTAAATAGGAATAACACTGTGGCTGTTTTATTTGCTTCAATTTTTTTTCGTCTATCAAATCATTACCTTGTTCTAATTTTTCCCTTCATAGATTTTACATAAATTTTAAATTTCCAACTCTTATTTTTTCTAAAAAACACTACAAAATAACACTCCCGTTAGTAATTGAAAATGTGTCTTCTTTAATATTTACTCCTATTCAACTTGAAAACAAATGAGTGGCATCAATTAAATTTACCTTTAACATTAGTATACAATTTTTTATGGGAATTGAGTGTTGAAGAGTTGAGGTAATAGAGCAAAACAGATATAGGAGTATAAAATAAAAGTAATTTTTTATGAAAAAAATAATTGGAGATAATAAGTTAAAAATGGCGTTAATAGTTTTCCTTAATAAGAAATGTGTTAAACTTTCTATGATTATTGCGTAAATAGAAATATTGATCAATTTTTCTTAGTCAAGAAGTGGATAATAACACACTATGTTGCTGGAACAAGTTATATTGCGGTTATATTGCAATTACCCCACATTATTTAGTGTGGTATAGGCTGCAATATAGGCCACATTATTTAAGCCCACACCAGCAGGTTTATTGCGGTTCATTCCGCAATATATGAAAGATTGTGATTGGTTGGAGAGAGATAATAATTAAGTTTAGAAATTCATAAACAATATTTTCTTCATAATTCATTATATGAAGTATAAACCAAATAAAATATTCTAAAGACTCACACTTATTGGATATTACTTTCTACTATTCATAAATTCGAAAAATTAAAATTCCACATATTCCAAGAATTTCTCTTATAATTGGAGTTAAAAAAAACATGTGTAACTTCTAAGGAAGGCCAATTGCCAATTGCGTTCTGTTCCTCTGACCCAGAAGCTCAGACCCACACATGGTTCAGAATCCAGCCCACTTACTTAAATTTTGGTCCTTTTGCTACTCAATTTGTTGTTATGGTGGTATATTTTAATCAGAAAAATATGTGCGTCCAAATTATAAACGTCGGTTAAATATTATTTTTATATAAATTATTGAACTCTCCATACCAATAGTATTATATTGAAGTAAAAAAATCATAAATTAATATTGAAAATAGACCATCTGTTTTTTGTTTGTCCCTTCCCTATATATATATATATATATACAAGGAAGGTCTTTTCTGAAGTAATAATGATCAGGTTATGTAATTTGAGGTGCTAGCTGCCCAGTTCAGTTCAGTTCAGTGGGAGAGAGAGAGTTTGCTGGTGGATTTTGAGAGTGTCTCGAGGTAAGGTTAGGCGTTGTATGCTGCTGGCTACTATCTATCTATCTATATCACTGCTGGATAGAGAGGAACTATCGTGTTCACAGGAGGATAGAAGCCAAGGACCTGGGAGTGTCTTGTGAAAGAGATTGTGAGCAGTATAGAGTGTGGCTTGATAGCCAACTGATGATGCCCGGCGATACTGTTGCGGTGGAAGCTGGAACGGAGCTACTACCAAGACCTGAAAGAACCAAGACATGGGAAACTCTCAGGTGCAGAAGAGAGGAGAAGGTGGGGGTGTGCAGCTAATATCTTATTTTGGATTGACATCACCCCATGCTTGGTGGGTAGAGTGTTGGTAGGATTTTCCCCCATGCTGGATTGTTGACTTCCAGGATTTTAGGGATTCACGTATCCTCCAAATAGTGTTGGTCTGACATTAATTGAGTGGGTCTTTGACTTGTGGTTGGAGTATTAATTGGGTTTGGCCCATGTCTGTCAGTCAAACCCATGTCAGGCTGTAGGTGTTCTAAGTTCGGGTTTCGTGTTGGGGATCAATTTTTTGGGTTGAACTCGACCCTAATACGTAAAATACCCAAAATTTCACGTTCGGATCGGGTTCAGGTTACAACAGGCATGTTCACCCTTCAACCCGACTCTAACCCACAAGTTCAGGTTCGGGTATTTCTCACACCCCTACTCCTTATGGTAAAAGAAGATATAGGACCGAAATGTACAAATTAGAGAATATGAGGTACTGAAATATAAGTTATGGAAATATATATAGTGCATCTTTGATTTCAGTGGCCGTACCAGAAATAATTTTGTGTGGAGGCAAACTTGAAATAACTTGTATTTAATCTTGAGTTAAAAAAGTGATGAAAACGAATAATGAAAATTTAGCCGTCATAAGATATTTGGCTTTGTAAATGTCAAATCAGATATACTTTTCATGAATAAAGTATATTCACCTTTAATATCCCAGCCATAAATTTTTACAAATAACACACATTATTTAATTTATGATTTTTTTTATGAATCTATAGATATTGAAAATTAAAATTTCCATGTGTATCATAATTTGATATCTAAATTTTCTAAATATATTTTTAATGATTTTTTGTTCAATGTTTATCTTTGTTAAAATTTAAGTCAAACATTGAACCTTTAAATTGCAAAGTCAAACGCTACAATTTTTGACGAACTGAAGAAATAATACTTTAGCGATTAAAAACTGCAAGGACCAATTTGTAAAATAATAAAATTTAAATGTCAAATTAAGGATTTAATCCCTTCAAAAATTCAAGCAAAAAAAAAAAGAAATGAAAATATGATGACTAGGTGGCACAACCATATTGATATGTCACTATTCATCTACAGTACTATTACCATAAATATATAGAATTATAATTTGGTTTCGGTTATAATCCAAATAACCGTTTGCTCACCCCTACTATCATCTTCTGCTCTCCAATGATGCAAGTCACATATAGTTGATGGAAATATGTTCTTAGCTATAAAACGTATTTTTAACAATTAATTTAAATACAATTTTTTATCCGTTTTGTCATTTCACCTAATGAAGGTTATAAAAATGTAGAGTATGCACATCAAGACCTAGCATTATTGGCTTAATCAGAAATTAGCATGCCATTAACCCTAACTCCAGCCAAAAGATCACTTACTCTCTGGTTCATACTCCAAATTTCAAAGAGACAAGATAGAGAAAGAGATGTGTCAATTTGGTTGGCAGTATTAAATTCCCAGGCACTATTTCCCTGTACTGTTGAAAGTTTGGCAGAGACTGTAGGAGAGTGAACTGAAAGGGCACCCTGCACTGCACGGGCTCTGTCCTGTTGTTGCCTCTGCCAGTTTCAAAACACATGCAAAAACCTTCCCCTTTCGGTACCCCAAAAACCCCACTTTGGTCAGAACCATCCCCCACTATCACTATCTAACATTTCTACAATAAAACATTATTTCCCAAATTTGTTTCATCTGTTGTCATTTTGTGGTTTTATGGGTTGAAACAAGCAGCAATTATAAGAAGTGTGTGTTTGTGCATGTGAAATTTATGATGGACAAGGGAACAAATGGCCACAATTTTCATTCTTGTTTTCAAACTAGTATACTTACTACTATTCCTTGTAATGATTTGAGCAAGAAACAAGTGGTGGATGGGGACTACAATTTTATCAAGTGGACCAATATTTTGGATCTGTCTGGAAACAACTTAAATGTTTAATGCAAAAGATTAAAAATATGTTGTCCAACTGTAGTTTTTAACGTTAGAGATTTTAAAAAACTATACTGTATTATTTTCAACTACAAATACTACTAATTTTAAATGAGCGAAACGTGCGGTCGTACACGGTGTTCTCCTTCACCGTGGAACCATCTCCAGCGGCTTGCAACGAAGTCGAAAAATGACAGTCTTCGTCTCAGCGATCTCCAACGATATCGGATCTAGATGGAGCATGATGTGAGGTAAGCGTAAGACTAGCGCAAGAATACTTCGTTAATTCAAACAGTTTGAAATTCATTCTGACGCTTTCTAATATTTATTCGACACTATATCATTTTGTAATAGACGCTATAGAAATGTGTAAATATCTAAGTAAGCAGATAAACTCTTGCAATAGCAGTTTGACATTTCACTTTAGACACTATGCGATTAACTATAAATCAACAAAAATTATTTTAAATTTATTTGACATGTTAAGAAATTTATTATGATTTTATAATATTTATTCGACACTATATCATTTCGTAACTATAGAAATGTGTAAATATCTAATTAAACAGTATAAACTCTTGTGTTGCCGATAGCGGTGGCAATGTTGGCGGATATGGCTTCTGCATAGTGCAAACAAAGGGATCAAATGCATTATGTGTCTGAAAAGTGGCAACAAACATTATTGAACCTTGCTCTAGACGGTTTATAATAATTTAGTAGACGGTTTGATTATCACTACTGAAATATTTAAAACAAATAAATAAACAGTTTCCAGTATTTATTTAGACATTATAACATTTTCTAATAGACAATATAGAATTTTTGACATATAATCATTTTTGTTATGATTTAGTTTAATTTTTTATGTTTTTAATTATTAGACACTATTACACTTTGTTACAGACGATTTGTTATAACTTATTAGACGGTTTCGTTTTCACTAAATGTGTAAAATAAGTAAATAAACAGTATAAACTCTTCAAATAGACAGTATTGCATTTCAGTTTATAGACATTATGTAATTAATTATAAATTAACGGAAATTATTTTATATTATGTTAAACGCTTTTATACATTAGAAAAAAAATGTTTTTAGAATTTTCTATGCAATTAATTGTTTATAAAGTAATAGACAGTTTTTTTATTGGCTAAAATGTACAAAAGAAATAAATAAACAGTTTTTAATATTTATTCAGACATTATTTTACTTTCTAATGGACACTATAGAAATTTGTAAAATAACTAAATAAACAATATAAACTCTTGTAACAGACAGTATATTGCATATCATTTTAAATATCATGCATCTAGTTATAAATTAACGAAAAAAATGAAAATTAATTTCTAAAATTCATGTTCCATTATCTGCGGTGGTGATGACGACGCTGACGATGGTGTTCCAATTTGAATTGAATTCTGCTAAATCCGACCAAACATGCGTGGGAAAAGATTGATCATGCATTAGCGATGGAAGAAAATTAAGGAACATCCAAATTCAAGAAACCTCATAGTTGTGTAAATGTAAAAAAATATAATAAGATGAGCTAAAGCAAGTGGAGATGAGATCTGGAGGTGGCAGCTAGTATAGACATAGGAAGCTACATATAACATGGGCGTCCATCAATTATAACAACGTTTAAGGCCACTCATGGAGATCTGATTCCCTCCACACATGAAGTTCATTCATTCTATTCAGCAAAGGATCAAATAAGCCTGCTTCAAGCCATTAACATGGTGATCGATCGATAGAGCTCTACCGGATTCAATCCAAATGGAAGAAATGATTTATCCGTTGGCAGCGGTGGTTGCGGCAATGATGGTGATGGTCTGCAGCGACGACAGTGGTCTCAGCAGCGGTGGCAGTGGTTCCGGCGGCTGTGGCGGTAATTGCATCGATCGTGGTGGTTCCGGTGACGGCGACGGTGGTTCCATCAATGGCGGCGGCGGTTCCGACAACGGCAGTTGTGGTTTCGGTAGTGGTGGCGGCGATTCCAATAATGGCGGTGGTGGTTCCGGCAGTGGCAGTGGTGGTGGTTGATCGAAGGTGACAGCGATCGAGACTGTGGTGCCATCAGTTATAGTGGTGGTAGAGAGGTGGTGGTGGAGGGTGATGGTGGTTAGTGAAAAACTGAAGATAGATGGTGTTACAATAAAAAAAGGTATTTTAGTCAAATAAAATTGATGGAGACTTTGATTAGATTGTAACGGAACTAGTTGGTAATTAAAATATTTGTTTCATGTATCATTTTAGAGAATGTTTTCTATTGTATCTCCTCTATGCACCATCTAGTGCCCTACCTCTAACTATATACTTCATTCGTCCCTAAATAATTATATACTTTAATTTTGTTGTTTCAAAATTTAATATTTGACTCAAAATCTACACGGATAAAAAGTTCTAAAAAATCAAAAAAAAAATATATTGAGAAAGTTTATATTTTAAATTATGATACGCATATAAATTATTAACTTTAAATGTCTAAAAATTCATGAAAAAATCATACATTAAATACTGTAAAACAATCAAAATAAAGTGTATAATTATTTTGGCACGGAGAAAGTATAAGAAAACAAATTACATGATTAGTTGCATATATACTTCCAAAGGCAAATAGGAGTAGCATTTATAACTTATTTTAATTTATAAGTGGTGGCCGAACTTCTGCGGGGTTCGCCACCTAGTTCTTCTTCTGAAATTTTATTATATGAGAGACCATTGTTGTTACTGATTGCTCTGCTTGCAACAATGACGACAAGGCTGAGCCTATTAGGCCTTAGGGGCCAAGACTGTTTTGGGGGAGACTGCTGGTCTTTTTGGGCTGGGAGTCCGTTGGGCTCTTTGGCCCTCAATAAGTATGCATAATAATTTGAAAAATGATTTTCTCCACAAGTGAAGGAAATTATAAAATTTTAGCTTATCGAAAAAAGATTTTATCAAATTTTTTTACTTGTATCGTATTATCTTATAGGTTGTTTCACTGACGGAACCATTAATTTGAGGTTGGGGGGTTAGGTGGGTGTGTAATTATATTAGCTCCGTTCCCTTTTATTGTAACTTTTGGGTTTTCATCTTTTAATATAGTATATTTTATTTCTTTAATATTTTTAGATATAAATTTACAAATTTTATCAACTAATAATAATTTGATATGTCTAGTTTTTAAATATGTTTTCTTGAAATTTTTTCTATCTCAAATTAATGTAGATAAATTGAATTCAAATGGATATCGAATGTCAAAATGTTGCACTAATAAAGAGACGAGGGAGCATATAATAAGTCAATCACGAGTGACGGATTTAAAACAAGTAATACTCTAAATTTTACAAAAATATCACAAATTAATACATATAAAATAATCAAAATTCAACATGATATTCTTTGAGATTTTTAAAATTTTACGCGAATGGAGTATTTAAACAATCAATTTAAAATTAATAATTCAATTATTCTTTACTCTCTCACTAGAATTTTGAAAAATACTCCCTCTGTCCCAAAATAATTATATTTTTTTTGTTTTACAATATTTAATCTATGATTTTTTATGAATGTTTAGATATTTAAAGTTAATAATTTATATGCATATTATAATTTGAACTATAAAATTTCTAAATGTATTTTTTCTGAATTTTTAAAATCTTTTTATCTTTATTAAAATTTGAGTCAAACATTGAACCTTGAAACAGAAAAGTTAAAATGTAGAATTATTTGAAGACGGATGGAGTATGCTTTTGTGCACTTTAGAAAAAGACTAAAACACTTGGATTGAAATTTGGAAATAATTGAATAATTTGGTGGGGTGACACTTTCAATTGATTTTCACTGAGTGAAAAAGTAGTGATGGTGAGTGTGAGGAAAAAATGGGAACATTTAAATGAAGGATTTTATTTGGATTGGGTTATGCATGGACAAATAATGAACGTAATTGGATTGAGTTGGGTTGAATTTTAATTTTGATTAGGCTTTAATTTTATTGGGTTGGATGAGGGGGTTAATGAGTAAATTATTGCATTAATTCTAATATTATATACTATATACACTATACCCCTCTAACTCCAGCAGCCCACTCCTGCCATACCATAGTTCCGTCATTAGGTTGTTTATTGGCATCCTTTCGTATTAAGGGTGGATTTTTTAGGAGTTTTGTTTATTGGCATCCTTTTGTTCCCAAAATAAAAAGAAGAAGAAGAAACACCTTTAGTGGGCTACACTGACCCATGAGTCATGGCGGAGGTGAACTGATATGAAGTTAACTTGGAGAGGAAGGCTTCATAAAGGCGTCAACTGGTATACTGGTTTTCTCCGAGTCGCCGGAATCGGGAAAAGGTAATTTCAGGTCACCGATTTTCGCACTCTCTATGGGCCCTCTCGTGTGGCCGCCGTTCGCCGAAATTGAATACAACAGCTTGCTTCTCATCGGTCTTTGCCCGGACGATGACCCATTTGCGATTCGGGTCGGCAGATCCGCTATCTTTCGAAAGAGCGCTTCGGCCAATCTGAACCCTATATCGTGGGTCGCCACAACAATGACGACCTCTTTGCCCTCCCGCTTCTTGGTGGTACTTCGTTTTTCTCCTTGTGGTTCATTTCTAATCTGCTAAATTTGTTATCAAGTACTCTACATTGCTTGGTTTCCATTGTTTTATAGCTAGATTCTAATTAGCGTTTTTTGTGCAATTTTTCGTGTTGGGGTTTTGTGCAATCAACTAGCACTACAATTTGTGGACATTCAGTTGGTAAGAATCAAACGTTGTGAACATTAAATTAAAGACCATTATTACATTCATACAATGGGGTTTGATATATATATGTGTGTGAAGAATCATGAACTGACTTTCATGTTATTCTGTATGTAATTCCCTTTGTTCTTGTCCACTCTATATGTCAATGTGGATGTTTCCTTGATTTTCTTGAATCATAACGAACTCGATGATCTCTTCTATTATCTGACTTTGAGCAAGTCATCAGTTGATGCTTGACTTTCTCCCCCATCGTTGTCCTGCATTGTTTATGGAGAATTGTCATGTTGCACTAGTTAATTTCATTTAGCTTTGACTAATTCATCTACTGAAAAGATTGCATCTCAATGGTTTTGGGTCTTTTAATTGTCTATTTGAGATAGTGGGGACTTGGTTGTCTTACATGGTTTTCTAATGTGGATATAAACTTAAAGGTTAATTGAAACGGGAGACTTGCACTTCCAGCTATGAGGATTGCAGGTTTATGGTCTGGCCTGAGGATGATAATTGCTCTATCTCATCAAGGGAGGTTTCTGGTCAAGGATGTAGAGAAAAAACTTTTATAGTACTAAATTGGGTTGGTAGTCATTGTAAACAATTTTATGAATCAAGTGGGTTCCATGAAAGTTCATGTGAATGCAACAGCATAACAAAATATGAATCAAAATGAAGACAATAAGAGCATCTTTAAATATTTATGTCCTTGCAACACCGTGCAGCGATTTCTCACATACCAGATCTCTAACCTTTAGATTCATCTCTAAAGCCACAGACTCCAGGACAATCATACAAGGCCAAAGAACGGTAACTTCTATGTTAAGGCTCCAACTTCCTAGTGTTTTGTTATGCTACAGTACTACCAGTTGACCATACATCAGAATATAGATCTAGTCTTTACTAGTATATAACTAACAGAGCATTATCTGATAGGGGTAGTTCTTAGCTTACCACAACAATGGCCTCATCATCACAAGTTCCTGATCTTGGCAACGATATCGGGGAAGGTAAAAGAAGCAAATGTATAAAGAAAGCTACTGAACTATACTTGGTGATTTGAGAATGAATTTGTGTCAATCTTAATCTGATTTGTAGCAGTGGAAGGTGGAAGCCAGTATCTGAACGAGTACCTTGATCTATACAGAGCATTGATTGAAGGGGATGTGGACAGAGCTGCCAGAACTCTCTCACAGGATCCGTTCACTTCACAAGCCAATTCCAATGTGGATGGCAATGCTCTTCAGCAGCTTATTGATACCGGTACTTTAGCTCTATTTTATTTTATTTTTTCATTTTTCTTATGTGCAGCGTTGTTTTCACAAATTAATACTTGGTTATGATTATTGTAATCTTACTATTAATAAGAATTAAACGCATTTCCAAAGTAGTTCGTATAAAAGGAACTGCTAACTTTTGATGGACCGCAAATAAATTAATTCCAAAATAATATAATGAAGAAAGAAAAGAAAACCCCATTTTTCTTATAAAATTGCTTTCTGAAAACAAACTTTTCAAGTTGTTATTATGCCTGTCAAATGACATTAATTCCAGAAAAGAAAAAAAAGAGAGGTGAAAATGAAAAATAACACAGTGATGCAATATTATCACCCAAAACGAACTGCGAGCAACTAAAAGACTAATCTGACTACTGCAGATATGCAGAGAATAAGAGAGCTTAACAGGTTCACAGCACTGTACAAAGCAGCGCTGAGAGGGGAATGGGAGGCTGCCAGGGTGATTTTCGACTCTGATCCCGATGCAGTTACTGCTAAGATAACCTCAGGCTTGAAGACGACACTTCATGTGGCCGTTGGAACAGGAGAGAAAGCCAATGACTTCATCAAGAACTTGTTAGAGTTGATTCCTTTAGAAGCATTGGAGTGGAAAGATGAAAATGATGAGACTGCTCTTTCAGTAGCTGCCATTGTCGGGAACTTGGAGGCCGCCAAATTGATGGTGGAGAAGAGCCCGACCTTGCCTTATATACGTGATAAAGATGGTGTTGTGCCTCTACACCGAGCTGTGCTTTACGGCCACAGAGGTCTAGTTGAATATCTCTTGCAGGTAAGTGATCACTTTTTGCAAGAAATGTATAGGCTGTACTCCGATACATTAAGTACAAGAAGTAAGTAAACAAAATATACGTAAAGAGTTTGTACTTTTAGGTCACCAGAGATGATGTTCAGCCAAGTCCTTATGCAGATGAATGTGGTGTAAAACTTTTATGGCTCTTAGTACTGAGTGGATTTTATGGTAAGATCATTTTTCCTTTCTAAGTTTTTTCAAAGAAGAAATTTTTATGGTTTTTCTTTTTCTGGCGTGTGAAATCTAAATGCTTGATACATAATTTGGCAGACATAGCCATTGAGCTTGTGCAAAGGTATCCACTGATGGCTAGAAAGGAAATATTTGGGGACAAATCTCCTCTAACTGTGTTGGCTGGAGACTCCTCTGTTTTCCCTAGTGGGATTTATTACAACTTTTGGCAACGTTTGCTTTATCATTGTTAGTCTTCATACTGAACTTTCTCAATATATCCTACCAATTCTTTAATGGCAGATCTAATTTTCACTTATTAATTCGTTTGTCTGCAGTTGTTTCTCAGAGATCTGAGGAGCTCCCGCGCCAGACAAGTCATGGAGGGGACACGGAGAGCCAAATTCTGGGCCTTGTATGCAGCTGGTTCTCGATTTTCAATGGTATGCAGTAGTATTAATAGTAGCAGCAGTAGTAGTTAAGCAAGTTGATAATATTTTTTTATTTTTTTTATTTTTTGGGTGTAGGGTTTCAAAAGTTGTATGCTGTGACCTGGAGAATTACTGAGAAATTAGGTAAGGAAGACCAAAGGCCAACTTTTAGCCATAAGTGCATTTGAATCCGAAGATACTTATCTGAAGTGATAACAAATGTAGTACCCCCCATGAAGCACATTTCGGAGGCAAAGGCAAAACACAATCAAGTGCTTAAACTCGTCAAACTCTTGTCCACGGAAGCTGCAGAGTTGAATTATGTAGATGGTTGTCAAATGCTCAGAATGCCACTACTATTAGCAGCAACTTATGGTATCCCTGAGATCATAAAGGAGATCAATGAAGCATTACCACATGCAATTCGGTACACTGATGGTGAAAACCGGAATATGGTCATGATTGCAGTTGTTTATCGACGTGAAAGTGTCTTCAACCTCCTGTATCAGATGACAAACAGAAAAGAATACATGATTCAAGGCACAGATATTTATGGGAACAGCATATTGCATTTGGCCGGAAAACTTGCACCCGCTCATCGACTTAATGTAGTCTCTGGTGCAGCTCTGCAGATGCAAAGGGAACTACAGTGGTTCAAGGTACCTTTTTTTTTTTTTTCCATTTTCAGAACTAGTTTTGGACACAGCTGGGAGTGTGAAATATGTACTCAGTAGTTGTGTAAGTTTTACAAGTTACAACTATTCACAGGAAGTAGAAAAATTTGTTCGACCTGCTTTAAGGAGCACATTCAACAAGGAGAGGAAGTCTCCTGCCATGGTTTTCACTGAGGAACACAAGGAACTGGTTAAGGAAGGTGAGCAGTGGATGAAAGACACTGCAAATTCCTGCACTGTGGTTGCAGCCTTAATTGCAACAGTGGTGTTTGCAGCTGCTATTACTGTGCCTGGGGGCAACAATGGCGATAGCGGACTCCCCATCTTCTCTGGCCGGAAGCCATTCATAATCTTCGCAGTTGCAGATGCCCTGTCGCTGTTCTCATCCACTGCTGCTATTCTGATGTTCTTGTCCATCCTCACAGCCCGCTATGCAGAGGATGATTTCCTATATGCCCTCCCAAGCAGACTAACAATGGGTCTTGTTTCGCTCTTCATTTCTATAACCTCAATGATGGTAGCCTTCAGTGCAACGCTGTATATCGTGTTTGGCGATGGAAACCGATGGTTTCTGATCTCCATTGCATCGATGGCGAAGCTAGGAATTCTAGTGGGAGGCGAGATCAATTTAGATATTAATACCTTGCAAAGAAGTTAATTAAAACAAATAACTTTTTAACAAAATGATTTATATAAAATTAATTCATATCAAAAGTCATTAAAAATATAGATCAAGTCGAATTACATATCAAAAGTACTCAAAATCTAACTCGACGTTCCTTCAAGTCTCTAAAATCATCAATGAGCTCATCCAAACTCAAACATTCGCAACATCTTTCTCAATATACAAAACAAGACTATCAGCAAGAAACTCGTTGCTCATCTTGTTTCGTAATCTTGTCTTCACAAGTTTCATAGCTGAAAAAGCACGTTACGTAGTAGCAGTTGACACGGTAAAGTTAATATCGACGGACTAATCTGTCAACAAGAAAATAAATGTCTTTCTTCTCCGTAGTTGCCAAAGCTTGACATAATGCACCAATTGTTGTCAATCCTTCAAAATCTACAGAGCTTGTAACATCAAGATAGAAATGTCGCAACTGGTACTTTATCAACTCAAGTTCTTGATCTGTAATGTCTAGAGGATAGTAGTTGCTAGCAAGCTTGCAAATAGATGGAATATCAAAAGCTGCAAACCTATCTTTTGGGTTCAAAGATGAACTCAATCGCGAAGCTCAATAATACGATCATTGAATCTTGAAGAAATCTCTTGCAGCTGAAAATCAATTGTAGCATTGAACACATCAACATGATAATAATGACCCAAAGAAACATCATCCATTCGACGATTGCTACGTCCAAGAAAATGAGGACCATCAAAATCCGAACATCGATGCCATGCTTTGAACAATATGATTCAACCTTGAGGATAAAAGAATCCCACCCATCCATTCTTAAGCTGTTGCGGCATTGTTGAAGTGGTTCTCACCATATCCATTGCTTTCACAACATCTTGTCTCTTTTCTTGCAAAGCTATGCACAAATTCTCAGTAACTCCAAAAATCTCATACATCAAGTGAGCAATGAAGACAAACCTAAATGACAAGATCCTACCTAAGATTGATGCGGCATCACCTCTAATTTTATTACTAGCACCATCTGTCCAATTTGCTTGAGAACTTCACAAGTAGCATCATACATATTAAGAAGACCATGGATGGAACCAAAATGAGAACTCCAACGAGTTTCACAGGGTCTTTTCAAAGTACCGATTTGGTTAGCCCTGATTCGATTTCTACCTCATCATTTTCAATCAATATAGCAATATTCGAATATGAGCTAGTTGCAACTCATCATGACGTTTGGCGAAGCGATATGACATTTACAATAAGAGATACATCGGAAAAAAATTCATATACCACATGGACACCTTGTGCGTGACAACCAAAGCCAATTGCAATCATGAGCTAAGCAATGGACGTAGTAAGCTTGTGGACATTCCTTTAAAAAAGTGCTTGTAATCCATTCCATTCACCACGCATATTACTAGCACCATCATAGCCTTGACCACGAATATTTCTAACATTTAATCCATAATGACCAAGAATGCAACAGATTTGAGTATAAAGTGCTCGATGATGTATCTCTCACATGTGAAATATGAAAAACCGCTCTTGTACAAACCCATTGATATCCACAAATCTAAGTACAAGAGCCATTTGCTCCTTTTACTTTCATCACGAGATTCATCAACAATTATACAAAATCTAGAATCACCAATATCCTCACAAATCTTCTTTCTAACTTTGTGTGCAAAAACTTGTAAGATTTCTTTTTGGATATCAGAAGAAGTATATCTTGCATTCCCAGGAGCATTTTGTAAGACAACACTTCCGACTTCATCATTGTAAGATGCCAAAAACTTAACCAACTCAATGAAGTTCCCCCTGTTTCTAGAATTCAAAGACTCATCGTGACCTCTTAAGGCAATTCCTTGAAATGCTAAAAAACGGATCACATCTATCGAAGTTCTAACTCTGATTCTATTATTTGCAACATCTTGTTACGATTGCGGTGAAGATGATGGATTTGATGGAGTTTGATTAGAAGATTTCACTCCCAACAACGGATCATTGTTTCTTACTACTTGGAGCTTTTTCTTCAACATTAAAAGCTTCACTCCTCATAGGTTGAAGTTGAAGTTCCATTTCTGGGCTGAAGTTTTCTTTTGAAAGAAAGAAAACAACTTCGTTGTTTGCTAGCCATAATCAAACAAACAACACTTATCCGCGTGAGTAAGGGAAGCATGTTACACGAGGTTGTGCACGAGCTTGTGCATGCCGCGTGACCTTGCGCAGATTGTGCACGCAGACATGTGCGCAGCGCCTGAGCTTGCGCAGATTGTGCACAAGTTGTGCACAGCTTGTCTTGTGCGCAGCTTGCTTCTTACAGTTGTGCACAAGTTGTGCTGAGAGCTTGTCTTGTTATGTGCCAAGTTGCTTGTGATTGTGCACAAGTTGTGCACAAGAGCTTGTCAGTGTACAGGCTTGCTTGCAGTTGTGCACAAGCCCTCAATTTTCCCAAAAGCGAAGTTAAAGAAACCATATAAACACCAACAGAATCCTTTAAATTTTAAAGTCGAATTCGATTAATGAACATCAAACAGACTAATTAACATCTCTCGCAACATTCCCAACAACCTTATGTTATGTAGAAGCATGTTACACGAATTACTAAAAAAGAAATCAAAAGCGATGAAAAAACTGAAACTAATTGTTGCAGATTCAACCTAATTTTTACCTGATTGAGTTGTTGTCCACAGTCGCCGTGTTCGTGTTGAAACCGGAGGCCTGATGTCGAAGTTGAATGCTGATTTGTGTCACTTGTTTTGTTTGTGCGTGGAGTGGAGCTTGTTCGTGGCGGCAATGGAGGAGAGCACCGTCGAGTGAAAGAGGTTGGGTTGGGCGGCAGGGCGTACACGCGAGCAAAAATAGAATTGGGAATTGGGAAGGCAATTGGGGAAAAGAAGCTTCAATCCCTTAATTTTTAAAAATATACATTATATACCCTATCTTTTACAAAATGTTGGGGGTGGCGGTGGTCACCCTCAGTCATACAATAGCTTCGCCACTGGCATGTCAGCCGGAGTTCTGGTGATTTTGTTCCTGTCACTGCAGTTTCGCTTGATTGTGGACATGATCCTCTCCACTTATGGGCCTAGTATGTTTGGCAGACAAAGTGAGCTTATCTTATACTAAGGAGGTGTTTTATTGAAGGCTTGATACTTGATAGTGGGTTTCAGAACCCTAAAAATCCATGAAATGTTGTGCTTGGTTAAAAGATTGTAATTATACCCATTTTCAGAATCCCACAAAGAGTCCCTTCACAAATTATAATCAGCAGCTCTTAAAAGGTTATCCATGGCATTCTGAAATCCTTTCTTAACTTTGTGTGCTGAAATCTCATGTTACCCATGACGCTCCCTCATATGTGAGTTTCATTTAACCCAACCAAACACATTTTTTACTAGAGTAATTATCAGTAATGAAGTCTGTCTGAACCAAACTAGAGATTCTTCCAACATTCACAGATTTCAATTACAATGTGTAGAATCCATCAACCAAACGCTCCCTAAAGGTTTTCAGTTGATTATATCTCGATCATATTTGACCTCTCAGAGTATAACAGTATGTTTTCTCAATCTCGCACCAATAAATTTCCATGTCTACAGGTGGTGAACATTTTCATATTGTACATATAACACAAAAGAACCAGTTGTTTACAATTTTGGGTTAAGAGGCATTCCAAACTATTGCCTGCATGTGAAAAATTCAAGTTCACATTGTATTGTATACATGTCTGTTCCTATCTCCAGATAAAAAGTTGAGAGAGAGGAACCTCTGACTTGCTTTCAGTCAGTTCTTCTTCCTAGTTCATAGGCCTTCAAACAAAGCAAGTAAGTCTGCTCAACTAACAGAAGAGAGCTAGCTGCTTCCACCATCTGGCAGAGAATGAATTCCCATAACACATCAATCCCATGTAAAAGAAACCGAAAAAAAGAACAAAAACTGCACTACCTCAAAGCCTATCTGGTCATACAGTTGCTTTGCTGCCTCATTGTTTCTATCAACATGCACATATATCAGATCCACACCTAGAATGCAGTCGAAAGATGAAACGACCTTCCATGGCTTAAATCATTGCACAGGTTCTGCAGTGTCTTACCATTTGATTTGGCTGATTCAATTGCAAAAGATAGCATGTTTCTAGCAATGCCTTGCCTGCGCGCTGACTTAGCAACACACAAGTTGGAAACATAAGCGTATCTGTTCAAGCCGCTCCTTCTGACATTACGAAAATCGGACTTCCCATGCTCCTGTCACGACCATTCTCAAAAGTTAAGGGCTAGAGAAATAACACAGATTGTCAGGAAGTCTACATTTCACTTGGAATATACAAATTCTACCCCAGGAAAGGACTCCCCGTGCATTAAGTACCGAATGCTTAGGTCCAGAGTTCCAACTACACTTTTCAGTACGGTGCGCTTTACAATCTTGTCTTCCTTCTTTACCTGGTAATTTAACCAGCAATATACTATATATCAACCAGAAGGTAACAGCAGCTGAGAAACCATTGCAACCATTTTTCTTGAATGGCAAAAAGAAAAATCCTCATTCGAAACGACTTGCATAATAATGAACAAGACTATAAATAAGAAGTTCCAGACCAAAAGAAGAACCTTAGCTAGGAGCATACCGCGACAATACATTTACATGTCTGCCCGAGCTGCCCTACACACCTACGTTTTATGGCATGAAACTCCTACAAATTGCACAATCTCTAACACTTAAGTTAAACCAATATATAATTAGAATTCATTTGGGGAAAGAAAATCATATGTACTGGGCACACAAAGGTATTACCTGGTCTGCATATTTCCTTTTAAAGCTGTCAACATATCTGTGTCCAGCAATTATAGAAGCAATTAGAGGGAATTCAAAATCCTAGTCATATGCACTAGCAAGGTTGTATAGAACATTTTGAAACATTACTTGCTCCTCCAAAGCACTAACAGGGAGTACTAATCAACAAGCTGGCAGAGGAGAAAATGGAAGCTGAAAACCTTAAAAAAAATAGTTAACAATTAAGCATCCATACCGCTCTTTGGGTCGATTCTCCCAATTACTCTCAGCCCTTAGCCACGCTGCTGTCTATCAAAAAAACATAACAGTCATTGCCATGAGAAGAGAACAATCAGATCTGGTCAAAATTAGCATACCCATAATTCTTCATCTAGCATGGCCTCTCGTGCTACAAACTGCCCGAATTCGACCTTGTCCTCCTCTAAGAGATCGCTGTCCGCCGGCTGAAGGCGGTCAAACCTTAGCTCCGACGAGCTTGCCGATTCCGGCTGGAGAATCGCCGCCGGAGCTGGAATCTGCAACGAGAGTTGCTCGAAAGTGCTCTTCTTAGCAGCCTCGGAATCGAGTTTCCTGCCAATTTTAGAAATCATTAACCATGAATTACTGGGGGAAAACAGAGGAACCTTTTCAACAAAGATTTTTACTATCTTTTAGACCTAGACAGAAAAATTTGAACCGAACCCAGATAAAAAGAATCAAAATTTATGCGCTTACAACAAAGCCCAAAAAGGTGGGGAAAAAAGAGACTGACATGGTACAAGAAGGAGCGACTCCGAGGAATTTCCGGCGAGTGATCCCTCCGTCGTGATATAAACCGGAAAACCCAGCTCTGTGAATGGAAACGGTGGCCATTTTTTCAGAGCTGGGCTCTCTTCACTAGCCACGACGAAGGAAGAGCCGAGGAGGAGGAGTCAAAATCCTGGAAGGGGGCGAGAGAGGAAGAAGAAGGGAAGAAGAAGAAGAAGAAGAAGAAGGGAAAGGAAGTACGGAAGGCGACTGTTTCACCTGTGGGCGCCGCGCAGATCAAATCAAAGGGATCATAAAACAAGAAGATAATAACCAGCGAATTAGTAGGCTTACCTGTCTGTCGATAAACTTTGCCTACGTGGTTCTTTTATTACGTGGCATTTTACAAGAGGCTCCAAATGGTCAACTGGTCAAACATCTTGGTCCAATTTGAATCAAAGGTTTGACTTGATTTTATATTAATTTTTTTCATTTATATAAGTGAATAACTCGAGTTCAAGAAATAAAACTCGTTTTTACGTAACTTTTTCATGTTATTTTTCAAATTTGATCAAAATTTCAAACTTAATACATATTACAAATTGAACATAAACAACTTAATACTCAACTTGGCTTGATTCATTTTCAACCCTAACTACCGTTGCGTAGATGAAGGAGATGATGTTGCTTAAGGATCATGGTGACCGAACGGCGCAGCAACGGTGGGGTAGGGTGGGGGTGGCTAGCCGGAGGTTGGTCGGGATGGCATGGTTAGGGTTGCAAGGTGGGTGATCAAAATGTTAAGTAAGCGTAATTCCTCCTAGACAATAAAATATGTTAACATGAGGAGGAACATATTTACTAGTTATATCATCTGCAATCGCCTGAATCTCGAGGCGCTCTTCGAACCAATCATAGACTTTATTGAGATAGGTAAACCAAGAACCAAGAACCAATCATAGTTTACACAACATACAAGCTTCACATCAAATAGCTTTTCCAGCGCCACATTGTTTTGGGAATTCCTTTCATTTCCACTGCTGAATTCTAACTAGGGACAGCAAGGAAAAGCCGAAACGAGCTCTACAAGTGAGACCAGTATTAAGGAACCATGTACAGGAACAAAAATATACTATATAATTGCTCATACATAGTTTACAACGAGATGTTCGGTTTACATGAGAACTGTTAAGACCTTACAAGTTAATGATTTTGCGATGCAAATGCTTTCCGACAGGACCATGGTCATGATCATGATCATGGAAAATGAGAGTCAACAAGCCGACCAAACACAGCACTGAACCTACAAGAAGTTTGTCATACCTTTCAACCCAGTGGAATTTTAATTGGCTGGCACCGTAGAAAGACAAAGCAACGAGCGAGGTCATCACTGTTATGGTACTGAAATGGAAAACGATTGTGTCAGGATTTAAATCCATTACGGTTCTCAATTTCAAGTTCAACATATACAATTTGAAATGATAGGAAAAAGGTTCAAAGTTTTTAATAAAGCTGAAGCATCATGAATCTTATAGTATTAGTGCAGGAAGCAACTGACAAATTACATGTAATGAGAATGCTACCTGGGAACTTTGAACTGAACTCATATTCTTTCTCCCACAAACAGAGAAGCAGAATATCTTAGTTTCTAAAAGATGGAACAGGAAATGGTTTCCTTTTTATTTTTAGAAACATTGTAGAATCTAACAAATGGAATATAATGACCAAGTAAAATGGCAAGGCACAACCGTAACTTTAACTTTGCCTGCAAGCTTGTTTTTGCACAGTCAGATAATTCTGAAACCTAAGTTCCATGCTAAAGTAACAAACAAACACCTCTGATAAGGAGTATCATAGTACAGGACTACAGGTATAATCAAACGACTAATGGCTGCAAAGAAAATTAAAGATATCAGAAGATGATTAATTAACCTAGCTCAACTAACATGAAAACAGACGCAAAGTCAGTGTGGACTAATGCTTCTCATGGGCAGAAAAGGGACTTTAGAGCACAAATAATGTGAATATAGGGCCCACAAAGGCACTCTTAATTCACTGACACATGATAGAAATATCACAACAATATAAAATGAGATTCAATGGTGTACAAGATCGTGTGTGGGTGTGTGAGAGAGAGAGAGAGATCACAATATTACTTGCATCTTGCTTTGATGCATTTCGATACATTACATTTAGTTCCATGCTAATTCATTTTTATTTCAATATGAATTAGTAAGGAATTCTACCCAATGCAAGCAAGTAACATGCCTAATACTGTTGTATTTGCCTAAATATGTGCCGACTAGCTAGCCCATCAAAGTGATTTGGGAAAAGAGCGCCAAATGCTTTCCAAAAAAATATTACCTTATAAGCAGTACTATGATGGCAAGTACCATCATGTAAGATGAATTCCCAACAGCAAGAAACACCGGAAGAGTGGTTGCACAAGGGGACAGTGCAGGAACAAGGACAAGCCCAGCCACGGCCATTTTCTCCATGGGCTGGTTGTGAGCATGACCATGGCCACCCTTTCCCAACAGGAACAACAGCACATAGCTACCACCAAGAATTATAAGCAAGAGTGAAGCAAGTTTATGAACGGTTTCTTCACCAGCAATTGTATTTGCCATTGTGATTGCAGTTATGCCAAGCAGTGAGGTGGATATTACATGCAAAACAGCTCCAAATGCAGCTGCATTAACGAGCAATGATAGTTAAGATATTTAAAAATACAGTAAGATTCTACTTCACAATCAAAAGTGAGCAAACTGAAAATTTACATAAAGCTTCTAAAGATGTACAGTATCAAAGATAACCCATTAGGTATCATTGCCATTTCATCCACAACCAAAACTCAAATACCCAGCAGAGAACCGATTCCTCAACTAAGAAAAATTTAAAACCCAACCTAAGAACACAGAAAACGCAACTGCAAATTCCTAATAAATCTCCAATTTTCGTTGGACAGCTAACTTGAGGAAAATAACTTCGCAGATCTAATGCGAAAGAAGATGGGGACGAAGATTCTTACTGACGAGAACGGTACGGGAAAGTGTCCATTTCTGAGCTCGGCCGACGATGGAGAAAGGAAGCCAGTGGGTGGGGATGAAGGAATGCAGCAGCGAGACGGTGGCGATGCCTCCAATCGTGGACAGATCTTCGGCGGTGAAGCTCTCCATGGTTACCACTCGGAACTTGAAGATGAGAAATTCAGACTATGGATCTTCAAGATCTTCAATTGGGCAGCATCAACACCATTTCTACAAGCTGAGTACCTCAGTGGCCGGTTCACGATTCTGAGAAGTCCGAGAAGGGACGCAGTAACCGACAAGAGAGGATCGGAAAACAGGTAAATATGCACTTATCCCCTTAAACTATATTGTGCAATACACTTATCCCCACTAGTTATAAAATAGGCACTAATAAGCAATTGATGTTTTATATACTTCCTATTAGGGGTGAGCAGAGTTTGACTAAAACCGAATAAACCGTAAAACCGAATTAGTACGGTTTTTTCGGTCCAGTTTATCCGGTTTTTCGGTTCAGTTTCGGTTGAAACCGAAATTATGTAATATGATTTCAGTCCGGTTTCGGTTATATGTATCGGTTTGTTCGGTTAATCGATAACCGAATAGTACCCACTTCTTTGGGCTACCCCACTCCTAAAAGGCTAAAACCCATCAGGCCCATACCAACCCAACTCTATACCTGACCTGTCTCAACCCTACACTATCTCAACCATCACGCACGCACGCAGCGCAACAGCCAACAATCATCCTCTCTATCTCTCTGCTCGACGAAGACGAAGACTACGATGGTCGAAGAGGCCGATGAACACAAAGCCATGTCCCTTGCTTGCTCGCTCAGCCTCTTCTCATTTCTTGAAATCGCAAGGTACGTATTTGTACGAATCTCACGAAGGATGCTTTGCTTTATGTGCATTAGGTAGGGTTGTTTAGTAGTTTTGTTTTAACTTCACCGTCTAGTTGTTACCCGCCGCTGATTACTCTTTCGGCCGGCGCCGACCACACCGCCAAAACCGTGTAAGTCCCAAGTTGCAATCAGTAGAAAAATCAATTCCACCAATTAGGTGAAACTACAGTTTAGCTCCTATTTCTGATTTCTTTTTTTTGAATCATAAGCACTTGAATTTGTTAGATTAAATCAGTCAACATCAACAGGTTAAAAAGCCATTTTTAGCTCCACCGGCTTGTGTTTTTCTCTTGTATCTTCAAGGTTGACAAAGAGCACACCAAATATTTGATGCTAATGGTCGTGCAAAGAAGTTGCAGCATTAGAAAAAAACTTGTTTAATGAAGTTACCATTTTTTTCATTGATTTAGTTGTTTGATGGTTAATTTCTAAGGTTAGGAGCATTTAAACATATCAATAGCAAATAAGTTTTTATCCTTGTTTGACAACTCAAATCATAAGTTCGTGAATATTCTTTTGTTAATGGTTGCTGGTTGTGTTCTTCAGGCCGTTAGTGTTCAAGCATTCCAATGATTTTTAAGTCCGCTGATCATATATCAATTCTCTTTATTTTTGTTTTTTGTTGTAAAATTATGCTAGTATCTTAAACTTTGATAACTCTGACAGTTAAGGGTTCGAACTATGATTCATGCAACTTGGACCCTAACTTATAGCCAAAATATAAAAACCTGAATTAGCTCAGCATGTATATTCATTAAACCAAAGTATAAATTTCACTAATTCAAATTGATTAAACTTGCTAAACATACCTAAACAGCTAAAGAATCCGGGATGCGCTTTCAGTAATTATTTTTTTTCTTTATTTTAATTCCGTTTTTAATAATTTACTGCAAGTTCATTTCATGAAATTCAACAACTAGAAAGTTTGATTAATTGGTGATTAAATAACTTTCCATTTCATGAAATTGATGAAGATTAATTAAATCCCTTTGTAATTCTTTTAGTTTTGCAGATGACAAACAAGGATGCTATTTTGAATGTGGATTTTGAAAATGAGAGTGACATATCCCCAATATCCGTCCTTCTCATTCTCTAACTCCTCCACAAAAGGAGGGCACCTCTACTGATGCTCCATCATCTGTGAGATCATCAAAAATACGAGTGAAAAAAAACCAGCGAAAAGGAAATCAATGCAATTAAAATCTAATGTGTGGAAGCACTTTACCAGATTTGTGAATGGAAAGGGGCAAAAAAGAGCGAGCTGCAACTACTGCGGTAGAGAATATGCTGCCGACCCAAATAATAACGGGACAAGTTCAATAAAGGCTCATATTCCCAAATGTCCGAACAACCCTGAGGTAAAATCTGACCAATCTCATCTTTATGCTGCAAGTAATGACGGGGAAGGGGTACTTGGTTGCTGGAGGTACGATGATAATGCAATTAGAAAGGCTTTGGCTTTCATGGTTATTGTGGATGAAGTGCCATTTAAGTTTATAGAAAGTGAAGGATTTAAGAAAGTGATGTGCTGCATGTCCAAGATTTCATATGCCTTCACGTTTTACGATTGCTAGGGATTGTATTGCCTTTTATTCTAATGAAAAACCAAGTTGAAGAAGTATTTTAAATCTTCTTCTATGAGAATTTCTCTCATCACACTTGGACCTCTATACAAAGGGTAAACTATTTGTGTTTTACTGCTCATTACATAGATGATGATTGGAAATTGCATAAAAGAATTTTGGCTTTTGTTCCAATTACTAGTCACAAAGGTCTTGATATTGGGTTGCTTGTGGAGAATTGTTTGTGTGAATGAGAGCTATATAGGATTTTTGCTATCATTGTTGATAATGCTGGTTCTAATGATGTTGTTGTCGATTATCTGAGAAAGCAAATTCTTAATTTTAAAAGTGGAGTTGTTGAATGCAAATATCTTCATATGAGATGTGTTGCACATATTGTGAATTTGATTGTCACTGATGGTTTGAAAGAGTTTAATGAATCTATTGAGCGAGTGAGAGATGCTATTAGGTTTGTTAGACATTCACCTGCTAGATTATCTGCTTTCAAAGAATGTGTCAACGTTAAAGGAATTGAGAGCAAGTCTTTGTTGTGCCTTGATGTGCCAACAAGATGGAACTCAACCTACATGATGTTAGAAACTGCACAAAAGTTTGAGAAAGCCTTTGAAAGATTTGGAATGAAAGATATGATCTACATAACTGAACTTGAGTCCAATAATGGAGTTCTTGTCAGTGCGGATTGGGAAAATGTGAGGTCACTAGTGAGCTTTCTTGAGACTTTTTATGATTTGATATATAAGATATCTGGCTCTCTATATGTGACTTCCAATAGGTTTTTCCTTGAGATTTCTGAAGTTGAAGGGTTGTTGCATCGATGGCAAAGTCATGAGAATAATACATTTTCTTCAATGGCCAAGAAAATGAAAGTAAAGTATGACAAATATTGGGGAATGTTCGAAAATGAATATGTTAATTTATATTGCAGTAGTTCTTGACCCTCAATACAAGCTTGGATTTGTAGAATTTTCATTGGATGCAATGTATGTTGGAAATGAACATATTGGAGTGGCCTTGAAAATGAAGGTGAGAGATGCGCTTCATGAGTTGTATGATGCGTATAAGGCTATTATTCAGCCCGAATATGAAGAATCATGTTCAAAAACTCAAGCATTTGATGAGTATAAGAGAATGAAAAGAAAATGAAATACACGGTGATGGAAGAGAGATTGAGGGAGTTTGAGCATGTCACTAGAACTATAGAAAATAAAACAGAACTAGAAAGGTATTTGAACTGAGCCAAGGGAAAAAAAGATCTTCAAGTTTTGATGTGTTAAAGTGGTGGAAGATGAACAGTCAGCGCTATCCTGTTATTGGAGCTATGGCTCGTGATTTACTGGCTACTCCGATCTCTACTGTTGCCTCAAAGTCTACATTTAGTACGAGTAGCCGAGTTCTTGACCAATTTAGGACTTCCTTAACTCCTAAAACGGTTGAAACACTTATTTGTACACAAGATTGGATTAGAAGTATGATACGTGACAATGTGGAGGAGGAGGTGCATGGTTTTAAAAACCGGACCGGAAATAGAACCGTCCGAGCACCGATTCATGGTCTGATCGGTTCAACCGTTTGGACCATCGGTTCAACTGGTTACTTTTTTAAAGTTAGTTATTATAACTCATTGTTTAGAATTATCATGAAATAATCTAAATATGAAATAATAATGCACATTTTTATATTAAAATAATAATTTAAAATACAAATTAGTCATTTTATAAGAAGGAAAACAATATTCTATATTTTAATTAATTATGTCATTGAAAATAATAATTTAAAATAACTGAAAATTATTTTGTATATTTATATTATAGTTTAAAAATGTTTTAAAATATATTATGAGAAAATATTAAAAAACTTAATGTGTTAAATATGAATTTATAAATAAATGTGGAATAAATTAAAATTTGTGATAAAATTTGGGAGTTTTTGACAGCATTTTTCAGAAAAATGTAAATTAGAAAAGGAATCACCGGTTCTTTCGGTTCTCACCGGTTTTTCCCAGTTTTGACCGGTTCTTGACCAAACGCTTCAAAATCAAAACCAGACCGGTTGGCTAACCGGTTCGACTGGCCGGTCCGGTCCGGTTTTCAGAACCATGAGGAGGTGGAGGATCTTGAAAAGCTTGAAGCAGGTATAATTTATAATTCATTGTTTCATAATTGTCTTACATTTTCTTTGATATAATGCCTTCTTTTTTATAATGCAGATGTGTCAAAGCTTACTTTGTGTTGATTCTGCACTTGGCTCATGGATTCAAAGCAGGTATAATTTATAATGTCTTCTTTTTATAGACATTGTCACATTGATATACATGAGAATCTGAGATTGCAACGTGTTTATGATATTTCCTCTCATTTAGTTGAATTCATTTATTTGTGCAGGTATTATTGAAGAATGGAAAATGAGAGAACCCAAGATAAGATAATGCATCATCATGTGTTGTGTACCTTGTGGTTGTTATGAACTTAGAATCATTTCGGTTGCATGTTTTCTACAGGACTTTTAATTAGATAACTTATGTTTCATGAAGTTTTAAGACTATTAAGTTGGTTAAGATTTGGTTGGAGTGTAATATGGAATGGATTATGAATGGTTTATGGTTGTGATTAAAATTCGACCAGTTCGGTTTTTGACCGAACCGAAAACATTCGGTTTCGGTTTATTCGATTTTAGCCCTTTATTTGACCTATTCGGTTTGTTATAGTCGAAAACCGATTAAACCGACTAATTCGGTTCGGTCCAAATCGAAAAAACCGAATACTCACCCCTACTTCCTATGACTTTTTTTTCTTTTTCTAAACACTTCCTTTTTTTCTTGTCTCTAAAATGTTAATGAAATTTCAAAAGCTCCGTTTTATAGGTCCAAATCTGTTGTCCCCCAATCCTCTGTCAAATTCATGTCCCATATTATATTTTACTAACACCGTTAACTGTTCCGTTAGAAAACTAACAGATTGATTAATGGTGTTAAAAAAATACATTGGGGGACTGGAAGGGGATAGGGGATTAGGGGAGATGGATGTTATTTACCAACTAGTTGGAAAAACCACTAGCTAATTCTAACATTATCTAACTAATTTAACTAACTAACTAACAATTTTAAAGATTAAAATACTCTTCTAATTAGATATTTACACACATAACACAACTAGTGGTTTTTCCAACTAGTTGGTAAATAACATCTCCCATTAGGGGACGTCAAATCTCGACTCCTGTTTTATAGGGAATTATCCTCTAGTGCAGGTTATTGCTGATTCAACTTGGTGACGGTGTAATGGATCAACTTGCCAAGCATGCAAGGACGTAAACCAAAGATTTTATTTATGATCTAAACCATATCTCAAGATTTTATAATTATTTTGATCAAGATAGTCCCTGTTGGGTATACTCCAAGAGTCTACGCCCCTAGTATTTAGTTCGACTAACTCATTGACAAGAGGAAAACATCATATTGAAATCGTTATTAGTTATACTATTTTCGCAAGGGGGGGGGGGGATGCTAATAGCTGCGATAGTTGCTGGAAACAAGACAAAGAACATGATGAACCATAGCCATAAAACATCATTCAAAAACTTTCTCACGAATGTAACTTTTCTCCTTAATTAGTACTACAACACAGGCTTGTGGAAGAAGCAATGTGTTAGAACATGTACGCTTAATCATTCTCTCAATCTTTACATGAAACCCGAATTCTCATATAGCTAAAAGATTGGTTATTTCACTAGCAGAAGCTTGTGTAGTAGTTCTGTCATTAACCACATATGGAGTTCTGCACAAATAGTTGAGACCCGTAAGAACTTCTACAATGGCAGCCTCTGTTTTCGCCTGATCCGCGTAGTGAAATGTCTGCACCAGAAGCACATTTGACTGACAAACGAATTGCTGCTCCTCAACATTCCTCTCCGACTGCCACCGGATTGTGTCGTGAGCTAGAGGAGACAACCATTCTAATATTTGCACCAGTTGCAGGCTCCACTCTGCTGCAATGGAGGCATCATAAACAAATTTAGATGGATGATCTCCATATGACCTCAGTCTACAACGTAGAGCCTGCCTTACAGTAGCGGGCAACATATTATACAGTTCTTCTCTTGCATCAAGGCTGATCATGCTCGGAGTGAAAGATAGCTTCTCGATTAAGATAACTATGTTTGCATAGCGAAGAGCCAAAGCAGCATTACCAAGGGTACCTGGAAGGGCAATTGGCAAACGCTTGGAGCTAAATAGAGACAATTTGGAGTATATCTTGTGGCAGTTGATAGTCATGTCAATGTGTTTCAGAAGATGAACATCATCGAACCTGAAAGATGAGATGCATCCGCCCAACGATCCTATATGACCTGATCTTTTGGCTTTCTGGTGTGTGAAGTTTCTATGGAACACAAATGAACAGTAAAATTGTTCTTCATTCTCAAGCTTCTCAGGGAATACTGAAGATTGGAAGAGACGTGTAGCAAAGGAATGGCTATGAGAGAGGTAGTTTATATCAATGGAGTCACAACAATCATATGAATCTTCTGTGGAGGTTTTTTCATCAGTCCCAAACACTTGTTTGATTCTCTCAAGTACTGTCATGAGTGACCTCAACAAAAGTCGAACGATATAATCGTAGGTTCGAGTCCATGGAGTTAACTCTTGCTTATTCCTCAATTCCTGACGCTGCCACAATACCTTCTGCTGAAACTCAAACAGTTTCACTTTATCAGAAATACCATTCTTTTGCATTCTCCCAAGAGTTTGCTCAAGTTCCACAAGAACCTCCATTTCCTGTGTTAAATTCATTGTAGCTGCAACAAGTCTCTCCATTTTCTTCACTTTCCTGTCCATCTTTTTCCATCTATATTGCCATCCGATCCATTCAATGCTCTTCTCAAGCGGGTCATCCATGAAATCTTCAAAAGTGTGATATTTGGTGTCTGCACACCGCTTTCCAAGCCTGGAAACAGACTTTGCTAAGTTCCTGAAGTTCTCTATCATCTCATTCAGGATGAGGTCCTTGATATTCATGTCATCATCAGACACGAGATTCTGAATGCCGATGGAACTCGCAATCTCTTCCCTCAACCTTGCAATCTCCCTCTCATTCAAACAATGCCATAAGTGAACAACTTGTGACATCAAGCTTGCTACTTCAAATGCTAAGATTCCAATCTCAGAGGAGCCCTTCTTTGCATTCCACCATGACCCACCAAGCCATGAGTCTGTGACCATCTGACGACCCATAATCCAGTTTATATTGAACTCTAAAAAGAACAGATCACAGCAATTGGCATCCCTGTAATATAAAACAACAAAGGTCAGGATCAAGAGCTCCATTTCCAAACGAGACAAGCTAAAAATAATAAACACATACAAGATGCAAGAGCTAAACATAAGGCCAAGCTGATTCAAATATGTGTCCCTAATGAAACATCTCGATAAACCGTAACTTGAATTCCAGGTTCACCCTCATTTGCTTTGTGAATTCTCAGAAGATTTTGGAACCGCCAGAGCAACTATTAGAAAGAAGAGGAAAAACTTTCTGTAATGGAAGACACAATTGGAAACAAGTTTCTACAATGCCACCAAATGAAACACTTGCAAGGTCCAATTTCTCTCAAAAGGCTACCAAAAGCAGAGAAGACACAAGGAAACAAGTTTCTAGATCCAGAAGCACAACGAGGAAATAAGAGTGAGAACTTACAATTTCGTAGAGGAAAAACGGAAGATCCCATTAACCCAGATCACCAAACAGCTGAAGGAGAAGAAAAAGGGACAATTTGCTATCTGGGTAAGCAGAAAGATGAAATCTTTTTTTCCTGATTGCTTAGTTGGTCAAGTGGGTGTAAGTGTAAAATCAACCCAAAATCAACAAGACTGTCAAGATAAATGGATAAGAAAAAAGACAAATCCTTCAAACCGGATAATCCAATGAAATTGACATTGAGAGTTGTCTTATTCCTGCGAATCTCAAAGTTTGATTGACATATTCCTGCTTTGTTACAACCAATGATCTCCAATACTCAAATAGCCACCACACTAGTGACCAATCAATACTTTTTAGCACAATATTCGTGTTGTTACACAATTTCATCCCTCGAAATCAGTTTTGACCCATGCTTGACCGTACTTGTTTCTCATCTTCTCATCCAACTCCTTAGCCTTAACCTCCGCTATCTTCGCCGCATTAGCCACCGCCTCCTCCTGGACACGCGCCACCCTCCTACTCCTCTTCCTCGCCGTGGACGCCTCCCTCTCCGCCTCCGCTCTCTGATCATACTCTCCCACCCAGCATACGTGAACGCAACACGCCGTCGCCAGGATCGCCACCTGCACTACCAGCATCGCCATCATCACCCCGCACTCCGCCCTCACCAGCAGCTTCGCCTCCCTCGGATCCCGCCGCGGCTTCAGCATGGAGAGGCTCGATCTCTCCCTCGTGAACAGAGCGGTAACCGCGAGGGCTTGTCCCACGAGGGAGGCTAGCAGGAGGGAGACGTGGGTGAGGAAGCAGCAGCGGGTGATGTGGGAGTAGAACCCGACGAAGGCGGTGGCGAGGGTAGCGAAGGAGACCAACAAGAGGGCGGCGCCGAGGGAGGTCGGCGGAGTTCTGAGGAGGAGGGTCGGGGCGACAGAGACGGCGGCGAGGATGAAAACAGTGAAATTTAAGCAAGAGAGTATGAGGCTTGGGAAAGAGAAGGAACTTCTTCTTGGCTTGCTCATGATTTTTCGATCACTTTTCTGTTCTTGGATTCGGAGGTTTTGAATTTAAAGAGATGATTGTGTGATTGCCGTTGAGGATTTAACGGCTAGGAACATCATACTGCTCCCATGTTCCCTCTTCTTCCTTTCAAAATATTGGATGGAGCGTTTTAAAATTTACTTATTAAGTAAATTAAGAATTATATATATATATATATATAATTCTTAATTTACTTAATAAGTATATATATATATATATAAAGATGCTACAATTTTTTTCAACATTTAATTTATGATTTTTTTTATTTAATTTTGTAATATATAAAATATAATAATTTATATGCAAATTATAAATAAAGATCTCTAGTTTCTTTTTATTAAAAGCTCTAGTTTCTAAATATATATTATATTTGTCCCAAACAGATCAATTGTTTTCATTTTTGGGTTATCCAAAAAAGATTTGATCGTTTCCTTAAAAAGGAAACCTTTTAACATCATTATTATCTTTTAACCCTCAACTTTCTCTCTCCACCTTAAAAAAACCTTTTAACATCACTATTATCTTTTAACCCTCAACTTTCTCTCTCCACCTAAAAAGTTATTTTTATCTTATATGACAATTTTACTTTATTACCCTTAAGTCTTCAAAACTCTTTAATCTCTGTACCCGGTCAAATGCTTAAAACATTTTGGGACGAAGAGAGTACTATTTGTTTAGAATATTTTTGATGAAATATTCATAATGAAAATTTGAGTGATCGAACAGAAGTACGAAAATCAACTTGTACATCTTTTTAGAGATGCAGGGAGTCTATATCTATATATTTAAAATATAATAACTTAGACACTTCTATTGCTGAATTAGACTTATCATGAAAAACTTGGCAACTTTTGATATTGTGTTTGACTAACATTATTATTATCATTATCATTATGAAGGCAACAATTTGATTACCAAAACTTCTACCCCGTTTCACTCAACATCTAAAGCCTGCTCTGAAGCTTTTTCACAAAAATTCTTGAGAGAAGATCGAGAGTTCCTCTATCTATAAAACCCTTACTATTTGCCTCGTTTGAATTAAGTTCTTACTACTTCCTCCGTCCCAAATGTTTTGCAACATTTGGGATGGGCACGCATATTAAGAAAGAGCAATTTCATCATTGTAATGACCACTTTACCCCTTCTTCACAGCAAGTGAAGATGAAACATAGAGGAGTCTAACACATGAAAAAAAGCACACCTCCAAGACAAAAAAACCAACTAGAGATGATGAACCAGTGACCAAAGAAATCCAATCATTTGAAAATTGGAAAGAAAAACTAAACTGGAGCCGAATGATACCTAAATTCATATATTTTGATTGAATCAAATGAGAGCAACAATTTAGCAATTAATGGTTCAACAACAATGAACCACGTGTTTCACACACCTACAATCATGCCCAGCTTCTCGATGTCGTGAAGTCGACGCCGATCGACATAGCCGCCCATCTCTTCAAATCTACTTACGTGGACCATCGTTGTTGTTCATCTTCTTTTGTGTCATCCTCCAACTCTTCAGATGTCAAATTTCTATTCACCACGAAGTTGACGCTGCTCGCCATGGCCGCCCATTTCTTCATGAAATCTGTAATGGACGAGGCTTTGCCGACAACGGTGATGATGACACACTATGTAGCTGAGGGGGCTTTAGTAGCGGCCTCGTAACAAAACGGGTCGTTATGAAGCCCATTAAAGCTCAATCCGTTACGGCCCGCATCGAGCCCGCTTCAAACATTTCTTTTAATTTCATTTTCCACCAAAAAACATTCAGACTCAAGGTCTCGTTTTTTTATCAGTCTCTCTCTCAAGCTCTCCAGAAACCTCTCTCACTCTACAAAGCTCTCGTTTTCTCCGCCTCACCCTTCTCTCCACCTTGTCGTTCGTCTCCCATTCGACCATCTCTACGTGGAGGTACCACCGGAGATAACCGAAGAAGCTCCCTCTTCTCCCGCCAGCGGCTCGCATTCAAGGTTAGGGTTTATTTGTTATTTTCGTTTTGTTTCGCGGATCTGTGTTGGTTATGATTTGGTGTTGATTTTTTTGTGAGGTTTGGTGAAGTTCTGGAGATGATTATTTTTTAAAAAATTTCGTTTTTGTTGATTTTCGTTTCTGTTTACCGGAGATGACCGAAGAAGGTTTGGTGAAGTTGTTTTGTGATATCGAGTTTTGGTGTTGATTTTTGATGATTTGATGATGATTTTTTTTCTAGATCCAAGTTTTTTACGAGAACCATAGGAGGTACCTGCAAGATCTGGGTTTGTTATGGGTTTTCTGGTGAGCTTCAATAGATCTGCAAGAAACTTAAAGGTGTGCACTGATTACGCCCAAAGAATAACGCGGTAGTTGTAGCACAGCTTTGGGGTGTCGATTCCACAGAGAGACAAAGTAAAGAAAATACTAGAAAGAACAATTAAACTGAAAGAAAATATTTATTGATTTTTGGAAATAAGAATTGAATTTTAAAGAGAATAAAAACAACTAACAATTAACTGGAGAAAGTACTCAAATTTGACAAACAGTAAAGCGTCGGGAATCCCTTGCACAAGTTTAACATTTTAATTATTCTAATTTAAATGAAGTCCAAATTCCACAAAATACTCAAGATAATTATTTGTAAACCAAAGTGGATTAACTATAACTCTCTGATAAATTATTCTCAACCTTTAAAGCACATAAATTATTATCACTATTGAGAAAATCCAGTGACGACAATATACCCAGAGGTAATACCGCAGCAGAGAACTGAATCAATATAGATAAATAATCAATCCAAACATAATTATAGAATCAACCACTCTATGGGAAAAGCATGACTGAACCTATGAATAATACTCCCTCCGTCCCACAAAGGCTGTCAACATTACTATATTGGGTCGTCCCACAAAGGTTGTCAACTTTCCTAAAATAGAAACTTTATATCATCATTTTTACCATTTTATCCTCTTATCTCACATCATGGACCCACAAGTTTTTCTCTTTCCTCTCACTCAACTTAAAATTGGGGTCTACAAAATTTTCTCCTTTCTTTTTCATGAGGGTAATTTTGTCAACACACTATTATTCTCCCACTTTCCTTAATATATGTGCCCAAACAAATCCTACAACATTTGTGGGACGGAGGGAGTATAAACCTATAATTATTCGGAGAAGAAAACCCGATAAAAATCTGAGAATAATCAATCAAAGAATTATAATTTTTCAAGTCTATTTAAGAATATAGAATAAATAAAATATCATCCATGTGCAAGTTCATCCCTAGCTTTATAAGAAAATTAGTTACCCATAAACATGAGTGAAGAAAATCCACAAAGAATCGGAGAAGAATTGTCCATGTTTGTTGCGTCTGTCAGCTTGTGCCGCCTCCGGTTTGTTATATAGTATATCACCCTTTTTGTATTCTTTTGTGTTCCAAACCTATTAGAAATAGGATTACATGTGCCCACTTCTTTTCTTTCTTTTTTTCTTCGTTACTTTTTCCTCTTTGATCCAATGGGCCAAATTTGGCCCAACTTTTTGTATCCCAACACCACGAACAGCATGCTCCTTCCATCTTTTTTTCTTTAATTCACCACTTCAACACTAGCTTATCCAATAAGTTCCAAAGTGGACTAAACTTTCCACAATAAGTCTGCAATTCAAATATCAAAATGCACTTAGAAATATCCAACAATAAATAATAATCCACTGTAAAATATATATTACTCTCAATGGTTTTTATTTATATTTATTCACATTTAAGTCCAAAAATAGGATAGTGAGAATGTATTTTCACACACTCATCATGCACTTAAAAGTACCAGGGGGTTGTACAGGGCATAGCTATCGATAGAGACATTGGCTGCATCTTGATCCTCCAGGTGTTCGATAAAACTGTTTTTTGGCGCTTGGGATTCAGATGACGAGGAATAGGAAGAGACAAACCATTTGTTGAATAAAGGAGCAAAAGGTTGCGTGAATTGAAGACGATGAGTCATTGAGGTTTGTGGAAGCAACTTCCTCAGCATTTTGTCTCCCCCAAATTCTCTTCCTTCTTCGAACCAAGATGCAGTGAGGAAGAGCCATTGAGCATTTTGTTTATTCTGGATTTGTATTTTTATGAGTTGGATGAAGTGTTTGAAATGAAGATGTAGATCGGATGAATGCATGTTGATGAATTTGTAACCCAAATCTGGAATCAAATTCCGGATTGAGGTTTTTTTTAATTTGTAAAATATGTTGCAGCGGCTCTGGCCGTTTCGATTGTAACGGATTTGTTGCGATGGGATCCTTCAAAGTGAGCTCAAACGTAGCGGCGTATGAAACGCACCTCTCTGCTACGATTGTAACGGATTTGTAACGAATTGGTCGCTACGAAGGCCAAATCAACTACGTAGTGACAGAACACGAGTAGTGTTACATCTGGCTCTCCGATCATCGATCATAGGGTTTGAATCGACACAAGCTCCTCCCCGACTTGTGACGATGATAGATGGAGAATCATGATTTGGGGATGGTTTTGCAGGGGGATGAGAAGATACATTGGTTTTAGAGACAGGAGAGATAAGATCTTGTAAAGGAGAAGTTCAGAAAATCACGTGGGGTGAGGTAAAATAATAAGGGTAATAGGGTTATTTTAAATGTAAAAATTTGTTAAAAATGGAAATGTTGCAAAAACATTTGGACGTTTTAAAAATGAAAATGTTGCAAAATTTTTGGGATGGGGGTATCTTCCAACTAATTTGTATATAAGTTTTTTTTTCTTCTTTTTTGAACTGCAACATTAGTATATTAATTTTGATTCTAATGTTCGGAAACAATGTTAACGTTAGTGTTCAAGGTTTGAAAGGCTACACAATGGTAGTTTTTTTTGTGAATGTTATTTATCATCCGGGTGAATTTTTATCCACCTATAACATTAGGAAAATGAAAGGTGGATATGTGATTGTTCAGTTAGTTGGCTTGGGTAACACTCCAAATCTTTTTTTATTGTCTTTAAATGTTTGCAACTTTTCATTATTTTGTAATTCAAATAACTTTAATTGTTCCTTTCAACTATCTTTGTTTTTATTTTTATATCTTATTTGACTTCACTAAGTTTACTTACTTCAGGCACTTAACATTTTTCTTATTTTTTTATTATTTTTTTCACATCATTAATTTCACTCACTTTATCCACTCAACTCTTATCTTTTTCAAGAGTGATTTTATCATTTTTTTACATTTTTCTACTCATTGTAATCTCGGTATCAAAATAATATATACATTGCAATCAATATGAGCAAGATTTTTCATTTTTCATTTTAATTTAAAGTCAAGATTTTTCTTTTTAATTTAAAGTCAAGATTTTTCTTTCTAATTTGAAGTCAAGATTTTTCATGAGCTCGTGCAGCCATACACTGACACATTCAACTTCTTACTTTAATTCAATTTAATTCATGCCCATATCAACTTTACCAAATTAAGGGACTGAGTTTGGTTGATTTAAAGTTGAGTGGGTAAAGTGTCTTAGTTTGATGAGTTTAGCAACTAAATGTATGTTTAGGCTGTAAGACGATCATAAAAATATTACATGAGATCCAGTAAGATTACATGAGATCCACCCTTTGATGGCTCAGATTCTGTTCCCATAAATAGCCTATACCATTACCTTGTTTAACTGGATTTGACTGATTATTTTCACTTTCTTTTTTTTTTTAAAAAAAGAAGAAAAAACATTATGGGTGTGTGTCTTTGCATAATAATTTCCCATATTTTCATCATTAACACATCAAATCAACATTTTTTCTCAAAATTTTCCTCTCACACATATTACATCAAATTTTAAATATTTTACCAAATTCTCCAAAATTTTCATGCAAATAACACACCTTATACAAAGAATATGCGATTTAGCTGAATACCACTATCTGTCTCAATTTAACAGTTACATCTAACTTGACACGAAGATTAAGATACTTAAAGAATTATAGAATATTTCAATTTTATCCTTTAAATTTACCATAAATTTACTCCAACTAATACATTATTAATTGACATCTTATAAATTTGGTTAAATATTAATTTTTGGAACCCGTGTCGTAGGCGGGTATTAGAACTAGTTTTACTTTATAACATCGGTTTTACATGTTAATTTTACTCTATTACCCTCAAATCAATTTGTTAACGGAACAATATAAGACGATAATTGAAGTGCACAATTGCATCTTTTCTATAAAAGAATGATGCAAAGGTGAAATTACAAATGTCATTGAGTTAAAAATAAAAACTAGCTTCTTTTATTCTATATACTTCATTGAGGATCATAATTTACAGTCTTGTCTTCCGTTGATTAGAAAGAAAAAAAAAGAACAACGAAGGAAAAGACAAACATTTAAAAGTTAATTCAAACTACCAAACTGGATGGTTGGTTGATGCTTGATCTTTTGGGTACAAATTTTCTAACCCAAACATGCTTCCCATTGATGGTAAACTTAGCCCTTGTCATCCCATCAAGTACAACCCCAATTGTAGCAGGTGAATGAAACACAACTATAGCAAAAAGTGCTTGTTCATGTGCTTGCACCTCTTGCAAGTGCAATGACTCAATGCAATCTCCATACTTCTTCACAAAGAACTCCCTCACTTCACCCTCATACACAGGGTACCCTCTAGAGAATGTCACAAACATTGTCCTATCATCAGCTGGAACGAAATTACCCTGTTGCTGCTGCGACAAGGAAGAAGAGGACGACGAAGAAGATGAAGAGGAAGAGGAAGCAACGAAGTTCATCCTTTTTGTTGCTTTCTCCATTATATCAGAAAACGCCCTCACACAGACTTCATTCAGAATCTCCATGATGCCTTGCTTCGCAAGCAAACGGTGTTGGTAGAGGAACTGCAAGGAGAGCTCATTATCCGCGAGGATATGGATGAGGGGGATGTCAGTGATGAGTTTTGAAGGGTGTGTTTCGTTGTAGATGATCTGCAAACAAGCGAGAGCTTCTTCTGCGATCTCGTTGAGGATGAGGTAAGGTAGAGGCAACATCTTCTTCACAAGGTTGTTGAAGCCTGCTTTCTCAAGCCAGAGACATAGGGCTATGACATGCATGGACTCTAGTGGATCTCTGTGGAGTTGCATCACAAGAGTGATGTATAAACTCCTGTCAATTGCATGGAACAAGTTGAATTCTTGTCTGGTGTATAGAGGTTGCTGGTTAGCTGCCATTAGTCCTGAAAAATGTAAACTTTCATTTAGAGAATTGAAGAATAACCGAAAAGGTTTTAACTTTGTGTTTAGAAGAATATACTCTTTCCGTCCCAGGAAGATTGCACCTTTTCTTTTGTTGTTTCAAATTGCAGTGTTTGACTCAAAATTTAACTAAGATAAACAGTGAAAAAAATATATGTGTAGAATGTTTAGATTGCAAATTATGATAAACATATGTATCATTTAACTTTACATGTTTATGAATTCATAAAAATAAATCGTAGATTAAATATTGTGAAAATAGCAAAGAAATTGTACAATCTTCGGAGGAAGTATTGATTAAGAAGTAAGTAAGACTGAGAAATTTACCTCAAAATTCTCTGCCACTGATGAGAATTGATTTCAAAACTCCAAGTATACAATTAGGGTGTAGGAGGGAGTGAAGGAATCAACAACTGATATAGAGAGATCCAAAACCACTATCCAGAACCAGCAGCTGCATCTTTCAACTTTTTTGAATGTAACGTTTTTGCTCATGAGTGTACAGAGGTGGACCCCCATTTGTAATTTTGCCTTTTAAGAGTCATAGTTGAATGGACAACAAGTGTCACACAGCAAAAAAACAAAAGAAGAACAAGAAAAAAAAAGAAAAAAACAGGGCCAATTGCAATCCCCACTTCACCACCCCGTTGGTTATGATTCATAACTGCTTCTCTTATTACTCTAAATATGTGGTATATCAGTGCAACATTTTTACTTTTGTTGTTTGAATGGCAACACCTACAAAATATATACTAATGAGATAGAACAATGCATTTTATAAAAAGATGTAATGAAAAATTCTTTGATTGATTGGTTCTTTCCATAGAAATTATCCCTTTTATTTGACGTTCGGATGAATGACAATTGTTTTATGAAGACTCGTTTTTATTACGGTTTTGGTGGGTTCCCTTAAGCAAGCCATTGCCTATGAGTCACCGACTCATTCTTTAATGCGACCAAGAGAATATTAACAGTCTTGAAAAAAGACTTTTTTTTGGTAGCGAGTTGCTCTTTATGAAAGTAGTAAGCTATGTTCAAGGGGAGTTATTGTCTATCAGTGGTCTTTATGGTAGATTCAATATGTCGGGGGCCTAAGAAGCCGCGATTTACCGAAAAATCGTATATCAGTGGTTCGAGTACGCTTATCACTAGCTTAAACATAGCGAAGCAAAGCTACTCCATATATGATAGCTAGTTCCTTGGAAATTTCTCATCAACCATAATATCATTTTCTCCCTCTATGAAGCAAGTTCGCATTGAGACTCGAACACAACAGAATCCTAGATTTTGACATGATGCAACTTAGACCCTAAATTATGAAGTATATGACAATCTAGTCCATTGACCATTTCAAATAAGGACAAAATTGTATAAATAGCCACACAATTTCTTGTTTATCTCTACATTACCCCAAACGTTTTTATAAATTAGTACTACATTCGTCCAATAAAAATTGCAGTTTTGCTATTTTGGGCCATCCTATACTGCAGATCTAGGCGCTAGTGTGTGATTAGTGAGAGAGGTGGCGACAACGGTGATGGGAGAGCGACAACGTTGTAGATCTGGGTGCGGCCTGTTGTGGACCACCTTGGAAGAATGCCGAATGTTCAAGGATCGAGAATGTACATTTAAAACATTTTTATAGAAACTATGCTCTAACATCTGCTCCCCCTTCATTGAAGAATTGCATTCTTGTCTTTCCTTCAGAAGGGGGAAATAATAAAACAAAAAAAAAAAGATCACTTAAATCACTATAGGCAAGATAACTACAAATTTAACCCTAAAGATCCTACAAAGAGCAAGGGTGGGTGAGGTGATGAAGTTAGGGAAGGTTTGGGCTTTTTTGGGACAAACTTTCTGGCCCAAACATGCTTCCCATTGATAGCAAACTTAGCCTTCCCCTTTCCTTTTAGTATCACCTCAATGGTAGAAGCAGAACGAAACACAATAGTGGCAAAAAGTGACTGCTCATGAGGCTCAACCTCTTGCATCTGAATTGACTCAATACAGCCCCCATAATTGCTTGCAAAAAACTCCGTCACTTCACACTCATAAACAGGGTACCCTTTAGAAAAGGTCAAAAACATAGTCCTATCCTCCGGTGGGACCAGAAAGTGTCGTTGTAGCGACGAAGAGGGTGAGGAAGAAGAAGAAGAGGAGGAAGATGATGATGATGATGATGATGATGAGGAAAACAAGTTCCTCCTCGCGTTTTCCATTATATCGGATAATGCCCTAGCGCACACCTCGTTGAGGACTTTCGAAACCCCTTGCTTCGCGAGGACCCGGTGTTGGTAGAAGAATGGCAAGGAGATTTCTTTCTCCAAGAGGCTGTGGATCAATGGGATGTCGTTGGAATTGGGCTCTGAAGGGAGGAGGGTTGTGCTGTTCATGATGACATGGAGGCAAATGAGAGCTTCTTCAGCTATTTCATTGATGAGAGGGTAAGGTAAAGGTAACACCTTTTTCACAAGGTTGGTGAAGCCTATCTTCTCTAGCCAGATGCACAAGGCCATCACTTGCATGGACTCTAACGGATCTCTGTGCAGTTGCATCACAAGAATCATGTACAGAGTCCTGTCAATGTTGTGGAAAGAATTGAATTCTTCTGTAGAATAGAGAGGTGAAGGAGGAGCCATTGGCTGTATCACACTAAACGCTAAACCCTAAACCCATGGTAGTATATAAATAGGCAAAATAGATAAACCCAAAATCACCATTTTGAACCAAGCAGCTGCAACTCGTTTTGCCTTTGTGACGTTTTGCAAATGATTGCTCAATGCCAAGGAACAATAAATGAGTGGGCAGAAGTGGACTCATTTATGGTTTTACCTTTTTTAAAGCTTGAAATAAGTCACAATAAAATGGATAAGTGTTAAAAAAACAGAAAAGCATTACGTCTAACCACTTCCTAATCTGGCAGATTGGGGGAAAAAATGCATTCTTATAGTTTGAACTTATCTATGAATTACAAAAACGGATAATAGAAAAAGGGTAAATTCCCAACAAAAAATAAATAACAAAAATAATCCCCTCCCTAAAGTTTATGAAACTTTCGGCTAACCCCCTTGATCGTTTGTAGTATTTGTTGACTGTTAAAAAAAATTATAGTTAACTACTCACTAACATTTCTAACCGTAACACTTCAACCTCATCATTTCTCCCTTCCCAACCCCCTCCCCGCCGTCACCATCGTCTGGCCATACTCCAGAAAAATCAATATTTCTTCTCCATTTTATTCAGTGCCTCTCTAGTCTCTACATCACAAATTAATTGCTTCGATTTTCTTTTAGGAAAATCCGAATAATGGCTATGGTTTCCAGGGTTCAAAAGGGCACCAAACAACTTTGTATCAGCCATGTCCTTTAAGTCTTACTTATCATTTTCACCTTTTCTAGTAGTCAAAAGCCATGTCATGTCCTCCTGCAAGTCTAACTTCCAGTTCTAAATACCAAATGGACTACTTAGGGTAAGGATCACTACAAATCAAGACTTCAAACATTTTGAACCCAAGAAATATGAAGATAATACATCTAAAAGCAATCACAGTTTATAACCTTTTATTTTTCGTGTCGAGTATATGGAAAAGTGCATACATACAGAACACAGAAGTTTCAGACAAATTATGAATAGGGAGTTTCTAGGAGCCACTCAGAACCTTATTTACATCAGAGAAGCGAATTTCTCAATGCAAGTTTGTAACATTGCTTCTCATTTGCTGAGGGAACGTTTTAATTCCTTTGATCTATATATTACCTTCCAGACCGAGATCGAGATCGAGATTTATAACACACAAAAGCACAGAGCAAATCCAGCAATGTGACTGGTCCTGATTAAGCAACAACAGGGTATGAGGCACATGTTGCAACACCTGCATCCAATTAGTGTAATCAGGTATGAGCGTTAGAACTTGTGAGGAAAAACTTGCATTAGCTTCTTGCAATAATTTGGATGTTCTTTAAGTTTTCACTAGCTGCGGAGACCTACCACACATGTTTTTCCCCATCTCCATTTTGAAGTAGCCATTGTCACCCCAGCTTTCTCCCCATGAGTTCTTAATGAGCCAGTAAGGGACACCATTTTCTACACCATAGCCAACGGCAACAACAGCATGGTTGACATCCTGCAACAGGAACATCGACAAAGTCATGATCTGAAGTATTGAGTGGTTCAAAAACTTCATCAACATTAATGAGAGGAAGTAATCCTTTACACCACAATATGGTATGGAAAACAAAGAAGCAGGGCCACATATGAAAGAGGCAGAGTTTTGCCTGGGGAAAAACACTTGCTTTTCGATAGCCTAATTCATGCTCACCTTAAACCAGCAACCAAGGTATTGACAGGCAAAGCAATGAAAGAAAATTCCTAGCCTTATTGTTGCATGCATAAAGAAACAAATGATGCCAGGACTAATTTAATAGTTGTACACAAATGAACCATATCTTTCCACTCACATAGAGAGTGAAAAAGACATGACAACAAACAAATTATAACTCAAGTTGCCAAATCAAACAGGATAAAGGACTCTTACCATGGGAGTCCTTCCACAAGTGTCGCTGGTGTAAACTCCACTCTTGTAAAGTCGGAAACCATCTACCACCTGGAAGGCAACACTCACAGGCCTGACAAATGCAACTGCATGCTTGAGATCATCTTCAGCACCCTGCATTCATCTTTAAATCAGGAGGCAGTACAAATGGTCTCTGGTTAATCCATTTGTTCATCTTCAACCAAATGAACATATTCTGGCCCCTCCTAAGCATACATCATTTCTCTCCAAGTACAAATATCAATTATGTTAAACTGGGTTTATCCTATGTAACTCACCAGAGTGATGTTCACAGAGTCCACAACCTTAACACCAACATTTTCAGAAGAGAATTTGCATAAGCCATTTTGACCCTTATAAGGGTATGCCTCCTCCGTATCAAGTCCACCATTATACTTTATGTACTCAAAAGCCTGGGATGGCAGTCCACCATTACAACCGAAGTTATTGAACGCTCCTGCACAGTCTACAAGCTGCTGTTCTGAAAGAGAAATTCCCTTTCCAAATGCCTGGTGGTAAGCTGCCTCAAGAGCCCCCGTAGTGCTGAATAAACATATTTTACACGCCTTAAGTTCCGTCTAAGTTAGACTCCAATTATCATTAAAAATCAAACTAACCTGAAGGTCCAGCAAGAACCACAGTGTCCTTGATCCTTGACTGGGCTTACAATGCCCTCCTCTCTCCAGTCTTTCTGCAAATTAAGAAAGTTCATGCTTTATCAAACTAACATTCCACGAAAGGAACACAACTTTATAGTAAAAGTGACCAGGAATCAGAAGTTCATGAGAAAATACAAGGTGCAGCATATCAACGGAACTAGCTTCTATCAAAATCTTGAGGATGGAAAATCACTCAGATCTCGTCAAATTCTGTACTCAAATAAAGAAAACTTAAGGTAGATAAAAGCAGTGACAAATGGCCAACCAACACACTCACCGTCTCGGGAAGCAAGTCGTCGGTAAGCTTGTGATTGCCCTTTGTTGTGGCCGAGCAGTTTTGTGCCGCACCCAATCTGTGCCTTTGAAACTCCTCCCAGCTCCAATCAGCAAACTCTGCTCCATTAAAATCCACAAAAAATTCAAGTTCCAATAGAAGAATACAGGTACTGCAGCAGCAAGCAACAGAAACTGGTTCAATTTACTCTATTTCCTCAAGGAAGAAAAGAACTTACGGTTAATAGCAAGTTTATAAGGAAGCTGCTTCCTGTTGGTGGCTCGGACCAAATCAAGACTCTCCTTGAAAATCTCGAATCGCAGCCTAATCTCATCCACGCTCTCGTAATTCTTCCCGTACCTAAACAACAACCAACCACAATCCTTAACAGGCCCAATCTTAACCTTGAAAACAAAGAAAAAGCATACCGGTGAGCGAAGCGCGCGAAGGAGACAGCTCTGCGAGATTCGCCGATGACTCGGAGGATGGAGGCGTCGAAGCTGCGGAGACCGTCGGAGACCAATCGAATGGGGTTAGAGTCGTCGAAGCTGGATGCTGCGGCGGCACAGCTGAGGAGGAGGACGATCGCTGCAGTCAACGCCATTTGAGCCATGCTTCCGTTCCGTGTGGCACTTCACTTGTGGTTTCCGCTCACACGCTCTGTGTGTCTATCCAAGATATGGGAGTAGGAGGAGAGACTGACAGATGCTACTATTGGTCTGTTCTTCTGGTCCTCACTTTTTTTTAATAGTATTTTTAAGTCTTTGCTAGATACTATTGGTTCTTTGTTAGTGCCTCCTGGCGGTAACCTATTGGGCAGTTCTATTTCCTAATTTGGACTGCGATAAATTAAAAGCAATTCTAATTCTTAAATTTACTGGATATCCTTTAAGTTTCGGTAACCTATTTTCATCTCATTTTAAGTATTGCGTCAATCGAATTCCAATTCTTGAATTCGTGGTTCAATTAGGTCGTTTCTGTCCACCCTTTCCATTTTTTTTGGATGGAATGTTGCGAAATGTCGATTTTACTCTCAAATTAATTGTTATAATGCACCTTAGAATTTTTAACTTAAATGATTCCACCCCAAATTTTTTCTAAATTTACATATTTTTCCTCAAACTCCAATCCCTATCATCTTTGTCATATTCTTTAATTGTTCATCGACTCCCTCTCTCTCAGATTCCACATCGGCAAGAACCTTCTCAAACACCTACACCAATTCTTCATCTGGAATCAATCCCCAAAAAAATTAAACTCTCCCTCCCCTGCTCGACACACTCAACACACACAACCAGATAAACTTTTGCTCTCGCACTGTTGTCCCTTTTGAATCATCCACCCAGCTTTCACGCCAAAAGTTCACTGCCGCGCCACTGACCTCACCTTTTCTTCCTCCTCTCTATATAGCGCATCAAGTACATTTTTCTCCTATCTTCTTTGTGTATTCTGTCTGATTCGAACCAGAAGAACAACCTAGGGTTCCTTCGATTTCTGCCCAAAAGTAAGTATTTTTCTAAAATATGTAAATTTAGAAAAAATTTGGGGTGGAATCATTTAAGTTTAAAATTCTAAGGTGCATTATAACAATTAATTTGAGAGTAAAATCGACATTTCGCAACATTCCATCCAAAAAAAATGGAAAGGATGGACGAAAATGATCTAATTGGGTCACGAATTCAAAAATTGGGATTCGATTGACGCAAATACTTAAAATTGGATGAAAATAGGTCACCGAAACTTAAAGTTCCGCGAAATTTACTCCAATTCTAAGTGTGATCTTTTGTATAAACAAGGTTTAATTGCCCGCACTTCGTAGCGGTGTAAATTGCAATATTTTATAAGAATTTAATAAGGATGTAATATTAAGTGAAATAAATGTATATTTTTATGAAATAAATGATAAAGTATATAATTATTATGGGTGAAAAAATTAGGTCTAAGAATTTTTACATTTTATCATATGAAGTCTAAAACATTAGGGACGCAAAATAATAAGAAATAAAAGTAAAATAGAGATTTACTCTCTTAAACAATTTGAAACACAAATAAATAAAATCATTAAATTATTATGAGGTGACACAATCTTATTAGGTGGATACTATTCATACAAAATTTTATGTATATGTATAGAGTTTTAAATACAAATACTAATTACACATTATTACTTTTCGTTAAAATCATCAACACTCAAAGAAGGAAAAAATCATGTCATAAGATCTGAAACTTTGATGACAACATGCTATTTTTTAAATAGTTATTAATGGAATTTTCTCTCGTACAAAAAACGACACTACACTTAATGATGTTTTGAAAATTTAGGGCCGGGGGCCAATGCTCTACTTTCAAAATAGTTAAAGGTAAGTAATGGAGTTTGTCTATATATATATATTGAGGGTACTATTCATTAAGAAGAGAATCCACAAAACTGTATTTCTTAAAAAATTTATATTCACTTTCAAAATTACCAACACTTTCGATCTCCATAAAAAGCATTAATTAACACACTTTAAAGCAACCAAAATGAAGAAGAAAAAATGAAGAAATAAGATGGATGAGGTGCGTATTCATCAACTAAATTACCAAATATTTGTGGTCTATTTTCATGAAATAAAAGAGAAAATAAGTAATATTGATTGTAGGTAAAAAAATCTTTAGCCTAGTTAAAAACTCAGATTTACAAAATTTCGAGGACCAATACACATAATAATTAGAAATAAAAGTCAAAACAATATTCTCTAAAAAATGTTTTCTCTCACAAATTTCACTACATTTTTCAAATTTACAAACTTTTCCTCCATAAATAGTAAATGAACACACTTTAAGAGAAAAAATGCAAAAAAATAGATGACTTGACGTAACGCAATTGGTTTCATACTAATTTTCAAAATTACCAATTTTTTTCCTATTAGTAACATAATAAATATAATTAAAAATAATAAATATAATTAAAATTTTAAAAAAAATTAATGACTTGTGCCACTATTTATCAATAGTAAAGTCACTATTTATCAACAACAAATTTTTCGTAAATAGATAGAGGTATAATGAAACCGTGAAAAATGCTTATTTTTTTTATAAGGCAAAATATTATTAAAAGAAAGGGAAAGATAGCTACTTGAGTCCCGGGGTGAAGCCATGTTGTGGCATGTGATGGCTGTTGCCACCCTGAATTTTTCAAATTGTAGGGGGTATAGTATATACTCCATCCTCTGTCCCTATATAATTGGTGCATTTCATTTTTTTCACATTTAATTTATATGCACAATTTAAATTATGGAAATCGTAAATACTATACAACAAAATTAGAAAACGGAGTATTTTTTCATATTATATTACGATTCTTGATCTTCTAGTTATGTGAATGATCTTGTAGAAATGTTCAATTTAAAAGAGATAACTGATACTTATTTTAGAAGGATCGTGTTAAATTGCTTGAATAAGGTTGGACTTTCGTCACCCTAATTTTTTTTTTCTGGCTTCGCCACTAGCTACTTCCAAGGTGTGGGCAAGCTACCAGGAAGAACAAAGCACAATAGATCAACCGTGAAACTCACAAAAACATTGTGAGAAAAAGAAAACAAGAAAATTTAACAATAGTTGCCAATTGCTCCAATCGGATATGACAGCCATTCGGTCGAAGAGCTATGCCACTTATTTCAACGATTTTAAATCCACAAGTAAGACAGATATTGAATGGAATCCATAATCTGAGAACTTTGCTTGCCTGCGGATCCATGAACCTGTTTGTTTCTATCATGCCAGATGCATCAGACAGAGATGTACTTTATTGCCAACCATCCTTGATTTTGCATGTTGTTCCAGCCACAGTGGTTTGAGATAGTCAAAATATCCTCCACGTCAATCCCTCGGAACGAACTAGCTTGACACCATGACCCATATATATGGATCTCTTCTAGATTAATTCATGCTTTACTTGCGCCACTTTGTTCAATAATTTATGCAACGAGCTCCTTTTGTTTTTCTTCATATTAATTTGTTAAAACAAGGGAACAAAGTACTAGAGAGTTATGTAGGAATGTCTGTGAAACCCTACCCATGTGAAGCGTCGCCGCTGCTGCTAGAATGCCTATTCTCTCTCTGTCGAGGCTTTTGTTGTCCATCTCCTCTTTGTGTTCGCCAATCTGACTTCGATGGTTGGGGTCAGCCCTTCTCCGACCAATGTTTCGACGCTGTGCATTTATTGTGGCCTCCTCTATTGCATCGGGCAGGCTCCAATTTCAACTTGGGATTGCTACCGTTGCTCCACACGCGGTGTTCCCTTCCCCGAAGATCAGTTTGCTTAGGCCGCTCCGACAGTCTCTCTCCTATCATCACAGTGGCTGGAGGATGCGTTATTGGGTTCATGATGTTTGTCTTTGGCCCTTCCTTGATGTTATTGGAGTCTGGTGCTGCATTTTTATGACTCCTACTCCGGTGACCTCCTCCTTTACCAAGTCCACCTTGGTGTCTCGGCTGGTCCTGCTATGGCAGCCACATTTCGTGGTTTCTATTTACCGAGGCTGCGATGTGTGGCTTCCAGAGGCGGTTGGCTGGTTGAAAGGTTGTTTGGGTGATCTGATTTGGGTCCAACTTGGCTGCTGGGGGCTGATGTGTAAGCTAGGATTGATAGGCCTTTGTGTTTTTTTGCAATTGTGCTTTGGGTGGTTGGAAAACAGGGCTTGTTTCAGTTAGATTGGTTTGGTTGGTTTCGTGGTTCGGTGCGGGGGATTGTTTGGTGTGGAGTGCGATCAGGAAAGGGCCGCTCTCAGCCCTTTGGAGGACGAGCAGGAGGAACTAGAGATTGGTGCGACAGGTAAGACTGACAACTCTCATTGCCTAGAACAGTGAGAGGTTGTGTTTCAAGTGGTTGGGGTCTAAAGTCCACCCTCACCACTCGTGTTTCACAAATGACTTGGGTACGTCAGTGTGTGGTTCAATTGCCTAGCTCGTGTTGGATGTGATCTGGGTAGGTATGGCTTTTGGTTAGCAGCTCCTTTCCAGGTTTCTTTGCATGGCCCAGGCTCTTATTAGGCCATTGGTCGTGGCTTTGGAGGAGGGGATGGTTTGCCTTGTGTTCGATTGAGTATGTTGCATGTAGATTCTTGTTTCAACCCGTGTGGCATTTTGAAAGGCACCGTGTGCAGAAGTTTTATCTGAAGATTTTCATCTTCCTTTGGCTGTGGATATGTTCCATTATTCTGATGTTTCTACTATCTTTGTTTAGGTTATTGTCGATTTTTTTCATTTGGCGTAAACTTAATGATTTTGCCCATTGCATTGCTCTTCAAGGCTTGGAGCTAGTACGTAAATGTGTTTGGGGACAAGTTCCTCCCGGCTCGTTGTTATCGGCAGTAGCCGTTTGAAATTGAATGAATTTTATCCCCTTAAAAAAGTGTGTTCATTTGTTTTTTTAAAAAAATGAGAAATTTTTAAAAAATGGGATGAGTTTGGACTCATTTTAAGGGTTGCTATTTGAAGGGGGAAAAAGAAACTAAATCGATTGAACTGTGATCTTAAATGTTAGGAAATTACTGCCTCTCCCTGAAAAATTGGTGCGTTTTTTTTATGTCGTGGGAGATTCAAATTATTACCGGATATAACTCATTAAAAAAATTCAGAAAAAAAACATATTTAAAAACTACACACATTAATCTACCATTTGCATGTAAATTTGCATGTAAATTATTTGACTTTGTTGATCATATTGTTGAAGAAATAAAATCATAAATTAAATGCCGAAAAAGAAATACACCATTTTTTTAGGGACGAACGTAGAATTATTTTTGGAGGGAGAACGAGAGGCTTACCCTCTAGTGGTTTATCCTCCCGGGATGAGTTAACGATATATTGATGGGGTTATAAGGATGTCAATCAGGCGGGTTGGGTCAAGTTCAGGTCGGGTCATTTGGGTTCTGATTGATATCGAGTTGGGTTGGGTTCGGGTCAGATCATTCGGATTCGGGTTGAGATCGGGTTTGGCCTTTTGGGTTCAAGTTAGGTTGCGTCGGGTTCATTCAAATTTAGGTCGAAATCAGATTAATATAATTTCGTTATCGGGTTATATTATAGTCTACTTATTGAGCATATACATAACTTTTTAAATGATTAAACTTATGAATTTTCAAAAAGAAAATGCAACTATTTAAGGGGGATGAAATATTTGTAAACTTGGGGATGTTAATTCAGAAAAAATCTGCAATGAATTTGAATTATTTTAAAAATGATATGAAATATGTGAGAGGAAAGGTGGTTAGAAAAACATAGATTTGATATTTTCAATTTTTTTTGATAAATGAACAAACACTTGTATTGATTGTTTGGGAATGGACTTTGTCATCACAAAATATGAAAAAAAAAAAAAAAATTTGTTCTTCTGCATACATGGATCAAGAAAGTAAATTGGGTAAGTGGTGGAATAAGCCCAAGCCCATTTATGCCTAGATTGGGCCACAAAACATTAAGCCTTAAATGCTTTTCGAGGCAAACTTTTCATTCCTCAGTTCTTCTAGCTCGTCTCTCTGCTCATCTCGTGCCCTAGCACCTGACTCTCCGAGGAAAACAAACTATGGCGACTCTCGAGTCCGACGTTCCGATGGTGCCCGCAGGAGAAGCTTCAAGCAGTGCCGGACCTTCCTCCTCCACAAAGAAGCCCAAGAAATTCGAGATCAAAAAGTGGAGCGCCGTCTCTCTCTGGGCTTGGGGTACTTTTCCGTAACCTAAATTATGCACTTATATGATTCACGAACGAAAACCTCTCTTAATTGTATGCTGCTGTTCTTCGCTCTATTTGTTTGTGATTAAGCTGATTCGATCTTTTCTTTGACCGGCGCAGATATCGTTGTTGATAACTGTGCAATTTGCAGAAACCACATCATGGACCTCTGTGAGTGAATTCACCTTTAAAATTTGGTTTAATGTTTCTCTGATCCGCAGGACCGCTCTTCTCTTTGTTCTCGTTAGTTGTCTGATTGTATGCTTAACTGATGACTATTAGGCATTGAGTGCCAGGCCAATCAAGCTAGCGCCACCAGTGAGGAATGCACTGTCGCTTGGGGTATGTTTTCCTGCTCCTTCTGCAGTCATGTTTTAGGTGTTTTGTTAGTACTTAGCTTGTTGGATAAAGAGGTTTAATAATTAATACCAGTTTATGAAGAGTTTCTAGATGCTTTCCGGCTTTGTCATTACAGCACAAGTTCTAGAACAAGCTAATTATTTATTTTTATTGCTGATGCCAGGAGTAAGTTCTAGAACAAGTTAATTTTTGTTGAATTTGACACGTGATGCTACTTTATCCAGGTTTTCATGATTTTGAAATAGCAATATCTTGATTTTTGACACGACCTATGTTCGGGTACAATGTAAGGAAACTGTCTTGATAATATAGCTGAAAACGTGCTTCAACATGAGTTTCACTTGTGTATAGGATAGGACTTCCATCCTTAATTTGGTTCAGTGTGGACTTAAGGTGTTGGCTGTAATACAAGATTAGATGATTTAGTTTCCTGTACAAGATAGATGAAGCTCAGATGTTTCTTGGCATTCTACATTTTGAACATTTTGGGTGAAAGTTTGTGTTCTTGAATTATCCTCCAAAGAAAGTTTTCTTGTTCTTTTTTGTATGTAAGCTCATACTGATTAATATACCTGGTAACGTTATGATAACTGTAAGGTGCGATTCTGTTTCATGTTTGGTACTACCATATTTTGGGGACAAAGAAGTGTTAGCTAATTGATGGGAGCTTGTTTTTATTGCACGACAGAAGGGCTGTCAATCTCTGTTTGGTGGTCATATGAACTTTTAATTTTCTTTCTCAGCATGTGTTTGCTTTTTACATTTGTAATCATGGCAATTTACCTAAGGCTCGTTGTTCATTGTAATTCATTGCAAAACTATTATTGTCGCTGATCTTGTTTAAGTGATCAAATCAGTTTTGAAAATGGATGGAAATGTTGGTCACTTCTTTTCTGTTTCTTGTTAGAATGTATGACTTAAAGCAACCCCATTGTATTAAGACTATGATTCGTTTGCACAGCTCCTTTTCTTCCCTGTCTCCCTGTGACAACTGACAACAGCAATTCTGTCCTATTCTATGATCTTGTTATGCCCATCGCACTAGTAGTATTCAACAGTGCCTTCTTTCAGTTCTCTTGAGTTTGATCTGATTTTAACCAGGATAGTGGTTTGCAAGCTTTAGTTCTTTCACTTTCTTCCATTTCCCCTTTTTATTGTCTGAGATGTTTCCTTTTTTTTAGATGAGTATGTTTAATCAAACTATATTGTTAGATAGTATGCAGTATAGAATTGTTAAGCATATAAGATAGAATGAGAGGCAACCCAATTTATGATAGAAGAGAAAAAGCTCTAGTAGTAGAGAAATAGATGACTGGTAAAAATGAGCACAATTTGAGTTATTTGACCGAGTTCATCTGCTCATTTGTTAGCAACTTATGAGCTATTTTAAATCTGTTGCATCTTAGGTGTCAAACCATCCAAATTACACCGAATTTGATAACCTGATGTGGATATGTGATTGGGCCTGGTAAATCTGCTACTTTTGTAATATCATGAGGCCATATATTTCAAATTAATGAAAAGTATAACCTTGATGGGTGGATTTGAAAGAATGTAAAATCTGAATCATGGAACTGGCTTCAACCAGGTGAACTTTTAACTATGGTACACGTGATTAATAAAATTGTCATTCCTGTGTGTCCTGCTTTTAGTTTGGTTGGATTAGTGGTCAGCTCCCCAGGAGTAAGGTTCATACTCGGTAGGTGATGGTGCCAGGCTTGGTTAATGTTGCTGATGGCCGATGTGTGAAACCTGAATTCTTTAGTATTTGCTCGATCATGTTTTTTTGGCTTATGTGTTATTCCTTAAGAAGGTTGCAACAAGATGTGCATCTTACATAAAACTGTTTCTATGTCATTCCTTAAGAAGGTTGCAGCAAGAAGTGATAAGCTAATTTTAGTACTAGCAATTGGCACTATAGACTTCTTGTTATCAAGCCCAACATAGTTGGAATTGAGGTGCAATATGTATTTTTGCGTACATGACATCTCAGGCTTTTACTGCCTTTTGACAATTTGTTTTTACATCTAACTTCAGGAGTGTGTAATCATGCATTTCACTTCCACTGTATCAGTCGTTGGCTGAAGACCCGCCAAGTTTGTCCATTAGGTATACCCTTAGCTCACTTTTTTTTCCTCCATGGTGTTATCTTCTCTTTTCGGACTACTAAATTCCTCGCGTTTTGCAGATAACAGTGAGTGGGAGTTCCAAAAGTATGGCCACTAGGAACTGTGAGCGAATCGCGACTTGGACATTCTTGTATGGGAGATGGCCCTCTGTTAGGAACTGGCTTAATGAATCTACAACTGTTGGTTAAAGAAAAATTGGCATCTGACTTAGCCAAGACTATCAAACGTAGATTGAACAATTAGTGCAACAAAGCTACGAATTGGTAGTGCTTGTGTATTCGTGTTCATGTGATCTATCGTCTTCCTTGTGATGGATGGCCAGGGTTATCCGTATGTTAAACACAGTAAGAAATGAACACAGAAAATCCATCGAGCGCTTTTAGCATCTTGTTTGGAACTAGTGTAGCTTTGCTTTGCTGCTGGCTTGGAAATGATGTTCGCTATCTTTCCTTCTTCAGAGGAAATGAATCGGTAATTTCGGAATGTCTTGTAAATGATCTATCTTTAAAAGCTTATCATGAATTGATGTTGATGAATCATAATCAACTAGATTCACAAAAGTGAATCTTTCTTTGTTCTTAATTAATTGGATAGTACAAAAAATGAAATATAAAAAGTTAAGATAAAGTAGAAATAGTTTGTTTAGAGTATATTTTTGTTTAAGGAAAATGTAGATTTTTTTAGGGACAGTTCAGAAGGAAAATTTGTAGAATTAATTGGGACGAAGAAGTGAGTAGAAGGTAAGTTTTAAATGGAATGGTGTTCAAATGACTCTTTAAGTGACTGTCATAGTATTTCTCTAATTGCTTGACAAATGTTACCAACACTCTTTAAATAATCACTTGTATACCTTTTCATTAATCATTCGTCTTGTATTCACTTTTATGGGTTATTAAGTGTTCAATAATTTAATTAGTATCCACAAAAGTGAATATATGACAAATTATTACTAGAATATTATCCAAGCGACCGTCGAAGAGAGTAACTAGCATTTTTCTAATCCAATTGAATCCAAATCCGATTAAGGGTGTGTTCATTTTTTTTCCCTTCATTCAAACATCACATTCACAATTTCAAAATATAAAGTTTATTTTCCAAAACTTATTTGTTAAACACACCTAAGTATAAACACAAATGACAAAAATCAAATCCCAGCACAACAATACTCCTGATGTTATTGACCTCTCAACTTTCAAACAAATTATAATTGTTTTTAAATGGATTAAACGTCCAGGTAATTGGTGTACATAAACAAGAATTTTGATGACAGCTCTGAACAACAATACAAGTTGTACGGTCAATCATGTGATACCCTAATTTGTACGAAGCACATGACTTTCATTTCACATCTGCTTGGTTATTCTTCCACGGAGGAAAAATAAATCATAGTTAAATTCTGAAAAATAAAAGGGCTTTTTTTTTAAGGGGAGCATATTACACTAACTAAGAACTTATATTTTCATCGAAAAAAAACCCTAAGAACTTATCTGAGGATCATATTTCCCGGGGCTTCAGCCCTAATATGAGATTTGCACGAGCCTCTGTGGACTTTGGCTAATATTCAGGAAAATTCTTCTTCTCCGACGCATCTCTGAAGTGGCGCCGAGTACTCCCTTCGATAGAGTTTGTCGCCAACTATGAGGTATCTTCCCACCTTCCTTCTGAGTTTTGACGCTTCAGCGGGGCCGACAAGCAATACACTCTCGGAGAGGAACTTCCAAAAAGGTGATCTCCATCCTATGGTGACGTTCAAGGTTTGCGAAGTCTAGACACTGGGGTGGTCCCTTTCTTCATCATACTTTGAGGCATTTGCTAAGGCGTCAGCCTCGGCGTTGTGAGCTCTTGGTATTTTTTCGATTTCCGATCTTTCGAACTGTAGTGCTAGTTGATTTGTCAAGTCTATATATTTTTTGAGGTTCAGCTCTTTTACCTTATACTCCCCTTTCATTTGTTGTACGAGTAGTTAGGAGTCGTTGCAGGTCCTTTAGAGACCGAGTGCCCATTGTTTTCGCCGGTTGAAGTCTGGAAATAAAGGCTTCGTATTCGACCACATTGTTGGTGAAAAGAAAGATGAATTTTATTGCCTTGGAGGCTTACATTCCTTCTGGTCCTTTCAAGACGAGCTCTACTCCTTGTCGATGACCACCAATTTTTCCATGGTTGTGGCATGCAGCTTCTCTCCCTTCGGTCCTTTGCCCTGTAGCATGATAGGTAGTTCGAGACATCCGAGGACTGGAAGAGCATCCGACCCCACTCCGAAGGTGGGAGTTTTCATGGGTTTCAGTTTTTTGACCGAGATTTCCAGTCCTTCGAGGGTGGAGGAGAAAATGACATCTACATTTGACCCATCATCACACAGGATCCTTCGAACGTCGATGTTGCCGATCTTGACTGTGATGATTATAGGGTCGTCATGGGGGAACTTGATTTCTTCCCCACCGGTCCTGATGAGTTTGGCCGATGGCCCGTCATAATGCAACTGGTTGATTTCTCTAGTTTTTCTCTTCCCCTCCGAGTTTGGGAAGGAAGTCGTGATTGTATTGAGGACCTTTACCGCCGGACCGAGGGAGTTGCATCGATGGCGCTGGTTCCTTCGATCAGAGTCATGCCCGTCTTCTTCTTCTCCGTCCCTCCGTCCTCATTTTTTTTCCAATTTCCTCTTTTGTCTTCCCTTTGGGGTGAAGATATCTAGATGTACCGGCGGAGGGGCCATTGTTTGATCAATTGCTCAATGTACTTCTCGAACTGGTGGTAATCTTCGGTCTCGTGCCCTTTCTCTCGATGGAACTGACAATACTTGCTGAAATTTCTGTGAATCCCTTCTTTCAGAGCCTTCGGCCATTGCACCTCCCCTTCCGTTTTTAGTGCCGCCAACACGTTTTTCCGAGTGGTGTTCAAATGAGTGAAGGCAAGCGGTTTTTGGAAGTCTTTCTTAAAAGTGCTTCCTTTTCCTCCTTTCCTCCTTCCCTCCTTTGGCCACCTTGGGGAGACCCTCGAACGCGACTGTCTTTGACATTTTGAGCCGAAAGCTCTCCTTTGGCGGCTGAAGGAACGCCTATCAATTCCTCAGTGACCATGTATTTTTGCGTTATTTCATATAGTTCTTCGAAACTCCTGGGTTCGTTTTTCGATAACTCGAACACCAACTTGGAATCATTTCTGAGTCCCCGGGTGAGGGCCATTATTCTGACATCGGCGTTGAGGTCTATGGTGCTTATCGCTTCTTTATTGACGCGTTCCACAAACTGTCGAATGGACTCTGTCAGCCCTTGCGTTAGGTTGAACATCTGGACAGCCTGTTTAGCCGTGGGTCGATTGCCGACAAATTGATCGATGAACTGAGTGGCGAGCTCTTTGAAGAAACTGATAGATCCTAGGGTGAGAGAGTTATACCGATCAGACGCAGATACTGACAAGGTCACCTCGAAGCACTTGCAAAGACATACTTCATTTGCCACCCCGGAGTTCCATGTACGTTTTGTACTTCCGGATGTGGGCTTGAGGATCCCCTTTGTTGTTGTAAGTGTTGAGTGGTGGGATCTTGAAGTCTAGAGGTACTTGAATATCTCGGATGCGTAGGGCGAAAGGCGAGAGTTCGTCAGATGGTTGTCCGGTGAGTCTGGCGAAGACATTTGGTCGGGGCTCAAGCTTGGTGTGGCCAAGTCGATGTAATGCTCGCTGGACGGCTTTTTCGATTTGCTCTTGAATTGAGCGGTCTCTCTGGAGGGAGGGAGTTTTCCGACCACAGAGACAATCGAGGGCGCTTATTCGGCAGTGGGCGGAACGGCTTTGGATGATCTCCACACTGGGAGTGGGTGATCGTCTCTTTCGGGGTGATCGAGAGTGTCTCCGCTGGTCTATGGTTAGGGAGCGCCTACCTCGCGGGGCTGGAGACCTGCCCCTCCTTTGTTCTTCAGCCACGATTTGCCGAACTTGTTCGATCTAGGCGTATGATAACCTGGACTCAGTTTGGCTAGATCTTCCGGCAACTGCGGATTTCTGGGATCGGGATACAGCTTGTTTCGGGGCCTCCTTGTTTAAAGCCGACCTCCCCTTCTTGTGGGAGACTGACTGCTCGGACGAGGTAGGGGACGTTTGGGTGTCCTAGGGTGAATCGTGGGAGCGCAACTTCCCTCGGTCGGACGTTGTTTTGGCCTGGTTGTCTTGAGGGTCGTCGCCTTTCCCACAGACGGCCCGTGGTCGAACTTCTGCGAGATCTGCCACCTAGTTCTCCTTTTGGAATCTCGTCATATGGGAGGTCATTGTTGTTACTGATTGCTCCGGTTAACGGGTCTCCGATGCTCAAATGAGAGTACTCTGTTTTTAGAGTGAGAAAGTAGAGAGAATGAAGAACAAAGTTTATGCAATCAGGTTACCTCTGCGGTTTGCAAAGGGGAGGTTTTTATAGGAGGGCTCCCTGATGGCAATCTGGTAATTGGTCTATGGTTGTGGTGGCCGACCACCTTTTGCGTGTCAAGCGACGCCTTTTTTGACGAGTTCGGCTGGTGCAGACGAAAGCCTGCTTGTTCCCTTGCAGCTTTGTCGTCGGTGTCAGGCGTCAGGTGGCGGGCGGCGTGCTCAGGTGACAAAATACATGATTTGTATTAAATTCTGTTGTAGTTTCGGTCGATCTTCCGGTAGAACTTGCATTCGGCAGGGTCCTCTTCGTTTTGGGATGGGCCTATTGGGCCTTGGAGGCCCAGGCTGTTTTGGGGGAGTCTACCGGTCTTTTTAGGTTGGGAGCACGTTACAAAGATGGCCATCACATGCAAAGAGAATAATGATAAAGTTCTATATCAAATATTTGTCTTATCACAGCCTTCATTCATATAAAAGAATTACTTAATAAAAATAAACCGTTATGATCAATTACATAGAAAAAATATTGTGCATGAGATGATAAGAGTTGAGATAAGTTATCAAGTCTTATTAGAAAATTAGTATTAATTGTAATCATAACAATGGTTACGAAAACCGGACCGGAAGGTCGAACCGGTTGGACCGCGAACCGGTTAGCCAACCGGTCTGATTTTCGGTTTTGAAGAGTTTGGTCAAGAACCAGTCAAAATCGGATAAACCGGTGATTCCTTTTTTATTTGCATTTTTTTGAAACATTTTGTCAAAAATTCCCAAATTTTATCACTAATTTTAGTTTATTCCACATTTATTTATAAATTCATATTTAACACATTAAATTTTTTAAATATTTTCTCATAATATATTTTAAAACATTTTTAAACTATAATATAAATATACAAAATAATTTGCAATTCATTTAAATTATTATTTTCAATGACATAATTAATTAAAATATAGAATATTGTTTTCCTTCTTATAAAATGACTAATTTGTATTTTAAATTATTATTTTAATATAAAAAATGTGCATTATTATTTCATATTTAGATTATTTCATGATAATTCTAAATAATGAGTGATAATAACTAACTTTAATAAAGTAATCGGTTGGACCGATGGTCCAAACGGTTGAACCGATCAAACCATGAACCGGTACTTGAACGGTTCTATTTCCGGTTCGGTTTTTAAAACCATGATCATAACTCGAACTCAAAATTTATTTAATCCTATAAGTTATACTTACAAATTTCATCTCTCTCTTGCTATTAATTACTATAATATAGTTTTTCCCTTTTTCTCTACTTTAGTATATTTTATTTGAACAACAGAGACAGATAAAGTGGAGTAACAGTCTCAATGTGACTAAAAGGGCCCTATAATAATATATTTATTTGTGAAACTTCCATGACTAGTAATATAAATATTTAATTAAAGAGAGATCCGAGATCATACATGTGAGTTATAATAAGGAGATGGCCATGTTAGGGTCCCAGACCCAGAGGTCGTCCAATGACGTCCAATAACCAGGTAACATGTAAGTGATAATAATAATAATAATAATAATAATAATAATAATAATAATAATAATAATAATAATAATAATAATAATAATAATAATAATAATAATAATAATAATAATCCCTCTCTCCCATTTTTTGTGGGTTTATTTATTCACACGTAGCACAAAAAAAGAAAACCAAAAAAATGTCAACATCCGGAATTCACGTGCTGTGCTCATGCCATGTGCTTATGGGAATTTGGGAATTGGAAAGTGCTCCGACCACCCTCCCTCATGCACGTCGCTTTATTATCCCGACGGTGCATAAGAGTTTGCATCTGTCCAATTAAAAACGTTGACATGGTGGTAGGAAACGAACGAAATGAGCTGAGCCAGAATGAAGCGACGAAATTAACGAAATTAACGAATGAAACTTCACGAACCTCGAGTTCGAAATCGAATAAATCATAGCCAGATAATTAACGAAATGCTCGAACACGAAGCTTCGGCTGACAGCCGCTGAGCCTTATCGAGCCTATCATGAAATTACTTATATACCCTTGTTATATAAATATCGAGACCAACGCCCCTCTACTCTACCCCCAAATCCTCGAAACAATTCAGATTCACCAGAGCAACATCATCCTCCTAAGGCCATTCTGTCGATGAACCTCTGTCAAGCGTTGATTGAAGCATCCATCCCCAATTCTCATCACCACCATCTCCTCTCTCATTGATTGAAGCACCTCTCCAAAATCTGTTGATTGAAGCTCCTTCTCTCTATGTCGTTCTAATTAGGTAGTGATGTCGATCTAAACAACTCATCATGCTGATCAATCAAGTATGTATGTCGATCTAACAAGGTTGTGATGTCGATCTAATTAGGTAGTGATGTCAATCTAAACAACTCACACCATTTTATGCCGATCAATCAAGTATGCATGTCGATCTAACAAGGTAGTGATGTCAATCTAACAAGGTAGTGATGTCGATCTAACAAGGTAGTGATGTCGATCTAACTAGGTAGTGATGTCGATCTAAACAACTCATCATGATGATCACCATTTTATGCTGATCAATCAAGTATGTATGTCAATCTAACAAGGTAGTGATGTCGATCTTACTAGGTAGTCATGTCGATCTAACAAGATAGTGATGTCGATCTAAACAACTCATCATGATGATCACCATTTTATGTTGATCAATCAAGTATCTAAACAAGTCATGCGCCGAATTTACACTCCAACCCCCTTCAATTTCACGGGCTCCTCAAACTTGGGCCCTCATTACTCACTTTTCTCACTCACCTCTCAAACCCTTAGTTATTAGCTGAAAAACGCATGCCCCAATTTCTAAGTTTGAAACCCCCTATTGAAGCTGTTGGAAGATGCTGTGCTGTTTGATAATTACAGGTATTTGGTGGCTGCTACAATAAATCGAGCCTTACCGAGCTTAGGCGAGCCTAATGAGCTCGCGAACCTATCGAACTCTTGAGCTGAGCTCGAGCCTCTCACGAGCCAAGCTTGAGCTTGAATACTCGGGCTCGATATAGTTCGAACCGAGCCCGAATTTCACGAGCCCGAGCTCGAACATGCCAGGCTCGGGCTCGGCTCGGCTCGAACTCACCCCTATATGGTGGTGGCGTAATTTGAGCATTTTCATTTTCAGGGACAAATCTGTCCCATTCACTCAAGTATAAGGGGTGAGTCTAATTACAAACAAAATAACTTGAAAATGGTGAATTTATGGATATGACACCAAATCAAGTTGTCTTATATATATATATATATATATATATATATATATATATATATATATATATATAAATGTTACAACAGTGGGTGTTATTCTATCCATTTTTTCAAATTTCCAACAATAAAACAACATTTTTTAAATTTTCCCTCCCAAATTTCTTTCAATCTCTCTCCTTTCAAATTTAAATAGATGTCATAATGTTGCTAGTTTTTTGGGGCAAAGAACATAACCTTAAAAGTCATTTAGATACTCCTTCATTTCACTTTAATTTATGGACTAATAAGAGAATGTCAACAAAAGATTGCAGTGTTTGATTCAAAATTTTACTGAGATAAATAGTGAAAAAAATCAGAAAAAATACATTTATAAAATTTATATTACAAATTATGATATTCATATTAGTCATTCAACTTTACACGTCTATGAACTCATTAAAATAAATAATAGATTAAATACTGTGAAAATGACCAAAAAAAAGCTGCAATATTTATGGGATGGAGGGAGTATATATTAACTCTTAAAACAAAACATATAACAAGTTATTAATAGAAGAGTGCTCAAATGTGTTTAAGAAAATGTTACTAGCATTTCTTGCGTCCTTTTTATGTTATAATATAGATTCATACAATCCCCGAGCATAAAAATCTTAAGTTGCCCTAAAAAAAAGAAGCATTGATATGTAAAATGCATTCATTCATTTTTCTTGTTACTCATGTGCACTCATTTCTTACTTCAACCTTCAACAACCCATTCAATTAGATGGAAAAATATCGGCAAAAAAAAATTAGTACTCCTCATTTTTTTAACCTTATGGTTTAGATGTCACATTTTTCTTTTTGGGTCTCAAACTCAATAGCCTAGTAAACCCCCTTATACAATTGCATATATGTATAATTGTACCAAGCTCATACTTAATACTCACTCCACCTTTACAAACCTAGTTGAGTAAAGAGTAAATTGCACCATCTATACTTAAACTATAACTCATGTAACAAATTTATACCCGGATAAATTTTTGTTGCAAAAGTGGTCATAAAGTATGAGTATGTTGCAAATCTATACCTGCGATTTAACACTATTAAAACTTAACGAAAATTCCACTTAAAATGCTAAATTGACACTTAAGGTTTTTGAAATGTGTTGAACACCCCTCTAGCTTTATAATTTTACATTTTGAGCCATTATTCTTAATTACATGTGTAATATTCAAATAATCTTTCCAAATCAAAAATACCAATTACAGATTAAGTCCAAAATATAAAAAAATCAAATATAAAAGAGTGTTTAAAATAATATCAATAATAATACTTGTGCTTAAATTTACCTTTTTTATAGTAAAAAATAGTAATTATCAAAATAAAATGGAAGAATGAACAATAATAATTTTCTAAAAAAAACTTTCATTGTGAAAGAATTTGTACATTACCTAATAATTTAATAGCTATTGTAGATCTTTTAGAAAATAACTATTCATCCTTACGTTTTTCTTTTGATAATTACTATTTTTATCGCAATAAAATGTATTTTAAAAAATATTATTATTGATATATTTATAACCTTTTATCTTTATTTGATTTTTTTGGATATTTTAGACTTAACCTATAATTGTATTCATGATTTGGAAAGATTATTTAAAATAATACATACGTAATTAAAAATAATTACTCGAAAAGTAAAATTATAAAGTTAGAGGAATGTTTAGGACATTTTAAAAACCCTGAAGTCAATTTGAGCATTTTAATCACAATTTTTGTTAAGTTTTAACAAAAGTTAACTCACATGTATAGATTTGCAACATAACTCATATTTTAGAGCCATTAATTTTGCAACAAAATTTTGTTTGAGTATATATTTATAACATGGGCTATAATTTAGGTATAGATGGTGCAATTTGTATAGCTTTTTCTTAAAATGAAATGGATGTATTAGTTTTTTTGGATAACAAGGAAATAAAAACATATCAATATTGTTTTAGTAGGATGGGAGTAATATTTTTATGTTACTCATTATCCACCAGTTGCTAACATTAGAAGAAGTTTTTTTTTATTTGGCAAAATTCACTTAATTAATTATATGTAAAAACTTCAACATCATGCATGATGCCTCCAAAAATTTAAGCCAATCCAAAAATTTTGGTGAGTAATTTTTGAGTTTCTGCCACATGACATGTGACAAATTAAGTTTTAAAATTCCAAATTAAGAGCAAACAATAGTAGGTGGAGGTAGAATTAATCTTTACGCATATTGGCATGTACCTACCTTTGTACTGTTTCTATATGAAGTGCAAACAATCTTTTTCAGTAAACATGATCGGACAGTCTTTTTCTAGCTCTCCAACAAGAAGCCAGCTCCGTTCAAGGAGAAATGCAATTTTGCTCCTGTAACTTTCACAGTTTTAATGAATCAATCCTTTGAGTTTTAAAAATTACAAATCAGTCCTCATTGTTAATATTGATCATAACTCACTTCAGTTCTAAACACAATAAAATGTTAAAGTCGCAAATTTATTGGTCACGTCACGTGGTTGGCTAAGAACGGTAACGCTGTCTAACATTTCAGTTTTAACGTTTTTTTAAAAGTAACAATTCAGTCCTAAAACTTTAATTTCTCACATTAATTTTATTATATGTTGTTCATATGACTATAATACTTCAATCATAAAAATAAATTTGGATAACAAGCAGTCCTATAATTTTAATTTCCCACTTAAAAGCTGTTCGAACTCACTAACATCTAATTGGTCTTAAAACTTTTTTAAATTAAAATTTGATCCTAATTAATTGTCTCTTTCCAATTTTCTCTCATCACGTCGTCTGCAACTCCTCAGTCATCTTTCTTCATCTTCTTCACTCTCTTTCTATGATCCCTTGTTGCATGAGTGAGGAGGGATATGACATGAATCTTAAAATTTTAGGATTGAATTGTTATTTAAAAAAGTTATAGCTAGGATTGAGATGTTAGCCAACGCTGGATAGTAATATTGAAGTGTGTGGGAAATTAAAGTTTTATGAAGGAATTGTTATTTTGAAAAAAATTTGGGACTGAAATATTAGTAGGCTTGACAATGTTAACATCGTTAGTAATTTACATGGCAAAAATGTTTGCTACTTCATGATTCTGTTGCGTATATAATTGAAATGAGCAACGATTAGGAACATTAAGGACTGATTTGTGATTTCAAAATCTTAAAAGATCGATTCATTAAAATCATGAAAATTATAGGACCAAAATTTCATTTATCCTTTTAAATCACCATAGTCACATTGGCTCACAAAGAAAAAAAATCTGTCTGATTGCATGTAAGATTCCTTTATTTCATACCTTTTTCATCTTTAGATTTGACAATTGACATAATCATTAGTGCATAATAAGAGTAATGAGTCTTAATGAATAATGAGTAATGACCACAGATCAAAGAAAACGTCTGATTGCATTTTTGATATCCGTAAGGAAACATTTGTCATCCAGAGCAAAGTTTAAGGACCATCTTCGACACTAAAAACAGTCGATATATACAGCATTCAGCAACTGCCTTCCGAACTCCCTTTCACTAACTTCAAGGCCATCAGCCATGGCCGCCATCTCCGTCATCTTCCTCCTCCTCTTCCCTTCTCTCATCGCCACTTCAATGGCTTCTTCCAGGAGAAACTACATAGTCCGCATGGATCCGGAAGTCAGGCCACTCTCATTCGCCACCCACGACGACTGGTACTCCTCAACTCTCTCCTCTGCCGACTCTCTCCTTTACTCCTACTCCGCCGTCTTCCACGGATTCGCCGGCTCTCTGGACTCTCAACAAGCGGACCTCCTCCGCAGTTCCGGCTCCGTCCTCGACATTTACGAAGACCCTGTCTACACTCTCCACACGACTCGAAGCCCGCGGTTTTTGGGACTCGACGGAAAATTTGGACTCGGGTCGGGTCAGTTAACAAAGGCGTTCGATGAAGCATCTAAAGACGTCATCATCGGAGTTCTGGACACCGGTGTGTGGCCAGAGTTGAAGTCTTTCAGCGATGTCGGAATGCCGGCAATCCCTCGAAAGTGGAAGGGAAAGTGCGAGCGCGCAGTCGACTTCGACCCGAAACTCTGCAACAAAAAACTCATCGGAGCGAGGAGTTTCTCCAGGGGAGCGTCGCTGAGGAACCCGGAAGATTTATTCTCTCCGAGGGATTACGACGGACATGGGACCCACACGACGACGACGGCGGCTGGGTCCCACGTGGCCAATGCCAGCCTCTATGGCTACGCGGAGGGAGTCGCGCGTGGGATGGCCGCTCACTCGCGGGTTGCAACCTACAAGGTCTGTTGGAGCTCCGGATGTTTCGGATCTGACATCCTCGCAGCCATAGAAACCGCCATCCTAGACGGCGTCGACGTCCTGTCGCTCTCTCTCGGAGGTGGATCGGCTCCGTATTACATCGACCCGGTCGCCGTCGGCGCATTGGCAGCCGTTCAGAGGGGAATTTTCGTGTCATGCTCCGCCGGGAACGCCGGACCCACGAGATCCACCGTGACCAACGTCGCGCCGTGGATCATGACTGTTGGCGCCGGAACAATGGACCGCGATTTCCCAGCGTACGCGATTCTCGGTAACAAAAGGAAATTCACCGGCGTCTCAGTTTACAGCGGAAAGCGAACGGGGAAAAGAACAACCGCCGGTCTTGTTTACGACGTCGGTTCCAACATTTCAAGCCATTTGTGCTTGCCCGGTTCGCTCGACCCGGCCCGGGTTCGAGGGAAAATTGTCCTCTGTGACAGAGGAACGAATGCGAGGGCAGAGAAAGGCGCGGTGGTGAGGGACGCCGGAGGAGTGGGAATGATTCTGACTAACACGGAGGCGAATGGCGAGGAGCTGGTGGCCGATACCCACGTTCTACCGGCGCTGTTGGTGGGGAAGAAGGCTGGCGATATGATCAGAAAATATGTGAAGAGTAGTTGGAATCCGACGGCGGCGTTGGTGTTCAGAGGCACGGTGGTGAACGTGAAGCCGGCACCACAGGTGGCGTCGTTTAGTTCGCGTGGGCCCAATACGGTGACGCCGCAGATAATAAAGCCCGACATTATTGGGCCTGGAGTAAATATATTGGCGGGCTGGACCGGGGCCATTGGGCCCACTGGACTCAAGAGGGAGAAGAGGAGGAGTGGGTTTAATCTCATTTCAGGTAATTCTTCTCTTAAATTATTTTTCCTCAAAATTCTCAAATTTTCCTTCTATAACTTTTCTCTCTACCTTTTGAAAATCCAAAATATTTATCAAATAATATTACAAAATTAGAATAAAATTACAAAAGGAAAAAGAAAAATAAGAAATCTGGCATATTTCAATGAGAATTGACATTTGAACCAAATCCTTATGGACCTATGGTCATATTAAGTGAGATTGAGGTTGACATGATGACAGCAAAATTATGAAAAAGCCCTCCAATATCTTATGCAACTAATCATCGTAAATACTTCACTAAAAGTACACTTTAATGTCTAAACTTTTTTAAAGATGTTTCCCTTGGTCAGTCATGTTTTCATTCTTCCATTTTTTTTTTGAACAATTATGGTTGTTCAATCGTTGTAGGCACATCCATGTCCTGTCCACACATAAGCGGGCTAGCAGCATTGCTCAAAGCTGCCCATCCGGACTGGAGTCCTAGCGCAATCAAGTCCGCACTCATGACCACAGCCTACAACACCGACAACACACGATCCCCTCTCCGAGACGCGACGGATGGCTCCTTCTCTACCCCGCTAGCCCATGGCTCTGGCCATGTCAACCCTCAAAAAGCGCTCTTCCCCGGACTAGTCTATGACATTGCAACTACAGACTATGTATCATTCCTGTGCGCATTAGGGTACACCATTGACCAAGTCAAACTCATCGTGTTGAGCCCTAACATCACTTGCTCTTACAAACTCCAAGACCCTGGCCAACTTAACTACCCTTCGTTCTCGGTTGTGTTCCAGAACAAGACCGTGGTTCGGTACACCCGCGAAGTGACTAATGTCGACCCTCACCCGGCTGTATATAATGTGACCGTGAACACTCCGTCAATGGTTACCATGTCAGTGAAGCCTCGAACACTCACTTTCAAGAGGAAGGGAGAGAAGGGACATTACACGGTAACGTTTGTATCGAAGAAAGCATTCGATCCGAATGCTCTACCTCAGTTCGGTTCAATCACCTGGAGCAACGCTAAATATCAAGTGCGAAGTCCAATCGCCTTCTCCTGGATGCATTGATGAATCGTGGCTTGATGCCCTAAAGTTCATGATCTGTTGGTTTTCTCTGTTTTCAATGAGTATTGAGCTTGCTTGCGTGAGAAGCAAGTGCACAAGGGGAAACCACAGGGAGATTCTACAAGCTAGAAGTGTCTACATTTTTTATTGTTTGTGATACATGGGTGTAACAGAATGCAAATGTCAACCCAAAATTCATTTCTTTTGTGAATTACTATTTGCTTTTATAGGAGCTCTCAGATGTGAGATTGGGAAATACTGTATTTTCTACAGGATGTGTGAAAAGAGAAGACTCAATTATTTGCATCAATGATAGACTTTGGGTCCACTAGGTTAAACTTTGGTTTCAGACCTACAATTCTCAGGCCTTTCTCTGCCAAACCAATGTGTGCTGGTTTGAACAAACCAGTACTTGCAAGATTGTCAAAAAAAGAAGGAAAAAAAATACCAAGTTACAAAAAAGAAGAAAAAAATATCCCATATAAAATTGATTGCTGAATTAGCAGCATAGATGGAAAGGATTACAACATGTTGAGCAACATGGACATACCTTAGGACAATGAGGACAAGAGCATTTGCATCGGCAACAAGAACAATCAGCACATGAAGGAAATCCACAACTACAACAATTTTGGCTGCACAGACCAGATGATGTTCTTCGAACACAACAATTCGATCGAGGACAAAAGCAACAGCATAGCTGGTCAGGTTTCGGGCAAGTTAAGCATGATGAATTGCAGTTGCATGAAATGCAGTCACATAAACTGCAGCTGCACAGACTACAGGTGCCACAGCTTGGACACTTGAGCCGGCAAGAGCAATGCGAAGAACAGCAGCCGCATATCGATGACAGATTAAAGCAGGAAATTCCGCTGCAAAGGAGTGGATCAAAGTTTTTCAAGAGGACTTAAAAGCAGTGGATTTGGATAATTCACTTAAAGACAGGAGGTAGAAGATGTATGACAACAGAACTATCAGCATTCTAATTCAAGGCACAAGAAACGCACCAGAGCCACTTCTGAAATCGACCTGACTTGTTCTTTTTCGTACTTCTGCTTGACAGAAAGATATAAAAGGATTACTAACTCACTTGAGTGAAAATAAGATCTGAAAAAGAGCAAACTTTCTTACGTTGGTAACAAAGGATCTGGGTTCGCCATCACGAAATCAGTAACCCTGCAAGCAATGACCTTTTGTTCTTAAAGCAATACTACTAATCATGAGTTTAATCAAAGTCATGCTGGCAAAACAAGCTAAACGCATAAGCAATCACAGAATTGAGCATACTCTTTGCAGCTTTTGGAAGCAAGTTGGGAACGTTCGACGGATTTCAATTCCTCCTGCTCAGAAACAAATTTGTCAATAACTTTCCAAGACAGAAAAGCCAAACAAACAACAGAAACGTGGATTTCTGCCTCTTATTTAGTACTTGCTTCAATTCTAGTTCTAGGTTTATCAGTTAAGCAAGTAATATTCATACCTACCTACTTGCATTCACTTTTCTTCAAGCAACAATTCTAATAAAAGCTTAAGGCCATATTTACTTGATGGTAATAACTATCTACCTGAGAACCAGTGAACAGGTTCTCTTACAGAATTCAATTCCTCCAGCAACCCTAGCTTCTAGGAGTAGTTAAGTTCAGCAGATTTCACAATCACTGCTACCTAACATCTATGGTTCAAATTCAATCCCTCCTAACTTTTAATCTTACCAACACACAAACAAAGCAATTGGAGACATTCAAAGTTCCAGCCTTGAATCATCAAAGAGGGAACAGAGTCCTGGAAGAAGTTCCTTTCTTTTTGGTAAAATGTGGAAACCCAGATACAGAAAACATAGAAATAAAACTTTAAAATTAGCTTGAAGCATTTCAGGTTAAGCCAGAAAGATGCTCCGTTCCTTTTCAGAAAAAGGAAAGGACAGAGATAAAAGAACCCAAAATGTACCAGAGCCAAAAAGGACTATTTCCATTACCATGTGATGAATTTGACTTTTAAAATATTGCGGTAACCTTTTTCTGAATGACTGTGGACCGTGTGCATGCAAATTAACAATTCAACACAGCAGACGAAAAGTGTGCAACTGATAAAGAAGTAAACGTAAATAGAACATATATTGAAATTAAAAAAAAAAACCCCCCCACCTCAAGAAAACCAATCTCTCTCTCAAGCAGTTGAACCCTGGCCATCGCTCGCCGCTTCCCGTACAAGTCAGGGAACTCGGGAGGATACTTAGGAGACGGCGCCGGCGAATGACCGGCCGGCGGCGCATCCATAAAGGGCAAATGTACAAAAAGGCTCCAATATAAGATAAACGGAAAACAGAAATGAAAAGAAAACTTTGTCTTCAGCAACGAGCCGACCCTATGGACAAAACTAGAAGAATGCTCCTATATGATGAGACCCGAATGAAGACTGAAGCGAGAAGAAGAAAAAGAGGAGGAGGAGACTCGTATCAAGTAGGCGACTTTATTGATGAGGAGACGAAAATAAGAAAAGGGTTGGTTCTTCTTAGTGGTGTGAGAGTGGTAGGAGCTGTAATTAACTGCTCTGACAAGGACAATAATGACCCAGAAGAACTAAACATAGGCAGCAGGAAGCTGAAGCAGCAGTTTTTAAGAGGAAAATGCAATTGGGACATTGATGAGAAGCAAGAAAAAAAATGGGTACTTTTGAATGTTTGATCGAGAATTCGAAAGAAAGACAAGATTTTTTTTTCTTCTCCTGTTCTTAACAAGAAAAAAGATGAAGAAATTGGAAAATTGGGCAGAGAGCGAAAGGCACGAAGTAGAACTAGACAAGGAGTACCTCAGACGGCACGTGAGATCTGTGTATGACAGAGACAGTGGGAGGGAAGCTTGGTTTTCAGATTTCTACCTTGTTGGTCCATCTTCCAGGAATAAAATTCTCTTCCCTCAAACTTCAATCATCCATGTGACAGATTCAAGATTTATCTTTTGTAAAAATATACTTTTACATTTATATACCTTACAATTTACATATCTTACAATTTACATATATTGTACTATTTATAAATAGTATCAGGAATACTATTTATGAATAGTATATAAAAGTTTGTTATTTATAATTTGTATTTTTTTTTTTCAAGTTTTAACTAGATTGAATATTATTATGCATTTTTGAGGGGTAGGCCTCCCAACGGTATTATCTTCATTTCCAATACTCGAACCTGGGACATTAAGGAAGGATGCGTACCTTACTACTTTACAACGGTTGGTAAATTAAAATTTTCTAAAGTTGGGATAAGTGTAACTAAATTAAGAGGGTGCCATATTATATTAATATAATATTCATGAATGGTAAATAAAGATTTTTTTAGTGTGGATGAGTGTAGCTAGCTATGAAGATGTAATATTATATTATACTATTCATAAATAGTATAAAAAAAGTTTTTCTTGAGTGTAGATGGATGTAACTAGGTTAAGAGGGTGTAATATTATATTATATACTATTCGTGGATAGTTTAAATGTTTTTATTTTTTAATTGTTAATTGTTTTCAAAAAAAATCAAGGTTTTTATTTGAGTGTGGATGAGTATTGTTAGGTTAAGAGAGGATGTAATATTGTATTGTACTATTCATAAATGATAAACCAATGTTTTTTCTTAAGTGTGCATTAGTGTAGCTCGGCTTAGAATGTCGTATTATATTATATTCTCTATCAATCTTTGAAAATTTGATTGGTTTTAAATCATGGGGTTAAGTTGCTCGGGTTTAGAGGTTTTTACAAAAAAAAAAAAATTAACGTCCGTGGCTAGTGTCATAACAACAAACCATTTTTTTCTCATTTGAATGACCGAGATGTCTATATTATAATGTTTGAGGTCAGATGTATATATATCAATAAGTTTCATGTGTTTATTGATTAGGTATGTTGTCATTGTCTGTTTTATTTTATATATTAAGTTATAATCTAAAGAAAATAAAAGTTTAAATTGCATTTGGCATCTTATTACTACATTTTTCGAGATGAGGAAAATACTTTAACACATACGTATAGAACATTTTCACATAATATTAATCATATTTTAACTTATACATATTAATTGAAGTTTCACATGTGGTTTAAACTTCAAGCTATAACAAGGTAGTGAAGATAAAAACTTGTCTAAAGGACTCCAAATATTTTCTACCGGTTATATTCTTACCTCTTCTTACATTTGATTGCTAATTTTCAATATTTTATGGTATATTTGTTGATTTTAATTTTCTGTGGTAACCCGGATCAACCTAGAAGAAGAAAAACCAGCAACAAACAAGAAGCATAATGAGTAATCATGTCTTTCAGTTTGTTATTAGACTTTTGTGGGTTTATTTCATTTTCTATAAAATTGTTTTCATGAATGCGAAACGATTTCACATAAATCATAAAACATGGTATCATATATAGACTTTTTAACAAATATAAACTATAATATGATTGAAATTACGATCATTAATTACATTCGTTATTCATGTTCTAAGAAAAGTCTCCATATAAAATTATTATATACTCATTATTCTTCCTATGAAAAATAATATTATTATCTTACGCTATCTATTGCTTAATCAATGTTGCAATTATGATTAATTTTTATTAATATTATAATTTGTACCCGCTGCGAAATGCGGGTATCAGTACCTTTTTTACCTCTATAATTCATCTCTCTAAGCAAACATGGGTATTATTTGTATCTTAATATACTTTTACATTTATTATTTAATGTTTATTTTTCAGAATTTAAGCATATGAATATTATTTATATCTTAATATACTTTGATTCTCGTTCATATCTCTCGACCTCCTTATCTTGCCACCACTTGTTTCTTTCTGGTCTTGGTTAATTAGATTTAGTAACTAAAGAAACACACAACATGGTAGATGGGAGTAACTTCTGTATTTTCTAAGTATTTCATTTGTAAACTTATCGGTGTTAGTAACAGTCGGCAATGCTTTTTCCCTGCGCTAGGGTTTGTGTGAGCAACGCCACCTCGAATAGCTACCGGCCTTCAGTCGGCCTTTGCCCGAATTCGCGTTCCTCTCGCGATGACGATATGGTCGATTGGGCAAGACGATTCTTCTGGTCGACGTTTCGTAACTTGGAGTCTCTGCTTTGGCGTTTTTGTTGGCGTTTATGTTCGATTGGAGGCATGTGTGACGCAGACTGGGTTGATCTCTACCTTGGAGCCGACGAGTTTTCGCCTGTCAGAGACCCGCCGCTCTGTGGCGGAGATGGAGGAGGCCAGGCGAAAGCTGGGCTGCTTTGGTCTCTTCGTTGTTCTGGCGGTGGGGAGAGCTTTACTGAACCAATGTGACCTTTGCGGATCTCCAAAGCTGGCTTGCCGGCACCAACCTTTTTCTGCTTCGTTTTTGTTTTCTTTTGCAGGTTGGTGTTTTCGTTGTTGTTGTTACGAGTCAATTGTCTTCGGGCTTGGAAGGCTTGTTCTTTGGGACTACGAGTGAGTTTTTTTTCCATGGATAAGATTGATCTTGTTTGTATCCTAGCTCGATGGGGTTGGTGTGAGTTGGAATATTGGTGTTTTTGGATGAGGGTGGGGCTGCACGATGTCCCGAAATAAAGGTTGGTACGACAGGGCAGAGCGGTGTCTCGCCCTGCCTATGGAGATGATGCATTTGGTTCCGGGTGGATGGGGTTATGGATCGTTCCTGTCCGTTGGTGACCGGGTCTTGAGTGCCGAAATGATCCTGACTGGTGAGATGCGGTTGATGGATTGGTGGTTGTGGGTGTGTTTGTGGACCCTCTTTTGCTGGGGAGAGTCACCTCCAAGCTTTGTGATCGTTGTCCGTGTAAGGTCGAGACATCGATTAGTTCTCAGGTTTGCTGGGAGCTTATTAGATGTATGTGCTTATCCTGAGGATGTTGTATGCGGGCACATCTTTAAAATCCCTAGGTGGTTTAGTGTCGCTCACTGGTGGTTTCTCTTGGTGTGGTGGTTCTTCGGCGTGTTGCGCAGTCTTCTCGATTCATCCTGGCTAGCTGGTTGCTTCAGACATCATCCTCATGGGGGTGACGTTACTATCCTTTATTTCTATGTTATTTTGTTCCATTATGTTCTTTCTTTCTTTTTTGGAAAGCAACTACTAATTTTATTAAGTAAAAAATTAACAGAGATTTAAATCACCAAATTTTAATCGAGAAAAGGCCACCTGATCAGCTAGACCCCCCCCACGCCCCCCGGAAAAGGAGCATCCACCGAAGGAAACTACATGGTTCACTATGTGAGGTGACCAAGAGTAAAGAACCAAGAAGAAACCTCTTGGTGTTCCCCATTCAAGCATTGTGACCCCGATCATGGAGGTGGGAAGGGCCGCTTCTTTCCACAACAAAACACCATAGAACAATACAACCCACGAAGCCATCACCAGGCGAAGCAAGATGACAAGGCACGCAGGCCCTCCAAACAAAAAATAAAATCCATCAACGTCGATTGACTTCACCATAGCTTAACCAGAAGCAGCACCACGACTTAATCCACCAATGGAGCTATTAACCAGTCTGCCCAAGATTTGTGCATCGTTTTGCAACGGCTTGAGAACCATAAATATGAGAGGATTTGAACTTCCGAGAAGACGTTTGACGCACACCATGGCTTGTTTGCATTACCAAACCATTCCAAGCCCTCCACAAAGCCCAACTCGTAACACAAATGATTCCACTCCACCTGTCTCTCGCTTTACCACTAACCTGAGTGATAAAAGGTCCAAGCACCAAGTCGGATAATTCGAGTAACAGATTTTCCTAACATCCGCACCATAGTGCAGTTTTCTTCCACACTTCAAACACCATTGGACAGTTTATCAAAGCATGCGCATTTGTTTCCACATCCTGCAAGTAGAGGTCGCACAAAACAAATGAAAAATTAATACCTCGGATTTGGAGTTGAGACTTCGTTGGGGGAAAGTCTCTTAATGCTCGCCACATAAAGACGTTTAGCTTCCTTGGCACAATTTTGCACCAATGTGTTTGTTGCATTGATGGACATGTCAAAGCAATATCCACAACTGAGGATAATTGCTTTACAACATAATCCCTCTCCGTCCCATTCTCCCAGCTCCACCTATCTTCATGAACCTGAGACAAGTCAAAAGATAGCACCAAGATATTTAAAGCATTTAACTCCTCTAAGGTATGGCCTCTAGCTGGACATCTCCACTTCCAACACCACCTTGGGACAATATCAGATCTGTCAATTCTATCTTGTTGAATATTCCAGAGTCAAAGTTAGGAATTGTATCTGATTAGTATGTAAATATTCTGAAATATACTAGGGATAGTTAGTACAGATTTATGATCCCTGAAATCAGGGACTAGAATAGTAGGAAGATACTTTCCTATTCCTTGCTGATTTCCAGCTCAGATATCTCTGTATATAATTGTTGTAAACCCTAGAATTATTATCGATTCAGAAAATCTTCACAAAGAAATTCTACATGGTATCAGAGCCAAGTTCTATGAAACCCTAATCCTTTCAGGCAATCTCAGTTTGGTCATTAATCCTTTTGACCATCTGTCTAGGCCTAAGTCCTTTTCTAGCCAATTACTTATGGCTTTCTTTTCCCTTCCTCTATTTTTCATACAGATTATCTCTAGTCAATCAACCCTGCATGATAAAGTACGGAATGGCCTCAACCCAAACATCCAACATCACATCAACAGTCCCAAAGGACAACTCAAAAAATACCGATGTTCCCGACTCTAGCCAATTCAGCAAAGAGCAAACAGAGATGTTGCAGACACTGTTTTGTAGTAGTAGCATTATTGATTCTGGTTTGATTGCCCAAACAGATTCCAATACAGCCCTTGTAACTAACAGAGGAGGAATAAGACCCTGGATAGTCGACATTGGTGCCTCTGACCACATGACAGGGGATGCTGCCCTCTTACAAAATTTCAAACCAAACAATGATTACTCATATGTCTGTATTGCTGATGGTTCAAGTTCAAAAGTGGCTGGGACGGGGTCTATCCAAGTTACTGAAGAGTTGTCTCTCAATTCTGTCCTCCATGTTCCCAACCTGGATTGTAATCTTTTGTCCATTAACAAATTGTCTTGTGACCTTCATTGCGTTGCTAAATTTTATCCAAATCTGTGTGTTTTTCAGGACTTGAAATCAGGGAAGATGATTGGTCGTCTTTGAAGCGTGCTCGGGCTCTATATCCTCTCATGTGGTTATTCCTCACACCAAGGTTCTCATGCAAGTTGTGTCCACTCTCGATTCTTTTCAATTTTGTGTCCAATACCAATAAAGATAGTGACATCATTTTATTACACTATCGTCTTGGTCATGCTAGATTTGCATATCTTGAAAAATTATTTCCCATTATTTATCAATAAAAGTCTAGCATTTTTCATTGTGAAATCTGCCAAATTGCAAAGCACACTCGAAAAGTTTACCCACAAATCCCATACAGACCTTCACATCCTTTTTCTCATCCTTTTTCTCTTATCCATAGTGATGTGTGGGGTCCCTAACGAACCAAAAATGTTTATGGTTCCCGCTGGTTTGTGACATTCGTTGATGATCACACACGAGTAACTTGGGTTTTCCTCATGAAAGAAAAGTCAGAGGTAGAGAAAATCTTTCACACATTCAACCTCATGGTTCAAAATCAGTTCAACTCTAAGATTCAGGTTCTCAAATCAGACAATGCTAAGGAATACTTCACTAGTAGTCTCAATACCTATCTTCAAAACCATGGGATTCTCCATATAAGTTCTTGTGTTAACACCCCCAACAAAATGGGGTGGCTGAAAGCAAGAACAGACATCCCTTGGAGGTTTCCCGATGTCTTATGTTTTCCTCTAATGTTCCAAATTATTTATGGAGGGAAGCCATTCTTACATCCACTTATTTGATCAATTGTATGCCATCTAAAGTCCTTTATTTTCAGTCTCCACGTCAACCCCTCCTGGAAAGTTTCCTAACACATCAGATTTACCCCTCAAGGTTTTTGGTTGTACGGCATTTGTTCATGTGTATTCTCAAGACCGTAGCAAACTTGATCCTACAGCAAATAAATGTATTTTTCTAGGGTACTCCCCTACTCAAAAAGGGTACAAATGTTATTCTCCGAAAAATAAAAAATTTTACACCATCATGGATGTATCTTTCTTTAAACATATGCCTTTCTATCCTAAACATTGCGTTCAGGGGGAGAACTTGAATGAACAACAAGTTTGGGAGTCCATTCTTGAGTCTGCACCTCTTGCCTCACAACCACCAAGTTCTCAAACCATGTTGTCCACACCCATACCTATTCAACCATCCATTCTTGAGTCTGTACCTCTTCCCTCACAGGCCCCAAGTTCTCAACCCATGCTGCCCACACCCATATCTATTCTGCCATCAAACCTGTCCACAAATGTTCCTTCTCCCATGCCTACCCAATTTCTCATACCTACTGAATCTGGTGTTCCACAAATTGGTGTTACACAAATTGCAGATGAGAATCTTCAGGTTTATACAAGGAGGAAAAACAGACAGGGGCTAGAGCATGGACTACAGCCAGTAGGTGACCAAGAGACTGATTTGATTTCAAGTCCCTCTGAAGAAAACATGGGTAAGGATAGGGCTGGAGATGTGCCTAGTATTGATGACTCTACAATGTCGATTGCGTTAAGGAAGGGTATTAAGAGATGTACAAGTCATCCAATTGGGAACTACGTTACTTATGAAAGGCTATCACCATCTTACAACGTATTTGCTGCTTCTCTTGATGATATTCAGGTTCCTAAAACTGCACATGAAGCGTTGCAAGATCCTAAGTGGAAGAAGACAGTACATGATGAGATAGATGCGCTTGAAAAAAATGGAACATGGACCATCACTGATCTACCAGCAGGAAAAAGGGCAGTAGGATGCAAGTGGATTTTCACTGTAAAATACACAGCAGATGGATCGATCGAAAGGTTTAAGGCTCGGTTGGTAGCTAGAGGATTTACACAATCTTACAGGATAGACTATCAAGAAACCTTTGCTCCTGTGGCAAAGCTTAATACTATCAGAATTATTTTGTCACTGGCTGCAAATCAAGATTGGAGCTTGCAACAACTGGACATAAAAAATGTCTTTCTAAACGGTGACCTAGAAGAGGAAGTCTACATGGATATGCCTCCTGGTTTCAAGGGAATTACAATGAAGAATCAGGTTTGCAAACTCAAAAAATCCTTGTACTGTCTTAAACAATCTCCCAGAGCATGGTTTGATAGATTCACAAAGGTTGGTTTAAAGCTGGGCTACACATAAGGTCAGGCTGATCATACTCTATTTATCAAAAAGTCTCATACTGGGAAAATTGTTATATTGATAGTCTATGTTGATGATATTATTTTGTCTGGAAATGATGTGGAGGAACTACAGAAACTGAAGCAATACTTGTCAGCAGAATTTGAAGTTAAAGATCTTGGAAATCTAAAATATTTCCTTGGAATGGAAGTGGCTAGATCAAGAAAAGGTATTGTTGTTTCTCAAAGGAAATATACTCTAAATCTACTTAAAGAGACTGGAATGCTTGGCTGCAAACCAGTTGATACTCCTATGGACAATCAAAAGAAACTTGGAACCGAACAAGAAAGTGCTCCAGTACACAAGGGGAGATATCAACGAATTGTTGGACGCCTAATTTATCTTTCACACACTCGGCTGGATATTGGTTTTGTAGTAAGTGTTGTAAGTCAGTTTATGCATGCTTATACAGAGGAACACATGGAAGCAGTCTATCGGATTCTCAGATACTTGAAGATGACACCAGGGAAAGGTCTATTTTTTAGAAAGAATGAGAACCGTGACACTAGTGTTTTCAGATGCAGATTGGGCAGGTAACATCATTGACTGACGATCAACTTCTGGGTATTGTTCTTTTGGTTAGGGTAATATTGTTACTTGGAGGAGCAAGAAGCAATTAGTGGTAGCCAGAAGTAGTGCTGAAGCTGAGTACAGAGCACTAGCTTAAGGGATTTGTGAAGGGATTTGGATAAAAAAGGTTCTTAGTGAGTCAAATGGATTCGTCTCATATTCTTATGATGTATCAGGAAGCTCTCAGCATCGCAAAGAATCCTGTGCATCATGACAGAACTAAACATGTTGAAATCGACAGACACTTCATCACAGAGAAAGTGACTACTGAGGTTGTTAAACTGAACTACATTCCTACCAAGCAGCAGGCTGCATACTTCCTTACCAAAACTCTATCTAGACCTAACTTTGAAGGGTTAATTTGCAAGCTGGGATTATATGATATATATTCTCCAGCTTGAGGGGGAGTGTTGAATATTCTAGAGTCAAAGTTAGGAATTGTATCTGATTAGTATGTAAATATTCTGAAATATACTAGGGATAGTTAGTGCAGATTTAGGATCCCTGAAATCAGGGACTAGATTAGTAGGGAGATACTTTCCTATTCTTTGCTGATTTCCAGCTCGAATATCTCTGTATATTATTGTTGTAAACCGCATAATTATTATCGACTCAGAAAATCTTCACAAAGAAATTTTACATATCTTGAACTATCCAAACTTTATTCAACTCCAAATTAAATAACCTATTAAACCTTGTTTTTAACGCAACCTCCCATATCCAAACATCATTCCAAAAAAGAGTATCATTTCCTAGACCAACCTCTTTTTTGAAGCAATTTTTAAAAGGGACCCCGATTTCCTCACACCTCTTACCTACTTTAATTATTTCCCACCACACACATTTCCATCCTCTCCCGCTCTCCACCTCTTCAAAAAAAACCCCCATCTTCTTTCTTGTTACTTTTCATGATACTTTTCTTCGGTACTTTAGGTGTCTACTTTTGTTTGAACTATCTTATAGCCTTAAGCTATTTGATTTATAGTCTCAATTATGCTCATTTCAGGTTAAGAGCATTATTATCTTTCAGGGCTTTTTCCCTGGTTAGGTTGCTCTCAGCTTTAATCGCTTAAAATTGAATGTTATCATTCCCCGTCAATACACACACACACACTTGGATTCTCTAATTTTGTCAACTCACATTGTAGGGATGTCAAAAATTGACCAAATCCGATCAACCCATTCTAATCCGAATTGACCAAGAAAGTTAACGACCATCTGAAATTGAAAATGACCCAAAGCTTGAAATGAGCCAAACCTAATTAATGCGAATTGAAATGTCTCGAACCCAAAAAAACTTGGATGATCTGAAATGCCCATAACATAAAAATTACCAAGATAATGATTTTCGAATACCAATAGCTCATCATAATTGCATTTGATTTAAATCCAAGTCACCTAGAATAAAGTAGACCTTTATGGAAAAAACAAGACGCCAACGAACTACTATGTAACGAATAGAGCATCATCGACTTAATGTCGACATCGAGCTGCAACTTTGGGTTTAGGTGTATGGGAGCTATTGAGGTTACGTGCAAGCTCCTGGCTAGCGTATGGTTGCACCGCCTGATTGGTTAAGCTCTTGGCTAGTCGCCAACTCATTGTCGATGTTGAGTTGCTTCTTGCAGTTCAAAGGCAGGGAAGATAGTGTGGTCACCTGCGGACTCTTGGGCCATTCATCAATTCAAGAACGATGGTTGATTAGTGCAACCACCGCTCCACTTTTGGTAGTGATATTTATGGGCCATTATGGTCGTTTCCACCAAACGCGACGCCGACATCAAACACGAGGAGTTCGTGAATACGAATGCGATGAGTGCACCCGTGTATGTTGGCGGAAATGTGCCCAATTGGTACCCAAACATAGTACACTCAAATGTTGCACCCAACACACAATACCCAAAGGCTGCACTCAAAGAGTTGTACTTAGCACACCCAGTTCGGACCAACACTGTTGGGCGGTTGTGTCCAATCCGCCGTTACTCGGTGTCGGCAGCCCAAGCGTGGGGAAGATCCCAACACTCTCCCCAACGTAGAGTCTTCACCCTATAAGTGGATGATGGCAACCCAAAAATTAGGGTGATTACTACACACCCCACTTCCTTTTCTTTCTACACGTGAAAGCTTCTTGTGTCTTGCCTTTCGTAATAAACCCTCTTTTGGCTATCGTGTAATGATTCCATCCAAAAGTAATAAGGAAATGAAATTTATATCAACCCAATTCTTACCGAACCCGATCTGAATGAGAAACCCAAATGATTGCCAACCCGAATGACCTGAAATCAGCTTGACCCAAAGCACCCCGAATGATATAAACTTGATTTGACTCAAACCGTGCTCAACCGATCCGACTTGATCTGTCCGATTGACATCTCTGCTCATCAAATGGCCAATGCTCTACTAAATTAAACTTGGATCACTTAAGGTGTGTTCTTATTCAATTTAGTTTGTGTATACATCCTCCAATTTTTCAAAAGTTGCAAACAAACTTATCCCAAGTATAAAGACTCAAAATCCTTCCTTATTACCTAACTTACCTCATTAGTGTCGTGTATAGCACTTGAGTGTCTAGCACTTGAGTTAAGACTAGAATCGCTATTAGTCATCATGGATTGATTCGGAGCTTTGTTTGAGTTTTTCATTCGAGACTCCTAAAATTCCTTTAAATCCATTTTAACTCTTTCTACATCAGACTATCAGTGACCTAAATGAACATACAAGAATAATTTGGATTCAATGTAGAAGACCAAACATTGCAGTTACGAATTGGTCAAAACAGATCCCTCTAGCAGAATCAATGCCATCAAATTTATTTAAATGTTTTCAACTAGTTTTAAGACGACCACACATCCTCAACCCCTAAAATCAATAAATTGCCCTATTACTTTCTTTTCTTTGCATACAAATTGCAACCGTTCATGCATGCGACATGACCTTAATCCAAATTTATTCTATACTATACTTGCCTTGAATGAACCTCAAAAACATATACAAGTGTGCAATATTCTCAAATTTTACTATCTCCCTTTTTATTTATTTTTAATTAATAAAACTTTGTTAAAAAAATTGAAAAAAAAATTACTTTTAAAAACTAGACAATTTGATATACCTGTTCTATATAAATTATTTGACATTGTATGATAAAATATTGAATGAAAAAATTAATAAATTAGATGCTGAAAAAGAAAAGAAACTATTAAATTAGGACGGATCGGATGAGTATATCTCAAAATTTCCCTATTTTAATTAAGTTCTAATTGAAATTGCAGATTCATAAATTTGGTGATACGTTCGGTGGAAATCAACTTGGACAAGATACCCCTTCCATCCATACATAGACAGAAGATTAGGCAACTTTCCCTGATCAAGGTAAAGTATCGAATGAACACCAGCTACATACATACATACATACAGGGAGCGAGCCACACAAATTTGAAAACATAATATTCTCCTTGTAAGCCACCGGATTTTACAAATTTGGTCAAAACAGAGCTCTTGTTTTTCAACGAGACAAATAAACGAAAAATAGACGCTTGAAAATGAAACCACATGGCTAATTTCCAACTCACTCGAATAATATTCTTCCTAATTTCAGTACACTTAATGTGAATATATGAGAGAAAAATTTGTTGCACCACGTGTCACCTTTGATCATATATTATGATACATCCACATCCGGATATACATATATGTATATACTGCATGTACACATGGTCAAAAGGTGGCCAAACTTTTGAAAGTAAGGTATGGCTATATAGGCACAGCTCATTTTCTACTAATGATAACTTGCGTTACGTTTTGCAAATTTGAAACTTAAAGTTCATCTGGAGTATTCTAATTCATTGCCTTGCTGATTTCTATCTATATATAAGAAGTGTGTGTATATAATTTGTGATCCTAGCTAATTAATCACTTAAGCTATGGCCAGTGGCTGCGCGAGAGGGAAAAGTCCTGTGCTGATGGCGCCGGTGGTGAGCAAGCTGTACTGCTCGCCGTCACCGGTGGTGCTGGTGGTGAGAAGGAGGCCGCATGTGGTGAACGGTGGCGGATTCGTGGTGACGGACTGCACTAGCCAGAAAGTTGTTTTCAGGGTTGATGGCTGCGGCGTACTTGGTGCCAAGGGAGAGCTTCTCGTCCGGGACGGTAATGGAGATGCTCTGCTTCTTATCCGAAACAAGGTACATATATAAACGTACTAGTCTATAACTAGCTAGGGATGGCCATAGGAATAGGATCCACCATTTTATCATTTTGGAAAAGTTTGAGGACTATGTTGTAAATATCTTGTCTATCGATGGGTTGGAATTTTATCTGATCAATCTTGTGCATGTGATGAGTGCATGCAGGGAGGGATTGTTGAGGCATTGTGCATACTGCAGAACAAGTGGAAGGGTTACAGTTTAGGGTATGAAGGATCACAGAAACTGGTGTTCACTCTCAAGGATCCTGCAGGCTCTTGTTTGGGGGTTTACGACAACACCATAAGGATCTCACATGGAGCCCTACAGTTTCAGGTCAAGGGCTACTTCCCAGATAGAGCCTGCAGCATTATTGATTCTAAGGGCAATGTTCTGGCTCAAGTTGGAGTGAAGGAGGAGGTGGATGAGTTGATGAACACCAAGGATCTGTATCATGTGATGGTGAGCCCAGGAATCGATCAAGCTTTCGTTTTCGGTGTCATCGCGGTGCTTGATTATATCTATGGTGAATCTACAAGATGTTGATTGTTTTGTTTGTGTGTTATTATCTTCACAAGTATGAAGGAAAAGGTGTGAATGGGAAAGTAGGTACCATACCAAAGCATAACTTTTATTCTTACGTCAGTTACTTGCCTTGCAAGCAAGTCCCTTACCTCTACAAATGAGGGAATTTCGCACATTCTTCACAATCACAACAGCCAACCGAATCTATATCACATATGAGGGTAGATGGGTTTGGGTTTGGGTTGGATTATAGGTTATTTGGGCTTAGTTGTTTAAGGGTTGAGAGTTTGGACAATGCTGGATGTTGAAACAAAATTGTGTTGGGTAAGCCCAACCCGCAATTTGTGAGATTTTCGGGTTACAATTGATATTCAAATCTTTTTTAATATGTAAAAGTAACTTTATTTTAGAACTATATTTGTGAGTATTATTAATTGTAATAATTATATATTTTTTAAATAGGATAAATTACCTTAAATTTATAATAAAGTCTTGTAATAATTATTATAAATAATTGAATTATTTTATATATGATTTTACGTAAGTATGATATAAAATATTTTATTCATATGTTTTTAAAAATTATTTAAGTAAATTTTCTGAAAATATGTAAGTATTATAATTTCGTAATATTTCTAACATCAAATTCTTCAAAAAAATTTCCGATGGTGTACGTTTTGTTTGTGGATTGTTTTCTTATTTTGTAATATGAGTGATATATTTATAATGTAATTTTGTTTCATAGAAAATAGTTAATTTACTATATATGTATATATAAGAGGTATTGGGTCCCCTCGCTTCGTAGCCGATGATCGATTAAATATTCAATGTTTAAATAAAACAAATTAGAAGTACTTTAAAAAGTAAAAAACTAAAACTAAAACATTTTTACTTTTGGCCCCGATAAAAACAAAAAAATAAAAATATATCACAGATAAAAGAAGTACAATAAATTGGACAAATAAGACCAATGTGTGAGTTTTATTAATTTGAAATAGTAACATACACATGAAACAATAAACTTAAATGTTTTACTTTTTTGGTTGTCGACCCTTAAATAAAATAACATGAGTTATCTTTTCAGGAATTTATATGAATACATCAATAGTATCAAGACATAGACGTTAATTCCTTTTACTCCGTCCCGTAGGAAGGGATACCAGCTAGTTCATATTATTAGTGATGGGAATTATCTTGTTTAGACGTCTTGCAAGAAAAAGAGAGAAAGAAAGAAAGAAAAGAAAAAAGAAACTACATTTTCAACAATTTTTGTCAATTCATTGAACCAGACGTCTCCAACAATAGGATAGAATCGGGTTGGTCCGGTTTAGACGTTACCTTATCTAAAGTTTCCTTTGACCTGTAAAAGAAAGTGGTAGTGACCTCTCATACCAAAACCATGCAAATCCCTTTTGTTCTTGTTTGGGTTTCAAAAGAGATCATCTGATACTAAGTCTCACATCACATATATGCCCCATAACGCATCATAAGCCAAAAGTCATAACCATTACCAGCTACAGCGTTCCGCTCAATTAAAAAACGAATCACAAACACAAATATCATGAACCATATCAACGTCAAGGTTCGGACATCGATAAGAGATGAGGAAGACACGGGATGGCCTTGCATTCTGTCTGCTTAAGCTTTCTGTTTTTTTGTTCCGTCACAGTTTTCGCAACTAGAGAATACAAAAGTTCACCAGGCTTACTTCTGGTTCATCAGTCACGCTCACTGATAGCCGTTAGATTCTCGTCAATTTCCTCAGTTGACAACACCCGGAAAACAGCATCATCTGCTCTCACCACTCCCACCTGTCAAAGTTTCAAATTCCAGATGTAATGAAATCATCGACAACTGCTGAATGAGACTGATAATACACTATGCAACTAGGGATTTAATCAGTTTCTGTGTTGGGACTTGGGATTGATACTATGATCAACTGAATAGCTTGGAGATATGTGTAGTTCAAAGATCCTCTATACCAGCCTGTAGTGGTAGGGTTTTTTTTTTTGAGAGTAGTGGTAGGTTTTATACCAACAAAAAACTACACAGTCAAAATTTGAAAAATAAAACAAGTTGGTTTTAACCAAAACTGCTCGTAATTGACACTCACCAACAGCACTAGATAGTAGACATGCATATTATGCTTATGTTATTACTCCAAAGGTTTGGCATAATTAATTAAAAGAACAACAATAAACAGAACAATTAATAAATTCTCAATTAATACCTCTATCTCAGTAGCCTTGAAATCCTCTTGGAGCACGGATTGCAGAGCAGAAATTGCAGTCTACAAATTGTGGTGATCACAGATATCATAATTGAAAATAAATGTATATAGATAAACAAGGGAGTGCGATTAAGTATCTGAGAACTGGAGTCCTTCTAGAAAAGCTATTATTCTTTTTGTCAAAAGATTTGTTCTTTAACACGCTGAAGCTACAAAGATAAGAGAAGCCCATTGATAGAAAGCAGGACAATGATAAGTCAACCATCCTACCAAGTGTCTCCACTCCCTGTATCTGTGTGTTTTAGAGTGCCATGGATTTTGGATTGGTCAAGAAGATAACAAATATTCAGGAACTAAATTGTCCTGTACACTACCAAACAAAACTGAACTCTTTAACTTTTAAATGTAAAGTAAATTGGAAGCTGACTGGGTGGGTTGCTACAATTGCTTTATTTCTTTAAGTGTAAATTAAAATGTAAAACTCATACTTCTCTTCTGCTTATCTAGTCTAATCCCAAGTTTCCACAAAATTAAAGAGAAATCAATTTCAGGTAAACAGATGCAATGAAAGAAGGAGATAAGTGTATATATATACCTGTACTGTTTCCTCATACGAGAAAGCAGGATCATTCTTCATCTTCTTTTCCAAAAAATTAATTGCCTCCTGGTCTTTTGATCCTGCACTTGTTGCCTTAACACAAAAGCAAATAAACACTTTCGATTGAAAGAAACCCAAGAATCTAGGCATCACATATGAGAACAATTCTTTTGGGATCTCTTCAATGTCTTAAGAAGCTTATTATTATGAGAGAGAGAGAGAGAGAGAGAGAGAGAGAGTCTTAGGTAAACAGTAGCAGAGGGATGCTATGTTGCCAATTACCTTGTGGCCAAAGAAATGACCAGCTGGATCACACTTATACAGCTGAGGACCCCTCTCTTCATCTATACCCAGCACCATGGCAACTTCACAAAGAGATACAAATGAGTTAATTGGGAGGTCCATGATATGGATTCCTATACGTGTGCAAACAACATCGATGACATCTAGATGGGTAACTCACCAACTCCAAGTGGTCTCATATAGGCATGCTGAGTATAAACTTGCGACTTGTCCGCAATCCTGTATGACAAAATGATGCCACCTTAGAATGATTTTCAAACTTTACCGAAGTAAAAATGCAACGGATAACTTGTTTAAGGTAGATTGCAATAATTGAGTTATGGTGTGAACCTAGATTAAATCAGTAAGTCATTACAATCTCCGTATTGATCATTTTCAGTTTTAGTTCAATTCTAGACCTCCAAACTTTCTGGTACGGTAAGATTTAAACAAAGAGAGAAGAAAAATACCATTTGGCCAACACATCCACGGGCATCTCATATCCATATCTGAACCGGAATTCAGCTGCTTCATTTCTTGCTTGTTGGACCAATGTCCTTGCATCAGCTGGTAATTTGAAGAGAGATAAATACTCCGTACAAGGGTTGATCCAATTTATTAGATGTCCATGACAAGACATAAATTAAAGGCTTGATACTTCCATCAAATATATAAAAATAAACATATAACTACAACTGTAAACCAAACCTTGTTCTGTAGATATAAGGGACCGAACCAAAAGCAGAATAAAGAACATAATTTTTAGTTTGTTCTTTTAGGAATCATTGGTGATAGACAATTATTATAAATATAGAGCCTAGATCTTACCAAGATGTGTTAAAAAAATTACTTTTTGAAAAGAAGAAAACTTAAGGGCCTAGGACTGCATCTGGATTATGAATTCATGTGGGAGCATGGACAAGCCAATACTTAACCTCACCCTCTAAACAAGAAATCTGTTGAAGATTATAGAAACTCGTGGAGGCACTGCCCTCCTTTCCCCAAAGAAAAATCTGGTCAAAATGAGTGTTTTACTTCCATAGTATTTTTCGAAGGAAAAAAATACTAGTATATAGTTAGAGCACATGCGAACACACAAATGGGTATGTCCATTTCTTCAAATTTTTAGCACATATTAATTCAAACTTACCACTCACAAAACACAGTTCAACAATTATACCAACTCTGTTGTTTTAAAACACCTTTTTCTCTTTTCCAAACTAAGCAATAAATTTGTTTTTTTTATGAAGAGCAATAAATTTGTATTAAAGTTTGTTTACGATGTCTCTAACCCAAATGGTTGATCCTTAGAGATAAACATTACCTAGATTTCTAATCAGCTACAGTCGAGAGGGGGAAAAATATGTTTTCACCTGCTTACTAAAAATATGTTGTCACTAATACTTACGTACAAGCCCACTTTACTAAACATCTATGGCAATGAATGTAAAAATAACATTCTGGCAGCACATCAGTCTACTGAAACACAATGCAGCACCATGCTTGAAAAACACACCAAGATGCATCAGTTTATCACCTAACAAACAATCCTAACGTTTTGACAAAACCTGATCCCCAGAATCCAAAAGGAAAAACTTAGCCAGAAACACGAGCTGCAATGAACATTTTCAGGAAGGAAAAGGAACAGCTATAACGGAAACGAAACCTGTCATGCCAGTGGCCAGCAAGCCAATGTACTTGGTGATACGAAAGAGATGAGAAACACTAGTCTGATCCAAGAGCTTGTCCTAAAAAATTGAACATCACCCAAAAATCAAAATCCAAATTACAGAAAACCCTTTAAAAATTACCAGCATAGATTTCGAATAAAGTAGAAAAAAAAAACTAACCGGGACTTTCTTCTGCGTAACAACACAGACGGAGTCCTTCCCGCGAACCCCGATCGAAGTGATTCCAGCTGCCTTCACAGCCTTAAACGCATACTCTGCATAAAACAATCACATGAAAGTGTGAAAAACAAACAAAGATTTAAAGAATGGACGACTTCAAAACTGAATCGAAACACGTACCAACTTGGAAGAGACGACCCTCGGGAGAGAAGATTGTGATGTGGCGATCATAACCTCCACCACTTCCTCTACTCATTTTCTATATTTGCAGAGTAAAAGATGGTTTATTTCGCTTCCCCTACTACTTCTATTTCCGCGTTCTGGATTTCGAGAGCTGGAGAGATTTGACTCGATCGAACAATGCGAGGCTTTTCTCCGGGAGCAAAACCCCAGATTATTGTATATTTGCTGCTGTGTAGTTTTCCCGTAGCGGAAGAAACCAGCTCGTTTGTCCAAAATACCCTTCCCTTTGGGACGACGTCGTTTCGCCTCTTCCTTTTTGCCTTGGAATGTAGAGGAATCTGTTTTTATGATTAAAACTTTTCTTATTTTTTGCAACTTTGGCATAAAACTTATGTTATGTAGTACTCCTATATATTTTTAGGATTCTGTGTATTCTTTTATGACTTCATTTGCTTGGAGTTAATTCGTGTTAATCCAGTATATTCATAATTCATTGGCTTAATCACTTATGTAATTAATTTTTATAATTCACAATGAACTTTGATAAACCGACAGTTCCTAATTGAAAAAAACAAAAAATTATCCAATTCGAGAATCAACTGTAAATAGTTCTCTCACAAGCCTTTCATATTGCTAAGAACATGGGAGGAGTTGTGTTTGGTCATTACACATTCAATGGAGAAAGCTAATTATTGTGTAATCAAGCAAAACAAGAGGCAAGCTAATTTCTCTACTAGTTACACTAGCTGAACAAGACCACTTAGAAGGAATATGGAAATGCCACCATATCAACTGAATCTGTAACTTTAGCAAACCAGCTGATCACACTGCCAGTTTATATGTTCTGTGATTTAGTGCAGGTCATGGCTGAAACTGGATCAATCTGCAGAGACAAAAAGCTTAACTGCTCTCAACCTGCATCATCAGCAAGTTTTTGTCTGGCCACAAAATGCAGCTCATGGCGAGCACTGGTTCGCTATGAAATCTTTGATATCGAAAGAATCAGCTTCCTTCTTCGTAATAACTCCCTAACAAAATGAAAACCAGTAACTTATAGTAGCTGTTAGAACACCAACACATGAACTTTCTATGAAAATACTAGTGCAAAGAACACTACCTTCTCCGTTATTATTCCAGCAATTAATTTAGCTGGCGTAACATCAAATGCTGGGTTCCAAACAGATACTCCATTTGCAGCAACTTGCTCCCCGAGTCCTCCCCGTGAGTTCAACAATTCCTTAGCTGATCTCTCCTCTATAACAATTTCTTCTCCAGAAGAGAGAGACAGGTCGACAGAAGTTAATGGTGCAGCTACATAAAACGGAATGCCATGGTATTTTGAGCTCAAGGCAAGGCTGTAGGTTCCAATCTTGTTAGCAGTATCACCTACAATTCAGTAAAATCAATCAACCAAACTAATAGTACAGCTTGCTATCAAAAGCAGAATACATAAACATGAAGCATTTAAAGTAAGGTTGGTCACCATTGGCTGTGACCCTGTCTGCTCCTACGATAACAGCACTCAAATGACCTTCCTTCATCAAAGCAGCCGCAGCAGAATCTGCTATTAGAGTAGCTGGAATATTCTCATGTACCAGCTCAAATGCTGTAAGTCTTGATCCCTGCATTCAGAATATGGCTGGCTACCATTTTAGAAAAATCAAAATGGAAACTAACCGATATAGAGTATCTCACAGGTCCTCCAATGCAAAATGCAAACTTCAACTATAAGTGTTTACTTTGTGTTAATGTGATTCCATCCAAGGATCCATAAGAAATCAAGTACAAGGGACCATACAGAAAAGTGCACCCCTTGAGAAGTAAAAGGAAAAAAAAATAGGAGGGCGGTGATCTTAGAAATGATTTTTAACAGAAGTGACAAAGTAAACGAGGTTCCATAAGTTCAGTGAACTTTCAAGCTAGCCATATATGTGCTGTTCCACAAGACTATCAAAGCAACAATTACAATCGATTCAACCTAATACTAAAAAGTGTCAAGCATGATCTACCATTATCAGTTTTTCTCTCGCATAATGTTTCCTGGGTTTGCTGGCCAAACTTAAGAGAATAACTAACACAATTTATCTATACATGAAACAAAGCTTTTCCCAAACATAGATGCAGATGGACAGCACCCGCAATTCACATATTTCCATCCATCAATAAGAAATAAGTTTCTCCTCTGTCCACTTTCTTCCTTTCCAACACAATTGCAAAGAGAGTTTGTACCGAGAAGTTAAGGTCAGGCATTGATAAGAAAAGCAGAACCTCAAGTGAAGTCCATATGCTATTTGTTTGAGAATGTCAGAGTGAAAGCATTTTCTTTACAGCAAGCTCTTTTTACTTCTTAAATGGTGAGAAAGAACTTCAATTGACAAACCAGTAATTTAAATCAAAATCACCTGATTAAATGGACGTGTTTCTGTGCAATAAGCCCTTTCTAACACTCCTTCAGAATGAAGAGCACGGATTACACCAAGAGCAGTACCATATCCAGCTGTAGCTAGACTGCAAGAGAAAGATGTACCCTTATAAACAAAATTCCTTAGGCATGAGCCAACTCCTAAATGAACTCCAAACCCAAGCCATTTGAGAGATGAAGTATTTGAGAGATAAAGAACATAGAGGCATGCATAAACTATAGCAAACAAAATTTCTAGTAGAAAAACAATTATATACCTGCCGGTATTGCAATGGGTAAGAACAGAGAAACTCTTTGAGCTGCTCAGATGCTTGCGAATAAAACTTGCTCCGTGAGAGCCTATTGCCTTGTTTGAAGCAACATCATCCTTTAGCATGGCCTCAGCGGCTTCTATGAAAGACTGCAAGATCAATGAAACAATGTAGCATCCTGGATACATGAAGCCAGCTTTAATTTAAGAGAATTAGGCCACATAGTTTAGGAATTTAAGAGAAGAAATATAAACAATTCATTTGTGCTAGTAGTCTAGCACAAAAGATCAAAAGATACCTCAAACACTATGAAAGGTTCAGTTGCTGTGGCAGCTGCCTTGGTTACAATTTCATTAAGTTTTGTAGCAGCATCAGAAAGATTCACGGCTGTAGGCCGACTGAGATATGTTAAAAAACAAAAATCAATTGAAGACCAGACGTCAAAATAGTGAAACTACTACTAAAATATCAATTCCAATTGACCATCCAGATTGACGTAAAAATAATACTGTTATTGAGAATTAGTGCTAAGTCAAGAAAATCTGGATGAAACCTGGAGACGAGATAATCCAACTTTTTGGAGATGAAAGCAGCAGCAGCATCAGAGGTTCCATCGAAATAATCCTTCAACTTGAAAACCTCCACCGCCAAGGACAGCGCCGCCGCAATAGCAATTGCCGGCGCCCCTCGAACAACCATATCCCGAATAGCTTCCCTGTAGAGATCAAACCAAACAAGAAAATTAACATTAAAAGAAATAGGAAAAAAAAGTCTCATCATTTTGAATTCCAGAAGACGAAAGAGGTGCACGCAAGTTACCATCCATCCTTGGAATCCCGGATTTCCAAATAAAGGGTTTCTAGAGGAAGCTTTCGCTGGTGGGCAAATGAAAGACCATCAAAATATGAACCATTTGCAGCGGCAACAACTAGAAAACTTTTATAAAAAAAAACCTCAGAAAGCTGGAAACCTGATCAAGCAACTGGAGTGAACCGCGGTTGTAGCAGATGGACTGGAGGGTTCGGTCAGATTGGAGTTCATCGGCCGCCATGGATTGAACAAGTGAACCTGCAAACTCCAGTGCTCAAGTTTTTGTTTTATATTGCACTCTAGTGCTTAATGTCCTTTTTTTTAATGGGAATCTGGTGCTTACATTACAGTACTAGCTTAGCGTTTAAGCTCCAACACAATGAAAAGATGACAGCATGAATCTTAGGCCCGGAACGTTTTCAAATTGATCATATTAGTCCAGGGATCATACCAATAAAATTACTTCTTTTCAACTTTCATTTGAATGGAAATGAAAACATTAAGAAAAACATTACTGAAAGTAACCCTTTAATAGAATCAAATAAAAAAAAAAGAATTCTTAGATTCGAGAATGGAAATCAAGAAGAAAAAGATCCTCTAAACCAAGGGGAATGGGGCTCCTTGATCATATGAAAATCACTCTTCCATTAGTTTGAAATTAGTTAGAGTAAAGTGCGTGGAGGCCCCATAACTTTAATTATTGTCTATTAAGTCCCATTTTAACTTTTTGTCTCTTTAAGTCTCTTTTTTAACTTTTTACTCATTCGTGGTATTCAAAGTATCATCTTCGATTCTAGACATATTCCACAGATAGAATGTAACTATAGAGCATAATAACATTAAAAAAATTCTAAAAGAAAATAATTGTAAAACACACAGTGTGATGGTGTAAGCCTCTAGCATTTACTTATTAAGATAATATCCATTGTGTTGGGCGGTAGCTACTGTACTAACAATATATGAAAATCATGATGTTTTATCTTTTAATTTTCTACTCATCCGTCCCTAGAAGGATGGTGCACATTCCTTTTATGGTTGTCCTAAAAGAATGGTGCATTTCCTTTATTGGAAACTTTAGGTGAGCAACTTTACTTAAATGCCTTTAACTTTCCTTCCCAAATTCCACCACTCAACCAAAGTAGGGTAATTTTGACTAAATGTAACTTTTCTACTCTTTTCTTAATCTTTGTGCTAAAAGAAATGCACCATCCTTTCGGAGACGGAGGAGTAACTTATTTTTAGATTGAGCCTAGCACTCAAACCGAGCAACCGCTCCATTTGCAAAATTTCAAATGGCTCCTAATGAATACATGGCTTTAAATTCCTCACCATTTTTAAAAGAACATGATAAAGCGTACTTCCATTTCAAATGGCTCCACAAGTACCTAAAATCCAATACTTACGTCTAAATTATAAAATAATCAGTAAACCATGCTTCTTTCAAACAAAAACCTAACTCACTAGAAAGCCTATTGTCTCTACTAGTGAAGTAGCACCATGGCCTCGTTTGCTTCTCATCACCATATATGGGCAAAGACTCATTCTCAATTACTATACAATGATGGCCATAAACATCATTTTCAATTGAAATTATCAATCAACTAACTGACAGTGCAGATAATAATAATAATAATAATAATAATAATAATAATAATAAAATAAGCATAATCATAGAAGAGTATATTACTCCCCTCATTCGTCGATTCGCTGCCTCCCTACGTCGATGCGCGCTCATCCCGTGCCAAAATGACACACTAGGTCTGGAAAAGTTAGTGATAGTTAACGGTAAGATTTCCACATATGGAGAGTAGAGGTGAAAGATCAAGGAAGTGAAAATAAGTGATAAAAAAAAGGAATGAGAGAGAAGAAATGATGAATTAATTGTAATTAACTGGGATTCCAAAGGAAAACTAGAGGACGAAGATGTCTGAAATGGAAGAAAGAGAAGCGAGAGAGACGCACAACAAAGAAAGTAAAGAGAGAAAATACACGATGAAAGAGAAGAAATAGAATGAAAAAAATAAACGGATAGCAAAATGAAATCAGAAATTGTGTAAATAGGAAGAAATAATTGTAATTTATGGTAATTGATCAATCTACTCTACTTTGTAGAGGTATTTTAACGTAAAATTGGAAATATTAAATACATTAATCAAGAACAAAAGAAAATAAGGTGATTAATTGTAATTGATTACATTGATATAAATGATTGCATTGATTGTGAGAAAAATACAAATCTGATGTGGCGCTGATGTGTAGATGAGGTGGCTTCACTAAATCTCTTCATTCACTTTTTTCTAGCTATTTATGGTAGTGGTCCTGTATTAATATATAATAGTAGATGTCCTTGACTTGCTAAACAAATTTGTATGAAATCCTAGCATTTTACATGGTCACTTATGCCCTAAACACTTTCTTCATCACTTACAAAATTCTCTAGAATGCTTGAAAATTCAATTACTCCTCTTTAATTCCTCTCTATTTTTTTCTTAAAATTTTATTTCAATCTTTAATAATTTAAATGTCTGGACGTTGTAGAAAATTTTACAAATTTCTCATTTCTGATTTTCTTTGTAAATACTTGGAAGTATAACTAGCTATAAGTAGGGGCGGGGTCATGAATACTTGTGAGTGGGGGCATAAGTAGTCAATTAGTAGAATTTATTTTAAGTGGGGGCATACAAAAATTTAAGTGGGGACTTTAATGTATAGTATTTTATAAGAATTTTTATACTATTACTCTATTTTCCCCAAATTTGAGTGGGGGCATTTGTCACCACTCATCTCAACGTACCTCCGCCCCTGGCTATAAGGGATGAGAAACATTGTTTTAGGCTCAGTTCAGTTGCAAAGAGTGAGATTTTTTTTTCCATTTTTTCAATTCCCAATACATAAAATAATCTTAAATCCATCAATTCTTTATAAAATAATATTTTCTTCAAATTTCTCTACTCACATATATCTCATCCATCAATCAAAAACACATCTCCAAATTTCTCAAAATTATTTTCCCATTACAAATGAACACACCCTTATAAACTTTGGAAAGCTTTAGCAGTACTAAAATGAAAAGCTTCAAAATAATATTTTCTATTTTAACACATGAATTTTTAGAGTTTGAAAATAAGGTTTTCCGTTCGTTAATACATTCAAGTATTTACATAGGATATTTGAAATTGAGAACTGAAATAAACGGACTCTAAACCTTTTCCTAAATTATTACAAAATCAGGATATTTGAAATTGAGAACTTGAAAAAAATTTCACATGTAAACGGACTCTAAACCTTTTCTTAAATTCTTACAAAATCAACATGCAGTTGTGTAAAAACTGTCAAGTCATCTCTTTTGTTTCACATTAGTTGTGTGAAAACATGCAGTAGTATTTTTTTTTTAAATAATGGAGTTGCATCAAACATAACTTAAAATCTGAGTGAATTTCCTACACTACCCCCTAAAATGTTATTGAATTGTAGCGCGGACCTTTGTTTTTCTTTTTGTTTTTTTGCAGTTAATCCACCAATTTGCTAGGATTGTACGCCTTGCGATGACTGCTATCGGCCATCATACAACTGTTCCCTCAGGTAAAAGCGGTAGAAAATAAAACAAAAGTGAAAAAAATAATTTCATTTGAAAACAAAATATTTTTAGTGTGGTGACAACTAGCTTGGAACAAAGGAAGTAGTAGATGAAGGACTCGTCACTCGTGTACGAAATTAGAGAGTAGTGGACTAACATGGAAAATTCGAAATCTTGAGGACTAAAAGTGACAATCTACCAAGAGATATCGCTCAGTGCTCACTACTAAAATTATGGAGTAATAAAAAATCAGGATTAGTAGTTCATTAAATAATTACTGGTATATGACAATGGTCACGATAACAGTACCACCGTATCTTTCTTCGCTTCAAACAGAGGTCAATGAAACCCAATCTTTGTGTGTTCAGCTCCACCAAACCTCTCTCTTCTTCTGCTTCACTCTCCTCCTCCATTTCCCCTGAAATTTTTCTTCTTTTTCTCTACTTCATCGAATCACTTATTGGAAAAGCCTCTCCAGCAATTTTTGTCCTGGTGATCGCAACATTGAATTGAACCCAGATTCTGGTCCTCCTCCTCCTCCTCAGGTACCTCTGTTCAAGCTTAATCTGGAGTTCGATTTTCCATTTTCATGGAACTTGACCGTAATCGCTTCTGCATTGTTTCTTTTGCTTGGGGTATCTGCCTGCTCCCATGGTTTTGTTTTCGTTCCAAGCACTTTCTCTCTTCGATTTCTCCTGGTTTTTGAACGATGAGCTCATGTGATTAGTAGGCAGGGACATGAACGGCGTTTCAGTTTCTTCTAATTTCTGCTTGATTTAGTTCCTTTTTAAGAGTGGGGTGGGCTGCATACAAGAGATTGGAGGCTTCGTTTCGACTTTCTATATTTAGTTTTGGAAACGTGGAAATTGAAATTTTCAGTTTTTCCCCTGAGTGAGAGAGAGAGAGAGGAATTTTGGAATTTGAGCTGCTTGATTTCCTGGGTTGATTTGTAGTCTTTCTGGGTACTGGATGATAGTTTTCCAATGGGGGATCAAAATTAGAAAGCAACCAGGAAAAAAATGACCATCTTGTAAGAGATTTGTCAGTTGACTACTAGTGGATTTTCAGAATCTCCAAAACAAGTTGATAAAGAGGACATGTATGTTGAAGGGAAATTCTGCACCTTAGGGAATATTCTTGCATCATGAAACTTGCATGATACATTTGTCAAAGTGTGGGAATGATGCAGATTCGAATGTGAGACTGGATTACCCTTTGAATTTCTGTGACCAGCTTTTTGAAGAAAACCACCATCAAGTCATTCATACTTGACCTTTCCAAATGTCTTTTCAGAATTGATTCATTCTCTCTCTATTTGGTGTTTCTCTACTTTGTTTGCACAGTGAGGTTTGAGTTCCTCGTTGGGACATACTGACTGACTGGTAATACCTGCTCTGAAATTTCACATAGGATGAAAGGAGGTGAGTCCAGATTAAGGTGGAAGGGCAGGGATCTGTCTCTTCTTCTCATTGTGCTCTTGTGTGCAACTCTTCTTACTTGGTCATGGCCAGCATGGAATAAAATGCTTGCTTCCTCATATACACAGCGTATTCAGACCTTGCACGTCTCTCCAGGTTTGTGTAACTCATTACATTTTACTTTTTTCTGTGTACACCGAATCAATGTGTGGTATATATGCTGTTAAGGTGAAAGCACAAATGGTCTTGTACATTATTATCAGTGTACTGTGTAATGTTGCTACAACTTTGTTTCAAAGGAGGAAATTGTCTTATATTATTAAGGCAAAAGGTTCGATTTTGCCACTAATGTTTGGGGGTAGCTCGATTTTGCCACTCAACTAATTTCGGGCTTGATTTTTCCACTAAAGTATAGAAGAAGGAGATTATTTGCCACCAAAGTCTATTTTGGGGCTGATTTTACCATTCGATCGGTTAATGGATGGAATATTCCGGCATATTTTGTAACAGATTGAATACGTGGTGTTTTTCTGCACATGTGGCGTCCATATGACGCCATGTCACTTTATTCTAACATTAAACTAAACCCTAAACTTTTCAAATTTGACAAATTAACCCCAATTTTCTCAAAATTGACGAATTAGCTATCTCCTCATCGACACCCATGCACAAGCTTTCAATGCCGAAGCCCGTCGCTTCAGTGGCCGCCAACCCTGACGGCACACACCTGTTCGCCTGTGGAATCACCGGCAGAATCTACTTTTTCACTATTCCATCTCGTCTCGTGACTTCCGATGCCGGAGCCCGTCATATAAACCGCATAACGGACCCGTCTCGTGCCTTGCGATCAGCTCCGACAGTTCCCTTGTGATCTGCGGTGGCGATGACGGAATAATTTATTTGATTCCGATATACCCATTACTCGAATCGATGTCCATTTACTGAGATGAAGAAGATAATCCGACGATTGACTTAATGGGTTTGTCTACAGAACTCCGATAGACAGAGGGAAACAAGTTTCTCCTTCTCCGATGAAATGCAACAGTTCAGTGGTTTCTTTGGGGGTGGTGAGAGAAGGGTGGAATCTCGTATCGGCAGATGATGATGGTGGGATATTCATATGGGACGTCGCCGGAGATGGGTTCGTGTTCGTGAAGGACGGTGATGGTTATAACAATGATTCGTCGGATGAGGAGGTTGGACCGTCGTGGGTGGCGGCGATTGGGCTGGAGGTGGCGCTGCGAGTTTAGAGCAAAGGCATGATGAGGGAGTAGTTCGTGATAAAATTTATAGTTTATGGTGAGTTTGTAAAACTTTAAAATGATTAAGGTTAATTTTATAGTTTTACAAGAATAGGTTGGCCAACATCTCAGCAATTCTCTTGACACGTAAGCATCCAGTGTCAATTTTAACGAGACTGGCAAACGCCCTCCCATTTGCAAACGTTAATGGTAAAATCGAGCCTAAAATTAGTTGAGTGGCAAAATCGAGATACCCCCAAACATGAGTGGCAAAATCTTACCTATTGTTAATGCATGAGATACTATCAGTATGTAACCCTCATTCTACATTGTGCAGATGATAATCAGAAGTGTCTTTCCAAAGGCATCGCTTTGATGTGCAGCTTTTTTAGTAGACTGTTAATTTATATCATAAAAGTTGCTTCATGGTTGTATCCAGGGTTTTGCATGTGATAAAGTACTACAAGGACCGTGATTAGAAAGCTTTTGTAGATGAGCTAGATTTACCTTGTCAATCTGTCTCATCACAAGATGAGAAGCATCACTTAGGGTACAAAATACAAATTAGAGCTACCAGGAATGATTGAAATAAGGGAAGTGAAAAAATGCTTCATGTTATGATTGCTTTACCTTACATGTCTTCCTACAAAGCTTTTTTCTTCATTCACTCCGTCCTCTCAAATCTCAATCAAGTTTAGCCTTAGGCTCAGCATCTGCAATGATACTCTCTTCATGACAAACTTACATATTTCATACATTTTCTAGGAAACATCTGAGATATAATGTTGTTGATTTGGAACTGATAGATGTGTGGATATGTTTTTTTTTCTGAAGTTTCTCTAAATAAGGCAGAAGGTGAACCAAAAGACGGCCACGAACCTCAGGACAAACAGGTTAGCAAGAAAGAGGGGAAAACAGTTGATGAAAATGGACGAGATATGACAAAATCAGATGGAACAGAAATTTTAAATTTAGGAGATGAGAAATTAGAGCAAGAAAAGAATAGCGGTGAGATGTTGTTTTAGCAGTGTTAATCTCAAAATCCACTTGAATTCTTAATGTGTATTAGCATGCATCCATGTTATTGAAAGTTAGGCTCCAAACTCTTTAGGTTATTACATGCTCTTATTTGTCTGTCAATCTGTGACAATCTGAGGAACTTAGAGGAGAAGCACTTAGATTGTTTGTGGTGATAGTCTTTTTCTTTCACTTTTAACAGTGATATATGTCAAACAGAATTTAAGTAAATGCCATTGTACGTGGATTCTCTTGTGTTTTCTGCACCTGCTATCGAGACTGTTGATTAGTTTATCGATTTTCTTGTTATCATAATTTCGTGTACTTAGCCTCTGTACTTTCAGGTCTGCAATACTATATAAGAGTTTTAATAAGGTGTTCTTAGAAAGACTGTAAAGATAAACTTGAATTGCAATAGGTCGTAAATACACTATGATCGTGCAGGAATTTTGCCAAGTAAACCAGAAGAACCAACACCCAGTCAAGAACCTGCTCGGAAACAAATTTCAAAGAGTAAAGAAAGTGAAGGAGGTGAGAATACCGATGAAATAATTTCTGCACACACAACTCTTTTTTCTTTATTCAGGATCTTGTATTTCTATCTTTGATTATATTTCAGTAATTACCAATAACATTGTTCACCTGCTGCAGTGTGTACCTACTCCAAAGGAAAATGGATTTTAGATAATCGCAAGCCTTTCTACTCTGGTTTTAGCTGTAAACAATGGCTTGCTCCAATGTGGGCTTGCCGATTGACACAGCGGCAAGATTTTGCCTATGAGAAGCTAAGGTGGCAGCCAAAAGACTGCCAATTGGAACAATTTGAAAGTCACATGTTTCTGAAGAGGTATGCACACAGCAAATAAACACCATATTTGCTAGCTACGGTATTTGTAACTTGTTGTGAACCAATTTCTAGTTCTGTTTTCATTTGTTAAAGGGTATATTGTTTTATGTTCTAAACCAATATTCTTGGAGTTCAAACACCAGTTTTTTAAATATATTTATCTTGATTGGCCTTTCAAGAACAAAATCTTATGCTGATTGTGCAGTTTTAAATTTTGCTTAATCTATTTAATGTTCCCTCTACTGTGAAAGTATTTCCCCAATTCTATAAAGGTTGAGCATTCTATGTTGGAATTCTGAAGTTATAAAAGCCAAACCATTAACAAGTAGAACTTTGATTTTGTCTGGTCTAGCATGTGAAATCACTAACTAAACGGTGAGGAATTAAGTTAAGATTGGAAACACTTGCGACCTGGCAAGAATTATCGTATCTGGATGTTTGTAATCCACTTTGGACCGTGTCATTGAAATTCTTGGATTATAACACAACAGTAGGAAACTTGCTTTCTTCTCAGTGATCCCAGATCATAAACGGTTACAGCATTCTTGGGTTTTTTTTTTTCTTTTCAGATGGTGGTCTTGGGTTCTAATATGTGGACTTCCTTACCTTAGTCTTTTCACAGATTTTTACCGTTTTAACAAAATTATGATTTCAGCATCACATAAGTATTGCTTTCTTGTACTACAGGATGCGACACAAGACCCTGGCATTTGTTGGAGACTCATTAGGTCGACAACAGTTCCAATCCTTAATGTGCATGATCACTGGTGGCAGTGAAAGTTCGAATGTCATAGATGCAGGGAAAGAGTATGGATTCATCGTACCACGAGGTGGTAAGCGTCCATCTGGATGGGCATACCGATTCCAAAGCACCAATACTACTGTCCTCTATTACTGGTCAGCAAGCCTGTGTGATTTGGAGCCACTCAATCCCTCAGATCCTAATACTGAATATGCCATGCATCTTGACCGGCCTCCAGCATTCCTGCGACAGTTTCTTCCCAAGTTCGATGTCCTAGTTCTTAACACCGGTCATCACTGGAACCGTGGGAAGCTTAACGCCAACAGGTGGGTGATGTATGTTGGGGGAGCTCCACTTACCGGTAGGAAGGTCTTAGATATCGGAGGAGCCAAGAACTTAACAGTCCACAGCATCATCAAGTGGGTAGACTCGCAGCTTCCTCGACATTCTCACCTCAAAGCATTCTACCGGAGCCTCTCACCAAGGCACTTTGTAAATGGGGAATGGAACACCGGAGGGAGCTGCAACAATACCACCCCAATGTCAATCGGAAAGGAGCTGTTACAAGAAGAATCAAACGATAGAACCGCTGCCACTGCAGTCAGGGGCACCGGAGTGGAGCTGCTCGATATTTCGGCTTTATCGCAGTTAAGGGATGAAGGGCATATATCCAGGTACAGTTTCTCATCATCATCATCATCATCGTCATCATCAGGGTTTCAGGATTGCCTGCACTGGTGTTTGCCTGGTGTGCCTGATACTTGGAACGAAATCCTCTTCGCTCTACTTCGGCCACGCTTGTAAAGCATAATGCAGAGAGAGATTTGGCCCCTTGCTCAAAAGGTTTGATAGGAGAAAGCGTGAGCTAGAAGAAAAACAAATGTCTACTCAGGTTACATTCCGTATCAAGCAAGTAGGCATTATCATTGGCTGATTCGGGTGGTTAACTATTGGCATTGGTGATTGGTTGTACTGGATGTAGAAATTTGACCAGAAAAGCAGCAAATGTTAGTCTACAGGTGAGTTAGATATATGTTAAAATGTAATGGATCATATCAAAACTAATTTATTGTAGAATACATATGAGGTGGCTGTGTTCATTTGAAACAAGTTTTGGAAAATATTTGAAAAAGTAGAACAGGGTAAGTAGTCTATGTTTGATAAACCACAAATTAGCATCGTTGTAGAAGTATGAGAAGTTGAGATTGAGAATGGAAAAAGGAGAGAATGAATTAGGAGGGTGAGATGAGACTTTAATAACGATTAGGTGACCAAACAACATAATTAGCTAAACAAAACACACCAACAAATTAGCAATCCTCACGCATGCATGCATGCATGCATGCTATATAAAACCAACACCCTTCAAAGCTTCTCATCATTCCTCGAACACACAACACAAATTTATAACCAAGAAAGATACATCAGTCATCCGAATATGGCAGGCTTATTGAGATTGAGTAGCTTTGTGTTCACCTTGTTCATGGTCGTGTCCGTTGGCCGAGCAGCTCGCCAGCTCCAGCAACTGCCTTCGTTGCCGAAAGTGAACCTCCCGCCCATGCCATCAATCCCAAACCTGCCTCTGCCAACTTTGCCATCAATCCCACAGCCGACTGTGCCATCAATCCCACAGCCGACTATGCCATCAATCCCACAACCGAGTGTGCCATCAATCCCACAACCGACTGTGCCATCAATCCCACAACCGAGTGTGCCTCAGCCTACGGGCACACTTCCAAGCTTGCCTAAGCTGACTCTGCCTCCTCTACCCGCCATGCCTGCCCTTCCTTCAATCCCAACAACCATTCCGACCTCCATTCCCTTCCTCGCTCCTCCTCCGTCAAACTGATCAATCATGCATGGCTTCCGTGTAGCGTATGCAGGATGCAGGATTTGGATATGTCTACTTTCTCACACATGTTGTATGTTTCGATTTATGTGTCTCGATTTTCATTTCCGCACCATTTCTTTTGGTACATTTTTCACACCATTTGATTATTCATTCATGTAGTAAATTAAGGATTGATGTACCTCTTCATTATGTCCATGACTCTATCTATGTGTGATATATATATATATATATATATAAACATACATAATATATATATATATATATATGTATATGTAAAAGACAGTTCTTCAACAATTCCTTGGACTTCATGTTTATTATGATTCCTAGAAAGAATAGACATAGGGTAGTTCCTAGAAACCAGTGAACAGAGAAGTATGCGCCTCTCCGTTTTGATCCCCTGCACATGACACATAAGTACTACTACTACTACTACGTACTACATATTAGTTCATTAACCTAGATTCAATATTCTTGACCTAAAGTGCACAAGAACTTCAACTAGTTTATCAGGTGCAATAGAGTCTACCAGGTGCAATATTCTTGACCCTGCTTGGTCATCCAGATTTATTGTTTAAGTGATTTTGGTCTTAAGAGTTCATGATCAAGTTAAAGGGTTTGATAAAAGGCTTAATATTATTTGTACAGACTAGTCACACTGACAATTGTTGATAACGTAAGTGCCAAGGCAGGTTCCACACTGGACTTGTTCCTTGAAAGCCTTCGAATTGGCGAGAGAACTCAACCATGGCTCCATCACACAACTGCCATCACTGAGGGCGGACCAGCTTTCAAATATTGTATCTCCGTTCATCCTCATTGCTTTCTCCCGAGGAAAATCTCCTTGGATGAATCTTTACGATCAGTTTCTTTCCTCAAATTTTCTTCTCCTTGATGGGTTCCTGAAAGCTTCAGTGCTTCTCATGACTCGCAAGTTCCATTGGGCATTGCAATACCTGTATGATGAATCAAGCCAGCCTTGCATTTCAGATGAGCCATGCTTGAGTTATACACACCAAGATTCTTCATGTCCTGGAGAACTCGCTTGAGGTCATGGACCTTAGTGTCTAAAGTGTCACAGCATTTTGCATTTATGGGATACACTTGGGTAAAAGTTGTCCTTTCTCAAGAAATTGATCTCCATCCCAAGCATTCAGGACAAAAGTTGGAACATAATTGTCATGTTGAAGAATGGCTAAAATGATTAGATTACGAGTAAGATTTATTAATTTCATATTGTCACAATCATTATGACATGGTTTAGTAAGTCAACTTTCTGTCCAACTTTGTGTAGTTTATTTAACCAAATTTTACGGGGTTTTTTTTATTACACCAAATATTTTGTTTTGTTCCCTTCAGTTGCCTAACTGCTTGTTTATTATTATATGCTCTGCAGTGCTGCAGCGAAGTCAACCTCCCAGCACAACACTTGTAGTAGCAGAGGAAATTGTCGCCATCGTTTCCTCTGCCGCCAGAGCTTCGAACAGATCTCTCCGGAATGCAAACCGGAGGAGCTACACTTCTTCGATTGAGCAGGTTAGAGTCTCCTCCCATACATTTGATCATCAATTTTGCCATTCACCATGTTTGTTTGATCAATTGCAGCCTAGTATCTGAAATCCCCAAATCGTCGAAACCCTAGAATACCCAATTTCTTCACACACCATATTTATCAACAGAATTGTCCAACTCACCATCCACCTAAGCTTCTGTTACCCATGTCATATAACAAAACGGAATATTCCATGAAGATGCCCTTAACATAATGTCTAATGGCCAGATTAGTATAAAACAAGGAGTTCAGGGCTTTATTTGGCCGGTTAATTAGTTCAGGGGCCGAGTCGCGACAATTCAAATAGTTCAGGGTTTTATTTGGTCTTTTTGCCTATATATATATATAATCTAATAGTAAATTATACTCTCTTCGTCCCAAAATTAATGCAACACTTACTTTTTTGGTAATTTTTTTACGTACTAATTTACCATATCATCCCTACCTCTAAAATTCGAGAAATAAAAAGTAAAAGTATAATCAATATGGGTCTCCAATTAAATATGCTGAAAATTTAAAGATAATAAGGTACAAATAATATTTTGAGTAGTGAGTAAAATTAAAGATAATAATGTAAATTGATTACAAAAAAAAAAGTCTTTAAAAAGTCGAATATTTTTAGTTTGTTATTAACTAATAAAGGATACTAAAAATAATCTAACCGTGCAACAAATCCAGAAGTCTTATTTTCGTTTTGTAAAAGAACAAATCAAAATGGCATGGGGATGTAGCTCAAATGGTAGAGCGCTCGCTTTGCATGCGAGAGGCACGGGGTTCGATCCCCCGCATCTCCAAATATTTTTTAATTTTTATTTTGCCCTTTCTGAGTATTCCCGGGTTAAAATGCCCATATTAAAAAGTTGGAGGGCTAAACAATAATATAAGGGAAAAAAAAAGAACAAGGCAAAGAATTAGAACTCGCAGTCGCAACCACTTCGTCAGTTCTTCGACATCGTCTTCTTCAGTAACCAGCATCGTTGCTTCTTACCAGCCAAAGTGCCAGCCGCCACCGTCGCCAGCTGTCACCGCCACCATCTGTCACCGTCGCAAGCCGAGTCCATCGTCGAACAGCAGGAAACAGTGCACCGAGCAGCAACCAACAAGGCAACAACCCTAGGTAAAAAAAATTTGGGGATTTTTTAAACAGATGCCTGTTATGTCATTGCCTCATAGGGTAGATATTAGTACGTAGCAATTGTTATCTCTAAGACTGTAATTTAAAAGTTCAGAATCGCAGACTTCTCTGTGTGTGTGTGTGTGTGTATACACAGCTGGTACACTATTTACATCCAAGATACCCCAGTATAACGGTATTGTCTCGTACGTTTAGAAAAACGGTATAATGTCTGGTACGAGATTTTGAACCTCTCACTGTTTTACCTGTCTATGGTACAGAAAATCAGTGAAATGCCGTTTGCTGTTAACGATACTGTGCTTCTTTGGTTCTGCTATTTCCTTAACCTGTCACCCACCATCAAATTCTCTGTTAAATTCTATTGTCTTTTGTGGATTTAGACTATGTGGGCGTCTCGGTTTTCTAAGCTTGGGTGTTTGATCCTCAGAGAGCACTCTAAAGGTTCTTGCTTTGCTCCGAAACTCAAAATCTTCACCATATTGAGCAATACTCACACATCTAAATAATAAAATTCTCACGATTCTGTTTCTGTATTGTAGGTAGATGTATACCCATAAATGGAAGAGGATCGATACTGCCTTCTCAGTTCCAACACTTCCCGGTTAGTGCTCTTTCTATCTCTCACTGGTTTGACGTCGATTCTTGTTTTTTTTTTTTAATCAGTGGCAATGGTAGCTCTGATCATGTCAAGCGAATTGTGCGGTCTGCTTCCTTTAGCTTCTTTTCAGCTTATGAATGGGGATGCGTTATTCTGGGGAGAATGAGAGAGTATTTAGTGAATAATCCTCATTGAAACACTGGTTATGGCCAAGAAAATGGTTGAGCAAACATGGATGCCTGTGTCGTTACATGGGTGCTTTGTTCTGCTGCTATTAAAGTTGCACTTCGTGAATTTTTCTGATGATTTCATCAAGTTTATATCGTGCTAGATAAATTATAGGTTTTAACAGATGTAGCCATGCAGGTTTTGCATGAACGGGTGGGAAGTGTCTTTTATGAGTGGTGTGTTCCGATTTAGAAGTTTTTTTTGATAAACTTTCAGGTTATGTAAGTAGAATTAGGTTGATAAGTTAGGCTCATAGTTACCGGGATAGCCTCTTACTGACATTCTGGGATAGGACACACATATTGGGCAGTTTACGTTTTGAAGTTGGTGGTAACCACTTTATGCTATGCTTGTGGAGCGATGGAAGAACAGGAGGATCTGAGGACACTTCATTTAATGGGCTACCAGCCTAAAAGTACTGTTGTATATGTCTTCTTGAAGCTTATGCATGTAATTTAATGACTGATTTCTTTACCCTTTCTTTAAGCAGTTCAGATCGCTGCCAGATGGTAAGGCTGTAGGTGCGCTATACTGGAAGCATCGCCAGTTTTGCAGCTCAGTGGCTGATATCTCCAATACAGATGAAAATGAATCAAGAGAAACGTAAGACTTTGTAGTATTGTTTTAAAACAACATTTTCATCATCATACTACACTTTAGTCCCAACGATGTTGGCATGAATTTTGAAGTGTCAGCTAATTCTCTAAAATTAGTGAACAGTATAAAATCATTCAAAAGGTATGATGGCAAAGTTTTATGTTGGATGTTTTTCCTATAACAACCCTCTTACAAAGAAACTAGGAATGTACCAAATGATGCTGATAATTTCTAATGCCGAATTAATGTGTTCACATTAATCAAATTCACATGCCCTCTCTTAAGTGACAGCAATTGTGTGTGTGTGTGTGTAATGCTGATTTTCATTGCTTGGGCCCTAAGGAGCCTCACCCATTTGTTAATATGCTGTTCACCACATGTTATCTTGTCATGACTATTTTTCTTATTTGAGTGGTTAAATGGAGAAATAAAGGAAATAATCACAGCACAATGCGACTCTGTGGTCGCTTTACATTGGGATGACTAGGTATATCCTTAACAATTTTAGGGTTCAGTTTAATAGTATGTCATTTGAAAGGTAACATGTCTATAAAACTGGGAAGGGAAGTGTGGATATAAACAGGGATTGGCAGTATTGCTTCGGGTGTTGGGGGATTATATTGTCTTATTTTCTTTATTAACAGGATCTCCGTGACATTCGTTGATAAAGATGGAGATGAAAAGATGATCAGAATCCCAGTTGGGATGTCCATGTTGGAAGCAGCTCATGAAAATGACATAGAGCTTGAAGGCAAGGATTTCAATGTGTCCTCTGTGTACAATTCATCTGCAATACATCGCGTTCAGTTCAGCACTGGCTCATTCTAGTCTGTTATAACTTTTGATATCTCATGTGACATTCAGGAGCATGTGAAGGCTCACTTGCGTGTTCGACATGTCATCTGATAGTGATGGTATGTGGGTGTGTCCTATGAACAAATTATTCCATGACCCTAATTTAAGAATAACCTAGGTGCATTTTGCTTCTTATCATCCTTGGCCGTTTGTTTCCCTACCTTAAAAATAAGAAACATCTATTTTTGCTGCAGGACATGGAGTACTACAATAAATTGGAAGAACCGACAGATGAGGAGAACGACATGCTCGATTTGGCATTTGGACTAACAGAAACGTGAGTAGTAATTGATGTGTGTTATTGCTTATTCCTTCACATTTTAAGCTTAGTATCTGAGGAAAACCGCATGTGCACAAATCTTTCAGGTCTCGGCTAGGATGTCAAGTGATTGCAAGACCTGAACTTGATGGAATTCGCGTAGCCATTCCTTCCGCGACTCGTAACTTTGCTGTTGATGGGTATGTACCAAAACCACATTAGGCCAGCTAAACGTTGAGAGGTGCACACATAGAATAGAGGATTCAGTCTGTAGTCAAAGAAGATCAAACTGAGGGAAAAAAAGGGGCATCATAATGAGGCTTAAATTCGAGTACTGGAATTTCCAGTAATTTTGGTCGACATAATCGTTGCTCAAATTATATAAACATTTTCCTGTAGCTTCTTGTTTTTATTTTAAAAATTCCTTTATGTTTCAAGTTCTTGTTCAACTGACTTGTGATTAAGTATAGTATGGTGATGTATCTATATGCTGTCACTAACATTCAGGTCTCAAAGGTTAGAGTTGATCTACACTAGTTTAATGGATTAATCATTTGGCTTAATCAAGTAGATGAATAATTATTTGCAATTTAATCTGGGATTGGATAAATATTTGGTTAAAACCCGGAAATTAACTTAAACTAAAAGATGAGTGAAAAATGATTAATCACGGTGTATTAAGTGGACTAATGCAAACCAAATTAGCTGTTAGGTTGATGATGTACAGATATACTAGTGTGTATATAAGTCTTGTAATTATCCTATATACGTATCCTAGACTAAGTTGTATCTTAGTAGGATTAGGACTCAGACTAAGTTGTATCCTAGAAGCACTAGGACTCACAAGCCTTTAAAAGGGTTGTGCTACACGTATCGTAGTATGCATGAAATTGAGAAGAAATACAGAAAAGCTTCCTGAAATTCTACATGGTATCAGAGCGGGTCTCCTCGATCTGACCTGGTGGTCTCCTCGATCTGACAATGACTAACGAGTCTTCCATGGACACCATCGGCTCATCATCCTCAACGTCGGCACTGATCACCCACGTCCAGTCTGAAAATTCCGGTTTCAACTCTAGAATTATCCTGAATGAATCAAATTATGATACTTGGTCCCAGATCATTGAGATGTAGATTGCAGCCCGAGAAAAATTGGATTTTCTTATTGGAACTTCTCAACTTGAATCCACGAACCCGTTGTACGCCAAGTGGTATGCAGAAAACCAGAAAGTTAAAAGTTGGCTGCTCACCTCCATGACACCTGAAATCATGAGGAGATATCTACGCACTGCTCGGGAAATCTGGAACGCCCTCGCAAAGACGTTCTACGATGGAGCAGTTGAAACCAAATTTTTTGCCTTGCAACAATGAGCATTCTCACTCCGTTAAGCTAGTCGTCCTCTGCCCACATACTATGGTGAACTTGTTGAGATTTTTCAAGAACTTGATCATCGCGATAAGGTCACCATGAAAGATCCTGAATATCTTATTTCATATAAGGGTTATGTCGAAAAATTGAGAATACACATCTTCTTGAATGGTCTAGATGATGAATTTGAACAAGTAAGAGGTGAGATACTACATATGGATCCTAGCTTAGATCTTGAACGCACATATGCGTCGGGAAGCAAATCGAAGGAGGATACTTGATGGAGATAATTCCAGTCCAGATTCTATTGCTATGATGGTCAGGAAGAGTAGCCTTGGTGGAAACAGAGTCCCATCACCAACCACTAGAAGCTTTGACATCGGGAGCAAAAACATGGACCAAATAGACAATGCACTCATTGTGGGGGTCTAGACACACAAAAGACAGATGCTATGAGATAATTGGATACCCTGAGTGGTGGGATCCATCGAAAGCACCAAAGAGAAAGAGCAAGGGAGCTGTTGTTGTATCGAATGAAGGAAGAGAGACCCCTGCATCGGTTGCAGCTGCTGTAGCCAATATATCATCTGGAAATATGGGAGCTATAAGCCCATCCTCAAACACACCAGGTAAGTCTTTTAACTATCCTAGCACTAAGGAATCTTATACATGGATAATCGATTCCTGTTCTACTAATCATATGACATGTGACACTTCATTCATATCTAAACTAGAACCATCCGAAAAATTATTAGTGTCTACTGCAAATGGCACTGAATCAAAAATTCTTGGAAAAGTTCAATTTCTTTGAACAATTTAGACTTAGATTCAGTTCTGATTATTCTTTCTCTAAATTTCAACCTTATCTCCGTCTCTCATATTACTGAATCTCTAAATTGTGTGGTGATTTTTGGCCTAACCATTGTGTGTTTAAGGACATCAAGACAAGGCAGACGATTGGATTGGTACTAGGAAGGGGCGGCTATATTACCTTGATCTCAATGCTTCCAGCTTAAGCTCTTAATCATGAGCTGCAGCAGTTTTTAAAACTCATGGGATTGTACACCAATCAAGTTGTTGGGGAGAATCCCTCACAAATGCATCATATATCACCCTTATTTGAAGCCAACTTACCCACTCATTTTTCTGAAAGAAAAATGCACTTTGGAGATGGTTCGTGCTAGCTTATTTGAAGCCAACTTACCCACTCATTTTATGGGAGAATCCCTCACAAATGCATCATATATCAGCATCATATATCATATATAGAATACCATCTCGCAGCTTAAATTTTAAAACTCCATTGGAGGTTTTGCATCATGGTTTGCTCATACCACCTAAAGCATACTTACCTCCAAAATTTTTTGGGTGTACAGTCTTCGTTCATTTACCAAATCATTCAAGAGACAAACTTTCACCAAAAGCCATTCAATGTGTTTTTGTGGGATATGGTGTGTATCAGAAAGGTTATAGGTGTTTTCACCCTCCCTCACAAAAGATTTATATCACCATGGATGTTGCTTTTCATGAACACCAAATGTATTATTCTGAAGCATCTGGAAGTCGGGGGGAGAGAAACACCGACTTGCAATTCCTATGTCCTATTGAATTCACTCCTAAATCCATTGAACTTATGCCCCATGAACAGGAGCAAGAACAACATCAAACAAGTATTGAACCAACTGTTTCTGAGTGCATTGAGACACTAACTGAAGATCAAAGCAATATAGTTGATCTGGAAGTATCGCATCCATCATCTCCCGTACTTGACGCACATCCACAAAATGAAGCACAACCACAAATGATGAACAATAGGTAAATTCTGAACCGTCACTTCGAATACTCCCTCATCAGATTAATAGAGGTGTTCCTCCCAAGACTTATAAACCTGTGATAGATTCAAGCCCTAAATGCCCCATAAATAATTATATGTCTCTTATCATCAACTGTCAATGCCATCTACAAAGTTAGCTTGTCAAATATCTACTGCATATGTTCCTAACAGTGTACAAGAAGCTATTAAAGACACCAGGTGGAAGGGTGCAATAAATGAGGAAATGAGGTCATTGGAAAATAACAACATTTGGGAAGTATGTAAATTACCTGAAGGGAAAAAGTCAGTTGGTTGTCGATGGATTTATACATTTAAGTATAAGGCTGATGAGAGCATTGAGAGGTATAAAGCTAGACTTGTAGCTAAAGGATATAGTCAGACTTATGGAATAGATTATGCTGAAACGTTTGCACCTGTAGCAAAGATCAATAAAGTTCGTGTCCTATTATCTCTTGCTTCAAATCTTGGTTGCCCATTGCAGCAACTTGATGTAACTAATGCATTTTTACATGGAGACCTTAAAGAAGAAATTTATATGGATTTAGCCCCGGGGTGCAGACTTAAAGAAGAAGGAAGTCAGCTAGTGTGCAAATTGAGAAAGTCCTTATATGGGTTGAAGCAGTCATCAAGAGCATGGTTTGGAAGGTTTACAAAGTCTATGCAAGTCTTTGGGTATTAGCCAAGTAACTCTGATCATACACTCTTCATAAAACACAATGAAGGAAGACTAACAACCCTCCTTATTTATGTTGATGATATGATTGTTATAGGAAATGACAATGAAGAAAGAGCAGCTTTGCAAGAGTATCTTTCACATGAGTTTGAGATCAAAGATCTTGGCACTTTGAAGTATGTCTTAGGAATTGAAGTATCACGGTCTAAACAAGGTATATTTCATTCTCAAAGGAAATGTGTATTGGATTTACTTGAAGAAGTTGATATGTTAGCCTGCAAACCTTGTGACTCATCACCAGCGGATGAAAATGTTAAGTTCGCTGAATTTTCAGATTCAACACCAGTAAACAAGGAATAATATCAACGAATGGTTGGGAGGTTGATGTACTTATCCCATACTATACCTAAATTGGCATACTCTCTCGGTTAGGGATGGCAGTGGGTTGGATGATATCCACCAACCGCGGATAACCACGACTTTATAGCAGTTATATCCGCGGTTATTGGCAAATAGGTGGAATTTAGTAACCGTGAGGCTAACGGTTACGGATATCAGCTATCCGAACCGCAGATATCCGTAACTAACCGTTAACCAACCCATCAATAAAAGTAGGCCACTAGCCCATCTCAGCCAATTCCCATTTAAACAAATACCCCCAACTGAGCCCGAATTTCTATTGTTGTCTAGTATATGATTTTCCTACTTACTTCTAGTATATGATTTTCCTACTTGTTTTGGTTTAAGATATGCCCTTCTAATGTCTTACAGTTCTTAATGATGTATTGCCGATGATGATGAAGATCTGAAGGACGGACAATCGGAAAATGGAAATCTTTTGTTGAACTTTGTTAAACTTTTTTCTTTAGCTTCTATCGACTATCACTTTTAGTTGTCTACATTTATTAGGTTTGCTATCACTTGAGATTTTGTATTTCAGCGGTATCCGCGGACTAATCGCGGTTGGCGGATATCCGCGGTATTCATTAATAGGTGCTAGAGTATAACCGCATTGTGAGATATCCGTTAACCACGAGATAGTTATATATTCGCGGTCGCGGTTACAGTTTAGGTATAACCGTGGATAATCCGCTCTGTTGCCATCTCTACTCTCAGTGTTGTCAGTCAATATATGCACTCTCCAAAGGAAGAACATCTGAAGGCTGTAATGAGAATTTTTAGATATCTGAAGTCTGCACCAGGAAAAGGGATCATGTTCACTAAAGGAAAAGCTCTTACAATTGAAGGCTATACAGACGCTGACTGGGCAGGATCAGTAGATGACAGACGGTCTACTGCTGGTTACCGAACATTTGTTGGAGGTAACTTGGTTACATGGAGAAGTAAGAAACAAGAAGTGGTAGCAAGGTCTCATTAGGTTTAATGATAATACCAACAATGATACTGAGCCAATAATCCGATTCATTTAGGGTAGGGAATATATATAGCTTACACAAGTAGAGTCCTAGAATAACTTAATGAGCAAGAGATAAAATAGTTAAACCAATCCTAAGCTTAATCCTACCGACCTTAGAAGTCTAAGGCTGTCTAACTTGTAGCCCACGCCACTTAGTTAACCAGCATTATTTACTTATTGAACTAATCCTAACATTCCTTCCCTTAAACTAAAATGTATTTTACATTTAGTTTACCCACTTACAGAAGCCAAGCCCATAAGAGACCTCATCTTCAGGAAAGTATCAACTTTAATTGCCTTGGTCATGATGTCTGCCAGCTGATCTTCACTTCTGCAAAACTTAAGTTCAATCTGTCCATCTTTTGATAAGTCTCTAAGAAAATGAAACCTCACATCTATGTGTTTGCTTCGACCATGCATCACTGGATTCTTGGATAATTTTAGTGTTGAACTGTTGTCACACATAATCCGGATACAACCTGTCTCTTCCTCTTCATTCAGCTCCTTCAAGATTCTTTTAAGCCAAATTACCTGACATGCACATACTGCTGCAGCAACAAACTCTGCTTCAGTAGTTGATAATGTCACAATGGGTTGTTTCTTAGAGCACCAACAGATTGCACCCCCACTGAGCATAACAAGATAACCAGATGTGCTCTTCCTGTCATTAAGGTCACCTGCATAGTCACTATCAGAAAACACTAGCAGTCCTTCTTTTCCAGCTTTCTTATACTGAATTCCAAAAGTTGCAGTCCCCTTAATGTATCTCAGAATTCGTTTGGCTGTTTGGAGATGTAGTTCTGTAGGACTAGCCATATATCTGCTGATTAAACTGACAGCAAACATAATGTCAGGTCTTGTGGCAGTCAAGTACATGAGACTGCCCACAATTTGCTTGTAATAAGTCTCATTTACCTTCTTCCCTTCCTCATCTTTGTGCACATAGGTACCAGGTACAATAGGGGTAAGCACTGGTTTGCATTCCTCCATTTTAAACTTCTTCAACAGATCAAGAGCATATTTCTTTTGGCAAACCGTAATTCCTTCTTCATTCTGATCAACTTCTAATCCCAAGAAGTACTTCATGTTTCCCAAATCTGACATGTCAAATTCCTTTTCCATGGACAGTTTGAATGCATTCATCATTTGCTGATCATTTCCAGTGTAGATTAGGTCATCAACATATACACTTACAACCAGAAGTTTGCCTTCTTTATTGCTTTTTGTGAACAAGGTTTGTTCTGCTGCACATTTCAGAAAACCTTCCTTCAGAAAGTGACCTTCAATTCGAGAAAACCAAGCTCTGGGGGCTTGTTTCAGCCCATACAGAGCTTTATGAAGCTTATACACCTGATCTTCCTTCCCTGGCACTATATACCCTTCAGGTTGGTCTATATATACATCTTCAAGAATTTCTCCATGGAGAAAAGCTGATTTTACATCAAGTTGCTTCACAGTCCATCCTCTTCTTGCTGCTAGAGCCAGAATAATTCTCAGTGTCAAGTCTTGCCACTGGTGCAAAAACTTCATTAAAATCCACACCCTCCTGTTGAGCATACCCCTTTGCTACTAACCGAGCCTTAAATTTGTCAACTTCACCTTGTTCATTGAATTTGGTTTTATATACCCATTTAACACCTATTTTCTTTGCTCCATTTGGTAAATAGCATAGTGACCAAGTCTGATTTCTTTTGATTGATTTAATTTCTTGATCCATGGCTTCTCTCCACTTGGTATGCTTCACTGCTTCTCTGTAGCTTATAGGGTCATCTGCTACAGTGACAAAGGCCATTTCATCAACAGAGAATTGACTTAAGTTTACCTCAGCATCAGATGAAACATCATCTGGATGTACATATTCATTCATCCAGTTTGGAGGCTTCCTGTTTCTGCCTTCCCTGCCTTCTTGCACAGGTGATTGATTAGGTTGTAGAGCCTCAGCCTCTTGTCCACCCTCAACTGTGTCTAGCCTCTCAGCTTCATACTCATTTTCATCAATTTCAGTCTCTCCCCAGTCTAGATTCATTCTTATTTGCTCTTCGAAAGATGTATCCCAGTCCCATTTCTTCTCTTCTTCAAATACCACATCCCTGCTTACAATTACTCTCCCTGTTACAGGATCAAATAATCTGTAGCCTTTTGTTTCAGTGCTCATTCCAATGAGTACAGTCTTAATACTCTTGTCTTCTAGCTTTGTTCTTTTGACATCTGGTATGTGAGCATGAGCAATGCAACCAAAAGTCCTGAAATGTTGCACAGCTGGTTTTTGACCTGACCAAGCCTCCTGAGGTGTTTTTCCTTGTATAGCACTTGTGGGACTTCTATTTAGCACATAGAATGTCCACTGTACTGCCTCTCCCCATAGGTTCTTTGGTAAATTTTTATCAACCAGAATTGTCCTCACCATGTTCATTACAGATCTGTTTCTCCTCTCAAAGAACTCCATTTCTTTGGGAGTGTAAGCAGCTGTGAGCTGTCTCTTAATGCCAGCTTTCTCACAAAATGTGTTGAATTCATTTGATGTGAATTCACCACCTCTGTCTGTTCTTAAGCATTTTATAGACAATTCAGTTTCCTTCTCTACCATTGCTTTGAACACTTTAAAGTATTCAAAAGCTTCTGACTTTTCAGATAATAGAAAATTCCATCCTTTTCTGCTAAAATCATCTATAAAACACAATATATACCTTTTTCTTCCACTGGTTGATGGTGATATAGGTCCACATATATCCGAGTGCACTAGCTCCAGCCTTTTTGAGGCTCTCCAACTACTGGTTTTTGGAATTGGTCTTCTCTGTTGCTTGCCTCTTAGACATTCTGTGCATGTTGTCTTTGTTGCCACCAGATTTGGCAACCCATCTACCATCTTCTCTTTCTGTAATCTTTCCAGTGACTTGTGATTGAGGTGACCATACCTTCTGTGCCACAGTTCAAAGGTATCGTGTGTGGTTGCTTGATGGCATTTTTCATCTCTATCATCTGCCTTCTTCACAATAATCACCCCCTTCAATGTAAACATCCTGTTATTCTTCATAACTGATTTCATAACCAAACCTCTACTTTGGTGAAATACCTTGCATGCACCATTTTTGAATGTAACTGTTAGTTTTTTTTCTAACAGTTGTCCCACACTCAATAAGTTACTTTTGAGTTCTGGTATGTAATAGACATTGGTCAGTGCAAAATAGATCCCATCAAACATGATTTTCACTGTTCCTTTGCCTACTACATTGAGTTTGCAGTCATTTCCCAATTTAACTGAATGTGTGAACTTCTCCAGAGTGTTAAACATCCAATCATATCCACACATATGATTGGAACATCCAGAATCCATAAACCAGTCACTTTCAATATAGTTCCTGTCTTCATTTGTCATTAGTAACATTTCTCCTTCACACTCTTCCTCAGTGTAGTTGATTTCTTTCTCTGGTTCATTGCATTCGCTTTGGTAGTGTCCAAATTTTTGACATCTGTAGCACTGGACATTTGCTCTAGGAGTGTAGTAGCCTCTTCCTCGGCCCCTTCCCCTAAAGCCACCTCTTCCTCTAAAGTTTCCTCTTCCACCATATCTGTTATCTGAGGCTCTTAACACATGCTGCTCTTCTCCTTCTTTTATTTTAAACTTCTGTTCATGAAGCATTAAAGAACTTTGAAGTTCTTCAATGGACATCTTACTTGTATCCTTTGATTCCTCAATGGAGCATGCTATGTAATTGAACCTTTCAGTTAATGTTCTGAGGATCTTTTCCACCACCTTCACATCAGGAACCACCTTCCCTAGACTCCTCATATTGTTGACCACAATCATCACTCTGCCAACATATTGCACCACTGTCTCACCATTTTTCATCTCAAGGATTTCAAACTCTCTCTTCAGCAAATTCAGTTGGGCCCTTTGGATTCGTTCGTTGCCTTGGAACTTGATTTTTAGGGCATCCCAAAGGTCTTTGGCATTCTCCTTTTCTCCCATTGTCTTCAAAACATTTTTGTCCACTGCTTGGAACAAATAGTTTTTGGCTCGAAAGTCCTTGAGCCTTGTATCATTCAGAGTTCTTTTCTGAGCATCTGTTAGGGTTGCTTCTTCTTCAGGTTCTGCGAAGGGAGTGGTTATAACACCCCATAGTTCCTTTGATTTCAGCATGTTCTTCATCAACATACTCCAATGCACATAATCATCTTCCAGTTTTGGAATTGCTGCCTGCACGTATCCAGTTCCTTCTGCTGCCATTATTTCTTTCTCTTTGAGTGGCTCTGATACCAGTTGTTAGGTTTAATGATAATACCAACAATGATACTGAGCCAATAATCCGATTCATTTAGGGTAGGGAATATATATAGCTTACACAAGTAGAGTCCTAGAATAACTTAATGAGCAAGAGATAAAATAGTTAAACCAATCCTAAGCTTAATCCTACCGACCTTAGAAGTCTAAGGCTGTCTAACTTGTAGCCCACGCCACTTAGTTAACCAGCATTATTTACTTATTGAACTAATCCTAACAAGGTCAAGTGTAGAGGCTGAGTATAGAGGCTTGGCTAAGAGAGTTTGTGAATTATTATGGATCATAAAGCTTTTACAGGAACTGAAAATACCATACGTCAGCCTTATGAAGCTCTACTGTGATAATACAGTTGCTTGCAATATTGTTCACAATCCTTTGCAGCATGACCGTACAAAATATATTGAGGTTGACAAGAACTTCATCAAGGAAAAAATGGATGCAAAAATAATTGAGGTCCATCATATTTCATCTGAAGATCAATTAGCAAATATCCTGACTAAAGCAGTCTCAAGCCGAGCATTCATCGAGTGTTAGACAAGTTGGACATGGAAGACATATATGCACCAACTTGAGGGGGAGTGTAGAGATATACTAGTGTGTAGATAAGTCATGTAATTATCCTATACATACGTATCCTAGACTAAATCTTAGTAGGATTAGGACTTTCACTAAGTTGTATCCTAGAAGCACTAGGACTCACAAGCCTTTAAAAGGGCTGTGATACACGTATTGTAGTATGCATGAAATTAAGAAATACAAAAAAGCTTCCCCAAATTCTATTCTACAGATGACTATGAGAGTTTGAATTGTTGGAAAGTTTAGCATAGTAAATTACTCCCTCCATCCCATAACTAACACATTCTTATCTTTCAAAATTTATGCAATGTCTCCTTTTTCGTAACTTCTTATATATTACTCCTCCGTCCCATTATTTTTGAAACGTTTTGACTAGGTACGTTGTTTTAGGTGGAGTTGAGTTGACTTGGTAGATGGAAGAGAGTGATGAGGGATAATTGAGTAAATTCATGTACAAAAGTTTACTAAAAAGGAAAGTGTTTCAATAATTTAGGGGACATTTCAATAAGGAAAGTGTTTCAATAATTTTGGGACAGATAGAGTATTAATTTACCAAATCATCGTTTCCTCCAAAGCTAACAAATATATATATATATATAAATATATATATATATATATATATATATATATATATATATATATATATATATATATATATATATATATATGTTTTTCTTCTCCAATAAAATTCTCTTTAATTTTGTAATGCTTTTTTTAATATTCTTGGAATGGTGATCATCACAGTTTAATTTTGTTTTATAGTTTTTCCTCAATTTCTATATTTGATTAGATATTTCAAAATTAAAAAAATGGTAAAATGAGAATCGGCTAAAATTTTATCACCTTAATTGTGCCAAACTCATGCTGTAAAGGGGGCAATAGTTTGTTTCCTTTGCTGTTGGTTCTGCCTTTGTCTTCTCCCTCTACCTGGATCCTGCGGGGGGCAAAGTGAAGATAATTCCGAAAATGCGGGGGACGAAGTGAAGATTATGTCAAACCTTAAGCGGTAAATGTTAATTTCCCTTCTCTCAATCACAATTTTGATAGATTTGTTGTACTGTGCTTCTTATTAGCGAAAAGAAAACCCATTTCTTTCTTTCTTGTTTTTTTTAATGAATAGAAAACCCTATCTTGATCCTATGTCAATATGAGTACTAGGCTGAAAAGACTTAAGGTGAAGACTTGAAGTTGCTAATATGAGTACTAAATATCTGAATTCCATCAAATGGCTTTTTTTTAAGTGACCCGTTAACTAAAAGGATTGATACTTAAAACAAAAAACAAAAAAAAAGCTTAGATTAGAGGATTGATATAATATTATATTGACATTACGAAATTTGTCCGCCCATGTATCACGATTTTGGATATTGTGATTTTCTAGTGGGAAGTGTGGTTTTAGCATAAGATTAATTGAATTTGGTTTTCAAATTAATATGGTACTCCCTCCGTACTAAAAAAAATACTTTTTTTGATCAGCTACAAAAATAATCATATACTATATACATCTGACTTCCATATTTCAAAATTCAATATTTGATTTAAATATTTATAATGATAAATAATGAATAAATATTAAAAAAAAGTATATATTTAGAAAATTTATATTTCAAATTATGATAAGTACATGAATTATTAAACTTTAAATATCTAAAATATACATGAAAAAATTATATATTAAATACTTTTAAAAAGTGTAAAAATAAATATATCAATATTTCGATGATGGAATAAGTATTATTCAAGAACTAGGGAGAAGATATGAGACATTACTAGTTACACCAGGTGCATCATGCATGCTGATATATTTTACCAGTTTCTCAACCCAACATATTATTTCGGGAAAAAATATCTCTTTTTACCACCCACGTTAAAAAGTCTCTTTTCACCATTATTTTAAATTAAAAGATCTTTTTTTGCTATCAAAGATTTTTTTGGACATTTTTTTACCATCGACGTTTATTCTTTTGACTATATTTATCATTGAGTCCGTTAACGGAGGGAATATGTTCGGAATATTTCGTAACGGCATCCACATGACGTCCACATCATTATTTTAATAATCAACTTAACCCTAAACATTGAAAAGTGAACAAATTTAGTCCTCTATATTTTTTAAATTCTAAAGATTCGGTCCTATAGTATTTTCTTTTCAACACTATTAACTGTTGGAGTGTTGTTACTAATTGATTTGAAACTTTGATCTATTTTCAAGATAAATGACATGTAACTTTGCTCGGAATATTTCGTTACGGATTGATTTAATGAGTTTGGTGTAATGAAAGATAATTTGTACAGATCTATTCGGTGACGGCCAGAAATTTGAGATTAGAAATTTAGGTAGGTGTGTAGCTTAATATTAGCTTCGCTCTTTTTATTGTAACTTTTGGTTTTTCATCTTTCAATATAGTATATTTTATTTCTCTAATTTTTTTAGATATAAATTTTCAAATTTTATCAAATAATAATTTAATTTGTCTAGTTTCTAAATAATTTAATGTAGATTAATTAAATTTAAATGGATATCGAATGTCAAAATGTTGCACTAATAAAGGGATGGAGGAGTATATAATAAGTCAATCACGAGTAACGGAACCAAAACAAGTATTACAAAAAAATACTCTAAATTTTACACAAATATCACAAAGTAATACATGTATAAAATACTCAAAATTCAACATGACATTCTTTGATATTTCTAAAAGTTTACGCGAATGGAGTATTTAAAAAATCAATTTAAATAATTATCTTAATATCTAAACAATTATGAAAAAAAAGCATAGATTAAATACTGTAAAACAGCAAAAATAAAGTGTAGAATTATTTGGGGGCGGATGAAGTATTTTTAAATTCTATTGGGAGAGTAAAGAATAATTAAATTATTAATTTTAAATTATTGTTCCCCATAAAAAACAATCAATTTCTAAATGTATGTTTAGATATTTAAAGTTAATAATTTATACACATATCATAATTTTAAGTATAAAATTTCTAAATGTATTTTTTTTATAAATTTTTAATTTTTTATCTTTATTAAAATTTTAGTCAAATATTGAACTTTGAAATAGAAAAATCAAAATGCGAATTATTTGAAAACGGGTGGAGTATGCTTTTGTGCACTTTAGAAAAGTCCAAAACACTTGGATTGGAGTTTGGACATAATTGAATAATTTTGTGGGATAACACTTTCAATTGATTTTCACAAAGTGAAGAAGTAATGGTGGGGAGTGTGGAAAAAAATAGAACATTTAAATACATGGTTGTATTTGGATTTAGTTATGGATGAGTTAATAATGTATGAAATTGAATTGGGTTGGGTTGAATTTTAATTTTGATTGGGCTTTAATTTTATTGGGTTAATTAGTAGAGGGGCTAATGGATAAATTATTACATTAATCCTAGTATTATATATTATATACACTATACCCCCAATTAATGGGGGTGGCAGCAGCCTCCCCCTGTCAAACGGTAGTTCCGTCAATGGATCTATTTTCAAGTTAAATGACTAGTAATTTTTACGGAATTTGGGCCTGAAGAAAGCATCCATGGCAGAAAACTAAAATATCATAGCTTCTAATCTAATGATCAGAAGTTGGATGAGAATGATACTAAAGTAACACGATTAACACATTGTAGCTTCAAAAGTTGCTCATAAGCAGCCTCTTTTTATCTTCACATTGGAGATTCTTCCTTCCAAGTAAACGGGAATTAGGATCAGCAGTTGATGCAACGGCCGGCGCTGAAACAATCTACATTATGCGCACAATTTCTAATTAAATGGGAATAAGGATGGTGGAATTAGAGAAGAAGGACACGATGGACGTCGGAGAAGGGTGTGGTGGGTGTGTCGGCAATGTCATCGTTGGAGGAGGAGGAGGGATGGGTGGGGGATTTTTCGACAGCCAAGAGGTGGTTAGCGATAGTGTGGGGATGGGGAGGGAGAATGATGAAAATGAAAGAGTTGTTTAGAAGATGGCCGATTTGTAGATTATTAGAAATATTAAGATTTAAGGCGGTATTCAACCAAAGCCAGTTAAGCGTCATCTCATCAAAAATTTCGCCACTAAGCGTCACAGTGGTGAATTTAAAGAATGATGGCGTCCAAAGATAAAATATCGATGGTTAAAAAAATGATCATTTTTTAACATAGTGGTAAAAAAGAATTTTTGGACAAACATGTGTGATAAAAAGAGGCATTTTCCCTATATTATCACTACGTCGTTGAAACATCGATTACCGCGGCCCAAACCGCGGTAAGGCCGCGGTACGTACCGCGGGACGGGCCGCGGTAATCACCGCGGTAAAATCGTCCCCGGTCGCCTCGTTGGCCGCGGCCTAGGCCGCAGTGAACGCCGCGGCCTTGCCGCGCTCGCAGGCCGCAGAAAGGCTTTGACGGCGGCGGCATCGTCCTCCGCGGCTTGGATGCGCACAAGGCCGCGTAAAACGCTTTTTAGGAGGAAAATGTATATATATATATATATATATATATATATATATATATATATATATATATAATTGTTATTATATTTATAATTTTAATTAAAAATGTATTTAAAATTTAATAACAATGCAAAAATATAATTATATATATAGTAAATAGTTTATTTACAGCAAAATCTAAATAATATTTACAAAAACCCTAAAAATCGTCGTTTTGGTCCGCGTTTGGATCAGTAGGGTTGAAGTAATCAACAAAGTCGTCGTCCCCAATGTTCTGAAGCCCATCCATGAATGCCCACCGCTGCTGCTGCTGCTGTGGGATTTGTTGTGGATCTGACATCTCCGGCCGATAATCTCTTTGGGGGTGTGTGAAGCCAGACCCGAGTTGACATTAGTGCCGCTGCTGGAAGTCTTCTTGGCGGTCTTTGGGGGTGTTGCGGCGGCGGCTGGAAGTGGTGCGGCGGCGCTCTTTGCTGGAATTACGGCGGATCTTTGGTAATCTTGAGTCGGCGAGCTGCCGAAAGTCTTGAGGCGGCGGCTTCTTTGGAAGGGCGGAGGCCCGGAGGAAGATCCAGGTGATAAGTGATCCCCAACGCATAGCCCAGGATGTTATTGGCAAAATCGAAGGATCGCAATGCGTCTGTCTTCCAAGCTTTTCAAAGTTGGAAGTGTGCTGTTGAGATTTGTATTGTTGACGAAGTTTAGGGGCTAATTCATCCAATTTACACAGGGTCAGTGACTAGAAAAAATATTAAGCCTAATCTAATTTTAGCCATCACGTTTTTTCTGTATTCCCTTTGTCCCTGCAATTTCTGTTTTACTAATAGAATACGGGTTTGAAAATTGAAAATCACGTTTTCGGATGTACAAAGCAGAACCACAAGTCAAATCTTTAATTATTTTTCCTTTATATTTTCAGAATTTTGTAAAGAGCAGACTAGTTGCGCATTTATTAAATTTATTTATGTAAACTCTTTCCTGGTACCAACAAAAAAAAAAGTAATTAAAATAATCCAAACAACTTTATAATCAACAGAAGGGCCGTGTTCGTTTTTGTGAATTTTTTTCTTTTCCACGAGGGCCACAAACTATTCTTCACGTAATAATCAAAATCAAAATTTACATTTATTAATTATTTTTCCACACATAATCACAATATACTAGCATTCATTGTTTAAAAACACTTTGGAAACAAAAAGAATTAAGAAAAAAACAGCTTTGAGTTTTGAGGAATAGGCTTAAACCACTAAAAACGCGACGCGTGGCAGAACAAGTTTGAAACTATTCTGAGAAATTCGCATAAATGATTGAATCTCTTTATCAAAAGAGCATCTCTCCGCTTACGATTCTCGGCATCTTCACTCGATCCCTTCCTCAGCCACCACATCTGACGGTCCACATTTCACCTCCATTTTCTCTCTCCTCTCTCCTTCGCTCCTTTTTATATGATCTCCATCCCTCTCCATTTCCATCCACTCACTTCACCCTCAAAACGTGAAACGAAAATCCAAAAGCCATGAACGATTTCGATTCCTCCGCAGTCGAAGCTCTCGCCTTTAGCTACCTTAGTCATGGATTGCTCGTGGCGGTTCACAATTTGTGGACCTGGGTCGCCGTCGTCACCGCCGCCCTCAGCTTCTGGAGGATCAGAGTCAGATCCATCTCCGCCTCCGTCGTCCTCACCCACTCCACCCCTCGTCCCGTCGACCCCATTCCTGAAACCGATGAATCGAATGCGTCAACTTCGACACCGTCTCCGGTGACTTCTAATAACCCTGTAACGACGACGCCGGAGAGTAATCTCAACGGCGTGACGAGGCGGAGGAAATTCAGTATCAAGTTCCAGGATGACGGCGAGGAATCAGCCGTTAATGATGAGCGGTTAAAACTAACGGAGCGGCGTTCGCGTGACGGTGACGCTGACGGTGAGTGGTGGGGCAGGTGGGAAAAAATGTTGACGACGAAACAGGGACGGAATAGCTGGTACGGGTACCAGGACTTGACGGCGATTAACGGCAACGTGGTGAGATTGTGGGACGATTTTGAGTGCAGCTCAAGGTGTAGTGTTGTCCGGTAGTGAGGGTTTTGTTGTGTAAATAATTGTGCAAGATTCCGATTTTGCTTGTTGTTCAAGGATATGGAAATCATATCCCCCTTCTAAGTGTACATATATGAAAATTAATAAGTAGCTTTTGCATTATTGGTGTTGGCTGGTAGAACTACCATTGAAGTTTAAGGTGGAAAAAGAAAGAAAAACAAAGCAAGCTATCTATGTACTTGCATTTGATTCACTTTACCCAATCATTAGCTTGATAATTAATGCTCTCTCCCTCCCAAGTGTGTGTTATCATTTTTAGTTTTTTGTATATATTAAGATTGTATTTAGTTATTTGCTCATTTTACATAAATTTCCATCACTATCATTTTTAAACTCATTCTCACCACTCCCAACTCATTTCCTAAATTCTTTGGATGAGTGCATTTGCAAGGTTAAAATTGAACTAAAATAAAATAAAAATAGAAAAATATACTCCTATATCATTTTATTTGGAACAATTTTTTTTTTAAATATTGTGACAATACATTTGGATGAGAGAGTCAAAGATCAAATTAAAACTTACAAGTCATACTTGCATTTAATCGTAAATTCACTAATTAGCTAGTTTTTTTGGCTTCCACTATGTGGATGTGTTCTTTATCAAATAGTAATTTAATTAACAAATCATCAAACCAACTTTTTCTCTCTATTTTTTCCTTTAGCAAATTCTCCAAAAAAAAATTATGTATATGTGAAAATAATTATTAGAGGGTTTCCGTAACTTATGATTTGAGATTAATATAATCTCTTCCATCCCTAAAAGACCGGTACGTTTCTTTTTCGATAATATGATAAATTCAAATTAATACTAGAAATAAGTCATTGAAAATTTTCAGAAACAATAGAAACTAGAAAACTGCTGACATTAATCTATAATTTCAATTCAAATTATTTGAATTTATTTATTAAAAGGTCGAAAAAAATTATAAATTAAATGTTGAAAACAAAACGCGATGGAGACAGTATATAAGTATTTATTTTTCATTTAGAACTTTATAGTCTTTTCTACACTAGTTTATTTTATTATGTTTAATTCTTTGCTCACTTAAAAAATTACTTGATCAGTATATCCAAATTAATAAATACCCCTGACGTTTGGCATAATCTCCAATTTGCCCCCCGTATTTTTGAAATTCTCAAAAAACAAAAACCCTCGAGGTTTGATAAAACTTACAAAAACCCCCTGATCCTTAACCACAGTTAAAGTTTTTGTTATCTTCTAGATTTAAGTACAATATTTACACTCCAATTTCTTAAATCTTGCAATTTTCCCCTAATAGTTTTAACATCTAACATAATTACCGTCTACCTCATCCAACCCACTGCCCAACCTCGTTCCCCACCAAGCAGCACTACCCTAACCTGACAAACCCCATCGGACTTGCAACGCCGCTCAATCGGCTCATATGGCATGGGATAACATATGAATGTTACCTACTACTCAATCGGCTCGTGTAATGGATTCATCATCTACACAAAAATAAGAGAAAAATCAGAAGAAAAAACAAGATAGCGTCGATCTGTACAGCTTCAAAAAATAAATAGTACTAAAAAATAAATTTTTTGTATCCAAAATAAAATAAGGAAATGTGTTTCAGACTTCCAGTTCTCGACTAAGGCCTTGTTTGGTAACAGCTTTTTAAAAGTGGCTTTTGTGTTTTGAAAAACTATCTACGGGTAGAGTTTAACGTTTAGCTGTAGCTGTTTGATCTCGATCATTTAAAAATTATTCAAAACGTTACAGCTGCTTGAAACAATTATTACCAAACATGGCCTAAACACGTGTGATTCGGACTATCACGCATTTTGTCAACTTTTAATCATGGTTACGGAGGTTTCTAGGGATTCTTCGTGTTTATTTGTTTTTTATAAATAAAAAAAATCTTTTGAGAGAGAGAGAGAGAGATGCGGTCCATATTTATGTTAGGGTTGAGAAACGAATAAAGATCTGTTTGAGCACGGCTCAAGCTCGAGCTCCGGTCTAGCCTTGAGCTCATCAAGTTTGGGAGGTTCGGCTTGGATAGGTTCACTGGTCTACACGAGTCTGATGAATGAGCCAAGTCGAGCCCGAGCCTACACGAGTCTGATGAATGAGTCAAGTTGAGCCCCGAGCCTAGTTCTCAAGCTCATGAAAATTAACTTTATTTTATTGAATTGATGTAATATATTTCAAATTGGTACGTTTCGATTTTATCATTTAATTTATGATTTCATTTTCCGTACTTTGCAAGCGGTCTTTGTGCGCGCAAAGGGGGAGTGGGTCGGATCATGGATGACAGCTTCGGTTCTCGGTCATGGAGGGAGGCGAACAATGGGCTTTAGATATGGGTTGCTCGGTGGCGGTCGTGGAGGTGAAGGGGGAAGATGTTGTGTTTGGGGGGGGGGGGTGGAGAGACAATCAACAACAATAGGGCTGGCAAGGTGTGGGAGGAGGGGGTGAAGTGTAAATAAGATTTAAGGGTCAAAATTGTTAATGATACAAAGTTTCTAAATGTAACTAGGGCATTATTAACCCTAAAAACTGAACAATCTTTTTTATCGACAATTTTTCTAGTTTTACCTGGACCGAGCATTATTGAGTCTTTCGGTTGATAGAAAAGGGGTGAAGGAAGTACAACATAAAACTTGCATCTCCGTTGATAACTAGAAAGAAAGAGCAAGATTTGTGATCGTACCACGTGAGCGAAGATAAGATTCGGCAACACTACAGACAGTTGGTGGTGAAGTGAAGTGAACAACAGCTCAAAACTCATGTTAGTTGTGTTTTTGGTGGGGGTGGGTCAACCAGCCAGCCCGTTTTGGCTTTCTTTTAGTTACACGAAAGAAGAAAAAAAAACACAACAGAACAAAAACAGAGCAAAGAGCTTCAAGCTTGCTTGTGGTTCTTCAATGGCTCACTTCTAGTAGTAATGCCGTAAGCACCATCATAATGACTAAACCCTAGTAGTAGTAGTAGTAGTAATGGAGAATAACAACAACACAGGCTTTCCCACGTGCTTATGGCCCGACATAATCTCATGTCTTGTATCCCAAAGAACCTCCCTTCACCATCCAAGAGATATTTACTTGTTGTATGGAGCGAAAATGATCGACGAATTGTGGCCCCCGAACCCGAATGAATTTGATAAAGCTGCCTTGATCTTCAGTCGTTCTTTCTTCGGGCCTACAAGTACTTTCGAATCCTGAAACAACAGAATGGTTGAGCTGTGCATTAGATGTCTGTGTTACCGGATTCAATCCGGTAGCGCATATGCTACATACTACATGTAGAATCGCAAGTAGTAAATCTTGAAATGTAAGAGAAAAGGCGAGAAGCGTACCACTGCACCATCCGGGTTCTCGAGGTTGACGTTTGGATGAACCCATCCTGTCCGGATTGCCTAAGAAGAAGAAACAACACCAAACTCCAGTGAGCGATTTTTACCAGAAAGTGCAGCAACAAAACAACCAGTGAAAATTACAATACCTGCACTGTCGCAACAGCTTCTACAGCTCCCGCGGCACCTAGCAGGTGACCAATCATGGACTTGGTAGAATTCACCTTCAACTAGACAATCACAAGAATCATTGTGTGAGAAAGGAGTAACTTAAAACAATGTGGGGAAAAGAAAGTTAAATGAGATTACCTCGGGATTGTTGCCGAAGCAATGGATTAGTGCTTGATACTCTTTGATGTCTCCAGATAATGTAGATGTAGCATGAGCATTGATATAATTGACATCCTCCCTAGACACACCTGCGTGCGCCAAGGCCTTTTCTATGCAGAGAATTACACCCACCCCTGTTGTTACATGCATCGAGAGATATCCTAATTCAGTTTCATGCGCATGGCATAAGTGAGCAACTCCAGACGAGACAAAAGAGCGAAAGTACTACAGTTTTTGGACTTTGGCATCAGGACATCCCTGTCACTAATCTTCAGAAATACAGACGATTTCACTGTGCAACTGGCAACCAGTTCCGTTCACCAGTAGAACACGGCCAATCATGAAGTTTTTGGACTTTTTTTTTTTGCGTCCTAAGTTGGATATATACAGGTTTTTTACCTCTTGAAAGAATAGTTATAATTTACCATACGTTAAAAATTAGCCAAACTGATGCATACTCAGAATAGCCATAAATCTATTATGCAGAGGCTTCACATCCAGTTATTTCCAAACAGCTTTATAACAAGGATCGAAGTTAGAAACTATAGGGTCTGTTAGTTGTGGAAGATTTCAAAGAAGAAATATTCACTTTATTCACAACTCTAAACACACATTAGAATGCACGCTTTTGCTCAAAGTGGCATGAAATATTACCATCAGGGTGTGGCTCAGTCATGTGATAAGCATCACAGGTAAAGCTTCCACCGAGAAATTCTGCATATATGGTGGCACCTCTTTCCTGCACAATTTAGAAACTTCAGATTCATTTTCTTGGAAATGCCAAGTTGTAAAATCTCTGATAAAACAAGCATACCTTGGCATGCTCCAATTCTTCCAAAAGCAGAACCCCAGCTCCCTCCCCCATGACAAACCCATCACGATTCTGTTTAGAAAAGAAAAAGAAAACACAAGTCAAGAAAAGCTGAAGATTCATACTGCTGGTAATTTCCAACAACCAAAAATTGTGTTCATGGACTAATTATATTAGATGAGTTATACGAAAATGCACAAGTAGGGTTCACATGCAATGGGGATGGCACAGAACTGATCATCATGTCTGGATTAAAGAGCATAAGACAATGCAAAGGATGAAATGTTACAATATCCCAAGGTCGTGAAGCTTTGGTAGGATCTTCATTCCGCTGTGATAATGCTCTGCATGCCACAAATCCTCCCAATCCTTCATCATCAATCATGGAGTTAAACATTAATAAATATTCAGCCATTTGAAGCCTATTAAACCCAATATAAAAGTTTAAAATATTAGGAAGGAAAGGAGAATCAACCAATAGGTATAATTGCAGCATCAGAACCGCCACAGAGCATTACATCCTGCAACGTTATCAAACATCTATGAGGTCAGAGAGCTGAAATCACATTACAATGACACTATACTTCTTTTGCAGAAACTTACTGCTTCGCCTCTTATGATATGATTTGCAGCACTCAGTATACAAAAGTTACTTGTTGCACATGCTGTGGAGATTGAATAATTTGGGCCCATCCATCCCTAAATCAGCAGTAAAAGTATTAGTACAAGTCCAGTGTGTATTAAAGCATGTCTGATTTCAGCAATGTCAATATATGCTAACCAAATCCATCGCAAGCATAGCAGAACCCATATTTGTAGTTGCAAAGGGGACACAGAAAGGATTCATCTTCCTATATGAGACCCTCAAAGCTTCAATTGCATCATTGAAAACCTGCTCAATGAAGAAACTGATGATGTGAAAGCCAAAGCCACTTAGCTGAATCAGTTGGCTTACTGATCAATCGTTTTGTCATATTGAAGCATTCAATTGATGGTAATAAGTGACAGAAAGATCCTTCCTATGAACAATTGATCTTACCTTCATTCCCCCCATTGCTGAGCCGATAAGAACTCCACATTTAGTTTTATCCAACTCCTCCATTACATCCTCTGTCATCCCACCATCAGCCAAGGCTTTCTTGCCAGCGGTGAGCATGTAAAGCATGAATTTATCCATCCTTTTGGAAAGTTTCGGTGCCACCCAACCATCAGTTGAGTAAGATTTGATCTCACCTGCGATTCTCTGAGGAAAAAGAAAAACACTTGACATTAAAAGCATTACCAGACAAACGCACACTGTAAATCTCAGGCAAGAGATATACCGTCGGAAACTGAGCACAGTCAAAAGTCTCGATCTCAGTTATGCCACTAACACCTTCAAGCAAGTTATTGTAGAATACATCCGGTTCATGTCCAAGTGGAGTTTCCACACCCATACCTGTCACAACCACTCGTCTTTGCTTCACAGGTGGCTTCTTCTTTGTTAAGATTGGCTTTGCTGGTTGCACAGCTACAGCCATGGCTCTTCCTGACATTTTCACCAATGATTGCACACGAATTTAGTTAACATTCATCAGAAAACTAAGTGAGTTAATTCCAAAAAACATTGTGCTTTATCTTTCAAACATAGACTTAAGTGTACCACCTAAAATAGAATTTTAAGATTTCATTTGCATATTGACTGTCAAATGCATTTAGGATATCATTATACTGACCAAACCCCATAGCAAGTTTCATGAGTATTGAATAATCAAAGATCCAAAACCGAGTTTGATTCACAGTTATAGCCAGGATCAAACAGAAACTTCAAACCCCCAGAAAAAATGATCATATAGATGATTACTTCAACACTGCCAAAACTTACTAGTGCGTATTTATGTGGTAACATTAAATAGTGTGGAGACAAATTAGAGATTAATCAAACGTGTTATAGGCTAAGTTGAATCACGCGGCGAGTACTACCAAAGCCCATGAAACAGAAACGTGTAAACGGAAAATCACATAATTTTGCGCTGCCACATTTTAAGCGCATAGGACATTACAAGGAATTCCAACGCCACACAACCATACTTCTACCAGCCATAGATTTCTTCAATAACTTAAAAAACTCAACCAAGAAAACAGAAAAATAAAAATAAAAGACAAGTACACAATGGAAGAAAAAACATGCAAAAGAACAACAACCATTGCGTATTAAAGAGAAACCAGATTCAAAGAGCAGGTAAAACTAACACCTTCAAGAAAGCAAAGTACATAGACAGTTTGATAAAGAGCCAAGATTCAACAGAAATTTAAAGACCCAGAAGTACCAGAATGGGCAGCTCGATTCAGCCTCCTCTGCTTGCGATTCAGAGCAACAGCTTTGGATCCAAATAGCAAAGAGAGCCCAACATTCTCACTGAAAAACCCAAGAGACGAAATCCCAGTAGAGTTACAGTAATCTGGGCAGGGCTCAAAGGTCAAGCAAGAGCTCATGGATCCATAAAAGGACGAAATCAAGCCACTATCTTTGACACATTGAGAGACAAGTTTCCTCCTGCGTGAGAGCCTCTTGGAGAAGCCGAGCGAAGGAGGAGACTGCAAAGACTGGTCCTTTCCGCCGCAGGCGACGGACATGCAAGCCGCCACGAGCCAAGTGCAGAGCGGCGACGCCAACGAGGAAGACGCCATGTAAGCGGGAAACGAAAACGACCCAGATGGCAAAATCAAAAACCCAGATGAGGAAAAAAGAGCGGAGCCGGCGGTAGAAGCGAAAGATGAAAGATTTGATGTGAAAGATTACAAATTTGAGGGCTGAGAAGAAGAAGAAGAGAAAGAGGGAGATAAAGTGTGGAGGAAGAAGGGAGGTCGCATTCGATTAATATCAGTGGTGGTCGTGTCTTGTTGCTTCTGTTTGAGTGTGCCTCTCTGGAGAGCGATGAAGCAGCCAAGTAATCAAGCAATCTCAGTCGTTCTTCTTTAAAACGGAGAGACCCTCTCTCCCACTCTCTCTCCCTAGAGTGGACAACTGATTCGGACGAGAGCGTTACGAAAATGGGAGAAAAAAAAATCAGATGAGAAATAGTATGAACAGAAAACTTATAAACAATAGTGATCTGCCGTAAACTATTCTTTTTATATGGAAAAAATGCTATGGCAGCCTTTTTATATTTTACCATATGATAAAACTACTTTCTTTTCTTTAACAAAAAAATAAAAGGCTGCTCCAAATCTCCATGAAACCCTATACTCTTTTTATTTGTTGTGGAGTTTACAATTGTTTAACTTTGACTTTTATTCTGAAATGATAATATTATTGATATTTTATTAAATTAATAAATTTTTGATACATTAAATTGTCCTAATTGGCAATGAGATGTGTTTATACTGCGCTCATGTGGTGTGCTGCTGACAATTACATAGATATTGACTATACATTTTGTGAGGTTCATGATTAATTTCACTTTAAACATTGTCATAATTTAATAATTGAATTGTTAATTTTACAAATTTAAGTAAAATTACAACATTAACCCTACAAAATGTACAATTAATATCCATATAATCGTCCGGTGGCACACCACATGAGCACCATCTAACCGCATCTCACTGTCAACATGGACAACTTAACGTCCAACAATATATTTACCTCTTCAATAAAACGCTAATGACATTCTCTATTCAAAGTAAACTTCAGTAGCAAATTTAGAGATCTCTTAATCTTTAGTGGTACCCCTATTTTTTCTTTTCTCTGCAATTTACTAGGACCCCATCGAGGTTTCATATAGTTGCAGTTTATCGCTTCACTTTTATAAAAGCTACTCTTTCGCCAAGATGAGTGGTTTTTAAGGTGTTTATAAATTGTGTAAAATACTAGACAAATTATAAATATTTCAAAGTAGTTATTCTGCACTGCTTATATTATAAATTTATACATAATTTTAAAAGTTGTTGTAACAATGTGAAGATAATAATGCTTAAGTACAAAGTTCCCAAAAATTGGATGGACAAACCACCTAATTTCATAGACATAGATATTGAAGTTGTCCGTTCTCGTTGAGATTAGTAAAATAGATTTAAATGCAACCATTTGTTATGGGATATATAGGGAGTATTATTATGTGATGGATGGTACATTAATTTCCTCTTGAATTTGTAGACTATAAAAAATTCTCGAAATGCATACACAAATAATATGCAGAATTTTAAAACCTCCGGTGCATCGCATGCATGGTGGATGGGCATGAAAGGGAATTTGATGGGTGGTATATAGTAAGATTTGCAAAAAATTGAGGATCATTGTGGGACTAGCCAACAAGTTAGGTTTTCTTTAGCCTGACAATTTCATAGTTATAATACTGAAGAAGAAAATAAAAAACATCAATTAGTTATTACCACTTACCTTACATAACGTTAAGCAGAAGAAAAAAACAGTAATTTTGTTTACCAGCGTGTGAATGGTATAATTAATAGAAACAATAGTACTCTCACCGTCTCACCAAAGATGATACATTTGACTGAATACGACGATTAATAAATATTATTGACTAGAGTGTAAGAATTTAAAGTATGCATATAAGACAAAAGTATTTTTTTTTAGTGAGAAGAGAAATAGAGGGTAATAAAGTAAAATTAATGTGATTTTTTTTAAATAAATGTATCAATTTTGCTGGGATAGTTAAAAAATGAAAATGCATAAATTTTAAGGGATGGAGGAGTAATCAATAAGAACATTTTTTGTATTTAATATATAATTTTATTTCTTTAACATTTTAATATATAGTATAAATTAGAATAATTTGAATGCAAGTTATAGATTAATATCTGTAATTTATAAATGCATTTTTTTCAGAATTTTTTAATGTCTAATAATAATTTGAGTCTCTTATAATATCAGTGTTATGAGAAAAGAAACACAACAATATGAAGAGAGTATAATTAGGAAGAGAATAAAAGAATATCCAAAGGAAGTGAGTTAGTTAGTTTTAACCATTTGCAAAGTATCCATATTCATGAGCTTCGAATTTATCGTAGCCTCTCATATTCATGCAGACCCACTCGATTTTGTTTCTTGCATAACGGGTTACAGTTTAGCACCAATGAACATTTAAGATTTCATTTTCTAACATTTTAATCAGATGACCATTATTTGCAGCCCAAAGAAAATACTAATCACCATTCATGATTGATCAGGTTAACTACACCTGGAATTGAGAAAACAAGGACACAAAAAGTAGACCAAGTTCGATATTATTGAAAGACTGCTGCCTTGATTTTGAATTATATTGTTTGGAATTTTTTTTTCATAGTGCATAAAAGCTCAAGTGGGGTAAGCATCATTTCCAAACTTAGGCTCTTGAGTAAGGGTGTAAATGGGTAGGGCACAAAGAGTGCTGAAATTTCGAGTTTGGGAACTGTCAGTCGATATCTATCGAGTTCTCGATATGTTAACAAGTCGAGCTCGACCCTATCGAGTATTGATACTTATTGATGCTTAACGACACTTATAAAACCTCTTGAATTCTTTTACTATATTGTAATTTATGTTAGGTATAGTAGTATTTTAATAATAGTAATTATTATGATTAGTAAAAAAATATCAATTTGGGTGTCTAAGTTGTATAAACTTCGATGGTATCGTGTATTTTTTATTATTTGTTAATTATAATATAATTTAGAAAGTTTTAAAACAAACCTAACGATATTCGAGCCAAGCTCGAGCTTAACATATTGGGCTTGAGTAATTCAAACTCGAACTCGAGTAGTATCGATAACTAACAGACAGAGCTCGAGCTTAAGGGCTCGGACTCAGCCCGGCCCATTTACACCCCTACTCTTGAGTGTTTTTTTTCTATTATGGAGTAGTTCAAGGGAATAAGCGTTTACCTTGGATTATATATATATATATATATAATAACTGACCTTGCTTCAGTTAAGCGATAAATTTTGATTATATGCTTAATAACTGAAGTTTTTATCCATGATTTGCACATTAATTTTAAAGTATCAATCTTGTTACAAGGCGTATCTATAACAAAAATTCCAACTCATCATTATCTTATGAAAATTTTTATACAAGTGTAAAAATCTATGGTACTCTAATTGTTTTGAAGTTTGATCCCATCATGCTTCATTAGAGATTCACGACAAGATTAGCATTCCATATAAAGCTTCCATCAATGCTTTGTTTGCATGAATTTATAAATTAACTGATTTTGGACAATTAAGGAAAAAGAGTGCTGCATAGCTTCTCCTAACATTCCCACTAATTTTACAAAAGTACTTGCTCCAAGTTATAAAACTGAACTTTTGACACGTCTACTAATAAACTATATGTGTCCAAGTTATATGGGAAGAAGAGTGCTAATAAATAAACACTTAATGACATAACAATTACCTGGCAACAGATGGAAGCGTAATCAAACATTGATAATGAATACACCATAAATGGATATGACTTGACTACATATAACTTTACAAGAACATTTTTCAGGAAAACAAACAAGCCAGCGATTGAATGGTTCACTTCACTTCATTCTTCCAACAGGACCCCCCTCTGATACTTGCGGTTATGCGAATCAACAACTCTCAGATTTGAGTTGCATCAAAGCCCTTACCTCACAACAACCCAACTCAACAGTGGCACAACGGCCTTAAAAATGAAGATATTAAGGACTCACCCTAGCCCGAACCAGAAGAAATGGCGTTGGGGGATTTGAATCAATGGTTGATCTATGATATCAGTGTGAGGTTTGCATTCTGTCAGATTCTGAAATCCGTTATGCACCCTGCCAAGCATGTTTACCAACTCCATCCTCAGACAAAGTATAACTCAACTACCCTGATACAATGGATGACAAGGTCAAGCACTTACAAGGCAACAAGTTCTGTAGCATGACACTCAACAGTTATGACTTTTCATCCCTCTTCTAACCAAGCCTAACAACTTAAGAAAAAAGTGGTTTGCTTGTTTCCAAGTACGAGCAGCAGCATCAAGTGTGCATGAACTACTTCTAAGCTTAAAATGCTAAGGAAATAAGAAAACTTCTATCGACAATGATGTGTTAGAAAATATGTGCTGTATGTTCATTATTCCCGATCTTCTAAATAGCCACCTCTGTTAACCACAATGTGGTGATTTTTTTTTGTGTGTTGGTAACCTGCTACTTCGTGTAGCATATATCAATCAACTTTCCACAGCCTTCAAAAAGGGGGAAAGAAACAAGAAAAAGGGAATGCTATCTTCCTGTTCCTGTCTCTTTCCACTTGAATTGAGACACAAAGTTGATATTATTTGACTTCATTTGCAACAACTTAAGTCAACAAAGCCAAGACAAGCTGGTTTAGTAACAACTTATAAGATTTGGTGTCACCAAGCAGACATTCATGCTTACCTAGTGAGTAACCTCTGATGTTTTACAATGCTGTTCCTCAATCAAAGTTTGAACTCTCTGCACAAAGGAGAAAAAAGAAAACTGTAAAGGAAAAACAACCAAGCCAATAAATAAAAGGATAGAGCATATGTTCCATCCCATGTCTCACCTTGACAGAGCTTCCAACCTCCTCTAGTTTTTGTAGTAATGCTACATTTCCAGAAACAGGGACCGATGCATTCCTAAATGATTTTGATGGAGAAAGCTGCACAGCCAAGGAAGTCAAAATAAAAACTAACAAAATTAAAATAGCGGTTGCATAGTCCAACAGCATGTCATTCCAACAGACCAATCTACGTACACAAATGCAGCTCCGTAAAAGATAAGCATGTTTACAGTCGTGTTGTACCACAATTCCAAATCAACACTAGCAAAGCTAACTGTTTAGTGAAAAGATATTATAGCGTACAATTACAACAACATGAAGCCCATACCCATGAAGCCGCCGATGGACCAATTCTTAAACTTGGAATATCTTCAATTGCAGAGATTTGTTGATAGAAAGCTTCACTTTTCATATCTGAAAGGCGAGTCAGAACAGCCTATACATGCCTCCAAACAAGGGGAAAGAACTGTAAACTAACATCCTCGGGAAAGTAAAAAGAAACAAGTTCTGTAGTCAAAAGCACAAGGTACCTTCCGAAATGCAGTTGGATCTGCAATGCCTAGAATCTGAACATCATCACTGGGTGGCCTTCTCACACCAACATTTTCAATTCTGAGGGAGTAAACACCAAAAACAGACTGCAAATATCCTGAGGGGAAAACCGACATCACAAACATGAGAACAAAGGGAACAATACCCACATCCAGTTGTCTAAAGGAAAAACGACTTGAATCGACAACAGTAATAAAAACGAGAATCATGAGTTTGCACTTAATGTCAACCACTTCATTGAGCTATTCTCACAATGTACACTTTTCCAAGAACTGCACTACTGCACCAGGTAACTCTAACAACAGAAACGAGACCAAATTATAACTGGTGTCCCAGAAACATCCAGCTCCAGATCAAGTATCTTTTCTCATACACCAATAGCATTATTACAGAAGTCACAATGTAAGATTTTCTAACGATCCAACAAATTACGTATACCTTGTTCGATTACAACATCAGCGACCGAAGGCAGCAAAATGTGCTTCTCCTTCTTCAGAACCCCGAAACAAGGAAACGGTACAGGCCTTGTAACCTTCCATAACAATTAAAACCAGAATTTCATTCAGTGAGCTGGAATTAGAACCCTGATCTCAGCAAAGCCAATATCAGATTGCCACATAGCATGATCAACAACAATCACACAACAAATTCAATCCCCATATATCTTGCAACATTTTTATAAAAGGTAGAGTGGATTTACTTTGTAAACAATCGAATTTGGAGTGAGATATAGCTTGCGCGAGCGAATGTCTTTACGCAGAATGTATCTCCTGAGGGGCAAGTAGAGAAGCATGAAGAGTCCAATCCCCCAAGCCAGCACCAGAAGCAATGAATATGAGACCCACTGAGCCGTCTGATACTTTACAAACTTCTCCTCCATTTCCATGAACGAGGCGGCGTAAAGAACCGGATCTTCATCCTCGCGTTCCCGGCGACCCGAATCCGATAACAGCCCTTTTTCTAAGCCCTCGATTTCCACCACCTCATCCTCGCCCCTCCCCATCGAAAGTGAAGTACGCTCCGATTAAACTACTTAATCTACAGAAAACGAAGCTTGATCTGCAAAATCATGGTGTTATCGGAAGAATCGAACTTTGAAATTCGTTCCCAGGATTCTGAAAAGGGTTTCTGAAGCGTTGGATCCGCTTAAGGTTGAGGGATCGTAGTCCAGTTGGTAATTTGGTTGGGCCAGCTCGTGGATCTGTCTGATGTAGTAGTATTTTATTTTCTACGATGGTCTTACAAATTAGTTTTGGGCCTATTCGGCCCATATCCTATCAACTTGTTACCATCTTGTTTCTCTTATCCACATACATTAATTTTTAAATTTGTACTATTTGATTTAATTTTTATTAGGAAATATTTGTTAAAAAAATTCTGAAACAATAAATTGAGAAATTAAAAACATCAAATGTTTGTTTACATATTATTTAGTTGACTTTATATGTTAGGGAAATAAATCATGAATTATATATACGGAAAAACAAAATTATGTTTTACTAGAACGGCTTGGGTTTTGGTCCGGCACATGGCCTAAGAGCATTTCCAACAGCTTCCCCGAAAGTTTTTTCAAAATTGGAAAGTAAAGGTCATATTCTCAAAAAAAAATGTGCTTTAACTCCAGCAGTTTCTTCATTTTAAAGAACTAGTATTTATTTATTACAATAATAAAATATTCTACATATTTGAATACTAATTAATTAATTATTTAGAGAGAGAAGATAGAGAAGAGATGAGAGATATTTAAAAAAGTAAATTTGGGGAATGCTCCCCATTTTTTCCTTTCATTCTTCTCCGTTTCGGAGAGTAAAATGGGAAAATTGTTGGACAAAAAAAATGTTCAAAATTCTTCAAAAGTGAACATATCAAAAAAATGAAGAGATTGTTGGAGATGCACTAAACAAACTATTACTTTGCCCAAAAAGAAAATGATAAGGATCACGGTTGACAACACTAGAATCCAACGTAGAAGTACAAGTTTCTCATGCGTTTTCTTTTCCTTTCTTTTCTTGTTTGAAAAGCATTCGAATTCCACTAATTTATCATTTAGTAGTAGAAAAAACGCTTTCATGTGTTATAAAGCTACATAAGGATTTAATATAAATTATTCTTGATTGATATGAGATATTCCAACTCTGTGTTCATGACTTCACTTGTCAAAACAAAAGGAGATTTTTTATGATTCGAAATGCTTCTTTGAATGGGAAACTTCAAACTTAAGCTTTTGGAGATGAAAAACTGAGTTATTCGTTCCTCCTTTTTAATGTGAATTAGAGCTCGTGATTCACCGTTTTCTACGCGGACCTCAAGCGAATAAGACCAAAGTGAATTTAGTTGTTTGCGTGAGTAGCCCCTCGTTATTCACCGGCAATCCCAAACCTAACGTTTTTGAAGGTCGTCGTCGATTCCATCCGTTTTGTTGTCGTTCAGTAGCAAGATCTTCTCTTTCCACTTCCTATACTTCATTCTCCATCGTTTTAGCGCTTGATCTCCCTCAATTGTCTCTTCCTACTTTTGGACGGTACAAATTCTTCCTAGGTTAGGGCATATGTTGCTTAATTTTGTTTGGGTTTGCTTAATTTATGATGACCTGAAGTTTATTTTGAATGCTAGTGGATCACAAATATGTGCGCTGCGTGTTACCGACACCCGGTAAGTGATTACACTAATTACGCAATTAAGCATCAATATTGGAATTAGTGAATTATTTTTGCCTCGGGACTTATAATTAAGTATATGAAGTAAAATTGGTGTGAGTTATGAAGTCACGAGGATGTGGTACAGTTGTCGTTACTGTTATTGCCACCCAATGTGAATTCCAGTTAATTACGCGATTAAGCGTATTTACCGGGATTAGTGATTTTTGTGGGGCTCGGGACTCATAATTGGTCATGTGAAGCATGTTTTGTGTGTGATATGAGGTCCCGAGAATGTTTATCAGATTTCGTGCCATTTGGGATTACGGTTTGAAAGTTGCAATTTTTGAGTTGGACTAAATTGCAACTTTTGAAAATTTGGGAGCTAAAGTGAAAAGAAAAACAAAAGAAACACAAAACGGCTGAAGAGGTGAAGAGGCGGTGAAAAAAAAGGAAGAAACGTGTGTGTGAAAGTGTAGTAATATATATATATATATATATATATATATAATATAATATTATATAATATTATATTATGTAATATTATATTATATATATATATATATAGTTTTAGAAAAGAAGTATCAGGAAGCAAACAAGCAAAACGCATTCTTCTCCTTTCTTTCTTCTCTGCATCCATGGCCGACGCTTGATTGCAAAAGTGGATTTCTCAATTTCTCACCAAAATCTTGAAGGTCGGTTGGTTAAATCGATCATTAGGAGAAATAATTAACTTCTTATAAATCAGTTTTTGTGATTGTGGCTCGGTTGGAAACCGTGAGCTTCGAAAATTCCTCCACATTTATGGAAATTCTCCTATGGTTGATTTTATGGTTCCTAAGCTTCCTTGCTTCTTCTTATGCGCACTTTGTGTCGTGTGTGAGTCAATCTTTGCAAAAATGCAAATGGAAATTGTTTTGAAATTTTGAATAGAAACTCAGCTTCAAAGCGTGATTTGACGAAGGTAAGGGTATATTATTGATCGAGCAAACTCCCATTTTTGGCGCCTTTGTTGTGGGTCAATTTTGTGAATTCGGAATGTGTATTCTCAGACTGTGGATCATTTGTGAACAGGGGGTAGTCAAACGCAAACCCCGCCAAATTGCATCGGGACCGCTGATCGGGAAATTCTCGGTTTTCTACATAAGGTAAGGGTTCGGTGTGTCTTCTGTACCGCATTATTCACCATGCGTAGCAGAATATATATTGAAGCTAGGTTTAGTCCGAGGGTGGCCTGTGACGCTAAACCTAGTCCCGTGGTATAAGCATTGGTTTGCGTGCGAGTTGTATCGGGAGCTACACCTAAGTGGGATGTGTATCTACACCTAAATGGTGTAAGTGTGATCTACACCGAAATGGTGTAAGTGTGATCTACACCGAAATGGTGTAAGTGTGATCTACACCTAAATGGTGTAAGTGTGATATGACGGTGGGGATCGCGACCCGAGCTGGCCATGCTCTAGTGTGTGATGTGATATGTGTGCCTCGGCCAAGGCCGGGAAGACCGTCATTGTGCCTAACTACATCATAATCCATTGTTTGACTTGCATTGCATTTGGTTGAATTCTGCATTGGTTGAGCATGTGTATGTAATTACATGAGTATGTGTATTCTTGTATATCTGCGTTTTTCTTTGGTTGTAGGTTTCTTGTGCGACAAGTTACACCATGCTTATACCTGCAATCTTACTAAGTTCTTTCGAGGACTTACCCCCTTATCTTATCTATTTCAGAGTACTGACCCACCCACCGAGTATAGTCGGTGGTTGCTTTTGTGTTTGAAATTACAGTACGTTTGTGTGTGTGTTACGATCGGTGATTCGTGTGGATAAAGGGGTAAGGTCATCGTGTGTGTGATTGATGTGATCGGTCATACCGATGTATGGTTGTGTGATCGATTGTGTTGATATTTCTGTTGTGATATCCGTTGTGTGTGTGTGTGATCATGTGTGACCGAGACTACGATATGTGTGTTACGATCGGTGGCGGTTCGGTGTGTGGCATTCGATTACGGGTTTGATTATTTGATTGTGCACCATGGTTTCTAACGGTTAAACTTTCGTATGTGTGTAGCAGCAGCAGTATCCGCACGTCGAGGGCTTTGGCTGGACCTGGTAGCGTCGCCACCTCGTACGTTCCGTATGTATTCCAGTAACATTTTGTGGCTCTGTATATTGTAGATGACATGCATGCATGTAGAATTAGGAAAATCCGAGTTTCCGTCAAAAGTCAGATTTGTGCTGGATTTTCTGCTTGGAAGCATTTTGGGCAGATTTTGTGCATGTTTGTGATTCTGAGTGTGGAATGTATGTTTTTATCAGTTTTGGGACTGGTACGTCCGAAAAAGTGTAAACCACCCTGTGGGGCCCACGTCCCGGGTTTCGGGATTTTTGTCAGAAATCACATGTATGTGTATATGTGTAAGCATATGTGCGTGATACATGAATTGCGTTGAAACATTCTGAGTAAGAAGCTTAATATGAACTGCGGGGCCCACATACCCTGTGGTGCCCACAGGGCCCACTTGTCAAGTCTGATGTGTGTGTGATCTGTTACCCCAACTGAGTGTGGCTACGGTGTTAATAAGCATCGTAATCGCCTGTGTGCTTCCGCCGTGGGGTGACAGAAGGTGGTATCAGAGCATGGTTAATTTTGGGTTTCGATCTTTTGTTCTATTGAGTGGTTGATGCATATGCTTTCTGGATGTGCGTAGCTGATCTGGTATTTGGACTGTTATCTGATCTGATATTCTGGCATGGTAATACATATGGGATCTCTATTCTGGAATATTGTTTGGAGTTGTGCATGTGGCGAAGTATATTTATTGTTCAGTTCTGGATTTCTGTTAGGTTGAGTGGCTGACAAATTTGTGTTCTGAATGTGGTTATCTAATTTGGTATTTGGTCTAGAATTCCGTTATTCTGGTTGTTTATGTGATTTGTGTTCTGGAACATCATCGAGAGTTGTATATGTGATCTGTAATCTGGATTATCTTTTCTAAGGTTAGGCGCTATTACATGATGCATTTGCATTTACATATATAGAGCCAATTGGAATACTGCTGCTTGCTAGTTCTGGGTGTTTAACCATTATGTGTGTGCTCTTTGTTCTGTTATGGAATTATTTGTACTGTGAAGTGACAGGTGTGATCTGAAGTGGTTGAAATATGGCTAGGAGAGATACTCTCAGGTGTTCTGTGATCAGTATAATGAGAATGTGATTCGGGATTTCCGGCAGGCATATTCTATTTGATAATCTTTCACAAGGAAGGATTGTGTGCGGACGTAGTCCCGATGTCAAGAAGTGTTATGGCTCTTAAGTACCACCATACATCACAAGGCCGTTTAGAGAGCCCAGCTAGTGGAGTAAGGAAAGAATGTGTATACACGCGACTAATGTGTACCAATGTGATCCGTGCAAAAAAAAATGTGTGAGAGGTGTCGGATTGTAAAGGCCATCGCCAAATGCTGGTAAATTCTGAGGATTAGAAATCATGTGATGGCTGAGTGTGTGCCACCATTTGATGCCTATCTGGCTGTGAGTTACTGCACCCCGAAGTACCTCGATGTGGGAGGATCGGTAAGTATCCGAGAGGTGGATTTGTGAATCACTTAATCAGAAATTATTTTCAAATTCCGAAAAAAATTCAGTAAGTGGCTTTGAGTGGAGCATGACACAATTGTGGGATGTGAAGCATTGTAAGGTCCACATTCTCCGCATCAACCGTAAAAAAAAATCTAATTGAGTGTTCTGGACTGCGAAAAAGAGCAGTCTTCTGCTTAAAAGGATATGTGAAAAAGGTATGGGAAAGAATACTAATTACGAATAATTTTCAGTAGTTGTTTTATCTGATGTGAGTGCATCGATATTGATGTGAGTGCATCGATATCTGACACTGCATAGAGATACATTCTATCTCAGAATCTGTGTCTGGGGTTATCGGTCTGGTGTCTTTCTGATGTGAACCTATCGGAAATCAGTGTCTATTCTCAGATGTGATAGTCCGAAATGGTGTGGTAATAGTGAAAAGCGGGAAATCGTGCTATCTTCTGATAAGGTATCTATTCTGCAAGATTTCTCTGGGAGTTCTTAGGATTCGTCAGGTTATTGCATGAAGATACATGCATATCTATGTATGTTATGAAGCTAACCGTTTCAGAGGGATGCAACATGAGGACTTCCCGATAGGTCACTGATACCAATACTATTCTCGCCCAAGCACGCTTAACTACGGAGTTCTGATGCGATCGGTGCATTAGTACCAGTACCGAATTCAGTACCACTTTTTCTGGATGTGTGTCTGAGATGCATGGTTTAGAATGAGAAAATCTGGACAAGATATTTGTGACTGACAAGGATGAATATTTTGGTCTGAATTTAGCTAATATCAGAGGTGAGTGGGATTAGATATCAACTGTGCGAGATTTTTCTGTTAGCATTTCCCGAAGAATTGCTGGGTATGCCGCCAGAGCGTGAGATTCTGTTTGAGATTCTGCTTCAGCCAGGATCTGTTCCTACATTTGTTTCTTCCCCTACCGTATGCCGATTTCAAAGGTGAATGAATTCAAGAAGCAGTTGGATGAGTTGCTAGCGAAAGGGGTTCGTTTGACCGAGCACTTCCCTGTGTGATGCTCTAGTGTTATCTGTGAAGAAGAACGATGAGATTGTGAATGGATTATCGAAAGCTGAATGCAGTAACTGTGAAGGACGAGGATATACCGAAGACAGTTTTCCGCACTAGCATTCAGGGATATGATGAGACGGACTTTTTGACCGTATCTGGATCAGGTGGTGATCGTGTTTATCGACGATATCCTGCCACATTCCAAGGATGAGTGTAGGCATCAAGATCATCTCCAGATTGTTTCGTAGACATTGTTGGATCCTCAAATATATGTGAAGTTCTCCATATGTCAGTCCTGGATTCGGGAGGTGCCATTTCTTGGGCACATCATCAGTGAGAGCGGTATTTTAGTGCATCCGGAGAAGTTTAAGATTGAGCAGGATTGAAGGCAACCGACGGATGTGCAAGAGATCAGGAGCTTCCTCGGATTAGCGGGCTTTGATCGGGAATTTGTTATGGGATTTTATGTCAGCTTTATCCCTTACTCATCCGACTCAGAAGGGGTGAAGAGTCGTTTGGTCGAGGATTGTGAGCACGGTTTGATGGTTGAAGAATACACTAACTAACTCACCTATTACGATACTACCAGTTCGAGTAGGCCATAGGTGACTTACATAGATGCTTCCAGATCGGGATTTGGATATGAGTATTGTGAGGCGTAATAAGCCACACTTTGTGACAAATGACAGCTCTCCGGTGTATAGGGATTTGAGGGAGAGACCCAACACGAGGATGTGACCATGGATGAGGAGAGTGATCTGATGTGCCTATAGCACAAGTGGGAGCAATGAGGCACGTGCAACTATATATCTTGATTATCCAGTCTGAGTGACTAAAGAGAGTACTGGATGTGTAGAGGAGTGACTCTGAATTGAAGAAGCTATCTGTAGAGACAAAGAGATCACTGCATTCATCTTTTCAGTTCAAGCAGGGTCTGTTGTATTTCAGAGATCGACTGGATGTGCCGAATGTCTCGACACTTCGAGACGAGATTTTGAAGAGGCTCACGTGAGCAGACCGAGTGTGCACCCGAATGTGCCGAACATGTGAAGGGACATTGGTACCTATGTGATTTACGACGCGGTTCTGAAGTGCTTTTCGTAGGACTTTGGATACACGATTCCATTTGAATATGATATATAATCTTCAGATCGATGGGCAGTCAGAGAGAGTAATTTAAATTCCCAAGTATGTGCTACGCAGTGTGCACTAGATTTTGTCGGTGAGTGGGATCAGTACTTGCCTCTGGTAGGGTTTTCTTATAATAACATTTATCAGAGCACTATCAGTATGACACCTTATGAGGCTTTATATGGCCGATATTGTGTGACGCCGCATTGCTGGGCAGAGGCTTCCGATAGAGTTGATTTGGGTCCTTATAAGATTCTAGAATGAGTGGGCAAGGTAGCCTACAGGCTAGTTTTGCCACTGAGTATGTCAACAGTGCAAAATAGGTTTCATGTGAGTATATTGAAGAAATACATCTTGAATCCAAATCGGACAATTGCGGTTGGGGTTGTACACTAGAGCTAGATTTGTCGTAGAGAGGCACAGGACTATTAGGGATAAGATGTGTGGGCATTTCGGAGTAAGATTGCCTTGATGATTTGAGTGCGGTGGTCCCATCATTCCGAGCGTGAGGCAACCTAGGAGGTTGAGGATGTGATGGAGCGCTACCCGAGATGAATATCAGACTTAAGACGGCCTTGGAGGACCAAGGGTCTTAAGGGGGAGGAATGTTACCGACACCGGTAAGTGATTACACTAATTACGCAATTAAGCATCAATATTGGAATTAGTGAATTATTTTTACCTCGGGACTTATAATTAAGTATATGAAGTAAAATTGGTGTGAGTTATGAAGTCACGAGGATGTGGTACGATTGTCAATTCTTGTTATTGCCACCTAATGTGAATTCCAGTTAATTACGCGATTAAGCGTATTTACCGGGATTAGTGATTTTTGTGGGGCTCGGGACTCATAATTGGTCATGTGAAGCATGTTTTGTGTGTGATATGAGGTCCCGAGAATGTTTATCAGATTTCGTGCCATTTGGGATTACGGTTTGAAAGTTGCAATTTTTGAGTTGGACTAAATTGCAACTTTTGAAAATTTGGGAGCTAAAGTGAAAAAGAAAAACAAAAGAAAAAGAAAACGGCTGAAGAGGTGAAGAGGCGGTGAAAAAAAAAGGAAGAAACGTGTGTGTGAAAGTGTAGTAATATATATATATATATATATAATATAATATTATATAATACTCCCTCCGTCCCGCAAAGGTTGTAGGATTTGTTTGGGCACATATATTAAGAAAAGTGAGAGAATAATAGTGTGTTGACAAAATTACCCTCATGAAAAAGAAAGAAGGAGAAAATTGTGGACCCCAATTTTAAGTTGAGTGGGAGGAAAGAGAAAATCATGTGGGTCCATGATGTGAGATAAGAGGATAAAATGGTAAAAATGGTGATAGAAAGTTTCTATTTTAGGAAAGTTGACAACCTTTGTGGGACGGCCCAATATAGTAATGTTGACAACCTTTGTGGGACGGAGGGAGTATTATATTATGTAATATTATATTATATATATATATATAGTTTTAGAAAAGAAGTATCAGGAAGCAAACAAGCAAAACGCATTCTTCTCCTTTCTTTCTTCTCTGCATCCATGGCCGACGCTTCAGTTGCAAAAGTGGATTTCTCAATTTCTCACCAAAATCTTGAAGGTCAGTTGGTTAAATCGATCATTAGGAGAAATAATTAACTCCTTATAAATCGGTTTTTGTGATTGTGGCTCCGGTTGGAAAGCGAGAGCTTTTGAAAATTGCTCCATATTTATGGAACTTCTCCTATGGTTGTTTATGGTTCCTAAGCATTCCTTGCACCTTTTATTACGTCTTTTGTGTCAGAAGTGTGAGCTGAATCTTTGAAGAAGTGCTGCCGAAATTGTTCTGAAATTTTGAATTGAAACTCAACTTCAGGCGTGATTTGACGGAAGGATGTAGTTAGAAGTGTAGCCGAAACTCTGCCGAAATCCGTACCGGGACCGCTGATCAGGAATTTCCATTCGGTCTTCTTTGAAAGGTAAGGGTTCAATGTGTCTTCTGGTACTACATTATTCAGCATGCGTAGCAGAATATATATTGAAGCTAGGTTTAGTCCGAGGGGTGGCCCGGTGACACTAAACTTAGTCCAGTGGTATAAGCAGTGGTTTGCAGGTTCTGGGAGCCGTAAGTGGGATGTGTATCTACACCTAAATGGTGTAAGTGTGATCTACACCGAAATGGTGTAAGTGTGATCTACACCGAAATGGTGTAAGTGTGATCTACACCTAAATGGTGTAAGTGTGATATGACGGTGGGGATCGCGACCCGAGCTGGCCATGCTCTTGTGTGTGATTATATGTGTACCTCGGCTAAGGCCGAGAAGACCGTCATTGTGTCTAACTACATCATAATCCATTGTTTGACTTGCATTGCATTTGGTTGAATTCTGCATTGGTTGAGCATGTGTATGTAATTACATGAGTATTTGTATTCTTGTATATCTGTGTTTTCTTTGGTTGCACGTTTCTTGTGCGACAAGTTACACCATGCTTATACCGCACCCTTACTAAGTTCTTTCGAGGACTTACCCCTTATCTTATCTATTTCGAGTACTGATTGACCCACCGAGTATAGTCGGTGGTTGCTTTGTGTTTGAAATTACAGTACGTTTGTGTGTGTGTTATGATCAGCTTGTGATTCGGTTTGTGTGGATAAAGGGTAAGGTGCCCGAGTGTGTGATTCAGTGTGATCGGTCATACCGATGTATGGCTGTGTGATCGGTTGTGTTGATATTTCTTTGTGATATTCGTTGTGTGTGTGTGATCATGTGTGACCGAGACTACCGATATGTGTGTTACGATTGGTGGCGGTTCGGTGTGTGGCATTGATTACGGGTTTGATTATTTGATTGTGCACCATGATTTCTAACGGTTAAACTTTCGTATGTGTGTAGCAGCAGCAGATCCGCACGTCGAGGGCTTTCTGGACACAGTAGCGTCGCCACCTCGTGCGTTCCGTATGTATTCGATAACATTTTGTGGCTCGTATATTGTAGATGACATGCATGCATGTAGAATTAGGAAAATCCGAGTTTAGTCAAAAGTCGATTTGTCTTTGGATTTTCGCTTGGAAGCATTTTGGGCGATTTTGTGCATGTTTGTGATTACGAGTGTGGAATGTATGTTTTTATCGGTTTTGGGACTGCACGTCCGAAAAGTGTAAACCACCTGTGGGGCCCACGCCCGGGTTTGGGATTTTTGTCGAAATCACATGTATGTGTATATGTGCAAGCATATGTGCGTGATACATGAATTGCGTTGAAACATTACGAGTAAGAAGCTTAATATGAATCGGGGGCCACATACCTGTGGTGCCCACAGGGCCCACTTGTCAAGTCTGATGTGTGTGTGATCTGTTACCCCAACTGAGTGTGGCTACGGTGTTAATAAGCATCGTAATCGCTTGTGTGCTTTCGCCGTGGGGTGACACAGCGCACGGCAGTCCGCACATAGTTTCGCACAAAGTTGTGCGCGGCACACAGATGTGCGCACAAATAAGTGCACAATATAATTAACACACTTTCATATCTAACCCTAGTCTTAAAGACGATGATGATCTAACAAGGTAGTCATGTGGATCTAACAAGATAGTCATGTGGATCTAACAAGGTGGTCATGTGGATCGACAAGGTAGTGATGTCGATCTAACATAGGTAGTCACTTCGATCTAACAAGATAGTGATGTCGATCTAAACAAAGCTCATTAGCCTGGTAGATCCCACCATACTTATCTTTGATCCCAAATTCCAAGTATGTAATTTCCTCCACATCCCACATCCGTGTGAATCTAAACAACCACTACGTCGTTAAAACATGAGCAAAATTGCGGCCATACCGCACCAATTGTCTATATTGCATGATTCCATAGTACTTATTACTATAATGGATTCTATATTATTATTATCATTATTTTAGATAAACTAGTAAATAATAATGAGAGTAAGTTTTATTTAAAATTATATTTTCTTTATCTTTCCAATTCATCCGAATCATGCGATAAATGTTAGAAACTAATGAATTTTTCTATCAAATCCGAAAAAGAAAACATTAACATACTTAATCAAAAAAATGATAATTAATTTTAATGGGAATTTCTAAACAAAACATGAACATACTTAATCAAAAAAATGATCATTAATTTTATTCCATTTCTTCATTAATTTATTTAAATAATATTTATTTTTGTTAATATCGTAATTAATTTGTTAATATTTTTAATATCATTTTTGTTAATATTTGTAAATTATCTTAATTTGTTAATATTTGTAAATTATCGAAATTTTTAAATATTTGAAAAATATTTTAGTATTCTGGCGGGGACGACGGAATATTTCGATGCGGCGGTGCGACACTCCAAACGTCCGGCGCTTGGATGCGAACAAGAAAGAAGAAAGGAGAGGGTGAGAGAGCGCCTGGGACACTAGAGAAGAAAAGACTACTAAGAAGCTTACCTTAACTGCAACTAGCTCGACAGGCCTCGATAGCGCCTGAGTAATGCTGGCGACCACGCAATGGGCCTCATAGTGGGATCGCCCGGGGTTACGGTTGGAGAAGGATAGGGTGAGAGAAGGATCGGGTTTGTTGCGGCAAAGTGAAAGGAGAAAGGAGGCTCTGGGCTTTTAAAAAATCTTATTGCGGCTTATTGCACATATAGCCGCAATAAATGTTTTTTTAAAAAATCTTATTGCGGCTTATTGCACATATAGCTCATTACATGTTTATTGCATCCATTATTTATTTGTCTATTGCGGCTTAAATGTAATGCGGCGATCCAACAATATTGGCCGCATTAAAATTGGTCTCCACCACGTAACTTATCATCTTGATCTATTATCAATCCGACCTATCAAGTAGTTATGTCGATCAAACAATGTAGTCATGTGGATCTGACGATGATGATCTAAACAACTTATCATGCTGATCTATTATCAATGCTGACTTATCAATTAGTTATGCCGATTTAACAAGGTAGTCATGTGGATCTGATAAGGTAGTGATGTCGATCTAACTAGGTAGTCATGTCGATCTAACAAGATAGTGATGTCGATCTAAACAACTCATCATGATGATCACCATTTTATGATGATCAATCAAGTATGTATGTCGATTTAACAAGGTAGTCATGTGGATCTGACGATGTTGATCTAAACAACTTATCATGTTAATTTATTATCAATGCTGACCTATTAAGTAGTTATGTCGATCTAACAAGGTAGTCATGTTGATGTGACGAAGATGATCTAAACAACTTATCATACTGATCTATTATCAATGCTGACCTATCAAGTAGTTATGTCGATCTAACAAGGTAGTCATGTGGATATGACAAGTTAATGATGTCGATCTAACTAGGTAGTCATATCCATCTAACAATATAATGATGTCGATCTAAACAACTCATCATGCTGATCACCATTTTATGATGATCAATCAAGTAGGTATAGTAGCACTACGTGGGTGATACCAATTTTACCGAGGCTTTTACCGCGTCTAAGGCCGCAGTAAGACGTTTTACCGCGGCCTTTACCGCGCAAAAAGCCTCAGAAACGCCGACGCGGTAAAGTGGCGTGAGCCACGCTATCATGGCAGCGCGTAAGGCCGCGGTAACTTTCGGCCGCCACCGCCCAACGTTTGCCGCGGTCCTTTGCGCGGTAAGGCCGCGGTAAGATTTATTTTTAATTTCTTCACCCGTTTTCTTTCTCTTCATTTTCATTTTTATCTTCATCTTCATCCTTCATCCTCTCCCATTTTCTTCTTCTTTCTTTCCTTCTTTCTTCTTCTTCCCGTTTTCTTCTTCATTTTCATTCTTCTTCTTCTTCTCCATTTTCATCTTCATTTTTATTCTTCTTCATTTTCATTCTTCTTCTTCTTCTTCTTCTCCATTTTCATTCTTCTTCTTCATTTTCATTCTTCTTCTTCTTCTTCTTCTTCTTCTCCTCTGTTCTTTCTTTCTTTCTTCTTCTTCTTCTCTGTTCTTTCTTTCTTTCTTCTTCTTCTTCTTCTTCTTCTTCTTCTTCTTCTTCTCTTTCTTTCTATATTCGTAGAATAACAACATAAAAGGTAAGGGAAGAAAGGCGGGAAGGGCAGGGTGCGACGAATTCTCATCCCAGCCCCCTTCAATTTCACGAGCTCCTCAAATTTGGGCCCTCGAAGAGTTTGTTACTTTAAGAGTATGATTATCTGAAGACATATAGTGGAATCGACTTACTAGTGCTTGTGCGAAAAATATATTTCTTCCTCTCTGTTCCTCTTACAATATTAAAAAAATACTCAAAATGAAATAAACATTTTTTATTTTTATTTTATTTTAATATACTTTTATTATTATAAATGTACCCACTTAAAAAATCTAAAATACAGATTAAAAAAATAAAAATGAATTTAAAATGTAATGATGAAAATATTTACGTAGATAAATTTGATAAAAGATAATCTGGACGTCCTTTTTTCAAATGTCTAACTTTGAGTTTTTTAAAGGACACAAGTACAGAGGCTTATTAGTGGGCATTGTTAATGGGTGCATGTGAAGGTGACAGCGCAGAACGGAACTAATTATCGCCGCCACCCATGTGCCAGTGCTGTTTGGGAATGCAATCATCCACAATAAGATGCTGGGGAAAAATACCTAATTAGTTCTAAAATTTTTAAGGTTTTTGAGATGTAGTCCTAAAACTCTTGTACTCCGAACCGTCGTCCTAAACGTTTAAGCCGTTACTGGGTTGTAGTCCTAAAATATAAGCTGGCGGACGGAATAATGACGTGGATGACTGACGGTGTTAATTTAAAAAAAAACGCTGACAGATCATCAAAACGACGTCGTTTTAAATGTGAAAGTCAGATTATTGTTACTTACCAAAGTTTGGAAGTTCTAAACTTTTCTGAACCTCGGGTTCTCATTTGAACATATCGAAAAAGTTTAGGGGCTAAAGGAGGCTGGTGGGTCAAACCCACCTGTCTGGGTCAACGGGTCAAGCCCAGACCGAATCGGGCCTCGTTCCTCGGATTCCTTCTTCGATTCCTCCTCCGATCCGTCCAACTGCAGTGCCACCGTCGTCGAGCACGGACTCCAGTCGGCCAGCGACATCTAGGCCGGAGCTCCCAGCCACCGGTCGCCATCCATGAAGCCCTGGAACGTTTCCGGCTCAAAAACCCTAAACTTCTCCAATAACATTTCTCAAAATTTGATGATTTATAGGAGCAATTAGAACAAATTGATAGAGGGCTTTTGATGAGGAACCCCTCCTCTACAAAACCCATTCATCAAATTCGATGATGGATGTGCAGATCAAAAATTCTCAAATCGGGATTAACTCGAGATTTACAATTAATTACCCAGATTAGCGAAAACATCTCATGATTTTACAATAAAACAATAATCTGACTTTCACACTTAAAACGACGTCGTTTTGATGATCTGTCAGCGTTTTTTTAAAAATTAACATCGTCAGTCCTCCACATCACTATTCCGTCCGCTACCTTGCGTTTTAGGACTACAACCCGGGTAACGGCTTAGACGTTTAGGACGACGGTTCGAAGTATAAGAGTTTTAGGATTATATCTCGAAAACCTTCAAAGTTTTATGACTAATTATGCATTTTTCCCGAAGATGCTTAGATACGGACTACTATGGACGAGAAATAAACCGTCGATCGTCACGAGCTTTCAGCTCAAAAGATTTCATAATTTGTTTTTACAATTTTATAATACTTAATATATGATTTTTTTCATAAATATTTAGACATTGAAAATCAAGAATTTCACGTGAGTATCATAATTTGAAATCTAAATTTTCTAAATATATTTTTTCTGAATTTATTTTCAATGTTTATCTTTGTTAAAATTTGAGTCAAACATTGAAATATCAAAGTCAAACGCTACAATTTATTACGGAATGAGAGAGTATATTATATGAGTCGAGCCCGAACTTGAGAGACTTGGCTCGAAATGTTCATGAGCCTTACGAGTGGAAATACTAGTAATACCCTCCTATAAGGCTCGAAATGTTCACGAGCATGAGCTTTACGAAAACGCTTATCAAACCTCACGAGCTTTCGAGTAGAGTTTAAGCCCGATTTTGGGCTCGAATTGCTCGAACCGAGCCTAAGCATCACGAATTCGAGCTCGAGCCTACTAGGCTCGGGCTCGACTCGGCTCATTCTCTAGAGACTACCACATGTAAATTTATACTTACATCTCAAAACAATTAATTACTATTTAATCCATATATCCATGAATGATTGAAACATTCAATTTTTAGTATTTAATTTATAATATATTTTATTTTAATGTTATAAACATATGATTTAGTTGATTAAGCTCTAAAGACACGATAAAAATATTGAAATATATAATCACAAGTAAGAATAGAATTGAGACGATGAACTGACAAATAAAAACAAGTGCGTGGTTTTTGTTTTTTTGTTTTTTTCTTCAGTATTTAGAAACGAAATATTTAACTCTGTTGAAGATGACGATGTTTAATTTACAATGAAACATTTCATTTTCGGAGTGGATTTATTATTTTTGGATGATTTTATCACCAACATAATTTATTCTTCCATGAATTCTTCTAAATCTAATTGAAAAATGAGAGTATAGGTTGAAGTTTAGGCATTAAAATGTCACTATCAACTAAGTTAGAGGATTGAAAGTATATTCGGGTTTACATAACTGGGGCCGCTATTGTATGTATCTGGTCGAAAGTTGGACCACTGCGTATCAAATCAGTATTTCGGTACACAAGTGTCAACTTCTCAAAATGTTTTAAAACTAACTAACTAATCCTCTGTTCCCAAAATAATTTATAATTTTTTTTGAAATATATAATTTAGATTTTTGTATACAAATGAACATGTGATATGTGATGTGTCTATTTTACAAGCATATTCCATTTCCCATATTTTCTACAATAGAATATTATGGATAAATTTAAGTTAAATAATATAAAAAATCAAAGATTTCATTATTTTTGTGACGAATAAAATATTTTATATTGAGCCAAAGGATAACATTGATTATAAAAAAATGGTAAAATTTGGGAATTGAATATGTGTATGATTCAAATAATCACAGTTTTTATATAAAAAATAGAAATAATAAATTATCACTTAGATATAAATTTAATAACTTTTTATGTCAAACTATTGAAGACTAAAAATCATACATAAAAATATTAAAAAATACCTACAATTTTTTATGGATTGAGGTAGTACTCTTAAGTCCCACAAAGACTAAATAATTTGATTTTCTAATTTATACTTAACTCAATTTTTCACAAAAAATAAATAATTAAATAATTCTACAAAATTAAAATTAGTATAAGAAATTAGACACATCCAACTATATTATATCATTTGCATTTAAAGTAGTACTCCCTCCGTTTCCGTGAATAATTGATTAAATTTTTTTATGTTATGCATTGCAATGTTTAATTTAAATTATTACTCTGATAAATAATGAAAAAATTCAAGAAAAAATATATTTCAAATTATGATATACACAATTTATTCAATTTTATTGGTCTAAACATTCATAATAAAAAATTATAGATTAAATATATCAAAAATATGAAAACAATTCACTCAATTTTTCATGAACGATTTGAATATATGACTTTCATATGTCAACAGACCATTAGTTAAAAACAAACCTTTCAAATTTTAAATATTAATTAGATGCTACAAATCAATTTTAAATCAACTTCAAAAGTGAAATGTCAAAGAATTATTTGCAATTAATCCTAGAATTGGATAAATAAATGTTTAAATAAAATAAATTTACTTATATTGAGAATAAGTTACAATTTTCACTACATTAATGGCTTAATCTATCAAATACGAAAGCGAAAGCAAAGATTTATGACAAAAAAGAAAGTTTATATAAAATGAGTTAAATGATCAAAGATAATTTTAATTTACACAAATAAACTAAAGTGATAACCCATTTAACATGAAAGGAGTTTATGCCATTAGATTCTAAATGCAAGGTTAGTTAAATTGGTTTGATGTAAGAAATGTCACTCCCTTCGTTCTAAGTCGATTGTTATAACACCAAAATATTTATGTTTCAAATGAAATGATCATTTTATACTTTTGTTTTATTTTAGCCAATGTTTATCTTTACAATACACTCATTCAGAGGGTCGAGAGAGTGAGTTGGAATGTGTTAGAATGAATTTGAAAGGAATAATGATAAAAATTTATATAAAATAAATTAATGACCAAATATAATTTTAATCTATACAAAAAAACTAAAAATGACAACCACTTAGATTGATAGGCGGAGGGAGTCGGAAATAAAAACATGGAAGAGTGAGAGAAGGAGATACGAAAAAATGCCGAGAAAATTGGAATAAAAAATACTTATTATAACCAAACCAAAAGTATCGGAAAACATAGTTTAGAAGACAGCAACAGAAGTGAGGGCCCACTAAGGTTAGAGACGTAAATAAAATAGAATCCAAGGGTATCTTTCGTTCGTTGTTTTTTCGGACCCACTTTCCCGGTCTTTAATCCTTTTTCGCGACGACTACAAGCATTTGTGAACTCTCGCCTCACTAATTTCGTTCCATCCAAAAAACATTTCTAAGAAATACTCGAAGTAACAGCAATTTTTTTTTTAAAAAAAATAACGAGGGGAAATATAATTGTTGTGTTTTTCTCACTTTTTACACAGTTTTATCAACTTTTTATTCTTAATTTATTTTCTACCTTTCCATTCAAATATCAAGTTTTATAATTTCCAAAGAAACACCATAAATATATAATTACTGAAAAAGAAAAAGAGAAGGGAAGAAGGAGAAAAACCAGTTTGTACCATAGAACCATTTGTTTCTTCTGGTTCCCAGCGACAAGGCTCTTCGATCCCATAAATTTCCATTTCCATTTCTCTTGTCTTTCATCGTTTTCTGTTCTGGGAAATCGAAGAGGTGAACTTTTCAACTTCAAGCGAAGAGTAGCTTTTGTTTGTTTCCAGCAGCTGGTTGGTAGTCAAGTCAGAGCCTTTCGGACCGGAAATGGAGTCTCCGAGCTCCATTTGACAAGTTTTCTGGCTACAACGGGGATCTCTGAGGAACTTGCTGAAGGGTGTTTGGTTGGTGGAGCTTTAATGGCGTTTTCATGGTGAAAAAGTTTCTTTTCTGGTTCTCATAAAGGAGTCTTTGGATCCGTTGACCGTTGGTCTTAGATTTATGCTCCTTTCCTTTTCCTTACAATATGAAGGGTCCGACAAACGGGGTGCTGCCAAATTCTGCTGAAGGTGCGTTTTTTTACAGCCTTTTGGTTTATAATTTGTCTCCTGCTCTCTGGGATTGTTTCTTCGGTTTTCTCTTCTTTGTTTCTTTTCTCTAAAATGTTGAGAGAAGGGTATATTCAGGTTTAATTCCTCACTAATGTAAATTAAACTCGCGGTAGCTTATCATATTATGTTCTGGTTTTTCAGTGTGGTCAACTTTTTTATGTGCAAAGAATTTTGAGTAGGGTTTCTCAGAAGCTTGTGTGTGATGGATGTTTAATTCCGTTGGTTTCAAAAGGAAAGCACTTCAGTAGTAACTGTTTTGGGGCTTTCTTAGTCCATATTAATGGAAGATTAATTACCAGAAGTTGGTGCTACTTCCTTGGGCCATTGGAATTCATGGAGGTAGCTGTATATGCCAGAACTTGTTTATGGGGGATGGTTGTTATGCATCACAATAAATGAAGCTGTAATTGTCTATTGGGGTTTTGTTTTCACCAGATGATCACAATCTTGGACAGTTCTACTTTTTTTTCCTTTTCCTATTTGATGCTTTTCTTTGGGAATATTTTGGAGAAAACATTTGCAGGAAAGGGAAACTTGTTTTTCTGTGCTGTATGTATTTCTTTTGTCTTTGTTGAATCTGTGTTTGATTTAGTCTGTAGGTAGTGAACTGGACCTGGTTTTAGCTATGTTTATTGTTCTGCCATCTCTGAATTTTGTTTGTGTAATGATACATTTATGTCTGACTTGGACTGTAGGAGAAAGAAAGAACATTAATTCAGAACTATGGCATGCTTGTGCTGGACCACTTGTCTCTTTACCTCCTATTGGAAGTCTCGTTGTTTACTTCCCTCAAGGTCATAGTGAGCAGGTATCTTATTTCAGGGTATTTCAATTAAGGTTATAAACTACTCCATTAATGTGGCCTCAAATTTGATACGCTGGTGAGTGCCATTAACAGGTTGCTGCCACAATGCAAAAGGAGACTAATTTTGTTCCAAGCTATCCAAATCTGCCATCGAAGATGATTTGTTTGCTTCACAATGTTACAATGCATGTAAGTTAGCATTGAAGTTAATATTTTCTAGTGGCAGAATTTCGGCAGTGTTTGGGAAAGGTTTGTTGCTTAGATTAATGGGATAAATGTAGACATTTTACCTTGTTTTCCAATGCTGTTACTGTCTGTACACTGATAATTGATGAAGTTGTCCAGTTTGAAGCTATACACACTGATTAGAATTGACTTAGTCTACAAGAATAAGAAACTATTATAGTGAGATTTTACAATGATCTTTAATCTCCATGAAAAATGAGACAATTACCTCTTTCTTTGGTACTTAACAAGTATTTCTAGTTTTTTTTGTTCCTGTTATTTAGCGAAGTTCTTGGCTAGTTATTCCAAATGCGCATATTATTACTCTCTAATGTCGACAATATAAAACATACCTCCACAAAGTTGTATTTTCATTTAATCAAGTAAATTTTGCCTCAGGCTGACACAGAAACGGATGAGGTGTATGCGCAGATGACGCTTCAACCTGTAACTAAAGTAGGTCAGCCATTTGTATTGCCGAGTAATAAGTTTGTATAGTCAAACACCAGTGCTCCATTCTTAGTTTGTTGCATGTTTACTGATTCCTTAGATGAGAATTTCTAATTTTGCAGTATGACAAGGAAGCATTAATAGCATCTGATATGGCCCTTAAGCATAACAGGCAACCTGCTGAGTTCTTCTGCAAGATACTGACTGCCAGTGACACAAGCACTCATGGTGGTTTTTCTGTACCTCGTCGACCTGCTGAAAAAATCTTCCCTCCCCTAGTACGTAAATTTTGAACTGCAAGTTTTTTTTGTTGCCCAATTTGTTTCTATAAATGACAATGCATGATTTTGGATCATGTTTACGTTTTCTTTACGTTTTTTTTTCTTTGTGGGGGTCCAAAACCAATTTAATTCAAAAACGACGTATAGGCATAATATATATATATATATATATATATATATATATATATATATAAAAGAACAATAGTGTTTAAAATGTATGAATTATTTAATTTAACAAATCTTAGTGTAGGATTTGAATATATAATTCTATGAACAATCACTACATTTTTTAATGTATGAATCATTCTGACATCAAGTCAACTGTGTTGTTTTTTATCCTGAGATCAGTATGTTGATATTTGACAGGATTTCTCGATGCAACCACCTTGCCAAGAGCTAGTAGCAAAAGATATACATGACAATTCATGGACCTTCAGACACATTTATCGAGGTATTGGCCTAGTTCAAACAAGGTGTTGTTTCCTCTTTCATGTTCTGTTGACAAAAGGGTGCTTTTTAACTTCAAGTGTACGCGCTAATCTCATTCAGACTGTACTTCCACTTGAGAAATTGGTGTAAAACATTTGATGCACAGATGTCTCTGTATTTTAAACAAGTGAAGTTTCTCAATGCTCCTTGCGATTACTACCTGAACCACACATCTGTTGCTGTTGTGGTCGAACTAAAGGTTGATAATGGTTTGAGTCATAGAAATAGTTATGTTATATTTGCAGGTCAACCAAAGAGGCATCTGCTCACTACTGGTTGGAGTGTTTTTGTTAGCACGAAAAGACTTTTTGCTGGAGACGCTGTCCTTTTTATAAGGTGCATAGACAGATAGTCAGAGGTCCACTTAGAACAAAATTTTCAACTGTATTCTTTCATTTCCTCATTTGTTCTTTTCCTTTTTTAACGTCTGAATGTATATCTTTCAGAGACGGGAAGCAACTTTTATTAGGCATAAGGCATGCAAACAGACAACAATCAGCTCTATCTTCTTCAGTCATATCAAGTGATAGCATGCATATTGGAGTTCTTGCTGCTGCTGCTCATGCTGCAGCAAATAATAGCCCATTTACTATATTTTACAATCCAAGGTACTATGGGTAACTCATATACATTATGTAGTTAGTAATAACACCCATGATTCCTTAATGAAAACCAAGAGATATGGGGATTTTGACAGGGCGAGTCCTTCAGAGTTTGTGGTTCCTTTAGCCAAGTACACTAAGGCTATGTATGCTCAAGTGTCACTTGGTATGCGGTTTAGAATGATGTTTGAGACTGAGGAATCAGGAGTTCGCAGATACATGGGCACTATCACAGGTATCAGCGATTTGGATCCTGTAAGGTGGAAAAATTCTCAGTGGCGCAGCCTTCAGGTAATTTTTCTGCTCTGAAATGCATCCATATAGTTAATATACAGTACTTCATTGCACAGGCATGCTCTCTTGGCTATGTTTTTTTCTGGAGCATTTTTTTAGTTACAGTGAGCTTGAACAGTATTCATGAAATGTTTAAGCTTTCTTTCTGGAACTGATTTCAACACAGCTGGATACTATCAGTAATCTAGTATCTGTCTTTTATGCTTAGTTCGACGCTAATAATCTTATATGCATATGGATATTATGGAGCTATTACAGTTCATAACAATCATTAAGATCCAAAGATAAATTTCTTCACTTGTGCTCATAACTATTGTTTATTTTCATGAATAGGTTGGATGGGATGAATCAGCAACCGGTGAAAGGCCAAGTCGGGTTTCTATTTGGGAAATTGAACCTGTTGTAGCTCCTTTCTACATATGTCCACCTCCTTTCTTCAGACCCAAGTTTCCTAAGCAACCAGGGATGCCAGGTGAAATTTTATTCTATTCTAGAATTTGATATAGCTATCGTTCATTCAATTGCCCCTTTTTTTTACTTGCTTTATTTCTGTTTATGCATTCTATTTGAGGCTAATACCAAGCTGAGCAAATGTGACTTACAGATAATCCGAAATATCTGTTTGATTGCCTCACAAACTTGATAATTTGTTCAAGCTTAGATTGCAAAGGGTATGAACAACTTTTGGACAAGCTTTACATCTAGTTGCACGTGACCAAATTTGAGCCATTTCTCTATATTTCGCTGTATGTTACTATCTAGGTTCAAATTCCGTCAATGAATACCAAAATGTTTAACCAACACATTAAGGTGGAGTGTAAATGAGCTCGTCCTCCCTTCAGTAAGGTCTTATAAATGGAGAAACGGATTCCATGAGAGCTGTCCCATAAATTGGGTCTATTTGGCTCGATATGTGTCGGTTGGGGGTCCAATGTGGCTTTTGATATTAGAGGCAAGAAAAGAACAAACAAAGAAAAATGAACTTTTATGCAGTAGGAGTGAATGAAATTGCATATACTTGTGTTCATGAATAAATGAAGCTGAAAATCTTTTCTGTTAAGCTTTAGTGATCCCTAAATAATTGAATGGTTTACTGAGTGCCGAGATTAAGGTAAATGTAAGGGTTAATGTACTTTGACATAATTGCCCTTGACTCTCAAGTGGAAACTGCACAAAACATGAGGCAGAAAAAGTAAAGATAAAGTAGAGATAGTTTAGTAATTTAGGAAAGAGAAAGCTCTTTTTTTAAAAAAACTGTGCAATTTTTCTAAGATAACCTGAAAAGGAAATATGTGCAACTTTTCAGGATTGGAGGGGTAAGTAACTATTTTGATATTTTTTCCAAGCTGAATGCTAAGATTGAAATGATATCTTGATGGTAAATTTAACCTTATTGATAAATCCATTTAAACCAACAATCACCAAAGGTTACCCCGTTCAAGATTTCCACAAAATACTTTCAATCTATTTAAAAAGTCACTCCACACATGAAACAAAAATTGTAGTGATATCAGTGGAGTTCATTGGTTGAATTTAGTACTACAATTGACTACACACACATTTTTGTCATCAAGTTAAATCGAGAAAACACTTTACAGTTTTATGGCATAACAGATTTTGAACTGCAGCATGCTCTTACATAATACTCTTGCAGTCTGAAACGTTTTAAAATACTTTCCTTTCAAGGCTGTCCTAAAACTTTGAAACATTTACATGGAGTATTAGTTTGCCATATTACGCTTATTTAAATTCTCTCCAATAATTATACTCAACTACCAAAAAAGTTTACTTTCTTTTTCCATCCACTTTATACATTCCAAAAACTTTTAAGTTTTTTAATTATATTTTCAAGGGCATAGATGAAACAACATTAACAATTCCTACACCTTAATCTCCATGGTCACGCAAACGTTTCAGAGAAAAAGGGGACGAGGAAGTAGAAATTATCAAATGAAAACAGTTTCATGGTCAATTATGTGAATGGTCATTTTACAATATCCGTCTCTATTGGATATAACTATAGTAATTATTCACAACGTGTTATCGTCTTACAATGTTTTTCCATGCAACTTAAGAAAATTTATGTTGATGATGGTTTCTAATGTACATTGGTAGAGTTCTCAGTTGCTCAAATACCAAATAGATATGAGCGATGAATTAGTGTAAGATTTAAGACTCTAACAATAAGAATTGTAAGGTCTACTTGCTTGTTTATGGGTTTGTTACTTTGCACCTCTTGCTTGAAGCTAGCAACACTTGGTAGCAGTTATTCATTACATCTAGTCAATGAAGTTGGTAAGCAACACAATGGGTTGCCTTTAGAAGCCTTCAAGAAAGTTCGGTAGCAACTAAAGAAGCTAAGAGAATGTTTGGTTCATGAATTCTAGAAATATGGATTCTTAAAATCATTCTTCCTTCATCTCATAAGTAATGCAACACTTTTCGTTTTGGGACATCCCAAAATTGTGCAACGTTTACTTTATTGGTAACCTTTTTACATATGAGTACTATTTTATCAAATCATCATTTACTCTAAAGTTCAAGAAATAAAAAACAAAAAAAAGTTGATACGTGTGTCTTTCTTGTAATGTGTATCGTCACAGTTTAGTTTTGTTTTACAGTTCATTGATTTCTGTGTTTGATTACATCTTTCAATATAAAGAAAGGGCAAAATGGGAAGTCAATAGCCAAAATTTCCCTACCTTAAGCCCATTTGGTCGGTGATAGCCAATGACATAAGCCATTGGGTTGATCACTCATATGAAGATTTTTTGCAATATTATGATTTAACCCCAAAACATGATATATAAATGTTTAAGATTAATAAATTTACACAATTTTATAATGATTTGTACATTTTTAGTCACATAAATGGCTTAATCTATTGGATTAATCAACTCTAAATTTCTTCAGCTTAATCAAGGGGATTAGTACATTAATCCACTAGATTAATACATCCATGTGACTGAAAAATTGTAATTCGATTTGAAATTGAGTAAATTTCTTGTTTTGAAGCATGTATTATTAAATATTTGGATTAAATAGAAAAGATTCTTCATATAGGTGATTTAGCCAATGGCTTATCACCAACCAAATGGAATGGGCCTTCAATCCCCGTGCCAATTGACGGAGGTAGTAGCAATCCTAAGAATCCTTTTGTTTATTTTGGATAATAATTCTTTATCAATCTCAAAATCCCAAGATTTCTCATCCATTACAAATTCCTTGGATTCACAATACTAACTCTAAGCTAGGTATTGTTAAATTTCACAGAAATATTATATATGGAAAGTTACAACAAAGTCTTCATACTTTCATATATTTACAATTTGGTCCCTCATCTTTTTTAAAGTTATAAAATTGTCCATAAAAATGCACATTTAGTCCCTAAACTTCGAAGAATGTACAAAATAGTTCCTACAAATTGAGCATGTGCAATGTTTTGGAAAAGAGAGGCTGATGCTGAAGAGTGATTATGTTTCTTGGGGAAATGAAAAATACCAAACACTTAGCACCCACAACCGAATAATAAACATGAACAAGCAATAGCCAGAAGTTTGACGCATGGGACTATGGATGAGAAAAAACTACTAGTATCAAAATTTAGAGACTGATAAATGTATGGCTTGTATTGCTCACATGGGACTATGGATCCCTTACACTCTACTAATGACATACCTAAGATCGCTTGCCTCTAGACAGCTCTTCCCGTTTAAAACTCTCACATCTTGCTTCTTCATGCCATTGACTTTTCTCTCTTAACTTAAACCTAACACAACGTTGTCTTTACATGATCAAACCTAAATCACTTCCTACTAAAAAAAATCACTAACTAAAACTTTTAAACTTTCTCAACAAGAAATAAATAAAAAACTTCAATTAAAAATAGAAAAGTTGTCACCTCAAGTCCTCAACACATAAACATTGGTTAACTAGACCTGCTCCCTAAGCAGCAGGGAATGAGATGCAAACTTCCAGAACAACAATACTCATGATTAATTACTAGGAGTATGCAAGTCCTTCAACAAAAAGTTATGGGCAATCAAAATCCGAACAACGTTATACCAGTTGTATGAGCATGACGGTTATTGACTATAGTACTTAAGAACTTGAGTTCATGGGAGTTGTATTTGAATTTTGAATTATGTTTTCACCAAGATTAACACCAGGAGAACCTAACAATTACTTCCTTTTCCCCTTTTCATTTGCAACAATTTTCTTTTTGGGATGTCCCTAAATATTTGCAACAGTTCCTTTTTAGCGATATTTTAAACATCAATTTACCTTATTAGCCTTATTTCAATTCTTTTTCCATTAACTTTACTCAACTCCCGACAGAGTTTGCTTTCTCTTTCCATTAACTCTACACAATCTCCAATAACCTAAAAAAAATTAACTATATTTTCTGAATGGTATAAATGAAACATTCTAACAAATGTTTACACAGCTTAATCCTCGTATCAAATTGAAACATTGCGATCAAATAGGGATGGAGGGAGTAATATAAATGGTAGGTATGATCTCTACTTTCCAGAAGGTTAAAAAAGGGCATGTGAATGGTCCCTTCCTAATTTAATGTCCTTCTAGTGCTCAGATAACAGAGTCTGCTGCTTACATATCCTGCATGGTTTAGAATTTTTAAAAGAGAATGCTTTTCCTTGACTTGTCTTAAAAAATGCTTTTGCAGATGATGAGTCTGATATCGGGAATCCTTTCAGGAGAGCTATGCCTTGGCTTGGGGATGACTTTGGCATGAAGGACACCCCAAGTATCCCTGGTTTAAGTCTGGCACAGTGGATGAGCATGCAACAAACTAATCAATTTCCAGTTTCTCAATCAGGAATCTTGCAGACAATGCTTGCTTCAACTGCTGTGAATAACATTGCTGCTGATGATCCATCCAAACTATTGAATTTTCAAGCGCCTGCTTCATCTGCTCCAAACTTACTGTTCAACAAAACCAATCCAAACCTTGTGAATCAACAACTTCCGTTTCCCCAACAACAGCAATTTCAGCAGCTGCTACAAAATCCTGCTAATCAACAACTTCAGCAGTTATTGCAAAACCCTATGAGTCAACAGCAACAACTTCAACAACAGTTGCTGCAAAACTCTTTGAATCAGCAGCAGCAACTTCAGCAATCAGTACCGCAACAACAGAAGCTTCAACAAGCTCAACAGCAGCAGCTTCAACAGGTGCATCAACAACTACAACAACAGTCACAACAACCACAGAGGCAGGTACAGCAGCAGCTTCTTAATCACCAACAGTCGGTTTCACCCCAACAGCACTCGCAGCTGCAGCAAATGCAGCAGGCACCCCTATCATCTCAGGCAAATGATGGGATGGAAATCTCTAATCATAGTATCCAAAATCCAATATATACTTCTGGTCAGCAGGCACAGTTCTTGACAAGCAATACATCCCAGTCACTTTTATGTGCGAGTAGAACATCTTATCCATTGACAAGTTTACCAGAAGACTCGAGGCAGCAGCGAACATCTAGCTTCACAGAGAGGCATCAGCAGACACAATTGCATCAGTCACCATTACAGGTGCCGCAACAGAACCTCTTGCAGAAATCACAGCAGCAACCACCTCTTCAGCAGTTAACACAGCAGGATCTTTCTGGTCAGCAACTTCGGTCACAGCTGTTACAGAAGTTGCAGCAACAAGCACAGCAATTAACCTCACCATCAGGCTCGTTATTACAATCTCAGATGCTGCAACAGCAAGCCAGTCAACAGAATCCGCACCTGGTCTCACCTTTGTCAGCATCTCAGAATCAACAGCAACTACCTATTGGCAATGAGTTTTCATCATCTGGATTATTACCATCTCAGAAGCCTCCTCTTAATCAGCATCTGAGCCAAAGCAAACCACTTACTAGAGTGAGAAGCCAATCTAATGTTACTGAGGGAGACCCTCCATCATGCTCAACATCACCATCCACAAATAATTGTCATGTTTCACCCACAAAATTCGTCAACAGAAATGGACATGATCTAGCCGTATTACCCACAGATCCAGTTATTGAACCAGTGAATAACTTGCTTCAAGAACTGCAGAGGAAGCCTGACAATCAGATAAAGCATGAGCTTCCTAGTTCCAAGGGACCAGATCAAGTAAAGTACAAACATTCTGTAACAGACCAATTGGAAGCATCTTCTTCTGGAGCATCCTACTGCTTGGATAATGGCTCTGGGCAGCAGAATTATTCAATCCCTACCTTTTTGGATGGTGACGTTCAGTCACATCCACGGGGCAGTCTTCCCTTTACAGGTAACAATGGTGGAATGACACCCGATACATTGTTATCCAGAGGATATGACTCGCAAAAGGATCTCCAGAACTTGCTTTCTGCTTATGGTGGGACCCCAAAAGATATTGAGACAGAGTTTTCTACTGCTGGAATAAGCTCCCAGTCTTTTTCAATGCCAAACATGTCTTTCAAGGCTGGGTATTCTAATGATGTTCCCTTGAATGACACTGGGATTTTAAGTGGTGGGTTGTGGGCAAACCAGACCCCACGAATGCGAACATATACAAAGGTATCAAACCACATTAAGTATGATCTGTTATCTTTCGGAATGCTTGATTCACTTTGCTTTAGATATTCTCTGGCATCTCTTGTTACTTTTTGCACTGGTCAATTCATGTATGTATATAGTTCTTATTGATTATTAAGTCTTACTCAAGTTGTATGGACCGGAAGCTCATCAAACTTGAATGAGATTATGTCATAGCATAAAAAATTGGCGTTAGCCCTGCATTCACTATCCAGTGTGTGCCATAATTATTATTACCTTGATTCATCTACCAATAGTTTGGCTTTTTAGTGATTTGAAAGCAGATAGGGTGAATGGAGTGGTAGATGGTCTGATTTTGATGCAGCTTCTTCCAGGAAAATACCACCTTTTTTGGTTTATCGTAAGCCTTGCATTCAGTTATCAATCATCTCCATTGGTTAAATCTGCTGGTTAAAGCTCTTGTGCTACAACGAGGGCTAAGGTTTAAATCCCTGCACTTCCTTTACCTCTTGCCTTCATATGTTCTCCCAAGAAAAAAGTTTTTATCAATTTTTGTTGGACTTGAATGGACAATTCAAACAACTTACTAGTCAGATGTCATTTTCTAAAAGAATGTTAGCCTGCATGGACAGTCACTCTGCGTACTCTTGGCTAGTGTGAAGAGTTTCTGACTGGCTGCTTTGGTAAATTCATTTCATCTATTTTCCTGTCTATCTGGTGTCTATGAACAGATCTGAGGTCTCAGGCTATTAGAACATTAATCCATATCCATTAAAATTCCAAGTTGTAATATTTGTTTGTATTCTTGAAGGTTCAAAAGCGTGGGTCTGTAGGAAGATCCATTGATGTGACACGTTACAGAGGATATGATGAACTCAGATATGATCTTGCCCGCATGTTCGGTATCGAAGGGCAGTTGGAAGATCCACAGAGCTCCGAATGGAAGCTTGTATATGTAGATCACGAAAAAGATATATTACTTGTCGGTGATGATCCATGGGAGTGAGTGAAGCATACCACCTGTCCAAACAGTTCGAGTATGAGTTTGTGGCAATCTGTTTTCTCATATTTACTCCTTTTCTGCAGGGAGTTTGTAACCTGTGTTCAGAGCATAAAAATACTGTCAGCTGCTGAAGTGCAGCAAATGAGTTTGGATGGAGATCTTGGCAACACTGCTTTTCCCAATCAAGCTTGTAGCGGAACCGACAGCGGGAATGGTTGGTGACACCATGATGAAATTCAGCCATCTCATTCAATATAGGAAAGAAAGAAGCAAAGAAAGAAAAGAGCTTTATTTTCCTTGAGAAGTCAATTTAGCTGTCATGTTGCTGGCACTTCAAGGGTTGTTGTCTTTTATACATGGTTAATAGTCCTTGAAAGGTTAAACCTTTCTGGCAAAGAGGAAAAACGTTAAACCTTTCCGGCCAAAGAGGAAAAAGGTCGAGCCTTTGTAAGCAACTTGAGAGCTGAGCTCAATCAATTAGTCACCTACAGGTTTTGGAGGTACCACGATATCATGAACACGAGATGTATACTCTTACAATCTGTATATGTTTTGCAATTGAGCAGCGGAAATAGTAATACTCATATACTATGGTTTTCCTGTTGCATAGTGGTCCTTATTGATTTTTTTTAAAAATGAGGATGCAACAGTCAACCAACCTTTCGAAGATCCAACAGAAATAAAGGGTATATACATTTAACGTTTTAGTGTCTCAAAGTGAAGTTGCAAGCAAAAACCCTACATGCTTACTAAACCTGCTATAAAACAAGTTCATCCAAGACTAAGACAACACAGCCATCAAATCTGATACTCGCAAGGCTATGTACTCAGAGCCATCTTTGCCCTTGTAATCATTTCCTGTATACTTGGGAAAGAGGACGATGTTTCCTGGTGCAACAGGAGGAGGCTCATGGTTGCCATCCTTGTCGACACCACCACTAGGTCCGACAGCTATCACCTGCAATGTAATGGGAACTTATTATCTCGACCCCTACATTTCTTTCATACATTTGACTAGGCACAAAGATTAAAGAACATCGTTCATTTTTAACTGAATGTAGGAGTATATAGCAGATAATAAGGTAAAGTTGTGTGAAAAGGTTTCTTGGAAGGAAAATATATCATTTTTTCTAGGATAACACAAAAGGAAAACGTATCAAGTTTAGTGTAGTGGGACAGAGACAGTATGATAAGATACGTGACTATTCTAATGCATTTCTTACCGTGCCAGTGGATGGTTTCTCTTTGAATGCGTCTGTCAGGTACAATCCTACTGCGGTTTTCTCCTCCGATGTAGCTACCTGCAAACAACCGAGATGTCATAGGAAAATTCTTCATCCCTCTAGAGATACAAAAGAATAAAATACGCTTAAATCTAGTTGACCTTGATGAGAACTCTGTTGTTCACAGGCTTGAGATCTTTGATATCATCTGTCTCGAGAATACCAACGATGTCATCATGCTTAAGGAGTAGATGATTTTCGCCATTAAACTCCACCTCCGTGCCAGCATACTTTGAGTATATAACGTGCACCCCAGTCTACATAAACAAGCATTACACACCATAAGCACCTAATCAATCAAAGTAATAGCACAAGGAGATAAACCTTTATCACCTTCACTGGGCAATCCACTTGTGTGTTTCCTGTTGCTTTTCGCTCACTAACTGCAACCACTTCACCCTTTTGAGGCTTTGGTTGAAGATTTGCTGGAAGCAAAATACTGCCATCAGTTTTCTCCTCAGCAGTTTCGGTCTTCACCAAAACTCTGTCACCGAGTGGCTTAATAGAAGTGTACTGCAGAAGCAAAGTGCAACAACAATTGATGCGATTGAAATGCAGAACCAACTGATCCAAATTCACTGCTCGATTTGCACCTAGAGTTTCAAGGAACTCAACCAGTCCAAACCAAGAAACTCCAAAACCCAGACCAGTACAAATTAAAATGAAGCAGATATTTCTCACAATCACTATAAACCGGAATACATTCTCACAAGAGTAAAAAGCTAAATGTACCAAACATTCATGCAGACAGTTCACTAAATCCCATGTAACAATCTCGTGAGTCCCTTGATAACTAAGTGAGGCTATTTAACTTCTCTGCATCCAGTCATACACTTAACCTAAGAATTAGTAATCAGGAAATAAATTTCAGCACTTTTAGTAAAATTCTTATCATAATTTCAGTCTTCTTCGTACATGTTCAAACCATCTAACTCGACCTTCTCTAATCATGTTCAATTGGCGCTACTCCCACAAAGCATGGCCAAAGAGAAGGGGAAAAAACAGACTTTTCACCAGACAAGTTACTAGAGCCAAGATTATCATACTACTACTCAACCAGATACATTTTCAGACCAGACCCCTTGACAGAAACTACAGCATCAAGATGCACTATTTAAACAGACGGTCATAGGTAACGCTAGAGCATGACACCAACAACAAAGGAAAGATGATTGACCTTAGGGGCAGCTGTTGTGGCAGCTTGCATGACCAGACCCTTGAACGGCCTCATGTGGGTTAAAGGCAAAGTACAAGTCTTTAACATTCCAAAAGAAGACAGCTCCATGGTGAAGGGTCTGAGCTTTTTCAACGAGGTTAAGGCCCTCCCTGAAACCCTGATCGGTGATGCTGAAAGCTGAGCCGTCGCCATTACTGGAATTTGAATTGCGCAGACATAACAGATTTAAGCTTAACCCAAACACATCCGAATGAAAACAATCCACGAAATTCGGTAAAACGAAAAGAATAAGTTGAAGAAGGACAAGAATAAGAAGAAGGATACCGAGAGCTGAAGGAATTCTCCTCGCAGAAATAAATGAGAACCTGGTTCGTGTCTGGTTGCCTGCAAATCCAGAAGTACAGGAAGGAGATGGATAGAACCCTCACTACGTAGTTGGTGAGCTGTTATATTTTCCACTTTTTACTTTCCGTTAATAGATTCTACAACTTTGGCAAGCCTCCAACTGACACAAACTCCAATGTGACTTTTTTGTAAAATAAAATTTATTTTATTACGGAATCATCCAAACAAAACAAGCCAAATAAGGGTGAAAATAGCACCAAACAAAGGTGCAAGAGTACCTAAACCAAAAGCTTAAACTATTAGTTAAATATATGCTAAAAGCAGAATAAAGCAGTAATCTGGAGTTGTCCCGATACTGTCTAAAAAGGCTTAAAAGCACCATTAATGCCATGATGGATTGACAGATTGATGATGTAAGAACCTAACACCCCTGATATGCTCTTCAAGAGCCAAATGGTATCGGCGCATCATGACAGTGCGCTGATCGAGGGAACAAGAAAAACACTTGTATCCAAAGAGCATATACCAAGTAAAAAAGTTCTAAGGCCGCAAAAGCAAGAAACAAACAACTGAAAGTTCCAAAATAAATAACTGCAGAAATTAAAATAAGACTAGAATAACTGCCAGCCACCGACGAGCAGGACACCGCACCGACTCCTCATCGTCAACAGCCAAGCATGAGTGCCAACATGCAGGCCCCACACACGCCAGTCACGGAGGGGCAGTGGTCTCGGCATCAGGGAATGGGAGAAGCATTGCGGCCAGGAGTAAGACAGGACTGAATTGAAGCTTGGTCCAAAGCAAGCAGGAATGACAGATTGGCACGGCGGTAGGACGACGGCATGAGCGGTGGGTTTCACCGGCAAGACCCGATTCATGGCTCCAGAATCGGATCTCTCCAGGCGATAGTGCTTCATCGGACGCAGAATCATATTTCTTTTGTAAAATAAACAAAAACAAAACTTGCGACACACCCGAGAGTTTCAGTAGTGGCAGCTTAAAGGGGTATACCTTTGTTTAGCGGTGGCTTCAAAAGCACTCCAACTACGACGGATTCGATGCAAGACAAAGAAGAATCAGATGAAAAAGAAGAAGAACAAAGAAATTCGAAGGGGAGGAGGGAGGTGCACTGGGCTGACTAAGGTTTTACATTTTTTAAAAGATTTTGGGACTCCAATGTATTCTTTGACACATTACTAAAAAAACTATCAAACTTATTTTTTTACTTTTAGTTTACATTTTTCACTTATTATTTTAATGCTCTACGTCTTTAAAAATATTGATACATTTGTTTAATATACGCGTTTTCTCCATAAATTTTGAGACATCAGAAATTATATAATTCATATTTGCATTATAATTTGAAATGTAAAATTTTTTAAATATTACTCTATCCGTCCACTAAAAGATAGGTCAATTGATTTTATTGTTTCAAGATTCAATGTTTGACTTAAATTTTAACAAAGATAAGCAGTGAAAAAATCTAGAAAAATATATTTAGAAAATTTAGATTTCAAATTATGATACACAAGTGAAATATTTAATTTTCAATATTTAAACATTCATGAAAAAAATCATAGATTAAATATTGTGAAACTGTCAAAACAAATAGATCAACTTTTACAAGACGAAAGGAGTATTTTTTATGATTTTTTCACTACTTATATTCTTGTTTCTTAATATATGTTTTAGAATGCTAGCAAGGTTAACCCTCGTCCGTTTCCAGAGCTGCCTTTGTTGAGCCGCGTTCTCTCCTCCTCTTCCACCTCTCTCCAGTGGTTTCAAGCCCTTCTACTTCTCCTCTCATTCTTCGATCCTCTCCCAAGTCGGCCTACATGTCATTTTTTCCATTCTTCACTTGTTTCTCCTCCATGCTTTCGACTTGTTCAACAAGTTTCCAACTTCTTCTCAAAGTTTTCGACCATGGATGTTCTTGATGCTAATCTCTCCGGCCTCCAGCTTTTGAGCCGACGATTTGGGTCTTCACCATGCTCTGTTTCCAGTGTCATATTCCTCCTTCCTGGTGGCGCTGTTAGCCAGAGCCGGGTGCCGGCCTGCTATAATGAACCAGCACGCTGTCGATCCATCAATCACTTGCAGGTTGGATGGCTGCCGGTGGCTCGACCCTCTCACCGGGTTGGGAAGCTTGTCCTAGTCGTTGTTGATTCCTATCCAAGTCCGACACAGGTCTTGGAGTCCAACTGATGATCTAGTTCAATTGCAGCAGCCTAATCGTCCCACAATCGTCGTGATGTTTACTACGCAAAATCGCCGCTTGCCTAGTCGGCCCCTCATTGCGGGTATGGCCGCAGTAGAAAGATTTTTTATTTAAAAAAATGGATGAATCCGGATGAATATATTCATTCGGATTCATCCACAATTCCAAAAAAACTCAGATTTCAGATGAATAAGTTGCGGCGGCATCGGCCGTGGAGCGGTGGTGGTGGAGCAACGATGGTTGAGCAGCGGCGAAGAAGAAGAAGAAGAAGAAGAAGAAGAAGAAGAAGAAGAAATATAGGAGAAGAAGAAGAAAACATAGAAGAAGAACAAGAAGAAGAAGAAGAGGAATAACGGAGAAGATGAAGAAGAATGGAGGAGAAAGAAAGAAGGTTAATTGTGCGGCGGAGATGAAGAGAAAGAGAAGTTTAAACCCTTAAAAATATTTTACTGCGGCCAATAAATCCCTACTGCGCTAGCAACTGCACCATTTACTGCACAAATGGGCTTACTGCGGCCCAAACCGCAGTAAGGGCTGTAGTTAGGCTTGTATTCCTCACGTAGTGATGCACTATCGTGATGCGACGGTACCATTTTGCTCAGAACACTACGTGCGTGATACACGTTTTACCGCGGCCTTTACCGTGCCTAAGGCCCCGGTAAAACGTTGGATGCGGTAAAGAGGCAACGAGCCACGTTTACGCGGCCAACGGTGCGGTAAGAATTATTTTACCGCGGTCCTTTGGGCGGTAAGGCCGCGTGTTTTCTTTGTCTTCATATTCCTTCATATTCATCTTCATCTTCATCCTTCATCTACTTCTTCCTCTCCCGTTTTCATCTTCATCTTCATCATCATCTTCTTCTTCATCTTCTTCTTCATCTTCATCTTCATCTTTCTTTCTTTCTTTCTTTCTTTCCTTCTTCTCCCGCTTTTTTTCATCTTTTCCTTCTTTCTTCTTCTTTCGTTCTTTATTTCTTTCTTTCTTCTTCTTCTTCTCCCGTTTTTTTTCCATCTTTTCTTTCTTTCTTCTTCTTCTCCCGTTTTCTCTCTCTTTTCCTTCTCTTCTTTTCCTTCTCTTCTTCTTCTTCTTCTTCTTCTTCTTCTTCTTCTTCTTCTTCTTCTTCTTCTTCTTCTTCTTCTTCTTCTTCTTCTTCTTCTTCTTCTTCTTCTTTCTTTGTCTCTTCTCCTTTTAGTTATCTCCTTCTCCCTTCTTCTTCTGTTCTTTCTTTCTTTCTTTCTTTCTTTCTTTCTTCTTCTTCTTCTTCTTCTTCTTCTTCTTCTTCTATCTTTCTCTGTTCTTCTTCTTCAGATGAATTTTTGGGTTTTGTGGATTTGTGGATGAATTCGGATGAATATTATATTCATCCGAATTCATTCATTTTTTTAAATTATTTAAAATAGTTATTGCGGTCTGGGGCGCAGTAAGGCCTCTACCGCGAGCTTATTTACTGCAGGAATTACCGTGGCCCTCCCCGCAGTTAAGGCCCGTTTCACCCACGTAGTGGAATCATGTCAGAGGTATTGGTAGCTCGCACTACTCATCTTTCAATCCGTCATGGCGTTTAAGGTGCTTGGTGACATTTTTAGGCGGAGATGAGGCAATGTGAGATTGCTTTATTTTTACGATTTTAGCAAGTTATTAGGTGATTTAGTTAGCTTTTAGCTGAGGTACTTTTGCGCATCTAGGTGTTGCTACATTTTGCTATTGGATTGTTTTATTTGATGCTTTTTCGAATATAATAAGTCTACCAGTTTAAAAAAAAATGATAGCACGATTACTCTAAGACCTCATTTGGCAATAACTGTTTCAAGTAGCTGTAACGTTTTAGATAATTTTTTAATGGTCGAGATCAAACAGCTACAGCTAAACGTTAAAATCTACCCATAGATAGCTTTTCAAAACGCAAAAGTTACTTTAAAAAGGTGTTGCCAAACTTGCACATTTTCCTTACCAAAATTTGTTACGTGTCCAATTTTTTTTTATCGAAATATGCTCAAAGATTAAATTACGGAACGAATCTACATTGAGAGTTAGATGAATAAACATGATACACATGTTTTTAAAAGGAGAGTGCATGTAACTATTAAAGCAATTCTGGTTAACAATTTAACTATGTTTTGTTATGTTTGATTTAATTTTTCTTAACAAAGTATTTCTATAACTAGGATCAAACACAAATTCAATAGTTAGTTAAAATAAAGTTTGAAAGTTAAAGGATAACTTTAAATATGGGGTAAAGTTTATTTTTATTCCCTTAGTTTTGATGTGTGTCATATTTTGGTTTCATTTTATGTATTAGTTCTATTTTAGTCCTTTATTTTAGTTTTGTGTCCTATCTTGGTCATTCCGTTAATTTATCTGGTAAGTATTCCGTTTGCTTTTGTTAATTTTACACAAATACTCCTACAATGATAATTTAATCACACATTTAATAAAATTATATTCCCTTCGTCTGTAAATAATTGGTTAGCTTGACTTTACTGTTTCAAGATACAATGTTTGATCAAATTTTAATAAAGATAAACAGTTTTAAAATTTTTTAAAAAATATATATCTAGAAACTTTAGATTACAAATTATGATATACATATGAAATACTTAATTATCGATGTCTAAACAATCATGAAAAAAAAACATAGATTAAATATTGTGAAAGGGTAAAGTTCACGGATAATCCCTTATCTTTAACTATTGTTCTATTTTGGTCCCGTTTTAAGAATTTGTCATATTGGAGTCCCTTATCTTTAGTTTTTTGTTCATGGATGATCCTTCCGTTAGTTTTACAGTTAACTTTTCCATTTTTTGTGTTTTACGCAAATACCCTTACACAAAGATAGAGAGTCGTAGGCAGATATGATGGAGAGTGATGAAGAGATAAAAGAGTAAAGAGAGAAAAAAAGGTTTGGACTTATATGTACATTTATATATATATATATATATAAGTTCATGGAATAAGTTGTAAATTTAAATATGGGCTTTTTTGTCATTTCGTTTGATTAACAGTTATTTTAACGGATAAACTAACGAAAGGACCAAAATAGGACACAAAATCAAAGGTAGAGAATATTTAAAATAGGACGAATTCTTAAAATCAGACCAAAATAAGACACACATTAAAGCTAAGGGGCTAAAAATATAGTTTACCTTTTAAATATGAGTTATTTTGATAAACACGACTTTAAATATATGGATGTCTAGGTCTCTCTTCCTCTAGGTATTCGCCATCATCCCTATACCATCGCATTGCTGGTGGCTAGCTCGTCTCACCATCTCCGTTGGTGCATGCCCCCCGTATCGTTACTGTCATCCGCATCCATGGAGAGACTCGATGCGTTGCTCGCAAGTCGCAACCCTTGCTCTTACGCGGGAGGATTGAGGAAGATGTTAAGGGACTGATTCATACTGGGTTAAAATTCAGGGACTAACTCATGTGAGTTGACAATGTAGAGGGACTGGCTATGAATTTAGGCCAAAATTAAACTGTACCTATAGTTAGTCCAATCAATGAAAAGAAGAAGAAAACAAAATGAAATATACCTAATCAGATCCCAAATGCAATTTAAACGTTTACTTTCTTTAACTTATAACTTGATCGATAAAATAAAACAGATAATGAAACATACCTAATCAAGAAACACATGAAACTTATTAAAATAAACATTTGACCTCAGTCATTAATGTAATATAGACATCTCAGTCATTCTAATGAGATGCTGCTATGGATGTTATTTATTTATTTTTTTTGTAAAACCTCTGAACCGGTAGCTTAACCACATGATTTGAAACCAATAAAATTTTCAAGGATTGATAGAGTATATAATATAATACGACATTCCCCAAGCCGAGATAGGTACACTCATCCACACTTAAACATCATTCCTTTTGGAGGCTTTGAGAAGGGTAAACCTACAGTCCCCTCATTTTGCTTGGGGCAGGTTTGTGTCTGGATGTTAAAGGTGGCTAAAGGTAAACATCTTATAAGGCGGTCTTAAAAACACTACGTAGTTTCCTCATTTCTATGACGGTAATATGAGGGCCGAGTCCGTCACAAACCTGAAACATTAATCATAGGCCGTCATTAATCCGTCATTAAAAAAGTGAACTTAAAATTCTATGACGGCTCTATATATATAACGGATACAGTCGTCATAGAGTATTTTGTATTTGTTCCGTACTTATATAGATGTATTGTGATGGCAATATGACAACCCAGGCCGTCATTCAACCTTGTAAAACGCATTTATGACAGCCTTTCCCCTCATAAGCTTCGTGCATTAAATGCAACAAAAGTTTTATACTGAGATTGACGACCAAAACTTCCCTCTCCCTCACTTCACCGACCCTTAACTCTCCCTCTCCCACTCAACCCTCATCTTCATCCCCTAATTCCTTAACCCTAGCCACCGCTGGACCAGGTTCTTCCTCTTCCACCGCACCGGGTTCCTCTTAAGTAACAGGTATTGTTTCATATTTTGTGAAAGTTTTCTTTCTTCTATTCACAGATCTACTTCACCCATGTTTTTTTTTCTTTTTCATATATGAGGCTTTCGTTCGTCATCGTCGTTTGCCACTGTCGCCACCGTCACTATTGCCAGTCTTTCATCTGCAAAAAAAAGAAGGTAAAAACCTAAACTTCTTGATGATTTATGGGTTGCATGTTCTTGATGATTTTATGGGTTCCTTGTATTTTCTGTTGATTAATCTCAGTTGCTCTTTTTTCCTTGTAATTTCTAAATTTTTTGTTTAAAATTTTCGATGTTGTTTGTTTTTTATGGTTGTTTAGCCAAATTTTCTGGTTTTAATTTTAATTTTAATTTCTCTTTTTAATTTTCTGTTTTGTTTGTTTTTAATTTTGTTTTTATGTTTTCAATATTCATGTGTTGGATATTTTGGTTTTGTTGTTTTTATTAATCAGTGGACTATTTTTTTAAAAAAACAATAGCCTATGTAATTTTTTTTTCTGTTTTACTTATAATAACATGTTTTCTGATTTTAAAATTTAAGAAGTTTTCTAAATGTTAGGGCCTCAATGTTAATTTGTAACAATTTACGTGTAATTTTTTAAAACAATTTTAGGGCATAATTGTAATTTTTTAACAATTTAGGACTTATAATTATAGTGTTTAAACAATCTTAGGTCCTAAATATTATTTTAACAGTATGCACTAAATCTTAGGTCCCAAATGCTCGTGATGATCCCCGGTTGATGTGCTGGATGATGATGATGTTGATGATGATTAGGAGGAGGAGGATGATGATGATATGGGGCGATACATCAATAGTCGGCCGAAAGAGTAGTTTATCTTTATGATCTCTACAATAGTTGAAACTTTTAGGTTGTAATTACTGGATATTATAATATATTTTTAATGCATTTAAATTGGTTATTTACAATTATTATGTATACGTTTTTAATTTAAATCATCATTTTTCAATCAAATTATGATAATTTAATTGCACATTTAATAAAATTATATTCCCTTCGTCTGTAAATAATTGGTTAGCTTGACTTTACTGTTTCAAGATACAATGTTTGATCAAATTTTAATAAAGATAAACAGTTTTAAAATTTTTGTATTAAAATGAAGCATGCAAACATCTCGACGTAAAACAAACATATCGCGACCCTGAAGATACGTCAAGAAGAAAACAAAGTGAAAGAAGGTCTTTGAAGACCATTGTTCTCTGAAGATCGTAATTATTGTTCAAGTTTTAAAGTTAAATACTAAAATTATGGTGAAGTACGTTTAGGTTTAGGTTTTTACTTTTTCAATCATAAAACGCACTCCTATTTTATTTTTTCTAAAATTAGAAACGTACTCCTATTTATACTTCTGAAATACTACTCCATATATAAGATTTTAGGGAAAAGTACGTAATAATTGCTGACTCATTTTCTTTACAGTATCAGATATTTTCAACAACACTAATTAACTAATTAAGCTCTTGAGATCGTTGGACTTTGAGATCAAAACGGCAAGATTTTGGAAAATCTAAAAAGAACGTAACAGAGATGGATAAATAATTAAGAGTCCGTTTAACTAATCTATTAAACTAAAAGACTAAAACACCATTTATAGAGATTTATTAAGAGAGTAAATTTGACATTTTAATGGTATGTGTTTTTCCACATATGTGGTAAATAGACACCTACAATAATTAAACCTCTATAACAAAAACGTAAAATACCATGATTACAAATCTGGATTGGTTTCAACTACTTATCTTCGCACAACTAAGATAAAAACAAATTACCCTATATAATGTTTGGATAAGACTTTATCTTTTAACTCATGAATCACTATAAATAATTCACTTGAATTCTCAGAAAAGCAGTAAACTTTTGTCTCAAAGCAAAAGAAAGCAGTAAACTTTTCTACGATGGCAGCTCTAAAGTCTCACCCTTTCTTCACTCTCTCCCTTCTCTCTTTTTGTTCTTTGATAATTTCTTCTTTGGCTCTCAACGTTTCCTACGATGGAAGAGCTCTTTTACTTGATGGAAAACGCAGAGTTTTGGTTTCTGGTTCCATCCACTACCCTAGAAGCACCCCGGAGGTAGATACAATATTCATTAGTTTTTCGGCTTGATAAATGTGTTTGTGTTTATTAATCATTAATTAATCATGTTTAATTATAGATGTGGCCGGAGCTAATCAGGAAATCGAGAGAAGGTGGATTGGATGCTGTAGAGACATACGTGTTTTGGAACATTCATGAGCCTCTTCGCCGTCAATATAATTTTGATGGGAATCTGGATCTTATAAGATTCATCAAAACTATCCAATACGAAGGGTTATATTCAATCCTTCGTATTGGACCGTATGTATGTGCTGAATGGAATTATGGGTAATTTTGAGAATTAATATTTTTCATTTATTATTGATTTTAATTAAATTTGATCGATATATTTTTTTTTTCTATTTTCATGAAGGGGTTTGCCTGTTTGGTTGCATAACATGCGTGACATCGAGCTTCGTACAGATAATAAAGTTTTCATGGTGATTAATTCTTTTTCCTCTAAAGAAATTCGATAATTTATAAGCTTATTAATATTCTTATATTCTTTATAACTATTTTCTGATATTTTTTATTTTTTTACTAGCATGAAATGCAAAACTTTACAACTATGATAGTTGACATGTTGAAACAAGAAAAGCTTTTTGCATCACAAGGAGGTCCTATTATTCTTGCTCAGGTACGTACAAATTTATCATTAATTGCTACCAGTCATTTTTTTTACAAGAATTGTTTTTACCGTTTTTTTAAATTTTATTCTATATCTATACTGACGTTTTTAATATTGTATATACGCAAAGATTGAAAATGAATACGGAAACGTGATGGACTCATATGGAGAACATGGGAAAGCTTATATTAATTGGTGTGCAAAAATGGCGTCTTCTTTAGATATTGGTGTCCCATGGATTATGTGCCAACAGAAAAACCCTCCTAAACCTATGGTAAATTAATTAAGTGCTTTGATTTTATTTTTATTTTATTTTTGCTAATATATATTTTCATTTCTATTAACTAATGAATTAATAGATTGAAACTTGCAATGGCTGGTACTGTGATCAATATTATCCCAGTGATCAAAACCAACCTAAGATCTGGACCGAAAATTGGACAGGATGGTACGTTAATTCTTCATAATTAAATTATATATATATATATTTATCCATTTTGGTTTTAAACATAGAAAATAAAAATTGATTCTATTTAATTTTTTGATACTATTTATATACAGGTTTCAGAGTTGGGGAGATGCACATCCTCACAGGACTGCTGAAGATGTTGCTTTTGCTGTTGCACGATTCTATCAACTTGGTGGTACACTCCAAAATTACTACATGGTCAGTGAAAATTAATTAAAGTTAATAATATTTGCACCAATTAATTAGTTTATCAATTAATTTAAATTTTTCACATAATCAATATTTTTTTTAATTATATAGTATCACGGAGGAACAAATTTTGGTAGGACAGCTGGTGGACCATACATTACTACAACTTACGACTATGATGCTCCACTTGATGAATATGGTATGTCATTTAAATAATAATAATAATAATAATAATTTTGATTTTACTTCCTTGTATATTAATTTGTTTTTTTAAGGTGGTTTGAACCAACCAAAATATGGTCATTTGAAGCAACTTCATGATGTTCTACATTCCATTGAGGATACTCTTACCCATGGCAATGTTTCCCATTTTGATATATATGCACCACCCACTGATGTTAAGGTAATTAATTGTTAATTAATTAGTACTTTAAAAAATAAATGCTTCCATATTTTGAGGTAATTAATTGTTAATATTGACCAATGTAAATAATGATGGAGTATATATAAATTTCATGATCAGATGACCATGTACACAACTGAAGAAAGCTCAACTTGCTTCTTCAGCAATGAGAACACAACTTCTGGTTTCACAGTGAATTTCCAAGGAGTTGATTTCTTTATCCCTCCTTGGTCTGTTACCATTTCATCTGATTGCAAGACAGAGACTTTCAACACAGCTAAGGTATATAAATTTTGTATTCTACAAAAATAACTTATTATTTTTTTTATTAGTATCAGAATTAATAGTTGCTAAAATATTAATTAATTGATTGATTGAAGGTGAACACTCAAACAAATGTAATGGTGAAGAAGAGTGAAGAGGAATCAGAATCAAAGCTGGTTTGGACATGGAGGCCTGAAAATATTAACAAGGCTATTGTAGCAGGAAAATCTCACATTTCTGCAAATACTCTCATGGACCAGAAAAGGGTTGCAAGTGACACTTCTGATTACCTCTGGTACATTAACAGGTAATTAATTAATTTTTCATATTATTGTATATTTTAAATCATACAGAAAATTAATTTATGTTAATACTTCTACATAACTGTATAATTTGTTGTTGGATTTAATCACAGATTCAATGTTAAGGAGGATGATCCAATCTTAATTACCAAAAATTTGTCCATCCATATAAACTCCACCGGTCAAGTTCTTCATCTCTATCTTAATGGACAACATCTTGGTAACTAATTATTAAGTATTAATATTTCGTTTCTATTATTCTGTAAAATTAATATTCATAATTTGAGCTACTTTATTTAATTATTTTGCAGGGTCAGCATGGGGAAAATACGACATTGTCCAGAAAGATTTATTTTTCCACAATATCACGTTGAAACCTGGAAATAACTTGATCTCTTTACTCAGTGCAACAGTTGGTTTCGAGGTAATTAATTAAACAAAAAAAACAAACAGTTATATAGTTTAAAATTTCGTTTTCTTTGAAAACTAACTAAATTTAGTCCTTGTTACCTAAATAAATTTACTCTTTATTCCGCAGAATTATGGTCCTTTTTACGATTTGAAGACAAACGGTATCACTCCGGGTCCAGTTGAACTGATCGGTTACAACGGCGACGAAGAAATCATTAAGGACCTATCTGGAAAGAGATGGAACTATAGGGTGGGATTGGAAGGATTTGATGATTCTAAGTACTTCAAATTGGATTCCACCTTTTTGTGGTCTAAGATAGCTCTTCCCACACACACGATGATGACTTGGTACAAGGTAATTAGTTTAATTCTAGCCCCCTCCCTTGACTTTGAAGATTTTTTTCGATCAGGTGCACTAAGTTTGTTTTATTACATGTAGACCACTTTCAGAGCACCGTTGGGGACAGAGCCTGTCGTCTTGGACCTGAAGGGCATGGGTAAAGGGATGGCATGGGTTAACGGCTTCAGCATTGGCCGTTATTGGCCGAGCTACAAGGCTAAGGATGATGGTTGTGAGGATGGACCTTGTGACTATAGAGGTTCATATGACAACAACAAATGCCTTTCCAAATGCGGCGAACCCACACAAAGATGGTAATTACTAACTCAATTAACTTTTACAAGTGCATTTTTTTTATTAATTTTTTTTAATTTAATTGATTAATTCCAGGTACCACGTGCCACGTTCGATCTTGGAAGACGGAGAGAACACATTGATCTTGTTCGAGGAGTTCGGTGGCGATCCGAGAAATGTTAAGTTTGAAACGGTGTCGGTTGGGACCGTTTGTGCGAATGGTTACGAAGGGAATGTTGTGGAGCTGTCTTGTGGACATCGGCAAATCAAAGAGATCAAGAAGGCGCATTTTGGAAACCCTAACGCCGTTTGCGGTTCCGTGTTTGACAAAGGCACTTGTGGATCTGAAAATGACATTGTCTCACTAGTTGAACAGGTAATTAATTAATGCTCTCCAAAAAAAGAAAGAAAAACACCACTCTTTAATTAATCCCTCTAATTCGATATTCATGCTAATGATTTTGGTTTTTTGTTTGTTAATTTCCTATATTTCAGGAGTGTGTTGGGAAAGAGAGTTGTATGATTGAAGTTTCGGAGGAGAAATTGGGCAGGACGAATTGTGGGAAGATGGAGAAGAGGATAGCTGTTGAAGCTATCTGTGGTTAATTAGAGTAATTAGCTAGGAGAACATGCATTAACTAGTTAATTATATTCTTATTTCCTCCATTCGAATTAGCTAGCTAGCTAGGGAGTCCATGCATTAAATTAATTGTAATGGTAGTGTAATATGAATTTTGGGTAGCCCTAGGATTGGTATTTTTATAAGTTAGACCATATGGGTTAATATTGTAGTATTAATTTAATTAGTTTTCAAACTTTTCTCCGATTATATATGGAGTAGTTAATTATTTGTGAATATTATCTTTCTCTGTCTCTCTCTCATAACTAATTTAATTGAAAGCTGGTACTTAATCAAAAATAAAAAAAATGATAAGGTGGTAAGGAAATAGAGTAGTAATTGGACTCGGAGTCCTGGCCCAGCCCAGCCCAGCCCAGCCGCCTAACTGATCATCTTTATAATTACCTGCACCAGAGGGATTTGCACATACGGTGCCATTATCATTTTCCTTCTTAATTTGCAATCGATCTGCATTACCATTTACCAGCACACTGCAGTACCTTCATTCGTTCCCATATTCTGTCATTCATTCAATCCCCAATTCCTTCTTTCAGTATTACCAAATTCGTTCGTTCACAGATCATATTTATGGCGGCGGAGGCGGCTTCGTCGTCTCCTCTTATGATGAGTAGCGGTATTTGCGACGTCGACCTACAGCAACAGCAGATCAAGAACATGGAGAAGAGTCTCCTTGGAAGCAACAGAGATGACGTTTTCAGATTTCTCGACACCATCTTCTTCGTTGCGGAGATGTGCTGGCCTCAAGATTTGCGTTCAAGAAGGCAACACATCATCGAAAAATGAACTAACTTACTAGGGACTACCCTATGTCTATTCTTTCTAGGAATCATAATAAACATGAAGTCGAAGGAATTGTTGAAGAACTGTCTTTTACATATACATATATATATCACACATAGATAGAGTCATGGACATAATGAAGAGGTACATCAATCCTTAATTTACTACATGAATGAATAATCAAATGGTGTGAAAAATGTACCAAAAGAAATGGTGCGGAAATGAAAATCGAGACACATAAATCGAAACATACAACATGTGTGAGAAAGTAGACATATCCAAATCCTGCATCCTGCATACGCTACACGGAAGCCATGCATGATTGATCAGTTTGACGGAGGAGGAGCGAGGAAGGGAATGGAGGTCGGAATGGTTGTTGGGATTGAAGGAAGGGCAGGCATGGCGGGTAGAGGAGGCAGAGTCAGCTTAGGCAAGCTTGGAAGTGTGCCCGTAGGCTGAGGCACACTCGGTTGTGGGATTGATGGCACAGTCGGCTGTGGGATTGATGGCAGCGTCGGTTGTGGCAGGTTTGGGATTGATGGCATGGGCGGGAGGTTCACTTTCGGCAACGAAGGCAGTTGCTGGAGCCGGCGAGCTGCTCGGCCAACGGACACGACCATGAACAAGGTGAACACAAAGCTACTCAATCTCAATAAGCCTGCCATATTCGGATGACTGATGTATCTTTCTTGGTTATAAATTTGTGTTGTGTGTTCGAGGAATGATGAGAAGCTTTGAAGGGTGTTGGTTTTATATAGCATGCATGCGTGAGGATTGCTAATTTGTTGGTGTGTTTTGTTTAGCTAATTATGTTGTTTGGTCACCTAATCATTATTAAAGTCTCATCTCACCCTCCTAATTCATTCTCTCCTTTTTCCATTCTCAATCTCAACTTCTCATACTTCTAGAACAATTATGAGAAATTAGCTAGAGAGGATTGCTCATTTTCAAAGACTCATACGCGAGATCACAAAGAGTAGCGACCTTAAGAACTGCTTTTATAATTTTTGTTTGAAGTAATCTTCATCGTGAAACTGGAGGAGTCAAGCTTCCTGGCAATGGTGACTTTAAAACGTCGAAGGTAAAGACATTTTAAATAAATAAAAAAAAATGGGACGGGAATTTAAAGCTACCTGTAAAAGATAAAACACTATATATATCATCAAAGATGTCCATGTAAATCCAAGAAACACTTCAACACAGCTACTAATACAACTCTTCCATCCAAACAAAAATACTAGAAAAGATAACATAAATACAAGCTTACTACATGTCCTCAGAAAACTTATTCCCGCGTGCAGAGATACATATTATAGACGAACATTACACCGAAACTACTGGTAGTACATCAGCTGCTGGGTTGAAGCAACGCTCGGGAACCCCCCGTCGTAGATGGCCTGACTAGCTCCGGCAACACCCATCCCCATTCCGGCTGCCTGCTTAAGAGCATGATGGGCCTGTGGATGCAGCATAGCAGGACCTCCCATTTTGCTCAGTGCCATCTGCCGCTCATACATGGCAGTGGCCAGGTCAGCGGCAGAATACTGACCAGCAGCTGGTGGTGGGAGTGGGGTAGAGCTGGTCCCAGGTGGAGTAGGTTTGCTGCCCCATGAACACTGCAAGATGTGAAGGTACACATACAGCAAAGTAAGTTCTTGCTCAAACCAAGAGTTTATGTTATGGTAACCATGTGTGTAACACATGCTCTCTCTATTCCATAACATAGTGAGCTTCTTAGGACATGAAGATTCATGATGATAGAAATGCATACGGCTTTTTTTTGCACCTCAAGGGTGTGGTTTTTTGTGTGAAGATGAAATAGTAAATGTGAAGAAAAATGTGTTTTTGAATTTGTGGATGTGATGTTTGTGAGGAAAACAAATTGCAAGAGAAGGTGATTTGAGTAATGATTTGATAAAAGTTTGTGGAAATTTGTTTGTTGTTTTGCGAAGACAGGCTGTGTTTGAAAGCGTTGGGGCAAAAAAAAGGGTATGTTTTGATATTTGTGAGGAAATATTCGATGGAAAAAAGGATGATTTGATGTTTCAAGCTATGAAATGTGTTCATTTGATAGAAAGTGGAAGACTTTATTGGGAGTTGTGTAGAAGTGATGGAAAGATAAGTGAAGTAAGGTTAATTTGGTAAATAGATGCATAAAAACTACTGAAAAGAGAAACATTTAGTAGTACTATATTTTGGCATGGAGGGCGTCTTGCTGGAACAAATAGAGTAATACCGTATCATTGGGTCCCTTTTAAGTCACATGATAATATGATTCAAATTCAAAGAAAAATAGGAGTATGTTAAAAGAGAGAAATACACAACCAATAAAAACTATATATACCTTTATAGGTTTCCCACAAAGAATTCGAGTATTTCCCATCTGTATGGCACAGGCAGCCTCAGCATGAGTACTGTATCTAACAAAACCAAAACCCTTGTCTCGTTGTACACGAACATCTTCGATAGTTCCAGCACCCAATGCATGAAATAGTCTGTGGAGGTCAACAGATGTAACCTGCAAGATTTTTCTTTCCTATATGAGAACAGTGAAAGAAGGCTAATTGCTAAGCCAATGCAACAGAATCTACCAACTTCCGCAAAGCTCTGCTAAATACTAGTACAATTTGAGTTTTCCCTTTGATCTTGATTGGTTTACAAGCCCATGAAGATTACAAAATATTTAAGGTATGTGAATGGAAAGCTAGATGTTGGGGGGATGATCTCACCAATTGTCAAAACATGAGCTGAAATTAGTCAATATACACTGAACTGGAGGGGTAAACTTGGAAAGTTTCTCCAGTCAATAGCACTTCTTAATCTACATGGCAGGTTAAATGTATCTCATTTCATGGTACAGAGGCCAGAGGGAGCATTTCTATTATGAATATTATGCTTATAGGCCTTACACAGCCTTTAAAAGAAAAAAATAATACAGATAGACCTGGTTTTTGAACAACAAATTTATTTATTTTTTCTTTAAAAGAAAATTTTAATACAAATAGGCCTGGTTTTTGAACAATTTTTTTTCAAGCCCTTGTATTGAAATGTCTATATATGGTGTAAGAATAGCATTACAAAATTTATATAAAAAACAAATACTGGCACAATTTATAGGAGACAATATGCAAGACTCACATCTGGTCTTTGCAGGAATAAAGGACTAACCTCTGGAGCAAGATTACCAACATACACAGTTGTATACTGGGGATTGTTCTCTGGAGCATCATCACTGGTCTTCTCTTGACCATCCTCTGCATAAACAAAACATAATTCTGCTTGATATGATGTTTTCAATACGCTATGGTATGTCAAGAACATATTCAGAATTACAGTAAGTCCAGCTCATAGGAACAAAACAAGACAAACATTCCTGTGGCTTTGTATTGACAAACACCTAGAGGCTACAGTAATTTTAACCAACAAAACGTGTTTTAGCACCAAGACCAACAAAGCATGAAGGGAAGCACATATCAAGAAGCCTCAAATCTTGATACCAATGCGGGAGGCTACAGACAGGAAAACCAGCCATGGTGCCCATCTACTTCAATTGTTCACCCCAAACAAACAGACCATAGTACATATCAATCTCATACTATAACTTACCAGATATTCCATTTGTTAGTTCTACAACACTTTTGGCATCACAACTCTGCTTATCTTCATTGGAACTGCCACCCTTTGTAGCCCAGTTACATCTTATCTGTCTACTTCCAAGCCATTTTCCTGTATTTAACAAAAACAAAAATCAATACAGTGATAAGATAACTGCTTTCAGATGGTGACAACGTATAACAATGTGCATGCAACTTATGCTTTTTCCTTTCCTTTTGTTTTCCAAATACATCCACCTGACTCTTTTACTATATCCCTTTTCCTTGTATAACAAGTCTAAAAAAGATACTATTAGAAAACAACTAAGTCGAATATCAGAATCATGCTTGCATGCTTCCGTCTCTGTACATGTGTATTAAGAAGAGGAGAGGTGATAGCATGCATATATCTGCTGAAAACTCAATGGAGACTGACATACCATTGAAGTCGTTTATCGCACTCTGAGCATCCTAGTAATAAAAAAAATAAACATACTTAACCATAATTGAGGATAAAAATTGCGGTGTGAAAAGAAAAGGCTGACAAATCACAACCTACCTGTTGGCTCCGGAATGAAACAAATCCATAACCCCTGGACCTACCAGTCTTTTGATCCCACATAACTCTCGCATCTCTGCACCACAGAATTCCAACAAATTTATAGTTCAAAATCTACAATCATTCAATCAAGTGATGTCCATTAATAACTAAACAAACTAGTACCAAATACCAACGAACTTACGAGCAGCTGCTGTAAAGCGAGAAATATGCATATAATGTGGCATCTGTAACTTCAGGGCTAAGATCACCAACAAAAACATGAAAATGCCCTACACATGAAATGAAGATCAGCATTTTTTAACTGTAAACAAACCTAGAACTGAGTTTCAAAAAATGCTCGCTTATGCAAAGACCTGATGTATCCTCCCTCTGAGTACTGGCATATGCCCAGTTGACTTTAATAGGTTGCCCAAATCTGCAAACAAGAAAAATTGTCAAGACATAGTAAGACAAATAGACCATGCGCATGCACGCACACGACACCAATGCAAGTAACTGACAGCCTATTATCAGTTGAACCAGGTAACTAAGCGTGAACTCACAAGTTCCTTCCATTGAGAGTGACAATAGCAAGAGCAGCTGCTCTGCGGTCATAGTAATCCACAAAGCCATAGGATGACTGCAGTGTGAGAAAGACAAAGTATTCAGTATTCTTATAAAGCTATAAAAAGACAGAAAGACGTCAAGAGAACTGATTAAAGTGCAAAAAGAAATTTGATTAAGCAGGAGCTTGAACAAAACAGTATTCTCAAACTCACCTTCTCTTTCCTAATAAGTTTGCACCCCTCTATGAGACCGGTACTAACGAAAACTTCCTGAAGAAGAGGTTCGGTGACCTGTGGGTGAATGTTGCCCACGTACCTACATTTTACAGCAATTGAATGAATACATACACAGATAAGAAACCAAGCAAATGATCTAAAGGAATAAAAGACGCCCAAAGTCTCTTATTAAAATATACATATAAATAAATAAATAAATAAATCTACTAAATTAATCTAGAATTTGAGACAACTATTCATATCCAAGTAGTTATTAGTAAACATAGAGAATATTCGTCGGAAAATGCTCATGGAAACAAAAACAAGAATCCATGACAAAACAACGCCTAAGTAACACTCACACACTGCGGCATGCAGTTGAATCAAAGCCAGGTGGCAGATTTCCACTCAGGATAGGCTCTATCTGCAAAATTATAAATGCAAATTAGCAGGGGAAAAAAACAGAACAAAAGAAAACCAGAACCTGTTTTTATACACAGTTAAAGAAAACAAGTATCTGAATTTACGCATCTAAGTCTAACTCATGCAAATCCCAACAGCATACAAACACAAACAAAACCAGTCCATCACACGAAATTTAAAACTGACATGCTAAAGGGAAACAGAAACATAAGTTTAAAAAGTTCGAATCTAATTCGACCAATACGGATATTCTTTTGTAATGAAGGAAGAAAACAAACAATAATAAACAAAAACCTGCGGTGCAGCTAAGAGACTGGGATGCTGATACATAGACTGCTGCATCAACGCCTGTTGCTTAAGCCTTTGCTGCTGCATCATGTTTCCGAATGGAGATGAATTGGATTGGATTGATCGAAAGTCTAGGGTTTGGGTGGAGATAAGAGGAAGATGGCAATGGCGGAGAAAAGAAGGAAAAATGGAAATGGAAAAAGAAAACGAAAATAAAAACAAAATTAAAAAAAGAAAGAAAAAAAGAAAAACGAAAAGAAGAAGCCCCTCGAGGGAGAGGATTGAAGACCGAATCGCAGTAGAAAAAAGAGACTGGAGGTAGGAGATGACCTCCTGAGATTTTCTATTTTATATGGAGCAATATTGTTTTCTTTCTTCTTTTTTTCCCCCAATTTTTTCGTTTATTTTGATTGGGCCTGGTAGAAAAGCCCAATAATGTAACGTCAAAGTCAAACCCGTTACTAGTACTAGCGGCCCGATTTAAATGTCATGACCCACACCCGATAAGCAAAAAGGAATATGTTTTAAGAAAGCTATAAACTGCATGTAACAAAAACTCAGGCTAAACCAAGTACCATGAACAATCAGAAAATGTAAACTAAATTATATAGGGTTTAAAGAAATCAAAGATACGTGAAACAGCTACGAGAAAGTCACTACTTCTAACAACCAGCTATATGGGATGAAGTCAGATGACCCGGTTACACACCGAAGAACAACCACCGCCAGAAGAACACACCATGGAGTTACATTAATCCTCTCGAAGATTTTAAAAATAAAATAGTACTCCCTTAATCCCCAAAAAATTGGTACATTTTTTTTTGATGTTATGATATATTTAAATTATTACTATAAAAAATTATTAAAAAATTCTGAAAAAAATATGTTTCGAAAATAGACATATTAATCTATAATCTTCATTTAAAATATTTGATTTTACATATTAAAGTGTTAAAGAAATAAAATCATAGATTAAATACCAAAAATGAAACGTACCTATTTTTTGAAACAGAGGTAGTAACACGTAACATCCTCAAGACAAACATATGCATCTAGCAAGCTCCAAACCATAATATGGGGAGCTAAAATATGCCTCAACCTTGTAATGTTATCTTGTACAAAGCACATAAGTGTCCAAAGAAGTACCACAAATGTGCCCACAGTCAAAGAACCATTGACCAAACCACATTAGTCAGGAACAATTCAACACCCATCCATCGGGTATGGATGGGAAAGATCCAAAACCCTATCCACCAAAAGCAAAGGACTTCATCCCTGCAGGCAGTGTGAGACACCGCTCCACTTTGCCGAGACATTGACTACTGCTTCAGCCACAACACCCACCACCAAGCAAAGCCTTAGCCCTACGGTGGAGCGACGATTTGAATCAAACGGAATCCGCATATTGGCCCTCCATGAAAAGAGCTAGACATGCCATCGACAAGTCTGCGACATCAAGAGGATGACAAGATGTCATCACTGGAATTGAAGACATTGGTGGCCGAAAATGAGGAAGTAACGAAACAAAACCTTAGCATTGCGAGGGAGAAGACCCCAACGTTGGTGGTAACGGGTAAGGAGAAGAGCCTAAGCCTTGCAACGCGAAAGATGGTCGGCGATAAAGAAAACCCAATCAAACGAGCGGTAGTGGTGCTAGGTTAGAAAATCGCATCGTGTTTGATGGACTTCATATACATTATTTACAAATCACTAATTATTAATACAGTTAGTTGATCAGTTAAAAATGAACTGATTATTGATGTTAATTCAATACAAGAAAAAGTGGTAATTTTACCACCAACCATACCACAAATTTTAACTTTACCATTGATGTTTATTTTAAAGTGTGAATGCCACTAACCTTCGGTTTAAGGGGGTTTGTTTACCACTATACGTTAAGTTGTCCACCATAGTAGTGAATACGCTAAGTGGCATACTGGATGATTACGTGGATAGTGATTATACATTTTTTAGGATTAATGTTTAATTTCATCGTGAAATTTTTAAATGTAACAGCTCATCCTTAAAATGATAAATTTGTACATTTTCACGCATCCCTCCCTCCCATACCAATGCGACGGTCCTAGCTCCAACACCCGGTTTGCTCTGCCTTTTCCACCACCATTTTCCACAACATTAATCCAACCCCGACTCTTCCAACCACCATCTTCCACACAACTTCCACTTCAATCCAATTCCACTACAAACAAAGTGTCATTTAATGGCACACAAAATGTGCCAGTAAATTACGAATATGTGCCAGTAAAGGTAGGTAGCGGAAACAGCAACACGCGGGAAAAGTGCCAGTAGAAGTCGTAACACTAAAGCCCTTTACTGGCACTTAACGTGTGTGTTGCTGCAGCGTATTTGGAATTTAGTGGCACTTAATTTTGTGCGAAATATTTATGGAAATCGGTGGCACACATTTTATGCCTCTAATAAACATGTATGAGACTTGTTCGCAAGTGACTTTAGTGGCACATTTTATGTGCCACTAAATTATTGGTACATTTTGCACAAACAATTGTGTTAATGAAAATTGTTCCAACTGTTTCATCATTCATTCTTTACTCCAATTCATAGCCTATAGCCTATGCACATATTAAATTTAACGAATATGAAAAATAAAATCAAAATTAATGGAGAAACATCAATAATGAATTACTTGAAATTAAAGTATAATTGTAATACACAAATAAAAAAGACTTCAATATAATTCAAAAGCTATCCGTGAAGAAGTACAAAAAATTACCTAACCCGAGATAGTTACTAGGCGTAACCTAAAAGAAGTACCAAATTCTGTTAAACATAACCTAAAAACATCCGATAAGTTTCAAGTTTTCTCTTCAAACCATGCTCACAAATGAGTTTGTCAACTTCAATTGGAACAACTGATATATGTATCAAATAAAAAGAGTAAATTTGAATCAATATAACAGAGAATCAAGAAGTCCAAGTAAATAATCTTTACAAATTACTGCATAAGGAAGATCCTAAGGATCTTCTGGAATTTCTGAGTGCCTATGAAAAGACAAACAATCAAAACTCCATAGTAAACTGAAAGTAAGGTAATCTCAAGAGTAATCATGTTAATGCTAATAATATTCCCGGTATATATTTTGTTTTCAAGCATAGCTGGAAAACAACCACAATACACAAAAATAATAGCCACGAAAATGCATTAACAAGTCAAACAGTGAATATACTTATTGTTGCCAAAATGACTTGCAGCAGAAGATCTTGGATTTCTAGGAGAAGAATCATCGAAAAGGAAATATAATGATGAAATGAATCTGAATTTGATGTAACAAACAAATCTTGAAATGGTAGTGAATGATACCTCCAAGTTCATATCGATTATAATGTGAGACAAATTGGCATTTGGTATGTGTTGCTTGAAGAGGTCCAAAAGAGTGCTCAAGGCACCTTGTGTACATTCAAGTTGACCCTGGGTGCGTGACAATCCTTCTTTTAGATGCTCAACTGTTGCTTGTAGTACTGGCACTTGCGCATTTGATGAAGATGAGCAACCTTTGTGTTTTACCGTTGGAATCTTGCCAACACAACGAATATATCCTCTTTTCTCAGGACCCTTGACTTTTGAAAAGTCATCATTTGTCCAATCACAATTTTGATCCCGTGAACTACTCGGTTCACTCATGACAGCTGTAAAGATGCCTATTTTAAAAAAAAAAACATCGAGTGAACAAAATGATCTAAACTATGAATAGTAGTTCTATTTCATCATTAAACACATTCATGAACAAATTCATGGTAGCAAAAGTTTTTAGTTTCATACCACAACTTCAGCACTTTGGCACTCACAATAGTTCCATCTTTACGAGTGCGACTTCTTTGATACACTTGCCCACGTGTTAGTCGAACTCCATCATTTTTCTTCGCCTAAAAGAATTCCCACATTTAATGAAATTTAATGAAACCAAAATTTGTTCGTGAATCATTTATAACATTACCTCTTCATGAGATAGTCTAGCAAACGATTTAGTGCCAGTGATATGAGGCTCATCATTTTTTGATCGATTTACTTTCCTTCCCTTACAGTACTCCTATATAATTATTATTGCAAACCAAGTTAAAAGTAAACAGGAAAATTAACAAATTAGAAGTTGAACTTATATGATTTTACCGATATTCGGTTTCAACCAACGAGACACAAGTTGTTTATATTGTTCGTTGCTAACTCTATTGTCGATTGTTGTTCCAAAATCTCATCAAAACTAAGGCTGGGATCAAAGTTTTTGCCTTTGAGTAGATCTCCAAGTCCTCAGCTTTTTGCCCATGTTAATGAAAATCCATCTCTTTGTCTCATCCGTCTCTGTTGGGCTAAACTGAAATTTCTCCTGGCAATGGTTACCAATAACAGTTAAAAGACTACATGATAAACAAATTTGGAAATAAATAGGGAAATATGATTTGTGGCGGTTGTTTTCGTACTTATCCAACTAGTTAAATGACTTTAGCATTTTACATCATACAATAGTATAAATGAAAAACAAATCATTAAGGAGAGAGACATAGGTAGCATTTTGTAATGTCAAGTACCTTCACAATCGAATACATGTCCTCTTTGTGAGATTCTGGAACTGCTCTCCAATCAGTGTATTGGATTCCAACATTCTGGGGATTCCTCACAAGTGTGCCTATGAATGTACTTAGTTCACCTCCCTCATCCCCTACTGGTCTCCCATACTCATCAAGTGGAACAACAATTTTTGTCCCGGGAGGCAAGTTATATATACCAGTTTTTTTAGTAATACCTCGAACCTTCTTTGGATGAACTGCAGAAAAAAGTCTATTGTGAATGCAGTCTTAGTACTTATATTAAATAACTTGAACAATGGTCATCGAACAGTTTACCTTGTTCGAAGCTTTTAGATAATCTGATTCACTTCCGTTTCAGTGTTTTGAGTCCCTGTTGATTGTGTGTTCTGGTTCGCTTGTGTTTGGTTCACTTCTGTTTGGGTCCTTTCTGATTGTGTCTGTTGGTTCCCTTCCGTCTCAGTATTTTGGTCATCAACAGGGTTATTAGTTGACACAATTTGTAGTCTTTTTCGCTTGGCCATCCTGCATAACAAGCACAATTATAAGCACGCACTTTGATAATGCAAAAGTTGAACTTTCAATTCCCAAATCATTTCCTCTCGGTGCCTAAATCACGGGCTGAAGATGATCATTCCCAGTACAAGACAAAATAATCATATTTCAGCAGAAATTCAAGTCAACATAAAGAGGAAATTAAAGTCTCGCCAACTTGGTATGCTATTTCATCTTCTCTAAATACAACATAATCATGGAAACCAAACCAAGTTATAAGCCATCCTTCGATTAATATAGGGTATATAACCAAATCATTCAAATAACATTAAAGTTCAATAACATTAGTCTGAAAATATAAAAAAGAGTATAGAATAAAGGTTAATCAGCCTCATTCGCATCCTCTTCTATATCTTCAAGTTCCATCTCCTGTAACGTCAACACCATCATCTGCAAGTCTATGTAGGTGAGGCACATCCAATATATCATCAGTTTGACCTTCATTTATTTGATCAATACCACAACCCATGTCATACGCATCTCTAAGTTTCACATGTCTCACTACCATCCAATCTTTAGACCTTCCATCTTGAGCATAGTAGACTTTGTCAACTTGCGATGCAAAGACATATGGATCATCATTCAAATTTGCACCGGTGTGTGCCATATATGAGAAGTTCACCAGTGTCAAACCAAAATCATCTTTTTGCAGCCTCTGTTTATGTCAACCCAATCACATTTAAATAAAACTACTCTTATTTTTGCAGAGTAGTTTAATTCAATGATATCCTTCAATGAACCATAGTAATTAATCTCTCCGTCCACAGTCTACTATCTCGACTACTGGCATAATTTGCACCCTCCACAGTAACAACAACCCCACTATTTTGAGTCTTAAGGAACTTCTCGTGGTCTTTCGTGTGAAAGCGATAACCCTTTACAAGGTAACCTGAATACCGTTTCACACTTTGATTTGGACCACGAGCAAGCCACTTTATCTCTTGATAACTCTATCATCTCCTTGCTCTTCCAATCGAACCTATAACAATATTATAAGTTTTCATTTTTTAGACCCATACATCTATAAAAAAGATATTAAACTTAATTGTATGTTACCATCTTCTGAAACCAGACATTAAATTTCTGGCAATGAATTCGATCAATTTCATACTCAGAAAGCCGACGTGTACGATTCTGAGTCTTGATCAACTTTTTATGCTCCCTAAAATAAGGAAGACATCTAAATGATAAAAGAATATAATGTATTGAAACTTAAAATTAAGAAAAATAGGTAATCTTACTCTCGGAAAGGTGAGATTGCATCAACATTGAACAAAATGTAACGATGTGCTTGAGCGAGTGACTGATCATCAAGAACAAGGTTCTTGATTCTCTTCCTTTTATTACACCAAACTTGAGAATTTTGATTCTGTCCCAATGGCCTACCCGGGCAAAGCAAGTTACCTCCTTCAATTTCATTTTGATCACTCTCATCATCATTCCGTACTGGCCTACTAAATAGTGTTTCTACGCCGGAAAGATAACGAGAACAAAATGTCAGACTTTCTTGAGCCAAATACCCTTCAGCTATAGAGCCTTCGGATGAGCTCTATTATGCACATATGACTTCAGTGTAAGAAGGTCCCCAGTAGTTACTGATTGTTAAGACTTTATATAATTGAAAAAATTAGAAGAATGATTGAAACCCAAGATTAAATATTACCTTTCAATGGAATACATCCACCGATAAGTTACAGCACCTCCACACCTAATCTCTCGTAACCGGATGAATCACCAAGTGCACCATGACGGTGAAAAAGAAGGAGGGAATATTCTTTCCATTTTGCATAAAGTGATTGAAACCCGAGATTCAAGAAATTGGAGATCAGCTTGATTAAATCTTTGTAGCAAATCCTCCTAAAGAAATCGCAAAGCTCGATAACAACGGAGCTTACATTGTCCGGCAAAGTCCCCGTAAGGCAATCGGAAGATACTCTTGCATCAACATATGACGATCGTAACTTTTTAGCCCTATAAGCTTCCTTTCTTTTAATTGCACACAACGGGAGATGTTGGATGAATATTCATCGGAGGCTTGATTAATTTAAGGGTTTTTAAGAAAGCATCCACCTCAACCCGATTCATTTGATAACATGCTCTTGGCAAGTATGACACATTGCTCCTTGGACGCTTCCTTGGATGAAGTTCTTTTCTCGGACCCATCCTTTGTAGGTCAAGTCTTGCTTTATAATTGTCTTTAGACTTCCTTCTTGTCCCATCAAAGTTCCAACAACGTTGTCACAAACATTTTTTCTATATGCATCACATCAAGATTGTGACGAAGCAACAAATCCTTCCAATAAGGCAACATAAAGAAAATGCTTTTCTTCTTCCAACCACCCCTTTCAGCAATCTCATCCAAGAAATTAGTTCCATCTAATTGTTCGAGAATCTCTTCCCGAGAAGAGAGGTGGGGGCATCTCTTAACTCTACATTTCCATCAAAGGATCGGGTGTCTTTCCGCCAATGATGGTCGGCTGAAGCCATCTTCGATGACTCATATAACACCATTTTCTTCCATAATGTAGCCATTTTGAATCAGTATCGAATGCACATGTAGGACATGCTAGTTCTCCTTAGTGCTCCACCCGGAAAGATTAGCATATCCCGGGAAGTCGAAATTGTGGAATGAATTCTTGCTTTCAGCTGAAAAGTTTGATTGGTAGAGGCGTCAAATGTTTGAACACCAACCTCCCACAACTCCTTCAACTCCTTTAGTAGAGGTTGCATGTAAACATCTATCTTATTTCCTGGACCCTTGGGACCTGGAATAATTAATGAAAGAATGAAGTTTGGTTGTTTCATTACCAACCATGGAGGCAAGTTGTAGGAATAAGAATAACGGGCCGACATCATGGTGACATTCATCATCTTAAATGGATTGAAACCATCGATTGCTAATGCTAGCCGAACATTTCTTGCATCACTAGCAAAATCAGGATACTTTTGATCAAACTCTTTCCATGCTAAAGCATCAGCCGGATGTCGCAATTTGCCATCTTTTCACGATCTACATGATGCCACTTCATAAGCTCGGCCATCTTTGAAGAGGAAAATAATCTACGAAGTCTAGGCTTTAAAGGGAACCAACGCAAAACTTTTGCTGCCTTGCTTTCTTTGAGTACCTTCAACAATTGAACCATCGGAGGCAACCTTCCATCTAGATGCTCCACAAATAGAGCATGTTTCATGGTTCTCCATTTCCTCCCAAAACAACAAGCAACTATTCAGACATGCATGGATCTTTTCATAGCCTAATCCTAATTCTGACAATATTTTTTTCACTTGTTGTGTCGATTTAGGTAATAAATTTCCTTCTGGTAACAAATCTCTTAAAAATTCCAACAACATGGAGAAGGATTTATTACTCCATCCATTGAGGCACTTCAAATGAAACAAGTGCACTAAACAAGATAACTTGTTCTACTTTGAGTTTGGATACACCTTTTCCTCAGCATCTTTAACCAAATTTTGAAATTTTCCAATACCATTTCTTCCCAACGACTCATTGTTCAAATCATCACCCACATATCTATCACTCCCACCCAAATCTGCTCTACATTCTAAATTTGGCTGACGAAAGATATCATTTAGCAGGTCATGCATGTCATGGTCAAATGTTCTTTCTTTAGCATTTTGCATTGTATTTAAAGCAGATGCGTTGCAGTCGTCCCCATGATATACCCATTTTAATTATCCCCTCAAAAAGCCAGAACATACTAAGTGGTCATACACATCAACTCTTGAAAAATATAACAAGTTACAACAATTCACACAAGGGCACAATATCTTCCCATTTTGACTACACTTTTCAAATGCAAAGTTTAGAAAACTTTGAACTCCATTAATATATTGGGAACTTGATCTTGGTGTACCATACATCCAAGATTTATCCATGATATACTTGTAGCGACAATACCTAATAAAATAGCCAACCATGGACCCAAGGTAAATAGCAAATTTTAAATAACAGGGATGAGAAAGAGTAAGTAACCGAGAACCTATAAACATAACAGGGATGAGAAAGAGTAAGCAACCGAGAATCTATGAACAAACATAATGACAATTTCCAACACCACAACGAGTAAAGCAACAAAAAGAGTAAAAAACAGCTCCATATTGAATAAAAATCTCCACTATTATAGCTATCATCTAACCATTTTCGGTAAATAAAATTCTCAACACTAATAAATTAAAACAGATTAAGCGTCAGAAGAGTGAAAAACAACAGACTAAGTACTAACCTACTTGCATGGTAAGGTAATCAGCAACAAATTTTATTGAATGCTTGTTTACAGCAACAACAAAAAATAGCAGCAAATACCTGGAGAGAGCTAGAGTTCCTTTCCTTAATTTTTGAAGCAAATACCAAGTCAGCAACAACTATTCAGCTTTAATTTCAGAACCAAGGATGTGGAACCTGCAGTACTTATCTTTGTGAAGGTCCCTGACTTATCTTTTTTGTTCAATTGCTTCATGTGAACCGAGACAGCTCCTTCAAAACAGCAAAGGGTAAAAGAAAAATGAAGTAACAAGTAATTCAAATGACATATGTGGAAGCAAAGAGTAAACCGCTGTGAAGAAATGTTCTTTCTTGTATTAAACAAATGCTGAACAACGTTTAAATACAAGACTAATCCTGATGTGTATCAGTATGGATTAGGAATTCTAGGATCCAATCCCAGCTTTAGGGGATCCAATCTGACCTTCCTAAACTTACAGATCTAACCTTCCTTTAACAGACTAATTGACCAATTACTTGAAAAAGCTAAATCAGTAATTACAGCAATATCAACAAAATGTAACAGTAGCAATATGTAAAACAATGATAAAAGAGAACTAAGGCACGCCTTCTAGCAGAAACCATAGGATGTCACACTTAGAATTTTATCTCGGGTCTAGTAGAATAAAAGTCACATAAACACTTGCACGCCCAAAACCTTCTTTAAAGAATAAGTCATATCTTCTGCATCTATTTTTATGACTGCAAACAGGTAACATACTTCTACTCCTTTAACTTTATTTTAGAAATGGACATTTAAATTACACCTACAGAATCCACAAGACTGGTTAGCAAGAAAAATGCTTTTTTTGCAGCCAAGTTGGTCATCTAGCTGCAGAATGTCGGGGTAATCAAGATGATAAAACAGGAAACCAATGCAAACGTTTCTACATATTAGCTCCTAATCATGGCCAAAAGAAGTAGAAATAATATCCAGTCTATTGTTATAATTGCTTGATACTACATCTCTTTTTCTTTTATCGACTTGCATACCGTTTCTCTTCCCTTCTTGTATCACAAATATAAAAAACACAATAATTCAGATCTTAATTCATATCAACAAAAGGAAAAACACCAGTAGACCGCAAGCTAACAAAACACTAAAAGTCGTAGACTTTCTGAGATCGCAAGCAAAAAACACCAATAAACAGAAGACCAGAAGTTGACCACCAAAACAAAGAATCAACAGAGCAAGCAGAAGTAAAACATCAAATTAAACGGAGAAAGAAGATAAATGTGAGGAGAAGATAGAGGAGAGAAACAATCAAACGGAACCAATCTTCTTACCCCTGGGAAATGAAGATGAATAATTGTGTTCAAGCTCAAAGAATCCACATTCCAGAAGAAGGAGACGGATCCGTCGATGGGTATGGTCGGCGCTTGGTGAGCATGATGAGCCTGGTAGCAGCGAGCGAGCAGAGTCTGGTGACAGCGATCGATGAGCCTGGTGGCGATTGATTGTCGTCGGCGATTAAGAGGTGACAGTGGAGTTTGCTGATTTCGTGGGAGCGATTCGAGTGAAGGAGGACTCTGGAGGACTGAAGAAGAATTGAGAATTAGGGTTTTGATGAAGAGTTTGGAATTCAGCGGTAGCGCGAAAATGTTTTCACGCACCCGCTTCTTTTTAATTTTGCCAACATTAGTGGCACATAAAATAGAATTTTAATAAATATAAAATATGATGTACAAAATATTGTACATAAGTGATACTTAAAGATATATATATATATATATATATATATATATTCTGGCATAAATTATTATATGCCATAAAAAATAAAAATATTTGTGGCACATAATGCTCATATGCCACAAATTGTCTAAATCTTTTACTGGCACTTATTATATGTTATTACAATATCTGTGCAGTGGCACAACATATGTGTGCCAGTAAATGTGTGTGCCAGTAAATGGCACTTTGTTTGTAGTGTTCCCGGCTTTTTTATCAAAATACCCATTTCATCACAATCTATAACCTTTTTTCGGCTGGAAATTCCAATTGCAATTTGATAGAGTGGGTTTGCAAAGTTGCGCCAGTGTTAAATGGTCCTCACAATTGGAATCCAAGTTCCATTGCCACCTTCCTAATCACCTCATGACCCATGAAGCCGCTTCTCCATCTCTCTTGTACTGACTACTGAGCTTTCATCCTCAACTTGTTGCAGTTTTTCACATCAACTGTAGGGATGGAGCTAGAAATATTTAGGAGTTGAGGTAGAAGCAATTAACTAGTAGAAATTTTAGGGAGTGGAAACATATGGCCCCGTCTAAGAATAACTATTTTAAGTAGCTGTAGCATTTTGGATAATTTTTTAATGGTCAAGATTAGACTGTGACTCTGCTTATGTGAAAAGCCCTGACATGTTGTCCTACCCATCTTGCTTGTTAATACTCCCTTCGTCCGCAAAAAATTGCAACATATGTTTTGACAGTTTCACAATATTTAATTTATTATTTTTTCATAAATGTATAGATATGAAAATTGTATCATAATTTGAAATCTAAATTTTCTAAATATATTTTTTCTGATTTTTTTTCGATGTTTATATTTGTTAAAAATTGAGTCAAACATTAAGTTTTGAAACAACAAAGTCAAATGCTAAATTTTTGGTGGATGGGTGAAGTAATCAACTAAAATGAACATAGGGAAACGGTACACCCAGTCTCTAGGACAAACTTGTGATTTGCTTCTGATCCGTTTACTTGAGTGTGTAGGTGGTGAACATGTCCTTTCCCAGTTTACAGAGAGTGAGAACCTGGTAGCCACTTCCTTCTTGTTTTTTAGATACGTGTCCTATTTTAGTCCATTTTTAAGAATTTATCATATTTAAGTCCTAAAACCTTAGTTTTGGGTCCTATTCTAGCCCTTCCATCAAAATCACCGTTAATTTATCCATTTTTTGTTAATTTTACACAAATATCCCTATAATAATACTTTAATTACACATTTAATAAAATATACCATTAGATTTTTAATGAATGTGCATACAAATCCCCAATAGTTTTTTCTTTTCTATTAAACTCATCATCATCATTGAAAGTGCACTGCTTCACTTCATCTCCTCGCATCCGACAGAGGAGCAGTGCACTTTAATCAAGGCCCTCCGACGGTCCCGTTAGACGTCTTCCGACACTATGTGCGGCGGCAGGAAAGGAGCACTGCATTTTAATTTTGCTTAGGATATCTCTGATTCCAACACCGTCGTGGCACTGGAGAATCTCGCCGATCTCTACCGGAGCTTCTTGATGGTCTTGTTGGTCGACGGCTTTGTTCAGCGACTCGTTGCTTATTTCATCGACGGCCTGGTCATGAGGCTAATCAGAGCTCTCGATCATTCCTCCTTCTTGGACCGAATCGTGGAGCGGCCAATGAAAAAAGACGAGTTTCTGGGAAAAGAAAATTGAAAATACAAAAGCGGGCTGTGGAATGGCGTTGGATTCAGCGACGCTCCGTGGAAAAGTTGCCACTAGAGACCTCCTCCCACAGCATCCTGCCCTCCTTGGCCCAGTCTCGTCACGAGCGCCAGATCTGGCCCAAAGTCGACGTCAGTGCGAGACAGGTTGACGCGAATGGCTAGTGGTGGTGTTTAGATCTTCGATCTGGGCGCAAGGTTCAACCGGAGAAGCTGGTGAGAGTGGGCATAGCCGACGAGGGTTGAGGCAGAGTGGTTAGATGATAAAATAAAATATAATCGATTCAATTTGCAGAGTGATGCTTGCTGGTGGGAGGGAAACATGCTATTTACAATTGATTCAATTTTCAAGAAAAGGGGGAGCAAAACTGAGAGAAAAAAGTGTTTGGACTCATATGTACATTTATTTTAAGTTTATTGAATAAATTGTAATTTTAAATATGGGCATTATCGTCAATTATATCAACTAACGGTTCGATTAATATCTTTTTTGACGAGAGGACTACAACTAGACACAAAATCATAAGTTTAAAATCAAAATAGGACGACGAATTCTTAAAAGTGGACTAAAATAGTACAAAAAAAATAAGGGCTAATAATGTAATTTACCCTTTTTAGATAGCCGAGGACTATGGTGCTATTAGCCTCTTCCTTCTTGTTTTCTTCCTTTGCTGTAATTTTTGTTTCTTCCACGTACACATTTAAACATTTTCTTGTACAATAACTAACTGTGCACCAAAGGAACTTTCCTATAAATTTCTTTCAGTTTTAATAAAGTACTATTCCCTTCATTCAATGAAGATTTCACAATTTCTTTGCTGTTTTCACAATATTTAATCTACAATTTATTTTTATGAATTCTTAGATATGTTAAGTTAAATGATTCCTATACTTCTCATAATTTGCTATCTAAACTTTCTATACATTTTTTTTATTTTTTTCCATTGTTTATCTTAGTTAAATTTTGAGTCAAACACTGCAACTTGAAATAGAAAAAGAAACGGTGCAATCTTCGCGGGATGGGGGAAGTAAGTTTCTTTTCTTATAAATCAAAATGTCTTCAAAACAAATATCCTTGCAGTTGTGAACCAAAAAAAGAGGTTCACAATAATGTAGCTAGAAATTGGCAATATTTTGCGAGAATTTGAAAATAGCGTGAGAAATTAGCAATATCTCACGAGAATTTGGAAATATTGTCAGAAATTGGCAACATCTCGTCAGAATTTGAAAATAGCGTGAGAAATTGGCAATATCTCACGAGAATTCAGAAATATTGTGAGAAATTGGCAACATCTCATGAGAATTTGAAAATATCGAGAGAAATTGGCAATATCTCGCTAGAATTTGAAAATATCACGAGAAATTGTCAATATCTCTTGAGAGATCGGCAAAACCTCACGAGATTCTGTAAATATCGAGAGAAATTGGAATTTGAAAATATCGCGAGAATTGACTACCTTGTGAGATTTTGAAAATATAGCGAGAAATTGGTAATATATGGCGAGAATTTGAAAATTCCGCGAGAAATTGGGAATATCTCACGAGATTTAGAAAATATCGCGAGAAATTGACAATATCTAGCGAGAATTTAAAAATATCTCAAAACATTGGCAATATATCACAAGATTTTGAAAATAGCGTGAGATGTTGTCAAAATCTAGCGAGAATTTAAAAATATCATGAGAAATTGGCAAAATCTTTATACTTTCATTTCACATTTATGCATTTGAAAAAAATAAGATAATCAATAAACGATAGGGCGGGTGAACTCTCCTCTTTACTTACTACACATATGAAGAGTACACGGGATTGCTAAAGAACTCACCCAATTTCCCTAAGGGAATTTACACTTCTAACACCGACGAACCCCACAACAGAAAAAACTGAAAAAAGGCAGGAATCCAAGAGCTTCAATAGAACTAAAACCAGCTCCAACCTCCTCGCCTCTTCACTGCATTCCATTCATCAGAAATCGTAGTCAATGTCCGTCACATTCTGTAACGTCGAACGTTTCACCAGCCCTCCATGCTCGTCGTACAGATCAAGGTTCTCACAAGGAGCTGGGAAGACAGTTCCATAAACCCGGCCCTGCACAAAGGCACACTGGAAAATGTGCTTCTTCTTGTAGGTTATGCCTACAGACATGTCCCGGAAAGAGATGTTCCTCACAGGAATGTCTGAACTGCCATGGATCCGAACCGGGACTCGAACTCCTTGGCCGTGAACACCGGTGAAGCTTATGTCCTCAAGGACAGGAAGAGCCTTCCGGTCATAGTCATCATCAGGATGTTCATTGTAGTCCGTCATTATGACAATCCCAACTCGCAGATCATCGAATGTCACGTTCCGGTATGTTATGTTTCGGACATATCCGCCTCTTCCAGTTGCTGTCTTGATGCGAATGGCTCGACGAGAGCTCCATACCAGAAGATTCTCCACTGTAACATTAGATATTCCACCGGACATCTCACTACCTATCGATATGCCAGCACTGTTGCATTGACAATGGTTAATCTCTGCACAGTCATGAGTGAAGTTTCAGTTAAGAAATCTTGATTAATTTTACCTGACCATTGAACGGACAACTAGATTTCGGATTAATATGTTAGTTGATGGCTTTCCATACACTATTCCATACTGATCCCAGCCACTCTTTATCGCAATTGCATCATCCCCAACGCTTATATAGCAATCCTCTATGACCATATCCTCACATGAATCTGCTTACAAAATACAGATTTTCAGTAACAAGGCATTTAGTTGGTAGTCATGTAGATCTGCATCAGAAAGTTGCTTACCAGGATCGATACCATCAGTATTGGGGGCTTCAAATACAGGATTCAAGATGGTCATGTTTCTGATAGTAACGTTCTTGCAGTCATATGGATGTAGTGTCCAGAACGGAGAATCACGTAAAGTTATATTCGAAATGACTATGTCACTTGACCACATTATCTGCACAAGCGGACCTCTGGTGTGGTTGAGAAGCTTTCTGCGGTACCTAGTCCACCATGACTGGCCTTGCCCATTGATTGTTCCGTTATGTCCTGTAGATTAGTCGGAAAATGGAAAACAAATGAGAAGCTGTCTAATACTCCCTCCGTCCTAGTGAATGTGATGCATTTGACTGTGCACGGGAATATAGAAAACTGTGTGTGTCTGTATACAGCAGGATTTACTCACCAGTTATAACAACATCTTTGAGGTTTTGGCCATGGATCAAACTTCCATAACGAGGCCCTTTATGCTCTCTTCCATAGCCATATGAAGGTAATGGGGGCATAAGAGGCCAATATTTCTCATCCTGTTATGTACCATGAAAGAGAAACAAAGTTAAGAAGCTTGAAGTTGTATGGAACTTACGGTTTGACAAGAGGCTTCATGAGAAACATTAATAAAAGCTGGTAGTGAACAAATTGCTGACATGAGAAAAGATACAATAGTCTCTTATCTGTTTCATCTGAAAAAAATCATCACCCTGAAAAAAGTAAGCTACATTTCCTAGACTGTCGGTGACCAAGAATTTTGTCGTCAATTAAGAGGTCACTACGGTATTACAAAGGATCTTCCTTGACATTCGCCCAACTCTAAATTGTTTTACATGCTTTTCACCATAATGTAGAGTAAGATGCCTGAGTTCTTGGCTGTTAGCAGCCCAGCTTATAAAACCTATCAACATATAGTTCCCTTTCTGGATCAGCCATCTTTACCAGCATCTCTCCCTGTTTAACAACTTCATTGCCTTATTGTTTAAGAAATGACAAAGTTTGAGAACTTGACTCATTACCCTTTCCCGTCATTCAAGTATGTTCTCTTCACTTTCCAGCAGTTATTGGTCAAGAGAAAAGTTAAAAGACAAGCATTTGAACTAAAGTCTTTGGAGGCACCATCTTCTATATGAAATTATGAATTAAACAAGTCTCCCTTCCCTACCCCTTGAACTTTGCTAATGGGTTAAAACTTCAAATGACCAAGTTTTTTCGAATTCACTGTAATTCTCTCAAGCTCACAACTTTGTGAGCTCACTTTTCAATTTTCAGCACTGCATATAGGGAAAAAGTGTTGAGTTAAAAAAGAATTAAAGTATCAATCTTTTCCCAAATCCCGTTTTCCAAGAGCTGGCTTTTTGGAAAATTTGAGAAAGAACTTGTAGAACAAATCCAAAATTGCACATACTTGTGGAGTGTTTTTCTGCCCATTTTTTCAAATTTCCAACAACAAACCAACACCTTTTTAAATTTTCGCTCCCAAATTTCTCTCCATCTCTCTCCTTTCAAATTTAAATAGATGTCATAATGTTGCTAGTTTTTTGGGGCAAAGAACATAACCCAAATGTGCTTACTCTCATCCAATTTCTGAGCATAATACCCAGCTGAATGTTTATTGTTACACTGAACCAACCAAGTACTCCCAAATCCTCAAACCCTTACATTGGCAGTAAATGAAACTAACTTATGGCATCTAAGTTGCTTCCTAAAACAATCTATGTTTTGAAAGTCACCAACTTTCACCAAGGCTCTTAGAATTAAAAACAGTCTGAGATATTTGAATTTCGAACAATTATAAGTACAATGCTAGGATCGAAAACACCGACCTCAATTCCAAGAATCTCGGCATCTTCTTCGAGAAACAAAGTCATGTGGCTTGTGAGGTTGAAGGGCGCCGTCAGCCACTTCCCCGGCGACACGTTGAGCTGGCCGCCGCCTCTCTTCCCAAGCTTCGAGATCGCCGCCACCGCCCTCTCGAACGCCGCCGTGTTAACAGTAACCCCATCACCGACCCCACCGAAATCCGTCAGATTAAACACGAACGACCTCAACCGAGGTACGTGTCGATAGCCGCCGGCAGGCAGCCCGAAGACGGAAAAGACCGGAGTCACGAAATCTCGCTGCCAGACGAAAATGGAGACGAAGAAGGCGAGCCAGAGAGCGGCGAAGAGGGTCTTGTGGGAGGAGAGGAAGGCCGGTACCCACCGACGGTCATCGATACGGTGGCGTTCCGGCGGGGTGCGGGTGCGCGGGGAAGGGCTCTCCACCATCGGGTGGTGGTCGGGTTTTGATCAAGTTTTGATCTTGAGATGGTGATGGAGATGGCTGAGCAGGGAAATGGAGAATATTGGTATGAAGGAGAAACCTTTAGGAGGGACATTTGTGTTTTTTAGTGTGTTTGTTTGGGTATGAGAAGCAGGTGGGTTTGGTGTGTTAGTGTAGTAGAGTGCATTTTAAGGCATTACAGGAAATGGATGGAAGGAAAGTTCAAACAGAGAGAGGGACAGAGACAGTCAGACAGAGGAAGAGCTTGATTTCCAATTTAGGCTACATGGTTAAAAATACACTTTATTCCACTAACTTTAGTCAGAATTACACATAGTTTCAATAGTTTCAAATTGTACAATTTTCTCCTTTATTTTAGTATCTAATACTACATGATTACATTCTTTCTAGGCTTCTATGTTTTTTTTTTACAATTTTTTGATATACTACAAAATTTTCATTTTTCTCCACTCTCTCTCTCCAAATATCTAACATTAGAACCATCAGAACACAGTTCGCGGTTGCGTAAGAGTACTTAATTAGTAATTATTGTAATATACTTGTTCCGGTAAGTGGAAAAGAGACCTTCTAACTTCCAAACCTAATACATTAAACATTTTTATCAAAATGAAGGAACTTGATACAGTTTTGTTGAGACTTCATCTTTTTCATTGGGTCCTTTTCACTGCAACCAGAAGCATAGTTCATCAGACGCTGAAGGCACAACAGAACACAACTCTTCTGTTGGATTGTTCAAATCGGTCCTCTGTTGCTAAATCCACAGTATGCCATACTTGAAATATACGTGTCAAAACTCTATTGGTTCTAATATTGGGCTTTCGCTCTTTCTCAATCAATCGTTGGTGGATAAGAAGCATAATAAGATAAGCATAACAAGATAGTGAATCAATCGCTTGACTCTGAACCACCCCAAATGGCTCTAGCCTTTGCTTCTACTTCTTCTACCCGTTTCTCAGGTCTACCAAATCCAATCAGGTTTATCTTCAAGCTCTGTTCTTTCTTTACCTAATCCATTTAATTTGTCCAGCTTTCTGATCCAATCTACTCACAGGAACCACGTCAGACCCCAAAAATCAATCTTCCCATTCAAAGTTGCTGCTTTGCTCAGAGACAAGACACGTTTGAATGCAACAAAAGGAGTTTCAAGTGTCTGTGAACCTCTTCCTCCTGACAGACCCTTGTGGTTCCCTGGTAGTACACCCCCTCCTTGGCTTGACGGCAGGTAATCTACTCTATTTCCCAATTTTATTTCTTTTTCAAAAAAAATCTCAACTTTTTCTCAAAGTTCTCTTAAAACTTCAATATGTTTGCGTAAAAATTGAATCTTTTTTATGTTTTTCTTTCGAGTTTTCGTGCAGCCTTCCGGGAGATTTCGGGTTCGACCCTCTTGGATTAGGATCCGACCCAGAAACGCTGAAATGGTTCGCCCAAGCGGAGTTGATGCATGCGCGGTGGGCAATGCTGGCGGTAGCCGGAATTCTGATACCGGAATTCCTAGAATCTCAAGGATTCATACAGAACTTTCAATGGTATGAAGCTGGGGCTAGGGAATATTTCACAGATTCTACAACCTTGTTTGTGGTTCAGATGGCCTTGATGGGCTGGGCCGAGGGAAGGAGATGGGCTGACATAATAAAGCCCGGTTGCGTTGATATTGAGCCCACATTACCCCACAAAAAGAAGCCCAAGCCGGATGTGGGCTACCCTGGTGGGCTCTGGTTTGACCCATTGATGTGGGGGAGAGGCTCACCTGAGCCTGTTATGGTGTTGAGGACTAAAGAGATTAAAAACGGGCGTCTTGCCATGCTTGCTTTTTTGGGCTTTTGCTTTCAATCTGTTTATACTGGACAAGGCCCAATAGAGAACTTGATGGCCCATATGGCAGATCCTGGTCATGTCAATATTTTTTCGGTAATAATAAATCTTCTACTCCATCAACAATCTTTTTCTTTCATCTTATTATTGCTTGACCATTTAAATCAGTACTAATGCTCAGTTTTTAACTATCTTTGCAGGCGTTCTCATCACAGTGAGAAGTAATCTTCCTTTCTGTGTTACAAACTTTGAAAGAAGTTTTTGTATTCATGAATAGCTGTTTAAATCAAATGTAACAGTCTTAATCCGAAATACATTTTTTTTTATACATAGGGGCAAGAGAGACCTCCGCATTGTATTATTATGAACTTAATCACTAGACTAGACTAGAGGTTCACGACAAAATACATAATACTACATGTTAATTAACACATATGGGAGAATGTCGATTTTTCGATGGCTTATTCGGGTCATTTGAAATTACGGTGGTCTTTTAGGTGCACAAGCATATCTTGGGTGGTTTTTTAGGGGTTGAGCCCAAGGGAGATGAAGGGTGAATCCTATTGTTAGAAGTGGGAAACGGAAAGAAGAGAAGAGAGAGCAGAGGCATCAATAATGGAGGGCGAGGAGAAGAGGAGAAGAAACAGGAATTGGCAAAGAAAGAAAGATCCGAAACAAAGCAGTCAAATCCAAACCCCCTCCCATAGCCCTCAGCGGCTCCACTAATGGCCGCTGTTCGCTTCTTCTTCATCTTCTTCTCTCTCTTCCTCCTCCTCCTCTCCCTCTCCCATTCTCAGCCACCACCCGCCACCGCCGACGCCCTTCTCAAGCTCAAGGAACCTCTTTCGCCTCCCAATGTCTTCACCTCATGGAAGCCTGGCTCTGTTCCCTGCAAGTCTGCCTGGGCCGGCGTCCTGTGTGACAACTCCGGCAACGTCATCGGCCTCCATCTATCCAATCAAGGAATCTCCGGGAACGTGGATGTTGCCGCGCTCATCCCCATTGCGTCTCTCCGATCAATCGATTTAACTGGAAATGCGTTCTCTGGTCCAATGCCGGAGTTTAACAAGCTTAAAGGGTTGCGGTCTCTGTATCTGACGAAGAACAAGTTCGGAGGAGAGATTCCGGGGGATTATTTTGCTCCGATGGTGTCTCTCCGGAGGCTCTGGCTTGGACAGAACAATTTCACGGGGAAGATTCCGGAATCGTTGATGCAGCTTCCTCTGGTTCAGCTTCATTTAGAGTCGAATCAGTTTTCTGGACCCATTCCGCCGGCGAAACCGGCGCAAGGCTTGCACACGTCTTTCGACTTGTCGAACAACAAACTCGAGGGGCCGATTCCGGATGTTTTCGCCGGATTTAATGCTTCTGCATTCGCCGGAAATGGAGGACTCTGTGGGCCGCCTCTGCAAGCACAATGCTCTTCCCCTGCTGCAGCTGCTGCTGCTGAACAGCAACCGCCTCCGACCGGAGAGACCAGCGGCTCCGGCTCAAACATGAAAATAATTATCGCCGTACTGCTTCTGGTGGTGCTGATTTTCGTCCTGTTGATCTTCGTCCGGAAAGCGAAGAACAAGGCCCAACCAAAGGACGATTCGAGCTTGAAAATGGAACCTTTAACTAGAGACGTGGAGGGGGCAGGCGCAGCGGCGGCAGCGTCTGATCCGTCGAGCCGGAGGTCATCGGCGTTGGGGTCGTCGAGGGGATCAGCGGCGACGGGCTCGAAGAGAGGGTCGCAGCGTGGAGGGAAGAAGGGAGCTCCAGATCTGACGATGGTGAACGAAGAGAAGGGGACATTCGTGATGCAGGATCTGATGAAGGCGGCGGCGGAGGTGCTGGGGAACGGCAGCCTTGGGTCGGCGTACAAGGCGAAGATGGTGAACGGCGTTTCAGTGGTGGTGAAGCGGATGAAGGAAATGAACAAGCTTGGGAAAGAGTCGTTCGACGACGAACTCAGACGCTTCGGGATGTTGAAACACGCCAACGTTTTGACGCCGTTAGCTTATCATTTCCGTAACGAAGAGAAGCTTATCATCTCCGAGTTCATGTCCAAAGGCAGCTTGCTATTTGTCTTGCACGGTACGCCACGACACTTGGAATTCAAAGTTTCTTCCTTTTGATCACCACTCTTTAAAAAAATCAAAACTTTTTTCAGTTTTATCCTCAAAGATCGTATTTTTATTCCATAGGTGATCGAGGGACAACTCACTCGGAGTTAAACTGGCCAACACGTCTGAAAATCGTGAAAGGGATCGCCAGAGGATTGAGCTACATCCACCAGCAATTTTCAAGCTATGAAGTCCCTCATGGCAATCTCAAATCCAGCAATGTTTTGTTGACGGAAAATTACGATCCAGTCCTCAGTGACTACTGTTTCATTGCACTCGTGAACACGCCTCAAGCTGCACAAGCCCTCTTCGCCTACAAGTCCCCTGAGTATCTCCAGCACCAACAAATCTCTCCCAAAGCCGACATTTTCTGTTTAGGGATTCTCATCCTCGAGACCCTCACCGGAAAGTTCCCGTCACAGTACCTGAGCAACACCAAAGGCGGGATCGACGTCGTCCAGTGGGCGCAATCCTCCATCTCCCAGAAGAAGGAATCCGAGTTGGTCGATCCTGAGATCGCCAACGACTCCCTTGCCCTGGATCAGATGGTGCGCCTACTCCAGATCGGAGTTGCTTGCGCGGAAAGTAACCCGGATGACCGACCAACCCTTGCCGAGGCTGTAAAGAGAATTGAGGAGATCAAGCCACCGGGTGGTCAAGAAAGTCAAGAGCGATGAGACAAATGCTTGTCCCTCCCAAGTTTACAAGAAGCCGGACAAATTTTTTATGTTATGCTTCCATGTTGTGTCGGGTCTTTTCCAATAAGTTGGTAGATTAGGGTGTGTTTTATATTTTCTCTAAAATATGAAATTTCCAAAAAGAGAAAAAAGGTCCGTAGCATAGGAACATGGCGGAATGTAAAGGAACATACATATATAGGACAACAATTAACTTCTTGTAATATGCCCTGTTTTTTGCTCTTCATGTTCATCATGAGCAAGATTCATCAGACTGCCTCTGTCATCATGAACATACATATAAAGGACAGCAATTAACTTATTGTAATTCTAAAAGGGCTACTTTGATCCTCAGACTGTCTGTCATAATCTGAGTTGAAACTCCATGCAAATACGAAAACCAATTGAATTTGGGAAGAAAAACAGTGATGGAACTAAAGATTAGACAGAAACATTCATCGTTCATACAGTGTTTATCGTTGAAACATCTTTCCTACAAGTCCCTGCAACGAGTTCCCCACTCCAGCACCAACAGCATTTGCTAGGTTCTGCGCCTGCAAAACACAGACCGTATCAATGGTGTGCCAATTAAAAAACCAGCATCAGATTCCTTTATACCAAATAAGAAGGTAAGAAGCAAACGAGACTGTATCAGATGATGGATTACCTCTTGAATGGTCTTCTTGAGGTCAAAAGTATCTTTCATTCGGTTGTCCAAGAAAGCCCAAGTGTCACGAAAATCTGTTGGGAAGTGACATGGTTACTTCAGTAAAAAGGAAAGGAAAGCAATTCATAGGGATCTAAGATGCATAAAGAACATCAACTGGAGAAAACTTGTTCACTGATCAATCAAGCAGGCAGATACTTAAAGAGAGTGAACCTGGTGAAGTATCAGTCAGCATGTAAAGTTCTGTAGTTGTGTATAATCCTCCCAGTACAGTGCGCTTCACGGACCAGTCTAGATTAGTAGCATAATCCTCCGCGGCATGCAAGATCTCATCAATCAGCATGATCCGCTGCTTAAAACTGGTCGGGACATTTAATGGATGGGCCTGTTAAAATTATTTTGCATAAGCTATAATTAGTAGCTAACTGATTGTACCATGCAAACAAGAATTAAAAGAAAGCTTAGTACTTGGATGCTAAGAGCTTGAGGCCACTTTGGTATGTATGGTGCTTGCATTTCAAGTCGGATTCTAACAATCTTGGAGATGCGCTGGCTCGGGATTAAAACCTTTAACTCATTCCCTGAGTCGATCTTCTCCATAAGCCTTTGCAGGCAGTCATCCATGAAGAACTGTGACAAAGATGCGGTTAGTAGCTTATCACAGAAGACATAAAACAAGGAACAGTCCAAAACAATGCATAGAATGGAGCAAAGGAGAGAAGATCATACTTCAACTAGAGCAGCGTCTTTCCTAGGGAAGGATCCTACAATTGAAGGAGACACATCAACCTCTCTTGCACCTGCAATCATGGCCTCTTCGGTCCATCCAAGCCTAGGCTGCAGACATTCCATGAACTAAAGTTGCATCAAACACACTTAAGAAACTTAAACCCACTAAACTGACAGAGCAATACTTATATGGATCACAGAAATTCCCCGACAAACATGGGGCGTTTCGAATAGGATCGTGATAACCTCAAAGTTCAACATGGGCTGTGAGGTGTGTTCAGACCTAGAGATTCAACCAATGGCCTAAATTCATACTGTGAGAGGATTTAATGGCGACTAGAATTTAAACTCAGAGGACATCACAATGCCCAGAGAAAAGACAAACCCAAATAATCAAATGGGAACGAACGAGAGAAACCAACGAAATGGAGAAAGAAAAGTACCACATGGCGAAGGGCGGCCTGAAGAACGCGAGCTTGTTCATCCTGATACTCAGCTTTGGGACTCCGACGGTCGCAGCGTGGACCGTCCCCGGCCGTAGATGACGCAGACCCACTTGCAGATGACGAGGAAGAAGTGGGATCAGAAGGAATCGTCGCCGCAGTATGATGAGGGATTTGATTAGAGAATGGCTGAGAGTTTGCGGAAGTGCAAAACCGCGAAACTTCTTCGGCTTGCGGTTTGGTAACCGGGAAGCGGAGGACAGGGCTTCGGCCACTTTTGCCCAGGAAAGGGCGGAGGAGAAGGAGCTTAGCCGCAGCTCGATACATTCCGGCGTCGCCTGTAATCTGTTCGATGAATCTGCTGTTGCTGTGGTGAAGGCCTGAGATGGATCCATTATTGGCCGCTTGTTTTTCAGTCCGGCCACGTCGCGAGGGACGCGTGTAATCTGAACAAATAGTCCCAGATATGGCTCCATCGTGTACTTTGAATCTCAAACTTATTAACATTTCATAATGACCACCTAAACAAGTACTAGTACAAAAGAAGGTCAAACATAATAAATGTGGCAAATACTCCATTCTGATAGGAGTACAAGTTGATTTTAACAGGTAGTAAAGTAAAGTAATTATATAAGATATAAGAATTTTTTTAATAGAAAGGAAAATAAGGGGTAATAAAGTAAAATTAATATGAAATATTTTCCTAAAAATGGAAACATCTCATTTATACTGACGTAACTAAAATAAAAATGTATTAATTTTATTGCGATAGAGAGTAAAGAATAGAAAAAGTATAGTTTGTCATCTCCATACATTTTGCATAGTAATTATATTCCAAATAAACCTAGAACAAATTGTAAATTCGAATCAAAAGATGGTTTGTAATTTCTAATAATTTTTAAATAAACTATCATATTTGAAAATTTTAGTTCAAAAAAAAAAGAAAGTACCTTAAAAAATGTGCCAAAAACTTTTAAAAAGCCTTACCGTACTTGATAGAGGAAAATCATTTCGGGACTAATATGGAAACTTCAGAAACGATATAGGACTAAAAGTGTTAGTCTCCAATGCAAATAGATGGAATATCAAAAGTCGCAAACCTATCTTTTGGGTTCAAAGATGAACTCAATCGCGAAGCTCAATAATACGATCATTGAATCTTGAAGAAATCTCTTGCAGTGAAAATCAATTGTAGCATTGAACACATCAACATGATAATAATGACCCAAAGAAACATCATCCATTCGACGATTGCTACGCCCAAGAAAATGAGGACCATCAAAATCCGAACATCGATGCCATGCTTTGAACAATATGATTCAACCTCGAGGATAAAAGAATCCCACCCATCCATTCTTAATGTTGAGACATTGTTGAAGTGGTTCTCACCATATCCATTGCTTTCACAACATCTTGTCTCTTTTCTTGCAAAGCTATGCACAAATTCTCGTAACTCCAAAAATCTCATACATCAAGTGAGCAATGAAGACAAACCTAAATGACAAGATCCTACCTAAGATTGATGCATCACCTATAATTTTATTACTAGCACCATCCTTTCCAATTTGCTTGAGAACTTCACAAGTAGCATCATACATATTAAGAAGACCATGGATGGAACCAAAATGAGAACTCCAACGAGTTTCACATGGTCTTTTCAAAGTACCGATTTGTTGTTAGCCCAGCTTTCTACCTCATCATTTTCAATCAATATAGCAATATTCTGAATATGAGCTAGTTGCAACTCATCATGACGTTTGGCAAAAGATTTACAATAAGAGATACATCGGAAAAAAATTCATATACCACATGGACACCTTGTGCAAAGAACCAAAGCCAATTGCAATGTGAGCTAAGCAATGGACGTAGTAAGCTTGTGGACATTCCTTTAAAAAAAGTGCTTGTAATCCATTCCATTCACCACGCATATTACTAGCACCATCATAGCCTTGACCACGAATATTTCTAACATTTAATCCATAATGACCAAGAATGCAACAGATTTGAGTATAAAGTGCTCGATGATGTATCTCTCACATGTGAAATATGAAAAAACCGCTCTTGTACAAAACAGTATAGTACAGTGTTGTTATATTCATCTTCCAGAACACGTGTTGTTGCAATACCATGGCACGCTAAAATGTTGCATGAAGAGATACGAGAAAGAAAAAAGAAAAAAACTGGAGACAGAATCAAACCGCAGCAATATTTGGACTCCACGGTTAACAATGGCGGCCGTCGACGACGCCGAAACTTACAGAGACCTTCACCGGCCAGCTCTTCTTATCGCCGGCTGCTTTGTTTTCCCGGCCATCTTCCTCTCTGTTTTCCTCATTTTTCACCATCTCCGATCCTACAACAATCCTGCCGTACGTCACTCATTTACTCTTTATCATCTCATTTAATTACAAACTTGAAACTAATTAAACGGAATTTTTAGGTGCGAAAAACTAATTAATTTCATTTAATTTCTATTTTTCTGAAAGTTTTCCATTACTTTAACGGGTTTCTTTGTTTCTGTTTACCTTCTTTTCTTTTGGCTGGAACAGGAACAAAAGTGGATAGTTGCAATTGTGTTCATGGTTCCTGTATATGCTACTGAATCAGTAAGATTATAAAACTTGCATTATTTAGGCTCTCAAAGGGTAAGTTTAGTGTTGATGATTGTGACTGACTGGTGACACATATTTGGTTGCTGCAGTTTATATCTTTGTGGAGCCCCAAATTTTCCTTGGCATGTGACATTTTGAGGAATTGCTATGAAGCCTTTGCCTTGTATTCTTTTGGTAGCTATTTAATTGCCTGTCTTGGTAAGCCACATACTTCATCACCACCTTATTTCTGTGAGCATATCTTTGGTATACATTGAAGGGAAATGGTAAAGCAGTTGATGTGGCTTGCAGGGGGTGAAACAGGATTCCTGGAGTTTCTTGAGCAAGAAGAAATTAAGGAGCTTGATCGGCTAAGGAAGGAGGATGAGAACATTGATCATGCAAAGCGGAAGAAGTTTCGCGACTTTTTCTTGCACCCACGCCTTGTTGGGAAGGAGTTGTTTTCAATTGAGAAGTTCGGCATTGTGCAATATGTAAGATTAAAGAGCTAGTTTTTGGATTTTGATCCATTCAAGCATTTTTTCGGGTTGCTTTTCTGATTCCTTGTGATGAATAGTCCAGATGATTCTGAAGACTCTTTGTGCATTCCTAGCATTCCTTTTGGAGATATTCGGCCTTTATGGCAACGGTGAATTCAAGTGGTATTATGGGTATGTTAATCATTTCAGTATGCAAGAAATGTTGTGCAGGACAGTTTTTATAAAGTAAGCACCCTATCTTTGAATAGAAGCTAAATCTTCAGTTTTGCAGGTATCCGTATATAACGGTAGTTCTAAACTTCAGCCAGATGTGGGCACTGTATTGCCTCGTCCAGTTGTACGAGGTTGCACATGAGAGGCTTCGACCAATAAGGCCGCTGGCAAAGTTCATAAGCTTTAAGGCTATTGTGTTTGCTACTTGGTGGCAGGGAGTAGGAATTGCTCTGTTATGTGCATTCAAGGTTCTCCCTGAACGAGAGGAGCTGCAGACTGGATTGCAGGATTTTCTTATTTGTATTGAAGTAAGTCCTCTTGGTGTCTCTTTGTAATGAAATCAATGTATGATGAGTAGTCTGTGATTACGAAGCTCTCGATTTCATGTATATTATGCAGATGGCCGTTGCAGCTGTTGCGCATGTGTTTGTTTTCTCTACTGAACCCTATCGGTATAATCCACCTCCGGAGTATGAGAGTGTGAGTACTGAGAAAATAGAAACTTCGGTCAAGGTGGAGGCTGACAATGAAGAGAAAGAAGCGATGATTGAGGAAACAGAAACACAAGTTGAGGCCCCGGGAACTAGCATCACTGAGAGTGTTCATGATATAGTTATTGATGGCGGGCAACATGTAAGATTTTCAATACTCAAGTACTCTGATGATCTGGACAGTTGCTTTCAATTACTACAGACATTCATCGATAACATCTTAATGTAAGCAGGTTGTTCAGGATGTTGTGTTGACAATAAACCAAGCAATGGGCCCTATGGAGAAAGGAGTCATGAAAATCCAAGAAAAGTTCCATATGCGGCACACGAGTTCGAGCGATGAAGAGGAGTTGGAAATTCAGGAACAACTCCAAGAGAGCCTTCTCAAAGATCCACAAAACTGAGTATGTAGATTGCTTATCAAAACTGTCCAAAACCTTCAAGCTTGAGTAGATGTATCATAATTTTCTGAGGTTAACAAGATGTTAGCTTTTTACAATGTTCTAGCATCAGCTATTACCAGTTTGCTATACAAAATTCTTTGACCTTTTTCCCAGAATAGCCAGAAAATGGTCGGCAGCCTAACGTCAGAAGATCCGAGCCTCACTTGTGACTCATACATACCTATGGCTCTATGAAATCTACACTATGGGTATCAATCTACAACAAAGGGCCAGAGTTTAGATGATTTCATTCCCTGGTTTCTCCAGAGCTGGCTTCTATGACACTGGTTTCTCCAGCACCGGCTTTTGTGACACTGGTTTCTCCAGAGCTGGCTTTTGTGACACTGGTTTCTCCAGCACCGGCTTTTGTGACACTGGTTTCTCCCGCACTGGCTTCTCCGGCACAACATTGTAGGCAGCAAACACATCCCAGCGTTGTACATACTGTTAAACAGAAACTGATGCAACAATTTGAATCTGTTTGAACACTATCCTCGGAGGATCCTTCAGATGACTCTAATTCTTCACGGTTTAGAGGTGTGTTGTCAGCAGTTTTGGCAAGGTCGCCAAATCCAACAGATACCCTTGGTAGTAGTATCTCTTTTGTGCTTCCAAAATCCAAGATTTTTCCTGAAGCACTTATTCTCTTCGAGGCATCAGAAGTCAAGAACCTGTTTGAATGCCCTTTCATTTTTCCAGAGTCGGAATTCAAAATCAAAACCCTCGCAGCAGCACCAATCTTCTTTGATGGCGTGTGACCAAACTTCTTTGAACCTGCCTTTGCCATCTGTTAGTTCATTCCGAGAAGTGTTAAGATGTTAAAAGATTTTGCTCCCAGTTACCCAACTCTAAAGGAATGTTGAAAATGGGGCTAATTTGTAGTGATAAAAGAAAAAGTTCATACCTTGGGCGCTCCAGATTCTATAGGTCTGTGGATTTTGTCAACTTCGACTATCATCATCCGGGTATACTCAGATATGTTACCGCTAAGCACACTTATTCTTGCAGCCTGGAAGTAAGAAATAAACAAAGGAGCAGCAAGAACATTGATTAGCAGAGTCCGGGCAAATGCAAGTTTCAAAATGCAAATCATGCCAGTGAAGAAACGAGAGGCACATGGAATCTGACCTTCTCGTCTAGTTGTTTATCTTCTGTGAACCATGCTTGAGCTGTAAGCAGATCTATCTGTTGTTTTGAAATTATCTGTAACAAAAGGACCTTAATAAGCAAACACATCATAAAGGGTTCACACCTTCAAAGGCATAACCACTTCGGAGGAAACAAAACTGAAGCACAGAGGAGGGAAGATTTAGAGCAATGTCCACTATGTACTCTACCTTTTCTAGAAGCATATCCTTGGCCTTCTCTACCTTGAAGTTTGAAACAAAATCACTTCTATCTCCTAAGACGCCTTTAACTGTAAGGGAGTCGGGGAACTTTCCCTGATACCGTCCACAAATTGTGGAGGGGCCTTCAGATGAGAGGTCTGGAATACATGAAGGATACATCTGTCAACAAAAATTCAAACACAAATGAACTCATCTCTTCAAATCATGATATGCAAATTCAATTATGATGGCGTTTGCAAGCAAGAGCATCAGTGGTGAATAAATACATGAAAACATACGACAAATGGATTAAGCAGGTATAGCCACAGGAGCTTCATGCTGTGTACACTCTTCCAAGTGGTCGTGACAGCCATACCTCAATTTCGTCAACACTGTTTAATGAATCGACCACTATGTTGGTAAGAACTGCTGAAAGTCCTCTGTGAAATAGATTTTGCATCCGAGGTTCAATTGAATCTAGCCACGGAAAACAAACATGTTAACTTTGATGAAATGAATATGTTGGAATATACTCCCTCCGTCCCGTAAAGATTGCATACTTTCATTTTGATGTTTCAAGTAACAGTGTTTGACTCAAAATTTTACTAAGATAAATAGTGAAAAAAAATTCAGAAAAAATATATTTAGAAAATTTATATCGCAAATTATGAGATTCATATTAGTCATTCAACTTTACATGTTTATGAACTCATTAAAATAAATCGTAGATTAAATACTGTGAAAATGACCAAAAAAAAGCTGCAATCTTTATGGGACGGAGGGAGTATTATAGTAATTGTTTTCAATTTATACTGAGCAAAATGGCCAAATGAACACTATACAAGTGCGCATGTTGGGCTAACTTTTTCTTTTGAAAAGTAATGATCCCTTGTAGAGTGAACTTGAACACTATACAAGTGATCATGTTGGGCTAACTTGATTGACACTAACACAAGCAAAATAAAAGGAAACGAAGTAACGATCAAAAAGAAATGATATGATACCTGATAACTTAAGAAAGTAAACTATAAGAAGAAAATAAAAGCTAACTATGCAAAAATATTAGAATCCCACGCTATTCCAACTTGCAAGCAATTGTGGTGCAGAGAAATTAAGGAAACCTACTGTTTGGCACTCAAGCATCTAAACATCAAGAAAAGAAAATACAAACCTAAATCATAAGCAGCATCATATTGCCCCCTACTGAGAGTTGCAAGCATGCGTAGGAAATAATGATTACAGAATTTACCTGCAGCAGTGCACAAACAATTCGAAGAAGTATTAATGATAGTTTCTGTTATGGAAACAGAGAAGAAAAATTGGTTTAACCTTAACAATAAAATCAATCATGTCAATTCTTTAATCCAACAAATATCAGTACCTATGCCAAAGGTGCATATGCGCGGAGATGTGGGTGCTCTATCAGTCACATGACTTTTCATTGTTTCACAAATGTCTCGCTCATTTTCAACAGCCCCATCAGTCACCAAGAAAATGATGGGAACTGAACCACTGGTGGAAGGCAGCAGCTCTACTGCCTGAAAATGATGCTTCACGATGATGAATAATTTAATGATTGTTTGTTTTCCGTATGTTCATCCAATTTCAAAGAAGGTTAATCTCAGAATTAGTAGTTTCAAACGAGCAACAACATGCCTTGTTTAGTGATATAGATGTGTTTGTGTGGCCCCCAGCAACAAAATTTTCACCAATCCACTGAGTCGCCTTCTCAATTGCTTCTTGTGTAGCTGCCTCCATTGATGATGAGAATTGGTAAATCTCATCATTGAAAGCTATAATGTTGAATGAGTCATTTGATTCTAGCTGCTGAAGTGCAACAAATAATGCAGTCTTTGTGTCTTCCACCGGCTTTCCAACCATGCTTCCACTAATATCAACTACAAATACAACATCTTTTCTGGCCATCTATGAAAGGTTTTAACAAAAAGAAAAAAAAGGAAAGATTATATAAGAACAATGGAGCATTGAATAGGGAAACCAAAGTACTTTTAATAAGTTTAGTGACATGCAAGCTGACCTTCGTAATTTGCTGAGTTCCTGGTAGGAGATAAATGCAGAACATCTCCCTCTGATCAGAGTCATGTACAGGAGGAGATTGCAAGAGAACTATACCGGATATATTGGCTGAAGAGACCTAAGAACGCATGAACAGATGATGCAACTTTAGGAGACCTGGTCATGTGAAAGCACATGTATTTAAATACTTTCCATACATTCATACCTTCAAAACAAAGACAAGGGCTAATTCTTACCGTATATGAAAAACTGAAGTCAGTGTTTGACCAAGAGACAACTTCTGCTTCATACTGGAAAGCTAATCCTACGTCACGTTGTAACTTCTGCAAGATTATGCAGTGAAGGAATAGAAAAGGAAGGGAGTAGCAATTCAGACTTCAAATACAAAAAGGCATTTGGTATGCACCTTCAAAGCATGACTTTTGTTTTTGCAATTGATTTTAGCTTCATAACCGGAGTTCACATTCAGGTATACCTTCTCCTTTTTGGAAAGGTTTTGGATAATTGGATTGACGTACGCAGGGAAACTGAAGGGCACACATAATGTAAACTGCCCATCATGGAACATCAGCTTCTGAGACCATTGAAGCTTGATTGAAAGAATTGAACCCCCATCAATCTTATAAAAAGAAGTCAGTGAAAAATAATCATGAGTGATGATCAAATTTATATGTCACGACACACATACTCATGCAATGTTCTTACCTGTGAAATAGTTAAAGTGAAAATGTGGGGCTTAAGAAAGCCTGCATCGTCTGGTTTCGCTTCTACTTTAATATCCTCGGCATCTTCCAGTGTTATGAGCTCGGTAGAGGATGCCTTTCTAGCGTGAACGACCTCAACACCTAGAATGGAACCCTGTTAGCCAACAGATAATGTATTCCCTGAGAACATTAATACAAAAATAAGCACGTTTTAACACCTTCAAAAACATGCACAAACTTACAAAGAACAATCCAAAACCAGAGAACATAAGCATACCAACAGCATTAGCTATAAATTCACACTTGCAAACAAAATCAGAAAACACGCAATCGATCTCATGAAAAAGCACCTAAAGAGACATCATGTTTCTAAATTACCTGCTCACCCATGGGTACAGCAACAATACAATCGCAGGTCCGACTACCCATCACGCAGTGAATCCTCCAGGACCCGGAAACCCTAACGAAAGCAGTATCCAAGCAGCAATCGACCTCCATTTCGATTCCATTCATCTGAAGCGGGATCAGCGCCGGCGGGTCACAATTTCCATGGACATAAGGCTGGTAGCTCGCCATGTCAGGATTATCGACGATTCCCGGATCAACTATAACGGCGTAGGCCATCGGCGCCGACGGCAGGAGCCACTGAGCTGACCTCTCCATCGGCGACGGTGAATCTGGCGGCAATAGAGCTCGGTCCTTACCGACGTATATTCGCTTCGAAAGTTTCAAGCCTTCCTCCACAGCTTTCGCGAAATCCTGCGCCATTGATGAACCTTTTCTCCTTCTTTTCCCTTTTTCTGAATATATGAGAATAAGAATCTCGGAATCTCTGCGAATTGCTGCAGATGATTGAAGAAGAAAGGGAACGAAAATAGCAACGAAATGAAGGATCACAATCGAGTTGGGGAATTGAAATTTTTCTTGCATTTGGCATGAGAGGAGGAATATAAATTCTCTCTTGTTTTGTTTTCTTTTCTGTTCTTATTTTTCGAATTTGTTGTCGAGTTGAGTTGACTGAGTCGAGTCGGAGTTAGAATTGGGCGCGAAACGAGTTTTCATCTGTTCAACTAACGCAACGTGGAAGCCAGATAAGCGGAGCTACGATTGCGTTACGTGGTCCATGAAGCATGTGATTGTGATCACAAGATAATCAGAGAAGCCATTTGGAGGCTTAAGGCGGCTTAAGCAGTTTGCTTAAGCAAAGGGTTGGTCCCACATTTGCACATAAAATTACAAAAACATCCTGTCCTAATTTACCAAAAATAATGCAAAATATGATATATTTGTAATTTTATGTCTAAATGTGGGACCAACAATTGGCTTAAGCAAGCTTAAGTCATCCAAAGGTTTATATTGAGAAGAAAATAAAAAGTTTATGGTAAAATGTGGGTGTTTTTGAAAATTTGATATACGAAATGTGTGAAAAGAAAAGAGGTTAGGAAATGATACATTCTGGTTTAGTTTTTTTTTCTTCTCCCAACTGAACGATAAAAGACAAAATTACACGGTCAATGTTATTTACCTACCTAGAACATTTAAAAAATAAGAGGTGTATATGTAATTATTCAGTTAGTTAGGTCATGATTAATAGGTTGAAATTACATGGTTTTAGAATTCTTAATTAGGATTGTCTGAAACCTCTAATCTAATTGGTTAATCTCTAAAGATAAAATGTGGAAATCTTGAATTTTAATTTGATTTTCACCATCGATACCTCTACCCTTATATATATAAAAAATCTTTATGATCCGTTTAGGAGCGTTTCTTTATCAATTTCTCATTAATTTTTTAAAAAAATCTAATTTCTCTAAAAATATTAAGAAGAAAATACATTTTTAAAAAATATTTCAATATTTCAATTCCAAAATTTACACACACACATATATATATATATAAATAGAGTATAACTTTTTTTTAATTAAAAACTTTATTTTACAAACCTTTGTTATGGAAATTTTCCATCTAGTATTCACTATAATTAAAACTTTAAAGTACTTTTCTACGGCCGTCCTCACAGAAAACTGGAAAAATAAAACCTTTTTAGGTTATCCGATAAAAATTGAAATATTTCACAAAATCCTATTTATTTCTAGTTAAATTAATTAAATCTTAATAACTTGTGATATGAGTCAAGTGACTCAAATCCTTATTAAAAAGGCCTTTAATAAATACTACATCTATTCCGAAAAGTTACATACCTATTACCTTTCTTTCTTTCTTGATTCTTTTTTTTTATAAATTTGTTTCCTTCGTGACTTGTTATAGGGAAATTTTGCATTTTACATTTTTCTTAATTAAATGAAACTCTTTATTCACAAAGTTATGAAACTATCACCTTTCTCGTTTTTCTGTTTCGTTTGTTATGAAGTTCCCACTTAGAGGTAATTGTAAAAATATGTAAAGTTTTGTATTCATCTTAATCTTCAAGCATATATAGTCAAATCATTCAAAAAAAATTTATACTAGGGATTATCATTATTTGTGGCTATATGCATATTTGACGACCAGCTCCCTTAGCTTTTTTTTTCTTCACTGTTGACATGGCTTCCGCAGAGAAACAGAAATTTTTCCAAATCATCCACAGGATCATGTTCATGCTGATCAGGCAGAAGAATAATTTTTAATTAATAAAATCCTCAGTAAATTATTATCTGAACACAAAATCAAGTGGCTGATAGATGAATTGTCTGAAGGAGATGTATGGGGAATGGTGATGCGCAGAGATGAGTGAAATTAGAAGAACCATTTTTAAAAGAAGCCTTGAATTTCTGCTTTGAGGAAATAAAAGAGAAATTATCTGAGGAAACATTTATAGACTAGAAAAATAGAAATTTATGGAAGATAAAAGAAGGGTAGTGGTGCCGGTGGTTTTTGCTAAAAATTGAAAGGGAAAAATAATTTAAGAACGTGTTTTCAGCCTTTTTATCTGGATGTTGCAAGTTACCTGCATTTTGACTATAAATCTAGAGTACAATATACACATGATGGCCAAAAAAGAATATAAGTTTCATTGTTTACCTAAATTAAATACTCTCTTTGTCCTAATTCAGTTATCCCTTTGCAAATTTTGAAAAGTCAAAGATTACGGGGTTCAAACATCAACTTTTATTTATGAATTTATCAATTTTTTCATCATCTATCTTTCACAGTGAATTTTCAAAATTTTCACAACCAAAATTCAAACTTGGCGTGAGTTTCGTCGAAGTGAACTCACCTAATTCACCGTGAATTAGGCGAGTTTTCACTTCACCCAAACTTCTCCATCTTCTATAGCACGGACGAGTTTCTTGAATCCACTCCAGGCTTTCACCCCAAAACCTTCCTTGCTTTGCTCGAATCGCCTTTCAGATTGTCCACCGTGTGTCTCTTCGGTGGCCATCATGTAGTCAACAGGCTTGTCCTGCTGTAGCATCACCCACATCGCCTCCATGTAGTCGTCGGTGAATCCCCAATCTCGCGACGCTTAGAGGTTCCCGAGGAAGAGCTTCATGCAAGAGCAGCGAGGTTGTATTTTTCATCAGGGCAGATCGTGTCAAGCCAGCGGCGGAGCGAGGAGGCGTCGGTGAGATCTGCGTAATAGAGCTTCATGTGAGCCTTGTGGGCGTTGTGTGGGTCGATGTAGATGTGGTTGATCCGTTGGGTGTTGAAGTTGGAAGATTGGCAGATCTGGGATGAAAAGGGGTAGTCTCCGACTGCGGTGGCGGACTGGATCCGAACATCTTTAACCACCCGGCCTTGGCGGCGAGCTTCTTCAGGTCTAGGGCGGCGTCTTGGCGACGATTCCAGCGGGATAGAGCGGAAGGTGGAGGAAGGCGATGGGGACGTGAGTACGGAGGCAGACGATGGCGTTTTTCACCACCAACTAACAGCTTTTTCACGAAGGCTCAAAGATCTTTTCCAATTTTATAGGTGAATTACGAAATCCAATCCACTCACCAATTCCACTAAAATTTGGTAAAAAATTTAACACCCATTCCTTAACTTTGAAACCCCTTATTATAAAGGAAAAATTTTTTTTGAATGAGTTCTGATGTTATACTGAAGTTTTGAAGGTACGGGTGATAAGAGAACATCAAGTTGTTACTAAAAGGACTAAGAGATGAATTAATAGGGGGCTTCAAAGTTAGAAATTGGAGGATGAATTTTTCACCTAATAACTAAGGGTTTGAGAGGTGAGTGAGAAAAATGAGTAATGTGGGCTTAAGTTTGAGGAGCCCGTGAAATTGATGGGGGCTGGGGTGTGAATTTGACGCACCCAGCCCTTCCCGTTTCTTTTCCCTTACATGGTGTGCTTGAACATGGGACACTTCAATTCAAAAACACAAGTTAGCACAGTTCAACTATAATAGAGAAATATAAACCTAAATCAATTAGATGGTTTTTTAAGGCATGCTATGCATGATTAAAAGAACAAACGGGAGTCCCAAGACGTAAGATCAACATGTGCACAAACTTGTGTGCTTCACTGTGCGTTTACTGAAAGTGTATCAATTATATTGTACACTTATTTATTCGCACATCTGTGTGTCGCGCGCAACGTTGTGCGAAACTATGTGCGGATTGTCGTGCGCAACGCACATATTTATGATTCATCAGCGTTCAAAATAAACTTTAAGACAACACAAATTAAGTAACCTCTATCCTAACCCAGGAAGAATTTGTACCGTTCAAAGCTGGGAAAAGATGATTGAGGGAGATCAAGTGTTGAAAGATGGAGAATGAAGTATAGGAACTAGAAAGAGAAGACCCACTATCACCTTGGCGTTCCTTGATACTGAACGGCAGCAAAACAGATGGAATCTACAATGACGTTCAAATACGAGAGATTTGGGAGCACCAGTGAATAAGGAGGTCATATTCACGTGAACAACTAAGTTCACTTTGGTCCTATTCGCTTGAGGTCCGCGTAGAAACCGGTGACTAACTTGCTATTTCACAAGTGAAGGAGTGAAGAAGTAACTTATTCACCCGAAAAGGCTTAAGTTTGAATCCCCCTAATGGGATCATTAACTGAGTTCTAGTATGAGAAGCTCATACTTCTCTCTATAAATTGAATTTTCAAATAAAGCCTAATGCAGAAATTTTATTCTGAGAAAAAATCTTTCAATATTTTCATTGAATGAAGGAAAGATGAAGACACCATTAGAATTGTGGAGAATGGGCAACGTCATCAAAGTTCTATCGATTTATGAGGTGAGAAGCTAAAGTGGTTTTCTTCATGGTGACAACACATCCAAGAACATTAAGGAGCTATAGAGAAGAAGAGGTTCACAAGTAGGGATGACAACATCCTGGATTTTTCCGTGAAAGCTAATAAAGATGGGCGTTTCTTGGATTTAAGTGAATTTAAAAATTTTAAAAGATCTTCTATTACAATTCGGGTAAACTCTAATTTTAGTCTCTTACCTTTCCGGTTTGTCCTACTCAGGTCCCATTTTAAGAATTTGTGTCATCCAAGTCCCTTACCTTTAGTTATTGTTTCATTTATAGTCCTTCTGTCAGTTTGGTTTTTAATTGACCGTCAATTAATAAGAAATGATGAAAATGCCCTTAATCAAATTTCAATTTACCCCTCATTTTATCTCCAATCTTTTATTTATACCCTAGACTTTCACATTGCAAGCGACAACCATCAACCCATCACCCAACTCCTTCAATTTTATCCTCCAACCGCCACCAACCCGTCCCCCCAAAACCGGCGCACCTCCAACAACTTGTCGGTGCCATTATCTCTGCCTGAAGTCGTCGAAATCCATAGTAATCAACCGACCCGCCCCTAGGCTCGCCGGCCTGAATCGTTCATCCGGCACGATTCTGCATTGTTCCTCCTCGATTGACACTCCACCACCGCAGAGGCGCAGACGACCTTCCCAACTCCCGCCGCACCATCTTCGCTCAACCTTTCAGCCTCCTCGTCTCCTTTCGCCATTTGCGGCGGCATAACCAACCTCGTCTCTCGGCGGAGTTCCACGGCGGTGGTAACGACGGCAATCAATGCGTCGGCGGACAGGGAGAGGATCTGAGGCGTTGGGAAGATTGATTAAGGCTCAGACGAGGGTGGAATCGGGACTTGGCCGAGGATCGGGCTAGCCGAACCAGCAGAAATTTCACCAGCCCGTGTTGTTGATTCGTCCAAGTTCAAGCCCTGGTCAAATCCCTCCATCTCTTTGCTCTGTTTTCAACCCCTCGCCAATAACCAGCCTCTTCGATGGAAAATCTCGAAGAAGAAGAAGAAGAAGAAGAAATCCCTTCCACTCTCCTCTGATTCGCCGCCGCCCCCAAAAATAGGTCTGCTTCTGTCGATCTTCAGCAAAGAAGAAAGAAGCATCCTCATAGCCTTCCCTTTTCTCCTATTTCGTAAAAGGATGGTGATTTTTGGTCCCGGCCGGCAGCATCAAGATGGGAGAGAGATGAAGAGATTTCGGGTTCAGTCACCGGCGGCCCAATCGCTCGACCCGACAAGCAGGGCGCTTGATCTTATCTCCTGATCGTTGCTCCGGAGGCAGATCTGGGAGCTGGTATCCAAAAATTTGATTGGGGAGGGAGATGAAGAGATGATGAATAGATGGAGTAACGAGAGAAAGTAAGGGCTATTTTGTCAAAATTTCATTAAATCAGGGGTTAGTTAAAAATGGGCATTTTGGTAAAAGAATTAATTTAACGTATGACTTAACAGAAAAATTAACAGTAGGACCTAATTGGGACAAAAATCAAAGCTAAAGGACTCAGATGATGCAAATTCTTAAAATGGGACCCGAGTAGGACAAACCGGAAAGGTAAGGGACTAAAATTAGAGTTTACCCATTACAATTCCATAAGGTTATAAACAAGTGCAGGGTTGGATTCGTTTTGCCATTTGTTGTCTTCTCTCTTAGATTCAGGTAAAGTCAGGAGAGAAGAAAGAGGGATGAAATTCTCAGGAGCTTGGAAATTCAAGTACCAATTCTGAAAACTTTTTTTCCTACATGAGTATCACATTCTTTAGACAAAATTTTATCTTGTAAGGAGATAAGAGAAGGCTAAAATGCAGATTGCTACCCTGAACTACTGAAAAGTGGATACTTCAGGGCCTGAACAAAAATCGAGTAGAATGGTACCTTGAACTATTGGAAATGGGTAGAAAAGGGCCTGAGCTCACTTGACTCGGCATGTGCCATCACGTGAGGCAACGTTCGTCTGTTAGATTGGCGATTTCAGAGGTGGGTATTTCAAGCAGTGCTCTAATTGGACGAATTCAATGTTTGGGGGAAACCCTCAATTTTTTGAAACTCATTCTTTGCTTACATCTATGACAGTGGCGATGTACCAAATGGCATGGTCCACTCTGTTCTTGTCCACGAACTGTCTGTTATCATCATCCGCTGACGATAACCTTTGCCTACGGAGCCATCGATGACAAGATTTGGAAATGATCACATAATGAGTCACGACAATGAAAAAATCGGCAAGCGGGGAGATGACAACTATAAGGTAGGGTGAGATGTGGTGGTGCTTACCACCAGAGAGATCCTCCGTTGGCGGCGGCGGCGGAGAGAGTAAGTAGTCGTAGCAGTTGTAAGGGTAAGCAGGGTCACAGAAGCCAGAGCAATTGTCAGAGGATTGGTCAGTTTCAGATGGGTAGAGTTTTCTGATTTTCGTTTTTTATATTAAGGAGAAAGATTAGTGTTCATGTGAGGGAAAGATTAGTGTTCGCCACTGTCGTATATGTAAGCAAAAAATGAGTTTCAAAAAATTGGGAGTTTCTCCCAAACTTTGAATTCGTCCAATTAGACCACTGTTTGAAATACCCACCTCTGAAATCGTCAATCATAATAAACATGAAGTCGAAGGAATTGTTATATGGGTATACTCTAGATTTAGTTCCTTATCTTTTTTATTTGTCCTACTCAGGTCCCATTTTAAGAATTTGCATCATTTGAATCCCTTAGCATTATTTTTTGTCTAAATCAAGCCATTTCCGTCAAGTTGACCGTTAAATTGACTGTTATGTGTGTGAAATGACGAAAATGACCATATCCATTTTACAACTTAATACACAAACCGCGGTTAAAACAGTCAGAAACAGATGGTTATTTGCGGTTTGCGGTTTTAATCCGCCTTACTGCCATAAACGGTCTAGCAAACGGTCTAGCAAGGGAGGAGGAGGACCATCAATGTTATTTATCACCGGGTGATTTTTCACCCACCTAGAAACACTTGAAAAATGGAGGATAGATATGTAATTGTCTAATTGGTTGGGCTTGGGCTTCCAAATTACCTTATAGATGAGTCATTTGAACAAGTGGGTGAAAAATCACCGGGTGATGATTAACAGAGTTGGAAGGAGGAAGGGGGTGAAGGCGCGTGATGGCGGGTAGGTGAGGTGAGGCAGCATAGCTAGCAAGCGGGGATCAATTTGTGAGAGACTGAATCCAAGTAATGGCTTTTGTGTATTTACAATTTTTTTTAACTTCCAAACTTACTCACATCTAAGGTCATGCAAAGCTACCTATCACAAATTATTAATTTGATACTAAAATGAGTTATGGTTATAAATATTTATGATTAACCATAAATTGAAAACATGTAGAAGTTATTAAGTATTAAGAATACTCCTCCATTTTAAAAATATTTGATTTTCCATGTTAATTTGAATTTCAATTATTTCAATTTATCTATATTATATTATTATAGAAAAAATTGAAAAAAAATGTTCATATTTATAGACATATGAAAATAATATTTATATATATAAAATTTAAATTTCATAACGGTAAAAATAAAAATTTAAAATTACATGTTTGAATATAGAGAAAGTATCAGGTTAGACTACCGACTTTACACTAGAATAGAATATCCTTAATTAACGGTTATGCTACACTTGTCCGCTGTATAGGATCTCGTTTCTTCTTCCAGAGTTCCAGGTGGAGTGGAGTTTTCCTTTGATCAACCAAAACCATACGTTTTACGTTTCGCGGGTAAACTCCACTGCAACATCCCCATCTACCTTTTCCATTTTTGTGACTCCTTCTCCGTCAACATCTTCCCTCTCTCGCTCTCTTTCTCCATACTGTATATCGGAAACAAAAAAAGGTGTGCCCTCCGATTTGTTGTGAATGATTCTCTCCTCTTGCAATCGGACTCATTACCTGTGCCTCTCTCCCCGTCGCCGTCAACAGATCTTCGATGCTGCTTCCCCGCCGACTTTCGGCGTCCCCGGGCGCCGCCGCCGCCGTTTCAACCGCCGCCGCGTCGCTGTGCGCAGCCACTTTGATTCTTCATTCTTCACTGACTTCTTTACGAACTTTGTTTCCTTTAACTTCGTCGCTCCGGTCGCGTTAGGATTCGTATCCGCAGTCGGACTTAATTGGAGGAGGCATAATAAGCTTGGCTTCGGAACTGTTGACGAGGTAGCCGAGGTAGGGGAGTGGATATGGTTTACCAGTCCGACGCCCTTTAATCGCTTCGTTTTGCTCCGATGTCCTTCGGTGTTGTTGGAGCAGGAGAAGGTGAGTGAAGATGTTAACGAGCGGTTGGTGGAGGAGGAGGAGGAGCGTCATTTCGTGCGCTTGGACACCGGAAGGATGGTGCTTTCGGTTGACGGTGTGGAGACTGGTGAATTGAAGTACCAGAGAGTCTGTGTTCGGACGGAAGACGGAGGCGTGATTTCGCTTGATTGGCCTGCCAATTTGAGTTTGGAGGAAGAACGTGGTTTGGATACGACTGTGTTGGTGGTGCCAGGGACGGTGGAAGGCAGCATGGACGAAGATGTTATAGCTTTTGTTCGTGAAGATCTTCGGCGAGGGCTTTTCCCAATAGTGATGAACCCGAGAGGATGTGCTGCTTCACCACTCACAACACCTAGGTAAGCATCTGTGTTTGCTAATTGGTTAAAGACATATGACGGCTGAATTATAACATGAGTTTTTCGGTTTGCATCATGATTCGCCCACTGTACCTGCTACGTAATCTTAAACTACCAGTGAAAAGTGTTTTTCAGCTTCTCGCGGAGTGAACAGAAGGAAGTGGGGACTGTTATTCTACTGTAATTTATTGGATAGGATGTTCTTAGAGGCGGGAGTAACAAATAAAACACTTATTGTGACAACTTAAATATGGTCGTGTCTGTACCTTGAGGAAGGCTTGAAGTCCATTTTCTTGTGCATGTTATCTTATGTGAGAGGTCCTTGAGTGAAACTTCTACTGATAAGGTGTTCTGATAGCATGATTCCATTACCAATTCATTCATGTAGGTTATTTACAGCTGCTGACAGCGATGATATCTCAATTGCTGTACAGTTCATCAATAAGGCAAGACCTTCGACAACATTGGTTGGAGTTGGTTGGGGATATGGTGCAAACATGTTAACAAAATATTTGGCAGAAGTTGGTGAGCAGACGCCTTTAACGGCTGCCACGTGCATTGACAATCCATTTGATTTAGAAGAGTTAACACGATCAACTCCTTATGACAGAGCTTCTGACCAAAAGCTTGCTAGTGGACTCATAAGTATTCTAAGATCTAACAAGGTTAGTTCTTACCTGTTACAGTAAACTAATTGTTATAGAGATTTTCCCTATAAAGGTTCAGTAATTGAGCATGACTTTTTCATATTCATGCTAAAACTATTATGCAGGAACTTTTTCAAGGAAGAGATAAGGGTTTCCAAGTTGAACAAGCTTTATCAGCGAAGTCTGTGCGTGAGTTTGAGGAAGCTATATCAATGGTTTTTTATGGATTTGAGGACATAAGAAACTTCTATTCTGAAGCAAGTACGCGAGCTTTGGTCAGAAATGTGAAGATACCCCTTCTTTTTATACAGGTGTGGCTACTCCTATCCTTACAAGTAGTGTAGAGATTAATATGCAGGTTTTTTTTTTCTTCTTTTTCTACAGAAGCTAGCACTCTCTTATTCTTGTGGAGCACATAGGGAGGGGTAATCTTCTTTAAGGATGCATTTTTCACTAGTTCAAAGAGATGTCTATGTCCCAATGCTGCATAAGCTTGGGAGCATTTATGGATCCTACAGCATTTGTCCTTCCCGATAACATAATGGTGCAGATTCGGAGTTTGCAGAGTACTATTAGCTCATTGCTTATTCTATTTCTTATTTCATTCTACTCTCATTTGTCAGAGTAATGATGGCGCAGTGCCAATGTTCTCGATTCCACATGGTTCAATAGCTGAAAATCCATTCACAAGCCTACTTATCTGCTCTTGTTCACGATCTAAAGCCTCTATGTCATGGTACCAGCATCTTACCTTGGAGGTAGTGTCTACGTTTTTCATGTCAAGAATGAGCAATCAGTCTGATTATCTGTTATTTGTCTATCATGCAGATTTGTTATAGTTAATGACCTTAGATTATAAGTTGATAATGTTTTGTCGTTATCGGTATATTGACTAATATTATTTATTAGTGGTTAGCAGCTGTGGAGCTTGGACTTCTGAAGGGTCGTCATCCTCTGCTGAAAGATGTAGAAGTTACCATTAACCCTTCAAAAGGCTTAGCATTTGTGGAAGGAAGAGCAACTGATAAAGATGAAGGGGTTAAAAAGCTGTTGAATCTTTCTGACCCAAGATCTATTAATGCTCAACATGCGGAAACTGTAAAAAAAGCCATGAATTTTGAAGATGCGAAAGTTCAAGCAGTCCAAAATGGTGCACTTACGCAGACCAACTTAGTGAAACCTAAATTAATCAAAGAAGATGATGAGGATGCCAATACCGAAAGAGGCCATGTAGTGCAGACAGCGCAAGTGGTTATGAATATGCTTGATGCATCCATGCCTGGTACTCTGCAGGAAGAAGAGAAAAAGAAGGTAATAATCTTAAGATTGTGCCATTTAAATCTTTTTGAGAATGCACAACATTTTCACTCTGTATTCAAGTCACTGATTATCTCCATATTTCCCAACTCTACCCCTGCCCATTCATCCAGGTATTTGCTGCTGTTGGTCGAGGAGAGACAATTTTGAATGCTTTGCAAGATGTTGTGCCTGAAGATGTTCGTGGTAAGCTTACAGATGCTGTTTCAGTAATTATGCGTGCTCAGAGCAATAGTTTTAAAGAGGGCATTGGGAGGATTCCTATCATGGGTCAGTCAAGATCAAATGTTGTGGAGGTGGTTGAAGATGCATATAATGAGGCAAAAAGGACCGAGAAACCAGACTCATCTGATGGCAATCAAGCAAGCGATGGTAAACCTACTGATGGAGCAGGGTCTGAAGTTTTGTCTTCAGGAAATGCCAATAAATTTGATGCCCCTGATCAATCTGAAGAAATTACTGACAAGCAAAGTGGAGTCTCAAGTGCAGATAGGAATGATGCTAATGATTCAGCAATTGATAATGAGGGTGATGGGTTCACGAAACCGAAGGCTTTAACATCTGACTCTCATGAAACAAGCATTGGACCTGACTTTACAAGCCAGGATGAAAGTGCCAGTAGCTCTGATGAAGCAACTAATAGTATAGAACCATTATTGAATCAAGATGGTGAAATGGTTTCTGAAATGAAAGAGGGTAATACTGCTCAGAAAAAGGAGGAGAAGACTTTGGAGCCTTCGGACCAAAATAAAATGACTTCAGCAGACACAGCAGAAGCAGCAGAACCTTCAGCTGATGTTCAATCAGATGGGGAACAAAATGATGAACTGAAAAAAGAGAATAAAAATCAACATGGTGGGGGTGAGCCAAATAAGACTTATGCAGAAGTTTCTGTTGCCCCTAGCTTTAGTGTCTCTGAAGCATTGAATGCGTTGACTGGAATTGATGACTCTGCCCAAGTGGCAGTTAACAGTGTCTTTGGCGTGATAGAGACTATGATAGATGAGATGGAGGGAAAGGATGATGAAGGTGGAACCAAGTGGGGAGATGGGGTTAAGGATGAGATTGTAGGTCCTGGTGCTGGTAAGGTTCGTACACTCAAAGGGGAAGAAGATAATGCAAATTATTGCACTTCAGGAGAGAAAGAAGTCAATGGAGCAGATTGTGAAATTGTCTTCCAAAAAGTGACTTCTGACGAACAGTACATACCTAAGGATGACATGTATGAAAAGGAGAAGAAAGGAAGTGGAAGATTGATAGACCTTACTCAAACTCACACAGCTACTGATAACAATGATAGTGGTCACTCTGGTGAACCTAAAGTTGATGGGTTGTTTATGAAGGAAAAGAAAGTCAGTGGCCAACTTATAGCTCGTTCTTCAAATGAACTTATAAATAGCAACCCTACGAATGTAACTATGAATTCATATGCAGATACACTGCCCAAGGAGTACTCTGGTGATAGATATGACCATTCTGGTCAGGAGCCATTGGATGTAGACACAACTGCGACTTTATTGCTTGACTACATTCCGGAAGAAGGTCAGTGGAAGCTTTTGGAACAACCAGCAAGCAATGAGGACTTATCTAATGATGCTGCCAATAGCAGTGGCATTGACAGAGAATCTGAATGTTCTTCAGCTGCACAAATTGATGAGACGGATGCATATATTGAACCATCATACGTAATATTGGATACCGAAACACAACGAGAACCATTAAGTGAATATGAGTCGGATGATAATGTGCATGAAGAATATAAAGATGATGCTGATGATGATGATAGATTAAAAGAGTTAATGACATTTGCAAAAAGTATTATTGTAGACAGTCTCGAGGTGGAAGTTAAGAGAAAGCTCAGTATGACTGAGCTGAAGAAAATGGAATCTGAACTTTTTAGTGATATAGACAGGGTTGCAACTGCTGTTGGTTTAGCCATTGTACATGATGGAAAACTTACTTGTTTCGAAGAAAAGGAGAGCAGTCTGGGTTCAGAAAAGGTGGGAGCTGTGCGTGGAGAGAGTATTATTAGGGCTATTTCATCAACTGTTCCATGCACAAGCTATCTGAGAACAGTATTGCCAGCTGGTGTTATAGTTGGATCTAGCTTAGCTGCAGTGAGAAAGCACTTTCATGTAAGCACAGTTATTTACAGTGGTCAAATGGAAGGTGAGGCTTATGATAAAGCTAATTATCCAAATAAGGCGGCTGATAAATTGAAAAATTCTAGAAAAAAGAAAGCATCTGTTGCCGAAACTGGTCAAAGTTTAACAGTAGACAGAGAGGTAAAGGGAAATCTTGACAAGATGGATAATGGTAACGTCATGGTTGGTGCTGTCACAGCAGCTCTTGGAGCATCTGCTTTCCTGGCCCAGAAAGAGGTATTTTTCCGTGCCCTTCATGTTTTTATTTGGACCGAGTATCTTGCAAGGAGTATGATTCTGGTTATTGAATGATATGGATGGCTTATCAATATTTAACATTCCTTTGTTAGTGCTCTCTGATAAGCTATCCTTTATTCTTGCCTGCATGGTCGAGACCCCTTTGTGGTTGTGTGCTGCACAGTATGTTGCATTAATGTTTCTTAGTGTGCTTTTGAAAATAGTTTTTTTTTTAACCGATTGATTCCTTGCCTCTAAATTTGAACGTCTCTTTACCTGCAATGAAGTATGTGTGGTCTTCAATTTTGTGTGTTTGATATTAACGTGTGGCAGCATGCATTATCAGTTTTTTCCCTTCCTCTTTTCACCCATTTGTCATATGAATACGCTTTACTTTTCTGAAATGTTCATTGGACATCCTTTATTTTTTTCTATTAATCTGCAATACCTTTGTGTAATATTGCGGTGAACTTGATCCCATGGTGGTACGCATGTTATACGTGTTCTCAATAAGATCTGCTCAATTCTATGGTTGCCACTAACATCATCATCATACTGCAGTACTGCACCTTGATCCTAACTATGTTAAGGTCGGTGGCATGAAGTATAGTGTCAATTAATTATCTAAAATCAGTTAATTCTGAAAAAGTTTACTTTGGATGTTCTTTTTAATGCAACCTTCTTATGAACGAATAATGAGATGAAATTCCAAAACATCATCATCAAAGGTATTTGCACTTGCATAGAAAATATCATGAGACATTGATGAGTTGATATAGTTGCTATTGTCATGTCCAATTACAAGATTGATATTGTATAATCAACATGCACATCATTGAACATAACTGGTGGTCAAGAATGTGGTAATGGTATTTAAAGTCTCGGACACACTGATGGGCTTCTTTTGTTTCTAAATGTTTAGCAACCACTTCAGGCAAAGGGAAGTCCACAGATAACCGAGTCCCAAGAGAAGCAAGGTAGCCAGTACTTACAAGATGATAAACTTCAAAATGAAATGCCCGAAAAACATGAGAGTAACATCATGACGAGTCTGGCTGAGAAGGCCTTATCAGTTGCTACCCCAGTTGTACCAACAAAAGAAGATGGTGAAGTTGACCAAGAAAGGTCCTATGATGCATGACCAGTCTGCAATTCATTCATATATGAGCAAATAAACTTGGCTTGGCTTTTCTAACTCTGTCACCTGTCTACTAGCAGGTTAGTTGCAATGTTGGCGGAATTGGGACAAAAGGGTGGTGTATTGAAACTACTGGGTAAAATTGCTTTGCTTTGGGGTGGTATACGGGGTGCTATGAGTCTGACTGATAAGCTTATCATGTTTCTCCACTTAGCTGAGCGACCTTTGTTACAGAGGTGATGCATCTTTCTTATCCTTACCATTGCAGATTTCCTTTTCTGATGAGTTGAAAGTAAAGTTTGTGCAAAACTATAACCGTGTAATGCTCTTCAAGTTGTTTTCAGAAATATACTCCAATATATTCGACGTTTCTTGATTGTCTTGGCAGAACATGTTTAATGTTAACAAGTTGAACTTCTAATCTCATAAGAAATGTAACCTACATGTTACATTCCGTTTATGATATTGCGTTTGAACATGATCTATGTCAAGTTTTGTAGCTGAAATTGTAAACAATTTTTTCTTTTCTTTAGCATGCTTAGATATTTTATCTTGTGCTGGAGATTTTGTGGTCAGTAGTTAGATACATAATCAAAGACGTATGAATAGGTAATGGTGAAACAAATTCATATTTGAAGCTACTGTTCGTGTCAAGATTTGGTTTATTAGAACTTCATCTTGGTAATCAAAAGAAAAAAAGACCATCTTTGGTACTTTTGGCATAACCATTATATCAAAGTCATTTCATTTTGTTAAAGAAGGCTGAGAAATATTGTACCATAAGCTTTTTTGAAACATCTTTTGTTGGTCTCATAAAGTTTGTTGCCTGTCAGAGGTCATGCTCAGTTTTTGTTACAATAACTCTGTTCTCTCATGTTTCTCTTTCGCTCGACCATTCAAGTTTGTACCTTTTCTTTTAATTTGCTTAGACTGATAGTCATATATTTTATTGCCCCCATAAGTTTAAGGAGCGTTTGGTTGACGGGTTATAAGAATTTAGAATCTATGAATGATGAAAAGTAAGGAATCCAAATTTTGTGACGTCTAATCATGTTTGGTTCGAACCTCATAAAGAATGATTTGTGAAGGGATTCTTGGTGGATTTTGAAAAAGTAGAATTACAATCATTTTCCAACCATACACAACCTTTCATGGATTCTTAGGATTTTAGTAATCCATAATTTCAACAATCCCTAAACCAAACACCCCCTTATTGAAGATTAGAGGCCTTAGAAATACGGTCGACACCTTCACTGTGCTGCAACTTATTTAGGCTAATAACTTTACTGACCAGGTCAACAATGTAAAGCTAAGCTATTCAAAAGAGAGATATTTGTGAATGGTGAAACAGATTTTGGGAGAGATTCCACTCTAAATATGATCTCACCTGGTCGACTTTGAAGTATTTGTAACCCAATATGGATACCAGATATCTTGGGCAGGGTGGAAAAAGGAACAAGGGTTTCTAAAAAAAACAAATAAAACACCAAAATAACCACATATTATATCAAGTTAAATACCATGCAGAAAAAGTTCCTAATGGTTGTTTTTCTTACTTATCATTTCTTTCTTGCTTCAACCAGGATGCTTGGTTTTTCGGGAATGGTTCTCGTTCTGTGGTCACCAGTGGTTTTTCCGTTGCTTCCAGCAATCGTGCAGGGATGGACGATGAATAATCCATCCAGGTTTGCAGAACTTGCTTCCATTACCGGCTTTTATGCTGCTGTTATGTTGCTTGTGTTCTTATGGGGGAAACGAATACGTGGTTATGAAAACCCGTTGGAAGAATATGGTCTGGATCTGGCATTACTGGCATCACCAATGAAGGTACAGGGAATCCTAGCTACTACAATTAATGTGGGTTAAAATTTCCTTTTCTTTGTCATTATATGGTACTGGAGTTTCTAATTTGGTTTCTTATGTGTGTGAATCTGTCAAAGTCACGGTTGTATAATACTCCACTAATTTGGAATATTACTTTTTACTATTTCGCATCTAACTTCCCCTCCGATCTTGCGTACTAAGTTACTAAATTATGGTAACAAAGTGAATAGGACTTCTTAATTCTCCCTTCCCAAAAGTATATAGCAATTGCAGAACCTATTTTCAACTAACAGACTTAAAAATTTTCATTTTTTTCTCATTTGGACCATGCAAATAAGTTCTCCTTGGAACGGATAGTAGGAATTTAAGTTAATTGGAACCTTTGTGCTTTCATGTCTGGTATATTCTTTGATTTTTTTTCTTTTTTTTATTGGAGATTTTATTCTTATCATTGTTTGTTATCTGCTTGATCTGAGAACTATTTTTTGCTCCTAATCATATCTAGCTGTCTATTCTTTTAGTCATTCTAGCTCAGTATAGACTGGTCTCGATATCAATCACTCTAAATATTGTGTCGGCTCTTCTTTCTATTGCTGAAATATTTGGTTGCACAATACATACATGCCCTTTAACGTTAACAACAGTCAGCCTCTGAAATGCATAGGTCTATAATTTGTTGGATGTGTGACCTGGTACAATTTCCCTTATTTCTTGCAGATGCAGAGTTTTTATAGGGGCTTAATTGGAGGTACAGTGCTTGTTACAATGATTCAGTCCATAAATGTGCTACTTGGCGGCGCCTGTTTTCTTTGGCCTTTAGATCATCTTACCTCATCCAAGGATATCGTGGTATGGATAAAGTTTTTTGGGAAACTGATGTTGCTGGTCATTCAAGCAATCTTAACAGCGACAGGTGCTGTAGTCGTCGAGGAATTGCTTTTCAGATCCTGGTTGCCTGAAGAAATTGAAGCAGACCTTGGCTATCATCAAGGAGTCCTTTTGTCTGGGCTGGCCTTCTCTTTATTCCAGAGGTACTTTTATGTTAGATACAGAGCTTCTGCTTACCATTGATGACAAAGTCGGACGGAGCACATATTTCATTTCATGTTCAACATTATTCCTTGATAATCACATTATTTAGTGCTATATGAAATCTTTTTTTTTTCTTTTCAGATCATTGCTTGCAATCCCTGGTATGTGGATCATGTCATTGGCGCTAGCTGGTTTTCGACAAAGAAATGAAGGCAGCCTTGCCATTCCAATTGGGTTCCGGGTGGGGATCATGACCTCGAGCTTCGTTTTGCAGAGAGGTGGCTTTCTATTCTATCAATCTGGTAAATACTACCCCTGGCTTACAGGAACCCACCCCCTTCAACCTTTTAGTGGGATCGTTGGTCTAGCATTCTCCATAATGTTTGCAATAGTTCTATATCCTAAAGAACCCTTGCGAAAGAAGACACCGAAGAAAACCAACCAGGAGTAGTCAGAGTAATATTGTTCAGCGATCCTACTATTGCCTACATGCGTGGCCACAACACACACGTTACACTATTCGTGTGATGAAGCAGATTCGAATGCCGTAAATAGTCGGTGTTCTGTTATGTTGAGATGAAGATAAAGGGAAAAAAAGAGGAGGGAGGGGTCAAGGGTGTATATATAACCCCCCCTGAACGCTGAAACTAAGGGGGAAAGTAGAAAGCAAAGATATACGCAGAGCAGTGGTATGAAAAACTTGAAGATGAGGATCAAGATAGTAATTTTGTAAGTTAGGGATGAATGTATATGAGCATGAGCCATGTTTAATAATCATAGGATTATTATAAAAAAAATACGTAATTTTAAGAGTAAAAGGTGCTTCAAAGAAAATCAATGTGTTCTTCTGACGAACTGCACTCGATCCGCGCCAAGTTATGTACCTGCGAGATGAATTACTGTACGATCTACCAAATGCTGCTATTGTGAGGAAACTGAAGCCTGTAGGAGGTGTTATCCAATAGGAGCTGAAATTTTGGAAATCTTGCTGCTGCTGCTGCTGCTGCTTCAGCTATCAAGCGAAACACACCTTTAGATGAATGTATTGGACATAAACTTCACCGGATTACCTGCAGAGTGCTCTAACCAAAATTCTTAAGGCCATCACTAGGCCCATTGGGAACTGAACTGGGCCCAACTAACTGATTTGGCAACTTTGCCCAATACATAAAATTGGTCCCAATGTACCGTTCAAAAGTTATTCCAGCGTTTGAAGGGATTGCTTGATTTGGGCCACTTGGAACCCTATTAGTGAGTGATCTTCCTATTGGATTTGGGCTACTCGTATACGTTTATACGTTTGTGTTTGATAACAGTTTTTTTTAAAAAAAAAAGTAGTTGGTTCGTTTTTAAAAAAGTTATCAACGGTAACCTTTTTAGTTTAATTATTAGCTATTTGATATCAATCATTAACAAATTGTCCAAAACGCAGTTAATTGAAACGGTTATTTCCCAAATGGGATAATTTAGTTCAATTTACGTATAGTATCATCCAATACTTAACCTGTTATATACGTAAAAGTCGTATGTGTCGGTGGTATCTTTTGATTTTTCTCTACTAAATAAAAACGAAGCAAAGAAAGAGAAGAAAAAGAAAAGTGTGAAGCGTAGTTGAAGTTGAAGTTGAAGTTGAAGTTGAAGCCATGATTAAGTGTAGGCAACAGCGGGCGGCAATGGCTCCCCATTGTGACCACCTCCTTTCCGCCAACGTCTCCATTCCTTCACCCGCAAGTCACTTCAATTTCTCACTCTCATCATCTCAAAAGTTTTTGCAACAATTTTTGTATTTTTTGTTTTTAGGATATCGATACATTTTTCCAACCTTTCCTTTTAGTATTAACTATTTCTACTGTATAATACTAACTAGTTCTAATACCCGCCTACGGCATGAGTTTCAAAATTAATATTTCACAATAATTTATAAGGTATCAATATTAATCATAATCTTTAAAAATAACAATTTGACTATTACTCTCCCCAAATTTAACCTAGCTTCCCTCACTCCTCCTAGCAAGCCCTCTTGTCTCTTGATAGCCAAATCACGTCACTTATCATCGACTTGTCTTAAATCGTCGAACCTCTCCCTTCTCCCTGCTCGATCCCGACCCTTCCATCTCAGCCTGAACCAGACCCGCTAGTCACTTCTCCTTAAACCCGTGATCAATGCATTCCAAGACATTACCAGAAGTTTCAAAGCTACCATACAAGCGTTACATACATGGACAATTTCTTCATAAGACCGATCATGAATTTCTATAGTTGTCCCAATCTAACATTTCCAGTATCATATTCAAGTGTTGATCACATGCATGCAAAATTACAAAGAACCAGAGACCATTAACATGAACAAATAAACTAGCACTAAATTTTATAGTAGCATGACTTCATGAACAGATACATATAAATACCACTAAACATGTAAAGAAAATGAGAATACATTGTATGTTCTTAAATTAACAGCAATAGCAGAGATGCCATGCAAATAATCAGCTAAATTGTTGAGCCAACTTCTCTATTAAGTACATCTCAGCCATATCTTCATCGTCATCTAGTGGATGCTCTAGTTCGTCCCTCACCTAAACAAAAACTATTTACCCAATCTATCAAGTAGGAAACCATACATCTCATTATGATGATAGAGGGAACAAATTCTACTTGCAACATTATTAGAATTACAGAACATCAAAAAGAAAAAAAAGACAATTTCATAATAAAGCCGAAGGATAAAAAATGTAAATATGAAAATGTGGTCTATAGCTAAAGAAAAGTGCCAAGGTCCAGTACCAAATGACTTCTACTCAGAAAATAATGCAATGAAAAATTGTTAAAATTTTCTTGCATGATGAAAAAGATTGTTACACCACATCCTGGTGACAATTGACACGTTGGTCCTAACTATAGGATAAGATACCAAAGACAAAAAATATTCACCTCATTATCCAAGCAACTGCAAGTAGAATTTAAGCACGCCTCTAGGGCATCAAACTCAAAGGGAAGAACTTTCGAGCCATCTTGGTTTTCAAGCTCTTGTTTCGCATCATGCTTCCATTCATCATTTCTTCATTTTGTCCCTCCAATCACTCCCATTCTCCATCGCAGCAAACTGGCTCTTCATATTTATCAAAAATCTCACAACCAAACATAGATAAGAATCAAAACAAAATCAAGGATAGATCTTCAGAAACTAAGATCAGACTAAACAATAAATACATATAGAGACTCATTGATAACGAACCTGAAGACATCATAGAAAATACGAAGCAATAGAAGCAGATGGAGTCAGATACTTTTTCTTCTTCTAAAACAACCCATGCTATTTTTTTAAAGCTAAGTGTATGTATAAAATATATATTCCTAGTCATGTGAGAATGGCATGTACAAGGGGAAAAAATGTACTCCAGCCAGAGGGAAAAAATGTACTCTCAGCAGAGTAAAGGGAAAAAATCGATTACCTTAATGGAAAAGTAAAATGTACTCTTAGCAGAGAGAAAAAAAGAATCTGAATTCCTAATCATGTGACAATGATTTGAAAAAGGGACTTGTTTGTCTCTTATTTGTATTCATGCTTCAATCTCATCGGTTATATCTTCTGCATCATGGAACTATAGATAAATCATGCGCATAGCAGCGAGATACGATGACCAGGACCGACCCAGTCAGGCGAAACCAGAGGGTGCCTCCAACAATATGTTCCCTGCAGCAATGAAGGCAACGAAATCGTCCAATTCAGCACAGAGATATATCAGCAAAAGCTAATACCAGTGCACCAAAAAACACAGGAGAGAGTAAAGATACTAAGAAAGCTTGAGGGGCAAATCAATCAAAATAGAATCATCAAAGAAACAACATCAATAGCAAGATAAGATTATACAAAGTTTCAATGGCCAGATCTGAAGAAGCAAACACAACACTTCATAACCTGTGTTGTTGCCGTGAAATTAAACCACCCCTCAAGCAATACAACTAATCCAAAGGATGTCAAGGGAAAAAAATAACATTAAGCCCAATTGCAGAACAAAACTGATACCAAAAGAAGGGTGAAAACTCTTCAATCTGTACCAGAGACTGATGAGAGGGAGAGAGGCTGAGCCTAATTGCCTCGATTTTGTAAGATGTATTTTCATAAGGCGTTAAAGTCCTCGCCGAAGATGGAGATACATCAGATGGCAGTGTACCGGCCAGAACGCCCTGAGATAGGGACTAAGTGAGGGGCTCGAATTCGTAGACTTGGTCGGAATATAAGGAATGACAACTCTGTTGGCGGAAGTAGACCGGGGCAGAGAGACTTGGTGTTAATATAGGCCGGAGTTGGCCAAGTCAAAGGCAGAGGTGTGGGTAAGAGAGAAGAGATACACGATGAAGATGAAGATGAAGGTGCAGAGAGAAGAAAAGAAACGGAAAAATAAAATATAGACAAATAAAAGCTAGCTTTTGGTAGCGTAATTGGAAAATGGTAAGGGCACTAATTGTGGCGGAATTTCAATATTAATTGTGATTTAGATTTACTTTTATAAACCGGTGCATTGATTGTGATTAATTACGATTCCTACAATTAAGTGTTGACCTGAAGAAAAAAATCTCTACATATGTCGCGCATACGTGGATCCTAGGTGGCTTCACGAAATCGTTCCGTTCATTTTTTTCTGGCTATTTTTGTAAAGGGTTTCCTATTAGTATATTAGATTGATAAGCCTCATTGGCAAGTGCTACAAGATCTCGTGCATTGGAACCCATGGTTGTGGACCCGAATCGATTAGTATGGAACATTTTCTCACAAAGATGGAATTTCAGTGAATTTGCATTTACCGATTTCCTTTTTTGCGAAATCGATTCCCTACAAGAATATGCAGAGCTCAGCATGTCTGAAAGCACAGAAGAATGTAATAAGACACTGAAATATTGACAATATTATCTATTAATTCATTCTACAAATACATTTTTTCTTAAATTTGCAATTATTTGATTTTTTTATGTATAGTGTTCTTATAGTTGATTTTATAATGTTACATGCTTTTCTTGATTCGTTTATCTCACTACACATTTTTTTACGGAAAAAAACCTTGTATTACCTAATCAACGAAAAGATTTCACAAAACCACAGTCAGCAAACCCCATACAATCATGGAGGATGTACCCAATACTAGTTAGGATGAAACCAGGTAAAACACAAAGCTCTGGATAACGTTAAAAGCGAGATAATAATGGAATAACACCACCTTAAATTGCTCTTCTCCATGTAGATTACTTACAGTCCAAGAAACTTTCATGTCCAAGCTCTAGGGTTTCACGCCGCCAAATGCCACATGCTGCCGTCGCAGGCCTGGGTGTGGCGTCGGTTGTCCCTCTTTCTTGGGCTGTGTCCCACACCGGTTTTCTTCTCAGGGTTGCTTGGGGCGATTAGATCCGCCTCTATTAAAATCAAGGAGCGTTGGCGCTGGACTTGTGGTTTGGGCTCATCGGCCAGTAATGGTACTCGGCATTCACCGCTTCGAACGATGCTCCTCCCGGCGAAATCGCCACCTGCATCACGAATCTCAGGCGTCCTCTCATGCTTGCGCTCCTGGCAGCGTGGGGGACCTGATTTGCCATCTCATACCAATGTTGCAGGGCCTGGTTGTTTGGCACCGCCACATGGTGTCTCATGGCCAAATTGGTGGCGTCCTTCAGCCTGGTGCTATGGGTAGCGTATAGCCTTCTCTGCCAACAAGGGCTATGAGGTTGGGGGTTTTAGTCTATGGCTTATGCAGATCTGCTTAGCTCTCGATTCTTTCATCAAGTGGCCATGGATTGTATTTCCAGCAAATTTAATCATCCATGTTAGGTGTTTGTGGGATCCGGGTGGCTTGTGGTCGAGGCAAGAAGCCACGCGCGGAAGCGGTTAGACAGTGCTTGGTGGGGCAGGGGGACTTTCTACCTCGTATAGAGCAGTGGTCTCCGGGGATTGAGATGGATGGTGCTTTGAACCACATCAGCCCATCCCTTGCTATTTTTGGTTCTTCGTCCGAACTTTAGGGTTTTTCATCTTTTTCCTGGGCTTTCGGATTGTTTTATATTTTGTTTGGTCAGATAGGTCCTTTTTGCATAGCATGTTTACCTCTCGTTGCATGAAAATGATGCGACGACGCTTAGCTCCTGAACAGCTATGATGGTGCGCCCAGGTCAACATCGCGGATTTAAATTACTTCATCATGACAAAACATGTTTTCTCAAGCCGAATGATGGCTAGGTTAGAGTTTTTTTTTGTTTGCTGGAGGGTCCATGTTAGTCTTATTCATTGCCTAATTAGGTCTGTTTTAGGTATTTCGTCGGATCTTCTTACTAGTTTTCTTCGGGCGTTTATTTTTGTAATAGGACCCGTCATGGTTCTTCTTGGCTTGTATTATTTTCCTTAAAGTAATACTAAGCCACCTTGCTTTCAAAAAATAGTGGAATAACACCTAGTCCACCCAAAGAACTGATGACGGATCAAATACCAGAAGATCGCCACACACCAGGAGAGTGAATGTAAAATAGGTAAAAAGTTAAAAAAAAATCACCTAAATCCCGTAACAAGTCAATGTACTGCAAAAATATATGGGATGTGGGTGTACTAGCTACCTATTCCTGTTCAGTAAATGCTACTCTCCCCGTCCAACAATGACTATTCTATTTGACTTTTATACTTCTGATTAACTCAATTTTTAATTATGAAGATTTTGTTAAAAATGTATTTAGAAAATAGACACATTGAAATAATTACATGTGCATATAAATTATTTTACTTTATATGCCAGCATGTTGAAAATAATAAATTATAGATAAATGTTGAAAATAATAAATTATAGATAAATGTTGAAAATTAAATTGAACAATCTTTACGGGACGAAGGGAGTACTAACCGTTTTTTTTAGGGGAATGATTTTCATTCAAAATTACGCGACAAAAGGTAGAAACAAAACAGGAGTTAGTTAGAGACGAGGCCCTGAGAAAAAATCCTAAACGCATTAAGCCACAGTGAGCATACGTAAGGGAAACAACCAACAACCTAAAAAGTCTCAATAAAAGTCCTAGTTTGATAACAAAATAAAATAAGCCCAAAACTTAAAGGGCACCACCAGACCAACAATTTAAAGTGGAAATAGTAATTTAAAACAAGCCTAAAATTTAAAGGGTTGTAAGAGGCCAGTCACTCGCCGGCGGTGAATGCCGAGCGGCCTCTTGGCCATGGAAGAAAATGAACCCTACAAACCATCTAAATGGAGCTCTGGACCGGCCTTGGGGGCAGCCGGAGAAGGCTGGTGCCTAGGGCCCCCAATTTCCCCAATTTTAATTTTTTGGGTACCTAGCCTGCACCAGTTCCTAAATGTAGTAGGCTATGTAACCATATGTATATAAACTTTCGATCCTTATATTGTAATTAACCCAAAAAAAACAAGATTGGGAACAATATTGAGAACATATTTTTGTTTCAAAAATTATAACATTTTATTATTATTATTAAAAAAAATTATGGTGTGACATACATATTTTTAAAATAAAAAATTATTAAAATAAAAATTATGTAAATATAATTTTGGAGTAAAATACATTTTTAGTCCATTTCCTTTAACACGTATCCTATTTTAGTTCCATTTTAAGAATTCGACATATTCTATTCTGATACTAAAATTATGATGTTTTTGTCCTGGTTTGATCATTCTGTTAGTTTGTCCATTATTTATTCCGTTTTCTTTTTTTAATTTTACACAAATACCCCTATAATAATAGTTTAATTAAATATTTAATAAAAATATAATCATTAAACTTTTAATGAATGTTCACATAAGTCCCAAATCATTTTTTTCTTCTCTTTCATCTCATCATCAACATCTATCTCTTCGGTCTGTCTTAATTGGCACCATTAGTTTCTGCCTCCCTAACACCACCGCCAAGCCTCACAGCACCACCATCCAGCCCCAACTCGCCGATAGCAGCAGCGCCGCCCAAGTGACCCAACCCGACGTTGCTAACGACAGATAGAGCCAAGTCGGACCACCCTCCTCTACCTCCCTTCTCTGTCCTCCAACCGCGGGGGCAGCTCACCCATAAGCCACAAACCGCTAGCCCAAGCCAGCTGAAGCCGGAGAACCGCCCCACTTCGTCGGACAACCTCAACTCCACGATTCACAGCATGCCCAATAGATCACGCCGACCTATCGATTCTCCAAGTCCGAGCCTTTCACCGCCACCCTAAGCAACAACCCCGTTGTCGCAGCCTCTGGTCGACCACCTCCAGATCATCCCCACCGACCATTGCCGTCGGCAAGCTCCAGAATCGGCGACGACCAGCTGCATAGGCCTGCGCACACATCTGGAGCTCCTCCATCAATGGCCGCTATTGTGAGGGAACAATAATACGATTGTGAGGGGATGAGGATTTAGGCCTGCGCACGCATCTGGAGCTTCTCCGTCAATGGACGCTATTGTGAGGGAACAATAATACGATTGTGAGGGGATGGGGATTTTGGATTACAGGGAGCGATTGGGAGAGAGACTTGACGGAGGTACGAGTTCCTTTCTCAAAATCAATTCGAATTAAGGTTCGATCGATTACAGAATTGACGCGAGTGGAAGGGAGACTTGATGGATGGACGCCAGGAGCATTGCTTGTGACGGAGGAGTGGGGCTGGTGATTCCAGTGCTGGGTGGAGAGGATTGGTGAGTGGTTTGTAATTTTTTAAAGTACTTGGATTAACTTGAATATTGTTATGAAAATTGAGGTTAGATAGAATCTTAAATATAGAAATTTACATAAATGTCCTTAATTAGAAACTGACTTTAACAGAAATTGTAACAGAAGGACTAAAACATAACACAAAACCATAACTTCAGTATCAAAATACTCCTATGATGAATTCTTAAAGTGTGAACTAAAATATGATACGTGTTAAAGGAAATGGACTAAAATGTATTTAACTGTATAATTTTAACGGGGATCCCAATTTTTCTTTTCACTTCGAGTCCGGGAAATCTCAGAGCCGACCCTGCTCTAGCTTTACCATCTAATCTTTTTTTAAACGGGAATAACTATTCATTCAATGGCTATCAGCCTCTGGTTGAAAAAACAAAATAAGCAGGACTAAAGTCTTGACAACTACTAGAGCTCTCTTCGTTAGAAGAGCATAAAGCAACCTACCTTCCCAATATCTTAAGGCTAATGAGATTATTAAAACAAAGAACTTTAACCAAAAAGAGTTTGCAAAAATCCTAGAAGACAAGAAAATCAGAACGATAGAAATATAAAGCTGATAAAGAATAAGGAATCGCAAGTGGGTCTGAACTTCTCGAATGCTCGCCAACTGGCATAAGGCTTGAAAAAAAAATCCATCTGCAACATTTGTATTAGAGTTCGAGGATTCCGTCCCTCTCTGCCGAAACCACGCAAAGCGTGCCCGAAAGAGCCTATTCCCTGAAGGACTCTATGGGAGCATAAGAAAGTATCAAACCACAATTATAAAATCCATATTCCATGTCATCTCCATACCAAGTGACAATCCTCGGTCCTTAATAAAAAACTGATGGTTGGGCTGGGCTTATCTTCCCAAACATCCAGAACCTTTCTCCTCATGGGGCTGGGCAAGGAGCAATCTCGCTCCCTGCCTGTTACTGCTTGTCTTCTTGTATAACTTTTCATCCCAAAAGTTCGCCCACCCATGTCGGGGTGCCAAAAGAAGGCCGCACACTCCCTCACCGAACACCAAATCGGCCAGGAGAACACCATGGTATCGGAGGGAGAAGTCCCAATGATTGGATTTGCGAGGGTATGCGCAAGACCCAACCAAATCATTGGACGAAATGATAACGAATAGGGAAAATCTAGCGCGGACGACGTCATCAAACAACAGAAGAAGCGAGGCGCACAAAGTGACCCGAAGATTTAGAGCACGGAGACATCCGCCGGAAAACGCAAAGAAGAACCCAAAGACAACCGTGGTTGGCGACCGCCTGTAAGATGGAGATGAGAAGAGGCGGCTACAACAGCCTTCGAAACCATAGCCATAAAAGTTTTGAAAACCTAATCTAATAGTAAAATATACTCCTACAAGGTAACCATTGAAATTATGAAATAAATACTCGGGTCCATCGAAGAATGGTTTTGGAAACCTGGTCCACCAAAACTTGCATTATCTTTTTGAACGGGACTTTTTACTTTCCAATTTCTCTTGATGAAAGTTGAAGAAGTGCGTAAGGTGATCTATAAGGTTGAATCTGTCTACCATACTTACTGAGTATCATACATTCATAGAGTACTGACTGACTGTGCTGTGCTGATAAATGACATTTTAAGTGTTTCATTTTTTCACTATCTTCTGATTTTTAGACAGTAATTTCAAACCATGTGATTTAAATTTATTTTATTTTTAATTTGATATTGTTGATCATGTCTAAATTTGAAGGGTGAATTTCAATATCATCTCTGGAAGAAGATCTACTATACTATAATTTTAATTTACTTCAGTCTATTCAATTCCTTGGAAGCATAATTGTTGGCTCTGCTTTCCATCAACTATATTCTTTACTCAAGCAATTAGCAAATGCATTAGTTGATAATTCTTTCTCCCGTGGAACAGAGATGCGATCGTCTGTAGATCGGTTCCTTTCCATTTGCAGTAATGATTCCCAAAATTACGCTTTTAGTCATCGGTTAAAGTGCTTAAACATCAGGGACTCAAATGATAATTCTTTCACTTAATATAGAACAATGAGCGGTCTACACGGCAGCCAACGTGTCGTCGACACGTAAGCAAAGTATGATACATATGGCGTACTGTAGACAAACCCTTATCTGAACTGCACTTCTGAAATCTATCAGTTAAAAGTTAAGATAACCCTAACAAGTCCTTCCATTTTAATAAGTGTGTTCATCAACATAATTATGAGTTGGGAGTTTTTTTTTTTTTTTACTAAAAATATAGAGGTGTTTGGCTGGAACTGGACTAGAAAAACTAAAATAAGTGAAGTAAAGTAATTCCTTCTTAGGCTTGGCTGGAACTGGACTTCAAAGCAGGCTGCTTGAGAAACTGAAAATGGCCACGTATCACTTGACACTTTGCTACTATCTTCTAAAGAATAGTACTGTAAAGAACAAATCCATTGTTCACTTGACCCTTCAATAGAAGGGTCTCTACTCCTTCTATTGAAGGTTGAACTTCTTCCTCGCTCAGCTGACTGAATAAAATCTGCAAATATGTCGGAAAAGAATTTCTCCAATCAGAAAACATACTGATGGTGCTAGAAAGAGCTCAGAATTTATGTTAACTAAGCTATATATATACTCCAGCTACATGAACTACAACAAAGACATGCTCAAATTTCATTATATAATTAAGGACAAGAAAATTGCAACAGAAATATTTCTTTAAATTACCTCGATTGTCCTGGCAAGCAAGCGTAGAGATTTAGTCTCCCTGATGGCTTTAACAACCGAAAGCAAAAATGAACTATAGCATTGATCAAGGTTCCTCCCAATAGGCCAGGTGCAATAAATTGTGGCACTCTTTAAATTTTGATATATCAAATTGTCATCGTAACTTGAGGAACTCATTGATTTTTGATATATCGGATCATCATCCTCACGATCATCACCATAATACTGCGGAGGAAAACCCTTCAACTCAAAATGCGCCACTTTATGCATTTTGAGGTTGAGTTTTGGGCCAGTGAAAGACTCAGGATAACATGTAATTGACAAGGTCTTGAGATTCAAACAGTACACTGTAATAGAGGAGAGCTTGCAGCATTTTTCCTGTATTATTTCCAGATGCACAACGAAATCATTAAGGAATACAATGCGTTTCAGGCCACTACATTCATACAAACACAGACTTGAGTTTACAAAGAAAGTTGAGAAATCATGTCACGGAGAAACTTGGAAGAGATCTTATGATTTTAAAGTAACCTCAACATGCTTAGGGTCATAAGATTCAAGACATTTCCGTAAGTATCCGAATACAAGATGTCCATAGCGGTTCGCCTATCTTAGGCTTCTCACTTAGAGTCTTGGTACAGACTACACGAAGTTGTTCAATCTTATGCTCCTTACCACGCTTAGAGAAGTAGTAATCCAAGGAACCTTGAAGTCGAGAGGCGTCGTTCACCATTGAGAGATAAGGGGCTGACAAACTCAAGTGCTTCCATCTCCTGGAGACCGCTAACAGGCGAGCAAAATCTTCTAGGTCAACAAAACTAAGGATAAGGTAAGCTAGAGAGTCGGGAAGATCACGAACTGTCACCACACAGTTCTCCTCCTCGGCCTTCAAACTTTCACCATCGGCCATTTGGTTGAGAAGCCCGAATCAAGTTGACCATAACAGAATGAAATCACGGGGCATATATAGACATGATAGAAATAAGCTCAATCAGGAGTTAGAACATCAATCATTATCTCATAAAACGAGGGGGGAAAGAACATCAATCATTCAACCTAGTCTCCCGTTGAATGAGTAGAAAACTGCGATTGGAATTTGCGCTGTTGAGGAACTCATTGATTTTTGATATATCGGATCATCATCCTCACGATCATCACCATAATACCGCGGAGGAAAACCCTTCAACTCAAAATGCGCCACTTTATGCATTTTGAGCTTGAGTTTAGGCCGATGAAAGACTCAGGATAACATGTAATTGACAAGGTCTTGAGATTCAAACAGTACACTGTAATAGAGGAGAGCTTGCAGCATTTTTCCTGTATTATTTCCAGATGCACAACGAAATCATTAAGGATTACAATGCGTTTCAGGCCACTACATTCATACAGCCGCAGTACCTTGAGTTTACAGCAAAGTTGAGAAATCATGTCACGGAGAAACTTGGAAGAGATCTTAACATATTTTAAAGTAACCTCAACATGCTTAGGGTCATAAGATTCAAGGCATTTCCGTAAGTATCTGAATACGGGATGTCCATGCGGTTCGGGTCTATCTTAGGCTTCTCACTTAGAGTCTTGGTACAGACTACACGAAGTTGTTCAATCTTATGCTCCTTACCACGCATAGAAGTAGTAATCCAAGGAACCTTGAAGTCGAGAGGCGTCGTTCACCATTGAGAGATAAGGGGTGACAAACTCAAGTGCTTCCATCTCCCGAAGACCGCTAACAAAGTAGCAATATCCTCTAGGTCAACAAAACTAAGGATAAGGTAAGCTAGAGAGTCAGGAAGACTGCTGAACCTGTCACCACACAGGTTCTCCTCCTCGGGCTTCAAACTTTCACCACTGACCATTTGGTTGAGAAGCCCAGAATCTGAAGTTGACCATAACAGAATGAAATCACGGGGCATATATAGACATGATAGAAATAAGCTCAATCAGAAGTTAGAACATCAATCATTCTCTCATAAAAAAGGGGGGGAAAGAACATCAATCATTCAACCTAGTCTCCCGTTGAATGAGTAGAAAACTGCGATTGGAATTTGCGCTGTTGAGGAACTCATTGATTTTTGATATATCGGATCATCATTCTCACGATCATCACCATAATACCACGGAGGAAAACCCTTCAACTCAAAATGCGCCACTTTATGCATTTTGAGGTTGAGAGGCAGTGAAAGACTCAGGATAACATGTAATTGACAAGGTCTTGAGATTCAAACAGTACACTGTAATAGAGGAGAGCTTGCAGCATTTTTCCTGTATTATTTTCAGATGCTCAACGAAATCATTAAGGGTTACAATGCGTTTCAGGCCACTACATTCATACAAATTACAGAGATACCTTGAGTTTACAGCAAAGTTGAGAAATCATGTCACGGAGAAACTTGGAAGAGATCTTAACAGTTTTTAAAGTAACCTCAACATGCTTAGGGTCATAAGATTCAAGGCATTTCCGTAAGTATCTGAATACAGGATGTCCATAGCGGTTCTGGCCTATCTTAGGCTTCTCACTTAGAGTCTTGGTACAGACTACACGAAGTTGTTCAATCTTATGCTCCTTACCACGCTTAGAGAAGTAGTAATCCAAGGAACCTTGAAGTCGAGGCGTCGTTCACCATTGAGAGATAAGGGGCTGACAAACTCAAGTGCTTCCATCTCCTGGAGACCGCTAACAGGCGAGCAAAATCTTCTAGGTCAACAAAACTAAGGATAAGGTAAGCTAGAGAGTCAGGAAGACTGCTGAACCTGTCACCACACAGGTTCTCCTCCTCGGCCTTCAAACTTTCACCACTGGCCATTTGGTTGAGAAGCCCAGAATCTGAAGTTGACCATAACAGAATGAAATCACGGGGCATATATAGACATGATAGAAATAAGCTCAATCAGGAGTTAGAACATCAATCATTATCTCATAAAACGAGGGGGGAAAGAACATCAATCATTCAACCTAGTCTCCCGTTGAATGAGTAGAAAACTGCGATTGGAATTTGCGCTGTTGAGGAACTCATTGATTTTTGATATATCGGATCATCATCCTCACGATCATCACCATAATACCGCGGAGGAAAACCCTTCAACTCAAAATGCGCCACTTTATGCATTTTGAGGTTGAGTTTTGGGCCAGTGAAAGACTCAGGATAACATGTAATTGACAAGGTCTTGAGATTCAAACAGTACACTGTAATAGAGGAGAGCTTGCAGCATTTTTCCTGTATTATTTCCAGATGCACAACGAAATCATTAAGGAATACAATGCGTTTCAGGCCACTACATTCATACAGCCGCAGTACCTTGAGTTTACAGCAAAGTTGAGAAATCATGTCACGGAGAAACTTGGAAGAGATCTTAACAGATTTTAAAGTAACCTCAACATGCTTAGGGTCATAAGATTCAAGGCATTTCCGTAAGTATCCGAATACGGGATGTCCATGCGGTTCTGGCCTATCTTAGGCTTCTCACTTAGAGTCTTGGTACAGACTACACGAAGTTGTTCAATCTTATGCTCCTTACCACGCTTAGAAGTAGTAATCCAAGGAACCTTGAAGTCGAGAGGCGTCGTTCACCATTGAGAGATAAGGGGCTGACAAACTCAAGTGCTTCCATCTCCTGGAGACCGCTAACAGGCGAGCAAAATCTTCTAGGTCAACAAAACTAAGGATAAGGTAAGCTAGAGAGTCAGGAAGACTGCTGAACCTGTCACCACACAGGTTCTCCTCCTCAGCCTTCAAACTTTCACCACTGGCCATTTGGTTGAGAAGCCGAATCTGAAGTTGACCATAACGAGAATGAAATCACGGGGCATATATAGACATGATAGAAATAAGCTCAATCGGAGTTAGAACATCAATCATTCTCTCATAAAAAAGGGGGGGAAAGAACATCAATCATTCAACCTAGTCTCCCGTTGAATGAGTAGAAAACTGCGATTGGAATTTGCGCTGTTGAGGAACTCATTGATTTTTGATATATCGGATCATCATCCTCACGATCATCACCATAATACCGCGGAGGAAAACCCTTCAACTCAAAATGCGCCACTTTATGCATTTTGAGCTTGAGTTTTGGGCCAGTGAAAGACTCAGGATAACATGTAATTGACAAGGTCTTGAGATTCAAACAGTACACTGTAATAGAGGAGAGCTTGCAGCATTTTTCCTGTATTATTTTCAGATGCTCAACGAAATCATTAAGGATTACAATGCGTTTCAGGCCACTACATTCATACAGCCGCAGTACCTTGAGTTTACAGCAAAGTTGAGAAATCATGTCACGGAGAAACTTGGAAGAGATCTTAACATATTTTAAAGTAACCTCAACATGCTTAGGGTCATAAGATTCAAGGCATTTCCGTAAGTATCTGAATACAGGATGTCCATAGCGGTTCTGGTCTATCTTAGGCTTCTCACTTAGAGTCTTGGTACAGACTACACGAAGTTGTTCAATCTTATGCTCCTTACCACGCATAGAGAAGTAGTAATCCAAGGAACCTTGAAGTCGAGAGGCGTCGTTCACCATTGAGAGATAAGGGGCTGACAAACTCAAGTGCTTCCATCTCCTGAAGACCGCTAACAGGCGAGCAATATCCTCTAGGTCAACAAAACTAAGGATAAGGTAAGCTAGAGAGTCAGGAAGACTGCTGAACCTGTCACCACACAGGTTCTCCTCCTCGGGCTTCAAACTTTCACCACTGACCATTTGGTTGAGAAGCCCAGAATCTGAAGTTGACCATAACAGAATGAAATCACGGGGCATATATAGACATGATAGAAATAAGCTCAATCAGAAGTTAGAACATCAATCATTCTCTCATAAAAAAGGGGGGGAAAGAACATCAATCATTCAACCTAGTCTCCCGTTGAATAAGTAGAAAACTGCGATTGGAATTTGCGCTGTTGAGGAACTCATTGATTTTTGATATATCGGATCATCATCCTCACGATCATCACCATAATACCGCGGAGGAAAACCCTTCAACTCAAAATGCGCCACTTTATGCATTTTGAGGTTGAGTTTTGGGCCAGTGAAAGACTCAGGATAACATGTAATTGACAAGGTCTTGAGATTCAAACAGTACACTGTAATAGAGGAGAGCTTGCAGCATTTTTCCTGTATTATTTCCAGATGCTCAATGAAATTATTAAGTGTTACAATGCGTTTCAGGCCACTACATTCATACAGCCCTTGATACCTTGAGTTTCTGACAAAGTTGAGAAATCATGTCACGGAGAAACTTGGAAGAGATCTTAACAGATTTTAAAGTAACCTCAACATGCTTAGGGTCATAAGATTCAAGGCATTTCCGTAAGTATCTGAATACAGGATGTCCATAGCGGTTCTGGCCTATCTTAGGCTTCTCACTTAGAGTCTTGGTACAGACTACACGAAGTTGTTCAATCTTATGCTCCTTACCACGCTTAGAGAAGTAGTAATCCAAGGAACCTTGAAGTCGAGAGGCGTCGTTCACCATTGAGAGATAAGGGGCTGACAAACTCAAGTGCTTCCATCTCCTGGAGACCGCTAACATGCGAGCAAAATCATCTAGGTCAACAAAACTAAGGATAAGGTACGCTAGAGAGTCAGGAAGACTGCTGAACCTGTCACCACACAGGTTCTCCTCCTCGAGCTTTAAACTTTCACCACTGGCCATTTGGTTGAGAAGCCCAGAATCTGAAGTTGACCATAACAGAATGAAATCACGGGGCATATATAGACATGATAGAAATAAGCTCAATCAGGAGTTAGAACATCAATCATTATCTCATAAAACGAGGGGAAAGAACATCAATCATTCAACCTAGTCTCCCGTTGAATGAGTAGAAAAGCTGCGATTGGAATTTGCGCTGTTGAGGAACTCATTGATTTTTGATATATCGGATCATCATCCTCACGATCATCACCATAATACCGCGGAGGAAAACCCTTCAACTCAAAATGCGCCACTTTATGCATTTTGAGCTTCAGTTTTAGGCGATGAAAGACTCGAGATAACATGTAATTGACAAGGTCTTGAGATTCAAACAAGACATGTAATAGAGGAGAGCTTGCAGCATTTTTCTGTATTATTTCCAGATGCTCAATGAAATTATTAAGGATTACAATGCGTTTCAGGCCACTACATTCATACAGCCGCATTACCTTGAGTTTACAGCAGAGTTGAGAAATCATGTCACGGAGAAACTTGGAAGAGATCTTAACAGATTTTAAAGTAACGTCAACATGCTTAGGGTCATAAGATTCAAGGCATTTCCGTAAGTATCTGAATACAGGATGTCCATAGCGGTTCTGGCCTATCTTAGGCTTCTCACTTAGAGTCTTGGTACAGACTACACGAAGTTTTTCAATCTTATGCTCCTTACCACGCTTAGAGAAGTAGTAATCCAAGGAACCTTGAAGTCGAGAGGCGTCGTTCACCATTGAGAGATAAAGGGCTGACAAACTCAAGTGCTTCCATCTCCTGGAGACCGCTAACAGGTGAGCAAAATCCTCTAGGTCAACAAAACTAAGGTTAAGGTAAGCTAGAGAGTCAGGAAGACTGTTGAACCTGTCACCACACAGGTTCTCCTCCTCGGGCTTCAAACTTTCACCACTCGCCATTTGGTTGAGAAGCCCAGAATCTGAAGTTGACCACAATAGAATGAAATCACGGGGCATATATAGACATGATAGAAATAAGCTCAATCAGGAGTTAGAACATCAATCATTCTCTCATAAAAAAGGGGGGAAAAGAACTTCAATCATTCAACCTAGTCTCCCGTTGAATAAGTAGAAAACTGCGATTGGAATTTGCGCTGTTGAGGAACTCATTGATTTTTGTTATATCGGATCATAATCCCACGATCATCACCATAATACCGCGGAGGAAAACCCTACAACTCAAAATGCGCCACTTTATGCATTTTGAGGTTGAGTTTTGGGCCAGTGAAAGACTCAGGATAACATATAATTGACAAGGTCTTTAGATTCAAACAGTACACTGTAATGGAGGAGAGCTTGCAGCATTTTTCCTGTATTATTTCCAGATGCTCAACAAAATCATTAAGGATTACAATGCGTTTCAGGCCACTACATTCATACAGCCGCAGTACCTTGAGTTTACAGCAAAGTTGAGAAATCATGTCACGGAGAAACTTGGAAGAGATCTTAACAGTTTTTAAAGTAACCTCAACATGCTTAGGGTCATAAGATTCAAGGCATTTTCGTAAGTATCCGAATACGGGATGTCCATGCGGTTCTGGTCTATCTTAGGCTTCTCACTTAGAGTCTTGGTACAGACTACACGAAGTTGTTCAATCTTATGCTCCTTACTACGCTTAGAGAAGTAGTAATCCAAGGAACCTTGAAGTCGAGAGGCGTCGTTCACCATTGAGAGATAAGGGGCTGACAAACTCAAGTGCTTCCATCTCCTGGAGACCGCTAACAGGCGAGCAAAATCATCTAGGTCAACAAAACTAAGGATAAGGTAAGCTAGAGAGTCAAGAAGACTGCTGAACCTGTCACCATACAGGTTCTCCTCCTCGAGCTTCAAACTTTCACCACTGGCCATTTGGTTGAGAAGCCCAGAATCGAAGTTGACCATAATAGAATGAAATCATGGGGCATATATAGACATGATAGAAATAAGCTCAATCGGGAGTTAGAACATCAATCATTCTCTCATAAAAAAGGGTGGGGAAAAGAACATCAATCATTCAACCTAGTCTCTCGTTGAATGAGTAGAAAAGCTGCGATTGGAATTTGCTCTGTTGAGGAACTCAATGATTTTTGTTATATCGGATCATCATCCTCACGATCATCACCATAATACCGCGGAGGAAAACCCTTCAACTCAAAATGCGCCACTTTATGCATTTTGAGGTTGAGTTTTGGGCGATGAAAGACCCGAGGATAACATGTACTCCTCCGTCCCACAAAGGTTGTCAACATTACTATATTGGGCCGTCCCACAAAGGTTGTCAACTTTCCTAAAACAGAAACTTTCTATCACCATTTTTACCATTTTATCCTCTTATCTCACACCATGGACCCACAAGTTTTTCTCTTTCCTCCCATTAAACTTAAAATTGGGGTCCACAAAATTTTCTCCTTCTTTCTTTTTCATGAGGGTAATTTTGTCAACACTCTACTATTCTCCCACTTTCCTTAATATATGTGCCCAAACAAATCCTACAACCTTTGTGGGACGGAGGGAGTAATTGACAAGGTCTTGAGATTCAAACAGTACACTGTAATAGAGGAGAGCTTGCAGCATTTTTCCTGTATTATTTCCATATTCTCAACGAAATTATTAAGGATTACAATGCGTTTCAGGCCACTACATTCATACAGCCGCAGTACCTTGAGTTTACAGCAAAGTTGAGAAATCATGTCACGGAGAAACTTGGAAGAGATCTTAACAGATTTTAAAGTAACCTCAACATGCTTAGGGTCATAAGATTCAAGGCATTTCCGTAAGTATCTGAATACAGGATGTCCATGTGATTCTGGCCTATCTTAGGCTTCTCACTTAGAGTCTTGGTACAGACTACACGAAGTTGTTCAATCTTATGCTCCTTACCACGCTTAGAGAAGTAGTAATCCAAGGAACCTTGAAGTCGAGAGGCGTCGTTCACCATTGAGAGATAAGGGGCTGACAAACTCAAGTGCTTCCATCTCCTGGAGACCGCTAACAGGCGAGCAAAATCCTCTAGGTCAACAAAACTAAGGATAAGGTAAGCTAGAGAGTCAAGAAGACTGCTGAACCTGTCACCATACAGGTTCTCCTCCTCGAGCTTCAAACTTTCACCACTGGCCATTTGGTTGAGAAGCCCAGAATCTGAAGTTGACCATAACAGAATGAAATCATGGGGCATATATAGACATGATAGAAATAAGCTCAATCAGGAGTTAGAACATCAATCATTCTCTCATAAAACGGGGGGGGGAAAGAACATCAATCATTCAACCTAGTCTCTCGTTGAATGAGTAGAAAACTGCGATTGGAATTTGCTCTGTTGAGGGACTCAATGATTTTTTATATATCGGATCATCATCCTCACGATCATCACCATAATACCGCGGAGGAAAACCCTTCAACTCAAAATGCGCCACTTTATGCATTTCGAGGTTGAGTTTTGGGCCAGTGAAAGACCCAGGATAACATGTACTCCCTCCGTCCCACAAAGGTTGTCAACATTACTATATTGGGCCGTCCCACAAAGGTTGTCAACTTTCCTAAAACAGAAACTTTCTATCACCATTTTTACCATTTTATCCTCTTATCTCACACCATGGACCCACAAGTTTTCTCTTTCCTCCCATTAAACTTAAAATTGGGGTCCACAAAATTTTCTCCTTCTTTCTTTTTCATGAGGGTAATTTTGTCAACACTCTACTATTCTCCCACTTTCCTTAATATATGTGCCCAAACAAATCCTACAACCTTTGTGGGACGGAGGGAGTAATTGACAAGGTCTTGAGATTCAAACAAGATTACATAATAGAGGAGAGCTTGCAGCATTTTTCCTGTATTATTTCCAGATGCTCAACGAAATTATTAAGGATTACAATGCGTTTGAGGCCACTACATTCATACAGCCCTTGACCTTGAGTTTCTGACAAAGTTGAGAAATCATGTCACGGAGAAACTTGGAAGAGATCTTAACAGATTTTAAAGTAACCTCAACATGCTTAGGGTCATAAGATTCAAGGCATTTCCGTAAGTATCTGAATACAGGATGTCCATAGCAGTTCTGGCCTATCTTAGGCTTCTCACTTAGAGTCTTGGTACAGACTACACGAAGTTGTTCAATCTTATGCTCCTTACCACGCTTAGAGAAGTAGTAATCCAAGGAACCTTGAAGTCGAGAGGCGTCGTTCACCATTGAGAGATAAGGGGCTGACAAACTCAAGTGCTTCCATCTCCTGGAGACCGCTAACAGGCGAGCAAAATCCTCTAGGTCAACAAAACTAAGGATAAGGTAAGCTAGAGAGTCAGGAAGACTGCTGAACCTGTCACCACACAGGTTCTCCTCCTCGGCCTTCAAACTTTCACCACTGGCCATTTGGTTGAGAAGCCCAGAATCTGAAGTTGACCATAACAGAATGAAATCACGGGGCATATATAGACATGATAGAAATAAGCTCAATCAGGAGTTAGAACATCAATCATTCTCTCATAAAAAGGGGGGGAGATCTGTTTCCCTACAATATAATATAGTTGAAAATTCATAAACATGTTTCATGTAGTAAGAGAGCCATACATGAGCAGATGAGAGCTATGACGGATCGAGAGCGAGCGAGAGAGAAAAAGATTGGTGATATTAGAAGTTGTAAAATTTGAACTTTCAAACAACAAAAACTATCGGATGAATCTCTAAAAAATATCATAGATAAAATTGAAAACGGATCTCTAATTTGCAACCCTTACGTAAAATTGGGAAAGAAATTTAGTTAAAAAAGATATGAATCAATTAGGACCCTTTCTTCATGTTCTATTATTTTTTTCATTTATGTGATAATAGTTGTTAGATATGAATCAATTAATTGTATGTGATAAGAGTTGTTTGGATATTGATATATATGAGCCCAAGGAAACCATTACAAACGTTGACGTCATCACTACGACGACCCCCCTCGACTAAACGGCGTGGGGCCTCTTAGATCCTCGCCAACGGATTTCTCACGTCCACATTAATCTCAAAGAGGTTAACCCCAACAAACCGCAAAGATATAATTGCAGGATTCCCATATGAAAAATCACCATCACCATCACGCACGCATTTATGGTGCAATTCTAACAATCAAGGCCCTCCTCAAGCGGGCACCGACACCATCCTATATATTGGGTGGTGCCTCCTTCGAATAAGGTACTTACTACACACCTACCTCCTTTGCTCTTCTCTACGCAGAAGAATCTTCGTATCTCTCGTTTTGCAGTCACAAAGGTCAACTTCCTCTCTTTCTCCATCCCACGCGTCCCGATCACCGTCACCGGCCGTCTCCCCATCGTCAGATTGGCATAATACTATAAATTGGCGTCGTCTGCCGTACCCACGACCACATTTCTTTTCTCGGATACTTTTTTTTCTCTCCAATGGCAAAGACAAAGAGGACTCTCAATGTTGACAACAACACACTGGTCAAGGACACCACCTTCCATAGTCCCGGTTGGCGGGGTAACAAGGCCCCATGCGCCCAAACGTATTAAACGTACTGTGTCAAAATCACCTAAAATAAGAAGTATTAAACGAGATCACTCGGAAGAGGTATATAATTTTGTTTCATATAAGTCATCAAACATTAAATCCGTCCGGTTCGATTCAGTTTTTTAGAGGCACAATTGGTTTGGTTTCGGATTAAGGATTAATCCGTCCCGCACTGTCCCGTGAACATCCCTCAATTTATCTCTATAACCTATCCTATAAACTTTCATACACCCAAATGTTAATGAAAGATATTTTGGAAAGATGCAAAGATTAGAGACAAACAATTAGTGAAATGAATTAGTACAGTAGTGAAGAATTAGACAAAAGACTCCAAAAGAATATATTTATATATATATATGTGTAACAAATACATTTGTCACTAAAAGACAAATTGATGCAGACAAATATTTTCTCTTTTCCAATAATACATTACGTACTCCAATTTTTTAATAGAGGTTACTTACACTATTTTAGTGTTTACTTTGATTGATAAACTTTTTTGTAAGAGAAATAAATATTAGTGCATCAATATAGAAAAAACTTTGTTGGTTATAGCTTTAATTTTTTTCTCATGGTTAGTATTTAATTATTAGTATACTTATCAATTCGGAACCGGTAAACAAAAAAATTTCTAGGAATTTTTGTAAACAATATTCTTACTTTCTTCTCAAAATATTTCTAAAAGACAATATAATTAATGTTAGTGGGAAAATAATAGAGGTAGATGTCATATTTTTATTAGCTAGTATTCACCAAAATATTCGGGAAATGAGGTCACATAAATAAAATGATCGTAGAACTAACTCACTTTTAATAAAAGATGGAATATATTTTTGTATTGTTATTTAAATATAGATAACATGAGTTGTCAATTTTGTTTTCATGTTTCTGAGATATTTAATTTTTTATTTTTATTCATCAATGTTATGATATAAAATTTGAATAATTTACATGATTATCATAATTTGTTGTATGAATTTTATAAATAAATAATTTTTGAATTATTTTGCAATATATATCTTACTTATATTTTGAGTCAAACACTCAAACATGAAAATCAAACTCTACAACCTATATGAGATAGAGTATTTTGTAGTAATCATATTATATTATTATATTACAAACGAGAGAAGTTATGCGGATAATGAATATTAATTGTTAATATAATTAAACAATCCCTATCACAAGTAACATGCTAGCAAATTGGTAATATTCATATACATGTTTTCATCACCGAAGGTCTATGGTTTGATCTTATGCGTCAAAGTCCTCCTGTGATTATAATTGAATTAACGTGTAGAAATAATCCTAAAGGAAAGGAACACTTGTAATTTTCACTAGTATCTATTTTATGGTAACATATTTAATTGTCTCTTATCTGTTTAAAGACTTTTAGCAACAAGGAACTATTGTTCCAATATTTGTGACTAAAATTTAAATTTTTGAGATAAATAAATGACATATAGAGACCCCACCTTATTTCTTAAATTAAAATAACAAACAAAATGTGAGTTCATCACTACCATGTACTAATTTTAGTGAAAGTTTGATTCATGTTGTGTTATTTTTTCAAACAAATGACAAAAAGTAGAATAAATTCATAAATACTAAGTATATATTGTTGTGCTTTCTATGAGGAATTTTAAAATAATTTTTTAAAAATGGTTAGAAACTATAAAACGTGAAATTATTGTTTAAATTGTAATAAAATCGATTCACAACCGGCCCTACAAGTTTTTGTTTAATGATAAATGTTTATACTACTGATCGCTTAGAGCATTTCCAACCATTTTCATATTTTATTGAAATGTTTTTTTATCCAATAACTTCTCTTTATCTCATTCAAGAAAAAATAATGAGTATTTCAAAATTTAGAGCATTATTATTAATGATGGTAGAATGATGTGTTGCATGCATTATTTTACCGCCTACAGAGCAACGTGCCTGAGCGGCCAATGGAGGACCAGTAAGAGCATGTGCAGCCCTCTTCCCCATGCTTGAAGATGCAACCAACCATCACAACCCGAATTCGGCTTCTCTCCAAATTCTGCAAGTGCAACCCTCCAATTTATTTACATACAGATACAGTCCACCAAGAAAGCAGCGGGCCCCTATTCATTTTATTTGTAATCTAAAGTTTTTAAAATCTCAGCACTTACAAGTATTTGAAAAGTAGGTCTTAGTAAATAATAATAATCATCATCATCACCATAACAATTACTTAATCTAACTTCTAAAATGTAAAATTAATAACAAAACACATATGGAATACATTTTATTTAAAAATCAAAATTTTAATAAGAGATAATCCCTCCATTCTTACAAAACTATCTCATTTGGGTTTTAGCATTTAATGTACTATCCTCCGCATCCCTTGTGTGTTTCTTTTCTAGTTATTAATTTATGATTTTATTTCCTCAACATTTTGATATACAAAAACAAACAGTTTAAATGAAAATTATAGATTAGCGTGCGTAATTTCTAAAGAATTTTATTTTCAAATTTTATTAATAAGTTATTTCTAGTTAAATGTTGTATTCTACCACAACATAAAAAAACAAACATAAAAAACACACCAATTTTTCAAGGACGGTTACAATATTACTCTCTCCCTCCAAAAAATATTGTAACATTTTCCTCTTTGGGACATCCCAAAAGTAATGCAACATTCTCTTACCTTCTAATTTACCGAAAAACGTACCCCATTCGAAATTGTAAATTATTCATGTAATGTAATTTACAATTTTATCTATCTATCTATTGTTATTCTTCCATATGTGCTTGCATTTTATTTGACTAAAGTAAAAAGGGCAGCACTAGAGACAAGAAAGAGGAGAGAGAGTGAGGGTCCCAAATTCATTTAAATCATTATTAGAAAGAAGTTAACCAAATAATTCCTATCTGTGATAGGTGTAACCGCAAACCATGGATACGAAAAAAACTTGAAGATAGGGTGCAATCTGAGAGTAGCATTGTTCATGGTGAGAGCAAGATTCCTAACCTCGCTGACAAGAAATAATGATAAGGCGGGTTTACAGCACTCACCCTCTCTCAAGAGGAGATTGAGATCAACATTCTCAGGGTCAAAAGATTCAATGCATTTGCGCAAGTATTCGAATTCAGGATGTTCATCATTATCGGCGCAGTTCTGGTCTCCCTTACAGACTACACGAAGTTGTTCAATCTTATGCTCCTTACCACGCTTAGAGAAGTAGTAATCCAAGGAACCTTGAAGTCGAGAGGCGTCGTTCACCATTGAGAGATAAGGGGCTGACAAACTCAAGTGCTTCCATCTCCTGGAGACCGCTAACAGGCGAGCAAAATCCTCTAGGTCAACAAAACTAAGGATAAGGTAAGCTAGAGAGTCAGGAAGACTGCTGAACCTGTCACCACACAGGTTCTCCTCCTCGGCCTTCAAACTTTCACCACTAGCCATTTGGTTGAGAAGCCCAGAATCTGAAGTTGACCATAACAGAATGAAATCACGGGGCATATATAGACATGATAGAAATAAGCTCAATCATAAGAACATCAATCATTCAACCTAGTCTCCCGTTGAATGAGTAGAAAACTGCGATTGGAATTTGCGCTGTTGAGGAGGGAATAGAGCCAGAAAGAAAATCGATACCTACCGGTGAGAAATTTGCTGCGGCAAACCCTAGCGCGGCTGTAATATAATATAGTTGAAAATTCTCTCATAAAAAAGATCTGTTTCCCTACAATATAATATAGTTGAAAATTCATAAACATGTTTCAGGTAGTAAGAGAGCCATACATGAGCATATGAGAGCTATGACGGATCGAGAGCGAGCGAGAGAGAAAAAGATTGGTGATATTAGAAGTTGTAAAATTTGAACTTTCAAACAACAAAAACTATCGGATGAATCTCTAAAAAATATCATGGATAAAATTGAAAACGGATCTTTAATTTGCGCAACCCTTACGTAAAATTGGGAAAGAAATTTAGTTAAAAAAAGATATGAATCAATTAGGACCCTATCTTCATGTTCTATTTTTTTCATTTATGTGATAATAGTTGTTAGATATGAATCAATTAATTTTATGTGATAAGAGTTGTTTGGATATTGATATATATGAGCCCAAGGAAACCATTACAAACGTTGACGTCATCACTACGACGACCCCCCTCGACTAAACGACGAGGGGCCTCGTAAGATCCTGCCAACGGATCTCCCACGCCCACATTAATCTCAAAGAGATAACCCCCACAAACAGCAAAGATAACCCCCACAAACCGCAAAGATAATTACAAGGATTCCCATATGAAAAATGACCATCACCACAATCACGCACGCATTTATAGTGCAATTCCAACAATCAAGGCCCTCCTCAACGGGCACCGGCACCACCCTATATATTGGGTGGTGCCTCCTTCGAATAAGGTACTTACTACACACCTACCTCTTTTGCTCTTCTTTACGCCTGAAGAATCTTCGTGTCTTTCGTTTGCAGGTCACAAAGGTCAACTTCCTCTCTTTCTCCAGCATCCCATGCGTCCCCAGTCACCGTCACCAGCCGTCTGCCTGTAGTCAAATTGGCATAATACTATAAATTTGGCGATGTCTGACGAAAACGAACCCACGACCACGTTTCTTTTCTCGGATACTTTTTCTCTCTCCAATGGCCAAGACAAGGAGGACTCTCAATGCTGACAACAACGCACTGGTCGAGGATGCTAACTCTAGCTCCTCAGACCAACCACCTTCCATGGTCCCAGTTGGTGGGGCAACAAGGCCCTAGGCGCCCATACGTATTAAACGTAGTGTGTCAAAATCACCTAAAATAAGACGTATTAAACGAGATTTTTTGTATCTTTTTCGGGTTCGGGCTGGGTTCAACCCAAAAATCGAAACCCAACCCAAAACCCGTAATGTTGGCAACCCAGCCCAGTACCAGCTGAGCCCACTGCCCACTAGCCTAGGCCCAGCTTATCCTTTCTTCCCTTTAACCCATAACCCTAGCCCAACAAAGCACCCCCAAGGCCCAAATCTGAAATGAAATTAGTCCCTACTGATTTAGTGATTTTTTGTGTTGTAAAGTTGTAAATGATTTGGGTAAAAGAGATTTTAAGTTGAAGATTTATTATTATTATTATTATTATTATTATTATTTTTTAAAATTTCAAAAGTGTGAAATTCGGGCTTAACGGGTCAACCAGAACTGAACCTTTTTTACGTTTTCACATTAAATCTAATAAATGTTTATTATAAAAGAAATAGAAGTGATCAATAATTAATATTTGTATTTTTGAATAAAAGATAATTGAAAATAAACATATTTTATTTAAATATTTGAAACACAATTAAAACATCCAAAAAAGATTACTAATACAATCACGATCCTACGGACGCGGGAAATTCCAATTGTCCCGGGGGGGATTCTGACTCTCCGACGGTCGTTGCTCTGACGGATTCGGTTGTTCCTGGTTAAACCCATTGTTTAACAGGTCCAAGTACGTGTTTGTCTCCAAGTTGTACTGGTATGTCGATTGCGGCGGTTGCATCAGAGGCTCGTAATAATCATTACCGCTGATGAGACTTGTATTGACGAAAGGGTTCTGGTGCGGCAGCGGCTGCCGCTGTGGAAATCGGATTGAGTCAAGGAAGTTGGGTGGCCTCGTGTGGTCTCGGGTTTGCGGGGATGATGATGATCCCCCCGGAATCAAACCAGGAGGCACCTGGTCCCGCTGCATGATGCCTCGCTGGATAAGCGATGGCCAAAGAACGCTGAATGCTGACTCGTACAGTCGCCGGAGGTTGTTGATGTAAACCTCCAACTCGGCCTGACGCTCCCTGAGCACACGAACCTCTTCCTCTGATTTGCGTTGGGCCTCCACATTCGCCTGACGCTCCTCCTCAGCGGCAAGCTCTTGCTGAAAGTATATGATAAAAAGTGTATTAATTTATAATCTAACATTTAAGTTTTAAAAAGTTTCGATTTAGTTTATAATTAATTACCGGAGATAGCTGCAGTGGCCGGAAATGCTCTGGGTGGACAAGCTGCGGGGGAGCGCCAACATAACGCCCTTTTCTGGGCTCTCCCATAATCGCCCTGAAGATATCCTTATCGAAAGGAGGCGCGCCATTTATGTTCGGGTACTTCTCCATAACCCGCCTCATATACTCAGCCTAATGAACAAACAATGCATCGATTAGTAGAAAATATATATAAACCCTAAAAATAAGAGATGATAACTTTGAAATAGTTACCTTGAATGTAGTTTCATCCAGACCATTCCAACAATGCCGAAAGTCAGTGACTTCTCGACGCTCTTTGATGATCATCTCCTCGTATAAGTTATGCGCCGTCCTTGAGCCATGCCTCCTCCGCGGCCTCCGAGCTGCCTGTGTTGTTGCATTCTTTTCATTCTGTCTCGACAGCGCAATAAACTCTGGAGTGTTGAGCGAATCGATGAACTTGTCCCAATTTGCTTGAGGAAAGGTAGGGTGTTTGTGCTCACGCCAGTGATCGAAGTTGGGATTTTCGTCATTGAGAGGGTACTTGTCTTTGTAAGTTTGGATGATCTCCCCCTTCCGCCCCCTGTACATCTCGGCCCAAAACTTGTGCAACGTCCTCTCGACGTCACCTGTAGTAAGTGACGGCGGGTACCAAACATATTTTTCCTGTGACAACAAAACTTTAGGTTAGTAATGTATACAAATATTTATAATAAAACTATATGTTAATATTGTATATTTTACCGCAAATTTTGAAACCCACGCATTCTTCTCAGCTTCGGTGAATGTCGAATACTTGTCCGGGACACCACAGTAACGGTCTCTAAAAACGCGTTGCACATCTTGGTAGACTCCGTGAAGCTTGGAGCCAAGACTACATATATTCATTCGATTAAAAATAGATACGTGAAAGACCAAAATTGAACATATAAAATGAACAACTTACTGGCCTGCAAGAATCATCTTCTTGCCATTAGCAACCATCTGTGGAGGCGGGAGCAGTCGCGCGAACTCATCATTGATGGACCCATCAGCCTCTCCGCGGTCATGCTGACCCTGTACCGTGTCCTGCGAGTCTGATAGGTGTGAGGAGGAAGATGATGCAGGGGATGATCGCCCAGAACCCCGGCCTGCATAACCACTGACTCCAGAACCATGACCCCCAGAACCACGACCCCTAGAACGTCCGGAACTACGTCCGGTGGAACCACGTCCGGACCCGTGACTATCAGTCGAACCCGCCATATCCTTACAAGAAGTTAACTTGTCAATAAAAGTATGAAATTTCATCCAAAACTTTTTAAAATTTACAATTTCATCCAAAAATTTTAAAAGTTTACAATTTTATTCAATAGTTTTAAAAGTTTACAGTTTGACCCAAAACTTTTAAAAGTCTACAATTTCATCCAAACGTTTTAGAAGTTCACAATTTTATTCAATAGTTTACAATTTCATTGAAAAGTTTGACCCAAAACTTTTTAAAGTTTACAATTTCATCCAAAAGTTTTAAATTACCATTAAATAATAAAAATTTACCATAAATGACATAAATTACTAAAAATTCAGCAACAAAACATAAAAATTACAATAACTAACCATGAATTATAAAAATTCATCAAAATCATAAAACTTACTAAAAATTCACCAAAGATTAAAAAATTACTAAAACTTCACTAAAATCATAAAACAATGTAACTAAATCTTTAAATCCTAAAATCACCGTAAATGATAAATTACTAAAAATTGAGTAAAAAAAATATAAAATTACAATAACTAACCATGAATTATAGAAATTCACCAAAATCATAAAAATTACTAAAACTTCACCAAAATCATATAACAAAGTAAGTAAATCTTAAAATCATAACAATTCATCAAAATTTCTCATACATCATAAATCATGATTATTCAACATAAAGAATCATAGATCATACATACTTTTTTCAACAAAAAAATCATACATACTGAAACTTCATCTAAAAAAATCATAACCTACTAAATAAATCATACATACTAGAAATAATTACTGAAAGTTCATATAAACGCTTAATTTATTACCTTTAACAACAGACGCTGTGAAATGGAGGGTGTACGGTGGCCGGCGCGGTGGCGAGCAACTCCGGAAACGAATTATAAAAGTTACCATCATATCTCTTGAAATGGATACCAAAAATGAAAAAAAAAAAGAGGAAAGGAGCTTACCTCGAACTAGCGTTGAATTCGGCGTCGAAATGGAGGGAGGATGGCGCCGGCGTGACGGAGGAGGTCGGCGGTGCGAGGCTGAGAGAGAGGAGGTTGAGAGCAGCAATGTGGTCGTTCGGGTTTGAGATCTGAAAGAGGAGACGCCTTTTTAATTGATGTTGGGGTGGTAACGCCCTAGGGCGTTACCTGGGCATTACCATATCTCCAATTAATGCCCAGGAACAGAAAAGGTGCGGCTGGTAATGCTTTATGGCGTTACTATGGCGTTACCAGCTGTCAGCTTTAATTTGAACCCAATTATTGCCCGGGAAAGCGGAAATGTGCACCCAATTATCATAATTTTTGTTAATATTCGTAAAAAATATTTTCAAATTATCTTCGCAAGAATATTTTGTTAATATTTTTAAATTATCTTAATTTGTTAATATTTGAAAATTATCATAATTTTTAAATATTTCAACAAAATATGAGCAATGACTTACAAGTCCATAGAAATGTCAACTGGGCTGGAAAATTATTATAAACTTAGGAAGTCTACAAGTTTAATTATCCTCATCAATCATAATGTTGTCAATTATTACTCGTTCCGGCTCCGCCTCATGATCAACCAGTGAAATACTCACATCATTATCTACCACGCCTATTGTTTCCTCTATTTGTTGCTCCTGCTGAGGATCGACATCTTTCAGATCTCGTCGTCCAGCATCACCTTTGAAATGTCGGGGCTTCATCTTGAAAACGTTCCATCACTTTTTCAGATTCCGCTGCTTCGAAGGGTACTCGATATACACAAATTTTTTGAGATAATTTTCATTAATGTTGTGTTATTTTTTTCTAACAAATGACAAAAAAGTAGAAGAAATTCATAAATACGAAGTATATATTATTGTGCTTTCTATGAGGAATTTTTTAACTAATTTTTTAAAAAATGGTTAGAAACTATAAAACGTCAAATTATTGTTTAAATTGTAATAAAATCGATTCACACTTACAGCATCTCCAACGATTTTCATATTTTATTGAAATGTTCACTTTTAAAGAATTTTGGTCTTTTTTTTGTCCAATAACTTCTCTTTATCTCATTCAAGAAAAAATAAAGAGTTTCTCAAATTTAGTTAGAGCATTATTATTAATGATGGTAGAATAATGTGTTGCATGCATTATTTGGAAGATGAAAAAAGCTGAAAATTAGAAAAAAGAAAAGTTCTTTATTTTACCACTGCTACTGCCGACAGAGCAACGTGCCTGAGCGGCCAATGGAGGACTAGCAACAGCATGTGCAGCCCTCTTCCCCATGCTTGAATTGAAGATGCCACCAACCATCACAACACGAATTCGCATCCCTCCAATTTATTTACATAAGGCAGCGGGCCCCTATTCTTTTTATTTGTAAACTAGAGTTTTTAAAATCTCAGCACTTACTACAAGTATTTGAAAAGTAGGTCTTAGTAAATAATAATAATAATAATGATAATCATCATAATAATTACTTCATCTAATTTCTAAAATGTAAAATTAATAACAAAACACATATGGAGTACATTTTATTTAAAATTATTTAAAAATCAAAATTTTAATAAGAGATACTACCTCCATTCTTACAAAACTATCTCATTTGGGTTTTAGCATTTAACTAGCCGGTACCCCCTCCTACGGGATGGGGTAAAAATAATTAAAGTCTATGTTTTGATACTATCGATGTATTCATATAAATTCCTGAAAAGATAACTCATATGTTATTTTATTTAAGGGTTGACAACCAAAAGAGTAAAACATTCAAGTTTACAATTTCATGTGTATGTTACTATTTCAAATTAATAAAACTCACACATTGGTCTTATTTGTCCAATTTATTGTACTTCTTTTATCTCTGATGTTTTTATTATTATTTTTACTTTTATCGGGGCCAAAAGTAAAAGTGTTTTAGTATTTCTTTTTTAATTTTTAAAGTACTTCTAATTTGTTTTATTAAAATATTAAATATTTAATCGATCACCAGCTGCGAAGCGCAATGACCCAATACCTCTTATATATACATATATAGTAAATTAACTATTTTCTATGAAACAAAATTACATTATGAATATATCACTCATATTATAAAATAAGAAAACAATCTACAAACAAAACGTACACCATCGAAATATAAATTTGAAGAATTTGATGTTAGAAATATTATGAAATTATAGTGCTTACATATTTTCAGAAAATTTACTTAAATAATTTTTAAAAACATATGAATAAAATATTTTATATCATACTTTCGTAAAATCATATATAAAATAATTCAATTATTTATAATAATTATTACAAGACTTTATTATAAATTTAAGGTAATTTATCATATTTAAAAAATATATAATTATTACAATTAATAATACTCACAAATATAGTTCTAAAATAAATTACTTTTACATATTAAAAAATATTTGAATATAAATTGTATCCTAAAAATCCCACAAATTGCGGGTTGGGCTTATCCAGCTCAATTTTATTTTAACACCCATCATTGTCCAAATTCTCAATCCTTAAACAACTAAGCCCAAAGTTTTAGCCTAACCTATAATCAACCCAAACCCAAACTCATCTACCCTCATATAAATAACCCAGTGTCCAACACTCTCACGTTTCTAACCCTACGAGCCGCATCTCTCTCACTCACTCTCTTTCTCTCTCGCTGTAGAAGAATTCTTATTGTTCATCCTGAGAAACCATTAAAACCGCCTCGTAGATGCATTTTCGTCGAGTGTCCGCCATGAAAAAATGTTTTCCAGCAGCCTCCGATGGCGGCGAACATGCTTAACATTTTTTCCATCATGATTTCCGCTTTCTCTTTGTAAAAAATTGTTCAAAGATTTATATTTCCACTTAGATCAAACATTTTTTCCTATATTTTCCCTCAAATGTACCGATAAAATTTCAACCGTGTTCTTACCAATTTATTGAGGTTTTTCATGAGAAATCACCAAAACCGCCTCGTTGATGCATTTTTGTCGATTGTCTGCCGTGAAAAAATGTTTTCCGGCGACCGCCGATGGCGGCGAACATGCTTAATATTTTTTTCTTCCATTATGATTCCTCTTTCTCTTTGTAAAAATTGTTTAAACATTTATATTTTCACTTAGATAAAACATTATTTACTATCATGGTGTTAGTATATAATAAAAAATGAATATGATTTATTTGATAAAATATATAGTACGAAATCAGCAAATAACATCATACATTTGCCTGAATTTTTTTGATCTGCAGGTGGAGGTCATTTAAATCCCGTTGAAAGCGATCTAATGTGGTATGCAGCTAGTGTTGCGTGCGAGACATCATGCTTGGTAAAAATGATTAGCGGGTTGTTTTGAATTTTGTTGACTAATATGTATGATTGAATTCTTTGTAAATAAGTTCTGTATTTCTAATGTAGAATGTATAGGATGTAGGCTTGAGATCGAGTTTGACACCTGATTTTGTGGGTTGTTTCAAATTTCTAGGAAGTTTAGATATAGTCTGTTGCAAATTCAATCTATTTGGATGTTATCTCTTATTTAAATTCATCATGTGGTTTTAATAAATATTAAAAAATATTTTACACGTGGCATGTCCTCCTTTCAATATGTTCATGTTTATATATTAATAGTAGATTACAATATAAATAGGTTACAACTTAATCAAGACTCTACAACCCGTTGCAGAGCATGGGTTGTAAACCACCTCGTTCTATCTTTATCAAAAAAATTCATGATATTGTCTTGTGTTTATTATTATTTCCGTTTAGTTGCCTAAACTTTTTAGCTTTAAAATGTAAACCACGAAAGAAAAAGAAAAAATTAGAAAAAAAAACCAAATTACTCCTAACGTCTCTCATAAAAATAAATTCTCTTGTTTATACTGTGCCCCTTATTGGTTTATTTATACACCCGGTGTTAGTTGGTAACCCCTCCTACAGGACGAGTATATTTAAAACATTATGGACATGTATCAGTTCCTCATTCAATATGTTCTTGTTCTATAATACAAATAGTCCGTTAGCTGAGCTACCCCTCAAAGAGGTCCAATAACGCTCGATCAGTTAAAACTGAAAAATTTGTTGTTCGAAAAAAAGTAGATATGTTGCAAATAATATTTTGAGATAAGATTGTTGAGATATCAAAAAAAAGAAAGAAAAGAAAAAAGCAGAGATAAGATTGTTGATTGAGATAATTAGATGAAAAAAATCTAATAACCAAAAAAATAAAGATTTTCATAATCTAAAAAAGAGAAAGAGAGATCTTAAGTACTTAAAACTCTAACCTACTATATCTAGACTGATTTAATTATCTGTTAAAAAAATCTGACGTGATCTAATCTAATCCAATTTAAAATTTAAAATAGCAATTTAATCGCATACGTCACTCTCTTTTTAACCGAAAAAATAAATAAATAGATTAGTGTAGTTATCATTTTAGGATGAAATTTAATTAGTATAAAAAGAATGAAATTTAATTAGTGATGATTAAAATTAGTTTAGATACAACTTTATCCGTTAATTTTATGTGGTTATCTCTTTAAGAAAAAGTCTAATAAATTACAGAAGTTCGACTGATTTAACTTTATCTATTTATTATTTTTAAATTTACCTGATTTTTAACAACCCGATTTAATTCGAGGAAGGAGACCAATTTAGAATGAAACTTTATCCAAAACAACCCGATTTAAACATCTATTTAATGAATCTGAAGTGATTTAATTCAATTCATTTTTTAAAAAACCAAGCGTAGTTCATCAGTTATTATTTACAAAAAAGTAATTGTTTAAGCTTATCGGTGAAACACTTTCTTGGTAAGTTCGTAGCGGCTATCAAAAGTCCAATAAAAAAGGGGCATGTCTATCGTATGGAGAGTAGATTCATTTCACCGATGCTTTGTTCTCGATCGGGACTTCTTCCTATAGAAAGCGGAGAGATAGATCTCAATGAAGCTTTGAACTACTTCCACGCAAGGAAAGACAAATCGATAGTACTACCGATGGCAGGGAAAGCAGACTGAGATACCGAAGATATCGCAATGGAGTTTCGTTCGCAACAACATCGTCTCGGCTTCGAATCCAATTTGTGGGATGCCATAAGGCCAAATAAAGCTGGCCTCAGGCCTTAAACTCCTAACTCGGTTGAATCCAGTGAAGACTTTCCTGGAAGGGCATAGCCTGACAGAAATGCCAATTAAAATATTTTAAAAATGGACACGTATCAATTCCTCCTTCAATATGTTCATTTTTTGTAATACTCCCTCCGTCCCCAAAAGATTTAAGGGTTTGATTAGGTACGGAGATTAAGATGAATGTAAGATTTAGGTATAAGTTTACTTTATTACCCTTTGGTTGAAAGTGCACAAAAAATAAGGTAGAAAAAGTTAAGATAAAGTGAGGATAGTTTAGTAACTTTGAGAGTGAGAAGTTTCCTTTTAAGGAAAGTGATCAATTTTTCTGGGACAGCCTAAAAAGGAAATGTGTTCAATTTTTCAGCGACGGAGGGAGATAAATTGTTGTTCAGAGCAAAAAATAGTAGATAGGTTGCATATAAGATTGTTGAAATACCAAAAAAGAAAATAAAAAGCAAAGATAAGATTGTGATTGAAATAATTAGTTGAAAAAATCTAATAATAACCCAAAAAATAAAGATTTCCAGAATCTAAAAAAGAGAAAGAGATATCTTTAAGTAATTAAAACTAACCTAGTGTATCTAGCCTAATTTAATTATCCGTTAAAATAAGCAAAGAGCATCAACAAAATAAGAAATAAAAAAGTGCAGACATAGCATACCATTAATTGCATTCCATAAACGGTGCAGGGTCCGGACTGCATAGAACAAAAGGCAAAAACATGCAGAACAACAGGTTAACATACATACAAATGAAAAGCAACTACAAACTTTTTAAAACAAATTGAAAGAAATGATGATCTAGAGAAAGCGAGTCCTCTTTTAAGACTGCTACTCTTCCTTAAACCGCGAGGGGCTTGTGCGGCACCTCCGCCAAGGCGATCTTCCACTGCTCCTCTTTGGCCAGAGAAATCTCCCCTGCCTTTGGGCTTCTCCGAGTAAGAGAGCTGAAAATGGACTTCAAAATCCGACTGGGGCTCACGATTGCAACCCTGTTAATCATCACCTAGGTGATATTTCAACCACTAGTCCAAATGGCTCAGTTACAAGGTAATCTGGAAGCCCAAATCCAACTAATTGAACAATTACATATCCACCTCTCATTTTCTAAATGCTCTAGGTGGGTGAAAATTCACCCGAGTGATAAATAACATTGACGCACGATTGAAGGCGAGCTCTTATTCCCGTTGCTATTGTTGCCAATAGAAATGACAGAAATCTTCTCGCGAGAGTTGGGATGGCACTTGTTGCAAGAAACATAGTGGTCGGAATTGTTCTCGATCGTTCTGGTGAAGCCTCTTGGTTTTGGACTTACCAATCGGTTCGTGGAAGGGGGTCGGGAGTCTAGCCCCTCGCCGTCCCGCTGCCGCTTGAAGTCTTGTCTTCCTGCTCCTCCCTCTCGCACTCTTGAATCTACATAAAGAAACAAACTTTCATTCAGTAAACTCACAAAGACCAGATTTTGATAGAGAAAAATAAAAAATTTGATGTGTGGAGAAAATAAAACCAACGAAGAAAAAAAGACGGATGAGATAATTTTATTATTTCTGTATTTATAGACTCATTGATAGGTTAAATCAAAATTCGAATGCTTTTCAAATGGTAAATATTCGAATTTAAACGAAAATTTAAAACCAAAAAAATCAGAAGTGGAGGAAATCGGATGACAAAAAATGAAAGAGGATAAACTAAAAAGATTTAAGAGAGATATTTTAGGATTTTGTAGATTTTTTCGAGATAGTTTGTTAATATAAAACTCTAATATGTAACTAATTAATAGATAAGATCCTATTTGGGAAATTTGAGAATGTAACAAACTCCCTAAAATCAGCAAAATCGAAAAAATAAATTGCTAAAATAAATAAATAAAATTCCAAGTGTCACTCTATCAGATTCCTCTAATAATATAAGAATAGATTAAAATTGTTAAGAAAATAAATGGAATGAAATCTGTGTTGATTACTAATTGAAATTTACCATTTTGCAGTAATAGTAGATGGAATGAATAAAATAGGTAAAAGAGAAGTAAAGGGAATTAATATTATATTAAATACTCATTAAAACTTACCAAAAGTATTTAAAAAAAAATCTGATGTTGTTTTACCTGACGCAAACTTGAAAAATATTTTTTTACCAGCCATGTCATAGGCTCCTGTAATATGATGGAGTATATATAATAGATATGATACTTGGATGGTTTATTCGCCCCATTAAAAAGTTGAGTGGTCAAATCGTGATAAAATGAATAGTTGAGTGGCTTTTATGTGCCTTTTGTCCTGTAATATGATGAAATAAATTGTCAGACATCATATGAATGATTGAATCTTGCGTACCGGACATCTAATGAACAGTGATGAATTTTTTCGAGTTTAATATGAATGATTGAATCCTTTGTAAATAAGTTCTGTATTTATAGTGTGAGTTATATAGGATGTAGGTTGGGGATAAAATTTTCGAATATTTATGATAGGGTCTGTTGGAGATTTAGTAGTATATTCGAATAATATATTTGTATAGGTCTCTTCACGAGATATTATTTGCATTTTCGAAAATTCATAAAATTAAGTCATGTTTTGATAGGTCTCTTCATAAAACAGATTTGTTTGTTTTTAAAGAAAATTAAATGTATTTTACACGTGGCGCCTCCATCTTCATTATGAACCTGTTTATATATTAATAGTAGATGTACTATCCTCCGTATCCCTAAAAACAATTGTGCGTTTCTTTTTTTCAGTGATTAATTTATGATTTTATTTCCTCTTTTTGATATATAAAAACAAATAGTTTAATAGAAAATTATAGATTAGTATGCGTAATTTCTAAACATTTTTTTCAAATTTTGTTAATAAGTTATTTCTAGTTAAATGTTGTATTCTACCACAACATAAAAAAACAAAAAAAAACACCAATTTTTCAGGGACGGTTGCAATATTACTCTCTCCGTCCAAAAAATATTGTAACATTTTTCTCTTTAGAACATCCCAAAAGTAATGCAACATTTTCTTTTTTGGTAACTGTTTACATTCTAATTTACCAAAAAACTCGAAATTGTAAATTATTCATGTAATGTAATTTACAATTTTATATATCTATCTATTGTTATTCTTCCATATGTGCTTGCATTAAAGCCGGCGAACCTAGCTCTGTCTGTCATCTAATTATTCGTCCTACTTATCATTTAACCAACCGTGTTAAGTTAAGGAACAATCACGAATTAATTAAGTGGATGATTGATTGGATCGATCAGTTAATTTAATATTGACAGTACGTCGTAGTGGAGCAATAATGTTATGTTGTCAGCAGGGGCGAAGTCAGGAAATAAATTATGGACGGGCGGAATATACATATCAAACGTACTTTTTTACTCAATAGCCATATGTATATCAAAAGTACAAAATACATGATAAAAATTGTCAAAATTTAACACGTCGTTCCTTAAAATCTCTAAAATCATCGGTCAATTATTATAAATTAAATTTCATAGCAATATCTCCCTCAATGTACAAAATAAGAGTATTAGCTAGAAAATCAATGTTCATATCGGTTCGTAGTCTGGTCTTCACAATTTTCATAATTGAAAAAGCACGCTCTATACTAACATTAGACATGAACAAAATCAATATTAAATGGATCAATCTATCAACAAATAAATAAATACTTCACCAAACCTCAGGGGGGGTAACTGAAGTTTTATGAAAATAGAGGAGCAAACTGAGAGTTTCACCAAACCTCAAGGGTTTTTTTTGTAATTCACCCATATAAATATTATCCACACACATTCCTTTTCATCAAATCATCAATAGAAAAGAAACAGAAAAAACTGTCAAACCATTGAAACATTAGAGAATCAGTGCTTTATTTTCTAAGTAGTTAAAAACCGGTAATGGAGTTTTTCCTCAAACAAATAAAAATGAATAGAAAAAAGATAGAAATGGAATCAACATTTAATGATGTTTAGAAAATTTAAGGACTAATTCTCTACTTTCTAAATAATTAAAAAAGAAAAAAATAGAAAGGGAGATTCATTTGATGATGTGGTAAAATGCTATTGGGTGGGTACTATTTATCAATAGTACCCACTTCCATAAATAGATAGGGGATCAATACTTTATTTTCTAAATAGTTAAAAATCGATAATGGAGTTTTTCCTCGAACAAATAAAAATGAAAAGGTAAAAGATAGAAACAGAATCCACATTTAATGATGTTTTGAAAATTTAAGACTAATTCTCTACTTTCTCAATAATTAAAGGCAAGTAATATATTTTCTCCTAAAATAAACAAAAAAAAAAAGAAAAAAAAATAGAAAGGGAGACATATTTGATGATGTGGTAAAATGATATTGGGTGAGTATTATTTATCAATAGTACCCACTTCCATAAATAGATAGAAGAGTAATTCTTCAAAATGTGTAGAGTTTGTAGCTTCATAATGAAAGTGTTGCAACTGATATCCGCTATAGTCTGTACATGTTTCTTGAATTTTTTGTTTGTGTGCTATGTTATTTTGTTAATTTAGACTTTGAGTAGGACCTAGCTATTAGACACGTAGGAGGTAGAACTATGTGTACACATTTGACTGTATATTGAGTGTATAGATTTTATTATTTGGTTGTTATATTTTTCACATTTGGATAAAATTTACACCAACATTTGAATTGTACATAAAATAGAAAGTATATATGTATATTAAATTAAAAATAACACCCTTAATTATTCTAATTATATACTATATAACCATACTTTTACAAAAATCACGGGCGGGCGGTCGCTCCCCCTTGTCCCCACACAGCTTCGCCTCTGGTTGCCTGCCGCTAAACTTGGGAGATGTTATTTACCAACTAGTTGGAAAAACCATTAGCTGTGTTATGTGTGTAAATACCTAATTAGAATAGTATTTTAGTCTTTAAAATTGTTAGTTAATTAAATTAGTTAGACAGTGTTAGAATTAGCTAGTGATTTTTCCAACTAGTTGGTAAATAACATCCATCGCTAAACTTAGTTTAGTGGTGTCGATCGGAGTAGGTGAACAGAACTCGCTCTCATTCACTCCCGCGCCGCGCGTATCATGTAGATCGCCGCCGCCCAGTTCCGGCCGGCCACACCAGCGGCAGCAACTCATCCGCACCAGAGAGAGAGAGCCAAGAAACACGAAGCAACAGCTACCCTCAACAAAAGCAGCACCATATGATATATACTTAGAGGGATGAATAGTTACGTGAGTTTTCTTTCTTTTCCTAAATGTTTTCAATCTTATTTATTTAGACATTTCAACATTTTGTTTGTTTGCATTTCTTCTTCAAAGTTTCAATTAATTTGTCTTTAATTTTTCCATAAACAATACGTTGTTTTATCTTTTTTACATATATTTTCATACCTATACATTCCTTTTTAGCATACTTTCTTTTCCCTTTTCTTTTTTAATCTTCTACTAGTTCTTGATAATTATGTGATAAAATTGAATTGGAAATTATCATCAATCCTTGCGGGTTATTATCCTAAACATTTGATATTTTCTTACGTTTTTAATAGGGGGTTTCAAATTTAAAAATTGAGGGGAATATAATTCAATGGATTTTTGAGTAATTTACTAGTGAATTACTTTTTAAATTCACTGTAAAAAATAGGACTATAGGTTTGAGAATCCATGAAAAACCGTATGAGTTGGCGGTGAATACCTCTAATACTCGTCCAAAAAACAAACCACATTAACTAAAATCATCACGTTACCACTCATCCAAAGAGCCCATTCTAGCATTTCTTCTCATCACAGCTAATTCACGTGAATTACGTAGGACGGATGTGAAAAACTCTCCTAATTTATGTGAATTAGGCTAATTCACTTTTGCAAAATTCACATCAGGTCCGAATTCGTAGATGTGAAAATTTGACTAATTCAGTAATGAATAAAATATGCGAAAAACTGATTAATTCACTTTAAAAATGTCAAATTTGAAACCCCCCTTAATACTACATAAATTACAACTTAACCATGACCATGAACCCTAATTACTCTTTCATTAAAAACCAACCATTCATGTGATCGTTCTTTTGAACGGGAAGTGTGTAATCAAAATGTTACTAAAAAATTTGATTGTCTTCTTTCTCCAATGTCACATTTATCACCATGCATGTACGACGCCGTTTATGCCACAAATCTGAACCAAATTTATTGCTCACCACACGATCCGCCATACCTTGATTAAATAAGACTTCATCACGTGTTTATCCAATATGAACATGAAACCCTTTACGTGACAGAGAGATCAAAGCTGTCTTTTTTATTTTATTTTTTTTAAAAAACCCCCATTTAATACTATTTGACTTTCACTCTGATCTCTAGCTTCTTCTTAACTGTGTATAAATATAAAGCACAATCAAGATTCAAGCACCAAAGCAATTATAAGTTGTGAGTATATATATCAACTTTGGCAAGCCACACAACACAAATAAGCCATATGATGATGAAGAGCTCCTCCTTCAACAATATTCCCCCAAAGCAGAGCTCAAAACTTTCAGATTCTGCAGATCAGAAACCCAACAACAGTAATATTACCAATATTGCCCCTGATCATGGTATGAATAATCCAGGAAGTGCAGAGATGATGAAGAAGAAGAAGCCTGATTATTCCTGTGACGTAGACGAAAGTGCAGAAGCATTCATCAGGAAATTCAAGCAGCAGCTTCTTCTCCAACGCCTTGAATCCATCGAGAATTACAACCAGATGCTGGAAAGAGGCCTTTAATTACCACCAGTAATTCTTCATCATCATCTGTTTTGATTTCTTTATATATGGATATGACTTATTGTCACAAAAGCATGGGATATTTATACCATTATAGACTGTGATGGTCAATATTAGCGTCCTTATGATTGATGTGAGACATTAATCATCTAGCACTCATTCGAAATAAAATGTGCTTATTTACTACTCTATATATTCCTTTTTAATTGTTTTTTACCTTTTGATCAAGTGTTTGACTTAATTTTTTAATATGGTGAGTTCATTGAAAATTTTTTTAAAAAAAATCAGAAACCAAAAACATTTATTTGCTTGATGCATAGAAATTTTTTGAAATATATATATATATATATATATATATATATATATATATATATATATATATATATTGCTCCCTTTCAAGGTAACCTCTTCTGAATTAATTTCAAAGGTCCTAGCTAGGAAGGGAGGATTCTTTCGAATCGGGGAAGAGATCATTAAAATCATTAATAAGACCTATAGAGGTCCAGAAATCATTAATAAATTATCCTTATTAAAAAAGGGAGGATTCTTTCGAATCGGGGAAGGGATCATTAAAATCATTAATAAGGTTTTCATGGAAGAAGATCAACCATGAATGATTAAAATTTTGCAAGAACCGTATGTTGGTCCAAGCTTTCATTAAAATCCTTTTGAGAACATCATTAGGCTTATTAACCTTATCAATTCGGACCTGACCTTCGAATAATTAATATCACTTTGGAAGTGGAAATTAGGAATGAAAAGTAGTAGCATGGAGGCGTAGTAGCATTAATAGCATTAGCATTATTATTTTGAAAATACTCATTAATAGAAGTAGGTGGAATAGTGTAGCATTAATAGCATTAGCATTATTATTTTGAAAATACTCATTAATAGAAGTAGGTGGAATAATAGAAGAACTATTCTGGAAATATTTTTTAAGAGACATAATAGTTTTATTAGGATTATTAGGAGTATTATAGGGAGTAGAACTTCTTCCCTTTTCTTCTTTTGGATTGGGCTTTGGCGACTGCGACCCTTTTGCTCATTTGGAGTAATCTTGAACAGTTTTGTACCTGCAAAATAAAATTGCTTGGAAGAAAGTTAGTTTAATTAAATATTAATCTGGAATTAAATAAAACTTGCCTAAAAAGGCTTTATAAAAGAATCTTGTAAAATTTTTATGTTCTTTTCCTTTACGGGATAAGAAAATTTAAACCTTATTTCTTTTCCTAGGACTTTTGAAATTAATTCAGAAGAGGTTACCTTGAAAGGGAACAAACTCGTAATGAACGGAGTCCCTAAGATAACATTAGCACTTAAATTTTTTATTAAAATAAAAGGCATTTTGAAACGCAAATCTTCATTACAAATTTTTACATTACTGATTTTGTAATTAATATGCAGATTTTGGTTATTAGCAGCATACAAGATTTCTCTTGTTTTTTCAAAATATTGGGTAGGAACTAGTCCTTCGTTAATACAATTTTGGTCTGCACCTGTATCTACCAATGCAATAGTGTTTAGTTGATATTCATCATTAACGATCAAGCTTATATGAATAAGCCATTTATGATTGTAAATTTTTGAAACAACATTCAGGTAGGAATCCACCCGATCATCAATTTTGGTCGAACATTCTCTTTCATTAGCATTTTCATTAAACACCTGATCATTAATTATGGTCGAACATTCTCCTTCATTAGCATTTCTATTAAAATCTTCCCTTTGCAGCTTCTCTGCTTCTTGTAACCCTTTCATCCAAAGGGTTCTCTGGATATTTTGATTATCTATTTTTAACTCTTTAATCTCCCTTTTGATATCATTTATCTCTAACTGTAAATCATGAATGGTAGCAGGCTTTTGCTGCTTCCCATAAGTTTTTAAAAAATCAGAAATATTGATAACCTGTTTGGACTGGGGTTTCTTGGCTTCATTATCCTTCTCGAGGATTCCTTTTAATGCTAAAAAGGCTCCCTTTCTTTTTTCTAAATCCTCTATTTGAATAATTGCATCATGCAAAGAATTTATGTCAGAGGAAAGTACATTACAGTAGCATTTTTCAAAACAATTTTCATTAATCTCAGAATTTTCAGATTCTTTATCAGAACTGTTAGTAGATTGAATTTCATTAATAAAAGGGATTCCTTCTTCTTCATTATCAGAAGTATTATCAGATTGACTATACTCAAAAGGAGAGTCATAGGTCATTAAATTCATTAATTGTTCTTTCATTTTATTAGAAATTTCTAAGCATTAATTTTTCTTTCATTTTGCAGTCTCTTTTAAAATGACCCACTTGCCTGCATTTCCAACAGGTAGGAGGTCCTTTCCTTTTCTCATTAAAAGGTCTTTTGGTATTTTTATTAAAATTATCGATCCGTCTTTTATATCTTGAACTCTTATGATTATAGAATTCGGAGTTTATTAGAAGCGTAACTCTTTCTTTTGGACTTTTGAACTTTCATCTTTTTTAGGAAGGAGCATGGACCTTTTCATAGCCATATTGAGAATGTAAATCTCCTAATTCTGCTCTAGTTTGTTTTTTATCATTTTTAATCTTACTCTGGAGTTTCATATTTGTACATAATTCCAAACCTTCCAAATTAATAAAATTTATTATTTCACCAAAAGTTAGATCATTATAAGGAATTACACCATTATATTTTGTCTTGATTCACATTCGAACTTTCTCGTGAATAAATTAGGCACTAAAGAATAAATTTTTCTTTCCAAACAATATTAGCACAATCGATATTAGCACAACGGTTCTAGTATAAACATTTTTCAGGAAAACGTCTTTATACCATCTAAACTCATGAAGTTTTGGGCATCTTAAATTCATTAAAATTTTGGATTCTCTTTGACCAAGTAACTCTGGATTTCCTTGAAAAGATTTCAGTATAGCCCAAAGTAGGACTTCTACTGCATTACATTCTCCAGTATCTTGTTCTATACCATCTACAACTATTTTTTTGGTGCTTCTATTAATATGATTTTTTTATCAATAGTAAGAAGATTATTCCACCAACCTCTTAGTTGACCCGTGAATCCATTCACGAGAAGATGCATGGCCATTGGATTCGAATTATCATTATTCATGTAGGCATTAGCTGCCATTTCCATTTCACAGACAAAAGAAAAGATTTGGTAATCTGTTAATCCATCCAGATTCCAAACACATATTGAGGTCCCATCATAGGAATTAGGAGTATTCTTATTTTCTTCAAACATCATATCAGAAGGAGATGGTTTTGGATACCAAGTTTTGGATTTGTAAAAATCTGGATTTTGGATTTTATTAATACTTGAGGAAGGATTATTAATATTCATGGTTTTGAATTGATTTTCTAACTCAATTATTTCAGAGATGACATTAATATTTTTGCCTTGTGCTAATTGCTTATTAATGTTATCAATTTCCAACTGGATCTTTGATATGGAGTTATCATTAAACTTATTAATTCCTTTTAACCTAAAGTCTGGGCTTATAGGTATAAAGGTGGCGGCTGAGGCAGGAGGAGGTCTTGAAGGAGGAGTTTCCTTGACATAACTGGTTGAAGGCAGATTAGTCAAAGGAAAATTAAAAGCTCTGGGTTCCTTATTAATAACAAGTGGCTCTATTCTATTCAATTGTTCTCCAATAGAGATTAGAGACTGATTAGCATAATTAAGCTGGGAATTAATATTAATAAGAGGTAACTTTGTGAAGTCTTCCAACTCCTTTTGAGGAACGGACTTAAAAGGCTGACCGACACATTTGTCCTCATTAGTATGATGAGGAGTAATTAAAATACCTTCGGAGGAGGATGAACAGATGTTATTTCTTTATCATTAATAGTGATCCATTTTTTTGTAACTTCGGTAATCAGAGTGATGGTCGAAAAAGGATAATTAATATTTTCAATATTAGCATATCTTTCAAACCAAACGAAAAGAGGAATATGCATTCCGAGACTTCTCATTTCGGCAAACCATTTTTCTTTAAAATTGTCAGTTTCTTCTTTTGAAAACGTATTAAAATACCAAGTAACCCTTTTGCTGTTTTCAGGGAACTTCAAATTTCTTTTTAAAAACTCTTTGTCAATGACAAATTCTTCAGTAATAGCATTAATAAAACCTTTTGTAGAAAATACTTCCATTTCACTGGGAGTGGGATTAATACTCGAAGAAGCTTCGTCTTTAAAATCATAAACTGGATGAGGAATCTCATTATTAAAATCAACGTTTCTTAATTCCGTGGGAATAGAAACATTTTCAGATGAAGGAGATCTTGGAATACGATTTTGAAAAGGAGATGTGGATTTGTAGATTGAGGATCTGGAGGTTTCAGATTGACTGAACCTAGATTGAGGAAAATAATTAGCAAAATCAATTTTGACTGAACCGTCCGTCGACTCAGTGATTAAAGCCTTTTGATTTATTAAATCTATGGGTTGATGGGGAACAAGGTTCTCTAAGTCCCACTGATTAGACTTTGAAATTTCATTCTATTTTAACTTCTTTGGAACATGGATCTGGGAATTTTGGGAATTAGCTTCAAAGACTACGGTCTCGTCTTTTGACGCTACGTAGTTTTAGGAACTTTGGTAATGCGCAGAGTAACGCCCAAGGCGTTACTGTGGGGCCGAACATCGTAGTAGCGCCCTCGTAACGCCTTATGGCGTTACCAGCCGCCTTTTTCATTAATCTGGTAACGCCCTGTCAGAGCTAGTAGCGCCCTCGTAACGCCTTATGGCGTTACCAGCCACCTTTTTCATTAATCTGGTAACGCATTGGGCTGAAGTAACGCCTCGATTTGTAACGCCCTTGTGCGTTACAATCGTAATGGATTTGTAGCGAATTTGGCGTTACCAGGCCTCCTTCAGATACATAGTGGTGGTCATGACTTTGTAATAGACACGATAGATTAAATAAATAGACTTAGCATTATTAGCAAAATTCATATTCTTAATTTTTATAGTCAGACTCAAAGTATCAAGTATATGAGGATGAAAAAGAGAAATTGTAAAATTTGGATAACAATTAAAAAATATTGGACCATTAGCAATATTGGATTCTGCCATTGCTAGCAGAGAATTATTAAAATTCAAATGTCTGGCATCTCTTAAAATCATTAATAAAGGAATATCAATTCCTATTCTGAACATAGGTTTAATAGCAATTTGGACCATCCCAATATGCATAAACTTATATTTATCTTTTTTATGATTATTAACCGCTTGATTACTTATTAACCGAATTGTCTCAATTTCTTGATTCAAAGGAATAGTTTGTTACATGCATTTTATGGAATAACTAGGCGAAAAATCAAACGCGTTCGATTTTGTAGATTGTCTTTGGATTAACCTTAGGAATAGACCAATTATGAAGCTTTTGTTCAATATCAGCAATATTAATTTCTGTGGAATTAAAGTCTTCACAATTATCAGTGTTAAATTCAGATATTGAACCAGTTTCCTTAGATGAAAAGAGTTTAGTCATTTTATCCATTCTAAAGATTAAATCTTTATCTAATTAAATTCTAAATTTTTCTTCCAAATTCTAAGACTCTGATTGTTTCAATCGGGAACACCAACTCCTTCCGCGGTAAAACGTGGACTTACACTCCTGCCACACACATCGCCCTAGGATCTTCCGGTTTACCAACGCTTGAAACAACTTCAAATCTTAACATTCTTTAGAAAACTTTAGAACCTAACCGACTTAGATTCTTTCTTCAAAAAGTATAATTTAACCAAATTCTTTCAATCTTAAAAAACAGTTTCAAAGTCTGAATTTAAGCAACAGATAAAAGGATCTTTAAATCCTCAAATTTCTTTAAAGCTTCTTTGAACTCTAGCTTTCCCTTCTTGATTATCCCGTCAAGTTCGTATCTCCTCTCATTAATATTCATTTTATATTCAAAGCTTAAAGCTTCGCTATCATCTAGATCAAAAAACATGGCATTTAGCCTTCTAAGTTCATTAATACGTGATTCCAACCAATCATGTTTTATTATTAAATCTTGTAAAACTTCTTCCATAGCAGTACGATACCACAAAGGAAACACCATAATTAAACAGATGAAAAGATTAATCAGTGGTTAAGAACGAAGCAAGTCGTCTTCTTTGGTCTCTTAGTTTTTCAATTTTATTAGTCCATCTATGAATCTTGTATTCTTCACAAGTAATCATGATTCTATAATATCCAAGATTATAATTAGAAATTCCAACAGTATCTAACTCTTGCCTATAGGATTCAATTAACCTTTCAGATTCTTGGATTTTAACACGGAATGAATTAATCTCATTAATAAAGTCCCAATAAATTTCACACAGAATGCGACGATAATGTTCATAAGGATGCATGATTAAACATAGAAAGACAGACTGAAATACTTCTTGTATTGAAAAACTTTAATTAAACAACTTACAGAAATCTCACAAAGATATATATATATATATATATATATATATATATATATATATATATACACTGAAAAACGAACATACCAATTAAAAAGTGTTAGAATTACTCCCTATAGATACATTTGTCTAGACATGCACGAAGATTTAGATATATTGTTAACTTGAGGATAATAAAATTTAACAGACATATAAGATAAAAGTAACGTTTTAGTGAAAAAGGATATGAATGGTTTATAAGGTAAAGTTCTTTTGAGAATGTGTTCTTAAAAATGAATCGGTATGTTCTATTGCAATAAAAATGAAAACTTATCAGTTTTACTAAGATGGAGAGTACTAATTTTTAGCGAGACCTCATCCCTAGGAAGAAGCAAAGCAGTGGTATCACAATTGTTAACATGTCTAATCTAGTAAGACGTGTTTGACAATAACTTTTTAAAGTTCTACGTCGACAACTTTTTAAAATAGCTTTTATGTTTTGAAAAAAACTATATACATGTAACTTTTAACGTTTAAGTGTAACTGTTTAATCTTAACGATTTAAAAAATATATGTAAAGCGCTACGACTATTTGAAATAATTATTCACAGGGGGCCTAATTTGGAAACGTTCTCCTCTCTTGTTGTATCCAAGTACACAAACAAATAAACCAAAAATGCTAGTTGGTTGATAATCAAATGACCTTTAAAACAATTTTTGTTTCCCTAAGAGGCCCACAGAATTGTGCTAACTCTAATTAACACCTACGTGTTTTTCCACACACCCGTGAAATGAAAAAGCTACCCTTTCTATTAATATCAACAATCTTCATCCTGCCCCTCCATGTGAGACTTTCACGAAGCTTCTCTCCTCCTCTTCGTCCTCTCCTTCCTCTTTCCGGTGCGCTTCCACCTTCACCGGAATATGTCTCTGAAGCCATCGCGTAGATCTGGAGATAGTTGCTACAAAGTGAAGCTTTGGAGGTCACCGCCACGAAGATCCAGAGACCATCGATGAGCATATCCGAAAGTCGCCGATGTGAATCGGTTGCAGATTTGTTGCTCCAGATCCTCGAAGAAGTATCGCTTTCTGACTCCGATCTGGAGTCCGATCGTCTCATCTAGACAAAAACATCCAACCACCATGAACTCCGTCTCCAATCGTCGCGATATGGCCGTCAAGATCCAGATCCGCTCCAACTGATGCGATCTAGATGAAAACAAAAAGCATCGAGTTGGGCAGTGGTTGTGCCTGGGCGGCATGTCTCCGATTGCTGGTCTCGTGGCTCCGATCGCTGGTGTTCTAATGGCAACGTTCAGATTTGAAGTTTGTGCTAGGTGAGGTGGAAGTCCGTCCTACAAACATTTTTGCACTTTTTTCGGACAGTTTGCAATTTTTATTTACACACTTTGTGTTTCGGTTTAGACAGTTTTTAATATTCATACTAATATTGATTTACTTCCGTTTTAGGTTTTTCTTTGAATTTTGTTCAACTTTTATACTTTTGATCTAAGATGCCATAAAATTATCAAAAATCATCATGACATGTTTAAGATTAATAGTAAATTAGGTTGGTGGAAAAACACATATGGTAGATAAATAAGCTCCAAAATTGCATCGACCCAACACCGTTTAAGATTAATTTTGTAATACTAAAACTTTAGGTAGGTGGAAAAACACCTATGGTAGATAAAAAAGCTCCAAAATTGCATCGACCCAGCACCGTTTAAGATTAATTTTGTAATACTAAAACTTTATTCCATTTTTGTAGGGATCGTTAGGTATGCATATCAATGTGACATACTCAAGTGGGGTTGAGCTGGGCCCAAAGATATAAATCCATTTGATGGGCCCAAACCAGCCCATTACAAGCCAGACAGTGTTTTGTAGGCCTGCCATTGACCTCACGGCTCCTAGAAATTCAAACAAATTCAAGGAAAATAAAAGGTGGTAAACTTATTCTCTGTGTCCTAATTTTGTTAAGAAAATGGAGTATTACATATACATATATATATATATATTAGATGTATGCAATTGCAGGTTAAAGGTTCATCGATGGTTTAGTGATAGAATTTCATGAAAATTTTTATAAAAAACACACAAGGACGAGTTGGTCAATTTTCATACTCTATTTTACTCAGAATCAATTTGGAGGCAACTCCCGAGTTACAAACAATGCCCAAAATATAGAAATCAGAACAGGACATAAAAAAGTAAAATAAAATAAAAATTGGACAATTTTCCTTTCTTTGTCCACATACATCAAAATCCAGAAAACAAGCATAGGTTATTTAAGCAACTCCGGGAAGAAACTGCCGCCACCAAGTCCTCATTCCTCCACGGTCAAAGGCACCGACTCCGCCTGAAAAATCCCACAACACCACCCTTAAAAACCCAAAAAAGTCCAAAACAGCACAAACACTTACCCAACCTTCCATAAAGGTCACTCACCAGTTTCTTGTACTTGAGGGCATAGAACATCTCCAAGTAGCGCCTGCTCTCGCGCCGGTCCAACTTGGACACATGTTTCCAGAAACCATACACGCCCGTCAGCGTCATCAGCCTCTCCGCATAGATCTTCCATGTGTACCTGGATTGTTCAACAAGAAACACTCTTGCTTGATCAACAAGAAAACAGAACAACAAGACAAATGGAGGAGGGGGGTATTTGCTTACTTCTCTTCAATACGTGTCAATCCTCCATGAGAAATCTCGTCCCAGTGAGCTGGATCTTTCTTGCATTTTTCGAAAAAATCTGCGATGATCTCTGCAGCCTGATCGCCGTGGTAAGGATCGATGTGGAATCCGGATTTTCCATTCACAATGATCTCAGCAGGACCACCTTTGCAGGTTGCAAAAGTTGGCAATCCACAGGTCATGGCCTCCACAACTGTTAACCCAAATGCTTCATACACTGCGGGCTGTACAAACGCTCCTTTGGTGTCGCAGATGTAGCGGTAAAGCTCTCCGTTCCTCACCCGGTTCATTTGTGAAGATATCCATCTGAACTGGTCATGTAGATTGTACTTCTTTATGTGTTCATACATCTTCTGCATCTCCGCCTTCTCCTCTATGTCTTTCGATTCCTTCCTCCGGTCTCCACCAACTACAACGAGGTTCACAAGCTCACGCAACCGGGGATTCTTCCCGTACCACTCTACAAGTCCAGTTAAGTTCTTCACACGGTCCAGCCTTGCCATTGTGAACAGGATTGGCTTGTTGCGGTCCTTGAGCACACCTCTGTGCCACAAAACTTGATCATCACTCATTATGTCATGTTTAGAACGAATGAGGTTAATTAGGGCGTGGAGGATGACTTACATGTGTTCCTCATTCTCAACCGAGCTGTAAAGAAGATCTTCAATCTCCTTGTGGAAGTTCTTCAATCTTCGCTTCTCTTCAGTGTAAGGGAAGTAGATGCTCATATCAGCACCAGGCGAGACAATATTGAATTTCGGATCGAACACATCGATGCCGTGAACAACACGGTACAGGCCGGGAAGAGTGAAAGCTGTGTGGCTCTCATACTGACCAACAGTGTCCTTGCTGAAACATATTTACAGTTAGCCTAGAATCTTATACTCCGTAGTATAGAACAAGTAATTTATAAGGCTGGTTTAGGTAGTACCTTCCAGCAATCTCTTGGAAGGTGCTAGTGATGATGAAATCTGTGTGGTTCATGGCGAAAAGATCGGCTGTGAATTGGCAGGAGAAGTGGTACTTATCATCAAGCTTCTTCCAATAGATGTCTGAATCTGGGTACTTTGTCTTCTCAAGAGCGTGAGCAATAGTACACTACAAGGAAAAGCACCAACAGTTAAGTAGATTTGAAACATGTTACTTGCATTCGAAGAAGCGATCGATAAAGACACACATCTTCCATAACAAACCTGTGTGACACCTAATTTGTGAGCCAACAAGGAGGCAACAATGTTTCCATCACTGTAGTTTCCAACAATCAGATCAGGCTTGCCCTGCAACTCCTTGGAAATTTCCACAGCAACTTCCTGATAACAATCACAAGGCAACTTGGTAAACTGATCTGATGCTAGAACTTGAACAAGGAATTTTAACAAGATATGTGTCTCTCAGTAGTATACTTCACCTCAGTGAAAGTTTCCAAGTAAGGCCAGACTTCAAATCTTGAAATCCATCTTCTTACAATTCCTTTCTCTGTTCTGAAAGGTACCCGAAGAATGTCCGAGTACTGTGTTCCATACACTTTCTCCAGACGCTCTCCACAAGTAGTTCCAACAGCATCAGGAAGGAGACGAGTAATCTGCAAGCAACAGCAAGGAAGATATTAACGCATCATGTACAGGAGGGGAGAAAAGAACAATCACAGAAACAAACATGTCCTAAAAAGCACTCACAACAAGGATTCGCGGAGTAAGGTTGAGTCCTTGCTGCTTAATTCGGAGAAGCATTTCCTCCTCAAGGGCACGAACTTGATCCAAGATATACACAACCTGTTATCAGAGATGTAACTTAGTAAGATCAAGTGACTGGATATGGTCTAGCATACATGAGCCTAGCCATGTGAAACTGACCTGCCCTCCAGTGTCAGGGTACCCCAAGACATTGTCCTGAGCGAAGTAGCCATGAGGAGTGAGGATCACAACATTGAAGACCATTGGAATTCTACTAAGGAACTTCTCAAGAGTGCAAGGATCAGGAGCTTCAAGGAGATCAAGCAGGAGCTGAATCATCTCATACACACGCTCAGCAGTGTCACCCCATCCTCTCTCCAGGCCGATCTCCTGGAACTTCTTGTCGAATTCTGAGTAAGGTGTCTCAGGAGGCACCGTGGTCAGGTAATCCTCCGCCTTCCTCAGAACCCGTTGTAGCGAATTCAGGTCTTGAATCTTATCATTCAACATCATACTCTGCGTGAAAACAACAGCGCATATCTTAGAGTCCTTTATGTGGCGAATGAGAACCGTGTAGAGGTACGATGATGAGCGCGAAGAGATTTACCTTGCCCTCATGGCAGTGAACTCTGAGGAATTCAAGCAAAGGGTGCATGCTTTCCTTGTCATGGAAGAGCTTGGCTGAGAGATGGCGGTTGAGGAACTCAACGCCATTTCCAATGGACTTGGACAAAGTTGGGCGTGGGAAAGATGCATTAAAGGGCTCAAAATCCAACTCAAGCACAAAATTTCCATTCACACTACAGAAGCAAAAATCAAAACAAAATTGCTGTTAACCAAATATGTCCAAACCTTAATCACCAACTAATTCGGTTCAGCTACATTATTAACAGGTGATTAATCTAATAAAAAAGGCTTAATCACCTTCCATCAACAAGCTCTTCCTTGAAGTGGAGATACTCGGCCACAGTGAGCTCCTCAACCACAAGAGCATGAACATTCACTCTTATGTACTCCCAAACACCAGGCCTAGGACGAAGCGCAAGAGCAACCCATGGAGGCAAAACAATTGCTTCCTAAAACCCAAACCACCATTAAACATAAAAGCATGAACCTTTGATCTACACAACCACAAAAGTTTGCATCTTGATTCGTTTCATTACCTGGGTAGACCTCAGAACCTCACCAAAAGGTCCATCACCAAGCGCCTTTCTGGTAGCTTCAGGGATGGCTTCAAACTCAGCAATAACCTGGTGGCGTTGCAGAATCCCTTTTCCCTTACCTTCAATCCTGCGCCAAAGAAACAAACAGATCAACAACTGATACAAAAGCGCTGCCAGAAAAAATGCCATCTTTGGAGGAAAACCAAAAAACAAAAAATACCTGGAGAGCAAGGCCAAAATCTCGTTCCTGTGAGCAGTAAGAGTCTGATCCAAACGCTCACGGAAGCTATGGACGCGAGTGAGTGATTTCTCAGCCATTGAGTGGAGAAAATGCTGAAGAGAACGCAAGAGCGGAGAGACTGTGAGCAGAGAGGAAAATAAAATAGGAAGAGGAAAATTATCCAATATGTTGTGTTTAAATAGAGATTCGAGGAAAGGTTGCAAGCAAACATCAAAAGAAGTCAACAAGTTCAAATGACATCATTCTAGAAGAGTAAAAAAAATAATCTTGGAGTAAAACATTTGTCTACCTACTCCTCACCACCATACATACACATGGAAAGTTCTTGGGGAAAGAGTTTTACTTTATTCTACAACGCTTATCCATCCACCCACCAAAAAAATTCTGGAATGAAAACTCCAAAACCCTTATCCCAAAAATTAAAAAAGAAAGAACAGTAGACGGTTTCTGTTTTTGACAGAAAGAAAGAATTAAAATGTTGGACTTTTCTAGAAAAGAAGCAGACCAAGTGTCATCAGAAGACTGGAGACTAATCCAACATATAATAGCAGAAGAAAAACAAAAAACTAAGAGGAAAAGACAGAAGAAAGATCCGTGAGGACAGCAATTAGTGGCTACAACTTTGAACAGAAAGAATGAAAGAACAGAAAAATACTTTTTTAAAAAGAATGAAGAAACAAAGAAGATAAGAAAGAAAAATGACCTAAGTTATGGATTAATGGACAAAATGGATGTGACTAATGAAAGAGCAGAGAGAAAAATGTGAAATTTATAGTGGAAGCGATAGCAAATCGAAAATGGAAAGTTAAATTAATAAACGGGATGAACAGAATCAACCGCCATTACCATTTCCTTTTCCGTGGTTAAGGGTAGTATCGTAAATGCAAGTCGAGTTTTACAGACGTGTAGACAAAGAAATTTCCTATTTTTGATAGAAAAAGCAATTTCCTATTTTGCGGCACAAAGAAAATCATGGAGCTATTAGCCTTGTTTTTTTAAAGCTCTTTGAGTAATTTCGTTTTTTTATTCGGCTTCGAGTAATTTCTTATTTACTGAGCGCAAATAATTATAATTAGACATTAAGTCTTGTTTATAAATAGATTTATTGATATATTTTTTTCCAAACCAGTTTAATACTATTGCACCAAAAGAAGGCAAAACAATAAAAGAGAATATTTGTAGGTTACTAAATGCGTGTAAAATTGATGAGGTCTTGCGAATCAAGCAAACCATTTTTGAACTTTCCAGCTGAACGGCCAGAAAACAGAGAAAGAGAGTCCGTTTATTTCTGGCATATGTGGAAAAACACCTCCTACAAATGTCTACTTAATTAACTAACTAACATAATAAACTAAAAGTATTAAGAGGGTAAATTTGGCCCCAAAAATAGACACCCATGAGAAAGAGTGTAGCCCCAAAAAGTGGAAAGACCGCATCCATGTGCCTAACTTTTGATTCTCGCCAATTTGGTCACTCCACTTTCCATAAAAATCAAAACTTGATCTTTCCAATTGATCCCTCACATTTTGTTCAACATTCCAAATCAAGTCACAAAAACCAGAAAGAAGAAAAATCCAAATTACCTAATGGAGAAATATAAAAGAAGGAAAAGAAAAGGAGATACCTTGAAATGCAAAAGAGGGAAAGAACCAATTAAGACAGAAGAAGAAGAAGAAGATGAGTACTCAAGTGAAACTCTTTCAACATTTAACACAAAACAATGAAATGGAAGATGTGGGAATTGAGCAATATTGGGCAGATTTATATACAAGAGCCAGAACAGAGTGTGCCTCTGGTTTTAATTAATTTCCTGTTGGTTTTTAGATCTATTCATGAGATCTGCCTCTGGTTCCATAGGACCAAACCCATCATCGTTGCTTTATTTCCTGTCTCACCTTCCTTCGGTTTCACTGTTCTTTTCATATTAAAAGTACAAATCACTCTTTCTTTCTAAATTCATCATCTTTTTTTTTATTTTTTTAAGGAAGGAAAAAAGGTTGAATCTTGAAAGTTGAAACTTTGAAACCACGGTTCTCATACACTGAATTGCGTCGTAAAAAGTACTTTAAGAAATAAATTATATGTAAACAAAAAAATAATTAAATTGTCATGCATATTTCCTCAGGCGCCTACTATTACAATGAAAAATAGAGTATTTTATTAGTTCTGGAAATATGAAAGGGAAAATATTTGATTTGGTATAGGCATTTGTGCCTCGTGCCTTTTGATAGCGAGGAATGAGTTAGCGTTTATTCGAAAATGTTTATTCTTGTATATATGCAGAAAAAATATGGTTTTATTTATGTTTCATGTCAGTGTGTGTTTCATATTCACCATCTTATGCTCTCATTGTGGAGTTTTCTTTCTGGACCTATAATTGCGAACCACCACCATCTGAGCTACCCAATCACTGTCGATTCGATAGAGAACCACCTCATTGACTGAAATCGATCGGACAAAGTTCTCCCCGACTGACGCTCCAATCGTCTGCCATAGCACCGCAGAGCTTCTCCATGTCCACTGCTGCACTCTCCTTTGTCTGAAAGTGCCGCCGCTAACCACTTATTGAGCTTGACCTGCCATCTAACCTTCAGACTCGGCATGCAACACTGAAACATGAAGAACCCTTCATCCTGAGTTCTCCACAATGCTAAGCGCTCGATTTGAGTATCGGTGCGGACTCGACGATGGGAGACGAGCGAATCGATGGTGCAACAATGACGCTTGGCGGGAGGGGACGAATCGATGCCGAAGATCATCGTTTATTCCATATTTGAAACGTCTTAGGTCGTGAGGGCACTGCTTGTCAGGCTTAGTGGCGGGATGAATTATGACTTCACACTTCCAGATCTAATAGTGAATTTATATTAGCAGACACTTCCTCTTCGTCCTTTTTATTTTTATTTATTTTCAATTAAAATTTTAGATTATTGTGTTATGAGTGATTAACAAATTTCTCTCCACCAAAATGCTGAGCAGATAATGATCAACCAAACACGAAAGGTAATTCTAACAGATTCTTATTCATTATCTGTTCTCACCTCTTCTTTCAGTGTCTTATAATCATCAAAAAGAATAAGTGAATCGTTTCAATAAATATTAACGGTGAACCGTAAAAAATAATTATGCTAATCAAACAGGATGAAGATTTTGCAGCAGCACTAGCAGCAAACAAAGGAAATAAATTTTACATAATGGCGTTGATTGGGTGAGTATACATAATTGTGCGTACAGAAAAATTCAGTCAGAATTGTTTGCTCGAGGTCTAAGGGTTAGGATATGATACAGTTGTCCTTTAGGCTTCATTTGATGAGTGGATTTTAGCATATCATTTTATTTGAATTTTTTTAAGACAAGTGTGGAAAAATACATTTCTGTAAAGACTTGAATGAAGTTCTTAAAAAGGTTATTCTGAAATGTGTCATTTCTAGCATAAGGTATTGTGGAGAGAACACTCACTATGGACATGTTTGCAATAACACTTTTAAAAGAAAATTATGGTGCTAACATTTGTTTATTTGTACGTTTGATTACTCACATTTTCCCGTTTCATGTCATTTGTTTGCAGTAATTAATTTGATTGAAGGGGTAGATGTCCATGCCATTAAAGAAAGAATTAGTAAATGCCAAGAAGAAAATGCTGAGTAGATAATGATCAACCAAACACGAAAGGTAATTTTAAGAGACTCTTATTCATTACCGTTAACTGTGCAAATTTCTCAATCTGGTTTCTGATCTCTTTCATGTTCTTTTAGTCGCTGGTAGGGACAATCATGGTGAGGTGGCAATGCGGTGTCTTGTCGAATTGGGCGGCAAGTGCTTCGAGCAGAGTCATTTACTGTGAACAATCATGATGCTTGGGCTCGCCGTCGAGAGCTTCCAATATGGTCCCAGATGGTCAAAAGTAGTTCACGAGGGGATGACCACCCGTGACGTGGTCGAGTTAGGAATGAGTGACAAAATAAATTAAATCATCAGAGAGAGAACTTATATCCTTTTTTTTATGAAAGATAGAATTTGTATAAATGTCATTATTCAAATTATAAAATTAACCCAAAACTTTTAAAAGTGAACTAATTTTTCATAAATCTAAGCCAGAAGTTTTAAAAACTAACTAAATTTTCATAAATTTATTACACAGATATATTATTATTTCATATCTTTCTATTGCCCAGCGTCTTCTATTCATAAATGGCAATATATTGTGGTCTTAGAAAACATTTGTGCAAAAATGCATGGTATAAATGAATTGAATTTCAATGATGTGAAATGAAATCTTTTTTATATTCGTGGTTTTTCTCAAGTTTCTCTAAAATTCCAGTTTTCCTCTCAAAATTTATCACTGATATTTCAGTTTCATTTATCTAAGAAAAACTTGTTGACATTAATAATTCAGGATGCGGTAATACTGATTCCTAATTGTGAGTTTCGGCATTTTTCCATATTTTAATGTTATTTTATGTCATTTTCGTTATTTGACGTGTTTTTTTGTTATTTTTATTATTTTACGTAATTTTTGTCATTTTATGTGAATTTTGCTATTTTTCAATAATTTACATACCTTTTGTCATTTTCGCGATTTTGACATTTTTCATTATTTTATGTGTCTTTTATCATTTTATGTGATTTTTTGTCTAATCTAGGATTTGAGTGTGTTCTATTTAATTAAGTAAAAACAAACAAAAACAACGTGATGAAGCGGTGGAGTGGATGAAAATGGATGAGTTGCAGAGGAATTGGGAATTTGAGATGGTGGGTTGACTATTTTATTAGATAGGTAGGGAAGGGCAGTGGCTGATAGCTAGTTATATGGGAGCTATATGAGTAATTTCCATTAGGTTCGATAAGGCTCGCAAGCTCGAACGAGCCAAACGCCCCAAGCTCAGGTTTGGCTCATTTATTATTCGAGCCTAAGAATTGGCTCGAGCTCGAGCTCGATGCTCGTGAAGCTCGGCTCGTTGGGCTCGTTAAAGCTCGAGCTCAACTCGAGCCTAAGTAGGAGTGCATCATAGTGGTCACCAAATACATCATTTTGCAAGAATGAAGGAAATGAGTGATTCATTAAGTCATTAGAACCATGGTATTAAATATCGTACCAGTTATGGTACTGTTTTGGCAGCAATACGAGACAATACTGGTACACCGGGGGTATACCGGTTGTACCGGAAAGAGTGTACCGGTGTGTGTGTGTGTATACCTGAAAATGTATCAGAGATTGTAAATTTTTTACGTACAGTACCTGGGTGATCGCCTACCTGACTAAAAGAAAAAGAATGAAGTCAGCTAGCATACTAGTTACATACAAGAACTAAAGATACTAACTAAAATAATTTTTTAAAAAATAATGAGGTAAATTAATTTTTTTAAAATTACAAACTTTTATTAGCAATTTTAATTTCTTTAATTTGGTAGATATTTTTTATTAGCAATTTTATTCTTAAAATTTTAAAAAATGTTATTTAAGCCCATGTACCGTTGTTTCTTCATTTCGACCGGCACACGGCACAACCGAATCGACCGCTACAGCCCGATACGTTTGCCGATGCATGTTTTGCCTAAACGGTGTCGTTTCATGGTCGGTACCGAAGCGTACCGGCGTACCGGCCGGTACGAAATGGTATTTAATACCATGATCAGAACGAATGTATCATGTTTGGAAGGTAACACATCATACTTGAAACGTTGAGCATCATTCTGGTTAATAAGCGCATCCTTTAGAAAGGTTGAAAAAACAAGCACGTCATTAAGTCACAAGAAGAGTGCATCATGTTGTTATGGGAAAATATCATTTATGCATCATGAATGCATCATTGTGGTAATTAAGCGCATCACTTTGAGTTGTATAACAAAATGCATCATTAAATTATCAAAACAAGTGCATCATATTGTTACGAGAGCGCATCATAGTGCATCACAGTGATGTCGAAACACATCATTTTGTGCAATCGAACAAATACGCCGGAGCCGTTGGTTGTTTTCACGTAAGAACTAGGCAGTTGGTTTTTGTTGATTTTGCGAGAAAGGGAGAGGAATCGGTTGAATTTCGATATAATTTTGTTGCTTCCCGTGGAAGGAATGACGGATCCGTGTAAATTGACGAGTTCCGATTTCTTCACCGAGAAACACGGCGAGTCCTTCAACGTCGTGTTCTTCTTCTTCTTCTTCTATTCTTAAGGCGTATACAGTACGCCTGACGCACAATATAGCTACTTAATAAAAAATGAAAAAGGAGAAGACATCCGGATAATTTTTAAGAGTTCACAAAGCACGCTAGTTACGAATTAGCGGGGTCGCGGAGAGACAAAGGCTTGGTCAGGGTCGAGCAAAGTTCTTTCGCACAAACACGTGGCGCGATTTCATTGGTCTGTGGTGAATTCAGGGCGACCATCAAGACCATAAGTTGCAGGTTTGGACCCACGTGAAAAAAAAAGAGAGAGCGAAATCGGAGATTGGATTTGCAACTCCACGGAGACATGACGTGGCAACTGGCCCACCGACAATTTCAGTTTAAACTTATTTTACACGACCACATACGTTTATGTTAAGTTGAGTTTCCGGTGTATAACAGTATAAGTGATTATCCGCTATGTTGATTTTATTTTTCAAGTATTTTTTAATGATAAAAAGTTTGTGTTTTGAAAAGTGAATTTTTTATGTAGTTTAAGATTATCTTTAATCATTAACTCATTTTACATAAATTTTCATCATTATCCTCTTTCAAACTCATTCTAACCTCTCTTATCCCACTCTCTAAATCCTTTGAGAGTGCATTGAAGAGTGAAAATTGTTTAAAATAAACAAAAGTGGAAAATAATCATTTCATTTGAGATAAAAATCTTTTGATTTTGTAATAACCCACTTGGACCAGAGAAATTAAATGTTAAATGTGTGAAATGGGTTGAGCTATTGCTGTCATATCAAATAATAAAATAAATAAAAGATAATTGAAATAAAAAATCGGTATGTAACTTTACTTGGAAATGTTTACGTAATAAAAAAGTTCCAAAAATTTATAGACGTCCCAAAGAATTAGGTGTTAATTTTTTTAATAAAAAAAACATGAACGAAAGGAGTATCAAATTTACTGAAGAGTCCAACAACAAAAATATTGTTGATCAGTTGTGAGAAGGTAAAATTGGCATATTATATAAAAGAAACATTTTAAGTGGAAATTAAAATACATGTAATAAGTTAAAGTTAGTGTGTAGAGGTTTTGTAAAAAGGAAACACATCAGTTTTTCTATAATTAAAAACTGTATTTAATTTTTCTAGACGAATTGTACTTGCAACAAATATTTATTAGATATGACGTTCAGAAGATGATTATTTAGTTCGAGATGAATTCTTGTGTTCTTTTACATCAAAAACCAACAACAAATCAACAAAAAATTCAAATTTTTTTATTCTCATATTTTTCATTCCCAAATTTGATTTGTTACTAGTTTTTTTTCAAACACGTGTTACTAGAATAGAAGTCAATGTCCGATGGTGTCGAGTAGGGGTTATCAACTTATCGTTTAAATCGAATTAACCATAATTTTCCAGTTATTTTGGTTTGGTAAATTTAATATTTCGGTTTGGTTATCGATTATACCAAACTTTAAATTTGGTATTCGATTCTGCGGTTATGACTTTAACTAATTCGGTTAATCAAATGAACAGAAATATTCGGTATTTATTTTTTTAAATACAAAATTAAGCCTAACCAATATACATAACATACCCAATGTTGAATGAACTACCCCAATCTCCAGCCTATATCTTAACATTAAGTTTAACCCATCAAAATTTGGTTAATTTGGACAAAAACTGAAATAACCGAACCGAATTTGGTGTTCAGTTAATAAGGGTTTAGGTATCGTTCGGTTAATTCAGTTTTTGTCCAAATTAGCCAAACACCGAATTATTAGGGTAATTCAGTTTCATTTAATACCGAATTACCCTAATGATCAGCCCTAATGTCGAGACAAGTATGAGAGCCAGGCTTAAATGGGATTGATGTGGTTTGCCAATAGGCAATTATGTGAACATTGACTGTACATTTCATAGGATTAATACTTTAATTTCACCTTAAAATTTATAAACATAATAATTGGGTAAAGTGCACCCATAATCCTGTAACTTAAATTATTGTACCACTAGGATCCTGTTTTAACTTTTTGTACTAATAAAGTTATGTTTTCAAGTTTTTTCTTCATCCATGGTACTATTTGACATTTTCCCCTCAATTTTTAAAATATTGCCCTTTTAAACAATTGGAAAATATAAAAATCACCCTAACGTTTAACGAAACTTTCAATTTTACCCTCAATTTTACCCTAACTTTTACAAATACTTACAATTTGATAACCTCGTTCCTAAGCGGACCGAGTTCTCAGATGCTGAAGGTGATGATCTGGTGAGGCGGAGTGTTGAGATGGCGATCTGCTGCTGAAGGAGTGATCTGCAGAGAGAGTACTCAGAAGCAGAAAGAGGAGCGGGGGTGTGTAGATAGCGTGTACCTTTCCCAAGTCTTCCTTTTATAGGAGATGTTGAGGTCGTGGATGTCCCATGACCTGAGGTAGTGGGGTGGTTACCCATGTTTCTGACTAGTGGGGAAAGTGGAGTAGTGGCGAACGTGAGAGGTTTATGTGTATCATGACAGTTAACCGTCACCAGTTGCCCTTCCTTAATTGAGGGTAAGTATTGTGGATGACCTCGCTTGTCGTTATGAGAGTTTTCTTTGCGAGGGCGTGGCCCCGTGTCTAGTGAGGTGCCCGGAGGGGCACTATGCGAAGGCTTGGGCCTTGCGAGGAGGTGTTCGTGAAGGCTTGGGCCTTGCGAGGAAGTGCTCGTCGCGAAGGCTTGGACCCCCTCGTGGGAAGGTGTGGTCTCGCGGTCTGCATGCCTTGTGATCTTGTCTGCTCAATGGCGACGGCGGGGGTGATGTTGCTTGGGTAGTGTACCAAGGTGCCTCCTCCCGCGGGCGGAGTATGGGTTGGGCCCTTGTACTCCGCGTCTTGCCTACTCGCCTTGTTACCGTTGGGCTTGGTAGACGATAGGGCGTGTGCGTATGGAGAGAGAGGTCCTTTGGAGGTAAAGTGTATGAGTCATCTGTCAAGTATGGTTAACCGGACCCTGAGAGGTCGAAGTGTCTTTCGAAGGCAAGTCAGACCAAAAGGATTCGACCGGTGATGCCATTAAGTTGTTCCGCGGTGGGCCGACGTTTGACGTGAAGACGAAAGGAGTTGTCCCAAGCAGAATCCGGACCTGAATAGGCCGATGTATACCAAAACAATGTTCCTGATATGATGGTGTCGATGCCAGAATTCCGATCTTCGAGACCGCGAGGGGTCGATTGTGCAAAACCCAAACTGTGGGGTCGGACATAAGAATTCCTGACCGCGAGGGGTCCTATATGAGAAATTTCGACCGCGCAGGTCAATATAACTGAGCCGAGAATTGCGTAGGCAAGAATATAAAAGAAGCAACCCGAGAATTGTGTCACTGGAGGCGAGGGCGTAGGGGTCACGGATATCACAGTTGCGTGCAGGTAGTCAAAAATATTGTAGGATTTTGATGGACCTTGGGGTCCCATACACCATATAGCCCCCTCCTGGATAGTGGAATATGGGTGTTGGGGCCCCTGTATTCTACTATGTTTTTGTAGGGGGTTGTCGACACCCGATAAGAGGAATCCAAACCACGGGGTTGTGTGTGTTGTTAGACCGCCGAGTGTAAATGTGTGTCTTTGCCGCCCTTGCCTTGGGAAATTTGATTTCTTGGCACGGGGGGAGATGCTAGTGTGGTGTCGTCATCCCTGCCTTATGAAGACTCTGTCATGGCGCGGGAGGCTTGTCCTTGCATGTGAAACCTTAATAGGTTCATTCCCGGACCTTAATAGGTCGGGTTCGGAGACCTTAATAGGCCTTACGCCTCGACCTTGGCTAGGTGAGGGTGAGGAATCATCCTGATCGGTCTGGTGCAAGAGGTCTAATGTTGACGTGCTAGGAGTAGGCCCCCTTTGTGTAGAAGAAGTGAGGTGTGAGCGTTTCAGGCTCGCCCTTGCAGGAGAGAGAAGTACGAGAACTGTCATGTTTGATCTCAACGAGGTGAGAATATTGAACTACCGCAATGTCGTGTGAGGCTTTGTAGAAGGCGGACCCATAGCAAGGGTCGCGGATGATGGCACAGATTCAGGGGGATCGCAGTAGAGGGCGGACCCGGTTGGGGTCGATGAAGATGTGGATCCTGTGCAAGAGTTGTAGAAGATAGCGAACCTTTGATGGGGTCGCTGTAGATGGAGAACATGTAGCCGGGGTCGTGGAGATCTTTTGAGATCGCGTTAGATGGCGGACCCGTGTGCGAGGGCTGCAGGAGATAACAAACCCCCGAGGGGGTCGCTGTAGGTGACGGACCCATAGTGGGGGTCGTAGGGGACGACGCTGATCCTCAAAGATTGTGTTAGTTGATGGACCCGTGTGCGGGGGTTGCAGGAGATTGCGGACCCGCGAGGGGGTCGCTGTAGGTGACGGATCCGTATCGGAGGTCTTGGAGGACGACGCAGATCCTTGGAGATCGCGTTAGATGGCGGACCTGTGTGGGGGGCTGCAGAAGATAGCAGACCTGTGAGGGGGTCGCTGTAGATGACGGACCTGTATCGGGGGTCATGAAGGATGACGCGGATTCTTGGAGATCGCGTTAGATGGCAGACCCGTGTGTGGGGGCTGTATAAGAAAGCAGACCAGAAAGGTACAAGTGTTGTTGGACTCTACGTCGAACGAATGAGAGGTGTGACCGTTGTCTAGCTCGACCTTGATAAAATGAGAGATGCGAGTGTTGTAGGGCTCGACCTCAACGAACATGTGATTCATGTATGCTCAGTTTGCACGCAGGTATCGAGTGTCATATAAGATGGACATAACTTGCAGTGTGTTCATATAATAAAATGACCATGCACCATGGAGGAATGACTTATAGTTGTGTTGAACAAGTCATGCAGTATGACGATTTATAATGTGTCATGGTAATGAGGACTTGGTATGTACAACATATAATTAATATACAGCTGATAATTGTCATTGTAGTCACATAGTTGGTAATAAGTAAGCGTCGGGGTACCTCATTGTCAAGATCTGAGGGCCTCCAAAGACGATTTGGTGTGCAAGATAGGTAGCTGGAGGGGAACTGCGGGTTGTGGCAGTCACTAGAGGGCCTCTCGATTTGTTGTTGGAGGACCTAGGGGGTTCACGGAGCAGGACCCCGGGGGTCACGGACCCATGGGGTGTTGCGGAATATGACCTAAGGGGGTTGCCGAGGACCCAGGGTGGTCGCAGAAGAAGACCCAGGGGTTCGCGTGAGAGGGCAGGCCTCGGTCGCAACCAAACATGACGGGTGTAGAGGTTGTTGCGTGCTTCGTAGATGGTTGGTGGTATAACTGACAACATTTGAGACTTGAGGGAAAGTTTTTTATTAAATGGTAGAAATATTAAACATAGTATGGACGAAGGTTGTCCGTGTGATAGTTGCGAGGGAGTGGTTTCCTATTGTGCCCCCGCAACTCGAACACGTCCGGCTATATTTGGCGGTGTATTGTGTAGGGGTCATCCCAGTTAGAGCGTAGACTCCTTCCTTTCGTTTGCGACCGGTCAGAGTTGAGCGAGGCCGCCTTCGTGTAGTGGCTTGGGTTTGACCTTGGCGTCGCGTTTGATGTTGAGGTGTTGTTTAAGGGCGAGCATTGAGGCGTGCGCCTTCGCGGAGTGCTTCCAGAAGGTCAAGGTTTGAGCGAAGGCCCTGGCCATTGCCTTCATTTATCCTGGCCGGCGGCCGCGACGGGGTTGTCCCTTCGCATCATTGGTCGGGCCTCTTCCGAAGGGCCTAGTGATTTCTTCTACATTCATGAATCTGGTTGCCCTTTCCAGTAAATGCTCCATGTTGCGAGATGAGTTGGTGGTAACATCTATGAAGAAACGGAAATCCCATTAGAGGCCTTGTATCGCGGTGAGGAGTCTAGTTTCCTCACTGAGATTAGGGACCTGGATTGCTTCTGTTACCCCTTTCCGCGGAAGCTTACGTAATACGGAACGCCCGGTGGCGTAAGCGGGAACCAGAATCGGGGGAACAGTAAACGGAGTTCCCTTGGTGTAGTGGTCCAAACCCACCCGATTAAAATTTTCCTTTACTCTACTCATGCCATTAACTTGTAATGCAAGTAACGAGGATCGTCTGAACACAAACACACATATGCACATACATACAGATATGACAACACAAGTTTTGCCCCGCAGGCTTCAAAATGCAGCAGAATACTGAAATCCTCATACAGATACATATGTGATGCAACATAACTTTACATGCATGCGTTCACATATACAGAGCCATAACCTAATATCCAGAATACCTACGTGTGTGGAGGGATCCAGTGCACCAAGATCCTCAGAAAGCAACTCCACGTAGGTCACCGCTGCTGCTGAAATCAAACACCAGAAAGCACCGAGAGACTACTCGGGCTTCTTATCAGACGAGCCTGAAAAAGTGAACATATATAAGGGTGAGTCCTCGACGAGAACTCAGTAAGGGTCAGACATAGGATAGGGTTTCTGAGGTCCGGGGTATGCCGAACCAAGATACATGCACATAAAAACACAGATACAAACGGACAACAGATATACAAATAATAATAATAACAATATCGGAATTGTTAGTAGTCAGACAGAATTGGCAGACCTCTGAGGCTTTTAGCGTTACAGAAGAGGTTTTTCAGAAATATTAGAGGCATGGTACCAGCCCGGGGTCCGGAATCCCCGCTACCGAAAAAATTGATTCAGACCGAAGAATACAGAAGGAAACTTGTCGGACAAGTTATCCTGAAGTAGATAGCAAGATCCCCCCGCATACCCGACCCTATGCCATAAGCTAAGTTCGGTATCACCGGGGATAGAGGGAGCTGAGGACCGAATCGCAAATTCTGAAAAAGTGCGAGGAAGAGTGAAGAAACATCCAGATAAAACCCCCCAGGCGAAGGCGAAGTCCTTCCATGCGAACGCGCCCATGCGAAGCCTTCCAGTGAGGTCCTTATGCGAATCTTTCAGGCGAAAGCGCCCATGCGAAGCCTCCAGGCGAAACCCCCAGTACTTCGCCCCAAACGAAGCCCCTTCCTCAGATCCGGCGAAGCCCCTTTCTCAGATCATGCGAAGCCTTTTCCTCAGATTAGGCGAAGGCCCTCAGACACACTCCACAGCCAAACTTAGCCCCAATTTACCCCGACATGCATATTATAAGCGTCCCATAATGCAAAGTCAAGGAAAAACTGAACCCTTAGCTTACACACCGAAAATTTCCGAACCCATAAATTGATTTCGGCAGAGTTTCGGCTTAGTTTCTGCCCTACTTCGTGTTGAAAAATCATCAAAAGATCACATAATACACGTCCAAGAACCATAAAATCACAGATCTGAGTGGCTCCGCCACACACTAGAAATTCAGACGTTAACGGTTTTTCACACCGAAGATCATTTTCGAAATCTGATCTGTAGGATGTTCCTAACTTCTCCTGAGGATCAGTTTAATATATTTACCTCAAAGTTTCTTGGCTGTGGTGATACGTGCATTGCAGAGGAAGAAGATGAAAATGAGTCAAATATCCTTATCTTCTTTTTCTACCATTTTTATTTCCTTTTTTCTATTTTGTCTTCTTCTTTTCCTTCTTTTCTTTTATTTGGCCGACTTCTCTCTCTCTCTCTCAACCAATTATTTGTTTCATTTTTCTTCTTGTACACTTTGGCACCCAAACTTTGTAAAGTTGCAATTTAGTTCAACCGCAACTTGCATAACTTTCAAACGATACCACCAACTAAAATGAAATTCTGACACCAACCCCGGGACTTCATATCACACAGAAAACATGTTTAACATGTTTAAATTGAAGTCCCGATATCCACAAAAATCAGAAAACGGATCATTAATCGTACAGAAATTACCTCGGAAGTCGCCCGGCACGTGGCGGCTGTAACATGAATGGTTGGGTCCAAAGGTGGTCCAGGCCCAATCGAGCGGAGTATGCCGTATTTGCCTTTTCTTCACGCTTCTCTGTATGCTTGATACGACGAGCGAGGGCAACTAGATTTGCGGTATGCGCGGGATCAGGACGGCTCTCTTGCTGGAGCTCCAAGAGAGGTGGCTGAGGAGGTAAGTTTTGCATGTACCGGGAAGTCGGGATGACTCCTGCCCTATCCAGGATTCCCTTCAGGGTATCTGCTAAGGTGTTGCATAGATTCTGCGTAACAGCTTCTGTGATGACAGTGAGGGTTGTCGGGTCCAAGCCGGGGATGGCAGCTTGTTGGAGGACGACATTCTGCTGCATCCCACCTATTCCACTAGGGGGAATGACGTGTGCTCCTCCAGAGGGAGCGACATTTTCGCAGTGGGAAGTTCTTTCATTGGTGGAGTGAACCGAGACATCATCCCGATGGAGGTGGTGGTCGGTGCTGGTGTTTCTTTCCGAGTTACCATTCTACCGAGCGCTGCTTTTGGTTCGAGGCATGTTTGCACGGTAGGTCTTCGTGGTTTTTTCGTTCCTACAGTCGGCGCCAATATGATAACCTCGTTCCTAAGCAGATCGAGTTCTTAGATGCCGGAGGTGATGATCTGGTGAGGCGGAGTGCTGGAGATGGCGATCTGCTACTGAAGGAGTGATCTGTAGAGAGAGTACTTAGGAGCAGAAAGAGGAGTGGAGGTGTGTAGATAGGGTGTACCTTTCCCCAGTCTTCCTTTTATAGGCGGTGTTGAGGTCGTGAATGTCCCATGACCTGAGGTAGTGGGGTGGTTACCCATGTTTCTGACTAGTGGGGAAGGTGGAGTAGTGGCGAACGTGAGAGGTTTTTGCGTATCATGGCAATTAACCGTCACCAGTTGCCTTTCCTTAATTGAGGTTAAGTATTACGGATGACCTCGCTAGGCGAGGGCGTGACCTCGCCTGTTGTTATGAGAGTTTTCCTTGCGAGGGCGTGGCCCCGCGTCTTGTGAGGTGCCCGGAGGGGCACTACGCGAAGGCTTGGGCCTTGCGAGGAGGTGTTCGTGAAGGCTTGGGCCTTGCGAGGAGGCGCTCGTCGCGAAGGCTTGGACCCCATCGCGGGAGGGTGTGGTCTCGCGGTCTGCATGCCTTGTGATCTTGTCTGCTCAATGGCGGCGGCGGGGGGTGATGTTGCTTGGGTAGTGTACCACAATTCTACCCTAAAAATTTTCTCTCCATTTTATCTCACCACCACCGGAAATCTCGTCGGACCGCCGACAGTCTTCGCTGGAATGCCCTTTATAGCACGAAACGCAACCCTAGGTGGTAGATCTGCAGCCCAGGCTGCGAATCGTGGTCCCGTGGTTTTCCGGCAACGGTCTGTGGCTTTCCGACGGTGGCAGGTCGGATGGTGGTTGAGATGGGTGAGTTGAAAAGTTTAAGGTAGATTGGAGGGTTTGTTTGTAGAATTTTAAAATTTGAGGGTGTAAATGGTATAATATGAAAAATTCAGTTTATGTTCGTTATTGTACAATTCCTGTGAAAGGGTAAAATGGTAAAATAATCGTAAAAAGGACAATGGATGAAGAAAAAACTTGAAAACATGACTTTATTAGTACATAAAGTTAAAACATGACTGTAGTGGTACAATAATTTAAGTTACGGAATCATAGGTACACTTTACCCCATAATAATTACTTAACTCTAAAACTTTAGAATATTAAGGTGAAATTAAAGTATTAATCATCAGAGTCATCTAAGCGTATCTCATTGGCAACCGGAGAAACTTAACGTCTTGTGGCAAATTATATGTACCCATTTAACAAAAGATTAATGACATTTTAACCATAGAAAATTGTTGATGGTAAAATGAGAGATTTTTAAAAGATTAGTGGCAAAATTACTCTTTCTCTGTTTTTTTTCTAAAAACAAGAGTATGCTATTTCACCCGTTTTAAAGTTTTTGTTTTTTTGGGTATTTCTATGTTTATCTATTATGGTTTTTTATATTCGAAAATTGTGAAGTTAGAATAAAGTTTGTGAAGAAAAAGCTATATATATATATATATATATATTAAAAAAATGAATGTGATGTTTATAGAAAAAAAAATTAACACAAAAATGTGATTTGATTGGAAAATGTAACTTTTGGATGTTCAAGGTTTCGAATAGAGCTTTTTTTAAAAAAAAAGTTTAAATTATACCCCATGTAGGAATTTGTCCGCCAATTCAGGCATCAATTAGAGACACTCAGAACCACTCAAGTTTTGCCCCAACTCTAATGTAAGAGCCGCACTTGCTTCTGTTGAATTTCTAGTTTTTTTTTTTCAATTAGAGACACGGAAATACTATTAGAAGAAAATTAAAGAAAAGAAAATTGTAAGTCAACTTGGTACTGGTTAATCTGATTCGGTTATGTGTAGGTCCGTTGCCATCATTTGTAAGTCAACATGACAGCACTACGATTGATTAAGTAGGTTTAATTTGCCCACCAACAAACCTAACGTCGACATTTATCAAAACAAAAAACTAAGTGGTGAAATTAAAAAAGAAAAAAAAAGGCAAATGTGGAAAAGGAGGGTGAATTGCAAAACCACAAAACTTTATGGAAGAATTGCAAAGTAAAGGAAAGTTTAGACCCTCATCTAACTAATAAACTAAACATCACCGAAATATCCAGTTGTGCAATCCGGTACCCATTGAAGGAATTGTACGAAACTGGTCCTACCATTAATTCCAGCCTTCATTGAAATCGTTTTCATCACGTGTTTTTTTTTTGTAATTAAAGGCAAAAAGATAAAAAGTGGTCATCGCAGATTTTAGGTAAGACCTAAAAATCGGAACTTTTGATCAGTTTTATGGTGTTACATACTTTGTGCATGGTGGGGGTAAAGTAAAGAGTCCAAAGTTTCAGATTCTTTTTCAGTGACATGATTTTAAAATGATGTGAAAATATTATTTTTTATTTTTATTTTTTTGCTTCTGTTGGATAGGGCAAGAATTTGCAACTTTGAACCACTTTCCAAATTTGAAAGATGATTTTGTTAGTAGAAATCTGCAACTAGTTATGATGGGTAATATCTACTAATCAATCACTATAAATGTAAGGTTTAGTCATTTGAAGTGATCTTGAAGCAAAACAGTTAGGGCCCATATAAGAAGGAGATTTATTTGTGGTGTTGGTGGTTGTGACAAATTTATTTCTGATCTTGTGGGCTCAAATGTTGGCCCAGATTGCAAGTTGCCACTACCTCTGTATTAGGTTTCTCTTAGGCTTGAAAAATCCTCATTTTATACTTATATATACTTTTTGTTTTATACTTTTTGAAAGTTTTAATGAATATTTTGTTTCAGGGAGGTAAAAAAATGTTATTCTGCAAAATTTAAAACTTATATGTGTTATGGTGGAAATATTCAAAACAAAGTTTCCTTTCTAACATATGAATATTTATAAAATTAACAAGATTTTTCACTCCTAAAAACAAACTAAACCGCCTCATATTTTCTAAACTCCAGAAAACTTATATTTTAGAATCGAAAACTTTATTTTGAATATATCCATCATAAAACATGAATTTTCATCTTTATAAAACGAAGTAGTATGAATTATAAAACAGAATTTGCCAGAAAGAATTGAGAGATTTTCAACAAAAAAATGATACATAAGTTTTTTTTATTTTGACCTTCATTTTTCCACTTTTTAAAAAGTAAAACAATCTTATCAAGACAGTTTCAAAACGATCAAACGACACATTGGTCACCAATAAAATTTATTTCAATGAGGTTCTTTTTTGGGGTTTTTTATAGTTATTGCTTTCTAGTTTCTAAAGACCATATATTTCTAAAACCTTTTAAACCTTTTTTTTTTGCTATCTAAAGACCATATATTTCTTGCATTCGTACAATAATTGAGCTTGTGGAGTAAAAGACCTCTTGAACAAATTAGTTGTCGTAAAAGCTTCTTTTTAAAAGCCGTAATAAAAACAATACCAATAGTTAAACATATTATTTTGGAAATTTGGTTCTCAGGAAAAAAATGGAAAGAAAAACTGAAAAAGGAGCTTTTGATTTACAATTGGGCCATTAGGAGTGGACTTCAATTACTGTCATTAGTTGGGCTTTAACTTGTAGAAGCCTTTTGTTGTTAGCTCTGCATACAAATACAACCTTTTGATAGTGGAAAAGAAACGAGGTTTTTTAACCCACGTTTTTCGGTGGAAGACAGTTAAAAAAATAAAAATTGAAGAAATAAAAATTTCTTTATTGAAGAATGAACATTATAAATCACAAATATTGAATAATAGAAAATGGCTAAGCCATAAAAAGTTGAGATTATGGAAAAAAACAAATTAAAACAAAGAAACAAATGACAAAAAAATTATGGAGAAAAAAATAAATGAAAAGGAAGAATAAAAAAGGCATACAACGCCAAAAAAAAGAATTAAATGAAAGAATATTATAAGAGGAGAATATGACTAAAATGTAATAAATATGAAATTTAAGGGAACATGAGTTCACAATGGCATATAAAAAGAACAAAAAGAATTATACAAAAAACAAAGTAAAAATAAAATAATTGCTTAAATTATAAAATTAAAATAGATGGGACTAGTTTGGAAAATTATAGAAATGTAGGATAATAAAGGAGTTATTCCTTAAATAACAAAATGAGGTGGAAAAATGTGAAACGCAACCAGCTCATCGTGACCTTCTTTGCTTTAAATATAATTCTAGTTGGGCAAGAATAGATTAAAAAAAGGAAAGGAAAAAAACAACAAATAAAAAAATTATTGTTCGGTATGTAGAAAATAACATAAATTAAAATATTTGGGTTCAATATGTATAACATTTGGGTTCAATGTGTAGAAAATATAAAAATATTGAATAATACTAGAGTTGTTCCCAAAACAAACAAAAAAAGTAAAACAAAAAACAAAAAAAAAACGATGAAGAAAATACAACCTTCCGCCTAATAAAGACGGACTTTCTACGTTTAGATGTTTAGATATATAGAAAATGAATTTTACTCACTCCCTCCCTCCGTCCAAAAAATGACAACAAGGAAAAAGAAAAGAAAAGAAATGAGAGCCACTACGAGACAAGTTTTCTACAAACATTTAGTGAGTAGTATATAGAATTGAACAACTTTTTTATTGCCCGTGCTTCGCAGCGAGTGTCAATTTGAAATATTTTATAAGAATTTAATAATATTGTAAGCATCAAATCAAAAAATTGTCATAGATAGTGGTATATTTTTTATGGCCGTTAGGCCCAATCGTTAAAAAGGCATAACAAAAAGCCCAGTCAACAGTCCAATATAAGGAACCCATTAAAAACCCAAGTGTTGATAGCTAAAACCTAACAGTAACATTCTCGGACTTAATAAAAACTCACCCGAACATAGTACGAGATATTCCCGGGGAAATCCTCCCGGATATACAAAACACGTGTCCATTAACGTTATATTGACATATTACGATTTTTCCACCATTTATAGTCTATATAAGACATTTATGGCGGAAGTCAAAGGGACGTCTCTTCACAATCACTTTCATAAAACAGGACAAGAACAGAACAAATTCAACTCCTATCCTCGAATCCCGAGAAACGCATATTGCACAAATCCCAATGTAATCTAACAATGTCAACACACGTCAACTCCGCAGACACGTGGCGGCAGCCCTAATGGATCCCATATCAACTCAGATGCGCTAGCAGCGGTGAGGAAGAAACAGAAGAAGTCTTGAGGGAAGTCCATGAAGGTATCTGCGGGTCTCATATCAAGTCAAATGCGCTAGCAGCGGTTATACTTCGGCAAGGCTATTTCTGGCCGAACCTAAATGAAGATGCAAAGAAGTTGGTCAACAAGTGCAAAAAGTGCCAGGAACATGCCCGAATACAGAGAGTTCCTTCGGAGTATGTGTGCGTCTTCGGACTACCCAATACCCTTCGGAGTTCCTTCGGAGTATGTGCCGTTTGGGGAATCGACTTGATTGGAGCCTTAGCAAAAGCAGCCGGAGGAATGAAGTACTGCGTAGTCGCCGTAGATTACTTCACCAAGTGGATAGAAGCCGAACCGTTGGCTTCGATAACAGCGGACAACATATGGGAATTCGTTTGGAAGAACATCATTTGTAGGTTCGGATGCCCGAAAGTGCTTGTTGCCGACAACGGGACATAGTTTACGGATGGAGGATTCCAAGATTTTGCCGAAGAATTCGGCATCAAGTTTCATTTTTCTCCGGTCGCACACCCTCAAAGCAACGGGAAGATCAAAATGTCAAACAGAACGTTAAAAGACTATCTAAAGAAGAGACTTGGAAGTGCTAAGGGAAAGTGGCCCAGGGAACTCCCGCACGTCTTATGGAGTTACCGAACCACTCCCCGTAGATCAACAGGGGAAACTCCGTTTTCCTTAGCCTATGGGTCTGAAGCTCTCATCCCCATTGAAGAAAGTGCTAACGATGAAAGGCCGAGGACAAACTGGATTTCCTAGAAGGCAAAAGAGAAGAGGCAGAGCTCCGGAGGAAGACATTTCAGCAAAGGACTGCGGCCTCAGAAAATTCAAAAAACAAAACAAAAAGTATCAAGGTTGGAGACCTAGTCCTACGGCATACCAAATTGGGTTCCCGAAGGCCAAAAGGAGGCTCATTCGCCCCGAACTGGGAGGTCCGTTTAGAGTTATCGCCGAAGAAAGAAAGGGAGTCTACAAATTATCAGATTCCGAAGGAAGAGAATTTTCCAACTCATTTCATTCGGAAGCGCTTCAAAAGTACTATGTGTAACCTGGAGTTAGTTATATATAAATACATTTGAAAAGAGGACATAGTTGTTCAAAAATCCCGGAGGTTTTAGTAATAAATCTCGAAGGATGCATTACAATTCCCGGAGTACCCTCCAAGGGAACAAAAAGTACATACTAAGGAAAGCTAAATTCATTAGGATGAACCAGCTCTGAAGCTTTCAGGAATTCCTCCCCGAACAAAGATGAATCCACCGGGCGCTCGTCTTGACTATTTAACCCGGACAGATCAGCGTGCGGGTTCCGCTCCACAATTTGTCTCCGGGCAAGGCAAAAGCCTTGGTCGAATTTCTCGACAGCCATCTGAACCGCATCCTTCACGGCTTCCTCCCAGGCTTCCTTCTCTTCCCGGACCGTTGTGGTTTCTTCCTTGGCTATTTTGACCTCTTCCCGGAGATCCTTGAGGTCTTGCTCCGTGTGATTTTTTAGATTTTCCAGATTGACCTCAATGTCCCTCTTCTCCTTCTCAATGGCTTCCAGCCTTTTCCGGAGCTCTTCTTTAGAATCCCTCTGAGCAACTACAATGCTCAGAAAAGTAGCCTCGACGTGAGCGAGCTGCGATGTGGTAGAAGGGTCAGGAAGATCACCTTGGACATCGTCCGAGAGAGCCAAAGCTGAAGAACTTGATGTTTGGGAAACCCGGAGCAACTGTTTGTAGTGGGAAACTCTTTGAATGATTTTCGCGACTACGACTATGGCTTTAGTGGCCCTTTGTTCAGCGTTACTCTGGGCATCGTCTATCTTCTGGATAACTTGGGAAACCCAGCCAGAAAGGCACATCATCTGCACAAATGATTAGACATTAGGAACATAAAGTTTATTTTGAAAGGGATTGGTAAAGGAAAACTATACCTAAGAGCCAATGACATTCATCGTGGAGGTGGCCACACCCAGGTCCGGAAATTGATGTTCGAGGCAGTCCATAGTCCGGGCAGTAGAGACCCTTTCCATATCTCCGGGGCCATCTCTTTGGAATCTTCATCATCCATGAGGTTTTGGTCCTCATGGATGAGCCACTTTGGCTCACTGGGGATCAGATCTGATCCATACCGGGCCAGCTCGGCGTCCCGCTCTTACCGTGCCTTCTCCTAGGCCTCTTTCCAGCCTGGACCTATACAGTAGAAATGCGTCCGGGTGACTTCGTGAATAGGGTGATATCTGAATATTCGGGAAAGGTTCCCGAAGATGTTCCAGAAACACTTACTCTCTAAGGATAAGTGTTGGTTACCTAAATCAAAATCTGAGGGCAAAACTCCCAGAGCTTGCTCTTCAGCAACCGGCATGGCCTTGTATTTCCCCCGAAGACGCCTCCTCTTGTCCGGAGAAGGACCAGCCCGATCATAGGCGTCCAGTAGGTCTTCAAAAGTTGAGTCCGTCTCTTCCAGACGAACTGGTGAGCGGACTTCGGAAGGGCCGGATTCAGTAACCTTCGGGGCATCCGCAGTGTCTCTCTTCCTTTTCTTCGGTTCCGCAGCCGGAGGCTGGGAAGGACCAGCCTTTAAGGACTCCTCGGTTGGCTTGGCCTTGAAGCCCTTGAACAAGCCCTGAAGGTCGATCTTTGGGGCCATTTCTGCAAAGGAAGAAACAATTAGTTAATACAAAAAAGAATGCAAACTAGTCTAGGAAAGAGTATGAACCTTTCACAAAGGCCATATGCGGGATTTCACCCCGGAGACGCCGACCCAAAGCCAAGTCTTGGGGGGAGGGGGAGCTTTCCCTGATTCCAAGTGCCCGCAGGTCACCTTGAATGATCCCCAAGTGAGACAAAACTCTTTGGATGATGAGGATCCAGTTGATCGGGACAGGGAATGATTCGGGATGGTCATCCCGGAACCAGTGGACCAGTTGCTGCAACTTACCCCGGAAGGCTTCGTAGTTCTCCCAAGCGCCTTCCAACTCCAACAAACGAGAAGGGTCCTTCACGTCCATAAGTTCTCCAACCTTCTAGACAGTTTGAAGGTCCCACAATGCTTCGGGCTTCATGAAGAAGAACTCCCCATGCCACCCTTTTCTGCTCGATGGCAGATCCCAGATGAGGTTGAACTTTCTTGAAGGGTTCCCCTAGCTCTGAAGTAATAAAAGCAGTTCCTTGGATTCGGGACGATTTTGTAAAATTTCAGGAAGGTGAAAGTTTTGGGATCCACCCCGAACACCATACACAACACGAGAAACACGTTGATGTGGCAGAACGTGTTCGGGCTTAGCTGGTTGATGGCCAGTCCGTGGGATTCTGCTAATTCCTGAACAAAAGGGTGCAGGGGGAACCGAAGCCCGCACTCCAGTTGACACCTAAAAAGAACTAGGCAGCCAACACCTGGTTCGTATACACGACGCTCAGGCATTGGTACTCTAATGGCTGCGGTACGGGGAAGGAAGAAGTCGTGTTGCCAGCGCTTTACACGTTCAAGAGTGGCTTTGCTCCGGAAATGGTCAACTTCTGACCACCATCCTTCGGGTACGGGTTCACTCGTTTCTAAGAGATTACCCGAAGGACGAACTGAGGAAGGAATTGGAAAAGGAGGGGCCATTTTTAAATACCTCGAGAAACTGGACGGAGAAAGCTGTGACGAATGGGCGACCTAAGGTTTACCGGTGAACCGCTCGCAGCTGCGTCGACGACGGAGTGATATCGGCGGTAGAACTTTTCTACGGCAGAAGCTCCTTCTTGGCTGCCAGAAGTGACTGTCTCTTGGCTGAGAAACGGTGCTAGGTATTCCTCTGGGGCAACTTTCTCAACACTTCTCCACTTCTGGAAAAAGCTGATCGCCTCCTTGAGCGATGGGTTGTCCGTCGTGAAAAAAGGGAATAGCTAGAGAGAGATCTAGAGCAAAGGAAGCAAGGAAGCAAGAATGAGGTGTGGATAGCAACTCAAGAACTATTCCTTATTTAAGAATGTCCGGGAAGGCGAACCGTCACAAAACGATGCATATCCACCGTTAATCAAAAAGTAGCAGTTCATGCATTAACCGCAATGGAACTGTTTGCTCACAAGCCGACTCAAATGACCCGGACCATTACGGTCCGAGGATTTCAAAGGGAGGATAAAATCCTCATTTCAAAAGCCCGGACCATTACCACATTGGACCATGACAATCCGTGCAGGTAAACTGACATATTCGGACTCCTTGCAGTCGGCCCAATGGCAAGGGGGGACTTGATGGCCGCTAGGCCCAATCACCCAAAAAGGCCTAATAAAAGGCCCAGTCAGCACGCCAATATAAGGATCCCATTAAAAACCCAAGTGTTGATAGCTAAAACCTAGCAGTGACATTCTCAGACTTAATAAAAACTCACCCGAACATAGTACGAGATATTCCCGGGAAAATGCTCCCGGATATACAAAACACGTGTCCATTAACGTTATATTGACATATTACGATTTTTCCACCATTTATAGTCTATATAAGACATTTATGGCGGAAGTCAAAGGGACGTCTCTTCACAATCACTTTCATAAAACAGGACAAGAACATAACAAATTCAACTCCCATCCTCGAATCCCGAGAACCGATATATTGCACAAATCCCAATGGCATCTAATAATGTCAACACACGTCAACTCCGCAGACACGTGGCGGCAGCCCTAACGGATCCGCCACCAACTTTCATGCAAAAATGTGAAAGTCGTGATTAATATAAGTGAAAAATATATTTATGCCCAAAAAGTTCAATAATGTTTTAACATCGAGAAAAAAACCGTTATAGATAGCGGTATACTTTCATGCAAAAAAATGCGAAGCTCATGATTAATGTAGGTAAAAAATATATTTAGGCCTGAAAGCTACTCCGTCTCATATTAGCTCTAATTCACCTCACTAAAAAAAGGATGAAATTAAAAATCACATAATTAAACTTTAGCAACTAAGAAAATACAAAAGTTGAATGCAGATAAAAGAGTTAGACATCAAATACTTTAAAGTAAATAAAATGTTGGCTAATGTGGCATAACCTTATTGGTATACTTTCATGAAAAAAATGTGAAAGTAATGATTAATGAAGGTGAAAAATATATACTTAGGCCTAAAAAGTTATCATGTTAGCTCTAATTCACCCCACTAAAAAAGGAAATTCGAAATCACATAATTAAACTGTATCAATTAAAAAAATACAAAAATTTACAAATAAAAGAATTAGACAACAAATACATTAATGTAAAACAAAAAACAAAAAAGAAAATATATTGACTGAAGTGGTACAACCTCATTGGTTGGCCACTATTCATTAACAATGTTGATTTCCATAAATAGTAAATAATAAATAAATATAGTAATACTCCGTCTGTCCCAAAGAAATCGGAGAAGAAAAAAAGGAGTACTTGGACAAATTAACTTTCGATATATTAACTTTACTTGAGAAAGGAAAGTACTCATTCCCTTTCATGAATTTAGCAAAATTGACCGGTCACATATAATTAAGGAGTCTTTGTAGCGGCACACATTGTCAAAGCGGGCTTCTATGGTAGCTACATCCTACATGCATCAAGATTTGCATATGTTAATAGTAGTATGTATATGTGATATATAATTTACAGATACAATTCTTTGAAAATTGTAATTGACCTTCTAAATTTTGTAATATTATTTATATATATTATATTTCATTCACCCTAAAAGTTTTACAATACTAAGTGACGTCTAAAAAAATACTGAAACATAGTCAATATTGATGTCTTTGTTTTCCAACTACCACTACTATACGTAGTTGGTTTGGTTCTAGTAGCGTCTTTGTAGCGCAAATGGGTGGTACAAAACACAACCCGCTACAATGTGCTACACAAATGGAAGCACCTTTAAAGTCATAGTGCCGTAGTAGCACATACAAGCGTTTTTAAGCTTCAAAGCGCAGAAATGTGTTACAAAGACGCTACTACATCTACATCCGGCTGCCACCATATAGTTATACCTATTTTTATATATTGATTTTTTTATTTGATGTTGAAAATGATAAAATTAATTTGTTGTTTTGTACGTAGTAGTTTTGTCACAGTTCCGTCTGTGAATATTTTTTAGAATATTATATATATAAGCGTTTGGGATTAATATTGTAAAATATAATATTCTACTTAATATTCATGAATTATCCAGGTTGGACAGTTTGAAAAAGTGCAACCAGTATGTTAAAGTTTTATGGTTTCGTATGCATAATCGTCACGACTGCATAAATTCCGCATTTTTTAAGTCTTGTATTGGGATTTATTATGAAGTTTTATGGATTTTTTTTGAATTTTTAAGAATTTTCGTGTTATTTGTGATTTTTTAAGTATTTGGTGAATTTCTTGTGAATTTTGAAACTTGTGGGTAAAATTGAAAAAAATTCGAAACTTTTTGGGTATCTTTGTAAGTTTTATGAAATTTTTGGGTCTACTTGTCAGTTTTTAAAACGTTTGGGATGTTTTATTAAATTTATGCAAATTTTGGGCTAACATGTGAAACTTTTAAGATAAAGTTAAATTATGGATTACAATAACCGCCGCACCTCTACCAAGCACTGTCACCGATTTCAACGATTCAACCATTGGCAAAAACAACACCATGTAAGTTTTTTTTTTCTCCAAATCTCATTTAGATTAGGTTTTTTTCTCTTTGAAATACTTCTCCATAAACCCTCATTTTTTTATTTACTTCGGTCCGGCATTCTCATCTTCGGTCTGGCGCCCTCTTCTTCGCCACCGATGACATTGTTTGCGTGAAGGACGTCAACAACAGCTTCGGTCCGCCACAACAGCAGCTTCTCAACGACAGTTTCAAAAAATTGGGTAACATTCTAAACCCAAAATCCCCGTACTCTTCTAATGTTGAATTGAGCAATTTCAAGTATTCGAATAATTATACGAGTAGGAAATTTCATATATACATGATACATATATAAGAGTTTGGCCGCACCTTGTGGCCACTAACATGAGGCTGCCTTGTTTAGTATTTTGTTCTTCTTTTTTAGCAATGAAAGTTTTGATGCTGCCCAAAAAAGAAAAAGAAAAAAGAGAGAAGAATAATTAGAAATGAACCAATTTGTTTTCAACTCCATTACAAAAAGGCCAACTAACTAGGTTGTTGCATAAATATAGTATGTGTGTGTGTAAAGTACTACTCTATGTGCTTATTACTGATCAGATTGGGGACACGTTTAAGTAGAGCATCCTTGTCATTAATTAACAATTGTGTTGGACTGAATAATAGCGTTGGAGAAATAATAACATTGTTGTGCTTAGTGAGATTTTATTAAGGAATATTATACTACCTTTGTAGCAAGTTATTAAGCGGGAGTCGATGAGTGATTAATGTCACGGACTGATTTCTCAGCTCCTCCGTGCGGCACTTAGACACACCTCCTTGTGCTAAGTCAGCCTCGACTCGGCCCTACGATGCCTTGAAGGCTTTGCGAAGCTTAAGGGAAACTTTGAGAGAGCTAAAGAGCTTTGAAGGAGAACTTGTATTGATTGCTTGGAAAATGCTTGGATGGATACAAATGAGCCCCAAGTGGGGGTATATATAGGACTCCACCTCCTCAATGGACGGTCAGGATCGATTTGATCCAACGGTGGAGATCAAGTGTCTAGAATTCTCTACACTTCTCTACTCCTCTCTACAAATATCTACACAAGTCTACTACATCCTAGACTTCCCTAGAAGACTCTAGAAAGTCTTGGAGAGTGAGAGAGCCTTCCTGAATGGGCCTTGGCTCTCAAAATCGGATTGGGCCTTTGGGGCTTGACCCAGAAGGCCTGATGCACACCTAGGGCTTGGTGTAGGAAGCCTGAATGGACCCAAGTTAGCCCTAGAATGTTGTTGGGCCAAATTGGGCCGTTACATCCTCCCCCACCTAATCCAGCGACGCCCTCGTCGCTGTCTCGAGATAAGCCCGGACCTTGTCTCCATGTTGCCATAGGGTGAGCTCATGCTCCCATGTTGCTTCGGTGTCCGGCTGATCCTTCCATTGCACCAAGTACTCGGTGTAGCCTGCATGGACTCCTCGCCTGCGGTGAGTACGGTGCGCCAAGATCTTCTCCACCTCACGGTCGAGTGTGGTGGCCACTGATGTTGGAGCTCTACGAGATTCACCCCGAGTTGGATCCTCCTGATCCGGATGGTATGGCTTTAGAAAGCTTACATGGAAAACGGGGTGGAGCTCCAAGTGGGGTGGCAAGGTGACCCTATAAGCGAGCTTTCCTATTCTTTTCTCTATAGGAAAGGGGCCCTCATACCTGCGTAGTAAGCCTTTGTGCACCTTGCCATAATTTCGGAAGGTATGTGGAAGAAGCTTTACCATGACCAAGTCTCCTTCATTGAACTCCACATGCCTTCGCTTGTTATCCGCCCATTTCTTCATCTTCTTGGCCGCCTTGGCCAAGCATGCCTTGGCTATCTCGGACTTCTCTTTCCAGCCTCGGGCAAAGATGAAGGCACCAGGACTCCTTCCTGGAGAAGCCGCCGCCATAGTGTGTGGAGCTAAAGGCTGTTGTCCCGCCGCCAACTCGAATGGACTAGCCCCGTGGACTCGCTCTTCGAAGGTTGTAGGAGAATTGGGCTATATCCAGCAACTTCACCCAATCTCGCTGATTGGCACTCACAAAGTGCCTAAGGTACGTCTCCAGAAGGCATTCACCCTCTCTGTCGCCCCATCCGATTGTGGGTGAAAGCTTGTGGAGAAGTTAAGCTCCGTGCCCAACATCTTGAAGAGTTCTGTCCAAAACTTGCCTGTGAATCGAGTGTCTCGATCGCTTACGATGGATGTAGGGATGCCCCAATACTTCACCACGTGCCGGAAGAAAAGTCTGGCCGCATCCTCTCGCTGAAAACTTCTTAGGCACGGGATGAAGACTCCATACTTGCTGAATCTATCCACTACGACCATGATGTTGCCACACTCATCCACCTTTGGCAACCCAACAATGAAGTCCATGGAGACACTCTCCCATGGTCTCTCCGGAATGGGTAGGGGCTGCAATAATCCTCCAGGACGGATTGTTCTGCCTTGTCTTGCTGGCACACAAGACAAGTCTTCACATATAGCTCCACGTCGTCACGCATACTTGGCCAATAATATGCTCGTTCCACCAAGGCCAAAGTACGCCTTCCCCGGATGACCCGCCCACAAGGAGTCATGACACTCCTTTATGATCTCCTTGCGCAGGCTGTCCCATTTGGGCACAAAGATAGCTCCTCCCTTGGTGCGCACTACTCCATCCTCAAGCCAAAACCGTCGGGTCCTCCCTTGTAGTGCCAACTCCACAAGACTTTTGGCTTGAGGGTCCTTCTCCATTCCCTCTTTGATCCGCTGCAAGAGAGAGAAGGCGGGCTGAGTAATGGAAGCTAACTCAGCCTTGCGACTTAGTGCATCCGCCACCAAGTTAGCCTTGCCCGGCTTGTACTCCAAGACATAGTCGAACTCGGCTAAGAAGTCTTGCCACCTTGCTTGCTTCGGAGTGAGCTTCTTCTATGTCTGAAAGTAGCTTGTGGCGACGTTATCGGTCTTGACCACGAACTTGGACCCCAGCAAGTAATGCCTCCAAGTTCGTAAGCAATGTACCACGGCCGTCATCTCCTACTACTGGACCGAGTAGCGCCTCTCGGTTTCATTGAGCTTACGACTCGTAAGCTATAGGATGTCCCTCCCGCATCGTGACTCCTCCAATGGCAAAGTCTCGAGGCATCAGTGTGTACCTCATAAGTCTCGGTGTGGTCTGGCAAGGCCAACACCGGCTCCTCCATCACGGCTTGCTTAAGTGCCATGAACGCCTCTTGGCACTTCTCATCCCAACTCCATGGCCGGTTCTTCTTAAGCAGGTCCGTCAAAGGTGCGGCTATGTGGGAATATCCTTGGATGAAACGCCGGTAGTAGTTTACCAGCCCAAGGAAGGATCTTAGCTCTGGCACCTTCCTTGGCGGCTCCCATTCTTGAATGGCTCGGACTTTGGCTTCATCCATCCTCAGCTTCCCTCGTCCCACAATGTGCCCTAAGAACGCCACCTCTTCTTGGGCAAAGGCACACTTTTCCTTCTTCACATAGAGCTCATTCTCCCGCAAGACTTGGAAGACTTGCCGTAGATGCTTAATATGATCTTGTAGTGTCTTACTGTAGATCACAATGTCATCCAAGTATACTACGACAAATCTATCCAAGAAGGGCTGGAGTACCTTGTTCATAAGTGTGCAAAAGGTAGCAGGAGCATTCGTAAGACCAAAGGGCATGACCAAGAACTCATAAGAGCCATACCTTGTGACGCATGCTGTCTTGGGCACATCCCCTTCAGCTATCCGGACCTGATAGTAGCCTGAGCGCAAGTCCAACTTGGTGAACCACCGTGCTTCCCCAAGCTGGTCGAACAAGTCTGCAATGAGCGGGATGGGATACTTGTTCTTCACCGTGATCTTGTTCAAGGCGCGATAGTCGATGCACAACCGAAGCGATCCATCGTGCTTCCTCTGGAACAAGACCGGTGCGCCGTATGGAGCCTTCGATGGTTGGATGTAGCCCGCATCCAACAATTCCTTAATCTGTCTCCTCAACTCCTCGAGTTCCAGGGGAGACATGCGGTAGGGTACCGTAGCTGGTGGTCTTGCCCCGGCACCAGCTCTATCTCATGATCCACCTCTCTTTCGGTGGAAGCTTCTTCGGGAGCTCGGGTGGCATAATGTCTTGGAACTCCTCCAAGACAGAGTGATCTCGGTGGGCACATCGACGACAATCTCCCCGGTATCCTCCTTGATAGCCGCAAGGAAGGTAAGCTCGCCTCTCTTGATGCCCTTGTGGAGTTGCAAGGCCGAAAGCGTAGCTCCATGCTTTGGTCCTCCGCGAGTCAATGGTACCATGCGTGGCTCATCCTTCTCCAAGATGCACATGGTGTTGGCGAAAGGCATCGGGATCGCCTTAACCCGGTCCATGAACTCCATGCCAAACACCATATCATGATCGTCCATAGGGACTACTGAAAAGTTGACAAGGCCACGCCACTCACCTATTTGGACCTCCACATCCTTGGCCACCCCATAGATCGGCCTTGGGTTGGAGTTGACAGCCTTCATCCAACCTTGCTCTCCGGAGTACTTGATTCCAAGGCGCCTAGCTTCCTCCAGCCTTAGGAAGTTGTTCGATGCTCCGGTGTCCACCAAGCCACGTACCTCTTGTCCATGAACCTTGGCTTGGACAAAGAGACGACCACCTTGGTCCGGTGTGGGCTTCTCAACCTTGGCCTTAATAGAATTAAGGACTTGGAGAGAACCCATGCCGGCATTGGTGCTAGCCTGCTCTTTCTCCTGGGCAAGAGATGAAAGATGACTCTTAAGAGGGCAATCTCGAGCTAGATGCTCACCTTTGCAAATGTAGCACTCGAGGGGTCTCTTCTCGCGATTGTCCCCCTTCTTCCACCTTGGATTGCAGCCTCCTCCTTCCTGGGTGCCTTGGGCGCCTCCTTCGCTTGACCAGATGCTCCCCACCTTGTACCTTGGTGGGGATCTTGGTTTTGGGCTTCTCCGTCCTTTGGAACTCAATAAGAGATTCCGCTACGGACATGGCCGTCGGAAGATCCTCTACTCCGCGCCTCTTGAGTTCCAACTTGGCCCAGTTTTGGAGGCCATCCACGAAGGTGAAGAATGCTTCCTTCTCAGGATAATCCGGGATCTCCAAGAGTAGCTCGTTGAACTCCTTCACATATTCTCGAATGCTACCCTTGTGAGAGAGATGTCTTAGCTTCGCCCTTGCCTCATTCTCGGAATTATCCGGGCGGAACTGCCGCTTCAGCTCCTTCTTGAATTCCTCCCAAGTGGTGATTGAGCAAGTCCCCTTCTCAATCTCCGCATGCCGTCGCCTCCACCATACTAGTGCCATGTCTTCAAGGTAGAGGGTGGCATTGTTGATCTTTGAGGCATCCTCCATGATGCCAGCAAAGACCGGCACGCTCCATGCCCCAAAAGAAGTTGTCCACTTCCTTGGCGTTCCGAGCGCCCTTGTATGCCTTAGGCCTCGCACATCGATCCCGGGTGGTAGTGTAAGGCTCGACGTTGATGTAGATGCCGCCGAGTTAATGCCTCTAGCCACCACCGCCTTAAGGAGGGCCACCTCCTGATCCAACCTCGCAATCGTGCCCGCAAGCTCTTCCCTAAGAGCCTTGTTCTCCTTCTCAAGGTCAAGGACCCTTAGGGTGAGAGCCTCATCCGCAGCCTTGCGTTGCTCGCTTCGCTGAGGCCACTTGGTTCACCGCACCCAAGAACGCATCCTCGAGTCCTTCCACCTTGGCCTCGAGATCCTCTTGCCGAGTCTCCACCGTAGTGAGCCTAGCCTCAAAGCCGTCCATCACCTTCTTGACGCACCCGGGACCTTCCTCTCCTTGAGCTTTCCTCCATCTCGAAGGGTAGCTCCTCATCGCGCACCACATCGGCCATCCTTGCCTTTGCTGGTCTTCCCACGCACGAACCTTCGCTCGATACCAACCGTCACGGACTGATTTCTCGCTTCCTCCGTGCGGCACTTAGACACACCTCCTTGTGCTAAGTCAGCCTCGACTCGACCCTACGATGCCTTGAAGGCTTTGCGGAAGCTTAAGGGAAACTTTGAGAGAGCTAAAGAACTTTGAAGGAGAAATTGTATTGATTGCTTGGAAATGCTTGGATGGTTACAAATGAGCCCCAAGTGGGGGGTATATATATAGGACTCCACCTCCTCAATGGACGGTCAGATCGATTTGATCCAACGGTGGAGATCAAGTGTCTAGAATTCTCTACACTTCTCTACTCCTCTCTACAAATATCTACACAAGTCTACTACATCCTAGACTTCCCTAGAAGACTCTAGAAAGTCTTGGAGAGTGAGAGAGCCTTCCTGAATGGGCCTTGGCTCTCAAAATCGGATTGGGCCTTTGGGGCTTGACCCAGAAGGCCTGATGCACACCTTGGCTTGGTGTAGGAAGCCTGAATGGACCCAAGTTAGCCCTAGAATGTTGTTGGGCCAAATTGGGCCGTTACATTAAGCAAGGATATGCCATTGTTCGATCCCGATGTCTTCGAAGCGGTGACCTGGAAGCAAACCAAGGGACGTTAGGAGCGCGGCCCCTCCGTAGCTAGTATACCCCAGCCAGTTCTAGCCACCACAACCATCTAAGGTAGCTACTTAAATATAGAACACTTTGGATCTTTTTAAAAACTTTAAGGACTAAATTGTAACTTTTACTTAACTTTCAGCGCGAGCTTCAGTTGGAGGAGGAGCGCCGACGGGATAAGGAGCGCATGGAGAGACAAGATGTGAAGACCCATTATCTTAGGCAGCGAGTGGAGGAGCGGGAGGTGCTGATTCACGAGACGATGTGGCGTGCCGCAAATGCAAGAGCCTACTCCACCGTACACCATTCCAACGAGCGGACCTTTCAGTGCATTGCTGTCAATGCCAGAAATGATGGAGAAACCTCATACTACTCCAGCAGCAGCAGCAGCAGCGCGGTCCCGAGGACTCTCGTGATGATTGTCCTTCATTTACTTAGGATATCTAGATTGTATTTACTTACTTTTGATGTGAATATGACATTATATATATATGAATGCAAATTTCATTTTTAATTCATTTTGATTATTTTAATTCATATTAATAATATTAGTTAACAATAAAATATGTACTAAAAAAATTAAAAATACATAAAAAAAGGTGAGCTGTTGTAGCGAGCTTTGTAGCACCTTCATGGGCTACTAATGTAGCGCTTTGAAGCACATCGGGCTCTGTGGTAGTGCCTGGAGTAGCGCTCTATCCCGCAACTGTGGTAGTGCATCAGAAGCGGATTTTGCGCTACGAGCATCATACAGAATATGTTGTCTCTTTAGTTTTCCAACTATTATTTTTTTGGACTATTCATTCTTATAATCCTCATATCAAATCAAAATATTGTAAAAATTTTGGGGCAGAAGGAATAATATATATTGAAATATATAAATGGACACATTTTAAACATTTATGGATATGTCATTGTTCATTCATTTTTTATCCTCTTTCATTTCTTCTCATTTGTGCTGATATCTAATTATTTTCTCTTTAGTTTCATTCTCATTACAGTCATCGCTTATCTGCCCATCACCACAACTTTTACTCTGCTTTTACTCTTGATGATCATCAACGTGTTAGGGTTTTTGGATTGAAGATTTATGTACGTATGAAGAAGAAGAATAAAACTAGTAGCGTCCGTAGCCTCTTTATACATCACTACAATCATAGAGGTTGTAGTTGCTAAACTACCTCCGGGAATAATCATGGGATTATGTAGCGACTCCTGTCGTTATAAATTTATATAGCAGTTTCTATAGTGGCAAGTACGATACAATCCACAATTTACTACTTTGGTGATAAAATAAAAATAACCTTTGTGATTCATCAAAAAAAATAACCTTTGTGAAATCTAGGGTTATAAGGTAATTATGGTGGTAAAAGATTTCCTTAGTACAATATAAGATAAGTTTTATGTGATAATTCAAAAAAGGAATATCGGGTCATATTTTCTAGTACGGGAGTATATATATAGTAAAATAGTTTTTATGGTTGGCCAATTACTATTTAATAGTCATCTTGTCCCTGTGAGTTACATGCGATCAATCTAATTCATCATGTAGGAGACATTAATAATTGCACAGTAAGATATACTCTATTGACAGAGTTTTGCAAAGATGAAGACAGTTTTGGAACTTGAGATTTGAAGAAAATTTAAATTAATTACCTAACATATAATTATGTGCTAGATTCTGTTCACAATAGTCTCATGTTGGCCACATGCCCTAATTTTATTAAATAATAATTAATACTCTAATTAAAATATTCTTAATTAATTAACCTAGCTATTGGACAGAGATGGGAATTAGAAACATGATCCAATAGACCCGGAGAGTTTTCCCTCCGTCCAAGTAAAAAAAATACATACAATACCACACGGTTTCGTGATCCAATAAAGCTACAACTAATTAATCATTAATAAATAATGTCTTGAGTTTAATTTTGCTCTAAGGAAAAAGAAAGTCAAAGTAGAGTGTTTCCTAGTTAAAAGATGCTCCTACAAATAAATATAAGAAAAAAATTGGGAAAAAAGGCTTTAATTAAACTGAGAGCTATGTAATTAAGAACTAATTAAGTTTTTAATCATAATTAATCACTTCCCTCCTCTGCCAGATGACGGAAATCGTTGGGTCAGCGGCTCACTTCACTTGTAATGTGCTTGACGGAATATTCGTGTTGGGTTCACAAAATTGACGGAATATTCTATAATGCCGTGGCCTTTCGATCGTGCGCCGCGGCAACAATTAGTTGATTGTCAGATTTCAGAGACCAAGCAGCACGTAGTATAATATCGTGATTGGCAGCGCGATCAGCATCCCGAATATAACCCTACAAATATGGTTAATTAACAAAGTTAATTTTATGGAGAACTAATTAAACATGATTTAATTAATTAATAATTGTTGGGTTTTTACATATTAATAGATAATAAGGCCAGTACTTACGCGGTGCTAAGTATATCAGGGTGGACATTATACTCTTTGGCGAACACGAATGGAACAATCCCTTGCGGAAGTGCAGCCTGTAATTAATTAATTAACCTTGCAATATGAAGAAAGTTTAAATACTCCGTAAATCTTTTTCGTATATATCCATTATAAATAAAACTCAATTCCCTTGTGTTAACATTTCTTACACAATTTTCCTAATTGAACAAAATATCTCTTTCAACTTTCATAAAATTAGAACTTTTTTGTTTCCTCCAAATTTAACAATAAAACACACCGAACTTTAGTGGTATGTACCTGAACAATTGCTACATGCAGAAGGACGCCGCGAAGTCCAATAGCTATGGACGTGGCGGCTATGACGGCCGGACCAGTGAGAAATCGAACCGCCATGGAGAAAGCCGCCACCGACTTGCCGCAAGCTATGATCTTGGGTTGCAAAGCCATGAACAGACCTACATATACATACATATATACATATATATATATATATGCAATTAATTACTAAATAATTAACTAAGGATTAAATATTAAACATCCATTACTTAGAGGGTTAATAATGGAGTATAATATTGAGAAACATGAAAAATAAAAGTTACAATTTTTGTGGAATATCAAAATAAAAGTTTCAATTTTCATGAAAATCAAAAATAAAAGTTTCAATTTTCATGAAAATCAAAAATAAAAGTTTTAATTTTTATGGAATATTGTACAAAATTGCAATTTTTGTAGGATGAAAAGAGTCTTACCTAGACTGAACATGGCCATGCCCAGGCCGGCGTCGGACAAGATGGAGATGGAGCCTTTAACAATGGAAGGCATGCTGATGTTCCACCGGAAAGAGATGAGGGACCAGATGAGTCCAAAGAGACTAGAATATGTGTTAGGGTTTCTGATCAGCTTCCGCCACACCATGATCAGAATCAGCCTCGTCATCACGCTCGCCGGCGGCATCTTCGCCTCCTTCCTCGACTCCAACTGAACCTGGCAATGAGTACTGCTGCTACTCCCCCCGCTCTCTCCCTCCTCCATCTTCTTCCCCATCATGTCGAGACCGGACGTCGCAGGCGACTTCCGCATCTCCTGATCTATCTCCGCTGCTGTCGGCACCCCACGGTTCGCTTCCGACACCGGCGACGCGCTCGAGCTCCATACGAACATGTGCAGCTCCTTGTTGGTCCCGCTCTTGTTCTTGACATGCTGGTGTTGTTGGGCGGTGGCCGTCGTGAACATATTTGGGTTCGGCGGCGGGTACGAGTGGAAAAGCTCCCCGCTCATACTCCGGCCACCGCCTTTTCTAGGCTTCTTCATTATTTCCTGCTCGTCGCCGATGCTGTTAGTGTAGCCGTGTTTAGGGCTGGCCCCTTTACTCGCGGCGGCCATGAACATGGCGTGAAAATCAGACTGGTTGAAGCTGGAAGCTCTAGGCGTCGGCTCTCTTGACGACTGAACGGAGTAAATCTCAACTCCGGTGAGATTCGACGCTCTCGGAGTAAGCCCGTTATTATGTGACTTAAACGACGAGACCATCGAGGAAGCCGCGCTATGTTTTCTAACTTTCACGTGAAGTTTTCCGTCATCGCCGATCTCCGCGTCCGCCTGTAACGGCTCACGGCCGTTAAGCGAGATAACGTCGGAGTCGACACGGAAGGAGGTGATGGAGCCGGCGGTCTCCGGGAACTGGTCGTTAATGAGGAGCTTGGCGCCGCGGTACTCGAACATGAAGAGCATGAGGGTGTACCAGATGACGCTCTGGAGGACGACGATCTGAACCATGAGGCTGCCGGAGAAGTCTCCGTACATGGCGCGGAGGAGCGGGATGCCCATCACCAAAGTGTTGGGGAGGGAGGAGAGGGAGAAGAGAGTGATCATCCACTCAAGGCTGCTCCGGCGAGTGAAGGTGTGCCAGAGGAAGAGCGCCGCCAGGATCACCACCTTCTGGAGGCAGTCGGCGGCGATGAAGTGGTAGTTCATGGCGTACGGATCATTAGTCGAAATGAAATGAAAAGACAGAAGCGGCACCGCGAAGACCGCCACGAAACGGTTGATACCGGAGCATTGGTCGGGCGTGAAGATCTTCCACCACCGGACGGAGCCGTAAGCGAGTATCATTGCCACGTACAGCGGCACGATCGCCGCCAGCACATCGTAGATATCTTTTGCGGTGATCATATTTGAGAATTAAAGAAGTTTGAGAAAAGGGTTTTCGTTTAGATGATTATTAATGAATCAATATTGGATCCGTAATATAGTTAGTTAATTAGATTAGATTAATTATAAGAGGACGTGATGATGAATTGATCAAACATTGGAGTGTGGATTGGACAAAGTTATCCGTTTAAGAGCAGAGAGACAGTGGCAGAAATGTAGATTAAAAAAAAGTTAAGAGTGTGGACAGTTGTTTTTATTTTATTTAGGGACATGCATAGAGTTTCGAATTAGTACTTGGAAATTGATCAAGAGACAGAGATCGGCTAGCTAGCTAAGTTGCATGTACTCTGCACTGATTCTGTCGACAAACTTTGGACTTCATATCTGTTTCTCACATGCCTTTGGTTCTACAGGTATTTATTGTTTTTCCTAGCTCCATGGAGTGTGTGTAAATTAATTAATTAATTGATTATATATATATATATATATATATATTCGAAAGATCCACTATGTACATTTGTCATTTTACTTATTGGCTTGCTTTGTGTGTTGTTTTGCTCGCAGAGAAATGAGAAAATTGTTGATGTTTTTGAAAAATGGAAGAAAGTAGAAGGGAAAATTAATTTGATTTTGGGAAGTTGGAATAAAGGTTCAAACAAAAGAACGCATGCAACATTGTTCTATAGTAGCATAGTTGTTTGACATAAAATTTCAGTTATCCCAATAACTATGTATAAATTTTTATGGAGGTGAGGAGTATATATATATATATATATATATTGTTCAACAAGCAAAACATAAACAATTAATAAGAGTAAACTACTGGGTATGTTATTTTGGAGAATTTAGCAAAAAAATGATTTTTTAATAAAAAAATTAATAAGAAATTAAGTGGATAGAAATTATAAATATTAGTTTGGTGTATTCTCCTTGATTTCAACGAGAAAACTACACATATAATCAATTTAATGAACGGTTAATCATCTGGAAGTGAACTATGGAAAATGTGCATGCCACGTTCGTTGTGTGACAAATAAACATTATATATGTATGCTATATAATGTGTTATATATATATGAGCAGATACATATGAGCAGATACATAATAATCACAGATTAGCATGGTCAAATATGGGACAGAGTTTTGTTATATTGTCGATTCGGAGACTTGAGTTTAAGGGACAGATCAATCAATTAATTAATTTTATTATAATGTGTTAGATTCGATCTTCACAAATGGCCACATGCCCTAATTTTAGTATGTCCCATTGATCATTAATCCGTTGGGTTAAAAGTATTACCACATGCAAATTATTATTTAAGCTTTGTGTGTGTGTATATATATTTATTTATATTTCGAGTAACATCCATTGATATATACTGTATAATACCAAGAAGAAATATTTATATAACCGGCCGGATATTATTTTTTAAAATATAAAATATAAAATTTCTAAAATTATTAAATTGCTTCTAGGCAGTATTTTTTTAAAGATGGAGTAGTAATTAACCAAAAAAGAAGACAAAAAAGAAGAAAAGAAAAAGAAGAGAACCCCAGGGGCGAGGGATTCAGTCAAACTTGGGCCTCAAGTGGGCTCTATTAGTCTGGCTACTTGGTACTTTGGGCTCAATATGAAATTTTTTATGGGCTTTGGTTGACAGAAATTATGAGCTTATATTAATTTTATTCACCTCCAAGATTCTAGGGATATTCAAATTGGTCATCCTCCTTTCCCCCCACCTTGGTTTTCAGCCACCACTCCTTGGTTTTATCAACAAAAAAACACAAATCTGATGATGAAGCCTAACTGATTGTATATCCTCAATTATCCCAGCATTCTTTCTTTCCCGCTTTTGTTAAAGGATAAATTTTCTACACTCCTAAATTTCCAAGTCTTTTGAAATTATACCATCATACATTTATGAACATAGTAGTAATGAAAAATAAATGAATAGTATTTTGAGTATGAAATTTTTTTCCTCCTACCAGAGGTGGAGAAAAGTCTTCATCCCTGCGTACGTGGCATACTACTATTGGTTGAAACCACTACTATTAATTACGGATTGCTACCCCCGTAATAAATAGTGGCAGTCCCATAATTTATTTTAAGTTTATATTTAATCGGGAGAAAGATGAGAGAGAAACAAGAGTGAGAGAGAGGGAGAAAGTGCTCTCCGGCCGGACGCATGGGCACTTGGATGGCAACAGGGGTAGATCTTCAAACAACGACTTCATCAAGGTGGTGGTCAGTACACCAACAAGCTTGTTCTTCACAAACTTCCCAAACAAGTGGACGAAAGCTAGTATGTGGAAACATTTTCTATTACTTGGGAATGCTTGACATTTTTATTCCGATCAATAAATCTAAGGAGGGGAGGAAGTTTGGCTTTGTTAAATACAAAGGAGTCAATGAGGTGGAAGCTATGTTTAAGAGAATCCAGTCTGTGGCAGTGTGAGATAGACGGTTGACTCTCAATGTGGCGAAGTTTCAACGTAACTCTTGTGGAGGCAAAACGGCTGTCCAAGCAAGATCAGGAACCGACAATGGAGCTCATAGGCTGACTGACGTCTCTGAGCACAGTAAAGTGGACGGTGAGCACTCGTTTACTCAAGTCCTAACGGAGGCAGAGGTTGAAAAAGATGCTAATAAGATTTCCACAAGGGGCGAACCTGTGGTTTTGAAGGGCACGGCTACAGCAGATGAAGAAGTGTGGCTCAAGAGTTGCTTAGTTGGAGAAGTTAAACAAGCTTTCTTTCCTTGGAAAACTAAGCAACTTTTTAGTGGATGAATGGTTTGAGGAGTGTACAACAAAATATCTAAGGGGATTAAAAGTGCTGCTTGAGTGCAACTCACTGGAGGGAGCAAGCAAGGTGTATTTGGGTGGCAAGCACAAGCTGTTGGAGTGGCTTAAGGAGATTTCCCCTTGGTGATTAACGAAGAAGATTGGCAAGCATGACAGATTATTGTGGCTAAATATTTGTGGAGTTCCTTTAAATGCATGAAGGTTGTAGAAGTGGGGGAGTTAACAAGTAGAAAAGTCCAAGTTTTCATCGGACGTGTATGTATTCTGTCTTCAAGCCTCGAGTCTATAAATTCGGTTGTTAACCTTGATGTGAAAGGAGAAGTGTATAAGATAAGGATGGTGGAAGATCTTTCAGATACAGTGGATTTCGGGGCTAGTTTTGCTTCACCGGTGACATATCCTGAGATGGAGCCGGAATCGGAGGAGGACGTCGATTGGTTTCCGACGGAGGATGGGTTGGAGGAAGAAGATGACTCGAGTTTCGATGCAATCTCGGAATGGAGATCCACGGCTCTGAGTGGAAGAGCTGCCTTGGAAGCTATTCTGCAGGACGACGCCGAAAGTACTAACAGTGACAAGGCAGTTGACTTTAGCGTGGAGGAAAAGTTGGCGAGTTCTAGAGGCGGCAACAGCTCTTTTTCTGGAACAGTCCATGCCAACCATGAAATCTGTGAAATTGAGGAGTTAGTTCGAGAAACTCAGCTTCTTGGGAGTGGGCATGTCCCTGCTGCTGAATCAGTTAATTATCAACAAAAAAAGCAGCATCTATTGTTGGGCCTCTTCCACAGGGCCCATGAGAGGTGGATGTTGTAGCAAAACAAACTTTAAAAAGCCACATTGGGCCTTTAATGAAGAAGGACCATTTAGGCCAATTTTATTTGAAGGATAATCCTGCTAGCCAAGGAGAACCAGCGAGTCCCACCTAGTTGAAGAAATCTCAACGAAGAAATAGCACAAGCAGGACAGTTCAGGAGACGACGGACTTATCCAAGCCAGATTCGCATCTTTCTGTTAAATCATCTAAGCCAAATATGTTGGCGATGATTCGAGTTTGTCCTCAAAGAAGACGGAAAGGATGCCGAAAAGTCTCCAAATCAGCGCATTGGATTGAAACTCAACAACGAACGAGAGGGGTTTATGCTAGAGTATCTTTCCGGGATATCTAGAGGGCTGCACGTATGAAAGCGGACAGAGATATTCAAGGTCAAAGGCGTTTCGCACTTTGTAAGAATTTCGGTGGCTCAAAATTATCGGACTCCTCGTGGGCATGGGAGTTTCTAATTCAGAGGCTTCATCAATTGGCAGACAACAAGGAGTTTCTTTACCAGCATCTGTAAGCAGGGTCCGATCAATTGGAACAACGGTGGGGTTCATCTTTAAGGATGGAGCAAAACAGGTTTGCGAATTAGGTGAGAATAGCTTGATTAAATGAAGCTATTATCTTTAAATATCATAGGGTTTGGGAGTGAAGAAAAGGTGAGACACTTAAGAGATTTGGTTTCAAGGGAAAAGTTAGATGTCGTGGTAGTGCAAGAAACTATTCTTTCTCAGGAGGTAGGGGACGCGATTAAAAATCTTTTAAGACACAGTGAGCTAGGTTTTGCGCAATAGCTTTCTGAAGGAAGGTCAGAGGGACTTCTCTTCTTTGGAATAAAGATGTTTGGTCAACAGAGCAAATAATTTCAGGAGTTGGGTATCTAGGATTGGTGGAGCAATGGAAAGATAAGCAGAGAAAATACTTGTTATTGAATGCGTATGGCCCCAATTGACAAGCCAGAAACGAATTCTGTGGCAAGATTTGAATTCTGTGATTCGGGAACACAATGAAATAGTTTGTTTAATGAAGGACTTCAATGTTGTGAGAAGGGTGTAGATCCAAACCGATTAGAGTAGCAGACTTCAACTCTTTCATCAGAGGGAATGATTTGCAGGAAGTGAAGCAGAGAGGTCGCAAGTTCACTTGGGTGAGTAGTGATGGTTTGAAAATGACTAAACTAGATCGTTTCTTAGTAAACATGAACTTTTTGGAGGATTGGCCAGATGTTGCAGCGGTGGTCGGGGATAGAGTTTTTGCAGATCACTGTCCTATTCTTCTAAAGGCAGGAGTAGTGGACTTTGGACCATCTCCTTTCATACTTTTTGTTAGATGACTTAAAAGAGTGGTGAAGAACCATGTACATAGGGACAGAAGGAACTCTGGAAAAGCACAAAGGGGATTTCCTGGCTTTGGATAAAAAAGCAGAAGATCAGGATCTTAATCAGGTTGAGTGGAACCAGTGACGGGAGTCAAAATTTCGCTTCTTCAAGGAATAAAGATCATTCTCCAAAGATTTGAAGCAAAAGGTGAAAGTTAAGAGGGCTATAGAAGGGGATGAAAATAGCAAGTTCTTCCATGCGATCACCAGAGGACGAAGGATTAATAACTCCATAAAAGGGTTGCTTATTAATGGGAATTAGATGGAAGACCTGCAGGTGATTAAAGACGCGGTGCTGGATTATTTTAGAAATCAGTTCAAAGAGCCAGCTTCCATCAGACCTCAGTTCATCAGTCATAGGTTTCAGAAGTTAAACGAAGTCCAACAAAGTGTTGGAATTCTTGGCGCACCAAGATCATTTGAGATGATACTTGAGCTTAGGAAGCTAAGAGAGAGCTTAAAGGTAGCTATATGTAGCTAGCTCCAGCTCATCCCAGCTAGAAGTAGTTGTACTTAGCTCACAACAGCTTAGGGAAGCTAAAGGTAGCTCCCCTCGAATGCATGAAAACATGAAATGAGATTCCATGGAAGATCCGAATTCAACACAAAGGTCTCTTGAAGTTCCTTTCTCGAAGAAGGAATTAAGAAGGTTGTGTAGATGTGCGGGAGAGATAAAGCTCCAGGCCCAGATGGCTTCAACTTTTATTTCAACAAATCAAACTGGGAGATTATTAAGACGGATGTGGTAGCGGCGGTGTGCAAGTTTGAAGCTTATGGAATGTTCGGGGCAGGATGCAACTCTTCCTTTATCGCTTTGATTCCTAAGGTGCAAGACCACCTTCTGATCTCTGATTTTCGTCCTATTAGCCTTATTGGATGCTTTTACAAAATTGTGGGGAAACTGCTAGCAGAAAGAATAAAAGGGATGTTAGATGGACTGGTGGGAGAGGCGCAATCAGTCTTCATTGAAGGTAGGTAGACAACATATGGTATTTTGATTGCGAATGAAGTTATCTCTTGGGCGAAAAAGGAAAGACGACAGCTTCTCCTCTTGAAAGTAGACTTCGCAAAGGCATATGACAGTATCAGCTGGCAGTTCCTAGAATCGGTTTTGCAGCAAATGAACTTTGGATTGAAGTGGAGAAGCTGGATAACGGGATGCCTTCAATCGTCCAGGATCTCCATCCTCGTGAATGGAAGTCCAACTGCAGAATGTGGTATGGAACGAGATCTTCGCCAGGGTGACATGTTATCACCATTCCTGTTTATTTTGGCCGCAGAAGCCCTGAATGTGATGATGGGGGAAGCGGTCACTCGAGGAGTGTATAGGCCAGCTATAGTTAGGTCGGACAGGATATGTTTGTCTCACCTTCAGTTTGCAGATGATGCGGTTTTCTGTGGCGAGTGGTCCGATGAGAATGCAAGATCTTTGATGAGCTTGTTGCAGTGCTTTGAGTTGGCTTCAGGCTTAAAAATTAGCTTGGAAAAGAGCTGGGTGTTTGGAGTTGGGATGGTGATGGAAGAGGTCTCTAGATTCGCTACCTTGTTGGGCTGCTCACCAACGACATTGCCTTTCATCTACCTGGGGATGCTGGTGGGGATGGATATGAGTCGCGTGAAGAGTTGGGATTCAGTTGTGGAAAAAGTGGAGAAAAAGCTCTCGAACAGGAAGACTAAATCGCTATCTATTGGAGGTCGATTAACCTTGGTGAACTCTGTTCTTGGAAGTATACCCCTGTACCATCTTTCAATGTTTCGTGCTCTGGCTGGAGTGGTGATGAAACTGGAAACTATCATAAACAAATTCTTCTGAGGAGTTTCAGGGGAGGGTAGAAAGTTGATATGGGCTAAGATTCAAAGGTTGTTTGGTGATAATGAAGCAGGTGGTTTGAGAGTGGGTAGCTTGAGGGGTAAAAATCTAGCATTATTAGAAAAGTGGAAGTGGAAGTAGAGGTGGCTGCAGGAAGGTAACCGGTTTTGGGCGAAGATAATAGCCAGTATTTATGGGGGTCCCGGGCTCTTTGTGTATGGGTGAGACCTCGGGAGGGTGGAGTTCTTGGAGGGATATTAGGAAGGCGAATGCGGAAGTAGAGGGGTTTGGAAATGAATTCAACAACCTTTTTAGGAGAGAGGTGGGAATGGGAAATAAAACAAAATTTTGGGAAGATGTTTGTGTGAGAGGGTGTTGGCTCAAATCAAAGTTTAGGAGGCTTTATGAGTTGGATTTAAACCAAGAAAGTTGGGTTCTAGAGAAGATTAGGTGGGTGGAGAGGGAATGGAGTTGGAAGTGAAGTTGGAGGAGGCCGTTGAGAGGAATGGCCGAGGGACAATTTCAATTATTACTAAACCACTTTGCAGGATTTCATTCCAGTCAAAGACAAGGTGGATACTTGGCATTGGACTCCTGGATCAGATGTACTATTCACTGTCCGTCAACTCTCCAAACTGATCGATGTAAAGCTTTCGGCAGGACATGACATCCCGATGTGCTGGTGCATCAAAGTTTCGAAGAAAGTCAACGTCCTTATTTGATGCAACACTGATGTTTCAGGTTTTCTAGATCTTTTCGAAGTCTTGGGCGGTGATTTCATTCAACAGACGTCATACAAGGTGGTCCAGGTGTGGTAAGCGATTTCATACGTCACTGCATGGTCATTGTGGAAAGCCCGAAACAACTTGGTTATGCAAAATGTGCCATGGAGAGCGTTCAAAATTTTTGTCAATATCCAGGTTATGTCTTTCCTTTGGATCTGCAGCAGAATCCCCAAGCTTCGTCTCTCTTGGGGGGATTGGTTGATGGCCCCGTTACTAAAGAGCTGCTGAAAATGCTGAGTTGATTCATTTGCTAATTTCTGGGTTCTTTCTCATTTTTCGCTAGTGGTTGTTGTAGGTTTCCATTGCAAGGGGGTTTCGTTTTTCACTGAAGAGGGGTGGGGTTGTTTATTTGTTGTTGGGTGTTTGTTAGCGTTTCTGTGTTGTTATATTTTTTTCAAGTCCGTTGGTTTTCCCCACTTCTCATGGGTATCAGCCTCGACTCTTCCCTTGTTGATCTTTTTTTCATCTTTTAATGAATTGTTTCAATGCCGTTCAAATATATATATATATATATATATATATAATAGTGTATTTCTATTAAATCGTGTATTTAATAGTGCAATCCAAATACATTAATTTGGTTTAAGTTTATATTTAATCGTGTATTTAATAGAAATGTTCATTCCAATCAGTGTATTTTTATATATTTATAAAATTCATAATATTTGAGAATAAATGTTTGAATCCGTAACGAAGTACGGGTTAAGTAAACCTTATTTCTATCGATATGCGAAATGGAACATGGATGTCATTAAGTACATCTTTTCCATTCGTGTAAAGAAAAAAAATAACACGAATATGAGGGAGGGAGGGAAGAAGTAGACATACCACCAATTTAATTTTCCAGAAACGGTAGTCTTGTGTAAAAGTCTTGCATGGTTTATAAAGTGTGCCTAATCTATTGTACACAAATCTGCATAGTTTATTTTATGTGTCACAGTTGAGATTGGATTTCTTCATACAACTATATATACCGACGTCCAAGATGAATAGTACAAAGAACATGCCGATGATCGCTTTCAGTTAACTAATGAGGAGATGGCCTAGCTAATAAGACCCAAATAATTTTGTTAATTTTCCTTACAACTTGGCCCTCAAATAATCTCATGCTACAATAATGCCCTTTCCCCTTGTTTTAGCATCATGAACACGTAAGTGAATTAGAGGGTAGATTAATTCCCATGAGTAATTAATTAATGGAGCGAAAACTGCAATTGCAATTAATTATAACCAATTATGAGACATTACAAGACAACAGTAAACCATATTCATATACGTTATAGATTGAAGCAATTTAAAGCTAAACGATACCTTAGAGCCTTCAAAATTTTCTAAATTAGATATCTACATTATCAAAAAAAAAAAAACAAAAACAATTGAGATCTACAAACACATTCACTTATCATTCATACAATATGCTTCAATATTGTCTTTAACATCTAATTTAGTGCTTAAACTCTAAGAACATGTGATGGAGGTTTAATGAGATTTAATGTTCAAACCTCACTACTTCAATATATATAAAAACTTCAATATTACCTTAGAAAAATTAGATATAGTATAGTCAGGGAAATGACCTTAGAAGGGCACGGGCTTTTTAGGTTGGTCCATTTCAGCCCAATAAGTCCATATGAATAGGCAAACAGATCCATATAGTAGCATTTGAGCCGCACACGTGGTACTCGATCGGCTCCCACAATTCAAACAGTTATTGAATTAAATAAATACTACTTGGTTTGCTGCTTTCAGGTGCGCCACTAACAGAGCGCAAAAGAAATAAGTACGGAAGTATCCGTTACTTCTCCATCTTCTTTCTCATCTCCGAGAGAAAAAAAAACTGATCACATTCTCCTTCAATTCTCATTGATCTCTACCTTCTGAAACCCTAATGTGAGTAATCTTATCTTTTCCGAAGTTTGGTTAGCTGATTCTTTGGCGATATCACTGGCCCCAAACCAGTTGACTGCGAAGAAAGTGAAATTACCCGAGACTGGTAAGTTTCAATCGATTCTTCATCTGATTGATTGTGACCAGTTTCTTGCTTCTTTCTACTTATGTTTCTGTTAAGATATGGAGATTCTTGTTTTTCTTGCTACTTGATTGAACAACATTAGCGGGATTTATTTTCGGAAAATAGTATGTGATTCTGGAAGTTCGTTCTCGATCAATCTTGGATTCAAAATGAATTAGGATTTTGTGGAGGGGAGAGAGTTGAAACGTGTTTTGAGCTTATGGCATTAACAGTTCATATTCTGGGAAATGTTGTGTTCAGGGTGCTGGATAGTTTCTAAAAATGGTCGGGACGCCTGCAACTCCGGCGTACAAGGTTCAGCGGACTCCTGCTTCGACTCCGGGTGGCACAAAAGCTCATGAAGAGAAGATACGGGTCACTGTACGGATGAGGCCACTGAACCGGCGAGAACAAGCTATGTATGACCTTATTGCGTGGGATTGTGTAGATGACCACACCATCGCTTACAAGAACCCTACAAATGAAAGATCAGCAAGCCGATATACGTTTGGTACTTGCTTCTGTTCTTTTGTTCTACTCCATTAGCTAACGATTTTGGTAGTTGTGTAGGAGACTGAAATAAGGTGCCTTGGTGGAAGTTCATCAGTACAGTAACAAGTGTTACAAGGAGCAAATATTCATATGATTATATAACTGATCATGAAAACTAGAAATGAGTACGGTTGGGTAGAAATTGGGTTGATAAATGTTTGATCGCTTCTTTCTTCTGTTTTTTTTATGTGATAGACAGAGTTTTCAATTCAATGTGCTCAACTCGAAAAGTCTATGAAGAAGGGGCAAAGGATATCGCTGTATCAGTTCTGACAGGAATCAATGGTTTGAATTTTACTTTTTTTTTCATCGTTATTACTGTTCACCATTTTGTACAGAAGTCTCAGATGTTAAACATTCTCTCTGCAGCAACTATTTTCGCTTATGGGCAAACAAGTAGTGGGAAGACTTTTACCATGAGGGGAATTACTGAAAATGCCATTAAGGATATCTATGAACACATTAAGAATGTAAGTCTAATTTGTTGTATATCTGGATTAATTGAGATTTTCATATATTAATATGAATTGTATTAGGATAATGCAGCGTGTTCGACTGAATAGTAATATAAGTGAGTTGACTTCCCATTGTTCTAATGGATTCTTTTTGAATTTTGCAGACACAAGAAAGAGACTTTGTCCTGAAACTTTCTGCTCTGGAGATATATAATGAGACTGTTGTAGACCTTCTGAATCCTGGATCTGGTTGTCTGCGTCTTTTGGACGACCCAGAGGTATATGATACACCTTTCACCTTTTCCCAATATATCATTACAAATGAGGTAAGTGGAGTCATTGGAACCTATTTGAAACTGCAGAAAGGCACTACAGTTGAGAAACTTGTAGAAGAAGTTGTCCAGGACAGCCAACATTTGAGGCATTTAGTAAGCATTTGTGAAGGTCAGTAACACACACACACAAAGACACTAATAACGTTTTATTGGCTGTTCTTTGTTCCCATTTATTCCTGTTATTGACTTGAACAAATTAAAGCATTTTCATAAGCAAACCAGCTTGCGCTTTCCTGTGTAACCCTCTTTTCATAAATGGAACACTTTTTTCTTCGTTAAGTCAACCATTGAAAATTTGCAATAATATTTTACCAAAACAGAATTTTTCCATATGAATCATGTAGCATGAATTTTTCTGTGGCCCTGTCAAGTTCAGTATAATCAGTAGAAATATTGAAGAAAGATAGGGTAGTAATTTATTCTAAAAGTGTATAATTTCACCGTATTTGATTTTATTGAACATTTGTTACTGCAGCTCAAAGGCAAGTTGGAGAAACTGCTTTGAATGATAAGAGTTCACGATCACATCAGATCATTAGGCTGGTAACCAATCTGTATATTTCCCAATTTTCCCATGGTTCTATAATTCATCTAATACAACATATTTTGGGATCGAGTTTTTTTTCTTTCAAGAATCATGTAAAAATGGGAAATTCATGCCTTGGCTTTATTTCTCTATGTCCTTTTCCCTTTCATGATGCAAGCTTCAGATAGAGAGATGAACCTTTTTTCATACTTGTCAGCACTGAATCATTCGTTGACCCGAATTATCAGATACCATAATTGGCTTAATAAGCAATCAATATACATCAGTTTCTTTTCTCAAGCTTCCACTGAGCCATCTCCCATTTCTTATACCAACACATAACCAGAAGTTACGTGTTCTTCATCGGTTCACAAGTTTTATCTTGCTAGTATACCTTATTAGTTACAAGGAAGAAAGTAGGCTAACTTCTGATATTAATTTTCTCTTGCTTATTTTCCAGATAATTCAAAGCAGTCTGAGGGAAAATTCGGAATGTGTGAAATCTTTCTTAGCAAGTTTGGTAGGCTTGTTGTTTGTTAACTTATCTTGATCCTTTTCTATGCATTTTTTTCACCAAGATGCCTTACATTTCCAGAATCTTGTGGACCTTGCTGGAAGTGAACGTGCTTCCCTAACAAATGCAGATGGTACAAGACTGAAAGAAGGAAGCCATATTAATCGAAGCTTGTTGACCCTGACAACAGTAATAAGAAAGCTGAGGTAAGATAACCACAAAGTTATGAAGAAAGATAAATATACTGATAGTCAAGAGCTCTGCACCATTAGGTGAGATTTAATAGAATCCCCTGTACGATAAGCTTCTGTGGGACGTATGCAGAGGTGTTGCTAGTTTGTTCATGGCATCTATGGTACTTGGGGTGAACTTATGCAGATTTGGATCTCAATTGTATGAAAAGAATATATCTGAGCCCCAAAATAGGCTAATTTCTAATTATTTTGATATCTAAAGAATTTCAATGGCCACTTGAATGTTTTCACTTTTAATGATTTTGGGTATCATTCATGTAAGAAGCTTTGCAGGTAGAAATTCTTTGTCAAATTTTACACTCTCATTACTAAATAAATTGGAATTTTTTTTTCAGTGGTGGAAAAAGAAGCAGCCATATACCATATAGAGATTCTAAGCTTACAAGGATATTGCAGAATTCACTTGGAGGAAATGCTAGAACTGCCATCATATGTACAGTGAGTCCAGCTTTGAGCCACGTGGATCAAACCAGGAATACGCTAACTTTTGCCACTAGTGCAAAGGAAGTTACAAACAATGCACATATCAACATGGTAAAACTATTTACATAGAAGATTAAACTCTCTGTTCTATTGCTAGATGCTTGTAGGTAACCTTTGAAGAAATACACATAGAGGAGGACTGAAAGTCGTTTGAAGTGTAAATTTTGATGTTTCATTTACAAATGTCATTTACTCGTAAAGCATCATCTTTTCTGACTGCACACTTTGGAGTCTGATCATCAGCTTGATGAATTCTATCAACAGGTTGTTTCAGACAAAAGGCTAGTGAAGCATTTGCAGAATGAAGTAGCTCGACTTGAGGCAGTGTTACAAAGTCCAGAGATATCTTCCTCTTCATGTCTAAAATCTATACTTCAAGAAAAAGATTTGAGAATCCAACAGGTATGTGGTATTTGAAAGAAGAAGGTAATTTCAACTTAAGTGCCATCGAGCTAAAAAATTCTTCAACATGCAGATGGAGAGAGAAATGGAAGAGTTAAAGCGCCAGAGAGATTTAGCACAATCACAACTTGAACAAGAAAGAAGCAGCAAGGTGCAGAAGGTACTATAACTATGATCAAATATTCACATTGGGATTCAAAGTCATCCATTAAGCTGCCTGCAGTTTGAATTTCAGGGATCGAACCAGACTGGCCCTTCGTCTCAGGTAGCAAGATGCCTATCTTTTACTGAGAATAAATCAGTTCCTTCTACAGCAGATAGTAGGTCCAGAAGAACAGTTGGAAGAAAGACGCCAACAAGACGGTCCACGGCAACTTTAGCAGATCCATCTATGCTAGTCCATGAAATCAGAAAGCTCGAGCAGAAACAGAGGCAATTGGGTGATGAGGCAAATCGAGCACTTGAAGTTCTTCATAAAGAGGTGACTTCCCACAAACTAGGGAATCAAGAGACTGCTGAAATGTTGGCAAATATGCTTTCTGAGATCAAGGACATGCAAGCAGCTACCTTAATTCCTGAAGAGATAGCAATTGGGGATAAGACCAGCTTGAAAGAAGAGCTCACTCGGTTGAACTCTCAAGGAAGCGCTATTATATCTCTAGAAAGGAAACTGGAGAATGTTCAGAAATCCATAGACATGCTTGTTTCATCCCTTTCAAGTGGTGAAGCGACCCCATTGTCCAAGACACAATTGAAGAAGAAGATACTTCCTTTCCCTTTAAGCAACACATCGAACATGCCAAATATAATACGGTCTCCCTGTTCTCCTCTATCCACTTCTCGGGATGTGATGGGAAGTGAAACTGAGAACAAGCCCCCTCAGGATAATGACTATACTTCTCATGGGAATATGTCTCCATTATACAGAATTACTCCAAAAAGAACCGAGGCTAACAGCCTATCTTCTAGAGAAGGAACTCCAGCATCATCACGAAAAACTAGCTCAGTTGATGTGAAAAAGATGCAAAGAATGTTCAAGAACGCAGCTGAAGAGAATATTCGTAATATTCGAGCATACGTCATGGAGTTAAAAGAAAGGGTGGCAAAGTTACAGTACCAAAAACAGCTTTTGGTTTGTCAGGTGAGACCTATATAACATCATCACTTTGTTAATAAAATGCCTCCATTGTTGTCATCTTAGTTACTATTAGACGATTTTGGTGAATATGACGGTTTTTACATTCTGTCCTTTGCTTGCATGTGTCAAAGGTGCTGGAGCTGGAGGCAAATGACTCCACATCTGATGAGCCTGATAGTAATCCAGAATCTCCTATGCCCTGGCACTTATTGTTTGAGGAACAGAGAAAGCAGATTGTTATGCTATGGCACTTGTGCCATGTTTCAATCATTCACCGCACACAATTTTACTTGTTATTCAGAGGAGACCCGGCAGACCAAATATATATGGAGGTTGAGCTCCGAAGGTTGACATGGCTGGAGCAACAGTTTGCAGAGCTTGGCAATGCAAGCCCAGCACTGCTAGGGGATGACCCAGCAGGCTCAGTAGCATCCAGGTAGGCAAATTTCCCTTGGTGATTAACATGAAATCTTTCAACTTGCTCAGAATTGATGAAAAAATGATCCTTTTATCTCCCTTTAAATGCAGTATAAAGGCACTTAAACAAGAAAGAGAGTACCTTGCTAGGAGGGTGAGCTCGAAACTGACAGAAGACGAAAGAGAGATGCTTTACATGAAGTGGGATGTTCCACCTGGAGGAAAACAGAGGAGGTTGCAACTGGTAAACAAGTTGTGGACAGACCCTCTTAACTTGCAACATGTGCAGGAGAGTGCTGAAATAGTTGGGAAGCTGGTAGGGTTCTGCGAATCCGGTGAGCATGTCAGCAAGGAGATGTTTGAGCTAACATTTGTCAATCCTTCTGACAAGAAGTCATGGATGGGGTGGAACTTAATATCCAATCTACTGCATTTGTAGTGAAGAATGGATGGATGGTTGATATTTTGTGTAGCATGCATCTGACCAGCCAGAGGCTCTTCTGGATGACTTTGCAATTAGTACAACTTAGAGAAGAGTTATCAATACTGAAAACTTTGTGTAGCATGCATCTGACCAGCCACAGGCTCTTCTGGTTGACTTTGCAATTAGTACAACTTAGAGAAGTGATCTATACTGAAAACTTTGATTCTTTAATATATGGCGTTACAGAGCATCTAATCTAGTGGCTAAGCTTTTAAGACATGATATGGAGATCTTGTATTCAAGTCTTCACCATCCCAATCCCATATCCCTTTATATATATAAAAAAAGTATTTTATGCTTGGGGTGGGGGGAGGTAAATTCAAGATTAATTCGAGAAAGCTTGCTGACAAATTGTTTATGGCAGTCCTCAATCTATCATACAAATATTATGCAACCAAACATAAGTTGAGTTGAGTGAACGAAGTTTGTGAAGTCTAATCGGAGAATAAAAAATAAAAGAAAAGATATTTGAAAAATAGATTATTAATTTTATTAAATTTTTTTTACTAAATAATAAAACGTTACAAAAATTTAGGTACCTCCACAAAAAAAGTGGTAATAATAAAGTAAATGAGGGAGGATGCAATGACACATTAACCAGGAGGGCTGAAAAGTTATTTAAACTAGCGATAGAACTGAATCGTCAATAGAAGAAAACTTAGAGGACTGAAAGGAATTTTCCCCGTAAATCATCTGTATTCAGTACTCTTCCCCATCTGCCTGTACTCGACGTCTAGTTCTCTCTACTTCTAAGTTCTAACCTAACCGAAGCAAAACCCTCCTCCGGCCGACGAAGGCGAAGGCGAAGACGAAGACGAAAATGGGAAGAGAAAGAGAAACTCCGAAGCAGCAACAAGTTTCTTACACTGTTGAGCAGCTTGTCGCCGTCAATCCTTACAATCCCGATATCCTCCCCGATCTCGAGAACTACGTTAATGAGCAGGTTCCTCTGCAATTTCAGTTGGGTCATCTGCTTTTTGGGTTCTTTTTCGGCCAATTTATGACGCGGGAGGTTAAACTTCATGTAGGTTTCGTCACAAACGTACAGTCTGGATGTAAATCTTTGTCTTCTTCGTCTTTACCAGGTACTTTGTTCATGTCCATGGATGTTTTTTTGTCACTTTAAAGTTTCAGTTGTATTATGACTTGGACCGCTGTTGGGTTTTTCTTTCCGTTCGCAGTTTGAGCCAGAACGTATGAGCACCCAAATTGTTGCTCGCATTCTAGTTAAGGTATGATCTATGATTCATCGTAGGAAGTAAATTGAGATTGCCTTGCAGCTGTGTTTGTGTTTGGTTTTAATTTTCAGTTTTTTTTGTGCAGGCCCTCATGGCGATGCCCTCCCCAGATTTCAGCCTCTGCCTCTTTCTGATTCCAGAACGAGTGGTACAGTTTTTTTTTAAAAAAAATTTGACTCATGTTTTAACTTAATTGTGGATCTGTGTCGGTGAATAAGCGTTAGGATTGATTTTCCTTTGTTGTACCGGAATGCAATGGTTGGTCAACTGGATACTCCCGTCAGTCAAGATTGTATGTGTAGCAGCTCTTGTGATTTGTACATAAGCTTGAATGTACTGAAATGAGGTGTAGATAAAAGTAGGTTGTGCAAGGCAAAAATTCTAATAGTCTTAGTGCTCTAGAAAATATGAAGCCATCTTATATTATCATAAGATTCAAAGTTTCATCTATTTTGTGCTGCTTATACCTTAGTATCTATCTTGAATTTTCATTTTTTGAATTTTGAGGTCATCTGTAGTTGAAACTTATCTGTTTATGTATCCAGCAAATGGAGGAGCAGTTCAAGACATTGATTGTCCTCTCACATTATTTGGAGGTTTGTGAAACATAAGAGGCTATTTCTTACTCTTTATCTGATAATGTATCCAAGTAGATGTTTTTCTCTTTCTTACCTTACAGACTGGAAGATTCCGTCAATTTTGGGATGAAGCTGCAAAGAATCGCCACATAGTTGAAGCTGTTCCAGGTATTAATGTTCACTTTTTCCTCCTAGTATTTTCCAGTGCTGTGTCTCATAATATATTCTGTTCAGCTAGCCTGGTATTAGTGTATCACCACACTATATAATCTAGGATCATCATCATACCGCAACCTAATCTTAACTGTGTTGCAGTCATTGCCTTGACGTTTATATCGCCAATTAATTACTCAGAATTAGTTAGCACTAATAATTCTTGCAAAAAGTATAGTGTCAATAGATTGTCTGGAATGTGAAATATAACTCTGGCACATGGTCATGGTTGAGGTAGCATGATCATACAAACTTGCGGCTCCATGCTGACTGAATGTATAATTTTTGTCCTGCTAGGTATTTAGTTACGTGTTTATTTCTATAGGACATAGGGCACTATCCATTTTACTTGCTGGATCCTACCTATTTACTAGTATCTTTTACATACTCTCTTCATAGTCCACAATGTTTGAATTGCAATACCAGAAGTTAACCCTATGATTTGATCCTCCCTTTTTCCCACTATTGTTTCCACTTTTACCTGTTAAACTTCCACTTTGTATGTGAAACATCAACTAATCGTTGGTAATATTTGTAGGTTTTGAGCAAGCAATCCAGTCGTATGCAATTCATGTTCTATCTTTGACTTATCAAAAGATCCCCAGAAATGTCCTTGCTGAGGTAAAGTTTGATGTATGAGTAACATTAGTATCATGCATATTGGTTATGATAAGACTACTAATATTGTGATGACAATAAAAGGTATGAAAAAGGAAAAAAGCATAAGTTAGCTTAAAGCTAGGTTCATCATTTTCTATCCTGTACCGGATGTACTGCTCTGATATGTCCAACTTTTGCATTGGCACCTAACAGGCTATGAATATTGAAGGCCTTTCCCTGGACAAATTCCTTGAGCACCATGTGAATAACTCTGGCTGGGCGCTGGAGAAGAGTCACGGAAAAGGCCAACTCATCGTCTTACCCCGCAACGAATTCAACCATCCAGAGTTGAAGAAAAATGCCCCAGATAGTGTCCCATTGGAGCACATTACCCGAATCTTTCCCATTATCGGCTGACCTTAGTTTTGGAACTCGAGAGGTTTGTTTGTTCTAAAGTTTGAGACTATTGTTCACCAGTTTTCCTTGTTGAAGAGCAGATGGAGCCATCATGGGACTGCAACCTATTCAACCTAGTGCCACAGCTTATCTTTTGCTCCCTCCAACATAATATTATCGATATTATATCATGTTGTACTTGTGCTCATAGTACGTGTTTAGTTAAAACAGTTCTTTTGAGTACTATTTCATTTGAGAGCGCCCATTTCTTCCACAATGTTTTCCATTTCTCGATAGACCTCTCCCATGGTGGTTTTGAACATGATTTCCCATTTCTTGGTAAGGTAGTTCAGGAAAAAAAATAATTGAACGAAATGAAACGCCATTTGGAGATCAATCCTCACCGAAACACAAGCTCAGTCGAGAACACACGTACAAAGAGAAAAAAGCAAGCCCAAAAAAAACCCAAAGAGTGTACACAAACACAATAGAATAGAACTCGGGGAACTTTGGTCCGTTATTTGGCTGTCCTTCAATACTGTCTAATCATATCCTCAAAGTTAGTTTCATGTCATGTCCTCCCATAGATAAGATAATTAAAACATGAGCACAAAGAATCAATGGACCTGCGATTCTAAAGACATGGGAGGAGCTCCTAGTTACTGAAACAGGAGGGGAGGGTAAGAAAAATATTTACACAACTACAGGGGGAAGGGGCCCTAGGTAAGTTGCTCTTTTACTGATGATGAACTGCCCGAGTTTGAGCTCCACAAAGAATCTTTATATAATTATGCACTATTTACTCCTCTTTCGTATCAGTTTCTCATCGAGGACTTGCTCGTCTCTCTCTTGTTTCTGTTTGTGATATGGGAGCAGTACCGTTAGTCGTACGGGGGAGGGGGGGGTGGAGGAGTCGTTGGTCGTGGTATATTACAAAAGAATGTTGACACTGCTTTCTGCAACTTGCTCTAGTTTCACTACCTTGTTAGCTCTTGGATACCAATGATTGATTGATCGATTCAGCGTGCAGCAGCAGCTTATGGGAACTGATCTCATATGCATGAGCTGAGTTTCTAATGGCAGAGCGTTCCTCCACCGTTCACCCAGTTAATGAAGCTGTCGGGGAAATCCTCGAGTGAGTTGATCCCAAATGGCAACTCTGTGCTTGTCTGATCCCTTATCTGCATGATTCACAGATCCAGAAAAATAAAAAGTGTTAAACCAGCAAAATATACAAACTTGTAATTACTTTTTACTCCCTCTGTCCAATAATAATTCTTCATCCGTTCAAGCAAAACTGATCGTTTGACTTTAGAACTAGTGTTTGAATCAAATTTTTATTAGGAAAGATTTTTTAAAACTTCTAGAAAAATATATTGAGGCTAGAAACATCAAATTATCATATGCATACAAAATATTTAACTTTTTATATTTCATAGATTAAATGCTGAAAAAAAAACTTATTAGTTTTTGCTGGAACTGAGGGAGCCGTAATGTTTGACTATGGAGATAATAGTAGTAATTTGACAGAGTAAAGAGATTAAGGTGAGTAGTTAAAAGGTATGTTTGATAATTTTACCCAAACTTGAAAAGAAAGAAAGAAAAGGTCCCGTAAGACCAAATTTAAGATAAGTGGAAAGAAAGAAAAAATGTTGTGGGTCCCAACTTTTAAATGAGAGAAAGTTGCCTTTTACACAAATGCCACAATTAATTTGGGAGGGCCTAAATTGCAAAAGCTGCAATATTTATGTGACGGAAGGAGTATATCAGAAAATGCCCATGTGCAAGATTCCTTCTAAGTCCTCTCATAAACTGATGAGATTCCAGCTCCTAAAGTGCACATAAGGTCGGCCCCAAGCCCCCTTCACAACATTGGGGCACCAATGACAAGGGCTTGGGCTAGGAAGGCAAGAGAGGCACTAGTGGTGTTAATGAAGATTTGGGCCGAAAGTGAGGAGCGTGGCATGGAGCATCAAGGCTTGGCTGGAAGGATTGAAGACTTGGGCTTGAAGATGGGAGACCAAGGAGGAAGTTTAAGGTGTAAAGGCTTTCACCTAAATGTAGTGCACCAAGCGCAAGGCATTGGTGCGGATGCATGCACACCAAGGTTGGAGACTCATGCCATCAGAATTGGGCAGCAACTTGGAGAGCCTCTAACTCGGAGATTCCAGCTCCTAAAGTGCACATAAGGTCGGCCCCAAGCCCTTCACAACATTGGGGCACCAATGACAAGGGCTTGGGCTAGGAAGGCAAGAGAGGCACTAGTGGTGTTAATGAAGATTTGGGCCGAAAGTGAGGAGCGTGGCATGGAGCATCAAGGCTTGGCTGGAAGGATTGAAGACTTGGGCTTGAAGATGGGAGACCAAGGAGGAAGTTTAAGGTGCAAAGGCTTTCACCTAAGTGTAGTGCACCAAGCGCAAGGCATTGGCGCGGATGCATGCACACCAAGGTTGGAGACTCATGCCATCAGAATTGGGCAGCAACTTGGAGAGCCTCTAACTCCATCATCTGAACTCCAAATTGGGCTTTCAAATACACTATTTTGTAGTTCAGGAAGTGAGGAATCCAACAAGACCATTTACAGCCCATTTGAAGTTCTGTAGCATCCGTGAGGCCCGTTACAAGAAGGGATGTCGGGCTGGGATCATGAAAGGACCCACTTGTATCTTGAACTCTTTTTTTACTTGTTTTCACCTAGTTTAACTTAAGCCTAGTTACTATTAGCTTAAGTTAAATTAGAAAGACTCAGGAATCTATGTGAGGAGAGAGGTTGAGGGGTATATCCAAGGCCCTCTCTCACTTATGCAAAGTAGAACTCATATGAAAGCTTTCTTCAACCTTGTGAAGGAACTTGAGCTCTCAACTCTACTCTTTTCATCTCCAGCCCTTGGGGCTTGTTCATAGCCTCAAGATACATCTCTAGTGTTGCCTTCACACAGTTGGAGGAGATGCTAGAGCCATCATCCACCCACAGCCGGCGCTATAACCCTTGTTGCCAAGCCATCCGGACTTGGAGGTGAGGGTTCCCGACACATCTATCCGCTATTGTTGTGTCCAAGAGCTAGATCTGTTAGAACAAGACCTCCTAAACAAAGGAGGTTCTTATCATAGACATTATCCAAATGTACAATATTCATTCTCATGAGGAAACTAAAGACTACTTCCCATATTCATAGTACTCCATTTGCTAGCTGCAACTAATAAAATGAGGTCCAAAGATAACACGAAAAAAATAATTGATCAAAGGACTAGCACTTACCCTCACGCTAGATTCACTGGCCGATGATGGGGTTGCTTCCACCATTAATCCGTTCACAACATTATCCGATGACATTCCAGCAATTGGCGAGTTTGCAAGCACTGATGACCTGCATAAAACTAAAAGCATGAAGGAACTTCTTTTTTTAGCAATAAGTCCCATGACAGATTATTGTGTCAGTGTTAATAACTGATTGATTACTAAATGCTCTCAATTCGAGAAACCATTCAAATGTAAGAATTTTCTTAGCAGGAAACAAGCAAAGAAATTTGACGTAGGCAGACCCTGTATTCTCTGTTTCCTCGGTTAGAATTGAGGAACAGTGAACATAATTTACAATACTAGATCTCTCAACCACAAATAAAGAACATGGCGGTAGAGCAGCAATCCTGAGTCCTGAGTATTAGGGATTTATTTATCAAATAATTAGAATTTCACCTAAACTAGGTCAAATGGATACACAATGGTGCAGAGACCAAACAAAGAAGTGTTCTATCTTTTCTGTGCTCCTCAATCAAAAGGAAGATTTTCCAGTCCTTAACTAAACTCTTTAAGTAGAAAAGAGCCAGGGTTGGGTAAAGAACATAAAAACCCAAGGGAAATAGGGAAATGATACCTCTCAAATTGTTCTTCTTCACATGAATTTCCAGATGAGGATAGCCAGTCCAGATCAACAAAGTTCGAGCAATTGAATGCATCCCCCCCTTGTTCGGAGTAAAATATATGGTCACTTTCAAGAGATCGATCTTTCGGTACATCAGCAAAGAGCTGTCTGCGAGGCATTGATGGAGCATACCTAAACCAATTCATCGGGAAAAGAGCACACATCAAACAGAATGTAAATGTTGACATTACAACAAAGCTACATAGAGTCAACTCCTACTTCAGGAAGACTTGAAACTTCTGAAGGAACGGAGAAACATGAGCTGGGACAAAATATGGAACCGAGATGAATGAAGGGAACTGTGAAAAAGGATAACTGAAGTTTCCAGCCAACAACCAGAAAATACTATTCTCCGTCCCAAAACTTTTGAAACACAGTTTTCAGCATTTGACCACCCCCCGTCCCCTAAAAGAAGCTACAATTTCCTTTTTGTGTTGTCCCAAAAAAGTTGATACACTTCCTTTTATGGAAAGCTATTTACACTACTTTACTTTGTTACCCTTAAATATTCTTCTCGCTCGAAAAAGTTACTTTTGTCTTATATGCATAGTTCACCTTTTTACCCTTAAGTCAACACACATTTTTAATCCACATGCAAGTCAAATTGGTGCATCTTTAAAGGGACAGAGGGAGTATGATTTTGTTTCTCTAATATTTTCAATTATAAATTCAAATTTTTTATACAATTGGTAATTTGATGTGTCTAGTTTATGAACATATTTTTTTTCAAACTTTTTCCACTAAATAATTATAAGAAATATTGAAATCAAATGGACATCAGAAGTTAAATTACAGTTTGCGTAACAGAAAGCGGAAAAATATGAGATTAAGCATGGAACCTTGCATACGATATGTCACTTTCGCAAGTTGACATCTCAGGGGAGGACTCTGTGATACCATTGCACCCTTCTTGCAAATGGTCAGGCAAGGCTGCAAGCGACAACTTCTTGGCATGTTCAGCTGACATTGATGAACCACTTTCTCGCAGAATATTTCCATCTGAAAAGGACCTTTTGAAAAATGACCTGAAAGTGCAGAACAGGGCAGTCAAATAGAGAAAACTGTTAAAAGTGCACTAAACATTAAATCATAGAAATAAAAACAAACGGCAAAAAATGAAGTCGCAAACCACCATGCCTCTGTTTCCAGATTGACATACTGCAACACAAGAAAGCATCAACCTAGTTGATACCAGCACTATGCACCAGTTTACAGACTTCTATGCCGTGAATAAATGGTCCCAAGTTCACAGTTACCAAAGTCACGGTACTTTCTGGTTGACGGTCTAGATAAGGGTACAGTTTGTGGGTTGGTTATGAATTTGATCATGCTGGTAGTGCCGTTCGATTCATGGTTGTGAATTCGATTTTTACAGGTGTCATTTTAAGTCAAAACTTAGGCAAAGCTAACAAGAACCTTAACTGCTCGGAATTTCCAGCATACTACAAGGTTTGCTGAAGGTTGAGGGACTGATAACAGCCCCAAACCCATCAAACAGGTCTAGTGTACCAAACCTACAATCCTTTTCATTCTCCGGGGACGGCTTCCCATGCCATGGTGTGGCAACTGGCCGTTGCGGAATGGTAGCCCAGGAACCGCTGACCCTGGGGCTTCCAAACGCATAGCCAACCATCAATTCATGCCTGATGGCAAATGGTTCATGTTTTCCATGAATTGGTTCTTAAATGGACTGTGTTTAACAAATTTGTTCAAGCTTTGCAGGGTTGGAGAATCCATTAACTATCGTCCATTCCAACATAATAATGATGGATAAACCATGGTAATAGCCTGAATATAACTTTTGAAGAAGAACAAAAAGAAAAAAACAAACGAAGGTGATAGCCTCAACTCAGCTTATAAAACTTAAGTTTGCTCAGGAAATTGCGTACCTTCCATCTTCACCTTGATTTGATTCACCATTTCGCCCCCTGCTGTAATATATATCCGAATGTAACTCCCACACTGCAGGTTTACCTTCTTGGGGTTGGAAGTGTCCCAGGAATCTATTCAAGGTAGTTCCCAATAAGATAAAGAACAAATCAAATAAAAGGTGAAGAATACCAAACATACTACACCCTCCACCCCAAGTGGAATAACACTAAAGAACTCGGAGAGAAAAAGGAAATACAAGGCTCAGTTTCTTGTATAAAACCAAAACTGACAAGAAAAAAAACAGAATTTTGGTTCAGCATGTAATATGAAGAGCCAAGTCAAGCTAAAAAAATGTCATCTCCATCCCACAAAATTGATATGTATTATTTTTTGGTATGTCCCACAAAGATTGATACTTTTCCTTTTATAGAAGGTTTACCTACCTACTTTCCTTTATTATCCTCAATTTCCTTTCCAGGTTAAAAAAATTACTTTTGTCTCGTATGTCCATTTTAATTTATCACCTTGAGTCTTCTGCACACCTTGTCTCACGCCAAGTTAAACGTACTCCATATCAATTAATATGGGCCGGAGGGAATATACAAGAACATGAATAAGCAAGTTGAACTTCCACCAAAGTGACAAAGGAACATGGATGACTTGGAAAGTAGCCACTTACATATTAATTGCATCTTGCTTTTCTGCATCCATGTATGCGTTGCTGTAATATCGTTGAAGAGTTCTAAAGAACTCTTGAGACTGGGTTGCTGCCCTCCATTGACCCCTTCTTTCAGAAAATATCTACATAGAACCATCAAAACATCTAAGCACAGACTGAATCACATAATCTGACATGTTTGCATAGGAGAAAATATATAGGCAAGGTTACAATCTTCTTTTCCCATCAAGACATCAAAGTTCTGCTTAGGTCCTAGCAATCGAGATAAATAGAGAAGCATGAGCATCTTATTGTTCGAACAAGGTTTCCTTTATTGATTTTCATAAGATTTTCTCTTTCACTAATTTTGATAAGTAAACCACCTAGTTAGTTTATGGAACGATACTGACTCCCACACACACTGAAGACCAGCACAATGAACTACAGGGAATAAAATGTTTGAGGAGCTTATATTGAGCTAAATTGACTAACAATGAACCAATTTAAACTTGCTCTATAATCTCATCAAAACAAGCAGGAGAACCGAATATCACGTAAAGAGGGTAGGTACATAGTTAAAAGTGGTTCGAGAATCAAATACCTTATTGTGAGCTGCTGAGCCACCATATTGGTGTGCTAGTGTGTCACCCATTCTCTCATAGAAGCCCATTAGTTCATCAGCCAAAGGAGCATCTAGGTCTATCTTTGGAGACTCGATAACTCCTAATGCATGAAGCTGCTGACCAAGAGCCACCAACCCATATGCATATTGAGCAACATTTGTCCTGTCCAGACAATCTATGCAGTTTGTCCTAAGCACCCCCCTCTGGAACATTGCAGGTTTAACATACTGATTTCCATTAGCAATACAGTTATCACCACTAGCGTTTCTCTCTAATTTGTCAGAATCTGAGCTTTCGGTGTCATAATAATTTTGAAGTGAAAGGTTTATATTGTCCATATTCCTGCTTCACATTTCCAAAAGCAAAGAAACTCATCAGAAACAGATGTCTTCAAAATTGGGGGAATAATTCAAGGATCAATAATTTTAGAATATGAAATGGTGTCTTGAAAAACATATTGTAGAAAAGAGGAAAAGGAAAAATCTGGTGAGAAAATCAAAGGTATCAAAAGCCAACAGAGCACCAGAACCAGTGCTTAGAGTCGCCAATTTTTCAAACAAACCAAAAGAATGAGTATATATAAAAATTGTTAAAAAAAATCTTGAAAAAATGTTAACCGAGTTGGTATGTGGAAGTAACTGAGGTGTGGTGAAACTTACCCAGAAGGCCTTCCAACACAGTCATCTACTGTCAATGAGGGTGTCACTCGGCAATAAAAGAAACCTGTTAGTGTCAAAGCATATGCAGCCACTTTGCCCAACAGCAGCAAAACATTTGTCGCTTTGCTGAAAGAAAAACAGAAAGATAAAATATGCCAAATGTTAGAAGCTTTGCTGTAGGATATACAGGGCACACAATCGTATGAATATGTAAAGGTGGGAGGGAAAGGGAAGGTCTAAGAGTAATCATCACTATCCCCGTCTTAAAATAGGGATGAAGAACACTAACCTCCTGGAATGTTTGTGCAGATCCCAGTGCAGAAACCTTAAACGGTTCTCTTCTGATAAATCTTTGTTGATAAAATCAATAGCATTAGCGAATTCTTGACGAAGAATTGACTCTCGAGGTCTCTTCTCTTGTGTCTGCATCAAACAGATGTAACAAGTAACAGCGATCAATAAAAGCTGGAAATTAGGAGTCAGATCTGATGAAAATTAAAAAAATTCAGTTGCATTGACATTATCAACACCGCACCCTCTTAGTTTCTTGCATACAAAAATTGGACATCAAGTTATGCTTAAACAATCCTCAGTCTACTGAATCTCACTATCTCTTCATTAAGCATCATATGCATCAGCAAGAAGAAAACGGATATAACTAGATAAGAGGCATATATAATTTACATTGTCAGCATATTGGATTTTGAAAGAACTTGCAAATGAAGTTTTACTGATACGGAGTATGTACCTTAATTAAATTCAAAATAATTATAGGGTTTCCATATCTCTGCATGAGATTTTCGAAATGAAGCCTAGTGGCTTCATAGTTTTGATCCCGTCTTGATACTGAAAAGGTGAACAAATTCACATTGTTATTTTATTTTTTGTAAAAAGTCTGCTACAGCATTGATGAAAGAGTCCACATGCTTACATATGATATCTGGCTTAATATTCAAGCGTGATGTTTCTTGTGACCAAAACAGCGGAATGGAGCCACGATTCTGGACAACTGAACTTATTTCCCTTGGAAACCCATCTGGAACTTCCTCAAAGACAATCTGCTCTGTCTCAACATCATTAGCTACCCTGCCTTTCTCATTTACCCCTCGTTTCAAATACCTAAAGTTAAAACCACAGCGAAAGTGAGCAAATTTAGTACTAAAGAGTTTCACTTGAAAAAAGAACTGACTCTCTTCATCCCGAAGAGTGAGATTTTTAAGAACCAATTGCTTGAATAGCCATGGAATGGAACTAAACCAAGCATTACAAAGCGCAGAATACCCCAAGCAAAGTTGAAGACAACCTTTTCATGTCGGATGTCTTTCCCGAGACTGGCTTATTTCTCAGTATGACAGTATCTAAGGACCACTTTCTTGAAAAAGAAATGGAATTGAATTAAACTCATTATTGCAAAACGTAAAATACCCCAACCAAGGTTGCAGGCGTAAAAGTTAAGATGATGCAGCGACTTCTCTTGCCTATTGTCTTTCCTAAGACACCCGTCAATAGTTGGAGAACTAGGTCAAGTTTCAACAGTAATAACAATCATATATACCACCACTTGCACAAAGAACTCTCCTTTTCTCCCTTAATTAAGACAAATTGAGAGTAAAGGAGAAGCTAATGGAAGGAAATATTTAGTTATTATGACTGCCTTCCTCACAAGGATATAGTTGTTAAGACCTAAAGATAGCATATACAACTCGCAACAAACAGGGAAAAAACAAGCCAAGTTCAACACAAAGACCACACAAGTTTAAAAATTAGAGAAATGGCACTCTTGAATGATTTCTGTGCATCTAAGGGGTACTAGTCTTTCTACCTGGTTCCTGCATAGTGGCGTGATCGTCTTGCTATAAGGGTAAGTTTGAAATCATGTCCCGACACAGAGACTGTAGCCTGCAAGTGTTTATACTGAAAATGTCAAACTAAGAACATGGAAATAAAAGACAACCTGCACAATGAGAAAACAAGCTTCAAATTGAATACATTGAAGAACTAAAGCACCACTAGCCACATTCATCAGCTCACCCACCTCAGAAAAAACATAAAAATATCAATGAATAAATTGGACAGGGTTCTCAACTCCATTCACCTGTTTAAAAAAGCCATAGACCAATGCCACAGTCCACAAAGTATTCTGGAGATGGTTGCGGATTCCTCGAGTCAAGAATTCATTCCAAACAAACATTGTCTCGTAAAGCACATGTCCAGTTTGACTATCACACAAGTTCTTTTGAAGACTACGCATAACATGGTATGAGTAGCTGAAGAAGAAGTCTTTCGTAAGGTCCACTGTGCAAAGTAGCTTCTTGTATCTTGACCAATAAACGAAAAAGGAAAGGGAAAAAATCAGTTAAACTATGCTTGTAAAAGCGAACCTATAAATTATGCCAACGGGAGAAGGTGAAAGATAATACGGAGTATAATAATAATAATAACAATAATCTTAAGCAGCATTTTAGCTTCAGATTAAGGGAAAAGGAAATACTCTGAGATATCTTAAAAGGGCACTTGCTGTTGACATTATACTCATAGTTAGCTAAGGAGAAAACGTCAACAAAATGTGTACTATTTGTTTCACCAAAATATAGTAATAACCGGTTGATAAGATTAAAACCCACATTTAATGAATGTTTCGTCAACGACTCATGTCTTACATACAACAATCACTCCTTTAAACTAAATGGAGTACAATGAATAGACAATCACATGAAAAGCAACTGCTGCGACATTGTACTTTGACAGACAAATTCTTGATGTGTGATAAGTACGCTAATCAAAGTCAATCCAATTGCAGGAAGGAGGTCAAAACCTGATTTCATTATTGGAATATTCAATACTGCTGCGAACATTTGAATTTGGGAGTGGAATCATCTCACTCTTGGAAACAGCATACACATTGTGGCCACATATTGCACCTATTTGCCTTCTCTTTGTAATTAGCAACATGTAGTAAGGGCCCAGAAACTTAATAAAACCTAAAATAAAAACATGGAAGGCATCATCACCAAGAAACTAGATAACATCATTACATTAGTCCCTTAACAGAGCATAAAAAGTTCATGGTGATATAGTACAAACCAACGATTCCATAACAGGTCGTGACAAACTTCAATCCACCAGTGGGTTTGTTCCCTTCGTGTATCCGCCGTAACAGTTCAGAGCATTCACTCTCTGTATAAATCGTTGAGTCTTCGCGAATATTCAGTTCAGATGGATCCAGCCGATCAATCTTCAGCACTCTCCAGTAAGTTCTACTTTTGTCCCTTCCAATCATGTAAAAATTCTGTGGCATATCAAATTCCAAAAAGCATTGTGTAAGTAGTTTACCTCGAATCATCTAAATACAATGCCCCCTGACCAAGTACGTTCTAATTGTATACTCCTACAACAGAGTAATAGCTGCTTCAATTTACTCACACTCATGACTAACAATTGAAAACTAAGGTAGAATTTCCAGTGGCCAACAGAAAGCACAAAAATAAGATTTAATAGGACCTTCAATGACATAAATACAAACACAAGAAGCTAATAAGAAACCAAAACGCATTTGAAGAACAAATCAAATAGATCACCAATCAGAATATGAAGACTTTCAGGCTCACCGATCGAGTTTCATATAGCCTGAATTTCTGCATACAAGCAGCTGGAGATTGGGAAGCCTCCTCGTTAGAACCGGTATCATGAAACTTGACCTTTACCGGTGTCTCCATGAGCTAAAGATGTAGAAACAATTTCCTTCAACAGGCTGAATTTCCGGCTTCAGATCTTCCCGAGCCCCTGGCTCTGGGAATCTATCACCAGACCATGCGCGCGCAGACCTGATTGCCACCAAAGTCGTCGGACACAGCTAAAATCCTCGCAATTTCTCACCGGAACAGAGCGAAACCCTGGCACTTGCATAGAATCGACTTAGGCTGCTTCAAATACAACATTCTCTCGTCAATTCGCCCGCCGAAGAAGCATGCCGGAAATGAATCGACGAAATGGCAAGCTACCAAAGGAACAACGGTAGAAAAAAACAGAACTTTCCGTGGAATCGTCGATCTCCAATCGAGCAGCCGCGTGGACGAAGAAATGGGAAAGAAGGAAAACACTCTAAAAATATGGAAACAAAAGGAAAAGGAATTAACCTCAGATCAAACAGATTTCGGTTGGATTTGGTGGGCAATTACGGCAAATTACGCGTCTATCGGGATGATTAAGGTTGCGAAAGATGAAAGCTTTAGGCCGGAAATGGAAAAGGAGAGGAGATCGAAGAAAGCAGAGAGATTTGGGATGTTCGAGAGACCAGCAAAAAAGGGATCAAATGAAGAAAAAAATTGGTTTTTTAAGCTGTTTTTGTGTTTTGTTGGTTTGATGATGATGATGATGATGATGATGACGACGAGAAGGAGGAGGAGGACGACGGTGTTGTTGCTGTTGTCTTAAAGAAAGAAGAGAAAAAGGGCCAAGCTTTCAGATCCAACAAGCATAGCAAATGAAAGCCACAGCTTGTACGACGGCTCCCTCCACATAATCATTGATACCACTTGCTAATCATTTTTCTTCTAAAGTTTGCATTAACTTAGTTAAATTCTACGAAAAGCTTTTTTGTAGTGTGTGTTTTTATAATAGGATATAGTTTTAACATAAAATCCAACTTAAAAGTAGGTAGAAAGTATGAAAAAAACAACAAATTATCCGTTTCATCATTTTTTTTGTCACTCAACTATTTAATTGGTAGAATAAAACATCTAACTTTTAAATGTGTTCCGATTTGATCATTGTTGGGTTTTTTTGCATGGTAAAATTCACAAATTATTTATAACCTTTTTTTAAATTTTACTAATAATACCTTATATCTTCATTTCCTTAATCAATACCTACGTGAAAACATGTGAAAAACGGAGTATTTCACATGTTATTATCAACGTGAAAAACAGACGTGAATTCACCTCGCGCAGCGCGGACCTCAGGTGAATCGCGCGTTTGTGAACGTTGTTTTTCACGTGAGAAGCCTCTTATTCACCAGTCTTCACCATTCGCCGCTCCACGAGCTATCGCAGTTGAAGGTCATCTCGTCTCCATCGTCTTGCTACCATTGTACCAGGTATCTACTTTCATATTCTAAAGTAATGTAGCGCCATATCTTCCTGAATTTGTCTCTTCCCAGCTAAATACGGTAGAAATTCTCGATAGGTTAGGGCAGAGGTTGCTTGATTTTATCTCGGCTTGCTAGAGTTGTGCTGCCCTGATGTGTAATTTGAACTCTCCTCTGGTGCATCACGAAAATGTGCGCAGCGCACAACTATACGCACATAGTCCCGCACAATATTGTGCGTTGCGCACAACATGCCGCACATCCTAGCGCACAACGTGAAAACACGTGAAAACTATTCGTGCGCCTGACACAGCAACGCGCACAACTTCTAAACACATGAAAACTATCTGCCATGCGTAACACAGCACTGCGCACAACGTCTAAGCACATGAAAAACTATCTGTGCGCGCCGCACAGATGTGCGCACAGACGACCGCACATATGATTCCTAACTACACGCCCATCAACTCAAATGTGTACAACCCAGGAAAACGGACAGATATGAGACGCGCAGCGAAATGACAAGAAAGATTTATATCAAAACAGTGGGTTTCGAACAAACTCATTCAACTGCGGTGAGCTCTCCCAAATTTCAGCTGCCTTCTTGACCAAAGTCTCCGTTTCTCTCATTTCATTCTCGATCGCACATGCAGAGCTTAACCACTAAGATGACATAGTCCAGAGAAGATGAGCAAGCGGAAGAGGGCCAAAACTCACCCCAAGAAGAACTTAGAGGAGAGAGATGCATGAAAGATGAAGGGATGAAGAATTCGGTTTTCATACAGTAGGGAGCGCGACAAAAGAAAGGAAAATTTGAGACGGGAAACGGGTTGGTGGCGAATTCACACTGTGCGCTCCTCCTTATTCACGGGGTCCTCAAACTTAACCCTCCTCTTTTCACTTTTCTCACTCACCTTCAATTCACTCACCAATTAGGTAAATAACTTTCTATTCATTTCTTATGTTTGAAACCCTCTATTGTTCTTAGATCTCTCCATCACGAGAAGTTGGAGTGTTGCGGTTGGGACAACATTGTTCCGAGAAAACGAGTCGCTATTTGTACCATCTTGCATGAACTGATTATTAATTCCAACTGATTCTTTCGTTGACAATGAGAAATTAGACGGTGGAAGAGACTCTAATGACATGAGATTGAGAGAATTAAGCAGCAAAAGTAGCTCGGTAAGGAGAGAACAAAGGCGATACTTTAGGGGGTTGGTGAGATTAGGTTACAAGGGTAAATAATCTCACGCACTTTGTGAATAAGCTGAGGAATCGAGACATTATTGGATGCACGGCAAAGGTCCTTTATGATATCGTCGATCTAGGTGTCATCCATGGTAGCAGTGCCCCTAGTTCTCTAAAATGGGGACGCCGCAGGGAAAGCCGACAACAGAAGATAAGAAATTAACCATAAACAGTGAGAGTGATAGTATTGGTCGACATAAAAGAAATAGCAATGCTATCTATAGGATTGACGAAGAGAAAAGGGCCAAGCGGCGTGATGATGTCAAAGTGATTAAGTTGGAAACTTGAAGGATGATGATGTTCGCATTATTCACATTCAATGTAAAGTATTTGTGGTTAGTAGGAAAATTAGTCCGACAGGTGTGACAAAGGAATCTATGGGCAATGTGGAAATTTGTTGCATCTTTGATGTCATCCGCTTGCGGGTCATGAATGTCGTAGTTCTCGTTGACGAAGAGTTGGTGAAGGTGGTATAGTCTGGTATTATTAGTCCGTATTATCGGATGTTGAGGAATAAGCGTTCTACAACTCGCAAACGGCCATAAGCTTCTTAGTATGAGTATAAGAAATTTAAATTTGAACGGCCATTTTTCCAGTTTTACTGGGATCAATCATTATTAGGTTTCTTCGAGGGGTAACTCTCTCAGCTGTGTTTTCTTCATACACATTACTTGAACCCGAGATCTTGCTTAAGGAATGATGAGTCTCTTGCCACTCAAACGTATAATTATTATATGGAAGGAGTAAAATTGTGTATGAATGATCTTTTCATAAATAGTACTCCAGCAAGTCGTTGACCCAAGAAGCCAAATTCCGCTGATGGTTGAGAAGCTAATATCTTGGAGATATTTAAGAAGACGGTGGTCTTGATTGAGAAAATAGAGATATAGGGTTTTGATAGCCAAAAGATGATCTCCGGCGATCAAGGATCTTCCGATGACTGGTCAGGTGGCTCCGGTACCTGAAGGACAAGACAAGAGACACTTTCAGGTGCAGACAAAGGAGGAAAGTGTGGGTGTGTAGTAATTACCTTATTTGAGGCGGGCACCACCCAATATATAGGGTGGTGCTAGGTCCCGTTACGGGCCTTAAATGCTGGAGAATCTCCATAAATGTGCCCATAATTGGAATGGTGGCGTATTAATGGTGTAATAATAGCGGAGTTATTAGGAATTACTCCTCTTCTTTGACTTAATGCCGAAATAGTGTAACGGTTAGCTTGAGGAGGCGAGAGCGCTTCGTGCCTAACGGCTTTGTACGAGGCGTCACTTGCGGTAAGAGGGTCTCCGTAATGACGAGATCTGCTGTGGTGGACGCGGCCCATATGGCTTTTGCATTTGACAATACGGCCGTATGGGCTGGCCCATATATCAAGATGCCCTCCCCACGGAGGATGGGTTGGGTCCACGTGCTCCGATTTGGAAGGAAGTATGCCAATAGATATTGAGCCCACATTGTATTGTGGCGTTTTGGAGCTTTATTAGGGAGGCCCAAGAGCTGTCCCCAATGTAGGCCCAAAAGTTTGGCCCAATACGAATTGTGGCGGTTGGCAAAAAGCGCTTTTCAAAATTTGCGCTTTTTGCGCCGTTCGTAATTATGGGGGAAGTCGCTTCACTTCCCATCGCGATCTTCTTATACGCCAACCAAGTCAGTTTCCCGAAATCTTGCTTTCCTTGCTTTTGCACTTTAGCTTCCTTTTCAATCTAGTTTCAATATTTGCATACTAGCGAAGAATTTCCCTGCGAGATTCAAGAACCCACCGTTGAATCTTTCGTTCGTCTCCACCGTCATGAATCGATAAGTTGTATCCCATTTAATTTTATTTTTCTCGTCGCGACGATTATCGCGAGTGAAGCGTCGTCGCGCCACCGCACGGGTTCTTGGGTGCAGGGTTTAGTTTTGAAATTTGCGGTTTATTTCGTAGATGGCTCCCAAGAATCCAAGCAAGCCGGCGTCGGCCCGATGTCGAGAAGGTGTGGCCCCGAACAAGTCCTGCCGGGAAGAAAATGGCGGAGACATCTGCGGAACCATCACGTGTATACCGGGGTGGTTTGTGGACTTTCTCCGGGGATGTGTTGAGAAAGCGGGGTTGGAGTTGAGCAGCGAGGCCATGAGGGAACAGACCATGGTGGTCTACGAAGCCCAACTCAAAGCCGGATTGAGGCTCCTCTTTGTTCCTCTTGTTGCAAGCTGTGTGAGGATGGGGTGTTTGCCTGGCAATTAGCCCCAAATGTGTTTACCACCGTAAACGCATTTGTGGTGGCCTGCCACTTGGCGAAGACGACGGTGCTACACGAAACCTTCTTACAGTTCTATACGCTGAAGAGGCCGGTCGGACACCCCTTCTATCAACTGACCCCCGAGGAGGTGAAGGTGGGGAACAAAATGGTGAAGATCGGAGTCTTCGCTGAAACCACCAGCTCGTGGGGGAGTTGGAAGAGCAACTTCTTCTTCATTTTGAAGAAGGATAGTTGGGGTTTCCTGCGTTCTTCATAAAGGAGAAGAACGCAAAGGTGTCGGTGAAGCCCTCTGTGTGGGCGGGTAGCGAGGGGAAAAAAGCCCTCGACGCCCTTTGTGAATGGGTCCGCGATGCGGAGAGGCTCGAGGAGTGTAAGGGTAGGTTCCCCTTCACCCTAGCTAGTCCGGGACGAAGTGGTCTGCGAAGAGTGGGGGTTAGCGGGGCCCATCGTATGTCGGGCCATGTAGACACCCTGAAGAAGTGGGTGGAAGGGTTGTATGGCGACCTTATTGAGCGCTTCGAGGGCGCTTTTAGGAACCCCAACGGTCTGCTTTGTGTTTACTGTCGTTTTTGTGATTTACGTCTTCCAGTTTATGTCTTAACTTGTATTCGTGTATTGTTACAGTCAAGATGTCGCACCCCAGCACTCTCTTTGCGAAGAAGCAGGAGTTGAGGGAAGCCCTCAAGAAGTTGGCGGAGGAGGTACGCCTCCGAGCCCACCAAGAAAGGTGTCGAGGAGCCTCGGTGGGCCTTGAAAGACGTGGAGCCCGTTGGTGAGAAGGCGCTGGTGACGGAGGCTCAACCAGTCGGTGTGGCAGGCCCGTGGCCATCGAAGAGCTTTCCGAGGACTCGATGAGCGAATCTTGGAAAAAACGTCTTCGTATTACAGTAGCACCCTGTCTTGCCTTGTAGTTTTGGTAAACCGTTCTTTTATATTTATCTTCTTTTGAACTTTGCAGAGGCGGAGGATGTAGAAGTGTCCTCGGATAGCGCCCAAGCCTGCGAAAGACAAAGGGAAAGGGCCAGCCCTCGAGGAGCAGTCCCCCAGCTCCATTCGAGGTGCAGAGGAGCCTGTGGGGCTCTTGGCTGACGCTCGAAGGGTTGCCGCGGTTCCCCGAACATCTGGGAGGAGTCCTTCGAGGATCCCGAAGACCCTTAAGGGGATTGACCCGGTCTTGAGCCCAGTGCTCGAGGACTACCGGCGGGAGTTACGGGGAAGACCTTTGGGGCGAGGCACAGCCACAGTGGAGGCACAGGACCCCGTGATGAGGGTGACTCGCGACGAGTCGGTGCTCTGGGGACAAAGAGGTGAGACTAAAAGTTGCCGAGGGCTCTCAATGCCCGTGACCGGCACTATCTCAAGCACACAGCCACAGGACCCTTAGATATCGCGAAGGACATCTGCCAGGACCTTGTTCAGGTAAGTCGGAATTCTCAAGTCCCCTTGCGCCACTGATTTGCGTTTTTGTAGGACATTTTTACTTATACGCTTTGTGTTCGTAACTTATAGAAGACTGTGTTGGCTCAAGGCCTAGTGGCCAAAATCGAGGAGCTTGAAGCCCTCGTGAAGAGGCTTGAGGCCAAGGCAAAGGACTCAGGAAGTGGAGAGCTGAAGAAAGCCTTGGCCGAGAAAGAGGCCGAGTTGGCTGCCTCGAAGAGGGAAGAGGCCAACATTCTCGAGGGCTATGGGCCTCGTTGGCCAAGAATCGAAGGTTGCCACGGCTAAGGAAGGAACTCGAGGCCCTATTCCTTGCCGAGCAAAACGCGAAGAACGACCTAGCAGTCGAGATGGAGCAAGTGCTCGGGAGTGCCAACGGATGGAGGCCCAGCCGGAGAGAAGGACAAGCTCATCGAGGAGCTGTCCTTGAGGGCTGCCAAGGCCGAGGAGAAGGAGAAGCTTCGCGGAGGAGGCTGCATGAGGCTGCTCGGGCAGAGGAGAAGGAGAAGCTCGCGGAGGAGCTGTCTGCAGGGCTGCTCGGGCGAGAGGAGAAGGCCTCAATTTTGGCAGCCCAAGTTGAAGAGCGGCGAAATCTCAACAGTGTCTTTGCAACAGCTTGGCTGGACTTTCAGCCTTCGGACAACTTGAAAAACAACTCGGCCTCAAGTTGTTCGAGGGCGAAAGTCTTGAGCCACGCGTGTTTATCAAGCCCATCGCAGAGGGACTGGTCGAGTGGGCAACTTCTTCGAGACGCGGCCGAGAAATTGGTTGAGGCCCAAGCAATGGAGGGTCCGTTATCTTTGAGGGTTCTTACGATGCCGCCATCAAGTGGAGGCTATGGTTGAAGAATCACAGCTGGATCCCCTTGATGCGATGAAGGTCGAGGAGCCCTCCCGCGGCTTTGTTCGAGTGGGGTAGGGCGGGGAAGAAATTAGGAGTAGGATATCCTTATGATATCCCGCCCGGCATGTAGAGGATGCCCTGTTGTACCCCAAACGATGATGCCCCCAATTAGTTTTGGGGCTTGTAATTACATTTTTGCACATCCGTTATAAAGTAATGAGCACTCGTTGTAGTGTTGACTGTACGTTAATATTGCTTGCAAAATGCGAAGACTTGGAATGTTGTCTTTTTATTTGATGTATGAACATTGCTTTGTACAACGCAAGGGCTTTAAATATCTTGTCTATGTATGGAAAGGAGAGCGTACAACTTAAACGTAATAAGGCCTCAAGTCGTTGACGTGGTAGTCGTTTTTGAGTTTTTTGCCTTGATGGTCCTTTAACTTGTATACACCCTCTCTTTCTTTACTGTGTACCACATAAGGCCCAGCCCATCTGGAGCGAAGTGTGCCATGGCCAGGATTACGACGACAACTCCGCCTTTAGCAAGACCATACCACCCACGTGGATCTGCTTTGCCCGAACTTTGGCGTTGTGATCGAGGTTTGTCCTTTGTCGCAAGGCCATAAGCCTAAGTCTAGCACCCTCGCGGAGTTCCTCGGCGAGGTCCAGACGCGCTAGAAGACCTCTCTCATTGTGAGTTGCGTCTTAATATAGCGTTCGGTTTGTGGGTATTGAGACTTCGATTTGTAGTAAGGCATCGACGCCGTAAACCAAGGAGAAAGGAGTTTCTCCCGTGGGTCCCCGTGTAGTTGTTCGATAGTCCCAGAGAGGGCCAGGTGGGGCCTCGACCCACTTCTCTTTTTGTCTTCGAGGCACTTTTTAGGCCCTCTTTGATCGTGCGATTTGTTACTTCTACCTGGCCATTTGATCGGGTGTGCCACGGGAGCGTAGAGCATTTGTATGTTCATCTTAGTGGCCCAATCCTTAAGCTTTTTGCTCGCGAATTGAGTCCCATTATCTGTGATTATGGCTCTTGGTGCCCCGTACCGCGCCACGAGGTCGTGCCAGAGGAAGTGTATGACCTTGGCGGTTGTTATGTTCTCGAGTGGCTGGACCTCGACCCACTTAGTGAAGTAATCGACAGCCACTATACAAAATTTGAATTGGCCCTTGGCCGTAGGCATTGGGCCGATTAAATCAAGGCCCCACAGCGCGAAGGGTATAGGGTATGTCTCCGTAACCACTTCGTTTGCCGGCTGTCGTTGGATGCGAGAGTTGAGCTGGCATTTATGGCACGTTCGTACCAAATCATGCGCGTCTTTCCTCAAAGTTGGCCAATAATAACCGAGGCGCAAGCATTTGTGTGCTAGCGCGCCGGAACCAATGTGTGCTCCGCAAACTCCCGAGTGGACTTCGTTGAGGATGAGTTTGGAATCGTCGGGACCAACACATCGCTGCAAAGGAGTAGAATATCCTTTACGCCATAACGTGCCATCTATGATGACATGGCCAGTGTGCGTCCTTATTTTCTTTTTACGCTGGTGGGCCCTCGATTGCACCGGTTTGGAGGTCTTGAAGGATTGGGTCCCTCCAATCAGGTCTTTGCGTTAGCGTCGATTGCATGAATTATATTTATGGAGGGTTGTGCTAAGGTTTCGAGGATGCATCCGCCCGCCTTAGACGACTGTCGGCCACAGTGTTTTGATCCTTGGGATATTATTAATATTTAGCTGCTCGAACTGCCCTTGTAAGTGTTTGACAAGGCGCAAGTACCTCGAGAGTATCTTGGGTCCTTGCATTCATTGGTCCCCGTAACGGCTTACGACGAGCCGTGAGTCATGCACGATTAGGCGTCATGAAAACCGGCTTTCGGGCGATCTTGAGACTGCTACAGCGCCTCGTATTCGGCCACATTGTTCGTGACGGGAAACTGAAAGCTACTCGTAAGCTAGCCTCCATGCCGTGTGGGCCCCGATATGAACGCCTCCTCACAGGCGATCGGCACTGGATGAACCATCCACGAACATGTCCCACTCGGGAGGCTCCGACTCCAGTGGTGGTTCCCTCGAAGGACCATGCTCGAGGGGGTAAATGGAAAGCTCGGCCATGAAATCCGCCAAAGCTTGTGCCTTTATTGCTCGTCGAGGCTCAAACTTGATGTCATACTCCCCTAGTTCGATGCACCAACGAGCTAAACGACCACTATGCTCCGGTCTGTTTAGAATGTCTCGGATTGGTAAGTCCGTTCGGACAATGATTGTGTGGGCTTGAAAGTATGCTCGCAACTTCCTGGCAGCCACGATCAAAGCGTAGATCGTTTTTGGAGGGGTGGGTAATTAACCTCAGCCCCTCGTAGCGTGTGGCTTATGTAATAGACGGGCCACTTTGCGGGCCTTCCTCATGCGAGCACTGCGGATACGGTCTTTGTTTGAAGTGGAGAGGTAGATGACGAGTTCATCCCGGTTGCGGACATTTCAGGTGTTGGCAAATCGGAGAGGTGTTTCTTGATTTGCTCGAATGCTTCTTGGCATTCCGGTGTCCAAGTGAACGCCTTCTTCATACGAAGGCTGTTCAAGAACGGCTTACACTTGTCTCCCAACTTGGAAATGAATCGCCCCAAGGCAACAATTCTTCTGTAAGTTCTGGATTTCCTTAATGTTCCTTGGTGGAGCCATTTCCGCGATGGCTGAAATTTTCTTAAGATTGGCGTCGATCCCCTTTCGGAGATCATATAGCCCAGAATTTCCCGGCTCCAACAAAGAAGGAACACTTGGCTGGATTGAGCCTCATGTTATACCGCCGAGCGATTCGAAAGTCTCGGCCAGGTCTTGAAGGTGATCTTCGAATGTCATGCTTTTGACAATGACATCGTCGACGACGCTTCAAGGTTACGGCCCATCCGGTGGGCAAAGACCTTGTTCATTAGACGCCGGTAGGTGGCTCCAGGCGTTTTGAGCCCAAAAGGCATTCGGACGTAGTAATAGACGTCATCACCGATCGTGAACGCCCGTTTTGAAGGCGTCCTCGGGATCCATGTAAATTTGGTGGTAGCCACTCTTGGCATCCATGAGCGACAAGTATTTGTATTTGGAAGTTGCGTCCACGAGCTGGTCGATGACAGAACGGGTAAGGGTCCTTTGGACAATGCCTATTGACGCCCGTGAAATCAACGCACATACGGAGTTCACCGTTTGTTTTGTCGGCTAAAACTACGTTAGCGAGCCACTCGAATACTGAATTTCTTTTATTATTCCAGCTTGAGGAGTTTAGAAACCTCCTCTTTTACAAATTTCTTCTTAGAATGGGCCATACCCCTTTTCTTTTGCTTAACCGGCTTTGAGTCCGGGAATACATTCAGTTTGTGGGTGATGACGCTAGGGTCGACACCCGGCAGATCATTCAAGCTCCAGGCGAAGACGTCAAGGTTTGCTTCGAGGAGGTGGATGAGAGCCATCTTCTCCTTTGCTCAAGGTTTTTGCCAACCTTGAACTTCTTGCCTGGGCAGCGTCGATTTCCTCTGTCACGGCATCGAGGCGTGGTCTGTCGTCAGGTTCCGCAGGTGCCTCGTTGTGCTTCGAGGCTTGTGGACCAACCGCAGAACTCAAAGAGGCCACGTAGTTCGTCCTCGCCGTTCGCTGGTCAATGTAGATGCTTGCATCCCCACGAGCGTCGCAAATGTGACCGTGAGAGAACGGATGTCACACCTCATGTGGAATTCGACTGGCCGGGTCGACCAACGATGGCGTTGTATGTGGAGGGGACTTCGAGGACCAAGAATTCCGTCATGACGGAATGGCGATCAACCGTGCCAAATTGTGTGTCCCCAATCAGCATGAGGCGGGTTGGCGACCCTATCGTTGGCACAATGTCACGCCAATGCCAAAGGTAGGGCGGAGCTCCTTCGCATGCGGACATGTGTATCCCGAGTTTATCGAGCATGTCCCTGAAAATGACATCGTGTTTGCACCGGTGTCGATGTAGACTCCTGGTGTCGTAACCCGCGATCCTTCTTTGTGATAAGCGGTGGGTCAGTGCGGGCGACAACCTTTGTTCCATTGGGCCGATAGATGACGTTCTCCTCGAGGTGATCGATCTGCAAGATTTCTCTTGCATACCGCTTCCTGGAGGAGGCGCCCTCCGATTTCGTGAGCATGTGAATGACGCCCGCGGGTGGTGGTGGTGGCAAGTTACGGCCTCGAGGGCTGTTGTGCCGGCGACGCGTTTTTCGCGGTCGTCGCTGTCGTCATCCCTCTTGCGTCCTCGGGGAATTCCTTGCGGGAGGAAGGGGAGTCGGAGAGGAATTCCTTGAGCTTCCTGCTCAAGCATCTCCGAAATGAGATTCCGAGCTGAAAGCACGCCTCCGTGTCGTGGCCACGGTCCTTGTGGTAAAGGCAAGACTTGTCAAACCCCTCGTAGTCTTATGTTGGATCGGCCGGGGCCACTTGGGGACCTTGTTTTGCTTCTCCAACATGAGAAGAATGTTCGTGCGGGTGTCACGAAGGGCGGGGTGGTGATCGGGGGCCCTCAGACCAGTGTTCGAGGACTGGTACCTCGATGGAACAGACCCCTTGTCAAACTTCTTGCTGCGGTCGTTTGCGGGGGGACTGTTGTAAGGCCTATTCATCTCTTCGGAGTTCATGAACCGGGTTGCACGATCGATGAACTCACCCATCGTTGTGACAGGGTTTTCATTAATATTACGCGAGCCTGGACTCGCGTTGAAGGCCTCGAGTGACGGCCGGGAGCCGCATGTCCGAGGAGAGACCACTGGACTTGGGCGGCTTCACTGAAACCGCCGGATGTAATCACGGAGCGGTTCCTCCTTTGCTTGCTTCACTCTTAACAAGTGTTGGGCAGTCTTGGGGGGAGGTCGAGCTCCCATGAAGTGGCGGAGGAACGACGAGGCGAGGTCCTTAAAGCATTTGAAATGCTGGCCTCGTAACGTTCCGAACCATGTTGAAGCGGCCCCTTTCAAGGTGGAGCTGAAAGCTTTGCAGAGTATGGGGTCGGAGGCGCGAGCCATCTCCATTTGGGAGATGTAACGTCGCAGATGGTCAACGGGGTCCGTCGTCGCGTCGTAGCTTTCGATGACTGGCATTCGAAAGCTAGCAGGGGCCTTGACGGAAATAACGTCCTCTGTGAAGGGTTGAGTGAGGAGAACCTCGATGTCGTCGAGGACCAGCTTTGGCGTCTTAACCTGTTCCTCGACCACGTTGATTCTTGAAGAAGATCGTCGACATCCAGGTTCGCAGCGGACTGGTTTTGGTTCTGGGATTGTTCATCCCGGTCGTTGGGAGGCGGGAGGCGAACAGCCTGCATTTCCGCCTTGATGGTTTGCACCATGAAAGCCTTCATTTCATTGAGCATGCTCGCTGGAGCAATGCCATCTGACCGGGATCGACGATGACTGGGGGGTCTTCGATGTTCCGGCGAGGTACGTCAAAGTAGCCTTGCGGTTGTGGGGGCTCTTTGCACCGCTGGGTGTCAGCAGCGAGGAGTGGCGGGATTGCCACCAATCGGGAGTTGTGGGGCTGCTGAGTCCCCGCCCCCATCGGTAGGAGTGGTGGAGGTACATCGGAGGAGGGAAGCGATCCTCGACATGCACACTTGTTGTGAGTTCTTCTTGTCTTCGCCATGAGAATGGTCGAGGAGAAAACGTTAAGTAGAAAAGAAAAAATGACTTGCTTTTCTTTCCCACAGCGCGCAAATTGATAGCCAAAAGATGATCTCCGCGATCAAGGATCTTCCGATGGTAGTCGAGTGGCTCCGTGCACGAAGGACAAGACAAGAGACACTTTCAGTGCGACAAAGGAGGAAAGTGTGGGTGTGTAGTAATTACCTTATTTGGCGGGCACACCCAATATAGGGTGGTGCTAGGTCCCAGTTCACGGGCCTTAAATCTTTGGAGAATCTCCATAAATGTGCCCATAATTGGAATGGTGGCGTATTAATGGTGTAATAATAGCGGAGTTATTAGGGAATTACTCCCTCTCCTTTGACTTAATGCCAGAAATAGTGTAACGGTTAGCTTGAGGAGGCGATGGCGCCGTGTCTAACGGCTTTGTACAGGCGTCGCTTCTGGTAAGAGGGTCTCGTAATGACGAGATCTGCTGTGGTGGACGCGGCCCATATGGCTTTTGCATTTGACAATACAGCCGTATGGGCTGGCCCATATATATCAGGTTTGATTGGTAGAAAATAAATAAAAAAGTTATGGATAATTTGTGACTTTTACCATGCAAAAAATTGGTAGTGGTTAAATTGGTACACATGTAAAAGTTGGATGATTTATTAGGTCCATTATATAGTTGGGTGGCCACAAAGAAACAAAACAAATAGTTTAGGATTTTCCGATGCTTTATACCAAAGTTCAATTTGATGTCGTTCTTTAAACGCAATGAAAATCTGAAAATGTTTATTTTTATATAGTTGCTATAGGCTTATAAGCATAAGTTGCAATTATATGCAAAATAAATATTACTCCATTCATTTCAAAAGTATCATAACATTTATTTTTTGATGTCAATTTAATTTCAAATTATCTATATTATTTTTAGTGGATTGTTTTCGCAAAATTTTTATTTATAAAGTAATGCCATCAGATTTTTAGTGGGATATACAAATTTTAAATTTATAATTTAAAATAATATGAAATAAAAAATAGATTATATACTAAAAAGAAAAGAAATGTGCATTAGTTTGTCCAATTGGAACGATGAAGTGTATACTTTCTCTATCCCAGATATATTGTCACAATATTAAAATATTTTTGTGCCAAATGAAATAGTTTTTTTCTACATTTATTTTATTTTAACTCACTTTTGCCCTTACTAATGTACTCACTCAAAGCATCTAAGGAGTGTTCGCTGATTACTCACGTCTCTGTTGTGGTTGGTACCATAAATGAAATGTTTTTTCCCACACATTTATTTTATTTTAACTTTCACTTGTTGCACTTGTCCTTATTAGTGAAATATATTGGTGGGGTCTAATGTCGTAAAATACTGTGTTCATGCTTTAATTCTCATATTGTAATTGTCTAAGTCTAAGGTAGTGTTCTTTCTAAAATTACATGAGGAAATTATGTCTAAGAAGTCGGGTTTTATTGTGACTCCGCGTTGTCTCTTTGTTTTCGTGTGTGTCCGAGAATTACATACGGTGGAACTTGTTAGTGTTTGCATTTATTTTCTATTAGAATATATACACAAGTATTAAACACTTTTTAGCTCTAATGAAGATGTATGTGTGTTAGGTGAGTCTAGGGATCTATATGACGACTATGCTTTGATTACTGTTCTATTACGTTTGTTTGATATTTTCAAGATGAATTGTTTGCTGCTTGGGCTTCTATTAGTAAAGGGTAGCATGCGATCTCTCTAGGTAATTGATGGAAATCGCACAATGCTATGTGTCTAGCGGGTCTTTAGTTACTCTTTATAATTGTTTACTTTCTTGCTCTTGCTTTGGGTGCTACATTATCCCTTTTGGCCGTTTTGTGGCTATTGCTCCGTCCTTGTTGACTCTTTCATTATAATTTAATGACAATATTTTCGTCCAACACGGGTTACAAGAAAGTCCTCCAACCTGTACAAGTGACATGGTGTTATTCATTAGTGCTATTATTATTTATTACATGATTGTCACTATTAATTAAGGGAAATATTTTCCATAGTTTAATGAGATGTTTCTTCGTTTCAAAAAAAAAAAAAGGAAGTAATGATATTTACAATTTACAAATTGTTTAATTTGACAACAGGGAGGGCAAGTTGTTTGTGGAATACCGGTATTGGCGGATTGGGTAATTAATTAGTTACGGAAATTGGGGGACTCGAGTTTCACGTGTGTTTCATTTTCACCACTTGCAAATTATTTTGTGACACGTACATCACCATGAGTTGTCTCCGTCAATTGACAGGCACAGCTGCCTGAACTTGGTGAGCACAGGGGAAACAATCACTCCGGTTTTAAAGGGAGCAAGATGAATAACTACATTTGATCAAACATAAGTATAATTATAGAGAAAGAAAAACAAAACAAAACAAACAAAACTTTAGGTCAAGTTTGACAAGTAATGTTGAAGTTTTAGAAGCCATAAACCTAGCTAGCTACCTGGCTATTTTTTAAAAAGAGATTAAGATTACATGTGACATAAATAAAATTGAAGAGGAATTCCCAACGTGGGTGTCTATTTACCACATATGTGGAAAAACACACACCATGAAAATGTCAAATTTACCCTCTTAATAAATTTCTATGAAGGGTGTTTTAGTCTTTTAATTTATTAGGTTAGTTAATTAAGTTAGTTAATTAGTATTACACTTAGGTATGTATTTTTCAACATATGTGGTAATAAACGGACTCATTTCCAATATCATACCATGATTGTCACGAGAGGTATAGAAAAATAAATGAAACTAAAATAGGAATAAAGTAATGTTGGATGAAACAAAAGTGATTGAAAGATATTAATAAGAGTGCAGATGGAGCATCTGTGATCAAACAGAATAAGAATAATAATAATAACAATAATAATTTTAGCCCGAATTTGATAAAAAGTTGTATACAATTTCGATATATACAAGTAAATAAACAGTACAATAATCACGTTTATTGGTTTTTTTTTGTCAAGTTTCGTCATCCAACATGTGATTTGGTGACAGGTGAGTGTCCAACAGGACCAACACCAGAAAAGTAGCTCATGCGGCAAACTGCAAATAATCTAATTCATCGAACTGAGAATCCTGTGATAATTAAAGAAAAAGAATGAAAATAAAAATGGAAATGGAAAATAATCCAAAAATTCGGAAGCATTTATGAGATAGTATGTTTCGAATGTAGTTTATTGGAAAATGTCTTCGATCACTAAAAATATACACACTTTTCTCCCTTATGATGTGAAAATTGAAACCTAACACTTTTTAAGTAAATTAATTAGTTTTTCATCTTATTTTGTTCACTAGTGAATTAATCAATTTTTCACCTAAATTATTTAGGACCTAAAGTGAATTTAGGAAAAGTGAATTAGTGTAAATAACGGTGAATTAGGAGGAGTGAGTCAGTTTTCCACCCAAGGCTCATGGTTTATTTCTTTCAGTTTGTGCACTTTTTTTTCGTTTCATGAGTGGATACGTTGATGAGATGGTTTCTTTTTTATGAGAGTGTTTTAGTTATAATTCATCTCACACTCCTATCATTTTTCACGGTGGTTTCAAACTCGCATCCCAATTCTTGCAAGTGAATTAAGAAACTAAATCACTTGTGAATTTCACACAAATTAGGTGAATTACATTCCACTCATTTTTTAAGTTTGAAACCCCATATTTTTCACCTGAATTCTCACCCGTGATTTTCGAAATTTCTCACCCCCAATTTTTTGGACTTGTCGTGAATCACATTGAAGTGATTTTCGTCCGACTCCTGTGAATGCATGTCCCCGCTCCCGGTAATCACCGATGCCTCCCACCCCCCACTCCCCTCCTGTCTGGGTGCCTACTTCATGTGGCCCTGCTGGCTTGCTGCTTTCCGGTGAGGCAGGCAGCCAGGCAAGAGGGGAGTGGGGGTGAGGAGGCTGTATTCGGAGGTAGGAGGTCGCGAGTCGAAGCGTTGAGTGGAAATTCACCTGTTTATTTTTGTTCCATCTCCTATGTTTGAACCTCCTAATGAATGAATGATGATCAAATGAGAAATGAGTAAATCAGGAAATTAAAGATGATGTGACATTAATGGAAGATTTTTAGGGAGAATTTATGATACTTGTAGTAGGGCTCTAACTTATAACCTAAGTTCAAATGTCCACTTGTTGGTACATAGATTTGTTGTTATTGTTTTTATTTTTTGGTTATATCGATCAAAGTGTTGAAAGTAGATGTTACTTTCCCTTGCTCAGTTCTTAAGTATACAAATTCAAACACATAATTCCTTTGATGCAATAACTGATTACACGACGTTAATGTTGGGTTTTTAACCGTTGAGTGTCCCATTTGTGCGCTTTTGAATCATTAGATATCATAGCTTACAAATGCATATAACTCTAAACATTATTCTACCTTCATCACCCTCTCCACCTAGGGGTGTTGAACGAATCGGGCCGAGCCGAGCTTCATGAGCCTCGAGCTCGAGCTCGAGTCGATTCTTTGACTCGTATAATTAACGAGTCGAGCTCGAACATGAATGGTTCGGCTCGACGAGCCTTATCGAGCTTGGTGTGAAATTACATATATACCCATGTTTATATATCGAGCCTTATCGAGCCTTATCGAGCCCTTATCGATCCTAACGAGCTCGCGAGCTCGTTTGACTCACCTATCTCCACCACCCATCATTGACCCAACTATCTACCAAAATCGACCCAAACTATCGTTTTGTTGTGTTGGTAAGATGCGTGATGCTCAATGTTGTATCTTATAAAGCTTGTGTTTTCATGATGTAAAGTTAGACTAATACCTCCTCCATCTCATAAAGCTTGGCACAATTGATTTCTAATGCTGCATTTGACTCAAATTATTACTCCAAGAACTTGTTACAAATATTCTTTAAAAATGAATTTAGAAACTACAAACGTTGATTTATCATTTGCATATAAAATATTTAGTGTATATCAAAATATCAAAGTAAAAAAATTATAGATTACATGTTGAAAATAAAATGTGCCAAATTTTATGGGATGGCCTGGATTTTGCAAATTATTTTTTCTAACCATAACACTTGACTCGAAAATTTGCCCTTAATTAGAGGTGGTTTAATTAAAATCAGAAGAACAAGGTTTTTCTTTTCTTTTCTTTTTTATCCTCACTCAGGTCCATAGTTCTCATGTGTATTGAGATGGGTGCAATACACCGGGTGTATTGAAGAATGATGCCTCAAAGAGGCCCAACAACGCTCAATCCAAGTAAACCTGGAAAAAATAATTGGTGTAAAAAAACAAAAACAAAAACATTTTTATAGATTAAATACGGAATGTTACAAAACTTCAGTAGTACTAGTATTATTTTGCAACCACAAAACGAACGAATCACTACAAACTGTAGACTCTTAGGATACATAGGTTTGGGGCACACCATCGAGGATATCAGCAATGGAGAGGCTTTGCTTGTTGAAGAAGAAATCTTGAAAGTTGCATGGTCCAAGAGTATCACTCCATATGTCCATTGCAAATTGTTGGTGGACTTTTTGTGATGCATGGAATGAATCCCACCAAAAATACTCCTCAGGATTCTCACACAATTCATACTCCTTCTCAAGCTTGGTGCCTCCACATGTGAAACTACCTCCATATGGTCCAGCCCCGCAACATGCCTTCACGCCTTCCTTTAACCCTGCATCCATATCCAACCCCGAAAGTAATCAGAAAGGCGAAGGCGCATTTGGGAATAACCTTAGCTTTTAGCGTTGAAGGTTGTAAATCTCTATCCAACGCTAATTAAAACAAACTATCATGATCGTTAAAAAGATTTCTCAGTACTCCGTACCGCTGATCTCAAACAAAATCATAATAGATCGATGGATATGATCGGTACCATATTTCGACGGATTGTTGATTCTGTCAAGGGCCCAGTCATAGAAGTTAGGGTTGCAATGTTTGAATCCTGGAAGGAGATGTTCAAGGCTGGTGAGGATGGAGTTCAAAGCATCATTGTGTGCCCTTGCAATGGCAGAAGCTTCCTCCAAGCAGCCTCCTTGAGCTTCTGAATTCAGAGCTCTAAGGGCTGGAAAGCAGCCCAATGGGCCCAAGCTTATAAACCCAAACTTCCGGGCTCCTTTCTCGTACAACACCTAATTAGTTTCAAGCAAAGCAATCAACCACCATAAACATAAGAAGGAAAATTGATGTTTATCCGAGAAAAAGAAATGGGAAAAAGAAAAGAAAAAAGAAAAGAAGAAATGGATGAAACCAGAAACAAAATGGACACAATCCAATAGCACACGAGGGTTGAGGCTCATGTCTTGAATTAAAGTCGAGATATTTTATTTTTCTTTCAAATTAAACCTGGTAGGTTTATAAGTTACATGATATCTAATCGGCTCCATTATGCATTATATATGTATATATATATATATATATATATATATATATATATATATATTTAGAAAGAAAATATTGATTTAGAAAATACAAATATTGATATATATATATATATCAATATTTGTAGTTTCTAAATATACTCTTTTATTAATAAATTTTAATGAATTCTTGGTGATATAAATTTAATTGAGACACAAATGATTTTAAAAAAAATGAAATGTAACAAGAAAAAGGGATATATAGGGTAGTACTTGAATTGCTTGGGTGAAGTTGCCAAGAACCATAGCAACATACTCATGTGGCTTATACAGTTGCTGCATTTGTGGATTTCCCAGGTAGCCTCCCATGTAATCGTTGCTTCCAATGCTAATCAAATAAACCGCTTCTGATAACATTTCCTCCGCTTTAATTTCTCCTACCTTATGCACAACCGCTTCTCTTACCGCAACAAAGTTCCTCACTTGTGTTGTTAAATCGATCACCTAATGATGATCGAAGTAAAAATGTCAACGGCAGGTAAACGGCACTTAAAAATGGTCCCTAAACTATAGCCAGATTTTCAAAATGGACCCTAAACTTTGGGAAGTTTTACCAAACCGTGGTGAGTTTCAGGAAGAATGCCTGCTCCACCGGAAGCGAAGTTGGCACCTTCAGCGAAATCAGCAGATGGTTGTAGAAATGGAGGAATCAGTGGAAGCTTTGCGTATTCAGCTGCACATAAGAAAACCGATTAATTATCTGATAACTGCAGTCGTACGTAGCGATCGAGATGAATTTATGTATAGGTACCGAGAAAATCGACGACGACACGGCCGTCGGAGAAGCGGCCGGTGGGGTGTTCGAAGAAGCCGTTGAGGCCATAGGGGCTGTAATCGGCGCGGTTTTCAGCGGTGGTGTTGATGTAGTTGTTGTTCCCGACATCGATGGAAGAGTCGCCGAATATGAAGAAAGCCGCCGGTGTCGGAGCTCCAGACACTGGACAGACATCGGCCGACGACAACAGAATCAGAAGGACCAGGAATGTTAATACTGCCATCGGAAGTCTTCCGAAGGTTGATAGTGTATGGTAACTAAAGATCGATCGGAATATGTAGTTATGTGAACAGATCGACGAAGCGAGAACTTTGGGCGGAATTTTCAACGGACGACGCCGGCCGGTGAGATGAATTTGGAGAGGTTAATGAACATCATTTACGGTAAAATATTAGCTAGCTGCTATATGTCGTGTAGTTTTTTTTTTCTTTAAAATTTTCTTCTTCTTGCGATTCGTCATTTTACCACGCTTATTTATCAACGTACAATTGACTCCCTTAGTTTATTGTAGTGTACTACTAGTAGCAGTACTACATATGACATAATGGTATTTTCTTACTCTATTTGGGGGCAAGGTTGCATTTGTCTCCTCTTCCAAAAAAAAAAAAGCTTGCATTTGTCTAATGTATTAATGTAAGGTGAAGACTAAAGAGCACATTGGAGCACATTTTTTGGATATTCTAATCTCGTGATTTATGAAAAACTATTTGTCTAATGTATTAATGTAAGGTGAAGACTAAAGAGCACATTGGAGCACATTTTTTGGATATTCTAATCTCGTGATTTATGAAAAACTATTTCGTAGAGTACTTACTTCTTCAGACCTTTACTTTTTTGTATTGTAGCAAATCCAACCCCAACTTTTTGTTAAGTCGACGTCGAGTGACGGATTTGATCCAATCAAAAGTCCAGGGACGTATTTGTAACAAAAGAATTAATTTGGATGGTTGACACAAATTTTGCTCTCAAATTCCCCGTCCCAAAATCCCCAATTCCCCAATCCTCCCGTTCCACCGAGCCCGTGAATCCTAATTCAGTACGCGAAGACCCATATTCTGGATTCAATTCTCATTTTGTTCTGTAATTTGTGAAATTCATCAATGACTTCTGCTAAGAAACACTACAAGGAGAAAGTAGCTCGTCGCAAGTAAGTGATTTTCGGTTTGGAACTTCTTTCAAAATGGAATAAGATATTTGTCAATTTTTTCTTCGAGCGGGGGTGTAGAACTAGAGGTAATTGGGAATTTGTTCGCAGAGAGGAGAAATTAGAAGAGCCCGAGAACCCGAAGTACCGTGACCGAGCCAAGGAGCGAAGGGAAGATCAGAATCCAGATTATGAACTGACCCAGTTGGGTTCCTTCCATGCGGTTGCTCCTCCTGGGGCTATTGATATACAGTGAGAACCTCATTTTTGCGTTCTTTAATGCATTTTTTTCCCGATTCTATTCAGCCATTTTGAGGTAGTTAATTACTGTTTTTGTTTGAATTATTCAGGTCCGCTGAGGCACACAAGATAGATATTGAGAGGAGCAAGTACCTTGGAGGTATGTGTCCTTTAAATTTAGTAGCTGGTTGATTGGTCAACATTTTTCTTATGAACTTCGAACTAGTTGGTTGAAATATCAATAGCTGAAAGTTGGTTATAGTTATTACTGAGACAATCTTGATAGCATAAAGATTATGATACGGTATTGTTTTTCTCCTCCCCATTTTATGATAGTGACTGTATATATATGATTGGTAGTCTTGTGGGATTGTGTTTCCTGTTGGTTGAAATATCAATAGCTGAAAGTTGGTTATAGTTATTACTGAGACAATCTTTGATTCAGTTGTCGCGCTTATTAATTTCAGGTGATGTGGAACACACACATCTTGTCAAGGGCTTGGATTATGCTTTGCTTAACAAGGTCAGAAGTGAGATAGACAAAAAAGTGGACGTAGAAGATGATGCAGATGGGAAATCAAGGTAATTGAATTTAGCTTTCCTAGAAGATTAGAGGGATGGATAGGTACATAACAGGAAACCAAGTTTACTCCAGCACAATGGGGATGGATATTTAACATGCTGGACAGGGACTGAACATAATTGACACCGTCTTTGAAACTAAACTTTTCTAGTCACTCCTACCTTAAGTTAAAATAGTAGTAACTTGCGCTCTCAACATGGTTTATTCTACTGTGGTTTATGATCAATTTTGAGCCCATGGTTCATTAATTCCTGGACTATACATTTAAGTTGTTGGAATCTAATTTGTGTTGTTGAAGTAATATCTGCTTGCCATTTGCATTGCAGAGTGAAGGAAGACCAGCAGCTGTCATTCCGCACCACCACTGCAAAGGTTTTCCAACTTATTCATTGGTCAAGTTGCAACTAGATGTTTTTAATGTTTCCTTCTAAGTTTCAAGGTGTTTTTTGCAATGCTAGTCTGTATACAAGTGGATAGTGAAGCCACAGACTGTTGTGAAGACAAATGAGATGTTTCTACCTGGCCGAATGTCATTTATTTTTAACATGGTGAGACTTGGCATATCTTCTTATTGTCCAATAGGCTGTTTTTGTTAGATGTACTATTTATACCCCTTTTGGAAAAGAAATGGAGTAATTTGTAGTCAGTGTTATTTAGAAACGTCGGAAATGCACTCATCATAGGTGCCTGCAAGCAACAGGCTTGGCATGTTATGTAGCATTCTGTATGTTCGCGTTGCTTGTTGGTTCCCTCTTGCGTTTCTTGAACCTATGTTTATGTTTAGACCTTAAAATTTTTGATGTTTGGTTTCTTCTTACTGTTGATATAGAACATGGTTTTCTACACATTTCTGGGGGAATACCTTCTAATTTTATTTGTATGTTTCTGGTCTGTGGTTTAGGAAAATATATTTTCCCTACTATTTATGTTAGAGTTGTGAGAGTGGAAGGATTTTCTGGATAGATGCAAATGTGATATATGGTTTAGAACTTACAAATATAAAAGATGCAATGGAATGGGTAGCGTGAAGTTCTATATATGTTAAATGTTAAAATTCAAATGGATAATATAAAGTCATCTTGAGGCAGTGATAGTATTGTACGCTGGCATCTTAATTGTGTGTGAATAATTAGGAAACATTCTATGCTATCATTATGAAATGCTTTCTTCACTTGCTTGAAAGAATCAATGAAATGAGTGATGAGTGAGGAATAATGATGGTTGCTATAGTCATGTACAATTGCAAGTTTATATTGTGTAATCAACTTGAACTTACTATGTAACCATTCAAGTTTCAGGCATAATTTGTTTCTTCCGGAGGTTCTGTTAACTGATAGTATTTTTTTTGTCATTTTTTTTAATGTTCCCTAGGAAGGTGGATATTTCAACGACATACCGACCACATTGCATAGGAGTAAAGCTGACTGTCCGGTTCCAGAAGTATGCATTTCATCCTTTTTTACCGCTGAAGGGAAGTTTTTTCTAGTGGTGGATCAATTCCTTAATTTTATTTCTATCTGTTCGTAGGAAATGGTTACTGTCAATGTCGATGGTTCAGTGCTGGACAGAATAGCTAAAATTATGTCCTATCTTCGTCTTGGATCATCTGGAAAGGTTCTTAAAAAGAAAAAGAAAGACAAAGATGCCAAAGGTAATTCTTGCATCTTGAGTTGCTTGCAGTAATGCATCATTGAGTGGCAGGAGCGTTTTAACAAGTCCAGGACAACTTGTGACCTTTTCGTTAGTCGATTTCAGTTTACAATAAGCAATTTTTTTAATATAAAACCAGGGTCTACATCATAGAGATGGATTTTGATCGTCCTAATTTGGGTCCATTTTTTCTTGTGCATGTAAGAGAGAAATACATAACTAGTTACTGTCAGATCACTTTTTGCTTAGTATTTATTGTCCATTGTAGTGAAATCCTTTACTCTCAATCATGAGTACAATGATGATGATAAGCTGCCCAAGTCTACTGGTGGCATTTCAAATAACAAATCTGAGAAGGAAATTCTACCACCACCCCCTCCACCACCAAAGAGGAACCAAATAAATTCAAACGGGAAGCAAGGTACAGCAGCAGCTAGAGAAGACGATGACATCTTTGTTGGCGCAGGCACTGAGTATGAAGTTCCTGGTAAAGACGTCAGCCAAAGTCCTCTTTCAGAGGACATGGAAGAGTCTCCTCGTAATAAGGAGAAAGTAGCATATTTCAGTGAACCTGCTTTTGGTCCAGTTGTGCCTTCAGCTCCTCAAGAATGGCAGCAAGTGGTAAGTTAATTTGATAACATCAGGCTTGATATTGGTTTCCCAATGTGAGCATTTTAAGATCTTACACAAGTCTGGGAGTCGAAAAATGATTTTCTGGTCTTTTGCTTTTATATCTGCTGTAAATTATAGAATTCCCCTGCTGAAATTTCAGAATGGATATGATGCTCTGCAAGCACAAGCCATGGCTGCTGGTTACCAAGGGGAGTGGCAGGATTACCAATATGCTGAGCAGTTGGCATATCCTGAGCAATACCTTCAGGGTGACATGCAGTCTTATGATGCACAACCAGGGGTGAATATGCCTCAGGATCCACGATTCATGACCCAAGAAGAAAAGGATAGAGGTTTAGGTTCTGTATTTAAGCGGGATGATCAAAGGCTTCAGCAGTTGCGGGAACGGGATGCTCGTGAGAAGGATCCCAATTTTATATCTGAGAGTTACTCTGAATGTTACCCTGGTTACCAAGAGTATAACCGTGAGATCGTTGACAGTGATGATGAGGCTGACTTAACAAAGATGGACATGGGTGGACGTGTAAGTGATCTTTTTTTAGCTCTACTGTCCATCCTTGTTGCTTGCTTAATCAAGTTCTGTAGTTGTGTGGTTAATGAATTGTTCCTAACATGAAATTTGTACAACATATTAATAGGCAAAGGGACGTCTTCACCGGTGGGACTTTGAGACCGAAGAAGATTGGGCTACATATAATGAGCAGAAGGAAGCTATGCCAAAGGCAGCATTCCAGTTCGGCGTGAAGATGCAAGACGGAAGGAAAACGCGAAAGCAGAACAAAGACCAGAAACTCACCAATGAGCTACACCAAATTAACAAAATTCTCACCCGTAAGAAGATAGAGAAGGAGGGAGGGGGCGGCGAAGGTGGCCATCACAGTGACGACATACAACCCGGGAAGAAGCTTCGGATATCAAGTTAGTGAGATCTTAGAGTTCAGAAGCTTTTTACTGGAAATTGATGGAAGAATGATGGCACTGAAGTAGTACTTCAGGCTTGTGCATGCTGAAATTGAAAATTAGGAGCCCTTGTAATAGTAAAGGTGATTTGTGTCATTTGGATATTGTGCTCTTAATTTTCAGCTGCTGTGTAGTCTCTTGTGGCTACAACAAGGTTTATTACTGCATATTAGAAGAATATTTGACCCGGTTCTCATTGACTTGTTGAAGGGGCCTAGGTAACTAACTAGTCTAGATAACTCCCCCCGTTCCCTACAGTAATTAATTAAATAATTTTTTAACAGAAAAAATAACAGCGGTAAATAATTAGAGTAGAGAGGACAGTGAGATAACATGTGAAAAGGGAATACCTCTCTCGCAGGTAAACCAGGCGAAAACAAAATAAGCTTATAGAGAACACAAGACCGATTAACAATAGAAACCCAAGAAGTTTTTATTTTATTTTTTTATTTTTTTTAATTTTATTGAGGAAGCCTAAGAAGTAATTATGTCACAAGTTACTAAAATATTCAAGGAGCATAGTTTTGAATTATATATGCTCATGAGGTCTTTTGGCACATGCCTATATAACCTTATACCAGTTTTTTACACCGTACTGCAGCATAGGTTTCAACTATATATGCTCATGTAATTGAGACTGGAATTAAAAAGTTATGTGATCATGAATTGGCATAAATCCTACTCTCTCGATCCCAAAAATATTGCAACACTTTCCACTTTACGATGTCCCAAAAGTAATGCAACACTTTCCACTTTACGACGTCCCAAAAGTAATGCAACACTTCCCTTTTGGCAACTTCTTACATACTAATTTGCCAAATCATCCTACCTCTAAAATTTAAGAAATAAAACACAAAAAATAGTCTAATATGAGTCTCTTTATTGTCCAAGTAAAATTTTCTATTTAAATAATTTTTAAATTTTTATTCTTGGAATATTTGTCATTACAGTTTATTTTGTTTTACTATTTTTTTCTCGATTTTTGTGTTTGATTACATCTTTCAATATAATAAAAGATAAAATGAGATAATTAATACTACTAAAATTCTCTCACCTTAATCTTCATGTCAAATCAAAATGTTGCAATATAATATGGAACGAAGGGAGTAGTTCTTCGCTTTGTTTATCTTTCAAGAGAATATGTTCTAAACCCGAGGGGCTTGGGGGTGAAGACATGGAGACCAATAGGCTTAGAAAGTTCCATAGTCCCAATTCTGGTTGAGATATATGATGCAGCGTGGACATGTATCATATCAAAATTTTAAGACTTTCATAGAGCAGTTTTGTTAATAATAATAATAATAATACTTCATTTGCCCATATGTTAGATTGGGTACGACTAAAGAATGTTAAAGATTTGAGTTATTAAATTAAAATAAAATATACAATGGTAAAAGTAACATTTCGAATGGGAAGATAAAATTTAAGGATAATAAATTAATAAAGTTGATATAAAGAAAAGGTTTTCTAAAAAATCTATAAATTTTTATAGAACAATAAACTGTGTCCGGATGAAGTAAATTGATGCTTAGTCGTATCCCTCAAGACAATTTGCATTTTCTTTTGAATAAGCATATGATATGGTGGGCAATACGAATCTCTTCTTCTCCGGGCAATTTGATAATTAACCTTATGGTGTATATATACTCATACAGCATCTGGCTTTATTCTTTATTCCCAGTTTGATTGCCTCAAGTATAAGAATTATAGAGATTTTTTGGACCAAAATTAATTCACTTTGTTAAAAATGAAAGGATATCTCATCTATCTAATGTCTCCTAATTTCCTCCCTTATAGCAATGGAAGCATGGGATCCACCATCAAGTTGTTGCATATACACTTTTGTATTTTCCAATTGGTGTGGATGTTACTATATAAGGGCTAATAATTACACTCATTTCTTGGCTATGATCAAAATTACACTTACCATTCTCATGAAGGTTTTGAAATACTACTCCTATCTAGTACTTGGCTTAATTAATACCATTAGATAAAGTTAGTGCAACCACCTAATTATTTTATAGTATTTCCTATATCACCCCTAGCTACCTATGGATTTCCATATTTGATCGATCGGATCACTGACAGGTGCACAAACTTGAGGGGGTGTCTTGGTCTGATCGGTTGTTGAACCACTTGCGAGCGGCTCTAGGTTGTATATATTTGGCCCTAATTAGGGGTATTTTGGGTACTGAAATCAGGGAGGTATATATATCCTAAGTTGGGATGATGTGTCTGAACTCTTAGCTTCTCCACTCACCTTGCTGTCAAAAAAAAAAAAGGTAGCGTATTGGTTGTTAACATTGTAATATATTCCTTTCATGGGAGCATGGAGTACTCCCTCCATCCGTTATTCGACGAAGATTGATACTTTTGACTTTTATACTTGTGTTTTACTCAACTTTTAACGTAGAAACACAACATAAAAAAACTCTAGCGCCGCTGATGGGTTTCCTAGCACCGCGGCTAGTTCTTCACTCAGTCGGGCATGCATCGAGTTTCCCTGTCGGCGTACTGGCCTGACCTTCCTCGCCATGGCGCGTCGCAATTGATGGTGCTCCCTTGTTCGATCCTTCTCGCGTTAGCCGTCGGCGTCAGCTGCGGCGGTCTGCTGCTTTGCAGTCCTTGATGCATGGCCCCGATTATGTCTCCCTTGCTATACCTCCCTCCCGCCTATACGAAACGTTTCTCCGAGGGAGGTTATTGTAGGATCGGTGTCCGGCTTCTGGGGGTGGTGTTGGGTCCAGCAGTTTGGTGGTTTATTGGAGGGCGGAGCTGCTCTCTCCACCTAGCTTGTGATCTTGGCAGCGCCTCCTGATCCGCTATGGTGCTGGTGGTGGCTCCAGTTGTCGCGGGTTTATCCATGGTCAAGGGCTACGGGTTGCATTCCCAATTGGAGGGGCTGGGTTTTGCCATGTCACTGCCATGGAGTTTTTCCATGTTGTTTCGATTGAGTTGGATGGGCAGGCTGGTGGTACGGCGGATCACCGATCCGGTTCGGTGGTGGTTGCGTTTGAGACAGTGGTTAGTGGGCTACCTAGCGGTAGACTTTCTTTGCGGCTGGTAGCCGTTGTGTTAAGGGGTTTGCGAATGGTTGGAGTTCTGGTTACCGATGGCTCATGACTTGGTCCTCCGCGATGGCCTGTACCGGATTTCTTGGTTGTGGAGATGTTCCATGGTCCGTTTGGTTATGCAGCACTGATGGCTTTTTTAGATGAGGTAGGGCCGAGAACGGATTCACCCTACCCAATGATTTGAGAGCGGAAATGATAGGATGTCTAGGCTGTGGATCCTTCTGATCGATTCTGGCTGGTATCATTTTGACCCTTTTAGAGGTCATCTACAGGTTAGTTTCCCTTATTTTCATTTTCAGACGTTGTTGGTGTTGTTGGTATCTTTCTTTACTTTTAGTTAGGTCTGACCGGTGTTGTATGCCTGGCGTCGCTCCTTTGCAGGTCGGTTGGCAGATCTCCTTTTAGCACACTGTTGTGATGCATCGACACTTTTTCGCTCTCAGAGAGCATTTAGAGGTGACCGGGCTTCGTTTTGATCTTCTATCCACCACAGCGCTTATAGTGCCCTCAATCATTTTTAGGCATTCGTGAGAGTCTGGTCGCTTTGTTCTTGTTATTGCGGGTAGCACTGCGTTAGCTGTTTTGGTCCGGTGCTGGTGCTCGTTTAGTGGGTGTCCAGTTTTTTCTACTTCAGTTATATGACTTGTTTTGTTGTGATTTATCATTAATAAAATGAGCCGTCATTCGTTCAATATATATATATGTATGTATGTAACGTTTGTTTTTAAGCATTTGTTCTATAATCTTATTTCTCTATATATAATTTAGAGCTATAATCTTAAAGTTTTTACATACAAATGATATATAATTTGTTGATTAATTAATTAACTTCATAAGCATAAAAATCCTATTAAAGAATAATATAAATAGACTAAAATCAAACTAATATAAAAAATCAAACGTTATATATATATATACAACCTCTGACAGGTAGATAGTATAAAGCTATTCAATACAAGAAGTAGGGGTGTGCAAATGGTCGACCCAAACCGAATAATAAACCGCCAAACCAAACCGGTTCGATTTTTCGGTTCGTTTATTTAGTTAAACAGTTCGGTTTCAGTTAAAACCGAAAAGTGTTTAGTTCGGTGCGGTTCGGTTTCGTTGGTGGAATACAGTTAAATCAGTCACCGAATAAATCGATTAATCATTTTTCTTTTTTGGTACCATGTAGGTTATTGATATATTCTAATGAATATTTGGGTTGTGAAAGTTGTATTGGATTAGATATTGTAGGTAATTAAGAACTAGGTTTTTTTTGTCATTATTTTTTGCAAAGGCCTTTTTCGATCAAAATTAGGGGGAAAACGTTATTGAATTTTTTTGGTTTATTCGATTAAAAACCAAACCCAACCGAAACCATTCGGTTTTAGTTATTTCTGTTTTGAGAATCTATTCGGTTTATTGTTGTCCAAAACCGAAAACCAACTTAATCAGTCAATTCGGTTTGGTTAAAAACGGAACCGACCAATTGCACATCCCTAACTAGAAGTCTAGTGCTCCATCCACTACGTATTTAAAAGTTCGTTTACAGCGCCAGTTGCGCTTCATATGCGCTGGTATAGAAGCGCCATTATGAGCTTCTAGCGCCGCATCTACGTATGCCGCTTTTAATGAACACATGCGCTTCATGGCGCTACAGAGTAGCGCATTAGTAACGCTAAATGGAGCCTCAGAAAGTCCACGTTGGCAGCTGACACAGATGTAGCTTTGTACCGCTTATGGAGCGCCATTTAGCGCTACAAAGAAATTATTTTAATTTCTTTTATTTCGGTGGAAATTTTGTATTTAGAAAGTGAATTAATATTAATAAATATTGTAAAAAAATTAAAACTAAATAATAATTTCAAAATTAATTTGGCAATACATATTTATGTTCCTAAATTGTTTTATTTACAACAAAAATAGTTGAATAAGAAAAATCCCAAGTCCTATGACGGTGGAGCTGGAGGAGTATCATCACGCGGAGCACCGGGATCGCGCGGGTGCTGAGGCTGCTGAGGAGTGTGGGCTTGCAAGAAGCTTCTGATATAAGCCTCCATCGTGTCAGGTGTCGACATGAGCTGAGCTAGAGGACCGGTCGTCGGGATGCTGAACTGTGGAGGTGGCTCCTCCATGCGCGGGGTATAAACATCCTCGTGCAGACCGGTGAGGAAGTTGGCGGTCAACGGCACTACGTAGAGAAATCGTCTTACTGCGGCCTCCGCCGCAGTAAGCCGTAGTAAATCGGTTTACTGCGGCCTCCTAATTTATAAAAAAACTTAAAAGGTAAAAAACTTAAAAGGTAAAAAACAAACTTAAGTACACCATCTATACATGTAAAGTGTATAACTTATTTTCTCCTAATTATAAAGGGTGCATGAATCCTATCCTATTCATAAAAGTACAATCGGTAAAGAAATTTTATGATTGTATATGTATAACTCATACAACTTACATAAATTTCGGCAACATTTCATCTTAATTCCTCATTATACCATTTTTTTTGTTTTAATTCCAAAATCAGGTATAACAAGGAACAAGACGTAAAATGCAGCGAAAATTATGCAATTGTATCGGTTATACATATACATCCATAAAACTTCAATATACCGGTTGCACTTTTACAAACTGTCCAACCTGGACAATCCATGAATATTAAATTAAATATTATATTTTACAATATTATTTTCAATACTGAAAATAATATTATGCATATAATATTCTACATAATATTCACAGACATGAACTATGGCTGAAATCTAAAATATCATATTCTACTAATTTTAACAACATAAACTAAGAATAACAAAATCTATATAAATAAGACAAAATAAAAATAGTATATAGATTCATACCTGTGAAAACCAACACGATCTCCTTCGTTGCTTGAACACAAATGGAGCAAGATTTGTTACTCAAAAATGGAAATAGGAAGGAGAGCAACAAGCTTGGCTCTGGAACTCTCGAATGCGTTTGGTAGATGTAGATCTGATGCAGAGAGGAAGGAAGGAGACGAAGTGTGCAGTTTAAAGGCCCATGAACCGCTTACATGTGCTACAAAAGCGCCTCTTATCTGCTCCCTCACTACGTATTTGAGAGGGCATTTATAGCGTCATTTGCGCTTCATAAGCGCTTTTATAGTAGCGCCAATAGGCGCTTCTACCGCCGCTTCTACGTGGGGCGCTTTTAATTGATCTGTGCGCTTCACGGCGCTACAGAGTAGCGCCTAAGTAGCGCTTCATGGCGCTTCAGAATAGCCACGTTGGCTGCTGACATCAACCAGCCTTTGTACCGCATATGAAGCGCATTAAAGCGGTACAAAGGGCCTATTTTATTATATCTAATAAATTTCAAAATTTTGTATATAGTAAATGAAATAATACTAATAAATAATGTAAAAAAATAAAAAACATAATAATATTTACAAAATTCATTTCAATATATATTTATATTTTTAAATTGTTTTATTTACAACAAAAAAACTAAATTAATAAAATCTAAATCCTATGAAGGTGGAGCTTTGTTCGGTACAGATCACCGAATCTAGATATGATGCGCCGATCATTTGGTCACTCAAAGAATCCCGGGAACTCGACATACCCTTAAGTTTCTCAAATTTAACAAGTTAACCCCTAAAATTAATATTTTTGCAATTTAGCCGTGAAATTCTTTAAATTCCACTAAAATACCCTAAAATTAATAACTTTTGCAATTTAGCCCTAAAATTCTTTGAATTCCACTAAAATACCCTAAAATTAATAACTTTTGCAATTTAGCCCTAAAATTCTTTGAATTCCACTAAAATACCCTAAAATTAATAACTTTTACAATTTAGCCCTAAAATTCTTTAAATTCCACTAAAATACCCTAAAATTAATAAATTTTGTAATTTAGCCCCAATTCTTTAAATCCCACTAAAATACCCTAAAATTAATAACTTTTGCAATTTAGCCCTAAAATTCTTTGAATTCCACTAAAATACCATAAAATTAATAAATTTTGCAATTTAGCCCTAAAATTCTTTAAATCCCACTAAAATACCCTAAAATTTATAACTTTTGCAATTTAGCCCTAAAATTCTTTAAATTCCACTAAAATACCCTAAAATACCACTAAAATACCCTAAAATTCCACTAAACACCCTATTTCCAATTTAAACCAACAGAGTTGCAGAATTGGAAATACCTAACAGAATTCAAGCAAATTATCTTTCAAATGCACCCAAACACACAAATTTACAAAGAAAAAATTATGAACTATAATGCACCCAAACACACAAATGCACCCAAACACACAAATGCACCCAAACACACAAAATCAACTATAATTTTTGTCATTAATGTTGAAAAATTTCTGTAATCGACTTACTTGATCTTTGGCGAGGGCGACGTCGAGGAGGGAGGGAGAGGGACGCCGAGGAGGGAGGGAGAGGGCGACAGGGCGACATCGAGGGAGGGGGGGGAGAGGGACGCCAAGGGAGGGAGTGAGGGAGAGGACGACGCGGAGGGGCAGCGAACGCGACACCGAGGGCAGCGAGGGCGACGGCGAGGGGCGGCGAGCGGCGGATTGAGGGAGATGGGAAGGAGGGAGGGAGATGGGAAGGAGGGAGGCAGGGAGGGAGGGAGTCGTCGGATGGAATGGGAGGGAGGGAGGCAGGGAGGGAGGGATTGAGGGAAATGAGATTTTCGGAAATGGAAGGCTTCAGGAAGCTTCGTTTAGAAGCGCTAGTTGGCGCTTCATAAGCGCTACTACCTCACAAATATCGAAGATGCCAGTTGTAACTTAATTGAACCGCTTCTATGCGCTACAAAAGCGCTTCTTACCCGCTCTCTGAAGCGCCATGTAGCGCAACATGGCTGGTGGCTTAGTGGTAGCGCCATTATGCGCTTCTTATGGCGCTACTAAAGTCCCTACACGTACGTAGTGCCTGAAGCGCGACTTAGCGCTGTATGGCTTTTGGGCTACGTACTTAAAGCACATATTGGAGCTTCTGGGTGCGCTTCATAGCCGCTTAATGAAGCGCCATGTAGCGCTAGACGGCTGGTGACTTGGTTGTTGCCCTATTTGGCGCTTCTTAAGGCTCTACTAGGCTGCCCCCAAGTACATAGTGATCCATATTAATTGGCTTATTTATTTTTAAACTTTAAATTATAAAATTATTTTTTAAAAAAAATAAAAAATGTATACATTTGAAAAGTAGAAACGTTACTCCTCCGTCTTAAATGAGTTGTCACTTTTAACTTTTTTAATTTGTATAGCTTAAGATTATCTTTGATTATGAATTCATTTTTCATAAACTTCCATCATTACCTTTTCCATAAACTTATTCTCACCCTTCACAACTCATTCCATAGACTCTTGAGTGAGTGCATTTACGAGGATAAAAGTGGAATAAAATAAAATAAAAGTGAAAAAAACCATTTTATTTGGGATAAAAATATTTTAATATTATGATAACACATTAGGATGTAGTTAGTAATTTTTTTGATTAGGTGATAAAGTGTAAGTTCCCAATCTGACCGGCCGAGACGACAATGAATGTAACTCTACATAAACAAATAAAACATTCAAAAGCAACCATCCAAAGTCTCCACTTTAGGTCACTTTATAGTCAACACGGTATTACATATATATACACACACAAAAGGTAGGGCTTATACATAAACGTATGGTACCTAGTAAACGAGCGTTGCCCTGAGTAAGACTTGGTACTCTTGTCTATATATATATATATAACTTGAACATAAGCAAGAGAGAGAGAGAGAGAGCCCAGCAAGGCAGGCAAAGGCAAGGCCGGCCAATGGGTGCCATTAGGGGTTCGGTTGTGTGGTCCTTTATGGTCTTATGTCTGGTGGGTGGCTCAACAATACTGGTCACTGGTGCCAAGACCAGGCACTTGAGATGGGAAGTGGGCTACAAGTTTGGTGCTCCAGATTGTGAGGAAGGGGTGGTTATGGCCATCAACGGCCAGTTCCCGGGGCCGACGATCCGGGCACAGGCCGGCGACACCATCGTTGTTCATCTCACCAACAACCTCCACACTGAGGGGGTGGTCATCCATTGGCATGGGATCAGACAGGTAGGTAATATATATAGTGCACACACATTCACCAAGATATGTACTAAGTAGCTATTCTTTCACAAAAGTTTAAAGTTGAAGGTAGCTATGATCAGATCTATAGTGTTCAATTATGCTTCTCAATCCAATTAATTTTCAAATTTGCACTTACTTCTCACTTTTTTTGTTCAAATATTTACAAGAACAGTGTGTGTAGGTCTACTTTTTTTTTCTTTTTCCCTTTTTTCCAAAAATATTAATTTTATGTTTATAGAATATGACATGAGTTAGTGGACATGAGATAGTGGGTTGGTGACAATTAATGTATCACATATCTATGAACAAAACCACTTCCTCTATTTTACATTAGTTGTTAATTTATTTTTAAAAAATGTATATAGAAAATTGAACTAGAGGATGTAATATTAATTATATACCAGAAGTAGAATAACTATAAAGAAATCATGATGGAAAAAGACAAGCACTAGTTGTGTTTCTTTCATGTGTCCACCACTATTGTGGAGCTAGCTAGCTAGCTAGCAATTGTGATGAGTGATGATGATAATATTCTTGGACATTATATTATATGCTCTTTTTATCTGTCAGTTTGGAACGCCATGGGCAGATGGCACTGCTTCCATCTCTCAGTGTGCCATCAACCCCGGAGAAACATTCCTCTACAGATTCAAACTTGATAAGGTTACTCCAACTCCATCTAATCCCATATATATATATATATATATATATATATATATATATATATATATATATAAAATTACCATATTGAGAAGTTCCATACTTGATTGCTTCTTTTGTCACATGTTTGATTGAAGTTTTTGTGTGTTTGTTATGAATGCTGCTGAAAGAGGTGCACCAAGCTTGTTTTTAATTATAAATCATTAAACAAAGTCCTATAATGGATTAAATATACTATTCCAAATAAAAGAGATCTACTAAAAAAATTACATGCACCTTATGTTAAAGATTTTAATGAAAAGAATATTTCTACAAAATCACATTTTATTCATTCATATGAATGAAGAACTGGAAAAGTTTTAAAGAAAATAAATAACATGATTGGAAGATAAAAAATTAATAAGAAAATCCAAATTTCTTTGGTCAGCCATATATATATATATAATTATTACTGTCTTTTAGTTTATTTGTTAAAAAAATTATGATATGATGCTACTACATATATCTTTTTATACATTTAATTTATTTTAAACAAAAAAATGGTTGTGTCATTTTACATTATACATTAAACCATCAATTTATGAAATTGGAAAGGAGTAATGAAATATAAATAAAGAGTATTTTGAGTGTTTGATAGTGTGTGGGTGATGTACACCTTGGTGGGTTTGCATTTAAGGTTGTTGATTTGTCTTTTCTCTTCTTTTTTAAAAGTTTGTTAAGGGATAAAATTCACTTATTATACTCATTTTTTTTTGTTTGTATAAATCAACTCCAAACATTTTCAATATTTCCAATTTAGACATTTTTTTTTGATGAAATAGACATTTCAATAATTTTCAACATTTTTCTCTACTTAACAAATGAATTGGTTTAATTATTTTTTATAAATCCTTAATTTTATTTATTATACTTCTTTAGTCATATTATTTTTATAATTGTCATTTGAAATTGACTTTTGAGCTTTATCGTGTGTTCTTTAGATAAATTTCGGGGGAAATGTGGTGAAGTGAGAAGTATTTAAAAACGACTATGTCATGTTTATGAGAGCAAAAATTGGAGGGAATTTAATTTGATATTTTGTTGAAGAATATATGATGAAATATTGTGAAAGAACATATCCTTAATTAAGAAGTATGATTTTTATGGTAACATTCACGTCATTTAAAATTGATTTTCGGACTTTTCCGAATACTGTTTGAATCCTAAAACATAATGTTTGCAGTATGTGGTAGATAAAATCATGAATCAATAATTCTCAAAATTACAGTCCAAAATGTTAATTTCTTTTAATCGTTAATTTATTAAAAATATTCATTCCAATCACTGTATTTTTTTAGTTTTATTAATAACATTCATAATATTATAAATAAAATTGTTGAACCTGCAACGAATTGCAGGTAGGTCAGTAAACCGCGTTTTATACATACATGCATACAATATTTACATTTGTCAAGGTATATATGATGAATTGTACGTAAGTGAACAGTGTTATTTTAATTTTTTTTCTGTCCTCTTTGATTCTTTTTACATTATAGTCCCTATTCTTTGTTTCCTTTTACGTTTTTATCCTTCTCCTTCATTTATTTTTTCATTTTGGTCCTTTTTCTATCTTTTGTTGCTTTTACATTTTGATCCTTTTCCTTCATTTCTTTATGAATTTTGGTCAAAGTTACTTCTTTAGACATGAAATTTGCGAATAAATTAATATCAATATTCTACAGTGAAAAAAGGGAACCAAATTTCAGATATTATAATTCTTCCGAACAAACAATAGGGTATTTTTAAAACAATCCGTAACATTACTATTTTTAATTTAACTGTAAAGGTTAATTTTGTTTATTTATTTATTTATAAAAGTGGTTTACCGTAACAACGTCAAATTGAGTAAGAGTAACATTTATGTACATATCAGATTAAGATTATTCACTCATGTATGTAAAGTTTTACTTTAGTCCAGTTTAGAAATTTCCCCTAAGCCCTATACTTCTTAAAACAAAATGCGTGTTAACCCAAAATATTTAACATGAAAAATGCTAAATTTTTACTTTACCTTTTTTCTCCTTGAGCCACCTATATGAATGCGAAAAATTTGTATCGACCGTATTACAAAAGTTAAAAGGTCTATATGATTTCTCTTATTATTCTATTTCTATCAATTTGGTAATTGAAAACTAAAGGTCCCATTATTTAGATATGGAAAATAGTTTTCATTTTCATTTTCCGTTTCATTTTTCATTTTCTATGTGTAATTTTCCAATTCAGTTTTTAGAAAACGCGTTTAGTTGTTTCATATGAAAAACAATTTTATGAAAATTAATCTTGAAAAATACGTTTAGTTGAGAAAATTCTCAACTTAGAAAAAATACATGTAAATGTAAATATATTAATGTAACAATTCAAAATCAATTAAAAGTACAATGTCAAACTTGAATGTGTTATCAATTAAGTCGACAATTTGCTGCTTTTTATTGAATAATGTATATAACATTCATGTGGAAGAATCCAACAACAATTTGCAATGGAGAAGAGAACAAAAAAGATACAAAAGTGTCAAACCAATTCAGCAAAATTAAAGAGCAATCAAACAATGAACACTAGATCCAACAAAGATCACTAAATTCAAACGAAAATACAAAAATTCCTGTCATTACATAGAACTTAACGTACTTACCAACAAAGACATTTGCATTAGACAAAACATAATCTAGAAGCATGCTTTGTGGAGCAAAGGTATCTCCTGGTAGTCAATAATCATCATCAGGAGGTTGCTTCCTTAGCAAATCCTCTTTTCTTGTACAGTTCGGTTTCAACTGAAAACTTCTCATTTGTTGGTGCACCTACTAATATATACTCCAATGTAGCTGTAAAAGCTGTGTCCACCATGGATGAATTGTAGGCAAATACACCTCCAAGTTAATAGTCATAGTGTATAGTCATAGATTACCAACATAAGCACCCAAAGAAAGATCACAACCAACAGATCAAAGGGCTGTAGCTATAGCCACATCATAAAAGTCCATTGACTCACTAAACAACCATTTCTTTAACGGGTAAACTCCAAATTTAGTCTCTTACCTTTCAACTTTGTCCTATTTTCGTCCTATTTTAAGATTTTGTCCTATTTCAGTCCCGTAGCTCCATAAGTCATCTCAATTGAAGTCCTTCTGTTAGATTCCACGTTATGTTACCGTTTGTCTGTGTCACCGAGTGGCCCTTCTGCTGTTTTGCAAACTTGGGGTGCTTTATAGGCTATACTAACCGAGTGACCCCCCAAACCCAAAATGTCAGTAGAAGACCCGCCTAAGAAACAGGCGGCGGCACCCTCACCGGCTCGCGGCCTCTGCGCCTGCCTCATCCTACTCCTCTTCCTTGCCGGCCTCACCATCCTCATCCTCTACCTCGTCTACCGCCCCCACGACCCCAGATTCACCGTCGTCGGTGCCGCCGTGTACGAGCTCAACGCCACCACGCCGTCGTTCATCTCCTCCTCGATGCAATTCACCCTCCTCACCCGGAACCCCAACCGCCGCGTCGACATCTACTGTCGCCGCCTCACGGCGTACGTCTCCTACCAGGACCAGCCAATCACGCCGCCTCTGGAGCTGCCGCCGCTGTACCACGAGACGAAGAGCTTTTTATTTTTTTTTCTTCCATCTTTTCTCCCCTATTTATCCAACACATCACACTTGCACAGAAACACTTATCTGATTCACAAAAGACATCAGAATCATCTATAATGACTTATCTTAACTTTACCCTTGAACGAGGTGTTGTTTCCTTTTCTTGTATAGCCTCGTAACTTAATTTCAATCATGTACTTTATCACAATAGGAAACTCTCAGAGCAGTATAAAAATATTCTACTCTATACATCTTAATCTACATTTCACTAAATGGATGCACTTGGAACCAAGAAAAGAACAACTCTGTCCAAATCATTTGACCATCTGTTACTAAATTCTTTAATCAATCTTGCTGTTGGTCGATCTAGATCCTCTCGTTCAGCCACATTATAGACATATACTCCATTCAGATCCTGCAAATTCTTCTTTTCCCTCTGCATTAACAAAATCATCATCAAATAGTGATCAGCAAGTCATCTAAGAGAAAGTGATTGTCACCAAACTATTGCACCTCTATGAAATATTATTGGATGCATCAACCATAGAAGCTAATAAGTTTTCAACTTTCCCCTCTTCCAGTGATCTGTGCAAGTTCAATTTTCCCCTCATTCAAGACATCTGTCTGTGAACACTTCCCAGTTTATTTCTTGACATAATGAAACTAGTTCTTATAATCTGTAAAGCGTGAGGGCTTGTCTCCTAGTATATTCAGATTCAAATCTTGGTGGCTCAATGTGATAAAGTACTTTAGCATGTTTCACAAAACGGCAATGAAGCTTTTGAAAACCAAGATAAAATGGCAAAATAGGTACAAAGTGGAATATCATTTTGAGGGATTAAAACAGTAAAAACAATCAAGTTGCAGGAATAAAAAAAACAGCAAGAATCCATGGATTTAGAGCATTGGGAGTGTTATGGAACTAAAAATAGTAGACAATTTGTCTTGCTAGAACACAAAGCAAAGAAAATGAAGCACTGAAAACTAAAATGAACAGCATCTTACAGTGTTGAAAAAGGATATCGCAACCTCATCGTAAGATCGACTTATTATTTGAGTTTTCAGTGTCTCTGCTACAACTGAGAGCAATGTGGAAATGGCTCTCACTCTCTTCATTGTTCTGCCAAATGCAAAAGAAAAATAACCAGAATATATTTCTTGCCTCGTATATAAAAACCAAACGAGCTTCTTCGGAATGAAGCTCCGCCTCTGGAGCTGCCGCCGCTGTACCACGAGACGAAGAGCTCCGTCCTGGTGTCGCCGGTCCTAGGCGGCGGACCGGTCATGGTGTCAGCCCTGGCGGCGAGTGGGTTGGTCTCTGACGTGGCCTACGGGGTCGTCCCGCTGAGGGTCGTGCTCCATGGGAGGTTGAGGTGGAAGACGGGGCCGATCCATACGGCGACGTACGGAATTGAGGTCAAATGCGACGTTTGGGTTGGGTTGAAGAAGGGCGTGGGAGTGCAGGTGCCCTTGCTTGGTGCACCCCCTTGTAAAGTCTTAGTATAGCCTATAAAGCACCCCAAGTTTGCAAAACAGCAGAAGGGCCACTCGGTGACACAGACAAACGGTAACATAACGTGGAATCTAACAGAAGGACTTCAATTGAGATGACTTATGGAGCTACGGGACTGAAATAGGACAAAATCTTAAAATAGGACGAAAATAGGACAAAGTTGAAAGGTAAGGGACTAAACTTGGAGTTTACCCTTTTTTTAACTAAGGAGATGAGCTGAATTATCAGCACCACTTCTTGATTACCTGGTGGAAAGGAAAACCACTCCAGTGCCTGCTAATTCCCTTACAAAACACAATGGAAGCGCATACACAATGAAACCCAAAATACATGTCAACATGACTGTTTAACATTCAATCCACCTGGAAATGCAGCAACATGACATAATCCAAAGAAATAAACAACTTTGAACATCACAGGAAGTATTGAGATTCATCAAATAAAAATAAAAAACTGTCATGATAAACAAATGACAAAAGAAACTATACACTTCGAGAGAGTTGAAGGGGAGTTACAATCACTATTTTAGATGATCACAACTCTGTTGATTGAAGTAGAGATAGACTTACTTGATAACCAGCCTGTCTCGGTCAGTTTATTACAATATGATTCTCTGAACTAGATAAAAATAAACACTCAGCATAATTCATCTTAGTTTTAACAGTAGTAAGTAGCAGACAACAGAACAATGTATAATCCTTCTACAACATGATCTCGACAAAGCCCAAAATTAAACTAAAAGAAAATTACAACCTCATATATTCAGTTAAAAATATGGAGAGGCCATGACACAATCAACAACAGAAATTCTTTATGGTTGAACACCAACCCAATCTTCTCTTTTTTTTAGCTATCGCTCATTTCTCAATTCCCACATTTGAGTTCTGATACCATTATCATCTTTACCATGCCTAAAACCCTTTACTGCATTTCCTAATTGAACCACCCCAAAAAAAAAGCTTAAGGCATGTAATGTTGTGCCAAAGACCGTGCTATTGGACTTGAACAGATCAAGCAGATTTAAAATCAAAATGACTAGTAAGCTTTGGAGATCGCAACAACTTCAAAACCCATTGAGGATCGATGGAACTAGTCTTTTCACAAGTCTGACTACACCTAAAAACAATCAAAGCAGATGACCAAAATCGGGAGAAAGCAGTAGAGCAAGAGAGCTTACGACGAAGAAGACGGTGAGAATCTGAGCGACGATGTCTGGAAGATGAGAAGTACAGAGAGGCAAAGATCGACCGGCGGCGAGACGAGATCCGCAACTCTGGCCAGCGAGATCGAGATCAAAAGATCGAGTGTCGTCGAGGACTTGAGACTCAAGAGAGGAGGCGAGGTTTTCTGACTAGAAACTCGGGATAAACGTTTCCAGTTTTTTGATATTTTGAACGTATAAGAAAAAAATTTCCCTAGAAAATAGGAAATGAAAAAAATACAAATAAACACATTTTCCTTTTCATTTTTCTATTTTTCTGAAAATACAAAAGAAAACGGAAAAAATTTCTGTATCTAAACGCAGCCAAAATATCTTTTATCAAAGAGTTTTTAACCCTATTCATTTTGATGACTCAAAATCAAATAGATCTACAAAAGTAAATATATGATAAAATTTTAATTGGGAGTGTTCAAATGTTTATCCATAGCATTCCTTCGTGCAAGTTTATCCATCATACTTTCTCAGTTTCCAATCAATTAAAGAGTTTAACTGATGAGCACAGAAATAAAAATAGATGTAAAACTTTATGTGTTTTGATATGATTAGATCCTGTTTGACAAGAAATGAGAAATTGTGATGGATAAAAAAGTTTTCATTAGTTGAAGGGGCGGTGCCGTAATTAATGGAGTGAATAATTAATTATATGGTTCAGGCTGGAACATACTTTTACCATGGACACTATGGCATGCAAAGATCAGCAGGGCTATATGGGTCATTGATCGTAGACGTGGCTGAAGGCCAAAGAGAACCGTTTCACTACGACGGAGAGTACAACTTGCTGCTCAGTGATTGGTGGCACAAACCTGTTCATGAGCAAGAACTTGGCTTGTCTTCTATTCCTTTTCGCTGGGTTGGCGAGCCACAGGTACAACAAACAACAAAACAAATAATTTAATGGAAGGACCAATTTGAAATGATTTGTGAAGTAAAATGACTACAACAGGACATAAACTTGAAACATGATCTCTTTAATTATGATGATGATCAAAGTGAAGAGACTAAAGGGAGAGTTTTAGAATGTAACTCTCTCCGTTCTAACAAAATTGATACGTTTTCTTTTCTAGATTGTCCAGTAAAATTGATACATTTTCTAATAAAAATGTATTTTTATATCAACTTTACCTTATTACCTACATTTTTCTTCTTATTCAAAAAAGCTAGTTTTGTTTTATATTTACCAACTTAATTACCCTTGAGATAACAACATTTCTTAATATCAATTTTGGTTTTGTTGGGTTGGAGAGACTTGCTTATTTAGTTGATTGTTTGTTTTTGTAGTTTTAAACCCTATTGTATGAATATATGCAGAGTCTGCTGATTAATGGGAGGGGCCAATACAACTGTTCCTTGGCAGGCAAGTATGGCAATTCCACCAACAGTACTCAGTGCAATCTCAGAGGAAATGAACCATGTGCCCCCCAGATTTTGCACGTTGAGCCAAACAAGACCTACAGAATCAGACTTGCCAGCGCCACAGCCTTAGCTTCACTCAACCTTGGCATTGGGGTAATCAATAACAAATTTCACCATTACTTATTTTTTTCCATATTTATTTTTTTAAAAAGTTATATTCAATTTCAAAATGCATCATGTAGGAGCATAAAATGGTGGTGGTAGAAGCAGATGGAAACTACGTGCAACCCTTTGAGGTTGAAGATTTGGACATTTATTCAGGCCAGAGCTACTCGGTTTTGGTGACCACAAATCAAAGGCCATCCAAGAATTATTGGGTTTCCATTGGGGTGAGAGGAAGAGAGCCCAAAACTCCTCAGGCTCTAACCATTTTGAACTACCGGCCCAATTCTGCTTCGAAACTACCCACTTCTCCACCTCCAATCACACCCTTTTGGAGTGATCACAACCATAGTAAATCTTTCTCGAAACGGATCTTTGGACTCATCGGGTCCCCGAAGCCTCCGCCGATTTCTGACCGCCGGATCCTCCTCCTCAACACACAAACCCGAATTGACGGTTACACAAAATGGTCCATCAACAATGTCTCACTTGCCTTGCCCCCCACGCCATATTTAGCATCCATCAAATTCAATCTTAAAAATGCTTTCAATTCAAAAAACCCACCCGAAAACTTCGACGAAAGCTACGACATCATGGTTCCAGCTCAAAACCCTAATTCAACAATTGGAAATGGCATCTACATGTTTGATCACCAAAACATGACCATCGATGTGATACTTCAAAACACGAATGCCCTAGCAGCAAATGTGAGCGAAATCCATCCATGGCATTTACATGGCCATGATTTCTGGGTTTTAGGGTATGGAGAAGGGAGATTCAAGAAAGAGGATGAAAGAAGTTTCAATTTAAAGAACCCGCCTTTACGAAACACCGCAGTTATATTCCCATACGGGTGGACCGCATTGAGGTTTGTCACGGATAATCCTGGGGTTTGGGCATTTCATTGTCATATAGAACCACATCTACACATGGGAATGGGTGTGGTCTTTGCGGAGGCAGTTCATAAGGTGGGAAGGATACCTAAACAAGGTCTTGCTTGTGGCTTGATGGGCTCTGGGAAAAACTAACCGTCTAAAATTTTGGTGGTTATTACCACCACATGAGTTAAGGTTACTTAAGATGCATATTTAATCTAGGAAAACGAAGCGTGAGACAAAACTATAAGGAATTAAGGATACAGACAACTTTTTCGTGAAAAAAACCTTTGATATGGGTCTCTATGTTTACTTCTGTTTTGTAATTATATTTTATATATGTTTATTTTTCATAAATATTTAGACATATAAAGTTAAGTAATTCATATGCGTATTATAATTCGAAATTATAAATTTTATGTGTATATATTGTGGTTTTTTAAAAAAACTATTTATCTTTGTAAATATTGAAGCTAAACAATGAACTTTGAGATATGAAATTCGTATGTATCAATTTTTTTTTTTGAGGATGAAGGGAGTATATTTGCTTTTATGATATATCTCCTTTTTTTTATTTGGTGCATCAACACATCTATTATTAAAGCTTGGATCTGCTCACATTCTTTTATCAAAATCAAACTTTTCGCCAATTGTTTCCCTCACAAAACTTTTAACCACTTTTTAAAACCAAAACCTTTTTTTTCCCTCTCAAACTCAACCAAAAAACACAGCATTTGTTTGGAACACTTTGTTTTTGGGTGAAATTTGGAACACATTTCCCCACGCGTTCTGATGATGAAGCCCGAAAGTGAGAGAAAGCCCATTGGGCCTGAACTCACAGGCCCATAAATCCAAACATATCCGTCTATTTCCCGTTACCATTCCCTGCTTCCGAAAACTTTAAAATAAAAACTGTTGATATCGTGGCTGAAGGGTGAGCATTCGGTTATTTCGGTTTTAACCGAACCGAATTAGTCCGTTTAACCGGTTTTCGGTTTTTGACTACAACAAATCGAATAGGTCAAATAAAGGGTTAAAACCGAATAAATCGAAACCGAATATTTTCAGTTCGGTTCGGTCAAAAACTGAATTGGTCGAATTTCCTTGCAACTGCAGTTTGGTTCATTTCGGCTAGAATCCGAACCGGTCAAATTTTAATCACAACCATAAACCATTCATAATTCAATACAGTCCATATTACACTCCAACCAAATCTTAACAAACTTAATAGTCTTAAAAGTCTAGTAGAAAACATGCAACCAAAATGATGATGATGCATTTCTCTCATTGTCCATTCTTCAATAATACCTGCACAAATAAATGAAATCAACTAAATATCATAAACATGTTTTGCAATCTCAGATTATTTAATGTCTATAAAAAGAAGACATAATAAATTATACCTGCTTTGAATCCATCAGGCAAGTTATGAATCAACACAAAGTAAGCTTAGACACATCTGCACACAAATAAATTCATTGTTTTTAATCCATTATATCAAAGAAAATGTAGACAATTATGAAACAATGAATTATAAATTATACCCGCTTCAAGCTTTTCAAGATCCTCCACCTCCTCTTCCACATTGTCTCGTATCATACTTCTAATCCAATCTTGTGTACAAATAAGTGTTTCAACCGTTTTAGGAGTTAAGGAACTCCTAAATTGGTCAAGAACACGTCCACCTGTACTAAATGCAGACTCCGATGCTACAATAGTGATAGGAATAGCCAATATATCACGAACCATAGCTCCAATAACAGGATAACGCTGACAATTCACCTTCCACCACATCAACACATCAAAACTTGAAGACTTTTTTTCCCTTGGCTCAGTTAGATACTTTTCTAGTTCTGTTTTATTTTCCACAGCCCAGTAGCATGCTCAAACTCCCCGCCTTTCCTCAAGCACTGTGTATTTCATTTTCTTCTCAATTCTTAACTCTACAGATTCTTGACTCTTTGAACATGATTCAGTAGATCCGGGCTGAATCATAGCCTTATACGCATCATACAACTCATGAAGCGCATCTCTCACCTTCCTTTTCAAGGCCACTCCAATATGTTCATTTCCAACATACATTGCATCCAATGAAAATTCTACAAATCCAAGCTTGTATTGAGGGTCAAGAACTACTGCAATATAAATTAACATATTCAGTAACTGAACATCCCCCCAATATTTGTCATACTTTACTTTCATTTTCTTGGCCATTGAAGAAAATGTATTATTCTCATGACTTTGCCATCGTTGCAACAACCCTTCAACTTCAGAAATCTCAAGGAAAAACCTATTGGAAGTCACATATAGAGAGCCAGATATCCTACATGTCAAATCATAAAAAGTCTCAAGAAAGCTCACTAGTGACCTCACATTTTCCCAATCCGCACTAACAGGAACTCCATTATTGGACTCAAGTTCAGTTATTAGGATTGCTCACTAGTGACCTCAAGTTCAGTTATTGGACTCAAGTTAACAGGAACTCCATTATTACAGCCAAGCAGTGTCAACCTCTGGCTGATAAGCTATTAGGATTGCTTGGAGGGTGGTCTGCTAAGTTCTTATCTTATGCAGGAAGGTTGCAATTGATTAAGACAATGGCTTTTAGTGTGCAGAATTATTGGTCCTCTGTTTTTCCCTTACCAAAGGGCACTCTTGATTACATTGAGCAGAGGTGCAGATCTTACATGTGGAGTGGTTTGGTGGACTCAAAAAAGGCCTTGGTTGCTTGGCATCGGGTCTGTGTTCCAAAAGAGCAGGGAGGATTGGGTCTTTATGCCTTTGTCCAGTGGAATAAAGATTTCCAAGCAAAGAGGATATGGCGGTTGCTCACAGATAAGGTCTCTCTTTGGGTCAAGTGGGTTCATATGTACCATGTAAGATGGGGGGATTTCTGGTTTATGCCTTATCTTGATAAGGCTTCTGTTTCTGTGAAGGCTCTCTTTAGTAGCAGAGAACAATTCAGGGAGTTGTTCCCAAGGAATGCGGTTCCTGTGTGGGATAAGTTCCCTATGACAGATACTTATCTCATGAATGTGCAAAATTATGACAGGGTCCCTTGGAAGAAGTTGGTTTGGGGAATTAAGCATGCTCCAAGAACTTCTCTAATTCTTTGGCCTTGCTGTCATGGTGCTTTGCAAACCGCAGACAGGGTTTTGGTGTGGGATGATTTTATTAACGCAACATGTGTTTTGTGTGAATCTGGTCTAGACACTAAGGATCATCTCTTCTTTGAATGTGGGTTTTCTGTGAAGATCCTCCCGGAATCTTTAAGGGTGGTAAAGCTTCTTGCACCTCCCTATAGTTGGAATCAAGCCTGCTCTTGGATGGTGAGGGTGACTAGGGGGAAGTCAGTCAAGGCAAATCTTAGGCGAGCCATGTTTGCAGCAGTAGTTTATGCAATTTGGGAAGAGAGGAACTTTCGAAAGTTCAGGAGGACATCTCGGACGGTTTACCAGGTTCGTGATTACGCTCAACATTTAGTTCAGAGTAGAAATGTTATACTCCCTTCGTATCCCATTAATTGATCCAGTTGTTTTGGTTGTTTCACAGTATTTAATCTATGATTTTATTTAGGAATATCTAGACATATAAAGTTAAATAATTTGACATGTGATCATAGTTTTAGTCTTAGTCTTTATTGGGGGAGTTGGTATAGTATTGTAATCCCCTAATGTGTTGTGCGGCAGGGGGATTAGGAGCTTCATTTCTTTGATTTCTTTTTGAGTATGGCTTGACCGTTTTTTGTAGGTCCTGCACTCTGTACAATTTGTAAGTTCCGTTGGGCAAGTTTTCGATGAAACACGTAATCTCGAGGCACCGTCCCCTTTCTCCAAAAAGAAAGAAGAAGTCATATGAGTCAATTGTAAGACATTTTTTTCTTCAAATTACTGTATAATGTGGACACTACTCAGTGAAATTCCTGGACGCACCAATGATATATATATATATAAATAAACACCACCTACTATTTTTCGAAGATTCATTTGGAAAATAGCCGTTTCAATTAACTGAAGTGTTTTGGATAAGAATTTAATGATTGAGATCAAACAGCTAACAATTAAACTAAAAAAACTACCGTTGTAGCTTTTTTTTTCTTCAGAACACAACGATTACTTGAAAAAAGGTGTTGATCAAACTCTTGTCGAAATAACATAGGAGTATTCTATTTTGATCGGGTCAAATATTTTTAAGGCTTTATCCAACAACATTCTCTATCTGCAGCTTGCCCCAAAAATTGGAAATGGAGACCGAGTCCAGAGGGCCGGGGCCGGGACCCAAAAGAACAAGTTTGAGGCAAAAGGCCAATTTTTGTTAGGCTTATATCCATCGTAATCACATACTCCATATGAGAAGTTTTTTTGCATACAATAAAAAAAGAAAGAATAACATACGGTCAAAGAATAACAAATTTACTGTTTATAGAAATTATGTTTAACGGTTAAACGAGTCCTAAGAAGCCTTTTAAAATACCACAACATTTATTTTAAACAGTTACATTTACTAAAATCCTGTACAATCGTTACAGGTCTCAATTAATCTTATAGAGCATTTTGTTGTACTTAAATGCATAAATATCCGCTGTATCAATGGCACTTCTAGTTAGGGGTGTGAAACGAATCGAGCCTCGAGCCGAGCTCGGCTCGAGTTCGAGCTTTAACGAGCCCATCGAGCCGAGCCTTACGAACCTTGATCTTGAGCTCGAACCGGTTTTGAGGCTCGAATAATAAACGAGCCGAGCTCGAGCTTGATACGTTCGGCTTGGGTGGGCTCGCGAACCTTAACAAGCTCACTAGGTAGTGATGTCGATCTAACTAGGTAGTCATGTCGATCTAACAAGACAATGACGTCGATCTAACAAGATAGTCATAAGATAGTCATGGGGATCTGACAAGGTAGTGATGTCGATCTAACTAGGTAGTCATGTCGATCTAACAAGACAATGATGTCGATCTAACAAGATAGTCATGTGGATCTGACAAGGTAGTGATGTCGATCTAACTAGGTAGTCATGTCGATCTAACAAGATAGTGATGTTGATCTAAACAACTCATCATGCTGATCACCATTTTATGCTGATCAATCAAGTTGTTATGTCGATCTAATAAGGTAGTCATGTGGATGTGATGATGATGATCTAAACTACTTATCATGCTGATCTATTATCTATGCTGACCTATCAAGTAGTTATGTCGATCTAATAAGGTAGTCATGTGGATCGCGATGATGATCTAAACAACTTATCATGCTAATCTATTGTCAATCTTTGACCTATCAAGTAGTTATGTCAATCCAATAAGGTAGTCATTTGGATCGACAATGTAGTGATGTCGATCTAAAAAACTCATCATGTTGATCACCATTTTATGCTGATCAATCAAGTAGGTATGTCGATCTAACAAAGTAGTCATGTGGATCTGACGATGTCAATCTAAACAACTTATCACGCTGATCTATTCAGACAACAATGTCGATCACTATACAGATGGATATTCATTCTGGCGATGTTGATCAAAATAACATGTCATGCTGGTCTATCAATGCTGATCTATCAAGATAACGTCGACCATCGAGCTGAGCTCGAGCTTCACGAACCATCGAGCCGAGCTAGAGCTCGAATTATCGGGCTTGATCGAGTTCGAGGCGAGCCCGAATTTCATGAGCCCGAGCTTGAACCTGCTAGGCTCGGGCTCGGCTCGGCTCGAAGTCACCCCTAGTGTACATAGGGGAACACATACAAACATTGAGGAGAAATTTTTAAAACATTTAAGAAAGTGGAGAAGTGCTCGTTTTATATTTAAATTAAAATATGTGAGGTTAATATGCACAAATCATAAAAATAGAAAGTTAAAGAAAAGTGTGAAATTAATAAAGAAGTGAATAAATGCTTACTTTATATTTAAATTAAAACGTGTTAGATTTTAATTTCCAGTGAAAGAAAAAGTGTGAGGTTAATTAAGAATTGAAGAAATACTCATTTTATATTTAAATTAAAACGTGTGAGGTTAATATGTACACATCATAAAAATAGAGGATTAAAGAAAATTGTGGAGTTAATAAGTACAAACAATTAAAACAAATAGTTGAAAGACTTTGCTGTTTCAAGGTTCAGTGTCTAACTCAAATATTTACTAAGATAAACAGTGAAAACAAATTTCATAAAAAATATAATTTGAAAATTTATACTTCAAATTATGATATGGATCTTGAACTTAAAATGTCTAAACACTCATAAAAAAATGATAGATTAAATACTGTGAAACAGTGAAAACAAATGTATCTATTTTTGTAGGACGAAGAGAGTATTAAACTAAAACGTATGAGGTTAATATGCACAAATCATAAAAATAAACAGTTCAAGAAAAGTGTGGAGTTAATAAAGAAGCTGAGTACTGATCAATATATATTTAGATTAAAATGTGTAAGATTAATATACAGTAATCATAAAAGTAAAGGGTTCAAGAAAGATGTGGAGTTAATATGCACAAACCTTTTTTAAAAAAAGGTTGAATGACAACTTGTTACGTTAAATTAAAAATTACTGGGGTGGGTCTATAAGCTTGCGAGTCATTCAATAAAAGCAACAAAACTGGAAAAGACAAAAATTACTGTCCATTTACTGTTCAAATTCGGTGAAAATGTTAAGAGTCTAATATAATATAATATTTTCGGATGGACGGGGAAGAGAAGATAAGTACACATCTTTTAAAATTGTTGTTGGAAGTTGTAGCCCCACTGACTGTACTAATTGGAATGTGTGATGATTATTAATTAACTACAGTACTAATTGATTAAATTTAATTAATTAATGTGAGGAGTCTTTTCTTTTGTTGAGCTTCCATCCACAGAAAGGATCTGTTGAACACCCCCACCCCCACTCACATTCGTTTTCTTTTATAGCTTCACTGCAGCACTTAACCTCTCAAATTAATAAAGAACTATTCTCCATCTTCTGCAACAAAAATGGCGTGGCGGTATACTCCGGCGTCCGGTCTCTCTCACTCTCTGGCCGGTTCTGCAACTCCTACTATCACCACTTCGCCGCCGCCTACTCTTCGTCCGATTCGCCATAGACCGCCACCACCCCGAAACCGTCGGAGCAAGCCGCATCGGCGGACGACCTGTATGTGCTCGCCGCCGCCGTGCCCACTTTCGGGTGCAGCTCTACAAGTACTAATTTCTCCTTGTTTCTTTTTATTGGGCGTAATTGGCTTTATACAAAAAGATCAAGGGCATATGTAGTGTAGGGTGTTTTTTGACCAGTGGGCAGGGTTTTACGGATGTAGGGTAGGGTTTTTCCGGAGGGGGTCAGTTTTCGCGTGCCGTTGTATTCTCCTCTGCTCTCCGCAATCTCTTCTCGCTGCTGTGAGTTATCTGAACTTCCACTAAGCAAAGAGTATGCTGTTCCATTATATGCTTTTCCATTATATGTTTTATCTGAACTTCCACTAACCTGATGAAATTTTTAACAACAGCCTCGCATTCTTTTATCAATGGGCAACTGGCTGTTTGAGTTTTGCCCCACCTGAAGCGGATCTTGCAGCTGCATTGTTCCGGAGATACCTAATTCGCGGGATTATTGCATATCCCATAGCCCAAGTTGAAACTTTCATTGCGGATCCCCAAGATTATTGGAGTAAGTGTAGTTTTCTTTTTCTTTATATTATTAGTATTTTAGACCACTTTAGGAGACTTATTAGTTTTATTCATTTTTGTAGATGCATTTCCATGCAAGGTGAACAGTCCCGCTGGCCTACATTTCTATTGCAGAAATCTGAATTTGGCAAACCCCGGTGGTCGGGTCAGGGACAATATTCCTGCTGTGGAGTTCCTCGCTCTATTCGCTCGCCCCTTTTGTACAAGGGAGAGCTATAACTTGATCGATGCAAACGGGGAGGTCACTGGCTGGACAATCCACACCTATGTCATTAATCCAAGGTACCCAGAGCCGGACCATATTCTGAATTTGGAGCTGGGTTTCGTACCAATAGTTAACCCGTGGAGCATAGTTGTGCTATTTCCTCCCGAGCCACAGCATGAGCAAATTGACGTGGAGCATGATGAGATAATTTAGTCTTGTTTAAAGTTTAAACCTACATTCATCCAATTTTATAATAAATTGCAAAGAAAAGTATCATATATTTGATTAAAATGGGGCATAAGTATTCAATTTGTGGCAAGTTGGAAGAATTACTTTAATCAGCTTGCATATCACAAGCTCCATAATCCTCCGCATTTCTTTGTCAGCAATCTGCCTTCTCGACGAATATCAGATAATATGGGGTGCCACCATATGGGCTCTGCACTAGTGCTAGTCCTGCAACTTTGTCCTGCAGATCAGATCAGACCAGTAGAGTGACAAAGTAGCAGAAGCATCAACACCACCCTTGCTGCATCCAAGCACATCACACGCTTGCGAGATCCCCAAAAAAGCTCCTCGATGTATTGCTTGAGCTCCATCGCGTTATGCTCTATCGATGCCTTCTCGAAGGCATAAATGAGGCACAATATAAAGGCATAAGGAGTCATTTTCAGAGCAAATGCTATGACATATCTTAGAAAAATTTACCACTGTGGATCTTTGCTAAACCCATCTTTGAGAAAAATTTCTTAGTGGATTTCTTAGTGGCAACGAAATACAGAGGACCATGATTACTGAATAGGCATAACACACAGCAAAGGATATTTTAAAGCCTGGAATTAGTAAATAAACAAATGAATACGGCAGTTTGTGTTCACCATTCCTGAATCCAACCAGAAAATTACCATGTATCAGATCTATTGACATATGAGCAAAAGCCAAGTTCTATGTAGCTAATTCCTGTAGCATAAACGAGAGAGAGAGAGAGTGAGAGAGAGAGAGAGAGCAACTGAAAACCATTAATTAGAAAGCTATTCAAAACAGCAAGCTTTCTTAAAAAGTGATATCAGGCACAATTTTAAAACAATTGCATGTTAACAATATTTTTGAAGAGACCGCTAAACTATGATCAAACTTATGAGTAGACAAAACAATAGGGCAGAAGTTGTACTTCTTAGAAAACTGTAAGACAAATAATGTGAAGATAACAAATCTTCACCACCAAGCCACTGATTTATTATATCTTTTGTGAATTAAATCTTCAACTTTATTCATGATGATGATGAATAAAGTTGAAGATTTAATTCACAAAAGATAGACATAGACGCAGATATAACCAAAATAAGAGTAAACATTAGAGAACAGAACATAAAGATGCCAAATCTGTTCCGTAAGCAGAAGCAAAACTCTGTTTTACCTTATGTCTTCAACCAGTTCCAAGAATCTTGCTGTACCATCTACCACAGGAGCCATTCCAGGAGCAAGTTGCAACCACCCAATGTCATCAGAAGAACCTCTCAAAGTTTTCTGCAATTGAGACGCAAAGCTGGAGACATGTTGTAATCACTAATGAGAAACTGGCCACTAAGATAAGAGAGAATTGGTAACAAGAAACATCATAAGCAAGAAACAATATTTGGAGGGAGCTCATCTTTTATGAGATATCAATAACATCCATCTCTGACAATAAAATAAAAAGCTCCAGTGAATTTCAAAACATTTCCATTTCTTTCATAATTTTTCTTTTGGCACCTCAAAAGCTAAATGACAAAAGCGGTAAGAAGCCAACTTGTATTGCCTGCAGATTTGAACATAAGAACATTTCATGACAGAGAAAGTGCATCTCCAACAAGCCTTAGTCAACATCCAGGAAAGTGGTAAAGGAAAACATGGAAGCACCAATCTACAAGCACAGGGAGCACAGACTTAATAAAGAAGATTGTTCTACCACCACACCAAAGCTTAAATAAGTCATGCAAGTTAAGAAACGAATAAAGCCAAACTGAAGTTGGAAAAACTAGCATATGAAAAACTAATATTCTGATTATCTGTGTGAAATGACAGCCAAACTGAAGTTGGAAAAACGAGCATATGAAAAACGAGCATATGGAAGCTGTCCATATATCATACATTTCATAAAAACAACGAAAGCTTACAAACTAGATTCCTTAAAAGAACTCACCTACGAACTGTGTAACTCGCTGACCTATATATAAGCAGTCAATGCGATGAGATGAAAGAAAATATCATCCACTAATGAGGGAAATCCAAGAAAATAAGGAGGATCCTACACACACACACACACAAGGCAAGAAAGAGAAAACTACATAAGAAAAAGACAATAAAAGGGAAAACCAGAAGTTCTTATCAAACCAAACTGATCTGTGACATGCTTATTTAAGAACCAGATTATGTTGGCATGGTTATACCGTTGAACGATTGTTTGGGTGAGTTGAGAAAAGAATCGATTGCTTTATAATCACAGCAACGCAATACCAGCTTTCTCAAGTCCACAACAAACCCACTTTCAGTGAGCACTCCACTCATTAAGAGACAGTGACTGAAAAATGCTCGCACAAGGCCATGTTTAGGGGAAAGGAAAAGTAAATCTTAGGCATAACATAATTCCTAAGGTCCTTGCAGCAGCAGCAGAGATCATATGAAAAGACTGCATATTCAAACAAGAGAAACTAGCTTAAATACCCGCCTACGGCACGAGATATCTGTTTTAAATACTACCCCCGTCCCTGAAAGATTATACACTTTGAATTTGCTGTTTCAAGATTCAATGTTTGACTCAAATTTTAACAAAGATAGCAAGTTTTAAAAAATTTAGAAAAAATATATTTAGAAAGTTTATACTTCAAATTATGACATGCATATAAATTATTAACTTTAAAGTTTAAAAATTCATGAAAAAAAATCATAGATTAAATACTGTAAAACAGTAAAAACAAAGTGTACAATTATTCAGGGACGGAGGGAGTATATGTTAACAAATGATAATTTGTTTATATTAAATTGATTCCTTTTAAATAAAAAAATTTCTGATCCCCCAAATAAAAAGCATATAAATGTTGAAATAAAATACCTGGCACATATATAACTAAAAAAATAAATAACATAAGCATTTTTTGTAATCATTTTGTATTCTGGTTAATTTTATTATTTTTAATTTGTTCCGGCAAAAATATATGATTAACTAAATGATCATGATTTCTACTTTCAACAAACTCCCCATGAGAGGATTATTCGTTCCGAACTTGCGCAAAAACTTTAGCATCAAACCGACCTCCTCTTCGTACAGATTTGACACACACAATCAATAATTTCTCCCTTTCAACCAATTTTTCTATCACTGCCAGCAATATTACCATAGGCTAGATTGAAAGACCATGCAAAACATAGTGAAGAAATTAACATCATAAATCATAATGCAAAACCTTTGTTTTTTTCCTTTTTCTTTTTCTGTCAAACATACAGATCTAAGCTAGTATTACACCAACCCGCACTCTACCACGGGAAAGAATTCAAGTGAACATTAATGTGATTAAACCCAAAAAATCGCATTATTTTCTTTCTATGTTATGTCATTTGTTTTCGTTTGGGTGTTCCTTTTTAAAATAATAATCCCTTCATCCTTAAAAATTAAATACAATTTATTATTGTCATTATTTATCTTAGTAAATATTTGAATCAAACACTGTTCTTTGATTCATTAAAGCTAATGTATAAATTAATTGAGAACGAAGGAAGTGTAAAATTGATATAAAATGATATTTCTTATTTTTTTGATTTTTTTTACAATAGTATCATTTTGTTCCTAGCTGAAGTGTTTTTTTCATCATCTTTAGCATACATCCTGTATTAGATCTAAAATTACATAAAAGTATCTACTATTATATCTAATACAGGAGTCATACATTTTTCTAAAGTGATAACTTTTATATAAAATGATATAAAATTGTATAAATTGTCTTGTTCAAAGAGTCAAACATTTTTCTAAAATGTTAAAAATCGTTGTCACACCAATGTATGAGGTTGGTAACTTTTTACCATCAAGTTTTTTTATGGAGTCAAATTGCCATCAATGTTTTTAAAATGGAATCAATTTGTTACTACATAAATGGTTTAATGGATTCCGTATTTTTTGTGCTAATATTTTATTTCCATCTTAAAGTCAACAGCTTAATATTTATACAGAAATGTCCGCCAATCAAGTACAATAGTTTGGCCATTATATTAATTTGTCAACTGATGGATAGCAATTACATGACATGAACGTGTTTATGAGATATACGCACATTAAAATGGTGAAATCTATTTTGTAACTGAGGAAAAAATGAATACTTAAAAATAAAAAATAAGCAATGGAAAGATGCATTAAATACATCTTTTTTATAAATGGATTGAATTAATTTTGTATAAATGGATTGCATTAAATACACATTATGGTAAGCATCTTTTAAAAGGAAAGCATATAAAATGGTAACTGCTCCTTAAAAATGGTAGGTGATTAATATGCATACATGTGAAGAAAAAAATGCGTTCATACATGTGGCGCTGACTTGGCGCCGAGGTGGGTGCACCAAATTGATATTCAAAATTTTTTTCTAGCCTGTCACCTAGATGATCCTGTAATAAGATATAACTAGTTTGCATACCCGTCTTCGACACGGGATTTACTTTAATTTTGAACATATCAAAATGTGCTATATATAAATAAAAAGTAGTGCAATAATTTAGTAGTATAATGACAAAAACTCTAAAGGAATAAAAATGTATTACACATAAGAATAATTGTCCAAATAATTCGGAGAACCATCTATAGTTGAAGATCTGTGATTGAATGGTCTTCGATGTTGAACCAGCAACGTCGTAGATGTATTAATAAAGATCCGTATGTTTGTCGCATGGTAGGAATTGAAGTTCGAGTTACTCATTGATAGACTCACTTGTCAGCTTGATCATTGATGTTAGTGCTCGATTGAGTCTCAAAAAGTTCCGGGATTGAACACACTGATGATGCTCCTTGTGACTGACTGTGTTTAGGAAGATAATATATCATATTATTAAGACATGTACATACATGTTTGATATGCTAAAAAACTATTACGTTTGAAATTATATTGTAATTTGTTGCAGCAAATCCTAAAATAAACGACCAATATACTAACCGCTTTGTTGGTGGTCCAGTTGATTCGTTTTCAATGCAGGCAACACGCTTACCTTTGCCTCGACTTGATGATATTAAACGCATGTCTGAATGATGGACATATTAATTAATACTATATATTAAGAAAAATAATGTGCGATAATGAAATTGAAAACTAATTGTACCCAAAATAAAGCTAACAAATGATTTCTTACGTTCTTGATTGACTCTAGCAGATTTCGAGATTCAAGTGCAAAGTCAATAGCAATGACATTCTTGACGGTAAACCCGGAGTATTTATTCTCAAAATTGAAGTTGGTTAATTCCACGTCCCACATAAGGTCAATTCCGAGCACCTTGTTCACTCTATGCGATACCTTGACCTACATGGAAAAATAATGATCATTGGTAAGAGTGAAATATATACATGCATTTACATGCTAGCAATATGAAACAGTACACATACTTCCGAGTCAAGCGGAGACAAAGTAGCCGCATCGCATCCAACCAGTTGAGCTGCAACCTTATCAAACAACACAAGCATCCCGCCGCGTGTTCGATCGTGAACATTGATTTCAAGCATGTAAAAACTAATGTCAGAAAATTGAGCAATATAAATGGAAACATTCTGAGTAAAAATAATTATGAGCACTACAACAATCTAAATGTGACATGTCATGTAAAAATTTAATGAGATTACCGGGTTGCCAGGGAGCGAACATTTGCCTAAAGTTTGCCTAAAAAAGAATCAAGCATATAAAACGAAGAACATAAATCCAACACTTACAGGTAAATTAAGAAATCTGGAAACTCTCCACTAATGGTAATTGGGGCCATTCACGTTTCCGCTCCTGAATTAAGGGTAAAACGCCCAATTGCAGGCACTCCATGTAACGGATTGAGGAATAGAATTACTGGGAGCGTATCATAAAGAAGAAGAAGAAAAAAGACTTCAAAGAAAAATAAAAAACAAACCATCAAATACCCAAAAGAAAATTTGGGCAAACTAATTAACCAGGTTAAAGTACACTAACTTTTTAAAGTGGGAGGGCATTTGTCACTAAAGTTTGTTTCGGTGGTCACTTTACGGCTTGCTCCGTTAACATATGGAATATTCTGTTAAAAAAATGTTCCAATAATCAATTTGATTCCAAACTTTTAAAAACTAATAAAATAACTCTAACTATTTCAAAGTTTACAATTTGACTATCTCTAAACTCATATTTGTCTCCACTCCCCCTTCACTTTTCAACAAAAGATTGGATCAATCGAATACTTTCTCCGTTCACTAAAAATTGTATAATTTGACTTTGTCGTTTCAAAGTTTAATATTTTGCTCAATTTTTAATAAACATAAACAGTATAAAAACTAAGAAAAAATATATTTAGAAAATTTAGACATCAAATTATGATTCACATATATGAATTTTCTAGTTTTCAATGTCTAAAAATATGAGAAAATAAATCTTAGATTAAATACTTTAAAACTATCAAAAGAAATGATACAATCTTTTATGGACGGAGGCAAATTTGAACCTTGAACCGCTAAACAATGACAAGATGAAGTGACGAGACAAATCCACAAAAAGGAACAAAACCTAGAAATTGGGAATGAAATAAGCGACTTATGAGAAGAAATTTATACTAGAAGGTCCAAGGAAAGGAATCGTATTTGCAGTTCTGCACCAGCACATACCGCCATCATTCCCAAACATGCATGTATTAATTAAGGTTAATTAAACATATATAGCAAATACTATTGTTAAAGGATACGATATCAATAACCACGTACAACCATGTTTTCATAAACATGTATTAACATTAAACATGACAACATAACTAACGAAATCCTTACAGACAATCTTTCATAAACTTGGAGCTCAGGAACCTTGGAAACCAAGTCAAGACTGATAACATGGCAGCCAAAGCCCATGAACGAAATTATAGTACTGTGGCCGGCCCTTATTCTTTAATCTTCTGCGTTTTGCTTCAGTGGCAGGCAATGAGATTAATTATTAGATGATTCTTTGGGGAGATGAAGTTCAAGGGACAGACAGATGTAGTGATCAGGCAAGAAACTAATTAAGAGTTTATCTATGTTCACAACTATAAAAACTAGAATGTCTAATACAGATTTCAGCAGCTTATAAGTCAAACACTCAAAAGATGATTCGTTTGATCATTGGAGGTCACAAGATGAACACTGGACCAGGATATGTGCGATGAGTTTACTCTCAGACATGATGATCTCTGATATGATCTACCACAAAGGCAACATCTATGCCATCACTAAGTACTGTAGCCAGCTGCTCCCCGATGATATTTTCATCATCAGTTCAGACGACAGATCATATCGCTGGCTGAGGACTGGGTCGCCTATTCTTTGGTCGCCTCTTTTCGGCACCAGACCATCACGAAACTTGAAACGCCTGGTTGAATGTGATGGTGACTTGTTGATGGTCCTGACCACGATCAGGATGGAGGCAACAGTAGTAAAAGTAAAACAAGTGGGCGTCTTCAAGTACAATCCAAGACAGTACTACTGGGAAAAAGTGGAGAGCATAGGAGAAAAGTATGCCTTACTCGTGGGCAAAGGGAGCAGCATGGCCATTGATGTCTCCACCAACGCTAGTTTAAGAGCCAACCGCGTTTACTTCTTCGATTATGGTTCAGGTCTGGGAATTCAAACTTTCAATCTGGGAACAACACATTCGAGACCTTCATGATCACAGAGATCCATTTGGAAGGTTTGGTTTTCTAGCTAATTAATAATTCTGTTCTTGGTAATGTAGTTATAGCAAATTAATGACTCTCTAGGGATGTTGGACTGAAGTAAATTCAGAAGATCACAGAGATCCATTTGGGCAGGTTTGGATATCTTTCTGTTCTTGGTAACAATTATATAATTTGTTGATAATGCTGGAACAAGATTAGAAATTCTGATAGGGCATGTTATATATATTACATTTGCATTTTATTGATAGTTGGGATCATGTGCTTGCCATTTGTTTGATCAGCTGCAGTTTTCCTCTTGATAGGCTTTGCCATGGACCCTGGTTCTCCTTACATGACAGAGAAAGTAATGGAATCAAATACCTTACAGCATACATCTTGAGACAGAAGGTGTCCTATAATGTAGTATAAACCAAAGTTCAAGGCTTTATATATATCATTCTTTTCTAGTACTGATGAACCTAAGAAACTAATGGGGTATAAAATAATAAAAGAGTATGTGATTTTAAACCAAAACGATTAGTGGGCTAATTACATTTGAGGCGAAAGCATGAATTTTGCAGTTTGGAAAGATTAAGGGTCCGTTTAGTTATGGAGAAGTTTCCAAGTTTTCCTTTCTAAAATTCATTTGTAAATATTTGATCACATAACTAATCTTTAAGAGATGGAAAACCTTATTTTCCAAAGATTAGAAAACTCTAGTAAAATGAAAACTTTCCAATCAAGGTTCCCTAATTTAATACTAGAGTTTTCCAAAGTTTGGAAAACATTGTTTTCATACCTTCAAAACTAGGTATATAATCAAACATTTACAACGAAGTTTTGGAAATGAAAATTTGGAAACTTCTTTGTAACTAAACGGACCCTAAGCAATCAGTTCTCATATAACCAAAATAATGAAATATATGATTTTAACCTAAAAAGAAAGAAGTAATCTTATGCGCCCGAGTTTAGTGGAGGGAGATAATAATGTTAGTTTTCAGAGAACTCCTTAGAGAATATTTTTGTTAAAACAAGTAACTCATACTCCCTCCGTCCGCAAAAGACTCCACCATTTGAATTTGTTGTTTCAAGGTTCAATGTTTGACTCGAATTTTAATGAAGATAAATAGTTTTAAAAAATTCAGAAAAATATATTCGGAAAATTTAGATTTTAAATTATGATACATATATGAAATATTTAATTTTCGGTGTCTAAATATTCGTAAAATAAATCATAGATTAAATACTGTGAAACTATCAAAACAAATGGTGAAGTCTTTTGCGAACGGAGAGAGCACTAAGTGTCTAGGTCAAACTCAACCTTCATTAAAAAAAAAACAAAAACACTCCAACTTAATTAACCTAATAATCTGCAGTTACGCAGGAAGAAAGACAGCCTCAAGCCACAAAAACATACAAGACAAGGTTACATTCAATGATACTCTTTTTACAGAAAACAACTTCACAAATTTTATATATTAACTATGAAGACGGCATCAATGGGGATTGATCCTCCTCCTGCACTGGAATCTACTACTACCTCCGTCCCTGAAAGATTATACACTTTGAATTTGCTGTTTCAAGATTCAATGTTTGACTCAAATTTTAACAAAGATAGCAAGTTTTAAAAAATTCAGAAAAAATATATTTAGAAAGTTTATACTTCAAATTATGACATGCATATAAAATATTAACTTTAAAGTCTAAAAATTCATGAAAAACAAATTATAGATTAAATACTGTAAAACAGTAAAAACAAAGTGTACAATTATTCAGGGACGGAGGAGTATCTATCTCACCTTCCGTTTGAAATCCATCTTCTCATCCTTCAAAAGCTCCATTACGTCGAGTTTACACGCTTCAGTGCTGTGTGCAAGGCCTGGAGATCGATTGCTTCCGCTGCAAGGCAGAGCCCCTTCTTCCGCCTCCAGCAGCTCCCATGGCTCATCTATGACCGTGAGCTTAGCAAGCTTTTCGGCCTCCATGATTTGTCCTGCAGCATCTGCCGATATTCTCAACACTGGCTTCTTCTTAGGGAGCCCCGACCCCTTTCACCAGACAGAGAATCTCACTACCGGAAAACCCCAAGTCTGCCTATCTCGCCTACATGTGGGTGATCCTCCCTCATCAGTCTGCTGATCATGGAATGGAAGTAATAACATACTTTCGAGATGATTCGTTTTATCACCTGGAGATCACAAGATGAACACTGGACCAAGATTAGTGGCCATAGTGGTAGAACCTCACATATCTCGATATGATCTACCACAAAGGCAACATCTATGCCATTAAGAACTATAGATACATCGAAAGGTTTACATCATAAAGAGAGTATCTGTCATGGTTGAGACCGGTTAATAGAATATCTTTCACTGCGTGGTTGGAGTAACCCTTGTAACGCGCCTAGTAATGGCTAGCAATGCAAGGATAGGTAAAATTCTACTCTCTTTATCCCGATTTAATTGTTATATTTCTTTCTTAGCATCTAATTTACGAATTCTTTTCTTTAACATTTTGTTATATAATGTCAAATAATTTATATACAAAAGTTAAATCAAAGAGTCTAGTTTTTTTAAAAAAATTCAATTGTTTTTAACAAGCACCTCTTGATTAAAAATTAAGTAAAATAAAGTATCAGAAATCAAACATCTTGATTAAAAACGGATGGAGACAGTAGTTTATTCTTAAAATGGCTAGTCGGCGTTTTTACCGGCCTATGAAATCCCATGGGCAAGATTCACAATACTTGTGCATCTTGTCGCATTATGAGCCGTGTAAAACAACCAAAGTCCTAATCATAAACAAATTTCTATCTAGCAGGAATAGTTTTTTCGTAACTTATAGTAATTTATAACTCCAACTTAACCTAATTATATCAATAACTAGCTTGTACCCCTCCTTGGGACGGAAAAAAGGAATAAAATGCAAATTTTAGTAAATATTATAATAATATTATAATTTTCTATTTAACCAAATCACGGTAACAAAAGTCATAGGTAAGAATTAGAATAAAACAACAAATGTCATCAAACAGAACACAAAAATCATTGTAAGTCATGTTTAAACATCAAATGAAATATTATTATAAAAAATCAAACAATGTTACATGTTTATTAGCCAAAGCAAAGTAAAGCTGCAATAGTGACTCAAAAGGTTAAATCTACGATCATCATCACATCCGGCCATCGATGATCTCATCCGAATTTGTTATAGAAGATATCGAGTGTTGATGCAACTCCAATCTACAAATACATGTCACAAAAAAATCAATTAAATATTAAAGTATCTTCAATCAGTAATAGTTCATAAATAGATGTACGTACGTGTCATCTATATCAGTGTTAATAAAACGCACGTCAGCGTTATTCCCCTTATTGTTATTAGACGTATTACTGCAACTTCCGGTCTCTACAACAACCAGGCAACTATAAACGTAGACAAAAAAATTAGTAAACAATATTACATCAATGTACTAAAGTTAATTAACCATCAACATTCAAAATACCGAATACCTTTTTGATGTGTTATCACCACTTCTATCATCTTGATCTGCTAAACGTTTAAGAGGCAGCATTAATTTACCCCGTAAATGTCGTTGCATTCAGGAAGATAATTAAGTTTATATACGCATTTAGAAAATAAATCATTTACAAAAACACATCCAACTAAAATAGCTAATGTGGCATAGCATACCTCTTTGATGATTTCTATTATCTCCCAGCTCTCAGATGCAAAATCTATTTCAGAGTATGTCGTGACCGTAAACCTCGATCGTTTATTTGTAATATTAAAATCAGTCATTTTGATATCAAAGGAGAGCTTCATCGCTTTGACACTTTCAAGTATCTTATCCAATTTATTTCGTCCATCGTTCTGCACGAATATATATATATATATATATATATATATACAATTGAAGTTATCATGAGACCATTAAGATCATAATATCAAACATCGTAAAATATACGACTTACCATTTTTCGTAGCTCGCAAATGTTTGCGCATCACAATGGAAAAGGCAAGCCACCACATTATCAAACATAACAAACTTTGATTCGCCTGTATGGTCACCAACTATCATCTCAACTTTATATCTAACACAAATATTAAAAAGTGTCACTCGTAGCATAAGTTCAATCCAATGTTTGTTTGTGAAATTATAATACACATGTTAACCAATGAAAGCTTACCGATGAACGACTGAACGAACTGTTGAATTGCACGATTTACAGTAAAAATCAGCACCCTGCTCGAACACTTTTCGAGAGCACAAACGACATGCTAAGTACCAAAGGGGATAATCCTCCTTGACACACAATATCATAACATTGCATCGAAAATTTCTTATCTCGCATAGAAAAATATATTTAATCAAACAAATATAATGATAATTATAAAATAGATAAAGAACGAAAAACGCAAACATACATGGGAACGACCATATGATCGAATGGCCTCAAGTTGCCGCAACAATACACGTTTCACCACGGGTCCACATTCACTTGCCGATTTAGTTCCATGTTCATCATCAATTCGTATCGTGATAGCGTCCTCATTAACAACAAACCTGAAATGCATACAATGTTATACAACATTAGATTTGATAATTAGTATCTAATTTAACAATCAAATTAAACCAATATAGTAAAAAATAATACAAAACAACACGTACGAATCACGAATCACAGAAACTTCCGAAATGTCCACGTTGACGTATATTTTCGTCCCACATGTTGCCCCACAATAGATAATTGTCTAGACAAAATACACGAAAAAACATAAGCAAACTAAAACTAATGTTTAGTAGGTAATTAATTTAATTAACGCAATGAAATGAGGATAAAGTTTCACAATTGAAAAACTAAAAATTATTAATATATCATTAGTGAAAAAATCCTAAACTATGCCTTGGTGAAACCGATCCATGAATGAATCGATATCCATTATTATTCGTAACGAAAAACATGAAATATATTCACGCTACTTCATCTTGGTTGGTAGTTGCGGAGTCTTCATTTATTTCGGTATGTTCATTGGCAGACATCCCCAAAACTCTTTCTGGGTTAAAAGCAAGAACACGTCGTGTTATCGCCATCATTTCCACATTGTTGTCTTCACTGTATAGTCGCCTTCTGGCTCTTGTAACTGCAGCCCTTTGGTATCTCACCTCATTTATCTGCATATTATATTCACATTAGTATGATATCTCGTATTCTATTAAGCGTTCACAATTTGAATATGAATAACCACCACGAACCTCTCTGTTAATAAACTCCAAACGACTATTGAGAAGCCTGAACTCAAACAATAGCTGCTTAATTTGTTCTAATATGAAGATTCGCATCTGTCTGCAGCGAATATTAACAACCTGCCACATTGGTATTTATTATTTATTCGCTATTGTGAGGATTGAACATACTTGATCGTAAATGAGAAATTACCTCTGTGTGGATCAGCTCGATCTTGTTGTATAGAAGCTCATGTTGATCAATTAACTCGCTCAGCCGCCAGCTTATGGAATGTTGAGATGCTCCTTGTGACATTGTTTTGTCTCACCTTTGATTGTTGTTGCTGTAGAGATGGGATCCAAAATGTTGTATTTATAGTAGAACATCTAGGTCATCCAAAGGTTTCGAAATACGTTTTTTTTTCCCGCTTCAGAGTTTCAGTTCGAATTTTGATTATTGAATTCCGAAATTTAAAGTTTTGGAGGGAAATGTTTAAATTGGATCCTTTGCGGATTTCAGTTCGAATTTTGATTATTGAATTCCGAATTTTAAAGATTCTTGCGGATTTCGAATTGGATCCTTCATGCGGATTTGTTGCAACAGATTAGTTTATTTACTATTACTTAACTGTCCTCACCCCTAGTTTATATTTATAAAAAACGCCATTTCAACTATACTACACTCCTAAAATAAAGGGACACGTGTCGTCATGAGAATACTCTAAAAAGGAAAAGACAAAAACATCCCTCTGTATGCTTCGCTTTTATAAATTAATAATAGATATCGCAACCTCACGCCGACGACCCAACCCAACCAAACCAAAGAAGACAAGACATAACGATGAAGATGATCAGGCCATACATGGGGATCATCGACCATCTATCCAGACTTCCGCTTGAAATCCAGCTTCTCATCCTCCGAAAGCTCAATTACGCCGAGTTTTCACGCTTCAACGTCGTGTGCAAGGACTGGAGATCGATTGCTTCCGCCGCAAGGCAGCAGAGCCCTCCTTCTGTCTCCAACAGTCCCATGGCTCATCCACGCACTAACTTCCCTCCGAGAGCAGCTCCCCAATAAGCTTTCCCACCATATGAATGCATTGTTCAAATTGGAGCTCTTCCATAATTATTCATCCAGCTTCATCTCCGGATCTTCACCGTTATGTTTTGGCGATTGCTTAGTGTGGTTTGGCTCCGACGATGCAAGGGAAGGGAAGGGAAGGGAAGGGAAGGGTCGTGAACTGGCTGCGGTTGTTTCAAAAAATGGTGGCCATCGTGGTCGTGGGCAACCAAAGGGAAGTGGAGGAGGGTGGGCTTCGAGAGGAGAGGGGGAAGGAGGGGAGGTAGGTCGAAAACAAGTGAGAAAGGGAATGTCGGAGGACGGGTGAGAGGATTATCAGTCAAACTCTCCTGCTGGAGCAGTGACCGCTTTTTGTCCGGCTGCATGGTTTACAGAGCCACTACCATGCATCCTGTATTTTTTTTGTGGCTTCGACTGGAGATATTACAGGAAAATGGTATGGATTTTGTCTTCTGATGTGTTCTTTGCAAGCAGGACTAAGTCTTCACTCTTTCTGCTCGAGCTCTCAGCAAAGGGATGAGCACGGACAAGCGTTTGATATCACGCTCGATTATTTTCAAGGCCCACGTACATCACTTGATGCTACAGACGGAGTCCGTATGAAGCCATTGTGCTAGGTGGCGAAAGGTGGAAGCTTGTTTTTCTTTGGATGGAAGGATTCTGCTTAATTCTCTTATATCATTTAGTCTATTTATTGGATGTTTAATTCAAGATTTATTTCCTTGAGACTTGGCTCACTCATGTTTAGAGCATATGGTTGTTTAAGGGCCTCGTCCCTCGGCTTTGTTTCGCTCTGATTTTTTTCTTATTAATTTGAATGAAAGTCATTCCATTAAAAAAAAAAAGATTTACCCATGACGCACTTAATCCCTTACCCTTTTCGAAATGTGTAATCCATTCTCTCCGACATCATTACCTAACCCACAAAGAACATGGAAACTATACCCAATTATCAATACTTTTAATAGGATGGTGTTATTTACCAACTAGTTGAAAAAACTAGTTGTGTTATGTGTTAAAATGCCCACTGAAGGGTATTTTAGTCTTTTAAGTTAGTTAGTTAAATTAGTTAGATAGTATTAGAATCAGCTAGTGATTTTACCCACTAGTGGGTAAATAGAAGAGCCGCTTTTAATAACCCTCACTTGCATAAAAGAACTAATATTGAACTAAACGGAGATATGAAAGGAGATAGAGTTGAAGACTTGGGGTATCATTTGACAATCTCAACCTACTTGAAGGGAAAGAAATGGAAAATCCAGCGGGACTTAAAACTTTAAATTGAGTGGAAAAAAAAAAAAAAGAGAAATACTTGCTAACACACTAGCAAAAATTACTTTGGAATAAAAGAATTAAAGTGTTAAAATTAGTAGTAGAAAACCTTTTAAGGAAAGACAAAAATTACTTTAGAATGATCCAAAATAGCAAAAGCTGTAAAGTTTAAGGGATGAATGAATACTTGCTAACACGTCATTAGCCTAGCACTTTGGTTGACTGTTTTGAAAGTTTGTCCTTCAGCAATACCAAATGTGCGCCTAGATTTCATTCTCTGTATGACTAATTAAAGAACATTGAAAACTAGCTATACAATAATACTACCAGAATCACAAAAACAATGTATGCTTCTTGGCTCTCCTTAAAGCTTCACGCCTTGCACATATGTGACATTAACAGCATTACTCTTCACAACCTCTATCTGTAAATTCCAGAAAAAAGGGTGAGATTTTGTGAATCCATTATGAGAAAGCAAAACAAGTAACAATATTCACCATCAAGTCTTGCGACAATTAATACTAAGAATTCATCATTTATAGCAGCAATGAACAACATACCTGTCCAGAAACAGCTGAGACCATGGCTGATGGACAAATGGCTTTCAGGGTTTCCAAGTGTTCTCCATGTTTTGCAAAATACTTAATGAGTTCTATTGCATTTCCTTGTTTGTTGTGGATCTCCACAGTAGCTGTTTCCAATTGCTGGACAAACTTCAAATCCTGTGCCTCCCAATAATCCACCTTGAAACCAGTCTCTTCCAAAGGAATGCATGTTTTCACCTTAAAAATAAATTGATCTAAAAATGACAAAACTCGGGACAAAGTGATGGGAAGAAAGAGTTAAGAGCTTATGCACCTTTTTCTTGCTCTTTGTAGAGTGTTGTGCATCAGGAATATAAGAAATGAGTTTATGCACTCGAGAGGATGACACACAAATGTTCTTCAAACCAGGCATCATTTTCAGAATGAATGCAATATCAGGCACCTCAACATCAGTTAAGTGGCAATCATCAATATCAAGGGTCTCTACTCCTTCAAATGAAGATGGAACATTTTTCTTGTTCAACTGCATAATTAAAATCTGCAAATATGTCGAAAGGTAATTTTTCCAATCAAACAACATACTGATGGTACCAAATAGAGACTTGATTATCCATGTAAAGTTTATAAAACGGCCTGAATCCTATGTTTACTCAGTTACAGACCCCAGCTACATGACCTACACCAAAGAAATGCTCAATTTTTGTTTTCATAATTTAAGGAGCAAGAAAAATGCGAGAGAGAGAGAGAGAGAGAGAGAGAGAGACTTGTTTAGATTACCTCGATTGTTTTGGGATGTAAGCGTAGAGATTTAGCACTCCTTACACTTTTAACAACAAAAGACAGATATGAACCACGGTGGTCCTTATCAAGGTTTCTCCCAGCGAGCCAGTTGCAATAAACTGTGGCGCTCTTCAATTGTTCAAATATGTTATTGCCAAAAGACTGCAAGGGAAATCCCTTCCACTCCAAATGCTCGATTTGAGGGAGATATAGGCAGACTTGACCGATCACAAATTGGGGATACCATGTCAGAAGCAAGGTTCTGAGTTCAGAACTCCCCACTGTAAGAGAACAGAGGTCACTAAGCTTGTCATTGATTATCTCCAACCGCTCAAGTGAATTGTTCGAAATTTGAAGCGACTTCATTCCACTACAGTCATACAGGCGTAATAGCTTCAGTGTAGGGAACTCACTAGTGTCAAAGTGGTAAGCAGACTTGTAAGAGAATTTAACAGCTTGTAAACTGAGGCTTTCAAGCCTTGAGGCAAAGGAAAGCTGTAGTTGATGAACGTGAAACCGGTATTATTCATTGACAAAACAACATTCCTAACCAAACCGAAAAGATATGCTGATATCTTGCTACTTTCGAGACACACTCCATCTCTCAAGACGAGATTGAGCTCAACATGCTCAGGGCAGCAATATGAGGCGCAAGCATGTGAATACAGGATCATCTTCATCACAGTCTTTCTGCTCTGTCATGGTAGATTCGAGAGCCTGAGGCGTGGCCTGATGGAAAGATATGCTAAGTCGCTGGACCTTGTAACCATATTGGCGTCGCCTAGAGAAGTAGGAAGGGAAAAAAGATTTCCAATTTAGCCCGATGGGAATCGTCGGTTCAGCTTTGATTAACCATTGACAGGCAAGGTGCTGAGAAACATAAGTGGTTGAATCTCTCTGAGACCAACATCACCGAACCAAATTCCTCGACGTTAACAAAACTAAGAATCCGGTGAGCCACAGCATCAGGTAGACCGCTGAACCTGTCACCAAAGAATTTCTCCTTCTTCTCGGGCTTCATCGCCCCAGAAATCCCCAATACGATCTCACCAGAAGAAGAAGCCATTCGGTTCAGAAACCCAGAACCTGAAACCCAATCATATTAGACATGATAGATATAAGCTCAATCGAAAAGCATAGATTGATTCTGCGTATTTGAAGAGGGATAGGGCCAGAAAGAAGAATAAGATGGTAAATCGATACCTTGGAACCTCCGGTGTCGCTCGCTCGCGTCAAACCCTAGCACAGATAAGAGAACGGGAAAAAGAGAAGAAAACCGCGACAGATGAGAGAAGAGACGCCCCAGATGAATGAATAATGATGGATGAAGGTATACGCCAAAAGACATCGTCGGCCCGTGTCAGCTCAGTGAGTCGCTGTAAACTCAACTCTGATGAAGGTGAGCAGTCCCACTCATTCGTCGGGGCAGAGGAGTACCTGACGAAGTGGTTTGGATTCCGACGAGGCGCGGTTGAGTTAAAGGAGCATGCATTCTTCAACTTCACCGAGTCGAGAGCCGTCGTGACCGGTGGCCTTGGAGAAAGTGCAGAGCATTAGGTCGTGATCGGCGTGATCGGAGTGTACTGAGACCAGTAGTAGGCGAGGTCGGGGATGAGAGATCGCCGAGACGGTTCACGACGGGATCTCGGATGGTTTCGTCGGGGTTGTTAGGTGTGGTCACCACTTCTTTGTACGGCCCATCTCCGGCGAAGATCCTGGCGTCGCCACCCCATCTCTGCAGCCAAGAACTCGCGATCGACCCTCTTGCCGCCTCAATCAGCCACCACGTTGCCGCCCTCGCCATACCAGATCACCGGCGCGCTCCTCCTTGCCAGTCCGCTGCAAACCGCAGCCAGGATCGCATTTACAATGCATCATTCTGATTAATTCTTAGTTGACTTGGTATGTTTTCCACAATGTATAATTTGCATAAGTTATCTAAATCTGGCATCTCACCTATTCTCACCCGTAGCGCAGTATAAGAGCAATGCCTACAACCACCATACATATAAGTGTGATGAAGAAAAGAAACATACTTTCGAGCTGATACTCTTTCATGCCAACTTTAGCGTTTCTCATAACCTGGTTAAAATCCAGAATAGTGATAGCTTAGTAGGAATATAATCTTCAGGAACACACACAAGAAATAGCAATGGCTTTGTCGGACGGACCCTTATACCGATCATGCAAAGCTCCAATAATTTCATCAACATAGTAGGCCTTGCTAACCATGTACCTCTCCTGCAGTAAGAAAACTCAAACATGAGACCCTCAAGATACATTATGCATTTTACACTGAAGCAGCAAGCAATTAGCAAGAAACTATGCAGCACCTGAAAATAGGACAGCGGCTTTATTTCTCCCATCCAAACACCGTAATCTTCTGGCAACCTAGGGATGTTTGTGTTACAGCCCACAACTCACATCTAATAACCCAAATGTATCGATGTGTGTGTGTGTATATATATATATATATATACCTAAAAATGTACCACAGATTGTGGATTTTTACTATATTTTGCTAATAAAATAAAGAATAAAAGAGTGAGCAAAACAAGAATCTGTCTCAGTTTTATTGCAACACTTTCTTTTTTGGAATGTCTCTAAATTTTTACAATATTTCTTTATATGGTGACTTTTTCTAAATAAATTTATCAATTTATCCATTCAACTTTCTTTCTTCTTATTTATTTATTATATAATTTGACACCATTAACCCATAAACATCACTTGTCAAACTCTTTTATTTTTAAGGGGCAATTTTAAAATTTAACATTTTATATCCACCTTAATCAATCTGTATATCATTTTAAAATATTACAATAATTAAGGGATAAAGGAAGTTCTTTTTTACAAGTTTGAGCAAGTCAGCACTCCATTATTTAACAAAAGTTGTTCTTTTATTATCTGTAAGTTCATAAACAACTGTGTAGGCCGCATTTGGCGGACAAAAGGGCTTGTGTATTTTAATTTCTTTAATTTAGTAGATTTTCTATTGACAATTTAATACTCAAATTTTTAATAAATGTTCATTTAAGCCCATATATTGCCGTTTTTTCATTTCGGTCGACGCGGCCGAATCGGCGGTACAACCCGGTACTTTTGCCGATGCAACTTTCGTCTAAATAGTGTTGTTTCATGCCCGGTGCGGAAGCGGAACCGACATACCAGTTGGTACGAAACGGTATTTAATACCATAATTTTAATACCATGATTTTAGACAACATTTTCCTTTCATGTGATGTGATAGAAAAAAACCTTTGATATGGATCTCTATTTTTACTTCTGTTTTGTAATTATATATATATATATGCTACATATATGAATTATTTAACTTTACATATTTAAAAATTGATTAAATAAAATCATACATTAAATATTGTGAAGCAGTCAAGTTAAGTTGATCAATTAATGGAGTACGGAGGAGTAAATATTATATTTTTCGTAAGTGTTTAGACATTTAAATTTAAATAATTCATATATGTATCATAATTATTTGTGAATTATAAATAATTCATATAATTCATTTATGAAAAAATAAATTATGATACATATATGAATTATTTAAATTTAAATAATTTATATATAAATAATTTTTTGTGAATTTTTTCACTATTTATTTTTTAAAATATTGGAATCAAGCATCAAATTTTGAAATATAAAAATTAAATGTACCATTTTTTAGGATGGATGGAGTATTTATTTATTTATTTATTTGGTGCATTGACACATCTATTATTAAAGCTTGGATTTGCTCACATTCTTTTATCCAAATCAAACTTTTCGCCAAATTTTTTCCCTGTTATGATGATGCAAGACGAAAAAAAAGTGGGGAAAAGGCCCATTGGGCCTGCACTCACAGGCTCATATATCCAAACAGATACCGTCTATTTCCCGTTACCGTTCTCTGCTTCCCAAAACTTCAAGATAAAAACTGTTGATTTGATATCGTGGCTGAAGATATCCCCAACCCAAGGAACTACGCGATAGAATTTTGCTCCCAAGGAATCTTCATCCAGATTGGCCTCTCCCTCGAAGAAGACAAGCATAATTCATCTTCCCGTCGTTTCCGTTTCTCTATTGAATCGAAATTCGAGCTCAAATTATCAGAATTATCATTCAATCGCCAGGTAATCTACTTGTCCCAATTCAATCATCAATCGCGATTGTGTAGATTGAGGTTTGATGTCCAAGAACTCTAATTTGAACTGAAGTCGATGTGTTTTCTAGTTTCCATTGATTGTTTGCCGTTGTTCGCGAATGCCATCTGTCTGTGCGACTTGATAAGGTTTGTCAAGTAGTCTGTTTGATTATTTGTTGCTGATTGTTTCTGGCTCTCATAGTTTCTATACTGGGTTTATTTTCATTGCCGGATTTTTTTGTATTAATTGTAGATAATAAGCTCCTTCCTGGGCTTTGCATGGGAGATATAGGTGAGAGGGTTTTGAATTCTTTGATTTCCAAGGTAGGGGAGATTAACGAGCAGAAGAAGCTTCATTTTGATGAGGATTACGAGGGCATGGAAGAAGGAGAAAGTGCTGGGCAACGATCAACTTCATACAAGCAAGAGTACTTGTACAAGTTTCCATCTGGATCAGATGATTTTATTGATGGAGGATATGACTCAAATGATGAAGCTGCTGGTGCACTTCAACCCGTGAGGAATACTATGCCTCCTGAGGTGAACCTGAAGAATGTGTTGGCGGGTTTATTTGCAATCGTCACTGGGCAAAATAAGGTCCCAAGTGCCTCCATGAATCAGCAATACCCAAGCTCGAATGTCTCTTTTCTTGGATCTGGGAAGAACGGAGACACTTACTTACACTCCTCCGTTTATATACCAAGTGCACCCCCACTTTTAGAACCAAACTACAGTGCTTACAAGGAGGTATTAGAAGCTGAGCCTCCAGAATGGCTTCCGGATAGTTCTACCAGAGTTTGCATGCAGTGCAATGCTCCCTTCACGGCACTGACTCGTGGTAGACATCATTGCCGGTTTTGTGGTGGGATCTTCTGTAGAACATGTACTAAAGGAAGATGCTTGTTGCCAGTTAAGTTCAGAGAAAGGAATCCACAGAGAGTCTGTGATGCCTGCTATGATAGGCTTGATCCACTGCAGGGTATACTTATAAACACCATAAGCAATGCCATGCAAGTTGCAAAACATGATGTCATGGATTGGACATCTTCAAGAGGATGGCTGAACCTTCCAGTTGGCTTGTCCATGGAACAGGAGATTTACAAAGCAGCCAATACATTGTTAAGCTACAGCCAGGTGTGATTCAATTTTGTCCCTAATTCTCGAAAATTGGAAGTTCTATTTACAATAAACTTGGTTATATGGATCATCTTGTCAAACATTATTGGACACCTTATTCTATTATTCTGTGCAAGCTTACTCTAATATCACTTGGATTGCCAACTTATGATTGATACTTATGGTTCACCCGTTTGCCTTGTTACATTTTAATATATATTACTCCATTTTTTTAAAATAAAGACCACGTGTTTTAGATATGATGCTTTTAAAGGAGAAAGGTTGTTGTTGCCTTTAACAGATTAAAAAATGGCAGGTAGCTAGGCTGAATCCAGAGAGGTCTATACCATTAGCAGTTCTTAGAGGAGCCCAGGGCTTGGCTGTTATAACTGTAGCTAAAGTTGGAGTTGTAATGACATATAAACTTGGGACTGGTCTGGTTATTGCTCGGAGGTCAGATGGAACATGGTCTGCTCCATCAGCCATAATGTCTATTGGCTTAGGATGGGGTGCTCAGGTAAGCTTCTAATTTCTTATTTTTCAACCATATAGTTCTGGTTTGTCATGTGCCTAATGTTCTAGGAGTATTATTGGAACTATGGTTTGGAGATACTATAAGAAGAAAGAGCGTATTATTGGCCCAACTCATGTGTGTAGCAGCAAAAATGCCCCTTAATGCTTTCCATGTGCTTTGTAGATTGGGGGTGAGCTCATGGATTATGTAATCGTGCTACATGATTCAAAAGCTGTCAAGACGTTTTGTAGTCGCATGCATGTTTCTCTTGGAGCTGGTTGTAGTGCTGCAGCAGGACCTGTGGGGAGGGTGCTCGAAGCAGATGTACGAGCTGGGGATAGAGGATCTGGAATGTGCTATACTTACAGTTGTAGCAAAGGTAATTAATTCCTCTTTTTTTGATGGGGTAATTAATTCTTTTTAAATGTTCCTAGTCAATTGTTCAGCAAGTATTGTTTTACTTGTTACTTTTCACAGTAGCCTGACATAATTATTTAGTTATAATGTGGTTCCTACTCGAAAATTTCAAGAGGCTTTGGATTCTGCAAATAGAGTCATTGATTGGTGGTCTTAGGTAACCTGCTCATTAGTTTTAAAACCATCATTGAGATGAGACCTTACTACATTCTCGAAGTTGAAAGCTTCACAACCTTAATACGAGTTTCCTTCAGTATCTTTGTATATGACTGGTAGCTCATGAAGTCATGAGAGTAGTCCATAACTATAATGCTCGTGTTACGTCTTACAAGTTCTGCCTGTTTAAAATGGTCCTTTGACAGACTTACTACTTTGATTGTTTCATTTCTCACCTTCAAACTTTCTGCAATTTCGACAGGGGCATTTGTTGGTGTTTCACTCGAAGGAAACGTTGTTGCGACAAGGATCGACACCAATGTGCGGTTCTATGGCGATCCCTATCTCACCACAGCTGATATTCTACTGGGGATGGTTGACAGGCCAAAAGCTGCAGAGCCCTTATACGCTGCGGTTGCCGAGCTCTATTCCAGCCTGCGGCAGTAGCCTTATATGTCATCCTTGCGTGTCACGCAAAGCAGACACCAAGGTCTGCCTCTCACAATCATTGTAAATATGTTAGTTATGTACAGGATAGCTGTTCAGATGTTACATACATGTGCGAGAAGGTAAGATCCAATTGTCAACTGAACTCTCTAGAATTCATTTATGTGCCCGTTATTCCGAGATCTTGGAGTCTTATACCGTCCCACAAAATTAGACACTTTTGACTTTTGTACTTGTGTTTAACTCAGATTTTTATTAAGAATAGTTTTTCAAAAAAATTCTTGGAATATATATTTAGAAACTAGAGATATTGGGAGTCCGTTTAGTTGTGAAGAAGTTTTCAAATTTTCATTTCTAAAATTCATTTGTAAATATTTGATCACATATCCAATTTTTAAGAGATGGAAAACCTTGTTTTTCAATGATTAGAAAACTCTAGTATTAAAATGGAAACCTTCCAAACAAGTTTCTTTAATTTAATACTAGAATTTTTCAAAGTTTGGAAAATCTTGTTTTCCATCCCTTTCAAACCTAAGTATATGATCAAGCATTTACAAAGAAATTTTGAAAATGAAAATTTGGAAACTTCTCTGCAATTAAACGAATCCTAAATTTTTATTTGGATATAAACTTGTACAATGTTTAACTTAGAATGTTGTAAGAAAAAAAGTATATATTAAATGCTGAAAAACAAACGTAACTACTAATTTTCTGAGACATAGGGGGTAGTACATTTTAATGCCCAATCTCTTCTATGGGTTCTCGTGTCTCTTAAGTACATTTAATTAACATTGTTAATTTAGCTGTTAATTTTTTGTTGGGAGTGGAGGATCCCAAACCAGGGACTGACCAACCACTTGCTTGCATACTACATGGTTAATCAATTTCCACATCTATAGGTTTGTGTTTCACAAATCCCATTACCAGTAAATTTAATAGCAAAATCGACAGTCTAACCATCGGTTTTCTTATTCCGGTGAAAAATACCATAATTACAATGCATATGGAGCAAAGGAATATAGCAATATGGAGCAAAGGAATTCCGATATTTATGTACACCTTTGTTTTGTTTGGAGAAATTAATTACTGTAATTAAATTAAAGAAGCTAGGTGTACACAAATTAAATCTGAGCGCTTGTGGTGGTTGGTGGCGAAGGTGGTAATTTGGGATCGGAGAAAACTTTGTTAATGGAAGGCATGATCTGAGGTGACTTGTTGCGCACGTATCTCCTCACACCATGTTCCTTGTACTTTCTTCCTTCATCAAAGTTGTCCAAAACTCCTGCTGATCTATTCTCTTTCATTACCCTGCACAAACAAAACAAACAAAAATCATCTCTTTACATCCATACATATTTAAAGATCAATTTATTTAGAGAACAAAAAACAATTATCATCATAAATATATTTACATATGTATACCTGACATCAGGGTTGCCGGTAACGTTTCTTATGAGTTGCATCACACATATTCCTACGGCAACACCGACCGATGCGAAAAGAGGGAAAACCTGATCATATCAAAATTCAGGTTGTTAATTAAAGAAAATGAATTAATAATCAATATGAATGAGATGCAGGAATTTTTTTTTTTTTTGAGGAGGAATGACTTGATTCAAAATTAAGCTACTAGTGCCGATAACAACTAAGAGGGGGAATAAGTCCCTAATTAAATCGACCTATATGCTCTAAGCTATGGCAAGCAATGCTATGAACGACACCATTGATGGTACGCAGAATGGAGATTATAGAGTGAAGAAAATAAAAAAAATGAATTTCATCAATAGTAACTCCAAAGTAGTAACGGGAGAGGGAATGTGAGCTCAAAAGTTCTGTGACGAGTAATTAATATAAAGGCAACGCTTACCTCTGGCCTGATCCATCTATTGGTTGTCATAGATCAAGTACTTCCTTCTCCTGGAAAGTGTAAATTGTTTATTTAAAATGAACCAGAAATTTGATTATTGGTAATTGGGTGATCAGGAGAGGAGTAATTTTGTTTTGCGATTTATGCAATTAGGGTAAATTAACTTTGAGGAAGTCTCGTATATAGTGAGAAAAAATTGAAGGAAGGGGAGCGATTTTAGTTAGATAGATCCAAGAGGAGGAAACGAAGGTGAGAATTTGTTGGCCCTCCATTGGACTGTGTATAATATAACTCGTCCTCTTGACAACTAGATAAATTGGGTAAAATGCGAATGTGCCCCCCAATGTTTGCCAATTCAGTTGATTAAGGTATCCGTTTTACTTTTTCGATCTTGCAAAACATTTACATAGCCCTTTCATTTCTTCATGGATCTCCTGTTTTTTTAATAACATCTCTTGGGATAAAAAGAATGAGATATTTCAACAAAAAAAAAGTAAAAAAAACAGAAGAAGTAAAACACGCTCTTCGATATTATAATAATAGGAGTAGTTTATATACGTGATAAATTACTTTTAACAACTAAACTTCTAAATTCTTTCTAAACTAATCCCAATAATTTCATTTCGCACATGACTATCCCTTGAAACTAAAGGTCTAGACAACGCTTCATCATTCTCCCTCCGTCCGCAAAATAGTGTATCATTTGTGTTGACAGTTTCACAGTATTTAATCTATGATTTTTTTTCATGTGTATAGACATTCAAAATCAAAATTTTCATGTATATCATAATTTGAAATCTAAATTTTCTAAATATAATTTTTTTGTGATTTTTTTTTCCATATTTATCTTTGTTAAAATTTGAATCAAATATTGAATCTTGAAACAGTAAAGTCCGCTATAATTTTTTGCAACGGAGGGAGTATTAAAAAGGTTAAGAGTTTGAAAAATCAAACTTACGGAATTGAATTTATGCTCATGATTTTTTAATGGCCAAATTATACCTTGGTAGTGAGCTGAATGTTGATCTAACTTGGTACGCCAATTATGCAAAGTAGTGCAGTTTAAATCATTAACAAAGTAACTCGTTTAACAACGTTAACTTTCTAACGATTTAGTGGTCAAATTGTAATTCTTGCATGGTTTAGGCCATAAATAATAGGATTAGTTAACTTTGGGCGAATGTCGTAATAATTGCTTTATTCATCCGATAAAGATTATAGCTTTTGATTTTTTTTCGAACGACAATAATTTTATTGATGAAAAGAAAAAGTAAAATAAAAATACAACAGTTCCAGCAATACACTGAAATAAAATAAATCAAACATGCACCCCCATAAATAAAAAAGAAAGACATGCCTGCAACGCACCTCGATAACTCCTATAACCTCCTAATTAACTCTAAAAATTCTTATCTTGCAATCATCCTAACATGCTTTAAATCCATCACTAACTTGAAAACCATGACAGCTCCCAAAAAAATTCGACCACCAAATTTGCTAGTTCTTAAAACTCCATTGTAACCGTATCAACTCATTTTTCAATTTTACACGCGGCTTAGAATGAGTAGCCACATTGTTGACAGGTTTGAATGCTTCATCATAAATCTCCAAAACCACAATTTCGCACCCTCAAATGAAAGCCCCCAAAATTTACTAACTTTGATTGAAAATTTTTCGCACCCCACAGTCCAAAGCTTTTGATAGTTCTGTTTGATATAAAATTTTCCATTACGAAGAATTAAAAAAATTGAAAAAAGTTTATTTGGAAAATTTAATATATTCATTATCATTTGCATATAGATTATTTAATTTATTTGTTAAAATGTTTAAGGAAAATGTTAGAAATGTAAATGCGACAATATTTGTGGACTGTGGTAGTATTGATTATAAGATAATCCCTAAACTTTTTTATTTGTTCGAAAGAAACCATAAGGTTTTCTTCTCTCCCTTCCTTACCGCCCTCCACTGTCCTCCTTCACCCGTCATGCACCCTAACCTTGTGTGTTGTGTGCACGTCCTCGGGCTTGCGCAGCCGTGGTGGGCATGGCCCTTAGAGTGGTGGCGGTCGACGGCAGTGGCAGTGATATGGTGAGGCAAAGATTCATCCTCACTCCCTTTCCTTACATTTTTTTACTCTTATTTGATAAAACTTACCTTCCTTTGTTAGCTTATCGACTTGTCCATCCATAGAGAGGACGAAGAAGTTCTTGACTTGTGTATAGAAACACAATTTATTACTTCTCTTATTAAGGTTTTCTCTTGATTCGACTTTTGGGTCATAGTTTGATTTATTTTTTAAAAAAGATGTATATGTGTTAGTTTTTTTTTTTGAAAAGAAATAGTCAGAATCTATATTTTCACTATGATTTGTATCAATCTTTATTTAATTTGAATGTGAAATATAAGAGATAAAATATCATAAATTAATTCATAAATAATGTATGTTGCAAAAAAAAAAGGAACAGAAGGCGTACATTTTTGTGAAGGAAAAAAAAAGACACCAACCATGAGACAAAGGGAGTAATACTTCGTCAATTTTCCTCCAAATGTGTAGACAAAGCATAAGTAGCAATATTTACCGGCGGTTTAAAAGTTTGCGAAAGACCCAATTTTTCTCAACTATTTAAAACAAACGCCCACATAATTAAACTTGTAAAATTATTTATTCGTACAAGCTTTCACCACATTCCAATGGAAAACGTAGAAAAAATATAAATTTTGGCTTCGCTATTTTCATGGCTTTGTAATTCTTCGAATTGCCGGTATTTAATTCACGAAACAAATAAAAAACATGGCTCAATCATGTAACTAACTCTTCTAAATGAATATATACCTAGCTAGTGTTTAAATATTAATGACAATATAAGCTAATTAAGAGCTTCAGATATGCTTTGGGTACACTACTGTAACGAAAAGGGCAAAAAAAGACAAAATAAAAATTACTTGTTGGTCACTAATTATTTACCTCTGGAAAATTAGTAATTTCCGGTTGCCTGGAATATACTTCTTCATCCGGTAAATACTGCTGATGACTTTGGAAGCAATCTCCAAGCTGTTACCTGTGTACTCCCTAGACTTGTCCACAGACAACCCAATCCCATCGCAAATCATCTCCTGCTTCGCGTCCACAAGCACAACCTTGCACTCATTCTGACCCACCGCAGATTTGTTCAGCCCGTTCTCAACGGTCTCCAGCTCCGTCGCTGATTTATTGTCCCTGTTATCATTAAAGGACGATATTGATTTGCTGATCCGGCCCATCGCATCAACATACAGAGTATGACATCTGTCCACTGCACCCTGCGGCACACGATCACCGCCTTGTTGTCTCTTGCACGACTCGAGCCTTTTCTGAACCGACGTCGTTTCGTCCAGCGCGACTTGCATGGAGATGTAGAATATATCTTCCGGCGACGGGTTCGGGTCGGATATTTTCAGCGTTTTCATGTAGGAGGAGATGCTAGAGACGCAGGAGTCTTGATTACTGGTGACGTTGCAGACGGCGTCGACGTTCGGGGAGGACGTCGTCTGATCTTGGGGTGGAGTGTTGGAAGTTTTCGCCGGCAAGACGGATCCGATGACGGCGCAGAGAACGGCGCCGACGAAGACGATGGAAGAGATGGTTATGATGATGAGACGCTTCCGGGTCTTCCTCCGGTAATGCCTTTCTTCCTCGTGATAATCTTCGCTGAACTTATGTCTACTTTCCGGTGTATTCGACGGTTCCATTATTAATTTCAATTAATCAGGGTTTAATTCTGTGTTGAGAAGGAGAAGAATAAGGAATTAAGTCTGTTGATTTATGGGGAGGATTTAAAGTAAGTAGGGATCCAGTTATGGTAATTGAAAGAATCAAACAAGGTAATTAATTACCGAATTTGAAAACACGCTAATTAATCCTTCCAGCGTTGAGTGAGTGATCTCTATTACTATCACCATGCATGCATGTCACATGTTCGACGATATGTCTGAATGAGTTCCTCGTGTAGAACAAAAGACTTCAAGCTGACGACTTGAGGTTTTGTTGGAATGAATCTCTAACGGAAGGGATTGGTCGGCGCCGGATGAAGATCGAATTACAAGTGGGAAATTAACTAGCAACTCGCTAGCAATTAAGCACGTACGAGGTTTATGGGAAGATGGAAGAGAGGTAATGATGTTAATTAATGTGTGGTGGTTATAGTTATAATTTATAACAGAGGAAGTTGAAGTTGAGGGTGTGGAAAGGGCGTGAGAGACGGAGAGGAACTTGTCTTCTTGCTGACCCTGACAACATCCTCTTCGCTCGCTCCTTGATTCATCAACACATACATGCATGATCTCATCATCACTCCTCTTTCTAATTCCATAATACACACACACACACGTACACTACTTATATTCATCTAATGTATCTTTATTAAGATGTATAGAAAATCATGAAACTGAGACAATGGTTCTAATCGTTTTTTTCTTTTCAAATGTCCACTTCTAGCCGGGGAATTTCTCTGACAAATTCATCCTCACAACTACTTATTAATAGTATCTATTTATGGAGTAGCTAGCTTGATGACATCTGATATATTGAATATTGTGTGTAGCATGATGAATTTAAAGCCAGTCCTAATTCAACCCCCCCCCCCCCCACACACACATGTATATAGAGTAACTATACGGTGCGCCTGTAGGCGCACCTTAAGCGCCTAAAGAGAAGAAGTATACGAAGAAGAATGATGCATTCCCGATACACTATGATGCACTCCCATAACATTAATATGATGCACTCTCTTTGACGAGTTAATGATGTTTTTTGTTCTACAAACCCACAGTGATCCTTTTTATTCTACCCAATGATGCATTTGCGATGCATAATGATGTTTTTCCGTAACAAACATGATGCACTAGTTCTGATAACTTAATGAAGCACATACTTCCTTCAACCTCCCAAAATGATGCATTCGGTAAAACACTATGATGCATTCCTGATACATTATAATGCTTTCCATTACAAAATATGATGTACTCGCTCTCATGACAAATGTTACACTCTTTTTATTAACCTTTAAAAATGATGCATTCGGTAAAACACTATGATGCATTCCCGATACATTATAATGCTCTCCATTACAAAATATGATGCACTCGCTCTCATGACAAATGTTACACTCGTTTTATTAACCTTTCAAAATGATGTATTTGGTAACCACTATGATGCACTCCCTGTTGCATTATGATGCTCTCCATTACAAAATATGATACACTCGCTCTCATGACAAAATTAATGCTCTCAATTTCCAGCTCACACACCATTAAGGTACGTAGGAGCATCATTTGGAGACGAATGTGCATTATTTAAAATACGCAGGAGCATCATAATTACTGGCGAACGTACTTAGACGAATTTGAATGAAAATGGTAATTTTGTAAATAACGTGAAAGTGGCGCACGGAGGCCCACGATAACTGGGTTTACTGCGGCACTGTAGCACCGCGGTAATTACCGAGGGAGAGGCCGTGGTAAAATAGCTCGCGGTAAGGAGTTTACTGCGTACCCGACCGCAACAATTACTGCGACTTACCGCGAACCGAGCTGCAGTAAATATTTTTTATTATTAAAAAAAAGTTGATGAATCCGGATGAAATTTATTCGGATTCATCAACCAAAACCCAGAAAGCCCAGAATCCGGCTGCCTAGGAAAAGCATGAGGCGGTGGCGATGATGGAAGAGCGGCGTTGGTGGGAGATCGACGTCAATGGGAAGAAGAAAACAGAAGAAGAAGAAAACAGAAAAGGAAGAAGGAGGAGGAGGAGGAGAATAAGAAGGCAGAGAAGAAGGAAGAAGAGAAGTAAAAAAAGAAGGAAAGAAAAGATGATGAAGAAGAAGATGGTGGAGAAGGTGAATGAAGGAGAAGATGGAGAAGAAGATGAAGTAGAAATGTAAGAAGTGCGGCGGAAGGAAACCTAAAATGAGAGTTTACCGCAGTGTAAATACTTACCGCGAGACAAACCGCGTCGTTTACTGCACTGGGCAACTTATCGCGACCACAGCCGCAGTAACGATTGCGGTAAAAATGGTCTTCTCCACGTAGTGGTATAATCATGAGACTTACGTATCATCATCTTCTAGTGATTATATAGATTTGGTCAAAATGGTGTAAAATCATCTCCAAAACGTTTGTTAGGAGGCAAATTTTCTTTTTGTGTCAAACTTTTTTTTACTCGATTGGTGCTCAATTAATTGCTCTCACTTGACGTTTGAACTTGTGTTTGAATTTGATTATTATTAAGAAAAAGGTGTCAAAAAATATATTTGAAAACTAGAAATATTGAATTTTTCATTAGAATATAAACCTAATGATTTTTAATATCAAAATGTTGAAGAAAAAAATTTATATTAAATACTAAAAACTAAATGGACCAATAATTTAAGGGGAAATTATAAAAAAACCCCGATGAGGTTTGTCATAATCTCTACTTTCCCAATTGCATTGTCGGAATTCTCGAAAAAAATCCCCTGGGTTTTGTGAAAATATATATTAACACTAACCACCGTTAACTATTCCGTTAAACTTTCAGGTTTAACTACGAAAATTGGATCATAACTTTTGTAACCCTAACAATTCTACCCTAAAGCTTTTTCCCCTTTACAATTCTACCATGCATTAATAATGAAGACGCGCGATCCTGGCTCTGCTTCATCACGTCACAACCCCATATGATATGAATTTACCTAGTGACGTATTTGCAACTTACTTGAATTTTAAAGACTCTAGAGTTAAGCCCAAGGAACATAAAGGAAGAGTGATACAAATCTTACCAAGGCACAACTAGCACACGGGAGGTGATGACACCAACCACACTCTTGGCTAGGCGCACTCGCGTCTTTATCATAATTTGGGCCCAAGAAGAGCAAATCACTTTAGAAAGCTAGAGGACTCAAGTGACAAGATGAAAGAAGTTTGAGGATAAATGAAAATTTCACAAGTTACACTTTTCATCTCCAAAGGTTACAAGAGCATCATTTGATCACGTAAATGAGGAAACTAATGCATGAAATAAATTGGTTAATTAGTATTAATTTTCATCAATTTAATTTGTAATTTTTCTTTTATTTTTCTTCCTACTCTAGGTCATTCCATACCTATAAATAGAGGTTGTTTCTACACTTTGAGGATAGACAACATATATGAAGAAATCACTTTGATTTCGAGAGCAATTCTCTACATTTTTTGACTCAACTCTTATTCAAAGGTTTTGATTAAGTTTGCTAAATCCAAGGTTGCTTTCTCTTGAAGAAAGAGGTGTTGGATCCATCTTCCTTCCTTTGACAAGACTTCACTTTTACTTGAACCAATTCTTGGATTCAGGGTGTTGGCCAATTTTATAAATCCATTCTAGTCAAGAAGAGATCCTTCAATTGTGTTTCTTAATCCATAAGATTACACATCACCATGGACGTCCAACCGATTCCAAGAACAAACCCAAGCCGCCCATTGTCATCGTCAAAGAAAGCCCTAACTCGATGCAGAGCCACGTGCTGGAGATCACCATCGGCGTTGTGGCCGACGGTACTCTTTGCCAGCTTGCCGCTCTGACCAGCGTGGTCACCCTCTGGCAGATTCGAGATCTTGTCCCTCTCCGGCGCCTTTCTGCCCTCTCCAGCGTGGTCACCCTCTGACCAGCCGGGCACGACGGGGCTAGCGGTTTACTTTGCTGACAACCAGGGGCAAGTGTTTGGCGGCAGTGTCGTGGGTCTGCTTGGAATCAGCTCTTACTTTACTCTCTTCTTCACCGTGAAACAAATTAACAAACATTTCTACTGCGAAGATGGCCAAGGTGTTGATGCTCCTCACGCTCTTCGTTTTTCCAACTATCGTCAGTGCCACTCGCCCCACCAGGAACCCGTTTGCCGTCACCAACAACATCCTCTACGAACCTCGCCGATGTGGGTTTGTGCGTCTCTGTTATTAATGCATGGTAGAATTGTAAAGGGGCAAAAACCTTAGTGTAGAATTGTTAGGATTACAAAAGTTATGGTCCAATTTTTGTAGTTAAACCTAAAAGTCTAACGAAATAGTTAATGGTGGTTAGTATTGGGGGGGGTTTGTATATTTTCACAAACATCAAAGGTTTTTTTTAGAATTCTAAAAATGTAGGGGAAAAGTGGAGATTATGAAAACTTAGCGGGCGTTTTTGATAATTTCCCTTATTTGAGTACGAAGGGATATTTAAATAGTGGTGGGGTAAAGGGGTTGAAGTGATTAAATTGTCAAATATGAGGTTGAATGTACTTTCAGGTAAACTTTAGGGAGTAATAAGATTTTAGTAGTAATTGTATGGGGACAAATTATGGAATAGGGAAAAACAAATTCAATTGGCATTCACCAAAATTATGTAATAGTACAACAATTAACTTTTGCAAAAATTAATCGATTTAATAAATTCAATTGATATAATTGGAATCATGTTTAATTGTAATTTAACCATAATTATTGTTAACATAATTAATAAACAAAATTCATTGTTATTTTCTATCATCAATATGACTTTTGAATAATTTAGTTTATTAAGTATTCCATCCCAATAAAACAGATACTTTATTTTCCAATATTTAATGTATGATTCTTGGGTAAAGTTCATTTTAAATCCCCACTACTAGAAAAATGTCAAGAACCGACATCATTTACCGACAGCAGAACAGTTGGTGTTTTACATGTCAGTTAAGGTACCAACTACTAAACAGCTGGTTGTATGAATTGGTTGTATGAACGCACCGGCGGTAAGCAGTTGGTGAACCATGGTTTCATAATTAAATTCAACTTTGATGTTTGTTTTATTTTGATCTTGTTTTAAGAATTCGTCATATTTTAGTTCTTTAGTTTCACAATTCGTCCCAATTAGGTCATACCGTTAGTTTATTAGTTAAGTTTTCCGTTAAGTACATTCTTTTTACGTAATTACCCTTTATGTATTAACAAAATTACACTTTTACTTGTAATACGGTCCTTAAACTTTTAATAATAGTTTAGTTTTAGCCTCAAACTTTAGAACCTTATTTCACTCTCACTTCTCACTTTCCTGGTCGAACCCTATTGTCGTTCATACGCTCGCTCTCCCATTCCCACTCACTAATTTCAATTTCTCGAAAATCTACCATTTTCGGCTGTGGTAATTTTGAATTAACGGATTCTCTTGTGTGGATCGATTGATTTAAGTCTTTAAAATGGCGAGCCAAGTGACTCGATTGCGGAGGCCACATGCAGCGCAACCAAAGCTGCGGCCTTAGGCAAGATGGACGTCTGATGAGACGGGCATTTTAGTAGACCTGATGGTCCAACAGGTTCACAAAGGGAACGAGAAGCACAATGGGTATGGTTTTTACAAGTAGATCTCCTAAGGTATTTGAAACTGATCGAGACCGAGCCTCCAAAGTATCACTCGATCGAGACCAGGGTCAAAGGGCCGGGTCTCGGCCATAACGTTTCGACCCACGAGTATCACAACAGGTTCAATATAATGTTGCTTAAGTTCATCACACTACGTATCTGGAAGGGGTCTGGTAACGCCAAATGCGTTACCAGCCCATTACGAACGGTAACGCACGAGGGCGTTACTACGGCGGTACGATTTGAGCCGTTACTTTACGGTCGTGCGTTACTTGGCGTTACCAGGCCTGACAGCAAGTCTGCCAAGCCGACAGGCCTGGTAGCGCCCCACCCCCCTACTTAGCGTTACTATCTCATATCCTTTTTTTTTCTTGTTTTAACATTTAATTTATTAAATCTTAAATGTTTAGTATAAAATAAATATAAATAATCATTAATTAATATTTATATTGATATTTTGAATAAACTACCAATGAACATTAATAATTGAATAAACTACCAATTTAAATGCATTAAAAATATAATAATATCCATTACAATCCAAAAGTTTAAAATATAACATTTTCTACAATTACAAACTACTCATCCGCCCGATTGTTGATGTATATGTCTGCATCCTCCTCCTCGCCATCCTCCTCATCCCACAAATCAACCGGATCCTTGCGAGCCATCGGGCTGTATCGGGATCCTAAAATCTCATGGAAGTCTTAAAAATGCAATTAAACTCAGAAAATCTAAATAAAAAACAAAGAATACTTTAAAATAAAGAAAATAAAAATTATATAAAAAAGTCTTTTTTTCTGTTGTCAAATTCATACCCCCATATTCTGGTGTATGGAAGTTGTGACCACTTCTCCAATCCCAGAACCAAGACTCCCATTATCACCTTCAATGAGTTGGAAGCAAAATGATCACATGGGGTAAATCTACCACGCAAGCATAACACAGCTCACAGTGCAAAAAATACATACATTCAGTAGCCATTAAGCCCTCCTCGTTGACTGCCATCGAATTAATTATGGTTTTCTGTTGTTAACTGCCATAAATACACATGAAATCAAACAGCTAAACTGTCTGCTAATAAATACAGTAGCATAAAAGGACCAGGAACTATGTGACATAACATCAACAGAATTTCAGACCATTGTTACTTTTCATGCATGAAGAGGAGCTTCACAACCATTTTGCACATGAACACATACACGGATCACAAGAAGTTTAATGAATTTGACAACATAAAAAAACATACCTTTGATGAAGCAGATGGAGACGGTGGCGGCAGCGAAGATGAAGCAGATGGAGACACAGATTCGAACCGGTAACACAAAAAAAATTAGAAGAAAAAACCCAACATAAATTATGGGGGGATTAAAAACAAAACAAAACCTAGAAAAATGTACCTTTGATGGAGATGGAAACATCAAGAAGAACAAGCGGCATCGATTCGATGATGAGAAGATGAAGGCAGTGGTGGTCTAGGGTTTGGGGGCGGAGAAGATGAAGTAGAGGAGAGGGGAGAGACGATTTGTGAGAAAAGGTAGCTGGTAACGCGTTTTTAATTTGAGGTAGCTGGTAACGCCTTAGGGCGTTACTTAGGCATTACTTTAGCCAACTTTAATTTGAACCAGATTAATACCCGGGAATCGAAAAGGTGACGGTAGTGCCCCACAGTAACGCCTTGGGCGCTACGACGATTTTCGGCCCCACAGTAACGCACAAAGGCATTACCAAAGCGCTACTAGCTCTGACAGGCTCTGATCGGTAGCGCCCTTAGTAATGCCTTGGGCGCTACGACGATTTTCGGCCCCACAGTAACGTCTGGGGCGCTACTCCGTTCATTACGACATAAAATGCAGTTACGTAGTGTCAATTATTTTTTCATGTATAATATTCATGAGAAGAAAAACGATTTTCTCAATAATTAAATCAATATTTTTCTCTCACAAACTCTTTATCAATTTACTAAAGTGTATGATTTTTTATTCAGTTTCCTTCAAATGAATATCCTTCAAGTGAATAAAAAACAATAGCTCCTTCAAATGAACATGCCTAAATCATATCGCAAAATAACTCAAACTAATTTGGTAGTTTGTCTCATTTGCCACAGACCTGCCATCCTTTAAGAATCAACAAAAAAAAAAAAGCTATCGGTAAATCGAAATAACTACATTGGCTGATTTGAATAAAAGAATAAAAAAATGGAAGATTGTAGCATTATTCCCATCAATAGGGGTCTCAAAATTCACCATTTTTAGGTGAATTAAAAAAGTCTCACCACCAAACTTTCACACGTGATTTACTTGGTTTTTCACCTAAAACAAATTCGGACCTATGGTGATTTAGACGGTAGTGAGTTACGTAATTCATGGTGAGCGAAATTGAAACTCACGAGCGGAAGACCCAAAGTCAGAGCCCTCTCATCTCTCTCATTTCGCCGACGAATCTGATGAAACACGGATCTCTCTTCAGGCCGACGAAGATCTGATATGAGCGGAAGAGCCAAATTCAGAGCTCTCTCATCTCTTGGAGACGTTCTCCATCTCTGGAAACCAGCAACTTAGGTGAAGAGCAGCTTCGAGTTCGTGAAACTCACTCAGAGGCGTCATCTTCTCTCCATAACCCAGCGTATCCGATTGAAGCGGCTCCCTTTCCGGCCGGCGAAGCTCTCATATTGGAGCAGAAGAGCCGAAGTCAGAGCTCTCTCATCTCTCTCATCTCATCTCTAATCTCTCGCATCTTGGACACTCTGTCCACCATCTCTGCAAATCAGCAACTCCGGTGAAGAGTAGCTACGCTTTCAGTAATCATGGTATTGGTTTTCCAACTCATCTTCATATGCCCTCAAAGTCTACTGCGTAATTTCAGAGTTGGGTTAATTGGGAGGTCTAATTGCAGGTACAGTGACATGAGATTTGGGGGCATTGGCGTCGAGGGCATTTGCTTTGTGTAGAGAATTAAAATCCTCAGAGGTATGTATAGTTGTTTGTCAGTCGATTCTGCTTGGTTCTTTATGTGCATGATTTCTTTCGTTTGCTAAGTGCTTGCTATTTCTATGTTTGTCTGATGTGTTTGATTAGGCTCGATTAGGCTGTATATGTTTAAGGAATTAGAAAGGAAATATGCCTTTGATGCTTGGTTGTGGTTGAAGAAGACAGTATTGAATGCCATGAAACACATGTATGAACACATGTAGATACACAAACATGCACACAGTTGTTGGTTACTCCGTATTTGGCTACCACTTGTTATATGTGCTTTATCTGGAATCTTTCTCATCCTCTACATGTTCATCTTACACTTAGCTTTTCTCATGTCTTCCTTCAGTTAGCCTGTCTCGATTTATCTCTCTTTCCACTTTGATGTTCAGGGATATTACACTTATAGGGTATGTTCTTTTGCTGTAAATACATTTCTCAATCTATCAAATCAAATTTTTCCTTCATTTTTCCCCAGAAAAGCTCCAAAAGAACACACCCATAATGTGACTAAATTCTTGTAAAAGCAAAAAGACTAGATGTGCAAGAACCATATTAGCTAAAATTTGACTAAATAAGAATCTGTGATCAAAGATTGTATGGTTCATGCATGTTTTTTTAGTCTCTGTAAAGGTGTCAAGTTGCTGAGTTACAGAAATAATGGATGAAGGGTGAATCACTTTTTTCCAAAGTTTTGTAGTTGTTGCCTGAAGAAAGTGTTAGCTATGTATATATGTATTAGTCACCAAGCTTTCATCTTGGTGGTTTCAGAATATAATTATCTATGTTTATATGGGGTTTAGAAGTAGCAATGTCCACAAGTACAAGATTATGGTTCTAGTTCCGGAGAAGGGGTGCAGGCATTTATTTTTGTTGACTTCACGTCATTTCACACAGAGACCATAGTTGAATTCAACCTAATGGGAATGGAGATCAATTTTTTCGACCCCTATATGGATTACATGAAGTTGACAAAACTAAATTCCCACTCCTTAGCTAGAATGAAACAGTAAACATATACTGAATGCAAATTTAAGTTTTAGTTTTCTGTAATATCTCTCTTCCGTTTCTTTTCAGTCTCTTGGTATTAATGTTCTTTGCCCTTTTCCATTGACTCAAATCTGATTTGCTTTGTTTTCGTTTGATGTAATTTGCTCGAGGGTGCTCTATGCAGCTTGCTCTGGAGGTGAGAATTGCTAGTATTTTATTTTAGTCAACCAATATTAAAATTATGTTTCTGTGTTTCCGTCTAATATGCTAATGTCATTCTACACTTTAACCCCTGCCACATTTCTCCATTGGAGTGTGACATGTGGCTCATAATGTCAGAAATAATTTTATGACTATAATCAATAAAAAAGGACAATACTTTGTCTCAATCAAACAACTGTATTTGATTTTTACAGTTTATTAGTTTCTTGTTAAAAATTTTCAGGTAAAGGGCCGTGTTTTGGGATATAACAGCACAGACTATGCAGATACCATGTATCATCTTGGGACGGTATATTTGTTTCTCTTGCTATGTTTTACTGACATCTTTCATTAGATCATGATGCCAATTTCAATTTTTGGAATTCATCTGTCCTGCTTTACGATCACATCTTTTGAATAGGTTATGTTTATACTCTACCAGGTTATACTTCTCTTTTGAATAGGTTATGTTTATACTCAACCAGCGTATGTTGTACTTTGTTTTCCGCCCTCTTTATTGGGTGTGGCTATGTTTTAAGATGTGATCTTTTTGAGCTTTTATTTTATTATCGCTCTTAGTTTTCTTCTAGATGTCTTAGTGTTGGACTGCTTTTCCCTCTTAGAAACCAAAATTTCTCTTTCTTCCGAGAATTGTCCATTGTTAAGTACATGCGCAGCATCTTTTTGATTGATCAATCTGGTTCAGCAATTGTGAGAGGCACATGTGTCCAGTGAGATGCTTGAAGTCATATAAATAGCAGATTGGGCTTACTTGCTTCCACATTCATGCATTGTTAATGAATGTCAAATATGCCGTTTTACATTTATTTTCTCTTTTTAAGCTTGAGTTGACTAATTAACAAACCCTTTTTGGTTGTAGTTGCTTTATCTTCAAGGAAAAGAAAAGGATTCTGAGGCCCTGATTCAGGAATCTATCAGGATATTTGAGGTTGGTTAGGGGCTTCTCTTGTGCACCATTGATATGGAGGAGGGAGCTTCTGTGACAAGCAGTAGTGTTTTGGAAGAAGAGTGTGCTTGGATTAATGAACAAATTCTTGTGGAAGTTGAAGCTGGAATTCAACAAGTTGAAATGGAAGCAGATCACAATGAAGATTCTCAGCATGGTAGTTGTGAAAATAACTGTACCATTGATCTTAAAGAAGAAGCTTTGGAGCCAAGCAACATCAATTGCCCTCTTCCTTTTCATGAGCTAACAGATGGTTGCAATGAAGAGATAAAAATACAGCTGAACAATTGTTTGTATGTGTGGCACTTGTTTTATTAGTAGTAGTAGTTTAGTGATCAGACATTCTCTAGTTTTCATCTTCTGTTGGATCCTGAGCTTGAGCATCACGAAACAGGGCGTTGATTTGTCAAACTATGCGTCCAGGACATATAAATTGTATTACTTCCTCAATTTGCCATATTTTCATTTGTGCTATCCAATGGAAGTAAAGTTTGGGGTTTTAAATGATTTCCTTTTAACATATTGCAGGATTAATGTAGGTTAAATTTGGGACCAAAATTAATCATCCATCTAGCTAGCTCATATGTGCTCTGGATCCTGACTCGTCGAGATCAGATGCATCACCCTTCATTAATTTGGGGGGCCAAATGTTATACCCATGAACTAGCTAGGCTAGCTAGTAAAAAACATGCTCAAAGCGTACCTGCAACTGCAACTGCAACTGCAACTGCAAGGAAGGAACAGGTACTATATATATATATATATATATATATATATATATATATAGGAAATGGAATTCCAAGTAGTTGTAGCAGACACTTGCATGCATGCATGCATGAGATCACTTAATTTGTACATGGATCATCAGTTTCATTAGCTTTCTTTTCATTAACATGTACATAAATCACAGGTATAAGAATCAGTTTCCTGTTAATCACCACCTCCCAATTACATCACCACCTCCCAATTACCCCAACGCTTGTAATTTCTCCCATTGTAGGGTGCATAACCCGTTCTTTGTTGCAGGTTAAAGGTTTTATTCTTTTACAAAAAAATGAGTAAAAAAACAATAGCTATTTCAAATCAATATTTCCACTCATAATTTCAACTTCAATTTCAAAAAAAAGTGTCCGATTATTTTATTTGTAAAAGATTACATATTTCAAAACATTACTGATTCTACAGATAAAATTCTACAAATACAATGAATGAGATCATGCAAGCTCTTATAAATAAAAGAGTTTAAATTAAAATATTTAAATAAATCAATGGTTAAGGTTTTAATTAAAAAACTACACAAACAGTGAATGAAATGCGGGTTTATATAAATGAAGAGTTTAAATTGAAAATTACAATAAATAAATAAATGAATAAGTACTTAAAAAACTACACATATTATGAATGATTGAAAATTAATATAAATCAATGATTAAGTTGTAATTAAAAATAACTAATGGATATGCTAGGAATACAATCTCTAACCTACAACTCACTACACTTTATAAAAATAACAAAATACTATTAATTCATGTTCATATTAATGTACAGTTGGTTAATTTCTCAAATGGATCTATAAATTGAACTGAAATTGGAGCAAAAAAGGGATAAGTTGGGAAACAGAAAAGAAGAAATGAGAGTAGCAAGAGGGGAGATCGTTAGAACTGAAGAAAGTAGTAAAAAAGAAAAGAAACAAGAAGCCAATAAGTGTTTGGAATTAAAAAGGAGAATAAGATGAGATAAGCAGAGAAGAGAAAACAGAAGAGGTTAATAGTCAGCCACTTCTCCGGCCGCTCATTTAGTCACCACCATGCATCAACGCTGCCCAGCTCCTCTCTAGACTCCAGCCGAGAAACGCGAGCCCGGTGACGTCGCCGTTCTCACGCAACAAAATTGCCAATTCTGCATGTAAGAGTGACATTTTGTAAAGTAAAAGAGAGAACACAAATGGAGATGGAGTACTTTTTTTTGCTTACACTGATTGCTTTACTTGGTTCTCGTTGCCCTTGCACTCCCACCTCTGTTTTAGAATATTTCATATCGGAATTAACATAACATTTTTTTTTTGAGCAACAGTAGGTCAATTGGTTAGATTAAACACTTCTATCCTCGAAGAAACCCAACATCACGAGTTCGAATCCTTTCGGTTTAAACTCATCCGAGGGCAGAGCCGCAGAGGGGTTAAACTCGAATCGTAATGTGGGTAAAACTCCCGTATCTTGGCAGCCCAGGGACTCGAAGCCAAGACCTCGAACCCGAACATCCACCTCTGTGGCACACTAAGTGCCACTTGAGCCAATGCTGTTTGCCACCAGAATATTAATACAATAGTCCTAAGCAAAGCTATATTTAGTTTTGGCTTTAACCTTTCTTAATTCATGTGTATGTTTATTGTTTTATTATTCAGTGGTATCTTTGGTAGCTGCATTGGGCCGTTTCTATCTTTTGCTCTCGTACTGTTCACACTACTAGCTGCTTTCTGGACTTTATCAGGTAGGTAACGACTCTTAGCTTTGTTGCTTTTTTCTATGCAAAACTCCACCGTATCTTGATGTTGAATCATATATAGATCATGTTCTGCAGATGGCTAATAACCCTTTGTATCCCGGTGGGCACATTACAGTAACATTTGACATCCATTGATGGATGCAGGATGGTTATGTGGCAAGGGTCACAATCCAAACCACCCGATTATGGAGCTTAGGGATCAACTATAATGTTGCTAAACACAATCAGAACATGATTGGAGGGTGACAATTCTTTACTATTACATGTATTTTCATCAGTTACTATACTTCTCATTTAGGTGTTTTGGATAGTAAACGAAGAAACATCAAACACAACATATTTTTATTTATATTAACACGATTGCTTTCTTATTAAAAAATGTGAGTACCCCACATCATGAACAATACCAAATATCGAAAAAAGTCCATTTAATTTCCTACTTTTTATAAGTTAGACCCCCCATGTTTCCAAAATTAATCTCTCTCCCCTCCAGTCATCAAGATAAGTATTCAGAATTTACGGTGCTTCAATTATTTCAACCAACTTTCTTCATGGCTATTTCTCAATTTTAACATTATTGATTTTAGGTAAAATGTCAAAGTAGACCCTTACCTACCATCTTTTTAAAATTGTGCACATTAAAGTTTTATTGATTGTGACAAATGAATATTTTTCATGCACTTTTTTGTATTAGTATTTTTTAACTTTTAAATATCTTAAATGTTTTCTTTAGTATCTTTTCTTTTTAAAAACATTTCAAATTAGTCATTTTTTCAACAGATTCATGTATTTTTTATTCTTTTATGCCTCTAATTAACACCCTAATTAGATTTTTTTTCCTCAGTTTTTTTGCTCCTTTTACAATAGTCAAATGATGAAATGATAGTCTTGTAAGCAAATGGATGCTATTTCCCCTAATTCAATTTAGTTCGTTAGAGCATCTCCAAGCAACCTTGTTAATCATCACCCGGGTGATTTTTAGTTCAAATGATCATCTATAAGGTAATTTGGGCGGGCAACTAATTAGACAATTACATATCTATCCTCTATTTTTCATGTTACAGGTGGGTGAAAAATCAATTGATAAATAACACTCCAAGAGCTTCTCTATTTCATTTATAAATATTTAAGTCAAATATGAAAATTTAAAACATGAAAATTAAATGGATATATTAGTGACTCTCCGTACCTCTTCCTTCGTAGCTTACCAGCGTTGGCGACGATGACGATTCCGTTCAAAATCTTCCCGGCAGCGACGATTTCCGTTGAAGATCCTACCGGCTTCGATGAACTCTCCTTCTCTGCTTGTCGCTCATCCGTAAGTACGTTTTCGCATCCCTCTCTCAGCGTCTCACCTTTCCGCCTTACCACATGTTTGTTTTCGCGTTGCTCGTCCATTTTCTAAGTGGAGCTATTCCGTAAGTCTTTTGGTGTGGCTGTTGTAATGTTTCACATCTCTGTTTGACTCTGTTCTTTCTTAATGTTGTTTCCAGCATTTGAATATAGAGACCATTTACCAGTCCATGACTTCGTGTTGAAGCCTTGTAAGTTTTATGTTCTACTCAAATTCATCTAACTCCTTTTGTGAATTCCCTTAGAAGATGGTTGCTGCTGCTAAGGCTACGAGCAATTATGTGCAATTCAGCCTATCAAATTCGAATATGTACTCTGGTTGTTTGCAATTGTTCTATTCATAATTCAACAATACTACTACCTTCCAAGCTTCAGTGGACAGAAAAACCCAAATGCCCTCTGGCCAATGTTACAAATAAAATAGTGCCTGCCGAGTAGCTGGGGATGTTAGCTAATTCGGATGTATCGATCGATTTTTAATGGATTCATTCATCTTACAAAACAGTTGACGCGATGTATAGGGAAAAAAAACAAAGAGTTCACGCGTACGGCGGCCGGAAAAGACAAGATTGGATCAGTCGGGTGTTAGGGTTGCGGTGCGGTGGGGGACGTGCACTGCTCCACTTCCGACATACACCCAGACCCAGACCTAGCCCAGGTTGGAACACCTTCTGACTTTCTGGTTTTAGCATTGCATCTGACCGATGACACTTGCAAAACTCATCTTTCTCCTTTCCCGCAGGACAGGAGGATGGACCGGGGATGTACTCTGACGACCGGTTATGTTTTTCTCATTTCAAACTCAATTACACTGAGGCTCTTGTTCTTTATGCATGGTATGTATAGGAAGGTTATGACTAATATGATTGCTTCTACTTGTCGTATTCATCCGTGATGGAGACAAGAGCGTGGCTGAATTGATGGACGGACGTTCTTGGAAGGTATCTGCGCCCCTTTTCGTATGTCTAGGCTACCTACTCTTCAACACCTTGGCTAAGTAACTCTTTGGCTCTGATTTGACTTTGCCAACAGGAGCCATGCTGTTTCATACCTTTAGGATTCTGTCCAGGTACTGTGTTTGGTTATAGTACTATAATGCTTAATGTCTTGCTTTCAGATTTGTGGGTGGGTGCTTCGATCAACCTTACTCTCCTATGTCATGTAGTCTTGTACTTTCGTTGAGTTGGGATCCAAGGACAAGCTGGTTTGTGTGTGTGTGTTTTCTATTGGGTATTAATGCTCTTTTCACCCAGCTCTTTTCTGGCCCGCAAAACTGTGCTCTAGTGTAGGCTCAGAGGACTTCCCTACTAAAATGCTCATTATCAATCTGTTGTTGTTTGAGGAATTCAATATTTTGTCTTGAAAATCCTTTTTCACCAAAGAACCTATTGTCTCAAAAAGTGCTTCTTTTGTAGGCTGAGGGAACATTTCCTGATGGCACAAAGCTAATAACTGTCCGTGCTGCATCTCCTAGTGAAATGGGAATCTTAGAGCTTGCTCTGTGTGGTTCCTTTCTCCCAGGTAAGGCTAAAAGATTGCTATCTTATCTCATGTTTAGGAGGAGATCATAGTGAAGGGGGAACTGCAGCTAGCAATTCTTCCTCTCAAGATTTAGTACTCCTAGCTTCATATTGGTCTCAATTAGGATTTTAACCCAAACTCACATAGCCCCATCATCTATAGATGTGTGATTGGAGCCTTTTTTTTTTTTTTTGCTTATTTTCTGCATTGCCTCTTTCATTCATAGATTAAGTTCTCCCCATCTTTTTAAGGGTTAGTTGCCCCTTTTCATCTGCTAGATAGTTGTCAGATACATTAGTGTTGCTTCTAGCTGTTTTGAGTAAGAACTAAAACCATTTGATGGCTAAATTTATCAGTATAATGCACAATGGAGTAAACATCTCAAGCTTTTTCCTAACCAAACCTACACTGATGGACAACATGCTATTTATTCATTGTAGAGTTTTACTGGAAGATTTCCAAACATGGTTGTAATTATATCTTAGCTTCAGTAGGTGCCGACTCATTTTCTATATGAATCGTGTCCATTTTGGCATATGGTATCAACACGAGGTAACGGGAGAAAAGTAATTGTTGCAGAGCCATCCCTGGATACATTTCTTTATACGCCAGACAGTAGAATTCCTGGGGATTTAATCTCCAGAGGTGGGAGTATTACTCTTAATCCAGGAAGGAAAGCAGTTAGGCTCAAAGTCACTAATACTGGAGATAGACCAGTTCAGGTACATGCAAATGCTGTTTCTATCATATGTTTTTTAGTCATCTGCCTACTGAGAACCCTTGAACTTGGCAGTAATTAGATCAAGAGAATAATTGACATGCGCTTCTTGTGCCAGTGAAGGAAGGATCCCCACTGTTTTCTAATTTAAGTTTGATTTCCGTAGTTTTTCTTTAACTGTCATTATTTAGTTTCAGGACTAATATACTTGTACTGATTGTCCTCAGCTGTTGCTAGTTGGTGTTACAATAGAGTAAAATTTGATTTTTGATCTTTTACCTACTTTTCAGTTCTGGATCAAGGTTTTCATCCAACTTTACTTTCTGAAAAGTGGCAATCTTCTGAACAGAAGTCATTTCCGGAATTGAAAGCAAAGTGGATATTCAAACTTTATCAAGTAGGGGGCATGACCTGTCTCTGCCTTACTATGTTTTTGCACAATGAGCTGGCATCTTTTAAGATGGATTTTACTATTAAAACATTCAATAATATGTCTCTTAAAACACTAGCTGTTTTGAATTCAGGTTCTGTGTCATTGGTATTAGAGCATTGACAATGTAACTGAGATTATATTTGATACACATACCTTTTTACCTTCCTCAAATTTCTCTCACTTCATCATCTCATGGAACAAAGATGATTCCTCATTTGTCAATCCCCCGTTGTAGCTGTATTGAACCAGGGTTAAGCAATGAAAAAAAAAAGTAATTGTCATTGCCTTAGTATTTTAATTGGTCTTCAGGTTGGTAGCCACTGTCATTTCATTGAGGTGAATCCCTTTTTGGTTTTTGATCAAAGGAGAGTATATGAAATGGTGAGCAATGCATAAATATTTTTTTAGATTTTTCCAGGACCTTGAGCCCCAAATAGAAGAAGGAAGAAACAAAATCCTTGAACATACTCATCTTTTTTGTGTTATTTAAAATGTGACGTTCGGGATCATGATATTACAAGATTTAAATTGTGCATGCTAGGAATTTATATCCCAGAAGTTTTTAAATCAAACCTTCCCTTCCCGTTTTCCTCTTACAAAAAATTCGTCCATTTTTCAAAAATTAAAATTTATTCTCAAAAGCTTTTTTAAGGAATGCAACATTAATTATTATTGTTGGAAGAGTGTCTCCTGTTTACTTGTTTTTATGTTTCATGTAATTGACTAAAAGTTCATCATCACGTTGCACCTTAAATTCAAACTTTGTAAGGCTTGGTGGCATGAACTTTATGGTTTTCAATCAGTTGAAGTAATGAACCTCTAATTTTTATCAGGCTCGGCAGCATGAAGTATATACCGTTAATTTATTGAGCATTTTTGTGTTTTAATTTCCCCCTTTTTGAACTTACCAGCCTGGTGATTCTAAAAGTGTGGTACTCATGAGCATTGTTGGTAGAAAATTAATCAGAGGAGGAAACTGCATAGCAGATAATCCTGTTGATGATTCTAAACTTGAAGCAGCGATGGAAAAATTAAAACAAAATGCTTATGGGAATTTGGATGAATCTGATGCCAGGTTTCTTCTAGCAACTTATGCCCATATCTTCTTGCAATTATTTTAATTTATACTGCCATGTTACCTGGTTCTTTCGTTATTGAGTGGGATGATCCAATATAAGGCATGGAAGCTATACTTGTAGATCCCAAATGACTTTGCTCATGGTTTATGCATTTGTCCTGATATCTGATATAACTGGCACAGCAAAATATCTGACAGTTGATGACTGGTAGGAATATAGGATACACCATTTACTTACCTGGTTCATTCAAACAACCTATGTCTAGAAGCAAGAGCAAGAGTTTACTATTGTGAGGATGATACAACAAGCACTGACTCATGACTGCCAATGGGAATTTCTCTCAAATTCCTGTTCACTTAAGATATCTTCCCAAAGAGAAGTTCTTGCTACACCACAAGCTCAACCAAGTCTGTCACTAACTCTCTACCAGAGGAGCCTTCAACTCCCAATCTGCTGATATCCCATTCCAAACAATACCTCTCCAAATGGTGATACCTCACATCATCTCTCTCTGCTTCGCGTCTTTCACACACCCTGCAGCTCTTCTCAATGAGGCCAAAAAGCACAAACACTTGCTTTTATCCAGCAATAATCTTTTTATAACCTTGTCTCCTAGATCTTAAGAAAACAAGCAAGCTTCTGCCAACTTCATCCTTATCAGACCGTCCAATGAATGAGAGCACAACATGACATTCATCTCTTAATCGTTTCATGAAATCAAACCAGTTGCTTCCCATTAATTTGGTCAAAGAGAATTCAAAACCCTTAGTCTTTGTCCAAATCATGGGAAAGCAAACTTGTAAGCTAACAACATAATCCAATTTATCCAAGCTTTCATCCAATCTGATCTTTGCGGACTTTACCATCAAACAAGTAGCTGCCAACTAGGTCCTTCAGTCTTCAGCTTGGCCGAATGAACATGTCAAACTTAGGAATCAAATTTTGCTACTATAGCTGCATACTTCAAATGGTTATCCATTGATTACTGCAACTTGAAGTAATTGAATTTGTTATCATGCCCACTAATCGCACTCAATTGGATTATTAAAGTAGATAAAAAATTTATATAATAAATAAATCCATGAGCCGCCGGCCACTCCTCCCACGTAGCCCACGCTGCACTGCCTCCTTTACTCCGTGCTAGATCCACCGCGAAAATCATTGTTAATGTTGTTGTGGAAGAAGCCAAACAAAATTTAATGATTTTTTCACGTGGGTGCCTATTTACCACATATGTGAGAAAACACACACCATGAAAATGTCAAATTTACCCTCTTAATAAATCTCTACAAAGGGTGTTTTAGTCTTTTAGTTTATTAGGTTAGTAAAATTAAATAATTAGTAATACATTTAGGTACGTGTTTTTCCACATATATGGTAAATAAACGGACTCTTCTTTCACACTAAATTTAGTTTTTTTCCTATACTTTTCTGTCCTACTTAAACAATTATTGTTTTCTTATTTTACATTATACCCTCAAACTTTCAGTATTGCACGATCTTCATATCAAACCTAATATCTTTGTTAGAAATGAAAGAGTAGAATTTCGGATAATTTTGAGACAGAAAAATAAAAATAAAATAGAACTCTATTTATTTAGTTATATCCCTTTGAGACGTCCCAAAATTATGCAATCTTTTCCTTTTTTATAACTTTTTACATGTTAATTTAAAATATCAAAGTCTGCGTAAAATTGAAATCAAGATGTGTATTAGTTTACGAATATGAGCAATTGCGTTTTTTTTTTATTTAGATTTCATTTACAAGTGATTAATGTAGTAATATTTACATATGGATCACCTAATCTAATTGTTGTCGTACTATGATTCAAGTGTAAAATTGAAATCAAAGTCTGCGTAAAATTGAAATCAAGATGTGTATTAGTTTACGAATATGAGCAATTGCGTTTTTTTTATTTAGATTTCATTTACAAGTGATTTATGTAGTAATATTTACATATGGATCACCTAATCTAATTGTTGTCGTACTATGATTCAAGTGTATCGTTATTTTTTCTTTAAACTATCTTTACTTCAAATTATAAGATCAAAAAATTTCCAGATTGGTGCAAAACTGAATACAACAATTGAATTTTCCTCGAAAATTAGGAGGTTTACGATATTTTAAAATTTAACATTAATTAATCTTTCAAATATCTTCATTATTAAAAATTCTATTAATTTTCAAAATCTATATTATATTCACTTCTGTAATTTTATTTGCAATACACTAGTTTTGAACGGATGAGTAGCAACTAAGGAAACACGTGGAAAAAATTAATTGGAATGGAAACTATATATAAACAATTATTTTCCGTATTTTAATTATAATAATTGAAGTACATATTTACAATTTATTAGCTCTTCAAATAGTCTCCAATAGTAGTACTTTTTATTTCGATTGAGATCGGGTCAGGTAAGCGAGTTAGATTCCCTGAAGCGTAATACTAAAGCCCAGCCCAGTATCAATTCCACCCAAATCCCCCCGGTTTGACTCGCGACGACAGATCTCGTAAACCCCTATTTCCATAAACCAGCAGCTCACGAAGCGGCGGCATTGTATTCCAGTCTTGTCTACTCTGTGACGCCACAACTCCGGGAGGCACAATGTAAGTGATTTTTAATTTCTTTCTTTTACGAGAAGATTGTGTGAAATGGAGTACTAGTTTTTTTTTTTGTAACCTCGGCGCACTGGTGGCGGAGCTCATCGATCTGTCGTTGCAGCTCTACAGCTGTCTTCTCGACAGCGGTTCCCATACGGACATCTCTATTTTTCGCTCCGATGAGCCGATAAACAAACAGAAGATGAAGGAAGTTCTACTCTTCGGTTGCTTCCTCTTCTTCTCTTTCTGAGTGTTAACTAATCGCCGAAAACTCTTTTTGTGAAATACTAGTCATGCATTTTTTAGGTTATTTATGCAGAATCCATATGAAATAATAGATCTGACGCTGATAATAGTGTCATTCACTTTCCTTCTTTTGTGGGAAGATTTTATGAAATAGTAGTCACACTTAATGGTACAGGGCCGAAGAGAACGAATTTTTTTAGCGTCAATTTTCACTTAAACAAGGCTGAGAGACCACCTGGCTATGTTAGGATCAAGGAGGACATCCCCCAGCAGAATGTAAACATGGAGGTTAATGAAATCAATGAAAACGAGGAGAATCCTCCCATGTGGAATGAAAACAAGGAGTACAATGTCCTTCCGGGGAATGAAGATGACGATGTGGAGGATAATGTTCGAAATGCATTTGTCTTTGTAAATTTCGAAAAGGTCCTTTCAGGTGTCAGTCTGAATCTAAGAGATTCAGAAGCCTTAGAGGCTCTTTTTGAAAAGACGAAAAATGCAACAATACCGGTGTATCCAATCTTCCAAGAAAGTGAAATGGCCAACGATGTTGTTGATTATTTTAGTGAGTACTCCCTTTCTTATATTTAGACTATTCGTATGTTGTGGCTACCCTTTTGGACGAAAAATATATTTTATTGTGATTCTACTATTCGTCTTACGTTTCATGCTCGTGATTTGTGGGTGGGTTGGGTGGGAGAGATAGTGAGGTTGTATATTCTAAATGTACAACCCCACCATCTCTCCCACCCAATCCACCCACAAATCACGAGCATAAAATGAAACGTAAGATGAATAGTAGAATCACAATAAAATATATTTTTCGTACAAAAGGTTAGCCACAACATACAAATAGTCCAAACATAACAAAGGGAGTACTCACTAAAATAATCAGCAGGATTCTTGGCCATTTCACTTTCTTGAAAGATTGGATACATCGGTACCACTGCATTTTTCGTCTTTTGAAAAAGAGCCTCTTAGGCTTCTGAATCTCCTAGATTCATTCAGACTGATACCTGAAAGGACATTTTCGAAATTTACAAAGACAATTGCATTTCAAACATTATACTCCACACTGTCATCTTCATTCTCCGGAAGGGCATTATACTCATTGTTTTCATTCCACATGGGAGTATTCTCCTCGTTCTCATTGATTTCATTACCCTCCATGTTTACATTCTGCAAGGGGGTGTCCTCCTCGATCCTAACATAGCGAGGTAGTCACCCAGCCTCGTTCAAGTGAAAATTGACGCTAAAAAAAATTAATTCTCTTCAGGCCTCTAACTCTAAGTGTGTGACTAATATTAGAAATTCTTCCCACAAAAGAAGGAAAGTAAATGATACTATTATCCGCGTCAGATCTACTATTTCATCTGGATTTTGCATAAATAACCTAAAAAAATACATGACTGTAAATCACAAAAAGGGTTTTCGGCGATTAGTTAACACTCGGAAAGAGAAGAAGAGGAAGCAACCGAAGAGAAGAATTTCCTTCATCTTATCGGCTCATCGGAGCGAAAAATAGAGATGTCCGTATGGGAACCATCGTCGAGAAGACAGCTATGGAGCTACAATGACAGATCGACAAGCTTCGCCACCAATGCGCCGAGGTTACAAAAAAAAAACCAGTACTCCGTTTCACACAATCTTCTCGTAAAAGAAAAAAAATAAAAATCGCTTACATTGTGCCTCCCGGAGTTGCGGCGTCGCGGAGCAGACGAGACTAGAGTACAATGCCGCCGCGTCGTGAGCTCCTGATTTATGGAAATGGGGGTTTAAGTGTTGTCGCGAGTCAATCCGGGGGATTTGGGTGGAATTGATACTGGGCTGGGTTGAGCTTTAGTATTACGCTTCAGGGAACCTAACTCGCTTACCTGACCCGGTCTCAATCGAAATAAAAAGTACTACTATTGCAAAGTGACACATCCATTACAAATATGACATCATGATGCAGTACCACATCTAATTTTCTCACTTTTCCAACAATGTCAAATGAAAGTATGACAGTGCATTGCAGGAAACGCACGATAGATACCAAATTCAGTACTTAGGAACATGATTTCACTAAGATCATAAATTAAAAGTCTAATATCATGATCCCACTAAGATCATGAAGCATACCAGTTTCAAGTGTAAATAAAAACATTATACTGCATATTCTAATCATTCATCAAATGTTTCAAAGAACTAATAAGAATCGACATTCAATAGCCTTCAGAACTGAGAATAAAATTTTTAAGTATAATAAATAATCGCAACAAAAGAGCAATCAATTAACCTGAGACTTTGATGTTGGTTGTTGGACACCCTTATTGGAGCGCTTAACACTTGCTTGCTGATCTGCAAAGTCTGCTATAATGTTGTCCAAAGACCACAATACAAAGGAACTAAGAGCCTTAATATGTCCAAAGACTTTGATGTATTGAGATATGAAAGTATAAAATAATATTTGGTCTCATCATGAAACATGACATTCATGAAAAGTATCATTCACAACATCAGAAGGCAATGAACGACAAAGCAAAGACAAAAAAAGAAACATACCCAACAACAGTAGGAACTCATGAAACCAGTAAAGGAAAAAGCTTATAAAAACCAAAATAGAAAAAGCTCACCATGTAAAGTTTCTTCGCATCATGAGTCATGACCTAAATGGAAAACATAACTAACAACATCAGAAAGCAATGAACAAAAAATGCAAAAAGAGAAAAATGGAAAAAAGAAAGAAAGAAACATACCCAGAAAAAGTATACCTCCAGGAACATTGTAGACCAACATCTGCTATAAAAGAATAAAAAGAGAACATTTAAATTTGTAGATTATGAACTTCGTCACTAAGATAAATAAAAAAGGAAAAAAGGGACGAAAACTAAAATTCCCAACAAACAAAAGAGACATTCATGAACGAATATAGGCAGAACATTAAGAGGTTGTCACAAAGAACAATGACAGTCTGACCACGATCGTTTTTCAGATTAGCATTCAATGAAACGCAGCATAATGAAATGCAATCTGACCACCATCGTTTTTCAGATTAGCATCAGCTCCTAGTCTCAGAAGAACAATGACAGTCATCCTCAAGACAGAACAAAGTGCATTGAACGATTAATGACATATAAAGTAGAAAGTCCAGTAGTACTATCTAACCCATAAATCACAGCATAGTAGCATCAAATGATCAATCAGTCAAACACTACCCGATACACACAAAATATACAGAGATCCAAAAACCTATGAGCTCCTAGTTATCAGCATTTAAGAGTGGCAATGTGTAAAACAGCACAGTCGCACAAAGAAAGATTCAAACAATAAGTCTAGCATGTTCATAGAAGCATCATTAAATCCACAAAGACATGGAAGAAGCACAAAATAAAGCAGGAAGGCCTTCTACAACTTATTGACAATGAATTATAAACTTAACTATTAGCAACCTGATCAAGAGAAAATTCTCTCAAAATTGTAAGATACATATAATAGAGTATATTTTCTCACCATCTCACCATGGCCAGGATGCCAATCAACCTTGCTGAGAATTTGGGAGACCAGAACTTCAGAACTTGTGCGCCTGCAAAAAGGGAGATCAGAACTGTAGTACATGCTTGAAGGTGCAAGGACATACAATCAGAATATGCAATAGACACAGTAACCCTTCAATTACAATTTCTTTTACCTCTTAGATAAAAATATAACTAAACAGAGACTACAAGTAAAACATGTTACTCGATAATGGAACAAACCAAGAAGGATAAACATTTGGTAAAGCGTAAAATTGAAAAATTCCCAACTTTCACAACCTAATAGGAATTGATCAAAGAGCAGAACTGCAAACAACTTGCTAGAATAAAATAGAAGATAACAAAATGAAAAAAAAACCTAGGTGACAGAGAGTATAAGAAAATCGAGATCTCACCCAAAGATTCCACTATTATCGTTGGCTTTTGATCGATTCGGAGAAATTTGTCGCATCATGCCGAGCCCAAATGTCCCGCCGTCGCGTCCCCGCATTCGACGATTCGTCGCCTCCAGCTATAGAGACTCGCTCGTCCCGCCCTGAGTCTGCACCGATACTCACGATTTGATGGTGATGGTCCAGCGATCAGAATTGGCATGGACGATAAGAACTACGCTGTCGAGGAATGATGGGAACACCAATATCGGCTGAATCAAACATCGATGAGTGGTAGGAACGGACGATGTGATCAGCTGCAACTAGGTTACGAAAAGAGATGAGACTTGAGAGAGCAGAAATTAAAGAAATGAAACTGTCTGCCCTATGGCCAAATGCTAAGCACATAATTCGGCCCGCCATTTCGGCCCGTAAGTGCTGTAGCCTTTATTAGGAGTCCGAATGTCGAGTCCATAAGAGCATCTCCAACAGCTTTCCCAAAATTTTCTCTAAAATAGGGAAGCAAAGTTCATATTCTTCAAATTATTTTTGCTCCAACTCCAACAGCTTCCCCATTTTGGAGAATCATACATTTATTGCAACAATAAAATATTATATATGTATATTAATAATTAATAAATTAATTGAAGAGATGAGAGAGAGGAGAGAGAAATATATTTATTAAACCAATAACAGATAGCCAAAAGAGATGAGAGATGAGAGAGGTTTGTAAAAAGGTGATTTGGAGAGGCTCTCCAAAATTTGGAGAATGCTCCAAATTTGGGGAAGGCTCCCTATTTTTGCCTCTTCTTCCCCATTTTGGAGAATGAAATGGAGAGGCTGTTGGACCAAAAAATAGTCCAAAATTCTCCAAAAATGAGCTTCCCAATAAAATGGAGAGTCTGTTGGAGATGCTCTAAGTCGACCCGAAGCCCCCATGATTGCGGAGGACACATATTCTCCGCCCATACCGCTGCTCATACCGCTGCTCATATCCCTCTGGGCACTATAAACTCATTAACTCATTCAGCGGGGGATCCTTAGCTAAAAACTTTACCTTATAACCCAACTTTAACTCAATCCTCAGCTAACTTACCGTGCGAATTCTAACTTGAGCGTCGGAAAATTGTACCAGGTGCTTGCTCGGCCTCGGAAGTAACTCGTCTCAGGAGCGACTCGAAAGTGGACGAAGAACTCGGAAGTAGCTCATCTCAGGAGTGCCTCGGCAAAGGACACAGTCACTTGGAAGAACCCAACCCCGTCGCAGCATGTCAGAATTCTTTCCTTTCGGGAGACCAACCTTTTCGGACACGGTATCAGGTACTTCGCCCTCGCTCCGATATTTATATTAATTAATGTTAATCGTCGGTATTAACACTGTCTTAGGAGGAAAGAAGGCGCGATTTGGGCTGATTGTCAACGGTTTACGATGAAACTGAATGTAATTTACACTCTTTCCTTTTAGTTTGTGATTTGAGTTTAAATTTTTTTTTATTTTTAACCCTATCATCCTCCTGTAATAAAGTCTTCTATAATAAGATATAATAATAGATAATAGATGTAGATAGTAAATAGTAGGTACAGATTCCACTTTAATTTTTATGAGTTGAATATAGTATAACATACGCATGAATATATTTCCCAAACATAAATTTAAAGCCAAGTAAATTCTGAAAAAACAAAAACTTAAAGAACGAAAAACTGGCTTTAATTACTAGTTAATTAGTTCTCTTCCTTCAATTCCAAGCTTTACTCAATCAATCATGTGTAAAAGAAAAGAAAACACAATTATCACAACCTTAACCCCACAATTAATTTTCTAATTAAATCACGGCGCGGCACCACCAAGGCCCATCCGAGCAATGACTCCAGTGGGCCCAATCCAATCCCCTTGCAAAAACTGGCCCACTGAGAACTTAACCGCCTCATCCGGATTCAAAACCTTCCGACCCGCCCAGTTGACCCGCCCGGCCGTATTCGCACCCGGCCCGTTATTATTGAACTCGCCGTAAAACAGAGTATCCAGAGCAAAAGTCCCGTTCCACTCCTTCCACCCGGTGGGGTCCACCAAATCCTCGATCTTCGATTCCATCACCACCGTCCGGGAGAACTCCTTCCACGGCCGGCCGAGGTAGGTCTTGAACTTGGCCTTGACCGGGAGGAGCTCCGGGTGGGGCATGATCTCGCAGTTCTGGAGGACGATGCCGGTGGTCTCGAACTTGTCACGGCGGCCCTGGGCGGTGATGACGTTGTCTTGGTTGTCGAGGGGCTTCCGGACCTGGATATCGCAATTCTGGAAGACGGCGGCGGCGTCGCCGAAGATGAAGTCGATGGTGCCGGTTATGACGCAGCTCCGGTAGAACTGACGGTGGGCTTGGACGTAGAGGGTGTCTTGGAAACCTTCGAAGCGGCACTGGAGGAAGACGGACTTGTCGGCCTGGACACGCGCCGCCACTGCTTGGTGCTTTTCCGGTCCTGCCGTGTTCCTGAATCCCATGCCTTTGCCAAAGAAACCCTCGCCGGACACCACTGCAAAACGTAACGCAAGTAAGGTAACTCAAATACTAGTGTACATACTCGCCTACGACACGAGTTTCGCTGTTTTTGATATAACTTAAAAACTGACAATTAATTTACACAATATTAACAAAACCTTTAAGATTCTACTCAAAGTTACAAAATCCGATATTAGTTATCATAGTTTTCTAAATATTGTCATTTAATAAATATCCGCCTACTGCACGGGTTGTGAAATAAAAAAACATTCGGAGTGTTAACAATTTTTTCGATACATGACCATATAACAATAACACTATTAAGCGATTCCTGTCATCTGTTCTGATTTTTGTTGAGAAATACGAGGAAAATGAGCAAAAGGTTTAGTTTACATGCCATCAATTAAACCACTCAACCAAACCTCGGTCGTCGTCGTCGAAGCCCTCCATCATCGTCTTGGGAATTTTGAAATATCGATCTAAAAGAGAGAACAGACAGATTTCCGGAATTTTGAAATCCTTCTTTAATAGAGATAAACGAAAAGGAAAGTGAGGTTTTGGAAGTGCATAAACGTAAAAGGAATCACATTAATTAGCATTAGTAAAAAACACAATAAGTAACTGAAGCGGATGAGAATGAAGGAGAATTCCAATTTGCATATGGGCAAAGTGTGCCTTTAACAATTTTACTAACGGTGTTAATCTTTTTTAATTATAAATTTTCTATTTTAGCAGATTTTAAATTGACTTCCATTTTTCTTAAATGATAATAATTCATTCCCTTAAATCTCTCACTCCTAACAAATTAGTGGCAATCAATCCAAATTTATCTCTCTCCTATTAACCTATCAATCACGTACCCATCACGTATCCCACCTTCTTGTTTTTTTTTCATCTCTTGTTTTCCTATGCGTTTCATGTCTTGTATTTTTCGTTGGCTTATAGTTACGAGTATTACTCTTTTTTTTTCTGTCTTTCAATACGTATCATTTTTTGTGCTTTCTCTAATACTTATTGTTAAAGTGGATTATATATCCCACGCCATTATAGAATTCGCCAACTCGTATTATATAATACGATGCACTTCTTCACCCATCACAATCGGCTGACGATGCTTAATACCAGACAGAAAGAGGCTGATCAAGCACTTCACCATTGCACAAAGAAAGCTCAAAATAACCACGTGTAGAGTGAAAATCTAGCCTACACATGAGGGGGTGTGTTAAAGTGGATTATATCCCACATGGTTAATATAAGGGGCTAACCATTGCTATATAATATGATGAGGTCTCTCCACCCATTACCAATTGGTTTTGGATTGGATGCTTTAACACTTCTATTTTTCTTTTCTTCTCTCTTTTCAAAACATTTTGGTTCTTCATTTTATTTATTATTGTAATTTTCCCATTTCTTTTTTATTTTTCTTTGTTTTTTTCTTGCACATTGCTTTTTTCCTCTGGTAAAGATTAAGGAAATTGTTTGACAATACATTGTAACTTATCCACACATTAAACCTTTAAGTTTTCAGAATTAAAAAAACAAACCTTTGATAGCGTCGCCGCTAACAGTAGATCTTAAAATGTAAAAAACCAGACCGCCCAGAAAGAAGGAAGAATCACCGCCCAAAAACCCCACCCTCTCTTCAAAAAATCAGAGCTATAGGACCGGTAAGAAGAGAGTCTCGATCACCGTCGAATCAACGCTTCTGGAGTTCCCGGTTCCCAGAATGGAACCACTGGATCTGCCGGAACAGGGGGAGTCTGACACTGGAATGGGAGGGCGTCTTATAACGCTTCGAGATGTCGATACAATGGTAGTGGAAATGTTTACATATTTTCTAAATTAGTCAAGCAATATAAGTTTTAATGTTTAATCTTTCACCACGGGATTGGGAGAAATTTTGGAGATTTGGGTGAGTTGTCTGCCTTTTTTGGGGTTTAATAAATACCAGCATAATAAATATATGTATTACATATATGAATTAGAAACTGCAAATGATTTCTGTGAATTAGGGGGTTAGACACAGTGTGCCCGGGCTCTTAATGTACTATCCCGAGAAGGAAGGCTGACATGGTAAAACACAATATTTAAAGGACAATATCTATTATAGTATAACAATTACAAACCATTGATGAATAGTTAATTGAGTTTTAAATTGTGTGGTAGGGTGTATGGTGTAATTTAGTTGTAGTGTGTGTAGTTAGAGGATAAATGTTTCTTTTATCTCCTACTTTTAATTTTTTGTATATTGAATCTAAATATTTTCAATCTTATATTTTGATATTTTAACATTTTATCTTTCATTTCTTTTGCATATTGATCCAAAATATTTTAAATATTATATTTTGACATTTCATATTTTCTTGATTTTTTTTCTTAATTTTTTTTTAAAAAAATTTATTTGCTAGAAGGATAACTTCATTTTAGTCCATCATTTACTTTCATTCTTTTTTCATATTGGTCCCAAAATGTTTCCAATCTTATAATTTAGATATTTCAATATTTTATTTTTTCTATCTTTTTTCTTAATATTTTTTGTTATAAAAAAATAACTCACTTTTTACCTTTAATTTCATTTTTATAGCAGCTAGGTTCTTTATTTAAATGTGATGCGATGAAATAACATTTTTTTTTGTTATCTTTTGTTTGTTGAGAGACTAACTCTCTTTTCTTTTGGTATACATTTTTTTTGTTCTAGAAAACTAGAAATGTTGACTGTATAAAGTTAATGAATTTATATATCAAAATATTGAAACGAAATATCATACATTTAATATTGAAAGCTAATTTCCAATTATTTTAGAACGAACAGTGTACATTTTTTAGGGAGTGTTTTCATATCAAATTTCCTTCCTTTCTTTTCTTTTTTAGGGAGTATTTCTTTTTGTCTTATATATGTCTATTTTTATTTATTGCCATCAAAACAATTAGAAAAATGTCAGCAACACTCAATTGAAGTCACTTCCTCTCTCTCATTGATAACTTGTCATGTGTTAATTTATGTGTAACCGAAATCAAGTAGATTAATAAATTCAATCTTTGAACATATTTGAATCTACAAAAATAATCTTGTAACAAGTTAAATAATCATTTGACAAGCTTTTAATTGGAAAATGTGCAAGTCATTAGTTAGCACTTCTCAAGCAACAATAATATTCCTCAATGTTCAAGTCAAATGTAATGTTGTTTTGAAACGGTTCAAAATAGAAACCAGAATTTTTTCAATTAAGGGTGAATGGGCAGTTAATAATAATTACCGTCTTACCAAAAGTTGCAGTGAGGTAAGTTGGAACGCCGTCAATAGCATTCTTGCTGCCTGTGATGATCGACTTCTGGGATCCATCACCGTACATGGTCAAATTCACCATCTTCTTCGTCACATTCACGCCCTCCTCATAAATCCCTGCTTTCACATATATCACATACCTGCAATTTATTAATTTCTAACCATTAATTAATTAATTCACACATGTCTTAACTGATTGCATTTTATAGGTAGCGATTAAGATATGTACCAACCTGCCTTCATATTTTTCTGGAATTTTAGCCAGTGCTTCCGAAATGGTTTTGAATTGTCCGCTGCCATCTTTAGCCACCGTCACGTTCGGTGGTGGTCCTTTGGGTCCTTTCACCTTAACGTCATCCCCTTTCGGCTTATCCTCCTCCCCTTTTGGTGTAACATCGTCCTCTAGCGGCTTAACGGCGTCCTCTTTTGGCTTATCATCATTCACTTTGGGTTTATCGTCATCCCCTTTCGCCTTATCATCATCCTCTTTTGGCTTATCATCGTCTACTTTCGGCTTATCGTCATCCTTTTTACTATCATCCTCTTTTATCTTGTCATCGTCCTTTTTATCATCATCCTTTTTATCGTCATCCTTTTTATCATCGTCTTTTTTATCATCATCCTTTTTATCGTCGTCCTTTTTATCATCATCCTTTTTATCATCATTCTTTTTATCGTCGTCCTTTTCATCATCATCCTTCTTATCATCATCCTTTTTATCGTCATCCTCTTTCGACTTATCACCATCCTCTTTCGACTTATCATCATCATCATCTTTCAGAAACCTCCTCCCCTCAATGCTCATCCATTTTGGCAATCCATCTGACCCTAGGAGATGTCGTGCAGCAGTTGCCGCCTCAGCAGCTCCAGCAACGGCATCTACGGCGGTGCCAGCAAGTGAAGAAAACGCCGGGAGCTGCTCCATCATGGCCAACGAATTGCTTGTCAGCTCTTGGCTCGAATTCAATGCGAGCTGCACATCGCTCCTCAGCTTCCCCTCCGGGAAGGCGTCCACGCACGCCTCCTGGTACGACATCACCGCGCTCATCCAGTTGAGGACGTCCGCGTCGGAGAGGTTTGTTGCATCCTTTCTATCTAGCCTGTTGATAAAATGATTTCAAGGATGATCAATTCAACAAAAAAAAAATCAATGTCTTAAATCGATCTTTTACTCTCACATTTTTCATATCAATTTCTAAACCAAAACTTTGTTTCCCCAAACCCCCCATGAAATATTTTTATACTCAAAATATTTATGAACTTCCAAAAACTCTAACGTTTATCATAACCTAAAACTACAAGTGTGCCTTCGGTTTTTAGAAATATGGAGAAACTCCGATATTTAGTGAAACCTAGCTTATATACCCATCAATCATTAACTCTATTAATAATTCTACTGAATTATCATATGAATCACTCTAATTGCACATGATTATCATATCAATCATTAACTCTTCGGTTTTTATGCTTTCCGTGTATGATGTTTTGGTGGTTGTTTGGACAATGGTGACCCACCCTTCCCCGCATGGTTGGGTTGTGGTACTTTGTATGACACTTCATCTAGTAAACCTAATTAGGGGTAAAATCTACTAACTAAAATGTGTTAAATATTTTAAATAAGTAATAAAGTTAATTGCTTAAAAAAATCATCAAGCTATCATCGTCGTCATTCACCCCTTCCACTTAGACCCACCAACATCAATATGCCCCTCCACCATATAAAATGAGTTCAGAGTGTATAGAATCCACATAAGTTGGGGGGAAAAAAAACGTTTTTTCAGCGTGTATAGAAAGAATATTTAAAGTAGGAAAATTTTTCCCGCTTCTTTTTTGTTTCTAACCTGTCCATTGACGCCTGCAATTCCGCCTTGGCGTCGCCCACGACTTCCTGGCAGACGGTGAGCCCCTGCTTCTCCTCAGGGGTGTTGAACGACAATTTGCTGGCATTCGCAAACGCCGTGTCGAGGCCTTCAGACGCGACGGAGATGGCCGACTTGATCACGTCCTTGGGTTGAGGATTCGGGTTATCTTTCGTCGCGTTCTGCATCGATCTCTCGCAAGCGTCCTTGTAGAGCGTAGTATTACAAGCCGCGATCACAAGCTGGCTCTGGCTCTTGGCCCCTTCGCTAATAATGGCCGGTCCCTCTTCCGTCGGAGCCGGAGCTTGTTCATGCTTCGGCTCCGGCGACTTGCTCTTTTCCTCTGCCGGCGCCTTCTTATGATCCGGTGATTTCTTATTTTCCGATTTGTCTTTGGGCGGTGGTTCTTCCTTCTCCTTGCTGCTGCTGTTCTTCTTCATGGACATGAAAGCGAAAGCGCCGCCGACAAGAATGAGGAGAACAATGACCGTGGTGACGGCGCCGATGATGAGACGTCTCTTGAGACGGCGTGCGCGGTCTTGCCGCCGGCGCTCTTGCATGAGGTCAAAATCCTGGAACGCCATTTTTGTGAGGCAGAGGTCGTCTCTCTCTCTCTCTCTCTCTGCCTGGGAATGGCCGGAGGCAGAGAGGTGGGGTTAGAAAGACGGCGAGGTGATCAGTTGATGATGATGAGGAGGAGAAGATTTGATCATCATGATGCTGGAATTGTTTGTTGAAGCTTGGAAGTTGTTTTCATGGAGGAGGAAAACAGAAAGAAAATGGGGAATGGCAAGAAAAGGGGAATTATATTTAGAGAGAGAGAGAGAGGACATAGATTTGCTTACCCTCCAAACCTTAAACCAGGCATCTAGCGCTAATTATGTGCCTATTTTTGGTTGTCATAGATTTCTAACAAACAAACTAGCTCGATAGGTCCTGTCCAGTCAAAATGTTACTACTATCACTATGAGTTTCTTCATCTTATAGCTATGAGTGTCACTACATGACGATGAAAAAGTATTAGGGACTTCATAACGGATCAATTAGGGGGCTTCAAACATTACCTTTGAGAGGTGATTTTTTTTTTAATTCACCTCTCAATATTTGGTGAATTACCACACAACAAAATTGGACCTCCCATATTCACGTTAAACGTGAACGTGAATATTGAGGTGAATCACGTCTGAAAATGTGTGCTGCCCCCCATCGCGAGCCCCACCCCTCCAACATGTCCCTCACTGCCTGCCCCCCTTGCTGGCCCCCCACCACATGTCCCTCACTGCTGCCCCCTTACTGCCCCCCTCTCACGTCTGCTGCGTTGAGGTCTGAGATAGACAAAAAATGTGGGTGAATTTTTTGTCAATGATAGAGTGCAAATCAGGTGAATTTTTTCCCCCCTTTTGCAAATTTGACACCCCCTATTATAAAGTAGGTTTCTTGAGTTTAAACTGAAATTCAACGTAAATAAGAAGAAAATATGGAACTCAAAGTCCGACCGGAAATCTTAGTTGGAGCTGGCCAGCGGTGCCGTTTCCGATGGGTTTTTGAAGTTTCGGCTCAAAGCTCAGAAAGCCAAGAGGAAGATGGTCATTTTGGGTTTATTGAAAAGTATTGGGTTAGTGATGTGGGTGTATGAAAGTTCAATGGTAAGGCATAATTAGCCCAAATGGATAGTGGCTACTACTTGGTGTTGCTGCTAGGAGGGTAAAACAAGCCTAGCCTTTCGCAAGCCAGTTTGAGCCAAAGTTCGAATCACATTAAACGAGCCGAACTTCACGAGCCATGAACTCGAGCTCGAGCTGCAATTTTGATTAGAGTATTAAAACGAGCTGAGCTCGAACCTTTAAGATTTAGCTCGAGCCAGCATGCGACCCAATTCGAGCTAAGGGTGTAAACCAGACCGGAGCCATTAGCGAGCGAGTTCGAGGTCGAACAGTCGAGCCACGTTAAACGAGCCGAGCTTCACGAGCCACGAACCCAAAGAAGATGACTTTAGGATAATTTACAACTTGGTCCTTGTTTTTTTCTATTTTAATTAATTAGGTACTTAAGTTTTTTCGAGCCCTCGAACTATCAATCCGAGCTCGAACATTAGATGAGCCGAGCTCAAACCGTTTTTTTCGAGCTCAACTCGAACGAACCGAACTCGAGTTGACTCTCACGAACTCGAACTCGAGCTCAAACTAGTGATGTTTGGACTCGGCTCGACTCGTTTACACCCCAGTGCTGAATCGCTGATGAAGTGAGTTAAGTGGTTTTCTTGTGGTTGGAAAAAAATAAGTTGGTTTTTTGGGTCTCAAGTCATATGTTGGATGACTATTGGTGTCTTTAAACCAAAAAAATGTATGTGAATGGGCCCAATTGTGGGTTTACTGCACCTCACATTTGTTTTGGCCTTTTGAGCACATACCCTTGGCTGAAGCCTAAAGGTTGACAGAAGAATGTGAAAGTCTCAGGGAAAGGTAAGTTCATTTGTGCGTGTTCAACAATTTTTGTTTTTTTTAGAAAAATGGCCTGTGTATTTTATAGATGAATATGATGGAGAGGAAAAGTTGGTTTGAAGAAAAGCTAGTGTGTGTGACTAGAAAAGCTTTAGAGTTAACTGAGTAATCTTGTCTTCTTTAAAATATAAAACATTGTTTAGGAGTTTTCTGTCTTAGTACTACTGCTATTCTCAAATGCAGTAATTTTAACATTTGATTTTCAAACTTACTTTGACTCAAATTACTATAATAAGCATGAATTTGTCAAAAATAAAAGGGTGTATACATATTTGAAGGGGAAAGGCAACCACGGTGCTACAAAATCATCTGTACTGAACATATCAGCACCATAGAGCTGCTGCTGCTTTCGAATTTGCGAGAAATGAGAAAGCGAAGAATATGCACCAATTTTTCGCTACCACATCCCAAAACCTGCAAGCTGGGGATTACATTGAAGCCTCAAGAACTTGCATCACTTCTTCAAAGTATACTTTCAAGTAAAACACAAACTATATTTTGAAATTCATTTGAAGAACAGAAAAAAAAAACTAGATTCATTAGTTAAGGAATTGCTCCAGACAACCCTAATAGATATTTCAATCAGATACTACCATGTATGCATAAAAGTACACAAAAGTAGAGACTAAACCCAACTATGATATCCCTCAAAGCAAGCCTATTCAGTATCTCTGTCTATTTGGTTACATCAACTGCACTGGTATTAGGTAGGCACAAACCAAACACAACTCCTTCCGCCCTCGGTCCAACATAAACAAAGGCTTGAAATTCCCCTTGTGACAACATAACTGTCAGGAAGAATGATGCTTTCTGTCCCATGTCGCATGACAGGAAAGAATGTACGAGTATGTGGAATGCAGCAATCAGCCTAACCTAACTTCTCTTTGTAATACCTGGCATAGAATTGAACCATACAGGAAACAAGAACATGCATCAAAAGAAATTACATATAGCCACTGCAACTGTGTCAAGTGTGCACACTATAAAACCATAAATATAGAGGGCAAAGAGGAAAATCCCAAACAAGAATCCAAGCCTGAGCAGTCATGTTAGGACTTTAGAAACCACATCCAAAGATCCATTAGTCATTTAGTGTATAAAAAAACTAAGAAAGGTTTCAAGTTTCAGGTTGAAGTACAAGGAGTAGACTGTATAATTTTGGATATTTCTGATATTGTGAGATATGGATGATTTGTTCAATTATAGGGAAATTATGTACTTGGAATTAAAATTTCTTTTAAAGTGATTTACTGTTATAATTGGGTTTTATGATTTTATCAGCACATTCTATATTAGTTTTCCCTGATTCTTATATTACATTTTAACATGCTATAAGGGGCATCGTATCTCAGGCTCTCGGAGAGCTTCCACCTTAAAATGGAGTCTTTAGTCTTTACGCAGCTTGATCAGGATTAGTTGGGACAACATTGAACCGAATACCACATATATTGCACCCAGCAAAGATGGTTTCTATGAAAGAATTGGTTCTGGTGTTGTTTCTACCTCCCATGTGTTTACTTCCCCACCCGTTTAGCTTCTCTACCCTCCTGCACTCTTCTTCCCCATCCAACATCTGAAGTTCTTCCAAAAACAACATATATATGAAGGAAACTGCACCAAACGGTTATCTATTGTCTACCTCTGCATTGAACTTTATCAAAATTGTAGTACGAGGCCGCTGTTGTCCCTCAACAGGTACAAAATGTGCTGTTACGACTGCTGGAAAACCCGCATTCTCCAGAACACCCTGGCCAGGAATAAATCAGCTTAACAGTTCTTCCATACACCATAATGCAGACAGATGATGAACTGGACGGATGTGGAACTTACTCTGACAATGCCAGCAACGAATGCTCCACAATTGAAAGTCCCCATGTCTTTTGGAACTGAAATAAACCTACAACAAGAAGCACCTCCTCATACTAAAATCCAAAGAGCTGAAAGTGTGACAGTAACCTAAAAAATGAAATTTATCACCAGAGCTTAACCTGTTAACGAGGAGTTCCTTCTCACTGATCATGTACTCATCTTCATGTTCTGTACCTTTCTCAAGTGAATCTGCCACCTACAAAATAAAAACAAGGGCTACTAAGCAGTTCGTTGGTAGTTGGTACATTTGATTTTGAGAATAAACCTAAGAACTGGCCATGTAAATGATACGAGTGTGTCACAGCCTCCCATTTTCTATTCACAAAAATATTGAATTGTTATATTTGTTCAAATACAAGAACAAAGACCTGATGATTCCATGACAAGATTCCTACTGCAAACACGTGTTTTAAAAAGACAACTGGGATGTCTTCAGGTATTTCCCAGTTTTCCCACATTTAGTGCCTAGATTCCAATAAAGTGACAGTTTGTACAATATCTCTAAAGTTTCTACGGTCAACCATTTTTTCCCTTTTATCTTGGCCTTCTCATCGAAAAGTTTCTGACCTTTGTAATCACTCCATGTGCACATGAAACTAATGCTACATGGTCCAAAAGTTAATAATATTCTCTTACTAAAGAAGATGTCAAACCGTTTTGTGCATGTTTAAAATTTGAGATTAAAATTCAAGAAATTTCTAAAATCTACTTCACCTTCTACCTTATTCTATACGTGATTGTTTTTCATTTAACCAAATCATTTAATATGTTAGCAAACTTCTTGGTATGTTTAGCAATTCCGTAGTGACGGACTGACGGTAGGCATTGACTATATCAAATGATATATGACCTTGAAGCTATGAAACACGCAAGGAGATAAGTATTTTACAACATTGACTACAGAAGCAGCATTGATGCATATGAAACTGCCACACATGAGAAAGGATCAAACGAAACATCTAACAATTTACTTTTTGTACAGGACTCCCAGTTAACATAGTGAACAAATTGTGACTGAAGGCTATATAATTTATTGATGAACTTTCTGCATTGGACTTAAAAGTAAGGTAAGATTGGCTTGCCTTTCCAAATAAGACCTTCCACACTGTGCTGTGAACAAAAGATAAGATGCCCAACAACCGTGTCTCTCTTCTATTTCCCTGAGCAATAAGATTCAAGTCACAAATTCCTATCTTCAAGATGATTAGGCTTTAAAAACAACTATCATGCCATCAAAGTCCTAAAACAAAGTTTTATGGATTTCTTTTACCTTTTCCCTGTGGCACAGAAGTTCAAGAACTCGAGCACCAACTGCGTACCCTGCATCTTCCAACCTGCTCAGGTTAGGGTACAAAAACTCAACAATTACTAATTCTCAAATCTTACACAAAAAAAAGTTTGGAATAGAAAGACACAGAATAGCATGTCATCATCATCAAGCAAACAAAAAACATAAGATATTGTTCCCAGTCTTTGCCAACACTGATTGTTCCTGTACATTTGAAGTCACACTACGCACTGCACAAACTAAGGGAACATGCTCCGCAACAAAAACAAATGCAGAAAAGATCTGTTTGTGTGGAATCCTCTGCACCAATTTTCAGTTACTACATAAATTTTCTAAAGAGATTCGGAGTTTGATGATTCAAAATACAAACCGAAAGTGAAGCTATCTGAAAAAGCCTTTTGGCATTCATTAACCCCATCAACAACTACACCTAAAAGTATAGAGGACCTATAGGTCCTAAGCTCTAATTTATTATGAAATATAAGTAAACTAAAATGCTTAGTAGAATTACCTTCTCTCTAATTCAGCAATGTTGTCCACTTGAGTCTGGTTATACTGGACAAGTTCAGAGAACAACAAGGCAAACGCACTTAAGCTGACCTGCAACAACAACCAAAAATGAGCAACAAAGTAGCGAACTTCCCGAAATTCAATTCTGACCTATCCGTTTCAATTACTATCTCAAACTTCTTCTCCTAGAACATGACTATTTACTCCTGGGATTCACTCTTCCCGGAAATTTGAAATGTTCCTCAAAACAATTTCGCGTCAGGATCAATTTGAAAAGTAGGATACTAGGTTAAGATGTTTGAGAGTCTATGATCTGAATTTTGTGACATCGATTCCAACACAAATAACAGATTAAATGACATTAAATAAAGAAATATGAAAAGCTCTAAAGCTTCAGATCTACAATTTAGCGCTTCCGATAGATTCGTAACCGATGAAGCAAAACGAAAAAAAAAACGGAATCAAAAGAGAGAGAAGACCTCTTGCTTGCCCTTGCTGAGGGGTTTGTCGATCACGTTAGCGTATTGCTTCATCTTTCCAACTCCGATCATTCTGAACCGGAGTGTTAGCCGGCCTTCTGGATGTTTGGCAGTCGACGGAGGGGAAGTCGCCGGAAGAATGAACCAGAAAGCTGCTATTGCTGTGCCTTCACTCCAATTTTCAGATTCAGTAGCGCTCGATCAGACCACCCACCTCGTCATTCCTTGTTTTTGTGGAGAAAATAAAATGGTACCCCACCGATCAAGTAAAAAAAGTGCAAATTTACCACAATACTTTTAAACCACCTAGTTGTAGCTACATGAGGATGTTTGATGCAAATAGAGTAGGGGGTTAGTGATACTGGAGGCTCAAACTCGAGATCTCTACAAGTGTCCTCGAAAGCATGACAATTAGACCAAATTCTCAGGACTACATGAGGGTAGGGGTGAGAAACTAACCGAGCCGGCTCGAGTTCGGGCTCGAGATCGAGCGCTTACGAGCCGAGCTTCAAGAGCCTTGAGCTGATTTTTAAGCTCGTATATTATACAAGCAGAGTCCGAGCTTTAGAGGCTCAGCTCGGTTAGGCTCGCGATCCTCACGAGCTTGGTTCGAGCCAAGCCAAAACGAGCTTATCCAGCAACCATATCGAGCCTCACGAGCTTTCGAGCCGAGCTCGAGCCAACGAGCATCATGGAAATACCCAAAATACCCTCATATTGCATAGGTAAGGAATTTTCGAGGCTCGCGAGCTTGGTTCGAGCCTAATCAAGCCAAGCTGAAATGAGCTTACTCAACCATATCGAGCCTCACGAGCTTTCGAGCAGAGCTCGAGCTTTTCACGTGCCGAGCTCGAGCCCGATTTTAGGCTCGAGCTCTCAGCTTCATGAGCTCGTCTCGGCTCGGCTCGTTCTCACCCTTGCATGAGGGTGTTTATTAGGCGATTAGTGAAGAAAATGATATGAACCGAGTAACTTATTTTACATTTGAGTAAACTCCGCCCGTGGTCCCTTAAGTTACATCATTGGCTTATTTGGTCATATTTTAAGATTTTGTATCATTTCTGTCTTTAAGTTACATTTTTGTCCTAATGAGATCAATCCGTTAAATTTTCCATCAAATTGCCGTTAAAATAAGAGTATTTATGTAAATGCTCATATCTAATATTCAATTAATCCCTAAATTTTAAAAAATGTACAAATTAACCCTAATTAATTTTACACTTTGCAAACCCACCGTCTCCTCAACTCTTCCCATCCTGCCACTACCTTCGCACGACCAACCACGATGAATCCCGCCCAACCTCTCCCGACTAGCAAGCCCCGTCCTGCCACCACCTTTTTCGCGCATGCCCACCCCTGACTGACCCTGCCCCACCCCACCTCTGATTCCTTCCATTCGAACCAGCACCTTCATCCTTCAATCGAACCTTGTCTTGCCCAGATCGAAGACCGTCCCGCTTCGCTCCGCCACTGTCCCGCATAGCATCTAGAAGCCCGCTCCAGATCTGGCTTTGCGATCGGCGGGTTCGACAACCTCCCACCCGCCCATCGTGAAGCCAGATCTGGAGTGGGCTTCATCTGCCTTCCTTCGAAAGTTAGTCGGACCGAAAAGCAAGTGGGGGCATTGCAGTCCTATGTCGCCGACAACTGCGGCTTCACGGCACGAGGCGACGGCGGTAAATGACGGTGGCGATGGCTTTGGAGAAGTGCAGCAGTGTGAATGTTGATGTGGATGAGTTTGTAGAATTAAAAAAACGTTACGGTTATTTTGTAGATTTTACATAAATTAGGTGTTAAATTAGATATTAAAAATAGGCATTTAAATAAATACCCTTAACTAAACAATAATTTTAACGGAAAAAATAATGGAACAACTTAATAGGACAAAAATGTAACTTATAAAATGAAAATTATACAAACTCTTATAACATGACCCAAATAAAACAACAGTGCAACTTAAGGGGCCACATGCAGAATTTACTCTTTTACATTTAAAAAAAAGTTTCAAATTTTATAACAGTTATAGTTATGTGTAGATTTAAAGTATTAAAAAAGGATAATTAGTATTAAAAGACAATAACCTTAATTTATTTTTATTGATTTTTTTTCAAATCACGTGTCTTCGATACTATGAAATATGAAATGACTTTAAAAAGAACATAAAAGAAATTTGAAAGGAAAGTTGAGAATGCATAGATCGATACTCCATCCATCTTAAGTGTGTTATCACAATATCAAAATATTTTTATCTCAAATGAAATGTCTTTTTCCCATTTTTGTCTTTTTTCCATCCTAATTTGGAAGGGGTTAATTTGAAAGAGAATAATAATGAAATTTTATGTAAAATGAGTTAATGATGAAAGACAATCTTAATCTATACAAAAAAGTAAAAGTAACAAGTCTTTTGGAACTAAGGGAGTATATGAAATATGTATGTTAATTGATAAATGCATATTGGTTCAAATATCTGTAGGTTGATAGAATTAAAACATGAAACTGATTGGATGGGTGAAGATAAACACGGCATCGCGGTGCGGGAGGATGGCTGGTTGGGTTTAGGTGTGGTGGTTCGTGACCATGAGGGCATTGTGCATGCATTGAGGATGAACAAAATAAGGGGACCGACATATGCTTTCTTTGGCGAGGCAAAAGCACTACAAAAAGGTTTGAGTCCAAAGTTCATTATTGAAACAGATGTCCTCAATATTGTTAAGGCTATCCAATACAACTCGGCAGGTGACTCAGAGGCGGTTGGGGTAATCAAACACGTGCAAGGAAGCCTCCTAAACAAAAGTTGGTGGCATGTGAACCATGTTTTCCGGAAGCAAACACAGTGGCACATGATCTAGCTCGATGAGCTCTTGCTATGGAAGGCCAACAGACTTGGCTGGATGCTCTCCTTCGTTTTCTTAAGAGCTCTGTTCTCTCGTACTTTTTGTAATTGAAGTTCTCTCTCGGTTTTTTTGTTTTCTCTCCCCCTCTTTTGCCCCCACTGGGCCATCGAGGTTTTTACCTGGTATCTTCCTCATTGTTCTTTTAGGACCACAACGAATCTAGGCCTAGGTAGTTTAATTCTGGTTTTTTTCTTCTATATAATTCTTCACAAGAAACATTTTAAACATTATATTAAAAAGATAAAAAAAATATAGGAGTATTTATAATTTTACATAAAAAATGTATGTAGTTTATATAAAAAATGATAAAATATAAAATTAAACAGTCTAAGTTGAAGAATAAATCTCATAAAGCTTGAAACCTGAAAATGAAATTGATATAATTCCTTTCCTAAATAGTTGAAACTTGAAACTTGAAAATGACATTGATATAAAAAAAGATAACCAAAACAAATTAAGGGACTAAAAATTTGTGTTGTTTGAGGAAGTGGTGCAACTGTTCTTGCCAAGTTATCTCTAAGGCCTAAGCTCTAATCTAGAAAACTACGGCGACGTTCCGCCACCTAATTTTGGTAGGTCTTAACGACGCCGTTGGCAAGGCTTGGGACGGAAGTTGTATCTTTAACGGATCCATCATAACCGCCTTTGAAGCCCATTGTGGTGAATTGGCCGACGGTCGAATCCGACATGCTCGGCGAGGATGACCCTTCCACTCCGTTGGTTTGGAGCAGCGCCGGTGTATTGCCGGAGGCTGTGTTTCCGTTGATCATGGTGTTGCCGGTTGAGATGGCGGAGGCGACCGATATGGGCATAAGGCAGAGGCCTTTGTCTTGCAAGTACTGTGCTGCTGAGCCCATGTCCTCCTCCATCAACTTAGCCACTTGATGCTCCGTCACCGTTAAACTGTCGTTAGATGACGCCGTGTGATTGTTGCCGTTAGCATTACGGCTCGTTTGGTTGCAATCCCCACCTCCCTACAACGATAAAATACACACCTTTTTTCTTTTAATAACCCTTAAAATTAAGATAAGAAAAACGTTTCTGATTAGAAGAACAAACCTTATTACTAAAAGGGTTTTATTTGTATTTACAAATTTTGTTAATAAAATTTTATTACCCTTAAAAAAAAGAAAAAAGATGAAATACCTCAATCTTAGGGCACATATCAGGTACAAGGGGGGCAACAGCAGCAGCACTCATGCTTTGGACCTGATTGGCGTGACATTAAAAAAACAAAAATTATTGGTCAGAGGACAAAAATAACTATTGTCAACCGAAGATGTGATTAAGTAAATTAAATTAAACTAATGAGATTAAGATAAACAAGAACTAATTGGGAATCAAACCTTGACTTCGAGCTGCAGGAATTTGACATATTCGATAATCTCATCCAGCATTGAAGCTTTGTCCGTCTGTTATTCCACAACCTCGAACAGATTAGTTTTGAGAACGTTCAACCATGAGGGGTCTATTTAAATGTTTGGAACTATAAGGACCTAAGTGTAAGTTAGGAAAAATACAAGGGCCTTTTTTCAGTTTATCCTAACACCGTGTAGTTTTTTTTTACTGTTTGCTTTTCGTTATTATCCAAAAGTTCTTTGCTAGTTTATAGGAGTCTTCCTAGCTAACAGTAGAGGAGTTTGTTTTTAAGATCCCGCTTCTCATGGGAAATTAGTTTTTTTTTTTACTGCTAGCCTATAAACTTCTCTCAGTCAATTAGTAAAACATTTGAGTAGTTTGCGATTTATCTTTTACTTTTAACTGGCTGATGCTGAAATTAAAATGGAATTAAGTTAATCTGATCTAAACATTTCGTTACCTTGTTTGCATTTGGGACAAGTTCTTGTAGAGCTTTCATTCTCTCAGCAATTCTCTCTCTGCGTAACTGCCAAACACACCATTAAACTCAAAGATTAAGCTTAATTAGAAATTAATCACAGTAACTAATTAAACATCATCAACTTACTCGTTCAGCGATGCTGTGAGGATCAGTGGCTTGGCCTCTCCGAGCTCTGACTCGCTGCTTCAGCTGAGCCGGAGCAACACCAGCGCCACCGGTGGAGCCACTCAGCTGCTCCGCTGCCTGCAAGTTCATGACGGTTGTCGGGGCTAGGAAATTGGGTGCCGCTCCAGCTAGATGATAAAGATTCTGATCCGATGTCGTATCAGCTCCGTGAAGAGATGCTCCATTAAAACCGTTAAACAAAGCTTCATCTCCTCCCTTGAAAAATGATTCATACTTAATCAGTATTGCAAAATCGTCACCGATAGTAAGAGATTAATTGGAGAACTCTGCTCGTTAATTAAACCTGGTGATTGAGGAAGTCGGTTGGGTGAGCGAGACCGGCCATATTGACCACCTGCTCGTGGTGCATGGGGTTAATTATCTCCGGCGGTGAGGCCGCGCCGTTGATCTGGTGGTGGCGGAGCTTGGAGGCGAGAAGGTCGTCGTAGTGGAAATACTCCGCGGCATTGATCGGGTAGTCATCGGCGGCGCAGGAGAGTGGGTCCCAAAGGGATTCGAGGTCAGCGGCGAACCAGGAAGAAGGGACACGGGAGAAAATCTGCTCCAGGAAATCGTCGTGGGTCGTGGAATTCGGGTCGAATTGGGGATCAGGGAACTGCTGCGATGAATGGAAGGCCGGCATTTCTCCGCAAGGCTGCATGATGTGGGAATTTGTTTGAATTGGAAGCTGGAGCAGAGGCAGAGCAATGGCTATCGAGAGTGAAGCTTGTTTAAATACCAGGTGAGGTGATGATGACGGTTATGGTTTTCGAACCTGAACCGGAGGAGTCATCCGAATCAAGATTTTGCAATTGCATTTCTGTTCAGAGTATTGGACCGGCGACGATCGAACCGGTTTCAAATGAAACAAACAGTGATAAAAGTGGTACTTTTTAATTTTCAGGGAAAGATTGCACATCGTTACATAGTTTGAGTCCATTATGGAATTACTACAGTCTGCGTGCTTTTAAGTATCGTTCTAGCCAGACCGATGGGCTTGGGCCCAAAGTCGAGGTCTTTCACTGCAAGGTGCAACGCAGGTCAAGTCAAGGTCTTCCACTGCTCTGCGTCACCATTGAAGATGGGGAAAAGTAGGCTCTCAGTTTAAGTTCCAGCGATCCGGAGAAGGAAATCGAGGGCTTTGGTGAGTTAAGTTTCTTACGAGTTATGCTTTACATCTTTGAACCCCGATCTGTGTTTTTGTTTTGTGGGATGGAAGCATCATTGATGTTAATTTGGTGTGTAAACAAACAGGTAAGATGAGTCAGGGATTGGCTGATCAGAGCAGGAATTTGTCAGATATTCCTGAAAATGTTGTAACTGAATTTTTGAAGCGATTGGAATCATATCAAGATTTCGTATGCGCTACCTCCTGTTGTAGTTTCTGGCGGTTGATTGGTACCCAATTCAATGATGTATTCAGTGGTGGTTATCAGTTTCCATGGCTGATGCTTGCAGAAGAAAGCAACAACACCAATTGTCCAACTGACGCCCCTCCATGTCCGCCAATTGTTGCCAAGGTTGGTGCCACCAACCGCTTCACATCCAACTGACGCCCCTCCATGTCCGCCAATTGTTGCCAAGGTTGGTGCCATAGATCTTCCTTCACGTCGTATTTCACCACCAAGCAAGCTATCTCCATCAAAATCTCCAGTCATTCAGAACCCATTTAAACATCCAAAGCTCCTCCCTGCACTTCAACAGCCCTCGGTCATCCCTGTTTCATCCACGTCGGAAGAAACCTTTCCCAGCCACAACTCACCGTTCAGCACCGGAAAGTGCGAGCCTGAAGTCTCCCAAGCTTGCAAAAGCCTTTGGAACCCCTCTCTCGCCGTCATCACCACCATACAGCTTCACCGGAGTCGATGCATGTTGCCCATCGCGAGGAAGAAGACGTAAAACTCTAGTTCAGTCCCTGATCAATTTATTTCAATTACTTAAGTCACTAACACTCTAATATTTGCAGGAAAGTCATCCAACGAATTTCAAAACTGTACTATTCCTAAACTTTTCCTTATTTTCTTTCAAAATGTTTGTTAACTTATCGATTGAGAAGGCCCATTTGTCATATATTTTCTACGTTTTTATTTATCTTTATGTAGCAAATTTTATTTTATTTCTGTTTTTTATTATTCTTAGGTTGTTTTTTATCATCCTTTATTCATAAAAACTACTCATAATACCCGACTTCGTCATGTGTTTATTTTTTCAATAGAAAATCAATCGTGTTAATATTAACATGTTAATATAAAATAATAATATTATATACGGTGAGAACTATACTTTGTTTACATCCAAAAAATGAATTAAAAATATAATAAAAGATGAAAAGTACATGAAATGATAAAGAAATGTCTTAATCTAAATTGGTTTAACATATGCTTAGCTATAATACACTTGATTTCTAAGATCCACAATTGAATTGTTTGAAATTGCATGTCTCTCATAAAATAAAAATAAATGTTTCAATAGAATAAATTAAAAATAGTACAATAAAACTACTACAAAATGATCTTTATATAGTCATGTAGATGATGCTCTTGAATCCTTTTCAAGTTAAGGCGGATGAGTTCTTTTCTTTCATTTTTGGGGGGGTTTAATTGCCTTTACCAAGTGACATTCACATCCAAACTACTACCACACGGTCTACACTCAAACTTCAAACCCAAACTTGTTTTCTACGTTGTCTTTCCCATTCTCCAACTAATCATGACTGTCTCTAATCTAAGCTCAGCTTACAAACATTTATGGAACTTTTTACAGCAATACTTGTTATCTTCTAAGAATGTATTGCTTTGTTATACAATCAGAAGGAAATACAATGAGACAATTACTAATATACCACATCATTACTTAATTATTTCTCAGTTAAAAAAGTTTGGTGTGATAGATGCATAGTTCAGTCACCAACCATTAGGTTCTAAACTGCATCAAAAAGTCGAAAAATATAAAACCAAAAAAATGTAGATGGTTGATTTAAAAAGAGAGACATAAGTGCAAAAGTAAAGACGCAATTAGAAATGTGGATAAGAAAATGCAATAACAAAATAAAAAAATCCAACTAAAAAAACACCAGAAAATTTCAAAAATCAGGAAATATTTAGCTTCGGCCACCAATAAAGATTTATCGATGAACTCTCAAATCACATAAGCAGATATAGTGAATATTTTGGACGCAAAACATGAATCTGTCCAAACAAACAATTTCAGAAAAAAAGATTTTGCAAAATTCATTTAGGTATTCCAAGAGTAAAAATAACATGACAGCTCCTCAAATTAGACAGCACCCACTAAAAGCAAACCAAATCGAATAAACAAACTCACTATGGAAAAAGATGCCCCTATAAAAAATCGTCAAAGCAAAATCTAGTAACAACCACAAAAAACAACATAGGATAATCGGCTAAGCACCAAACAAAAGTAAAACAAACTATACACATATGCATCGGTTTTTCCTTTCTTCAACTTTGAGTACTCTTTTCACAACCTCTTCTAATATCTTGATGGTTAGAATGAATGTATGGTATAGAAAAGAAATAGTATCAATAATTCAATATTCTCACAAAGCTATAAAATGAAATACAATAAGGAAGACATTAAGAGAATACGTAGAAAAGATAGAAAATTATAATACTCTAGCTTAAATGATATTCAAAGTACCATCTTCTGATTCTAGACATCTTCCACAGATAGAATGTAACTATAGAGCATAATAACATTAAAAAAATTCTAAAAGAAAATAGTTGTAAAGCACATAGACTATGATGGTGTAAACCTCTAGCATTTACTTAATTAAGCTAATATTCATTGTGTTGGGCAGTATCTATTGGTACTAACAATATATAAAAATCATGATGTTTTATCTTTTAAATTTCTAACTTGTTTTTAAAGAGCCTAGCAATCAAATCAAGCAACCGCTCCATTTGCAAATTTTCAAATGACTCCTAATGAATACATGGCTTTAGATTCCTCACCATTTTTAAAAGAATATGGTAAAACATGCTTCCATTTCAAATGGCTCTATGAGTACTAAAATCCAATACTTACGTCTAAATGATAGAATAACTAGTAAACTATGCTTCCCTCAAACAAAAACTTAACTCACCAAAAAGTCTATTGTCTCTGCTAGTGAAGTAGCACCATGACCTCATTTGCTTCTCATCACCATACACGGGCAAAGACACGTTCTCAATTACTATACAATGATGGTCAAAAACATCAGTAACAATTGAAATTATCAACCAATCAATTGACAGTGCGGATATAATAATAATAATAATAAATAAACATAATCATATAATAGGATATTACTTGAGCAACAAAATTACTAACGGAGCTGCCATCATCGATGCACATTTGAGGGCTTTAAGTGTTGATTGAGAATCCTACAGCCCACTTGTCCCACTGGCAATACACAATCTGAAACGATTGACGAACTCTGTCGTCGATCCGTCACCTATCGTCAAGCCAGTTTGTCAGCCGTCGAGTCCCCCTCGTCCGCAGATTCGCCGCCTCCCCACGTTGATACTCGCTCATCCTGCGCCGAAATGACACTCCAGATCTGGAGAAGTTAGTGATGGTCAACGGTAAGATCTCCACATCTGGAGAGTAGAGGTGAAGGATCAAGGAAGTGAAAATAAGTGATAAAAAAAGGAATGAGAGAGAAAAAAATATGAATTAATTGTGATTAACTGGGTTTCCAAAAGGAAAATCAGATGATGGAGATGTATGAAATGGAAGCAAGAGAAGCGAGAGAGACGCACAATAAAGAAAGTAAAGAGAGAAAAAGACACGGTGAAAGAGAAGAAATAGAATGAAAAAGTAAACGGAAAGAAAAATGAAATCGGAAATTCTGTAATTAGGAAGAAATAATTGTAATTTATGATAATTAATTATTCCATTCTATTTTTTAGAGGTATTTTAACGTAAAATTGGAAATATTAAATACATTAATTAAGAACAAAAAAAGGTGATTGATTGTAATTAATTTGATTAGATTGATATAAATGATTGCATTGATTTTAGGAAGAAAACCTAAATTTGATGTGATGCTGATGTGGAGATGATGTGTCGCTGATGTCAAATAATTTATAAGTGATTTATAAATTAATGTGTGCAATTTCTAAATATATTTTTTCTATTTTTTTACTGGGTTCTTTATAGTAATAATTTAAATATCTCACAACATAAAAAAAAGAAACGCACCGAGGCGGAGAAAGTGCAAAAGTGTAAGCTCACAACCAACAGTGACCAAAAAGAATACCAATCTAGCAAATCTATCTCAAGTCTCAACTGAATGAGAAAATGAAATGGGGATGGACAAACAAGGTTGTTTGAAATTTTAAGCTTTGTTTTGTTTCCACCATGGCAACTTATGGTAAGCATCCTTTGTCATCCCAAACTTCTTGGAGCGTGTTCGAGCCAACACTTTTGACAACAAAGCAACAATGAATTTAAAAATTGGAGGGAAAATTAGGAGAGAAAAAGTTTTTAAAAATTGTGTAAATTTAAATTGTTGTTGTTTTTTTTTTTTTGGTGTAGAACTCCTCCATAGAAGGAAAGATAAGCCTGTTCATGTCAAAATGTAACTGATTAAGCACAGAGTTCACAATTAGGCATCAATGATTGGATGAGGAGACTGCATACCTCTCTCCAGTCCTGGTCATATCTATTTCTGTGACAGGATCAGTTGATGTAAAAGAAAGTAATTTAGGAGAGAAAATTTAAAAATGTGTTGGTTTGTTGTTAAAAATTTCATAAAAAGGGGTTGAAGAACACTGCCTATATGTTCAAGAAAGTAGATTTTGTTTGAGATCAACCAACCTCTAATAGACTACTGAACATATATGTTCAACCAATATAACAGTAGCTCAGAAAAATCTTATGAAAAACTAACAAGTACTAAAAGTAAGATACTAAAAGTATTAAACACCGGTGAATGAATGGCAACCGCAAATTACCTTCAATGAACTGGGCCATTGGCCCGTGAGTCAAGCCCAGCACCCGGCCCATAAAGAAATTCTGATTCGACGTCGTATGATATCAGCTCGTAAAGAGATGCTCCAACAGTTCATCTCCTCCCTTCAAAAATGATTCAGACTTAATTAGTACTAATACAACATCGTCACCCATAATACGAGATTGAAATTCTCTGCTCAGTCGAACCTGGTGAATCAATTGAGGAAGTCGGTCGGGTGAGCGAGACCGGCGATGTTGACCATCTGGTCGTGGTGTATGGGCTTAATTATCTCCGGCGGTGAGGCCGCGCCGTTGATCTGGTGGTGGCGGAGCTTGGAGGTCGTCGTAGTGGAAATACTCGGCGGCGTTGATCGGGTAGTCATCGGCGGCTTAGGAGAGCGCGTCCCGAAGGGATTCCAGGTCGGTGGCGGCCCAGGAAGAAGGGACACGGGAGAAAATCTGCTCCAGGAAATCGTGGTGGAATTCGGGTGGAATTGGGGATCCAGGAACTGCTGCGATGAATCGAAGGCCGGCATTTCTCTGCAAGGCTGCATGATTTTTGGGAATCTGACTGAATTCGGAGCTGGAGCAATGGCGATCGAGAGTGAAGCTACTTGGATGCTGTTTAAATACAGGTGATGAATTGATGATGACGGTTTTGGGTTTCGAATCCGATGTTACAGTTGCATTTCTGTTTGAATTCAAAGTATTGGACCGCCGGCGATCGAACCGGTTTGAAATTAAACAAATGGTGATGAAAATGGCTTGCTTTAAATTTCAGGGACAGATTGCAACATCTTTACACAATTTTGGGGCCAAATTCTTGCAAAGTCATCCCGTATTTCACACGCATCAGCGCTACGAGTTGAAGCAGAGCAGCCTTGAGCAGGTCAAGGTCTCCTTCTACTCTTGCTCTGCTTCACTACGGCTTCCTTTGTCCATTCAGAAGACTTCCTTTCTCATACCGTTGAATTGTTATTTCCCTATTATTTTCCTGGCTGGCAACATTACAGTATAAAAATGGTGGCATCTTTAAGGGAAATTAGAAGGAAGATATATCAAGAATGGCGGTAGCCGCAGCAAGGATGATCATGTGGCTGATGATCACTACTGTCCTAATATTGTTGTTTAGGCGTAGCCATGGATGTTTGGAGCAAGAGAAGCTCGCTCTCTTCCAAATCAAGGCTTTCTTTATGCAGGGCAATATTCTGTATTCTAGATTAGAAAGTTGGAATTCGGAGAATGAAGATTGCTGCACTTGGGATGAGGTTACATGTGACAGCACCACCAGCCGTGTCACCGACCTAGAACTTCCTTATCTGGCAGACTTTGATGCGGCCGATGGCCTTGACCATTGCTGGAATATGTCTCTATTTCTTCCCTTCCAAGAATTGAAGACGGTTGACTTGTCTGATAATTATTTCACTGGTTTTGTTCATAATGGAGGTGCCTGACTGATTGCCTTATCATTTATTTTCTCATTATTCACTTTATGGTTAATTTCTACTAGTACATTATTTCAGGTTTTGAAAAGATAAAAAATTGCAGGTCCTGAAAAGTTAAGAGACATGCCAAATCTTCAAGAACTTGACTTGTGCTTCAACTCCTTCAACGAAAGCATTTTCCCATCTTTCAGTGCCGGCTTTTCATCCCTCAAGGCCCTAAATCTGGAAGGGAACAGTCTCAGTTCAACAACCAACATCAGTGGTAAGTATAACTCAACTCAACTCATTTGTGGGAACTGCTCATAGCAAAATTAGTAATTAATCTCTTCAACTATACAGGTTTATGCAATTTAAGACATCTCGAGCTGCTGGACCTTTCTAGAAATTCCATGAGAGGCAGCTTGCCATGGTGTTTCTCAAATTTGACATCCTTGGAGGAGTTAGATCTCTCTTCCAATCGATTATCTGGTAACCTTGCTTCCTCCCCTATCGCAATGATGACATCCATCAAACATCTTGATCTCTCCAACAATTCCTTCCAAGTCCCCAGCTCACTTACACCATTCTTCAACCTATCCAAGCTCCAGAATGTTGACTTGAGTCATAACATGATCTATCAAGATATGGAGGAGTTATTGCCTTCTGCTATCCCGAGATTCCAACTGGAAACCATCCGATTAGATTGTTGTGGAGATGTAGGATCTTTTCCAGAGTTCCTCAGCCACCAAAGCCATTTGCAAGATATTTCTCTGTCCAGCATAAGTTTGAAAGGGAAGTTCCCATGTTGGCTGCTGGAGAACAACACAAACCTACAAACATTAGATCTTTCCAATAACTCACTTTCAAGCCCTTTTCAATGGTTTCCACATGTTTCTAGTCACCCTTTCGATAACTCATCAAACTCTTTGGATGGATATATTCCCCAGAAGTTCGGAGCAAATTTGCCAAAGATATACAGTCTCAACATGTCAAACAATTTATTGGAGGGCAGTATTCCGACTTCATTTTTCAGATACATGAAGTCGCTGATATTTTTGGACTTATCGAATAACAGGTTGTCTGGTGCTATTCTGGAGGACTTATCGCTGGTATCAATGGACTCTTTAAATGTCCTTAGATTGTCAAACAATGGTCTGCATGGTACCATATTTCCTGAAAATTTCAACGCACCAGTACTGGTAGAGTTGATGTTGGATGGAAATTATTTTACTGGTTTTGGAAAGAATTCAATAGGAGGGAAACGGATGAATGTATTACAAAAATTAGATATTGGCAACAATCAATTATCTGGAAGAATTCCAAACTGGATAGCGAATATGACACAACTGGAGCAACTTATTGTGGCCAACAACTACCTTGAAGGTCCTATTCCATTGGAGATATGCGTCCTGGATTATCTCAAAATCTTGGACCTTTCGAGCAATAATTTCTCAGGTAGACTACCATCTTGCCTTAGCCCATCTGGGATCAATCATCTCCACCTGTCCAGAAACAGATTAAAGGGATCTTTGACAGACATGTTTTGCAACAGCACCATGTTGGTGACTTTAGATCTCGGCAACAATCAGTTCAGTGGCACCATCCCTAGGTGCATCAACAAGTTTCCACAGCTGAGCTATCTGTTCCTCAATAACAATGGTATCCGAGGAAGGATCCCAAGGAGGTTATGTCAGTTGGAGAGGTTGAGCTTGCTTGATCTCTCTCACAACAATCTTTCTGGTCCCATTCCTCCATGCTTAAATCTTACAACACTCAGTGATGTTTCTGAATATGTAGTATACAGATCTAGATATACTATAACTTCTGATTCTGTTGAGGGGCCGATAGAATTTACAACCAAGAGTGCATCCCGGTCGTACAAGGGTAGGATCATCACCTTCATGTCAGGAATTGATCTTTCTTGCAACAATCTATCAGGTGAGATTCCACAAGAACTTGGAAGCCTCAACAAGGCACTACATGCACTAAACCTATCTCACAACAGCTTGACAGGACCAATCCCCATGACATTTTCAAACCTTCAGCAAATCGAGAGCTTGGATCTTTCTTTCAACAGGTTGAGTGGGAGCATCCCTCCTCAGATTGTTGAGTTACACTTCCTAGAAGTTCTCAACGTTTCCTACAACAACTTTTCTGGACAAACACCTAAGCGAGTGGCACAGTTCGCAACATTTGATGACACTTGCTACAAGGGTAATCCTCTACTGGGTCCATCTACACGGGCGGTCCCCTCAACTTTGCAATACATCAGAAAGTCAAGTTCGGGGAATCCTGTCTATGTAACATAGAAGAAGGTTCGTTCATTGCCGGGGCAAAGAAAGTGGAAAGAAGGAAGGGGCAATCCATCCGGCCAATGAAAGAAGTCTTTATAATCTAAAAAGTCTTCCCCGCTCGATGCTTTATTAATGTCATAGTTGATATCAAGATGAAAGGGAAAGACTTCTTTTATTACTGCCAATTTTGGGGATATAAATCTACTCATTGCCTAATAGACTGCTGGAAAAGAGACAGCTGGATTGGTGAAACTAGCAGAGAGACCCCCTGCTTGTATGTAACTCCAAAAAAGGTCACTGCAAATGACTCGCTAACAGAAGCACTACAGGCTGGAAAGGAATAGCTTTTTTCTGCAAGAGGATAAATGGCAAGCAACAGGTATTGGCATATCCTATAACATAGCCTCAGAGTCCACCAAAAGAAGATTTAGAGAATTTCACCTCCATAAAATTGGTGAATCACGACGAAAATAGACTCCCAAATTCACCTCATGTGAATTGTGAAAATGCCATGTGAATATGTGAGAAAAAGGCTGAGGAGTGGGGGTGGGGCCCACCCAAGCAGCCACTCACAACCAATGAGGAGGATTGGGGTGGGGTCCATCAGTAATGAGTGATTTTTGTTGAGTGATAGTTTTAATTATTTTTGGGTGAGGTTTGAGAGACCAAATGGAGTGGGATGAATTTTAGTGAGTGATTTTATCACAAATTTGGTGAAAAATTTTCTCCCTCACCCCAAGGATTGAAGCCCCCAATATGGACATCACGATCCTTCACTACCTGGAAATTCGCAACTGCCGCCACCCCTGTGCTCCTCCCCATTTTGACACAGTTAGTTCCTGTCAACACTCCGTGATCCAACATTACGATTTGTTGATTAGATTTGTTATCTTTTGTTTATAGTATTTATCTCCTGTTTTTTAAATAAGGTAAGGGTCTATGTACACCCAAAGAATATTTGATTGGTCCAAATGTCACCCTCTCATGTCTCATTAAGTGCTAATACCATTTTGCATGCCCAACATCCCGTTTTAAGTAATAATGACTATCTGTAATATTGGTTTAATGGTTTTACATTTACTGGATCTGTGTGGTCAGTGGAGAAGAATAAATGCATTAACTAGTTTACTTCTAATTCTAGTTGAGCCTTATCTCTACAATGAAATGTTTTAACCACTAGAAGGGTAATACTATGATATTAACAAGATTGGGTAAATGGTAATAACACCCAATACTATGCTAACTGTTTCAGATAGGTCCACAAACTTGGGTTTGGATTGATTTAATCACTCAATGAGAAGGCATTAATAATTACTCCTATTAAATGTTTAGGTTGTATCATTAAAATATATATAACATCATAAGATAAAAAGATAAAGTGAGAGTTTATTGCACCCTATAATTTGAGTTTGTCCAACTTTTGAGTGAGAAATGTCAAATTTAAAAAGTCAAGTCATTTTGTATCAAAATCTCTAGAATCTCCGAAAACGTTTAGATCTTTCGGTCCCTAAACTTTACACTAACCCACCATCCTTCTTTAGTACAAGTTAACAACTGAGCATTTATGTCACTTTTGCTTTTGCAAAGCTTAATTATTGGACCAGATCAATATATAAATAATAATAATAATGACACTGAAATAAATCATAATAAGCTCCAGCAACTTGATAATGTTATTTAAGTAAACATTTCTTTTCACTTTCTCTAAGACCAATATAACAGTAATTTTTTTAAAAAAAATCTCATGAAAAACTGATACGAAGATACAATGACATTTATGACCCCAAACTTATTAAGTCAACCCTGACGTGAATTTAACACCAGTGGATGGTAACCACAAGTTACCTTCAATGAACTGGGCCACAGTAAAATTCGCAGCCTCTGCGGAGCTATTAAGTACATGGTATCCGGGCCATTTGACCCGTGAGCCAAGCCCAGAACCCGGCCCATAATTGCCATACTCGCCATAATACAAAGTGTCCAATGCAAAATCTGCATTCCACTCCAACCACCCTTGTGGCCTGATCACATTGCTCATGTACGACTGCATGATGATCGTTCTTGAGTAGAGCTTCCACGGCCGGCCGAGGAACGTCTGCGTCGTGTTGAGGTGCGGCAGGAGGTCGGTGTCGGCCGTGATGTTGCAGAATTGGAAGGAGAACCCCGTGGGCTGGTTCGGGTCCTTTCGGCCTTGGGCCGTTATGGTGTTCTTTTGGTTTGGGAGGCCTTGTTTCACCAGGAGCCGGCAGCTTTGGAACACGACCGTTGCGTCACCGAAGACGTAGTCGACGGTGCCGGAGATGGTGCAGTCCCGGAAGAATTGGCGCATGGTGTGGACGTAGAGGGAGTCTTGGTAACCCCTCACCTCGCACCGGAAGTACACCGAGAGGTCCGAGTCCGAGCGGAGGGCTACGGCTTGGTGCTTGGCCGGTCCGGCCGTGTTCTCAAATGTTATGTCCCTTGCCATAAACCCTCTTCCGCTAACCGCTAACACAATTTATTACTTTAGATTAAAACTCTAGATAATATAAAGAATTATAATTATAGATCTACATAGAAATCTATAATAGATTAAATGTAAAAGGTAAAAAAAAAGTCAATTCAAAATTTACTAAATTAATTCATTCCTGCTTTTTAATATATCTATATATACACTATGAAAATAAGTATTAATAAAATAATAAAATAAAAGCGGGTCTTCCACGGCTTTAATAGTGTTCGTGCCTTACATAAAGACCCTTCATCATAATCATGTCAAGCATGCCGACGGAAAGAAACTAGGCTGCCAAGCATTAATAGTATATGTACTTAAAAAGACCTGTGGGGATATACATATATATCGTTTTCTTTGAAATAAAATGATAGCAAGTTCATTTATTTAATTCTACAGTCTTGTACTTATTTTATTAGATAGCTAGCTGAGCTACTGAGGAAACAACGAGATGTATATAAGAAATTAATGATACACAAATCATTTATTCCGTATTATTGGATAGATTTACTATTTCCACGTAATATTTAAGGAAAAGACTAGTAAAATAAATGTCGACTATATATCCAACAACTGACAAAATACATGTTTGAACTAAAAAGGTAAAACGGATCAATTTCCTAAGGAAAATTACTTTTGTTTGGAACTAGCTAGCGTTGCATTTAGTTTACTTGAACTAATTAATTTAAGAAAATGGAAAGTACTCTAGAATAGTTGTTTGTTCATTCTATAAAAAAAAAAGTTGTTTGAGCTTTGATCATAAGTTGCACTCTTTCGCATTAAAATCGTATGGCCATAATTTTGCACCTATAAATAAGTTAGGTAGTAACATAATCTGTCAACATATTTAGTTCAAAAAGAATAATTTCCAGTATCACCTTTCTTATTCAAAAGAATAATCTGTCAAAAGAATTATTAATAATAATTTTTAAAGTAAATCGGTGGAAAATATTTCCATTATCACCTTTTTTGGAATTCTGTACATCCTTACTGTTAATAGTATTTTTATAACAAATCTATATCTATGTATTAAAAAAACCATTAAAATGTGATGTTGAGAAGGAAAAAAAGGCACGAGCGGTTGATATGTGAGATTAATTCTTAAAGAAAAAAAAACTCATTTTAATTAAATCAATAGGAGTTTCAAACATAACATTTTTAAGTGAATTGATCAGTTTTTCAATTCATCTTATTCATTAGAGAATTAGTCAGTTTTTCACATAAACTAATTAGGACCTAAGGTGAATTTAGGAGAAGTGAATTATTGTAAATCACGGTGAATTAGGAGAAGTGAGTCAGTTTTTCACCCAAGGCTCACGGTTTATTTCTTTCAGTTTATGTTCATAAGTGAATACGTGGATAAGATGGTTTCTTTTCTTTTTGAAGAGTGTTTTAGTTGTAATTAATCCTATCATTTTTCACGGTAGTTTCAAACATGCATATCAATTATCGCAAGTGAATTAAAAAACTAAATCGCATGTGAATTCCACACAAATCAGATGAATTACATTTTACTCATTTTTAAAGTTTGAAACCCCAATGACTTAATGGTAAACTTAAAGGCGCATTAATTTCATGTCTTGACTTGAGGAAGCAATTTTTTTTTTGACGGTCTTGAGAAGCAAATTAACCTTGAGCAAAAAGGTTAGTGAAAACAAATTTAAGATAAAAAAGAGACCGCAGCACTTTTCACTTTCCAGAGAAAAAAGGCACGAACACTTACCAAAGGTTGCTGATCGGAAAGTAGTCCAGCCGTCGATGAAGCTCCGATTACCGGAAATGACCGTTAAATTCATACCATCACCGACCATCATAATGTTCCACTTCTTCTTCTTAATCTCAACGTTCTCTCTGTAAACGCCGCTCTTGATATAAATAACATACCGGCTCATGCTGTATTCAGGCACCGCCTCCACCGCGTCCATTATCCGGGTAAAGTTTCCGGAACCATCCACCGCCACCACAGCATTGGCCACAACCCCATTTATCTCCAGCAGCTTCCTGTCATCTGCTCTCACCCACGACGGGAACCGGTCTTCCTCCGTTAGTCCCCTGCCTCCGGCTGGATGACCTCCGGCGCCGGTAGCGTGCGACCTGGGATTTGGATGAACCACTGCAAGGAGGTTCTGGATGAGAGAGGTGACCTGGTTTAGGCTCCCTGCCACAACCGACTTGACCACGCCGTTCGTTCCCTCGAACCCATCAGTGCATGTGCTCTGGTCTGACATTGCAGCACTCAGCCATGTCCGGAGGTCCGAACTGAGATCGCCGGTGCTGTTATGTTTCCCTGTAACACCAAAACAGAGAAAAGATTCCATTTGTTTACAAAAAAAATGTGTTAAAACAGAGATAAAGTAATTCATTGAGATCAGGAGTTTTAAAGTGCGTACCTTTAGGATTCTGTGAAGCAGAGAGGGTCCAGCCGAGTTCATCCGCCGACGAGTTGAGCAAATCGAGACAATCGTTGACGGCGTTAGAGAGGCGAAAGTCTCCGATAAAGCTCGTGAATTGGGAGACGACGGAGACGACTCTCCGGACGGCGTTAATGGTGGTCCTTAAAGAAGCTGAAAAATCTGAAGCCGGGACGCTCAAACACTCGGAAAAAAGGAACTCGCCGGAGGAATCTCCGTTTCTGGTGGCGCTTCCGCAGGAGAGGAAGAGGAGGAAGAATAGCAGAGGAAGAACATAGAGTTTCAGTTTCAGCATGGTGGCTAAAATGTAAGAAAAACAAAGATATGGGGTGAATCGTATTAAAAGGAAAGTTTAGGAGAGGGAAGGAGTTCTAGTGACGGGTGAAGGTATTAAAAGAGGAAGGTTGGAGGTTGGAGCACATGAAGATGGGCGTATCGTATTTGGGGTCGTCAGTCAGCATGCTGAGCTCCTGCTTTTATATCTCTATGTCGGCGGTAAAGCGAAGATGGGTAGAATAATAGACTGGCCACTCAAAAACATGTTTCTGAACGATTTTGTCACGGATTTTAATCTTCATGTGCAAACAAGACACCAATTAGTTATAATGCAGGGCAAACCGGCCATATTGCAACACCGCGAGCCTTTCAATCGTTTTGTTCTATCTCATCTTGTTAGGAACGAGGAGCTAATCTACGTTGGGATGTATGATTTTAGTTAAAATGTAATTTATTTACATTAATATATATATGAAATTGAAATTTTTTGAAAATTGATATGATAAACTAAATATATTGCATACTTGATATGTATCACACGTATATCTTGACGTGAATAAAAATATTTAGTTAATTAAAATGAGTCAACAAACAGTTGAGATTATTCCTTTTAACGTTTATGTTGAGATTATGGATTAAATGTACTTTTTTACCTTGCTAGAGACATTTATTATTCATATGCTCATATAATCAAATCTTATTGCATTTGTTATTAAACTTTTTTATTTTTCATTTCTGTCAATGTCATTCAGGAGATCAGAATTTAAGTTAATTGTAATTAACAATGGAAAAAAAATAAAAATCTCAATAATTATTTATCCTTATCAAAGCATGTTTCTAAATGTGCGTGTTTGTGTGTACTCTATAATGTGTTTGTGTGTACTCTATAATACCGATCCCTATGTCCCTTTCCAATTTAAACTTTTTCATTTATAATAAATTTTACCCTTTAATTTTACCATTTTATCATTGGCTTCCCTTTTTCACTTTTGTTGGGTTATGGGTATATATATCATCATTCATCCTCATTAGTAGTATCTTAATCTCAACAAGTTGAAATCGGTGGCATGAAGTTTATAAAGTTTATAGTGGCAATTAATTGCCACTATAAATTCATGTAAAAGCACATGGTTGCACGGCTGTGTATATATATATATGTGTGTGTGTGTGTGTGTCAAAATGCATTAATTATACATTCACCTAAATCTTTATACATTCACCTTAATCTTTACGTTAAAACATTTGTTTCAAATAAAAAGGGAAGGAGGGAGTATAGTTGTTATAATGCAAAAGTTATATATACAATATAACAAACAAAGAAACAATAAAAGACTTATAAAATAACAAAAAAGAGAGTAAAATATATAATATATTATGTGTATATATATGTATAAATAAAAAAATAAAAAATAAAAATAAAGAAAAGAAATAGAAAAATGTTAGGCTATGTAATTAACAAAAAAAAAGACTAACATACTATATTCATAAGTCACATCAAAATTTCTATATATATATATATAATAACATTAGATTGCATTATCCGTAGAGGGACATCATCATCCTTCATCTTTCATCTTTCACGATTTTTTTTTATCTGGTTTATGACTAGATAAGATAAATCTTCTGTTTCCATGAACCAGTGGTGCATAAAATTACCTACCTCCACAAACTCATGGATACAATCCACCATATGCATCGCGGGACTCTGTGGATTGCGATTTTCTCAAACTCACTATAATTTAGTGACAGATTCAGCTACTTGACATCACTCAAAAAATAGAAACCTCTACTTTGATATTAGTAATTTTTTTATGGACATCATCTTATCCAAACTTAATCTAAAAAAACTCCACATATTCCATCAACCCATTAATTATTAGTAGTAAATACTCTATGCACTATGGCCACTACCAATTTCAACTGAGAAAGCAAAATTCATTTTATTAAATACTAACGTTGTGTAGTTTTAGATCATTTTCAAGATCAATTGCAAACATTTATTATTAAATTAGTGTATAACGTGAAATCACTCGCTGAAAATTTGTCACATAAAAAGCATAACATTAATTTGTGTCTGTTGTTGATCCTGCTCCCTCCTTATCCCTTACAGTGTTGCATTGCGATGTGTCGGCACCATTTAGCTCAGGTGGAGCGTTCATGGGTGCCGAGAGCGAGACCGACATTGATCCTACTATCGCAATTATCACAGTAAGTATTGGCTTCTTTAGGCGTCTCGGGATGTGGTGGGACTTTGATCTGACAGCTTACATCCTTGCTCTGGCTTTAGGTCCGGTTATTTCAGCGCTACATTGTGCATTGCTAGTTGTGTTGGTTTCAACGCTTTATTGCGTATGGTTCGCCATTTTGTGGCTTCTAGGTAATTTTAGGTTCACCTTGGCTTGGCTTGACCTATTGTGAGTTATCATTAATAAAACAAGCCTTTTTACTTCAAATAAAAAAGATAAATTATTTGTGAGGGAAAATGTCAGTCATTTACACAATACTGGATCTCTTATTGAAACAAAAGACAAGTTGCTTTAGTAATTCACTCTATCTCATAGTCCTTTTTTCCAAAAGAAAAATGTTCCTCAAAATGTCTCATTTCCACCTATATCTTGTGGTAAGGGCACAGATTCCAAGCCCATAGGCCGCCCGCAAACCCGGTCCATAAGTATTGCAGCTCCCCATCCCTTCCTGGCGCAAAGGGACACCTGTTGTCCGTCCCATACCTCTGCCCATGCCCCTGCCCCTGCCCATGCCCTATCCCAACACTATAAATACTTCATTCAATGCCTCACCAAGGGGCTTCTTTTCTTTGGCTTACCTCATCTTTACTCAATCGATCCTCGGCCAAAATAACGTGTGAGTACTGATTTGAGCGTCGGATAATTGTACAAGGTGCTTGCTCGACCTCGGAAGCAGCTCAGCTCGGACACGGCTCGACAGCGGACACAACAGCTCGGAAAATCTGGTCTCATTGCAGCATGGCGGGATCTTACCCATTCGGGAGGCCGACTTTCTCGGACGCACTCCCAGGTACCTCGTCACTATTCCAATATCTGTATATATTAATGTAATTAATTGCTAGTATTAACATGTGTTTCTTCCACTTCTAACCTTCATTCTAACCAACGCTCCCTTCATCACAAGAAAATAGATACATTTTTCATTTTTGGTTGTCCCAATAAATTGGAGAGTATTTCCTTTTTAGTAAATTAACTTTTTCATACTTATAACTTTACCTTATCCTCATTTTTTATTCTCACACAAAAAGTTATTTTTATCTTATATTCATATTTTACTTTACTACAACTATACTGAACAATATTTCTGATAAAAAAATATCTAATTTATTGGGACAGCTCATGAAGTATATTTGACCTTCCTCTAGTCTAACTAAATGGCCTTGGGATTTAAAGGTATTCCAATAAAGTTAATTAAGTAACAAGACAACCTTTAACTTTCAAATAAAAAAATGAAAAAAATTCAAGAACTTATAAACAAAAATATGAACATAATAGCAAATAGAGAGTGAGAGGTAAATAAATGATTAGAAATTTTGTGGAAGCTTCAATCTTACCTAAAATTCATCCGAATTCGTGTCCATTAAAATAGAAGGAGAATATAAAGCCCTAAACTTGTTCAAGAACAAGAGTCGAACCATATGTGCGAGCATAATCAGAAAACAATTACAAGGGAGAGAGTATAAATTCAGAATCTCAACCCTAGAATCCAAAAACAATTAACGGAAATGTGGTTGAAGCCTTTGAGGAGATGAAGCCAACGACCAAACATTGCAGCATTTGTGTCATCTCTTGCCTCTTGGTCGAAGAAAAGGAAAGAGGACCATCCAAAGTGACCGATCCAAGATTTTTTAAAAGAGGGGTCCATTTATATCTTCCAATGTATATTACTTTTTACTTTTGCACCAATTTGACTTGGAATAGGGAATAAGTGACCAAATTTTGGCTTTTGACTTTCCTGTTTTACCATTTTTTATGTTGTATGATGTTATTACGGACATAAATCGATTAAAAAAACCAAAATCAACTATAAGCTCGAATCATGTAAGGAAAAAGGATCAAATAATTAGAAAATTGGAGAATAAATACATATTTTGAAGATAAATAGATCAATATTGACTATATTTCTATATTTTTTAGACATCACTTAGTGTTCTAAAACTTTTTGAACAAATAAAATATAAAATATAGAAATAATATCACTAAATATTCCAATACAATTTTATGAAATTTTATCTATAAATTATATACCACATATACATACAATTGAGAAAAAATAGGGTCCATGGACCCCCCCTTTATTACATGTAGGTCCGCCACTGGGACCATCCCAAATTTTTATGAGGGGGGGGGGGGTGGTGATTGCACCCTTTTTTGGAGGGTTAGCTACAAATGTTTTGCGTGGGGCGTGAACGCTTCTAGATGGAAACACCTTATGTGACACATGTCCCGGGTCTAGATTTTTGGTTCCCACGGTCGGGTCAGGTCGGGGCAAGCCAGAGAATATTCTTCTTGTCTGAGTTCCAAGGTCAGGGCGGTCAACTTTGAGTGGAATTCCTGATCACCCGAGGTGGGAGAGGGTTCACCGGCTAGTTCCCCGGCCCAAGAAGGTCGGGATTCGATGATGACTATGTTTCTACTAGCATTATATACTTCAGGGACCAATGTTGTTAATATTGTTGATAATCTCCTAGTTTAGTCATACCGTGTATATCTTGTAACCTCCGTATTCATTCAAGTAAATCACATACAGAAGTTTTCTCTTCATATTTTCACAGTTTCTCGTTTGGGGAGGGAGCCCCACAAACTTCAATTGTTCAGGGAGGAACCTACGCCTACGGACTTATCATTCTTTCCATTCTTCTTATTCATATAACTCTCCAAATTAAGTTTCAGAAATTTGTGAACCCAATTGCTTGTAATTAAGTCATGAGATGTCTTGTCATCAAATTCTCTTAACCTTCTTCATCATAACTCATCATATCCCCACTTAATTACCTTCTTCATTTTATCAGAGATACCCAATTTTAACCAGCCCTTCTCAATCTAAATTTAGATTAAACTTCACTATTAACTTAGCTTATTATCGTAATTACAGACTCTGTTTAAGTTTTACTGATAATTTATTTTAGCGAGACCTTTAGTAAATTGGTTTCATATTAGTCATTTAGCTCGTCATTTAGCTCACAGATTACATGATCTATGTTCATCATTCTTGAGTTTATATACGGCATGTGCCATGCAGTGAGTGGTACTCTGCCGAATGCTTTGCAAACGTAAGTAATATGTCAATGTGTGTGTGTGTATATATATATATATATATATAGTGATGTCATCTTCTTCTTGTATCAAATCTTGAATGTGCTGATTAATGTCTGATCTTGAAGTAGACATATATCAATCTTGATTCACCATTATTTTTTGTAGGAGATAATTCTTGACACATCAACTGTAATAATTTTTGGCATTCTTCTAGATCTGTTGCGGCAACTATTTGAGTTTGAATTCGAGACTTGGTAGTAAGGAAGGTTGCAGTAGAATTTGCCTTTGCAGTAGAATTTTCCTCATCCACTTTTGACTTTTCTGTGGCCTTCATATTCTTTTGAATAATGTCAAGAGTACAGTTGGAAAGATTATACTTATCCCACCATTTAACTCGATATTCTCGAGAAAAACAGTCTTGTCCGTATAGGTCTATTTGAAAATGTATACGTCCATGTCATGATCCATGGGATAGAATAGTTCATCATGAATTTTAAAAAGAAGGTGATTTTCATCTTGATCATTAGGAAAATGTGATGAGTAGGTTTCAAAACTCTTTTGAATAATTTTAGGAAGAGATTCTTTGTCAAAACCCCAAAAATCCCAACAATCACATAAAAATCATTTTGGAATTATTTCAAAAGTTATTTTCTTTTTTCGATTATAAAAAAAACCCATGAATGAGACCAACAACGAAGATACAAAAACGAGTTCAAGGCTTTCATATAGTCACTGAGAACGATTGTAAGAAAGTGCTTGATTTTGAATAGGCACTGAGAATGGTTTTGTCATAAAAAGGGAGGCTCCCTAGTCAATGGGTGATTATTCGGATGATTTTTACTTTTGAGAAGTTAATTATTTTGAGATCAAGGGAATTAGAACTATGTTCCAATTGGAATCTACTAAAATTCTTTCATAAAATTCTATTGTTTTGATCAGGGAATCAAGGATAAAATTAAATCCAGGAGGAAAAAGCTTAAATGCAACTGCATCAAAATTAGTTTTTGATATATATATATATATATATATATATATATATATATATATATATATATATATATATAGTATCATGCCATACTTATATAGGAGGTGATAAGGGAAGGGTGAGGTCAGTACTCCCTCCGTTGGCAAAAGATTTAACCATTTGACTTTAGTGTTTAAATGGTTGATGTTTGGCTAAGTTTTAGCAAAGATAAATAGTTTTAAAAAATTTAGAAAAAATATATTTAGAAATTTTATATTTCAAATTATGATACATATATGAAATATTTAATTTTCTGTATCTAAATATTCGTAAAAAAATTATATATAGGTTAAATGCTGTGAAACTGTTAAAATAAATGATGAATTTTTTGGGACCTAAAGGAGGGAGTATTAGATTAGACTTGGTACGAAAACAGCATGACATGTTATTGGTTCCAACAGAAGTTAATGGGCAGAAAAAAATCTCAAACTGAACGAACCGCCTATTAAATTCTGAGATGGATCGGTCGGCTCAATTTACGCACTGCATTAGCTAGTAATTTGTATTAATGTCTCATTAATCATCCAATGTTAATATTTTCAATCAGCACTTAATATTGCCTGTGATGATCATTTGGAATATTGATACAATCAAATAACACCATAAACCAATATCATCTTCTTCATCATCATTTTCTAATTATATGAGTAAATTTCAATGAGTCACTGGTACCTCCCTCCTCCTTTCAAAAAAAAAAAAAAAAATTTCAATGAGCATTTTGATCTACATCAAATCATCAATGGTGATCGGATAGGAATCACAAAACTGTAGTACATGTTTTGAGATATATATATATATATATATATATATATATATATATATATATATATATATATATATATATATGGATGGGATGGCAAATATTGCAAATTAAATGTCATGTTCCAAAGTTAATAGGCGGAGAAGAGATGTGCTTGTTCTTCGTATAAATTCAGAAAAGGAATAAAGGGTTTTCCGCGTCCACTCCACATGTACATGTTGCATGCATGTAGTCGATTCAAAGATTCTTAGTTACATTTTCTGAAACGTTTTTCTTTTTTCATATTTTTTTCATAAAGGAAAAAATATTTTTTTCTCCTAGAAAATAATAAGCTTTAGTGTGTATAAAATCGCAATATCCTATCATATTTGTAAATGGATAAAGAATAGTTAAAATAATTCGTTACCTTCAAATTGCTTTGCAAAGTTATTGCATTTCAAACTTTTAAATAAATTACAACTTTATACTTGAAATTAAATAATTCACATTGTTCAATAATTTTATATTTTCTTCTAAAAAAGCTTAAGAAATAAGAAAAAAAAGGGAGTAACTATACATGGTGCACAAGTGCACACCTTAGCACATGATAAAAAATAGGAAAGAGGCGGAAGACAGCTAGACATCGCAGCAAACACCACCGGAAAATGCGGGATCTCACATAGAAGCCATATCCTCACGAAATCCATGTCGATCTCATACTTTCCTACCCCACGAGAACGTGTCGTCACCTTCCTTCATCCATCCCCTTCCTTCATCGTGAAAAAGGTGGATCGGCAAAAAATCAAGCCGGCCACCGTGCATTACTGCAACAGGCGAATTTGATGCACCCGATGGCATTATGATGCACCACTACGGGATAATGATGCACCCTAGAATTTTATAAGATTTCTCATCCCTTCAAATGTAAAATTAATATGATACCTAAATGGGCAGTGTGATGAACTATTATAATAAGATGATGCACCCTTATAATGTTGTACTCGCGAGACATTATGATGCACCATTGCATTATAGACGGTGCACCATTATGATAAAAACTAACAAGACAAACATACACAATGTAAACCATTATGATGCACTTTTTAAAATACCTGATGCACCATTAGTACAAAATGATGCACCATTAATTATAGTGCACCACTGCAACATAATTTAAACCACTCCAACATAATTTAAGCCTTAACACTATAATGTGACTATATGTAATAATGTTGCACCGTTACAATGAAGATGATGAATCATTATGATGTAAACCAAATAGTCCACATTATTACGAAGATGTAGATAATTATGATGCGCCAATGAGACAGTATGATGCAGCTAAGAAACAGTATGATGCACTAGAGAAACAATATGATGCATTATTATGATTTAAACCAAAGGGCACACATTGTTATGAACAAAATGTAGACAATAAGACAGTATGATGCACCGTTACAATGAAAATGATGCACCATTATGATGTAACCCAAATAGTCACATCATTACTAGCAAAGAACAAATATGATGCGCCTACGAGATAGTATGATTCATCTGAGAAATAATATGATACACCATTATAGCAAAGATGATGAACCATTATGATTTAAACAAACTAGACCACATTATTACTAGCAGATATGATGCGCACATGACACAGTATGATGCACTTTTACAATGAAGATGATGCACATTATGATTTAAACCAAGTATTACAAATTATTAATTACTAGCAAATATGATGCGTCCACGAGACAATATGATGCACCATTATGAAGCAGAAAAATTGTAACTTTATACTTTGTATGTAGTTTATGGTTACATCATTTTAATGAATTGGTGCATCATAATGAGTTGATGGCGCATCATTAAGGTAAGAAGGCGCATCGTAATTATCATGGTGCCCAGTCTCCTCTATCGCTCATCATCATCCTCCAGCTCGAGCTTCTTAGCCACATGCTTCAGCTCCTCCAGTGCCTCCTCTTCTTCTCCATTTCAGCCTCCGTCTCTGCCATACTTAACAGATCCAAAAAGCTTCTCTGACTTGGATACAAAAGCTACTTCTCTGGCCTGGCGTTGAAGATGAGAGATTGGCGATGGGGAAGGACGGGCCGACGACGATGAAAGTTCTGGTGAAGGACGGTGGCTGGTGGCGGAATCCTGGGTGGTTGCGGGCTGCTATTGGTGAAGGGCGATGGTAAGCTTACATGTCAGCGGCATCGATGGATATAGGATGCGAATCCAGCAAACACAATAACACGGAGCTGCTATCAGATGATGTAATCATCATTAATTCAAGTGATTTTTGTGTAATAATTATGTTAATTGGATAAGGTTCACACCTTAGCACACTTTAAGAGGTACTCACTCTATCCTAAACCAAAAAAATATGCCCCACAAACCAAATATCCTACACCTGCCACCAACTCACATATTAAGACAACCCGATGCTTCGTGGTGATCTTACCCGTTCCAGATCTTCACCATAGCAACGCTTTTTATTTTCATCAACAATATTCGTACATCTTCGCCATCATCGTAATACTTTCAATGACTATATTACCTTACAAATCACCACCTCGACCACTCTTATCATTTCTCATCAAGAAGATTAAGTTCTACCTAAACAACACTAAGAAACATATAAATTCACGTTTTTCGACTGCCATCACAACCACCACCACCATGAATCGGGCCGTCTTATAATTCTTGCAATGTTGATGTTTATCAAGCACGGTAACGTTGCTGATCAAGTGTAAGGAAATGTTGGTCAACTATGTAGATCAACATTTATTCTGGTGATGTTGTTAAGAGAAGCCATGATACTAATCAACATTCATAATGTTGATCAAACACGCCAACATCACTGAACGAGTATAAGGAGATTTTGATCTCTATGCAGATCAACATTTATTCTGTGATGTTGTTCAAGACAAGCCATGATGTTGATCAACATTTAATGCTAATCAAGCACGACAACATTGTTGATCAGAAACGCGAATGACAAACTTGTAAATAAATGATGCGCAAATGCGCACGTTTAGGCGTGCGCATCCTAACCTAGTCCTAAGTTTTTGTCATGCATAAGTACCATATCTTCATAAATTAATCCCTTCTTCATAACACTACATCGCTAGGAGGGTTATTAACACGACCAATTTGCGTTATATCCGCGGTAAATACTGCGGATTTGGCCGCGTTAGAAACTGTGTAATATAAGCTCGTTGTAAATCATCTAATGCAATTTTCCACTGTTCTTAATGTGGCTTAATACGGCTAAAGCCGCATTAAACAATTTCAAAAATAAAAAAATTGGATGAATCCGGATGAATTAATTTATCCGGATTCATCCGAAACACACAAATTTTCCAGATTCCGGCAGCGTCGGTGGTCCTACGACGGTGGCGGTTGAAGCAAACGGACTAAACACAACCTGAACTTTCAAATCTGTTGCAAAGAAATTCAAAGAGAAAAAAAATCACTATAAATTCATAGAAATTAATATAAACACATAAAATTTCTTAGAAATTCATCTAACAAAGAGAAAAAAAGAAATGGGTTTACCTGCGGATCTAGTGCAACAACACCGGTTTCTTGGGCTGGCGGTAAAGCGGCGCCGGTGGTCGTGGCGGAAACGGTGGGAGCGGGGGGCTACGGGTTTTGTGAAAAGAGGTTAGGCTTAGGGGTTTTTCAACCACAAAACGAATATAAACTAAATCCTAACAACTAACTTACCTCAACATGATGATGGTGAAGCGGTGGGGACCGAGACGATGGCAAGGAAGGCGGCAGCGGCGATGATTGAATGAGAGGAGAAGAGTTTGAAGTCTCAGATCTGAGAGAGAAAAAATGAAGAGAGATAGTGAGAGAGAGCGAACTTGATGAAAATGGGAGAGAGAGGTTGATTTCTCTATAAAAATATTTTTAATGCGGCCTAAACTGCATTAAATGCCACATTAAGAGATTAAACGGAATACAAAGCGATTTTTAATGCGGAATGCGATTAATGCGGACTAAGCCACATTAAAAACCGCATTATTTCCTTGCTCAACAAGGTAGTGTAAAAGAGTTACCATTTAATGTGAAAGAGTTTTTCCGCCATTGGAACTTTGTCATCTAGATCATAAGGGAGAAAATCTATACATTCATCGATATTTTTTTTAAGAACAAGATCAAATATTTATATCATTAATCAGAAGATAAGATTTATGAGTATATGATTTATGAGTTGAACTCCTATAAAAGTATAATGAACATACTATATTTTATAAAATAGGTTTAAAAGAAAAGAAAAATAAATTCATTTTCGCCAATGTTATTTATCACCTAGGTGATTTTTCGTCCGCTTGAAACATTTGAAATATAAGGGGTAGATATATTATTATCTTTTTAGTTGAGTTTGAGCTTCCAGATTACCTTAACTGGGTCATTTGAACTAGTGAGTGAAATATCAATTAGGTGATGATTAACATAATTGATTCATTTACATTGAAAAATACATAGTTGATTACTTTTTTTAATTAGTATTAGATTAAAAAATGGTAAGAACTATAATTTAACCATTATACTTATATAATTTCAATAAATTAAAACCATACTTTTACTTTTGGACTATTATGACATTTTCCCTTTAACATTTTAATATAAAAAATTATATGTAAATGATTAATTGGTATCTAGAGTTTCAAAATATATTTTATAAGAAACATTATAACATATTCGGATGAAATTTTTAGTCAAACACAAGTGTTAAAGTGAAATTTGCAATTATTATGGGATAAAGGGAGTATAATTTAAAGATTTGATATTTACTTATATATATATATATATATGGACCTCAAAGTTCAGGAGAATATATGTTTGCACATGATACAATTCTTTGTCTGTTAGTTCTCTATTTCTTAGTTCCTCAAAGTTCTTGACTGAATGGTTGAAAATCGATAGTCTGTTTTCATCGACGGCTGAGTTATAAACGTCATTGCGCATCCGAGGGTTGACGCGAGTACCCAGATTGTCATCCATATAATGTTCGGAGAAAAACGCTACCTCCTGTACCAAATACTTCTCAATGATCGACCCTTCTTTAAATTGTTTATTTGTACACTTCTGTTTCAGCATTTTCATCATCCTTTCGAACCCATACATCCACCAAAATTGCACAGATCCACAGATTTTGAGCTGTCATGGTAAATGCACTGTTAGGTGTTCCATAGAGTCAAAGAATGATGGAGGGAAGATCTTTTTAAGCCTACACAACGTCACGACAATAAATTCTTCCAATTTTTGGACGTTCTCCAAGCGGAATTCATTGACAAATTATTCTGAAGGAATTTGCTAAATTCTGCTATTGGAATCCATATACCATCAGGGATGTTGCCTCGTAAAACGATAGGAAGTAATTTTTACATAAACACATGACAATCATGCGTTTTCATTGCATAAAACGAATTATTCGATGTGTTTACACAACTTCCAATGTTAGACGCACACGCATCAGGAAGTTTGAGAGTGTTTTCAACCATGTACAAACATTCTCAATTTGTTCTTGATTCAAAGTGTAAATTGCTTTAGGTTGACATGACTTTCCATCACGTCCAGGAAATAAATGCAACTCAGGTATGATATTCAAACACTGAAGATCTTGTCTCGAGTTTGTGTTGTCTTTACTTTTCCCTTTATGATTCATAACCGTGTAGAAGACATTATCGAAACAATTTTTCTTTATATGCATAACATCGAGGTTATGTCTGACCAATAAATGAGGCAAGTAGGGCAACTCCCAGAATATCGATTTCTTTATCCAGTGTGAGACACACTGAAGCCATCCGCTCGTTGTTTGTCCCAGTATGACCCAAAAGGTGGGAATTGAATCCAATTAATCTCCCTTAGAATTTCATGACCAGTTTTAACCTCAAATGGATATGTGCGCTCTCTACGCCCCATGTTTGAATGTCATTACGATAAGCATGTCGACGGGGTAAGAATCTTCTATGGCAACCCCACCAATAAGGTTTACGCCCATAAGTTAATTGAAAGCTAGACACATCACTCATACAGTACGGGCATGCGAGTCTTCCATGCGTACTCCAACCTGATAGCATACCGTACGATGAGAAGTCACTTATCATCCATAGCAGACATGCTCGCATTGTAAAGTTCTTTCGACGATGCGCATCCCAAGTTTGAACACCATTTGTCCATAGAAAATTTAACTCGTCTACCAATGGACGTAAAAAGACATCAATATTACGCCCCGGTGATTGAGGACCCGGGATTAGGAGTGTCATGTAAATGTACGACTGCTTCATGTATAAATGTGGCGGTAAATTATAAACTGTTATGAATACCGGCCACATCGAATATGGGTTACCCATGTCTGACTGTGGGCAAAATCCATCAGTGCATAACCCTAACCGCACATTTCCGATCTCTTCAGCAAAATCAGGATAACACATATCAACATGTTTCCATGCCTGCAATTGGCTGGGGTGTCCGATGTAACCATTTGAATTTTCATTGGCCCATACATGATAACTCATAAATTCAGCCGTTATTGATGACTGCTAAAGACGCTTAAGGCGTTCAGTGATTGACAAATAACGTAAAATCTTCTTCACTTTAAGTTTCTTTTTACCACGCCGATTCGTACCAGCCTCAAAGTATCTCTCTGCACCGCACACTCTACACTGCATCAAATTGCTAAATATACCATAGATTAACATACAATGGTTCTCGCATGCATCAATTTTAATGTACGGTAACCCTAAGTCTCTGATCATCTTCTTCGCCTCTGCTATGCTTGTCGGCAATGTATTTTGACCATGTAATATTTCATTGATAGCTTTTATGAAGTGGGAGAAGGCAACATCAGAAATGTTGTGCTGACTTTTCAAACTTAAAAACTTAGTCAAAACCGCTAGCTTCTTATGTACAGTACGACAACCATCATATAGAGGTTCTGACGCAACTTGCAGTAAATTGAAAAATTTCTACGCCTCTTCATTTGGAATTTCATCATCTTCAACTTGCGGCTCTGCGTCAATCCTCTCAAAATCTTCATAACTATCATCAATTTCATTTTCATCATTATTCATTTGATCAAAACTAGTAGAACGAATTCTCAAACCTTCATGAACCATTTGTTTTACATTCCATCCTTGATAATCAATCTCCATTGAATCAGCTTCGGTCGTTACACGCGGATTACTAGACGACGATCATTCGGCAAATCGATTACGACCTCCAACAATACTACGATCAATCTGTATTGCCTCCCCATGACAATCCCATACATAATAATCTGGTTTAAAACCATACTCGCATAAATGATTTCCAATAGTAACATTATCATAATAGAATCTGTTTTTACACTTTTTCATGGACATTACACCATCGACAGGCCATTCGATTTAGCATTAGAAAAGGCAAACTCCAAAAAATGTTGTAACCCCTCAAAAAATCTTCGACTAATTGTATGAGTCTCCTTCTATAATCGGCGATACATCCAATCACATTCTCAGCCATGTTTTTACTCCTACAAAACAATATTAAGTACAAAATATGGTAAAAACCACAAACTTCTAATGTACTACATACAATTGTACCAGATGTTTACTCCTAATTCACCTAAAGCTAAGGGTGCATGAGTCATATCATATTCATAAAAGTACAATCGGTACCGAAGTTTTATGGTTGTGTAATAACCTATACAATCTACATAAATTTCGGTAGCATTTCGTCTCAGTTCCTCGTTATACCATATTTTGAGGGTTATTTCCCCCATAATAGATACGAGGAACAAGATTAAAATGCACCGAAATTGATGCAATTGTATCGATTATGCATACACAACAATAAAACTTTGACATACTAGTTGCACTTTTACAAACTGTCCAACTTGGACAATCCATGAATATTTAATAAAATATTATTCCCAAAAAATAAATTAATGGAAATAATACTATTCATATAATATTTTATAACATATCCACAGACAGGAACTATGGCTCAACCATTTAACAAATTTACCATTTTCAAAATTCACTAAAATTAACAACATAATGATAAAATTATATATATATATATATATAAAGGAATTATAATGAAAAATATAATAAAATTGGTGCATACGTACCTAGATCCCAGATTTTGTTGCAAAAAGCTTTAGAAACAGACAACTTTAAATCACAAAACAAATCACAACTACAGAATGGAGAGCTTCCCCATTTCTGAAAATGGATGTGGCGAGGGTTCGGGAGCAAGCTTCTCTCGAGCTCTTCATGAAAAATGCCAGAAAGAAGGAAGATGATGCTTAAAAAGGACCTGGAAGCGGCTATAGCCGCTTATAAGAACCGCTTCAAAGGCACCAAAAACAATACTGGTAGATAGCATAGCAGCTCTGAAACAGGACAGTCCGTTTCAACCGTTGAAGTTGTATATGCCATTTCGACACCGCTTTGACATGTCGAACGGAGTGGAATTCGTAACGGCTTGAAATGGGACTTGCTTAGAAACGGATCCAACCGTTTCATGGCCGCTACGAATTCCTCAGCAACTACGTAGTATATATATATATATATATATATATATATATATATATATATATATATATATATACCTCATTTCTAAAATTTCTAGGTCCGCTGCTGTATAGTTAACATGCATATATTTATGGTGTTTTTATGGGTTAGCTTTAGATTCATGTGTAATTTTTCAGGAGCTTGATCCCAAATTTGTTTTGGGTCGTGTGTGTTACTTTTTATGATTTTCAATAAAAATCTTTATTATATGTAATTAATTGCTTTAGAATTAAGATACGAAAAGGAATAAAGACAGAATTAAAGAGCTAGCTAGGGTTGCTTTTGAATCTTTCTTTTTAAAGGGAGAGACGCGTTTTCCAGCTAGGTTGTTCAAATCCCTCTCCGACGACCTCAATTAATTTGGACGACGATACATACCCATTACACTGCAACTGCCTACTATACTCCTCTTTTTTCTTTTTCATTTTTTAAAAATTCCTTTATTGCTTTCTAGATGTTCATGATCATCACTCAATTTGTTTTGTTTTTATTTTTAAATTTCCAGCGGAAAGTACTATATTCCACCAGCTAAAAACCATTCTTTTTAAATACAGCTGAGCTTTTTAAACCTTGGAACAATATGTGAATGATCTTTTGCAACAATTCTCTTCAAATACAGCTGATCAGCTCTAATTGAGTACTTCCTTTTACTTCCTTCATTTTGTACTTAGAAAAAATATAATGATTGTTGTATTTATTCATGATCATCAGAACAACTAGAGCCAAACTTTTGACAATGATTGCTTTCAGTTACAACGCGCTAGCACCTGTGGATGTCATGTCTTTCAGGTTCAATTATTCTATTCTACTAATTGCTTGCTACTATATATGAGAATGACAAATGAAAATTACGTTTTTCAAATCTATTGAAAAATAAATAAATTAAAATAAAAGGTAGAATTTATCAATTTAAAAGATATTTCCTTCATCCCTGAAAAATTGAGTAAATTGTTTTCAATGTATTTAATCTATACTTTTTTATTATGCATATTAGACATACAAATTTGAATAATTTATATGTTTGAAGTATAAATTTTTTAAATATTTTTTTTGAATTTTTTCTTATTATTTATCTTAATTTTAATTTGAGTAAAACATTACAATACATAATATGAAAAAATAATTCACTTAATTTCAAGGACGCAGTAAGTATATAAGATGGAATAGGAGGATATTACTAGCATTTATTCTTATGTCGCCATATAATGTGTTTGGTTGCATGTCATTTCCATGACTAGCATGGACATTAATGTTTCAGTAAGTTGCACATAGAAACACATGCATGCATGACCCTTTAACTAATTATTATTATTATTATTATTATTATTATTATTATTATTATTATGATTTCAGAATTGACCTATCAATATTATCATCGTATATGTTCCCATTTTAAGACTCTTAACCACATGTTAGCATTTTCGTTCGATAGTAACTCACATCTGACAATTTCACAATTTAATGTTAACCGCCATCAATATCCGATGCAATTACTAAAACTGCTTTGGCATACAGAGGAATGATAAAAAAGAGAGTAAATAATCCTAATAAAAAGCCTAAATGAATGTTTTTTGAGGGGGAAATACAAAAAAGAAAAATAAATAATTTAAGGGCGTGTTTTTTTTTTGCTGAAATTCTAAGAATAAAATTGAAGGGAAATAATCAGGGATGGATCTAGAATTGAATCATTGTGGAGACAAATTTGAAACTATATAAAAATATTACATTATATATATAATACAACATATAATGGCGGGGTAATTCTCAAATGGTTAAAATGATAAGTTTGTAAGGTGTGAGAATTAGAGTGCTTTATGTATATGTAGTTATACTCTCTATATATGGGGAGTTTACTATTGGTGAACAGTGGCACACAATCAATAGGGTTGTGCCACGTCATTTATATATATATATATTTTTAAAAAAAAATTACTAATTTTTTTATTTTTAAAAAATATAATTTTTAAATTATATTTATTATTTATTTAATTAAATTTTTTATTGTTTCCCAAATTTTTTAAATTATATTTTTTATTTATTTCATTACTTTTTTTAAAAAAATTAAATTAATTTTTTTTTCATTTTTTAAATTATTTTTATTATGTTACTAATAGGAAAAAAAATTAAAAAAATTTAATTTGTTTTAGAATTAAATTTATTAAATTAATTTTTTTATTGTTTCCAAACTTTTAAAATTATATTTATTATTTATCTCATTAATTTTTTTCATTTTTAAAATTATATTTATTATGTTACTAATAGGGAAAAAATTGGTAATTTTGAAAATTACTATGAAATTGGTAATTTTAAAAATTAGTATGAAATTAATTGTGTTGTACACGTTATCTATTTTTCCTGCATTGTTTTCTTTTAAAGTGTGTTCATTTACTATTTATAGAGGAAAAGTTTATAAATTTTAAAAATGAAATAAAATTTATGAGAGAAAACATTTTTTAAAAAAACATTGTTTTTACTTTTATTTCTAATTATTATGTGTATTGGTCCTCAAAATTTTGAAAATCTTAGTTTTTAACTAAGCCATAAATTTTTTACCTACAATCATTATTACTTATTTTCTCTTTTATTTCATGAAAGTAGACCACAAATATTTGGTAGTTTAGTTGATGAATACGAACCTCATCCATCTTATTTCTTCATTTTGATTACTTTAAAGTGTGTTAGTTAATGCTTTTTATATAGATCGAAAAGTTTTAGTAATTTTGAAAATGAATATAAAATTTGTAAAAAATACAGTTTTGTAAATTCTCTTCTTCCATTACTTACCTTTAACTATTTTGAAAGTATGTCATTTTTTTGTTCGAAAAAAAATTCCATCACAATTTATAACTATTTAAAAAGTAGCATGTTGTCATCAAAATTTCAAATCTTATGGCATGGTTTTTTCCCTTCTTTGAGCATTGATGATTTTAATGAAAAGTAATAATGTGTAATTAGTATTTGCATTTAAAACTCTACACATATACATAAAATTTTGTATGAATGATATCCACTTGATAAGATTGTGTCACCTCATCATAATTTAGTGATTTTATCTATTTACGTTTCAAATTGTTTAAAAAACTAAATCTCTATTTTACTTTTATTTCTTATTATTTTGCGTTTGGTCCCTAATGGTTTAGACTTCATATGATAAAATGTAAAAATTCTAAGACCTAATTTTTTCACCCATAATAATTATATATTTTATCATTTATTTCATAAAAATATACATTTATTTCACTTATTATTACAACCTTATTAAATTCTTATAAAATATTACAATTTACACCGCTACAAAATGCGGGGAAATTAAATCCTTGTAAGATTTCAGTTATACTTTGGTGGGGTAAATTACACAGATGAACTTCAAACTTCTGAGAAATATAAGTATATACCCTATATTTCCTAAAAGTTCAGTGGGAGCATAACCGCCCGTGCCCCTATTGTAGGTCGCTTCTGGAAATAATTACTTCCAGTACTACTGTTTGCTTTGTCATACCAGCTCTAAATCTTGAACATATTCTATAATTTTGGATCATTATTAGCAGCCATAGTCCTCTATGTTCTTGTCTTTGTCAAAGTCAAATCGAAAGGTTATATTTTGATAAAAATGCTAAAATGACGTTTACGCTCTCTTATCCAGTGACCATGTGTGTATTTGGTAAAAGTTTTTTTCAAGTAGTTATTACGTTTTAAAAAAACTATCAACGATAGCTTTTTAAGTTTAGCTGTTAGCTGTTTAATCTCAACCATTAAAAAATTATTCAAAACATTACAGCTAATTGAAATAGTTATTTCTCAAACGAGACCTATATGTTGAATTGATGATGGTCGGATATCACTTTAATTTTATAAAACTAGGGTGCTTAATTACATAGTATTTCGTATGGATCAAGAAACAATCAATTATTTATATGTTAATAAAGACAAGCTCAAAATCAATTATACATTCTTTTTAGGAACATATGGAGTGTACTCTTAGACCATGTCCCATTTGGGATAAAAACAAGCCGAGTCGAGCTGAGTATGAAGTAAATCAGGCTTGGCTAGTCAAAATTTATTTGTGTTCATGTTTTGCTCGAATTCGGTGGGAAGCCGAGTCGAGCCGTATCGAGCCGAGTATGAAGTATAGGATAAAACAGTACTCCGCCACAAATTTATTTGATGAAATAAAAAGGATAAATCAAATTCATCGAGAACCAAATATGCAAATCTTCAACCAAACCCAGAATAATAAAATCATCTTCATCTAAACTCAAGTCTTCAACTCTTTTATTCATCCTGAAACTTAGATCTTCATACAAACCCAGATCATTTTTCATCTTTCATTTAGAGATACAAAAAAAAATCTAAGCTTACACCATTTGATGAAATTTCAACACAGATCTGTAGAAAAAAACTAACTCTCCACCACAAAAACTTCAACATATTCGTAGTGATACTTTTTGAACAAGCCTCGAACGAGTTTTAATTCGAGCCAAGCTCGATCCGAGCTTGAGTTGCTCACTCAATTTTCACCCCTAGTTCCACTTTGTAAAAAGGGTGAACAAAAGTTCAGAAAATCCCAATCAAGTCATCTTATCTCACCAACTTTCTTTCTTGTTAACATCACATCCACAATTCAATAACAGAATTTATTTTTTCACAAAACTTTCTTCATTCACTTATTCCTACATGACTTTGTAAAATATCCATCCTAACCCATTGAACTTTTTTTGTTATGCTCCCACATCCAAAAATAACTCCTAGGTAATTGCTTATGTTCACACTCCTAAATATTCATGGCTCTGCCATATATGTAGTGAGTCGACTACAATTTTCATGATGCAGTCGTAGAGGTTGGACTTCAAATTACTTTGTTTCTAGAATGATAATTGTTACTTTCTTTGTCTCACAACATTTTCCTTTTTGGAACGTAATGAAACACTTCAATTTTTGGTAACTTTTTATATAATAATTTATCAATTATCCCAACTTTTAAAGTTCAAGAAATAAAAAAATAAAAATATAATTAATATGAGTCTCTTTCTTTTCCAAATAATATTTTATTCAATAATATAATTATTTACTTTTTATTCTTGGCATATTTATCATTATAATTTGATTTTGTTTTATTGTTTTTTTCTCAATCTCTATATTTAAGATTGAGGGACTACTAATATTCTTATATTAATCTCTATGTCAAGTCAAATCATTACGTTATACTCCGTATTTAGGATTAAGGGAGTACTAGTTTTCAAAAAATCACAATATTGTCACTTCATCTCTTCATTTCCACTCAGTTCCAAGATTTTTCCAGAAGATGCAAAGCGACTCCATACTTTGATGAAGATTTCAACTAAGTCGGCAGATCCCCGACCGACTGAAATTTGCAAATACATCAGATCGAAATACTCGGTCACGACTCAAAAATTATTCCAACATTTTGTCTTTTGATTATCACATTTCTGTTCTCTTGCGAATTCTTAGTTGCATGGAGACAATATTTTGTTTGACCCTTTTCTCAACACCGACGTTATATATATATATATATATATATATATATATATATAGAATTAAGAATTGAAGAAGAAATAAATCAATCTTCTACGAAAGATAAAATCCAAAGACTGAAAGACAGATTGGAAAAGGAAGTATGTGCTTCTATTCCAAATGCTTTCTGGAATAGAAGGAAACATATCGTTAATCTTCCATACATTAATTCTTTTAATGAAAAGGATATTCCTACTAGATCAAGGTCTATCCATATGAATGAAGTATTAGAAAAGGTTTGCAAAAAGGAAATTAGTGAGTTATTAGAAAAGAAATTAATAAGGAGTTCTAAGTCTCTCTGGTCATGCTCAACAACCGAGACAATTCACCAAGGTTACAATAGATTACAAAATATATAATTATATTGATTACCAAACAGCTTGGACCAACAGTTGGTTCTTGCGTAGTTTCGATCATTCGTGGTTGTTCTTCTTCCACGAAAAACTAGATCAAAATTCTTTACCTTTATGGTTTGTTAATAATTGGTGGACCTTTTTCGGATTCAAAAGGAAATTCCTTCCTGAGAAATGCCAAGAAGGATTTCACCTTTATTGATGATAGAGAGGGGTTGGTGATGGTTGATGAGGCTAGGTCTATGGAGTTGGATGCATATTTAGGGGTTGGGCTGGGCTAAGGGTAATTTATTTTCTTTTTTGGGTTGGGTTATAAATGGGTATAGATTTGGACCAAATTCTTCGTAGGAATGATCCGCTTCTTACCCTAAATCAATTAGATTATAATACAAAAAAATAAATAATGATAAAACTATAAGTACAAAACTTCGTGTAAAATATGCATAAGAACAAAAAAAGTGTACACTAAAAGCGAGTTAGTCCCTTAATAAATATAAGAGAACAAAAAAATGTTATTTCATGACATCGCATCTAAAGAAAGAACATAATTACTATAAAAATGAAATTAAAGGTAAAAAGTGAGTTATCTCACTACGTAGAGAAAACACGTGTTACTGCGGCCAAAATCGCAGTAGAGCCGTAGTAACTACTGCTGGAGAGGCCGCAATATTTCCCGCAGTAAATAAAGGCGTAGTAGAAGCACTACGTAGTTGCAGCTGGCCTGATAACACCCGAAGTAGCGCACCAGGCGTTACCGTGGGCCAAAAATCGTGGTAGCACCCAAGACATTAACAAGGGCGCTACCTGTCAGAGCTAGTAGTGCCCTGGTAATGCCTTGGAGCATTACCAGCCTCAACCGACTTTACATAACCCAGCTCCTTCCTCAATCGTCCGCCTCTCACTTGTTCTTCCTCCTCCCAAACTTCTTCGACTCACCGCCGCCCACCTTCATCTTCCTCCTCCCAAACTCGTTTTCCCACCGTCCATTTCACTCCATTTCACCGTCGAACAAAGGTAAGCTCACTTCAATTTTTTTTTTTGCTTTTCACCCGTATTGTTGCCCGATTTAAGTGTTTTTTTGTGTTGATGAAGAACACCGCGCGCGGCGGCCATTCTCCCTCCATTTCAATGCACCCTCTGGACAAAGGTAATAATCTATACTATTAGATGAAATTTTAGTAACTTTGTTTAAAAATTCATGTAGTTAAGTATTTATGCATGATTCTTTGTGTTGGAGTTTTAGTATTTAGGATTTATGATGATTTTTGGTGAATGTTTTGAATTTTTATGAATTTTATGATGAAATTTAGAATTTATGATAAGTTTTGGTGAATTTTAATGGATTTTAGGATTTTAGGATTTAGGTACTTTGTTTTATGATTTTTGTGAAGTTTTAGTAATTGTTGGTGATTTTGGTGAATATTTAGTAAGTTGTATGATTTTGGTGAACTTTTTTGATTTTATGGTAATTTTTATGAATTGTGGTGAATTTTTAGTAAGTTATATGATTTTGGTGAATTCTCAGTAAGTTTTGGAGGTTTTAGGATTGATTTATGATTTATGATTTTGATGAATTTTTATGATTTAGGTACTTTGTTTTATGATTTTGGTGAAGTTTTAGTAATTGTTATAATTTTTGGTGAATATTTAGTAAGTTATATGATTTTGGTGAATTTCTATAATTTGTGATTATTTATTGTAATTTTTATATTTTATTGGTGAATTTTTATTAATTTATATAATTTATGGTGAATTTTTAGGATTTAATGGTAATTTTGAAAATATTTCAAATTTTTTGAACCAAATTGTAAACTTTAAATGTTTTGGATGAAATTGTAAACTTTTAAAAGTTTTGGGTGAAAATGTTAATTTTTTAAAAAATTGGATGAAATTGTAAACTTCTAAAACTTTTGGATGAAATTGTAAACTTTAAAAAGTTTTGGATGAAATTATGTACTTTTATTGACTATTTAACTTATTGTAAAGATATGATGGTTCCACATCTAAACGCCCTGGGGGCCGTGGTTCTAGAGACCGCGATTCTTGAGGTCGTTGTTCTGGGCGATCATCACTGCATCGGCTTCCTCCTCATACCTATCAGATGAGGTCTACCAAGATGTGCAACGAGTTTTCGGAGACCGCCCCCGAGATAATTGAAATTTCTCGTCCTTATATGATCGTAATTGTATTAGTAATCTATTTTGGATGTTTTTGGATGTTTTAACAGTGTTTCCAACATTTAAATGAAATATGTTTATTTTCAATTATTCTTTTATTCCAAAATATAAATAATAATAATAATAATTAATTATTTCTTTTATAATAAATATTTATTACATTTAATAAATTAAATGTGAAAAAAATAAAGGTTATGGGCTGGTGGGGGGAGCAAGGCGCTACCAGGCCTGTCAAGTTGGCAAGCTTGCTGTCAGGCATGGTAACGCCTCAGTAACGCATTGGGCTGAAGTAATGCCTCAATTTGTAGCGCTCTGGTAACGCCCTTGTGCGTTACAATTCGTAATGTGTTGGTAGCGAATTTGGCGTTACCAGGTCTCCCTCAGATACGTAGTGAAGCTTCACTACGGTAGCAGCCGCAGTACTTACTGCGGCCTTACTACAGCCATGGCCGCAGTAAACGAATTTATTATTAAAAAAAGTGGATGAATCCAGATGAAAAATTCATCCGGATTCATCCACCAACCCAGAAAACCCTATAGTTGGTGGTGATGGTGAACAAGAGCCGGTCATGACGGCGAGAAAGCAGAGTCGGACCAACCCTTGGGCGTGCCCAGCACCCGCTGGGCAAGAAATTAAGCCTCAAACTTATACCCTCTCATAGCTTAACCTAACAAAGGAAATATTACACCTTTAGCTCCTTAGAAAGCCTTGCAAGCTCAGTTAAACCACTTCAATTAATAGGTGTCAATTAGGTCCCAAATTCTCCATTTAGTGCAATATTTAGATCTAGCTCCTCTCTCTTAAGATTTTCAATTCACGAAAATTCGGTTTTCCAACTATTGTTTCTTGAAATTTTGTCCACATTTTTCAAAACTCTTCACTTTAATTTGATCGAATTCTTGATAAATACTATGTAAAATTTATATTTTGACTTATATTTTTATTTATTATTGAGTATTTTTCTCCGCTCACCTAATTTTTGTGGGCTAGATCCGCCACTGCGAGAAAGCGACATCATTGGAGCGGTGGTGCTGAGGTGGGAGCGGCGACGTTTGTGGTTAAGAAGAAGAAGAAGAAGAAGAAGAAGGGAGAGAAAACAGAAAGTGAAAGTGAAAGTGAAAGTGAAAGAAGAAGACGATGAAAAGAAAGAAGAAGAAGAAGAAGATGATGATGATGATGAAGATAAAGGAGAAGATGAGGAAAGAAGAAGAAGAGGAGGAATATGAAGAGGAGATGATGAAGAAGGAGATGATGAAGAAGGAGAAAGGTGAGAGAAAATAGAAAGTGAAAGAAGAAGAATGAGAAGATGAAAAGAAAGAAGAGATGATGATGAAGAAGAAGGATTGAAGAAGAAGATGAAGAAAATGAAGAAATGAGCGGATGAAGAAACCCTAAAAAATGGCTTGCTGCGGCCTTACTAACTGCGTCAGTTTACTACGCCTTTGAACTTACTGCGGCCCAAATCGCAGTAAGGGCCGCAGTAAGAATTTTCTTCCCCGCGTAGTGTCTCTTTATAACAAAAAGTATTAAGAAAAGAGAAAGAAAATATAAAATATTGAAGTATCTAAATTATAAGATTGGAAACATTTGGGACCAATATGTAAAAGGAATGAAAGTAAAAAAATGGAATAAAATGATGTTATCCTTTTAGCAAAAAAAAATTTAAAAAAATAAAAGAAAATAAGAGCAAAAATTGAAAATATTTGGAATCAATATGCAAAAGGAATAAAAGATAAAATGTTACAAATGTCAAAATATAAGATTGAAAATATTTGGGTTCAATATGCAAAAGGAATGAAAATATGAGGTAAGAGAAAAATTTATCCTCTAACTACACATGAATGAAAGTAAAATGTGGAGTAAAATGAAGTTATCTTTTTAGAAAATAATTTTTTTAAAAGAAAAAAAACAACAAAAGGTAAAATGTCAAAATGTAAGATTGAAAATATTTTGGATCAATATGTGAAAGGAATGAAAGATAAAATGTTAGAATATAAGATTGAAAATATTTGGGTTCAATACGCAAAATTATTGAAAGTATGAGGTAATATATGTAATTTATCCCCTAACTACACATCACCACAACTAAAAGTACACCTTACACCCAACCACACCCAATCCAACTTCCAATAACTGTTCATACATGATTTGTAAATGTAATATATGTAATTCGGTGATTTCAAAATCAAATAAATCTACAAAAGCGATCATTTAGCAAACTTTAAAATACATAGAGACAAGCTTTTGTGTGAAAAGCTTGCCAACACACCCAAGAGCTGCTGCTAATTAAAATACAGCCAAAACCAGCTCCTAAAGTTACGCCAAACAAAAAACAAAAACAAATTATCTTCAAGATCCCAACGGCTTAATCAGGCAAAGGTCCAACGGAGAAAGGGAAGGACAACCCATCTTCTTTAGCCAAAGATAGGACAAAATAGAATTTTGGAGACGACCTCCAAGGAATATATTTGCATCACCAGAGGCCAAGGCGAAGCCGCATATCAGAAAATTTTTGTTAGGGTGCCGCTCCAATTTATGTGCTAGATTATTTTTATTTACAAAAATGCCACATAGTGATACGGTGACGTTGCGGCGGTCGTTGGAAAACACAGAGAAGAGAGTACTTCATGATTTTCGTCGGACACCCGCCCAACTCCAGTGTGGCTGCGCTTATCACTCAGCTCCGGTGTGGCAGCGCTTCTCACTCAGCTCCGGCGTGGCGGCGCTTCTCATTGTCATCATCATCATCATCAATGATCGCCGAAGTTACAAAAACTCAATTTTTCTTCAGAAATAAAGAGGAAATACTCCACTAAGGTTGGATCTAAACTCTAACCGCTTCCCCAGTTGCTGACGCTTCATTCCTTGTCATTTCCTTAGCTGAGCCACGAAAATTCGTCCCATGGCCTAAAGCTGCAACCTGCTGCATTTGATAGAATTATGATGCTCCGACATACCATTATGATGTGCTTCCGACTCATTATGATGCTCCTTTTTATAAAAAAGATGTAACCACAGAATGAAGTTAATATTGTCAATTAATACCAATTAATGATGAATTGGAAGAATATCAACTGAAGTAAATGGAAAAAAATAAGTTGTCAGCGAAACAAGCATCACATTGCTCCACAAAAGCATCATTTAATACATGAAGTGCCTCATTTGTTGCATGTAGGGTATCATTTTGGAGAATAGAGTGCATCGTCTGAGTTCTTTATTCTGGAGAGTAAGTGCATCATTTATGAGATGGAATGCATCATTAGTGAGGAAAAGTGCATCATGTTTGTAAGGTAGAACATCATACTAAAAAATGAGAGCATCATTCTAGTCATCAAGCGCATCATTTTGAAAAGTTGAATAGAATAAGTGCATTATAAGGTCATCAGAACGAGTGCATCATTCTTGTAAGGGAGAGCATCATAGTGCAACGAGAGTGCATAGCTGTGGTTACTAAAAACATCATTTTGGGAGCTTTAAGAAAATAAGTGCATCATTATGTCATCAGAACGGGTCCATCATTTTTGTAAAGAAGCACATCATTTGTGATACCAAGCGCATCATTTGAAACCAAGAGATCATACTTTGTACAATAGCGAAAAACATCATTTTAAGTGCTAAGCTCATCATACTTTTCCAGGGGAGCATCATATTAAGCACATAGAGTATCAGTTTGAGAACATCATCATTTTGAAAGTTGAAGAAAACGAGTGCATAATTAAGTCATCGGAACAAGTGCATCATGTTTGTAAGGTAAAGCTTCATAGTGCAACATGAGTGCATCGTTGTGGTCATCAGAAAAGGGTTTCAGACATCTGCTTACAAACGAAACGAGAGATGGAGAGAATTTAATACCTGAATTAAGACCTCTGCGTTGAAGCTAAATCCAGGTTGGAAAAACAAGCGATGTGCTCTCCAGAAACATACCGACGGGTCTGTTCGCATTATCAGGTTTACGCATTATCAGGGTTTCAGTGTTATGGGTAAATCATAAGTTTCACCCTCAATTTTTTAAAAGTTTATAAAACACCCCAAAAAACTTTAAACCCTACAATTGCCCACCCTCCTCACCATTCCAAAATCTCTAATGTGATGCCCCTGCAGACCTGCGACCACCAATGCCACCATCTTCATCACACCGTTGCCACCATTTATTGAGCCTTGGTCGCCGCCGACCTGAGCCTTCGACGTTTTAGATATGGAGTCCTCCAACGTTCCAGATCTAATGCAATCGGCCATCACCGACATAAATTCGTCATGCCCGACCAACCATCACTTGTAGATTCGACGGAGGCGGTGGGGAAATCGTCGATGCGGATATGGATCAGAGTGGCAGAATGGTGGTTCTAGTTGAGCTTGTTGGAGAAGAGGGCAGTGTTTGAGGGAATGGTGACGGTGGTGGATTCGACGCCGCTAGCGGCAAAGAGCTTGGCTGACCGGCGACGACAGAGTGCAGTAGTTCGACAGAGGGTGGGCATGCGGGTGGCCGATGGTAGGGTACAGTGGGTGCGTGGGACGGATGGACTGTTGCGAGACGGTGGTGATGGTGCAAGCGGGGGAGGCGATAGTTGGCATGGTGCCATGGTGGTGTTGGGGCAATGTAGCACTAAAAAAGGTTTTGGAGGTTGATTGTGTAAATTCAGTATACTGTAGGGGTGATAAGGGATTTAGCAAGTGTTGGAGAATATCAGGGTTTGGAGATAACCGTAATCTTGCGAACAGAGCCGACGTTATATTTGCATTGCCTAGCTCCAAGAATTTTTCAAAGGAAACACACACTCATTCCCTTTCATATATTTATATTCCAAAACGTATTTATTTTTTGATGTATAAAATATGCAATATCGGGGAAGGGAGGTGTTTATTAATCGTTTATTCCACCCAAAAGAAACACAAAAAAATGGAAACACACCTAGGGTGGGGGTAGTGGCCGCACTGAATTTTTATAAAGTATATGGTATATATTTATATCTTTCATAAATTTGAATCCTAATTACGTAATTTATCCCCACAAAATTACTACAAAAGTTTTATTATACATATATCCCTAAAGTTTAGTTCAAAAAACCCCCAAGCCCTTAATTTTCAATCCAATGACTTCAAGTCTTTGACCCTATTACTATTTATAGACTTCCTTCATACTTAAATAATTGACCAATCTAGTTTTTTAGCAAATAATCTATAATTGTTTCTTCAACATTTTGATATTAAAAATCATCATATTTATATCCAAATGAAATTTCAATATTTCTAGTTTTCAAATATATATATTTTAGGGTTTTTGAAAATTTCTTTTTTGTAATACTAGTCAATTTATACAAGTTCAAAAATCAAATAAGGCAATTAATTAATGATCAAGTAAAAAAATTTTGACCCTAAAAGAAAATTTACCCCCACATCAATTTTGTCCTAGGTCCGCCCCTGGACACACAACATGTACATGAGTATGATCTACTAATGGATAAGATTTCATCGTGGTGTCGGCTTCTACATTACTTGGGTAGCTGTAAATACTACTCACTACTTGCAATAATAAATGGCATTGATTACTGACAATATAACGGAAGAATTACACACATATCGAGGTAGAGCAAGAGCTATTGGGATAGAAAAGAAGCATGAAAACTTTAGTTATAGCTTTGAGAAAGCCTAAATACTAAATCTTAATTAGGACGCAACTGAACTGTATAAATAGACAGCCAGTTACACTTCTGACATACATGAAACATGAGCACACCAAAGGAGGAGAGAAAAATAGACTTTACCCTTTAATGAAATAGATCGAATCCTTAAAACAAGACCAAAATAGCACACGTATCAAAGCTAAAGAACTAAAAATGGACTTTATCTTTTAATGAAGTGAAGCTTGAATTTTTAAATTACTCCATCCGTTCCACCAAAGATGATACATTTGTCTGGGCAAAGAGATTAAAGAATATTGTTGACTAGAGTGTAAAAATGTAAAGTAGATATATAAGACAAAAGTGGCTTTTTTTAGTGAAAAGGAAAATGGAGGGTAATAAAGTAAAGTTGGTATGAAAAGTTTCATTTTTATGAAACATATTAATTTTTCTATGACAAAAAAAAAGTACTCTTATCAATTTTACCGGGACAGAGTAATAGATAGAAGTATGAAGTAACTGGGAAATTTGAGGATTAGGCATAAAATTAAGTTAACTGTTTGGTACAAAAATAAGAAAAAGTGGCTTAATGGGGATATTTAGGGATAAATAATATCATGTCCTTAAATTATTTTATTCTATTCGGTCAAACCCCTAGACCCTAATTAACTCAATAGAATCCAATCACCCGAGTAAGGCCTATTCTAGAATGCACCCGGTGCATTGCACCTACAATATTAATCCTTCACTTATATATCGTAAACAAATTCAACCACAAATAATTGTGTTTTACATAAACGTTCATACTTCAATTACTTGCATACATTATTAACCCAATTGCGTACATTTGGAGGGAAACAAAACAAATAGTCAATTAGCCAAATCCCACAATAGATCACTATGACTTTTCTAGCAACAAAAATAAACAAACTATTCTTAAGAACATACAATTTGTTAGCGAATGATACAAATCGTTCCCAATAACATACAAATTGTGAATGAAAACATAGATTTGAAAAGATAACTTACACTACGTAGAGAAAACACGTTTACCGCAATAAACGCCGCGGTAAACGTCGTTTACCGTGCAATAGGCCACAGTAAACGTGTTTACTGCGGCCTCCGCCACGGTAAATCCGCATTCTACGTAGTGTTACCAACCTGACAAAAGAAATTGCCGCCGCCCTCCTCAAGTTCACTAAAGCCTTCTTTTCTCCGACACGAGACAACGAATGAACGGTTGATAGAACCACGCCATGAGAGTGCTGACTGCTGACTGATGAAATCTAATAGATACAAGTAAAACGGAAGACCAAACCCTCTGCGCGCGGTGGAATAAGAATTGAAAGCCTTCTCTACTAAAACTACCAAATTATGCACTTTACATTAAAAACCAACCCAATTACATGCTAAAAAATAATCAAAATCACTATTGGCCGAGTACATACTAAAGTCATTTACATTACATTAAAAAACAAACCGATTACATACTATATATTAAGGAAACACATCGCGCCTCCCTCTAGCTAGTGACTTATTGTTTGTAAAAATGCATACTTAAATTGAACCAATTGCATACTAATAACCCAAATCACAAAAGTTTTTTTAGAATTCATTTACATTCTCATCAATCGAAAATTAAACAAAGTACTGCCAAATTCTCTAAATTACATTCAAAATGTAAGAGAATATACGGATCAATTTACATAGCATCACATGCACGCAGCGGAAGCATAAAGTATATAATCAGCGGAAGTATGACTCCTCTAAGGTTGATCCATACGATCGACGCACCACTCCGATGATTCCGTGCTAGCGGAATTGGACCGGATGTTTCTTGGAGAGCTAGGGTTTTCTGTAGAGAATATCATGTAATATCATGTGGAACTATTCCACATATGATATATTTATAGGCTATGAGTAATTCTAATCCAATTAGAATTCTTAATACTATAATGAGTCATATTCTTATTAGAACTTACATATTAGTCTCTAGACTTATTAGTTTTGGGCACATGTATTATCTAATAATACTAACAATCTTCCACTTGCCCAAAACCAATTAAACTCTCTCACGGATGTGGATATAATCGACCTTGTGTGTGTGACCCCTTAGGTTCACCAAATGTCAGTAGTTGGGTCACAACCCTTGTGGTCTTATTAGGTACTTAAACCTTTGATAATGAAACTCTTTAATTATCCATTAACTAACACTTAGTTAATATTTCTTGAAATGGTCACATTCCAAAAGTCCTACAAATCATGGTTGACGTCTAGCAACATGCAATGAAGACCCAGATTAGGTGAATGTATAGCAAACATTTCCAATTACAATTACCATGCAATACGATCCTTCCATCAAACAATGTCCTGACTGAGCTTAGGGTATGGATAACCGAAATCCCTAACCACTCAATAACTATGTATCCATTCAAAAATCATAACTCACTTGATGAACTACAAAACTCCTTTTCTAATCATCACACCTTGGCCAAGGATTTTTCAAGTCATAATTCAAAGGAAAACATAGGAAATTCTCTTGTCTTAGTGACAAGTGATGGATCCTTTGTTGACATTCGCAAGATTTCATATATGACAAATATTATACCCAATACTTATCCCTTTTGTGATTCCTTAGAATCAGGACAAGATCAAAATATAATATGTCATACACAAACCTACCATGATGTCTAAAGTCAAACACAATTGTAACATGAAAATTCTCATTCGGCGGTTATATTTTTCCATGTAGGAATTTTCAGATGGGTCAGTTCAGTGAACTCATTCATGTAATGAACACCTACATATATGCACTAGTGTCTCCACGCCAATGTCCATGAAATGAGACATTCTTTTCTTGAAAGCATGCATTATATGTACTAGTCTATCTGAGTTACTACTGCCCATTCATAGCAACTCTATGACTAGGAACATTTAAGATCAGGACTCACAAGGAGCATGTTTCATGATCGTCATCCTGTGCACGACCATACTCCATATGCCCTATTGATCTATGGGCTTTACCAAATTAAACTCAATTTTGATAAAGAAAGCAATACCTTTATAGTAATATTGATTGAATACCATATAACACTTACATATTTGTAATAAATCTACCTTAGTTTGCTACATTAAATTACATCTTCTCGAGATGTTTTTTTATATGCATTTTGTTTGTATCATGTTAACAATGTCATAATTCTTCATCATGACAAGATTAACAATGCTAGGAGTTACAACTAACTTTTGGATGAAATCCTTTAGTTACACTCAACAATTAATTGGGTGTATTTATACTATGGTAACTTCTGTGGAACTCTTCCATCACAACTCTTCTTGCTTAGGGTTGAGATGTACCCTAACAAGAATTTCAGGGAATCTACATGAGAGTGATAACCTGAATTTCTATAGCATTTTCAGTTCAGTTTATTTCCTCCAAAACCTATGAAATTATCCTTAGTGCTTCTCAAGTACTCATGGATACTTTTCATACATTTCCAATGTATCTTACATGGAATGTGTTGATATCTATTTGTGACACTCACAACATAAGATATTGATAGCCAAAGAGTAACCTCCGGCAGTCAAGGATCCTCCGACAACTGATGTAGGGCAACTCCGGTACCTGGAAAGACAAGGCAAAAGACACTTTCAGGTGCAGACAGAGAAGAGGAGTGTGGGTGTGTAGTAATTACCTTATTTGAGGCAGGCACCACCCAATATATAGGGTGGTGCTAGGTCCCGTTCGGGGCCTTAAACGCTGGAGAATCTCCATAAATGTGCCCATAATTGGGATGGCGGCGTATTAATGGTGTAATAATAGTGTAGTTACTGCGGAATTACTCCATCTCCTTTGGCTTAATGCCATAATTAGTGCAACGGTTATGTTGAGGGAGACAACAAACGTTTCAAGGCTAACGGCTCTATACGGGGCGCCCTTACTGGTAAGAGGGCTCTCCGTAAACACGTGGCCGGCTGTGGTGGACGCGGCCCATATGGCGTTTGCATTTGACAATACGGCCGTATGGGCTGGCCCATATATATCAGTATGTCCTCCCCCCACAGCGGAGGATGGGTTGGGCCCCTATGCTCCGTTTTGAAGGGAAATTCCCTATAGATGTTGAGCCCATGTGATATTGTGGCGTTTTTGAAGCCCAATTAGGGGAGAGCCCAAGAGGTGTCCCCCATGGTGGCCCAAATTCTCGGCCCAATATCAATTGTGGCGGTTGGGAGTGCGATTTTCAAAATTTTCGCTTTTGCGCCGTTTGTAATTATGGGGAAGTCGTTTCACTTTCCATCGGACTCTTCTTATACGTCAACCCATGTGGGGAGTCAATCTTCTGAATTTTTGCTTTCCTTGCTTTTGCGCTTCAGTTTCCTTTGTAATCTAGTTTCCATTTTCGGCAAACACCAAAGAATTTCCCGGCGAGATTCGAAGAACCCAGCCGTTGATTCCCTCGTTTTCATCTCCGGCGTACCGATGAGTAATTGGTACCCCTTTTACTTTCTTATTCTTTTTCCCCCTTTTTTGTGTCGCGACGATTATCGCGAGTGAGGCATCGCCGCGCCACTACACAGGTTCTTGGGTCTAGGGTTTAATTTTTCGGATTCGTGATTCATTTCTGTAGATGGCTCCCAAGAATCCAAGCAAGCCCGGCGTAGGCCCTGATGTCGGGGAGCTCTGGCCCCGAACTGCGCTATCGGAGAAGAAGATGACAGATATCTGCCAGAACCACCATGTGTACACAGGAGTGGTCTGTGGGCTGTCTCCGGCAGATGTTTTGAGAAAAGCGGGGTTGGGGTTGAGTGACAAGGCCATGAAGGAACAGACCATGGTCGTCTTTGAAGCCCAGTTGAAAGCTGGACTGAGACTCCCCCTCTGCTCTTTGTTGCTGCAACTATGCGAGGGGTGGGGTGTTTGCCCTGGGCAACTGGCCCCGAATGTGTTTACCACCGTAAATGCATTCGTCGTGGCATGCCACTTGGCGAAAACATCGGTGTTACCGGAGACCTTCTTGCAGTTTTACACACTGAAGAGGCCGGTTGGGCACCCCTTCTATCAACTAACCCCCGAAGAGGTGAAGGTGGGGAACAAAATGGTGAAGATTGGAGTCTTCGCTGAGACCACCAGCTCGTGGGAAAGCTGGAAAAATAACTTCTTCTTCATCCTCGGAGGATAGTTGGGGAGTTTCTGCGTATTTCATCAAGGAGAAAGACGCAAGGGTGTCGGTGAGGCCCTCTTTGTGGGCGGGTAGCGAGGAAGAGGGCCCTCGGCGCCACATGTGAATGGGTCCGCGGTGTGGAGAGGCTCGAGGAGTGTAAGGGTGGGTTTCCCTTCACTCTGTCCCACTGGATGAAGTGGTCCTAAGGAGGGTAGGGGTTAGCAAGGCCCACCGTCTTCCAAGCCATGTGGATACCCTAAAAGCTGGGTGGATGGGTTGGATGGGGACCTCGTCGAGCGCTTGAAGGCACTTTCGGCAACCCCCACCGTTTTTTGCATTCCCTTTTGTTTTTGTGTTTTTGTGCTTGCACATTTTAAATGCTATTATAACCTGACTTTGTGTTTTGCTACAGCCAAGATGTTGCACCCGGCACCCTTTTGCCAAGAAGCGGGGATTTGTTGGAGGCCCTTAAGGCAAAGATGGAGGAGGAGGTCCTGTAGAGCATGCTCGAAAGGGCTATCGAGGGACGATTGCGGGGACCTCGAAAGGCGGAGAGCCTCGAGGTGTGGAGGCCTTGGTGACGGTGGCTCAACCAGTCAACATGGCTGGTCCCGTCATCATCGAGGAGTTGTCCGAGGACTCAGGAGGAGATCCTTCGACAAGCGCCCCGACTTGCAGTACTATTCTTGTTTCCTTTGGCTGTTTGGTGAGTTTTCTTTTATTTTGTGTTTTGATTCTCATTTAACTGCGGTGGCAGAGAGGGCTTGGCTGTGTCCTCGGACAGCAGTCCCACCTACAAAAGATAAAGGAAAAGACCGGCCCTCGAGGAGCCTTCCGGTAGCCCGTTCGGGCGCTGGGAACCCGTCGGCCTATTGGCAAATGCTTGGAGGGCTCTGTGGCCCTTCGAGTATACACGAGAAGGCCTTCGAGGATCCCTAAGACCACGAAGGGCATAGATCCCGTTTTCGAGCCTCAATTGCTCGAGGACTATCGGCGGGAGGCTGCGGGAGATATCCTTCAAGCGCAAGGGTCCGGCCCTTGTGGAGGCACAGGACCCCGTCATGAGGGTGACTCGTGACGAGTCAATACTCCTCGGAGAAGGGAGGTGAGATTAAAGGTTGCGAGAGGGTCTCGCACTTCCCCGCGATAGGCATTTTTTGAAGTACACCTCCTCGGGGGCCCTAGACATGGCGAAGGACATCTGTCAGGGCCTCACTCGAGTAAGTCACAAATCTCGACTCCCCCTTTGTTACTTATCTTTTTTATCGGCGTATTTTGTTTATATGCTTTGCGTTTGTAACTTGCAGAAAACTGTGTTGGCCCAAGGGCTGGTGGCCAAGATCGAGGACCTTAAATCCCTCGTGAGGAGCCTTGAGGCCAACGCAAAGGACTCCGAGGAGGTGGAGAGCCTAAAAAAGGCCCTGGCTGACAAGGATGCCAAGTTGGCTGAAAAGGAGGCCGAGTTGGCGTCCTCGAGGAAAGAGGAGGCTAACCTTCTTAGAGCCCTGGGTGTCATGGGCAACCAGCTGAAAGCTTCCATGGCCGATGGAAAGAAGCACGAAGCCCTTTTCCTCACCGAGCACCATGCTAGGAGGGAGGTCGAAGCTGAAATGGAGCAAGTGCTCGGGGAGTGCCAAAGAATGGAGGCCCAAGCTGAGGTGAAGGAGAAACTCATCGAGGAGTTGTCCTTGAGGGTTGCCAAGGCCAAGGAGCTGGCGTCGAAGGCGGCAGTCCAGATCGAAGACTGCACCAAAACCCTTAATGAGGTGACGGGCTCCGTTGTGGCTGACCATATAGCCTTCGTACAACTAGAAAACCAAATTGGTTTTAAGTTGTATGATGGTGAAAGTGTTCAACCCCCTGTTTTTGTAAAGCCCATTGCTGAAAGGGCTGGTCGAGTGTGCAGGGCTTTGAGGTCTTGACCGAGAAGACCACGAACGCACAAGCCATGGAGGGTGTTCGTTATCTTTGAGGGCTTTCTACGATGCCGCCACCAAGTGGAGGCCATCGTTGAGAAGTCCCAGTTAGATCCCCTTAACGCGATGAAGGTCGAAGAGCCCGCTCAGGCGGTTTTGTTCGAGTGGGGTAGGGCAGGGAAGAAATTAGGAGCAGAATATCCTTATGATATTCTACCCGGACATGTAGAGGACGCCCTTGTTGTACCTCCAAACGATGATGCTCCCGGTAGTTTTGGGACTGTAATTAAATTTTTGCTCATTTTTGATAAAATAATGGACAACTTTTCAGCATTTATTGCCTTTATAGTTGTTATATGAGTATTACTTGCATAATGCGAAGCGTTTGTACTTGTGCTGTGTAAATTTGTGTTAGTGAAATCGCGTAACTCTTCGTAGAGTGATTTTATTCGATGTGCACTGGTCGAGCAGTGACCCTGCAATCAATTTTGTTCTTACTGTATAAAGTAGTGGACACTCTTCGTAGAGTGATTTTATGTCAAAATAACTTGCATAATGCGAAGACTTGGAATATTGCCTTTCCTTTGATGTATGAACATTGCTTTGTAGAACGGAAAAGACTTTGAATACCCTTGCCAATTTATTTAAAGGAAAGCGTACAACTTAAACGTAATAAGGCCTCAAGTCGTCGACGTGGTAGTCATTTTGAGCTTTTGCCTTGATGGTCTTTTAATTTGTATACACCTTCTCTTTCTTTCTGTGTACCACATAAGGCCCCGTCCATCTGGAACGAAGTGCACCATGGCGGGATTACGACCCGACAACTCGCCCTTAGCAAGACCATACCACCCACGTGGATCTGTTTTGCCCGAACTTTGGCGTTGTGATCGAGGTTTGCCCTTTGTCGTAAGGCCGAAGCCTCGATCTAGCACCCTCGCGGAGTTCCTCGACGAGGTCCAGACGCGCTCGAAGACCGCTCTCATTGTGAGGGGCGTCGTAATATAGCGTTCGGATTGTGGGTATAGAGACTTGATTGGTAGTAAGGCATCAACGCCGTAAACCAAGGAGAAAGGAGTTTCTCCCGTGGGTCCCCGTGTAGTTGTTCGATAGTCCCAGAGGACGCTGGGTAGTGCCTCGACCCACTTCCCTTTTTTGTCATCGAGGCGTTTTTTTAAGCCTTCTTTGATCGTGCGATTTGTTACTTCTACCTGGCCATTTGACTGCGGGTGTGCCACAGGAGCGTAGAGCATTTGTATGTTCATCTTAGTGGCCCAATCCTTAAGCTTTTTGCTCGCGAATTGAGTCCCATTGTGCGTGATTATGGCTCTTGGTGCCCGTGCCGTGCCACGAGGTCGTGCGGAGGAAGTGTATGACCTTGGCGGTTGTTATGTTCTCGAGTGGCTGGACCTCGACCCACTTAGTGAAGTAATCGACAGCCACTATACAAAATTTGAACCGCCCCTTGGCTGTAGGCATTGGGCCGATTAAATCGAGGCCCCATAATGCGAAGGGAATGGGATACGTCTCGTAACCGCTTTGTTTGCGATCTACCGGATGCGGGAGTTAAGCTGGCATTTATGGCACGTTCTCACCAAATCATGCGCCTCTTTCCGCAACGTTGGCCAATAATAACCGAGACGCAAGCATTTGTGTGCCAGCGCATCGGAGCCAATGTGCGCCCCACAAACTCCAGAGTGGACTTCGTCCAAGATGAGTCTGGAGTCATCGGGACCGATACATCGTTGCAAAGGAGCAGAATACCCCTTATGCCACAATGTACCATCTATGATGACATGGCGGGATATTTGTGTCCTTACTTTCTTTTGTAATCTTTGGTGGACCCTCGATTGCGCCCGGTTTGGAGATATTGGAGGATTGGATGCCGCCGATCGGTTGGGACGTTGGCATCGATCGCATGAATTGTATTTATGGAAGGTTGTGCTAAGGTTTCGAGGATCGCGTCCGTACGCCCCTTAGACAATTTGTCACCATAGTGTTTTGATCTCTTGGGATCTTATTAATATTTAGCTGTTCAAACTGCCCCTGCAGCTTTTGACGAGTCGCAAGTACCTCGAGAGAACAGGGTCCTTGCGGTCGTTAGTTCCCATGACACAGCTTACGGCAGTGCGAGTCGCTATGTATAGTTAGACGTCGCAAACCAGCTTTCAGGGCGGTCTTGAGACTGCTACGAGTGCCTCGTATTACGCCACATTGTTTGTGACGGGAACCGGAAAACTACTCGTAAGCTGGCCTCCATGCCGTGTGGGCCCCTGATATGAACGCCTCCTCCTGGGCGGTCAGCACTGGATGAACCATCCACGAACATGTCCCATTCGGGAGGGCCCAACTCTGCTGGTGGGTCCCTCGAAGGACCATGTTCGAGGGGATATATGGAAAGCTCGGCCATGAAGTCCGCCAAAGCTTGTGCCTTTATGGCTCGTCGAGATTCGAACTTGATGTCGTATTCCCCAAGCTCGATGCACCAACGGGCTAAACGTCCACTATGTTCTTGTCTCTTTAGGATGTCCCTTATTGGTAGATCTGTTCTGGCGATGATCGTGTGGGCTTGGAAATATGCTTGTAACTTCCTGGCAGCCACGATCAAGGCGTAGATCGTTTTTTGAAGGGGAGGGTAGTTAACCTCGGCCCCTCGTAACGTGTGACTTGTGTAATAAACGGGCCACTGCTGCGGGCCCACCTCCTTAATGAGCACTGACGAGACAGTGTTGTTTGAAGTGGAGAGGTAGATGACGAGTTCGTCCCCTGGTTGCTGACACTTCAGCGTTGGCAAATCAGAGAGGTGCTTCTTGATTTGCTCGAAGGCTTCCTGGCACTCCGGCGTCCATGTGAACGCCTTTTTCATGCGAAGCTGTTCGAAGAACGGCTTGCACTTGTCTCCCAATTTGGAAATGAATCGTCCCAAGGCAACAATTCTTCCTGTAAGCTGTTGGATTTCCTTAATGTTTCTTGGTGGTGCCATATCCGTGATGGCTGATATTTTCTTAAGGTTGGCGTCGATTCCCCTTTCGGAGATCATGTACCCCGAAATTTCTGGCTCCAACGAAGAAAGAACATTTAGCTGGATTAAGCCTCATATTATACCGTCGGAACGACTTGAAGGTCTCAGCCAGGTCTCGAAGGTGGTCTTCGAATGTCATACTTTTTACAATGACATCGTCGACGTACGCTTCAAGGTTGCGGCCCATTTGGTGGGCAAAGACCTTGTTCATTAGACGCTAGTAAGTAGCTCCAGCGTTTTTGAGCCCAAAAGGCATTCGGACGTAGTAATATACGTCATCGCCCGTTGTGAACGCCGTTTTGAAAGCGTCCTCAGGATCCATGTAGATCTGGTGGTAGCCACTTTTAGCATCCATGAAAGACAAGTATTTGTATTTGGAAGTGGCGTCCACAAGTTGGTCGATGACGGGTAACGGGTAGGGTCCTTTGGACAACGCTTATTGACGCCCGTGAAATCAACGCACATACGAAGTTCACCATTAGTTTTGTCAGCTAAAACTATGTTAGCGAGCCACTCGGAGTATTGAATTTCTTTTATTATTCCAGCTTCGAGGAGTTTAGAAACCTCCTCTTTTACAAACTTTTTCTTGGAAGGGGCCATACCCCTTTTCTTTTGCTTAACCGGCTTTGAATCCGAGAATACATTAAGTTTGTGGGTGATGACGCTAGGATCGACGCCCGGCAGGTCCTTCAAGCTCCGTGCGAAGACGTCAAGATTTGCCTCGAGGAGGTGGATGAGTGCCATCTTCTCCTTTTGTTCAAGGTTTTTGCCAACCTTGAATTTCTTGCCGAACGACGTCGATCTCTTGTCACGTCATCGAGGCGCGGCCTGTCGTCGGGTTTCGCGGATTCCTCGATCTCCCTTGAGGCTCGTGGCTCAACCGTAGAGCTCAAAGAGGCCACGTAATTCGTCCTTGCCGTTCGTTGGTCGATGTAGATGTAGCAAATGTGACCGTGAGAGAGCGGATGTCGCACCTCATGTGAAATTAGACCTGGCTTGGTCGACCAACAATGGCGTTGTACGTGGAAGGGACCAAGAACTCCGTCATGATGGAATGGCAGTCAACCGTGCCAAATTGGGTGTCCCCCACCAACATGAGGGGCAGGTTGACGACCCCTATTGTTGGCACAATGTCCCTGCCGATGCCAAAAGTAGGGCCAGAGCTCCTTCGTGCAGCGGACATGCGTACCCCGAGTTTATCGAGCATGTCCTTGAAAATGACACTGGTGTTTGCACCAGTGTCGATGTAGACCCGGTTGGTGTCGTAACCGGCGATCCTTGCTGTGATAAGCAGTGGATCGGAGTGTGGAACGATGACCTTTGACCCATTGGGTCGGTAAATGACGTTCTCCTCGAGGTGGTCGATCTGCAAAATTTCTCTTGCATACCGTTTTCTGGAGGAGGCGCCTTCCGACTTCGTGAGCATGTGAATGACACCCACGGGTGGTGGTGGTGGTAAGTTTTGTCTCCGCGGGCTGTTGTGTCGACGGCGCGTTTTTTCGCGGTCGTCACTGTCATCATCCCTCTTGCGGCTTTTGGGAATTCCTTGCGGGGAAGAGGAGTCGGACAGAATTCCTTGAGCTTACCTGCTCAATCATCTCGGAGATGAGATTTCGAGCTGAAAGCACGCCTCCGTGTCGTGGCCACGGTCCTTATGGTAAAGGCGTACTTGTCAAACCCCTCGTGTTCTTATCTTTGGATAGGCCGAGGCCACTTGGGGACCTTATTCTTTCTCCAACATTAGAAGAATGTTCGTGCGGGTGTCACGAAGTGCGGGATGGTGGTCGGAGGTCCTCGGACCAACGTTCGAGGACCAGTACCTCGAAGAAGCGGACCCCTTGTCGAATTTCTTGTTGCGGTCGCTTGTGGGGGCCTGTTGTAAGGCTTATTCATCTCCTCGGAGTTCATGAATCGAGTGGACCGATCGATGAACTCACCCATCGTGGTGACGGGGTTTTCATTAATGTTGTACGCGAGCCTTGACTCGCGTTGGAGGCCCCGAGTTACGGCCAGAGCCGCATGTCCGAGGAGAGACCACGGACTTGGGCGGCTTCCGCCTGAAACCGTCGGATGTAATCACGGAGTGATTCCTGTCACAGCCACCCCGCCCGGTTGCGGAGGCGGAGCCGGCCGCGACGTCGGAAACAGGAATTACGGCGGAAAGCGTGGCAACGGAGCATCGAGCTCCAAACAAAACCGTCAAGTAACAACTAGCAACCTAAATACTCATGCAAGGCAAGTATACGAATAATCCAACTTTCACCACACAAGCGGTTCATGGTATATCCCATTTCAATCATCGCCACAACACAAGTACCAAATCCATAATATAGCAATTCCGATGTAAGCAAGTCGTGGCTCGCCCGCGACACGTAAGACAGATAAAGCAGAATATATTCCAGATATAGACACATATACAAAACCATGATCTGATCTATATGCATGCGATTCTACTCTGAGCCATTAAACAAAATCCTATATGTAAATATATACCTAAGTGCGGAATCAGAAGCCTCTCGCTCAAGAATTCCCGCACGTGGTACTGCTGCTGCTACAGAACCCAAGATGTCAGGAAGCACCGCGGATCTCTATGCCGCTGGTTGCTTGTCAGACTGCCTGAAAGATGGTAAACAAATAAAAGGGTGAGTCCTCGAAAGGACTCAGTAAGGGCTTAAGGTAAAAGTGCAGTTTGCCCACAGGGCAACAATCTGAACCTGCAAAACAGAATATCACAACATATGCATGTACATATAAACATAAAGTATAACGAAAATCAGAAACCAACATATGCGGTCCAACCGCCAGAACGACCCGTAACGACAGCCCTCAACAGAGGTCAGAATATACTGATCGTAATGCGAAGCACGTTACCGGCTGGGGTCGCGAGCCACAAAATGTCGTATGGTCACAGAACAGATGTATCGTCAATCCTGATGCGGATACGCAGAATGTATGCACCCCTTCTGTGCGGACACGACATGTATCGGCACTCCGGTGCGGATACGCAGAATGTCGGCACCCTTCGGTGCGGACACGAATGCAGTATCGGCACTCCTGGTGCGGATACGCAGAATGTCGGCACCCCTTCAGTGCGGACACAGAACAGAACATACAATAATAACAATAATACATAAATACAAACAGAAGTACCATTACCCGATAACCATATACGTAGCAGAATAGGAACCCGGGCCTCTAAGGTCATCCGGCCTTGAAACGGAACAAACATACATTTTACCAAATTAAGCCCTTACCTCGGAAATGCCGCCCGCAGCCCAACACTGGAAAACCCCAGCTTCCGACCCGTAATGCACAACTTGGCTCCAACGGTCCCACGCTACTCCACCAACGCAGAATCAAGCTGGGTAACCATAGTTGAGTCAGAACACATCCAAATAATCCCAGAAAGAAATTCTCGCACAAACCCGCACTTTCCCTTCATCGAAACTTACTTCTCTTCATATCTAAGTTCTTCTTGGGTGAGTTTTGGCATGTGCACAACATGTGCGCAAGCTCAGGCGCCAGGCACAAGCCTGCACACAAGCTGTGCACAACACACAAGCAAGGCGCGCACAAGGCTGCGCACAACCTCGCAAGGCGCAGCAACTGCGCAAGGCTGCGCACAAGGCTGCGCACAACCTGCGCACAACATGTGCGCAAGGCGCTGCGCACAAGGCTGCGCACAAGGCACAAGGCTGTGCTGTGCACAAGGTCAAAAGCTGCAACCGCACAAGGCTGTGCGCACAACCTGCACAAGCAAGCCTGCAAGCGCAGCGCACATATTTCGTGGCCGCACTGTAAGGTAGGCTCGAATTTACATTATCAATAATTCGGCATTTAGGGTTTCTTCAAACTAAGGAGTTTTTCCAAAATCCAACCATAGATTCTTACTCCTCTCAAGCCCAAGATCAACATACTAAAAGATGGAAGCAAGAGAATCATCCTAGGTGGTAGTCAAGAACAAACTCAAATTCCACAAATCCCTCTCTTTTCTCATCAAATCTTGTTTTTAGCTTGGAAAGAGAGATGAGAAGGATACTTACCACACTTAGGATCCAACTCCTTGAAGGAACAGCCCAGAAATGAAGAAGACCATGGAGCTTGGAGCTTGAAGTTCATGGCGGCAGAAGAAGAAAGGAAGAAGAAGAGAAGAAGAAAGAAATGAAATAGATTTTCTTTCATGTAATAATAATAATAACCCTTATATATATCCTTTCTTTTATCTTAAATCATTAAGGGACAAGTGTCCCTTATCTTTCCTCCATTCAGCCGAAAGTAGGCTGCTGCCCATGCTGAATTATTATTGATTTTTGTAGCCAATTACTAATTAGCTCCCAATTTCTCCGAAAGTTCCAATTCTTTTTGCCCAAAAATAATTACCGGATTCCAAAATTAATGAAACTCGGACACAATCTTCAGAATATTATAACATGCACAGAACATTTTTCAGAAATTCATTTGCCTTTCCGGAGTGTCCTTCCGAGCTCGCTGAACCCGAACCGAAACCCGACGTGCGAGCGTGACAACCTGAACCGAAATTCCGTCACTCCAAAATTCTATAAAAATACCCATAAATTCCATCTTAAATTCAAACACAACTTACCCCAAAGCCGACAGAAAATTTCCATCCCGAGCCCCGGGATTCCCGTCCCGAGCCCCGGGAGACGCCCGGAACCGAACTTCACGTGCCAAATATTAAACACCACAAACACCTCCGGGACGTCACCACGACTCCAAAACTACAAACGGCTTCCCAACCTGAGATCTCAAGAGCGCTACCGAGCCCGCTGTACGTCCCGAGGCGACCCCGACAACCCCCCGGCGCCAGAAAAATATTTTCGGCGGAAACGTCCGGGGGACCCACACGACCTCAAATACGGAAGGGTTCGCCAAAATGATACTCGGATAGGGCTCGGGAGCCGTCTGAACGCCGAAAAACGTGACCCGCAGGCCAAAACCGGCGCCCCGGGTCACCCGGTCGCAACCCGCTCGGGGTGACCGTAACATTCTCCCCCCCTTAGAACTCTTGGTCCTCCAAGAGTAGCCTGAACCAACCACACAGGTTTCGCTACTAACCAGAAAATATAGACATTCCTCTAACCTGAACAATCGGACCACCGTATCGGTGCGGCGGGAGTGGTAGTTTAGACTACCATACTGAGCCTCACGGCGTCCCACCCTCCGGGTGCATCTTATTGCACCCGAGTCGGCTTGCCGGTATTTCTACCAGACAACCCTGCAGACATCCGAACCTAAATCTAACCGATCCAGAACAGGCTATCCTGGAAGATATCACATAAAACAGAAACAGTTGGGGGGGAAAAACCAACCTAACAACTTACTCTGGAAATTCATGAAAACCGATAAGACTCGGGGTAACTCGCCCGCCTATCACATCTTCTTGTTCCTCCGAACGGTGCTACCTCCACCAAATTCTATTACCAAACTCGATTCAAGAGCCTACGGCGGCGGTTCGTATAAACACAGTGGTGTAGTCATTCGCGGTTTTAATCCGCGCCTATAATAACTGATCTTTGCCGTAGTCTCCTCAAAAAAACTTGGGTTCCAACTTAACCCGATCGACGCATCTGTCCAACAAGATGGTGTCATACACCTCCCCCGTACAACACCTCATAGGGTGCCACGTCAAACGTAGTCTGAAAGCAATTGTTGTATGAGAACTCTATCAAAGTAACTGCTAGTCCCAAACTCCTCCAAAATCCAAAATACAGATTCGCAACATATCCACCGATATCAGAATCACCCGCTCCGATCGACCGTCCGTCTGGGGTGATAAGTCAGTATTCAGATGGAGTTGCGTGTCCAATGCTTCATGAAAAGCAATCGAACCGTGCTTGTAAAACGCAGATCACGGTCGATTCAATGGAGTCTGGTACTCCATGCAAACGCATAATCTTCCCGATGTAAAGCCGGGCAAGCTTCTCCGGAGGGTCTATGACCCGAATAGGCGTAAAGTGTACGCACTTTGTCACCGATCCACAATAACCCGATAGCATCATGATGAAACCGTGTCGTGGCAAAGCGGTCAGAAAGTCCATAGTAACACTACCCCACTTCCAGACTGGAATGGGCAAGGTCTGCAGTGTCCTTGCCGGTTCCAGATGCTCAAACTGCTCGAGTGTGCCCCCTCTAAAATATCATTCCAGAACTCCTAATCCTCTGATACACAAAGGCGGTCTCAGAAGTATAGCAATCCTGGCCTATACTGAAACGTCGGTAACACATAAACCCTTATCTTCCCCAGACAACTTCTTCAATACCAAATCTCTACCTTGCGCTTCGCGCATCCTATCAAGCCACTCAGAATGCATAATAAGTGTGATAACCTGAGCACGCTCCCAGAGCTGCCACCTGTGCCAAAGGCACGTCAGATCACTCTCCTCAGATCGGTCACCAACATTTCCTCTCTTAATTAAGCCGGTATACTTCCTACTCAGAGCATCGGCAACCGCGTTGCCCTTGCCAGAGATGTACCCGATACTACAACCATAGTCCTTAATGTATTCGAGCCATCCGCAATGTCTCAAATTAAGCTCCTTTTGCGTAAACAGATATTTCAGACTCTTATGGTCGGTAAGAATCTGAAATTTATTACCAAACCGATATTGCTTCCAATGATTCAACGCATAAATCACTGCAGCCAACTCCAGATCATGTGTCAGTCAGTTCAGCTCATGCGGTCGCAGCTGCCTCGACCCATAAGCTACCACAAAACGCTCCTACACCAACACACATCCCAAACCAGATGTGGAAGCATCCGTATAATTCACATACGGTAAGATCGGATCTGAAAGAGTCGAATCGGAGCGTTAGTCAGCCGCCACTTCAACTCCGGAAAATTCTGCTCACACCTATCGGACCGGATAAACGGTTGACCCTCCTTGGTCAATCGCATGAGCGGAGATGCCGAGAATAGAAAATCCCGGTACAAACCTCCGATAATATCCTACTAACCCTGTGGAGCTCTTGATCTCCGTGCCGTGGTAGGTTGTTTCCAATCCCAAATTGCCTTCACCTTCTCTCGGGTCCACAGCAGACCATGCTCGAAATAATGTGTCCCGGAAAAGTGACTTCCCGAATCCGTAACTCACACTTTGAGAATTTAGCATAAAGCTGATGTTCCCAAAGTGTCTGCGTAACTATCCTCGAAGATCCCGATGCGAATCCTCATCCCGAGAATATATCGAATATCATCAATAAAACCACTATAAATGAGTCCAAGTACGGTCGAACACTCGATGCATCGATCCAAGAATGCTACCGAGCATTGGTCAGCCCAAATGGCATGACCGTAATCTCTAAGTGTCCAAATCGGGTGCGGAAAGCAGTCTTAGGTATATCCTCTTCCTTCACTCTACGCTGAAAATACCCGGATCAGAGATCAATCTTTGAGAAAACTCTCAATCCCCAAAGTTGATCAAAAAGATCGTTAATCCTCGGTAACGGATACTTATTCTTCCCAATAAGAGCATTCAACCGTCTGTAATCAATACAAAGTCAGAGTGTCCCATCATTCTTCTTAACAAACAGAACCAGAGCACCCCACGCTGAAGTGCTCGGTCGAACGAAACTCTTTTGCTGTAATTCCTCCAGTTGCTTCTTCTACTCCTGCATCTCAGAAATAGACATCCGATAAGGAGGAATAGATATCGGAGCAGTACCCGACTGCAGGTGGATGTCAAACACAATTCCCCGCTCTTATGGTAATCCGGCCAACTCCTCCGGAAATACCTGCGGAAAATCTCGAACCAAGGCATACTATCTAACTTCAACCTAGTACCAGCCTCATTCGACCATAACTTTCCCCAACACCAACTATCGACAGATGATCCAAAATCCGCAACACTGCATCGTCGTTGCGATAGTCAAACCGATCGGAGTCGTGAGAGGTAGTACCTCTCCGTAAAACCATAATGGTACGGGTTGCACAATCAATGTGCACAGAATTCTTGGATAACCAGTCCATCCCAAGAATAAAATCATAGTTCGGCGTGTCTAAAACCAACAAATCCGATCTTTGTCACAAATGTCCGCCTACGTATATCGTGACCCCGATCCATCTCATTGGAAAACAGAAACTGACTCCCAGCAGTTTTTACTAAATGCGTTCGAGGCAAGGTACTAACAGACAGATGCAGAAATGTAACACTTTTCTATGTTACAATGGAAACAGATGCTCCTGTATCAAATAACGCATGAACCGGTATTTCATTCGGAAATATAGTACCTTACAGAACTTCCTGCTGACTCGCCCTACGAAGAGGGCAATCCCGCACTCCAAAGAGTATCGGACTGCTACGTAACCATCGGCCCTCCCGCCGATAACAAATTCAACCGGAATGATACCTACTTCAAATCGGATAAGATCGTGCGGTGGTGCTCCTCTCTACCTCTACTAAACCGCCCAAAACCGTAATTTCGACCCGAACATTTTTCTTCACGAAAAAATGTAAATTATATCCCCGACTCCAGATCTTCCTCAAAACGCAACTGAGTCCCGGGTCACTCCCGAGCCGTTTCTCCGCCTGAATCCCGAAAATCGTCCGACGGCAACCCCCGGCCCGAAAAATATTTTCCGCGAAATGTCCTAGATACGCCAGACACTAGAAATCGATATCGGGTCAATCCAACTCCGGTTCGAATCTGAAGCAATCGACCGAGTAGCCGTTGCCCCGGTGGCCAACCGACTCGAATAGCCTCCCTCCAGTGAGTTTGTCAATTCCCGCAAACCAAGTCTCTAATACCTCCGGCCCTCCTCGGCCAATGAACCTCGGGGGATTCAAATTCTAAAACCTCTCCAAAAGTCCAACCTCGTCAAACTGGTGCCTCAGATCTCCCCGTCGTTGATAGGACCGACGAGGAGTTTAGGTGTCGTAGTGACCACCCTTGTCAGAGTCACTCACTTACCGATCCCAAAACTATGGCGAGCAGTGGCTTAAGTCTCGCTATCACCACCTAATCAAAATGCCCTCACCGTGGCATAATCAGATCTTCCCCTGCCTACTGCCGCCTCTGAACCAGCTAGGCTGGCGGTAATACCAAATCAGAGAGGGGTCCCTACGACCGCTAAACCTTGGGGTTGTGAGTGTGGTTGTTCAGACCCTGGGTTACGCTGAACCCGTATCCTATTCCACGGAGGTGTGGGATCTCAGTCCCGCACCTCCGGTACCAAATCACGCTATTCGCATGTAGTTCACTAGTCCTCAATCCAAGTCCAACCAAAAAACAACTTATCCCAAACCAAATTCCCAAACCATATACCAACTCAACCCATAACCAACAGTTCAAACCCTATCTCTCGGAGGCATGGGATTACAATCCCCTCCTCCGGTCACAAAACACACCGCCACGCGTGTGAATTCAACTGAGACATTCCGGACCAAACAGTAATCCAGACAACTCGGTCACTCCTAATCTCTACGAAGCTAGCAGCAGTTTCTAAGGCTCAGTAGTGTAATGCAATGCATGATGCGTAGATTCTTTTCAGAATCTCACAACCAAATATTCAACTTTAAACCACAAAACCAAACCATGCTCATAACACGTAAACACCACACAAATCACCCAAGATTCATCGAGTACCTCAAATTTTCCAAAGTGCTCCAAAGAACCGCCCACGCTCCACATCCATTCCGAAACGGTTCAAATAAGGAGGTGGCCAGCCTCCGTACGTAACCGCCCCGCAATGAAACGTAGAACGGTGGCTTGTACCTCAAGTCACTTCCACGCTTACTTACCCATGAACAGACTTAACTTACTCCAAAAGTCTACCCTCGGACTTGTATACTTGCCTTCCACATTCCATACCCAAAACCAACATACTTTACCTTTTGGGTCATTCCGACCCGACCTGCTCTGATACCAACTTGTCACAGCCACCCCGCCCGGTTGCGGAGGCGGAGCCGGCCGCGACGTCGGAAACAGGAATTACGGCGGAAAACGTGGCAACGGAACATCGAGCTCCAAACAAAACCGTCAAGTAACAACTAGCAACCTAAATACTCATGCAAGGCAAGTATACGAATAATCCAACTTTCACCACACAAGCGGTTCATGGTATATCCCATTTCAATCATCGCCACAACACAAGTACCAAATCCATAATATGGCAATTCCGATGTAAGCAAGTCAGGGCTCCGCCCGCGACACAGAAGACAGATAAAGCAGAATATATTCCAGATATAGACACATATACAAAACCATGATCTGATCTATATGCATGCAGTTACAGCTACAGAGCCATTAAACAAAATCCTATATGTAAATATATACCTAAGTGCGGAATCAGAAGCCTCTCGCTCAAGAATTCCCGCACGTGGTACTGCTGCTGCTACAGAACCCAAGATGTCAGGAAGCACCGCGGATCTCTATGCCGCTGGTTGCTTGTCAGACTGCCTGAAAGATGGTAAACAAATAAAAGGGTGAGTCCTCGAAAGGACTCAGTAAGGGCTTAAGGTAAAAGTGCAGTTTGCCCACAGGGCAACAATCAACTCGCAAAATGTAATATCACAACATATGCATGTACATATAAACATAAAGTATAACGAAAATCAGAAACCAACATATGCGGTCCAACCGCCGAACAACCAGTAACGACCCTCAGCGGAGGTCGAATATACAGACGTAATGCAATGTAAGCACGGTACCGGCTGGGGGTCGCGAGCCCCAAACTGTCGTAGGGTCACAGAACAGATGTATCGGCACTCCTGATGCGGATACGCAGAATGTCGGCACCCCTTCAGTGCGGACACAGAACAGAAGTATCGGCACTCCTGGTGCGGATACGCAGAATGTCGGCACCCCTTCAGTGCGGACACAGAACAGAAGTATCGGCACTCCTGGTGCGGATACGCAGAATGTCGGCACCCCTTCAGTGCGGACACAGAACAGAACATACAATAATAACAATAATACATAAATACAAACAGAAGTACCATTACCTGTTAAACACATACAGAGCAGAATAGGAACCCGGGCCTCTAAGGTCATCCGGGCCTTGAAACGGAACAAACATACATTTTACCAAATTAAGCCCTTACCTCGGATACGCTGCCCCGCAGCCCAACACTCGGAAAACCCCAGCTTCCGACCCGTAATGCACAACTTGGCTCCAACGGTCCCACGCTACTCCACCAACGCAGAATCAAGCTGGGTAACCATAGTTGAGTCAGAACACATCCAAATAATCCCAGAAAGAAATTCTCGCACAAACCCGCACTTTCCCTTCATCGAAACTTACTTCTCTTCATATCTAAGTTCTTCTTGGGTGAGTTTTGGCATGTGCACAACCTGTGCGCAAGCTCGTGGCGCTGCACAAGCTGCACAACACATGCGCTGTCAAGAAGTGTGCAGGCGCCAAGCACAAGCTTGCGCACAACTGTGCGGCAAGGTCGTCACAAGGCAAGGCTGCGCACAACCTCACGCAAGGTCAGGCGCAATGCGCACAAGGCTGTGCACAACCTGTGCGCAAGGTCAGGCGCACAAGGCTGTGCACAACCTCGCGCGCAAGCTTGTCAAGGCGCCGCGCACACACATATTTCGTGCCGCACTGTGCAGCGCAGCTCGAATTTACACATCAATAATTCGGCATTTAGGGTTTCTTCAAACTAAGGAGTTTTTCCAAAATCCAACCATAGATTCTTACTCCTCTCAAGCCCAAGATCAACATACTAAAAGATGGAAGCAAGAGAATCATCCTAGGTGGTAGTCAAGAACAAACTCAAATTCCACAAATCCCTCTCTTTTCTCATCAAATCTTGTTTTTAGCTTGGAAAGAGAGATGAGAAGGATACTTACCACACTTAGGATCCAACTCCTTGAAGGAACAGCCCAGAAATGAAGAAGACCATGGAGCTTGGAGCTTGAAGTTCATGGCGGCGAAAGAAGAAAGGAAGAAGAAGAGAAGAAGAAAGAAATGAAATAGATTCTTTTTCATGTAATAATAATAATAACCCTTATATATATCCTTTCTTTTTCTCTTAAATCATTAAGGGACAAGTGTCCCTTATCTTTCCTCCATTCAGCCGAAAGTAGGCTGCTGCCCATGCTGAATTATTTTGATTTTTGTAGCCAATTACTAATTAGCTCCCAATTTCTCCGAAAGTTCCAATTCTTTTTGCCCAAAAATAATTACCGAATTCCAAAATTAATGAAACTCGGACACAATCTTCAGAATATTATAACATGCACAGAACATTTTTCAGAAATTCATTTGCCTTTCCGGAGTGTCCTACCGAGCTCGCTGAACCCGAACCGAAACCCGACGTGCGAGCGTGACAACCTGAACCGAAATTCCGTCACTCCAAAATTCTACAAAAATACTCATAAATTCCATCTTAAATTCAAACACAACTTACCCCAAAGCCGACAGAAAATTTCCATCCCGAGCCCCGGGATTCCCGTCCCGAGCCCCGGGAGTCGCCCGGAACCGAACGTCCCGTTCCAAATATTAAACTCCACAAACACCTCCGGGACGTCACCACGACTCCAAAACTACAAACGGCTTCTCAAACTGAGATCTCAAGAGCGCTACCGAGCCCGCTGTACGTCCCGAGGCGACCCGACAACCCCGGCGCCGAAAAATATTTTCGGCGGAAACGTCCGGGGACCCACACGACCTCAAATACGGAAGGGTTCGCCAAAATGATACTCGGATAGGGCTCGGGAGCCGTCTGAACGCCAAAAACGTGACCCGCAAGCCAAAACCGGCGCCGGTCATCCGGCCGCAACTGCTCGGGGTGACCGTAACATTTCCTCCCTTTCTTTGCTTCACTCTTAGCAAGTGTTGGACAGTCTTGGGAGGAGGTCGAGCTCCCATGAAATGGCGCAGAACGATGAGGCGAGATCTTTAAAGCATTTGAAATGCTGGCCTCGTAGCGTTCCAAACCACGTTGAAGCAGCCCCTTTCGGGGTGGAGCCAAGGCCTTGCAGTATGGGGTCGGAGGCGCGGGCCATCTCCATTTGAGAGATGTAACGCCGTAGATGATCGACGGTGTCCGTCGTCGCGTCGTAGCTTTCGATGACGGGCATTCAAAGCTGGCCGGGCCTGGACGGCGATGACGCCCTCTGTGAAGGGTTGGGTGAGGAGGACCTCGATGTCGCCGAGGACCAGGTTTGGCGTCTTAACCTCGCTCCTCGACCACATTGATTCTTCTGAGGAGGTCGTCGACATCAAGGTTCCCGCAGATGGGTTTTGATTCTGGGATTGTTCGTCCCGGTCGTTGTGAAGCGGGAGGCGAGCAGCTGCATTTCCGCCTTGATGGTCTACACCATGAAGGCTTTCATTTCATTGAGCATGCTCGCCTTTGGAGCGAGTGCTATCTCGAGCGGGTCGACGATGACCTGCCGGGAGTCGTCGAGGCCCCAGCCGAGGTATGTCGAGTAGCCGCTTGCGGTTGTGGGGCCGCTGCACCCTAGGGTGTCGATGGCCGGGAGTGGCGGGATTGCCACCAACTGGGAGTTGTGGGGATGTTGCGTCCCCGTTGCGCCATCAACAGGGAGCGGTGGAGGCACATCGGAGGAGCTGGAAGCAGCATCCTCAACATGCACACTTTTGTGAGTTCTTCTTGTTTTCACCATGAAAACGGCCGGGGGAGAAAAAAGTTGAGTAGAAAAAGAAAAACGGCTTGTTTTTCGTTTCCCACAGACGGCGCCAAATTGATAGCCAAAGAGTAACCTCCGGCAGTCAAGGATCCTCCGACAACTGATGTAGGGCAACTCCGGTACCTGGAAAGACAAGGCAAAGGACACTTTCAGGTGCAGACAGAGAAGAGGAGTGTGGGTGTGTAGTAATTACCTTATTTGAGGCAGGCACCACCCAATATATAGGGTGGTGCTAGGTCCCGTTCGGGGCCTTAAACGCTGGAAAATCTTCATAAATGTGCCCATAATTGGGATGGTGGCGTATTAATGGTGTAATAATAGTGTAGTTACTGCGGAATTACTCCCTCTCCTTTGGCTTAATGCCATAATTAGTGCAACGGTTATGTTGAGGGAGGCAGCAAACGTTTCATGGCTAACGGCTCTATACGGGGCGCCCTTACTGGTAAGAGGGGCTCTCCGTAAACACGAGGCCGGCTGTGGTGGACGCGGCCCATATGGCGTTTGCATTTGACAATACGGCCGTATGGGCTGGCCCATATATATCAGATATCAAGCCTAGTACATAGTATTGCATACATTACACACATATGAATTTATCCAATCTCGGATATTTCTATGTTGAACTCTTTCAACAATTTATCTATGTACATATATAAGGATGAGTTAAACATTTCATTAGATCTATCTCTATAGATTATGAATAAAATGTTCCATCCAAATCTTATATGGAGAAAATAATGGATAATCATTCTTTAGTTGATTACACGGTACTTAACTTCATTCCCAATGAGAAGTACGTCATCAACGTAAAGACATTATAAATAACAATGAACTCCCACTAAAATTCATGTACACGCATCTCATTCATATTATGAGAAAAATCAAACAATTTTGTTTATTTCATAAAAATGATTGTTCTAACTTCAAGAGGTTCGCTTTAATTTTGAAGTATACAGACCATCCGTTTACTTCCACTAGAGGTGAAAACTTACAGTCTCCATAATGATTTATTCTCAATATATTAAATAAGGAACATAGTTTTCACATCACATTTTATATCTCACAGTCATACTATGCGACATTAGCAAGAAATATCCAAATGGACTTAAGCATAATAATTGGTGAAAATTTTCCTTAAAGTGAACGCTTGTCTTTAAGAATAAATTTAACAATCAATTATGCTTTATAAGTTTCTACCTTTCTCACCCTTTTCAACCTTTCTCACCCTTTTCCAGACATTCACTTGTAGACCGCTTCACAATAAACATGTCTTACACATTTATTAGGTCCACCAAAGTCTATACTTTGTTAGAATGAGAGGTCCATTTTAGGATTTCATGGCTCCTAGCCATTCTCTCGAATTGATGACTTTCATCACTTCTTCATAGCTTCTCGGATCTATATCCAAGTGAAGACTAATCATATTATCTTCAACAAGAGATTTAGCCTTTTAGGAGGCTTTAATCTCCTTTGATATCCACGAATTTCTAGTGTACTAGGCAATCTAGTGGGTTCATTTACTTTCTCTAGTTCCATATCTTATGGATTATGTATTTGTGATCCTTGACAACTTTCAAGATCTACTGCATGTCCAACTTTCTCATCTAGTAGAAACATTTTCTCTAGAAAAGTGACATTCATTAAGGAGACAACTTTTACCTTTCAAGGAGAGTGGTAAAAGTAGTATGCAAATAGCCTTCTATATATTGACATGCATGTCAAGTTTCTCTCCTACTAGTGTCACGACATATGGTATCTCTATACCCTCAATTGTTCGAGACTAGATTTTTTGCCTAAACATATCTCATATTGCAACTTAGACGTCCACTTAGAAAGAACTCAATTTTTCATGCATGAAACAGCCTCTACGGCATATCCTTAATAGGATGGTGGAAGAATGGTGGAACTCACATCGAAAAGGGACCATATCTAATAAGATCTTAAACTTCAAGGAGTTTTTAATAAGACAATCTCAATATCTTAGAGATGATCAATAATCATAGTATTCAAGTATTAATGTCCTTGATCAAATCAAAAGACTTTAATACTTTTTCCTATTAGTTTCTCAATCTCACCAAAACTTCTTAAACTTTTTAACAGTTTCATAATTATAATATCGTAAGATAAACATCCATAATGTGAGAGATCATCACTAAAAATGATAAAATATGAGAAACGTCTTTTCCACTAACACTTAGTGACTATTATACCCTTATATGGATCAAATCCAATAGGTTTGTAGCATGGTTCACTTGTCCCACAAATGAAAATTTGGCATCTTTTCCATAAAACGAGACTTATAAGTGGCAACGAGTCATACTCAAAACAGATTTTAATCTACCTTTAACTAACTTATTATCGTCTTCTTGAAAATATGACCTAATCTCACATGCTACATGTACACATTATCATACTCTTAAGCCGTCACTTTTGTTACTTTGTTTAAAATAAACAAAAACATACTTTCAAAAGTGTAGAGATTGTTAAGTAACTTCATTATAAAACACACCACTCTCAAATGGAACATATTCCATTTATTGATAGAAAGTTCACAACCTTTTATCTCCAACTAGAGTAAAGTGATTTTCTTAATAATACTAAGCACAAAATGATCCTCTAAACTAAAGAAATTATGATTCCAAAACTAAATAAATAGTTCTCAAAGCTTTTGTAGCAACATTTGCTCCATTTTACAGCTTTTAAAACTTCTTTTATTTAGCGCAATACTTCTAGTCATCAATTGCAAACTCTTGCAATTTTAGTGTGGTACCCAATTCTCAAGAAGTACCGTTAATTAAAAGATTAACATCAACAAAGAACATGTTTGAAATAGAACTTTTTCTATTTCCATCTTGTAAGATAGAACTTGCAACCCTTCTTCCCATGCTCTTATAATTATAATCCACAATGGAAGCATAGTTCTTAATCATTCAACTGTTTGGTTTGAACTTTTCCTTTTATTTACACCATCTATTTGTTTCAATTTTTGGTTCTCTCAAGAATTATTCTTTTCCAATCTGTTGGTTTTAGAACCATTGAATGAAACAAAAATTCTTGATCTATTTACACACCAAACTTAGAAAGCTTTCCAACTAGACTATTCATCTTTAGTCCACGTTCATTAACTAAAGAGTTTCCATCATATGTGTTATGAACCACCGTTCCAGCTGCTTAATAAAGCAGATTATAAACCGATGAACGACGATTCACAACTTTCAGGATCTTTCTTTTATAAAACTAAGTTTTGAAATTAATAAGAAATAAATAAGTTTCTTATTAAACTTACAAACTTTACGTGTATACATGTATTTACAAGTTTAAAGGAAAGAAGAAGAAAGGGTAAAATTTGTGAAGTCCAAGTCCTTTCTTGTGCAGCTTTCTTGATCCTCAAGTTTCAAGTCCATTGAGCAGTTGAAAAGATTCAGGAACTGGTAACTGCAAGCTATAAGACAAGAATGGATACTACTTAGAGAGGGATCACGTAATTCTCAACCTGTTTAGTCAGTATCTGATCTGAAGAAAAGAATGGAAAGAAAATAAAATAAAAGGAAATAAGTATACCTTCTGTCGATCCTGAGTAGAGGTTCTACCATCGATGCAGTTCTATGAAGCCTGTATTCTATGATTCACACTTAAAAGTAACAGAGGATTAAAACTTTGATCCTAGCTTTACATAGGTTTTCAGGTGAAATTTACCTATGTTCATTTTAATTATCTAGTAGGCAAGTAGATGCACAAATAGGCAGCAGGTAAGGAAACGTAGGTGGCCGAGAGTAACAACACAGATAAAAGAAGAAACGTGCTTAAAAAGAAAAGAAAAAATATTTCTTCGTAGTTGCTTTACAGACAAGTTAGAACAAGGAGTGGTAATTTAAATTACCAAAGTACTCCCTAACTTGCAGTAGTATTACAGTTTTAGGAAGATCTAAATTCTAACCTCTATTTCCTATTATTATTAGTAACTGGACAACAACTAAGTTTTCATAAACAACTCAAGAGTTGAGAAAGTTATGCACAAACATCCAGTCAAACCACAAGGTAAAGAGGTCACTAACTAAGCTAGCTAAAAGAGATGGGCAGTAAGCATTAGGTGCATAAAATGGACAGTAAGTAGTTTCCAACTAATGAGCATGATTGAAAGAATTAACATGGCAACATGGCATGAACCACACAAAGAAATTAGGTAAGGAAACATTTCAAGTAGAAGTCAAGAAAGAAGAATACTTAAAACTTTCTACAAAGGGCAGTCTTGATGCTTAGGGACAGCTGCAACCAGCAAGTAAAACCAAGATAAAATCAATTAATTACACTCATGGCAACCAAAGAACCGAGAAGTAGAGTGAGGTTAAGAGTAGCCTTGCATGTAATCATTAAGAGCTAAACTTCTCAAAATCAGCACATAAGGTAGCGGCTGCACTGTAGTATAAACTAATCCTATCAACATACTTATCTTTCCACTCCAAGTAATTAAACAACATGTACGCACCAGTAATAGTCGAGGCTTAACTAAATTATTTGACTAATAATTAATTTTGGTCATGCAAGCATCATTAATTGAAAAATATGAAATGGGCAGTCACCAATTTACACTCATGAGCAGCCAAGCAGCCAATAAATATGTAAAAGAGTCTCACCAAATTACCCAGGTTGATAGGACCGAGACCTACATGGACTTTCACCTCTAACACAACTGAAGAAGGCATTTATCTCCAAGACAAAACTCATGGAACCGAGAGTAGCTTGATAAAACATAATCATCTACCAAGAAATCTGTAGTGACTAGTATAATCAATAGTAAATAGAACCAAAGAAGCATGACTAAGAGTATTTCAAGAATTTCACAATTATCAGAATTTCAATAAAACATGCAAAACATTTTAATCAAAGAATAAGGCTGATTTAGGCATAGGAAATCTCACAGAGCATCAGCCTTGCTCACGGTGAATCAACTCCACTGTCATCGGGTTCCAGTGATCAGACTAGAGCAACGAGGCCGTCCGCTGTACTTAGTACCAGAACATCATCTCGTCGCTCCCAAAATGCTAGAAATTTTGACAGTTGGACCTCCCAAATCCTCGGCTTCACCTTGTTGAACCGAAATCTTCACAGTTATCGGATCCTCTTTCTCAAATACGTCCTTCCCTCGCCATTTTGCTTGCGTTTCCCCCTTCAATGGCCGAACCTGAAGCTTCCTCAAGGTCTCAAGTTAGCTGCCCCAGTTTTTCCCCAATTCGATTCCCAACTTCCTCTGCCAAGAAATCGGGCCTCTTCTCCGTCGCATCCCCCAATTTCTTCCTTCATTAATCGAACCCTGCTCTGTAATCGAATCCCCCTTCATCTCATCTCTCGCTCATTCCTCCTTCTGAACTCCTCCCCTTCTGCTCAAAATGACCTCCGCCTCTTTTTGTTTGTGTCTTTCATCGATCCCCTTCTCCTCTTCACCCGTGTCCTGTATCGTGTCAACTTAGAAATAGGATTAGTATAGGTTTTAGGAATTTACAACTTTAGTCCTTTGGTTTATTTAAGTTTTACAAACTTACCCCACTTAGTTACTAGGTTTCAATTAAGTCATTTTCTAAATTAATCTAATTTTATTCTTTTCAATTTAACCATTGTTTCCTATTTCTTTCATTTTTACCCACAACTTATATATTTCTTCCAATTTAGTCCTTATACATTTTATCCCTTCAAGTTATAACACGTCCGGAAGGACGGGTCATAACAATATAGGTTATGGAAAACATTTTAGATATCCAATATCTTAATGTTGGATTTCTTCACCACACAACATTTTCAAGTGAAGAAAGATCAAACCAACATGCCTCACATGCTTCTTCTTGATGATCATTGGACATGTATGTTATCACATAACAATCTGTCTCGGGATCATCAAGTGTCATTTCTAGGTATAAATACCTTAAAGTAATCGGTGGTGCATGTACTTGTTAGCACATAACTGATCTTCTCAAAATCTAGAACCATTCTCACAATCACTAACAAAGTTGAATAATTAAGACAAACAAACTTGTTTATTCAAAAACATGTGCTATATAAATCATAAATAATAATCATACCAGATTTCACAAATCTATAATACAAACAATAGGCAATAGACAAACATTCAATCAACATGTAAATTTATCAATAAGGTCTTAAATTCACAAATTATCCTCCCACTAATTTAGACAGAATTTGACACCCTTAACAAATAAAGTCTTTAGTAGTAGGAATGAAGCTCATCATTATCTATCATAAGCCCAAATTTTATTGGCGAACATGAAAGATAAACAACTCTTGTTAATCACATCTCATGTGACCTTCATTTGTTTAGCCTCATATTTGCATAAACCTAAATTTTATTAGCGCCCTTATGCAAATAATGTTAAGTCAACCACCATCTGCACAAGTATGATAAAAAATAATGCCCCTAAATTTTATTAGCGATAGCATTAAATTTTCATCACCCTACGCACATCTCATGTACATCTTAACAATATAATTTGTCACATCTAGCATGTCCCAAATTTTATTGGCGATCCATACTAAACATAACAAAATCTCATATTATTAAGTATGATGGAAATGCTACGATTAATCAAACTCTTTGATTTATCGCTTTCAACTTAATAATAAACTTGATATTTTTTCTAAGTGTTCAAGTAAGGGTTTTAATCATAGAATTCATCTCATGGATTAAACATCACAAGTCAAATTTATAAGACTAAACATGCATCTCATACATAGAATCATCACAAGCATATAAACAAATGTAACATGCTAATTATAAAAACTCTCACTCAATAAAACAATTTTATCAGCAAGATTTGTATAACTTTTGGGTCTTTTCTAATCTTATCAGAAAATTTGAGGACCGTTCTTAACTTTTCTCAAAAGTTTATGAGAGATCTAGTCAAACTAGAAAGTTTTTTGGACCAATCAGAACATTTTCAGAAAATTTGTGGATCAACCTCATCAATCCTAGACTTAAATTGTTAAGTTTTGAACTTTTCAAAAAACATTTGGTCCTTCATTTGATAGGATTTAAAATTCCATGGGCTGATCCTATCAATTCCTTAAGATTTATTTTCAAATTTCTGAACTCTTCTCCTTATTTGAACAAGAATTAAAATCTTAGGATAGATCACATCAACCTCTTAAGAACTTTCAGATTTTTGAACTTTTCTAAACTTCAGGTCCTTAATTGCACAAAGGATGAAAAACTAAGGGGCTGAAGGGGCTGGTGGGTCAAACCCACCCGTCAGAGTCAACGGGCCGGGTCAAACACGACCCGAGACCCATCTGCAGACCCGATCGAATTGGGCTGCTTCGTTCCCCGATTCCTGTTTCGATCCGCCACCTGCAGCGCCACCGCCGTTGAGCGCGAACTCCAGCTGGCCAGAGACGTCAAGGTCGACGCTCCCAGCCGCCGGTCGCCGTCCATGAAGCCTGCCGAAGCCGCCCCAAGTCCGAGTTCGCGGACTACCTTCCCGGAACGATTCCGGCTCGAAAAATCGCCGGTTTCAGTGGTTTCGGCAGTGGATCCCCATCCCTTTGCCCAGCCCGAACCTCGGGCTACCACGAACCAGCTACAACTCATCCTTTAATTTGCCAAATTTTGAGCAATTAGAGTTAGGGTTCATACCCTTTCCGATAACAATTTTCAAAATTGGATGATTTCAAAAAGCTATTTTAACAAATTGATTGAGGGCTTTTGATGAGGAACCCTTCATCTACAAAACTCATTCATCAAATTCAACAATCGATGCAAGGATCAAAAATTCCCAAATTGGATTTAATTCGGGATTAATTCATAATTAAACATAATTTATCCTGATTAATGATTTACCTCTTAAATCATTCAAAAACTTTGATTTTAGGCAAAAATAATATTTATTACTGATCTGTAACAACAATAATCATCAATTAAAGCTTTAAATCAAAAAATTTACATTATGACCTAGGGTTCATGCAATTTCATTTCATAAACATATTTAAATCATCAAAATCACATAAACATGCTAGAATCATAACATAACCAGTATCTGATACCACTGTAAGAGAATATACGGATCAATTTACATGACATCACATGCACGCAATGAAAGATAAAGATATAATCGTAATGATGAAACCCTCGTCATATCAGAGCCTCGCCGCTCTCCAAGCGCCGATCCACACGATCGACGCACCACTCCGATTATTCCATACTAGCGGAATTGGACCGGATGTTTTTTGGAGAACTAGGTTTTCTATAGAGAATATCATGTAACATCATGTGAAACTATTCCACATACGATGTATTTATAGGCCATGAGTAATTCTAATCCAGTTAGAATTCCTAATACTATAAGAAATTATAATCTTATTAGAACTTACATATTAGTCCCTAGAATTATTAGTTTTGGGCACATGTATTATCTAATAATACTAACACAAAACCAAACCAATTACATACTAAACCAAACCAACTATACTCATTCTTAGCTACATTTTTATATGTTTGCGTGATTGCTTCTTGTGGTAAATTCAATTACAGTCTCACCAGCACCACAAAATTGTGAGAAAAAAAAACTCAAAATTTCATACACCTACATCTAGTATGTAAATTGTAGTGAAGAGTCGGGGGAAATACATGCTATAACAAGATGACAGAATCAATATTACAAAATTTGCCACAAACTGCATGCATATAAAATTTCAATACACTAATTCAATTCTTTGGTAACAAAACCCAATTTCCCATATCTCCATAAATAACCCACGCAAATAGAATGGTAAATGTAGGGGTGAGAACGAGCCGACCCGAGCTCGAACCCGGCAAGCTTGAGCTCGGGCTCATGAAGTTTAGGCTCGGCTCGAATTCTACTCGAGCCTAAAATCAGGCTCGAGCTCGACTCAAAAGTTCATGAGGGTCGATATGGCTGCTAGGTAAGCTCGTTTCATCTCGGCTCGATTAGGCTCGAATCAAGCTCGCAGGGCTCGAAAATTCCTAATCTGTATAATATGAGGGTATTATGAGTATTTCCATGAGGCTCGATATAGTTGTTGGGTAAGCTCGTTTAGCTCGGCTTGATCAAGCTCGAACCAACCTCGTGAGGCTCATTAAGACTCGCGAGCCCCATTAAACCGAACCTCTAAAGCTCGGGCTCGACTCGTATAATATACGAGCTTAAAAATCAGCTCGAACTTGAGGTTCGTGAAGCTCGGCTCATTAGACTTGTAAGAGCTCGAGCTCGAGCCGGCTCGACTTATTTCTCACTCTTAGGTAAATGAAGGAAAATAGCAACAACTAAAGTCTATTTACCTCCGCACAAAGGTTCCGTTGTGTACAATGTTTTCACTGCCGGAAACATACACCCGAGGCTGCCGATCTCGCCTTCTTAACCGCATAACGTATGGCACCGCTGCTGCTCGCCTAGTTTGCCGGAGAACGAATGTCTCTGCCATCACTCTGCTCACCAACAGCAAAAGAAACGCCACCGTCACTGATATGCCGGAACCTACATAATCGTCATCGCCACAGTATTTCTCCACATGTGGAATGAAGTTGGGACGATTTTGGATGGAATTAGTTCGTGTTTCAGTACAAAGCAACTACCCACAATTCCCTTCAAATTAGGGATAGTACTGCTCCACGTTTCATGTTTTTATTTTCCTTTTTTTCATCCTTCTCTTTCTTCAACTGAAACTGCCTTACACGGATTTTATGTTTTCCGTCATCAGGTGCATTAAATCAAAATTCCACGGGCGTAACGTGTCAGCTAAGCTAAGTAACTAAGTTGCAATAAAGAAAAATATAGGGACCTAAATGACTATAAAGAGACAGTTTGAGACGAAATCAGTCATCAGTTTTTGACTTCCTATCCATTCTCAGCGCAAATCCAGATCTCGTTATCGAAGACGAACACAGGCCATTTTGGCTCCTGCTTGATCGACCAACAGTAAGATGATAAAAACTGACACGAAGCGTAACGGCAATACGAAGCATTAAGAAGAGAGTAGCGCGCGGCCGGTGAGGAGAAGCCACCGCACCGCCGCCGCCGCCACTTGTCTGCCGTTCTACCCTGTCGTCTTCTTCCATCTCTTCTTTGAAATCGACCGCTTTAGACAAGCGATAGACAGCAATCGTTGCACACTGCGCCAGCCGCTATCCCCATCCGCCACCGTCTCCAGCCGCGGCCACCACGAATCGGAGCACAAAAGGAGCAGCAGCAAAGCCCTTATAATTTGTTAGCTTTAATTGTTAGCAGCAACACATGCGTTTTAATTGATAGCTTTAATTTGTTAGTTTTACATTTCATTCATTTCTGTTCTTTTCTATTCCTTCGCATTTTAATTTGTTAGCTCTAATTCTTTCCTTTAATTTTGTTGCGTGCTTCAGGTGATACTTCAGTGCAGTGCCAGTGCACCTCATTGCTTGCGAGAATTACAAGGTGATTCATAGAATCTACTGATAATGCCCAGCTTATGTGAAATTTCTGTTGCCTGTCTGTATATAGGTGTAACTTTCTATACTAAACATGTTTTTTAGAATATAATGATTAAGATTGCTTAATTTGTTTTCATTACTCCCTGTGGGTTTAGCTCGAGTACCTGGTGCCATTTTGACATATTCACTTTACCTACATTTAATTGATAGGTATGATTTTTGGGAGCTTCAATTGAGTCTCGGATTTTAGTTATGTTTATGTTTAAGACTTCAAGTTGAATTTTTAATTTATATATATATATATATATATATATATATATTTAGTACATTATTTCCAATACATCCGAGATCGCCGGTATGTTAGTATTGTTTCTAAGGCCACCATCTAGTACCCAACTAGTATTGTGGGTACTGGTACCAACCGTTTAAGAAATTAGCTTATTAATATTTTCTTTTGCTAAAAAAAGTTTTGTAGTTACTTTATTTAGAGTCATTATAACCATTTGTTTCTAACGACAGAACTTTATTGTGGGTACTGGTACCAACCCTTTGTTTCTAACGACAGAACTTCTGGTAGGAGTGTTTGCACTTCACCCCGAATCAGTTCACATCAGCATATTCTTCCATAGAAAATCCAGCCCCAGTCATGGAGTACACTGAAGTAACCATATCAAAGCCGGCGGCGGTTATCGCCTGTGTTGTGCTGGCCCTCTTTTATATCGCCATCCTCTACAGTCCAACCGTGATCCTCCGCCTTCCTCCTCCATCTTCATTCAAGGTTTTCATGATCCGCCGCTTCATCAGTGCCACCGTTTCCTCCCTTCTCTCTATCATGTTCTCCGCTCTTTTTCTCCATGTAAGCTGGACTTCTATCTGTAATTCTTCAATTTCTCTGATCTTTCAGTGAAGCTGTTATCTGTTTGTTCAGACCCATCTGGTGTGTCTTCAAGTTGATGTTCGATCCTTTGTGTGATTTTGACAGATGAGAGGCCTAAAGATATCGTCCTTGTTGGGACTTTATGGGATTCGACTGGATCATTTTGTGAGTTTTGTCCCTGGCTTTTGTTTCCTGAGCTTTGTCTGCGTTGGTTATGAGTTTTGTTTTTCTTTTTCTCGTGCACTTTATGACAGCCGTTATTATAGTTTGCATATTTGAAATAGTCACTGATTTCTTAATAGCCTCCTTAACAATTCTGGAACAGTGGCAAGCGGTTGTGTTTCCTCTTACCTTGACCTCTCTTATGTATGCTGGTTCAGTGGTTTTGAAGTTGATCTTATTGGTGAATGGTTGGAAGAACAACAATGTTAGCAATTTCCAGGAAAACATTATGCAGAAGTTGAGAACCCGAACATTTTCAGTTCTCTCTAATGTTTTGTTTTGGCGTAATTATGTTGTGGTAAGTGTATTTTCCACTACCTGTTCTCTAATCTTTGGTCTTTTTGCTGCCTACAGGGATTTCCATAACTTTAATATATATTTCCTTCAACTCTGATCATTCTATTAGTAGGTCATTGTTCACATAGTTACATTTTCTTGCAAGTGTTTGTAACTTGTAAGTGAATACTTGATTGGAGGAAGAATGCGAATAAGTTCCTATTTCTGCACTACTTCATGGCAGCATAACTATTATACTGATTTGCAGGCACCATTGACTGAGGAATTGGTCTTCAGAGCATGCATGATACCTCTGCTTCTTTATGGAGGATTTGGGGTATACAACATCGTATTTCTTTGCCCTACTTTCTTCAGCCTGGGTAAGCCAATTTAACTCACATGTTTAGGGTCTTGGTATTTTGAGATCATGAGACGGTAAGAGGGAGAAAATTGTCTTTACTGATGCTTCAAGATGAGATTTCTTAACTGTTATTTATGCAACTTTCAGTTGCTAAAAGGCTAATCGGAGAAACCTTGTGCGAATAGGAAGAAAAAAGAAGTTGATTAACTTGTCAATTATACAAACATCTGTCGTGTTTGCATGTTCCTGTTGAAAAGTAATTGCATTCTTGGCAAAGTCTGTAATTTAAAAATGTGAGGTTTTTATTGTTTTTATGCTTATTGAAGAAGTGAATTTTCTAATTCTTGCGCACGAGAATTGTGAGTTGGATGGCAGTTCACATGCACCTGAAGAGGGTGTCAATTTACTTGTATGCTGTATTTCATTGACTTAAATGTTGGTTCCTTGTCAGATGAATTACTAGTAAGGTCAAGTTTGGGTCCTAAATTCATGTAATCTTGATCTGCTGTTGTTTAGCACACTTGAACCACGTGATGGAGGTTTACTCTCGGCATAATCATAGCATGCTCAAAGCCTCCATGGCTGTAGGTATGCAGTAATGTTATTCAGTTTGGATGCACATTTAATTGTTTGAAAAATGGTAAACTCTTATGGTCTGTCGTGTTTGATTGGAATTGTGATGGGTTTGTCACTTTCAGGTCTTCAACTTGGGTACACGCTGATCTTTGGTTCATATGCAACATTTCTTTTCCTCCGAACAGGTAAGACCGATCACCTGCCCGTTATAATATCTCTCGAGTCTCAAGTGAATACTTTGTGAAGCTTCCCTAAGAATTGTATGTTTCTTAATTTGGTTGTCCATTTGAAAATTGATTTTCGCAGGACACCTGATTTCTCCTTTAGTAGCTCATATATTTTGCAATCATATGGGGCTTCCTGTGCTATTTGCTCAGGGCAAAGGTATGTGATTGAAAGTGATATTGAATCTTGTTTTGGGTTGTAGAGCATGCAGGTCACCATCTAGAATCATGCTTTAATAACTAGTCCTTTTTTTTGGCCTGGGGTTCGGGAGTGTCTCCATTAACTGATGAACCAAGTGATTAGGAGGAAGAAAAGTTCTTATTGAACAGAGCTTTTGGGCCATTTGGTTGGACTTAATTCAATTAATCAAATATACGATATTTTCTTTTGCAATTTACCCTAATCCTTGATAAAATATACTACCTTCGTCCCTACAATATTGGTGTGTTTCTTTGTTTGCATTTAATCTATAATTTTATTTCTTCAACATTTTAATATATAGCAAATAATTAAAATCTTTAATCACATAAATGACTTGATCCAATGGATTATTATTGTCAAGCCATTTTCAGCATAATCCAATGGATTAAGTGGTTTATGTTATTAGAAATTTGAAATTTATTGTCAAATTAAGTAAATTTATTTTGGAGTACTCTCTTCATCCCTGAAAGATTAGCGTGTTTCTTTTTTGATATGCTAGGGCTAGTTTCTATGTCGTTCGTGGCCGGGATGCTCGCTTTCATATGGTCTCTTGGCCCTCTAACGCGGCCTGAACTGTACAACAGGACAATAGAGTCAGTAACATTTCGACAGCAGGAAGTGTGGGATGTGACTTTGTAATATTTCCCTGTGTTTGGTTCTTGTAATATAGACCCCAATGAAAATTAGGAAAGCTGGTATATGTTCAGAACTAGTTTCTTTCCCCACCCGTGCTCCGCAGTCGAGATAATTAAAAAATAAAAGTGATGAATACGAATTTCTAAAACTGAGAAAATACTAATATTTTTCTGAGCACAACGAAAACCTCATTGGTAATTGCTCTTATGAAGTTTTAATGTGCTAATTGATTTAAAAATAAAATACCATGAGACGAAACTTATTAGACATTTTGACTTTGATAAAATGATTCGTTTTTATGATAAGTAATTGAAATTTTCAGATTTAACTGCTTTGTCGATACAATTTTTCGCATTCATTTAGGTCATTGAGGTAGAAAAAGTAAAATTGAACTTAAACATTTTCATGTTAAAAGTGTGGTTAAATTCGAACCTTAAAAAAATAGAAAGGGTTCCTTGCATTATTAAAAGAATTAGGAATGCATTGTATTTTTTTTTAAAAAAAAACTATCAAAAAGTAGTCAGGATTGTTGTAGACTTGTATGAATGAAAATATATTAAAGCATTAAGGAAATGGAGTTTTTTAGCGTTTAAAAAACATGAGATCTGCTCATTATATTCAATAAAAAAATATTTGGGTCAATATGCACTAACCATAAAACTATAGGGTTAGAAAAGAGTTAATCCCTAAATAAATTTTTTTTTAAAAAAGCTATATTAAATTAAGAACGTCTCGTGTTGGTGTGAATAAGCCATAAAACTATAGGGCTAGAAGAAGTTAATCTCCAAACAAATAACAATAAAAAAATTGTACCAAGTGAGCAATTCAATATTAAAGCATTGAGATTTTTAGGGTTCTTTGGGACAAGAGAATCCAAGTATGCTCTTTATCATGAGAATCAAATGTTTTTTGCTTTCTCCACTCAAAATTGAAAATATTTGGGTTGATGTGAATAAACCATAAAACATGAAACTTAGAAGAGAGTTACTCCCTGAACAAATAAAAAAAGGTTTATATTCAACCAAATTGTTAAATAAAAGACAAGTAAAGAACAAACATAAGGTACATAAAAACAGAACAAATACTCTATCCTTTCAAAAAGTGATGCAACACTATTTTTTCAGCATTTAATCTATGATTTTATTTATCTATCAATTCAAATTTTGAAATTTTTATATACAACTAAAAATTTGATGTCTTAACTTTATAAATATATTTTTTTGATATTTTTTCATTAAAAATAATATAGATAAATTGAAGTCAAATTGACATTAAAAATTAACTATCACGATATTTTTTGACGGATGGAGTAACTGGGACGAAACGTTTGAAAAAGAAGAAGAATTTAACAAACCAATATTTACGGACCAAAGAAAAAGAGAAATGAACACAAAATCCAATCGTTAAAAAAAATAAAAACAAAAACATAAAGCTGCTGGGCTACTGTCATTTGCAGTTACGGGAAGCTCCTTAAAAAAACAATCAAACGATGTCGTTTATAATCGAGGGATCGAATTAAAAAAACGACAAAAGTTACACTATTTATTTACTGTAGTAAAACGGACACAAATGTATAATAGTATAATTATCACATCAATTTGCAAACCATCTTCATTGATTTATTTCCATATCATTCCTAATTTTTCGATTTACATACTTCTCACTTGATTATCATTCATTCATTTTTTACCACATTATTTATCATATATCATGAGAAAGAAAAGTATGTTGTTTCCACGAACAATTTGTTGAAGGAGGGATCTCTTTTGGCCTTGTTTGATCATTTACAATGTCGTTATTGCGATTAATTATGACGATTTGAATAAAGTTTTAATGGTTAAGATCAAACTAGTGTAATCATTTAAAAGTTTGAAAGTGTAAGAAATTGTCGTCCACATAAAATAATATAGTTTTGATTCGCCAACTAACCACTACTCTCCTAGATCCAGTACCAATTTAGAGCTAGTGAGTGAAGGAAGCAAAAAACATTTGATTCTCCTGATAAAGAGCACACTTGGATTCTCTTGTCCCAAAGAGCCCTAAAAATCTCAATGCTTTAATATTGAATTGCTCACTTGGTACAATTTCAACAAATTGATCCAAAAGTACTAAAGAGCCCTAAAAATTTGATCAGCAAATGTGACATAAAAAACAAACATCAATCAACCAACAAAATAGAGACTCAACCAAGAAGACAAATTCAACGAAATACCAAAAACTGATCCATGTGAGGCTAAGAACTGGGAATAAAACAAATACAAATTAAATAAACATATATAAATGCACAAACTGAAAAAGGTACCCAACGCCCAAATGAACTAATCCTCAATATTACCCCTATGATACGGACCTAATTATCAATCAATAAAGAAATTTACCAAAGATCACTGAAAACAACAAATTTGGAACTAAAAAGAATTACTCCCACACTGGTCGAATGGTGGATGTCCAAATAGCGAATGAATCCATAGGACCCTGAAACAAAAACCATAGCACACGCAACAAATCTTAGTGAACCAAATAAAGAACTGATATGATCTTGATGTCCAAAAATTTGAGAACATAGACACAAGAGCTGAACAAACATATGACATTTGAAAACAAAAAGTGAAAAAAAAAATCTAGGAAATAGAAAGATCACAAAGAGACAGAATATACATTAATAATGGGTGAGGTAAACAGGAAAACATAGGCAGTGATACAAATCTAAAAAGTGAAACAAGTTTAACTCTTAAAAAGACAAACATCATAGAAATTCTATATCAAATGCTATAGATAAGTATAGTTAATGTAAGAAAGTGAAAACACAAAAAAATAAGAAAATAGAAACAAAGGGAATTTGCCTATGCCTGAAGAATATGAATAACCTGAAAAAACCTGGTCAAAACAAATAATTAAGAAAAACCAATAAAGTCTATCACAATCAAAACTAACCCACCATGCATAACATGAAATAAGAAATTTTAAAAATGATATAGAAACTGCAAAACATTACCAAGTCGAACGGATTCGGTGTGTTGAGTTGAGCCAGCAACTTTAGAGCAGGAGTTTCGACGAACGAAAGAGAACGACGGCAAGTCAAGTGGTTAGGTTTTGGGCCATGCTGGGCCGGCCCACAACTCCTCAACAGTGATCCATTTGACCCAATCCCCTAGCCCCTCACCTTACGATCCGGCCTTTGACCCACACCCCCTTTCCAAACAAACACATGAGCCCAACCTCGCTGCTGCCCCTTTCGACCCAGTCCATCCTACACACCCTGACCTTATACCTGAAGAGTGGGTCTGGAAATCGAGCTTATCTTCAATGGAGAGGTCAACTTTAAACCCGAACTCACCCCTTTGTGCGATCACAAGGTCCAGTGATTGCTTTCTCCAGACCTTTGCTTCTGGTGTGATTTCATCTTATCAATGTTAAAAGTTCTCTCTGTTAATGCAAGGGGCTTGGGAAATCCGTGGAAAAGGAAATGGATCAGGGATACTGTCAAGCAGGACCGAATCGAGATGATAGCGATTTAAGAGACCAAAATATCAGGTATGCCGGGCCACAAAAAGTGTGTCTTGTTCTTATTTCAAAGGCGGAGCAAACCCGTTGTGTTTTTTGGTTTCAAAAATGAAACGGTAGAAGATACTGTCGATTGCTTAAGAGGTGAGCCATAAATTTTCCATATTTTTAGTGAAGAACATTTTTTTTTTTAAATAACCCCATCACTTGGCTTCTCAAAATCAAAGAGATCTAATATCTTTAGCACAAAGAAATGATTGATGTAACATTTAGCCAATCTTTCTTCAAAGATGCTACAAACCTAAACAGTAACACATAAAGTGAAGTCATCAATTTTAGTAACTTAAACACGTAAGAGATTGAATTACAATTCGGTCTAACTCAAACACTTAAAGAATGTGAATTACAACTCCGTTCGACTGAACATTTGAGGCCCTTGACCAATTTTCAGGTAGTTGCTAACCTAAACTTCACGGGAAAAGCGAGGTCACATCTAGCTACTTTTTAGTGAATCTATTTTTACATATTTCATAGTTAAAAGAAGGAAACCCCATCTTACTCATAAATAGAGTAAAGTGCATTTTTGTCACTTAGCTTTAACACGTGTCCTATTTTGGTCTCATTTTAAGAATTCGTCATATTTTGGTTTTAAAGTCATAGTTTTCTGTCCTATTTAATAGATGTATGACCACTAAACTTTTAATAAATATACAAACAAGTCCTAAAGTTTTTCTCCCTTTACCACTATTTCATCATCATCCGTGAAGTTATTCAACTGCTTTGGATCATCATCACCATCACCATCAATCGTGGTCTTCTAGTAACTCCACCTCTGTCTTTTGCTCTTTCCGTCGAAACCGCCGAACGTTCTTCACCGAAACGAAAACGAGTTGCGGGGAACAACGAATACTACAGACTTAATTCCCTAAAAATAAAAATGAAATCGAATCGGATCAATAAAAGAGGCGATTCATATACATGATCGAGTCGTCATGGCGTTGAATCTCATGACGGAGCTTCCGACGCCAATACGGCCGAATTTGGTATACGGAAGATCTAGTCGACCAAATCGGCACTGCTGACGGAGCCATGGTGGCGTTAGAGATCAATAAACATGTTTTTACAGATCTGAGGAGCGACGGAGGTCCGAGTTTTCAAGAGCTCAACGGCGATAGAGTCCCATCGCTTTGTGTCGTGGAAGCTCACAGCGCAGGCTAACAAAAGCACCTCTAACGTCCCCAAGGTTGGGCTGTAGTATCATCCTGCTGCTGCCTACCCATGGTTGAGCGAATTCACATCATCATCATCATCATCATCACACCATCTCGACCTTGGCCCACTCGTTGTTTTCCCTTAACTCATTCAGACCTAGACCGAATTGTGGAGCAGCCGATGAAAAAAGAGGAGTTTTTGGCTTTTACCTTCGTGGCTAAGAAGTTTACCTCTTGATTGGCGTCAGATTTAGTAGCAATTGGGCAACGCTGTGGTGGTTGATTGGTGAGTCAGGAAGACTGTGCTTGAAATCTGGGAGATTCAAGCTGCTGGATATATGGAATGGCGTTGAAAACCCTCCACCGCGGGAAGCGTCGTCGCTTGCTTCCCCGATCTGCTCCTCTAGCTAGTGCGTGAGGTGGCTCTGACTGGCTAGTGATATTTGAGCACAGATCGGTTCTGTGAAATCGAGTCAAGAGACGATGGAAGTCTTGGAAGTCTTGGAAGTCTCGAAGTGATATGGGCATCGAACATGAGCAGAGAAGCCATTTTTAACGGAGAGAGAGAGAGAAGACATGGGAAAGTTTTGAGATAAAACCGGTACAATTTTATAAAATCAGTCAATAAATTGCAAATTAATTTTGGGTATTTTCATCATTTCAGTCACTTAACGGAAAAATTAATGGAAAAATGGATGAAAGGACTCGATTAAGACAAAAACTAAAGTAATATGATTAAATATGACGAATTCTTAAAACATGACCAAAATATGACACGCATCAAATGTAAGGGACTAAAAAATTATTTTACCCCTCATAAATATAACTCACTCCGTCTTACTAAAATGAAAAAAAATCACTTAATTTAACATTCATGTCAATGTAAAGACTCAAGAGAAAGGTGTTTGAATTCACCATTAACAAGTTAACAAAAGTTAGTGTATGTATCTCGAAGTCCCTCTGTTCGTTCATTTAATAAGACCATCAGCAAAGACCCTCCGCCGGAACGTCGTAATCCTCTCATGAGCTCACGTCACCAGCGATTCCATCCATCCCGATTTTAGTAGAAAATCCTCTCGTCACTGGATTGTCAAGTCTGGCATCTCGTGGCAGTCGAAAACGATGGTTGGGTCTAGGTGAAGAGAGAGATGTGAAAGGCGGGAGCAGTTGGGTCGAGGCTGGTTCGTAGCAGGAGGGGCCAGGCGGAGAGGTGGAAACAAGAGATGAAAGAAACGAAATTGAGAGAGAGGGGATAGGAAAGAGAATTGGGAAAAAGGAAAGATGAAGATATAGGCAATTGATTGGAGTAAACTCCACTCGTAGTCCCTTAAGTTTCAATTTTGTCATATTTGGGTCCCATTTTAAGAATTTGGCACATTTTTCGTCCTCTAAGATACGATCGTGTGCACTGTTAGTCCTTTCGTGCCGTTTTCCGTTAAATGATCCGTTTAATGCGTGCAATTACCAAAATGGACTTACTGTTTATAACAAATGTCTCTTTTTAAGGAAAAATGGGTAAAAATGCTACTAAAGTATTCGAAATCTATCAATTTTCCACTAAACTTCATTTTGAAGCTAAAGTGTCATCTAACTTTTAAAAATCTGTTAACTCTATGATTTAATTACATAAAGTAATGTTTAAAGTTATTAACCTTTTACAATTTGATCCTAAATCTTTGATTTGCAAGCCTCAGGCGATTTTGCAACTTTCTGGCGACTTTGAGCTTGTTTCCTATTGTTTTTCTCGTTACCGAGCCATTCAACTCCAACCCCTCTTTTCCCTAAATCCGCCTCCACATAGCCAATAGTTATCCTATCAGAACCGCTCAGAAGTAAGGAAGCCATTAGTGCTTTCATCTCCACCTGACGTCACCGGAGGACGGAGAATTCGACGTCGACCCATTTCCGACCAACTGCTCAACTCGGACGAATCGGACGATCCACACTTCTGTTTGTTGCGCTATCACCGCCAACACCCTCACTGTCCGTCGGAGCAACGATCTTCGTCGTCATCGGACTGCCGTTCCACCGTGCTTGGAGTTGCGCTGCTGGAGAGGAGCTGTTGGTGCTTTGTTTTCTTGGCTCAGGTAAGTATGTGTTCTTCAACCTTGGCCACCATCAGAACTACCTGGTCACACCGGAGCTCCATCAACCAGCCTCGTGGACAGAGATGCCCTGACCAGCGAGAATTTCAACAAAAATCATCAACTCATTTCCAAGTATAACCGCTATGATTCACAATTCCAGCCGTCTTATGCCACTCCAACCACCATCATTGTCACCGCTGGTCGTCGTCGAACCATCTCGGCCCAAGTCCGCTGCGAAAACTCGACCGTCGCCGTTGGTCGCGGCGTCGGGCGCCGCCAAGCCCAGATCCAGCGATTGTAAATGGTGGAGCAAGGTGGCGCAAATTACAGTGTAAAATCATTAGGATCAAATTGTAAAGGGTTAAAAACTTAAGCACTACTTTCTGCAACTAAACCATAGAATTAACACATTTTTTAATGGTTTTTAACGGCAGTGGCATTTTTAACTCAGTTTCAAAAGTTAGAAGACACTTTAGCTTCAAAATGAAGTTTAGTGGCAATTTGAGAGATTTCAAATACTTTAGTGACATTTTTACCCATTTTTCCCTATTTTTAATATCTAATTTAACACCTAATAATTTAAAACCTACAAAATGATCCTAACTTTTAAAAACTCTACAAACTCACCCAACCATCTCCATGCTCCTACCACTCCAAGACCACCATCTCTGCCGCCATTTACCGACGCCGCCTCACACCATGCAACTACCGCCGATAACGACCTACCGTGCCTCGCCCTGCTGACCACATCTGAGCCGGAAGGCAGACAAAGCCAGGGCCAGATCTGGCTTCGTGAAGGGCCAGATCTAGCTCTGGCTTCCAACGCAAACAGAGCCAGGCAGGTCGGCAACGCGGGACGGCTGACGCGAACGGCTGGGGGAGTAGGACGGCATCGATCAGAGCAAGGAAGGCATTGAACTGGGGTGGGAAGTCGCCGATCTGGGCAAGGAGGGTGTCGAACGGCGTCGTGGAAGTAGAGTTTTGCATTCGATATGCGAGGGAGGAGGAGGTAGGGTGGATGGCTACGCTGTGAAAGGTCGGCGGTGGAGCGGTTCGAGGGTGGCGTCAGCTGCAGAAAGTGACAGCTTTGGTGGTGTTGGAGGTGAGGGAAGAAGGAGACAGTAGGTGAGGGAAGGAGACAGTAAGTGAGTTTTATGGGTGGGCTAACGAGCTTCCCAATTCGGGGCAAGAAGAAAGGAAAAAGAAAGGTGGAGGCGAGGGAAAAGAGAAAGATTAATGAGTTAGCTAGATATGATTAATTAGGTGTAATAGTAAATTAATTTTTAATTTAATAACATTTTTTGCTGGAAATAAGTAATAACATGTTGATTGATGATTCTCATATTAGCTCATAGATGACATTAATTAGTTATCATGTGGGATTGGAAAAAAAATTCGGAGGAAATGTGGTGCTTACGTGGAAATGAGGTGGTTCATCAAATCACTTTTTTTGCAGCTTGTTTGTAGATCCTCTATTATCCTTCTATATAAACATGGAAAATGTACTGTAGATGAATAGTGTCCAACTAATAGTGTTGGGTCACTCAATTTTTTTTAATTTGGTTTTTCAAATGGGATAATATGTGTTTTAACTTTATCTTTTATTCTTCTTATACATTGACCTTTATAGTTTTTCATTAATATGATATTACCATATTTTATTCTTTGAGTGTAGGGTGGTATTATATATACATTTAAACATTTATGAAAGTTGTTACTCTAGATGCATAATGGTCCATTAATAAGGTTGTGTCATCTCACTATAATTGATATTATTTTTTTTGTTTTTTATACAAAGTTTTTAATAAGTTTGTTCAAGTGTCTAGCTCTCTCATTTTGCTTCAATATTTTGTTAAGACATTAAAGTTTCACTCATATGATTTTTTTCATTTTCCATCTTTTAGTGTGATAACCTAAATGTATAAAAAAATTGTATATGACATGTGGGTCAATTATAGCTATATATATACCATTTTATCTATTTCCTTTTTTCTTCTTAACTTTATCTAAGGGTTTAAATCCCTTATTTGCACATAACTTTTGTATTTTTTTTCCAGATAAGTCCCTAAAGTTCCACTCATAAGATTTTGCACTTTTTCATCTTTTAGTGTTTTAGCTTAAATATAGAGAAATTATATTTGTAGGTCAATTAGCTATATAGAATTAAGAAATATTTTTATGAAAGAATAGTATCCTCCCAAGTCGATTAAGTCATATCATCATAATTTGATACGATTTTACTATTTTATTTATAATTTCTATGAATTTTTTTAACGGGTAAAGTGTACCCATGGTCCTGTAACTTTAATTATTGTACCACTACGGTCATGTTTTAACTTTTTGTACCATTAAAGTCCTGTTTTTAAGTTTTTTCTTCATCCATGGTCCTTTTCCGTCCATTGACCGTTAACTTTAACAGATTTGTGGGGAAAATGATAAAATCAGCAACTCAATTGTTTTAAAAAATTTATTTACACCCTAAGTTTTAAACTTAACCATTTAGGCACTCTCCAACAGTTTTAAACTTAACACTTTAACCCAAATGTTTTAATTGAGCCCAACAACACCCAGCCACCGTCGGGCCGCCGCCACCACCACCAAACAGCTGCAGCCGACCGTCGCCTCCACTGCCGGAAAATGCCGGAAAGTCAAAAAAATAGCCGAGAACGTAGATCGAGCCCTAGGACCTTCGGGTCCTGGCCCACGGCAGGTGAATCGCAGCCCAAGGCCGGCGAATCGCTTGCCTAGACCGCGAATCGATGACACAGGACCACGATTCGCCTGCATGGGGTCACAATTCGCCGGCCTTGGGCCGCGATCCGGTGGCCCTAGGTCGCAATTCGGAGGCCTTGGGCTAGGATCCGACGGTCCTAGGCCCGGATCTACTTTCTCGTGTATTTTATTTAGTTTTCCGCATTTTTCGGCGGTGTCCGGCGGTGGCGGCGGCCCGACTGTGGCTGGGTGTTGTTGGGCTCAATTAAAACATTTTGGTTAAAATGTTAAATTTAAAACTGTTGTGGAGTGCCTAAATAGTTAAGTATAAAACTTGGGGTGTAAATAAATTTTTTTAAAACAATTAGTTGCTGATTTTATCATTTTTCCCACAAATCTGTTAAAGTTAACCATCAATTGACAGAAAATGACCATGGATGAAGAAAAAACTTAGAAACGGAACTTTATTGGTATAAAAAGTTAAAACATGACCGTAGTGGTACAATAATTAAAGTTATAGGACCATGAGTGCATTTTACCCTTTTTTTAACCATTAATTTTTTTATTTGCTTTTATTATTTACTATTTTGCGTTTTGGCTCATCAAAGTTTAAAACTAATAAGTTAAAATGTGAAAAGTCTAAGACCTGAATTTATTTTTCTTACCTAATAAATTTCTACTTTCTCATTTATGCCATGAAATTGTAATATTATTTATGACCATTTATAGCTCTACATAATTGCAGAATATCTCTTTTGATGAAAAATAATCATCGACTATCCGAACGCATTCTAATTTGTTGTGAATGTTTCCCTGAATGGTTAAAAGGACTAACTTTAGCATTTACTAACTTATATTTTTCACCATTTTGCACATTGATTAGTGAAATTTTAAAACTAATAGTTAAATGCGAAAAGTTTTAGACCTATTTTTTTTAACGTACCATCATTATTTACATTCTCATGTATGTCATGAAATTATACTATCATCTATGATCAAAACTTGCTCGATATTATAATCTTATTGAATTTTTATAAATTTTGTAATGTAAACCCGCTGAAATGAAAACCTTGTTAGTATTTATGAAGGGATGCTACCAAAGATGTTTGAGGTCAAGATGTTTGAGGTCGAGGTTGTGAACAAAAGCTTGCGAGAAAAGGATTGAATCATGCAACAGCTACATAAACATTTTTTAACTAAATGAGGCTGTTGAATTATATAAACCCAGAACTTACAAGAAGTTTCGCAAAGGTTTCATGAAAAAATGGAATTTAATTGGGAAAAAAAGAAGTTCGCAGCATGTACAAGTATGAAAGTGAATTAAATTCCATCAGAAGAACAAAAACGTGAAATTAAATCCAATAGATGACCGAGCCCAAACCCAAGCCCAAGACCAAAACAAGCCCAATCGCCCAATTCCCCGTACCATGAACAGCGGAAGAAAGCGCGGACTGCTGCTCCCGGGAATCAATCATGATCTCAAACCGGCAACCGGTCAGCGACGGGTCCGTCGTCGTCACCGCCGCCAAGCCGTTGAAATTACACGCGTCCGGTCGCTGATCTTCGGTCTGGTAATACATGTTGAACGTGTAAGACGCGTTTCTCCTCACATCGAGGTTCGCGCAGCTCGATCCGAGCCCGAGACTCGTGCAATCCGCGAACTGGCAGGCGTAGCTCATGGCGTTCCCCAAATTCGGATCCGCCTCGTTCGCTTGCGCCGCCATAACGCACCACCGCCTGGCTAAGTACTTCACCCCTTTCGCCGGAACCAGCGATTTGCCGTTCGCCAGATCCAATCGGTACTTCATACTTCCGTCGAAATTGAAAATCCCCCAGTGCCTCTCGAACTTCCCAGGCTCGGTGGTTTTGTTATCTTCATCGATTAATGAAAACAGGTACACATCCGGCGGTGTTCGGCGTTTGGGAGTCCCCTGGCCGGAGATGATCCGGATGAGGAGACCCTGGTTGAATCGGCGGGCGTTCTCGACGTTGGCGTTTGGGTCTCCGTCGGTGGGCCAGCCGACCTCGCCGATGATGACCGGCATGGTGGCGAATCCGTTTTTCTCGAGGGCGGCGATGAGTGTGTCGAAGTTGGCGTCGTAGACGTTGGTGTAGGTGATGGAGCCGTCGACGAGAGGCGCGGCGGAGTTGTTGAAGAAGGCGTATTCTTTAGGGAAGTTAGGGTCAGACTGGAGGCTGAGGAAAGGGTAGATGTTGACGATGACAGGGGAGCCGTTCTGTTGGAGGAGTTTGAGGATGTTAGTGATGAGGGTGAGGATGTCTGGCCGGAAGTCCCCGCCGGACGGGAGGCTGCTGCCGGTCTCATAGACGTCGGCGTTGAGAGGGACGGTGGCTTTTATCTGCTGGGCCAAACCTGCTCTGGTCAACGCAGCTTGAATGTTCTGGAGAGCTGGAAATGTTGTCTGCACAAATTTGTCTCCATAAGCATGAAGGAAGGGTTCATTGCCAACAGCTACATATCTGATAAATCCATCAACAGAGACTTGGGTAAGAAGTAACAAGCTAGATTACACAGCAGACTCAGGAAGAGAGCTAGGGTTGATATGGAAGAAACAGTACCTTATATCGGTGCCGTGCTTTGAGACATACTGTGAGATGTTCTGCTGCACCCAGGCCTCAGCATTAGAAGCACTAGTAGCTATGGTTTCCAGTAATTCATTAGGAATCCCAACCATGACTTGGATGTTGGACTTCCCTAGGGCTTTAAGTGCTGCAGGGTCTGCTTCGAACAGCTTCACTTTGTCGAATCCGTTGTCTTTGAGAAGCTTCACTACTATGTGTGCAGGTAGCGGGTGCGTGGCCTGCGTGCCCCAATTGCACGCTAGGCCACGCACGCCCTGCACCGTGCCCTTGCTAACCAGCACGGCTGCTAGAATCCATAGCAAGAGACTGAAGTTCATCTGACTTCAACAGTGTGTGAGTAGTCCTACTGGCGGGTGAGAACTGTGGGGAGGGAAGGGATTACATTCGGGTTGAAACAAAGAACAGGATTCCTGGGACAAGGCAAAACTTGAAACACGGGGTTTGCAGATTGATGCTGGTGGTGACGATGAGGAAAGGGGATACAGAAGGTGCTGGATACTATCCTCTCATTCAATTGGACACCTGTCTGGTGGTTATGGTATCATAGAAAGTGACTCTTTCGCTTTCTTTATTTGCCACACTTTACTTTTTCTTGTCTTGCACGGCTTTTTTTATATTCTTTTCTACCTCATCTTCAATTAACTCTCTTTAGTTTGTGTTCAGACCACTGATGGATAATTAGAATTATTCAATTCTAGGAAGATTGGAAATTTTATACATCTAAATAATACTCATTTTCTTTTATAAAGATTTTACAAACTTTGGGCATTTTTTTTATAACATTTTCTACTTATCTTCCATTTTACCATTAATTTAGAATGTAATTCAGACCATTTGACCAATTATTCATAAATTTGAATACATAAAATTTAAATATCTTACAATCAAAATAACATGCCCTTTAATTTTGATAAATTTCAAATTGTGAATTTCACCAGAAACTTTTATATAAATTTTCTAAATATATTATTTGCAAAATTACCTTTTTATATTCTTTTCTACCTCATCTTCAATTAACTCTCTTTAGTTTGTGTTCAGACCACTGATGGATAATTAGAATTATTCAATTCTAGGAAGATTGGAAATTTTATACATCTAAATAATAGTAAATAGTATAATGGGAAAAGAAAGTTAACTGTTAGCTAACCAAAATGGCGCCCAAATATAGTAATTTGATACTATATATGCCAAATACCTTGAGCTAACCTACAAAATTTTGGATCAGTTTCAAAATTATTGACCCTTTAAAGCTTCAATCCTCCTCAATCTGAAAGAATTGAAGGGTACAAGAAAAAATGAAGACAAAGCTATTCATCTGATGTGGGTGAGCAATCTGATGGATGGACTGAAGAAAGAACACAGCCAACATTTACCCGGAAATTAGCAGGGCAATGGCCGTTGGAGATGAACTGATGCTGCTGCAATCGGTCTCGGAAAGCGGCTGTGCGGAAGAAAACTTCATGGGAGGAGAGGTTTTAACTGCGCCCTAAAAAGGTCACCAAGTGCTGCTCTGATATCCATCTGAACAAGGAGCCACCATGGGTCAGTCTACAATTAACTAGTCAGAATATATCAGCCACTTAAAGCAGAAGTGAAAAAAGTAAAGTGGCATGAAAGCAATTCATGATGCAAATAAAGAGTTAAAGTCACTGAGAATATTATGGAAAAGCAAAAGTGTCAAAAAAAAAAGTAAGTGGACGAGTTTCTGGATTCTTGTGTTTGTATGTCATCTGGACGAAGAAGTGTAAGATATTCAAATACCGACTTGGTCTTGTGTGTTTAAAGTAAAGTAAAATTAGAATGTAAAAGTTGGAAGCGCATATCAGGGATAACAAATGAAGGCTATCGTTCGCAAAATTAGGGTCCGTTTAGTTGTAGAAATGTTTCTAAATTTTTATTTTCAAAACTTTTTTGTAAATGTTTGATCATATACATAGGTTTGAAGGTATGGAAAACAAGGTTTTCCAAACTTTGAAAAAATCTAATATTAAATTAGGAAACTCTATTTGGAAGGTTTCCATTTTAATACTAAAGTTTTCTAATCATTGAAAAATAAGGTTTTCCATCTCTTAAAAATTAAGTATGTGATCAAATATTTACAAATGAATTTTAGAAATGAAAATTTGGAAACTTCTCCGTAATTAATCGAGCCTTAGGCTTTTCTCCAAATCAGGTCTTCATCAATAAGGTCAAACTCCACATCATCCCTAAACTTAAGTAAATTAGCACAAACCCCCCACAAGTTGTTTCCTGCTCTATTTTGCTCCTCTATCCAACCACCTCCTCCCCGACTACCCTGCCTCCTCCTCCCCTAGCAAAGTCGAGCACCTGCCCTCCACCATCCCACCCCACTCAATCCCATCCTCCTTGGCCCGAAAACCCGCTCCATCCTGTGCCGCTGACCCCGCGATGTCAGCCCTTGCACCGCTGACATTCGCGTCGTCCATCCCGTGCCAAACCGCCACCTGCTATCATGCCCAAAAATAGATCTCGTGGTGCTAGATCTGTTGCTTGCGGCAGTTTCGACGACGGGCTGAGGTGGAGGGCGGGCAAGGGAGAGAGAGGCAGCGCGATACGGAGGATTGGGAGGTGGTGCGGCCAACGAGACGGTGGTTGTGGGCATGCTGGTAGGGTTTTGGAACTAAATTTAGCAATAAAGTAAGTTTTTGGGTTCATAGCTAATTTTAAAAAAAAATGAAGGATGATGTGGGGTTTAGCCTAATTGATGAAAACCTGATTTGGAGAAAAGCCTAGTTTTGCGAACCGAGCCGAAATACCACTACAAGGTTTTACAGATGCCTTTTTGATGATTTACCTGGTCACAGCAAACAAGTTTTGTGAGCAAAGGGTAGATTTCTCGAAGGTGCTTCTTGAAGATGTTATGGTCCATTGAGGACATCCCTTTAAGCACCTGAAAACGAATTTCTTAATCAACACAACAACAAAAAAAGGAAAAAGACCAAACAAAAACAAAGTAGATACACAAAAAAGTTCAACAGAAGGTGAATGATAGTCTGTTGCTGTAAAGACAGAACTGGTTTTCAGATTCAAGAGATATGTTCACTCAAATATTGTATACCCGCAGAAACACAAAAAAGAAAAAGAAAACAAAAAGAAGGTGGAGCAAAAAACAACAACTAGGCTGCTTATACTCATACCTTGACAACAACTGGAGACCGCAACACCAAGACTCTGTGCATATCCATACTGTTCTCACCAAAACTGATGTTGAGATCAGATGTATCCCTGAGTACTTGTTCACAAAAGGATACCAGCTTTTTTTCTGCTATACCCTCCAGCCCTTCTGATGAATCAGAATGCTCTGTGAAAATTGTATCATGAGAGACATCAAATTCAGAATGCTGTTTATTGCCAAGATATTCCGATGTGGTTTTCTGTAAGATCTCAAGATATATAGAAGTTCCTGCTAACTCTTGACGAAGAAGATTTGGTGGAGGCCTGTCAGAATCCAGAGAGATAGTGTTACATCAACTAACTTTAGTGAAGGCAACAAGTATAAGAGAGACCGAAATGAATTAGGAAAGGTGATTCGACAAACCTTTCATTGCAGATATGGTGCATACGTTTTCTCAGGTTGGGATATGAATTGTAGGAAGCAGCAAAGTCCAGCAAGGATAACAGTATATCCATTATGGCAATCTTCTGCAATTCTTTCAAATTGCTCCAATACTTTTTCTGATCCATATTCAAACAATGTTTCAACAAATATAACCATCAATATCTTGTCCAAGCAATGTTATTGTCCAACAGTGGAAATCGAAATGGGCAAACAAGTTTAGGTGGGTAGCCCATCCTTAAACCATCTCATACATAAAGGGGATTCATATCGTCTTGCACCTACTTACCAAAACCAGCATTTGGCAGGAAAGACAACAAAGAATAGAGCTTCACCTGAATGGCATCAATGGCATTGAGAAGTAACAATTGAGTGATGCACTTTCCTCTAACAGTCCTCATGAGGGGACTTTCTGCCTCAGCTTTCATATCAGACACACCATTCTCAGCAAGCTATAGAAATGAGATTATTAAGAAAATGAATAACCACTGAAAACGAAAAACGAAATGCTACAAGGATAAACTATGTTACAAGTAACATCCGTCAACACAATTAGCTATGTCATTGATGCAAGTTCCATCATGGGGCTATCAATTGCCTTTTAGAGAAAGGTTTCAATTGCTGAATGTTTGTGATGAAGAAAGAGCATGAGCTCCAAAGTGCGGTGATCTCGCGATTTCAAATTCATAAGCTTCTCTTCTTAATCTTCAAATTATAGCTTAAAACAGCTCCTGGCAGCAGTATTTAGTTGGATTGAAAGAGGTTTTTTGAAAAAGAAGGACAAAGAAATTGGACAAAGAAATTGAATGACAGTTCATTAACTTAAAGTTGGACGCCTTAATAAAAGTGAGTGCAACAGAAACCAACTAAATCTGTCACACCCTGAGTAGAGTTTATTTACCTTCAATATGTCTAATACAGTAGATGGATTTGATCCATCTGACATTTTTCTATAACCATAGTACAAATAACAAGGGAATCCTTGTCAGAAGCAATTATGAAGATTAGAACATGAAGACATTGACGTGTGGTTGCATTCATCTGCCTATGAACATAACACCTTCTCCATCAACATAAAGACTGATAGAAGTAGTCGTTATCTAACCACTTGAATTTTCATGCTAATGACACAAGACAGAACAATATTGACAAGTACTCACCGGTGAGATTCATGGAATCCAGAACTGAAGTAGTAGTTAATTAACAATACAGGTGAATGATGACAAGATCAACATGTTTGTAAAGCAGAGAAATTGTAAGCTTGAAAATTAACCAAGACCCCTGAAACATTTATATAATAATAGAAGATATCATCCTAGAAGTAATAGGAGACCTAGTAATAGTAGAGAAACTTTCCTAACAATGTTAGTAGGAGTTTTAGAAATGACACAAGGAAAGTGATTAGAAATTTTAGAACTAGAAACAAGGAAACCTGAAAGAAGAGTGAATAGAGGAGCACAATTTATTCTCAAATGGAGTATTTCACTTATGGCCTAGTTTTAGGTTGATCTTCCTAAAATTTGGCAAGATCAGACTCATCAGAGTAGAAATGGGGGTGCTGGATATTGTCCTTTGTCTTCATGAGGATAAGGAGACAAAGAAGGTCCATCTTTGGGTTAATACAGGCATACACGACAACAATTAGCATCAAACACAAAAATACGAAGCAAAAAAAAGCTAATCTGAAAAACAATGCCGGTTTTTTTTTTTCTTTCAAAATATCTTCGTGTTCAGGAGATATAATAGTTACTCTCTAAATTTTATATGATGAGAAGTACATTGAAAAAGGTTCAAAGTAAAGGATTACCAGTAAACTTCATGAGAAAGCAACGAATCATTACAAATTACAAGGTAGGTGTGAGGTTGGATAATGATAAACTGACCTTGGGAGGAGGAGGTGCTAAAATCTCTGATTCTTGATTCTTTGGTTTGAAGGTGAAACTTTTGACAAGGAGATTCTCCATAATTCTTTGACCAAATGTTTGACTTCTTTGGAGATTCCCAGACTCGGGAGATTCTTCAGCTTTTTCTGCTGAAGATGCAACACCTTCAAGAAAGTGTCTTTAGAAAGTCAAGACTTATTTCTCTGAAACCTTTTAATTATTTAATTTTTAATTATTTTCTTGGCATTTCTTTATGCCTTGAATAAACTTTTTATTCATAAAGAATAAAAATTAATCAACATATATGTTACGGCACTGATATAAACCTTTCACTCAGTACGTTAACTAAAATTTTATTTTGACATTTACATTTCAAAGGAGAACTGTTCAAGCTTTAAAAATGTCTAGATTTGGCAAGAATTTAGTGATCAGAAACAAAGCTATTCCCCCTATGGTTATGAAACCTGCACTTATTGCAAGTCATCATCAACATCATCATGCCAAACCTTAATCCAGCTATGCTGAATTCCGGGCATGAAATTTATAGTGTTCATGCTTAAAATTTTATTTTTACTGTAAAGTTAATTAATACTCCCTAACTATTGTTTCAGTATCCAAACTTGAACTAATAGTCCGTACTAACTGTTGTTTTTAGTATTCAAGCTTTTTGGGGTAACATCTTTTCAATCCCTAGTATGGTAGGCTGATGAGATTGAAAGAAACTGCAGATTTTTTGTGCGGTCTGGGGAGTTGGTGTAAAGCTGCTGTGACATGGAACCAGGCATGCTCACCCAAAAATGAGGTAGGCTTGGAATTGTTTACCTTACATATTTGGAATAAATGTATCGCAAGAATTAGTCACTCAAATAGCAAGCAATATTTGAATGCATCGAAAGAATGTACACAGAATGAAAAGGCAAGCAATATTTGAATGCATCGAAAGAATGCGACTTGCTTCCTTGTTTCAGTATCCGAATTGTTAGCTGTTCAAAAAAAAGAAAGAAAGAATGTACACAGAATGAAAAGGCTAGCTAAAAGTGTACCTTCCCCATCTGTATTTAACTTCAGATCAGTAAGAATGCTAGGTGGTTCCATCTGAAGGACATTCCCATGATTACTTCCATCAAATTGACTGATATCTTCCTCAACACCTGTGGAAACACCTGAATCTGCAACTAGGACAGACTGATTCTTCAAATTCTCAAACCCCAAATCATTAAGTAGTTCCAGTGGTTGCGTTGTGAATGAAGTGTCACTGTTAATGAAATTACAAGTTATAATTATACAGTATGAAACAAGGAAGCATGTCGCAAGACATTGCTACTGAGGATTTCGGAGACATACCTTATGCTCTTCAACAACAAATCCCAATCAGCTTCACTAAACTGCTGTCCTCCAATTTCTATGAGATGACCCAATGCACCAATAGAAATGGAAACCACCGTCTGATCAGTCTTCTTAGCACAGTCCAAAAGTAAACTCAACAGTGGCGACAGCATGAAGTGAACTGCCTGCATGGAGACAAAACCACAAGCAGGTCCATCTAGTAACTTCAGGCAATGCAATCTTGGGCAAAGAAGTTAGAGAAGAATTCAACAGAACAGTGAACAGATTATGAACTGTACCAGTAGAGGCAAAACATTTTTCAAAATAGCATGCCCTAAATAGCACAGATTCAATGCGTTAAGACTACCTTGTAAAAAGTGTTGAATAGGTCGCACAACAACCGAAGGGAGTGAATGCAACTTTCACGGAGCCATTCATCTCCATCAGCTATTAAATTGACTCCAGCATGTCTGATGTGATCAAAAATTGGAAACAGGACACAGTCGAAAATCTTCTCCCAGAAAGATGCAGAGAACTTGCTACCTCTTTCATTTAACAGATCAAAGAGAAGTTCAAGAGCACTGCTACTGACTTCTGCTCTTGGATCTGATGTCAGATCAGACAAGCCAACCAACATGGGAAACCAATAATTCTGAGCAAGACTTAATGAAGTTTCAGTTTCAACATCAATTGACTTCAAAGTGCCACTGGGAATAAGACCCTGAAATACACGCTTAACAAAGTGAAAAGAGGATGATATGTATAAAATTTGGAACAAAAAGGAAAGACATGAAACATTTGCTCGTTTAACTTAGCTCACTATGAGATAACATACTTCTGCCAGACGATTTTCACATATACGAAGAAGCGCAATGGCCTTTAAACTTATGTGCTGGGAACTTTTGTTGTTCGAAAATTTGATGAGGCAATTGACACAGTCCAAAAAGTAATCTCTTGCCACTTGATCAAAGTGTTCCAAGATAACTGTAGTCATGATGCTATTAAAGCCAAACCAGGAAAAAAAAAAAGTAAGAATGCAACAGGGGGAATTTAGGATGCAAGTCTAACCCTCTTCAACATGCTCAAATGATCTTTCAACGATTGATTCCTGTTCATCATCTGCTGCAGAAGTAAAAATCATGAAAACACTATGCCATCCAGATTTTAAATTTCGGACTTTTGAATTTATTATCTGCACCAGGTAATAATATCGATTAAGCTTCCATAAAACTAAGAGAAAATAATGTTGGGGTTTGGATATTGGTACTACTGAACATACCTGAACAACACAATCAACTATATGGCTCCTTATAGTTGGACTTCTACTACTTCGCACAAGAACAACAAATGGTCTGAGAATGTCATTTTGGAAAGTGAAATTGACCAGTTCTGGATGCTCCAAATACTTTAAACCAATCTGTTTCAAAGAATCAATCGTGTACATCACAATTTTCTCATCTAAATGGCTGCCCGCTGAAATAAAATGATCCGATAGAACAGACCATATTCTAGCCCACACCTAGAAAGAAGCCAAGAGAAACTTATAAACTTAAATACCACAAGAAATCAATCATCAGAATTAATAACACTTGTATCAAAAAGTTATCATTTAATTACTATAGTGATTAGCATGAATGCCAGAAAAATTCTTGATATGGATACAAAGAAATTGGTGTGCAAGAAGACAAGCAATTTAAAGATTGTACCATTCGTATTCGAGCCATGTTGTAGTAGCTGATCTCAACAAGCTTCTGCAAGCTAAAAACACGAGGTGGGGTTTGTTTCAGTTCCTCAGCTGATACAGAACAAAGAGCTGTGAAGAACTCAACAATAGAAGGACTCGGCAATTTTTCGCTGTTCACAAAAACTTGCTCAGCTGGTTTTCCTGCCAATTCTTTCAAGGAATTGATGATAACATCTCTTGATAACTGATTTGATCCGTGCGTGATAGTTGCAACTATAGCAGGTGTTGATATGATATACTCTAGTCGTGAAACACATTCCAGTACTGCATTCCATGTGTCTTCAAGTGCTTTGGGCTCTGATTCACATAAAGATAGTAGAGCCTGTAATGCTTCCACATTTTTACCACGTATCTCCTTTGGGGCGTGCAAGAAAGTAAGCCTATCATGCAAGTTTGTACAAGTATTTTTAGATTAAATAATGGGCCGAGTACTTTCAAATTCTTGTGCTAAATGGAAACATATGTGAGAAGTTCAAGAGAAGATAAACAACCAACAGAAAAAGGAGGAATTTCTCATTCTCAAGTGGTCCCTCTTTTCATTTCCTTTCTATTCTTAAGAATCTCACCTTACCAAAGAGGTTAAAAAGGCACAGCGCATGGTATCCATTCGAAGGACATGTGTGATATGAACACCAGCTTTAAATCCTTCCAGACATAAAGCAAACCTTGACTTATGTTCACCTTCTTCCATAACAACAGAGAAAGTAGCAAGCAACCTCCATCCGACAGCTTCAACCATTGGCCTTGCTAATTCAGTCTGTTGTGAAGTATAAAAACATCCCCTTTTTTCCCTTTGTTTCAAAATCATTTGCTGCATCTGCTTAATAATGTATTCACTCTCATACTTAACATCAATTGCTGACATTCTTTTGGGAAGTGCCAGATTCAGAATATTAATAAGATCAACTCTGTCTTCCCTAGCCGACTTCAGCCTGCTATGCTTTTCAGTACTAGCTGAGTTCTCTTCCATTTTTATCTCTTCTTTAACGATACAGTCATAAGTCTCTGCTAGAATGTCCGCAGGGATGGTCTCCTGAGCACCACTCATGGTAATCATTTCTATAAAATCGGACTTCGACATTTGAGGCGAAACCATGTGGTGGTGAGAGTCAAAGTTCAGCATTATAACTGCATATGCAAGAACATATGCAGTGTCTGGATTTTTGAACAGACCTGGGTTATCTGTACAATATCTAGCAGAAAGGAATCACGAAACAAAATTAACTGCATATTCATTTACCTACAAAATCACTCATCAAAACAAGAATTATTGATTTGTTTAGTGATATGACCAGGAAAATGATGGTAAAATATGAGCTGATGATACGATAATTTGCTTTTGGAAAATGATTAGGAGCAATGCTTGCATGGTACAAGACAGCTGTGTTACTCCATACCGTTCTGCAAACTTCTCAATGATGCGATCTACCTTTTGTGCCTCTCCAGGTAGCTGGAAGTCTTTGAGAAACGTGCCAATTGCTGAACCAAATTTCATGTCTGAAAAACTTATGGAATCGACATAAGCATGCATGACAGCAGTGGGAAACCCATTAAGTTGGCCCAAATAGTCCCCAATCATAGCCTGTGAATTTGAGAAGTCATTAATACGGAGTATATTTTTATTGGTGTGTTGGTAAAAGGCAAACTAGGGTTTCTACCTTGTCTAGCCCAGGAGTAGTTTTAAGATATTTTGCAACTGAAGCAGGATTACCATCGACCAGCTTATTTGATATCAGATAATCTATTCCCTGAACTGGTCTCCTGTTGAACTGCAACAACTATGTTACTCCAGAATATCCAATCCACAATCTAAAATAGCATGTGAAGAATTTTCTCTCCTTACAAAAACCAATTGGAAATTTTTTTTGTCAAATTAATTTTCAAAATTAGGCTGTTTCTTTCGAATTTCTTTACATAAATTCTACACAAGTCACAATAAAGTTCCACTCTCACTTCCCGTTAATATTACATAATCGATGCAACTAAATTTTCTTAATGAGTTCATTGAAGGCCAAAAGAGGAAACGCCTAAAGCTTTCAAAATTCCTCAGTATCTGTGTCCATGTCGAGCGTTTCATTTGTTTTGGGACAGAGCAACTATCATTTAATTCACCATGCAACAGATAAAAGCGTTTTCAGTTGAGTACACAAATTGCTGATGGAGGGGACTATTGAGAGAGCTCCAATTTCCAGGGGATCATTGATTACACGGCATTATGTTTTACGCACAATGGAAACAGGCTAAGATTGTGCTCAAAACGAAAAAGAGTGGGGATGAAAGATAATACCTCAAATGTAGCAGCTTCCAGTGTAGGTTTTTTATCTTTTTCCTTTTGAATTTCGCTGTTTACATCTTCCCTGTTTTCTTTCTCTTCAGATTCTACAGCTTGTTTCTCTTGAGCACATTCCTTGATTCCCATCATCTCAGTTCTTCGTCGATTATGCTTTTCCCATCCAATTAATAATTTTAGCACATTGACGATAAACTGGAAAATTTGAGAAGAAAAGTTACATCAAGGATTTCAATGATATCATGGCAAACAAAAAATATACCCTCCACCAGGAGAGTTGTACAATCAAATGGAGTATCTCATGAAAACCTGTACGAGATGGCTCACCTGTAGTGACAAATCCTTAATTGAAGATGCTTGCGAGAAAGCAGAGGAGTTGGGATCTGCATTTTGTGCTCCTTGAGCTGCCTTGGTTAAAGTAGTAATCTATACAGTGAATTTATAGTTGATGTCAAGGGAAAGAATGCCTATACTATAATGTTGTAAAATACTGAAACAGCATGCATTCAAGAATGGTTTATGAACCATACAATGTGGCCAAATGACCATGTCAAAATAAACTGCAACGCGATAAGAACAATCAAAGTGAAAAAGCAATGGACTATATACCAGACGCTCAAACAAGTTTGGTGCTTCAGGGTCACAGTCATAGTTTATATAAAAATCAACAAGCATTTGAGAATCCTTGCATACTTTTTCAAGCATCCTGGAATAGGAAAAAACGAAACAAATAGTTCATTGTAGTGTCCAGTTATTCTAATGAAACATGGCTAATTTATTCCTAGTAGTCACAATATACATGCTCAACTCAGTTTGATAAAATGACATACCGAATAATATTCAATTTTTTATCCATGGGAAATCCTGAACCATCCAGCGGTCGAAGAACAATTAATGGGAAAAGGATACCAATTTCACCCTGTAAGATAAAACGATTCCAAATAAACATAATACCATATTTGGTAAATGCGAAAGTCACCTTCATTTAGAACAGTAGCTTGTTAACAGAAGACGTACTTTCAGGCGTTCTCTGAATCGCAACACAACCACCACAAATATTCCAGTAGCATACTGTGACATATAAATGAACGCTCACATATATAATTGCACATAAACATATTGAAAAGCTAGAAGAAAGGGAGCATGTAGATCTAGTGATACCTGAAAGATGGCAGATGACTGGGAAATGGAAACACGCAGTAATGTGTATGAAAGATATGCTTTTACTGAATAAATAAAATCGAAGTCCTTTGTAAATGATTCATTGACACTATCTAGCAAACCCTGCAATAAAATGTACAAGCAAAAGAAGTTCAAGATTTCAGTTCTAACTTGTTTACAACTGAAAAGAAAAGGTTCACTATAACAAACTACAGGATCTCATCTGAAGATAGAGATTACCAAACTAATAATGATTTTTGAGTACTTAAAGCGATAAAAGAACAACAAACTAGGCCAAAACAATATTCTATAATTTGCTGAGGCCCTAATTCCAATTTTTTGCAATTCCCTTCAGCTTGAGAATCAAGGAACATTACAGAGTGCTTCTTTTTACAAAATGTTGAATAGCACACAATATGAGGTACGACAACATCCAATCAAATTAAGATTGAGAAAACTGCAAGTTGATGAAATTTACCTGCAGAAGATCCAGTGACAAAATTTGGCTCTTCTTCACAACCTCATCATTATCTTCTATAGTACCCATCTGCAAGACCCAGGAAAATTGAGCAAGAGTAGAAGACATTCAGAAGAGGAAACAACAGAACAGCCAAGTGACCAAGCCACCTTGCAGAGCATGTGGAATACAAGCAACGCATCACGCTTCCCAGTACTCAAATTATCCAAGTCGAGCTCTCTACAAAAAGCATCGAGTTAGATCAACAAGAAAAACATGAAAATAATCTCAACATCTAAAAATAGTTAGTATCAAGATGGAACTCACTGGAACTATCATACCTTGTAATCTTCTTACCATCTTCAAAATGCACAACCTTGTTAAGAGCAGCTTCTAATCCCTGAAGATATAGTCAAGTCCAATTTAATGAACAAAACCTTACTTCAAGTACTCATAAAATCCAACAAATGGCAGACCCTGGAAACAAAACTGGTGCACCTTGATATCAGCTCTTCCAGCAAGGTTATTAAGTTCCTCAAGAGATGCAAAACTACTGATGTCTTTGACAACATTAGGATCTTCATTTGTCATTTCTTTGTCACTATGGTAAGATGCTGAAACATCTAAGCCGGAATTCTCTGTCAAAGCAGCATCTGATTGATCAGGAGAACTGGATGAAGGGGAGACCTGGATGACCAAATGAAATGACAACTTTCTTATTGGTTACACACATGCAGAGTCTCTCTCACACACAGACATGCACATGTCTATCTGAGTGTCTGTGTGTGTATGCAGATGCCTGTAAGCCTTTTTTAAAGATTAAAAATCAGCACCTGATTGGCCTCCATTCTCCTAAAAATTATGTTGACCATCTGTGTTAGCATTGCCTTTGATGTAGCTTGGTTTATAGGGTTCTTACTGCAGAACCAAAACCAAAAATTACCAATATAGTTATAATGCCTGGGATCATATTTGATACAGAGGAGAGATACCTGTGAAGAGCGATATTGTAACAAACCCTGATTACTCCAAGCATAGGCTCTCCATGCACTACAATTAGGTGTAAGGCTTAAATACAACATTCACAAATACAGTTTACTTGATATAATATCATATATTAACTTCAAGAACATCTGACAGATAGTTTTCAGACCACTTTCCCGAATTATTAACACACTGGAACTTGCCATCTTGTTAAAAACAATTCTGGAAAAAAAAGAAATTGAAAATGCATTCTGACTGACTCTCCAGTTCAAACAGTTATAACTTACCTTGGGGTTCAATGAATAGCTCAATGACTCAATTCTTCAAAAGATTCAGCAGCAACTGAGGTTTCTATACAAATACTATCCTCTACAGACAGTGGCCGGAAAGAACAATCAAGCTTTTTCTGCTTTTGATACATCAAATTATTATGGAAGTAGTGAAGAACATCCTGTAACTAGATAAGGGGAAAAAATACAGTGGCCGGAAAACCTTTTTTTGTTCTTTTGAGCGGAAATGGCTGGAATAACTAATAGGAGGAAGTGTGGCTTAGCTCAAAAAAGGCCCATCTTTTCACTACCTGAAGCAATACACCAAAGGCGAAATTGGGCTCATAAATACTCTTATACCATGGAGCACTAAACAAGTTGAGGAAGCACACTGGGGCTGTTTATGTTCTCAAGAAAGTACTAGGAAAATAAAGCAAAATGACAAGCGTGCCAAAAGCTAAAGAAGACAAGCATAAGCACCATGTTTCAGAAAAACAGACCTCGGAACTTCGCCGATGATACAGCAGTCAATAGTACCTTCAGGACTTGAAGTATTGTACTGCATTTGTTAACTTCATTAGAGTCATGACAAGAAGAAACATGCGTAAGAAATGAAGTGTCCCCAAACAAGCAGATATACCTATCTGGAGATGAGTTATCAACACAGCAGCAGACCTTGTTCAGCATATCAGTCAGTAAAGGAGAACCTTTGCCACCATCTATACCAGGATCACCCTCTAGCTGGTCATACGCAATTAATTTCTGTGCTTATGCATTTCAAATGGACTATATTAAGCCACTTAAAAATGTGCACACAAATAAGGCATTTCAGAAAGCTTTAGACATGAATATTAGTTTGGATCTTAAGAGGGAGCACAAAGAACTGACATGAAGACAATCCAATGCAAGTTCAAGGATTTTCAAGGTTTTGGTTTCAAATGCTAGTTTAAGTGGAATCAGGACAAGCTCCACTTCAGACCCTTCCAGAGTATATCCAACATTTGCAGTGGCCGTTGTGGACCTGTTAAGAGGATTATCAAAGTTGCTTTTTGAAGGTCCTGATCCATTTCTTTCTGGTCCAACTTGGTGTGCTCCACTTGCAGTTTCAGCAGACCTATCAGTATTATCCAAATAAATTGGAGGACATTCACATCTATTGTAGGTTTCTGGTTTTAGCTCTCATAGATACAGTTTGAAAAAAAGTTGCATTTCAGCAATGCACTCCAAAGAGCAAGTAATAACTGTATACTAAGTGCCTGTTTGGGAACAACTTCTTCAATTAGCTATAGCATTTGAAAGAAAAAACTATCTACGGGTAAGGCTTAGCATTTAATTGTAGCTATTTGATCTCACCCGATAGAAAACTGTTTAAAATGACACGGCTAATCGAAACAGTTGTTTTCAAATGGGAACTAAGGCTGTGTTTTTATGTTTTAGCAACTTTCTCTCCACCTTTTCCTCTCACAAACTTTCCCTCCAATTTTCAAATACTTCCATTTTCTCCTAAAAAATTTCACAAAAGAACACACAATCTGAAAAAGAAATGGCACAATGTTTATCTTTAAATCCACATACAAAACGTAACTAATGGGATATCTTTGAGGAGCATGTCAAGTTGGAACATGAAAAATCAAAAAGAGTTGGTGTGTCAATTATTAAATGACATATACCTCCCATCCCCAGACAAAACTGATTCTTCATTCTTGTTACCAACAGAAGCAGAAAGCTTCATATTCTTGGCTTCTTCTGCAAAAACAAAAGCACACAAAACATAACAATATACTCCAGAAACCGAAAAGAGGGGGAAAAGTACAACAGCACTATAAACCAAACAAGAATGTGAAAAGTAAAAACAGTACACAGGATCAAGATTCAAGATTCTTGAATGAAGCAAACAAATAAGATATCTCTGGAATTTGAGAAAAGAATTTCACGGCTTTAAATCCAAGCCCTCATCCAATCACACTCATGGCTCTGTCTATCACTCCAGATCAGACGTTTCTAACAGCTTTGACAACTAATACATGACAATAACCACAAATGTATCATTTCCCTCGCTTTGTCGCAGTAAATGCCATGGGAGCGAATCTCTATCAGACTATAACTATCTCATTTTACCAAATCTCAGGATTGACGCCATATTTCCAGCTAATGGAATATTTACGAACAATTACTTTAGGCTAGATCGACAAATTCCGGCAAATTTCCAGATTCTCACTCAGCTGTATCGCTTATCGGGGAACTGAACTGGAGGAGAAAGAGGAATCAAACCTAAATACATTCGAATTGCGTGTTGGAGGCCCGGGAACTTCTTCCCTGTGCACTCTTTGAGCATCGACTCAAAGGATCGGCTGACGAATCCACCGGCGGCCATTTTTTTCCCGATCACCAGAAAAGAGAAGACGTTTCTGTGGTTGGAGAGAGAAGGGGAAAGGGAATAAACTGAAAATTGGTCTTGGGTTTATGGGAATTGAACGAGTGAATGGACAGAAAGAGAAGAATTCGCGCGTTATGAGTTGCAAGCTGCGGTTTCATCGGCCGTTGTTATTCAAATTTTGACCGCCATTAAAAAAAATAAAAACTTTAAACTGCTTGCTCGCACCATATATTTTCAGGGTAATTATCAAGCACCCCTGAGGTTTTCTATAATCATCAATTTACCCCTCATATTTTGAGAATTCATTGAAAATTCCCCTAAGGTTTCAAGTAATATGGAATTTCTAATGATGTTTTAACCGTTAAATGTTTAGGGTTAATGTTCAGATTTCAGGTTAAACTTTATAACCCTAACAATTTAACCTTAAACTTTAGATTCATACACTTTGACCACCTCCTTTCCTCCCACATGTCACAGCCACCCCGCCCGGTTGCGGAGGCGGAGCGGCCGCGAAGTCGTGAACCGGAACCTACGGCGGAAGGCGTGGCAACGAGCATCGAGCTCGAATACAAAGCAGTCAAGTGACAACTAGCAACCTAAATTCTCATGCAAGGCAAGCATACGAAACATTTCAACTTCCACTCAACAAGCGATTCATGGTATATCTCACCTCAACCAACGCCACTACACAAGCACCAAAACCGTAACATGGCAATTTCCGATATAGCAAGTCGGGCTCCGCCTCGACTCGAAGACAACCAAAACAGAATATATCTCAAGTTATGCAACATTTACAAATTACATGATCTCGAACTATATGCATGCGATTCTGACTACAGAGCCGAGAAACAAAATCCTATAAATACCTAGCGCGGAATCAAGGCGACCTCCGCACGTGGTACTGCTGCTGCAACCCAACCTCAAAATGAAGGAAACACCGCGGAATCACTACTCCGCCGGTTGCTTGTCAGGACGGCCTGAAAGTGGTAAACAGATAAAAGGGGTGAGTCCTCGAAATGACCCAGTAAGGGCTAATGGTAAAAATGTAGTTTGCCCAGAGGGCGACAATCTGAACCTGCAAAACAGATTATCACAACATATACATATACATACGAACATAAAACATAAAGCAAATCAGAATCCATCACATGCGGTCCAACCGCCAGAACGACCCGTAACGACGACCCTCGGCAGGTCGAATACACGTCGAGCGAGCAGATAGCACGGTGCAGGGGGGTCGCGATCCCCAAACCGTCGTAGGTCACGAATGGTATCGGCACTCCCGGTGCGGATACGAACGAGAACCAAGGAGTACCGTGGTCTCTCCAACCATACGGTCTCGCCACGAATCAGAACATATAAATAAAATATACAAATACAGCAGAGATATCATACCTGATAACATATATGGAGCAGAACAAACGTACATTTTACCAAATTAAGCCCTTACCTCTGAAACGCTGCCCCGCAGCCCAAAACTCGGAAAACCCCGACTCCCGACCCGAAACGCACAACTTGGCTCCTATGGGTCCGCGCTACTCCACCAACGCAGAATCAAGCTGTACAACCGTAATTGGATCAGAACACATCCAAACAAACCCCAGAAAGCAAATTCCGCACAAACCCGCACTTTCCCGCAAAATTCCACAGAAAGCTCGGTTTCACGAACCGAGCTAGAACCTTGTTATTCCAACACCCACAAACATATTCCAACCCTTAAACCCGCGTTCGGACACTTTTCGGTAAACCCGCATAAACCTAACTTTCTCATTTCTAATCCGAAAATGGTATTTCAAACGTCATATCGCACCTACTTCCACCCACATTACCAATTTAGGATCCAATTCAATCAAAATACAACATTCACATTGAAAAAGAATCATTTCAACAATTTGACCCTTAACCAATTTTTCACCACACTTCCAATTCAAACCATTCAAGCTTCCAATTAATCCCACTAATCACCAATTTCACTTCCTAATCAAACTTACTAACCAATTGCATCAAAATCAACAACCTCCTTTCATAAACAATTCGGCCTTAAAGGGGATTTCTCACCCAACTTCCATTTCAATCCAAACCAAGTTCCATTTGCATTCTTTAGTCACCAATTACAATTCTTAAGCATGATTACTAACCAATTTCACCTAAACAACCAAAACATCTTCACTAACAATTCGGCCAAAGAGGGCTTTTTCCCTCAACTTGTTTTCCATCAAATTGAAACCATAGATTGTCTTAGAATCATGCTAGGAACAACATACTTGAAGCATGATTCAAGAAGACAAACACACACAATTTTGGAAAAAATCATCAATAATTCGGCCTCCTAGGGTTCTTCCATTCCATGGAGTTTTCCAACAACCAACCATAGATTCCTACTCCCCTCAAGCCCAAGAACAACATACTAAAAGATGGGAGGGAGAGGATCACTTAAGCTTGTTGACAAGAACAAACCATAATTCAATTTTTCCTTCTCTTTTCTCTACCATAACATGTTATCAACTAGAAAAGATGATGGAAGGAAGAGACTTACCAATTTGGAAGCTTAAATCCTTGAAGTTTTCAGCAAGAGAGATGAAGAACATGGAGCTTAAGAGGAGAAGAAGATGGCGGCAGAGAAGAATGAAGAAGAAGAAGGAAAATGAAATGAAATTAATGAATTATCAAGTAATTTTTTTGGCTTTTATATTTCTTCTCTTTTCATCACTTAGTAGAAATGGGACAAGTGTCCCAGCAGTTTGCTGCTGCCGACTCCAGGCCCAGCCCAGGCCCAAATTATTTTTAACTTTTGGGTTAATTACCATTTAACCTCCCGATTCTCCAAATCTTTGCAATTAAACCCCAATTATAGGTAACGAACTCCAAATGAACCCAAAATTGACCAGAATCCTCAGAATATCATAACATTAATAAAATATTTTTCAAATATTTATTTACCATTCCGTAGCGTCCTACCGAGCTCGCTGATCCTGAACAAATCCCGGCGTTGCCGCATAAAACCTGAACCTCAACCCGTCACCACAAAATTCCACAAAAATATCCATAAAATCCACTTTAAAAAGTAACATGACTTACCCCAGAGCCGTCGGAGAAATTCCATCCCGAGCCCCGGGATTCCGCCCAGAGCCCCGGAGTCGCCCGGGACCGCACGTCACACCCGAAAAATATGCTCGTAGAAATCTCCGGACGCTCTCACGATTCCAAATCCGCAAACGGTTCCTCAATCCGAGGTCCTGGGAGCGCTACCGAGCCCGCTGTACGTTCCGAGCCAACCCGACAACCCCGTGCCGGAAAAATATTTTCGGCGGAAATGTCAGAGGACCCACACGACCTCAAATATGAAAGGGTTCGCCGAATGATGCTCGAATAAGACTCGGAGTCGTCGATCGTCCAAAAACGTGACCGCGAGGCCAAAATCGGAGCCGGGTCACCCGTGGCCGCAACCCGCTCGGGGTGGCCGTAACATCCTCCCCCTTAGGACTCTTGGTCCTCCAAGAGGGGCATCAAACGCCGAATCTTGCTCGGGGTATCGCTCTCGATGTCTGTTCGGTTTCCCAAGTCGCTTCCCGGTCCGTATGATGTGACCAGAACCTTGACCATGGGAATCAACTTGCTCGGAGTTTCCGAGTATCGCGTCCCGGAAAGGCAATCGGTACCTCGATCGACAAATCAGGCTCGGTGAACCTCCTCCACGGTATATCGCCTGCACGGGATCCAAGATGCACTTCTTGATACCGACATGAAAGGCGTTGTGCACCGCAGACATACTCGGAGGTAACGCCAACTGTAGGCCAACCTGCCTATCCGCTCCGAGAATCTCGTGCGGTCCGATATACCTTGGGGCTAACTTACCGTCTGCCGAATCTGTCCCCGAATCGGCGCCACCTTCGGCCAAACCACATGCCGCCCACCTCAAACTCCAAGTCTCTGCGTCGCTATTCGCATATGAGGTGGTGCGGTCGTTCATGATCTTCAACCGCGCTGAATCAACTTGATCTTTGCGGTGGTCTCCTCAATGAGGCTCGGGACCCAGCTCAATCTGTCGACGCCTCGGTCAGCGGTGCGGTGTCATGCACCGTCGTCCATCTGACGCCTCAAACGGTGCCATGCCGATGGTACTCGATAAGCTGTTATTATATGAAAATTCTACCAACTGTAACTGTTTGTCCCAATCCCCTCCGAAATCCAAGGTACAGCTCCGCAGCATATCCTCCAGAATCTGAATAACCCGCTCCGACTGACCGTCGGTTTGGTGATGGTAAGATGTACTCAGATGGAGTCGCGTGCCCAGGGCCTTATGAAAGGCGCACCAGAAAAGTGCGGTAAAACGCGGATCCCGATCGACACAATGGAGTCTGGTACTCCATGTAACCGCACAATCTCTCGATATACTGAGATGGGCAAGCTTCTCAGAGAGTCTGTCATCCGGATGGCGAAAGTGAGCACACTTCGTCAAGCGGTCCACGATAACCCGGATGGCATCGTGGTGAGACCGGGTCGAGGTAGTGCGGTCGGAAAATCCATCGTGATGTTGCCCCACTTCCTGACTGGAATGGGCAAAGTCTGTAACGTCCCTGCCGGTTTCTGATGCTCCACCTTCACCCGCTGACAAGTGGCACACTTAGACACATGTGTGGCAATGTGTCTCCGCATACCCGGCCACCAGAAATGGGTACGCAAGTCCTGATACATCTTCTCACTACCGGGGTGGATGCTCAATCGGCTCGAGTGCGCCTCTGTCAAAATCTCATCCCGCAGAGTCTGATCCCCTGGCACATACAACCGATCCCCAAAGTATAGCAAACCCTGCCTGTACTGAAACCTCGGTAGTAGTGCCCCTTTGTCCTCCCCGGACAACTTCTTCAACTCTGGATCCCTCTCCTGTGCCTCTCGCACTCTGTCCAACCACTCCGAATGAATGGTCAAAGTATATACCTGAGCCTGCTCCCAGCGCTCCCACCTGCGCCAAAGGCACGTCAAATCATTCTCCTCAGTCCGATCCTCAGTACTACCCCCTCTGACCACGCCAGTGTACTTCCTACTCAGAGCATCGGCCACTGTATTGCCTTTGCCCTCGGTGTACTCGATAGTGCAATCGTAGTCCTTGATGTACTCGAGCCACCTGCGGCGCCTCATGTTCAACTCCTTCGAGTGAACAGATACTTGAACTCTTATGATCTGTGAAAATCTGAAATTTCTTGCCGAGTAGGTAGTGCCTCCATTGCTTGGCGCATAAATCACTGCAGCCAACTCAAGATCATGCGTAGGATAGTTACGCTCATGCGGTCGAAGCCGCCGCGACCCATAAGCTATCACGTTCCGCCCCTGCATCAAAACACATCCCAACCCGGACCTAGATGCATCCGTGTAGATCACATAAGGTAGACTCGTGTCGGGTAGAACCAAGATAGGTGCGTTGGTCAGTGTCGCTTGACTCCTGAAAGTTCCGCTCACACTTCTCGACCACACAAATGGCTGCCCCTTCTTGGTTAAGCTGCGTGAGTGGGAAGCCAAAACGGAAAACCACTGGCACAAACCGTCGGTAGTAGCCTGCTAACCCCGAAAACTCCCGATCTCCGTACGAGGTTGGCTGCTTCCACTCTGTACCGCCTTAACTTTCTCGGGATCCACTGCCAAACCGTGCTCACCGATGATATGCCCTAAAAGACACCTCTCGGATCAAGTCACACTTTGAGAACTTAGCGTAAAGCTGGTGTTCCCAAAGTGTCTGCAGAATAATCCTCAGATGCTCCCGGTGTGAATCCTCATCCCGAGAGTAAATCAGAATGTCATCGATGAACACCACCACAAATGAGTCCAGATACGGTCGGAACACCCGGTTCATCATGTCCATGAACGCCGCCGGTGCGTTGGTCAAACCGAATGGCATCACCGTATACTCATAATGCCCATACCGCGTCACGGAAAGCTGTCTTCGGGATGTCCTCCTCCTTCACTCGCAATCGAAAGTGCCCCGATCGCAGATCGATCTTGAAAAGATCTTCGCACCTCTCGGCTGATCAAAGAGATCGTCGATCCTCGGCAATGGGTACTTGTTCTTGATAGTGATGGCGTTCAACCGCCCGTAATCAATACACGGCTGAGTGATCCGTCCTTCTTCTTAACGAACAATCTTGGAGCACCCCATGGTGAAGTACTCGGACGAATAAACCCCTTCTCCTGCAGCTCCTCCAGTGCTTCTTGACTCCACCATTTCCACTATCGGCATCCGATAAGGTGGAATGGAAATGGGAGTAGAACCAGCTGCAATGGATCTCAAACGTGATCTCCGCTCGGTGGCATCCGGGCAAATCCTCCGGAAATACTGCGGAAAATCTCGGACAAGCTGGAATCTTATCCGGCTCCAACCGAGTATCGACGTGTTCAGACCGTAGTACTCCTCCGAATCCACTATTGGGACACGATCCGAACCTGCGGCTCCATGCTGGTCACGACCGCCGTCCCATCTGAACTGAGAGGGTAACACCTCTCCGAAACCGTAACACTACGGTTGGCACGATCGATATGCACGGAATTCTTGGATAGCCAATCCATCCCAAGAATCACATCATACTTCGGTGTGTTCAACACCAGCAGATCGACATAATCCGGTGTCGCCAATGGATAGCACGCAGTCCGTACCATCTCATTGAAAGCGGCCGACTCGGCCGTCTTCACCATGAAGACGCTCGGAAGTCCACCGGTAGTCAGGTGGAGAGACTCGACACACTTTTGTGCCACAATCGAAACAGACGCTCCAGTATCAAACAATGCACGAACAGGAGTATCGTTCAGAAGTAAAGTACCTTGGAGCGCCCCACGCTGCGAAGTCTCTCCACGCTCGATCTGAAACACCCGTCCTGCTGCGGGCTGCTGTGGTGGAGGCCCACGCTGCGATGTCTCACCCCGCTCCACCTGGAATACACGTCCTACTCCAGGCTGCTGTGGCGGAGGGGGTGGCTGAAACGGTCGTCTCGGCTGCTGTGATGGCCTCGGTCCGCCCCGCTGTGAACCGCGCCCCCGGGGTGCGTTAGGCTGGAACCGAGGCTGCGGTCGTGTAGCACTGCCGGATCCCTGGCCCAGTGTCAGAGGGCAATCACGAATCCAATGATCACTGGCCCCACAACGCAGACACTGCCCAGCCTGCCTGTAACATGGCCGGCCGGGGTGCTGCCCGCCACAACTCGCACAAACTGGTGATACTGGCGTAGTCCTGCTGCCCCTACTGCTCTGCCCAGACCTGCCTGACCTACCTGAGGACCTCGCGGAACTCTGCTGTGCAGGAGCCCTCCCTCTGTCACTAGGTCGGTGTGGTAGGTACCGACTCTCAACCTCCTCCTGCTCGAGGAGCTGGGCCTTCTGCACAGCCTCGTGGTAAGAAGTGATATCCAGAGGTCTCAAAGCCCATCGATACTCAGGACGCAAGCGGCGAATGAACCGCTTGGCCTTCTCTGCTCCATGCCATATCTTTGCGGCACATAGCGAACCAATCGGTCAAACTCCCGCTCGTACTCACAGCGGTCACTGGTGCCTGCTCCTGGTCATCAAAGCGTGCTGACGGAGGTCTGACGGCATCCCGATATCTTGCTGATGGAAGTAGTAAGCAAAGCGCTCCCAGTCGAGATCCGAATCATGCCCCTCATCCGTCTTGCCTCGGCCCTCGACGGCCCACGAGACTCCTCCACCAATGATCTGCATCCTGCCCAGTTGAATGTAGCCAACGAGACTCTCACCTCGAGACGGAAGGTGTAGCCTCCCAAGGAGCTTGTCAACTCCCGCAAACCATGCCTCGGCCGCCTCCGGTCCGCCACGGCCGTTGAACCTCGGGGGGTTCAAACGCTGAAACCGCTCCAGGAGTCTGATCTCGTCAGACTGGCGTCTCAGCTCTTCTCGTCGGTGGTGGGACCGACGAGAACTCTCGGCCTTGCGCAGATCTCCCTCCTCGGAATCACTATCCTGCTGATCCTGCGCCGAGGTGGCTGCTGCCCACCTCTGAACCGGCTGTCTCGGCGTGGCCTGGCCGGACCTCCCGGTGCCTGCTGCTGCCCCTGAATCCGCTGAGCTGGCACTAGAGTACTCAATATCTGCTGAACCTGACCCAGCACCTGTAGTATATCAGGAGCGGGTCCCTCTGCCTGCTGATCACTCGGGGGGGGTGAATGAGGCTGCTCAGATCCCGAGTTCCTCTGAACCCGCCTTCTAACCCTTGGAGGTGAGGGATCCCGGTCCCGACCCTCCGGTTCCTGCTCACGCTGACGGCGTGTTCTAGCCATACCTGAAATAGATCAACCCAAAACCATATAACCACTCAAATAACTTTCTCTTCCTAAGCTAGCAGCAACATTCTATGGCTCTGTAGTGTAATGCAATGCATGATGCAAGGATTCTTTTCAGAATCCCGAAACTAAATACTAAGCCTTAAACATAGAGTCAGATCATGCTTATAATCACGGAATCACTTCATATAACACCCACACCTTCCATAATGCTCCAAAGAACCGCCGCTGCTCCACACACATTCCGAAATGGTTCAAATAAGGAGTTGATCAGGCTCCGTACCGAACCACCCCAGAATGAAGTGTAAATCAGTAGCTCGCCCTTCGAAGGCATTACTTATAGAACTTGCTCATGAACTAGCATAACTTGCACCAAAGTCCGCCATTGGACTTGTACGCTTGCCTTCCACAACCCATACTGAGCTAACCATACTTTACCTCTTGGGTCACTCCGACCCGACCTGCTCTGATACCAACTTGTCACAGCCACCCCGCCCGGTTGCGGAGGCGGAGCCGGCCGCGACGTCGTGAACCGGAACCTACGGCGGAAAGCGTGGCAACGGAGCATCGAGCTCGAATACAAAGCAGTCAAGTGACAACTAGCAACCTAAATTCTCATGCAAGGCAAGCATACGAAACATTTCAACTTCCACTCAACAAGCAGTTCATGGTATATCTCACCTCAACCAACGCCACTACACAAGCACCAAAACCCTAACATGGCAATTTCCGATGTAAGCAAGTCGGGGCTCCGCCTCGACTCGAAAGACAACCAAAACAGAATATATCTCAAGTTATGCAACATTTACAAATTACATGATCTGAACTATATGCATGCGATTCTGACTCTGAGCCGATAAACAAAATCCTATAAATACCTAGCGCGGAATCTGAAGCGACCTCCGCACGTGGTACTGCTGCTGCAACCCAACCTCAAAATGAAGGAAACACCGCGGAATCACTACTCCGCCGGTTGCTTGTCAGGACGGCACTGAAAGTGGTAAGCAGATAAAAGGGTGAGTCCTCGAAAGGACCCGATGTAAGGGCTAATGGTAAAAATGTAGTTTGCCCGGAGGGCGACAATCTGAACACTGCAAACAGATTATCACAACATATACATATACATACGAACATAAAACATAAAGCAAATCGGAATCCATCACATGCGGTCCAACCGCCGAGCGACCATGCGGCGGCCCTCGGCGAGGTCGAATACACGGTCGAGCGAGCAGATAGCACGGTACCGGCTGGGGTCGCGATCCCCAAACTGTCGTAGGGTCACAGAACAGAAGTATCGGCACTCCCGGTGCGGATACACAGAACAGAACCAAGGAGTACCCGTGGTCTCTCCAACCATACGGGTCTCGCCACAGAATCAGAACATATAAATAAAATATACAAATACGAGAGATATCATACACGATAACATATATGGAGCAGAACAAACGTACATTTTACCAAATTAAGCCCTTACCTGCAAACGCTGCCCGCATGACCCAAAACTCGGAACCCCGACTCCCAGGCCAAACGCACAACTTGGCTCCTATGGGTCCGCTACTCCACCAACGCAGAATCAAGATGTACAACCGTAATTTGATCAGAACACATCCAAACAAACCCCATAAAGCAAATTCAGCACAAACCCGCTCTTTCCCGCAAAATTCCTTAGAATGCTCGGTTTCACGAACCGAGCTAGAACATTGTTATTACAACACACACAAACATATTCCAACCCTTAAACCCGCGTTCGGACACTTTTCGGTAAACCCGCATAAAACTAACTTTCTCATTTCTAATCCGAAAATGGTATTTCAAACGTCATATCGCACCTACTTCCACCCACATTACCAATTTAGCATCCAATTCAATAAAAATAAAACATTCACATTGATAAAGAATCATTTCAACAATTTGACCCTTAACCAATTTTTCACCACACTTCCAATTCAAACCATTCAAGCTTCCAATTAATCCCACTAATCACCAATTTCACTTCCTAATCAAACTTACTAACCAATTGCATCAAAATCAACAACCTCCTTTCATAAACAATTCGGCCTTAAAGGGGATTTCTCACCCAACTTCCATTTCAATCCAAACCAAGTTCCATTTGCATTCTTTAGTCACCAATTACAATTCTTAAGCATGATTACTAACCAATTTCACCTAAACAACCAAAACATCTTCACTAACAATTCGGCCAAGAGGGCTTTTTCCCTCAACTTGTTTTCCATCAAATTGAAACCATAGATTGTCTTAGAATCATGCTAGGAACAACATACTTGAAGCATGATTCAAGAAGACAAACACACACAATTTTGGAAAAAATCATCAATAATTCGGCCTCCTAGGGTTCTTCCATTCCATGGAGTTTTCCAACAACCAACCATAGATTCCTACTCCCCTCAAGCCCAAGAACAACATACTAAAAGATGGGAGGAGAGGATCACTTAAGCTTGTTGACAAGAACAAACCATAATTCAATTTTTCCTTCTCTTTTCTCTACCATAACATGTTATCAACTAGAAAAGATGATGGAAGGAAGAGACTTACCAATTTGGAAGCTTAAATCCTTGAAGTTTTCAGCAAGAGAGATGAAGAACATGGAGCTTAAGAGGAGAAGAAGATGGCGGCAGAGAAGAATGAAGAAGAAGAAGGAAAATGAAATGAAATTAATGAATTATCAAGTAATTTTTTTGGCTTTTATATTTCTTCTCTTTTCCACACTTAGTAGAAATGGGACAAGTGTCCCAGCAGTTTGCTGCTGCCGACTCCAGGCCCAGCCCAGGCCCAAATTATTTTTAACTTTTGGGTTAATTACCATTTAAACCACTATTCTCCAAATCTTTGCAATTAAACCCCAATTATAGGTAACGAACTCCAAATGAACCCAAAATTGACCAGAATCCTCAGAATATCATAACATTAATAAAATATTTTTCAAATATTTATTTACCATTCCGTAGCGTCCTACCGAGCTCGCTGATCCTGAACAAATCCCGGCGTTGCAGCATAAAAAACCTGAACCTCAACCCGTCACCACAAAATTCCACAAAAATATCCATAAAATCCACTTTAAAAATAACATGACTTACCCCAGAGCCGTCGGAGAAATTCCATCCCGAGCCCCGGGATTCCGCCTGAGCCCGGAGTCGCAGGACCGCACGTCACACCCGAAAAATATGCTCGTAGAAATCTCCGGGACGCTCCCACGATTCCAAATCCATAAACGGTTCCTCAATCCGAGGTCACTGGGAGCGCTACCGAGCCAGCTGTATGCGTTCGAGCCAACCCCAAACAACCCCGTGTGGAAAAATATTTTCGGCGGAAATGTCAGAGGACCCACACGACCTCAAATATGAAAGGGTTCGCGAATGATGCTCGAATAAGACTCGGGAGTCGTCGATCGTCCAAAACGTGACCGCGAGGCCAAAATCGGAGCCCGGGTCACCGGCCGCAACCCGCTCGGGGTGGCCGTAACACCACTGTGGCCCACCACACTACCGTTGCCGAGGCCATCGTCGACCAACTCCGATTCCATCTTCACCTGCCACGAGGAGCGCGATCGACATCTAATGGTTCAGAACTTCTCGAACTTTAGCACCATCGTTGGCCTTCCTTTCTGTCCTTCGTGCAAAGCCGCCAAGGCGAACCATGCTGCCAGTGAGTAACCCAGATCTAGAGCTTGTTGTCGAAGAGCCACAATGAAGCTGATAGATGAACCACTGTGAAGCCGATAGATGAACCACCATGAAGCCGGATAAAGAATTTGGGCTCCAACGCGAACTCAAGTCAATTTGGGTGGTCCAATGGGATTCGACGGGTAGGCGATCGTGGGTTGCAAGGTGGGCTAGAGCAGGTGGACGGTATCGAGGTTCTCTTAGCCGACAATGGTGGTTGGCCGGCGAGGTTGGGTAAGGTCTGGAGATTAAGTCTCGGGAGGAGTCGCGAGTTGAGGATGAGGTTAATTAATGAGGGGGTGTTCAGTTATAAATGTCACCCCACCGCCCCGGGAAGCTGGCGAAAGCGTCTTTGTTGCGGAAGCTGGAAGTATCGGCGGCGGGTGAATACGAAATTTCTCTTAAAAGGGTTGTGGACCCGAAACCCGTCCTTTAAACGTTTTCCTTCAAGTTTAAGGTTAATACGTGTTTGCAGTTTTTAAGACGTCTTACTAGTCCTAAGTTTGCACCCGAAACACGTCAGTAGTTTTACAGAATATCGCGCGCGCGGAAAGCTGATAATAAGTAATATAGGCAGAAGGAGTTCCGCCCTCTTCGTAGGGTCAGAAACTCCCCACAAATAATATACAGTCCAGAATACCAAAATACTAAATGTATCTAATATGCATACTACGCCTACAGAGCCGAGCCATAAAGCTGATTATACCTCACTAACTACCACTGTTGCTGCTGCTAAACATAAACAGGAGAAATTAACGTAAGACTAAACGTGTAAATTTAACCGACATATCACAGAAAGGATCTAACGAGAATAACGCCAAAACTTAATCAGAAATATACCTCTCAAAATACAGAATGCAGAACGATCACTACGAGAGATCTACTCCACTGGTCGTTTGCCAGGATCCCCTGAAAATGTTTAATATGTGGGGGTGAGTTCTCGAAAAAAACCCGTAAGGGGGCAGGTACGATAACGAGAAAACTTTTAAAAACGTTTTTTCCCTGCATAAAAGGTTAGTATGCAATGAACTAGCAGATAATACAACCTTAAGTATAAACAGAAATATGATATGCAAATGTCATGATGCTCAGAAGTCCGTCTTGACCGGTGGTACTTTCCCATACAAGTGGTCCAGACCTCAGACAGCACCATACGGCTGCTTGTTAAGCTCACACCGATTATCGAGATCAGAACGCATGGTACCAGTGAGGGGTGATCTGCCTCTAACTATCAGAATAGGAAGCGGCATAAAGCCGACACAGAACAGAAAATGGGTCCGTCGTCGACCCCCGATAAGCATATCCGATATAGCATAAGTACAGAAAACCATAACAGAGAGTGGGTCCGTCATCGACCCCCGATAAGCATGAAGTCCAGAATAATAATAAAAATCTGCAAAACGCTATGTACCATGTGACTAGCCCTGGGAGTCACTAGGCTCCACCCTCGACCCGAGTACTAGCCCTTTACTAACCTAACACACATGAGTTGAATTGCATTGCGTATTAAGAAAGCTAAACCCCTTACCTTAGCAGAAACGGATAATCTACTGTGACCCCCAAACGCTCCACGGCAGTATCCACGGAAATGCAGATTTAATCTGCCGGAGTTAGAAACACAACATATATTTGAATATAATTAATATATTTACTATCACTAAATCGAAGCTTTGAATTTCTCAATTCAAAATTTAAATTAATTTTCTAAGTATTTGATGCTTTTATATAATTTAAATTAATTTTCTAAGTATTTGATGCTTTTAAATTAATTTCAACTTGTCAAATATTACATTTATGTAAATGAATAGAGTAAATTCCGCTGGCGGTCTCGTAAAAATAATTATTGTCCTGTTTTGGTCCTGTTTTGAAAACTTGTCATGTTAAAGTCATATCCTATGATATTGTGTCCTATTTTGGTCTTTTCCGTCCAGTTGGGCCGTTAATTCTAACGGATTGGTGTGGATTTACCTTTTTACCATTATTAAAAATTTACTCGAGTCCCTGATTTTATATTTCCTCAAAGTTTTAACCCTGAAGTTTAATTGGGATCACGGCGACCACCGCCAAATCCTCCATCTCCTCCGCTCCATTCACCCAATCCATTCACAATTGCAATTAACAGCTGCTTCTCCGCCAGGCCCTGGCATTCTTCTTGCTGCACTCTTGTGTTTTACTAAGAACACAAACGTATTAGAAGGCCCCCCAACTTAATGTAGTTACCAGCCACATTCTACTATTTAGACTTCAATTTTACTATACTACTAAGAAACCAAGCATTTAACGTCCACATAAACAAGAAAACAAAAGCAGCTGAAAATCGAATACAGTCGCACAAACTTAACCTTGAGAAGAAGAGCGATGAGGTCAGAGCCAACCGAGCATCAGAACATCATCGAACATGAAATCAAGCTTATAGCACTCGTCATCAACCGTAACCCAGAACTCGACCCGGCTCCTTTCAGGCATAACCCAACCCCTCACGCCCTCCCACTTTATATTTCTACTGTTTTAATTTTCTCTGTACGTAGCTAGCCTGCCAATGATCGGAAGTTCACCGTCTGATGGCTGCGCCACCGGGAGGGTCTATAACCTCACTTCCACTGCCTCAGCCGTCCCCTCCGCGATATCCGGATTTGTACGGAAAGCGGAGAGAAATGGCCAAGGTTCAAATGCTAGAGAGGGAAATCAGCTTTCTTGAGGTGGGTTTGGATTTTATTTACCAGATCAGTAAAAGTGCCTTTTTTATATTATTAACGGTGGAGATGGAGGATTTGCAGGCGGAGAACGGGTGGTTGAGGAAGGCGGTGGAGGATCTCAGTGGACGGATAAATATAGGGAAACAAAAGTATGATAAGAGGGCAAAACCGTAGGTTTAGAAGAAAATTGGGTGAAATTTTTAGGGAAACAAAAGTATCATGGTTAAGTTAAAACTTTTCCCTTCTAACGTTAGAAGGGTAAAACGGTCATTTCGTATAGATCCGTCAAAGGTAACGGCTTAAATGGACGGAAAGAACCAAAATAAGACAGAATACCAAAGGATAGGACCAAAACAGGACAGATTTTTAAAATATGACCAAAACATGACAATAATTATTTTTACGGAACTGCCGGCGAAATTTACTCTAAATGAATATCTAAACAAATTGCATTACCCCTCCGCATAGCGCGGGTAAAGGATAACTCGTTTTAAACATAACTGTAATATATTTTAAACGAATAATACAGTATGAGGGTTGAAATGTGATTTAACCACTTAGACAATACTAGTACTTCCCCGGTCCGTCAAAAGATGGGTCATTTAACTTTGTTGTTTTAAAATTCAATAATTGACTCAAATTTTAACAAAGATATACAATGAAAAAATCCATGATAAAATAAATTTAGAAATTTTGGATACACAAGTGAAATATTTAATTTTAAATATTTAAACATTCATGAACAAAAATCATAGATTAAATACTGTGAAACTGTTAAAATAAATTGATCAACTTTTGGACAGAGGGAGTATTAGATTTTGGCCAAATCCCAATTTCACAATTCACTGGAGTTGAGAAAATGTTTTTGGAAAATTTGGGCATATGTGTTTTGATTGATGGATGAAATGTATGTGGATAGAGAAATTTGAGAGAAAAAAAGATTATTTGAAAGAGAATTGATGGATAAGTGATGGAATTACGGTTGTTTTATACTCCCGCCGTCCCTGAAAAATTGGTGTGTTTCTTTGTTGACGTTGTGAGAGATTCAAATTATCAATAGAAAGAACTCATTGAAAATTTCGGAAAAAAAACATATTTAGAAACTAGATACATTATTCTATAATTTGTATCTAAATAAGGTTTGTGAAAATATACAGAACCCCCTTGCCACTAACCACCGTTAACCATTTCGTTAAATTTTAGGTTTAATTACAAAAATTGGACCACAACTTTTCTAACGCTAAAAATTATACCCTAAAACTTTTACCCCTTTACAATTTCAGGCCCCACCCTTACCACCCTAATTTCTTCGCGAGTGACTCCACTTGGCTTCCTTCACTGAATCGATCATTGGGAACATCAGCCCCGCTGGTCCGATGTCGAGTGCTTTCTTCGCCCAAACAACAGAAGACACCGGGAGGCGGAGGATCGCCATAATCGAGAGCGCGCGAATGACCTGGAGCGCTTCGGAGATTCTACCGGGGTTGTGCTCCATGTCGACGACAGCAAAATCGTAGTCGAGGCCTAAACGATCTCGACGATGGTCGGCGAGAAGGAAAGCATGAAGAGACTGTAGAGGATTTCACCATCGCTAAGGCGAGATTTGAGAGATGACGACGAGGAATCGTATGCCGGTGGAGGAGATGGGTTGAAATTGTAAAAGTGTAAAAAATTTAGGGTAGATTTGTTAAGGTTAGAAAAATTATAGTCCAATTTTTGTAATTAAACCTAAAAAATTAACGTAATGGCTAACAGTGGTTAGTGTCATGGGTTTTTGCATATTTTCACAAACCTCGGGGGTTTTCAAGAATTCCGAAAATACGGAGGGAAAGTGGAGATTATAACAAACCTCAGAGGGTTTTTGATAATTACCCTACATTATTCTATAATTTGTATCTAAATTATTTGACCTTGTATATCAAAAGTTTGAAGAAATAAAATCATAAATTAAATGCTGAAAAACAAACTCATCCTTTTTTTGGTGGAGGTAATATATTGAGATTCACAAAATAAAAATAAATAAATAAAAATAGGAAATTGTTTTATGAACTCTACCATTGTGTTTTAAGAGGCTCCTTCTAGCCGCACGCCCGTGAAACCCAGTTAGTCGAACTTATGGGCCGACAGGAGGTGCCATGTTTGCTCATGTGTGAGTCATTGTAAAGATTCAAATGTAGGCCATAAAAGTAGGGCGTGGGCTTGCTGCTGGGTACGGCTTGGTAGGGGACACAAAATTAGTTAGGCCCAAATGTTATTAGTAATCCATTCGTTAAAAGACCAGTTTTACATTATTTCTCTATTTTACATTATTTATTTATTTTATTCTTCTCTGCTTTTTCAGTATTTCTCTATTTTTATATCAGATATTTTCCAAAATTTACATTTTACCCTAACGATACACGTATTAAAAGACCAGTTTTGTACTCTATATATTTTATAAAAGCCGTAAGTTATATTTTTCATTGTTTTTAATTATACACTATAACCTCTAGACAATTTATTATATCTTGTTCATCCAGATATTTCTTTAGTTCCATTAATCTTAAATTGAAAATCAATTAAATTCTTTCTTCCATTCATTCCAAGTAAGATAAAATTGTCAAAACACATTTTATGAGGATTATATATATATATACTCCCTCCGTCCCCGATTAATAGATACATTTGTTTTCACTGTTTCACAGTATTTAATCTATCATTTTTTTTCATGAGTGTTTGGTCATTTTAAGTTTAATAATTCTTATCCATATCATAATTTGAAGTATAAATTTTCTTAATATATTTTTTTTGAATTTTTTTTCACCATTTTTCTTAGTAATTATTTGAGTCAAACGTTGAACTTTGAAACAGCAAAGTCAAATGTATCTATTAAATCAGGACGGAGGGAGTATATATCATTGCGTCTAATTACATGTTCATTAGGAGAAAATATGAACCCTCTATTTTTTTGAACAGCAGTAGGTCAATTGGTTAGATTAGACACTCCTATCCTCGGAGAAACCCCACATCACGAGTTCGAATCCCTTCGGTTTAAACTCATCCGAAGGCAGAGCCGCAGGGGGTTAAACTCGAATCGTAATGTGAGTAAAACTCTTGTGTCTTGGTCGAACTCGCCAAGCACTTGAACCCGAACACCCACCTCTGTGGTATACCAAGTGGCACAAACGATGGGGTTATGATGGGGAGGTGGATCAGTTAATGGAACTCCGATTTGGAGTTTCCAAAATATTTAACTAGAAGAGGGAATTAGGGGAAGAACGTGGTTTTGTATTTGATCTCTCCATTTTTGTTATCTCTAAACAAACACGAAAGGTGGTGAATTAATGAGCCTGAGGATTTATTTGCTCAATTCTGAGAAATGAATGGTAATTTTGGTAGTTTTACTCGATATATTCAAAAATATCGATCGTTGAATTTAAATACTCTACGTTACAGCCTACAAATTCATCACGTGCTAGAAATGGGGAATAATTCATTAAAACCGACAGAAGCAACCCAACTACCAGGCCTTGGTGGGGTCCGCTCATTGAGTAGGTATCACATTTTTTTTGAAGACATAGTAGGTATCACATGGTTGGTAACTTTAACACTCAATGTTAGATGTTTGGTTAAAATGCATATGTATATCTCCCCATAATTGTTTCCCGATTTACAAATTTGTTACGTGGATTTTTTGATCAATAATGTTATTGTGTTTGATCAACATTAATTATTGATCAGAATCATAATTTATCTTGATCAACATCTTTAGAATAAATGTTGATCTGTATGGTAATTAACATCTCCTTTCAATTTGTTATCATTGTTATTATGTTTGATCAACCTTAATTAATGATCAGCATGATGACTTATCTTGATCAACATCATCGTCAGAATAAATGTTGATATGTATAGTGATCAGCATCACCTTACACACGATCATCATTTTTTTTACACCTGATCTAAGCATTGTCATGATTGATCAACGTTAAATTTTGAATAGTATGATGACTTGTCTTGATCAACATCGTCAGAATAAATGTTGATCTGCATGTTGATCAATATTTCCTTACACTAGATCAGCATTGTTCTTCATGGTGATCAACATCTCCTTACACCTGATCAACATCATTGTCGTGCTTGAGTAACAATTAATGTTGATCAAGCATGATCACTTGTCTTGATTAACATCGTTAGAATAAATGTTGATATGCATAGTGATAAGTATCTCCTTACACCTGATCAGCATTGATCTGCATGGTGATCTACATGTTCTTACGTTTGAGATCACTATAAAAAATCAGATCAACGTGACTACCTACTCTGAATCGTTTTCCCTAGATTTCTTAAATCAGAAAAAAATCAGTTTTTCATCATTTGCAAGTTTGGTGGTTACGGAGCTTCATTACAGTCAAATTTTGGTGGTGGTTGTGTTGTTAAGACGCGATTGTTTGGTTGGTAGAAGCAGATCTGAATTCACGTTTGAATACGGAAGAATGTCATCGGAAGTGACGGAAACCTCATAATCCATGGATTACGATGGAAAGCTTCGCCGGAAAACGCAGAACGTCGTCAGAAGCGATGGAAGCGTCGTCGGAGGCGACAGAAGCTTCTTCGAAGGTGATGAAAGCTTCGTCTGAAGCGTTGTCGGAAACGGAAGTGACACTTATTGTAATTTAGTTTATCTCTTATGCGCATACAATATGCATATACGCATTGTATAATTACCATTAAATATGGACAATTACAACAGTAAATGACATGTGAATAAAATTTGAAAAATAAAAGCAGTATAATAATTTGACAATTTTTTTTATCCACTTCCATTAATAGACGGACAGCTGCATCATTGAACTAAAATTTGTTACTTTCTCTGTCCCTAAATAAATGATAAATGACGGGTATTTATTTTATGGATATCATTGAAAAACTTGTGCATTTTCATTTTCAGAAATTTTAGATGAGTTGTTTTACTTAATTACTCATAACATTTCATCCATATTTAGAATCAAAAGAAATGCACAATTTATTTAGAGGATGTTTTTTATCAAATTTTTTTCTTCCCAGTATTTCTTAATTTTAGTGTCAAAAAATGCACAATTTATTTGGAGATGGATGAAGTAATATTTTTTATATAAATAATACTTCCTTCGTTCTTGAAAAGTTGTGCATATTATATTTTCGGGCTGTCCTAGAAAAATTGATTGTTTTCCTTAAAAATAAACTTCTCTCTCAAAGTTACTAAATTATTCCCACTTCATCTTTACTTAATTTACCTCGTATTTTGTGCATTTTCAACAATAGGTAATTACGTAAACATAGACAAAAATTTACATTATTCTTTAGTTTTTGCATCCAATAAAACTCTTTAACCTTTTTTAGAGATGGAGGTAGTACGAATAGTTGTTTTCCAAAAAGAAAAATACTCCCTATTTTTCTTGGAGAAATTATTTTTATCACGTTATGTATCATTATTAGTAAAATCTTGTTTATAAAAAAAGTAATGTATCCGAAAAAAAATTATGTTTGAAGTGGTTTAGACGTGAGAGGACAGTACATACATTAGTTAGAAGGACCAAATATTTGGCTGAGACTTGAGAGGTTTCTGGTGGCCGACACGTGGCAGATCCCACGGTCGTAAACGATTCTGTTATACTTGTACTTACTGGTAAACCACGTTTGAGGTTTCGGTCTGCTCACAAGAAACCGAAAAGGAGAAAGGAACACAACAGAACCTCCATCATTATTCCGGAACCTGCTCTTGTTTTGCCAAATTTGACCATGGTAGGAGAGGTCGAGTCCTCGGAAGATGTTAATGAGCTCGCCGTCGCCGAGGAGCCTGGATCTGATGTCTCCGGCGACTTTCCGGTGAAGTACCCTGGCCAGAATGACGCCGGAGCTGCCGGCCTTCCCGCGGCTAACAGGTTTGTGCTCGCATCTCATTTTACTCTGTCTCAGAATCTACTCAAGCTTCAGAAGGTGAAAAGTTTGCAAAGTTTCCAATTTTGGTTTTGGTATTGGGAGGAATTGGTTAAAAAGGAAGACTTTTGTGAGTATTCGGCTCTTGAATCTGTGTGTTATGTACGAAAAGGAGAAAAAATTCAGTTTTTAGTTGTTGAGAAGGGGTGCGGGTAACTGCAACATTAGATATTTGATGAACTTCTGGGTAGTTATTCCCTTTCTTCTTCTTTTTCATTAAAAAAAAAAATCTCATGGTTAAGTTTGGTGTTTTGCCGTAAAAGGCAAAACCCTTACCTGGATCTGTGATACATGGATGGCACTAAAAATCACAACAATATTGTGCCCAAAGATGACATCTTTTTGGTTCGGAGATTTACTTTTGGTTTCAATCTTGAGTTGGGAATAGTTCCTTAAGTAGTTGAGGTCTCACAAGGGCAATTTGTTTTCACTGACATGATCTAGGTCAACTGGGGAGAAGAGAATTAAAGCTCTGAATTCTAGTAACAACCATTAGCTTTAACTAGAATACCAATCATTAATTTTCTCCTTTTCCAGTTTGGGGTGTCAACTGACATGAACTGGTCTGTGTTACTAGGATCTAGGAACTACCTTAACCGGTAACCAGGTTCTATGTTTGTTAATTTTCATGTGCTTGCTTTCTTTCTATTGCTTAATCTGGTCTGATCTGTTGATCCAGTTTCAAGTACTTCTGTATGTTTTAATTTGAAGCTCGTGTCTTGTTTCTTCCTGTTTCAGGACCCTGTCAATGCTAACATCTGGACTTAATGTCGGAAATGTTAATCCTGCTCAACTAACCATTTTCTATGGAGGACAAGTTTGTGTATTTGACTCGATCCCTTCGGAAAAGGTTGGTATTATGCTGTGTTTAAATCACGATTGCTGCATTATATATTGATAATAACCATGGCTTATGGATACGGCAGGTTCGTGAGATTATGCTTATTGCTGCCTCTGCAGCGGCTGCGGCTGCAACTAATTCTGTTGAGGCGAAGAATGCTGACACTAATTTCCCCACCAGCTCACCCACTCTTGCAAGGTGTGCTTCACTTCAGAGTACTGCAACTGCAACAGGTTCACCACCACAATTGTATCCATATCAGAGGAGTAATTCTCTTTGTGGACTCCAAGCAGGTGATTGCTGCAGATTTCCTTTAAAACTGTACTTATTTATTCAACTTTATCCTACTCCTGTATTTTATGGCTTTGTGACAGATGACTGAATTGATCTTGTTATATTTGGCTCAGACTTACCTATAGCAAGGAGACATTCACTTCAGCGATTCTTTGAGAAGAGACGCGACAGGTACAACTTCACTTTCGCTTTTCAACAGCCACATAGTAGTTCAAATTCAGTCCTCGCATCTCGCTTCATGCAATTTATGTCAGCAACAGTTTACATGAACTCTGTTATGTGAGGTCAATGTAGACAACAGTTCATGTTTGCAAGATACATCATGATAAAGGATTCATCTTGATTACTTCGAGCATGAAGTTCAGTTTCCTAACCAACAAGTTGTATTTCATGCTGCAGGCTTGTGAGCAAGAATCCATATGCTACCAGTGAAATGAAATTATCAGATGACACCAAAGCCAAACTCAAAGCATCACCAGTTAGTGGCTGCTTTGAGAAATCAGGCATGCTTGAGAAGGAACTTCAACCAAAGGCAGAAGCTCAGCTCAGCTGAAGGCACCGCCTTTGTGTATCGAATTAGAATATCTAGGTAAAAAGTGTAGTATATTGAATGACGCAGCTCAGACTGATTTCCCATTGTCTGATATGTATGGAGTTGGTTGCAACGCACTTGGGGTGATTTGATCATGAAGAAGCAAGTTGCACCTTCTCCGACTAAGATCATGTGCCCACATGGTGTGTTTGTTGTGTACGTTAATGTCTGTGAACTGGCTAACAAATGAGTCTTAATTGTCAAAGTCTAGAAATGTCAACTTGTAATACTTGTTCTGGGATATATTAAAACCTCGTTTGTTGTTTTGTGTTAACTGTTACTTCTACTCTGCATTTTATCCTTAGCCATCTTGTTTTGATTGTCCGGAAGAAGATGAATGTTGGCATGATCGTTTTTGCACATACAGTATTGCACAATCGCTGGCACATATAATTGTTTCATAACAAGAAAGCTTTGGCTACAAACTGAAGTTGCAGAAGACCTTCATGCTTTGCCAACCATGAATGGTTCATCTAGTTATTGCAAACGACGATTCATATGCACATACAATGCATTGATAAAATAGGGTAAACTCTACTTTTAGTCTCTTACATTTCCGGTTTGTCCTACTCAGGTTTCATTTTAAGAATTTATATCATTTGAATCCCTTGGTTTTGATTTTCGTCTCAATCAGGTTTTACTGTTAATTTTTATCTTAAGTTGATCGTTAAATTAATTCTTTTACCACAATACTTTTTCTTAATTTTCAACTTATCCTTGATTTTATGAAATTTTGACAAAATAACCTTTTCTCTATCCTTACTATTCAGCTATTCATCATCTCTCTTCATCTCCCTCCCCAATCAAAGTTGTTTGATACCAGCTCCCAGATCTATTTGTTGCTGGACCTTTTCGATTCTGGAAAGAGTGTCGATCTTCATGGTCGATCAGCCCAGCTTCGCCGTCGCTCGCCGTCCTGCCGGCCACTCTTACGTCGATGACCTCGCCTCTTCTTCCTCCTTCCACCGTTGCACAGCAGGTATGAATCTCTTCCACTTTTCCTCACGAATTTTGATAAATTCGGAGTGAGGTAAGAATCTCAATTTCTTCGCAACTCTTGCTCGAAAATTGTTCTCTGTTCGATTGTTTGTTGAATTTCGATCATATAAGTGTTGAGCAGCATGATTTGACTTCCAATATGGAGCAGTAGGTTAGGGTTCTTCGAATTTTTTCCCAAATTCGAATTGATGGCTTGAATCCTTGTTATGTTGATGTTATATGAGTGTTTGGCAACTTGAATTTCCATGATTTCATCTTTGTTTGAAGATTTGAGAGCCCTCCAAAAAATCACCCCACTTTGGCCATATTTACTGATGAATTCATGGATGCGCCGAATTCACCCTACTAGTGCTCAATTCCGATCCGGCAGCGCAAAATGCGTCGGACTTCCAATCGAGTTCTGAGTAGTCCGATTGTGTTGTCCGTCGATAGAACAAGTCGATAGTGATTCGCCGGAGGTCGGCGACGATAGTGGTGGTGAGAAAATGACAGATTGTCACCGAAACAACAGAAAGTCAGAAGGGATCTGCACGATGGAACTCATATATTTTGTGGCCAACAGTGGCGCTTGGTGGTCAACAACGAGCGACTGATTGGCTGCGAATAGGTGGTTGTGGGTGATACATAATCGTTGATGAGGAGGGGGTGAGTAGTAGTCGGAGATTAAAAATCTGGAGATGGAAGATGATGATGATGATGATGATGATGATGATGATGATGATGATGGGTTAATACTGAGAGAAATATGATGAAGATTTGAGTGAAAGAGTGGAGAAAAAAGTGTAGGGACTTATAGTATATTTCTAAAAGTTTAATGACCATACTGTTAGTAATTATGTAATTAAATTATAATTGTAGGGCATTTACGTAAAAGAACAAAGAATATGAAAATTTAACGGAAAAACATGACGAAATGACTTGATTGGGACGAAAATCAAAGCTAAAGGACTCAGATGATGCAAATTATTAAAATTGGACATGAGTAAGACAAACCGAAAATGTAAGGCAAACCGAAAATGTAAGGGATTAAAAGTCTTTGTATTCTGGCCTCCTTAACATACACCGGACATTCTCAGAAAAACATACACCGGACATTCTCAGAAAAATCTTTGTATTCTGGCCTCCTTAACGATCAGCATGTCATATGTCATGTAAGTAGCCTTCTGCACAAATGCTTGAACATAACTCTTCAGGCTAATGCGAGGCACGAAGAATGCCATGCAAGTAGCCTCCTGCCATGACGAGTGACACACCAGATACAATGCCCGCAGGAAACACCTTACCGGACTTTTTCAAACGGGAACCCATGACTCCCACAAGAATTGATGATACTCCTGGATTGAGTAGTAAAACACATTAGGGTAATCCGGAACCATTGATGGACAGTGGATTAAAAATGATCAGAGAAACCATCAACCTAATGCATACAGTATATAACTTTTCACCACAGTTGCAGCTTGTTCTTCAAAAAAAAAAAAATCTATGTGAAACAGCTGAGGTAGACTATTGCCCCACAAGACTGAAGAACATGAGAATGAGGTTGCTGACCACGAATCAACCAGAAGCTTACATTTCAAGGGCCAGACAAAGCAAACTTCATTCAAAGCTCTTTCATCTACATTGCTTTATGATGTGTTTTATTTTATTTTATTTTTTTGAACAGCAGTAGGTCAATTGGTTAGATTAGACACTCCTATCCTCGGAGAAACCCCACATCACGAGTTCGAATCCCTTCGATTTAAACTCATCCGAGGGCAGAGCCGCAGGGGGGTTAAACTCGATTCGTAATGTGGGTAAAACTCCTGTGTCTTGGCAGCCCAGGGACTCGAAGCCAAGACCTCGAGCCCGAACACCCACCTCTGTGGCACATTAAGTGCCACTTGAGCCAAGGCTGCTAGACGTTTTTATTTTATTTTATGATGTTTCTGCAGGTTCATAGAGCAATCCCCCTTTAAACAACGATGCAATGCAGTCCACTACAATATCACCACTTTAACTGAAATTTCCTACATATAATAACTGTAGATAACCAAGAGACAACATGTTTACCATAGAAGAAGGGAGGGGTGACAATCAAGAAGATAACTTTTGACTTACCAAGCCCCAGAGACGATGCGAGAACTGGTCTAGTTGGAAGCTCAGTGTAAACATAATACAGAACCGAGGCTGATACTCCGCCGGCCACAAGAGACTTCTGGCTGCCGCTCTTCACATAGCCCATAATACCTCCCACTGTTGAAGAAATTCACGACATTTTCAATCAAATTGCACATTAGATACTAGACACTGTCCTCATGATCAAAGATCAATCACAACAACAGATCTGGAGCATACATATCAAGTGCCTACATCCCAAAATTTGGTGTTCTTCGAGTAGCCTGGTTAATCAAATTCAAATGCCATATAACAACTGAACCAAGTTAATGGGAACTTAACTTTCCAAAGCTCTTGGACTAATATCCAGACAGAAAAACACACCATACTTCTAGTAACCTATCAAAGATTTAAACTTTAAAGATCCTAATTCCTAAGCTTTTAACAAGAACCAAAAGGAGTTCATAATCATAATTCATAACCCAGCAATTTGAAAGGGAACGATCAGAATTACCTCCTAGAAGAGCAGCATAGCCAAGTGTGAACTTCTGGGACATAGACATCTCCATCTTTCTATCTTTCGGCAAACTGCACCGCGATCCTCTGAAAGCCTTAAACCTTTCCGGCGAAGAAACGAATAGAAGAATACCAGAAGAAGACCACCTATGGCTATCAGTCGAGACTCGAGAGACTTCTTTACTGGGCTATCATTGGGCCGATCCATTCGCCTTTATTGGGTTATTAATGGGCCGTTGCATCTCCAACATACTAACGCTAAACATGATAAGAAAAATATTAATGGAAAAGGATGAAAGAAAAATACTGCTATAATTTTATAGATTTTTGTTGTTTTGTTTAAGGGACAACACGTAGTGGCAAAAGATTGTTGCAGATTTTAGAACTCAATTGGTTGCGCTTAAGTCATTGGTTTAAATCAATGACTTAATCTAATACGGAGTATGTGATATTTTATTCACAATTTCTTTTAAAATTGGATAAACATGCGCTTAAATCAATTAAATGACTTATTCCAATGAATTCTTATGTTTAAATCATTTTCAACTAAATCGAATGGATTAAATTATTTATGTGATTAAAAATTTAAATTTATTCTCAAATCATGTGAATTTAGTATTTTCAAACGTATAATCATCGAATTTTAGGGTGAATGGAAAAAGAAAAATATCATATACACTTGATTTAGTTGAACTTAAGCCATTAACTAAGACAGTGGCTTAAATCCAACCAAATGGACTCTTAATGCTACCAAAAGTCATTGCAAGAGCAACTCCCTTCTCTAAAATGATGTAACCTAACAGGATCTGCAATGACAACCTTCCGGTTATAAACTGCTGATAGGATTTTGGTGAAATTGTGAGAATCAGGGCACAAACGTAAACTACTCGAAACCCTAATTGTTGTCCCCGGTGGAGTAGAGAGGAGTCCGAAAGCAATAGCCAGCTTCTCACTGTGGTAGAATACTGCCCGCATTTCAACTGATGTATCAGTTACGTAGCCAGCAAGCTTCAACTGCTTCATAATCTCAATCAGCATTTCATAGACATCATTTCTTCTGACATCATTCGGAGCGAATTCGTGAACCGTTCCTTTCAATTCTATTGTACTACTCCCAAGTGTGGGCTGGATTCCTTCCTCCTCCATGAACTTCCTCAGGTTCTTCAGTTTGTCCCACTTGCCAGCTGATGAATAGATGTTCGACAAAAGAAGATAATCTCGGGTTTCCTGAGCTTTTGATTCTATCAAACGTTCGATTGCTAGCTCTCCAAGTGTAAAATGGTGATGCATTCGACATGCTACCAGAAGCGTCCTCCAAATTGTTGCATCTGGCTTCACACTCATCGACATTATTAGCTCATAAGCCTGATCCAGCCTACCTGCACGACCAAGAAGATCCACCATGCATCCGTAATGGTATACGTTAGGTACGAAACTGAATTCTTCACTCATACTATCGAAAATAAGCATCCCTTCATCTACCAATCTAGAATGACTGCACGCGGAAAGAACTGCTGTAAATGTCTGCTCATCCGGATGAACCCCTGTCCTCTTCATCTCATGGAACGTATCGAGAGCAGCTCTTCCATAACCATTCATTGTAAAACCAGAAATCATATTGCTCCAAGAAACCACATTTCTTGCTCTCATACCTTGAAAAACATCACATGCCTTATCCAAACAGCCACAGCGCGAGTACATTAAGATCAGTAAATTACATAATTTAAGGCTACCACTATAACCATTTTCTGTTGCATACTTATTGACCTTCTCACCAAATTCAAGTGCACCCAGATTAGCACAAGCTTGTAGCGCAAGCAAGCAGCTTACATCATCAGGCTGGCATCGAGAACCCTCACCTTTCATCCTATCAAACAGGACAAGGACATCCCTTGTCCTCCCATTATGCAAGCAGCAAGAAATGAGCACATTCCAAACCACAGTATCTCTGTCAGGCATTTCTTCAAACACCTTGCATGCTTCAGCTGGCATCCCGCAACTGGAATACAAATCCATCAAAGTAGTCGATAACAAGCGATCTGATTGCTGCCCATCTCTCAAAACCCTTCCATGAAGCTGTAAGCCACAGGATAACCCGCGAAGCCTGACACAAGACTTAATGGCAAAGGAAGACGATAAGGGGTCTGCTCGAACCCCTCTCTGCCTCATCTCTCTATACAATTGGAACCCCTGATCCGGAGAACTAGTACCGGCGGCGTAAGCTCTGATCATGGCGTTGTAATGCGACAGAGAAGGGCTAGAAATCTGATCGAGAATCCGCCGAGAATACTGCAACCCTGAAAAGGGAACTGACAGAGTGCGGGAGATAAGTTGGAGGGAGAGATTGTGATGGTAAAGAAGGTCACGACGGAGGAGGTTGGCATGGATTTGGCGCAGCTGGGTCTCGCCGGAAGATGATTTTATGAGGAGAATCAGTTGTTGTTCTGTCACAAAAGACTTCTGGCTGACACTCTTCACATACCCCATAATACCTCCCCACTGTTGAAACCAAAAAATCAAAACTTCAGCACAAAGGTGCTCCATTTCAAAATCCTAATACCTAAACTTTTGACGGGAACAAAAAAAGTTTATAACCCAGAAATTTAAAATGGAACAATCAAAATTATACTACCTCCTGCAAGAGCAGCATATCCGACACTTCGCCTCCGACAACAGTCGCCAACGCAGCCTTGCCGTAGTCAACCCACCACCAGCTGTAAAGTCGCCGTATTTCTGAAAACTGCACCGCGGTCCTCTGAAAGCCGTCACCTTTCCAGCGAAGAAACAAATAGCTTACACCAACGACGCAAACAGCATAGCCGAGTGTGCTTGCCGGGGTTGAAGAATACCAGAACAAAACAACCATTTCCCCCTTCTGCACAGACTTCCTAATTGGGCCAAGTATGGGCCGATCCATTTGCTTCTATTGGGCTAACTAATGGGCCGACATAACGCTAAACAAGGCTTGTAGGCTCGAAATTTTGCATAGAGATCCGTGCCAAGATGCTGGCTGATGTGAGAAGAAGACAGAAAAGGAGATCGTAATTAACGGCCTTTCGTCTTTCTTTTTTTTTCGTTTTTTAACCCTCTTTTTGTGAATTAACTTTGTGCTAATAAAATTAGTTGTTAAAATTGCTTGGCATTGGAATGAGTTGTTTGATCCAGAACACTTTGACTTTTGAGCAGCATCACAGCTGACAAGTGCTAAAGATGAAGCAAGAAGAGTTGAAAAAAAAAGAAAGAAAAACATTATATTAAAAGTGCAAAGATACCTCAACGAGGAGGAGCCTAACACTTCTTCACTTTTGCTTTATCAAGGTCAGCTAACCCTACATAAAAAACCACACTTTCCAATTCCATAACCACGTTCCTTCTCTCACTTGTTATGTAAAGAATAAGATGAGAAAAAAAAATGTTGTGTTTTCCTCAAAAAAAAAAAAGTAAAAAAGAACCCCTTGTGTTATGTTTCATTTAAAGGAATAAATTCTTAGAATCAAATTGTTATAATTCAATCGCCCCATTCCAATTCCAAGAGTAAGAGTGATCAGGTAATTAACTCCAGTTAGAATAAAAGTGTAAAAATCGATTTTTTAAGGACCAAAGTGAAAGTTTTGATTTGTATAGACATTTGATTGCCTTTCTTGCTTTCCGTCTTTCGTACCAAACAGGGCTTTAAGGCGAAGACAGAAACAGAAGTGGCCAGTTAACTACTTGCACTTTTTAAGGACCACCGGGAATACGGATGACAGTGGAGCGGATTAAAATTGTAAATTGTGGATAACTACCCGTTTCTGATGGTTTTAACCGCGGTTTTTATCTGCGATTTTGCGGTTGCGGTTTTTTTAATAATCGTGAGGGTAACGGTTATGGATAACGGATAGGGGGTATCCGCACCGCGGTTTTACGGATATCCACTAACCGTTAAAATATACTCCATATTATTAATTACGCCCACATTTTATTAAGCCGATTATAATCTAACCCTTACAGCCGAAATCTTCAAACACCAAACTCAATCCAATCATTTTTAAATTGCTTCAATCCCAACCTAAACAAAACTAACCATACATGTCAATTTTACAATAAACGCATAATCTTCAAAGAAATCTGCTCATGGTTATCTGTACTATTGTTTTCAAAAAAAGTTTGTTCATGGTTGTGTGCAAAAGATTCTTATCTTTCAAAAAAAAATATGTTATTTTGATAAAATTATGTATATTTTGATAAAATTATTGATATTTAGGTATTTATAATTGATTGAGTTAATAACCGCAGATATAACTGCTAACCGTGGATATCCGCGGTTAGCGGTTATGGGTGTCAGACCTAACAGTGAAGGACAAAACCGCAATCCGCAGATGATTGCGGTTAGCGGTTTTACCCCTACCGCGGATTATCCGAACCGTTGCCATGCCTAACCGGGAAGAGGCAGCCAAAAAGTTAATTATGTAATTGGTCCCTAAAAAGTCCTACATATAACAATACGGTCACATACCGAAAATTGATTTCCAAATTATGTAACTCAACTTCAACTCTGTCATATAGTTGCCCTTAAATTTCAGTATATAAATTAATCCATTTTGAATTTTTAATCCATGTTCGATAGAAAGGATTCTTTGGAGAAAAGTTAAAAGGCTTCGGAAAAATGGGAGGAGCACTACAAAAGAAAAAAGTGAAGATAAGATTTAATTTTAAAAAAAAAAAATTCTTAACTTGAACATCCTAATGAGAGTTAAAAAAAATTGTACAGTATTGACTCAAAAGCCCCTTTAAAATCCCACCATGCATCCACAATATTAAAAGGCGGGAGGCTGGTTAATGAACTAATTTACTTGAAACATGATCTACTAGGCCTTGGGCAAACTGAAATTGGAGATCTTAGTGAGCAAAATTAGGTTTGAGGAGTAGGGGCAAAATTAGATTTGAGGAGTAGGGTTGTCCGATTTTCAAAACAAACCAATAAAAAGGGTAAAAAGGAAATTTTATCACTGAAGTTTACGAAGTCTCTAAATTTATCACTGATTTTTATTTGAAAGTGAAAATGCTACCAATGTTTTAATGAATGAGTAAATTTACCGCTTGACGTTAATTTGTTCCAGTTGGCGCTCATGTGGCGTGCCATTGGATGATTATGTGGACATTGACTATACATTTTGTATAGTTAATATTAAATTTCACCTTAAAATATGTCATCGTTTAAGGTTTGAATTGTTTATTTTAAAAAATTTAAGTGGAATTAATAGATTAACCCTACAAAAATGTACGGCCAATGTCTACGTAATCGTCCAGTGGCACGCCACATGAGCATCAACTGAGACAAATTAATGTTAAGTGGCAAATTTATCCCTTCAATAAAACAATTGTGGCATTCTCGATTCAAAATGAACTTCAATCGCAAATTTAGAGATTTCGTAAACTTCAGTGGTAAAAATACATTTTCCCCAAAAACTAACAAGTTAAATTTTTATCAATTTCAAAAAAATTACTCTCATAAAATTTCCTCTAATTTTAAAATTTACCATTTTATTAGAATTGTTTTTTCACAATATACACCGCAGGTATGAAACATTTCGACAAAAGTAAGCAAATGGGAAATTAACAAAACCCCCATGAAATTTGTCATAATCTTTACTTTCCCTCTCCATTTTTAGAATTTTCAAAAAAGCACCCTAAGATTTGTGAAAATCCTACAAAAACCCCTCCGGATGCCAACTTCCATTAAAACATCTGATAGGGTTTGGTTAAATTATGAAAATCACGCAGCAAGTTTTTAATCATAAAAATTTGACCCAACAGTTTTAGTATCTAACAATTTTGCTTTCGTCCCCACCAACTCCCTGCTTAAAGTACAGCTAATATGGTGAACAAACAAGCCCTAGAAAAATATGTCCCCAAATCTCCATCAATCAAGCAAAGGCAAACAAGCTGTTATTTACGGATCACATCCATAGTGCGGCTGATTAGGCCCTTCCCTTTCTTTATACTGCATACGACACATATACTATTCCCTCTTCCCCATAAAACATTGTTAATCCAGCAGCATACGACACATATACTATTCCCTCTTCACTGACGGCCACTCGTGACTGGCAAACATGTGGGGGTTCAATTTATTCGTTCAGGATTAGTACACCTTCTTTGGATCAATGGTTCGTCTACGAGTGATCTGAAACGACAGAGACAAGCCGATGGGCTAGGAGATGGTGGATCTTCATAAGCGTCGGACCTTCTTGGTGTAGGGGCTTGTTCACCACATTAATTGTATTTTGGATGGTGGGTTGGTGGGGAAGAGTAGGGCGGTAAATGAGCCTACCAGAACTCGAACTGTGCTCGGCTTGAACTCAGCTCGAATGTTTCAGATCGAGCTCGAACTTGGTTCGATAGCTCGACGAGCCTTCATGATAAGAGGCTTTAACTCGACTCGATGTAATGCTCGAGTTCGGCTTGATAGCAAGTGAACTGCTCGAAAACTTGTTTGTCGGATCCAAACTATGCTCGAGTTCAGCTCGGTAGCTCGAGAGTTATTCGAAAACTCGAAAGTTTGGATTAAATTAGGTTTTTTTTATAACAATTAAAAATATATAAAGCTCGATAGCTTGATAAGCTATCGAGTCGAACTCAAGTCCGCCTGAACTTGGCTCAATAAAATTATTGAGCCCTGAACTTGACTCGAGTTCGAACTCGAAGTTCTATAAGATAGTGCTCAACAACACACGAGCCGAGTTCGATTTCGAGTAAGTTCGATAAGAACTCGGTTCATTTACAGCCCTAAAGAAGAGAGTAAAATTGTTAGAAGAGAGTAAAATTGTTAGATGGAAAAATTATTAGGGTCAAATTGTTAGGGTTAAAAATTTGTCGGGCAACTTTTTTAATTAAACTCAAGATCTAACAGATATTTTAACGGAAGTTAACCTTCATGGGATTTTTGTAGAGTAAATTACACCATTTATACCTAAATTATAGTTCGTATTGCAAATATATACCCGAATAAAATTTTGTTGCGAAAGTGGCTCTAAAGTATGAGTGCATTGCAAATCTATACCTGCGAGTTAACTTCCGTTAAAACTTAACAAAAATTGTGGAGTAAATTCCGTTAGCAGTCCCGTAAAAATAATTATTGTCATGTTTTGGTCATATTTTAAAAACTCGTCATGTTTTGGTCATATTTTAAAAACTTGTCCTGTTTTGGTCATATCTAAGGGTTCACTGTCCTATTTTAGTCATTTTCGTCCATTGGTGCCATTAGTCTTGACGGAGTGCAGTGAAAGTACCATTTTGCCCCCTGGTTACCTGACGTGGCGCTAACGTGGACCAAAATGGAAAAAGTCTTTTGTCGGCGAATTGCTCCTTCGTTCCCTCCGACGCAGCCAACCGTCGCCTGCATCCTGGCTCACCGTTGCACTGATGACCGCCTGAACATCAGCCACCTCTCCGACGTTAGTGTGCCCGTGAGGCCTCCCTGCCTCCAACTGCTGCCCAACTCCTCCTCCGATCGCTCCGCCGATTCCGCCGGATCTGACCAGACTTCCTCCCCCACACTGCCAACCACCAGTCCCTCACTTGCTGGTTGTCCCCGATGCTTCAGCCTCCCGCCGCGAAGAACTCTTCTGGCCGTCGGTCTCCCAATGCCTTGAGCCTCCTCTGCCGATCGGCCGATTCATTCCTCCTCCTGTCACTCCGAAACTGTCGTTTCCGTCGGATTCGACCAGACTTTCTCCCTAGCGCTGCCAACCGCCGCTGGCTGGCGTCGGCTTCCAAGCCCAGCTGCTGTTTTGATTTCGTCGGATCTGATTCCTAGCGCCACGTCAGGTAACTAGAGGGCAAAATGGTTCTTTCACTGCACTCCGTCAAGACTAACGGCACCAATGGACGAAAAGGACCAAAATAGGATAGTGAACCCTTAGATAGGACCAAAACAAGACAAGTTTTTAAAATAGGATCAAAACAGGACAATAATTATTTTTACGGAATTTACTCAAAAATTGTGATTAAAATGCTCAAATTGACTGTCAGGGTTTTTAAACTGTGTTAAATATCCCTCTAGCTTTATAATTTTACTTTTTAAGTCATTATTTTAATTACGTGTGTATTATTTCAAATAATCTTTACGAATCATGAATATAAATTATAGATTGACTCTAAAATAAATATCAAATGAAAACAAAATTTTATAATTATGTCAATAATATTTTTAAAATTAGATTTTTTTATTGCTAGAAAAAAAGTAATTATCAAAAGAAAAATGATAGAATGAATAGTTATTTTCTAAAAAATCTACAATAGCTATTAAATTATCTAGGCAATGTACAAAATCTTCCACAATGATAGATTTTTTTAGAAAATTACTATTATTCATTATTGCATTTTATTTTGATAATTACTATTTTTTTGCAATAAAAAGATAAATTTAAGTACAAGTATTATCATTGATATTATTTCAAACACTTTTTTTCATATTTGTTTTTTTTTGATATTTTAGACTCAATTTGTAATTGATATTATTAATTTGGAAAGATTAATTGAAATATTATACACGTATTAAGAATAATTGCTCAAAATATAAAGTTAGAGGGGTGTTAAACACATTTTAAAACCCTAATTGTCAATTTGAGCATTTTAACTTTAATGTTCGTTAAGTTTTAACAGTGTTAAATCGCATGTATAGATTTGCAACGCACTCATACTTTAAAGTCATGTTTGCAAGATTTAAATAGGGGCTTCAAACATAGGAAGTGAACAAAAAGTTATTAGGTGAAAAACTGAGTGAATTGGAGGTGAGTGAGAAAAGTGAAAATAGGAGGGTTAAGTTTGAGGCACCCGTGAACTAGAAGTTAAAAACACGTGAATTCACCACATGTGGCGTTTCCCGCCTCAACTTCCTTCCTTTTTGCGCCTCTCCTGTGTTGCGTTTGAAACCGAAATGAGTTCCCCCATCATCCAAACTTACTTCTCTTCATACCTAAGCTGTTCTTGGGTCATCTTGAAACCGAAATCAGTCTTGGAGGTCATCTTCTCTGGACAGAACTGAGCTTGGAGGTCGCGCATCTGAGGAAGTACGAGAGAAACAGAGACTCGTGAAGAAATGCGCAAAGGTTACTGCACAGTTGTGCGCAACCATGTGCGCACCATGTGCGCACCAACTGTGTTTCGCGCACATTACTGTGCGCCACAATGTGCGGCATGCTGTGCGCAGCGCACACTAATGTGCGCACCTCTGTGCGCACAGATGTGCGCTGCGCACATCTATGTGCGCACCTCTGTGCGCACAGCTGTGCGCTGCGCACACTAATGTGCGCACCTCTGTGCGCACAGATGTGCGCTGCGCACATCTATGTGCGCACCTCTGTGCGCACAGCTGTGCGCTGCGCACATTGTCGTGCTGCAGCATGAGATGCAGCTCATATTCACACCAGATACAGTTCAAATTCACACCAGGGAGTGCACGACAGAGCTCTACCGACCCGACACAGACTCAAGCAAGACGAACTGACCTAACCCATCGACAATTTCAACTACGAAAGTACATACCTCAAGCAAGACGAAAGTACAGCGGCGGCAGGACGATGACGACGACGAGAGCGGCAAAGTGAAGAGAGGTGAACAAGGGGTGAAGAGTGGTGAACAAGGGCGTTCACTTTCGCGCAAATAGGCAGAGGTACGCGCGGACTGAGGAGAATTCACCTCAGCTCTTCACGTGGATAAGAAGAGAGTGAACAAGCCGTTATTCGCTTCCGAAATGTTATGTTTGAAGCCCCCTAATGATTCGTTTAATCTCATAGTTTCTCTTTCTTTGGAATTTAGCAACTAAGGGCTTGATTGGGGTTTGTGACTGAAGTTTCATCCAAATTGAATTCGTTGAATCCTTTTATGCTGCAGTTCCTGTTGTTTTAATTGTTTGTCAACATCAGGATTTCTGTTCATACCTTTTTTCACAATTCACTTTAGTAGAGAATCTGGGGTTGGTGAGCATTGGTCTTAAAGTGATTCTTTTGTTCATTCTTTCTCGAGTGCGCCTTTTCTGACAGTGGTAGTGGTTAAGCTGTCAAGCTGTGTTTCAATCTTAGCCTGAATTGAGCATCCTGTGTTGTCTTCTCCTTCTTTTTATTCCCTGTGATTGTCATAGAGTTAGGGTTGGTTTTCTTCTGTAATTCTGTTTGATTGATGCTACCTATTGCTAATGTTTCTCTCGTTCTTTGCTACTACAGTTAAATATTCTGGAATATCTGGACGATGGAGCATACTAGTTACTGTGCTTCTAGATGCTCTCGGAAGAGAAAGTCACCTGAAGATGATAGGCAGATGATTAGGCTCTCCATGGATGAGCTGAATGAAGACCTCCTAGAGCAGGTCCTTTCATGGTTACCGACCTCAACTTTAGTTCGTTTCGGTTCGGTGTGCAAGAGATGGAAGGCAGTTGCTGGATCTGCTAGCTTCAAGCTGGCTTGCTCGCATATTACTTCACGCGATCCTTGGTTTTTCATGGTTGATCTCCATCTGAACAAATCAGTTGTCTTCGACTCTTCTGATGGAAGGTGGAGAACACTTAACCGGCCGCTTCTCCTCCAGAGTAACTGCAATGAAAACTTCGTTCCTGTTGCCGCATCAGGTGGCCTGGTGTGTTTTCGCAATGTCTCAGGCAACTGTATTGTGTGCAATCCTGTAACTGGAGCCTGCCGTGAACTCCCTCCACTAGATTCGCTCTTCCTCAGCCAGTCTCTTCATGCAGTTGCACTGCATGTCTATTCCAACCACTGTTGCTCGTACAAGCTTGTACTGGTCTCTGGGGAGCTTCCTAAGCTCTCCTTCCGAGTGTACAACTCCGAAACGGATTGCTGGGAAGATGACAGTCCTTTGAGGGGAAAGTCTGATGATTGCTTAGTATCAAACAACGAAAGTACTGTGTATTTCCTTAGTAAGGCTGGAAATGTAGTGTCAACTGATATGCAGAGAAGCCCATCCAAACAATACTCATCAGTTATCACCACTAAAGACGGTGAAGAGATTGTTTACTTCCTTAGCTCTCTCGGGACGGTCATTGCCTGCAATCTGTTAAACAAGTCTTTCTTGGAATACCCAAGATTGTTGCCGGTTTTCTGCGAGCACTCTATCGATTTGATTGAGTGCAGAGGTGAGATGTGCGTAGTCCTGCTATCAGAGTTTCTCGAAACTGCCAGCCTTCGGGTGTGGAAATTCGATGAAAAGGCCAAGTCTTGGCAACATGTTGCCGTAATGCCTCCGTCTATGTCACATGACTTCTATGGCAGAAAGGCTGATATCAACTGTGTCGGGGCTGGCAGCCGGATATTCATCTGCTTGAGCAGTGTGGAGCTTTGCCGCTATATTTTGTGCGATCTTTTGACGAACGAGTGGGTTGAAGTTCCCAAATGTAATGCTGGTGGTGAAGCTTTGGAGTTCATGTCTGCTCTCTCATTTGAGCCGAGGATCGAAGCTTGTGTCTGAGGCAACCTTTAGAACAAGTAGGCATATATGTATGTAGGATTGATTTGACAGGGTGCTCTGATTGGCTCTGTGACCTGGTTCTTTTGTTATATTGAGTATTGAAATTCTTTAGAGATTCAATTTCTCGTGGTTGTTATATTTTGGTGTCAGCTTCACTTATAGTTTACTGCTGCTGCTGCTGCTGCTTTGTTTGACACAGAGCAGTGAATGAAAATTGGCATGATTGTAGTTCCATTACTCTACACTCCATTGGCTTGTGCCCTTCTTATGTTTTGCTCAGTATCAATGTAAATAGTAGCAGCTTCTGTTATAGTAGTAAATTTGCTCAGTCAATTGCAAATTGGTTCAAAGAACCAGATTATGACAAGGAAAAGATAAGACGCTTCAACAATATCTGAAATTTGAAAAAAGGAAACAGAACAAAGAACAGCCTGCTGTTTGTCCTCAAAACTAGATAGCCTTGTTTTTGCTTTTTCATGTTCTTCGCTGCAGGTTGACTCATTGCATAGCCCTCTAGGCGGTGGCGGCCTTCACCTTCTCAACCAGGTCGGCAGCATCCTGCACGGTCACGATGTTCTCTGCACCGCTTTCTCCAATCGACACCTTGAACTGCTCTTCCAAAGCCATCATGATCTCCACCTGGTCACAGCAGGTACTGATTTCAATCAGCATAAGCTTCTTCTACTGAAGTACTATACTTTTTCGACAGTTTTAGCAAATTTTGGAAATTAGATGGAAAGATTACCGTGTCAAGCGAGTCAGCACCCAAATCGACAAACTTGGTCTCTGGAGTCACCTTGGTGACATCGATGGACAGTTGCTTGGCAATCGTGGACTGGACGATTTCCAATGTCTCAACTTCAGCCTTCATATGCATCAAGATTGTGCCTTTCAGAGTTTCAGTTGACTAAAGATTCAAGCTTTATTGTTGAAATTAGACAGGCAGAAGAGCAATAGAGATGCCTTACAGCAGAGCAAGAAACCTTGAAGCTTCTGGATTTGGGATATGAAGATGACCTACTAATACCTTTGAAGATTCGATTGCTGCTGGACGCGTACTTCAAACCCTTAAATTTAGCTCCTCCCTGCAAGTCACCGACAGCAATCAGCCTTAACATCGAGGTAAATAGCAGAAAGAAGAAGCTGAGGGGAGAAATACAATTACTTACAATGCAAGCAAAGGTTTTGTGAGCAGGGGATGAAGCAACAGCTCTAGGAACACTGGCAAGTGGGGTGGCCAAGGAAGAAGCATAGCTTGAAGCAAGGGAAGCCATGAAAACAGTTTCTCAAATGCAGAAAATGAGATGAAAGATAAGAAAATGAATAAACAAGGTTGTTCAGGGAATACAAATTGTTACGGGGTTTATATTAATTGGGAGCGTCTTTGGAAACTTCATGGACAACTGATGATACCAATGTTGATAATTTGTTTTGGGGCCAAGGGATTTGGACGGTCAGTGCCATTGTGCGGTTTTCCTTGTAATGTATGGTGAATGGTGAATTTAGAGGTTGGCTGAGGAAATAAAGGTAATTAGATTTAAAAGAATTTGAGAGTGATAAAAAAATCATCTTATCAAAATTGCTACTCCCTCGTCCCACAAGAAATGGAGTAAAACATTTAACTTTTGATGTCAATTTAACTTAAATTTATCTACTTCTCCCTCCGTCCGTCAATAATTGAACAATTTGTTTTCACTGTTTCAGAGTATTTAATCTATAATTTTTTTTCACTAATCTTTAAACATTTTGAGTTAAATAATTTATATGCATATCATAATTTGCAACATGCTTTTTCTAAATATATTTTTTGTGAATTGTTTTACAATATTTATCTTTGTTAAATTTGAGTCAAACATTGAACCTTTAAATGGTTCAATTATTGGCGGAAGGAGGAGGGAGTATATTATTTCTCAATGGAAAAATATCAAAAAAATATTATTAAAGTTAATACATCAAATTTTTAAGTGTGTGTGTGTATAAGTTTCAAATTTATATTGAATTGATATAAAGATAAATTAATAAATTAAATACTGAAAAAACAAGTATTATTACTTTTGGTACGAATGGAGTATATTTTTGCTAAATCGTCCAGAAAAACTTGCATATTTGAAAAGATAGGAAGATTAATAAATATTGAAATTCGAAGGTAATAAAGTAAAACTGATATATAAGATAAATGTAATTTTTTGTGAATAAGTGAAATAGGCGAAATAAGGTAAAAGTGGTATTGTTTTTCAAGACGGAGGTCATGTCCAAGTTTATCAAGGTAAATGTTATATTTAACTGGTAAACTCCGTATTTAATTTATTAGCTTTGCTCGTCATCTTAAACGGATCATGTCACCCCCATAGGTGCACTAGAACCCAATGGAGGGTCCTCTCTCGTCATCTCTCTCTCTTGCATAGAAAGCCCAATGTGGCTGGATCTTGGCCAGCTTTGTTTCTTTTCTTTTCGTTTTTTACCTTTTGTCTCTTTTCTTTTACGCTTTTTTCTTCTTTCGTGTCGGTAGCGGCAAAGATCATGGGAAGTCGTGTTGTAGAGATCAAGCGTGCAAGCGGCGAAAGCGGGGGGTTTGTGGCATGTTTCTGGGCCAGGTCGGAGCCGGTGGAGGTGGCTCCGGCGTCGTGTCTTTGGTGTGGCTTTTGCTTCCGTCAGGTGAGTCTCCGGTTGGGGGTTCTCGTCGAGGTTGGTCGAAGGATGTGTGCATCCCGTTACTTGCAGAGAGCTATACATGGTGGGTGTGGGTGTGGCCGACTTCCCAGTTGAATTTCGCTGGTGTGTCAGGAAGTGTTGAAACATTAGAGGTAGTGTCTCGTCTGGTTTTGGATGAGGACATGAGGTTCAATGCTCTAGCGATTTCCCGGTGGTAGGTCGTGAGACATTCCGGTGAAGAGTGTTGGAAAAATCATGACAAATATTGGAAATTATATGAATGATAAATTGTCATTTTTCTCACAATTTATTGTGGAGGTTTATGACCCATTAGTAGGGGTGTTATGACCATGATTTATGGCCATTGATAGGAAGGTTTTATGCCATTTAGTATGGTGCTTTATGGGGTATTACCCCATAATGTCTTGGCTCCTCCCAACCACTATAAAAGGGCACCTCCTCCAAGCATATTTCTCATTCCTCATTACATTATTCTCTCTTCTTTCTCATTGAGAAAAAACCTCTTCTAGCATATGTTTTGGTGTTCTTCTGTTCAAGTTCGCCGGTGATGGAAGTTTGGTGCAACTTCACTTCACGTCTTCCGTTGTATCTTGGGAGACAGACGCCTATCGAATCTCGAGCACTCATACCAGAGGGGGCGAATCTGATTTAAGGAGATTGTGTTCACACAAGCATTGGAACTCTATCGAAATTTGGTTTTGGATTTTTAATTCTTCTTTTAATTCTATATTATTATAATTATTATGATTTACTCTATGATTTTTGTTAAGAATTATAGAGTTGAATTAATTTTTGCCTAATTCTTTGAATTATTATATTGTTTATTAATTCTTAGAATTTCATATAGCAATAAAAAGTACATTGAAACTTGTTCAATTTGTACTTATGTTTATATTGATTTATTATCATCACAAATATCCCCTTATTGATCTATTGGATTATTTTTGGATAAAAATCTTAAAACAAATTCTTGAATTCGTGATGACGTTGTCAGACATTTTTTGTGTAAGCGGTTCCAACAATGGAAACGGCTCTAATGGTGGAAAGACATATGACGGTGGTCAAGGTTATAATTGTGTAAATAGTAATGAGCTTTCTCCATCGGTCTAAAGTCTTTAAACTTTTATGTTCAAATGGTGTATTTGACATGTGAGAAAAGTTTTGACAAATTTTCATTTCACACAATTATTTTGGAAAATTGGTGTAGATGAATTTTCGAGAATGAATTATTTATTTAATTCATTCCAAGGTGTGTTTATTTGATTCCTCATCAAGGATGCGAAAAAAATTGAGGGAAAATCTTTTTATATTCATCATTTTTTTTCTCCAACTTCTTTTAATGTATGGAGGGAGATGGAAAAAATCTCTTAGGAAAAGAAAAATATTTTGTTGGCAATGAAAAGAAAAATCTCTTCAAGTACGAGAAATCGTTTAGTTGCCTTTGAATTCAGAAACTTTAGCTGTGTAAGAAAAGTATCAGTTGCCATCAGAAAAACGAGAAAATTTTCTTCATGGAAGAAAAATCATTTGTTGCTTTCGATGTCAGATACTCTCTTCGTGAGAAAAAATTACCGGTTGCCTTGGATAATAATTATTCGGATTATATGTTTGAGAAACTCGAACTTTGGTGCCTAAGGAAATTATGTTGGAATAATTTAGATCTTTATGAGAAAAGATCAATAGCTGATTTAAGACTCACACGAGAGTCTAAAATCGATTGTGAAATTTTATGAGATATTTCGACTTATAAGACATGAGTCTAAATAAAGTGGCAATTCAGAATATTAAGATGGATAGAATGTGTTTTGCAAAATATGCAAACCGAGTGAATTGCATTTAAAAAATAGTAAAATCCGTCCATGGTCCTTTAAGTTATATGATTGTCCTATACGGTTCATGTTTTAAGATTTCGTATTACTTTCGTCACTTAAGTTACATTTTTATCCTATTGAAGTTCATCCGTTAAATTTTTCATCAAATTACCGTTAAAATGAGGGTGTTTGTGTAAATATCCATATCTAATATCCAATTCAACCCAAACAGTTTCTAATAATATACAAATAAACCCTACTAGTTTTAAAATTTATAAATCTACCCTAACCCTAACCCTCTACCCTTCAACCCTTTGTCTTCCCAGCTGTGATCCCTTCGTCCGTCATTACTCCCTTCCCCAAACTTGCCCGCACCTTTGCTTCGTTCGCCCAACCCCAGCCATCGTCGTGTGCCTTGCTTCCTCGTGTCCTCTCGCTGAGCGGATCTGGAGGTGGGCGAGTCAATCTTCTCAACGTTATTGAGGACGTGGAAGAGGATGAAGACTCCGGTGTGTGTCGCGAACAAAGGCAACTCGACGGAGACGCGCGCTGGATCGATGAAAATCGACGCGGCATGGATCGGCGAGGCCGGAAAAACGTCCCTCAAAGGGTGTGTCATTCCTCTAGGCTTTAGATCTGCGAATTGAGAGCGTTATTGGTGATGGTCTGGCAGCGACCTTGCCGGTGACGGCGGGGAATAATGGCTGGGCATAGTGGGGTGGGATTGTTAAGGAAGATGGATTGCTGTGGGGCAAGATTAGAGCTGAGAACAAGGAGGGACGAGGGGTACTGTTGACACTCGATTTTTACCCGGATTTGTAATTAACAACTAACTTAATCTAATTAACTAATTAACTAATTTAAGCCTAACTTGACTAATTTTAAAAGGAAGAAAAAGAAAAGTAAAATGTCCTAATTGAATGTTTAGTAATGTTAGGGGAAAAATCTTTAATTAATATTAATAAAATAAAAAGGGAAGATAAAAATGATAATAAAAGAATGAAAAGAATAAAAAATATAATTATCTTAAAATAATAATTAAATAATCCGAAAAAAATTCAAAATAAAATCATATAATTATTACCAAAAATCTAATACAATTAAATTTAATTTAAACCACTAAAAAATAGGAATACTAACCTAATTGGACTCTATAACCCTAACCCTAGCCTAGGCCTATAAATACATCATAAACTAAACCCTAAAAGATTAATTAGTAGCAAAGTACAATTAGAATCAAAAAAAGAAGAAAAAAACGCTATTTCTCGTTCATACCCGAAGCTACAAGCTCAAACCTTGGCTCCTTCAAATCGGACGTTTCGTCGCTAACCCTCAGTCTCATCTTCACCGTCTCGCCTCCAGGAATCCGAATCCACCTTCAATTTCGCCAACGGAGGCCGGACGGAGGAGAATTTCGCTTCGAACCGCGACCCACCCGCGGCACGACCCGCTGCAATCGAGCGATCTAGGCCGCCGTTTCTGCCCCGGTTTCCACCGTTAGCCTCGCCGTCCACCGATCCGTCGATCCCCGCCGCCCTTTTCCGCCGACGCTTCCCGGACGCCGTGACCCGAAGCAGCTCCTCCTTCCGCCAAATCGCGACTCGCGGCAGCAGGTATGCGTTTCTGTTTTTTTTTTTTTTTAATTGTTTAATCCTTAACTTATCTCATTTAACATGCTTAACCCCCTAAGGTTTTAAATGTTTTCTTTTCATTTTTTTAAATCACTAATATCCAATTCATCCATATTAATTCTTAATAAGTTTTTAAATTAACACTTTCGTCACTATCCCTAAGCCTCTTGATTCTCTTTTAATCATTATTGTTAATTCGTTCAATTAAAACTTTATTTATTCCAAAAAAAAGGATAAATAAAAAAAATCAAGAAAAATATGAAATAAACCATGTGGTACCAATTTTGGGCAATCAAATTTTTTTTATTCTTGATTGTAATTGACTAACGGATCTAGAGCCTGTGCAGACCAAGTTTTAGGTTTCCAATCGACCTATCCAAAATAGATTGGTGGCGACTCCTGTCGAAAATCTTGTCGCTACAGGTATGTTTTAAAAAATCTTTCAAGCTTCCGTCCTTGATTCAAAAGCAAGAGCAAGACCGAGAAAAAAACTATGTTATCAGTTGAAGAACAAGCTGACATTAATCAGCTTAAGAAAAAAGTTGAAGCTTATCACGTGAGAAATAAATTTGTTGCAAAAATAAAACCATGAGCTAAGACCAGATGTGGCGTTGTGGAAGAAAGTGTAGAGTTCTTTTGATAGCAGCAATGGAGATTTTTTGCAGTTGAGTGGGTTTGTAAATTCCAAAACTAGTTAGGGTTAATTTGTATACTATGAAAAATGTTAGGGTTGAATAAAACATTAGATATGGACATTTACACAAATACTCTCATTTTAATGGTAGTTTGACAGGAAATTTAACGGATGGACTTCAACAGGACAAAAATGTAACTTAAGGGATGAAAGCTATACAGAATCTTAAAACATGACCCGAATAGGACAATCATGTAACTTAAATGACCATGGACAAAGTTTACTCTTAAAAAAATGCAACAATGAGACGTGCGATGTTGTTACGACATGGTGCGATTCGTTGAAAAATGATTGCTTGAAAGAAAGAAATAATATCAGAAGTGACAGATCACAAAGCACGTTAGATAGAAGTGACATATGGACCCTAAAGTATATCAAAGGTGGCAAAAGAACCTCACACATACTAAATGTGCATATAATGAAATATGCTAAATGTGCATATAGTCCATGAAGTATGCTAAATGTGCATATAGTTCCAAAGTATGTCAAAGACGACAATATGACCCCAAATGTAAATGTGGCATGAATGGCCCTAAAGTATGTCAAAATGACAGAAATACCTCAAAGTATGTAAAAGATCACGGAAATGTTGGAAAATTGGTCTAAGTGACATACTTATATACCAACTTTAAGAATAAATCATATAAGTTATGGTAACGTTAGGTGATCATCCTACAAATACTGGTTAGTGTGGGGTGCATTGAAAGCGTGATCGGTTTCTTGTAAATAATCCGAAAATAACGGATGAACGCAAAATAAGAAAGTGGGATTAAATTGAATTATTCTTTGAAATAAAGGGATGGTTCAAGTTTATAAGATTGGACGGTAAAACTATGAAGATCATAGTTACATGAGAAAATTTCTTGGAATTATTTTCTAGTAGAAAAATTATGTTGATACTTTTTATGGAGAGAAACCATAAAAGTAAAATTGATTCTATTTTAAATATAATCATATGAGGTTGGATTTGAGGAAATGAAACGATTTCATGATAAGTAAGACTTTACTTGTGTTTAAAAGATACAAGTAATGAGAAAGTCCAACCATGTTAGTGTTGCTATATCTTGGAAGTTAAATAGAGAGTTAGTTGGGAAATTGTTATAAAGGAATGAGCTTAAGTCTGTGGATGAAAAAACTCTTATAGTGGATACCCAACCTAGTTGATTGGAGATTCCAAGATCTATTTTCAATGGGACAATCAAATTATAAGACTCAACGTGATCACCGTGGGGAATAACCTCAAACTCATTTCTGTCACGAAACAGTGATGTTAACCAAGATAGCAATGTGTTGCTTTAATAATTTTAAGTAAGTAATTAGGCTTCTTGAAGCTTAAGAAATCACCTATGTGAGATTGAACTGGGGCTTCATCAAAGAAGAATTGGTCAGACTCAATTCTTTAGAAACTCTTGCAGAACTAGGACGTGTTCTTGCCAAAATGAACAAAAGCGCAAGAACTAAACAAATGAGGAATGTTTCCTGTTTAAAATATATGGGTTCTTTACACAATAAAGCAGAACAGTTCAAGGACACCATGTCTATCAGACATTTAGTAAAGCAATTGTATTTTACAAGGGAAAAGTTCAAAGAGATACATCTACTTTTCCTATGCAGGATTCAATTGATGAACATTACAATAGATTCAAAATGAAAGCAATTTTTCATTCATGTGTGGGATTGTTGGAAAAATCATGAAAAATGGTGAAAATTATATGAATGATAAATTGTCATTTTTCTCACTATTTAGTGTGGAGGTTTATGACCCATAAGTAGGGGTGTTATGACCATGGTTTATAGCCATCAATAGGGAGGTTTTATGCCATTTAGTAGGGTGCTTTATTGCTAGTTTTATGGGATATTATGGTACACCTTAATTTCTTGGCTCCTCCCAACAACTATAAAAGGGCACCTGCTCCAAGACTATTTTCCATCCCTCATCACATTATTCTCTATTCTTCCTCATTGAGAAAAAATCTCTCTAGCATATGTTTTGGTGTTCTTCAAGTGTTCTTCCGTTCAAGTTCGCTGGTGAGGGAAGTTTGGTGCAACTTCACTTCACGTCTTCCGTTGTATCCTGGGAGATAGAAGCCCATCGAACCTCGAGCACTCGTACTAGAGGGGGTGAATCTGTTTTAGGAGATTGCATGAAACACAAGCCTCAGAACTCCGTCAAAATTTGGTTTTGGATTTCTAATTCTTCTTTTATTTCAATGTAGTTAGAATTATTACTATGATTTACTTTATGATTTTTTCTAAGAATTATAGAGTTGAATAAATTTTTGCCTAGTTCTTTGAATTATTAGATTGTTATTCTTAGAATTTTACCATGGCAATAAAAAATACACTGAAACTTGTTCGATTGTGTACTTATGTTTATATTGATTTATCATCATCACGAATATCCCGTTATTGATTTATTTGATATTTTGGATAACAGTCGCTTGGAGATCTCCAGCGATCGCTGGCGATTGCTAGGCTCCGAGAATTTTCACTCACTCTTGATCAATCCCAATCGTTGAGCAAATTAATAATCAATCACGGCCATCCATTGGAAGGATATATTTGGAGGATCATGAGGCATTCAATTTCAGAGGGCTGGAGACGGGACTTTTTGGAGAAGAGGAGCAGTAGCAGTAGACACGCACATATGGGGGGAGACTCATCTTCCTCTTCTCTGGGCTTAATTTCTTCATAGATTTTAGATTAATTATAGGGTTCCCTTCAGTTTTCTGAGTAGATTTCATTTCTAGGGTTAGATTTAGCTAGTTTTCTCAAATTTCCCATGTTTTTTTAGGATTTTGTCTACTAGGGTTCATCTCTACCATGAACATGAGTTTTCTATATTTAGCTCAATTTATGCTTTTTGTGATGTAGAGTAGCTAAATTCCCTTATTATCTCTTAGGAATTATTGAAGCTTGGATTATGAGTATGTGATATTTTTGATGAACGGATATTGTTTGATAATTTATGTTTGTGTTTCTCTGAATTTATTGATTAAATATCTTGAAAGAGGATTAATCTTGGCATGGTTAGACTTAGACATAAGCTAATTATGTTAGATCGTAGAGATATGCATGTTAGGTTAGTTATAGGATGAGAGTTCATAATTAACCTAAGGAAAAAATTTATTAATTCACAATAAGTTAGGAAACAAGACATTGTTGCTAGCTTATCTCTAAATACCTTTGAGAGAGGGATTTAGACCCAATATATTTTCTTACATAAATCCAAATAATGTCTATCAATGTTTATGAATTAAATTATTATCTATATACCCATGATTCAAGTGGAGCACAAATTCATAGGAGATAATTTAGTTCAATAACACAATTTAATTATTGTAATCCTTGCTCTAGTTGTTTAATCAATTTAATTTTCATAATTGCATGCTAGATTAATTATCACCATCACTCGATCAATTCCTTAGTATAGTTTAGTTTAGTTGTAATTCACACACAAAAATCCAAGTCCCTGTGGTTCGATACGGTACTCCCGGTTTTATTACTTGCGACCACCGTACACTTGCGGTGAGTCACTGACATGCGTTCATTGGACTAATTGGCAACGCGCCTTGACGATGAGGTGCTGGTGTCGAGGAAGTCCATGTAGTCGACGCCGGCGAGGAGGCTGTTGATGGTGTTTGGCAGTGACGGCGGAAGTTTAGGTAGACGAGATGAAGAGTTGGTGGTGCTCATAGCGAACCATGCTTTCTCGACATGGGAGTCCGTTTTTTGAATTTTTGAAATATAATTAAATTTGAGTGTTGAAGTTTTTAATATTTTGGGAAGAAGAGGTTTGAGGAAATGGGAGTGTCAGCGCACTGGGCTTGAGGAGGGAAGCGCATGCATCTACTTAGGGATGAGGGTTTGTTGTGTTTTTTTTGGACATCAACGGAATTTATTAAAAGCAAGAGTTTACAGCAACACAAACATGGCCCACGAGATGCAGGCTGCTTGAAACACCAAGACAATGACTAGCCAAAAAAACACACCCGCCAAAACGGAGACACCAACCAACCACAACCAAACCAACACACAAAACACCTGAATGCCTAAAAAAACTTTAAGCCAGCTTTGCAGCTGCACCAACCAAAGGGGCTAGGAGCCAATCTCCCCAGGACATGCTCAACTTATCCCACCTGCTTGTAATCCACAAAAAAGAGAAAATTTGCACATCTGACAGGATAGCAGCTGGTCTCCAGGGACTGTCCTGCATAACAAGATTGTTTCTGGCCTTCCATAAAGCCCAGGCCGAAACGTAAACAATCCCTTGCCACACCTGTTGCACTGAAGACTGAACCTGAATAATACAAGCATCATCCAATAGAGATAATATAGACGATATGTTCCGAACATCCATGCCACACCACACCGCAACAGCTTTCCAAACCTCTGAGACATGCTTACATTTAACCAAAGCATGTTCAACGGTCTCCAGCTCGACGCCACACAGCGGACAAAGCAGCGAATGCGACAGGATCCCGCGAAGGTGAAGCTGGTCCATGACTGGTATCAGGCCTCTTGTTGCTCTCCAGATGAAAATATTCACCTTTTTGGGGACTTTATTACACCACTTCGTCTGAGTGCAGAAGCCCGATGCCAGTTTTGCGTCAATCACCTTGGACAAACTTTGAACTGAGAATCTGCCTTTGTCAAGCTCCCATTGCCACTTATCCGCACATCTCTCCTTTGGGATGAAATCCTGCAAAAGAGACACCAACAGCTGGAACTCGCCAAATGCTCTCCCTCTCACCGGCCTCTCCCAATTCCACTCCCACCTCCAGCCCCCCTCCTCCCACTTAACCTTCTCAGCTACCCAACACTCTTTCTTCTCCTCCAGCGCAAAAAGTTTCTTAAACTTATCTTTCAGAGGAGTACTCCCCACCCAAACATCCTCCCAAAATCTAGTTTGGTCTCCTGACCCCACCACTCTTTTGAAGAAGGAATTAAACATGACGCCTAAACTCTCCATCTCTCTACTCACCTTACAGATGTCCTTCCACACACTCCAACCCGTCGACCTCCCTCCAAAATGGAAATCCCCCTCCCTCACTTCATGAATACTCGAAACTACCTTGCTCCACAACCGGCCTTCTTCATTCAACCACCTCCACTTCCATTTTCCTAACAACAACCAATTCTTCCCTCTTAGGCTACCCACGCTCAACCCCCATACTTCTCTACTTCCGAACAACTTTTCAATCCTAGCCCAAATTATTTTTCTACCCTCGCCCGAGCAACCCCAGAAGAATTTATTACGCATACATTCGATTTTTCTCACCACTCCAGTAGGGGCACGAAATAGAGCAAAATGATAAAGGGGCAAGCTTCCAAGCACAGATTTCATCAAAGTAAGGCGGCCACCAATAGAAAGGGATTTTACCTTCCAGTTGTGTTTTTGTTTGGGGGATTTGAAATTTGATCTTTTAGGGATTTGGAGTTTAGGGGGTTTGGAATTTATGTGGGTTATTGTGTTAGAGTGGTAATTTATCTAGGAGATATTCTCATTTTTTGAGATTGTGGTGTAATATTTTTCTTTTTAAATATAAAAAATTATATATAACACAACACAATGGTTTTATAAGAAGATAGATAGATTAGATATGTTGTAACTCTTACATAACAAAATGACAACCATTCTCAAACAAACCATTAATCTAACTCTGTGATCAAATGAATGATATGTTACTCATCATCAAGGTAGAGAAGGTAGTGAACAACATTCAAACCCCAGGTACGCGCTGAATCCAATTCCTCTGTACTAAAACCCAAGGCCTACGCGCTTCCAATTAAAACTCAAAGAAATCTGAGCTTTATTTTCTTTTCTTTTCTTTTTCTCGTATTTATCGAGTTTTAATTGGAGCATACGCACACCAATTTTGGGTACAGAGTAATTGCACTCGTACGCGCTAGTCTCATTCTAGTTTGGTCCTACTACCGCGTCCTCACATAGCAGACCCGACCACCGGCTGCCACGTGTAATTTCTCATCCTTCTTCTTCACTCGGTGGGTGTACGACATTCAAACCCCCCATGGTCACTGTAAGTCAGCTACTACCACCTCCCCACTATATATACACGGCCGCCATTTTCAAATCTTAACTCCAAATCCTTTTCCACCGAGCTACAAAACCCAAAAAAAGAAACAAAAAACAAAGAACATCAGCTGCATAATCAGTAACATGTCGTCTTCGGCGCCGCCACCGGAAAATCCCTCGGACTCCGGGAGCCCGAAGTACAAGGGCGTGAGGAAGCGGAAATGGGGGAAGTGGGTGTCGGAAATCCGGCTGCCCAACAGCCGTGAACGGATCTGGCTCGGCTCCTACGACAGACCCGAGAAGGCGGCGCGTGCATTCGACGCCGCCCTCTTCTGCCTACGTGGCAGCAGTGCCAGCTTCAACTTCCCCGACGACCCGCCGGACATCCCCGGCGGGCGGTCCCTCAGTCCAGCCGAAATCCAAGCCGTTGCTTCTAGATACGGAAACGACGTCGTCGCACATAACACTGCCCACCGTGCAGCATGTGGTACAACAAGTGGTGGTGCAACTAGTGTGGTCAGTGATAGAGGTCATCGACACGTGGAGCTGATGGATTGGTCGATATTAAGCACGTTGAACATGTTGGATTGTAACGAGTATTATTATCCACCACCTATTGATTTTGATAGAGCTGATGATGATGCTGATGAACAACAAAACTATGAAGATATTTCAAGCACTTCATTCCTCTGGAACTTCTGATATATGCATTAACGTCAGAAACAACCATACCTTTTAAAGAGAAAGAATTACAATAGGGTGTTTGGCTGTTTTTATTTGCCACTCATCTCATCAAAATAGCCATCATTACATTTTTTTATCTTTCTTTTGCATGCACCATATGATTAACAAGTTCCCGATTATCTCATTCTATATACTCCATCTGTTACAAATACTATGTATTATTGTCTCATTTTCTTTGTAAACTGCAACGAAAATAGACACACACAGAGGTAGTATATTTTATTTTACGAATAAAAAAAGATAATGAGAATGAGGAGGATAGTGTAATGAATTATTACAGAATTTGCTAATTTGCGGAATTTAGAAATTAGTCCAGTTTTAAAGGTATGGAGAAACTTACCTTTTATATATGCTCATTTCCAGCTAGTCTTCTAATTCAAGCCTATTAATCATCACCCAGGCACTCACTAATCTAAATGGCTCAGTTACAAGGTAATCTGGAAACTCAAGCCCAACTAACTGAACAATTACATATTCACACATCTCATTTTCCAAGTGCTTTGAGTGAGTGAAAATTCACTCGGGTGATAAATAACATTGATGTTTCTGATTTGCACTTAACCATATTAATTAATTCAATATTAGTAATTTATAGAATACTAGTTCTAGTTACGCAAACTACTGGAGCATTCATGGCTTATTGCGGCCTCCTCTGCGGTAGCGTCGCTGTAATTACTGAGGGAGTGGCCGCGGTAACTCCCGCGGTAAAACAGCTCGCGGTAGAAGCCTTACCGCGCCCCAAACCACAGCACTACCGCGGCCTTACCGCACCCCAGGCCGCAGTAACTATTTCAAATAATTTTTTTAAAGGATGAATTCTGATGAATATTCATTCGAATTCATACACAAAACTCATAAATTCAGTCGAAGAAGAAGAAGAAAGAAAGAAAGAAAGAAAGAACATAGAAGAAGAAGAGAGAAGGAGACAACTAAAAGGAGAAGAGAGAAATAAAGATCAGAGAAGAAGAAGAGAGAAGGAGATAACTAAAAGGAGAAGAGAGAAAGAAGAAGAAGAAGAAGAAGAAGAAGAGAGAAGGAAAAGAGAAAAAAAAATGGGAGAAGAAGAAGAAAGAAGGAAAGAAGATGATGATGAAGATGATTAAGATTAAAACGGGAGAAGAAGAAGAAGTAGATGAAGGAAGAAGATGAAGATGAAGAGAAAGAAAACGAGAGAAGAAGCGTAGATGAAAAAAAATCTTACCGCGCAAAGAGCCGCGGTAAATAGTGAAAGTGAGCTGGCAGCGACCTTTATCGTGCCCCAGGCTTTACCACGGCCCTCACCCAGTCAGGGCCGCGGTAAAAACTGTGTTTTCTACGTAGTGGCACTTTATGTAATAATTGAGGGTACTACGTTAATTAGATTTTCAAAAGAAAAAGTACATGATTTTATAATAGTACATCATATATACAGTTACAACTATAAAGGGTAAAGTGTACTCATGGTCTTGTAACTTTAATTATTGTATCACTAGGGTCCTGTTTTAATTTTTTGTAGTAATAAAGTCTCGTTTTCAAGTTTTTTCTTCATCCATGGTAATATTTGACATTTTCATCCACATTATTGTAAAATATACAAATCACCCTAGTGGTACAATAATTAAAGTTACAGAACCATGAGTGGACTATACTCCAACTATAAATAATAGGAATCATAAAAGACGGATAATGGTACAACCTTTCATATATATGTAGAAGTGGAGGAGATAAGAATCATCAAGATTTAGTTGCTTATATGAAAATATTATACATTAAAGGAAAGTTAGTAGTAAATATGAATCGAACGATAACAATACACTCTTCCTCGGTAAAAATTTATTACTCCATCCGTTTCAATTGTGTTGTCACAATATCAAAATATTTTTGTTTCAAATGAAATGACATTTTTCCACTTGTGTTTTATTTTAGTCCACTTCTACCTTGCAAATGTATTCACTCAAAGAGTCTATGAAGTGGGTTGGGAGGGGTGAAAATGGGTTTGAAAGGAGATAATGATGGAAATTTATGTAAAATGAGTTAATAATTAAAGACAATATTCAACTATACAAAAAAGCTAAAAATAAAGAATGTGTAATTTTTTTTTGATATTAGGAGAGGTTTAAATTATTGCTAGAAATATCTCATCAAAAAATTTGAGAAAAAAATATTTAGAATTTGAACATTTTAATTTATAATTTACATCTAAATTAGTTGACTTTATATATCAAAATGTTTAAGAAATAAAATCATAAATTAAATATTAAAAAAAAGTTAATAGTAAATATGAATTGAATGATTAGTAATTATACACTCGTCATAAGAATTTATTGTTTTTTCCCTAAAAAATTATATTTTTATTTTATTTTTTTTCCACCAATATTCTAAAACAAAAAGTTGGATAAATTCTACACATACTATAATTTGAAAAAGAATTTAATGAACAGTGAATGGTGACTTTGAGAGAGAGAATTGGATGGTTATGTGAATTAAAAGAAGAAGAAATTAGAGGGAAGGATAAATGATGTAAGGGGTAAAAACTCAAGTCGGCAAAAAACAAGAAGACAAATGCACTTCATGGGAAAGATGATGTGGACTTTACCACATTTATATACTTAATTAATACTCCCTCCGTCCCCTTATTTTCGCAATAGTTTGACTAGAAATATTCATTTGACTTCAATTTATCTATATTTATTTAAGGTAAAAAAAATTAAAAAATATATTTAGAAACTTGGCACACTAAAGTATCATATTTTGATAAAATTTATAAATTTGTAGATTAAAAGCTGAAAAACCAAATGTTACAATAATAAAGGGACGGGGAAGTAGATTGGATGCATAGTTAAAGTGCTACTCCTACGACACAAAATTGACTTATGACTTAGGATTAATATTTGATGTAAGGGTAGTGGATTTGTTTTCCACTATCACATTTTTATGGCTTTTTATGGACAGAAGGTTCTACTGATTTATTATAAAACCATTATTTAAAGTGAGATATTCATATAATTGTTTCCATAAAAAAATGAGAGATTCATATCTTTTCCACCACCGATATATCAAATATTAATCCTACGGTTTAACCGTGGTCATTGACGGTTTGTCCATTAGTTTTTAGAGCATCTCCAACAGCTTCCCAATTTTTTTGATATGTTCATTTTTGAAGAATTTTGAGCATTTTTTTGTCCAACGGCTTCCACATCCCACTCTCTAAAATGGAAAATGAGGCAAAAAAATAGGGAGCATTCCCTAAATTTGGAGCATTCTCCAAATTTTGGATAGTCTTCCCAAATCTACTTTGTTAAAACCTCTCTCCTCTTGTTTGGTTACTTGTGATTGGTTTAAATATCTCTCATTTCTCATCTCTCTCCAAATAATTTTTTAATTATTATTCAAATATGTAGAATATTTTATTCTTGTAATAAATGTATAGTTCTTTAAAATGAAGAAGCTGTTAGAGTTGGAGCAACTATTTTTTTGAAGAATATGATTTTTGTCTTCCCATTTTAAAAAAACTTTTGGGAAAGCCGTCGAAGATGCTTTTAATTCATCAGTTAACCAAGGAAACGTTTTACCATCATTAGCCTTGCCCCCAATTGTTTAAGAGTTGGTCCACCATTCCCTTAACCAATTGTTTGAGGGTTGGTCAACCATTAAGAGTTTGTGCATTTGATTCACTAAATTGCGTCTTACTCATTTCAACCACATGGAATGAATGGAGTTTGTGCATTTGATTCACTAAATTGCGTCTTACTCATTTCAACCACATGGAATGAATGGGATTCACTCAATAATACTATCTTCATCTCTTAGAAAACAATTGTGCCTTTTTTATTTCAAATATTTAGTTTATGATTTTATTTCTTAAATATTTTGATATATAAAGTAAACTAATTTAGATGTAAATTATAGATTAAAATGTTCAAATTCTAAATATTTTATCTTGAATTTTTTTGATGAGGTATTTGTAGCAATAGTTTAAACCTCTCATAATATCAAAAAACAATTACACATATTTTTTAGGGACAAATGAAGTATATATAAGTAACATCACCCCTAAATTCCAAATGAAAAAGGAGATATGATCGAGGCAAAATGATCTTTTTCCCTAATTCATTCATGACTTTTTTTTGAACGACAAGCACTTCATTAAGAAGGAAAAAGAGGAACAAAAAGACTGGAACAAGGCAAGATGCCCCATGAGCTGGAGGCGAAACTTGCTGACAAGAGAGCAAGGGAAGCTCCCACAAGAAAACAAACAAACAACAAAGACCCCTACCTACGGGATCCTAACACAACCAGACAAAGAGAAAAACAAATCACTCCAAACCTGCAACAGACCACAACAAAGGAGCAAGGAGCCAATCTGTCCAAGAAATTCGCAGCTTTGGAAGCCTAGCTATGATCCAAAGAAAAGACAACACCTGAATATCAGCAAAGATCTGGGAGGCTTACCATGGTTTGTTCTCCATTACCATGCCGTTGCGAGCTTTCCAAATCCTTCAAGCTGAGACATAGAGAATGCCATGCCACACCTGCGCAGCTTTGGGCGGGGCTTGAGAGATAATAGCAGCACCAAGGATGTCTTTGAACTCCGAGAGACAGTTGATCTGAGTGTTGCACCAAGTTGCGAATTTCCTCCAAATCTCCTTAACCACCGGACAACACAACAGCACGTGATCCGTTGATTCCAACGCGCCAATGCAAAGTGGACAAGAAATTGATTCCAGCTCCACACCGCGTTGGGAGAGTTGCAGACGGACCAGGATGAAGTTTCTGGAAGCTCTCTAAATGAAAACGTTGACCTTTTTAGGAACCTTATTACACCAACGCATAGGGGTGTCATGCCTTGCTGTAATATTGGAACCTATCAAAGTGGATAGACGTCTGACCGCGAAGCATCCGACCTTCGCTGAATCCCAATACCAGGAATCAGCGATATGCTGCTTGGGGACAAAAACCTGAAGAACATGAAGCAAATGATTAAGGGCACCTTCAGATCTTCCCCTCAACCTCCTACGCCAGCTCCAAACCCAACTCCACTCCCCCTCAACCCACCTAATTTTGTCAACCACCCGACACTGCTTATTGGCCTCCAACTCAAAGTCTCCAGAATCTAAACTTAAGGGCAGCACCTTCTAACCACTCATCCTCCCAAAATAAAGTATTATCCCCCATCCCCACCCTTCTCTTGATTAGATTAGAAAACCCCGGACCCAAGCCCTCCACCTCCCCTGAAGCCTTTGTGATATCTTTCCAAACACTCCACCTCTCAACCCCTTCTCCAAACTGCAAGGAACCCGGCAACCCAAGCCCTCCACCTCCCCTGAAGCCTTTGTGATATCTTTCCAAACACTCCACCTCTCAACCCCTTCTCCAAACTGCAAGGAACCCGGCAACCCCCTGTAAATGCTAGCCACTACCCTCGCCCAAAGGCTGACTGGCTCTGTCACCCACCTCCATCTCCACTTAGGTAAAAGCGCAAGATTCTTGGCTCGAAGACTACCCACTCTCAACCCCCCCAACTTCAATATCACCAAACATCTTTTCAATCCTAGCCCAAATCAATTTTTTCCCATCCCCGGAAGTCCCCTAGAAAAAGTTGCTCAATTTTTTTTACCACACCAAGAGGCGCACGAAACACCGAAAGATGGTAGAGGGGCAAGCTACCAAGAACTGAATTTATCAAAGTTAAACGACCACCAATCGACAGAGAGCTGGCCTTCCATTTGGACAGCCTATCCACTACTTTGGTGATCACTAGGTCCCAACTTTTTGCCCGACTCATATTGAGACCCACCGGTAGACCCAAGTAAATGAAGGGGAGGCGCGCTGCCGAACATCGGAGAGAAGATGCAAGGTTAATGACTGTTTCAATATCCATGCCCACACAAAAAATTCTACTCTTATCCAAGTTTATTTTTAGCCCAGAAACTGATTCAAAGCATTGAAACACCGCCATAAGAGAACGGGCATTGTCAGATGACCATTCTCCACAGAAAATTGCGTCATTAGCGAACTGTAGATGAGAGAGGATCTCCCCCTGCGTACCCAATCGAATCGGAGTAAAGATATTTTGACTTACTGCCTCCTCCATCATAAGGTTCAGGGCCTCCGTAGCCAGGAAGAACAAGAAGGGATATAGTGGATCCCCTTACCGCAAACCTCTTTCCATTTTACATTCAGATGTTCGACTACCATTAACAAGAATTGAGACTCTTGAATCTAGGCAACCCGCAATCCACCTTCTCCACCTGATCCCAAAGTTCATCTGCTGGAGAACAGAATCCAAAAATTTCCAACTGACGGTGTCAAAAGCTTTGGCAAAATCCACCTTAAAGAGCAACATTTGTCTCTTCTATCTTCTAGCCCATGAAACCGCCTCGTTAACTATCAAGATCCCGTCAGTAATTTGTCTTCCACTGATAAACGCCGATTGGGTTTCCCCAATCAAACCCGCTAGCACCCCTTTCAGCCTCTCAGCCAACAACTTAGCAACTATCTTGTAAAGGCAACCGATGAGACTGATTGGGCGAAAATCATTAATGAGAATAGGGTCAGCCACTTTCGGGATCAAAGCAATGAAGGAGGAATTGCACCCTGCTCCAAACTTTCTAGAGGTTTCAAATTTTTTAACTGCAGCCACTACCTCCTTCTTTATTATCTCTCAATTGGATTTAATAAAGTTGAAGTTAAACACATCTCGGCCTAGAGCCTTTCCGCCTCCGCACAACCAGACAGCTTTCTTGATTTCCTCCTCGAAAAAAGTCATTTGAAGGCTAGAGATCTGAGCTTCACTGAGTTTCTGGAACCGATGACTAGTGAAAGTTGGTCTATCCAACACTGGCTCCTTGAAATGCTCCTTGTAGTAGTCTAGCACAGCTTCCTTGATCAGAGTCAGATCTTTAGACCAGTTCCCATTAATCATTAGCCCCTGCATCGAGTTCCTAGTCCTATTTCTTTTTACTGAAGCATGGAAGAACTTGTTGTTTTCGTCGCCTTGAATCGCCCACCTGAATCTTCCTTTTTGCTTCAGGTCTTTTATTAGCTTCCTCTGCTCCCTGTAGAAGCTAACTTTCGAGTCTTGCCATAACCTCCACTCAGCACTACTTAGCTCCTGGTCTTCAGCCAAAGTGTCCAGCCGAAGGTAATCACCTTTCAGGGCCTCCACTCTTCCTTCTAGCCCAGAACCACTGCTGATTCTCCACTCTTTGACCCTGCGCTTAAGGTTTTTAAGTTTTTCCTTTAGCACATAATCACCCTCTCTCCCAGCTGTGTGCTGCAACCAAGAAGATTTAACCAAATCTTCGAACCCCTCGAGCCAATGATCGTAGAACCGAAAAGGTGTCAGACCAAAGTCCACTAAACCAGCCTTGAGCACCAAAGGACAGTGATCAAAAAAGATTCTATCTCCAACGAGTGCCACCACGTCGGGCTAATCTGACAGGAAAGACCCATTGACCAAGAACCGATCTAGCTTGCTCATCTTTAAAACGTCACTGCTGACCCAAGTATAACGACGACCTCCCTGTTTGACCTCCTGAAAGTCGTGGTTTCTGATAAACGAATTAAAGTCCGTAACACTAATTGGTTTGAATCTCGAGCCCCTTCTTTCTTCCACTCGTCTCACTACATTGAAGTCGCCCATAATACAAACTGTTTGCAGTGCATCTGTAAATATCGATCCAAGCTCCTCCCAAAGGGCACGTCACTGGCTAGTCGTCTGCGGACCGTAGACATTTAGAAACAAGTATCTGTTCTGCCTATCATTCCACCGCCCTATGAACCCCAAGAAACCCACCCCAAAAATAATCTCTTTTGTCAACCACACTTGCTTATTCCAAAAGAACAGAAGCCCCATTGATCTTCCTACCGCCAATTGCTGAGCATACCCTAGATCGCTATGCCTCCAGAAGTTGGTAAATGAAGGCCCAACTTCCTTCCCTAAAAATGATTCTTGAACAACTAACACATCAACCTTCTCCTTTGTAACTAATTTTCTTAGTTGAATTAGCTTCTCCCCACTCCCGAGCCCCCTGATGTTCAGAGTAACAAGCTTCATTTAACAAAACTAGACCCACCAATGTTGCAATCCTTCTCTGACTTTTCCCATAAATGACGCCCAAAGCCCTAACAACATTCTGAACTTTGCTCGTGGAAGAAAAAGACTCGACACTTACTTGAGTACCTGCGATCGAAGACGGTGACTCCGCCACTTTCATGAACCATGAAGATTCAGAATCTGCCTGAGCCTCCGAGTTACAGCCAAAGGAGATCTGTTTAAGACCTCGTGAGGTTCGATCAGCTTTCACTCTAGCTGCTTGATTCATCTCCCTCAACGAAACGGCCACACAAACTCCCCCCATCATCTGCTGCGTCTCTATCCAGTGTGCAGATCTCGACACGTTCCGATGCCCCTTCCTCCTTCTTGTTGAAGGGCCGCGCACGTCAACTGAGACCTGATCCGATGATCTGACTGAACCACATGACCCCATAAGATCAGGCAAGGGATCAGCCGCTCTCGCCGACTCAAGGTCATTCCTTTCGCTATTTCCTCTCAGCATCTCGCAAGTCTGACGGTTGTGGGAGTTGGTACAGGCCTGCACGACATTCAACTCGGGCAGGGGCTCACAACTCGCCCTATGTAGATCCACGCCTCTATTGAGCCTCATTGAATGGGCCTCGTTAGTTACAATAGTTTCAGGAACCAAAGAATCATCTGGCCCAGAAAGAAAACGGGGCCTAAGTTGGAGAGAGGAGCCGTTCCCCACTTCTCTCGACGCCAAGTCGCTCTCACATATCTCCATACAGCCAGCTTTACACTCCACCTTTTCTGTCAGCTTTCCGTCATTTCCAACCCCAGCAGTCCTGTCCAAATCACTCCTTTTAGCCGAAAAACACTCTGATTTCCGAAGTTGGGCTTCGGATCTTGCTGGCCAGCCCGACCTCCAGAGGTGAGTCATCGACCGATTCGCCTCCCTCATCTGAGCTGTCCTCCGCTAGCCAGTCGTCCTCCTCTTCCTCCACCTCCTCATCTTTCGATTCTGCCAATTGTTTCGCATAACGGATGCCAAAATCTACCACTTTAGACGCATCTTCCACCACCTTTACTTTGAATCGTGTGCCTTCCACTGATAACGCGACCACCGCGTTAATTGACTCTACTTGTTTAGTGAGAACACAAGTTCTCCCAATATGAAGCTGATCTCTGTGTGAGGTGAGTTCCTCAACTTCAATGACTTTACCCCACAAGCCAGCCACCGTTGCAAACGTCCTCGTATGCCAAACGTGAACTAGAATACCATAAATATTCAACCAGACCACTCGTCCTGGTCGGATGCCTTCCTTCCCCATATTCCACAGCCAAACATCTGTGAACCATTCTGCCAAAGTCTCCATTCCATCATTCAGCATCTTCTAAGCTGCTTCTGGTGAGGTGCACTCGATCAGAACACATAGCCCTCCCAAGTACTTCACTGTGATTTGCACAAATCCCCCTCTTTCCAGGAGGCCAGAAATTTTATCCAACAATGAAACATGTTTGATTTCGCCGAAAACGCACGCCAAAGCAGTTTCTCGTTTCTAACTGTAGCTTTGAAGTCGCTAGCCACTGTCACGTTCACTGGCTCCCTCAACCCCTGGAGAACCGCTTTGTAATCCCTTGTGCTGTCTCTGAGATTGCAGCCAACCCCCCTGTGAGACTCGCCGTCGCCCTTTCTCGATTCTGCTCGCCACCGTCGCCTTTACTGATCCCTTCCATAGACCTCCTGAACTTAGCCTCATTGACGATGATTGGCTTTGCTCCAACAGCTACAGATTTGATCATAGACAAGAGGTTGTTCACATCGTTGACGTCTTTAAACTTAACAAACCCGAACTTCTTCCCCTGACTAGTTCTCTTAAGAGGTATGAAAATGTCGATCACATTGCCGAACATCAGAAAAAACTTCCACATACTCTCCCTAGTCCACTCTACCGGAAAATTGGTGAAGAATAGGCTTATACCCACTCGATCGATAACCTTGATGAACTCATTGTTAGGTAGCTTGCCCCTAAACCAGCTCCTTTGCCCGTGCAACCAACTATGGTGGTTTCCCTTGTCTCGCCATCTCCGACGCTATCTCTCTCATTCTCTCTCTTTAATCATATGTTCTCATTCATGACTTATTTCCACATTTATTGTTACATTTTCCAAGCTACTTTCTCTATTCCATGGGAGTTGTCATTTTAGGATTTTTTTTGTGTAAATTAAGATTATTTTTCGTCATTAATTTTTTTTTACATAAACATATATCATTACTCCATTCCAAACCCCTTCTAATCCCTCCCAACCTCCCTAGACTCTTTAAGTAAGTGCATTGCAAGGGTAAAAGTGTAATAAAATAAAACAAAAGTGGAAAGATGTCATTTTAATTTAAACAAACTTTTTTTTGAACAAGAAAAGCCTATCTTATTAATGAAAACTCATTACAAAATAAGTGGAGTACGACCAAACAAAGTACCTAGAGGAGGTACACCGATACCGGCCCTTTAACGGGGAACTCAACACATAAGAGATATTATGACAGAAAGCCAAAACCACTAAGGTTAGACTCACTTGTACCAGCCTCAAAAGGCAATGCATACTCATGACGACGGTCATGACCACTATGATGGTAAAAAAAATCTTGAATCCCGCTCCCAATACCCTTGAACGGTACTGCATAGCCCACTCTCCACCCGCCCACTGGTGTTCATTACGTGTTTCACTCGTTGTCGAGTTCCTTACTCCTGACGCATTCTTTTTAGGGAGAGGAGAGTGAGCTATGCAGTACCGTTCGAACCGGCAGAGTTGAGCCAGTGCTCACCCTACTCGGTGCAATGAAGCCTCATTTCAAGGTTTGGTTAGGTTGCAGGTTCCCCTGGCCAGTTTGCGATTTTTTAGGAACCTGCACGCGACCATCGACGGGTAGTGTCACCGGACCAACACCCAACGCCGGTAGGCGACGCCACTGGAGACAAGGGTGAAATCGAACCTCGACCTGGAGGAAACGCGTGACCCACGCAACGATCCAAAACCCAATTCGTCAACGTCGTCGATTGGCGCTGGCCATTGGCGAGGCATCGCTGCAGAGGAGCAGGAAGCGTCTAATTTCCCATACCAAAATCAATGGCACAGAGCCGGCGGTGGCGGAAGTAGAGAGAGAAACCCAAAGGCGGTGAAACATCAACAAACAATCGAAGGCCCAGACTCCAATGTTCGACGGTGAACCGAGACGATGACACCGCAACAGAGATCAGAGCGTTGGCCTAGAAACTGGCATGCCACGCCGGAGAAGAGTCGGCGGCGGCAGAGAAGACGCAAAGAGAATTCCTAGCAGGCATTGCAGGAAAAAAAATGTGGACCGTAGAGCAAGGACGACGCACAACAAGATTGGCGCTAGTTGATTCGGACCAGAGCCACCAACGGCAGCACTCATGCGGCGGTGGCACACATGGCTTACGAAAACCTAGGCGCTACCACTACGCCATATAAGATTGTTGGAAGAAAAATATTTTGATGTTATGAGAGTACACTTTAAACATAGTGAGTGTGTATATATATATATATATATATATTAAAAAACACGAATGAGCTTTTGATAAATGTTGAACCACTTTTTTACCCTTTCAAATTGAGTATAGTCTTCTAATTAATGAGATCTAAAAATGTAATTTCATTATATAGAGTTTCAATCATAATAGAATACTAAAAGCTAAAAAGTAGGAAAAATAAAGAGTAAAATCCACGGGCGGTCCCGCTTTATATGTTTGCGACTTATTTGGGTCCTAAAATAAGTTTTTGTTCCAAATTAGTCCTAAAAATAAGTTGCGCGTCTTATTTAGGTCATTTCCGTCCATTTCAGCCGTTTAAATGGACAGAAACATGTGAAAATATGATTTAAACCTTAATTAATGAATACAATACACCTAAGAATTTTTAAATCTAATCAACTCTATCCCAAAATTTTCGAAACTTACACATTAATTAACCCCCAAATTGCACAAAAGCTTCACTTTTACCATCTTCTATTCTCACTCTCCTCCAAAATCCAAGGAAGCAAGATTGATCGATTCATTTTGGCAGATGATGATAATTCATGATAACGACTAACCACTTTATTTGAAAGCTAATACTTGTCTAATTTAACATTCAACACATAGAAGCGTACGTCGTAAAAAATTAACATTATTCTTAAATCTCCTTACAATTTTGTATTCTGGTTTTGGTTACACACTAAAACTTCGAGTTGGTTAGAAAGAAAATAGAGAGAATGCTTTAAGGTTAACAAATCTTTTCATTTACTCTTAGTTGGTTAAGAGCTACTGACTTATTCACTCATAAACTTCCAATTGTGTTTATGGGTGAACAAAACACAAGACGTTTCAAACTTGAAACTCGTAACAATACACATAATCCCACACTCATATTGCTAAACAGATCAAAGCTCTTAACAAAAGAATTAAATGCAGCAATATATATTATCAAAACGCGAAGAAGTGAAAATAGTACACATAATCCCACACGGCTGAAGATTTTAAAAAAGTTTTTCAAAAAGTCCGATGAGACTCATGTCTTAGAAAACAAGATCGATGGTGGCGTGGAAGAGCCGACCGCTGCCACCTGCCAATCAGATCTGAAGAATCATCGCCTGCCGAGACCGCCGGAGATGATGCTGCCAGGATCTGGGCTCCCTCGAATTAGAGAACTTTGCCCAGATCTGCTTCTCTGTTAGCGAACTTTTAATGAATCGTATGACGAGTTTCTCCAATAGGAACAGGCGGGTAACTCTAGATCCTCCGACGGGGTTGGGCGCAGAAGGCTCGAAGGTGGAGAGAGCTAGCGAAGATGAGCATCGTGAAAACTAAGAGCAGGCAGTTGTCTGGTTATCGTATTTTGGGGAAGATGGTAAAAGTGAACTTTTGTGGAGTTTGGTAGTTAATGTGTAAGTTTTGAAAATATTAGGAGAAGAATTGAGTAAGTTTTAAAAAAATTGAGTGTATTGTTGCAATTAATTAAGAACAAAATCGTATTTTCACACGATTTTGTCCATTTAAACGGCAGAAATGGACGAAAAAGGACCCGAATATGACGTGCAACTTATTTTTAGGACTAATTTGGAATAAAAACTTATTTTATGAAAATATGTCACAAATTTAAAAAGATGGATCACCCGCGGATTTTATTCGAAAAATAAAAGAGATTAAGCACACTCCCCCCTCCAACAAAGGCAACATTATGGGCTAATTCTTTTATAGTCTTTAAATTTCATTTTTTGGTCATCTAAATTCCTAATGTTCATTAAAAGGAGAAAACACTTCTAACACCTAAATAATATATCTACAACTACAATTCATACCCCCCTTCCTTAAAATTTGTTACAGTTCCCTTTTTGGTTGTTCCAAAAAACTTGCTACACTTTATTTTATAGAAAGTTTTTTACACTAATTTTACTTTATGACCCTTATTTTCTCTTCATACAAAAAAATTACTTTATCTTATATACGCATTTTACCTTTTTACCCTTAAATCAACACACATTCTCAATCGACGTGTTGGTCAAAATGATGCATGTTTAAAGAGACGAAGGTAGTTATTATTTAAAAAACATGAAGATTTTTTTCCCTTTGGATTTTAAGCTAATATAGTCTTCTGATTAATAAGATCTAATATTGTGATTATATATTATTTAGAGTTTTGATTATAATAGGATTCTAAGTAATCATGTGGGTGATAGGATTTCAGAATCTTTTGTTAAATTAAGTAAGGATATCTCTAAATTCTCGTAATCTCACAAATAATATTTTTAATAAATAAAAATGTCTAAAAAATACACTAAGTTTTATAAACTACTTTCTTTATGCTAAATATTTTGAAATAACTATTTTCACAATTTAATATATAACTTTCTTCTAAAAGTTCGGAAATATAACTCATAATTGTTTAACAAGATTGATAAATTGATATGTGTAGTACATTTTTAATCATATTTTATATTAAATAACAACATAAATAGATTGAAGTTAAATAGACATCAAAGTCGCATGTTTCACAATAAATCAAGAGAGGGTGGTTATTTAAGAAAATTAATACTCCTATAATCCAATTAATGGCTGCATCTTACTAATTCAAAATTTACTTAGTTATTCTGTTAAAATTTTAATGCAAACAAACACTTTAAATTTATATTACTATAAATAATAATTTAATCACATCTCGCATTTAAGAAATTTAATATACTTTCCATCCTTAAATAAATAAATAATTTGATTCGACAAGAAGAGTAAGGTGGATGAGAGACTTTTTATACTTTGATATTATTATCCCTAACTACAAAGAAAAAAAAAGAAAAGAAAAGGTGAAATAGAAAAAAGAAAAGTAAAATAATGATAACTTAGTAAAAATATTTCACTATTTTGTTATGAATTGAATTACTGTATTACCATTAAAATTCAAATTTTAAAATGTATCCTAAATCATATTGTGTGCATGCTAATTATCTTCTACTAATTTTTTTAATGGGGCTCTTCTACTAATTTTAAGTGTACGTTCAACTAATTTTATGAATCAAAAAATAATTTTTAGTTTCATATATACTTTTTATCTTATAGATCGAGTATTTTTCTACATTCAACGACATTTTTACCCATTTTATTTAAGCTATTATAGTCTCCTAATGAGACGTAAAATTGTGGTTTTATATTAAATAGGGTTTTAATCATAATATAATCCTAAAAGTCTTAAGAAGGAAATACTCACTACAAAATCTATATACATGCGCCTCACTCTTCTAAAATAGCATACATTATGGTACAGACTCTTTATTATTCCTAAAGTTTGTTTTGATAACCATCTAAGCTCCTAACCTTTACTAGAAGGTAAAACCCACCTCATACTCCAAATAAAACTATAAAAGTGTATCTATACTATATATATATATATATATATATATATATATATATATATATATATATATATATTTCTTACACCTAATAACCAGATATATACTACAAGTGTGTTTATATATATATATATATATATATTTACAACTATATCTATTTTGAAGTATTTAATCTGGGAAACCCCCTCTCCTGTTACATTAATCCAATTTTCATTTCATCTGAGAAAAAGCATCTTTCTCTCAACAATGTCTTTGCCATTTGATCCAATAGATTTTTTTCATGAATATTTAGACATTTAAATATAAATAATGCATATGTGTATCATAATTTGAAAGTTTAAATTTTCTAAATATATTTTTTTCACTATCCATCTTTGTAAATATTTGAGTCAAACATGCTACCTTGAAACATGAAAGTCAAATGTGACAAGTTTTTGCGGATGGAAGGAGTAATAAAATTCTAAACATGAGATGCAATTGGTTTTACATATATAATTCTTTCTATAATTTGCATAAAATCCTCGAACTTCACTTTTACAATGTTTTAAACCTTCAAGTTTTATTTTTTCTCAGATAAACATGCATAGAGATACTCATAAGTTATAACTGGTAAGATTGGCATAACAAATGATGATATGGAATTAAATTTGGTGCAAGATGAAAATTTTGAAAGGATAAAAAACTAATTACAGTTTAATGTCAAGGAAAAAAAGAGATGCAAATGACTTTGTTTATTGCAATTTGATATTAAACTCTAGATTAATATTCAACTTCACTTTTGCAGACATTTAAACCTTTGAACTTCAATAGTTCTTAAACTCACATTTTCTCTTAAAATAAGCACGCATAAACATAGTCATGAGCCATCAATGACATGATTAACTTACAATTTGATATTGAATTATATTCAATGCAAATTAAAATTTCTAAAATGAAACTAAATCTTATGGACTATTTTAAATAATGAGAGAACTCTATTAAAAATGGAGTATAAATTAGAGATACACAAGTGATTTTGTTCATCACAATAATATCTCAATTTTTGGATTAAATTTATCTTATTACATACTAAATTATGGTATCACTTGAGTTTTCTTTATTATAAGTAGGAGTAGAGGACATGGGATGGTGGAGGCTTGAACTCAACACCTTTAACTTGTGTCTTTAAGAGCTTAACCACTAGGGTAAAGACTCACCTTTGAGTTTCAATTGTTCATGAAATGTAAATTATTTTAGAAAAAAAACATAAATAACCATACTCATCTCCTAAATCATAAATGATATCCCCTCTGTCCCAATGACAAGATTAACTTACGATTTGATATTGAATTATATTCAATGCAAATTAAAATTTCTAAAATGAAACTGAATCTTATGGATTATTTTAAATAGAGAGAACTCTATAAAAATATAAATTAAAGAGATGCAAGTGATTTTGTTCATAACAATAATATCTCAATATTTGGATTAAATTTCTTTTATTACATACTAAATTTTGGTATCTCTTGAGTTTTCTTTAGGTTGAATATGCGATAGTACCTTGAACTATAGTGACTCAGGCGAATTAGGGCCTCAATTTCCGATAGGACAGATTGGTACCATGAACTATTGGAGTGGTGTATGTTGGATTATTTCTTTTGCAAGAAACCGATTTTGATGATCACAAAAGTTTTGGGTGTTTTATGAAAAGTTTTGAAAAGCTTGATGAGCTGTTAATGATTATACATCTTGTTCGGGCTTAAATGACTTATGCAATATGGGCTACGTTCGTTAAGGCCCAAGTTGCTATTTAGTCTAAATAGCCCATTCGGTAAAAGTGTTTACGTAGAAGAAAAATTGTGCAGTAGTTGTAATTGTTTAGGACTCTTGTTGTATTCTCGTTTAAATTTTAAACGTTACCCTCAGCTGAGTCCATGGAGATTTTCGTGCGCATCCTCTCGTCAAGAAGAAACAGAAATAGCTGTTGGGACGCTCCTCTCTCTTGCTATTTAATCGAGTGCAAGGCTTCATGAAGAACAAGTTAAGAGATTGATCAAGAAGAAAAAGCTCTCAGATTGCAAAGAAACAGCCGATCATTCGAAAGCTCTCCAGCACTACATATTCCAAGAACAAAGCTTCTACTTCGTTCTAGATTGCTCACCTTATTTTGAGAAGAGAGAGAAACTGATTTAAAAAGTTTTTGTGTGTTTTTTCGTGAAAAACCTCAAAAGGTTGAGTAGTTTTCTACAAAACAGTTTTTGTAAGGTTTGTTTTGGTGAGCCTCGGGAAAACCAAACAGGATTTTGTTAGGTTATTAGTGAGCCTTTGGGAAAACTATTTTGGTGAGAGTTAGGTTGTTTTGGTGAGCCTTGGGAAAACCAAAAATAGGTTTTAGTTGAGCCTCGGGAAAAACTTTGTATACTTTAGGTTTGTGTAACCATTTTAAAGTATAGTGGAAGGAACTCTCAAGTGGTAAGCTTGAGGAGAGGACGTAGGTCGTAGACCGAACCTCTATAAACTGCTGTCATTTTTTTTCAGTATTTTATTTTGGTTTCTCGTTTTAACTCTCTACCGTCGTGTTTTTGTAAACAGCTTGAGTGCGCCACAAAGATTTTAAGTTTAAGGAAAAGATTTTGGTTTTAGAGTCAACCAATTCACCCCCCCCTCTTGGCTGCCTATCTGGGACAACAATTGGTATCAGAGCAGAGTGATCTGTGACAAAACCTCACGGTTTCAGATCCAAAGATCAAATGGCATCAGTTCCAAGCATGATACTTGAAGGTTACAATCCATCAAGACCTCCACTTTTCGATTCCGCAAACTTCAATTGGTGGAAGACCAGAATGCAAAATCACATTCAGCACAAGACCACCATCTCTCGGAGGATCATCAAGGCAGACCGCAAATTCCAACCATCACTACTGCTGATGGAAAAATAGAACCCAAGCCTCTTAGAGACTACACTCCAGATGATGACAAAATGTGCACAATGAACGCAAAGGCGGTAAATGTGATTTTATGTGCTTTAACTCCTGATGTTTTTAATATTGTTTCTGCCTGTGACAGTGCGCATGAGATATGGAATAAGCTACTAGTGACCTACGAAGGAACGGATCAAGTTAAAGATACCAAAATGTTCATGTTGGTCAAAGCTTATGAAATGTTTGCAATGGATCCAAAAGAAACAATTTCAGACATGCATAGAAGGTTCAACGAAATCATCACACCACTCCGGCAGTATGGTAAGATCTATACAAATGAAGAATTGGTAAGAAAAATTCTTTGGAGTTTACCTTCAACTTGGAGGAGTACTGTTGAAGCCATTAATGAAGGAGGTAGTATCAAAACTATAAGTGTTGATGAATTATTTGGAAAGCTAATGACTTATGAAATGAAGGATAGAGAAGATGAAAGGATGAACAGGAACAAAAGTCAATTGCCTTGAAAGCAAGTGAATCAGAAGAAAGTTCATCAAACGAGGAAGAAGGCGGTGATGAGGCGGCAATGATTGCAAGAAAAATCAAAAAATTGCTCAAATATAAAGGGCGATATCAACAAATGAAAGAAAAAAGGAACAGCCCCTTCAAACCTCCAATTTGTTACAAATGTAGCGGAAGAGGTCATATGCAATTTGACTGCCCAAAGAAATGAAGGCAGCTCCAAAAAGCAAAAAGAAAAAGAAGGCTCGGACAAGAAAAGATTCTTCAAGAAAAGAAGGCCGAGGATTGAAAGGAATGGCAAAGCATGGAGTGATAGCTGTTCGGACACGGAGGAATCATCCTCAAATGGAGAAGAAGAGGCACACTTGTGTCTGGTAGACGATGAAGAAAGCTGCACCTTCCGAGAGTGTCACAACCTGTTGACTATGAAATGCAGACAGATCAAGCTGCTGAAACATGCCTAATGGCCACCGCTGAATCGGAGGTAATGAGCAATGCTGAATCCTTTAATTCCTCAAATTCCTACACTGATGAAAGAGATCTTCTGTTCACTGAAGTATGTCGAGATTATGATACTCTTGTCAAAAGGCTTAAAACCGAGAACATGGCGTTAAAAGATGAGGTAGCAAAATTGAGAACTAAGAATGAAAAGTTGGAGAAAACTCTGGCGGAGTTTTATTAATGGTGAAAAGAACTTAGACAATCTTCTTGAGAGTCAAAAGTCCTACTATGACAAAACCGGAATAGGTTATAGTCATAGAAAACCTTGTCCTCAAAAGAAGCTTGCTAATGTCACTTATATAACCTGTAAAAACTGTCATCAAAAAGGACATAGTAAATTTGAGTGTCTTTTCAGAAATGGATATTTCAGGTATGGTGTTAAGCAAGTATGGATTGTTAAACATGTTACTAACGTTTCTGGACCCAAAAAGATATGGGTACCAAAAGTCAGACGAAATGTTCAAACTGTTTAGGTTTTGAAGAAGCATACATGGTACTTGGACAGTGGCTGTTCAAGGCACATGACTGGAGATAGGAGCAAGTTTTTCAGTTATACACCAAGAAAATGAGGTACAGTATCATTTGGTGACAACAAAGAAAGGTCAGGTACTAGGTATTGGTAAGGTTGGTAAGATTGGATCATCTACTATCAATAATGTAATCGCTAGTTGAAGGATCAAGCACAACCCGCTGAGTATCACCAATTGTGTGATAGTGGTTATTATGTCACTTTCAAATCAGATCGGTGCCATGTGATTGATAGAATGTCAAACAACATTAAGTTCATTGGTAAAAGGTGTGGAAATGTCTACACATTTGATTTAGATGACTTATCTTCTTTTAACGTGAAATGTCTTATTCGTCCAACAAAGATGATAGTTGGCTTTGGCATAAGAGATTGGGACATGCAAGCATGCATACAATTGCAAAACTGTCAAAGAAAGACTTGGTACGAGGACTGCCAAAGATCAGGTTTGACAAAGATAAGGAGTGTGAAGCCTGCCTAAAAGGAAAGCAAACAAGAGCTTCCTTTAAAGCTAAACAGGTTGTGAGCACGACAAAGATTCTAGAGTTGTTACACATGGATCTATTTGGTCCAATCTCAACAACCAGTCTTGAGGTAAACAATATTGTTTAGTTATTGTTGATGATTACTCAAGGTATACATGGACTTTCTTCCTTGCTAAGAAAAGTGAAACTCATGAAATATTTGTCAACTTTGTTAAGAAAGTGCAAAATGAGAAAGGTGATAAAATAGTTGCAATAAGAAGCGACAATGGAGGTGAGTTTGTTAATACGAAATGGAATCTTTTTGTGCTTCACTTGGCATTACTCAAAATTTCTCTTGTGCAAGAACACCCGAACAAAATGGTGTTGTGGAAAGGAAGAATCGCACCATTGGAGAAATGGTAAGGACCATGTTAAATGACCACTCTCTTCCTAAGTATTTTGGGCAGAGGCAGCAAGCACTTCATGCTATATACTCAATAGAGTTTTGATTAGGCCCATCCTAAACAAAACTCCATATGAGCTTTGGAAAGGTAAAAAGCCAAATATTTCTCACTTTCACATTTTTGGATGCAAATGTTTTGTGCTAAACTTGGATAAGCAGCATCTTGGTAAGATTGATTCGAAAAATGATGAGGCTATTTTTCTTGGTTATTCCTCAAAGAGTAAAGCCTTTAGACTTTTCAATAAAAGGACTTTAAAGGTAGAAGAATCAATACATGTTATTTTCGATGAGGCTAACAATGTTCTCGAGAAGATGATGATACTCTGGAAGTCCAGCAGACACAAGTCAAGAGCAATGAAGAAAAGAATCAATCTGAGGCCAAGCGGATGAGAGTTCTCAAGCAAAAGATCATACTCAACTCGCTGAGGATGTTCCAGAAGAACAGAAGAACAAAACTCGATCGCCGCATGCCCTCACAAACATTGCCTCATGAGTGGAAATTCAAGCACAAGTCAAGTCATCCTCAAGAGAATATTCTGGGTGATGTGACCCAAGGGGTAATGACACGCTCTTCCTTAAGAAATTTCGTGCTTTTCAAGCTTTTGTTTCACTAGTCGAACCTAAGACTATTGATGAAGCTTTACAAGACGAAAACTGGATAAGTGCTATGCAGAAGAATCTGAATCAGTTCAAAAGGAATGATGTATGGGACTTGGTCATCGGACCAAAGAATCATTCTATAATTGGTGCCAAATGGGTTTTTAGGAATAAACTTGATGAAAATGGTGTTGTCACAAGAAACAAAGCAAGATTAGTTGCTAAAGGCTACTCACGGGAAGAAGGGATTGATTTTGATGAAACCTTTGCTCTGTAGCGACTTGAAGCAATAAGAATGCTTTGTGCTTTTGCATGCTTTATGAACATTCAACTTTTTCAAATGGATGTAAAGAGTGCTTTTCTAAACGGGTTTATAAAAGAGGAGGTTTATGTAGAACAACCTCCCGGTTTTGAAGATCCTCATTTTCCAGACCATGTTTACAAGTTAAAGAAGACTCTTTACGGTTTAAAGCAAGCTCCAAGAGCTTGGTATGAAAGATTGAGTACCTTCTTGGATGATCATGGTTTTACAAGGGGAAAAGTTGACAACACCCTATTCATAAAGTCTTCTAAAAATGACATTTTGGTTGTTCAAATTTATGTTGATGATATAATCTTTGGTGCTACTAATCAATCCTTGTGCAAGGAATTCTCTAAGTTAATGCAGGGAGAATTCGAGATGAGCATGATGGGCGAACTTAGCTACTTTCTTGGACTTCAAATCAAGCAATCAAAAGAAGGGATCTTTATAAGTCAAGCCAAGTACATTAAAGATATTCTCAAGAAGTTTGGCTATACATCAAGAAAGCCTAGCCCATACCAATGAGCGCTACACAAGTTAGATGAAGACTCGAACGGTAAACAGGTTGATCAAAAACTGTTTAGAAGCATGATTGGTTCCTTGCTTTATTTAATCGCAAGTCGGCCCGATATTTTGTTTAGTGTATGCTTGTGTGCTAGATTTCACCAAACCCAAAAGAATCTCACTTGCATTGTGTCAAAAGAATTTTTAGATACTTGGTTGACACACCAAATCTTGGGTTGTGGTATTCAAAAGAAACGATTTTTGAACTTTATGGTTTTTCGTATGCTGATTTTTTGGTAGCAAAGTAGATAGAAAATCTACTAGTGGTTCATGTCAATTCCTAGGAAGTTGCCTAGTTTCATGGTTTTCAAGAAAGCAAAATTCAGTTGCTCTATCAATCGCAGGTTTGAGTACATAGTCAGCAGAAGTCGTAGCTCAAATTTTGTGGATGGTTCAACAACTGAAGGATTTTGGTTTTAACTTAAAAGTTCCCATTAAGTGTGACAACACAAGTGCAATTTGTTTGGCTAAAAATCCAGTTCATCATTCTAGAGCTAAGCACATTGAGATAAGATACCATTTCATTAGAGAACATGTTGCTAATGAGAATGTTTTGCTTGAGTTTGTTGATACTAATAATCAGTGGCGGACATATTTACAAAACCACTCTGTGAAGAGAGATTCACTACATAAGGAGAGAATTGGGCATGAGCAATCCAAGGTAATTACATGTACATGTTCCTAAACTGTTTAGTGTCTCGAATGAAACAAGGACATGTAATATGGAAATTAATTTCGTATATATGTGTTCTAAATTTCTGAAATTAAATTGGTGCATGAATAATCCCAGAATTTATTTTCAAACAGTGTTTTTGGACTTTTTTGTATTTTCGGTCAAAGAGAAGAGGAGAAGTTTTTTTTTTTTTGGAATAAATAAGACTTTTTACTAAGGGTAAAAGAGTACTTTTTAAAATATTTTACAGTGTAATAAAACCCCTCTTCCACACTCATCTTTTCGTCCCTGACACTCCACCTCTCTCTCTCCCGAAACCGAAAACTTTCGGAATCCTTAGCCAAGCACAATGGCCTCCTCCTCTCAAAACCCTAGCCCCAACAATCCCAAATTCCAGCACCCTTGTTGATTATTCCAGTGATTCAAGCGACGAAGAGAACTGCCATTCACAATCCCTTGAGAAAACCGCAACAATCGAAACCATGGCCTCGTGCTACCCTCAACTCGATGAGTTCCGACGAAGAGTCGGTAAAGATTGTTGGTCAAGCACTCTCCTCGTCCTCCCTTGACAGCCTTCGATATGGCGATGACTCGCGACTTCCGAGCAGTGCTAGAAAGAGGAAGGCTCAAACCATCTTACCCGATCCAAAGAAAACGGACTAGGGGAGATGGGTTGCGGTCACTTCGCTCAAAATCCAGCTCAACGGTTTCGTGAGAAACCAAAGAAACCAAGCTCTCTTCTCCCATTGTGAAGGTCAAGCCGGTGAAGGCAAAATCAACGAAGGCCTCTCCTCCTTCAAAGAAAAAGGACTCAGATCCTACAAAGACAAAAGATCTCTCACAAAGGTACATCCAAAGTTTACCAAATTCCTTCGGCATTCATATGTGACTAGGGAAATTCTTGAGTCTTTGGCGTTTCGAGGTAGCTGAATGGTTGGATGTCTATGGCTTGATGCCTTTTGTCTCAACACATGCTAAGGGTTATACAAATCTAGTGTCTGAATTCTTGTCCAAAATGCATGTGGATTGGGAAGAAATAGTCATTGAGTCAAAGGTTCAAGGAAAATTAGTAAGAATCACACACACACGTCACGCTCTAGGTGTGCTTGATTCTGTTGAAGAACCAATTGATGACAGTGAGTCTAAAGAAGAAGCCTTTAAGTATTTCTTTGGGGATGTGGGAGTTCCTTTTCCAACTCTACCGTATCAATTCACTTGCATGATGTTTAAGAACTTCAAACACAGAGTACTGCACTGGATTCTCACAGCAATTATCTTCCCAAAGGAAGGTACCCAACTGGTAACTTGGGGAGATATATGCCTAATGTACAAGGTAGTAAGGGGATTGGAAATAGACTTTGGTAAAAGGGTTGTGCAACTGCTAGGACTGGCTGTAGAAGGTAAGCATAAGGAGCACATGCCCTATGCTACACCGCCAAGATTTTCTCGAAAGAGAGCAAAGTCCCCGGCACATCTGTTAAGAAAGAGAAGTGGGAAAGCTACACCTATCTCATTCCAAAGAATCAGTGAAAAGAGTGGGTTTCGAAGGGTCGGGATGGCAAGTGGACCAAGATTGAGAGCAAATATGCTGGAGCTTTACAGAGGCTACGGAGATCAGAAGCACCATAGTTGCAAGGAAGCAACCAAAGAAGAAAGAGGAAGAACAGACAAGACTAAAACCGCTGACTCAAAGAACAGAGGACAGAGTTGTTGAGGATCAAGAAGTTGTGACTGAAAGAGCCATAATTGTCTACAATCCTCTCCGAATCCCCGAGATTCCAGAGATCCTGAGCACCCCACCTCGCCACCAAGCACCCGCTAAACCAAACCCCTATGTGTCCCATGTCAGAACATTTTTTTGACAAGTTTATTGTGTTTAAGTTATGTTTCGTTTAAAACTTCGGGATGCACAAACATTCTGTTGCCTTCTAACTCTCCTTCCTCTATACTTTATGATGGTTATTATACTTTTGATTATGACAAAAAGGGGAGAATATGGGAAATATTTTCATTGAATGCGTGCGATGATGTGTGCTAGAATGATTACTCGTTTGCTAATATATATGCTTATCGTTATATGTCTCTCCTATGATGCTCTTTTCGCACAAAAGTTGTACTAGTAAGGGGAGTTTTCGTTTTGGCTTAGGGGAGTTTTTGAAAGTATTTCAAGGAGAATCTGTCAGGGGAGCTTTTCAAAATATTAGTTTTAGTTTTGTCATCATCAAAAAGGGGGAGATTGTTGGATTATTTCTTTTGCAAGAAACCGATTTTGATGATCACAAAAGTTTTGGGTGTTTTATGAAAAGTTTTGAAAAGCTTGATGAGTGTTAATGATTATACATCTTGTTCGCTTAAATGACTTATGCAATATGGGCTACGTTCATTAAGGCCCAAGTTGCTATTTAGTCTAAAAAGCCCATTCGGTAAAAGTGTTTACGAAGAAGAAAAATTGTGCGTAGTTGTAATTGTTTAGGACTCTTGTTGTAATCTCGTTTCAAATTTAAACGTTACCCTCACCGATTCCATGGAGATTTTCGCGCGCATCCTCTCGTCAAGAAGAAACAGAAATAGTTGGGACGCTCCTCTCTTGCTATTTAATCGAGTGCAAGGCTTCATGAAGAACAAGTTAAGAGATTGATCAAGAAAAAGCTCTCGATTGCAAAGAAACAAACATCATTCTAAAGCTCTCCAAAGACTACATATTCCAAGAACAAAGCTTCTACTTCGTTCTAGATTGCTCACTTTATTTTGAGAAGAGAGAGAACCGATTTAAAAGTTTTTGTGTGTTTTTTCGTGAAAAACCTCAAAAGGTTGAGTAGTTTTCTACAAAACAGTTTTTGTAAGGTTTGTTTTGGTGGCTTTTAAAACCAAATGTGATTTTGTTAGGTTATTAGTGAGCCTTTGGGAAAACTATTTTGGTGAGAGTTAGGTTGTTTTGGTGGCTTTTAAAACCAAAAATAGGTTTTAGTTGAGCCTGGGAAAACTTTGTATACTTTAGGTTTGTGTAACCATTTTAAAGATATAGTGGAAGGAACTCTCAGTGGTAGGCGAGAGAGGACGTGGTCGTAGATCAACCTCTATAAACCGCGTGTCATTCTTCTCAGATTTTATTTTGGTTTCTCCGTTTACCTCTCTACCGTCGTGTTTTTGTAAATGAGTTTGAGCCACATTTTAAGTTTAAGGAAAAGATTTTGGTTTTAAGTCAACCAATTCACCCTCTTGGCCGCTATCCGGGACAACAGGTGTAGATAAGGCCTCCTCGATGAACTCGGCACGTGCCATGCCATCACGAACGTTATGTTTTCAACCTATTCTGTTAAGCGAAGTTAGAGGTGTGTTAGCTTTTTACAATGACTCAATTGTAAAGTTACAAAGGTGAAGCCCAACCCCAAATTCAAAAAAATTAAATTAAACTCTGAAATTAAAATGAACCCTAACCTCCTCGCCACCAGCAAAGCTACTGTCGTCCATGGTTGTTCCTTCATGAGAGCTGGTATGCAATGGAAATGGAAGGAATGGGAGCACTCTGAAGTGAAAATATTGTGTCTTGCTCGTAAAGTGGTGTTAAGCATCATAGAACCATTTAGTGCTAACACTTGGATTTCAAGTAGGGGGATTTCAAGGGGGAAGAATTTGAGAAGTGAAACAATCTTTAACCGTTGCTTTTGTTCATAGGGTTTCCAGGGAGGGACGCCGTCAGAGTGGTGGCGGAGACGACAGTCCGACAACAGAGGGTGGGGCTCGAAACCGGTTGAGATTTTGAACGAGGCGTTGATGGATTAGAGAAAGATCCAAACTTGGATACAAATCCAGGGCTTTTGGAGCTTGATCGGCTTCATTTTACCTGATTTATTCCGTTTGATGCTCGATCTCGAATCCAGATTTCCTAATTCTGAGATTGATCAACTGAACCTCTACTTAATTGTTGTTGAGTGATTCTGAGAAGTCCAGTCCGTCTGCAAGCTCCAACGGAAGTGGCTGCGATGCAAAAGGGGTGTAGCTGGAGAGGCCGAGGGTTGGTGACAAGAAGCTTTGGATCGAAGGGTTGGCTGCGTGGCAATGGATTTTTGCAGGAGAGATAAGCATTTTAATTTAATTTTTAAAAAAATTGGGGGTTGGGCTTGATTTTTAAAAACTCACGGTCACTATGAAACGCCTATGTTAACTCTGGCAACGAACGGGTAATGGACGTGACGGCACATGCCAAGTTCAATGAGCCGAGTCCCTTATCTGAACCACTCTAATAGCTACCACTCTAATAGTTCGCTGCACTAATCCGCCCGGCGATAATTCAGCCTTTAATTCGAACGATTCAATATAGTTCAGGATACTAACGCATATTTAAGCCTTTTCTTTATGATAAGTAGGCGTAGAGGACATGGGATGGCAGAGGCGTGAACTCAACACCTTTAACGTGTGTCCTTAAGAGATTAACCACTGAGATAAAGACTTAACTTTGAGTTTCAATTGTTCATGAAACACAAATTATTTTAGTAAAAAACATAACTAACCATACTCATAAATCATAAATGATATCTATGATTTTTTTTCTACATAATTTTAAATTATAAATTCAAAACTTTTATATATAACTAAAAATTTGACGCCTTAACTTTATAAATAATTTTTTTAATTTTTTCTTCTAAGAAATAATATAAATAATTTAAAGTCAAATTGACATAAAAAATTAACTGTTGCGTTTCTTTTGGGATGGAGGGAGTAGGGAAAGTATAAAATATATATGATATGTCATTAGTTTATTTTAAGTTAAATTAAAAAATTTGAAAAGCATGGGTGACGGTAAATATTAAATATTTTTAACCCATTAATTTCCGTTGATATGACATTGATTTCAATTCAAATGAACATTTTTGAAAAGTAGGAATGAATTTTTGTAAACTACTAAATGGTTTTTTACCCTTTAGATTAAAGTTGTGTTGTTTAACAATAATACCAAAATTTATAAGTCACTATTTATTGTAATTTCAATAACATTTGAATTCTCAAATAATGCAAGTAATATATTGTTTTTACAAATTCTATCTCAATTTTCAAAACTAAATATCTCTTAATCATCAAATTCATTGTTTCAACTACACTTTTACAAAAATAACACACATAAACACACTTTTAAGTTATAAATGATAGGATCATTAGCATACCAAGTTATTTAAAATAAACACATGAAGGATATTTCATTTCACCTCTATCTAAACCTTTTCACAAAACTCTCTTTTAATCATAAACTTCCACTTGTGTAGTCCATGCCCTTGAGTTTAACTAATTAAAGAAAAATCAACTTCATCTAGGTAACTAAAAATAATGGGTAAAGTGCACCCATAGTCTTATAATTTTAATTCTTATCCCACCGGGGTCCTGTTTTAACTTTTTGTCTCAATAAATTCCCGTTTTTTATTTTTTTTCAATTCGTGGTCCTTTTCCAACCTGGTTCCATTAAGTTTAACGATAATTTCAGTATCTCATTTTTTTTTATAAAAACTATATACACCCAAAAGTTTAAATCTAATCATTTACACACCCCCAAAAATTACAAACTTAAAAAAGGGTAAAATGCACGGATAGTCCCTTATCTTTGACTATTGTCCTATTCAGGTCCTGTTTTAAGAATTTGTCCTGTTCAGGTCACTTATCTTTCATTTTTAATGCATGCATGGTCCTTCTGTTAGTTGCTCCGTCAACTACGCCGTTATAGGTGCGAATTGACTAAAAAGCCCTTTGTCCATTGACAACAAAGAACGCATTGCTTCGGGCTCGGCTCGGGGCGGTTGCGACGGTGGTCAATCGGGGGTGGGAGTGTCAACACTGCGCAGCGCGGGCTCAGGTCGTTGTTGCGCTGCAGTGGGGTCGCCGCCCGTGCGAACGACTTCGTCCAGAATCGTGTGTGAGCGGATGAAGGCTGTCGTGGTGAATTTGTCGCCACCGGTGGTGCAGCAGGCTCGGGATTGGCAGGAGCCGATCCCAACCTTGTCGAGACTGGGTTGGGGCCGTTTCTGGCAAAATCGAAGCCGAAAGAAAAATCGAGCCCGACTCGGATTTTCTCTCTATCACGGCGATCGGATGCGCTCATCGAGGCGGCGTTGCATCCACGGGGTTGGGACGTCGTGCTGGTTCTGACTATGGTTTCTTCGTTGCCGTCGGCCGCCGGAAATGCGACGGCAATGGCAGGCCACAGCGGACCACCAGCTTGGACGAGATTGCCCCTGGCCACCAAGGTATTTACGAAAATATGTTAGGGTTCAAAGGGGAGCCACCAGCATTGGGCCTGGGCTTTACATGATCTGTCCTAAGAACTAAGGGTATAATCGACATTTCACTGTTCATGGCTTTACATGCAACCACTTAACGGCGTAGTTGACGGAGCAACTAACAGAAGGACCATGCATGCATTAAAAATGAAAGATAAGTGACCTAAATATGACAAATTCTTAAAACAGGACCTGAATAGGACAATAGTCAAAGATAAGGGACTATCTGTGCATTTTATCCCTTAAAAAAATTACCCTTAAGTTACAATCAACCCACCAACACCCTCTGGCCACTCTGCCACCATTGAACCGCCGCCGCCGCCGCCAACCATGTCAGAAAACGTCAAAAATCGCAACGTCGGCGCCTCATGGCTCCATTTCGTGAACGTAGGCCGAAAACCGCAACCAAAAGGCTTCGAATTGCGAACCCTGGGTGACGGTGTTTTACATGTGTATGAATTAAACACAATATCAAGTAATAAAACTCATTCAACCTCAAGTGCAAGGTGTGCAATTTATGAAGTTTAGTTAAATACAATATTTCTGGTGTTTTTGGACTCAGATAGCAAGTGATGAGATGGATGATAAATCTAAATTAACTAAGTCTACTTCTATCGCTAATGCAAATAAAACTAGGATGCAATGCAACAAACAATTATGAAAAATAAATGTTCCTTAGGGTTGATTAGAGTTGAGGCTATTAGATGTAGTGTTTGGTTGTGATATATGACAAGTTAGAGGAGTTGGATAATTAACAAGTTTTAACGTCATAAGGTAGAATCTCTTCACTTGCATCAACTACGGAGGCATTAAGTTTAGCCAAATGATGTCTCCTAACACCCTAGATTATCTTCTCAAATAATTCTAGAGTATCTAACCAATTTTATTTGGTCAATTCAACAAAATGCTCTCTCAAGCATTTCATCAAACACTTGGTGGGCATCGTAAAGTAGTAGAGTAGTTGGCCTTCTACTCTACCTTATCTTCTCAAATAATCCTAGAGTATCTAACCAATTTTCTTTGGTCAATTCAACAAAATGCTCTCTCAAGCATTTCATCAAACACTTGGTGGGCATCGTAAAGTAGTAGAGTAGTTGGCCTTCTACTCTACCTCTACATTCTTTAAGCCCCAAAAAATGCTACTAATCATGCATAATCAACAACCAAACAACTATAATTCATCTAGCAACACAACAACATGCTAACCAACCATAGCGATGATGAATTAATCAATATTCAAGCTATTCACGAAATTCACAATAACTATGAACAAAAATGAAAGTAGAAGTTAAAGAAGAAGGAAAAAGCTAGAAAATGGTCTTCAATTCTTTAATCCTTCATAAACATCCCCAAATTCATAGATAATAAAGAGAGAGGAGAAAAGAGAGCTCAAGAACCCTAGATGGGTTCAAGAGAAAGTTTTAAAGTGAGGAGTTGTGGAAAAAATGCCATTTAAAGCCTTTTTCGCGAAAAAACAAGAGTGGACCATTGCTGAGATTTGCGTCCAGGCAACTGCCTGACCCAAGGATTTGGTCCGCCTGACTCTCGCCTAGCCTCCTGTCATGGTGAAATCTGGGTTCAGGCAACCGACTGACTTTTAGCGTTGGGTCGCCTGACCCTTGCCTAGCCTCCTAGAATCCGTCATAGGATTTTCCTCGTCCAAGCGATCGCCTGGCCTTTCGACAAGGGGTTGCCTGGGTGCCGCCTGACCCTTTATTCTCCATTTTCCTTGAACTTTTCTAGGATGAGTGAAATGGTCGTTGACTTCATTTCCTGGTGCTTTTTTTTGTCCAAAAAGGGTCATTTTGCACCCCTTTTGCATCCAACATGGATTGCCTACAGAAACACTTGCACCCACACTAAGTACTAGCATAATTATCAATAAAGCACATGAAATGAGGGCAAATATATAACGATAATACACAATCATCACTAGGCCGGGCCCAGAGCCATGATTTAATTGTGAACCTAAGGCAGCGAATCGTGGCCCTGGGCTGGCGAATCGCAGCCTAGGGTTCGCGATTTAAAGCCCTTGGCTGCGGTTTCCGGTGAATTAGAGGTTCGGGCGGCCGATCGATACCATTCCTGCCATTTTCTGGTGCTTTCCGTCGTGTTTGGTGACGGAAGCCCGACGACGCGGCGGCGGGAGGATGGGTTGTCGGTTTGTTGGGTTGTTTGAAACTTTAGGGTAGTTTTTTTAAAGTTTCTAATTGTTGGGGGTGTGCATAAATGGTTAGTTTTAAAACTTTAGGTATAAACATATTTTTTTTAAAAAGTTGAGTTGCTAAAATTATCATTTGCCCCCAAGTCCATTAAATTTAACGGAGCCCGGATGGAAAAGGACCACGAATTGAGAGAAAGTTAAAAAACATGACTTTATTGGGACAAAAAATTAAAACAGGACCCCTGTGAGACAAGAATTAAAGTTACAGGAATATGAGTGCACTTTACCCGAAAAATAATATAGATAAATTGAAGTTAAATAGACATAAAACTCAATAATTGAAAGTAACATTAGGTTGAAGGGAGTATCTAAAATATAAGTATTATTTAAGTATGCTCTAATTTTTCAATCAATGAAAAATTTGCTAGACTATAAAAAATTGAAGGGGGTTGCATTAGAGAGGATATGTTTCACTTTATTATCATTGATTTACTTGGCACTATGACATATACATATAAATGAGTATTATGAGTTTCATGTCACATATCCAAGTTTTTTTGTCATTCTCATTGATTTATTTCTTCTAGATGCTAAAATGAAAGAAGTCTTTATGGTTTCAATAAGTTGAGTTTTTGATGACATATTAGAAAACATGCATTTGTAAATTGGAAATACAGAGAATTGAGTTTCCAGTTTTATATCAAACACTAACTAATTATGCATTATTTTAGGTACTTACTAATGCTAGAGGTGAATGATGGTGAAAAAACGAGATCAGTTACTCCTTTTGAAGCAACAAGTTCTATCATACATTATCCAATCTCGATATACATTTGAATCTTTATCAATAAATTTATACTTCAGCTAATTTATGCTCCCTCAGTACTTTAAAGATTGCACTATTTGACTTTTATGTTCCAAAGTTCAATATTTGACTCAAATATTTACAAAGACAAATAGTGCAAAAAATCAAAAAAAATGTTTAGAAAAGGTATATTGCAAATTATGATAGACATAAAAAATATTTAACTTTAGATGTCATGCATGAAAAAATCATAGATTAAATATTGTAAAATAGCTAAAATAAATAGTGCAACTTTTAAAGTACGGAGGGAGTTATTTTAACATATACTTACCATGTATCACAAATATTCTTTTAACAACTAACAGGAACCATGCAATGATTACTTCTACAAAGATTTGACATTGTCTAAGGTGAATGTTTTTCCAACATTGCTGACAACTACTTTGCAAAGATCGAACATGAGAGAAGAAGAATAATTACAACAACAACTTTCATACATAATCTACATCGACAAAGAAGTATATCAAGGAATTAAAACAAAAACAAAAAGAGAGAAACTTCACGCACTGTAGAAAAAAAAATGAAGAAAGATGACACAAATGATGTTAATGATAATGCACCAATCATCAATATGCTTAGGAAAAAAAATAAATAAGAATAATTTACTTTTAGAAAATTAGTTACTTATTCCATTTAGTTTCCTTACATTTTCTTACTTCTTAATTAAACGTTCCTAAATACTATTAGTACTTTTATGTTGTAAGTCTCCTACAACCTCATTTATGTCCACGAGCAACGCACGTACATTTTTACTAGTATATATATATATATATATATATATATATATATTTTTTGAACGGCAAAAACGACATTTCATTAAAAGACATACAGAGAAAGTCAAGATAAAATCCAAGATACCTATAGCCTATAGCCCGAGATAGGAGCATCATCGGGAGCACGGCCCAAAAAACACCCACACAACACCCCTCTAAAAAAAATTCGCCAGCACTTCCCCTAAAAAAGACCAACCAACCACCCCTGCAAGCTGAAAACAACAAACAACACAAGAATACACCAGCAGAAAACAGACCAAGAGCGAATCAACACCAAAACATCCTAGTTCAGAACTTCAGCTGCCCTTAAGAGCGGGGCCATCAACCAGTCCGTCCAAGGAAGTCGAAGCTTCGGAGTCCTGCTGCAGATCCAAAGATAAGAGACAACCTGAATTTGACCAAAAATGGTGGCTGCCCTCCATGGTATGTTTTGCATCACCGCTGCGTTCCGTGCTTTCCACACCGACCATGCAGTAACAAAAACAATCGCTTGCCACACCTGAGAAACATTTGGAGGAGTTTGGGATATAAGGTCTCCTCCCAACATATCAACGATGTCTAGGAAGCCAATAACCGACGTATCACACCATGCCGCAACCGCTTGCCAAATTTGGGAAGCAAATGGACACCGCACAAGGGCATGATCGGTGGTCTCGACCGCGTCGAGCACGGGGGCAAAGAGTTGATTCCACTTCTATTCCTCGTTGACGCAGCTGATCTAGCACCGGGATATACCGTCGTGTTGCACGCCAGACAAACAGGTTTACTTTTTTCGGAACTTTGTTGCACCACCGCCATGGAATGTCGTGTCGAGCAGCGAGTTTGTCTCCGATCATCTTGGCTAGGCACTGAACTGAGAAAACACCGTCTGATGCTGATTCCCACCGCCAAGTGTCCTTGATGTCTTTCTTCGGGGAAAAGTCCTGTAGAGCAAAGAGCAAAAGTTGAAATTCTCCTTTCGCCCTACCCCGCAGTGGCCTTCGCCAACTCCACTCCCAACTCCACTCTCTCTCGCCCCACCTAACCTTCTCCTCTATCCTACTGTCCTGATTTACATCAAGCGCAAAAAGCCTTGCAAATCTGGTTTTCAACGTACCACCACCCACCCACTCATCCTCCCAAAACTTTGTACTGTTTCCCATACCCACCACTCTTCTAAAGGCATTACTGAACCCCATCCCTAAGCTCTCAACTTCTTTGTCTACCTTTATGATATCCTTCCAAACACTCCACCCTCCTAACTCTACTCCCAGCTTCAAAGTCCCGGGCACCCCCCCATGGATACTCTTCACCACTCGAGCCCACAAGCTGTCAACCTCCCTCAACCATCTCCATTTCCACTTTTCTAGGAGGGCTAAGTTCTTACCCCTCAAACTACCCACACTCAACCCTCCTACTTCTCTATTACCAAACAACCGATCGATCTTAGCCCAAATCAACTTTTTTCCCTCTCCCGAAGCCCCCCAAAAGAATTTGTTTCGAATTTTTTCAATTTTTTTCACCACACCAGCCGGAGCACGGAACACTGAAAGATGATAAAGGGGTAAGCTTCCAAGAACCGAGTTCATTAAAGTAAGTCGACCACCGATAGATAGAGAGTTAACTTTCCATTTGGAAAGTCGATTGTTCACTTTTTCTACCACCGGGTCCCAGCTTTTCAGGCGACTCATGTTCTGACCCACTGGCATTCCCAGATAGATGAACGGGAGAGATGCCGCAGCGCATCCCACCGACCGGGCCACTCTAGATACCTCCTCCATGTCCACCCCCACTCCAAACACCCGACTCTTTTCCAAGTTTATTTTGAGCCCCGAAGCCATCTCAAAACAGTGAAGCAAAGCCATCAGAGATCTTGCATTTTCTATCGACCATTCTCCACAAAAGACGACATCATCTGCAAACTGAAGGTGGGAGAGGGTCACACTGTCTTGACCGACGTTGATTGGGCGAAAAACATGTTGATGGACTGCTTCCTCCATCATCAGGTTCATTGCTTCTGCTGCTAGGATAAAAAGGAAAGGCGATAGTGGGTCCCCCTGGCGCAAACCTCTCTCCATATTGCATTCCACCGTTGGGTTACCATTGACAAGCACCGAAACCCTCGCTGACTCCAGACATCCCGAGATCCACCCCCTCCACTTCGATCCAAAATTCATTTGACGCAGAACCGAGTCTAGAAAACGCCAGTTGATACTGTCATAAGCCTTTGCGAAATCCACCTTTAAGAGGAGCATCTGCCGTTTTTCTCTCTTCACCCAAGAGACGGCTTCATTAACCATCAGGATGCCATCTGTAATCTGTCTCCCTGCAATGAACGCTGATTGAGTTTCCCCGACCAATCCTTCCAGCACCCCTTTTAATCTTTCTGCTAAGAGCTTCGCCACAATTTTGTACAAGCACCCAATGAGGCTAATTGGTCGAAAATCTGCGATGACCAGTGGATCTTTCACCTTCGGTATCAGAGCGATGAAAGATGAGTTGCAGCCCCCCGCAAACTTGCCTGATTCACCGAACTTGAGAACTGCTGCTATGACATCCGCCTTGATCACCTCCCAGTTTGATTTAATGAAGCGAAAATTAAACCCATCCGGGCCTGGAGCTTTGTCACTACCACAAAGCCACACCGCCTTCTTAATCTCCTCCTCTGAAAAGTCCACTTCCAGGTGTCTTGCTTGGTCATCTTGCAATTTTCTGAATCTTTGACTCGTAAAATCTGGCCTATCCAACATCGGCTCTCTGAATGAATTCCTGAAGTAGTCCAACACTGCTCCTTTGATAGCCTTCGGATCTTCCACCCAGTGCCCATTAATTAGAAGCCCCTTTATCGAGCTTCTGTTCCTTTTGCCTTTAACAACTGCATGGAAGAATCTACTGTTTTCATCACCTTCTACTGCCCACTTTAATCTTGCTTTTTGCTTGAGGTCTTTTGTCACCGCTCTTTGTTCTTTGAAAAACCGAAATTTTGCGTCCTTCCAATCACTCCACTCCTCTAGGCTTAGGTCCTGCTCTTCCGCCTTCTTTTCAAGGAGGAGGAAGTCCTCCTTTAAAGTTGCTAACGAACCTTCTGACCCGGTTGGTAAATTCGACCTCCAAACTTTTATTTTTTGCTTGAGACCTTTCAGTTTTTCCTTCAGCACAAAATCTGCCTCCCCCGCTATCTGCATCTGCCCCCACTCTTCTTTCACCATCTCTGCAAAGCCCTCAATTGACAGCCACCGGTCAAAAAATCTGAATGGTGATGGCCCGAAGTCTATAGAACCCGCCTTCAGCAACACAGGGCAATGATCTGCAAAGACTCTCTCTCTAACCACTGCTGCCACATCTGGCCAATCTGTCAGAAACCCGTTGTTCACTACGAATCTATCCAATTTGCTCATTTTAAGCCCATCGCTACTGACCCAAGTGAATCTCCGACCACCCTGTTTTACTTCCTGCAACTCATTTTCTCGGATGAAAGTATTGAAATCGGCCGCCCTTATAGGTTTGAACCTGCACCCTTTTCTCTCTGATGCTCTCCTCACGACATTGAAGTCCCCCATCAAACATACTGCTCCATTAAAGTCCCGAATCACTGAACTAAGATCTGTCCAAAGCGCTCGTTTTTGACTTGTTAGTTGCGGGGCATACACATTCAGAAGAATATATTTACTCTGCCTACCTTTCCATCGGCCAACCAAACCCAGATATCCAACCCCTGAAATAATCTCCTCGGTGCTCCAGACCTCTTTGTTCCAGAAGAAAAGCAGTCCCCCTGATCTACCTTCAGCAAGCTATTGGGCAAACCCGAGCTCACTATGACCCCAAATCTGCTTAAAAGCCCCTCCTACCTCCTCTGAGAGAATAGTTTCTTGCAGAGCCAACACATCTAACTGTTCTGTACGAATTACACCTTTCAACTGCCTCAATTTATCGCCACTCCCCATTCCTCTGATATTTAAAGTCAAAATCTTCATTTAGCAGCGGTGTTCTCCCCTGAACCATTACCCGGCTCTGTTGCGTCTCTAAACACGAAGCCAACTGCAACACCAATTGAACGTGCCCTGTTTACCGAATTTTCTGACTTGTAGCTGTCTCCACCGTCTTCGGTTCGGTCCGTCGAGTCCGCTACCTTCATTTTCCAAGAGGAATCCGAGTCCCTTGGGTCATTGTCGTTGCTTGTTGCCGCAAGTTTTCTCAGGCCCTTTGTAGCTCGTTGCGCCTTCATACGGGCTGCCTTTTTGACCTCACGTAGCGACACCCTTCCATAAACGCCACCAGTCCGCTGTTGTGTTTCTATCCAATGGGCGGATTTTGAAATTTCGCGGTGGCCTTTTCTCCGGCGAGTCGGACGGCGGCAATCAGCCAACATGACTTGTTCAGATGTTCTGACCGAGCAGTTTGAAGCATTTCCTTGCGGAACCTTGCTCCCACTCCCACGCATTAAGCTATTGGAGAATTGAGTTGGAATTTCTTGTTCTATATGTTGCAGTCCACTAACGTCCTCATTGGTAGCAATTTTGTTTTTTAAAACAACTGAATTATCCTTTCTCCTAAAAAGACCCAATGGGCCCTCCTCAAATGGCAAGCCACCCACCCCTCTATTACTTTCAACAGAAGCCTCCAAGTCAATTTTTTGGGCCAAGAATACGGGCCTTTGCGTACCACTCCCACTTGGTTGGCCCAAAAGGCCCTCCGGTAATCAATCCATTCTCTCCTTTTCAATTGACTCAGGGACACAAACATCAAAAGTATCAAAAGCTGAGGCTTCAGTAGCCATACCTTTTTCGTACGTTCCACTGTTCACCACCAACTTTTGTTCCATTATTTCGGCTTCAGCAAGGTCAACCTCATCATCTTTTACAGTACTGTCTGCCAGCTTTTCCTCATCAGTCCCTGTCAAATCTTTTCCACTATGTACTGTCAATCTCCATTCTGAGACTGAGTCGGAGTCGGAGTTCTCCGCCTCCTCCCTTTCGTCCGGCGAGTCATTGTCTCCTTCCTCCTCACAGTCCGAGTCTGGGTTTGAGTGGCTCACCTGAACGGCATATCTTGGCCCAAAATCCACCATGTCAATGAGATCTTCCACCACTCTTACAGCAAACGAAACCCCCTCCACCACCAGGTTAATCACCGTGTTTATGGTTTCAGGCCTCCATGTTAAGATGCACACCCTTCCAATGTGCAGTTGGACCCTCTGGCTTGTTAGGTTCTCAACCTCCTGCACCTTTCCCCATTGTTTAGCCACCAACTCGAAAGTCTCTGAGTTCCACACATGAGTTGGCACTCCAAAAATATTTAACCACACAAACCTTCCAGGTCTTGTACATTCCACCTCCTGATTCCATTCAGTTAACTCGCTAAACCATTCCAACAGTTTTTGTCTGCCTTCCGAGAGTAACTTAGTGACTCCCACTAATGACCCACATTCCAGTAGCACCCTGAGCCCTCCCAAGTACTTTGTGGAGCAGTCGTGGAAACCCTCTTCTTCCAGGAGATTGTTTAGTTTTTCAAGAAGAGAGACATGCTTCACCTCTCCCACCACACATCTCTTGAGCCACTCTCTATTTTCTTGCTTACTCCTTATCACCAAAGTCAGTGGTTTCTCCTCCACGGTCTCCAATCTGTGCTTGCCAGGATCTACTCCTTTGAGGACATCAACATATAATCCGTGGCTTTCTTTTGTCCTGGTGTCGTTCACTCGTGTCACCCTTTGTACTCCACCTCCATAAAGTGGGCGACCTTGTGCTTCCCGCTTACCTCCGTCCCAACCGCGCCGGAACCTGGCTTCATTCACATCTAGAAAAAACGGACCAACCGCCACAGACTGAATTCCTTGCACCAGCCTTCCGACATCCGTGACTCCTTTGTATTTGACAAAGCCAAACCGCTTGCCATCCTTAGATCTCTTAAACGGTACAAATATATCAATTACATGACCAAACAACAAGAAATGCTTCCACATGCTTGCTCTTGTCCACTCCTCTGGGAAATTCGTGAAAAATAAGCTTATGCCTGCCTTGTCTACCACTTGAATGAACTCTCTATTTGGAATCTTACCCCTGGATCTGTTCCCTTGCTCCTGCTCTCGGCTGTGTGTGTTTCCTCTCTCTCGCCATTGCACTCTCCTCTCTCTCACCATAATTTTACATGGATCCGTGTCTCTTTTAATTATTCTCACTTACTGCTCTAGAATCCTGTTAATCATCATCTAAGTGATATATTTTACCCACTAGTCTAAATAGCTCAATTACAAGGTAATCTGGAAGCCCAAACCCAACTAACTGAATAATTATATATCTATCTCTTATTTTTCAAGTGCTCTAAGTGGGTGAAAATTAACGCTCTCTAGATCCCTGCCACCGCATCGTCAAAGTCATGGTTAAAAAAACCAAACCGGTTATTGAACCGTAAAATTACTGGTTCAAGGTTTAATCGGTCGAATCGGTTGAATCAGTGGTTGGACCGTTACTTTTATATTCTTATAAATTATTAATAAAGTACCCATCTTATATAATCACAACAAAGTAATCCATATAATAGTGCATATTTTTAAGAATCAATAAGAACTATATTATTTACTTAAAAGATGAAAGGTTAAAATAATAATTGTAAAGAATATAAGGGCTTATTTGTACAAAAAATAAAACTTTGTGGATGATTTAGAGTTAAGTAGATCAAATCCTAATATTGACTCTCACTCCTCAATTAAATTTGAGTTTTTTTCCTTATTTGCGTTTGTTTTTTTAAAAAAAAATTAAATTTGAGTTTTTTTCACCTCATTTTTGTTGAACCACCGATTCACTGGTTTGCGGTTTTGATCTGTTTTTCCTGTTTTAACCGGACATGCAACCGGTTTACCGGCCGGTCCGGTCCGTTTTTTTAATAAAAAAACTATGGTCAAAGTACAAAGATTTATACTACGTAGTACTGATGATGGTGTTGACCAAAATAAGTCAAACTACATAAATTAGGGTGGCTTTTGGGTCATTATGTGACTGTATGTCCATAGATCAATTTTGGAAGATTAAGAGTGTGTTATTTTTGACAAAAAATTGTAAAAAAAAAAAACTAACAACTCATTGTATTTTGGGAGGAGATTTATGAAGGGAAATTGGAGAGAAATTTGAAAATGTGCTGATTTTTTGCAACTTGTATTTTTAGAACACAACTTAAGCACATGTATCATTACACTCTCAATAATTGCAACTAGCCATGTGTATACTTCAAAGGGAAAATAGAAGCTCAAAGTTTATAGTATTGGACACTTTTACCACTTTCATGAAACGTAGCTCATGTGTGGTGATGGTCACTAGTTATAATTAACCATTAATATCCTAAGTAAAAACGATTATACCTCGAAAAAGCTTTAATTGTGGATGTAATTTTATTAGTATCCTAATTTTTATCAAATATACAAAAGATACAACGTAAATCTTGAAGGATGAAGACTGAAATGGCCACCTATAGAAACCTTGTGACTGAAATAGAAAGAAAAGTAAAAATTTTGACCGAAATGCATTTTCCAGAGAAGAAAAGTGGGATTTTCAGTTCATTCAATTTCAAACCCGGAACCAAAAAGCAAAAGGATTATCTTTGTCGGAGCACTTTGCTGGAAGCACGCCTAGCAGATCGGCTCATTCAAATTTTACACCTTTTTTTTCCCTTCCTTTTGTTGTTCTCAATCATGAGTTTGGATTTAAATTCCCAACGTTCAATTCTGGGTCATGATTTGCTTCCTTCTCGGTCGCAAAGATTACATCTTTTTTTCCTTTCTTGGTCCGGGCGTCACCAAAATGGTACCACCAATAAACTGTTCCGATCACAAGCCTTCTCTGAATCCCAGAACATACAGAGGGCTACATGGGCGGCTTGAGCAGAGTTGAAGTGGTCGGAAACAGGGGTTGTTCCAAGATCATCGTTGATCTCTCTTCTTCTTTCAGGGGTTTGCAGGTTCAATCATTCGAACCAATGTCACCGGCTCTATCTTCCGTCTGGACCGAACCGGCCGGCCGGCCCTTCGCCGGTCTTGTTATTTGCGTCACTGGCCTTTCTAAAGGTACAATATTTATAATCCCGTGATGTTGCATCGGTTTCAAACTTGTAAGTTGCTTTGTTTTTATGCTAGGGTTTCATGTATGTTTGTTTAATTTATTGAACACTTTTTCGTTTGTTTTGTATGCTAGAAGCAAGAAAACAAGTGAAAGAAGCAACAGAGAGGCTAGGTGGCCAGTACAGCGCCAATTTGATTCCTCAATGCACCCATTTGGTGGTTCAGATATCCTTCAATTTTGTAGAAGTGTTTTTAAGATATTGTTCTTAACAAAATCAGGTTCCTAGTTGTGTATCTTGACCCTTGTTTACAATTCTGCTGGACGCAAGCTTGACAATGCCCTGAAGCATGGATCAAAGGTGGATTTCTTCATTGTCACGTTAGGGTGGTTTGTAGATAGCGTCACAAGGAATGGTATAACTTGATTCTGGTCTGAAATTTCTTGTCACCAGGTATTTGCAGAGTCTTAACATGAGAGATTTTTACTGCAGCAAGGTTGAAAGAGTCACTCTACACGGTGAAGGGTGGCATCGGAGACAGGAGTATGCGAACGGAGCGGTTTGATCGGATTTCAGGGTTATCTGGAGCTGAAAACTCTATTTCTTCTGCTGGTTTCAATCTGAGAGAAGAACCGCTTCTGCAGTCTTATGCCAATGACTCCAGGAAGCATATGGGTTTAAGTTTAACTCTATCTGGTCATGTCATGCATATTGATTCCAGAATTTCAGATGAGCTTCGGAGTAAGGTAAAACATTTCTAACTTGTTTCATCTCGGTATGTTATTTGCTTGGCTGAGTTAGAAGCTTTCTGGTCAGTCTAACCTTTCTATCTTCTGTTGTGTCATGCAAGGTGCATGATGAAGCTACTAAAGAGGGTGCACGAATCACAGACCAGTGGTTTGAGGGATGCAATGCAAGTCTTGTAGTGTGTGAACAGACTTCAGCACACCGATATATCGGTCACTCGAACAACCTTGTAACAGTGAGTGTCTCTGCAGACCGATGTACATTCCAGACTATCAAAATACCTTCCATTCTTGTGCTGGATTCCTTTCACTAATCTGTGATTGCCTTTGAATTGTATTAGCCATTATGGGTTCTTAGAACATCAAGTGAGAAGTGTCTGCAGAGGCTTGTACGCTTGTCAGCCGATCTGGCATGGCAAGTTGGACTCATGCTTGAGAAGTCTCATAAGACTGGTTCTGCAATATCAGAGGTATTCAACACTTCCGTTTGTTAACATGGTTGAAAGGTTATAGTTTTTGCTTCTGTTAAGCTGACACTTATTTCATTGGTAGATAGTTAGTGAAGGGAGTGTTGTTCAAGGTGGTCAAACCAACAAAAGCATAGCAAGCCATGAGGAAAGGAAGCGGATTGCTTCTTCTGCTAAAGTTGGGGTTAGAAACCGCCGTGCTCATCGAATGGAGGCAAGTATTAAGCCAGTATTTCAGCAAGGCAAGTTGCAAGTACCTACTGTTAAAGCTTCCTTACATATCCAGTTTTTGCCTTTGCAGGTGTACCAATCCCCATCCGTCCATTAAATCCAAGCTTCCTTTTAGACTCTATCCGTTGGTTGATATCCGAGCCAACTTCAACTGCTTCCATCTATACAGGCTCTTCCAGGGCTGTAAATGGTAACGAACATCAATCCATGTTCTTCTATGCAACAAGGGAAAGCAAGGAGGAATCAGAGGATTCAATAGCAAAGTTGACCAGGCTTCTTCACGAAAGGTGGTAAAAACCTGGACTTACATATACTCCCTCCATCCCAAAATAACTGGCTAGTATTCCTATTTTGGCAGTTCCAGAAAAGTTGGCACGTATCTTATTAAGGAATCTTTTCAATACCATTTTTACTTTATCACCCTTAATTTGTCTTTTCCATCCAAAAGTTACCTTTATCTTATATGTCAATTTTACTTTTTACCTCAAAATCTTCAGCACTTCTTAATTTTCATGCCCATTCAAATGTACCGGTTTTTCGGGGACATGGGAGTGTGATGCATGCTATTAGTGTAAGGTTTGCTCTTGTATACTAAACTCCTACTACGATGAGAGATCATTTGACTTTTCTAGCGCAATTGTGTTATGCAGTGAGAAGAATGATTTAATCATCAAGAACCACTTCCTCACAATACTGTTTCCAATCGATCGATTTTCGGAGATGGGGCCTTCTGCACGAACGTATTTCAGTGACAATGGCTTCACGTGTTTGCAAGTGTTGGATCATGTCTTCACCTTTTATCAGGTATAATCTCATTGAGGTTGATCACGTACCTTGTCCTGCAAGCCATCATCACCTTATGTTGTCATAACCCTAATAGACTGCATTCTCCAGGAGAACATGTCATTTCAGGAGATAGAAGTCGCCATTCACACGGATTCCAGGCATGCTGATCGGCTTAGGGCTATGTACTCGGTTAAAGAAACGGCGGAACTAGGGTTCGTAGCCTTCAAAAGAATCGAATTTTTAGGAAGCCGCAAGAGCTTTGAGATGTTGAAGCGTGTTGCTGGGGACAACACTGCTGTTTATGAGCTCATACTCAGAGCTTGATACAAGATCTTCAGCTACATCGGTTTTGTAATTCGTTTGCTTCATAAAAAAGCTTTCTTCTGTTTTGCCAATACCATATGATCAAATGAAAGTGAACTGTACATGAGGAAGTTGTTTTTCTGTTTGTTGTCCAATACAAGACTTCATATGCCACCAACTTCAATTCTAACTACGTTATATGTTCTGAGGTTAAAGATTGGGCCATTTACAGGTGAACCAACTCAACTCTAATCTTCTAACCAGGTTTAGTAGATTGCTGGAGCTCCCATCAAAAAAAGGTAGATGGTAGCTAAGGCTCGCGAATTATGAGTAGCCTTCGCCTTTGTAGCTCGTTAAGCATAACAAGTGCCGCGGAATCAAAAGAACCTTTCTTGTCTGCTCTTGCATCGCCGGTGCATATAACAGGTCCCCATACCGGCAACTGCAGTGAGATTGTCGACACGAAGCTGCTAAAACCTGTCCTTACTTCAGAACCTTCTTTGAATTCGATCGGAGTTCTGAAGAGAAGCAATTCGACCATAAGATTTACTAAAATATTAGAGAATTCACAAACTCGGTATGAGAGAGTATTAAAGGCTTACCTTGACTTTTGTTCTGTTGTATCGAATGTAGGCATTGGCCATAGCATTGTCCTGCAAAGACTAAAAAGACATGTTCGAGGTGCCCCTTTCTTTGTGCTGACTGCTTCGATTACTTGTGAAGAAAGAAAGAAAACAAAAGAAGCGTCTCAAACAAAGCACTTACAAGTTGGAATTTTAATAAAAGCTTATAAAGCTATTTTCAAAGATGCATGTCCAAAAACCAAGCCAAGTCCCAATCATAAAACCTAATACAGATTAACCCCATGGTCTGTGTTCCAAATTATAGTCAAATTATGCTGCTTTGCACACAATATCAGAGGGCAATAATGCATAATCGACATGAAAGATATGAAGATAATTGACAATTCTGTACCTGGAACGTCAGGGACCTTGTCTGCTCCATCAGGATAATCACTGGCAACTGATTTTGCAAGGTGCCCAGATTCACTTATCTTTTGCTTTTTACACCCTGAACCAGAGACAATGGGCCCTTGTTGCAGCTTGGCACGAGAGATACCTTTACTCTGCAAAGCATTACAAATTTCGAAGCATTAGTTAACTGATGATTGAAAGCTGATAAAAACTGTAGCAGAAAGCATGTGGTGAATGACAGCAACTTTGTATAAACTTACAAGAAAAAATAGAAAACAAGCATATACGAAAACATACCTCAAGTGTCTTCAATAACTGTGAAGCTGCTTTTCCTTTTGCAGTTTTTCTCTTCTGATCAACCCCCTTCCCAACGACACATTCATCCAGCCGTAATGTGAGCTCAGCGTGTACCATATCCCCTTGGTTAACAAATTTTTCACTAAAAAAGTAACCAAGTGAATCACATAATTCATGCAATTCACGGTATGGAGGGAGCTCTAATTTATCGGGGGATACAATTGGAGATAACAACGGTTTGAATACTCTCCAAACTTCATCAAGATTGAGATTTGAATCAAGCAGAACTGCACCAGCAATGCTTTCTACTATGTCACCAAGAACCTGTAGCATATAAATGGTGCAGAGAAAGAGATGAAGCTTCTAAGTTATTTAAAGTAGCAAGCTTTAGTCTGCATAACATTACATAAGAAATTGTATCATAGTTAGGAATCACATTTCTATTTTTTTGTATCAAGAAGGTAAAGAAAGAAAACTAAGTAGCCCACCTTAGGGCCTGATGTAGTTGGACAAGCTCCAGCAGCCTCATGTGAGTTAGGGAATGAATTTACGTAATTTTTTACTTGATCTAACAGTGAAGTTGAACAATGTTGAAGGAATTTATGCAGTTCATGACGCACGGCAACTTGAGCGAATTTTTCATTGTTAACTGAAGCCATGCGCAAATCTGTCAACTCTCCCTGATCAACATTTGGATGATTCTGGTAGAAATAGTGTGTAATAAGCAAGTCCAGTACAGAATCTCCGAGGAATTCAAGCCTCTGGAAAAAAAAAATGCAAAAAGTACATCATATGTATGACATGCCTGCATAAATAACATAAACATAAAACAACTTGAAATCATCTCGCATCTAATAAAGGCAGATTGAACTTAAGCTGCTAGCATTTTCAAACCACACCACAAAACGAACTAACCAGAGTAATGTTTCTGAAATTGAAATCATGAAAATTTCAAACTCTACCTGATAAGAGTATGACCGGCAAGCCGATTCATGAGTTAGAGCTTCTTGCAATAAAAGCTTGCAAGAGAAAGTATAGTCAAGCTTTGACTCTAAATCCTGTATTTCACTAACTTTGGGGGCATATGATCGAAGTGATGCGCCATTAATGGCTTGAAGTAGTAGAGCCTCACTGATGTCAACTTCTACTCCAAGCCATTTCAACACATGAACTGCTGCAGCAAATCCACCGCTGACATAGTACGCACCAATAAGCGCTTCCACACAGTCTGATATGGTTTTGGAAACCATCCATCTATGTCCCAAATCACAACTTATTCCCACCTTAACTTTCAAGTCTTCTGTTTGAAACTTGCCATCAAAAGGGACTTCTAAAGTGTCAATCCCACATTCACAGGGAACAGGTTGAAGAGTTTGCTGTCCTGGAGCAACCCAACGACGGGGATCAAATGCAGAGTCTCGCACATATCCCTTTATATTATTTTAAAAAGAATTCATCAGCATTTTGACAAACAACTAAAGCATATCAAATAACCACTGACAAGAACAACCAGGCAAAGAAAATAAAGCAGGTCGATGATGAGTCTAATACCTGTATATTTCGATCAATTCCCAACTTATGTAGGGTTGAATTTCGTATAAGGCTTGTCCTCCGAGAAGTTAATTGTCCTTCATGCTCCTCAGGAAACTGAAGAAACAGGTGGCAGCTTGTAGCATATTTTAGAACTGAATCCCCAAGTAATTCCAGCCTTTCCATAGAAAAGCTTTCACAACATCTTAGGGTTGTAAGCGCTTCCAGAATCTATTCACCAAAGTGCAAGAACTCAGTGTGTTATTCCAAGCAATCATATGCATCATGAAGGGTGAAAAGATTGATTAACCAGTCTATTAATAGAACTCACCATTGCGCTAGGTATATGAAAAGTGCTAAGATGACTACCAATCTCTTCTCTTAGCTGGCTGGCAAGCATCAAGGACTCAAGACGATGCATCAGAGATGGGAGTAAGTAAAAGGACTTCATAACACTAATGTCCACGTTAATCCCAAGTAAAAGCTCTGGGGGCATACGAGCGTAAAATCTTGGTCTCTCAGTTACTGAACCAGCTTGCGATGCTGAGAGAGAATACATCATAAACATGCGATAAAGAAGAAATGTTAGATCAGGTTGTGTGGTTGCTCTGGTAACCTTGCATGGGAGCAACATTGCAAAGTTACCATTTTTCTGCTGACATCAATATCCAGATATTTTTAAAATTTCTCTCTACTTTTTTTATCTTCACTTTCGGAAAATCAAGTATTCCCCCGAAAAGAGCAGGATGGAATTTATTTGTCTTTTAGTTTTGTTTTCCTGGAAGCCCTTATATAAAACCATTATACAAGGTTCTCAAAACCATAAAAAGTATGGCGGAAATTGAAAAGAAAAAAAAACTAGTTTAGAAAATGGTGCTAACATTTACAAACAACCCAAAAAGGCAATCGGAGCAGAGGAAATGGGATGGAGGAGTAATATGTCAGTTTGATATTTAACATTTTATATATCAGATTATCTTATCTCAGTATAAGAGAAATTGGAAAAATGGGAACTTTGCAATGTTGCTCTCATGCTGAGGGAGAATACATTATAGACATGCGATAAAGAAGAAATGTTAGATCAGATTGTGTGGTTGCTCTGGTAACCTAGCATGAGAGCAACATTGCAAAGTTCTCATTTTTACAATTTTTCTTATGCTGAGATAAGATAATCTGATATATAAAATGTTCAATATCAGAATGACATATTACTCCTCCATCCCATTTTCTCTGATCCGATTGCCTTTTTGGGTTGTCTGTAAATGTTCGCTCCATTTTCTAAACTAGATTGTCTTTTTTTTCAATTTCCGCTATACTTTCTGCGGTTTTGAGAACCTTGTATAATGGTTTTATATAAGGGTTTCCAGGAAAACAAAACTAAAAGACAAAGAAATTACATCATGAAAAAAAGTAAAGAGAAATTTTAAAAATATCTGCATGTTGATGTTAGCAAAATAGAGCCTTAGGGTTTGTACAGACCAGGGAGGTGCAAAACATTTGTGTTGTAAAGAGTATAAACCAGAGAGATACATTACTACCTAGAAACTCTTAAAGTAGGGTTCATGTTCACCATACCTTCATCATTGAACTTTACTAGAAGATTGTGAGGGTTATGACTCTGTTTAAGCAACAACAAAGGCTGTGTAGGAAATTTTAGCTCAATCCCATACCTAGCCAAGTAAAAATCATACTCGATATTAAACTATATTTCAGAAATGTAAAGAACACAGATTAGGATTCTGAAAACACTTACTTTTTGCAGAAGTAATCAGAAAATGTTGTGAACTTTGAGGCAACGGTATCAGTGTTCCCATCAAAGCAACTCTCAGCAGAAGTTTCAGTCATTACTTCCAAGATAGAGTATATTTTCCCTGTGTGAACAGCCACTACCACCATATCATTAAGAGTGTTGGCATCAGTCGGGCCATTCGCCAGGTGGATTACATTGCTCCCAACACATTCTGCTTCAGGTGCCAACACATTGTTCCTGAAACCATACACATTCCCAATTCCCAAACAGCCATTTTCACTCAAGAGTTTTATAGAAACAAAAACAGCATTAATTGCATCCCAATTCAGTCTCCATCCATTCTCAGAAGTAATCTTGAAAGGCATAAGCAAGTAGAAGCTGGTTGGATGCCAAAAGGAGCTCATTCCACTCTGAAGTACAAACTCCCTTGGTTTCCCAGACAACTTAGATCTAGAAACTAATTTCCCAAACAAGCCATTAAAGAAGAATTCTTGAAAGCATTTTGCTTTTTTCATCTGGAGAAAAGGAAAAACAAAAAAGGTTAGGAACCTCAGCCCCAATACAACAACTATTGTAAAAAGAAATATTTAAGTTCATACCTGTGCATCATTCAAATGCACTTGCCCGGCATATGTAACTGAAGTCTTGACTGTCTTTTGAAGCAGATAGAGCTCCAGTTCCATATTGCCAACATCATTTTGAAGTTCAGACTGAATTAACAGGATGAATCCTGAATAAACCTGACTTGGGATACTGCAGGTGAAATCAAATCTGTATGCATGAAATGTTCTACTTTCAGAATGTTCCAACCAACTTCCACATAAAGCCCGAATGCATACTCTCCCATGCAGCTCCTTCCTTTTTGTTGTCCCTTTGCACAATTACATGAAAAGGAAATCAGATATAAGTTTAAAGTTTAAACAAATAAAACAAAACCCTACTGCCTCTTTGAATGATTTTAAACCCGAGACTCGAATCCAAATTGTCAGGTTAGCATCGGTTTGGGCTAGAAATATGCCTAACCAGGAACCAATTTCAGGGAAAACCGTGTTAGGGTTGGGTTGGACTCAAAGTAACCACCCGACCCGGATTATAATTGGTCCCAGCCCCACTGCCCTGCCTAAACCCAACCCACCCCACAGCCCACACCCAGGCCCACCCCTCCTGAGTCCCTAATCGGCTAACCCTAACCTAGCAGCAGGCAGCAACTTCTCATCTATGCTTCTTCTGCCATTTGTGCAAGACCAGACCAGAGAGAGAGAGATCTTCGCACAGCTGAGATCACCGTCGCCTGAGCTTGCCGTTGCATCAGCTCATGACTGCACTGCCTCTTGCCTCCTACCCCATGCACGACTGCTTGCAGCAGCTCCGGCTTGCATCAGCATCGCCACCAGCTGCAGCAACTCCAGCTCATGACCTTCTTCCCTGCCAAGTGCCGAGCAGCCCCTCAGCCCTGCCCCTGCCCCTCCAGGCCAACAGATGCCAAATTGTTTATAATTATACTCCCTCTGTCCCAGAAAAATAGCTACGCCTGTTTTTAGCATTTACTCTACAATTTTTTTCTTTGAACATTTTGACTTATAAATCTTGTAAGTTTGTATGCAAATAAAAATTGAACCTTTCTAGTCTCTAAATATACTATTTTTCAAAAATATTTTTAATAAATTATTATGAATGAACATTTGAATCAAATACAAGTTCGAAAGTCAAATGTGACAAATTTCATGGCCATAGGTAGTATATAGACTGAGGAGTTCATGTCTCAGTGGAACGGAAGTGGAAGCCTGATCAGAGGGATTTTTTAAAGAACAGGAAGAAGAAAAGAGGGCTGGACTTGAGAGGCAATAAAATGCAGGCGTATTTAATCTGACCCTAACCCGAATTCCGAGTTCGGGTTGACCGGACCCAATTAAATTATAGACAGGTTCAGTAGGGAAATTGGCATCTACCTACCCCATATTGCAATTCAATCGGGTTGACCCGATTTTTTGGCAATCCGACCTGGTTTACATCCCTAGCTGCCATGTCAGCTGTGAACTTCATGCATGTTGTACGCGATAATTGACAAATATGCAAAAGAGGATTACCATTGAGTATGACTTTTATATCTTCTCTTGGATGTTCTACATTTTAAAAAAAAAATTGCAAGAGCAATTTTACTATTGGTTTATCATGAATTGAATGGTATAACATTCTTCCTTTCAGACTTTAATGACAACAAAAAGAATCAGAGAAAATAAATTGCTCCCTTAAGCAAAATAATACCAGCACCTTTCATTACTCCATATTTAAAAAACAAGAGGCACACACCTGGACCTGACTCGGAATCTTTTCCTTTTGTCTTAATAGAAATCACTTGAGGCTCTTCAACAGATGGTAGAAGATGATCATTTAATGCACCCATTTGATGGAGTTTCTTGCATGCTTCTAAGCACACAAGCTGCTTAGCCAGGTGTGAGTTTCTACCTAATGGGCCAACAATGGTTCCAAATGGTGCATTTGCAGGTAATGTCAATTTACACTCATACAAACCTCCTGATAATGATAATTGGAAACTTGGCTTTGGCCTCCAAGACCTGCATCAAGCAATGCAACAACAATTGCTTGTTCATTCATTGTAAACTCACAAGACATAAAGTCTACAAAAAAAAAAACTTAAAAGGCCTTAAATTGTTATCCATACTTATCACCAGGGAGCTTGTCACAATAACGATGTAGAAGGCTGACACTAGAATCTGCAGAAATTGATGCTCCTGTGGCATCTACTTTGTACACATCTGCTTCACTAGAGGTGCATGCTTCGGGGAGGCATGTTTCAGGATCCCTTCTTATAGCAGTGTCTATTATTGAATGCTCACTCCTGATTATTGAGAAAATCTGATCTCTCTGTTTCACGTTTCCCCTGCAATACAACCAGTAAATGCTTCAACTATCTACCTCCCACGGTCTAAAAACACAGTGGTAACAGAAAAAGAAAGAAAATATCACTTCAAGGAAAAGGGTTGAGCCTCACTTTTCAAGCATCATTATGAACTGGGAATTCTCTTGGCGAGCTCGGCCTCGAGATTGAATATAGCTCCGCACTGTTGTAGGCAGGTCGAAGCGAATAACACAAGAGCAGTTTGGAACATCAATACCCTCTTCAACCACATCAGTTGAAAATAATAGATTCACCTGCATGGATGGAAGCATCACTCCCTACATAATATTTTTTCTTCTTGAAAAGACAGTTAACTGCAGAATATGATCCCAAGTACCTTTCCAGCACGAAACAAGTCCAAGGTTTTTGATTGAACTTTTGGTCCCATTGCATCAACTGATGTACCAGTTCCAGTCAAATATGAAACTTGGAAGTGAGACAAAAAGGTTACTTTCTTCATAAATCTTTCTATGACTTTGGCTGTAATAATCCTCTCAACAAAAATGAGGCACAACACTCGGCTAGATTCTCTGCAACAGAAAGTACAAGAATAAACTAACTTTTTAAATTCCTGGGAACTTATGAATCTTGACAAGATCTTACCCAAGTGACTGGAAGATCTGAACAAGTTCATGCAGTTTTGGAGATATATAACCAAATTCTTTGGCCTTGAAACAGTCTAACCTTGAATCGAAACAGATCTCTTCATCTGATGAGACGATAAAATAAATGAGTTCGCGGAACCAACCAAGCCGAGAAAAGATACTTCATAAAAATGGAAACCCATAACTATGGTCTAAACCATAGTTACCAGATTCGAGGTATGTTCCGATACGCGATACTGGTATGGATACGTGATTCGTCAGTTGGAGAAGAATCGGACTCATGGGGGTAGTCTCAACCGATACATTGGACGATTCCGATTCGTTGGGTAGTCTCATTCAATAGGTTTGATGATCGATACTTAGCTGCAGTGGCTTATTTGTATAGAATAAAAGCTGTGAAAGACTATTTTGCTAGGTGGAAAAACTTAGAGGTCTAAATAGGTTGGAAAAAGAGTTCAATGGCTGAAATTAAAAGAAGAAAAATTAGAGGACCTATCTGTAGGAATGATAAAATATTAATGGCTTGTTAGTAAAAACCCTAGAAAACCTAAATTAAAACCTTCGCTGGTCAGCCGTCTCCATCTTCTTCTTCGTTGAAGCTCTGCGACTCCATCTTCTTCGTTGAAGCAATGCGACTGTCCATGGCGGCCGGAACAACTCCAGCAGCCATCCCGCCGCCCAGGACTGCTTTCACCCTCCCTACATCTGCCGTCTCTTCTTTTCCGACGGATTCGGGCTGCCGACGAATCAGTTCGTGTATTCCCGCGTATTAGTACGCCCACGTACCGCGAATTGATACACGTGTACCACCATGTACGCAAGGCAAGGTGACGAATCTGGTAACTATGGTCTAAACTTTTTTGAATGAGATGATTTGGGCTAAAGCAAGAATACCTTGGGGCAGAGACTCTCTGATTATTGACAATACTTCTTCAAGAAACCTTTTTCCATGTAAAAGACATTCTCTATATAATTCAGATTCATCATTCGTTTCTGGAACATTCTCAAGAGAGACCTTAACAGCCTAAGCGAAATGAAAAGGAAACATTGGCCAGTGCAGTTTCAAAGAGAAAGTATGACAAAGGCATAACATCAGTGGAATATTCAGTGCTCGTGAGAAAGCTTTCTCTATGCAAGTTAGTATTCATATATTACAAGTTACTATTCTCCGAGACACCTTAACAGCTTATGAAAATGAAAAGGAAACATTGGCCATTTCAGTATTAAAGATAAAATATAGCTAAGAAACAAAAATAACAAAATACTCCGTGCTTTAGTAGTACCCAACAATGTAAGTTAGCAAAATAAAAAGAATATAATGACCAATAATTCAATTACTAAAAAGATAACAACCTGAGACAGGTGTACAATTAAGATTATGCCACATCAGCACCGACCAAAAAACGGGCGGACGAGATGGTCATTAGGTCCATTCCCAAGGTCTATATAAAGCCTAATCTTCATAAAGAAGACATGTTGTTTACTACTGAAGGCAATACTTGAATAATTCCAGTTATTGACTTACGTCAACAGTTAAACCACTTACATCTACGGACGCAGCCGGAGTTCTTTATCTCTCTCCTACCATCACTCAAGAGACCTTCGGAGTCATAGCATCATCATTTGGCGCGCTAGAAGCAACTACTCCGATGACTTCGCATATGATGATACTATGAGACTCCGAAGGACTCTTGAGTGACGGTAGGAGAGAGCTAAAGAACTCTGATTTGTCTGTAGACGTAAGTGGTTTAGCTGCTGGCGTAAGTCAAGAGCTGGAATTACTCAAGTATTGTCTTCAGTCGTAAACAGTAACATGCCTTCTTTATGAATATTAGGCTTTATATAGACCTTGAGAATGGGTCTAATGACGATCTCATCCGCCCGTTTTTAGGTCGATGCTGACGTGGCATAATCTCAATTGTACACCTGTCTCGGGTTGTTATCTTTTTAGAAATTGCATTATTGATATTTCTATTCTTCTTATTTTGCTAACTTCCATCGTGGGGTACCACCACCTGTGAGGAAGATTTCTCTGTACAATAACTTGTCATAAATTTGGAATCCCTTGTTTACAAGGTACCATTTCTTAAAAGTCATAGATGAAGTCCTATTAATGTTGGAAATCAGCACCAACATTTAAGAAGATTCCAGAAAAATGGAGAAGTGTTCGTACAGATGGTTGAGCCGGAACCCGGCTAGCTACTAAATATTTCTAGTGGGTTAGACCTTCTAAAATCTCCTAGCTAAATCTGTTAGAAATATCTATGTAAGAATCTGTATAAATATTAGATACTACCCGACAAACTTATATAGTCCTAGGACTAGATATTTTTAGGGGCAACCGACCTTGGACTACTATAAATATAGGAGACCACCAATTGTAAGTGTGTGTGAGTGTAAGAGTGAAGTGCACAAGTGTGCAAGTGAGCAAGTGTAAAAACAGAGTGTACATGTGTGCTGCAAGTGAGAGTAGAAAACAAGTGTAAAAACAGAGTGTACGTGTGTGCTGCAAGTGAGTATAAAACAGTGTGAGTGTATGACTACTATGTGAGTGCTTGGAAATAAATTAGTATACGTAATATATTTGGCCCAAATTAATAAAAGGCCAATTTTCAAGGCTTGAACCTCAACAATTAAAAGGAATATTGAAAACACATTTCCACATTTACAGAATAACATCCAATTATTTTCTTACCGTGAAACCCAAAGTAAAAAATTGAAATGCAATAAACCTGCCAGTTTATATCCAGTAAGACATTATCCAATTGAGTAAAGTCAAAAAATGGTCTCTTAACTATAACTGTTGTCCTAAACAGGTCTATTTTAATTCTCTATCCCATTTCAGTCCCATTACTTACATTTTTGTCCTATAAGAATCCCTAGTAAGATTTTCCATTAAAAATTGTCTTTACCTATGGGACATTTACATAAGCTTGATATTTTCAATTTAACTCCAAATAGTTAGCAAAATCACAAGCTAACCCATAAATTCAAACATTTACAAAACAAAATCACAAACATCCACCGCCCACCCCAGCACCCCATTGCCAGCCAGCTCACCTCCACCGACCAACCCCCCCCCACCCCTCGTGCCGGCCAGCACACCCTCACCCCAGCCCACCTCGCTCCAACCTTGCCCCTACCCAGCGTCATCCTCTACCCTAGCCAAGTGACGCGCCCTCAGGCTTCTTTGCGCAGCTAGATGCGCTAGATTTGGGTGCACCATGCACGAGAGGAATTCGAGGCGCGACACCTAGGGAGGAGAGAGGGCGACGTTGTGTAGGGGTAGGGCGGGGCGAGGAGAGGAGAGGCCGGGCAGGCTAGGCGTGGCAAGGTGAGGTGGAGATAGGCACATGCCTGCAATGGGGTGGTTGGCCAGTGTGGATGAGCTAGCCAACAGTGGGGTACTGGGTTGGGTATGGGATGTTTGTGATTTTTTTCATAAATGTTAGGATTTTAGGGTTAGTTTGTATATTTGCTAACAATTTGGAGTTAAAATAGAAAATATCAAGTTTACGTAAATGTTCCATAGATAACGATAATTTTTAATAGAAAACCTAACGAAGTTCCTTTTAAGACAATTTGTGGAATTTACTCTCTTTCAGATAGAATAGTTTAGGCAAATGGTTGGGGATTACGAAAGGGCAAAGGATTCATTATGGCCTATGTGCTATTGAAGAGGCTTAAGAGACCAAATAACAGGATAAGGGTTTTTCCTATTACTTAGCTGAAAGATATGTAAAATTCAATAGGGAACAACTACAATAGAGTTTAAAGTATTAAATATGGTTCAAGTGCAATGGAGTTCACTTGGTCTTAAAGTATTTTTGTAGCTAACAGACCCCAAGTAAACTAATGATGCCTCATAAAGGAGGAAAGCAGTGTCATTTCATAAATTTATAGTTGCACATGGACAAAATTCAAGATCAAGATTAAAATCATCCACGTTTAAAATTGCATGAATCTTCGATAAAAAGGTCAAAGAATGGTGTTATCAATTAAAAGAATTATCACAGTCATACCATAAAAGCACATATGAGACCAAGATTTTCAAGGCAGTGTAAAATCTTGGCATAATGATTGAACACTCTCTTTTGCAGAGAAATAAGTTTATCATCCATGGCCATGCTCTTACAACATTGGAGAAATGAAGCATCAAACTGCACGTGAAAAATTTCACAGGAATAAGTAATTATTAAAAAAATGTATTTGTTTTGACATGTGTATCCTTTACATTAAGTACAAAGAATATAAATACCTTGGACCATGAGGCTTCCATCTTCACTTTCAAATCAGGAAAAGAAACTTTAGTTTCATCATAAAACCTACAAAATTCATTGGCACATGGAACACGTTCTTCCATTTCTGTCCTGTCCACTATGGTGTATATCTGCAACAATAAGCAGTCTTTAATAAACTCGAGCAACTTAACCTACAGAAATTTTGCAGATGAAGTTTGAAGTTAAAAGCAAAAGGAAAGGATACCGAGCAATCCAATGTGCGTTCCAGCTCTAATATTTGGCCCTCACAGTCCATCGAAGAAGAGATACCTGATGGTTACAATAATATGATCGAAGGAGTCAAAGAAGTGCGGATATTAAAAAGAGATCAAACTATAGCTAGAAATACGTAGAGTAAAAGGCATGCAGAACTATGAAAAGTTAAGCATCTTGATGCAGAAAAGAGAAGGAAATAGAGCTCAACAATTAACAGAAAATACCAGTGGGGAGAAAAGAAGAGAACAAGGGTAGGGGATACAACAAGCGATTTTTAGGGCCAATACCAAGAAATTGTCCGTGATTCCAAGACCAAGTCGCAGAGGATTGTCAGCCATAATTTCAGGATAGGTTGACTGCCTAACCCCCCCCCCCCCCAATCCAAATAATGTTGCTTTCCTTTGTTCTTCGTTCTGTTTTATTTTTCGAACTTTCACAAGAATGCAGTAACACAAAATATGAAAATACTGGGAAAACGAACAAATTTTGTCCTAAAACTTTGCCTAGTTATTTATTATTGATATGCAAATACTATGCAGCTAGAGATAAATGGCTTGCATCTGAACAAGAGCATCATGGGACTTTTTAAGCATAAGAACCTCATCATCGCACCAGCAAAGTTCAAATACTTCCTACAAAAGGTTGGTAGTAATGTGATATAAAGATTCACCTACCCCTGCCAGTAAAACACAATCAGATTACATATGAAACCCTGAACTACATGCTGGTCGAAGTATCATAAGCTAAAACATGAGCATGCTGAAACCATGTCAAACATGTATTCTTTTACATTTTTTGTTCTCTTTCTTGAATTTCAAATTTCAATCTTGTCTTATAGGAGTATGATGGTTCAAGGCACAAATAACATGGATTGATTAGGCTGAAGGCCAGGAACATCATGATCTTGTGCATTGGTGAATAGCATCGATGAAAGTGGTTGAGAACTCCATAAGCTAGTCAACGATAACAGTGTGATAGAAAGGAGTCGAGATGTGCAATGGAACATTCAACACAGAGTCAGAAATGCCACCACTAGATTTCTTTATTTCTTGCAGCTGTTCTTTTTTGTCCGAGATGTAGTGAAACCAACGAGGGAGGGAATTTTCTAATCTTCCACCAAAATGATGTAGTAGAGGAAATGGAGCTTATTAGAGAAGAAAAAAAACCAGGGGGAGAAGAGAATACAACTAGGGGAGGGGAAATCACACCAAAAGCTAAAATTAACATGAGAGAATCATAATATAGGCTTCTTAAAACGTAAAACTAAACCCTAGAGGATCTAGTAAGGAAACTAACATTCATTGCCAAACCTAATAATAAAGCCGAATTGCACACATTTCCATTTTGAGTTATCCCAGAAAAATTGTTGACTTTCTCTAGAAGGAAACCTTTTACTCTATTTTTGTGTAGGTTTTGATTTTGCAATTTGTACAGAACCTGATTTTGCTGTATAGCACAGGTTTTAGTTCCCTTATTTCATTTTTAGACAAGTTTAGCCGTTTCTTATTGTAGGCGCTTGTCTATTATACTTGTAAGTGCCGTTGGGTATTTCCAATTAATAAAATTCCGGAGGTGAGCTCCCTCCATTACTAAAATAAAATAAAAAAATTTTAAAAAAAACCCTTTTACTCTCAAAGTTACTGAATTGTCCTCATTTTATCTATTATCTTCTTATCTCATTTTTTGTCCAGTATCCACTTAGGGGTAATTAGGTAGAAGTATTGAAAATCTTACATTCACCACAATCTCTACACTAGTCAAACCATTCATTTTTTTAGGAATGGAGGGAGCACTAACAATATTATCTTGAACTACACCATATCTTCGAACTGTCCCTGTAAAGACGTGGAAAGTAGAATCTCTTGGAAAGAGAAAGCATCTTCCTTTCAAGTTTACTTACAGAATACGGTTTGTTTATTAGGAAGGAAAAACTCCTTACAGAATACGGATCTTATTCCCTGTGTAAATATAGATAGTCAGATCTGTTAAATATTAGATTTGATTAGGTTTCTTTTTTTATGGTAGCCTCTCTCTTATATAAAGGAAAGGTCTGTAATCTCCGAATTATGCGACAATACAGAAGAAATTCTTCTCACATCTTCAAACTGGTTTAATAAAATGGAAAACATATACCAAGAATCATGAAAGCAAACGTAATTGATAAACCTCTAAGGAAAAACCTAAACCCAGATTTCCATGGCTCTAACAATTACAGAATGAGTTTGGTGAAGTAATACACTAAATAAAGCTTCTATGTAACTAGTGACCCATCTAATGGAAAGGTAATATGTGTGTCCACACACATACACACATATATGTATATACACACACATAACCGGTGAACCATCTATGGAAAATAGTATACTTAAGATTTCCAGTTTTCTTGAGAAGCAAGCAAAATCAATTCAACTTCATAAGCAACCTTGATAGCAAATAGCTAGCTTGGTCACATTACTTAAAATGTTTCAACCAAAGGGCTTGGAAGAGAAAATATAATAGGCAAAGAACTGTATTCAACAGAGTACAGACAAATATCATGGTGTAAACAACTTTAAAAAAAGCTAAGATATCAGGGGGGGAAAAACATCTTACCTTTCCTACCTACTGGTGATGCTGTCATTCCAAAAACCTTTGGCTTGCTGTAAGATTTTTGATAAAATTCCTTCATGAAAACCAAAAACTATCTTAGGAACTTCTACTTTTCCTTCAGCAAACATAAGGACCACTAAACAAGCATCATAAAACGGTTTAAAAAAAGTCATGATGACAAATTAAAGATGAAACTCAGATCCTCTAAACTTACCTTCATTATTATTGCATATGGATGGTTACCAGTGGCATGATGACATTCATCTATGATCAGTAAGTCAACCATATCTAGATTCAGAAATGCGTTGCGTAAGATATTCAAAAGAATTTGGGGTGTCATGACCAGTACCTGCAAACACAAAGAAAATATGCATCTCACAAAGCCTAAACCAAATATATGTGTTACTAAACTGTAACTAAAATGAGATGAAAAAGGCTAGCTCTTATTAAGGGAGGGGGAAAAACAGAAGAGATCAGAATCTTGGGCATGAATTAAAAGGATTGTAACTTTCAAGGTTTTCACTTTTACTTTTCTTGCGTCTACTCAACTATCCCAAAAAAGTGTCCAACCAAAAAAATATTCATGCACAATACTATGAAAGTAGAAGCACTGAAGCAGCCTATGTGTATAGAAAGATTAACCAAAAGCAGAGTTTCAGAAGAACTCACATCATGCTCCCTTATCTCTTTCTCCCAGCAATCGAGGGTCCAATCATCTACGCCTCTTGATCCATAGTACTGACCCGCCTCTAAATTGGTATTTACTTTTACATACTCAAATTGCTGCAACAAACCAGTAATTTTCAAAACTTCCAAACATTGAGAACAGAAAGTGTGTACAGAAGAGAAGAAAAATGTAGGAGTAATATTCAGAGGGAAAGCAAGAAGAAAACATATTACCTGATGAACAAGATGGACAGTTGGTGCCAAAATATGATCAGCTTCTTACTGCCACTCAACTTGACAGAAGAACCAATTTCTCTGATTAACATGACCGCAATCATTGTCTTCCCACCACCTGTTTCGAGAACTGCTATAATGTTTCTCCTCATCGCTTCTTCAAACACCCTCAATTGGTAGCTACAAAAGCAGGATTGCATTGCATGTATGTCTCTCAAATTCACTAGTGGTAAGAGAAACAAAACATGTGTTCAAGAAAAGAGAAAGAAAACAACAAGGAAAGTAACAAACCTTCTAGGAATCAAGTGGGAGGGGCCTAACTGGCACTGATCTTTCTGCTTATCAACAGCATTAGCATTATTATCTTCATCCACATCCATGTTACTAGTAAAATCAACTGGGTCACCATTCATCTCATTGAAACTCCTCTTACTGCCGTCTTTTGCTGGAGAGGATGACATATCTTCTTCCACTTGAAGAGAAAACTGAACGAAAAGAGAACGCGAAACGTGCAGCCCCCAAGGCGAGAATGCTATGAGTACTCGAAATACTCGGAGGACAATTAATCCTGAGGCTCCCCAGTGGAAAAAATCAAATCTTCTGTACGATCAAATCAACAAAAATGTTCCTTTCAACCTTAACGAAAGTGGTAAAAGTAATTCCTGGCTTTCTGTATGTCTTAATGTAGTCAGTGCCTGTTCATAGTAAGGAGTGAGAACTTGGGAGTTGGGACCATCAAGTGTGGTACTGGTCTCGTCTGGTTCTGGTTCTGGTTCTGGACCTCTGGTATGTGGAGGGGGCGGCACTGGAGGCCCTAAACCTTTGCATGATTTACCGTATCAGTCCAACACTTTACGTCTGAGCGGTTTAATCCTAAATGTTTGGTAACGTTAGTTCCGTTGGTCCTAAAACTTGAGAAACGTAAGCTGATGCACGGGTGGTAATGATGTGGCAGTTAACGGTGGTATAATTATAATTAAATTATAACTCTATTCAATATATTATATTATAATTTTAATTTTAATTATATTATAACTATTAATTTATGGAAGTTGACTACTGATGAATAGTTGACGGCCAATTAGATTGTGACATATTATAATTATAATTATAATTATAATTATATTATAATTCTATTCATTTATGGAAATTGACTGAATAATTGACGGCCAATTAGGTTGTTACACATCAGTCAACATTGCCTTTTACTTCTTCCTTTTCTTTTTTACTTTGATTTATCCAATATTTAATTCCTTTATTTGCATCCAATTTTCGTATTTTTTTTAGTAGTTACTAAAGTTTAACTATATGATTTTGTATTTCTTCATTCTTTTTAGTGTGATGACCTAAATGTAAATAAATTGTATCTATAAGTTGCGCCACATTAGCCAACATTGTTGCTTTCTTCTTCCTCCTCTTTTTTTGTTGCTTTAAATTATTCAATGGTCTAATTCATTTAAAGTTTAACTCATATGATTTTGTATTAAGCTGGATTTCTAGAAATTTCATTACCAACATCTAATTTTGCAAAGTGATGAAGAGTGAGTAAAAAAGGTCAAAAATTCTATCTTGTGACTTACAACCCCTGCTTTCGAAGACACTGGCAAAAACTCATATGCACAAAATGTTAAAGCGAATCAGTCAAACAAATAAAAAGCAAAACGGAGGATCATCTTTTGTGACGAAGGTGGGTGGAGAGGAAGATCAATTAGACCTTCTTCGGTTATAGTATCGAATAGATAATCCCACAACGGCAACGAAGGCGGAAGTTAAACGTGGCAATGGGGATTGATCGGGGGAGTGGGAGTGAGACTAGTGTTAGGGAAGATCGGATTGTAGTATTTTTTCTTTCCGCTTTCTTATATATTACATGGCACAAAAATGACAGTGTAATAAAAGGTAAAGTGCATGGTTAGTCTCTTATCTTTTATTATTGTCCTAATCGAGTCCTATTTTAATAAATTGCCATATTTGGATTCTTTATCTTTAATTTGTTGTCTCATTATAGTCCTTTACCGTTAAGTGGTGTTAAGTCTAATGAATTTTTAAGGCGTAATTATAATTCTCGTTACTAAAATTTTTCTTTTACCCTTGTTCCACCCTAATCTTGTAGATCTATTAAAAAGGTAATTACTATGGTCTGCCAAGTTCCCCACAATTTTACACAAGAAAGAACAAGCACGGCCGATTCTCATAAACAATGGACACTACCAGAGTCGGATGAACAAATCAATGATCGATGCCTGTTCAACGCGGGATCCAGCAAAGCACAGGCTGTGGACAGACAAACTTCGACATCCACTTTTACTTAAAAAAAGCTTCTCTCTCCCCTGATTCCTCTAATTCAGCCATAAACTCCTAGAACACAGCCTCAAACCCACCGATTTCACTCTCGAATCCGAAATCGATCGAATCGGGGAGTAGATCGAGGGCATCTTTCTCGTTTTCATTGCGAATGGCGTCTCTCCAGGTTCTCGCTCAACCAATAATCGCAGTACCACGACGACACCTGCACCCTATCAAATTCTACCACTCTGGATCTTCAACTCGATAAAGTGCAACCGGAATGAATGACGGCACGTTTCGATTCAACACAGATCTTACTCTAGCCACTACCGCCATCGCGATTAGAATCTGCAAAACAAAAAATTATCTTCGGAATGGTGCTTAGGCTCCTTTTCTCTCTTTCCTTTCATTATCATTGAGGGGTAATGTTGAAAGGCACAGCTTGAATTGGTTGTTTCTTGTTGCTGCGTTATGTTCATTTCCTAACCAAGAATGGACATCTGCAGGCTGAAATCTTGCTTTGACCTAGATGATGTTATAAACTGGGTATAAATCATTCCAAGTGTATCCACGTGCAGCCGCACATTTGCTTTTATGGGTTCTTCTCTATTTCTCTATTTTATATTCACGGAGTTTAACTTAATTTAACTTAGGAATATGTGATACAATAATAACCTTATGGTGATTCTTGAAGACAAGCGCTCTCATTTTATATTTTTGTTTAAGGGCACAATTCTTGTAGACCCATAAAAGTTTAGGGTGCAAAGTGAATAAAAGAAAAAGTTTAGCAACAAGAGTTATAATTATTCCTTAAAAATTCGTTACACTTAACACCACTTAACGGTAAAAGACTAGTGAGACGAAAAATTAAAGATAAAAGACTCAAATATGGCAAATTCTTAAACTAGGACCCGATTAGGACAATAATGAAAAATAAGGAACTAACCATGCACTTTACCCTTGTTATAAAGCAATATTTTGCAACATTTAGGACTGAATCGGTAAACCTTAAAAGTATAGGACTGAGTTAGTAAATTGTTAATATTTATAGGACTTTTCACGCCATTTCCTCAGTATGTGGTGACCACTCTGCTTTGAATCAACGCACGCACTAGGCGGCGTCTTCACACATGACATGGACTAAGGCTGTATTCGGCTTCGGCCCCTCCTTGAAATCTTTAATTACGTACGGAGTCAACATTAACGAGGGTGATATGATCTCTTGCAATTGTTGATCGTTCAACAACTAGTAGTATGAGAACTATGGACAACAAACTCTAGTGTGAATAAAAACATACAAATCCAAAGAAATGCAAACAACTTTGTAGGAAAATAATGAGCTAGGTTAATACACTCATCGCACCATAAAATGAGATACATATAATTGAACACGGTGATTAAAAATGTTGTTAACATGATAGTAAAAGTAAATTGCACAATCTATACCTAAATTATACCCCGTGTTGCAAATATATACCCTAACAAAATTTTGTTGTAAAAGTGACTCTAAAATATGAGTACGTTGCAAATCTATACCTACGATTTAACACCGTTAAAACTTAACGGAAATCCCATTAAAAATGCTAAAATTGACATTTAGGATTTTTGAAATGTGTTGAATACCCCTCTAGATTTATAATTTTACATTTTGAGCCATCATTCTTAATTACGTGTGTAATATTTCATATAATATTTCCAAATCAATAATGCCAATTACAGATTGAGTCCAAAATATCATATATAAAAAAAAGTGATTAAAATAATATCAATAATAATACTTGTACTTAAATTTACCTTTGTTATTGTAAAAAATAGTAATTTATCAAAATAAAATGGAAGAATGACTAATATTAATTTTCTAAAAAAAAAACTTCCATTGGGGAAGATTTTGTACATTACCTAAATAATTTAATAGCTATTGTAGATTTTTTTAAAAAATAACTATTCATCCTTACATTTTTCTTTTGATAACTTTGTTTTCATTTGATTTTTTTTTGGATATTTTAGATTCAGTCTATGATTTTTAGTCATGATTCAGAAAGATTATTTAAAATAATACATACGTAATTAAAAATAATTACTCAAAAAGTAAAATTATAAAGTTAGATGAATGTTTATGACATTTTTAAAACCTTTGGGGACAATTTGAGTATTTTGATCACAATTTCTGTTAAGTTTTAACGGAAGTTAACTCTTGGTTGATAAATTTACAACATACTCATACTTTAAAGTCACTTTTACAACAAAATTTTGTTCGGGTATAAATTTACAACACGGGTTATAATTTAGTTAAATAGGGCTATAAGACAGAAGTAAAATTTTTCATGGAAAGATGAGGTGAGAATAATGATAAAGTAGTAAAACTAATGTGAAAAAGTTTTCCACAAAAGGAAATATATCAAATTTATCAATAAAATCCAAAATGAAAATGTGTCAATATCACCACAACACACCATTCTAGTGACTCCTGGATTTGGAGATAGTAGCCATGACTTTGAACATCCCCCTTTATCACATGTCACCATCAATGGCACAAATAAAAGGTTCAACAAATGTGTTGTGTACGCCCTGCACCTGCACTGAGTGAGGCCTAGTACATTAGACTTCCACTAATAGAGCATAGCTCATGGCTGGCACGCAGGCTGGCCAAGCCTTGCAAAAACTTTTTACTCACAATAAATTTTTGTCCTTTTCATAATTCAATTTCACTCTTAACTTTCCCTCTCACAAAAACTCTCATCATTTCAAAAGATACCAATTCATTTTTCTTTTTCTCAAGTACAGCCACCTTCTGAGCCCGTTGGTGGAGAACTGTCTGCCCCTCTAGGATCTGTCCACTCCTTTCAGGTCCTTCAACAATGACCTTGCGCACTCCACAAGGCTCTGCTTTTTTGCCTACGCCCGAGTAGCTGTAACAATTGATCAAGCATCATAGGCATACTTCATATGGGTGTGTTCATTTCCCTTTCTTCCCCAACTTTATATCCCTATTTTTCAAACTATAACTTTCACTCCAATTTTTTCACACAAATATTCGTCAAATTTTTCAAAAACACAAACTTTTTTCACAAAAAAAGAAAAGAAAAGAAAAAAAGAGAGCTCACCGAACACAACCGATAAAACAACAAACTAAGACAATTTTTGGGTGAATTGGTAAGATTTTAGTATATTTCGCCCAATATTTGTCCACTCTAGGTCTAATACTTTATGCCATACTCAATCATTACAAAAGCCAACTAAAGTGAAAGAAAGGCAAAACAAATATCAAGGTAACGAGGAAAACAAATTTTGATGGCTAATCTATAATTATACCTTAATGTGACTATGAATAAGAAATTTTGATGGTTGTTTTAGTATAAACTCACAAAATAGTACTACTACAAAGCAACTAGACCAATTTTAAGGAGCAGTTAAAACGTTGTTCCCTAAATTCGGAGGACTATCACTTTGCATTGTATTTTTTATTGAAATACCAAAAGGCTAATTAACTGTGAATTAGTTCAAGCTTACCTGTGAAACACGTTAGAATACAGGAGTATAAGGATGGGTTGGAAGAGAGGGCTCACAGCATCCAGCAAAATGTTTGAAGATTTGAAGTACCTGTATATCATCTGGATTTACCTGCTTCATGGAGAACGGCCAGGCCTTTAGATGCTCCCAACACAATTTACATATGAACTGACCATGACAAGGGTGCAACGTACCTTGTATTTCAACATGGAAAAAAACATGAATATGAAATTCATTATCAGTAGAAGTACCATTGATTTTCCAAGCTTCCTACCGTCATGACCTCGTAAACTAGCAGCCTCCGCTCATCCTCACAACAGCAGCCAATTAACGTTACAAATGGGGAAGCCTCAGCTGTGTAAGAAGATAATTCGCCTGCAAGGACATTTCACTAGATGTTCAACTTTGGAAATAAGCATTAAGAGTACATTACACAGCAGCTGTTTCTCTAAAATGGGAAATTTAAGTATAAAAAGCATTTTGGCCCCTTATCCAGAACTGATTAAAATCTTAATATAAACTGAGAATCAATATGAGAGCAGAAAAGAAAGCAGAGAGTGAAATAGATACATTTAACATTATTCACTTCAGACAGGCCAAAGTGTTTTTCCTCTCATTTTAAAGCTTATAACAAGGGTTTTACCCATCAGCCCATGCTTCAACTCTCACCTGCCATGATATGGTCCAGGGCAGCATAACCTTTCTTCCCATCACATGCATTGTCACGTGTGTTTCCCCTCCTTCTGAACCATTACCATCCTTAGCTAACACAAAATCTGCCAATTTCGCATTGTAATCCCGAAAGAAAGAAATCCAAAGAAGCTTGTTACCTATGTGAGTTGTTCAATTTTACAAATGTAACATGTTATTGTAACCTACTAGCCAAAACATACACTGGAGTTAGAAGAGAGCCTTCACTGCATCCAACTAGGTTGGAAATCTTCAAATACCTGTATATCACTGGTTTATCTGCTTCATTGAGAAGGGCCAAGCCTTTAGAAGCTCCTGATGGGGGTTTTATCTGAGCTGACCATAGCAAGGACACGACATACCCCATATACTGGCATGAACACAGTACGGAATTTAGTATCAGTACCCTTTTTGCCATTTTATTGGTACTAACCAATTTTCACAGAACTGAGTTGTGTTTATATACTTCTCGAGTAGATTTTGCAAGCTGCCTTGTGTCATGCACTCATAAGATAGCAGCCTGTTCTCATCCTCGCAACAATAGCTTATCAATGTACAAGATGCCGGTGCCTTGCAGTCCAAGAAATGATAATGATAAATTTTGCCTGCAAAGGTCATTGCAATGTTAAACAAGCATTAAGAGACAAATTCAGCCAAGATGAGCAGCGACCTCCGCCAGTGTCAGCTGCCCTGCCTGGTGATCAAGATATGTTGCTTTATTTGTTGATTTTTTACAAGAAAAATATGCATCTCTAAATGGATTTTGGACATTTTTTCCTACAGGGTGTTGAAAACAGTGTGCAAGAGACAGATTTATATAGTTCAACTACTCACCTAATCCTCTTTTACCCTTAAAACAAAACAATATATTTGTGACATTGAAACAGAAAAGGAAAGAAAGGTAAAAGACACCAGATCCCACCAATCTGTTATGGTCCCGGATCTGGTTATGGAACTTAAGTAGGTTAGGGCTCGTTAGAGAGAACCCTACGATCTCTTAGAGCTCGTTGGAGAGAACTCTACGATCTCAAAGGTTAGAGAGAACCTTCAACTCAAGAGAAACACTAATTAATTTCAGACTTCAAACTTAATTCCCCTTCTTCTCTCTGTTACAAATAAATACACAGAGAAGTAACTGCCCTAAAGATAACTTCCACGTAACTTCCTAACTTCTATGAACTCCCTCCTAATAACTAGCTATTAAACTGCACTAAAACTCCTAAAAACTACCTAACATTACGTACTACAACTAGATATAATATTAATATATTAAATAAATAAATAAATACTAAATTGTTATGGACAACCATAACATTACTCCCTCCACCATGAGAAGCTTGTCCGCAAGCTTCAGCATTTATCCTTTCCCTTTTTTACGTTTCTTCTTTTTTCTCCAGAAGCAGTTTTCTGCGATTTTCTTGAAAGATCCGACATGCTTATGAAAGATTTCAGTTTCAGGCCTCTCTGCTGTCTTCTTTATGGAATTCTGTAAATTCACAGAGTATGGGTTGCCTTTACTGCTGTCCTGCTTGTTCTTCTGTACCTGAAAACCCTCTGCATCAATGCTGCTGTCTATCTCATCTGTGGGCTGCTCGGGGTCCTGCTTTTCATCTTCAATTCCGGGCATCTGCTGCTGGCCAACGATCAGAGGGATGTTTTGTTCTTTGCTGTTCACTGCTTGAAGACAGTCCTCGTTCCCTTAGGTTTGCTGCCGGCCAACGATCAAAGGGCTGTTTTGTTCCTTGTTGTCCTCTGCTCGAACAAAATCCTTTTTCCCTTCTATTTCGGTTGTACCACCTGTTCCTTGAGTCTGATCAGCATCTCTTTATGGGCAATCCATTCTTCTTCTTTCCTTTTGTGGTCTTCCTCATACATCACAAAGAAGTCTTCGAACATTTTCTGAAATTTCTGAAGTTCTTGCAAAGAATCCATAACCACCGCTCTGATACCAATTTGTTATGGTCCCGGATCTGGTTATGGAACTTAAGTAGGTTAGGGCTCGTTAGAGAGAAACCTACGATCTCTTAGAGCTCGTTGGAGAGAACTCTACTATCTCAAAGGTTAGAGAGAACCTTCAACTCAATAGAAACACTAATTAATTTCAGACTTCAAACTTAATTCCCCTTCTCTCTGTTACAAATAAATACACAGAGAAGTAACTGCCCTAAAGATAACTTCCACGTAATTGCCTAACTTCTAGTAACTCCTAAAAACTCCCTCCTAATAACTCCTAAAAACTACCTAACATTACATACTACAACTAGGTATAATATTAATATATTAAATAAATAAATACTACTTAATTGTTATGGACAACCATAACACAATCCAATACTGGAGTATGCTCTCTGCCCATCATAGTGAGCTTCTCTTTTCCATAAAATAGATAGGCTCACTTTCGTTAACTACTACTTGAAAAAAAAATTGCTAGGTTTTCCAAAGCAAGGGAAGGAATAATGTTCATGGACCACAAGAATGCGCCAACAAAAGGAAAAAACAAAGTAAGAAATCTTACACTAGTCTAAGTAGATCCCTGCTCTACCAGTAATCTCCACAAGAGCACATTCCACTCTTGAAATGATGAAACCGATTTGCATCTCTCACTACAACCTCTCTTGCGAAAACCTTGGATATATGCTTTATTGCATTATGGCAGTCCCCGCAAACTCTGAGGTTCTTGATTACCCTGATGATGCTCGTCGATGGAGTGCTCATCAATGCAAAAGCTATAGCCAGTTTTTCACTGTGATAATACAGTGCACGCTCTTTTTCCTCTTGTTCCACATCAAGCAGCACATATTCTGTATCAGGTGCATACCCTTCTTCTTTGATCCTTCTCATTATGTCTTCCAAATTTTCGTATATGAGACGGGACAGTGGATGAGATCTATCACCCACAACGAATAAATGCACCTTATTCTTGATGTTTACCCAACTAAAGCCAGGATCTTTCTTTACATATTTCATCTGCATTGCTTTTCTAGCTTTAGTCATGTCATCCCATCTGTTGGCGGTGGCATACATGTTGGATAAAAGAACGTAAGTCGCTGAGTCAGATGGCTCCAATGTCAAAAGCTTACTAGCCAGCCTCTTGCCGATCTCTGCTTCCCCTTTAACTCTGCAAGCACCAAGCAAGGCTCTGTACATTGAGGCAGAAGCTTCGAATGGCATTGATGATATTAGCTTCTCTGCCTCCAATAGACGCCCAGCACGACCAAGGGCATCCACCAGACAAGAGTAATGCTCAATCTGAGGCTTGATGTTATAATCCCGTTGCATTGTATAAAAATATTCATAGGCTTCAGACACTAATCCCGAGTGACTGCAAGCTGAGATGACACCAATGAAGGTAACTTGATCTGGTTGGATATTATGAGATTTCATCTGTTTGAAAAGGTTAAGGGCTTCTTCACCATTTCCATGTTGACCTAAACCAACTAACATAGCATTCCATAAAGCAATATTATCTGAGTCCAATTTTCTGAATATATGATAAGCGTCCTCAATGTTTCCACATTTCGCATACATGTCAACAAGTGATGTCCCAACAAAAGGATCTGATAGACAATCTAGCTTCAGTATGTTTGCGTGAAGTTGTCTCCCTTGTTCCAAAGCTGCAAGAGAAGAGCTGGCCTTGACAAGAGTAGCAAGAGTGTATTCATCTGGTTCAACCCCCGACTCCCTCATCTGATGGTAAACGAAAAGACCACGGTCTCCATCCCCATTTTCAGTGCACCCTGATATCATTGTTGTCCATACCACACCATCTGGATGAGGTATATTATTGTAAACCGAGTGAGCAGCTACCATATCTCCACATTTAACATACATATCCAAAATGCTGCTTAGAAACAGATCTGTTTGAAACCCTAATTTTACTGAATAGGCATGCATTTGTGCACCTTGTTGCATGGCTAACAAACAACCACAAGCTTTGGCAACTGTTGCAAGTGTTATCTCATCTAACCTGCTTTCTCCTGCAAGCAGTTGGAAAATTTCTAGTGCCTTCCAACTGTTTCCACTTGATACATAACCGGACATCATTGCATTACAAGAAGCCAAATCAAATTTGCCTTTGTTTCTGAAAAGCACCTCCGCCTCAGACATTCTTCCATTCTTATAATAAATATCAATAAGAGCAGTTGAAACAAAATTATCAGATACATTTCCAGTTTTAATTACCTGAACATGGATCTGTTCGCTTATTGACAAACATTCTGCAAGTGAGTAGCAAGCCTTGAGAACACTTGCTAGGGTGAAATTATCCGGTGTCAAGCCATTCTCTAGTAGATCAATAAATAAATTCACAGCATCCTTCCCCTTTTGACTCTGTACAAAACCTGATATCATTGAGTTCCATGATATCAAATCCAAGTCCTCCATCCCTGAGAACACTTTTTGAGCAAAGACAACGTTTCCCATTTTGGAGTACATGGTCACTAGACTATTTGCTACAGCAATATTAGAATCATAACCTGATTTGAGAACCAAGCTATGAACTTGTTGTCCCAACCTGAAATTAGCCAAACCATTCACTGCAGAAAATACAACAACCAGGGTCACAAGATCAAATGCTACATTAGATTGTATCATATTCTTGAAGCACTGTATAGCTGCCAAATTTTGGCCTGCTTGAACGTGCTTGCTCAATGCCTTATTCAACAACAATATGTTCAAACTATGTTCATTGCCCAATAACTTAATTCCATATGCTCTAATCTGCTCCACATGTCTCCTTCCTGCATCACAATCAACATTAGAAACTTCCCTTAGAACTCTGCGCATACTAGCTTCCTCTGGACACAAACCACTCCGAACATAATCCCTAAAAAACCTAAAGGCATCTTCATCCAATCCTCTTTCAAAATAAGCCTTTAACATCACATTCCACAAAACAGTATCTCTGTCCTGCATCCCCTGGAACAAAACTTTAGCCTCCGCTATCCGCCCAAATTTTGCATAAATATTAACAAGAGCTCCAGCAACGAACTCATCCCATCCCAAACCAATCTTCAAAGCATACCCATGAACGGCCTCGGAAGCCCAGTGGTATCCAGAAAGGAAACAGAGCTTCAAAACAGGAGCCAGCGTCATTTTACTGGTCGAAACAGAACAACCTCTTAGGAGCCTAAAAAGGCGAAAACCCTCTTCAACAATCCCATCCCCAGAATCAACCGACTGTGCATAAACAGCCAGTATAGAGTTCCAAGTAATGAGGTCCCTATCCGGAGTTTTATCGAACAGGAGGCGGGCATACGAAAGGGATCCGCACTTCCCGTACATTGCGATGAGATTGTTAGCCAAGAATCGATCGAGGAACTCGCCGGAGGCTAGTATGCGGGCGTGGATGCACATGCCGAGGCTGAGGTTGGAGGTGGAGATGGCGAAGCGGAGGGCAGAGAACCATTGTGAGGAAGACGAAGATAGGCATCTGGAGCTCGAGGGAGGATACAATGAGAACCATGATTCTAGAAGAAGGAACCGAGATTTTGGAGCCAGGACAGTGGGGTTTATGAGACTTGATCGAAGCGCCATCCGCTTGCTTTCATTGTTTGCTATTCTCTGCAAGGCTAACCTCTGAAATTTGAGAAGTGAAATGGCTAAAAATGTCATTAAAGTATTTAAAATATCTCAATTTGTCACTAAATTTCATTTTAAAGTTAAAGTGTCATCTAACTTATGAAACTGGGTTAAAAATGTTATTGCCGTTAAAAAATCTGTTAACTCTATAATTTAATTACAAAAAGTAGTGCTTACCGTTTTTAATCCTTTACAATTTGATCCTAACAATTAAAAAAATTAAAAAAAAGAAAAGGAAGAAGATGTACTTGCAAAGCTTCGACTCGTGAAGGAGCGGCGGAGGTGCAGTTCGGGCTACGATGAGTTGGCCTCCTTCGGCAGTTGAAACGGCGGGCGGCAGTCAGGCAGCGTTAGGCGAGTCGAACTGCGGTGGTCAGGATGAGAGCGGTAGCCTGAGTCATCTGATTCAACCGGGTTGAGCAGTGGATTGAAAACAGGTCGAAGCACAATTCTTCCACACCCGATGGTTTATGGTGGAAACAAAGGCAGAATCGAGTTCACAGTGGTGGAACGAATCCCTGATGATCAATTGAAAGCGGTTGGAGGCGAATTTAGGGTCCATTTAGTTATGAAGAAGTTTTACAGTTTTCATTTTTAAAATTCATTTGTAAATATTTGATCACACACATAATTTTTAAGAGATGGAAAACCTTGTTTCCAATTATTAGAAAACTCTAGTATTAAAATGGAAACCTTCCAAACTAGGTTCCTTAATTTAATACTAGAGTTTTCCAAAGATTGGAAAACCTTGTTTTTCATCTCTTCAAACCTAGGTATATGATCAAATATTTACAAAGAAGTTTTGGAAATGAAAATTTGGAAACTTCTCTGCAACTAAACGGACCGCGGCGATTGCCTTGGAGCTTACTTTTGGATCGGCTTGACTATGGCTCGGGCTCCGGTTGATTTAACTTGGAGAATGTGGGCTCGAGATAGTCTCTGTGATGATGGGAGAATATCGTAGTTAGACTCAAGGTTTGTGCCATTTGGGGAATATCGGTTTCAATTAGTTATCGCGTTTTAAGTAATTTTTTAGTGATTGAGATCAAATAGCTAACAGTTAAACCCAAAATGCTACTGTTGATAGCCTTTTCAAAACACAACTACTTTGAAAAAATTGTTACCAAACACAATGTTGTGTAAACATAATACTCCCTCCGTCCCACAAAGGTTGTAGGATTTGTTTGGGTACATATATTAAGGAAAGTGGGAGAATAATAGTGTGTTGACAAAATTACCCTCATGAAAAAGAAAGGAGAAAATTTTGTGGACCCCAAATTTAAGTTGAGTGGGAGGAAAGAGAAAAACTTGTGGGTCCATGATGTGAGATAAGAGGATAAAATGGTAAAAATGATGATAGAAAGTTTCTATTTTAAGAAAGTTGACAACCTTTGTGGGACGGCCCAATATAGTAATGTTGACAACCTTTGTGGGACAGAGGGAGTAACAAAAAAATATGAATTATTTAAATTTTGAAATGAAGTAAGTGAGATAAAAAAATAAGAGGGAAAAATGACGATTTGATGTTTTGTTGTTGAATTCGGTGTGTTCCGCACATGGGAGTGTGTTTTTTTGCCAATAGTTGGAAAAAAAACAACTATTTAGATTTTTTTAATTTTCCCTATAAAAACCCTCTCACAAAGGGAAATTTAAAAAGGGTAAAAAGGTCATTTTATTAATGAAGTTTACGAAATCTTTAAATTTATCACTGAAGTTCATTTTGAAGCGAGAATGCCACCAATTTTATATTGAAGAGGTACATTTTTCACTGAACATTAATTTGTTTCAGTTGGCACTTATGTGACGTGTCACTAGATGATTATGTGGATACTGACTTTATATTTTTGTATGGTTAATATTTTTAATTTCACTTAAAATTTGTAAAACTAACAAATAAACCCTTAAAATGTGACGAATTTTAAGGGAGAAATTCAATATTAACTCTACCAAATGTACAATTAATGTCCACACAACCATCTAGTGGCACGCCACAAGAACGCCAACTAGGACTGAGAGAAATTAACGTCTAGTGGTAAATATACCCCTTTATTAAAATATTGGTGACATTTTCGTTTCAAAATAAATTTTAGTGGCAAATTTAGAGATTTTGCAAACTTCAGTGACAAAATTACCCTTATACCCTTTCAAAAATTTTAAATAGGTGTTCCTTTTTGCAAACTATTAGCAAAAAAAACAGAGCCTGAAAAAATTTCCAATAAATATTTTAAATTTGAAAGCTTGTCCCCACAAATCATCATTAGGAGCGTACAAAATGGGTTTAAAAGTGCTTATATTTACAACAATACCATTCAAGCACACTGCTAAAGAAAAAGGGTAAAATTATCGAATTGCTATGTGGCCCACATCTGACTTCAGCCTATTTACCTAGATCATGTGAAAATTGGGAAATTTTTTCCCGGAACTGGCCAGCTGAACCGAGCCTTGATGTTTTATTGTTGGTTTTTTTGTACCGGATAACACAACCAATAACATATTTACACACAAAAAGACTCCAAAAAGGCTCTGGGTGCAAAAAAGTCACTTAATTAGATTAAAAATACTATGATTTATCTACAGATATTTTCATCGGTCCGTTTTAACCACTCATCTTTAATTAATAAGTGTAAATATAGATTTTCGATTAGAAAATATGCAAGACAAATATTGGAGGGGGTAGCATAAAGAATATTCCATTAAATACGAGAATATCTCGTTAAATAATGGAGGTTGAGTGGATGCCACATCAGCTCCACATCAGCAAAAATGAGTCTCACATCACACTTGGCCGTTGATTTGGACGACTTAAGGTTGAGTATTAAATTTACACTAACGGAACAAATGTGAGCGGTTACAACATAATGATGAAAAGAATAGTGGGCAATTTGCACTTTTTGATCTAGTTAAGTGGTTTTTTTGCACCCGAAACCTATACAAAAACTACAACAAACAAATAATAATCCAAATTTCATCAATTCCAAAAAATTTTACTCTCACGTTTTTCCTCCCAAATGTGAATTGTTGTTACTTTTTTTGCAAATATTTGTGCAAAGAACACAATTCTAAAAAGATTAGTGAACATGGATAAACTAGTGTTTTTTCCCACCCACGCTTCGAGACTACAAACAATTAAAAAAAATAAAAGTGACGAATTAAAATTTCTGAAAATGAATAAAAACTTTTTTTTCTTTAACAAGGTGAAAAAACTCGTGGGCAAACGTTATTTTGGGTTTTCAATGTGGTAATTAACGAAAAACAGAATATCATAAAAGAAACCACATTAACTATTTTGACTTTTTCAACATGATCTTGTCGTGTTTATGAGAAGTTACTAGAATTTTTACACTTCTACAAATTGATAAGACTTTTTCACGTTTATTTAAGTGATGATGTTGAGAAAGTAAAATTGATTTGTTCATCATTAAAATATGTGAAATACAAAATATAAATGTTGGAGAGGATATTTAAATTTTAAAATTTTGTGAAATTAATTATGTTTTCTTATGGAGAACATTGAACTGTCTTTTCTTTCCTCTATTTGTTTCCATAGAATATTAATGTTTATCTGTATTATTGATGTTAAAGAAGAAACTTGGACTGAACTGTACATTGGAACAAAGTTAGAGAGTTAAGCATACAAGATGTTAAAAGAATCAAGTTGGACAACTGTAAAACAAAACAAAATTATTGATCTAAATGTATATAATGCCAAAGTTATAGAACCAAAAACACACACACACTAATATACCAAACCCTAGCCGCCCCTCTTCTTCCTCCCCTTTCGATTTCTTCTCCTTCTCCATTAGTATCTTCTTCTTATTCTTGTTTCTTCTCTCCCATGTTTTTCTCTTGAATCCCCTTACTCTCACCCTCTTCTTCCTCTTTTTCTTCTTTTTGTCTTGATATATTTATTGTTAGGAGCAACTGTGGAGTTTTATGAATGCCTAAGTTTTTCTGGATATTTGAGAGCAGCCGTTGCCGCATCCCGGAGCGGGGCGGAAGATACAACCGGCTTGTTTCTAGGTGTATATTGTATGAGGATGTTTTCTCGCTAATCAGGCGTTCGATGGTTTCTCGTCGCGAGTTGGAGCTTACTTCGATCCGACGAATTATTCATGTTAGAGGGTTGCCTTCTACTCTAGGGCGCTACCGCGCCATATGAAGGGCCCCTCCTTGGCCTGGTCGCACCGACGGTGGAGAAGGTTGGTGTGGACAATTTGGTGATAATGACGCAGAGGTTCAGAAAATTGTTGCGGTAAGGATGGGCACTGGTAGCTCGCCCTGCCTGGAGTAATACGTGATATTTTGCCGGGTGGAGGGGGTTTGGAGTCTTCCTCTTCCACCCGTGTTCTCAATTGACTCGGGTTTCTCTCTGGCATGGGTGTTTGATAGCTTGCTTGGAATCTGTTTCTATGGTTATGTATATTCTTCAAGGTATTTATGCAGAAACTAGGCCTTGTGTAGCTTGCTTTTTGCAGCTAATTTGGTGGAGGAGGTCGGTGGCCGAGTATTACGAGAGAGACGATGCGCACGGATACCTGTTTACAACAAATCATCGCTATGAAATTATATCCTCCCCAAGAATGGAGTCGATCTGGCTATCTTCTATTCATATTGTTTCAAATATTCAAGTCTGCTATCTGTTTTTAGATTTTATTTCACTAAACTTTATTTAATTTCAAGTTCCATGCAACCTTAAGTTGCAGGAAAAGGTAAATCTGGTTATGCTCATCTCTGCTTAGAGCTGTTTGGTGTACAGAGGTTGGTCCCTGAATTAGAATTTTCATTTTGAATGAATTACATTCATTTTCAAAAAAAAAACACACACACAATATATATATATATATATATATATATATATATGTGTGTGTGTGTGTGTGCCATCTACAATGTTTTCCAATTTGCTCATAATAACGTTTTGTCTCCACTTAAACAAACGAAAAAATGTTTGCATTTTGTAGTCTTCTAGCAATATATTTCCCTCCGTCTCAGAATTATTGAAACGTTTCTTTACTGTTTTCACAGTATTTAATTTACGATTTATTTTTATGAAATTATAGACATATGAAATTAAATAATTAATATGTTTCTCATAATTTTCACTATAATCTTTCTAAATATATTTTTATTTATTTATTTTTCACTGTTTTTCTTAGTTAAATTTTGAGTCAAACACTGCAACTTGAAACAGTAAAAGAAACGTTTCAATAATTTTGGGACGGAGGTAGTAGTATAATTAACTATAGAATCTCATATACACCTATAATTTAGCTGCATTATTTTATTTTATTTAAGTTTTTTGAAAAAAAGTGCACAGTCATGTTACAAGTGTTTCAATTCAAGGGTATTTAAGATACAATCCATTAGAAGATTTATATAATTGCCTCTAACAATTCAAATTTGTTATATCATTGAGAGCTTCCTAAGTTCTTTGAACTTTGACTTTGTAGCTTGAACTAAACCTTACTAATCTGTATTCACATTCTTAATCAATAGAACTAATAATTAATTCTCCCACTCAAACTCTTAACCTACATTGATGGAGAAACAAAACTATGAAATGAAGATCTAGGCAGCCTAATCATATGTCTCCAACCATGAAAGATCTTAACTTGTCTCTTTTCATCACTTCTCAAGTCACTTGTGTTATCTTCCTCCACCAAGGGCACAACATAAACAAATGGCTCCAAAAATGTGTCATGAAAACCCTGCAATGAGTCTAGAATGCTAACCACATAGCTCATCCACTCGGCCTAGCCTTTGGGTGGTGGCTCAGGCACCTGTAAGCAAGTGCAGCCACCTTAAGAGCCCCTTTAGTGGAGAATTGCCCTTCAAGTCTAGGGTCTATCAACCTTTCCACCCTTCTCGGGTCCCTCAACAATGGCCTTGCCCACTCCACAAGGCTCTGCTCTTGCCTTGCGCGACCGTTGTCATATGACCTCCTCCCTGTGATAAGTTCTAATAGCACCACCCCGAAGCTATACACGTCGCTCTTTGTCGTTAAATGGCCTGGGATTATAGGTAGTTTTGAAATAGTTATTATGAGGTACAATTGAAGCAGGAGGTGAACTGAACATTTTTATAGAATAGGGAAAAGTGGTATTTCTTTGATATTTAGGTTGTGTTCTTTGTAGCATATTTGGCAAAAAAAAGTAACAACAAATTGAATTTTAGAGGGAAAAGTGTGAGAGTAAATTTTTTTGAAATTGATAAAAATTTGAATTGTTGTTGTGTGTTAAAAAACACAACCTTAGTCCTTAAAATGTAGTGAACCGATTTTATGGATGGGAATTTGTCTTTTCCTAAAAGTGTGAGGACTGTAATAAGAATTTTCAAGCCTTTGCTTTGCCTTTCAATGCTCTCACCTGTCATAATATATTCGGGTGCAGCATAACCTTGTGTTCCCATCACGCGAGTTGTCACATGTGTTGCTCCTCCTTGTGGACCATCCTTTGCTAACCCAAAATCTGACAATTTTGCATTGTAATCCTGAACAAAAGAAACCAAAAAAAAAAAAAAAAATCTTAATGTGCATTAGTAACATTTTTTGAAGTAATTATTACTATCTACATATAACACTACATATTCATTTATCATTTTTTTGCATTTATTCTCTATGTCTCAATTTGTATGCACGGTACACTATTTATAGATTAATTTACGATTTATTATCGCTTACCTTTTCATATATTTAAAGAATTGCATTTAAAATATATTTAAAATTGGTTATACTTAAAGTCAATTGTATGACATAGATTGGAATATCTGAGAAATTAAAACAATACGAAAACTGTAACATTTTTTTCCCACCGGAGAAAGATATATATATATATATATATATATATATATATATATATATATATATATATATATATATATATATATATATATATATATATATATATATATATATATATATATATATATATATATATAGGGAGGGCTCACAGCATCCAACAAGATGTTTGAGGACTTAAAATCTCTATATATCACTGGTTTATCTGCTTCTTCATGAAGAAAGGCCAAGCCTTTAGCTGCTCCTAATGCGATTTTCATCCGAACTGACCATGCCAAGGGCGCAGCAAACCCTGTCACACAAACATGAACACAATAAAGGTAGTACAATATTACTAGTAATAGGGGGTTTCAAACATAGGAAGTGAACAAAAAGTTTTTAGGTGAAAAACTGAGTGAATTGGAGGTGAGTAAAAAAAGTGAAAATATGAGGGTTAAGTTTGAGGCCCCCGTGAACTAGAAGTTGAAAACACGTGAATTCACCACAATTGGCGTTTCCCGCCTCAACTTTCCTTCCTGTTTGCGCAACTCCTATGTTTTGTTTGCAACCAAAATTAGTCTTCCCTTCATCGAAACTTACTTCTCTTCATATCTAAGTTCTTCTTGGGTGAGTTTTGGCATGTGCACAACTGTGCAAGCTTGTCTTGTCACAAGTAATGTGCACAAGCTGTCTGCACAAGCCTGTGCACAATCTGTGCGCAAAGGTCAGTATGCGCTGCACAAGCTGTGCACAACTGTGCACAATCTGCAAGAGTGTCAAGCGCACACAAGCTCTGCACAACCTGTGCGCATGTGCGCCGCGCACATATTTCGTGGCCGCACTGTGCGCGAGCTCGAATTTACACATCGAGGAGCGGAATGCACAACTCCGACGACTCCGAGACGGACTCAGGCAAGACGAGATGACCTAACCCATCTACCATTTCTACCGATTTTAGCTGGGAAAAGAAAAATTGAGGAAGATATGGTAAAGCGGAAGCAAGGCGACCAAGAGGAGATGGCGAGATGGTGCGGCCCTCCTCTGGCCGGATGCTTGGTGGCTATTCGCGTGAACAACTCAGTTCACTTTTAAACAATTCGTCTGAGGTCCGCGTAAGAAGAGGTGAGTTCGCTTCCCTTACTCACGTGGATAAAAAGAGGCGAATAGTGGCGTTATTCGCCTCTTTTTATCCATGTTTGAAACCCCCTAATAACGGTACAATTTTTTGGAGGGAGGGAGCCAAGATTTATATGGAGTGAGACATAAATAACTAACTGATACAAAATTTTATGAGTAGGGGCGTAATAAAATTTTCAGTAGGAACTAAAATGCAAATTTTATGAGATTATATGTACTATTTCATTATTTCACCCAAATTTGAGTGATGACAATTTCCACCACTCTTATGAAGGTAGCTCCGCCCTTGTTTTTTGCCTTTTAATTTCAATCCATACTAAAATTGGAACTAATGATGGGATAGGTGAATAGTCCATCTTAGCCCAATTTCTGTCCGATCAAATGGCTTGAATTGCCAATTGAAATATCAGCCGTTAGATCATCTATTCAGCCCGTGACTAGCTGGTCAAATTTGCCAAAAGCCATCAATTTTTTTTTAAAAAAATGCAAAAACACCCTGTGTCATGAATAGTAATTAATACTTGGAAGAAACCTTACTGTTTTTAAATGTTTACAAACCAGCACCCCACATTCTCCCGAATCGTCTTTGCATCCAAGATTCATCATTTGTCTTTGGTGACTTTAATTGATTAAACTTATATTGTTCAATCTCATTCTTTATCATTTTTTTTCATATCTCATACAAAATTTTAAAATTGTCTCTTTAATCTCTAATCTTATTTTAGTTTGTACATTAAACCCATTATTTTGTGGCACACAGATACGTTTTCATACCTTACTGTATTGTTTTTCTTTCAACTATTTTAAACTTTTAATTGTTTTAATATATTTTATTTTTAAAATCATTTCATAATAGTCTTTTTCTAAAACAAATTAATGCACTCTTTTTTTTAACTTTTCTACCCATCATTGTACTTTCTTGATCCTTTAATTTCTAAAGCTTATAATTAAGATTCTTAGTTTCTATCTTAGTTTTTTATTATACTTTTTTTAATGTTTGCAATTTATTCATTGGTACTTTTAATAAAGTATAGATGTTATTTTTTCTATATTCCAATTTAAACTATTAACATATTTTTTTTATATTTTTATTAATTTATTAAATGTTTACAAATTAGTGACATGATCAATTTTAATCAAATTACTAATATACATTTTTCTTCTTCAATTAAATCACCAATATTTTTACTACTTCTCATATTTTAAGAGTGACTAGAGTTTGCATGCTCAGTTCTTCTAATTATAACTCTTTACTTAGTCTCACTTTAAAATTATAACATCTAAGTTAACTATAACTCAATTTTGAACTTACTGACTTATTTTGGAATTTTAAAACTATCTTAGATATTGTTCTCATGTTTTTAAAAAATAAATGTATTATCTCATTTGTACTCCATGTGTTGCTTATTCTCTAAAACAAGTTAGTAAAGTTACGTCAATAAATATTCGACATTTTTAGCTATAGTTATTTTTTTTTGTCATACTCATATTACTATCTCATTTATTTATTTTTTGCATTTGATGTTTCCATTTTCCAATTTGGTGAAGATATTTCATGTGATTTTTTTTGTTTCAAATTTACGTTACTCATTTTCCCTTATTTCTATTTCACTTTTATTTTTAAAAATTTCATCTTAAATAATTAATGTTTTTTTATTTTTTTCATCATTTCATAGTTTCATTTTTCACGTATACCATTTTTATTTTTTACTAATATGTGTTGGATGTAAAATTAACCCCGCAACGAAATGCGGGTAAACAATCCTTGTTTGTACTATATTAAGAAGATTTTCAGATAATTTGTTTCTATACACTCATGGCTCAGCATGATAATGATACATTCAGTATGTAACCATGAAAAACATGATCTAGTTATAGAATTCTGCAAATAGATATGGAAAATGTTATCAGTCACTAAAAATAACACTCATATTTCTCTCCACTGATGTGGGAGATGATGTGCTAATAGGTGATTGGATGATAATTAAAAAAATTATGAAAATAAAAATGATTTGGCAATATAGGGAGACTTTTAGGGAGAATAGGGATTGACCCGTAGCAAAAACTCGAGAGATATATAAACTAAATGATACTCCTAAATTTTCTAAAAATCCTCAATCATCAACTCAAAATCAAATAAATAAGGCATGGAAAATAAAAATGTGAAATTTAGTTGAGAAGCACAGTACTTCTAAAGAGTTGGTTTTCCAAGCTGCCACGTGTCATGTACTCATAAACTAGCAGCCTATTCTCATCCTCACAACAATAGCCGACCAATGTGACGAGATGTGGGTGTCTCAGCTGTCCAAGAAAGATTATTTCCGCCTGCAGAATTAAGACATTGCAATTTGATATGTTCAACTTCTAAAATTGCAATTTTAATCCTTTAAATCTAAAGTAAACTCATTTTAGCCCCTCTTCAATAAAATTGGTTTAAACCCCGGATGAGGACTTCCACAATTATGAATGTATCAATTTCGGCATTAGGTTTAAAAAAAATGCTGAAAACGCACGCACCAGCCACTCCTTATGGCCTTGGAACCCATCCAAGTTGAGAGCTTTCACAGCAACAGGTTGAGCCTTGAGTCCCACCCTAAGTTTGTCATCCACGAACCCCTTGTACACGGGTCCGAACCCGCCCTCACCGATGAGATTACTCCTCGAGAAGTTCGAGGTCACAGCCTCCAACTCGGCGAGGGCGAAGGAGTGGAGCTTGGGGCCATGGAAAGAGCTGGAGATGATGATCAAGTCATCAACCGAAACCCATGATGAGCTTGGATCACTCACATCACTGAGAGAGAGCCTCTTGAAATTAGATGATGATTGCTTGACAGCCAAGGAATCATCAGCATCACATGATGATGGTGATGGGGATGATCCATTATTTGTTGGCCTGTAACAGCTTAGTAGGAAGAGCAATGATCTCCATGTAGTACTGGTCATGATCTTCCCAGATGCTTGATGATCCAAATACATAGACTTTATTTGTTGATCTTGGTTGAGAAAAGTTTGAGTTTCTAGAGGGATTTGAGAAGTGTTTTTCTAATGGGTGTTGAAGACTTTGTGCCAGGGAGAGATTTATATAGTTCAGCTACTCACCTAATCCTCTTCTCCCATTTACAAAATGAATATATATATATATATATATATATATATATATATATATATATATATTGATTTCATTTAAAAAGAATATGCATATTTTGCATCATGTCAGCGCCTTGTCTTCCTAGCTACCAGAATACATCTTAGACTCTGTTTTTGAATTTAAAAGGCATTGGTGTACGTCAGAGGCGGACCTACCCTTTGCAAAGGGGGTCCATGGACCCCCCTTTTTTCCCAAAAATATATATAGGGGGTATATAATTTATTAGTTTGACCCCTTTAAAAATTATAATGATATTTAATATATTATATTGGTTATTAAAAAATACAAAGTGGATCAATTTCTTAATTATTGAGTTAAAGTTTATTATGGTAACAACTATAACTTGACCATTGTATTTCACTTTTTTTAATAACTTGATACCACATGTTTTCTTTTGCACTAATATGCCTAAAGTTCTTAAAGTAGTTTTAATTGCTTAATGACTTATATCGAGAAAGATGTATTTAAAAGCATTAGCAATGATGTAATTGTAGATTTTTTCTAAGGGATGAAGACTCGACGAGAACAATTGTAATATAATTTTTATCATTTCAAAATTTTACTATATAATTATAAAATTTAGTCTTTTACTTGTACATATGGACCCCCCTTTTTAAAATTTCTGGGTTCGCCACTGGTGTACGTAGGTGAATTGCACCATTTTTTTCTTTGAAAGGCAATGTAATATTATTATTTTTTATAAAGACATCGGTAGGTGATTAATTAAACTAAATAATCATTGAATTTAAATTAGACGTAGTGAAAGTTCTTTTTGTACTCTCTCCGTCTGAACTAATAAATTTGACTTTTTTGTGTCCCACTCAAAAAAGCTTTTAAAAAATACAAGATATATTTGAAAACTAGAGATGTTGAATTATTATTTAAATATAATTAACTTAATGACTTAACATAAAATCATAAATGAAATACAAAAAATTATATATATGCGCCAATTTTTTTGCGAATAAAGGGAATATATTCGAAAAGTAAAAACATCAAATTATCATATACATATAAAATATATTCAACACTTTACTCCGAAATGCATAAGACTATTTTTTTACTTATAACATTGTTTACTTTCTCATTTTTTTAATAAAATTGGACCACTATCTATATGATTCAGTTTTCCGTTCAATATCATGACCTCATCCAACTCTTATAAATTTTACAATTTACATCCACTATAAAGTGTGAGTAAATGAATTCTTGTTGCTTAACAAAACCAGGCAGGAGCTAGGTAACAAATATTGTCATTATTACACTTATTTTTATATTTAGATATTGTCAGTAATTTTAACATCAACATGCTTAGCAAAGATTGAGTAGGTAACATCAAGAAAAAAGTAACCTACCAATATAATTTAATCATACGAGTCGTGGTAGTGGATAAGTTCAAGAAATTGAAAGGTTGAAAAGATCATGTATATTAATGGCTTAGCAATCAAACACCCTATCTCAGTACCCAAGGATGCGATTGCTAATAATTAAAAAGTACAATTATGATTAGCAACTTGAACTTTGTGTGGGGAGAAAAAATGGAATCAAACAACTTTCTTATCAAACATCTGTTATGCGCAACAGAAATAGACAATTTTGATCAAAACATGTATACAATAATTTAACGTGATTCATCTTTTAACTAACCTACATCAACAAATATGAGAAAATCCATTGTGCACACTACGTTGTTGGGAGTGTTGTGGTAAAATACCACAAATGATCCAATCCAAAAGTTGGTGACTTAAATGAGCAAGTGGAGAAACTTGAATGGTTCATTTATAGTTCACCCTAAAAAGAAACCTAATGCTATATGGTTTTATGTGAAGTCTCGGATTAGTTGTGTGAGTCGAATTGTGAATGACCTAGGTGCTAGTGTGCTTGTGACTAAGCAGGGTGCGTGTGTGCTTGTGAGAACAAAAAAGCACAACGAATCTGTTTTGTGCGTCGTATAAGTGACATCGGTTACTAGCTTGTGTGTTGCTTCACCTAGGTGCTTGTGTGCTTCCAAGTGAAGCACCGAATTGGTTGGTCTGTGCTCCTCCATTCCAATCTCCTCCATTCCAATCGATCACAAACAACTATGTGGGTGTGTGTTTATTGCACATTACTGCTTGTGCACACAGTGAACGCGGACAGAGAAGAGGACGTCACCGGTGTGCTCCACGTTGGTTCGTGGTTGGTGTGTTCTCTTCCGTGGTTATTGGACAGCAGGTATTTTGCTCTTCCGTGAGAGCATTGTGATTATAATTTGGGTTGAGAATATCTTGGTTAATTTCTTAAATTATTGTGATTGATTTAAGTTTGGGCAAAAACTTAAATCTCTGGACATTGTACCATTATTGATTATCGTGGATTTTGCTGTCAGTTGGCCCTGTGGTTTTTTCCCTCTACACTGGAGGGTTTTTCATGTTATATCGTGTCTCTTTCATTGTTCTTGCATTGATCTGGTGCTGCTGATTTATGGATCATTTGTTCGGAGAAATTTTCTGGGTTTGTGTTTGTCGATATTTTCGTTGCAGGTTGAGCATAGGTATTCCAGATTTATCCCCAACATGGAGCCCTTTTAATGCAGTAAATTTACGTTAGATCCCCGTTATATAATGCGGAAATGGTCGCAGTAGATTCCGCTCTATATAAGCCCGCAGTAAGTTCTCTAATGCGGATTCAGCACAGTATGTAATGCGGTATTATTCTTTGGCCGCATTACAATAATTTCGAGAAAACAAATGCTAGATGAACACTCATGCGGATTCATCCAAGAAACTCAGAAATGTAACCCTAAACACATAAATGCAACCCTAAACCCAGAAAGTCCCAAAAAAAGATTTCAGATAAACAAACTCAAACGTTTTCTTCTATTAATTCTTCAATTTCTTGAACCAACAACTCACAATAATTAATGTACAACAACTAAAATCAAACAAAAGAAACAAAACCTAGATATACTTTTGCTCGGTGGCAGAAGATGACGGCGGCGAGAAGGAGGTGAGGCGACGAATCTGCAAAAGAAAGAAGAAAATTAGGAGGAGGTGGTGGATATGTGAAAGTTTACAAATAAAAAAAAAGAGACTTCCGGCTTGTCCGAAGCGGCGGAGAAGGAGAGAATGGGGGAAGATCTTACCGTGGGAGGTGGCGAGACGAGGTGAAACGGTGGCGGCCGCCGTCTGCGGCAGTGGATGGAGGCAATTGGTGGAGGAAAGTTTCGAGAGAGATGAAGTATAATTAATCCGAGAAAAGATGGGATAGCTGGGTTTTAAATGTTGAAAAATATCTTTTAATGCGGCTGAAACCGTATTAAGCTATTAAACCAACTAGAAAGCGATTCTTAATGTGAATTGGCTTTAATGTGGCCTAAATCGCATTAAAAACAGCATTAATTCTTCGCTCAACAAGGTAGTGACATTCTCTATTTGACAGGATATGAGAATTACGAAAGACTTCTTTCATGTTAGCCATCATGATTTTTGGATCTTTGTTTTCTTTTTTTCACCCTTGCATCGTATCTCTCACAACATTGAGTTTTTCTCTCATACCCAAAACTTTAACATACATAACATACTTTCATATAGGCTACACACAAATCTAATCACATTCTAATTAATAAACACAATTTTAATCTTACTCAAACTACTAAACAAACACAATCTCCTAAACCTACGCAAACTTCATGGCTCCACATCACACATCCACAAAACACAGCATGGAAACCTAATGCTCTTATGCTAGGCATCTCACACACAAAGCACTCTCGGTTAACTAACAGAAATAATCAACACTTGTTACGCTACCACTCTTGCACACATGCACAATCACTTATTCACTTTTCACAGATATTCACAGTTCACTTATCAAATCCTCAAGCTTGTAACTCAACGTCAAATCACCAATTAATAGGTCAATTACAACCCAAATCCCCAAGCTCTTTTAATTTGAGCAAACTTACTCCACTTATGTGTTTGGTGTCACGGACCTAGAGTCTGGCGCAGCCCACAGCACCCGTGCGGCCATAGACGATACCTCCGAGACCAGCCTTATCATACGCGTGTCAACTGGTTTCGCCTTGCCATGGGCTCATCAGGGAAACGACAGTAGCTCCCGACCAGTTGTGCCTTATACGGCTATGACCCCCTTCATGGTCAAGCCCTCCCGACCTGACTTGGCCAGATCATAGCACAAGGCAGAACCACGCCTCAATGCTACTGTCGCCCCCCATTACATCATAGGCGGCAAACCACGAAGGCACAAGACGATCCAATTGGTCTTATACGGTCACTACATTTCATGCCGTGACATTGGGCATTGGGAGTTCTAAAACTTGACTCTTTTTGTGCATTGGGAGTTTTATTGTTTTAGTTGTGGGCCTTGTGGCTGTGATCCACTGCCCTCAAGCCTGTTCCCTATGGCGTTTCCCTTTGCTGTCAACTTAGTTTCCACCAAATTTCTCATCAACAAATCATCTAATCAATATTTTTTCTCTATTTTTTTTTTAAAATATCACATCAATTTCGAATACTTCATCAAATTCTTTTTAGCTGTTTTATGGACCAAAAGCTGTTTTTTTTATTGATGTCAAATAGATGAACCAATGCCAATTTATGTTGGTCTGAGTGGCTCCTTAATTCATTGTGTGCATTAGCAAATGGTGCAGGTAAATCTGGAGTCACCTAGTCCAATTTCCTTGTAAATTTAATATTTGCTTTTGGTTTTTCCTTGGAGCAAGTAGTTCATTATTAATAATTATCATATACTACTAAATATGTTTGCCTTTGGGGGAAAAAATAGACTAGCAGAGTTTTGTTCGATAAAAAGAAAAAACCCTAATTTCGATTCTTCCTTACCTCAAGGGTTATGCTTCTTTAGTTGTACGTCTTTTTCAAAAACAATAAAAAATAAGACCATAATAGGTGGTGAAAATGATAGCAACCATAGTAGAACTAACTAATTTTGTTTGTTTCACATTTTTTTCAATATGGAAGAATTGTTGCTGCCAAACGTTTTAAAAACTTAATTTTCATTTGCCAGAATACGTCTACTGACTGAAACAAGTGTATGCGAATAGGACCTTCAGAATTAATAATTAACATGGCCGCCGGCTGCGGGAATTATATCGCCCAATCAATAATACTCCATCGGTTCCTTTTTAACTTGGTTAAATTGTTGTTTAGTACCTTCAGCTATAACTTGAGGGGCAAACAAGGGTCTGGAAAAAAAAGTTGGACAATGAAGGGCCTAGATTATTAATTCTAGGCAAATAAGGGTCTCGATCCGGCCAACTCGGCACGTGGACGCACGTGAGTCGTCGGCCGTTCTCAAGTTAACGCGTTTTTGTGTTTACATCGAAACGGAGAGTAACTGGGTGATATTTCTGTTAATTTTTAAGCCTTTGTCATTTTTCCTAAATTTTTCTAACTTAAAACCCTTAGCTTGCAGGAGTTCTCCCCACCGACAAGATGGTACACCACCAGAGCTCTCTCGGACGCCGTCAACAGAGACATCAACAGAATTCTAAGCAAAGCTCTGAGCAACGTCTATGGAAGCCGGGCAACCCAACTACCAACCACCACCGCCACCGCCACTGTCAAAGCACCTAAGAAGCAGGAACTCGTTCCCCTCATCTTCTTGATCTACTTCGAAGTCGCCAGAGGCCCCTTCGGCGAGGAGCCGACAGTCAAAGCCGCCGACCCACTCTTCGCCCTCCTCGGATTCCTCATCTTCCCTTCATCTGGAGCATCCCCGAAGCTCTCATCACCGCCGAGCACTCCACAACTTTTCCCAGCAATGGCGGTTTCGAGTTTGAACAAAGCCGGATTCAAGGGGGATTTTGGGAGCTTTGCAAAACAAGAGGCGAGAGGCGGGACTCGACAATTACTCTGTAACCAAGATTGGGGATTCGAGGGAGCGACATACAAGGTTTGTTGAGTACGATCGATAGAAAGGGAAGGAGAAAAATCGGTGAAGCATGAGCTGGAATTTTTGTGGGATTTAAAAGAAACAAAATCGAAGAGAGAAGAAAAAGGGATTCGAGGGAAGGAGATACGAAATTGCGTGAGAAGCTTGAGCTGGGTTCAGCCGGCGATGGAGGATTTCTGGCAATCGATAGGAAGAGGAAGATCGACAGGCGTTGACGACGAGAGAGAACGAACTGTGTTTAAAATTTTAACAAAATTGGGGATTAGTCCAAAACTTTTAAAACTAATAAAAACGGGTAAAGTACATGAATAATACATTAGCTTTAATGCGTGTCCTATTTTAGTCCCGTTTTAGGAATTCATCTTTACCTTTAATTCCGATTAAGTCTCATGGAAATAACTAGATTACCCTTACCTTATATTCAATTTGACCCATGTAATTTTAAAAAGTTACAATTTAACCCAATCACCTTCCTAATCACACTATGACCCCTTCCTACTTGCACCACCGTCTCGACCTCCAAAGATCCCAAAAGTCCGCATCAAGCTCTGTTGCTCCTGAATCTCCGCTAGCATCAATGTTATTTGCGGTGAAAAATCGAGCTCCTTAAACTCCTACTTAAGCTCCGACAGCGTCTGAAGCTCTTCAACCATTATGCGGTCTGCCCCATGCTTGAGCTTCCCTTCGCCGCCATTTCTATGATCTGGGTTAGAATCCTTCTCCTGGAAGTTGCTCGGAGGAGCAAGAAAGCAGATTCCAACACCATTATTAGAGACGATCTTGGTGGGTATTATGTTGTCGGGCAACGCTACTCTGGTGGGTGGGAGTGGGATTGGTGTGTGGCGGATTTTCTTGAGTGCAAGGCATGGAATCAGGGCAGCTCAGATCTGGAACGATTGAGATTAGATTGTGCAAAGGTATGTGAATCGATGCCCGGTGGTTGTCGAATTGAAGTCAGAGGGGGATGTTAGTCGACGCCAAAGTAAGCAAATTAACTCCGGGGGACATGAATTGACTCTGAAGCAACGTGGCCTGAAGCAATGTGCCGAGTTGGTCGATTCCAGAACCTTATCTGCCTAGAATTAATAATCCAGGCCATTCTTTGTCCAACATTTTTTCCAAGTCCTTGTTTATCCCTTAAGTCATAGTTCAGGGTACTAAACAACAATTTAGCCTTTTAACTTCTTATGTTTTAAATGTGTTGTCATAATATATTTATCATAAATGAAATATTTTTTCACTTTTATTTTATTTTAGTTCACTTTTACTATTGTAAATGCACTCACTAAAGTCTATGAAGTAAATTTGGAAGGGATGATAATGAGTTTGGAAGGGAGTAATAATGAAAATTTATGTAAAATGAGTTAATGACAAAGACAATCTAAATCTATACAGAAAAGCTAAAAGTAACAACCCATTTAGGACGGAATGATTAGTTATGTTTCTTTTTCAGTATCTAATCTATATCGTTCTTCTTCAACATTTTGATATATAAAGTTAAGTAACTTATACATAAGATAAATCAATATGTGTAGTTTTTAGATTTTTTCCCAAATCTGTTGAGAAAATTCTTTCTAATAAAAAATTTAATGAAATAAAAAATTCAAAAATTGTAATAATTAAATAGAGATTGAGATAGTGACGTGCATATTGTCACAACATGAAATGTCGTGACCGTGTAAAGACCAATTGGATGGTCTCGTGCCTTCGTGGTTTCCCCGCCTATGATGTAATGGGAGGGCAACAGTAGTATTGAGGCGTGGTTCTGCCTTGTGCTACGGTCTGGCCGAGTCAGGTTTGGAGGACTTGACCATGAAAGGGGTCGTAGTCGTATAAGGCACAACTGGTCGGAGCTACTGCCGCTTCCCTGATGAGCCCATGGCAGGGCGAAACCAGTTGGCACGCGTATGGTAAGGCTGGTCTCGGAGGTATCATTTATGGCCTCGGGACGCCGCACGGGCGCTGTGGGTTGCGCTGGACTCTAGGCCCGTGACAATATACAGAGTGTCTATTAGGCTATGTGTTCAGCTCACCAGTTTTTGGGAAAAAATTTTTACAACTTTTGCATTTCCCAAGTAAACTAGTTCTAATACCCGACTTCGTCACGGGTTTATTGAATTAATAATTATCAAAATTCTTAATGTATTAAATAACAATATATCCGGTGTAATAAATTTATGGAAATTTAGTTCATTTTTAAAACTTTTGGCTTAGATTTATGAAAAATTAGTTCACTTTTAAAAGTTTTGGGTTAATTTTATTATTTGAATAATAACATTTATACCAGTTCTATCTTTCATCCAAGAAAAGATATCAGTTCTCTCTCTGATGATTTAATTTATTTTGTCACTCATCCCTAACTCGACCACGTCACGGGTGGTCATCCCGTGGACCACTTTTGACCATCTGGGGCCATATTGGAAGCTCTTGGCGAGCCCAAACACCATATCGTCAACATAACTTACACGTTTTGCTCACAGTAATTGACTCTGCTCGAAGCGCTTGCCACTCGATTCGACGACACGCCGCATCCCCACCTCAATTGGATTGTCCCTACTAGCAACTAAAAGAACATGAAATAGATCGGAAACCAGATGGAGAAATTCGCACGATTAACGGAAATGAATAAGTCTCTTAAAGTTACCTTTCGTGCTTGGTTAATCATAATCTGCTCAACATTTTATTCTTGGTATTTACTAATTCTTTCTCTAATGGCTTGGACATCTACCCCATGAATCAAATTAATTACTGCAAACAAATGACATGAAAAGGGAAAATGTGAGTAATCAAACGTACAAATAAACAAATGTTAGCACCATGATTTTCTTTTAAAAGTGTCACTGCAAACATGTCCATAGTGAGTGCTATCTCCACAACAACTTACGCTAGAAATGACACATTTCAGAGTAATCTTTTTAAGAACTTCATTCAAGTCTTTGCATAAATGTATTTTTTCACACTTGTCTTAATTTTTTTTAAAATAATGATATGCTAAAATCCACTCATCAAATGAAGCCTAAAGGACAACTGTAGTCTATCCTAAGCCTTAGACCTCAAGCAAAAGTAATGCGAATTTCTTTGTATGCACAATTGTGTATACTCACCCAATCAGTGCTCGTATGCAAAATTCATTTCCCTTGCTTGCTGTCAGTGCTGCTACAAAATCTTCATCTTGTTTGATCAGCATAAATCTATTTGTGATTCACCGTTTATATTAATTGAAAATATTCATCAATTCTTTGATGACTATAAGACACTTGAAGGAAGAGATGAGAATAGATAATGAATAAGAATCTGTTAGAATTACCTTTCGTGCTTGGTTGATCATTATCACTCGGCACTTTGGTGGAGAGAAATTTGTTAATCACTCTTAACACAATAATTTAAATTTTTAATTGAAAATAAAAAAAATAAAAAGGACAAAGAGGAAGAGTCTTCTAACATAAATTCACTATCATATCTGGAAGTGTGAAGTCATAATTCATCCCGCCACTAAGCTCGACAAACAGTCCCCTCATGAGCTACGACGTTTCAGATATGGAATAAACGATGATCTTCGGCATCGATTCGTCCCCTCCCACCAAGCGTCATTGTCACACCATCGTTTTGCCCGCCTCCCATCGTTGAGTGCACCGGAGGACTCGGGATGTAGGGTTTCTTCATGTTTCGGTGATGGCAAGTCGAGTTTGTAGGTTAGATGGCAGGTCAATCTCAATCAGTGGTTAGCGGCGGCACTTTCAGGCAAAGGAGAGTGCAGCAGTGGACATGGAGAACTCTGCGGTGCTATGGCGGACGATTGGAGCGTCAGTTAGGGAGAATTCTAGCCGATCGATTTCAGCCAATGAGGTGATTCTCTATTGGATCGGCGGTGATTGGGTAGCTCAGGTGGTGGTGGTTCGCAAAGAATGGCGGTAAGATGATGCATTAAATGACAAAGAGTAATACGAAGGTGGAGGCGGAGCTGACTGGCTTTCGACGAGAAAGCTTGTCGAGGATGGTCGCTGGGCGGCGACCTTTGAAGCAGAAAGAGAAAATGAAAAGCGATTAGGAAATAAGCGGATGGAGATGAGAGAGAGCGGAGTAATCAAATCTTTGTAAAAGTGTGTTTTAATTAATTTTTGATTGGGGTGTTTTGATTATTTTAATTACATATGAAAAAACAAAGGAGAATGATTAGATGTTTGGCTTAACTACAATTAAATTTTTGGAAGTTACCATATTTAGTTGTTACTTTATTGGATCGGGAAAAAACTCTAAATCGATGTGGGTGAGGTGGGCGTGTGATGCAACCAGGAAGCAAGTTTGATTTTTTTGTGATTAATACGAGTTATCCTATATTAATATATAATAGTAGATGAGAGGGGGGACAATTTTACCTCTCCTGTGAGTAGTTTGTCTAACGAACATTTATGCAAAAGTTGGCCTATTTCTTCTCCGTGAAGACATTTGAATTTATTTAAAAGATTTCCAGGTCTTTGCTGAACATACCATTGACATCTACATACACCAAAAGTACTTATAAAATCACTCATGCAAGTACCGCTGCTCATCTGAACTATAATCTAGCTCCCTATCGTCCTTGATCTTTACAAGGTTTTAATTGCCTCGCACTTCTTAGCGGTGTAAATTGTAATATTTTATAAGAAATTAATAAGGATGTAATATTAAGTGAAATAAATATATATTTTTATGAAATAAATGATAAAGTATATAATTATTATGGGTGAAAAAATTATGTCTAATTTTTTTTTACATTTTATCATATGAAGTCTAAACCATTAGGGACTAAACGGAAAATAATAAGAAATAAAAGTAAAATAGAGATTTAGTCTTTTAAACAATTTGAAACATAAATAAATAAAATCACTAAATTATGATGAGTTGACACAATCTTATTAGGTGAATACTATTCATACAAAATTTTATGTATATGTATAAAGTTTTAAATACAAATACTAATTACACATTATTACTTTTCGTTAAAATCATTAACACTCAAAGAAGAGAAAAAATCATGCATAAGATTTGAAACTTTGATGACAACATGCTACTTTTTAAATAGTTATAAACTGTAATGAAATTTTCTTTCGTACAAAAAAACGACATTACATTTAATGACGTTTTGAAAATTTAGGGCCGGGGGCCAATGCTCTACTTTTAAAATAGTTAAAGGTAAGTAATGGAGTTTGTCTATATATATATATATTGGGGGTATTATTTATCAAGAAGAGAATTCACAAAACTGTATTTCTTACAAATTTTATGTTCATTTTCAAAATTACCCAAAACTTTTGATCTCCATAAAAAGCATTAACTAACACACTTTAAAGCAATCAAAATGAAGAAGAAATAGTGAAGAAATAAGATAGATGAGGTGCGTATTCATCAATTAAACTACCAAATATTTGTGGTCTACTTTCATGAAATAAAAGAGAAAATAAGTAATAATGATTGTAGGTAAAAAATCTTTGGCCTAGTTAAAAACTAAGATTTCAAAAATTTCGAGGACCAATACACATAATAATTAGAAATAAAAGTCAAAACAATGTTCTCTAAAAAAATGTTTTCTCTCATAAATTTCATTTCATTTTTCAAATTTACAAACTTTTCCTCTATAAATAGTAAATGAACACACTTTAAAAGAAAAAAATGCAGGAAAAAATAGATGACGTGACACAACACAATTGATTTCATACTAATTTTCAAAATTACCAATTTCATACCAATTTTCAAAATTACCAATTTTTTTCCTATTAGTAACATAATAAATATATTTTTAAAATAAATAATAAATATAACTAAAAAATTAAAAAATGTAAAAAATTTTTTGAACAAATTTAATGAATGACGTGGCACAACCCTATTGGTAGTGCCACTATTCACCAACAGTGTTTTTTCCGTAAATGTATAGAGTAGTAATTTATATTGGAGATATTATTCATTAAGAAGAGATTTCACAAAACTATATTTCTTACAAATTTTATATTCACTTTTAAAATTACCAAAACTTTCGATCTTCATAAAAAGCATTAACTAACACACTTTAAAACAACCAAAATGAAGAAGAAAAAGTGAAGAAATAAGATGGATGAGGTGCGTATTCATTAGCTAAACTACCAAATATTTCTGGTCTACTTTCATGAAATAAAAGAGAAAATAAGTAATAATGATTGTAGGTAAAAAATATTTGGCTTAGTTAAAAACTAAGATTTCCAAAATGTCGAGGGTCAATACACATAATAATTAGAAATAAAAGTCAAAACAATGTTCTCTAAAAAAATGTTTTCTCCCATAAATTTCACTTCATTTTTTAAATTTACAAACTTTTTCTATATAAATAGTAAATGAACACACTTTAAAAGAAAAAAATGCAGAAAAAATAGATGACGTGACACAACACAATTGATTTCATACTAATTTTCAAAATTACTAATTTCATACCAATTTACAAAATTACCAATTTTTTTCTTATTAGTAACATAATAAATATAATAAAAAAATTAATGAAATAATAAATATAATTAAAAAAGGAAAAAAATAAAAAAAGTTAATGAAATAAATAATAAATATAATTTTAAAAAAAATATTTTAGAAAAAAATTTAATGTATGAAGTGGCATAACCATATTGGTTGCACTAGCGGTACATTTTTCATAAATAGAGTTACATATTTAATCTTTAAATTTTTGTAGATTTACAAAATGTCTCAAAATTAAATGTTTAGTCCATAACTTTTGTAAAAGTTATAAAATGATCCCTAAACATTCATTGGATTATAAAAATTCGCGAACCAAATAAATGATTTTTAATTTATGTATTTCCATTTCATCATTTATCATTGATATTTTTTTATATTTTCACATTCTATGGATTTTTATAATCTCTCAACCAAACACCTCCTAATAAGGTAGTGTTGAACAAAACAATTTCCCCCAATTTTGTTTTTCAACATTCTCAATCTGGATACATAAAACAATTGTAAATTCATCAATTCTTAATCAAATCACCTTTTTTTATAAATTTGTTTTTCTACCTCCACTGAACACAAAATCATAACCACGGTTAAAACTTAAATTTACATTAAGAGGTGCGGTTATGCGGTCGTGATAAGATTGCAAACGGCCCTAACCAAAATCACTCACATGTCGGAAGAGCTAGAAAAACACAGTGTCGCTTTCCTCCGACGTCTCTAATTGTTCGCAATAATCAAACCAAATCAAACCAAACACATTAAAAAATCCTAAAAACCAAATCAAACCAAACACATTAAATCCTTTCTTCCTTCATACCCCAAAACCCTAATCACAATTCACAGCCAATTCTATCTCTTCAATGGCTCCTTCCTTCCTCAGCCTCGTCTCCCTCTACTCAAAATACCTCCGCCGCTGCTACTCCGCCGCCGGCCTCGCCTCCCAAACCCTCCGAATCACCGATGACACAACTATCCACTTCTGGGGGCCCAAATCCAAGCCCAAGCCCAAGCCCACTCTCCTTCTCCTCCACGGATTCGGCCCGGAAGCAATCTGGCAGTGGCGCCATCAAGTCCAGTTCTTCGCCCCGCGTTTCCACGTATACGTCCCCGATCTCGTCTTCTTCGGCAGATCCTGGACCGGGTCGGGTCAGAGGTCCGAGGTGTTTCAGGCGAATTGCGTCGGGGAGCTGATGGATTCGCTCGGGGTCGAGAAGTTCCACGTTTTGGGGACCAGCTACGGCGGGTTCGTGGCGTACCGGATGGCGGAGATGTGGGCGGAGAAGGTGGACAAGGTGCTGATCGCGAGCTCCGGCGTGAATATGAGGAGAGAGCACAGCGAAGGGTTGCTTGAGAGAGCCGATTGCCGGAAGATCGAGGAGGTTTTGCTGCCCACCACGGCGGCGCAGCTTCGGAATCTCATGGGTTTGGCGAGTTCTTGGCGATTCGATATCGTGCCTGATTATTTCTTCAACGACGTCGTTAATGTAAGTTTTTATTTATTTACATGTCTTACTTCAGTAACTTTTTATCTACTCGTATTTGTTACTACTAATTATTTTATTGATTTTAAATATTGTCCAAAGACATTTCCTGAATCTGAATTTACAGTGTAAGTGGTAATTTTTCATTCTTTCAACCTATTCATCTGTCACATTTCCTATAAACCAAATTTAAGGAATTGTAATTAACAAAAAAAGTTACTGAGAAGTTAAAGTATACTTATTACCTAACAGTAATATTGTTTGAATTGAAATTATGCAGACATTATATATAGAGAATAGGAAGGAGAAAATGGAGCTGTTGAAGGGGATCACACTTGGACACAGCGACACACCCACCCTTACTCCACTCAACAAGGTGAGCTAGCTAGATACAATTATTATTATACAATTTATACCTAAGGAAGTATTATTATTATTATTATTATGAGGATGTATCTTTTTATTATTCATCTTTCAATTTCCTAATCTTTTTCATAATAATAAAAATTATAGGATGTGCTAATAGTATGGGGAGAAAATGACCAGATATTTCCCTTGAAGATGGCCTACGACCTCAAAGAGTAAGCATATCACGTTTTTTTGATTGTTTGTAATTTATGAGAAACCTGGAATTATAATATTAACAACAATTGAGATTTGTAATTGCTGTATGGAGTACTATAGATTCTTAATTGTTTATTCATATGGAGTAGTAATATAATACTATTAAGAGTAATTTGAATTTGAACCACACACATATATGTATACTGCAGGTTGCTTGGAGAGAAGGCAAAATTGGAGGTGATAAGGAATGCATCACATATACCCCAATTCGAAAGAGCCAAAGAGTTTAACAAGATTGTATTTGATTTCTTGATTACCTCCTGAATCAATATTCTTCTTCTCTGCCTATTTCATTCATTTTTTTGTTTTCTTATATGATCTTACTGCACTATACTTACTAGTTGGATTGTGGATCATTTCAAATGTCATTCATTTTGAAATTTAGAATGAATTTAGAGCTAAGAACGTGATCTAATGTTTTAATTAAAAACATGCAGCAACTGAAATCTTCTTGTCTTGTAGGAAGTCTGTCTGGCAGACCTCTCTAACAACAAATATAAACTTGTTTAAGCACCCATGGTGATCAAGTTAAGCAACCAGGTCCACCTCCTAATTTGAACAAGGCATCATTGACTCATCAATAAGAGCAGCAGCTATCTTGGATCCAAAGTCCAACTCCACGAATCCTATTAATCAATTTTTTTTGAACAAAGAAGATTTATTTTATTAATGAGAACTCATTACAAAATAAGTCGAGTATAACAAATTAAAGTACTTGGAATTGGTACACATAAAGTAACCCGTTAAAGGGGAAATCTCCAAATAAGTAAAAAGGCTAAGCAAACTCCCAATACCCCTGAACGGTATCGGCGCACCATAATGGACTAAAAAAAGCACTAATCGTAATAATAATGGTGACCATAATAACTTGCTTGCTTGATCACTTATGAAATATTATAAGAAAAAATACTAACCGAAAGGAAAAAATAGCAGAGGGTAAAAAACAAAACAAAAATTGAAGGAGCAATCCAGGATGGCCCGAAATCTTACTCACTCAAAGCCAAAACTTCATGGTGCCGGTGGGGGGGAAGTCCCCAACCCCACCAAAATATGCTCTGCAAGTGCAACCATAAACTCGAAGACCGATCTCGGGCCTTTGCATCAACTCCCCATTATTTCATCAAACAATCTCCTTGCTTTTCCCACCTCCTCATTGTGACCATAGTCTTCGATCATAGCATTGTAATCCATCATTGACTTTTCCGACTTTGCATCGAAAAGAATAAAAACCTCTCCATCATACCCTCCATCCATATTCGATCAACATTGTTGTCCAAGACACCTTATCCTGCTCTGCATCTCACCAAAATTGTCCGGTGAGTCACCACCTCATCACGTGATATCGATCAATTAACCTACATCTTCCCGAGAAAATCGTTCACCGACATTATATCATATAGTTTACTAGCGTCGACTAATGAGGAAACGAGCGGATAAAGCTCGTCAACGTGGGCGAGAACAAGCCGAGCACCGCCGACACCCTTTAATTTGGGCGAATAGATCGCCTCCCAAACCGGTTTGGGTAGGTCGCCTTGAATCCGACGACCCCTCGCCGGACAACAAAATCCGGACACTGTGTTGGAGCAGGCGGGACAGCCATGGCGCGGCAAGGAGAGGCCCATTAGTGGTGGCAGCCTGAAGGAATCCAAAGATTGTTGCCTAAACCCTAGTAGTGAACATGAGAAAAAACTCGACTCAAGCGGCTCTAAAACTTAAAATTTAAATTCATAATTTTGTCAAAACTTATTTTGTTTTAAGACTAAAAATGCACATAACTGGTTCGATTACCAAAATTATAAATCATTTTAACCAAGCATTTGATATCTAAACCCTAAATCTAGCAAGCATCGTGCTAAACTCAAAGTCACAACCCCCAGGAACTTTTGGCATTTCCAAAAGAAATAAAACTTGGAAAATAAATAATTAGGAAATTAAGGTTTTGTAAATCTAAAATATAGTCCAAAGTCCTTGTACAAACCAAAGTTTAAAGAAGTGAGTTTAAGAATTACAAATAAGAAAAGAAATACTAAAACACTTTGAAAAATAAACCTAGCCTAGTTGGGCTGTTGATCTTCATGATCCTTGTTGTTGCAGTTACTACACTTTCTCTTCATGCTCTCCTGCTCATCATGCATCATTTTCCAGGTTCCCTCCAAACCAACAATTAAAGAGTAAGTAAATATTTCAAATAATTATAAATAAAGAAAGTAATTTGAGAAGAAGAAAGGGATGAAACAGAGTACTTACAGGGGTGTGGAGTGCACCCCGCCAGGAAAAGCTAATGCTTCTTCTCTCTGACTCGGCTAAATGCCTAACTTCAAGCTTAACTCCAATTCTCAGTAATTCAGTATCAATCATTGTTTACCTTTTAGTTCTTTTAGTATTTGTTTGTTTAAAACTAAGATTTAAGATTTAATCTTTAATTTGACAAAGTCATTTGAAAACTAAAAGTTTAAGGACAAATTTAAAAGAGCAAAAATAATTTTAGGACTCAAATGAACCATTTACTGCGTTTACCTGCTCCAATAAGTTACTGAGAGCATCGTTTCTTTCAATACCAACACCCCACTTCCTAGATCGCCGCCGCAGTCTCTCGTCGGCGTCCGCCTCTCTATCCGGCGCCACTGAGCTGCCAAGCGCCCGCGCGCGCAGCTTGTCTTCGTCCACAAGCTCCCCGCCACTTGCGAGGCCTTCGCCGGCGCCGGTCGACCGATCCGGAAGCTTCCCTGTATATCGAGTTACGGATCCGGAAGCTTCTTCAATGGGGGTTAAGAAGTGCAACTCTAGAAATCCTCCTCCACTGCTTGAAAGACGCCGACGCCATTTGGTTATCATTAACGACGTTCTTCCCGATGACATTTTGGTACAAATTCTGTGCTTCCTCCCTTGCCAATCTGCTGTGAGATGCAAATTGGTTTATAAGCGCTGGCTCTCTCTTATCTCAACACCCATTTTTATTAGTTCCTTCATATCCCAGCAGATCCAACAACAACATGATGATGAGAAATATCCAATCTGGAAATTAATAGCTCATGGCAGGTATTTGTTCTCAACCTCACAAAATCTCAAATCTGACCTCTCTTTCAGCTTCCTTCCTTATAATAGATCATCATTCATTAACCCTGAATTCATGATCCTTGCATCATCTGATGATTTGTTCTTGTGCTGCACCCGATCCTCAATTATGACTCCATATTTTATCTGTAATCCTTCCACCAAGGAGTGGTTTGAACTGCCCCCACAACCTCCTCTTTCCACCTCAGTTGATCAATACGTTTATGGCTTTACCCACAAACCATACTACAGTGTACAAGGGCATCCTGTGCTGGTGAATTCTAGTTGTAGGTTGTGTCGTGCGGCTTAAGATTATTTTTGATATACACCCAATGTATACTTTTAGGGAAGCATCTGAGTATGAGGTGGATATTTTTTCATCCGAAACCTGGCAATGGACAACATGTATGATGCAGCATTCTTCACACCCAAGTATACCTTGGTATTGTATTTCCCGCAATGGATTGTTGTATTGGTTGTCCCCTCATCCTCATGGACAAGTGATAATCCATTATCCTTACAATAACAAGGTTTGCTATGTTGTTGAGTTGCAGCCTCCTCAAGATGATGTTGGTCAAGGTTGTTACAATTTCAGTGTATCCCAAGACTCTTTTTTGGCAATTGATAGCTCTGATGAGCTAAGGGTTTGGGAATTAGAGGACGGCGACTGCGATGGGCATCAGCCCAAGTGGAGGTTTGTGATGGAATCAGTTGGATCGAGCTATTCCAAACCTATCGTTGTCCATCCAAATGATAGAAACATTATCTATTTCTGGGGCGGTTCACAAGGGGTAGAAACCTTAAGCTTAAGGACTGGAAAGTTCAAGCGTAGATATGTCCAAGAACTTGTCACTGAAGTCAACCGCAGAGAATGTGAAGTATTCAAGGTACATGCCAATGAAATAGTTGTGTTCAAGGCACCATGTTGGCATCTAAAATATCGCATATACTATTATTACTGTTAGAATTTTGCAGTCCAAGAAGAGAGCAATCCATCAATCCCAATTAATAAAACTACTAGCGATGGAAAGAACTGGATATTAGTTGCTGAATAGAAATGAAATTTCTCAAAGCCTAATGATTAGTATTTCAGATTACATTTTCTTCTACTTTGAGCTCATTTGCATTCTCATTTTGTTTCTCCTCAAATAACTGGGCCTTTCGTTTTTGTGTCAAGTTTAACAGCAACTTTCAGATTATGTAAAGTAGCAACTTGCAAAGTATGAAAAGTGGCCAAGCTGCAACTCACCAATTTTCTGTGATTATGAAATTATTTATACTCCATCAAGATGACTTAGCCTTGATCAGAGCAACCTATACCGACTATACCAACTTGGATGATGTTCAGCCGCTAGCACCCACTTATCTGGAGGTAGTGATTTTCTTCTATATTTTTCCTATCTTCTCTAAAGTCTTCCTTTTCTTTTTTATTAAAATTCCTAGAATCGAAAAAAGTAGAGGAGGAGGAGGTGGAGGAGGTTGATGAGGAGAAGGTGGAGGATGTTGATGAGGAGGAGAAGGTTGAACCTGGAAACTTATATGATGTTGAAGATGCTAGTTTTAATAGTAAACCTTTTTTAGACTTTTATTTGAATTGTTTTAAAGTTTTTAACTTGTTTTTGATGTAACAGATGGAATCTGGCCTACGTCTCCCCAAACCACTTTGATGGCATCAAAGCGAATTCCAAATACTGGACCATTCCAAAAAGATCCATGGGTCAAAGTTCGTAAGAGTGGCCCTTGTCAGGACCTTTCCACATCATTAATAAGGCCCATGATTTGACAATCTTGGAGCATCAGATTATTTGCTATGCATTCGATGACGAGTTGAACCCTGAGTAAGCACAACAGTCGTTTAGTACTATTATTTGGTTTTGTGTTCTTATTTCGTAACTTGGTTTTATGTTAACATATAACAGGGAGGAGCTCGTCAATTGCTCAGGCGAATAGGTGGTGGTTAGGAGAGACCTTAAAAGTAGTTTGTCCCCAAACTGTTGGTTATCCGATTGTATCACAAATCAGCGGGTGTACATGTTGCGGGGAAGGTTGTGTACTCATTAGTGTCTCCAAGTTGATACTTGGTATTTCAATGTCTTTTTTTAGGTATGTTAATGAAGTTCATATTGTAGAATGTACCCAAGTTTCTTTTGGCTTGTATCGTAGAATGTGAATCATTTTTTGCGTGCAGAGATGTGCACAGGTCTCAGTAGATAACGCTTTGAGTAGGAGCGGAAGGCATTTTTGGGAGTAGCTACCTGGGAGGCACATCAAGGAATTGAACCTAAAGAAGGTTATTCTAATATGTTGAGATCATAGTTTTATGATACCTCTTTACTTGATTGACAAGTTATTATCTACCTCTTTACACATAATTGTACGCTTTAGATGAATAATGATGTGTTACAAATATTAAATTATGATGAAAATATAAACAAAAAAAGAGAGAGAATGATATGGCTTGGTACATAATGATGAGCTTGGAAAACATAATGATCCACCCGCGAAACTTATGATCACGTTAGAATAACTTATGACGTGTCTCAATATAATTTTGATTTAATAGAGAATTGCATAAAAATAATGCACAACATTACCAACTACTAACCCATTTTAAAAATCTAAAAGCTATTGCATAAAATTTTTGAGCTTGGTGTGGTTAACACTTAGTTATTATATTATGAAAATAGCTTTATTCTGATAGATTTGAGCATTGTTTGTATGCAGCTCTTGGTTACATCATTTTTATAAACATGTGCATCATAATAAGTCGAAGGCACATCATTAAGGTATGTAGCAGCATCATTTAGCAAAATAAGTTTGTTCAGCTTCAGATCTTCTTCTCCACGATGAAATTGCGACGACAACGACCAACTCATCTCCGACGAAGCTCTACTGTCACAATAACATTGATAGATCACCTTCGACGGTTGAGTACAGTCGGGGGACCTCCGGTGAGCAATTTCCAACGCAAGTAGTGAGTTTGTTGACGTCAAAGGAAGTCCATGGAAGGGTGGTGGTGGACATGGAAAGGTGGTCGTTGGTGGCAGAGGGAGGCCATGTGGTGGATGACCTTGATGCAGACATTGCACTTGTGGGTGAGATTGTCGATGTCGAAGGAATGCGGTCGTGTAGAGTGTCAATGTTGAGCAATTTGGAAATTTTGTAGATATAGGAACTGAGAATTTTTTAATTCAAGAGGTGTAATTAATGTATAGACTTTTTTAATTAAAGTGTGGAAGTGTTGTAATAATGAATAAGGTGCACATTTTAGCACACTTTGAAAGGTGCACATTTTATCCTAAATCTTTTGAAATATAAGTAAAGCAGACATATGACTAAAGCAGACATATGACTAAAGACAACATTAATCTATCCTCTTAATCTAAATGGTACAATCAGTTTTAGGCCGGAGGGGGAATAAAAGATTTCCAAGCTCAACGTATGCTTGATTTTGCCGTAGAAGACCTAATAACTCTAGTAGCAATGATATGAATTCTTAAGTCTTTAACCTTGACTTTGACAACTACCTGGAAATATTTACACTTTACAAGATCAGGAGTATCCACGTTTGAACTAATATGAAGACAGAGCTATGGTGACTTCACCATATGACTAGCCTTAATTAATATTATAGCAACTCCTATCTACAATAATATAAGTACTTGACTAGCAGTGGCGGAGCCAGAAATATATATTCAAGGGGTAACATACATCAAAGAACATTAAATGGTAACAAAAAAATCGATTGTCGAAAAGTCTTTATATGACTACAAAATACCTTATAAAAAGGGTAAAGTGCACTCATGAAATTGAGGGTAAAATTGAAAGTTTCGTTAAACGTTAGGGTAATTTTTATATTTTACAATTGTTTAAAAGGGCAATATTTTAAAAATTGAGGGCAAGAATGTCAAATAGAACCATGGATGAAGAAAAAAACTTGAAAACGAGATTTTATTAGTACAAAAAGCTAAAACAGGACCCTAGTGGTACAATGATTAAAATTACAGCACCATGGGTGCACTTTATTCGTTATAAAAATAATCAGTATCAACAGCAGTACCTTAATCTCAACTATGTTGAGGTCGGTCGCATGGAATTTATAGTGATAAATAATTGTCAAAAATTAGTTGACACTATAAGTTCGTGCATAAGCATAGTGGTAAAGTTTTACACCGAATGCCCTTCCTTTCATGTCGCAACCTTCTTTCGAAGGAATAATGAAATGAAGTTTGAGCTAGACACTCTTTTACATCAACCAAAAAATGAAAACTAAACTACAGGTTTAAGCAAATTCCTTTTCAATATAGGTCGGATCAAGGCTCTATTGTTAAGAAAAAATGGAGTGAAATTGAGAAAATTTTGAAAATTGGGAGGAAGTTTGTAAGAGAAAGTTTTTAAAAAGTTGTACAAATTTGTGGGAAACGTGAGGAACAAAATATAAGGAAAAAAAATAACGAGAAAAGACCCACCATGAGCAATGGCATTAGCAGAGAGCACAACACACAAAATAAACAACATAGCAGGACACAGTGCAAGAGTATATAGGCACACACATGAGTAATGTGGAATGAAACCAATGATTTAAGTGCATTCAAATAGCCCCCATGAAGTACAAAGACATCAACATTCAACAACCACCAAAGTACACAGATTGAGTATGGAAGGCACTAGATTAATAAACTCCAGATAATATAGTTTCAGTATTACCGTGTACTTAATCGCTGAACAGTTTTGAAGAACAATCAAATCAGTCCACAATCAGCTTCCGATCTATGGTAGAGAAAGTTTGGTAAAATGCCTTGAAATGCTGGTAAGCAATATCGATATCTTCTTTTCCACAAACTTCTCGTACACTGCAAAAAGGCAATCGAGAAGAATGTATGTATGATAACACCACATCTGAAATGAATTTAAACATGAAATCGGAACTTATTTCTTGTTAGTATTACTTTTTTCTTGTGAGAACTATGGTTGTTGGACCATCAGTCTATAGCTGAAATTGGAATTACTCCTCCATCCTCAAAAATCGGCGCGTTTCATTTTTTATATTGTTGGTAGACTCAAATTATTACTAAAAAGAAGTCATTAAAAAAATCAAAATAATATACTCTATTGTTGTATATCAAAATGTTGAAGATAAAATCATAAATTAAATGTTAAAAAAGAAATACACCAATATTTTAGGGACTGATGTAGTAACAGTTATATCGAAATTCTTGCTGATGGAAAATTTTAAAACATGCCACAATCCACATATCAGAAACCATCAACTCGAAAAATTCTATTCATTCCCAAATTCCGGTTTTGTTTTTTCTACTTTCTTTTGCCAGTTTCACGTTTTCTTCTTCGTTGTGGCGGTAATCCAGCATAAATTGTTGAGGTGTTGGAGTTTTACACTTTCATCACTTATCCTTTCGTCTACCATTTTGATCACACCTTTTTTTCCATTTCTCAGTTTTTTATTCTCTTTTTTTGTTTCAGAATTTTACGTATCAATCTTAGTCATGAAAAGCTTCAAGCATTCTTTTTAATATTAAAAAGGACTTCTGACGAGAATATCATGACTATCAGGTAAATACTACAGTATGTTTTAAGAACCCATGACTTCATACATGTTCCTCCCAAGAGGAAAGGCCATTTTTTTGGATGTTATTCAACAGACCTTCTTGAAAGGCAAGGATGGCGCCAGGGATATGAAATTTTGGTCAAAGTCGGGGCGGCCAAACAGGGTTCAAATCCAAGTAAAGAAGAGGTTCCCTCCTTGAACAAGGTTATAAGCCTTGGTGACGAATAAGGAGAGTAAGAGAGGGATCATGCTGGAACCTAAGGACCCTAAAAGCTCAGATAAGGGAAGGATGGTGGATTCAAGGGGTCGAGAAGGGACTCCAAGGACTCTCTCTGCTTAACAGCAAAAAACCTAAGCACACCAGGGATCGTTGTTGAACACTCAACAGGGAACATTCAACCTTCAACAAGGAGTGGACTGCAGAAAGGGAAAGCGGGATCATAGGTCAACAATACAATCATTGTGACCGAAAAGCTGCAAGTTGTGGCAGGGATACCCTGAGTGCCGAGGATGTGGAAAGGCTGAAGGTTCCCCTACCTCCCTTGCACTTTAAGGCAACACTCTTCCTTTTGGATTTCATGCGTGGGTTATGTACATCCCTGGATATTAGAATCGGGTGCCAAATACCATATTACCCAGTTGCTTCCCTTTTATTAGATACCACACGAGCCCTACCAATAAGGAAATTGTACTTGCTGATGGTTCTTTAACCAAAACCGCAGGGTAAGTCCTTAAGAGTCCTACAAAATGTATTCCATGTTCCAAAACTATCAGCCAACCTAGTATCCATTCAAAACTTTGTGATTTAAACAGCCATGTCATTTTTTTCCCACTCACTATGAATTTCAGGACCTGAGCTCGGGGAAGAGGAATGGAACTGCTGAGATGAAGAGGGATGGACTCTACTATCTTGAGGGAGCTAGTACTAGGTCTTCCAATATTATGCATGTTAGGTGAGGGTTCCCCAACCAATAAATCTGTAATCTGGATGCACCATCTGCATTTAGGGCATCCAACTTTTCAGTTTCGAAAATGTTTCTTTTTCTTTTTGCTTTTTTTTTTAGATAACGTTTCTAAAATGTTTGTTGTTCTTCTTAAAGACATCAATATTCATAGTGATATTTGTGATTTAATAGAACACAAAAGTGCTCATCAAAGAGTGATTCAAGGTCCAAAAAAACCTTTTGATATGATTCACTCAAATACTCTCTGTCCCTGAAAAATTGAACACATTTCCGTTTTGAGTTGTCTCGGAAAAATTGTTCATTTTTCTTGAAAGGAAACTTTGCACTCACAAAGTTATTAAACTATCCTCACTTTACATTTACTTGTCTCATTTTTTGTGCTACTTCAATTTAACGGTAATCATGTAAAAACACACACGTCTTACATTTACCTTATTCTCTGTACCAAGTCAAACCCTTCAATCAATTGGGGACAGAATGAGTGTATGGAAACCTTCGGAAATCCCTAATGTAACTGAAGCAAAAAGATTTCCCACTTTTATTGATTACTGCACTAGTGACTTGGGTATTTTTGCAAAAAAAACAAATCTGACATGAGCCCCATTCTTCCAAACTCTCAGAAAATGATAGAGACCAACTTGGGGGAAGTATCAAACGTTTCATGTCTGATAATGCCACTCAGTGTTTTAACTAAACCTTGTCCAGATCTTTTAAACAATGGCATTTTTCACGAGTCATCATGTGTTTATACTCCTACAAAATCGAGTTGCTGAAAGGAATATGGTGTCTTTTACACTACAAGGGCTGTTCTCTTTCAAAATAAGGTTCCAAAACAATACTGGGGGAGGCTGTTTTCTATTCACAGTATCAACAGATTACCTGCCAAGGTTTTAAATGACCAAACCCCTACTCAAGTTCTTTCCCAGTTTTTCTCTCAAATCAAAACCTCAAATAATCTGAAATTTACAATATTTGGTGGTCCCACTCCCGCCTTTGTTCACATTCAAAATAAAGGGAAGTTGGACCCTAGGCTGATTAAGTGCGTTTTTCTTGGGTATTCATCCACTCAAAAAGATTATAACTGTTATCATCCAAGAACCAGAAAATTTTGTGCCTAAGGATGTGACTTTTCATGAAAATTCTCCTTTTTCGACTCCTCCAATCAGCAGGATTAGGGTAGATGGAGCTTGAGAAATATGATGTACGGAATGCCTTTCTTTTTAGGGCAGACGGGTCCTTGGACTTTGGAGAGGTAAAACACTAGACTGATGGCTAAGGGATATACTCAGACGTTTGGGCTGGACCATCGAAGACCTTTACCCCTCTAGCAAAGGTGAACACTGTAAGGATTCTTTTATCTTTTGCTGCCAATTTCAGCTGGGACTCGCAGCAATCTGATGTAAATAATGCTTCACTTTTTAAAGATCTAGATGAGGATACACACACACACACACGGCTATTCCTCTAGGTTTCCAAAAGGAGTAAAGGAGAACAAGGTCTGCAGGCTGCGTAAGTCTCTTTATGGGTCCCCTAGGGTCTACTTTGGAAGATTTACTTGTGTCATGGTGAAATCAAGGTATCAAAGGTGTCGAGGGGACCACATTTTATTCATTACACACACTAATTCAAGGGTGTAACTGCCTTGCTTATGGGGATGATATCATAGTAACTAGAAATAATGAAGTGGTGAAGAGTCTTAGATAGTGTCTGGCCAGGGAGTTTGAAATAAAGGATCTGGGGAGACTCAAGCATTTCCTTGGCATAGAAGTTGCTCACTTCAAGCAAGGTATATTTTTCAGCAAAAGTATGTGCTTGATCTGTTTAAAGAAAGAGGGAAGATGGTCTGCCGCCAGCCAGGGATGATCTTAGTATGGATAGGGAAAGGTACCAGAGACTCCTTGGCCGGCTTATCTACCTAGCTCACACCAGACCAGATTGCTTATGTTATAAACATAGTCAGCCAGTTCATGTCGAGAGTCTATGGTGGACAGGAGGTCTACCATATGCTATTGTACCTTCCTAGGAGGGAATTTAGTCATATGGAGATGCAAGAAGCAGAATGTGGTCGTCAAGTCAACAGTAGAGACCGAGTTGAGAGCAATTGCCTAGGGAGTTTGTTAAATTCTATGGATCAAAATTGTCTTACGGGATCTTAAGATCATACCTACAGGCCCTATGAAGTTGTACTGTGTCTGTCATCCAGATTGCGCTTAATCCTGTACAACATGACAGCACTAAACACATTGAGGTAGATGATAATTTTATAAAAGAGAATCTTTACAGGAAGCTAATTTTCACTCCCTAAGTGGCCTCACAGCAACAGCTAGCAAATGTCCTCACCAAAGGACGTCCATGACTAACCTTCCATTCCTCAGTCTCCAAGCTGGGAATGAAGGATCTCCACTCATCAGCTTTAAGGTTGTTAAGAAAGTTTATGTTTTTGTTCGTATATCACTGCTTCTGTACTTGTACAATAATTATTTCTTTGCGACATTTGTAAATGTGGACATAGTTTAGAGCTGTACGCCTAGGCGATAGAGTCCTACTTCTAAGATTCAACTCCTATTCCTTGCTGAACACTTCAGCAAGATATCTCCTGTACTTAAACGCTGTTGAGCATAAGATCAATTCAGGGAAGATCACTTTCTCACAGGGAGAATTTGTGAGAGAATAATTTTAAGGAATGTCTATTCATAATTTTTTTTGAGAAACCTGTGATCCTTTTTCAATTTCAGTTAGGGAGATGGCTGAGTGGCTACCCTATTTCAAAAACTCATCAATAATGACCTTCCGTGGATTCACCTATAAAAGCCAAATTTTGGTAGATAAATATAGACATGGTATTCTTCAAGTCACTACCTGTGCATAGAAAGCTGAGCAATGCCACAGTCAACAGTTCGAATGCCAACCCCAGAAGCAAGTATTGGACCAATGGTGGAACCGCACCCCATATCATTCCTAACCACAAATTCCTGCACCAGAGGGTAAAACGAATTGTTCTTTTCAGAAGAACATATTCAACAATTTATAAGTCTAAGCATGTAGTCGATCTAAAATTGGTTCATGTCTCTAAAATAATCAAGGATAGATTCCAAGGAATAACTGAGATGATATGCTGATGCAGTGGATGGTACTGGACTTATATTATAGGAAAATTCAAGGTTATATAACACTCCCTCCGTTCCACGAAGATTGTACCTTTTATTTTGTTGTTTCAAGTTGCAGTGTTTTGACTCAAATTTAATTAAGATAAACAATGAAAAAAATCAAAAAAAAAATCTATCTAGAAAGTTTAGATTGCAAATTATGAGAAGCATATGGATCATTTAACTTTACATGTTTAGGAAGTCATAAAAATAAATCATAGATTAAATACTGTGAAAACAGCAAAGAAACAGTGCAATCTTCGTGGGACGGAGGGAGTACTAGTTAATTCATGAATTCTGAAGTTCAGAAATTATAAATGGCAGAAAAAAAGAATCCGAACTGAGGCGAAGAAAGCCGAACCAAATCTCATGAAAAAGGGAAACCAAACCTCATGATATTGACATCACGTTTCCCATTAAACCAACAAATTAGGAAATAAATAAACCAAGTTCGGATATGGAGCTGGAACTCTCATGCAAAGAGTTTTTTTCGCGAAACGGTTGCAACTTTATCACAGGGTCTGGTTAATTTTCTCTATTTTTCGATGCTCTGTTTTGTTGCTGCAATGTTTTTGGGGCTTGAAGAATTTTTTTCATCTTTTAGGATTTCAGTTTTCTGGAGAAGATGAAAGGGCAAAATTGAAAGGAAACGAGAGGTTGGAAGGTAGAAATTGAATCCGATTTCAGCAAGTGAGCTGGAAGTGCTTTCTGGAGAGGAACAGATACCAGAAACAAATTTTGAAAAGTTAAACCATTTTAGTCTTCCCAAAAACACAACCCCTTTTATTTTTCACGCTTTAGTTCTAGCTCGGAAATAATGGTGGCCTTGAGGATGAATTGCAACAGTTCAAGCACGGAAACAATGGCTGCCTTGAGGACAAATTGCAACGATTCTTGTTTCAGACATGACTGGCAATGCTACCTTTGTTGTTATGAGGAAGGAAACTGTCTCAATGACCGGTGGGAAGAAAGCTGGACAGGCAGCGAGGGCTGTCGATGGCCTGCCAGAGCGTGGGTGAGGTGGGGGTTATCAGACACCAATGTGTGTTTGTGGTAGTCGGAGTTAGGTCGGGTGACCCAAGGTGGGATGAGTGGCTAAAATGGTAGATATAAAACTTTAGGGTTCAAAGAGAGTGAATATAAAAATGGAATCCATAACAATTATTGTACCACCAATTGTCGTAAGGGGCAAAATTGACGAAAAAAGGACCACAAATGCACGATAACTTTTAAAATGAGACTAAGATAAAAACTTAAAATAGGACTCAAACATGACAATAATTAAAGTTAAGGAACTACAAGTGCACTTTACCCCTATAAAATCTGCAGGGTGTGTTCTTGGCAATGCATGGTTGAATGATTCTTACAGCTTTCTATGTAACTTCTTTGGCACTCGACTGTTTAATACTTCAGTTTTTGGTGTTTCAAGTGAAGAGTTTCTTCCTACCAAGTCACAGTTCTGTTTCTAAGTTGTTGTAAATCAGGTTGGAAGCATCTACTTCAATAAGTTGAACCATCTAAATACTTCATTTCAAACTATTCGTAGACAAAAGTTCCGAAGGCCATGGTCTTTGCCTGAAATGATGGTTTTTATAATTCAACAACTTAAGCTTACAACTAATAAAAAACAGTTAGTAATTTGGGATATCCCATTTTTAAGCACATTTTCTCTCCAAACATGCCCTGAACCTAGAGCTTGACAGAACATCCATTGCCCAGAGCTTAGACATCCTTCCGTCCTTTTAAGCACCAAGCCAGTCACAATACTGGAAACGAAAGGCACCCTGCTGCGATCCTCAGAAACAGCACTTGGGTAAGAATCCTTAATAACGCCAAGGCACAAACCTAGAGCTTGTCACCTAATGTCATAAGGAAATATTGCAGTATTTGACAGTTACTTCCTGATACTAGAATTCCTGTATATGTGTACATGATTACAGCAACGAGTCTTATATAGTCATTTCATGTCTAAGGATCACCACAAGATTCTAATATACCCTTTATCGGATTTGTTCAAACAATAGAAAGAACATATGGTTTTAAACTTCTAGTTATATTTTAAACTTTATATTCTGCAAAGAGTAGCTAGCTAGCTTCCATCAACTAAATCTACAGAGAAAGAAACCACTTTCCCAGAAACCTACCTATTACAATATTTTGATCCATAGTCAATTACCTCTAACTCAAGTTTTGACCACTGTATCAATTTAACAAGCCAGTAATTACACAAAAGGTGATGTAAGATCGGTTATAATCAATCGACTGCAATTTACACGAAAGGTGAATGTAAGAACGGATATAATCTATCCACTAACTATTAAAATACTCCCTTTGTGGGACAGAGGGAATAACAATTATAAACAACGGTTACCTGAGTAGGAAGGTTGTGGATTTTCGCCACTTCTTTGAAGAGAAAAGATGTGACTCGACTAGTAGCATACCGCTGATTGGCATTATGCTTAATTACAAGACCTTTATGCATTTCTGGTCGATGATGTTCTTCATGCTTATCCATGTAATTTGGGTGTACGCCATGGGCCATGTCTGCAGATACTGACAAGGTTTCAAGAGAAAATAAATTACATCAGGCGACATAAGTTTACACATACAATAAGAGTATTGTTTTTTTTATACAAAATAAGAGTATTGTTGTCTGGAGGCAAAAGATCTATTAGTGTAATCCTTTTGTTCCATCTCACTTTGCTTTCTGTGAAATATAAACCAAGATTCCATAAGTAGTGTCTATAATTGATGAGAATAAGGAAGGGATTGAAAGAAATTTTTTTTGTAAGCACGACAATATCAAAACCTGGTCATTCAGCACCTAAAAAATCACCATGGCATCAGTAGAACTAACCGTTACTGATTGACAGTATCCTAGGTTGTACGTAAAAAATCTTGGTCCATAGAGTTTATGTCATATCCAAGTAGAATACACTGATCCAGAGGATCACTTTAGTATTCAGAACTATTTGGTTCAGATTTCCTATTCCTGCCAGTCTGCCACTATCGTCGTCATCATCATCATTACACTTCACCTTAATCCAAACTTTGCAGCTCCCACACCTCAAATCTGCAACATCATCCTTCATAAGATGCTGGTATCTGCCCAGCACTTTAAGGTAGACAATGAAAGACTTTGTCCACAACTGTAATTGTACCCATTCCAACTTCCAGGCAGTAATTTATTGGATAGGACTACTGGAAGACATGGTGGTGAATCACTAGAAGAAGTTAACAACCATGGTGGCAACAACTACTAGATGACACAATATGACACTGACAAGCGATTGGCAGTAGCAAAATCACATGTCTGACGAGCACCGCTGGTTGACTTATGGGTTTGAGTGGTATGGTTTTACGAATTATGGGATATGAGAGAGCCTCTTCTAGTACCATACCATGTTAGAGAGGGGCAAAGGTCTTGATTTTAACAACTATCGAAAAGCCGGATAATTATTACTCCTATTTACTTTGTTTACTCCTGTAAATACTAGAAATTATTGTAGTTACTGCTGCAACTTTGTTCAGTAGATTTTGAGTAGGACTCTGTAAGTAGTATGTATAGATTAGAACAGGGATCCTTAGGAATGGTTTCTTTCCTTATCCTTGCTGATTCTTAGCAATGAATGTATGTACATAAACCCAGAGAAACCTAGAACTCCGGTAGGAAAGCGATTACACTTTTCTACATGGTATCAGAGCCAGGTTTCTTCACTAAGAAAAATTTCTAAAACTCTCTTCCAGTCTTCATGCCAAAACCTTTACTGGCCTTCATTGCCAAACCTGTAACCCTACGCTATCCCAATGTCTACTTTGACCAGTAATTCAGCCCAAAGCGACTCCCACACAACTGGAGAGATCCAGACCAGTCAAGTAGGTTACAGACTGAATTGCCAGAATTATATGAAGTGATCCCAATTAGTGAAAACCTACCTCAAACTGAAGGGAAGGATCAGCCACCTCCTCAGGATGCTTCCAAAGCCTGGGGAGCTTGTACTATACCTTTTTAGGAGGAAATCTGGTTACTTGGAGGAGCAAGAAACAAAATTCTGTGGCTCAGTCCAGTGCAGAAAGCAGAGTTCAGGGCTTCTGGCGCAGGGAGTGTGAATTATTATGGCTCAAAATTCTTCTTCAAGATGTAAAGATGTACCCAGAAGGTCCCATGAGGTTGTATTGTGACAATAAGTCAGCAATACAAATTGCTCCCAATCCTGTGCAGCATGATCAGACCAAACATAATGAAGTGGACAGAAACTTCATCAAGGAGAAATTGGATAGAAAATTGATTTGCATTCCCTACATTTCTCCTCATGAGCAAGTCGCTGATGTACTCACAAAAAGGCTAGCCGGTCCAGATTTCTACAGGTTTATATCCAAGTTGGGAGTGGAAGACATCCACTCCCCAGCTTGAGGGGGAGTGTTGGAAATAAATTATTATTATTATTATGTTTAGTCAACAGTATGTATTGTCCTCTACCTACCCAAGGTCACATCTTCCCATTTAATATCTACCTTCTTATCTACTTTATAATCAATACACTTTATTAATTGGTGGTTGTAAATCTGTCTATATTAGGAAAGTGAAATCGGGCTGTGAAAACATCAAAATAAGAATTCAGATTTTATCCTTCACGCTCTGATATTTTCTCTCACAGATTACACCAGCGTTCTCCAAAACTTGTGGCAGGAAAGCCAGAGTTGAGAGGATACTGCCATCCTAATTAATTCTATTGAGAATGATCAACTTATGATATTTTGGTAGGGCTGAATGCTGAGTTCGACCAAGTTGCAAATCCTTGGAAGGAGGAAGTTCCAACCCTAGACAAGGTTATAGCTCTAGTAACGGCTGAAGAAAGCAGAAAGGGATTTATGCTTGAGCCCAAAGAACATGAGGCCTTAGTCATGGTGATGAATGAAGCAGCGTTTAAGAACAAGAATTATCTTTTTTTACTGGTCAGCAACGATTAGGAGTCCAATCCTTGAGTAGTAGGTATTCTATCTAACCATGTAGAGTTACAGCCTATTCACATAACTACACGATAGTCAAAGAGAAATAATTACAGTACAAGTAACAGAAAATAATAATGCAGAATAACACCGAATAATGACTTTCTAAAAGAAATGAATACAGAGTTTAGTAGGAATGCACAATAAAAGGTTGCGAATCAGGAGTAGAAGTACCAAGGAAAGATTGGCGAATTGCACGGTTAAAAGAATTCTCCCTAACATAGTGCTCATCTGAAGATGCGGCAATCCTTCTCATAGCCTGAAACATTGTTGGTGCTCCTGCTCCTTGAAATGAATCTGAACCAACCTACTTCAAGTTAAGTCATGATCGTCAGAATGGCCAACTACGGAGTTCGCGAGAATCAAGGTATTGATGCCAAACCTCATTGAACTGTAACTTAGTAACGGTAGTACGATCTCTACAGCCATATAAGCAGCAACAGAAATCAATAAAGTATAGCTTGTAAATTTCTGAGGTCAACTAATTTTGGAAACCGGTAGTCTTTCTGACTATATTAAGGCAGTAGAGTTTTTGTTGTTAATCATCAAGGCCTCCATTCTCTCTTAATCCCTCTCTAATACACAAAACTGACGTATTTTAATATTCAATATATGATTTTATTTTGTCATCACTTTGAAGTACTCTATAAATTTAAGCTTTTTGTACAAAGATGATAGTTTGATGGTTGTAGTTTATGAGCATACTCCCTCCATCTAAGGAAACTTGCTACATGTTCCATCTTGGGTTGTCCCAAAAAAAAAGATTTTTCCTTTTTTAAGAAACCTTTTCATACCAACTTCACCAAATTACCCTTACTTTCCCTCCCTCACTCAGAAAGTTATCGTTGTCTTATATGACTATTTTATTAACCTTGAGTCATCAACATCTCTTGATTCCATGCCTAGTCAAACGTATCATGTTTGCTGTGATAGATGGAGCATCATTAGAATTTTTTCTACCAATGAATAATATAGATAAAGTAAAACTCAATAAACATTGAAATTCAAAAGTTCCAAAAAACTAAGGGACAAAGGGAGTGTTATCTACTCCCTCCGTCCCATAAATTTTGCAACACTTTCTATTTTTAGATGTCCCAAAAATTTTGCAACATTTCCATCTTTAGTAACTTTTTTATACTGAAATTACGGTCATATCCTTGTATTTTACATTTTATTTACTCTCACCCACGTGACTTACTGCCAAGTATTCTCTCTCATGGAACCATTGTGTTTTACTTTTTCTACCCAACTTGAATTCCTGCTGCTCCTTTCCCTCCGTCGACACATCGCCGCCTCACCATAGACGGATTTGCGACAACAGCTCGCTTGCTGCCCATCCCTTGCGTGCATCTCGCTGAAAGATTTGTAAAGCTTTCCTCATCAGACCGAACATCCTTCGTCATCTCCTCGGCGAGCTCCTACACCGGCGCACCATGGCTCTGTTCAAAACGTGGCCAATATGTATCTCAATCTTCTCCATATATGTTTTTCTGTTTAAATTTGTTATTGGTTGGTTTTTATTCTTTGATTGTTGTTACATTTTTGCATTGGATGTTGGTGGAGGTTGTGCACAAATTGCTGGTTTCGCACACAATTCCAGGCTTCTAGCGAGAGAGGACAATGGGCAAAAGTGGAAAGTAATGCAAACTTTGACCATTTCTTAATATTTGTGCTGAGTCAAATGTTGCAAAATTAATGGGACGGAGGGAGTAACATGGTATTAGAGAAATTCTAACCCGTGCATTAAGATCTCCCACCACTGCTACCCTCACCAAAACCCATTGAGCCAAATGTTAAACTTTATGTTAAGAAAGTAGAATTTCTAGAAGATCCTCAAGGTATACTAGACTTGTTGGCAAACTCAACTATATGACATTTATCCAACCAGACATCTCATTTGCAACAAACGTAGTTAGAATTTTAATCTATAAGGCTTTCTTAGATAAGGACTTCTATACCGAAATCATGGGCACACTCGAGTTCAAGGATACACAGATGCCAACTGGGTAGGATATCGTGATAGACACTCCACTTCAGGATATTGTATGTTCTTGGGGGAAATATGGTTTCGTGGAAGAGCAGGAAGCAAGCGATTGTTGCACGTTCAAGTGTTGAATCCAAATACAAAACAATGGCATATATAACAATGTGAGTTAATTTGATCGAGGAAACTTCTCATGGAGCTTGGTTTTGGATATTCAGAATCTATGGAGTTAATGTGTGATAACCAAGCAGCTATTCATATCGCTCTATTCCAGTCTTTCACGAACAGACCAAACATATTGAGGTTTATTATCATTTAATTTCAAAAGCTTCAAGGTGGTTGATCAAACTTCATTCCTCAAATTAGAAGACCAACTTGCTGATTTGTTTACCAAGGCTTTGGGAGGAACTCAAATAAGAGTCGATATGTAACAAGCCAGGAGTCTACAAAATGTATGCTCCAGTCTACCATCTCCTCAACTGCTGCCTTAATAACTCATGTGATCTCTATATGTTGAGGCAATGGAGTCTTCATTCTAATCATCCAGACCTCAGTTTCTCACCTATTCCCACTCTGATATTCTCTAACACTACTCCAGAACGATTCTAAATTTACATGGATTTTCACTGTAAGGTTGTGTCGACCTGTGAAAAACGGGAAAAGAAGGCCACCTGTCTCATTTATGAACTCAAGTGAGTAGAGTTGCAGATTGGTAGTAATATTAAAAAGTTCAGACAAATGTTTATCTCCCTGTGTCCGTAATAGAGAGCCAATTGTCAGATCAGTCCATAATTTGAAAACATCACATTTTTATCCAATTTTTTCACAATAACACACCCTCTTTTTATTTTTTTATGCACTCTGAACAAAACCTAAGTATACTTATCTAAATTACAGCAATAACTACGGTATTTAGACAGCACTAAACAAAGTACAGGAAATAATAGTATTAAATAATTAACACACTTTCCAACACTCCTATCTCCCCAACTACTTCCTCAAATGTCTTTATAATCTATATATTAAGGCAATAGGGTCACTCATCAAGAACTCAGTTCTCTTTTGACCTCTCCTTGTTATTATGTAAGATTGAGGGTGTGTTCTTAAGCAATCTTTCTCCATATTTTCATCAGCAAAATATCAAATCAATTTTTCCCCTCCGATTTATCCTCACAAAAGCATCACATCTATTTTCAAATATTTGCCACTTTTTTCACCAAATTCTCCCAAAACCTACCAAAAGAACACACCCTGAACTTCAATCTTTCAACAGTAAGAATAAGTCGGTAGTAGAAACCTTGTTTTCCTGATAACAAGTACAACTTTTCATTACAATAGAAAAGGATGGCTGTCAAGTAAACCTCCAGATGATGAACAAACCTAATCTACTACAGGATGCATGCTAAGGTCACGATAAATTTATATCCCAATGGCCACCATATAAGAAAGAAAGAAAGAAAGAAAGAAAGAAAGAACAATTTGTCTAGATATTACCTCCTCATTGTCAAATAGGGCCACCATCCTGACAACATTTTCACTTTCCAAATCACCATGACTTCTGGAAGAATCGATTAAAGCCCTCAACGCACAGTAACATGATGCAAGATTATCTAATCTTCCAGAAAATATAAATTCATTTCTTGCCCCTCCAAGGCAACTAGGTTGAGTATCACAAATGTTTAGCTCAATGTCAACAATTTCATCAACACAACAACTTAACTCATCTGCTAAAATCTGCAAAGAAATACGGAAGATAGTATATTATTTCAATCCCTCTACTCTTTGATAACAGCAACGAAAGGCTACATGGAACCAAAAACATACACTCCCAAAAATTCAGGATGTGTTTTAGTAGATTTGATCATTTTACTCAAGTCATTCAATGCCGACATAGGGACCAGTGCAAACACCCTAGCCCACATAACATAGTTCCGGTGACTTTTGTGTATCTATATACCTTCCAAGTTGGCATGGATAAACTGCTTGTAATAAGCATTGAATGCATTCTCTTTAATATGTACCTTCAAATTAAACATTAGCACACAAAAAGCAAAATTATTGCTTATTTGATTTCAAGCTCCCAGTAGTCTCCCATCTATGGAATCTTTATGCATAAAACTGGAAGAAGGAATGTATTGACCCATGTTAATCCATATGTTCAAGTAACCCGACTTAGCACATAGAAGTCAGGGTACTTCAAGCATTCAGTGAAGCTGTATCCTACAGTTGAAATGTTTTTGATTAAAAAATAATTAATATCAGTCAAATCATTCACACAAACATTTATTGCACCGCCTCCAACTTTCTTCCATTTATTGCATTAAAAAAATCATATCCAAAGGGAAATTGAGAAATAAAAAGCAGCACCATTAGGTATGAGAAACTGTTATGGCTCCACATCCATAACATTGTTAAAAATTATATTACTAGGTAACTTACAATCACCCCTATGGTTAGGCGAAACCTTCATGCCTGATTTGCTTGGAGTTAAGCCACTGGCTAAGTCCAACTTAATCAAAGATATGGAATTAATTTATAATTTACCTAAAACTCAATAAATATAAGTTAAAAATGATAAATTTACTTAAATTGATAATACTTTTCAAATTTCTAATCACATTCACGACTTAATCCATTGGATTATGCCGAAAATGGCTTAAGCGGAATAATGCATTGGATTATGTCATTTATGTGATCAGAAAAACAGAATTTATTCTCAGTTTAAGTAATTTTACTATTTTTAAACATAAGTTTATCTAGTTTTAGCACAAGTTGCAAAGAAAATATCAAAATTTGATTAAATTGGACTTAAGCCAGTGGCTTAGTTCCAATCATCTGGAGCATCAGTATAGCCCAGCTTGTAAAAACCTACAAAGAAACTCTCGTAGGTATCACAAAACCAAAGTTTTCAATCTATATTCAATCATATAAAGCGTCAGTATACCCCTGCCCCACACTGCCAAGCTAGATATAAGAGATTGGAAGGAGGTGGTAGACTCATCTTATGGACATGTGCATGACTGTTTAATTTATTCTTTACCTTTCCAACCAAAGCCTTCGATCTATATTCAAGAATCTTGATTGCTTCTGCATTTCAACGATCATTTGGCCAAATTTATTTTTGTAAAAGCGAATAGTGTGGTTTTCTTAAATAAAAAAAATTACAATTAAATTTTTAAAAAAAAAAACCAAAATGGTTTGGGATCTGATGTTCCTTTTTTTCCCTTCTCAATTTGCCTAAGCTTTCTTGGTGTCCCCGTCTAAGAAGTTTAGTATGAATGTACAGATATGTGCATCCTCAACTAAATTGACCTGAAGATGTTAGAAAAAACTCTTGCTCATTTAAAGCTCCACACGGGTTGGAGGGAGGCGCAACCAAAGGCGGTGCAACGCAGACTCCAGTGCTCACCCGTACCAGTCTGGCAGCAAGGCGGTGGCCCAGTGAGGAGTGGGGTGGAGGATGTTTAGGGCATAAAATGCAAAAGGTTAAAACAATTAGGGTATATTTGTTACGGTTAGAAAAGTTTTAAGGTTCAATTAGAATATTAATATAAAAGTTGAACGGTCGAATCATACAAGTTATAGCAGTACTAGGGAATTTAGTCAAAGTGGGTAATAGTAGGTTTCACTGAACCTTAGGGGTTTATAGGTTTCTGAATACCGGGGGAATCTGTAATTTAGGCCTATCCTCGGGGTATTTTGTAAGTTACCCAAAAATATAGGTTAGCGTAAAGCTCTACTTAAACTTAGAACATAAAACCTCAACTAAAATCATTCTTCATCTACGAGCTCCTCTTGATGCTTCATCTCCATATATTTCCATAAATAATAATTCTATGGTTTTACGAAGAAATATCCCGCTATAAATTTACCATTAACTAAAAACAATTCGCTTCTCATCTACCATGCACTGAATTACTCTAGTTGTATTATAGAAACAAGTTTGAAATGGGACCAACTTATAATATAGCTTCTTTGAGCATAAAACTTGTGCTATACATGTTCTTCCTAAATTCAAGAAAAACAAAATACTGCTGAAACAACCTTTAGAAGTAGAGGATGATGAGCAGCTATGGAAGATGGGACTTTTTTATCTGTCTCTACCAATGCCTCCTTAGACGACTCCGTTGCAAGAAGTGGAAAAAGATGAGTCTCAAGATTCGGTTTAAATCCATCTGTATTTATTGTGCTGCGGAACTTAAAGAAAACGGATAAACCGGAGAATATAAGATTTCAACTGAATTGCATAGAAAAGAAATAAATCTTAAACGGGAAAAGAATGTTGCACAAATAGACAAAATGGGGGCAGAGTTCCCATTATATTCCATATGTCATAAGACTTGTGGTAACATATCCCCTCACCCATGTATAGTAAGCATACAGGATTGTGGACTACCAACAATCCTTCTTTTTGGTTTGTATAAACATATAGTTTTAGCCATACGGTTTTGCTCTTTAAACTTGGCTTAACAAGCTTTAAAATGGTATGGTAAATGTTCTATTTGGAGTTCTAGAAAAAATGTTATTAACATTGTTCCTTCATTATTATCACACTGCTATGTGCAAATATTGATATTTGAGTCCTGAGTTGCTTATAGCAAGCTTCAGTAAACAATTTTTCTTACAAGTTACGCATTTCCACCTCTCTATAGAGCAGCAATTTGAGGGTGGCTTAAATGAGTAAATTATCTATTAGGGGTGATGGTTTTAACAGTGTATTCAATCAAAGTTCTTAGATAACTAATGCACCTAAAGCATGTGGTTGTGCACAAAGAACGAGCTTAACCAATGATAAACTAATTAGAATAAAAACTATAATACATTCACTTAACTATTATTCTCTATTCAGTACTTGTGCAAGAAACGCATGTGATGTACAATGAGAAATACTCCTAGAAGAGAAAGATAGAACTTGATGACAGATTGACATTGCAAACCACTTATCACATGTTTTTTCAGTGGCTACTGAAGAGATGAAACAAAAAGTTTATGCGAGGCAGTTATTTCATAAGCTAACAACTCATTTTTTATCAACTCAGCCAGAGACTAACCGGTTAAGATGGATTGCTAAGGTAGGGACTCGTAGTAAAGGCCTTTTTACTTTAACAAGTTTGTGAGAAAAGGAGCCATCATTTGCCCTCAAAATAACCCTTCCTGCGACACTTAAATCTCTGTCAAACCAGGTATGCCATAAACCACTGCCATATGTCTCCACATTGAGCATCAGAAAGCTAGATTTGGATGAAGCAGAATTTGGTTTAAGTTTAAGGCATGGACTATCGGTATGGGCAGCAATAACATGAAAGCCACTTCCCGCTGTATACCTGCAAACTAGTTGAGGTATTAATCATGGCATCTTCCTATTACAGTTTATAAAGTACAACAGACAGATCATAAATTCTCTAATTTTCATAGACAAAGATCATGGAAGACTTTTTTTACTTTATTAAAATGTAGAAAATTCTGAGAGCTAGGCTATTTTACTTTTTGTTCACTTTAAAACGGTAGAAATTGAAAAATCACAGTAATAATGCCATGTAAGCTAAAGTTCCCCAATGCAAGTAATTCAGGTGCACTAACATTGTATTGACATTAATGGAAAAGTTCAGGTTCCTCTAGATCTCTAGATTGATGAATCCAGTGTAAAACAAAATTCATGACAAGTAAACTTTTCATTTAGTGTGAACTTTCCAAGGAATACTATTGCCACCCCAACCGTAAAGAAACCAACTCAATGATCCGTGGAGCCAAGAAAAACTTGCTCCGACTCCCAGAAAACTAGTCTAGTGACCATACTTATTCATGAAGAGATGAGTGTGAGACTGGTTCTAGTAGCAAACCAAATGATTTCAATTAAATAATTATATTATTTAAAGAAAGAAAAAACGCAAAAACACGAACTAGTACAGTGACTTACTTGTTTCCTACAGCAAAGGCAACTAAACACGACATATTCCTGGTGAAGAAATAGCGGCCACCGGGCTTCAGCTTCCACTCGTCTTCCTCGCTCAGCAATTCGAAACCACCAGCAATCAGCTGTCGCTTAGCCTCAGCTGCAGTATTAAAACCGCATCACAAAAAACAGATAACATAAAGAGAAATAAGTGGTTTTTCAGTACCGGTGGCGTGAAACTGAGTCCACGACTCGTTCAGATAGTCCAGAAGATCGCCGACGATTGACGCTGGTTCCGAATTGGGAGAGACCTGCATTTGCTCCGTCTTGATTAGCGGATTTAAACGGGCAGTTCAAACAATAACGGAGGATAGTTGTTCATTACAGAGTGAACGCAGCGGACAGGCGGAGCTCTGGATAGTCCATTGCGGAACGAGCAGGACGAGTGAGGTAGGATCGCCGACGAGTTCACTGCCAGCAGTTGGTGGTGCAGAAATTGCAGGCGAGTTATCGCCGCCATCTTTGTTCGTTACCGGTGTAAGAAAGAAACGAATCCACAGAATTTCCGATTGAAAATTGGAAGGGAACAACAGCTAAACTATGATATCGATCCTCGAACTTCACTAGATTGTTCTATTCAACGCTCCAACTAAAACTTTAACTAGTATTCTACAATTACAGGTAGGTGCGCAAACGAGCCGAGCCGAGCCCGAACATCACTAGTTCGAGCTTGAATTCCAGTTCGTGAGAGTCAGCTCGAGTTCGTTCGTTTGATTCGAGCCCGAAAAAATGGTTCAAGCTCGAATTAGCTCGCGAGCTTGCTCGAGCCAAACCTTAAAGATTTGAGCTCGTCTCATTTTACTACTTGAATCAAAATTTCAGCTAAAGCTTGTATTTGTGGCTCGTCAAACTCAGCTCGTTTAATATGGTTCGACCTCGAGCTCGAACTGACTCACAAACAGCTTACTTCGTCTTACACCTAATTACAGGTATGGCTGATTCAAAATTTGAAACCGAAATAAGTATGTCATCTAGGCAAAGGTCAAATCAAAGTAACACATACAGACAAAATTCGTGAATTCACCGGTAAATGCTTCGTTTAATACGTGCCCAGTCCCAAAAAGAAAGGAGATAGAAAGGATACCGAAGAAAGAGCTCACGTAGACGTAGTGATATAAATAAGTTTGGCTCAAGTTAGGGGTGGGAAACAAAATCAAGTATGTTTGAGTTTGACAATGAGTCGAAAACTTAATATAGTCTATAGCTCGAGCCATTTCTTACATCCGTATTAAAACAAGTCAAGATTGACATGTTTAAAATTTCATAAAAATAAATTATAAATTAAATACTATGAAATTGTAAAAATAAAAGTTGATTTTTTTGTGAGATAAAGGGAGTATCAATTTGCAAGAGTATAAAATTTTTAATTAGCTTCATTATTTCATGGCTTATAAAGTACCAGATGAGGGGAAGGATCTTAGATTATTAATTAGATGTTTCTAAATTTGGGCAAAACCCTTTTGTGGTCCTCACATCACCTCTCTCTCACTTTTGTAGAAAATTTAGGAATTCCTATCGATATTTTACCAACCATCAGCACAATTAAGCCTCGCAAGTCCGTTTTAGTTTGCAACCATCCAAAATTAAAAAACTGAAATTAATCGAAAGCAAACGTGAATGTTATTTGCATGCATGTTTTATTTCTCTCTCTCCTCTCTTTCTCCAAATTCCTTTTTCCTCCTCTAAATTAGTCATTCAGAATTCCAAATCAAGGAGGGAAAAGATAGCATCAGAATTCAATAATACTTTTGTGCAAGAAAAGGGGGAAAACTAGAGAGTGAGATTAAGAATGCAATTAGGATATTGATAATACATATGTTTTTGTTTGATATTTTGTGATGATTTTTGCAAGGAAAATTACAGCCACATTTGTGGCATGGTTGGTTCTATCTCAAGCATCTATGGTGGCTAGCCATGGTGACTTCAATTACAAGGAAGCTCTGTCCAAAGCCATCATTTTTCTAGAGGCACAACGTTCAGGAAAGCTCCCTCCAAACCATAGACCTGCCTGGAGAGGGGACTCTGGGCTTGAAGATGGCAAATGTGCAAATGTATGGAACTTAACTCGTAATTTTCCCGAAATTTTGGTGAAAGTACATGTAACAAATTAGCCCCCCAACCCTTTTCACTTGATGGGCTATTTACCCAGGTGGATCTTGTCGGAGGATACTATGATGCTGGAGACAATGTCAAGTATGGCCTCCCTTTAGCCTTCACAGTCACAACCCTAGCCTGGTCGGTGATCGCTTTCGGCCCGCAGCTGCGAAAGGCTTGTGAATTGCAACACGTACACGAGGCCATTCGATGGGGCACAGATTACCTTCTCAAATGTGCTTCCAAGAAGAACACATTATATGTACAGGTAGGGAGTTGTTTGTCATAATTTAAACTTTCGGGATACTATGGAACAAGTGAGGAAGTTTTATGGCTGATCCTGAGTATTTCCATTTAAGGTTGGTGATCCGGTGAAAGATCACGAATGTTGGGTCCGACCCGAGAAAATGAAGACCGCGAGGACGGTGTTGCAAATCGACGATAGCCACCCTGGAACGGAGATCGCCGCGGAAACCTCCGCGGCATTGGCAGCTTCTGCCATCGTTTTTCAACATGTTGACAAAGTCTATGCCCGCAGACTTTTGAACAAAGCCAAAATGGTACCTAAACTTTGTTTTCTGCCTATAGTTTGCATGTGTAAACTGCAATGCAACTTTATATTTTTACTCATTGTCCTGTCATGACATTTACTCCCTATTAGCTAATTTGACATTTCCTAACGTTTTCTACTTTTCTGCAGCTTTATGATTTTGCTAAGGGTCATAGGGGTAGTTTTGATGGAGAATGTCCATTCTACTGCTCCTTCTCAGGCTATAACGTAATCTTTCCCTTTTATTTTGTATTGTTCTTCCTTTCCAGTTTCCACTGATAATTAACTAGTATTCCACATACATCCTTATTCTATTGTTATTGATGTGTTATTTTTCACAATTTCCCCCAACTTTTCTCAACTTTTTTTTTTATTTCCGTTTCAATTATCTATCATAAACTTTCTCTCAATGTTTAAAGGTTGGGAGAAGTTGGAGAAATTTGATTAAAAGAACACAATACTTGATGAGTATTTTGCTAAATTCTTCAAAATATCCCCCATCAATTTCGTATTTTGCTAAATTCTTCAAAATTTTAGAACATGCCCTAAATACAGGATGAGTTGATGTGGGCAGCAACATGGTTATACCTAGCAACAAAGAGACCAGTGTATCTTCAATTCGTGAAACATGAGACAATGGCCGCCAGCGTTAGCGAGTTTAGTTGGGATCTTAAATATGCCGGTTCTCAAATGCTTCTTGCAGATGTAATTTAATTTTATCTAGTTTAATTTCTACTACAATATTCTTCCATTTCCATCCAATAAAAAGTCAAAAAAAATTGGATTTTAATCATCATCACTGGAGTGGAAATTAAAATTTGGAATTACCAGATTTTTCACCGTGATCATGACAACGAGTTAACAGCCTACAAGAACGCGGCGGAGAGCTTCGTGTGCTCGGTGCTACCAGAGAGTCCTTTCCATCAAGCCACTATGACTCCAGGTGACACTTTTTATAAATTTGGGGGGTCGAATTACACATTTAACAAAATCCAGGTCCTCTTAGGGAATTAACCAATTGTTTTGAATTTGTGATTTGACAGGTGGAATGATTCACTTGAGAGATGGAGCCAACACACAGTACGTGACTGGGACAGCTTTCTTGCTCTCAGCCTACGCCGATGTTCTTCAAAAACACAAGGCTAAAGTCTGTTGTGGTGCCAAACAATTTGATTGCTCACACCTAAGAGCCTTTGCCAAGAAACAGGTATGTATATTTTATCATTTGTCCTAAAAAAAATTCAATTTTCGTCATTTTTTTCATTTCCCATTGTCCTAAAATGATCTAATCATTATGCTCTATTAAACGTTTAAATCATTTTTATGATGAAGGGAGTATAATTTTTAGCCTGCGCTTTTTTTAGAGAAAGAAAATATGATACTCGTCCTGTCTCATAAATTTTAAAAACATTTGATTGGACTTGGACAAAATATTAATGAATATTGGAGATTTGAGGATAATAATGTAAAATATGTATATAGATAACAATAACTTTTAAAGTGGAAAATTGAAATTAGAAGTAACAAGGTTTTCCTTCCCGCGCTTTGCAGCATGTATATATTTGCAATATAATTAGTATCAATTTATAATTGTGTAAAGGTATAGACAGTAGTCATAGATAATGGTATAAATTTCATAAAATAAATAAATAAAAAATCAAAACTATTTAAAGGTAAAAATTAGGCACAAAGCTTTTCATATTTTACCAAATTAGCTCAAGTCTTTAAGGGCTAGTGTGTAAAATGGTTAGAAATAAGAGTTAAATCATAGCGTAATCTCTACATTAATTCTAGAAAAATAGAAATAAATAAAATTTCATCATATTATAATCGGGTGAGAATGGGAATGATAGTATTGTTCTTCCAAAACAAGTTTATTGATTGTATAAAGTCATAATCAACCCATATAAACAGTTACTCTGCATTTGGGTTGTCACACTAAAAGAGAAATAAGATAAAATTGTAATTGAAACTTTAAGTACCTATGCAAAACAATTGAAAAATTTAGATATAAATAAAGGAATTAAACCATTTGATATTAAAACAAAAGAAATAATAACAAAAAAACAAAAAAGTACTATTCATCTACCGTACATTTTTTGTAAATATATAGAGTTATAATATAATTCGTAAATATATAGAGTTATAAATCGTAAATATATGGAGTTATAATAGGATAAAATTGCGCTATTAAAAGTTGTTTTAAATGAAAACATTTCAATATTTGTGAGAATAAATCATATTGTTAATGTCGAAATGTGAAATCTAATTACTTGAAACTTTAAATGTGACTTTTTTTCTTATAGATGGATTATTTGTTGGGAAAGAATCCCCAAGGAAGATCCTACATGGTAGGATTCGGACACAACCCACCAAAACAAGCGCACCACCGTGGAGCGTCAGTGCCGATGTCGGAGGCAAATGAAGATGTGCCATGTGGCATGAGCTTTAACAAGTGGTACAACAAACCCAATTGCCCCAACCCAAATGAGCTCACTGGTGCCATTCTTGGTGGCCCCGACAAATCAGACAACTTCATTGACTTACGCAATGCTTCCTGCTACACCGAGCCTTGCACATATATCAACTCCCTCGCTATTGGTGCTCTCGCACCGCTAGCAGCACCTTAATTGCAACTCTCTCATTTGTGTGCCTACCGCTTCAGGAGGATCAGAATTATGTTAGAGGTTGAGAAACTTTTTGAACGATTATGATAGCTTTTTCAAATCGTTAACGTTAAAAGTTATTGTTAGATTGTGTTTCCAACCGATAATGGTAAATGTTGTTCCTAAGTAAACCTTGTTACATCTCTTCCAAACTAGCATCCTTAGTCTCATATTAGTGTGTCTCATTTGGTTTTCATACACTACGTCGAGAAGACAGGCTCTACTGCGGCCCGCCACGCAGTAGAGCCACAATAAGCAATGTGGACCGTAGTAGACGCCGCAGTAAAATTGGTCGCAGTTTTTTTCTTTACCGCATGGCCGCAGTAGATGAATTTTTTATTTAAAAAAAAAGTGGATGAATCCGGATGAATATATTCATACGGATTCATCCACAATTCAAGAAAACCCAGAAATCAGATGAATGATGAGCAAGTCACGGCGGCGTCGGTGGGGCGGTGGCGATGGAGCAACGGTGGTGGAGCAGCGACGGCTTAGAAGAAGAAGAAGAAGAAGAAGAAGAAGAAGAAGAGGAGGAAGAAGAAGAGGAAGAAGAAGAAGAAGAAGATGATGATGATGATGACTAAGAAGAAGATGATGATGATGAAGAAGAAGAAGATGAAGAAGACGAAGAAGAAGATGATGATGATGATGATGATGATGATGATGATGATGATGATGAAGAAGAAGAAGATGATGAAGAAGAAGAAGAAGATGAAGAAGAAGGAGATGATGATGGAGAAGATAAAGAAGATGAATAAGAAAATGAAGAAGAAAACAAAGAAGATGAAGGAGAAAGAAGAAAAATAAGAATAAGAAGAAGAAGAATATGGAGAAGTTGAAGAGAAAGAAGATGAAGATGGAAGAATGAAGAATATAAGAAAAAATGGGGAGGAGACGGATGAAAAATAGGAGAGGAAATCCCATAAAAATGTTTACTGCGGCCATAAACTGCAACTTTTACCGTGCAATTACATTTACTGCGGTAAAAACCGCAGTAAAGCCACGGTAAAAATTGGACTCCCCACGTACTGATTGTAAAATTAATTGATACATTTGACATGAGATGACTGAACCATTATAAAGTTCCCCTATACATTTTTCTGAATTTCGAGTGAAGATACTTTAGCACATCATTTGTGTCGTAAGATACTTGTTCATACCAATTGAACCTAATTTGGCACATTACAAGAAAAATTGTGTGCTGGCTTACCGAGCCACGATGAGCAAGTAAGTAACTCGATACACTAATCAATATAAGAGAGATTAATTGACATCTTAAGAAGTAAGAACAATATAAATAGGAAAGCCATATAGTAGAAAAAGGTATGTCATATCCCATATGATTTACATTTTAGCATTTCTTTTTTACTTTGAACTTTTTCAAAATCTCACAACTGACTCAAGTAAAGGAGACTTATTCCTAAAATACAATTTCGGAGAATCTTACGACTTTCTATGTTATATAGTTGCTTACTATATTTGCCTACAACCCACTATGTTGCAAAGTTAAAACTTTGAGGATCAATATAGGTGGACTTACCAAATTAAAGGAGATGAGATAAAAAGGACTACGGTTCATACGACATTTAGTTGGATTTAGTTTAGGTTATGTTCTACTACACAAATGTTAACAACATTAAATGTTTGAATTTGAAATTTGAAATTGGATGTTGAATGACATGTAGGGGTGATTATTTGAACAATTCGGTTTGATACCAAAGGGGTGATTATTTAAACTATAACTATTAAGTTCGAAAGTGAACTGAATAGTAAAGAAATTCGGTTTTCATTTTTTGGATGTTTAGGAACTAAATAGTCCAAATAAGGTCAAAACCGAATTATAACCGACAAAAATAATTTGGTTTGGTTTCAAACCAAAAAAACCGAATTATTATTCTGATGTGAATCTACTCAGTGACGTATTTGCAATTTCCTTAAATTTTAAGGACTCAAGAGCCAAACCCAATGAATAAGAAGAAATAGTGGCCCAAATCTTCTCCATCATAATTTGGACCAAAGAAGAACAAAACACTTTGGAAATTTGGAGGACTCAAGTGACAAGATGCAAGAAGTTGAAGGATAATGAATAATTTCATAAAATCTACACCTTTCAACTCCTAAGGTTTCAAATAATCAACTGTCCACTAATGCTAGAAATAAATTAGACAATTAGTATAGAATTAATTTTTCATAAATTTTATTTGTATTTTTTTTCTTCCTACCCTAGGTTATTTTCCATGCTTTTTACACTTGAAGGATATGCATCATATATAAAGAAATCACTTTGATATTAAGAGTAATTCTCTCTTTTATTCTTTAAACTTTCCCGCTCAACTCTTGTTCAAAGATCTTGATCAAGTTTATCAAAATCCAAGGTTGCTTTCTCTTGAAGAAAGATGTGTTGAATCCCTTGACAAAACTTCATTTTTGCTTGAACCAAATTTTGGATTCAAGATGGGGGTGTTGGCAAAAAATTTCAATCATTTATAGTGAAGAAGAGATCCTTCAATTGTATTTATTAATCCATAAGAAAACACATCATATTTTTTTATTTACTTATTTAATTTATTTTCTTAATATTCTACTTAAAAGTTAAACTCTCTACGTAAGTTTTGTTTTTTTATTCGCCTCTCTACATTTTTTAATGCAGCATTAAGTTAAAAATAAAATCCCTTGGCAAAACTTCACTTTTGCTTGAACCAAAATTTGGATTCAAGATGGGGTGTTGGCAACTTTTTTCAATCATTTATAGTGAAGAAGAGATCCTTCAATTGTATTTCTTAATCCATAAAAAAACACATCATAATTTTTTATTTACTTCTTTAATTTATTTTCTTAATATTCTACTTAAAAGTTAAACTCTCTACGTAAGTTTTGTTTTTTTTATTTGCCTCTCTACATTTTTTAATGCAGCATTAAGTTAAAAATAAAATCTCTTGGCAAAACTTCACTTTTGCTTGAACCAAATTTTGGATTCAAGATGGGGTGTTGGCAACTTTTTTCAATCATTTATAGTGAAGAAGAGATCCTTCAATTGTATTTCTTAATCCATAAGAAAACACAGCATATTTTTTTATTTACTTCTTTAATTTCTTTTCTTAATATTCTACTTAAAAGTTAAACTCTCTACGTAAGTTTTGTTTTTTTATTCACCTCTCTACATTTTTTAATGCAGCATTAAGTTAAAAATAAAATAAAAATTTAATGTATCAAACATTAGTAGTAGTCATCCATGTGAAAACAATGTAGGTTTCAAGCCGAAAAAGAAGATAAAGATGAAATGAATTAGGAATTGAGCCACAAATAGGTTTTTAGGCTTTTAACATTTTAAGCCCTTAGGAATTAGGAAATGAGTTGTTTAGATACTGAGGTTTAGTTAATAGACATAAATAGTAAAAATAAATAAATAAATAAATTACTATTTGGTTTATTTGGTTATTGGAATAGGTAAACATTTTAGATCCTTAGAAATTATCCGATTTGTTCTGAATCGAATAGTGACTACCCCTAAATTGACATGTGCACGTAAACTTAGGCTCAGTTCAGCGTTCACATTGAAAAAACAATTTCCAAAAATAATTCAAATTTGAATCTCATGCTCAACCATCTTATAGTATAATTTTACGTAATTGCCCTCTAACTTATTTTTATCATGTGTAATACAAGTTAGTGTAAAATGGTAAAACGTTTAGCTTTTCTAAAGCTGTCCTCCCGCCTTATTCCTAGGCAAAGTAAAAAGTAAGTTGGAATTTTTTTTCTCATTCCTTAACTAACCCTTATCGATGAGTGGAGGTTGATGCATTTAAATGAAAAAAGTGTTTCCCTAGATGCTGATAATTACAAAAGCAACACACTAAAGTAAAGGCCCATTTAGTTGGTGCAAAGTCATTATAAAAAATATTTTCCAAATTTTCACTAAATTAATACTTTTTATGATTAAAAAATTGTAACTCAACCTTGAATTGAGTAAATTTATTATTTTGAAACATATATTTATTAAATATTTGGATAAATTAGAAAAAAAATCATATAGGTGCAATGCATCAATGACTTAAGTCATTAGCTTTGCACCAACCAAATGCACCATAAAAGGTCAATAATCAATGGGTAATATGGTATTTTCACTCTTCCACTCAATTCACAACTCTTGCATGTTGATATCACATCAGTAAATAATTTGAAGTGTTTAATGAAAGTCATTTCATTCAAGAAAATTGGAGTTTTCTCGGCTCTTCCAAATCGCAAACAAAGCCTTAATGACTTCTCAATGATTGATTGATTGTTTAAAGTTCAATTTAATCAAGGTTATAATATATATATACATATTGCAATTTATCTAAAACTTAATAAATATGTTGGAATATGTTCTTGAAAAAGTTAATTAGCAATAATAATAATAATAAACTAAATAAATAAAAACTATTGATTTGCCTAAGGAGTTAAAAGGTTTATGACTAAGGTTAATGAGTTACATTAATGCTAGATAATGACTATATCAATGAGTCAGTTTATTATTAAATTAATAAGTTGTTTATGTTAGTGGATTTCGATAGTTATTTTCATGTATAAATAGAGTAAAAGTTGATAAATAAAAATAAGCTCCATGAATAAATTCACACAATGTAGACATAAAGGTTCTACAATTCTCTTTTGCATATTTTTCCCACTTTCTCTTCTTTTATAATTTTTCATGTCTTAACAAAAACACCAATAAATTGGTATCATAGCATGATAGATCTTTGAGGGACCTAAGCCAAATACAAGCCACAACATATCAAACCACAACACAAATCAAGCCACAATACATGTAGCCCGAAACTCCTATACAGCACAAAATATGTAGGTCACATCTCTCAAAACACGACATATAGAGGTAGAAACTCCTACAACATAACACATGGAGGCAGATGCTACCACAACATGACACATGGAGAACTGGAACAAATCAAGTCACTAGCACACCACAAGCAAGCCAAGCAACAACTGCAAGGAAGCCAAGCCGGTGGAAGTTCGGGATGATGAGGGGTTATTTTGATGAAAATACAACTTCAAGAACAAAGAGTGTTGGAATATGTTTTTGAATAAGTAATTAATTAGCAACAACAATAATAATAATAAACTAAATAAATAAACACTATTGGTTTGTCTAAGGAGTTAGAAGGTTTATGACTAAGGTTAATGGGTTACATTCATGTTAGATAATGACTATATTAATAAGTAAGTTTATTATTAAATTAATATGTTATTTATGTTAGTGAATTTCAATAGTTGTTTTCATGGATAAATAGAGTGAAAGTTGATGAATAAAAATAAGCTACATGAATAAATTCATACAATAGGGGGTTTCAAACATGAGTAAAAACACGTGAAATACGCTTTTTCATCTCTTCTTTTTCACGTGAACAACTGGCGTGAGTTCACCTCGCCAAACGCGGACCTCAGGTGAGAAGCGCGAAAGTGAGCGTTGTTTTTCACGTGAGAATGCCCTTGCTCACCAGTCGCTCCACGAGTTGTCGCAGCAGCAAGGTCATCTCTTCTTCGTCGTCGTCTTCCTACCAATTGTACGAGGTATGTAGCACCATATCTCCCTGAATTCATCTCTTTCCAGCTAAATACGGTAGAAATGGTCAATGGGTTAGGCCATCTCGTCTTGCTGGAGTCCGTCTCGGGTCGCCGGAGTTGTGCATTCCGCTCCATGATGTGTAAATTTGAGCTCTGCTTCTGGTGCAGCACGAAATGTGCGCAGCACACAGGTTGTGCACAGGCTTGTGCGCAGCGCACAGGCTTGCGCACAGGTTGTGCACAGGCTTGTGCACAGCGCCCAGGCTTGCGCACAAGTTGTGCACAGGCCAAAACTCACCCAAGAAGAACTTAGATATGACAGAGAAGCAAGAGAGATGAAGGGAAAGATGAATTTTGGTTTTCATAAAGACAGGAGCGCAACAAAAAAGAAGAAAATTTGAAGCGCGAAACGCCCTTCGTGGTGAATTCACATGTGCGCTCCTCCTTGTTCACGGAGCCCTCAAACTTAACCCTCATTTTTTTACTTTTCTCACTCACCTCCAATTCACTCCCCTATTAGGTGAAAAACGTTTTGTTCATTTCTTATGTTTGAAACCCCCTAATGTAGATACAAAGGTTCGTACAATTCACTTTCACATATCTTTCCCCCTTCCTCTTCTTTTGTTTTTTTTTCATATCTTCACAAAACACCAACAAAATATACATTTAAAAATAATAAATTTACTTAATCTCATATTAACTTTCCAATTTCTAATCAACATAGTTAAGCTGAGATGACTTAAGCAGGATTATCCATTAAATTTAATTTTTTTATGTGAATAAAGGTTCAAAATTTATTCTTGACTTAAGTAATTTATTTCTAAACATATGTTTAAAAGTAATGTAAAGAAAATATTATAGTATATATATAGATCTCAGGAAAACAGTAAGGAAAAGATGATGAGGGACACGAATGTCTGCTAGGGTTTTTGCTATTCATCATTGGCACCGCCGCCAGTTGCAGTTCGCTGCCGTCGGTGGCCGGTTTTCTTCTACCGGTGTTTTGCTCTGGCTCCCTACGAGTGCTGCCTTGGTTCGTCGGCGATGGTCTTGTCTGAAACTCCTTCTCCCAATGGATTCACACTCTCTAGGACGCCCAAATCTCTCGGCCTTCGTGTGCACTAAACGGAGCCTCATCGGATAGGTCGCTGTAGGTAGGGGTGTTCACGGATCGGTTCGGGACGGATAGTGAAAACATAGAATCCGCTCCGTCGAGTTCGGTTTACGGTTTTATGCGGTTCAAAGTACGGGTATTCGCGGATTTTTCTCAAGTGTACTTATGTTCAACTTTATTCAATATATTAAGAGAAATATCAATATTTTATAACATTTATATGTAGATTTAGAGCATTTCAAAAAAGAGAGTAACTTGCACACAAAAAATAAGAACCTTAATGAAAGGCATTTTTTTAAAAATACTCGAATATAAGATAAAGTTGAGATTGAATAGAGATGAATATAGGAAATTTGTTTGAAAATATGTACATGCGGTTCGGTTTGGATATCCGCGGATTTATCAAATGAAACCATAAACCACCCCGCATGTTAATGGTTTATTCTGTTCAGTTAATACGGTTTGGCTAGGTTTTGTGGTTTTTCAGATTTTTTGAACACCCCTAGCGGCAGGCGGTGATTTCCCCACTACGGCCGACACTTCAGATTATTTTCTTCCAGTTTTGGTTCGAATCGGGATGGCCCCCCTGTTGGGGCGTGATTCTCTCCTCCCTACTGGCGATTTATTCCAATGATGTTACAGGCAGCGCTACAACACTTTATGGGTGCTAGAGTTGCTGGATCAACTCCCGACCCTGGTCCGCCTGATCCGATGACTGGACAAACTGATTTTCTATGCTGGTTTGCATGACAGCATGTTGGTTTTTGTTGTTCTAGCTGGGATGTTGCTGTAAGAGGCAGTGCTATGGGTGCTTCCGCTGAGGGCACCGCCATGGTGGACTATCTCTGTGTTGAGGGCGCAAGGTGCGAAAGGTGCAGTTGTTCCGGCACGGCTGAGCGCACTCTTGCCTTACCTGCAGGCATGAGGGCTGGTTTGCCGAGTTATCTAGGTTTTGGGTGTCCATAGATAACTCGAGATGGATGGACGATCCTATTTTGGTTGTCGTTCATCAATTCGTGTGGTATCGCCGATTTTCTTATGCTGTTATTTACTTTATGCTGGACCATAGTCTTTTTTGCTTTTATGTTGGTTTTACTTTATTTATTGTTGACTTGCTCTGCTAGTTACATGCAAGTGCGTTGCTTGAGATATCACTATTTTGATGTTTAGTACTCTCCTTAACCCATTATGGTCACCGATACTATTTAGGGTGTGTTTAGATATGGAAATGTTTTCCATTTTCCTGTGTTATTTCAGAAAAATAGAAAAAAGAGAAAGAAAATGCGTTTAGTTAAAACGTTTCCATTTTGTATTTTCTCGGGAAATCATTTTACAACCCACTCAACCCATTCTAAAACCTAGAAACCGTCTTTTTGAGTTTCTAGTTTGAAACTACGACTCTCGATCTCACCAAATGTCTCAACGATCTCTCCCGACGTCCAGCCTCGCCGATTTCGCCAGACATCCTCGCCGATTTCGCAAGACGTCCAGCCTCGCCGATCTCACCTTGTCGCTGGTCACCTCACATCTCCGCCGGTAAGTCCTCTCTCTCTCGATTTGATTTCAATTCTGGCCGCCGATCTGTTTGTGGTGAAATGTTTGAGCTGCCCCTTTTGCTGATTAACACCCACATTAGGTGAGATACCTGTCGGGAAACCAAGATTCCTACTCTTCTGAGAAATTGAGTAGTAGAGTTGGCCGTGAAATTCAAGATTGATAGATAAGAAGGGTTGTTGGGTGTGTAAAGGACTTGAGAGAGCATAGATGGTGGTGAGTGAAGTGAGAGGCAGTGAAGGAAGTTGTCATGGAGATTATTATTATTGGTGATCACTGTTATGTGTTCGTGTGAAGGAAGGTCTCCATGCTCTCTAACATAACCTGCATGTGTTTATACATAGGAGCTAATAATGAATATTGAATGTGCATGTCACCAATGTGCATTGTCTTTGATTTCAGCATTGTCTTTACAAGAATGATAAATTCTTAGTTCATTCGATTTAAGTCCTACAGGAGACCTTTTTTGTAATGCTCCATATTATTTCTCACTATTTTCTTTTTCAAACTAATTAGAAGAAGAATATTTCTTTGCGTGCCAAAGTTGCAGCTTCAGAGGCTTCCAAGTGTCAAAATCCTTCCCACCGTCTATTAAAGGTTGTTGATATACCTTGGGTTTGTTGCTTTTCTTACATCAAATACTTGAATGTCATTGTGGGTAGTAATGTCATTGTGTGCATGCCCCTTTTATTGGGTGATCACTGTCTGCATGTTGATAGAATCAATGCAGTTTTTTTCCCATCCGGATGATAATGTAGATACTTGTTACTTTTTCAGCATACTTGATACTTTTTCACCATTACTTGTTGTTGCCTTTGTGTAATTGTAGATGTCTACAAATTCGAATGACATTGATGAGAAGAAGGATTGGCCTGAAAAAAATGAGCTTGCCTTCCTTCAAATTCTGCATGAGAGGACCGTCAATGATCCTCACAAAGCTCCCGTTTACAAGCCAGCGGATTGGGAGGCTATGAATAGAGAGATGTTCGTTACTACGGGGGTCAATTACGGAGGTGAGAAGTTGAAGGCGAAGTATCATAGACTTCGGATTAGGACTCGCATGTTCTCACAACTATTGGCACATACGGGTGTCACTTGGAATGAAAACTCTAACATTGTGGAGGCACCGGATGAGGTTTGGGAGCATTTTCTTAAGGTATTATACCTATTGTTTTGTTCTATAATTTTAAATCATAATTTATATGTGCATGATTGTTGTTTTATGTCATTTTGATTACTAGTCGATTTTCTAGTCCCACTGCCTTAGTCTGCTCATGTCTTCTATACTTGTTGTTTTGTTCACCTTAAGAAGCATGATTGTAAATTCTTTCCAAGAATAATGTGCATCATCATGTAATTCATTCTGACAGCATGGATGTCTGTTCCATGCTTTTTTAACTTTGGTGGAGGTTGCTGCTTGTGCACCGGCTTCCAGACAAAACACTTTTTGTGGTAGAAAGGGGGGTGTTGTTACACAAAATGTTTTGGCGGTTTGTTCACACAATATGATGTTCACGTGTGTGTATACCGGATGAGAAGGCACAACAAATGACTCCCGCATATTCATGGATGCAATCTCAATGCCGGAGAATGAGTTCCCTTTACCCTTGCAAGGCAAGTTTTCTTAAAACTCGTATTATATTGATCATTAATATCTTTCATTTTTGCTAAGTTTATAACTTTTATGTATATGTTTGGTTTATTTGTTAATGCAGATCATTATTATCTAGTAGATTATGGGTTTTCAAATATTCCAGGATTTTTAACTCCTTACCGATGGCATATTATCACCTAAAAGATTTTCGTGGTAGGAGAGGCTTTAGAGGGAAAGAAGAGTTGTTCAATTATACACACTCGTCTTGCCGGAATGTGATAGAAAGAGCGTTTGGGGTATTGAAGAAACGATTTCCAATCTTGAAGCATATATATAGTTATCCGCTTATTGTGCAGCGGTTGATCCCCATCGTTTGTTGTGTATTGCACAACTTCATCCGGATGCAAGATGAAATAGATGAAATATTTACCGAGTTCAGGCGAGAGGATATGATAGTGGAGGGTGAAGATGGTTTCGGTGTTGAGCAAGTGGTCGAAGTTGATTCCTCTCAAACAGCTCGAATGGGAAGTATGAGAGATGAGTTAGCTACAAGGATGTGGAACGACTACCAACGGAGGAATCGTCGACGTACTTGATAGACATTTTCAAGTTTGACATTGTACCATTTGATGTTGAATTGTTACATAAATACATTTACATGTATTTTTCTAAGTTGAGAATTTTCTCAACTAAACGCGTTTTTCAAAATTAATTTTCCGAAAATTGTTTTCCATATGAAACAACTAAACGCGTTTTCTAAAAATTGAATTGGAAAATTACACATAGAAAATGAAAAATGGAAGAGAAGGAAAATGAAAATAATTTTCTACATCTAAACGGGCCCTTAGCTTTTTGGCTTGCAGGGATACATGGAGCCGGATTCAAGATCTTTTTATCCGCTGTAGTGGTCATGATTTGCTTAGTCTTTAGAGGCCAGACTAGGAATGGCAGCGGGCCGGGTACTCCGCGGATAGGGTATAACCGTATCCACTAACCGCAGATATTTACTATCCGCGGTTAGTAGGTATCCGTTATAACGGTTAATACATGGCACCTATATCTGAATATCCGCGGGTATTTGTCACCCGTGGATATCCGTTACCCGTCAAAAAACCGTTTTTCAAGCTTTGAACTAATGAAAAAAAAGATTGGTAATAAGCTGATCATCACAAAGTGCAATCTGAAATACAACGAGAGCCAAGATAACAAAGTGCAATCGAAAATACAACCATGTTTAAAGACATATAACATATTAATAGTTACACACCAACGGCCCAGATACCATGAAGCACACCTATTTTGAACTGATGGCTTCCTTCTCCTTCTCCTTCTCCTTCCCCTACAAGTAAAACATAGCACAAATGTTAATTGTAATAATAGTTAGAATAAAGATCTTGATTTAGTACAACATTTTCATAAGAAAATATAATCTTACATCTGTTTCTTCATCAACTAATTCATCATAATATCGACAATGCACTTCATGACCATTTGAGCAAGATCCTTATTAAAAAATTAAGACAAAATTCAAATGGATTAATAATAAGAACATTATAGAAATTTGAATATCAATAGTAGTTGAAAATACCCTTTAATTCAGCCCACATCCAATCTTGTGTACACATTAGAGCTTCCAACGTTTTGGGATGAAGCCTACTATGATGTGGGCTCACAAATCTACCACTAGTGCTAAAGGCGGACTCCGAAGCTACGGTGGATACAGGAATTGCTAAAATATCCTTAGCAGTCAATGATAAAATTGGATAATCATTTGCATTTATCTTCCACCAAGTCAAGACATCAAATTCCTTATCTCTAGGTTGACATTTTGCTCCCAAATACTTCTCCAATTCTGAATTCTCAGAAATTGAGGAGTTTGATTCATCAATAAAAGCTTCAAGGTTGCTAGTCTAGCAAAGACAATGATGAAGCACTTGAACATTCACCATTCTTTCCTCCATGTACTGATGAGTTATAATTGTTTTGATAAACCTCAAACAAGTTATAACAAAACTTTCTAACTTCATCAATATGACTTATTGCACCAACATTTCCATAAATTGTTGGAAAATAAAACTCCATCAGTTTCATTTTGTATCTTGGATCCAAAATTGATGCTAATGCCATTACATTATTCACTGAATCCCAATACTGATCAAATTTCTTACCCATTCTCTCAGTCATTGTTCCTATAATGACATTCTCATTCTTCTTCCATTTTTCAATTTCTATATTAATTTGACATGTGAGAAGGAAAAATTGAGTGGGCGATAGGAAATGCGGTTCTGAAAACAATTCAGTTGCTACATAAAAGAGCTTCAATTTTTCACACACCGCTAATGCCAAATCCCAACTACTTTGAGTAGGATATCGATTGAACTTTACTTTCTTAAGCGCCTCCAAATGACTAAAAACTTTTCAATACTCAATAGCAACTTCAAGCATCAAGTATGTAGAGTTCCATCTAGTTTTACAATCTGAGACCAACTTCCTTGTCACTGGAACCTCTAACTGACGTGCATACTTTTCAAACACTTCATCTCTTTTAGGGGTAGCTTTCCAAAAACTAACAGTGTCACGAATTTTATCAATATCACCCCCAATACATTCTAACCCACACTTCACAATCAAATTAAGTATATGAGCAGCACATCGCATGTGTAACAACTTCCCATCAAGTAAAAGCTTTCTAGATGTCATTTTCTGTTTGAGTAAATCTATCATGGCATTATTGGTTGTGCGGTTATCTAATGTTACCGATGAAAGCTTTTGATCAATTTGCCACTCCAACAATGTAGCATGCAGCTCTTCACAAAGGATTTTATGTGTGTGCGGAGCAGGCACATATATGAACCTACAAAGAAATAATTACAAAGGTTAGTAAACAAAAATGGAGTTGCAAGTAAAAATTATAAAAATGGCAGCAGGTAAAAAAATATAAAAATGGCAGCAAGTAAATAAAAATATAAAAATGGCAGCAAGTAAAAAATATAAAAAAAATATACATACCTTATGATCCGATTTTGTAAAACCCACGAATCATCTATCCAATGAGTAGTGACAACCATGAATCCTCTCTTTTGATTAGTAGAACTCCACATATCAGTTGTTATCGCAATTCTACTTTTATTCTTGGACAACAACTTCAAAGTTTTCTCTCTCTCGAACTCATAGATAGACATGATATCCTTCTTCACTGTATTTCTTGATATGGACTTAAACAATGGTTGGAGAGCACTGGTGAATCTTCTAAAGCCAACATGTTCGACCATTGACAAAGCATACTCATGCAAACATATCATTGCTGCAAGCTCTTTCCTTGCATCCTCTTGCTCAAATGAAAAGGTCCCTAAGCTGACTTTTCCATTCAACCCCTTTCTCTGAGTTAACACATTGGGTTGTACACTCTTAGGAACTTCCTTGATAACTCTTGTAGTTCGGAAGGGACAAGTTTTCCAATGATTACGCAAGTTAGTAGTCCCATTTGATGTATTTCTGGATAAATCTTTGTTACAGTACACACAAACAGATCTTACTTCATCACCAAATGTTTGCCTCTTGAAATGCTTCCAAACATCAGATTTCAATTTCCGTTTACATCCCAATTCTAGTTTAATGCCCGTACTTTCTTTGGACGGGGCAGCCTCCTGATTTTGACTTGAATTAGTGCAAGTCAGAGGTAGTGAAGATGACTGATTTTGGAATGTATTTTCACAAGGAGTTGAAGAGGTTTGCAGCGTTTGACTAGGAGGGGTTGAAGAGGTTTGAGGTGTTGTACTACAAGGGTTTGCAGCAGTTGTAGAGGCTCTAAGTGAGCTATCTTTATCACTATGGTTAGTCTTGGATGTTTCAGAAGGACATGTAGGTGGTCCCATGGATTTAAGTTGTTCAACTCCTTGCGCTGAATGTTCAGTGGACTCCATGTGCAACAAGTTGAGGAATGCAGTTGTAGAGGCTCTCACCACTAGGGGTGATTTCGAGCCGAGCCGAGCCCGAGCCTAGCAGGTTCGAGCTCGAGCTCGTGAAATTCGAGCTCGGCTCGAGTTCGAACGAGCTCGAAAATTCGAGCTCGAGCTCGGCTCGACCTCGGCTCGAAGGTCCGTGAAGCTCGATTCGAATCGACCCCAAACGAGCTCGCGAGCTCATTAGGCTCGACAAGGCTCGATAAGGCTCGACAAGGCTCGATAAGGCTCGATTAGGCTCAATAAGGCTCGATAAGGCTCGACAAGGCTCGATAAGGCTCGATAAGGCTCGATAAGGCTCGATAAGGCTCGATAAGGCTCGTCGAGCCTATCGAGCCGAACCATTCATGTTCGAGCTCGGCTCGTTAATTATACGAGCGAAAGAATCGGCTCGAGCTCGAGCTCGAGGCTCGTGAAGCTCGGCTCGTTAGAGCTCGAGCTCGAGCCGAGCTCGGCTCGGCCCGATTCGTTTAACACCCCTACTCACCACAATACAACTTCCAGATTCAACATCTAGATAAAAGAGCGAATATACATTATGAGACAAATGAAGTAACTTACATTGAGAAATAGGTTATATAGACAAATGAAGTAACTCCTAAAGCTGACTTGCAAATGCAAACGTGACTTGCAAACGTCACTTGCATATATGATAGTACCTTTCAAGAAGTTAACACAATAAATACAAAACCTCTATCTCAAATGAGATGAGATAAATACAGGAAAATGAAATTCTGCTCCACACGTTGAATTGCAAGTCAGTCGTTACAGCAGATAAAAATTAGTACTAGTAAAAAGAGGACAACATATTACCATAACAAGATACCGCATACTGCTCCACATGTTGAATTGCACATAAATATATTATTGGACTAAAAAACTGGAGACCTATATTTTGATTGTTTGAGATGCAACAGAACGTAGCTCTGTAACAATCAAGCTTTCACATAAACAGAAATTAACTATGAAACAAACTATAAGCGTGAATCAATAGAAGGAAACATGTATATAAAAAAATGTATTGATTCATTGACAAGGCAAGAACATTCCAGTATCAAGATCCATTTAATATCGTCTGTGAGGAATAAACCCAAACAGTCACTCTACACAGAAGAAACAAAAGATTTCGTTCTAAGGTTGGTTACATGGCCACCATTAATGCAATCCATAAACACACTTCGAAGATTCAACAGACAAAAACACCATTAACGACCTCTATCTCAAATGAGATGAGATAAATACAAGAAAAGGAAATTCTCCAAATTCCTCATTTAAGTGGGATAATGAAAATGAGCCAATGATCGTCCTTTCAAAACCGAACCCAGCAAACACAATTCGAAGATTCAACAGACAAAAACACCAACAAATAGGATGTTGGAAAGATTCCAACTTTCTACAAATGCTTACAGTTTTTCGGGAATCAAACATCAGCAACAACAAAAAGAGAGCAAAAGAATAAAGAGAGAAAGAATATGAGTTCTCTTACCGTAGGAGGAGGAAAGATCACAGCTTTTTCAGTTTGCTAGAATCGCGATTCACGAGCAGGAGGAGCAGCTCTTCAGACTGAGTTTTGGGAACTGATTAGTGAATCTAGGGTTGGGGTTTGGGAATTGGGTTACACGGGAGTAACCAAGTAATGGGCTGAGGAGTGGGCTTGGTATGTATGAAACATGGATTGGGTTGAGTTTTATACAGGCCATGGGTTTTAGAAATGGGCTGGGCTGGGTATAGTTTTATAGTTAACGGGTATCCGCGGTTACGGATACCCCTTATCCGTAACCGCACCCGTTAGAGTCACGGTTAGTAATTTTCATCTATTAATCAATAACCGCGGATCATATCCGCGGATAAACCGCTATAAAAGTCATGGATATCCGCGGTTAGCGGTTATCACCCGACCCACTGCCATCCCTAGGCCATACAAGGTGAGCCTAACCATTGCGGTTTTGGTTTTCCAAAGTGATTCAATTTGTGTGGAGATTTCCCTCTTTACAGACAGGTTTACCCGTACCTATTCTGTTACTTTAGTTTGTCGTCTATGACTTATTTTATAACGACTTATTTTATAATGAATTATCATTAATAAAATAGGTATTTACTGTTATATATATATATATATATATATATATATGAAAATGAATTAAAAAACAAATAAAATTTCCTCAACAACAAACCTTCGAGCTCCGAGGATCTGATCAGATCTATTCATACCTTCGCTCCCTACTTCGTCTAGCTGCAAATTTATTCTCACGGCCACTTTTCTCCTAATTTAATTCCCATTTTGGTCCCAAAATCGATCATGGTTTCCAGATTCTAGGTTACGTATTTCGAGATCCACCGCAAAATTAGGGCTTCCGTTTTCGCCATTGCAGATGTCAAGATGGAGAAGATCATGATTGAGGGTTTCCTTCAGCTTCCGAATTCCCGCTCTCTTTCAGGTGCATGAGGATTTGGTGTTGTCTTTGCTTCATAGGCGACGAAGACGAGGGTAAAAGTGAAGAGAGGACGATGAGGGAGAGTTTTTTGTTGAGCTCCTGCGATGGTCGACCGAATATCGTTAATGACGAGATTCCCGAGGATCCCGCCGCCGCGCAGTTGCAGCATCAGCGCCACGGCGATGAGTCGATGCGGCTTTTCGAGGAGATGGTCACTGCCATGGGTGATGGAACCAATTGGGATGACACCTCTTGGTGTTCCACTCTTCGTCACGTAGAGGCGGAAGCGAGCGGCTCCAATTCCGCTGCTGCTCCTGCTGGTGGTGTTATGGAAGATGAGGACCACGATGCCCATCATAAGCGTGCGAAAGTGCACGGTGGTCCTATGTAAGTGCTAGTTGGTTTAGGTGTTTTGTTTGATTTATACTCAATTGGTTGATTCATGGGTAATTATTCAGCTGGTGGCAAAGGTTGTTCTCTTTGCCTGCGCTACTTGAACAGTTCTTAGGTAGACTTAGGATGTTTCATACTCATGAGTTCTTGTTAAGTGACTTAGAGTAAGTATTCTGGAGTCAAAGATATCTTTTTTAGGCCGTGTTTCTTTATTTTTTTGACATTTACTATGAAAACCGTTCTTTTGCAGTGTTTGCCATTATCAAAGTCAAATAAGTGCAGATGTTCCAAGTTCTAGTACAACAGCAAGACGCGATCACAATGTCAGTCCTAGTCCTTCTGCCTCTCTTAATGATGTCTTGATCTACCAAAATATCTCATGGAATAATCGGGGCTCGGAAAATCCCCTGGATGTTGATGCTGGTCTGGACGATAGTGATGAAACTGGTGGTTCAAGACCTGAAGATTTTGAAGTTCGCATGGATTTGACGGATGACCTTTTGCACATGGTGTGTTCTTCCTTTTCCCTTGATTTTGTTGCTGGGCAATAGAATTTTATTTTATTTCTCATTTTATTTTGAAGAATCTCATCTGCCACTAATAACTTTGTGCAATTTTAACTCCCCCTTCCCAGGTTTTCTCATTTTTGGACCATATCAACCTCTGTCGAGCGGGTATAGTTTGTAGACAATGGCGGATAGCTTCTTCTCATGAAGACTTCTGGAGGTGTTTAAATTTTGAAAATCGGAATATTTCACTCTACCAATGTGAGTATTGAGTATTTTCACAATTGTAGTATTTGTTTGGCCTACTTTTTTGGCCAACTTGAAACATTTAGATCTCTGGATCCCGGAAAGAAATTGCACTTGCCAAAGGATTGGCAAATATTGCTAGAACCCCAAAATGCTGATAAATGAAGATGGTGCAATTTTGTTGTTATGGTTTGAATGTTACTATAGTCTGTGGTGTGATTCCCTTTAGTTTGGAAACTAAAATGTCAGCGTGTTTTGTTTGTGGAACTCAATGCATCTAGCTCACATTGATTTTATTGTAGTGTGTGGTCTTTCTGGTTTGCCACATTTATAAATTTTGTATAGTTGACACTGCTTGGGAGTGCAGCCGACACTTACTGAAAAATCATTTGCTACTTACGAGTAAGAAAGAATCAAAATAACTTCAGTCTTTTGATAAAAGAATCTTTTTTTTTCTCCCACTTTAATTAGATTTCTTGCACTTTCATCATCCATAGTTAGGATTACCTGGTCGTATATGTTCTACAGTTATTCTACCAAAAATTGTTTTTTCTTCACTTCGAGTATTTTTTTTCCTTACATCCTATTTGGTCTGGATAATTGGATTATTACATGGCCTTTTCACATATATTAAGATCTATTTCAAATTTACCATAGGAGGGATAACTATATGTTTAACGATAACAAATTTACTTAACTATAAGAATAATTTGCAAATTTTTAATCACATAATTCGTTTAATCCATGGATTAATCAAGATTAAGATCAACCAAAAAGCCTCTTAGCTTTTACTCCTATTATGTTCGCCATTCAAATGAAATGTAAGAGTTAACTAAAAAAAGCTTTCTTTTTACTGCTTGCAGTTGAGGACATGTGCACACGATACCCAAATGCAATTGAAGTGAATATTTTTTCCACTCCTAATGTTCACTCCCTTGTAATGACAGCAATATCTTTACTTCGGTAAGTAACTGGCCACATTTTCTGTTGGTACATGCCGAAATTTCCTACTTCACTGTATACATCTCATGGCTTGCAGAAATCTCAAGGTTCTGACTTTGGGAAGAGGCCAAATAGGGGATAATTTCTTCCAAGCCCTGACTGATTGTGTTATGTTGAAGAATTTGAATGTTACTGATGCTACCCTTGGCAATGGGGTTCAAGAGATACAGATAAATCATGATCGACTTCAACATCTAAAACTGACTAAATGTCGTGTGATGCGTGTATCAATCAGGTGAATGAGCAGAAATTCTGTGTTGAACTACATTTAATGTCTTTTTATCTGTTAAGGCTAAAGTTTTGATTTCTACAGGTGCCCACAACTCAAGACCCTGTCCCTGAAACGTAGTAATATGACACAGGCTGCTCTCAATTGTCCTCTTGTGTGTCTTCTTGACATAGGCTCATGCCACAAGCTTTCAGATGCAGCAGTTAGATCTGCAGCAACTTCATGCCCTCAATTAGAGTCTTTAGACATGTCAAATTGCTCTTGTGTTAGTGATGAAACATTGCGTGAGATAGCTCTTACTTGTTCAAATCTTCATATTCTCAATGCGTCTTACTGCCCAAACATCTCCCTCGAGGTAAATCTATATATAAAATTTTCAAGTTGTTTACTACTTGGCCTTTTAAAAATTTTATGTCAATCTGATTCATGTCTTTCCTTTCTCTATGAAGTCTGTTAGACTGCCAATGCTAACGGTTCTCAAGCTTCATAGCTGTGATGGTATAACATCAGCTTCAATGGCCGCAATATCTCATAGCTTTATGCTGGAGGTTTGCTTGTTTGCTTCTTCTTCTTCTTTTTTTTCTTCTGGCATTCTTATGCTGGGATGCATTTTTCTGTGCTTTATACATGTCGACTGATTCTGTTATTACCTTGCAGGTTTTGGAGCTTGATAACTGCAACCTTTTGACAACTGTCTCACTGGAACTTCCCCACTTGCAGAATATACGGCTTGTTCATTGTAGAAAGTATGCTACTTTCCCCATCTTTCCATATATTTTGTTAATTTAATGCTTTCATTCTAGTTTGGTGGTTTCTTTACCCTTTAGTATATTAACACCTTCCAATTCCAAATATACCCATTTCTCATGCAGAATAAAGACACATGAAAGAACAATGTTTTTTTTACTCAAGAACATTGCTTTCTTTTTTCTTTATGACATGCCATAATCTGTCATTTCAATTGATAGAATTTGATTACTCCCTTTATCCTTCTTTTTAATCTTTCTATTCGGCACGGAGAGTAAGGCTGTAGAAATTGCTCATAATTTTCTTTATACCCTTCAAAAGTTTGATTAAAATATTCAAAGTTTTGTGTAGAATTGATGGAATTGAAAGTAAACTTTATTGGAAGTTATGTAGAGTTGGTGGAAAGAGAATTGAAATGAGGGTAATATGGTAAACGGATTTGTAAAGGTTACTTTCCTTGTCACCGAAAATCTCTTACATTTGACCTTTGAACTCGCTCTTGACTTAACCTTTTGCTGAAAGGAAAAAATTTACTACCTCCATCCCTAAACAAATTGGTGCATTTCTTTTTCAGCATTTAATCTATATTTCTCCAACACTTTAATAGATAATTCAAATATTTTAAATGCAAATTGTAGATCAATGTTTCTTGTTTCTAAATATATTTTCCAGATTTTTTAATTAATTATTTCTAGTAATAATTTGAGTCTACCACAATATCGAAAAAGAAATGCACCGATTTTTCAGGGATGGAGATTTAGAAAGTGGACAGTTGACACAAAAATTTATCATTTTCAATAAGTTTTTTTTTTTAATTTTATAGTATATCGTAATTTAAAATAAAAAAATTAAAGAAAATATACTCCAATAGTTTTTTTGGGACAGGAAAGTACTCCCCTCGTTCCCAGAAGATTGGTGCGTTTGACTAAAAATTTACTGTAAAGAATTTGATAAAAAAAATCTGTAAAGATATATTAAAAAAATTATAAACGATGATTTATCATAAGCTGAAGAAAAATGATCGAAGATTAAAGGCTAAAATGAGACGCACCAATCTTTAGGGACGAAGCGACTACTAAATTAGGGAAATGTTCTAACATTTATTGGCTTCCAAAAATAAATTGTTGCAAACAAAAAGAGAAAGAGGGAGTATGTGTTTAAATAATGGAAATTATCCCTCTGTCCTTTTATGTTGCAACCTTTCTTTAGCACAACGATTAAAGTGTATAGATATGGTTCCAGACTTTCCATTAAGCTCTTTAAAAAATATAGTCAATTTTTTAGAGTTGGAGATTGTGTAGAGTTGATTGGAAGAGAAAGTAAACTTTGTTTGAAGTTGCGTAGAGCTGATGCAAAAAAATTGAGATAAAGGTAATTGAGTAAATGAATGTGTTATATAGTTACTAAACAACGGAATGGGAACTAAAAGGGATCGAGTATGACATAGCTTGAACAACCTATCTAATTTCTGAATAAGTTTTTTTTGATTTCCTGACCAAACATAAAACAGGAGAGAATGTGAATCATTAATGATTCAAGAAAAGTGTCAATGAATTTGGATAGAGGTGGGTAATAGTAATGATGATTTATGTTATCTATACTTATGAACAGTGATAATGATGAATGATGCCGATGATAATGATAAAACTTGATACAAAGTTGATAAGAAAAACACCTTGTTCTTGGGACCAATGGATTGATGCAGTAATTCTTTGCTATGCAGATTTGCTGATTTGAATTTACAGAGCAGCAGGTTATCATCCATAATGGTATCCAATTGTCCGGCACTTCATCGGATCAACATCAGTTCGAGTTCTCTTCAGGTATTCTTATTTCAGTTAGTCACTATTCCATATTCTTCTTAAAGCATATTATTAATGAGCAGATGCAACTTATGCTGGCAGAAACTAGCACTGCAGAAGCAAGAAAACTTGACTGCGCTGACATTGCAATGCCCGAATTTGCAAGAAGTGGACCTTACAGATTGCGAATCTTTAACGAATTCTATCTGTGAAGTCTTTAGTGATGGTGGCGGCTGTCCTATGCTGAAATCATTAGTTCTTGATAACTGTGAGGTCTGTAATGGCTATCCTTACAAATGTCAATGCAATCTTAATACGAGTATTTTTTACGCTTTGAAATTTCGGGAGGTGAGCTCCCTCCTTTCTTAAAAAAATGAAAAAATAAAAAAGTTTACACCAGGTTCTCCTTGAAGTCTTATTGACATTAGAAATCTGGCAGAATTAACTTATCATCAATGCTTTATGCTGGGGGCTCTTCCTAAAAATATTCTCGTTGTGATTGCAGTTGATGTCTGAGATTCCAAAGATTATATTGATTTGCATCTGTTGAACTTATCAACTGTTTAATTTAAAAACTTTCCATTAACTTGTTTAATGATTGCTTTTTTGTATGGAATAGGAGTTCACTGGTATAACCGAAAAATGAACCTTTAATTTTTCTTAGTGAGATTGTTCAAAAGGATTTATTACCTTTTTTATTTCTTTATGACGTGATAGTGTTATCTAGCTGGTTGCTTCCTGCTATTCCAGATATTCTATCTTCTTTTTGTTTTCTTGCTGTATCATATAAGTTTTCTTTTTTATATCTTCTAATTATCTCCTTTCATTTTGTTCTGGTCAGAGCCTGACGGCAGTCCAGTTCCGCAGTACGTCTTTGATCAGTCTGTCCCTTGTTGGCTGTCGTGCTATCACTTCTCTGGAAATTTCATGCCCTTCTCTCTCGAGAGTTTGTTTAGATGGCTGTGATCATCTTGAAACAGCTTCATTTTGCCCTGTAAGTCAGAAGCTGCATCACCACTGTAAACTCACTTTTTCATTAATGTATAACCATAAAGATGCGTCCATTGTGTGAATGAGGTGGTTTGCTTTTCAGGTTGCTCTTCAGTCTCTCAATCTTGGTATATGCCCAAAATTGAACACCCTCAGGATTGATGCTTTGCGTATGTTCTCACTGGAGTTGAAAGGATGTGGTGTGTTATCTGATGCATCAATCAATTGTCCTCTGTTAACATCCCTTGATGCTTCTTTTTGCAGGTTATGCTCTCTTCTGCTATACTCCTATCATAGTTATTGGATCTGTTTGAATATTTGATATTGATTTGTAGCATATCTTGCAGCCAGCTTAAGGATGAATGCTTATCTGCTACCACCATGTCCTGCCCATTGATCGAGTCATTGATACTGATGTCATGCCCATCTATTGGTTCGGATGGACTTTACACTTTGTGCCGGCTCCCAAATTTGACAACCCTGGATTTGTCGTACACCTTCTTGATGAATTTGCTTCCAGTTTTTGAGTCTTGTTTGCAACTTAAGGTAATCATTTGTAGTGTGAAATTATGGTTTGCTCATCACAGTAGATGTTGTGAGGATTGCTTGATGCTCTGATGCTGTTTTATTTCTATTAATTCTTATAAAATCCCAAAACATGGTCCTGAATACCGCATTCTCTCTTTTTCTGAAAATGATTACCTTGTTTAAAGAGATCCTGCAAGCTTGTTTGAAGAGAAATGTGAGTGAATTGTCATAGATATGCATCATTTACTGATTTGGCACAAGAGGGATCAATGTGTTCTGGTGTTTTCATTTCGTTTTTTTGTGCTTCTTTCTGCCTTCCCTTTTCAGAATCCTTCATTTGCTTCAATTCTTCATTCTTAGGTATTAAAGTTACAAGCTTGCAAGTATCTTGATGATTCTTCACTGGAGCCTCTTTACAAGAAAGGCGCGCTTCCAGCACTTCAAGAGTTGGATCTGTCTTATGGCACCCTTTGTCAGTCTGCAATTGAGGAACTTCTTACTTATTGTACACATTTGACACATGTGAGCTTGAATGGTTGTGTTAATATGCATGATCTAAATTGGAGTTCATCTGCTGGCCAGCAATTTGAGTCTCTCAGTATGTACAATGAAACTGTCGTGTCTTCAGAAGAGAATGACCATGGGCCAGTTGAGAAAGCCAACCGGTTATTGCAGAATCTTAACTGTGTAGGCTGTCCAAACATCAGAAAAGTTCTCATTCCTCCAGCAGCAAGATGTTTTCACTTGTCATCATTGAACCTTTCTCTTTCAGCAAATCTGAAGGAAGTTGATCTTGCATGCTATAATCTATGCTTTCTCAATTTGAGGTACACATGTGCTTGGCATTATTGTCTTACTTTATTTTGTCAAGTTATTTTATCGACTTTCCTAATTACTGGTCTTATTCAGCAATTGTTGCTCTTTGGAAGTTTTGAAACTCCAATGCCCGAGATTGACTAGTCTTTTTCTTCAGGTATGTGTTTATACACTTAGGTAGTTATAGGGGTAAGAATTAATTTTGTATTTCGACATGCACTTCTTTCATGGGAATATTTGTTCTGGTAAAAGGTGCTGGAAGGAAACTGATTTCATTTCATTTTGTATTGTTTGCATCTTGCCATGATTAACGACATGACTTTCAAGTCCTGCAATATCGACGAAGAAGCAGTTGAAAGTGCCATATCGCAGTGCGGCATGCTGGAGACTTTGGACGTTCGTTTTTGTGTAAAGGTGGAATATTTCATTTGTCTAAATTTTTAATGATGTGGATGAGGTGTACCACTTGTGTGTGGATTCAGTTCTTAACCATGTGTTCTCTCCTTAACAGATTTGCTCAATAAGCATGGTGAGGCTACGCACGGCATGCCCAAGCCTGAAGCGCATCTTCAACAGCTTGTCGCCATTGTAATGTTGTTATTGCTAGCAGCTTTTGTGTGTGTGCTGCATCCAATGTTGGACCAGGTCAGTGCTTGTAAATTGAGATATGGAATATATATATATATATCTCTTGTAAATGGTTCCAACCTCTGTAGGTTATGATGATGTAATTTAGGAGCGTACATGTACCTTCCATCCATCTGGTGTCTTTGTACCATCCGGACAATAAAATTTGGTTATTTTATGCTGAAATTGAAATCTCCAAAAACCAACCTCTGTTTCTTGATGGTGGCCTTATTGGTTCTAAGCGGTTCATTTCAGGACTTGTTCCTCGACATTATGTACCTAGTAAGTCTTGATGTGGTTGGTTATTCTTCCAATCTTACCTCAACATGATCCCATCCAACCTGATGTGACTGAGGCAACAACTTGAACCGACTTGATTCGATTGATGTAAAATCCTAAATATCCGAACCTGATTAACCTGAACTCGAATCTAAGCGGTTCATTTCAGGACTTGTTCCTCGACATTATGTACCTAGTAAGTCTTGATGTGGTTGGTTATTCTTCCAATCTTACCTCAACATGATCCCATCCAACCTGATGTGACTGAGGCAACAACTTGAACCGACTTGATTCGATTGATGTAAAATCCTAAATGGTCCGAACCCGATTAACCTGAACTCGAAATGACCGATTAACCTGAAATCGAAATGACCGTATTCCAAATGAATCCTAAGTGATTGGAGCATAAAATTGTTTTTTAGTCAGAATTTTTTGTTCATGTTTTGTCCTAGTTTAATGCATGTAACTTGAAAATGAATGTACGATAACCTCTTTCTAATCCAAACCATTCTAAAAAGGCATAACTTGAACTCAGCGTGAGCCCGAAAACGAAACATAATTCCCTTCTAACCTGAAATCAATAATATGATCCGATTAGATTTCGAAACCGACAACCTAACTGAAATCAGGTCAACCCGACTCTGGCCGGACCCCGAAATATGGTCACTCGATCTCAACCCGAACCCCCAGCAACGAAATCATGGCAGTGGGACTTTCTGGATCGTCGTCAATTCCCCGCCCAGTAACGGACCGTTAGGTAATGTCCGTTTATTTGGAAATTTCTGTAGAAGAAGCCAAGAGTCTTCTTCTTCACTTCCTGGTAATTAATTGATCGGCAACCTACAACAATGGAATTCCCTTTTGGCCACAACACCCACCACCAGCACCATCACCACCAAAGAAACGGCGAACACGAAACGCCTCCGTTCCTCGAAGGTAATCAATTCACGCCACCGCCGCCATATGTACGCGGCCCCGAATTCCCGGAGGTGAGCCATGTCCGCCACGCTGCTCCTGGATCACCCAACTACCCTCCGTCCCGATTCGACCCGCCTCCGCCGACTGCACAGGCGAGCCATGTTCACCATGACGCCGCCGGCTCACCCAACTACCCTCCTCCCCGATTCGACCCGCCTCCGCCGACTGCACAGGTGAGCCATGTTCATCATGACGCCGCCGGCTCACCCAACTACCCTCCGCCCCGATTCGACCCGCCTCCGCCGACTGCACAGGTGAGCCATGTTCACCATGACGCCGCCGGCCCACCCAACTACTATCCTCCCCGATTCGATCAGTCTCAGCGGGCTCCGCCGATTGTACAGGTGAGCCATGTACACCACGACGCTGCTGGCTTACCCAACTACCCTCCGCCCCAATTCGACCACCCTCCACCGCCTCCGCCGATTGTAAAGGTGAGCCATGTCCACCACGACGCTGCTGGCTCGGTTAACTACCCCCCGCACGAACAGCCACCACCGGCTGAGGTAAGTCATGTCGTTCATGAGTTAGGCCAAGAAAGAGTTGACCATGGTGGTGATGGCCATCACTCGTACAGGCCCCATATGCCATCTTTCTTTCACAGCCATTCTCCAGACTTGTCTGAGCTTTCCAAGAAGCCTACTGTTAAAGTTTATTGCAAAGCTGATCCTGGTTTGTCTGTTACCATTAGAGATAGTAAGGTCATCCTTACTCCATCCAGTCCTTCTGATGGCTTCCAGGTGCTTTTGCTTTGCTCTTTACAAACTCTGTTTCTTCGTTGTTGTAGATATTTCCACTGGAACTTGTAGTTTCTTAATTTGTGCAAAAGATCTTGTTCTTTTAGAGCATCCCATGATCTTGCGGTCATTTGAGCATAACGTTTTTACAAGGCTTCTAATAGTGTTAGATGATCCTTCTCTGTGATTCTGACATACATAAAATTATAAGCTTGTGCTTGTTGCAGATTTGTGGACGGTTTCTTATGTTAGGCGTTGTACTTGGTGTTATAGTTTTATACTCATACATTTGCTTTACTGGATGGCTGTGATGTTTGTTTTTATTTTATGTTATTTATTTTAATGATTATGCCACAGCACTGGTACAAAGATGAGAAGTACAGCACAAAGGTTAAGGATAAAGAGGGTTTTCCTTGCTTTGCGCTGGTTAATAAAGTCACAGGTCAGGCCATGAAGCATTCTGTTGGAGACACTCATCCAGTAAGGATCCTCCATAACTATAAGATTGAATTTGTTTTCAGTCTCTTTCAGGTTTTGATTGTATGAAATTAAGGAAAGAATATGCATTTATTTTCATTAAGGACCATGATCATTGAGGAACTTGTATTTTCCACTGCCTTTCATCAAGGCTTAGTCAAAGAGTTCTGCATGATCTCTTTTGGATTCTTGTTTACTTGTGTAAGAGGGGCAGCAATGGTCATTGATCTTTGTTTAAAGATAAATTTAGGAAGATTATACCCTGATATTCTATAGTCTATAAAGATCATATTGAATTATGTTATGTAATGCTTAAAACATCTTAATACTTATCATGCCAGCAACAGAAAATGCTCTGCTTTTTGTTCCTGATATATTTATCTGATGAGTTGACTTCATATAGAAGATAATTTTGTTTTTCCTTAATCCTCTGTGTTTGTAGTTCATATGGTTTTGGAGCATTTTTCACCAATCAATAAGTAAAAATTGAGTAGGCTTTACTTGCACCTTTTTCTCTAACATTGAATTTCTTACATACTTGGAATTGGAAACCTTCTAGCTTCTCATTCTTGAACACTACCAAAGTGAAACTGTTGTTTGTTTTGGGGTTCATATAACACCCCTTACTTCATTTAAGCTCTTTGGCTCAGAATGATGATTGGAGGAGGTTTTTTTCTCCAAGCTCCTTTATCTGTAAAAATAAAATGCCATATAGGATGGTTCTAGTTCAATACATTTTATGTTGCCTGAAGAAGTTATTCCACTTCATCCTGATTTTATAAAGAAAAAAGAGAAACAAAGAAAATAGTCAGATTGCTATGTTCTTACGATTTAGTCTGTCAGTGACGAGCTGGAGAATTTTGCTTGCGGTGAGCGATCATTTTTGCCTAAAATTCTTAAATCCCTCGGGACATGTACACCAAGTTCCACCCTTTGAGACATTGTCCTGTCACATGTACAATGTATCGCTGTTAAAACAAAGTAGACATTTTACGCTGGATCTCTGTATTGTTCTTTTGAATGTTTTTTTGCTGATAGATCGATCTCTTTGTTGCAGGTGCAGTTGGTGCCTTATAACCCAGATGTCCTTGATGAGTCTATCCTGTGGACAGAGGGCAAGGATTTGGGCGATGGTTACAGAGCTGTGAGAATGGTCAATAATATTCACTTAAATGTGGATGCATTTCATGGAGACAAGAAGTCGGGTGGAGTACATGATGGTACTATCATCGTGCTCCGAGAATGGACCAAAGGAGACAACCAGCGATGGAGGATCATGCCATACTGTAAGTTTCTAAAACATGCCCCCCCCCCCCCCTCCCCCCTCCTCCTCCTCCTCCTCCTCCTCTCTCAGTGATCAGAATCATGTTATACAAGTATTTAGGGTTTGAGGAACTTGTCACTTTAACCAGCTGAACTAGGTGACCTGGACAAAAGGAACATGTTGCACCAAGAGAACATTGAATTCTAGTTTTTGTAGTCAATCTGCTACCTTGGTCGTCACATTTCCTGTTCTTGATTTCTTTTGCAGGATCTTGATTATGTTACACTCCATCACGAGATTATGGCGCGGAAGGATCAGATTTCATGTGTGGTTTCATGGTTTGTGTTCTTTGTTGCACATGCTTTTCGATTCTTCCAGTTTCTTACTTTCCTCAGTGTAACTAGAAATTTATGTTGGTGCTTGTATGTATGGTATGCATGTATTATGTTTGTGCTTGCTAGCTAGCCTTGTGGTTGGGTGCTGGCATGTTATACTTTGCTCTCCTGTAGAAATAATAAATAAACAAATAAAACAGCAGCAATAACTTACTTTACACATATTCACGCTTTCTATATGTAGTTATTTGTATATTTATTTTCCTTGTTTATTACTCCCTCCGTCTGAAATAGTTGATACGTTTCTCTAAATTCAGAGATTAAGAAAAAAAAAGTAGAAAGTGGGGATAAAAAGTTAGTGAGGAATGTAAAGTATGAGAAAGTTTTAAAAGTGAGTCACTTCTTTAAGGGTACGTTTAATCACATTAGGGGCTTCAGCTTGGAAATATTCCTCTTTTTCTTGAACTTATTCAAGTTTGGTCCATTTCCACCGCTGTTTTCATTGACCCTTACCTTACCCCTGTCATTCCCATTGATGCCCTTACCAAACCATTTCCCTTTCTTACTCCATTTCTTATTGGAGGAAGAGGTGGAGGCAACATATGCCTTAGAATGATTCTTAAGAGTCATTACTTCCACTTCAAGTAACAAATGGCGGGCAATGTCATCAAATGACTTAATTTGAGGGTTGTGGCGCAAGTTGACCTCTATCAACTGCCACTCCTCATCAGACAAGGACCTAATGATAGTCTGCACTTGTTGCTCATCAGTGAGGTCATGTCCCGTTTCCTTCAATTGGTGGATCGTGCGTGACATCTCACGCAAGTGGGAGCTCATGGTGTGATCCGGTCTCATGACATAGTTCTCAAACTTCAAGATCATTGACCTTTGTTTCTCAATAGAAACATCACCAAATTTAACTTTGACAGCGTCCCAAATGCCCTTGGCACTTTCAATTGTCGAGAATTCCACCATTATCTCATCCACCATAGTAGAGAGAAGGGTGACTCGACACAAGTTGTTCTTTTTCTGGTATGCCACATAGGCATCACCATTTCCACCCTCTTCAGGAGGTGTAACCTCATTGCTCAACACATCAAGCGTGTCTTGCTCAATCAATATGAACTTGACCTTTTGTTACCAAATTGAATAGTTTTCCCCATCCAATTTCAGGTCCTTGTTCAACTCAACAATGATAGTCTTACATGCCATCTACAATGATGCAATCACATGTTTTTAATGTTCAATCAACACAACAAGACTCATGCAAGCAACAGATTGCACAAAATCACTTCAAGCATGTTCATACATAGCAAAAAAAAAGTGCATATAGCACTCAATTAGAACTATAAAAAACATGTTTCCATGGCTTCATACACATGTTCTCCAATGAGCCTCAAGAGGGTTATATTCGTCATATTTGTACACTTGGTCATGCAACAAATGCATGTACCATTGTACCATAACCTTAAACTATAGTCCTTCAAACCCTTAGTCACCATAAGGATGATTCCCAGGAAACATGAAGGAGTCACAATGGTCTCACTTAAAATCCACCTCTTCAGACAGAATCTCCATTATTAGACTTTAGAGTACGGACTTGTAGCTTAAATTACAAGCATGACACTTACATGTAACATGTACATGTAACCATTTGAGAACATGTATAAATCTCATTTATATATCCATGTTCTATTGATTTAAACATATTAAATCATACATTATAAGCATTTTAAACAAGCAAACACATTGCAAGTTCATGCTTATACGATTCGGTCAAAACTAGTGCACATTTGCACAACACTCAAGTCATTTACATTACAAGTAAATGTTTACCAACTTTCGGCCATTCAATGATTCTCATAGAATCCATACATCAACACATGATGTTCATACAGCTTTCATGTATTCATAGTATTCAACTAGCATACAGGTCACCAAGACAATATGCTTATCACACTTGGTGGGAAATAATGATGTTTTAGAAGTAGTTGGTATTGGGACTTGTAAAGTCCCTGTGTGTAATGAATATTACGTTTATCTCATGGACACACTTTTTGTACCTGGTATTTGTAGAAACTTGGTTTCTATTTCAAGCTTATTGAAGTACAATTATAGCTTAACCTTTTCTAATAGTAGTGTTACTATTATGAAAGATCATCAAGTTATGTGTGAATGTATGCTTAACAACGGGTTGTATGAACTTAGACCAAGTAACCACACCAATTCTTCATCTAGTTGCCATGTGACTGAGGTCACAAATGAAATGACTTGGCATGAAAGGCTTGGTCATATAGGTCAAGATATGATTAATAAGTTGGACAAGAGTGGCTTACTTGGGACCTTGACAAAGGTGAACTTACCGAGTTGCCAATCGTGCCTTGAAGGAAAGGCAACAAAGAAGCCATTTAGGCGAGGCACTAGAAGGGAAGAAGTACTAAGTTTAGTACATTCAGACTTGTGTGGTCCATTAAGAGTGGTATCTAGAAATGATTTTAGATATTTTATAACATTCACTTATGACTATTCTCGATTCACCCATGTATTCTTACTCAAAACCAAGGCAAAGGCCTTGTCATACTTTGAGAAGTATGCGAATTTGGTTGAGAACCAACTGGGTAAGAAGATCAAGTCTTTGAGGACTGATAGAGGTGGAGAGTATAGCTCATTAGCATTTAAGTCATTTTGTGACTCCAAGGGCATTCAAAGAGAGTTCACTCTTCCTTGGACTCCACAACAAAATGGGGTGTCCGAGAGAAAAAAATAGAACTTTAATGGACATGGTGAGATCCATGATGGCAAAGGCCAATTTGGACATCACTTATTGGAGTGATGCGTTGCTTTGTGCAGTGCACATTCTCAATAGAGTGCCTACTAAGAACATTGACACTACTCCATATGAGTTATGGAAGGAAAAGTCCATAAACTTGAGCTACATGCACCCTTGGGGTTTCTTAGCATATGTACATGTCCTGGACCATCATTTGGGAAAGTTGGGACCACGGGGTAAGCAATGTGCTTTCCTTGGTTATTTTACAAAATCAGGGGGCTATGTGTTCTTGGATATAAGTCACAAGAATGGTTTGGTTTTTGACGCTAGAAATGCCAACTTTGTGGAAAGTGAGTTTCCTAAAGTTGGTGAATGCAAAGACAAACTCTTTTGGACCAATCCTTGAAGAGGATCAACCAAATGCCATATGAGCATCGGTTGCACAAGGTGCATCTATTCCAATCGAAATATCTCAACCAATTGGAGTTGTGATTTCAAATATGGTTCCAAATCAAAAGGAACCACTTGAACAAAATCCACAAGTGGATACATCTGTTTGAGAGAGAGTTGAGATTAATCAAGAGCAAAATAACATTCCTCACGAATCAGAGCATGAGTTGCCTCCAAATGAGAATGTAAATGAAGTTCTTCAAGAGGGAGTGCATGAGTTGTCACCGCTTGAGGATGTCCATATTGATGTGCCTCCACAGATGGAGTAAAAGATTGCTCCACCTAATCCTCCTTTGAGAAGATCAAAGAGAGAATCTAGAGAACCTAAAAGATGGGGACTCTCGGAGGGTGAGACTTACTTGGTTACATCAGAAGTTGATGAACCAAGCAACATCAAAGAAGCTCTTAAAGGTGCACAACGAAATGAATGGCTAAAGACAATGCAAAAGGAATTTTCCTCAATGCATGAAAATGGTGTGTGGGAGTTGTCAGATCTTCCTCCTGGCAGAAAGGCCATTGGAAATAAGTGGGTGCTTAAGATTAAGCAAAATTTTGATGGAAGTATCGAGAGATACAAGGCACGGTTGGTTGCCAAAGGATTCACACGAAGGAGGGTGTTGATTTATAGGACACCATCTCACATGTTGTGAAATTTAATTCTCTTAGAATACTACTTGCTATCATAGCAAAGTTGGATCTAGAATTGCATCAATGGATGTGAAAATTGACTTCCACAATGGTGATTTGAGTGAAGAGATATACATGAAACAACCTGAAGGATTTGTTCAAGATGGTTGTGAGAACAAGGTGTGTAGACTTAAGAAGTCTATCTATGGCCTTAAACAAGCTTCAAGAGAGTGGTACTTGAAGTTTCATAATGCAATTACTAGCTATGGCTTTGTAATGATGCATGAAGACCATTGTGTTTACTTGTTCTCATATTGATCAAACTATGTTGTTATTACCTTGTATGTAGATGACATATTGATAGCAAGTAGTGGACTTAAGTTAATGAAAACCATTAAAGGACGGTTGTCCTCCACCTTTGACATGAAGGATATAGAAAAGAGAGGTTGTTAGCTCTTTCACAAGAGTCTTATATTGATAAGATTCTGAAAAGATTTAACTTGACAAACTCAAAGCCCATAAACACCCCACTTGCATATGGGTGCAAGATTGGTGAGCATATGTGCCCCAAGACTCCAAAGGAAAAGGAAGAAATGGAAAACATTCTGTACCTTAGTGGTATTGGGTCCTTGATGTATGTCATGTTATGTACAAGGCCAGACATTAGCCAAGTAGTTGGCTTATTAGCAAGATATTCTTCAAACCCCGGAATGCAACATTGGAAAAGTGTTAAAAGGGTTCTGAGGTACTTGAAGGGGACCAAAGATTATTGGTTATGTTATCAAGGAAAGAAACTTGAGTTACATGGTTATTCTGATGCTGATTGAGGTGGAGATAGAGACTCCAGCAAATCTACAAGTGGGTATGTATTCATGCTTAATGGTGGGGCAACTACTTGGTGTAGCAAGAAATAAACTTGTACAACATTGTCAACAATGGAGACTGAGTTTGTCTTATGTGCCTCGGCTGTACAAGAGGCCCTTTGGCTTGGGTTCTTCCTTAAGAACTTGGAAACTCGGATTAAAATGGAAAGGCCTATTACTATCTATAGTGATAGTATGGCGGCCATGGCTTACACTAAAGATCCCAAGTATCATGGAAAGACTAAGCATATTAGCATGAAATACAATTTTGTGCGGGATGCAATTGAAGATGGTGAAGTTAGAATAGAGTACATTTCTACGGACCTTATGGTGGCCGATCCTCTCACTAAGCCATTGTCACCTCTTGTGTTTGCTCGACATGTTAGAGCAATAGGTCTGCGTAGATTATAGTATGTTGGTACTTCACCACTTTGGGTGTCACACATGTTTGTAAGGAATGTTGGATGATTAATAAAGTTGTTTGTTTATCATCACATTCTTTTGTTCAATCTTAAGTTACATAACGAAAATTAGAACATGTCAAATATAGGTATGGAAAGACTTTCTCACACAGGTCTTTCGCCCTTAATCTTGGGTAGATTAGGGATGAGACAGCTAAGGACTCAAAGTATGTTGTTTCTTTGAAAACATGTAACTTTAGGTAAGTTATACTTTTGAGTGGGAGTCTTGAACCAACACAAGACACCTTAGCTATATGTCGCCTTGATTTAGATGAAATCAAGATGAGATGAACAAATTCATCGAGTTTATATGACCACCATACATCCTAGCCTATGATAAAAGTAAGCTGGGGCTTGCTTAGAGATATTTCATGGTTTGTGACATGTACTCCTATTTGTTAAAGAGAGTACACTATTGGTGTTTTAAGAGGGAGAAAATGACATACCCCTCCACATTGGTGGACATCATTCTGAGTGGGAGTAGTATAGGTAAAACACCGAATTAGTGTTCATATGGAACTTTTGAGATGTGTTCCCTAGGATTTGTTCCTTGAAGATATGTTCATCAAGGATGTGTTCCTAGAGTTCCATGTCCACGAAATGCGACCAAAAGAAAGAATGTAAGCAAGTTATCTCTGTTCTTGCTTAGTGTGAGATTTTTTGACATAAACTCTTAGTGACTTTAGCTTACTATCAGTGAGTTGCATCAATAAGACTACTTTGATTGGTTGTTGAAGTTCTTGGAGAAATAAGACCGGATTATCCTCCTTTTGGGTAGTCAAGTTGGTGCAATTATCTAGGTAGTTCAAGCTAATAGGAAAGACACTGGTATATGATACATATACTCTAAAGTTCAATCTTGGGCCCACATACTATGTGTATGATTAGGATTGACTTATGAGTGTTTATAATGAGATCTCAGTTGGTTAATACAATCGCGAGTTTCAAAGCGGTGAAATTCTAAGAAAGAGACTGATTGTGATTAAGAAGATGTATCATTGTGTCTGGGGTTTATAAAAGGCAATACTTGATTAGTTCAAGTAAGCTTGATAGGTTCAAGCAATGTTTGAAGAAGTTTAAACAGAACACACAGAAGTGCTTGATAAGTTCAAGTGCATTGAGGAGTGCTTGATAAGTTCAAGTGCATTGAAGAGTACTTGATAAGTTTAAGTACATTGATGAGAGGATAATCTTTCATTGTGAGTCTAACAACCACAATGAAGGAGATTTGGTGTGTGTGCCTTGGGGTCGCACCCTGAACTCCATTTATATGAACATGCCTTCGTTTGACTTATGATTGAGAGATTTAATTCCAGTGGGAGTTAGAACTTAAAAGTATCTTAGTGCGAGTGGGAGTTTGTTGGAATTTCCTGGCGCACCAAGAACTTTTAAGCTAATACTCCAGCTCAGAGGAGCTGGAAGTAACTTGACGAAGAAGAAATGATTAGAGCACAATTTATCAAAGTAGGAGTATTTTGGTAAATGACACTATTGAGCTTAAAGGAGCTCGAATATGTAAAATGGAAATGATTTGAATTACTTTGTGTAATTCGGACCTCATTTATCAATCATAACCACCTCTAAAGCCACTTATCAAAGTAAGGATATTTTGATAATTTTAGTGTAAGGTGTATGCACCTTGAACCATGGAATGACTCCATCTTTACCAATTTATGAGGTTGGCAATGTGGTTGCCACATTGATGAGGTAGGCAATGTGGTTGACACATTTAAGGGAGAGCTTTTGGTAGCTCTCATCCTTCTATAAATAGATGGGAGGAAGTGTCTCATTCTCCATCCCTCATTCCATTATCTTCTTCTCTTTCTCATTCTCCCTCAAAGTGCCAAATTCTTGAGGCAAGTTTTGGAGCATTAAGGGTGGAATTATTTGTGTCATTCCACACAAGAACTTCAATGTGCTTCACATCTCATCCGTCATCTTCCCTTCTCTTGGTGCAAGGCGACATTATCATCATCTCTGGAAGCCAAGGGCTGCCATTAGAGCAAGCTTGAAAGCGTAAAGAAGGAGAATACGTCGGATTGGAGCAAAGATTAAAATAATCCTTAAGAGGAACCGATTTTTCCCTTTGGTGCAAGGTATGCTTACGCCTCTTAGTATCATGCTTAGTACTTCATTTTCATACTTTATTGATACTGGATTCGTTGGTTTCATGGCATGATTTGATGAGATAATATCATGCTTGTAAAGAAGAAGCCATTAATATATGTTATGTGAAGTAGAGCATTATATGTGTATGAGAAAGATCCACATGAGAGCATGTTTGAGGGACCTCTAAAATCATTAATATCATGTTCAACAACATGAATTCTATGACATCAATATGAATTTCATAGTTAATTCAGATGAATAGTGGAGTAAAAAGCATGTTGAAGCCTAAATAGATTACGAATAAAAATATCAAAATATATGATATATGGATCTCTTTTCCTTTGTTTTCTTTTTCTCTTCTCATTGGACTAATTATTTATAATTTTTATTATGAAATAAAGAATATGCATTTTTAAAGAAATTGAGAAAGAGGAAATGGCATATCCCTAAATAAATTAAAAACTGAAGCGCACCATATACGCCAAACAATTTAGCACATTCTAACCTATACGTTTAAAAATTAAGGAAAAGTGATAGTAATAAAGTAAAAGTAGGTGAAATTAATGTAGCAACTATTTTAGGATTTGCTGAGGATCTAGTTGAGAGGCATAGGACCTCACATATTGGTTGTGTTATTCAACCCAAATAATTTCTTAAATTTTATTAGAATTAAAATCTTTCCACCAAGTTATTTTTCCACAACATTTCCCTTTATTTTTCGAAAGCTAAAACTCATTTCTCACATTTCAACACAAAGAACTACCTTTTGAGGTACTTGTCGGTTCCTTTCATATTTTAAGAGTAAAGTGCACCTATGGTCCCTTAACTTTTACATTTGTCCTACTGGGGCTCCATTTTAAGTTTTTATCCTCTTAAAGTCACATTTTTAAACTTTTGGTGTGTCAATGTTCCTTCCGTCTAGTTTTCCGTTATCTTTGACGTTAACGTAGCGACAGTACTAAAATGCCCTTTAGTTCGGTGCCAGCGTGTCGTACCAACATGGGCTATTTTACACAGTGACCTGGTGAAATAAACCGTTTGATGAAAAGGCTCCTTCTTCTTCTATCGCATTCAGTGCCTACAACCACCACCACCTCTGAACTCAAACCCAACCCTCTTCAGAAGTTGTTCCGACAAAAAACCCTAAGCAAACATCACAAAAAATCTCGATTTCTTGGACGAATCTTCTCGTTGAAATGCTGAAAATGATCAGCACGACGGTGATGAATAAGGTGAAACCATCTGGGTGGCGAATGGTGGATTGGAGATTAAGGAGGAAGACGATAGGTTGAGTGTTATCTTTTAACCGCGTTTTTTTTTCTTGGCTTTTCCTTTCTTGACCGAGAATGTCTGAATATGGAGTAAGTAAGAAAGAAAGAAGTGAGAAAGTAGTGGGTGTTGGTGGGGGTTGTATTTTAGAGTAATTGACTCAGGGTTGATGGGGGACCATGAATAGTAGTTTATTTGCCATTACTGAACGTGGGTTGTGGAGGATGAGAAAGTCAGGAGGATCAATCACTTGCAACATCTGCAAGCAACCAGGGCATAACAAGACGACCTGTAAAAAATCCTTCAACTAGTAAGCCTTCAAGTAAGCCTTCAGGTAGTAAAACAACCAGACTTCCAGGAAAGAAACAAAGTTGAGAGAAAGGATCTCAGAAAAAGAGTGTAAGAAAAGTTTCTTCTTTTTACTGCTGGTTCATATGTTAGTTGATTAAAATTTGATACTTAAATGAATTTGTTGCAGGTCTCAGCCCAACGCAAGAAGAAAGAAGAACAACCATTGCCACAGTCAACCAATGCTTTTGTGGAGACAAGGAGAAGGGTTGGATTACATGCATATATAAATTGGTTTAATAGATGACCCATGTTTAAGAGATGATTTGCTCAAACTCTACTGTTTTGCAAACGAAAACAAGGGAGGTGCATCAACTATACCAACTCCAAGAACCAATGCATTTGTTGAAAAAAGAAAGACCCGTGCTTCTGCAGAGTCAAGTTCTTCCAAAAAGAGAGGTCGGCCAAAGAAAAATCTGAACAAGGGTGGAGTGCATCCTTAGCAAGATGATGATTGGATGTTCACATTTTGTAGTATTACGTAGATGTTGATATTTTGATGGTGACTTGGATGCTGCTGATATTTTCTGGATTAGATGGATCAGGAACCATGAGGTTGATGCACCCCTATGGATGTTGATGGTATTTTGTAAAGAGGTGAATGTATTATGTATGGATTAGCTGAATTTGTGTTATGCAGGATGTGATATCTACTTATGTTAATACTCTCTAGTATTATTCAGGATTGGTTGATGTTGAGCAAGTGTAGATGGTAGGACCTCTATGGGACAGAAAAGTTAATTATAGGACCTCAGTAGGACATAAAAATTAAATACATGACCTAAATAGAATAAGAAAGATAAATATGGATGATAATAGGACACCATAATTAAAATTAGCACTTCAATATTACGAAAGAATTTAACATAATATGATATTCAATCCATTACATTCACCTACCCACATACCACGCCTAACACAACTAACACAGACCCACACTTAACACACCCACACCCACACCTAACACAAACACACATATTCAACTTAACAATGCCCAATCCCCATACCCATACAAATACCATATCAACAACAAAAACACCACACACATCTTCCAAACCATGTTCTCCCTTCTAATAGTGCGTAATCTTGCCTCCACCAACTCAATCTTCTTCATCAATGTGTCTTTCTCTTCCTCCTCAACATCTCTTTGTCCACCTTCCTCTACACCACTAGTTTGCCTCAATCTTGCAACTTCCAGCTTCATCAAAAGCCCACAAATCACCACTGTTAAACGCTCAGGTGTTGGTGGATCATACCAAGACCGATATCCACAATACCCACTGCTCTGTAGCCAAAATCCACATCAGATCTACACCCAGACAATCAGTTTTGAAAATAAAAATCCAAATCCAAATCCAAATGTTTCCACCCTAACCCATACTTTACCCCATAGTTGGAACATCCAAAATAACGTTGCCCAGCATTTTCCCTTGACCACGACATCCTCAACACCGCTTTGAGCCCAAATCTGCATCTGGGAAAGTCCCCGACGCTCATATCTCCTAGTGGACCGAAGCTGGAAGTCGACATCTTCACCGAATGGCGCAATTGAACCTCCAGCGAACTCCTCTCTATTATATTCACGCTGAAAACGAGAAGAGCCCGCCTAAAACGTGAAGGGATGATGGCCAAAGGGGTAGTCAAGGGGGAGGTCGTCCAGGTCATAGTGGGTGTAGGGGTACTTGCGTCCACATATAGCTAACTCAGCGCTATCTCGGCAGCTAACGTCGAAGATAACGGAAAACTAGACGGAAGGACCTTGGACGCAACAAAAGTTTAAAAATGGGATTTTAAGAGGACAAAAACTTAAAATGAAACCCCAATAAGAAAAACTTAAAAGTTAAAGGACCACCGGTACACTTTACTCCACATTTTATGGTCAGATTTTTCTCACTTTTAACTCTTTTTTCCCTCACATTCTCCCTCTTGCTTTCTAATATTGGCATTCCTTTCCCTCAAAAGAACTTAGAAATATTTTTGAGGCTCATATCTTAATTTGAGTGCATTTATGCAACAAAAAAAACGAGTGAAAGATCCTTAAGAGCATTTTTTTTAAAAGCGATGATAATTTATTAATAACCTGGCTACTCCGAGGAGGAATTTGCCAAAATAAGGGACGACTAAGATCTCATAGTTTCAGTAATACATATTACAAGAAAATGAGAGTTAAGTATTGCAATTTCCTACAACATCCAGGTGACTTAAGAGCCAATCATTCCAAGGTACCAAACATATTGTCCAACGATTCGAGATCCAGAGGAAGGAGTGATATTGGATAAATGAGAGGCAGCTTCCCGGATAAGATGGAGATCTATTGAACACCGAGTCATTTCTGCGTTTCCAAACGAGCCAGGCTTTTACCCATTTAATTGTATCCCAACATTTGCGTTGAGTGTTGGAACACAAAGAATGGTGCTGAGGGACAACTAGCAGAGCTTCCGAGGCAGTAGAGCATGAGAACCTGTCCAAGTTACACTAGGAGTAGACAACAGACCAACAATTATAGGCAGTAGGACAGCGGGACAAACAATGATCAATAGTTTCAAGGCTCCAGGAACAATTCGGACAGCCAAAAGTAGCAGGGGTTGAGTTGCGTAAAGCGAGTTGTTGGCAGGTTGGAAGGCGGTCTTGTAGTGGTCTCCATACAAAGATGTTCACCTTCTTTGGTATCCATGAAATCCAGCGCATTGGGGAGGCATGAGGCAGTCTTGAAGATACTTGCTAGTCAATGCATGCAGCAAGGTCAGAAACAGAAAAATTGCCATCCATGCTGAGGGACCACTCCCAAGAATCTGTTAGCTTCATAAATTCCCCTACTGCTCTCCCCCTTAACTCCCTTCTCCACTTCCAGCACCATACACCCTCCTTCCATTCACCACTACCCGTTGTTTTGATATTAGCATTAGATTCTAACTTAAACAGCCTTGGACACATGACCTCTAATTTAAAATCCCCCACCCAAGTCTTTCCACAGCTTAATTACTCTATCATCACCTGTTTTTCTCCGGAAAGATGACTTGAAATCCACTCCTAACTTCTCTAAACTTTTCCCGATCTTCAGGATGCCTCCCCATACTTCACCAATCCCTACACCACCAGCCGAGTTAAAACCACCATCTAACCCATGAATATTTTGAATAACCTTTACCCATAATGACTCCTTCTCCATCCTAAACCTCCACCACCATTTCTCCAGCAAAGCTAAATTTTTTGCTTTAAGACTCCCAACCCCCAGATTACCATCCTCTCCCATGACACCCAATGAATTTTTTTATCCCCCGAACCACCCCAGAAGAAGTTATTGTAGATACTCTCAAGTGTTTTGGTTATACCTACAGGGGCACGGAACATGGAAAAGTAATACAAGAGCAAACTTCCCAGAACTGATTTCAAAAGAATTAATCTGCCACCAAAAGAGAGGTTCTTTGCACGCCAAGATGAGAGCCTGGTCTTAAATTTATCCACTATGCCAGCCCAATCTTCCTTCATATCCATTCTTGCACCCACCAGCAAACCGAGATAAATAAAGGGTAAAGATCCCGCCACACAACCCACAGTCGCAGCCATGTTTTCTACCTCAAATTTCTGAATTCCAACTCCAAATAATTTACTTTTCACGAGGTTAACCTTTAAGCCCGAGACCAGCCAATAGCATTTCAGAATCCGAAGTAAATTAATGAGGTTTCGCCTATTCCAAACGCCAAAAGAGATTGCATCATCAGTGTACTGAAGGTGTGATATTTGAAGACCTTGGTTACCAATTGGAATGCCACAAAAAATTGTTTGTCAACGGCCTCTTCCATCATAATGTGGACATCATAATGTGGAGGCCTTCAGCTGCAAGAAGGAAAAGAAAGGGCGAAAGCGGATCACCTTGGCGAAGACCAAGTTCCATTTTGAACTCCCTTGTAGGGCTTCCATTGATGAGCACTGATATAGATGCAGACTGTAGACAAGCTTTGATTCAATTTCTCCATTTAACTCCAAAACCCATTTGTTCCATAGTAGAGAAGAGGTATTCCCAGCTTATACTATCAAATGCTTTGGTTCATGGATTTTAGAAATCTGATTATAAAAATTTAGAATCCATGAATGGTGGAAAGAATAGAAAAATGAGAACTTCAATTTCATTATATTCTAAGAATACTCAAATCCATACTTTAACTCTGAACACACTATCTTAAGGTGTACCCGGTGTCAATGGCTTTTCATCTTCCCAATTACTCATTCTCCCTACAAAGATTGATGGTTTTATTTGGACACAGAGATTAATGAAAATTAGAGAATAATAGTATGTTGACAGTTTTACCTTCATCAAAAAGAAAGAAAGAAAGAAAATCTTGTGGATTCATCGTGTAAGATAAGAAGATAAGATGATAAAAAAAATGGTACTAGAAAGTTTCCTTAAATAAAAACTTCACAACCTTCATAGGACAACTCAAAATGACAAAAATAACAACTTTTGTGGGATGAAGGGAGTATTTAGTACTTCCTAAAAGTAACATTACCATTAGATATGGACCGGGGAGTACATCTCTATTCACATCAGAAAACAAAAAGGAAGAAAGACAATTTTATATTTCAGTATGTCCAACCTCACATAGCAGGAGTATGCAAGATTCTTAGTCGCTCATGTTCGAGTTACACCATGCACATAACAGAGCTAACCTTTACGAGATTCAACTTGTTCTGTGAGCAGTTGGTTCACAGTCCAGAAATGGCACAGCAGAGTCTTCTTCACCTCTATTCCACTCATGTACCTGTCTCTGCAACTTTCACAGGAGTGACTCCAGCTGCTTGATTTCAGGGTTCGACAACGCTTGAGGGTTTGACTCCTCAGATGACGGCTCCCTATATGCGTCGGCTATCTGCTTTCCTCTATTTAACACATCAGCTGGAACAGTCGCGAGGAGGCTGCCAAGAGAAGCATGTAGGATAAGTGATCTTCATTTATATTGAAGTGAAGAAGGGACATGAAGTAGGGGGGAAAAATGACCTGTCCATGTTATGCTACCAAGACAATACTCCATCCGTCACATATTAATTGATATGTTTGCATGAAGATCAAGGTATGCAACAGATTTGAGGGTAAGAGGTAAAATAGGTATGTAAGATAAAAAAATAACTTTTTAAGTGGAGAAGGAAAAGTGAGTGTAATAAAGTAGAGTAGGTAAAAGTTTTCTTAAAATGAAACATATCGATTGTTGTTGGACAGAAGGAGTACATGGGTTTACCTATCTAATGAACTAAGAGCAGAGACGATCTTAGTCTTCATTGATTTCACTGAGGCATCTGGATCCTTCCTTGATGCATGCAGGAACAAAGAATCAAGCTCCTCCAAGGCTCTACCACCGGAGATCGAAAGAGCAATTCAAACCAGCAGTAGTCAAAACAAAACCAATCAAGCTTTTGACATACCAGGTTAAAGAGGAGATATGAAGAAACTCAAAAGATTAATAATCTGAAATCCTACATCAAAATACAACTTCTGTACCTTAGACATTCATCAACATCATTGAAAGCATTTGTACCATTTCCAGCTTCCGATGCATACTGCGCCACCTGAATTTCCAAAGGTAACACCAAACATTAAGTACTCCTGAAAAAGAAGGATTCCACTGAAAAACAGGGAAAGGCACAGGGATTTTCTCTGCTAATCCTAGTTTATGAGTACCAGCACAAGGACACGAGCAGATATCGATTGCTAGATGCAGTATTGTAAGGAGATAGCCAGATAGGTAAAGCTTCAACTTACTGCTCTAATGTTTACACGAAAAGATGCTGCTGGACCAGAGCGGAGGAGAGATCTGCAGGCTTCATATTCAGGTTTATCAGCATCAAGAACTCTCTCTGCATGGAATTTCCTGGTTAATTCCAGATCAGAAACACACAGGAAGCCAAATGAACCACATAACACAAGTGTCGATTTTCAAATTGAACAGATCATAAAAACCAAGGCAGGGACAGCTAAATCAGTCACCTAGATCCTGAATCTGCAACTGGGTCAATATAACTGCAGGTACATAAACCTCTAGAGGATCAAGCTTTTTCCTGTTAGAAGCAACAAAAACACAGCATAAAGAGAAGAAATGCATCATGATCAATGTAAAGGTTCTAAAATTTCAAGAGTCTAGATAGGTTATGCTAATCTTAGCATAAGGTTACTCAACCAACATATTAGGAACCAATACTTGATGGCCAAAAACGGAAAAGGGTGTAAAATTATTAACTTTATCTACAGAAACCAAGAAAAGGTCACCAAGCATGTTTAAGGGTTTGTTCAAGAAGAAATTTTTTGGAAGAAAAGTTTGTATTTTTTTAAAGATGGGTGTTATGTTTGTAAGAGGAAAGGTTGGATTTTAAATATTTTGGGATAAAAAGTTGAGAAATTGGTGTTGATAAAGGGATTCAAGACCGAACTTGTTCACATATACGATTACCAGCTCTGAAAAATCTCAAGAAAAACAAATTCTCTTTTTGGTGGCATAATCAAATTCATCCAGCAAGAGTGAAACTTTCATGGGCCAGATGTTACTACACCTCTTGACGTATTTGTCCAACAAATTGACCGCATTGGCCTCTGCAGGGAGGGTGAAAAATCAAACCTTGTTATTACTATCAGAACAAAAAGAAGCAATTTTGAAGCAAATGCAACTAAATCAGAAGAAGTGAAATGTGGCTCACTGTTGGGAAGGACGAGGAGGTGGGAGAAGAGGAAGGAGAAGGAGACCAATCGCCTGCCTTGGCGCCGTTTTGGTGGAGACCGTGAGGATTGGTCATCAGCGTTGCCGGCGAGAGGTCGAAAGGTGAAAGTAACTTGAGCAGCGTGCGCCAGTGAGCGAAGCGACGGCGATGCCATCCCGACGGAGGTCGCCGGATTCTGTACTAGCTTCCCCATGTAGAGTAGACGACGACGGGCACTCTTATCCGTTATGGAGTACTCATTTGTCTAACGAGAAATCAGCCAGTTAGACGCTAGCTAATGAAAGTTTTTTTTTTTTTTGGGTAAATTACAAGAGTCACTTTACCCTAAATGCTTAAAATTTAATATAAATTACAAAACATGCCACCAATCAATGATCCGAACCGCATAATCTGAAACCGAAAAAACCGAGAAATCGAACCGAACCGTATAATTCGAAACCGAAAAAACCCATGAACCGAAGAAACCGATAACCCGCGAGTTCTAATTTTAGAAACTCGCGGATACCCGAACCGATCCGCATATGTCTATTTACAAATAAATTATCTAAAATTGCTTACTTCATATCAATTTTTCTTTAAATTTCTTTTATATTATGTGTGAAAACTCATTTCATACAACAATAATATATGATTTGCAATATAATATTATTGTTCTATTTATACAAACTACTTTTCTTCATTTTAATGCTCTAGATATGTACATTTATGATGCAAAATTTTAGAATATCTTCAAGTAAATTGAAATTTTTTATAGAATAATTATACTTAGGAATACACGCGGATACCCGCGATCCGAACCGCAAAAAACCGTGAAAATCGGGTACCCGCATTTAGGGTACCCGCACTCGGTGGGGCGGATACTATTTTTCTCACTATCCGCCCTGCGCCCGCCCCGTGCACACCCCTACCAATCATCCCCTTCCTTCTTAGCATCGGTGAGTGCCTCTAGGGGTGTGCACTGATTCGGTTCGCACCGAATAAACCGACGAACCGAACCGATTTGGTTTGTCGGTTCGGTTTGTTCGGTTACGCGGTTCGATTTCGGTTAAGAACCGATTAGTATTTGGGCGGTTTGATTCGGTTTCGGTTGTACCTTTCGGTTTATTCGGTGACCGAATAAACCGATTCCCAACCCAGCCCAAGTATCCAAGACCAAGCCCAACCCAACTTAACTACCCATTTTCTGTAGCTACCCAAGCCCAAGTATTACCCAAAACCCAACCCAATCACTAAATAAATTTACCCAACCCAACCCACTAACTAACTCATAAAACAAATAACTCACACTTACCTTAACCCGACGAACAAACCCAGATCAAATCGCTTCGCCTAGACTCGTCTCCTTCGAGCTTCACCACCAAGACCCACTGTCGTCAACTACTGACCGTCATCGCCCCGCCACTTCGCCTCCGAGCTCTTTTCTTTCCGCCAGAACCGCAAAAGGTTATTTCAAATCTGAGATAGAAAGAATATAATATTTTATATTTAATGTTCATTTAACTTTAATTTATCTATATTGTTTATTAATGGATTTTTCTTCCAATTAAATAATATGTTTATAAAGTAAAGAAATCAAACTATTATTTCTGCATAAAAGTTTTAAATTTATAATTCAAACTAATAGATAAAGCCACTGACCTTTGCCTAACTTCGTTCTTAAATGTTTAATTGGTGGACCATGAAACCATTGAAAGACAATAATGTTATAAGTTGGTGTACTCAACTAACTAAAAAATGCATAATTTGGGGATCACTTGCATGCCTACATTATTAATTTTCAGGCACTCACGTTTTCTTTTTCTGCAAAAAGTTGTAAAACATATGGAATCAGATCTTTTTGGTCAGTGTTTATATATTATGGTTAAAAACAGAAGTAAAAGAAAAGTTAATGTTTCTGATTAACTATTACAGAAATACAGAATCGAGTTGAACACATCATTGGCTCGTGAAAAAGTTGCAAAAGTTGTAGGTTAAATAAATTCTCATCCAAAACCTGCACTAATTAATCCAATAAAGTAACATGGTGAATACAATTAAGAACAGATGTTAAATTAACACTTTAAATTATCAATTCTCTCTTCACATTTTAAATGTGGACAAAATTTTTCAGTTATTTCATGGCACTATGGTAGACAGCATCATTTTATATTATGCCGTGTAAGAAAGAGTTGATAAAAAAGAAAAAAGAAAGATCAGTAAAAGTTGGGAAAAAGGACTTGATCCCAACTTTTACTGATCTTTATTTTTTATTTTTTTGCTAATCCGCTAGATGCGAAGCTGTTTATCTTTGAGCCGAGCGAGAGCACCGTTGACTTGAGTGATTCGGAGCGCCGTCCGTCGACTTCTCAGATTTTGTCTCCTCCCAACCGGAACCGCCGTCGACTTCTCGATTCGACTTTCCACCCGCGACCCTCAACCGCAGGACTGATCACTGAGGTAAGAGTTTCTGGTTTGGATTGGATTCTGCTTTAAATGCTACTATCTGTTGATTTCAAGTTTCTTTATAGTTTACTTGATAATGTACTTAGTTTCAGATGTTCTAATATCATAATGTATTTATTTTCGGATGTTCTAATATGGTAGTAGTATTTTCTGTACTTATCTGAGAGCTGTTTGTATTGTGTGGTTCACAACCAGATTTGACCACCACTAGCTACGAATAAGTAAATCTAAGGCAGTTAAAATCACACAACATTTGTTATATACTCCATGTTCAAAAGGGTGTGTACTGAGATTGCTATAATTTTCAAAGGAACAATCATTGATCTGGTTTGAGCAATCATAGTTAATGCATGGGAGGTGGCAGTGTCAATGAACATCAAAGAGTATTTGTTAAAGTAAATTTAGATATAGGAAAACCAACAAAAACTTGCTGCCGTGTGTGCATTATCCTACTGATCAAGTAAGAAGACTTACAAGAATTGAATATGAGCTATGAAGTAGCATGGTATATTCTACGTTTCATGTTAAGCTTGAGTAAATATATTGTTCTGCACATGGATTGATAAATACAAATTTAGTTAAGAAGATGTGTAGTATAAAAGATTCGGTTTCAAGTTTGCTATATCTTTGAAGTTAGTCAAGACAACTGTGACAAGTTGTGGTAGTTTAGTAAGTTTTCTGTATCTTTGTATTGTCTCTACTTTGCTAGATTTGAGAAACTACTTGCTCTATAATGTTTGTATTGATCCCACTACTTAAGGTCCTCGTGTTTTATGTTGTGTGCTGGTAGCTCTTGCATTGTTTTATGGCATCTTCCAATGAGCCAATTCGAGCTTCACAAGCCAATTGAAGTAGGAGGATTTCACAGATCCTATGACTATTTGAAGCTCTGTTCATTAACTGAGTTTGATTTAGGAAAACATTTCTGATATAACTTCTGGTTGACCTGTGTTGTCAATAACTTGTACGCAAGGGAAGCCTCTACATACCAAAAACAAGGAAAATATCCTCTGGGGAGTGCTCTTTGGTAAAATAGGCCAATGGGGATGGAGGAGGGTTCTCCATTCTCATTTGATTGATCAAAATAGGAAGATAAAACAGCCCACTGTATCTTTCCCTCAATTTCATTTTCTTTTTTCATGTTTTGTCCTTTTTAGTCTCCAGCAAATATTTGCTAGATTTGCAGCCTTCAACAATCTTTACCCTCTCAGGAACTACTAAAACCATTCTGGATAAGCAATGTATAGAGGAGACAGCACAAGATCCATAATTTTCTGCACGTAGTCTTGTCAGGTTAATTTCAGACTGATCTCCCAGATGTTGGTGATCAATGAATTGCCTAAGCATTTTGAATGAACATGCACAACAAGTTTTGGGGTCTGTGGTGATTTCTTTGAAAAAGAATTTAGCAAGTGACTATGCCCCATATTTTAATAGGGATGTAAAGCATATCATAGTTCCTTGTGCCTCGAAAAGAAATACTTCCTCCATCTCTTAAAAATGGAAGGGTTTGACTTTCAAACTTGTTTTTTACTCAAATTATTACTTAGAAAAAAATGTGAAAATAATTATATATATATATAATTAAGACTTCAAAAAATGTGAAAATAATTATATATATATAATTAAGACTTAAAATTACGATATGCATAGAAATTATATACCTATATATGTCTAAATGTTGAAGAGAAAAATCGTAGATCAAATGCTGAGAAACATACCATGCAATTTCTCACCCATATATAATCATGATTTTGTAGGTTTACTTGCTAAGCATTTGATCGGTTCTGCTCAGTGATACTTTCTACAGAACCTCAAAAGAAAAATAAAAAAGATTTTTTTTTTCCAGATAGAATTGGCAAGCATAGTACAGGGACCTTACCTTTCTTGGGCTACCAGAGGAACTTATTACTAACAGAGTGAAGTGTTGACGTAAGATTCATATAGTCAATCCTGAGTAAGGCTCAATTGTTATTATTGTAGAGATAGTGAAGCCTACAGAGAACTTTCTAACAAAAAGTTAAATTCTTCTGCTCGTTGTGTTCTGCTGAAAAAATCTCTGGATTTACATATTCTCAGAAGTAGAGGGATAAGTGTAGGAAACGGTGGAGAAAAAGGTGCAGAGAAAAGTAGAGAGATAAGTATTAAGTTCATAAACATTTGAATTTGAATCTTGATATTAGGAAGAGGACACTGCTGTGTTTAGGTGATTTTCTATTGTTAGATCAAGAAATGTCTTTAAGTGCATGTTTAGCAGGACAAGTAGTTTCTTCTTTTCTAGTAATAGGATGAAGAAGGTTGGTAACCTAGTGAGCATGTGAAAATCAACAGCATGTAGACATTCCACAATAGCCAACCACCAGGGATCGGATTTGGCCTATTTGAATTGACATGTAAAGTATTCACTGGAATGAATATTTTATTTGAGTGATCTACATATCCTGAATATTTTAAGGCACTTAGTTTATTTTGTTCATGAAAGTTGTGTGATCCCAATTATATTGTCGTATGTGCCCAGGGGACAGAGGGAAAATGGAGCATCCGTATGTGCCGAGGGATCTACAGCTGCCGGGGTTTGTGCCAGGGTTCCTCTCTCAAGCCGCCATTCTTGCCGTCTACGGCCTCGCTTCTCTGATTGTCATCTCCTTCATCTGGCTGCTCTCTGGTTCGTTTTACTTCTTGATTTTGATTTGAAGCTTTTTGCAGTTAGGATTTTAGAGTTCAAATAGTTAGATCCAGGAGACTAATAGGGTGTTCGACAGATCTTTATTTTTGCTTCTACCTTTTGCCATTAGCATTTCTTGATCTGTGGGTTGGCATGTGAAAAAAAATAAAAATGGCATTCATTTGCTTAGCCGAGAATCAAGTTTGATATCTATGTTAACTTAACAGGACGATCGCCCAAGAGAAGCAAGGTTGATAGGTTGCTTATGTGCTGGTGGGTCTTCACCGGCCTCACCCACATCATTCTTGAAGGTTATTTCGTCTTCTCCCCCAAATTCTACATGGACAAGACCCCCTTTTACTTATCTGAAGTTTGTAAGTTTCCATCCCCACAAACCACAAACCCCCCAGCCCCTCATTTATTTTATTATTATTATTATTTTTCCGGATGATCTTGTCTTTGAAGAGCCTCTGGTTTGGTCACAAAAGAAATGTTGGCTTCTGACAGGGAAAGAATACAGCAAAGGTGACTCCAGATATGCAGCTAGGGATGCTGGAGTTGTCACTGTTGAAGGCATAACAGCGGTTCTCGAGGGTCCAGCTTGCCTGCTAGCAACGTAAAATTTCAGTTCACCGTATTCTTTCTTTGCAAGTTTTGAAGTTCCCCACTCGCTCTTGCTAAACTCTTTCAAATTTTTATAACTTGACAGCTATGCCATAGCTAAACAGAAGCCCTACAGCTACATCCTTCAGTTTGCCATTTGCCTTGGTCAGCTTTATGGAACTGCTGTCTACTTCCTGACTTCCTATCTACAAGGCGATAACTTTTCTGTCAACTCTGTTTATTATTATTCCTATTACGTTATAGCAAATTCCTTTTGGGTGTGGATACCCTCACTTATTGCTTTCCGCTGTTGGAATAAGATCTGCCGCTCCCAAGCCCAGCAGAAGACCAAAGTTCGCTGATTTAAACTACCGATTTTGAAGATAGTTCTGTAATCTTTGAAGTCCATTTCCCTTTCCAAGTCTTCTATATTGGTGCTCACTCGATTTGATTACCTTGGATTGGAGGTATGTAGTCACGGTCTAAAGATGCTGTTTAGAAGCTCTTTTCTTATTCTTGTGAACAAGAATAATTGCTGGTATTGAGTTTCTTCTCATTTCAGAATTTCTTCTTGCTTTAAAGTTCAGGTGGTGTCTTTCTTTCCTTTCCATAAAGCCTTGCTTCTAAATGGCTTAAAAGGCCTACTCCTTTGCTTGACTTTTTCTGGACTCATGTCCCTTAGCAGCAATGAACCCATGTTGCCTAATCTGCATCTGATTGTTGCTGGTTTCTACTTTCACTTTCAGCGTTGAATGAAAACTGTATTATATTTTCCCTTACCTACAAACTACAATGCTTGCATCTGGATCTACTACTCCCATGTTCTTTGCTGGGTCTGCAGGTGTGTGTGTGGATACATAATCTGGAATTTCAATTGTGAGGGAGGCGAGTAGAATTTGTCACCCTTAATATCTATGCTGTTTATATACAAGTGTCTTTCTATCCTGTAATATCCATCTCTGTATACCAACGTTGGTGAAAAGATGAGAAGTACAGCACAAAGGTTAAGGATAAAGAGGGCTTTCCTTGCCTTGAAGCATTCTGTAAGGTTTTGTTTCCAATTCTTTTCAGTCTCTTTGAGGTTTTGTTAGGTTGAATTTTGGAGAAACAATATGCATTTATATCGTATAAGGACCATGATTGCTGAGGAACTTGAATTTTTCCCTGCCTTTTATCAAGGATGATTAATACCAACTTTTAGCAAGATTACTCTTTGCTGCTCTATATCTTACAAAAATCATTCTAAAGTAGGGCATGCAATGCTTTAAACATTTCACATTGTTATATTTTGATTAAAATTGATTATCTCTACGACAATTTTGATGATCATCTTATCAGATTTGATGATCGGTTATTCCAAAGTGTGGTGATCATCATTTTACATTGGGGAAAATGGATAATTTTGCCACTGATTGTTAAACTCTAACGAAAAACATTACAGGAATATTAGTTTTAGTCCAAATATTTTTTATTTTGCACAAAGTCTTACCCATCATTTTAAAATAGCAGTCTTTGTCTACAGATTAACTTATTTTATATAAAAAAAAAATTAACTCAAGTACGTGGTGAAGTGCATGGTTAGTCTCTTATCTTTGTATATTGTTCTATTCATCTCATGTTTTAAGAATTTGTCCTATTGGGATCACTTATCTTTGATTTTCGGTGCATTTATATAAAGAATTATTAAAACAAAACATGAATAAAACAATATCCAAATATAAGAGACTAACCATGCACTTTATCCATTAATTAACATTAAACTATGCTAATCAATCCCTGACATAAAATAGAGAAAATCTTAACAAATACAAGAAAGAAGAGTGATTAAATTACTTTTGATTGTTGATATTCTTCTCTCATTAAAAACACCTGAAAATTGTGACTCGCTCAGCATATAAAATATTCAAAAAGTTGTTATATTCTAATTCTTTAAGCTACAAATGTTAGTCATTTAATAATTAAGAACGATCGGTTCTTTCAAATTTCAAGATCTTAAGGAACCTCAATTCGAATCCACGAATCCAAGCATTGTATCTCAAGAAGAAAAAAAACGCAAAACCTTAATTCCAGCTTCTACTATGGTCCATGGAGTTAAGATTAAAAAACATAAGAAAGTAGAAACAACTAACACAAAAAACACAAACGAATTCACAGCTGAAATTTCAAAAAGAAAACAAATCAGTTCAAAAATTGATGAATTGCGAATACGATCAAGTTATTTGTGAGAAATAAAGAAAATTAAAAATGATACTAATGAGAGACGAACACAAAACAAAATCAAAACCGAACAAATCAATTTGAGCATCAATTATCTAACCTTTGGGCACTATTAGACGTATAACGCCATTGACAATAGCAATGGGCAGTTGTGTAATACAAATGAAAATGCTATTGGTGAAACAAAAGGAATGGGTCAAATGGCAGACAATGTTCAAAATGTTTGGAGAATGACTAAAATTGCTATTTTGAAATGTTGGAGAAAGTTTTTCAAAAAAAAAAAGGATTGAAAATGACTTTTTTTTTTCATGTTTTTCATTAGTACTTTAATGGTCGGTGGTAAAATTTCTACCTAAATATAACGTTGATGACAAAACCTCCACCAAATATAGTTTGCTAGCAAAATTTCCCTTTTCACCAAAATTTAGCGGCAAATTCTCTCATTTTCCCATTTGCATTTTCATATTTTGATTCAAATTGATGATCTAATTTTGATGATCACATTATTAAATTTGATAATTAGTATCAGTTATAATGATCGTTTTAGCAAATCGGATTATTAAATCTTTTACTCCCTCTATCGCAGTAATTTTGATATGTTTAATTAGGCACAGAGACAGGGCTAACCCTGTGATTTTGGGGGCTCGAAGCGAAAATAAAATTGGGCCCCTGTCAAGATTATACTATTTTCGTCCTTAAAAAACTTATTTGTTTTTTTAGCATTTAATCTATGATTTTATTTCTTTGACATTCTAATATGTAAAGTTAAAAATATTTTAGATGCAAATTATAGATTAATGTGTCTAGTTTCTAAATATAGTTTTTCCAAATTTTCATAATAATCTTTTTTCTAGCAATAATTTTATTCTCCCACAACATTAAAAAAATCAACTTTTCAGTGACGTATTTACATAATCAATGGCAGACATACCTTTTACAAAAGAGGTCCACTTCTTTCTCATAAATGTGTATATAGGATAATATAATTTATTAGTTGGACCTCTTTAAAATTATAATGATCTTTTACATTTTACATTATATATTTTAAAAGAGAAAAAATAAATTCTTTATACTTCAAAAAACTACAAAGCGGATCACTTTATTATGATTAAACTAAATTTTTTTTGGCTAAAACTATAATTTAATCATTATATTTGTACATTTTTACTACTTTAACATCAAATTTTCACAACTTTTCACTCATGGATATTTACGTCAATTGTATTAAAAAGGATATTTACGTTAAAAGTTCAAAACGTGCAATCCACCTTAATTCAAGTGCTCAATTAAATCGATCAATTACTTCGGATTGAAGAGTATAGCATTCATTGGTTAAATTTCTTAAAATGTAATATTTCATAGCATATTTTAGTTAAGATAAAAATGGATTCCCATTTAAAAAATTTCTAGACTCACCACTATACATAATCTTTTACTTTAAAAATATGTATGTCACAATATAGTAATAAAACTTTCAACAATAATAAAAAACTATAATGTTTGAAACAAAAATATGTAAAATACAAATATTAATACATATTTTGTGTGTGTGTGTATTTAGGGTTTTATTATCATTTGGTCCCCTCAACTACTCTAACTCTTGCACTTTAGTCCCTCACTCGCAACCCGGCTTCGCTCAGTCCCTAAAATTTGTTACTCCAAGCACTTTCGTCCCTCCACCCTGCAGACCGGTCACATGGCGTCGCGTGTTGGAGACTTCCATCAACAACGTTAACTGGGAAGGGATTATAACTCAGGATTGGCCCCAATCGTACTCCTCACTTCAGTTCGACAACGAACCCTAGCACCCGATCCACCAAAAATTTCTCTTCAAGCTCCTGATGTAGTGTGCTCTTGAACTTGAAATTTGATTTATTACCTACCCTTTATCAATTCCGTAAATGTCTTCGCATGAATCATCATCTTTTATTGGATTCGATAGAAGGGACAAGGACGAGTTCAACGAGGCTTCGAATCCAATCTGTAGCTGTGGAATCCAGACATTCATGGCGAAGGCTCGACGAGAAACGGCGAATTATGGACGTTTCTTTTACCATTGCAGAAACTACAAGGTATGAGCTATGTTCGGGTGGTCGAGTTTAAAGCCTGCTATTTTATTTGTCTGCAAGAACTTAGTAGTCAAGTCTTTATGTTGTTATTGCAGAAAAAGCCAAGTTGTATGTTCAAGTGGATTGATGGTGAATTCACAGAGCGCTCTCAAACGATTATTCGACGATTGATTGAGAAGGAGAGGAATTTGGAGTTAGAGCTTGTGAAGAAAGCAGGGGAGGTTAAAGTAAGGGAGCAGAATGGGGATTTGAACGAAGTGAAGACCCTGTTGAAGTTAATTAGGATGGTGGTGATTGTGATGTTGGCAATTTTAGTGATGTGTGTTTGTAGCAAGTGTTAGGAGTCTGAAATTCGATTTTAGTGCAATCTGTTTGTGGCATTTGTATCAATGACTTTCCTATGGAAGAGTTTAATCACTGTGTTTCTAGCAATCTGAGTTCACTATCTCTACCACAGTGTTTCTACCAGGTCCATAAAGATACATTGCAATGTGTTTGTGCTAGGACTGATCAAGTTTTTGGTTTACCGAAACCGATTTAAACAACACATCATATTGATCACCATTTTATGCTGATCAATCAAGTATGTATGTCAATCTAACAAGGTAGTCATGTGGATCTGACGTTGTCGTTCTAAACAACTTATCATGTTGATCTATTATCAATGCTGACCTATCAAGTAGTTATGTCGATCTAGCAAGGTAGTCATGTGGATTTGATGATGATGATCTAAACAACTTATCATGCTGATCTATTATCAATGCTGACCTATCAAGTAGTTATGCCGACCTAACAAGGTAATCATGTGAATCTTACAAGGTAGTGATGTCGATCTAACTAGGTAGTCATGTCGATCTAACAAGATAGTGATGACGATCTAAACAACTCATCATATTGATAACCATTTTATGCTGACCAATCAAGTATGTATGTTAATCTAACAAGGTAGTCATGTGGATCTGACGATGGCGATCTAAATAACTTATCATGTTGATCTATTATCAATGTTGGCCTATTAAGACAACAATGTCAATCATTATGCAGATGGATATTCATTCTGACGATGTCGATCGAAATAACATGTCATGCTAATCTATATTCAATACTAATCTATCAATATAACGTCGACCGAAAAACGCCAGTGACAAACTTGTAATTAAACAAAGTGCTTATGCGCACACGTACGGGTGTGCGCATTTTATCCTGACACTCAAAATACCATAACATTGTTCCTAATACATTGAAACTAATTTAAAACAATTGAAAGTGCATAGGTCAGACTGAATGCAATCAACACCCTGGTGATCGACTAGGTTGACTTGAAGTGGCACCAAGAAGTTCTTTCCTCTTCTATTTCTTCAGTCTTCTCTGCTGATCAAAGTGTGTCTCTCCTTGAGAAGAACTCGGCCTCTGTTGTTTGCAGAACATAATATCAGATGCACAATAATTACAGTTTAGGTAGGGTATTCAAGCTGTAGTAGAAGAACCCTTACCTTACTTGCAGTTACTCTGCTGTTTGCCACAACTCCTGATTTCCCTTTCCCCTTACCGTTCTTAGCCACTTCAGTGTATAGGCTTGTGCTTTTCCTTTTCCCTATGACAGGAAGCACTATGGACTTTGGCAGGAGTCTTGAAAGTAGTAGTCTTTTAAGTAAGTTCCTTGGCAGGCGACTCCTAGTCCCACCTAATAAAAAGCATTAGCCTTCTCCTCTGGTTTCCAGGGCTAAGTTTTTCGATAGCGGTCCAGGCTAGTTACCTGTCATTGTTTAGCCTTTTAGAGTTGCTGTCCTTATCTCCTCCCCAAGGATATTTCCATAAGCTTCTTTCCTGTACTAAGTATACTCGGTTCGGAGCGAGCTTGCATATGTAAGTAAAGAGAATCATTGATAAATGCTTGCTTTTCCAAGGAGGTCGTTGTTCCCTCCCTTCATTTCCTCACCTCTTTCCCTCCTTCTCGCTCGGCACTCAAACTCTGCCCACCACAATGGCGATGGCCCTCTGCTTCCTCTTAGCTTCTTCTCTCTTCCTCCTCGCTGCTTCCGCCAGCTCCCAGTGTAAGTCCCTTCCACATTCTAGATTTCGAGTTCAGCAGATTGTGATTGTGATGCTTCTTTGTCCCCCCCCCCCCCCGGCATTCATGTTTCTACTTTTTCAAGTGAGTTATGATCGACGCAAATTGCTTGATCTGCTTCCGAAAGCTTAAAGATCCCTTCTTTGTTGGATTTCCTGATGTGGGTCTGTTTTTTTCTTTTCTGGAAATGTCGCCTCTTTACCATGTCTGTCTGTGTTGATTCATGGTTTTGATTAGGTTCTTTTAGGTTAGTTCCGGATCTCGTGTTGTTTTGTAGCTTGGAGCTGTTTTGTCTTCAGCCTGAGCTGTAGAAGTAGGAGGAGGATTTCACAGATCTTGTCACCATTTGAAGTTCTGTTGATTACTGGGTTTGATTTAGGGAAATTGTTCTGAAATAACTTTTGGTTGATCTGTGCTGCTCTCTTCGGTGAAATAGGCCAATGGGGATGGAGGAGGGCCCTCCATTCCCATTTGATTGATCAAAATAAGAAGATAAAACAGCTCACTGTATCTTCCCTCCAATTTCTTTTTCTTATTTGTTTGTTTCTTTTTATTTATTTATTAATCTCCACAAAGCTTTGGTAGATTTGCAGCCTTCAACAATCTTTACCATCCCAGGAACTACTAAAAGTAAAGCCACTACTTAGTATGTTGGCTTGCTGCATTTCTGTGTTGTTTTTATAGGTCTATCATTGATTGGTTTTGAGTGTGCATAAGCATTCGGTTGCTAAGTTTTCTGCTCAAATAGTGTCAGTTGAATTAAAACATTAACCAAAAGGGGGTGAAGACAAGAACACAAATGTGTTTGAGTGATCTGGATATCCTGATTATGTTAAGGCACTTGGTATACTTTTTTCATGAAAGTTGTTTAATCCCTGTCATATTGTCTTCGAATGGTACCGTTCCTTAACCATGTTTATTGATATGATTGCAGCAAATGTAACCAATAATCCCGCGGATGAGTTGGTCGCTGTGCTTAACAAAAACAGAACAGCACACAAGGCATCAGCTCTATATGACAACCCCGGACTAGCCTGCATTGCATTGCAGTACATAAAAGCATACGAGGGAGACTGCAGTGCTCTTGGCGGATCAAAAGCCAAGAAGCCTGCTGACTCTGAATTCGCAGACACATTTGCCCCGAATTGCGGTATCGAGGTCTCAACACTTTCCCAAATCACCGGTCGTTTCATCGGATGCCAAACCAAATACATTCCCCCTTCTGAAGCATTCTCAATGCTGATAGAGAACCAGAAGAGTTTAGATATTCTGTATGATAAAAACCACACAGAAGTTGGGGCTGCGGTCAGTGGCAGTGATGGTGGATCTCCTTACTTCTGGTGTGTACTGTTCAGTAATGGAAAGTCTAACAGTAGCTTTGTTTTTGAGGGAGGTGTGGCCAAGTTAACGAGACCCGGTTGCTTCAGTGGTGCTAATGATGAATGCAGTGGTGCTACTACTGATTTCTACCAACCGAATCTCCTCTCATTCGTCACCGCAGCTATAATTGCAACCGGGTATGCCCTAAGTTTATGATCTTAAGCATTAACTATACACAAACAGCTTTTCACATTATTTATGGGTTATGTACCCTGCTTCAAATTGTGTTGTGTCACCACCGTAATATGATTTCTTGTACTTACAGTCTTGTTCCCTGTAATTCTTGTTCAAATTATTGATTGGATTTACATTTCTCTGTGTCCCTTTTGAAAGTGAGCAGTTTCACCTTCAAATTTAGAATAGACGGCAATCTCTGCTAATTCATTTGCAAATTTTGTTGCCCTATGAAACAAACAAAGCTTAGCTGAAGAGTTGAGATTCGTTGTTCGAGTGCACAATTAATACAAAGAATGAATTGCTTGATGAAAGAGAAAACGGGTGTTGCTTCATCTTTGAGCATACAGGTCTGCTTGGTGAAGTACAATACTGTCAGTTACTTAGCATGGAAGCTTTACACTTGAGAACCAGGGCAAGAACCAAGAGTATAAGAATGATGCCACCAGATGAACCACCCACTCTATAAATCCAGTAAGGATCAAACCTGGTCAAGCTCCGGTCCAAGTAAAGTGAAACGAAAATGGCGAAGATGAGAAGCAACAGCAACAAAGGCAACCATGACGCGAAGTTGATAGCCTCCTCTTCGTCTTCCACCATGTAAACCGGACCTCTGTTAATGTACAGAGGCGAAACAATGGCTACGACCATCAAACAAATGGCCACAAGTCTCTCACAGGACGAGGACCGACCTGACCTGAATCTGGGAACTGGCTCCATATTTCACAGCACTCAAACTTGGAAGATAAGACACCTGTTTTGATGCTTCCTCTCAGTTTCTGTTCAGGTTAGCTTTAGATTTCACATCTGCCCCAGAAATTAGGACTAGAACCAAGTTTTGTTCTTGGAGTTCCAGACTCTTTACTTTCTTATCCTCCATTGCAAGTTCAATTTGGTGGAGAGAAAAGGCACTGGCTCTTCTCCATACATCTGATTCTTGCTCCATTATTTACAGGAATCTGATGCCCCCAAGGACCCAGCTAAATTCTGAAAATATTACAAATGCTAGGGATTAATTTCAGTTATACCCCTGACTTTAATGGAGATTACATATACTCCCTCTTGTTTGGAAATACCATACATTTAGTACCTTTTCTTTTACACTGACCAAGAAAATTTTCTAAATCTTATTCTAAGATGCACGTTAGCAATCTTTCAATCATACCCACCTGCCGACCATGATTAATCTAATCATAGGTCAATCTTAAAAAAGTATTGCTACGAGATGGCTCCTACGGTTTTACCCTCTTACGGCGCGGCCACTGGTTCTGTACCCTTCTCCGGCCGGCAACGGCGACGTTTTTCTTTTAACTTTTGCTTTTGATGCGTTGGACTTGAACGGACTTGACACGGACCGGTACCGGTCACCGGACCAGCTTAAATGCACACCTATCAACATCTGTCTGTCCACAATCAATAACAATAAACATTTCCAAGGGTACTCTTTGAAAATATGTAAATATAAATTTTAAAGATCATCCCTCCTCCCTCTCAGCAAATAGCTTCAGTGCAGCTAAGTTTTCTATTCATATCAGCGGGTAAAGCGGACATGCTAGTGATTATGGAGTGATAGTGTTCATATTGAAACTTTTCCAAACCTAGCGGTATATGGTATAGAATTAAGAAGTTAGAGTAGTTAGTTTTGTTTAACCATTTAATATAACCTATCAAACCAATTTTAACAATTAAGTTGGGTTTTTTAATTGTTCAAAATGTGTTTGATGAGCTTATTTTAAATGGTTAAACAAAACTAATTACTCTAACTTCCTAATTTTATACCATATATCTTAGGTTTGGAAAAGTTTTAATGTAACAGCTGCCACCACCATGTCTACTTCCCTTTCACCACTTATATGAAAAGAAAGCTTTAAACCAAAAAATACTTCACATAAGCTCCTTAATTATGAAAACAATATATGAGCATTTTTTTGTGTAAGCTGGATTCTGCAATTGAGTAAACTTAGGATATTATATAAATAAACTTTACATGGATAATCAAGTCTCTATTTGGCACCGTCAGTATATATGTTGGAAATTATCTTTTGACATATTTGCATATATTAGTTAATCAAGGAAAATGTTCTATCTCTATTTGAAGGAGTACAGACCCTTCATATTGATTAGTGCTACTAAACTGATGTTGAGGTTCCTGCAATTGGCATTCCTTCTGAAAATGATGATGCATGATTTGAAGAACATATATGTGTCATTCTCTAAGGTGCATATATAAACTCTTTATTTCTTTTTTATCTACATTATCATTTTTTTTAACTCATTCCTTTTATTTGTATTGCACAGTCCATGCACTACAAAGGATTTAATAGAGGGAAAGAAGCAGCAAGAAAAAGGTGCTTAACTTTTAACTCTTTCTTCCCGTCACTAATTAATTTGTTGTGTGTTTTGTCATCTTCCTTTTCATTTTTGAAATCAAAATCTTTCTGGGTAAAAGCATGTAGAAGTCCCATAAAAATTGTGGTGTTTGACTTTAATGTTTCAAGTTGCAGTGTTTGACCAAAATTTTACTAGGATAAACAGTGAAAAAAAAATCTAAAAAAGTTATATATCTAGATTATATAGATTGCAAATTATGAGACACATATGAATCATTTATAACTTTAACATATCTAAAAACTGATACAAAAAAATCATAGATTAAATATTGTGAAATTGATAAATAAAAAAAAACTACAATTTTTATGGGGGAGAGGGAGTATATTTTTGTCCACTATGTCTTAGTTAATGTTCCTACAATTTTTAAATTGTTTGAAACATCAGATTTTGAACAAAGGTTTAGGTTGCGTATCCTTTAAATTCTTACTAAATTTACCGTGACACAAAAAGGAGAAAAGACGACAACAACAACAACAAAAAAATTGATGGCAGAGGTTTCAATGTACGCTTTGTAAGATTTTCTTCATTGGCAATATAGTAAATTACACTTTATAAACTTACCATATATGGAAATAGTTCATAGAATTTGGAACATTCAAAAATATCAAATGTTGCAATGATTTTGAAATGGAGGAGTAGTGTGACTTAGTTAATTATTACTAATATTTTTTCCCAGATGCATAACACCCCAAAACCATTTTCGAATACCTACAGTTTTCATTTGCCACCCTTCGGAGGTTTAGGTGGTATAACAACCAGTCAACCACAGTCAATATTTTGGTTGGTTTTACATGCAGTGGTGGAGTTAGCATATTGCTAGGGTGGGCCATGGCCCCTCCCAAAATATTTGTAGATACATAGTATAGGGTAATATATATGTATAATAATAATTTTCATATATATTTAAATTATTAGTAAGTTTCATTAAATAAATTAATTCATCAACATTCTTATTACAATGAACCTAATTGATTGATTAGATCCATAAAATTATGAACATAGAATGAGATAGTGTGTGGAGTGTACAACTCAATAATTTTTTTAATAAACAAATTTATTGTTCCTTTTTATATAATGTTACTCCCTTTGTCTCCAAACAGCAATTAAATAATTTGATGATGTAGAGGTTAAAGTAAATGTAAGATTTTATTTATTTTGATATAATTAATTTGAGTGAAAATTGTATTAAACATGATATATAAAAAGTAAAGTTAAAGTGGTGATAGATTGATAATTAATTTTGAAGAAACCCTTTGTTAAAAAAAAAAATTTAACTGGCTGTCGGCCCATAACTTGAAAATCTGGCTTCACCACTGTTTACATGCATATAGGATTAATCTCGGGTACCGCACCGATTGAGAGATGTGCAAGAACCGGTAGAGAATCCTTGGATGTTGCTTGTAATGTTTTATCCAACAGAAAGATATCAACATCGGGCATTTCTTCCTTCACAAGTTTTAGGTGAAGGTGATCGTGTGCAAATACTACAAAACAATGATCAAGAGGAACAAGAGTTAAAGGAATTGATTTTCCTCCTTGGCTTGAGCACCGGGTCTTCAACATGTGTTTGTTTATGGTAATCAAAGGTTCTTTGTTTTCCATGTTTGTGATGAGATTTAGTTTTTGTCTTCTGTGGAGTTTGCAATCGATTGATTGCATAGAACAAAAACACATTAGTTTTTCAGTTGAACCAATCTGTAATTGGTGTGCAAAACTAAACTCTTCCAACTTTTTCATTCTCCCTTTTAAAATAAAATTGATTCACGAGCAAGCAATTTGTGGAGACAACACAATTACAGGAGGAGGAGGATGGTAAAATAAGGGTAAATATGTCCAAAAAATAGGTGCAAATCGGATGGAATCAAAGCTGACTCGAGTTGATTTCATTAAATGACGTGGACAACAGAGAATGCTTTGGGTTACTCTGGGGATGCTCTGGGGGATGCTCTGGGTACTGTTCACAGATGTCAAATGCTCCAGGGGATGCTCTGGTGGATGCTATGGTACTGTTCACAGAAGCCAAAACTTGGTGGGTGGCTCTCTTTCCATGCTTCACATTGTTAGATCCTTTGACGAGGTTCTCCAAGCTCCATTTCCGCTCCTCGAATGTGCACCTACGAACAAATTGTTGCAGCAACACATGTATTCATGTTTATGTTGTCTGCCTCATAGTTACCAAATTCACCGGGTAGGCTTGCGTACTGCAAATCAGTACGTGCGTATCAATTCGCCATATATACGTAAGCGTACCGATTCACGAGGGTACGCGAATTGATTCGTTGTCAACCATTAATCCACCAGATAAGAAGAGACGGCGGCCGGAGGGATGGTTAAGGCGGGGCTGCGTGGTGGGTTGGCTGTTGGAGTTGTTTGGAGTTAGCACAATGGATAGTGACCTAGCAGAGCTTCGAAGAAGAAGATGGAGGCGGAAGCTGAATGAAGATATGTTTTTAATTTAGGTTTTCTAGGGTGTTTAGCTAGAAGCCATTAATATTTATTCATAAGAAAGTTGCAACAGGAGGATGATGCTGTGATGGATGAATATCTGATAGGATGATATTGTCTTGAGCTATGGAGGAGTACATGGGTAGGTGATTCATTTACCATCAGCTTCTAGAAGATGTTCTTGCCTGAGTTAGAGGTATAGTATCTTGTTTGAAAGATCTTTTCTCAATTGCCACTATGAATAATCACCTGAAGAATTGTTGGGAGGCCTGCCTGTGTACAATGCAAATGAGGGAAAGCAACTGGGAATCATATTCTTTACTGTGTCCTTGGATTATACTATGTGAAGCTTGATTTTGTGAAAACCAGGGCTAGGACTTAACAGAGTTCATTTAGCTTTTGAAAAGTTTCTTTTTTTCTGTCTCTTCATTTTTTACTCCAGCAAAACAATAAACAGATGCTTACTTAACCTTCTGTCTGTGTGAATTCCTTCTTATTGAAGAAAAGTGGATTGATTTCATTTTTATTTCCAACAGCATTTTATAGGGGAGGGAAAATGCATTTTGATTCCAATCCAATTGATTAGCGTTCACATGGATGTAGTATGAAAGACTATCTTCAACTGCCATTTGCTCAGGTCCTTTAGGGGCTTATGCATTCAGGGTAAATATATTTCTATTCAATATCTTGTGCTTTCTAAACAATGATTTGGGTTTTGATTTTTTTTTTTTTTGATGAATATATAGTCATTTTATGCTGATCAATAGAAAATCTCAAGCAAAACAAGTACTGCAGTTGATGATCTTGTTGTTCAATTCGTTGATTAACATTGTTGTTTTGATCTTTCCATTAGGGGGGTTCAAAGTTGGGGGAGGGTGTAAAAATTTTTCACTTGATATTTGGCCCACTCACATCCCAAACTCACTGCTCATTTTGGTACCCTCAAACCTCCATCCAAAAATTCACTTCCACCGTCCCAGCCCCTACCCAACCTTCTGGGCCCCACCCAACCTTGTGTGCTTAAGAAGCAAGGAAGCAGTGCCGTATAAACCAAAGGAAGGATCAGTTGGAGCCCACGTGGGCATGATTCACCTCCCAAACTTACTTCTCACCGGAGCATGATTCACGGGAGGTCCGCATGGAAGCGGAGTGAATCACCGAATAATTTATAGGTGAATTGAAAAAATTCACCTCACACATTCCAACTTTGAAACCCCCTATTGTCTCTGCTCATTCATTCTAGGGGCGTTGTTTGAAATTCCAATAGCTATGCCAAAATGAAAAGGGAAATAAAAGAAAAACACATCATCTTTCAAGATAGGGACAATAAGCCCCTTCACCTTTGTTATGTACCGAAATCAATCATCGAACTACTACTATTTTCAACTCGATACAAATTAAAATGATGAGCAATTTCCCTGAGAGCCATCAAAGAAGAACAAACTAAATCATGGATTCAAGTGTGACGAGAAATCAGTATTGGAGCATGTTAGTAATTGCAAGAAGATAGGCAATCCCTTGGTCGATTTTTGCCCCATCGCTAGTCGGAGTGGTTGCCACCGGTGTGAAGTATGATATGACTATTGGGCAAAAAGAACCATAAATCATGATCATGACATGCCTTGTTCATTGGAAACCTATGAGCAAGTTGTGATCACAGTTGTGACCATATTTTTGTGGTTGATTAATACAGTAATTTTTAGTGTGCAAAATTAAAATTGATCTCTAATCTTTCCTTAGAGGAGTGTTAGAGGTCATAGAGGAGAAATGCAGGTCCTATCTGTGGTCTGGGACTACAGATTCCAAAAAATTGCCAGTAGCTTAGGAGAGTGTTTGCTTGCCAAAGAGTCAAGGTGGTTTGGGTGTGTTTGGTCTTATGAGTTGAAACTTGGCAGCTTTGGCAAAGAAATTATGGAGGTTATTTGTAGATAAAGAAAGTGTGTGGGTACGCTGGATTCATGTTGTATATATTAAGGGTCTGTGCTTGTGGCAGATGGATATTATGCAAGCTTCTTATGTGGTGTGGAAGAAGATTTTGAGGAGCATGTCTGTTTTCAGAGATATTGTCACTCAGCTTGTTGATATGGGGAGTTTTGATATGAAAGCAGTTCATATACACTGTATAGAGAACTTTGATACTGTTTATTGGAAGAAGTTGATGTGAGGGGTTTATCATGTGCCTAAGCACTCGGTAATCACTTAGTTGGCTTTCCGGGATAGGCTCTACACCTTGAAGAGAATCTCTACATGGGATGCATCTGTAAATCTGGGCTGCAGACTTTCTGGAGATGGTGTGGATTCGAGAGACCACCTATTTTTTGAGTGTGTGTTTTCTCGTAAGATTTTGTTTGAAGGGATGAAAGCCTGCAAGCTGTTCCAATGTCCTTTCCAATGGGAGAGGTGTGTGAGATGGGTGATGTTACGGACTACAGGGAGTTCTATGAAGGCAAAAGTTCGTAGAGGCATGTTTGCCTCAATTGTTTATCACTGTTGGATTGAGCGCAATATGCAGATATATAGGCATACGGTTAGAGATTGGGATGTAGTTTTGAAAGATGTTATAGGTAATTTACAGGTGAAGTTTTCGGTAGGTAATTTACAGGTGAAGTTTTCGGTTGATCTTGCTGATCTATTTTGTTAATCTCTAGTTTGTAATTGTCTCTGGGCTTCATTTCTAGTAAGGGAACATATAATATTCCAAAAAAAGGTGAAAACGTACAAGGAGGAAGTTGATTAACCGGATACTTATTTCATATTCTATGTTAGTGTCTGTAAATTTGCCCCTCCAAATATAACGTAACTGCCAAAATTTGGCTGAAAAATAATACAGTTACGAAATTGCACTTAGCCGATAATTAAGTGGCAAAAACATTTTTTCTTCAAAATACTTAATATTGGTACGGGCGTAAGTTGGGTCGGATTTACACTCAAACCCAAACCCGAAATTCTGAAATATTTATGTTATTGACCGAACCCAATCTAACTCCAGTTCGGATCTGATCAACCCAAATTTTTCGGATTAGAGTCGTGTTAACCCTGATAATCCGAAATTCCAACTTCCAAGATTTAAAAAAAAAAATCATTTATGTGTTCTGTTCCGACCATGCCATCTAGCCCGTCTCCTTGTAGTATTTCTTTGTTTGCTGGGAGAGACTTTGAGAGCTAAGCTCCGTCGCCGAGTAGCATCATCCGAGTTGTAATCGGCGCGAATGATGCGCCATCTTCAAGCTGCTTTCCGGTGAAAAGCAACCTTTGTTGGTCCTGTGAAACGGAAATCTGCCTTTGTTAAACTTGTTGCCCTTAAATTCTGTTGAAATCGGCCTCTATTGGAGTCCTCCTTGCCCATCTTGCCTCCGCAACTGCAATTTTCAATTCCCAATTTTCTCCTCGGAATCAAACTAAAAGAATTTCTCATTCGCTCTTCTGCAAGATGCAGATCTTCGTGAAAACCCTCACGGGGAAGACGATCACGCACGAGGTGAAGACGCTTGTTGCTGCTCATCTTGCCTCCCTCCGCCTCTGTATGTTGTTGCTGCCGATCTGCATCTTGTTGCTGCCGGTTAGGGTTTGGGAAATGGGAAATTTTTATTGGGCTGATTTCATTTGGGGTTGAGTCAACTACTAGTTGGGCTTGGGATAAGGTTTATTAGCAACTTGGGTTTTCGGGTCGGGGCCTTGGGGGTGGGTAGTTGGGCTAGGCTTATGGGCTAAAGGGAAGAAAACTTCGGCAGGGCTAGTGGGCTGTGTAAATATCGGGTTTGGAATCGGTTTTCGGGTAAAACCCGACCCGAACCCGTGAAACACAAAAAAATCAGGTTCGGTTACCCAGCCAGTTGTCCTCTCTAACCCGTAAGTTCGGGTCGGGTTTCGGGTTTCGTATCCTGCTTACAGCCCTAAATATTGGTGTTAAGCAATTGATTACTGAAGGAGTAAAATGTAGGTCCATTGAAATATTAGGGGTAGATTGTATTTTTAGAAATACTTTAGGGGGGTTTTTAAGTGTTTTGTTGAACGGGTATTATAAGGCAATGAATGCTCACGTGACTTTGGGAGATGAGTAGTTGAAAGGAATTCTGCGAAAACGACTTACATGTGAATTCAGGGCCCGCTTTGTAGAGTTGATGCTAAATGCAATCATTTTAATTGTTGATTGTAAATTCTTTCTCTAAAAAATTATTATGTGTTTGTTTTTGTTGGATTTAAATGCAACTTAGTTGGATAACATACAAATAAACTTTTAGTTTTTCTGAATCTAGAAAAGTAAACATATGGTACAAATGTAACATTTTTTTCAACAGTTAATTTATAGTTTTGCTTTTATGTTACTTTGAATTAAATTTAAAAATTTGTATACAAATAATAATTTAATGTCTTTACTTTTTCATTAACATATTTTTTAAAATTTTCCTACTACATATTGAAGTCATAATTGACGTTGCAATATTTTTACGATAAGTATTTTATAATAGAGTTTGATTTGGTTGGATATGGAAATTAAGATATCTGAGTGTTATTGAAAAATTTGATAAGTGTGTATGTTTTGAGATATGATATCTGCATGAGAATTAAAAACATAGAAAATTTGATAACTCCACCTAAATAAAATGATAAAAAGGTGAAAGTTAATAGTTCTCCTTCCGCCTCAATATAATTATAGCATTTGATTAGATACTTGGATTAAAAAGTATTATTAGATTTAATGGTAATAAAAGTAAACTAGATACTTGTTTTTCTGAAATGCAACAAAAAATTTTATTAAAATTAAAGGCCAAAATACAGAATAGTACCTCGAACTATGCCAACTCGGTAATTTCAGGGGCCGAACTATGACTCGGTCCCCTGAACTTTTGAATCCGGGACATTTTAGGCCTTTGACTTATTCCTCTTCTGTTGACTAACCTTTAAAACAAGTGAAAATATATTATTCAGCCATCTGATTTCTCATTGTCATTTGTGTGAAGCCGCAACTTTGAATTCTGTTGCAACTTGACTAATTAATAGTAAAACGTTACTATGAGAGATGTATCTAGTTTCGTAGTTCCTAGTTGGTATAGTAAATATTCTTGTCGCATGTAGATGTCGATGCTTGAGATCCTTGAAGATCCAACAAGCTTGATTTGGGGAATAATGAATAAAGGTTCTCTAATTTATGCCATTGGAATTTGAACTGATGTCTTAACTTCTGTGGGAGAATAAGAGAATGATGGACAAAATTTCAAGGTGATGGATGAGGAAGATGGCTTCGTTGTTAGACCCAAAATTTCTTGGTGTTTGCGAACAAAACAAAATGTTTAGGGAGGCGCATGGTAATTTGTAATTACAAACATATACACAAAGTTAGTTAAATATTTTATTAATGGCTTGAACTTTCTCAAAGTTACATTTAGGTCATCAAACCGTTATGAATTAAACGGTGTTAATTGTGTTAGTGAGTCACGGGACCAAAGTGCCCCGAGTTTAATAGTTTAGGGTACTGAGTTAACCGAGTTATAGTTCGGACCTTGAAATGACTAAGTTGGCATAGTTCGAGGTACTATTATGTATTTTGGCCTTAAAAAATTACAACTAATAGATACTATATAGTATAAATATTGGATCTATCTTTGTTTTAGGCGATACATCTGAATTCCAGCGCCACGGTTCCCTTTCAAACATCGCCTGTGAAATTTACATTTTGAATCAGTATTATGGACACGTAATAACATACTCTGCATATTATTTAACAAAACTTACATTCTCAATCGCCGTCACAATCACGTCCATATCAAATACATAGTCGACCTCGGCTATCTTCCTCACTGTGAATGCCGATCCGGGATTATGAAAATTGAAATCAGTAATCCGAACCTCCCACATCAACCGCTGCATGGCCAGATTACGAATTCTACAATTCACTTCAACCTATATGTACATGCATGTAAATTATCAGAATGGCATCACAATACATATGAGCACATACAAATTTACCATAACTGTACCTGATTGGTTATCCTAGAAAAGGTTAAAGCATCACAACCTAACAGTTTAGTTGCGATATGGTCAAAGAGGATAAAGGATGTTTGAGATGTCCAATCCCCTACTCGAACTTCAATCTTGAACCTAAAAACACCCAAAAATATATACAAACTTTATCGTGCACAACTAATCAGAGAAAATGACATTACGATTTAACATGAAACACATATACATACCAGGTTATTGCAGTCCGAGCATTTGTCTTACATCGTTCACAATAGAACCGTGGTCCGACAACATTTACTTTTTTCATGCACACCCCACATGTCATGTACCACAATGGAACTCTATCGTTAACTGACAATATGGTTGCTCGACATTGAAATACCCTCTCATGTGTAAACAAATAAAAAATAATCTGACAAACAATGATAAACTAATAAAGTAATCAAGATTATTGTTTGTAGGGACACACCTGACTAGGTCCACCATTACGTATGCGCTCGAAATCTTGTAGTTCATACGTCTAATATGGTTAGGAGTTGGTGTAACCTTAGAGCAAGATGGTTGAGTTTCTTGACCAACTATGAATCCTTCATCTCCATGTCGTGGCCTCTTCACTCTATTTCTTCCATTAACAGTCAACAGCACAGGTGCATTAATAATCGGTCCAAAGTTTGATACAGACAGTTATGCAATTATGCAGTCTCTATCCACAATCTGCAAATTATAATAAGTTGTGGAATGTACAACACAATATTCATATATGTTATAATATTTACCATGTGATACATTACCTGATCTTGACACCTTTCCACGTGTTCACGTAAATATTGGATTTCTTGAATTAGCAGGCTGCTTCCTATAGTCAATTCTTGTACCCGTCGTTCGAGCATGCCATTAATCATCTTTAGTTCTTGGTTGATACATGCACAATAGCTATCATCATAGTGATATTCTTCAGTATCACTGTCAATTACGATCACCTCCTTTCCATTCCAGCTACTAGACGCCATGGTCAGATAATAGAGTGAAACTGGTAATGAAATTTATAGTGTGGAATTAAGTAGTGTGAGACGTAATTAAAGGATAATACTCCCTCCGTCCCACAATGTTTCTACCATTTCATTTTGCACGCAAATTAAGGGAAGCTGTTGACTACTAGTGAATTTCCAAATTTACCCTTCCCCAAATCTTTCTCTCTCTCATGCTCTCACCTCTCACCTCTCCTTTTAATAAGAGTAGATTTGAGGATAGAAAGGTAAATTTGATAATGAAAATTTTCCTTAATGGGAAATGGTGCAATCTTTGTGAGACTGTCAAAAAAGGAATAAGGAACAATCTTCATGGGACGGAGGGAGTATAGTGTAACTGACAATGTTAAAAGGAATCTATATTCGATTGATTGGAACGTGTGTAATTTATTATTAGATGCACGTTAATGGATTGTAATGAAATGCATGATTACATGTAACAGACGATGCTGGGAGCAGGTTCAAACACGAATTTAATGCAAAAAAATACAGGCTGAGGTGGATAGCATGTGGCAGCACCAGAAGGCGGGGATTTCTTTTTTTTTTGACAATTAATGCAGTGACATGTATCTACTATTATATATTAATACAGGATAACTGCATTAATTGCCAAAAAACGAAACTCGCTTCTTGGTTAAGCCACATGTGCTCCACCTCAGCTCCACATTAGATTTAGAGTTTTTTTTCCATGATCCCATAAGGTAACAACTGAATATTGTAACTTCCAAAAATTTTAACTGTAGTTAAGGCAAGCATCTAATCACTCTACTTTATTTTCTCATATGTAATTAAAATAATTAAAACACCCACAATCAAAAAATAATTAAAACACACTTTTACAGCATTTGATTACTCCGCTCTCTCTCATCTCCATCCGTTTATTTTCTGCCATCGCCGAAACATGAAGAAACCCTTCTTCCTGAGTCCTCCACAATGCTAAGCGCTCGATTGAGTATCGGTGCGGACTCGACGGTGGGAGGCATGCGAATCGATGGTGCGACAATGACACTTGGCGGGAGGGGATGAATTGATATCGAAGATCATCGTTTATTCCAGATCTGAAACATCTTAGGTTACGAGGGGACTGTTTGTCAGGCTTAGTGGCGGGATGAATTATGACTTCACATTTTCAGATTTGATAGTGAATTTATGTTAGCAGACCCTTCCTCTTCATTCTTTTTATTTTTTTATTTTCAATTAAAATATAAGATTATTGTATTCTGAGTGATTAACAAATTTCTCCCCACCCAAATGCTGAGCAGATAATGATCAACCAAGTACGAAAGGTAATTCTAAGAGAGTCTTATTCATTATCTGTTCTCACCACTTCCTTTAGTGTCTTATAGTCATCAAAAGAATTGGTGAATTTTTTCAATTAATATTAACGGTGAAGCACAAAAAAAATTATGCTGATCAAACTGGATGAAGATTTTGCAGCAGCACTGGCAGCAAGTAAGAGTAATAAATTTTGCATACTGGCACTGATTGGGTGAGTATACATAATTGTGCATACAGAGAAATTCGGTTACCTTTGTTGCTCGAGGTCTAGGTCTTAGGATAAAGTACAGTTGTCATTTAGGCTTCATTTGATGAGTGGATTTGAGCATATCATTATATTTGAAATTTTTTAAGACAAGTGTGGAAAAATACATTTCTGCAAAGACTTGAATGGAATTCTTAAAAAGGTTACACTGAAATGTGCCCTTTTTAGCATAAGTTGTTTAGGAGAGAACACTCACTATGGACATGTTTGCAGGAACATTTTTAAAAGAAAATTATGGTGCTAACATTTGTTTATTTGTATATTTAATTACTCACATTTTCCCTTTTCATGTCATTTGTTTGCAGTTATTAATTTGATTGAAGAGGTAGATGTCCAAGCCATTAAAGAAAGAATTAGTAAATACCAAGAAGAAAATGTTGGGCAGAGAATGATCAACCAAACACGAAAGGTAATTCTAAGATACTCTTATTCATTACCGTTAATCGTGCGAATTTCTCCATCTGGTTTCTGATCTCTTTCGTGTTCTTTTAGCGCCAGTAGGGACAATCATGGTGAGGTGGAGAAGCGGCATGTCGTCGAATCGGGTAGCAAGCGCTTCGAGCAGAGTGATTTACTGTGAACAAAAAGTGTAAGTTATGTCAACGATATGATATTTGGACTCGGCGTCAAGCTTCCAATATGGCCCCAGTTGGTCAAAAGTGGTCCACAAGATGACCACCCGTGACGTGGTCGAGTTAGGGATGAGTGACAAAACAAATTAAATCATCAAAGACGGAACTGATATCTTTTCTTGGATGAAAGATAGAAGTGGTATAAATGTTATTATTCAAATAATAAAATTAACCCAAAACTTTTAAAGTGAACTAATTTTTCATAAATCTAAATAAATCTAAGCCAATTTTTTTAAAAACGAACTAAATTTCTATAAATTAATTACACCGGATATATTGTTATTTAATATATTAAGAATTTTGATAATTATTAATTCAGTGAACCCGTGACGAAGTTGGGTATTAGAACTAGTTAATATATAATAGTACACATGAGTAATTTTTGTGTTTCAAAAAAAAAATGTGAGTAATTTTTTAAGCGAGGTTAGTGTAGGAAAATTAACTTTCTAAAATTTTAAAATGTGACTATGTTGTGTGTATATTAGCCCAACCCAACTTTATGTTAGTAAATAGTAATGGTTTCCTTTCCTATAAAGCATTCAATTATTTACTCACTCAATCATTGAACTTAAAAGAAAGAGGTCACTGAGCCCTCCAATGATGAAATGTACTTTCTTTAGATAGTGAAATTATCACATCCATACGTACGTACACAGCAAAAGCATGATCCATTCACAACAAATTTCTGATACTGGTTTGCAATTCCGCAAACTTTCAGATCTCAGATACATGAACCCTAACGGCATTATCCTCCTCATCTCTAAAGTTTTTACATATACATTTAACATCGATTTTAAACTCTCTTTTTTTTTTCTTTTTTGAGAAAGCCTTTTTCATCAAACTAGGAGATCAATATCTGCTTCCTACAGCTTATTTGGTTGTGCTAATTAATTATTACCGTCCATTAATTAGTCCATAATTAAAAAAATACTTCATACTGAACAAGCTTTACGCGGCCAATAAGCCAAGGAAATCCTAGTTACCTGTTCGAAGCAAAGGAATTAAACGTACCCAGGATATGCGACAACACTTGTTGTCGTGAAGAAGGGACAGATGGGCTGGAAAACATCGTTGACTTCCGGAGATTTACTTATTGCCCAGATGAGGTCTCATAAGCATTGAAGACCTACAACAAAGATCTAACGACATTGGGAGCATCGTGTATAAATAGAATCGTATCATCCGCAAATAAGAGACGGGACACCCAAGGATTATAAGCATAAATCTGTACTCCATGAATTTCTCCACGTTGCTCCGCCAATTTCAGAAGACTAGAAAGGCCCTTTGTACAAAATAAAAATAAGAACATCTATAAAGGGTCTCCCTGCCGTAAACCGTGAGTTGGCCTAGAAGTAGTTGTCTGAAAGCCATTAATCAGAGCAGAAAAGACTTGTCGTTTCCAGACATGACATGATTAAATTAATCCATTTCTGAAAATTAGGGTGACTATTGATATTAATAAAACCATACGCCGTGAAATTCCAACAACAATGAATGGTACAAAACTGTTCATGGAAGTGAAATATGAAAATCTTCCTGATTTCTGCTATAGGTGTGAGATGTTAACACATGTGGAGAAGGACTCTATGGCAGTGCATGAGAATTTGTTTGCTCCTAATGTGCGAGCACGCGGAACTCCAAGGGATCAAGTGGGTCGAAACTGGAATACTATCCCTCCGGTCAAATCTCCAATGATGTCAACGTCTCAGCCACCCACCCTTGTTGTGATGACTGTCGCGGACTCTTCCATAAAAAAGCCGCGACCAGCCCCTCCAGTGGTACCTTCGAGCATTGAGTTGGTTCCTGTTACAAAAGCGGTTTTTGGATACCCCTGTGGGGAACAAAGGGCATTAGTGGTTTCTGATTTCCCACCATTACCGAAACAGCTGACATCACTACCTGAGCCACCTTTCATTTTTAATGTGGCTAGTGGTCTTTCGCTTAGGGAACAGGTAGTTGAGATGGCAGGGATGGGCATCAGAAGCCCGCCCTCCTTGAGCAATGAGGCCTTTGCTATCGGGTGATGGGGGTTCGGAGTCTTTCCTTCTCACCTGTATGGTTAAATTGACTTAGGTATATCATCAATATGGGTATTTGATATCTTATTCTGAGGCTAGTTATATGGCTAGATGTGTTCTTCTATGTGTTTATGCAGGGTCCGGGTCTTCGGTAGCTTGCTGTTTGCAGCTAGTTTTGTGGATGAGGTCGGTGGCCTGATATTACGAAAAAGATGCTACGCACGAATATCTGTTCAAAGTTGAGTCGAGCTATGAAGAACCCATCCTAGTCTGAAATGAACTCGATCTGTTTATTATCCACTTATATCACTTTGATTCGATGTACCTTCTATCTTTGCTTAGGTTCTTATTTCCAGGACATTTTATATGCTTTCTATACTATACAAGCTTAAGTTGTACGGTTTGTAAGCTTTGTTATACTCGTTCTCGCTTAGAGCTGTTTTTCTTGACTGAATAGGAGTTGGTCCCTGAATTGGCTACTTCCTTGGCCTTTTGCATTTGGTTTTAAACAAGTCCGTCCCTATGATTTCGGGGACTCGAAGCGAAAATAAAGTTGGGGTCCCTGTCAAGATTATACTACATTCGTCCCTAAAAAATTGTGCGTTTCATATTTAGCATTTAATCTATGATTTTATTTCTTTGACATTCTAATACGTAAAGTTAAAAATATTTTAGATCCAAATTATATATCAATGTGTCTAGTTTCTAAATATAATATTTCTGATTTTTTTTGATAAATTGTTTCTAGTAATAATTTTATTACCCCACAGCCTTAAAAAATAAGCTCACCAACTTTTTAGGGACAAAGAGAATATTTACATAATCAATGGCGGACCTACCTTGTACAAAGGGAGGTTTCTTTCTCATAAATGTGTATAGATGGTATATAATTTATTAGTTGGACTCTTTAAAATTATAATGATCTTTTACATTTTATATTAGATATTAAAAGAGAAAAAATTAAATGTTTATACTTCAACCAAATACAAAGCGGATCACTTTATTAATCATTAAACTAAAGTTTTGTTTTTGCTAAAACTGTAATTTAATCATTATACTTGTACTTTTTTACTAATTTGGCACCAAATTTTCAATTAGAAATTTTAACAATTTATATAGTGTAATATAAAACTTAATATTGATCTAAATATTAAAAATATGAAGGTTAAGAACTAAATCAATTATAAATCTAACTCAAACAAGAATTTTGTGCAATTTTTCAAGATTATATGAATTATACATTTCCTAAAAAGTGGTTCACTTTCCTTAAAAACATTTTCAATTTATGTGTCTCTAAAAAATTGTATATATTTCATTTTGGGTTGTCTCCGAAAATTTGTTTACTTTAATTAAAATGAATCATTTAACTCTCAAAAGTCACTAAAGTATGATCACTTTACCTTTTTTCATGTTTCTTTTTTTCACAACTTTTCACTCAAGGATATTTACGTCAATTGTATTAAAAATGGATATTTACGTCAAAAGTTTACAATGCGCAATACACCTTGAGTGCTCAGTTAAATCGACCAATTACTTCGAATTGAGGAGTATAGCATTTATTGGTTAAATTTCTTAAAATGTACAATATTTCATAGAATATTTTAGTTAATACAAAAATGGATCCTCAATTAAAATATATCTAGACCCGCCACTATATATAATCTTTTACTTTATGTATGCCACAACATAACCATAAAACTTTCAACAAAAATAAAATGTTATAATATTTGAAACAAAAATATGAAAATTACAAATATTAATACCTATTTTTTTTTTCTATGTGTGTACATATATATCTTTTTTTACCCTTAAAATTGAGGGCCCAAAGCAGAAACTTTAACCGCTTGTAGCTAGGGTCGGTCCTGATTTTAAACGACAACATTCACCGTAAAAAAAACATATAGTACAATTCATTTAACTTGACCATGAACTTCTTCCGTCTCATTCATGTTATCTCATTCTCAATACGATTTACATAGTTCATTTAACTTGGGCTTACTTTGTTAACTGTTTAATTATTCAACGCATTACTTATTTAAAAAAATTTAATCCTTTTCTAAGCCGTCAAACAATTACACACAACGTGACAAGGCCCTTATGCTAAACGAGTTGCTTGCTGCTTGGATATTATATTCGTTACTAGTCCCGAGTCCAAGTGATTATCTTAAAATAGTACGTAACTTTTTTATTAAAAAATATAATAAATAAAAAAGACGTTAGAGAGATGTTGGGTCTGTGGGACAGATGAGAGAGACATGTTGCTTTAGAAGAAGCATACCCTAAATCCCGGGGACATTATACAGACAGCTTAGCTTAGAACTCAATTAACAAAGTGAAATAAAAAAAAAAACATAAAAACCCAAGGGTTTCTCATAATATTCTCCCCTTTTCCCCCTAATTTTTTTAAATCCTAAAAAAAAAATCCTTTAAGTTTGTGGAAATACACAATTGCCCTCTCAACTTTAACATCCGTTTAATTTCTGTTTTCTTTTTCTCTAGAAATTCAGAAATTCAAAGTGATACTAACATCTTTGTTCACTCATATGATAGGATCAGAAAAAAAAAAGAAAAAAAGAAAGATGTGGCACGAAACTTGAAGGATAAACAAAGTCACCCGGTGCACTTATCTAATAATACTACTTCTATCATTTTAGAATTAATTTTTTTAAAAAAAAATATCACAATTTAATTTTTAAAATTTCAATAATTAACGTGAATAGAAAATCATTTTCACGAACTAAACCAAATGTTTCAGCTGCTACAATCGTCGAAGATTTTGTACTGCTTAAACTGTATGCGATGCTTTCAAAAAAATGTTAAAATAATGAGATTCAAGCAACGACTCACGTCTGAATTGTAAACAGAAATAGGAAGAATAATTTGTTCTGGTCTAATTGGTGTTTGTTCCTATCTAGTAAATTTCACTCGTAGTCCCTTAAGTTATATAATTGTCCTATTTGGATCTTGTTTTAAGAATTTGTATCAATTTCGTCCCTTAAGATACAATCGTGTGCACCGTTAGTCTTTCCATTATTTTTTCCGTTAAACACTGTTAAAGTGTAACAATTACAAAAATACCTAGATCTAATATTCAATTTAACATCAGTCTTTTAAAAAATTACAAATCATTTCTAAATAGTTTTGAATTTACTAACAAACCATCTTTCTTACTCATCCCACCCATCACGAACTTCACAGCCCGTCCTCCTTGCCCAGCCACCCTCCCTCTTCCTCGACCAGCACCGCTCAGCCTTGCCCCACGCCAGCGTCGCCCCACCCATCGTCACCCTTCTCACCCAAAGATAAGTTGAAAAATACTCCGTATAATTTTAAACAAAGACGAGAAACGCGACCTGCTCGGGTTCACATGTCGTGGATATGGGTCGAGGAGCAATTGGTCGTGATTGGTGGCGGAGTTGGCCAGAATGAGAGTGGAGGTGGACGGTAGACATCTTGGAAGCCTTGGAATGGCAGATTAGGGTGGCAAGAAGGTTGGAGCAACAATGGGCCAACTAATTGGGTCTGCTGGTTTCGTCGTGATTGGCGTCGCCTGGGGGCTGCCGGTGACTAAGGCTGGCTCTGCTAGGTTCATCGACTATAGAAGGGTGATTCAAATGCGAGTATATAGAGGCGAATGGTTGTTGTAGTGTTGGTTGATGCATATGGCGATTAGGGTGACAAGGCTTGGGTCGGAGAGGGCGGGGGAGCTAGACAAGGCTTGCCGGTGATGGGCAGGGTGGAGCGGAGTTGTGTTGGTTAAGGAAGAGGGAGGGTGACTGGGCAAGGAGGTTGGGGGTATGTGGACTGTAGTGTCGTAGGTGGACGTTGAGTAAGAGAGATGGTGAGATTGTAAGTTTTGAAACTATTTAGAGTTCATTTGCAGTGTTTTTAAAAGATTGATGTTAAATTGAATATTAAATGTAGACATTTTTGTAGTTTTGACACTTTAATGGAGAGTTTAACGGAAAAAATAACAGAATGACTAACGGTGCACACAATTGTAACTTAATGGATAACATTGATACAAATTCTTAAAGCATGACTCAAATAGGATAATCATGTAATTTAAGAGACTACGGGTGGAGTTTAGTCATTCATATTGTGTTGTTGTGGGTTGGGTTAGTTTGCATGTTTGTTTGGTCTGGTCGAGTCTTGTGTCGTTGAACCACCCGTAGTTTTTTTTATTTTTTATTTTTGCTTCTCTGTGTTATTTTGTGTCGTCCTCGTCTTCAGAATTGAAGTACGTACTCTACTATTATAAAACTTTCTTAAAATAATGAATTATTACTTTCAAACTAACATAACCCTAGCTTTTGGATGGATAGGGAGGGGGAGAGGGAGGTAGAGTAGTGGTGTGTGTTCATAAATTGAAAAGAATTTAGAGATAAATTTGTAAAATTTTGAAATTATTGCGAAGTTTGTAATCCGAAAATATGAAACAAATAATTGAATTGATATTTCAAAAATACAGAGTAAAAAGAATACACTCTATATATTGGAAGGGACGTAAATGACATCCGTTTGCAAATGAGACAAGTAAACTGTTTTTCCCGCACGCTTTTTCATCTCATTAAGGGGTTTCAAACTTAGGAAGGGTAGAGATTTTCATGAGATGAGAAATTGAAGAATTCACCGTGGATTCTCGTGAGGTGAAAAAAAAATTCTCGTGAGGTGAAAAAAAAATATATTAGGGGGTTTCAAACTTAGAAAGGTAGATGAGAAATTGAAGAATCGCCGTGAATTCTCGTGGGGTGACAATAATAATACTTAGAAACTATTTAGAAACTAGATGTTCATTTATTATTTGCATATAAATTATTAATCTTTAGTTATTAAAATGTTGAAGAACAAAAATCATAGATTAAATGTTGAATTCTATTTTTTCACGCAGAAAAACTGATTTTAACACCTCAAGTGATTTTTTGAGGAGTGAAAAACTTCCAAAATCATCATGAATTTTGGAAGTGAATCACTCCTCATCATCAACTTCACAAAATGAAGTTTGAAGCCCCATATTATCTGTCGAATCTAATTTTCTAACAAACACATCGCAATTAAAAAAACTACAAACATGAAAGCTTAAATTAATAAATAAAATATCAAAAAATCTGCGATGGGCTATCGCGACTTATCTAGGTTTTTCTCACCCGTCACCGACGTTGTTGGGCATCCTAGAGCTGCACGGCCGCCTTCGAGTCCTCCTCTATCTTCCCCCGCAACATCTCTCTTCTGGGATGGGTGCCGCCTCAGCCCTTTTCCACGACGTGTCTTGGGGTCATGAGCCTCAGGTTCCTCTTCTTCGGCGGCGTTGCTTTGTCGCCGCAAGGCTCCAGCAGGTCAAGGCCTTGTGTGGGCACTCCCTGGTTCTCTTGTGTGCCGATATGAAACAAACTGCCACCACCAGCCTTGGTGGCTGCTGTTTTGGGCTACTGTCCACTTTAGTCTTAGCGCCACCAGCAGAGCTAGTCACCCTCCTAGGAGGATGGTGCTACAGAGTCTCCAAAAGGCCTGACAAGCCCGCTCCATAGGCCATATATTGACCCGGTTGGCCCTTCCTAGTGCAATAACTTACACCTCCTAGAATTGTTTGGGTTCCGGGTCCTCATCAGTTCGGTCAGTTTTTGAATTGACCTCTAGGCTTTATCAATGATTTGGATATACCCGGATAACTCGAGCGCTTGTATGATGAAAGTGGACACCGTTAAGATCATCTGTTTCTTTTTTTTTTGAAAAGGCAACCAAAAGATTTTATTAAGAATAATATATTCCACCTACGAGGAGGTCGAAATACACCAGACGGAGTCAAGATGAAGATACAGTATTGACATGCGACTGCTCTAACAACCTGAAATAGACGTCATAGGATTCAATAACCAATCATTCCAAGAAAAATTAGCCTTAGAGCACCTGTTCGCGATCCACATGAAGGAGAGCGTTGTATATCATCTATTTCTTTTTGGGCATCTTAGGTTATATGTTTACGCCGCTCAAATATGTTTTGCTTTTACTTCTACACGAGGCATTTTTGCACTGTTGCTTTTTAATTTTCTACTCGTTTGGTATATAAACCATACCCCCACCTAGGCATAGCAACGGTTTGGATAATCCGCAGTATACACTACATCGAGAAAACGGGCTCTACTGCGGCCCACCACACAGTAGAGCTGCAGTAATCACTGCGGGATGGGCCATAGTAGACGCCGCAGTAAAAATGGGCCCAGTTAGGCCCTCACTGCGGGTATAGCCGCAGTAGAAATATTTTTTATTTTAAAATCTGGATTCATCCATAATTCCAGAAAAACCCATATTTCAGATGAATGGTGACCAAGTTGCGGCGGCATCGGCGGTGGAGCGGTGGTGGTGGAGCAGCGATGGTTGAACATCGAAAAAGAAGTCAAAGAAGAAGAAGAAGAAGAGGAGGAGGAGGAGGAGGAGGAGGAGGAAGAAGAAGAAACATGTGAGAAGAAGAAGAAGAAACATAGGAGAAGAAGCACATGAGAAGAAGAAGAAGAATAAACATAGAAGAAGAAGAAGAAGAAGAAGAAGAAACACAGGAGAAGAAGAGGAAGAAGAAGACATTGAAGAAGAAGAAGAGGAAGAACTGAGAAGGAAGGAGAAGAAGAAAGAAATTAGGATGAATTGAAGAAGAATGACGGAGATGAAGAGAAATGGGAGTTTAAACCCTACAAAAAAGTTTACTACGGCCTTACTGCGGCATTGGCCGCAGTAAATCCTACTGTGCCAGGAACTGTGTCATTTACTGCGTAAATGGGTTTACTGCGGCCCAAACCGCAGTAAGGGCCGCAGTTAGGCTTGTATTCCCCACGCAGTGATAGGTAAAACCGCTAACCGCAATCCGCGATTTTTTCTCAATCCGCGGATTGCGGTTTTGTCCTTCGCGGTTAGGTTCTGACACCCATAACCACTAATTGCGGATATCCGCGGTTATTAACTCAATCAATTATAAATACCTAAATATCAATAATTTTATCAAAATATACATAATAACATCCAAATAAGTTCATGAAAATAACATAAAAAATATTTTGAAAGATAAGAATCTTTTGCACACAACTATGAGCAAACTTTTTTTGAAAACAATAGTACATATAGCCATGAGCAAATTTCTTTGAAGATTATGCGTCATGTGTAAAATGAATAGGACGTTTAGTTTTGTTTAGGTTGGGGTTGAAACCATTTAAAAATGATTGGATTGGGTTGGATTGGGTTGAAGAATTGGGCTAAAAGGGTTAGATTATAATAGACTTAACAAAATGTGGGTGTAATTAATAATCTGTATATTCTAACGGTTAACGGATATCCGTGAAACCGTGGTTAGTGGTTAACCAAGGTGCGGATACTCCCTATCTGTTATCCGTAACTGCTAACCTCACGATTATTAAAAAAACCCGTAACCGTAAAAGCGCAGTTAAAACCGTTAGAAACGAGTGGTTATCTGCGGTTTGCTGTTTTAATCCGCCCCATTGTCATCCCAAAAAAACAAACTACTAGTTGCATCTTTAAAAAAAAAGATGTGTTTCATTTTCAGTATTTAATTTATGATATTTTTGTTCAACATTTTAATATACAATGTCAAATAATTTAGATACAAACTATAAAATAATATACATAATTCTAAATATTTATTTATTTTTATTTTTTTAATAAATTTATTCTAATAATAATTTGTATATTCTAAAATATCGAGAAAAAATACATTAATGTTTTAGGAATGGAGGTTGAAGTATTTCACAAACTTTGATTTTTTTTGTTTTTGATTTTGTTTTACCATTTTCCTGCTCTCGAACAACCCTAAGAGGGGCGCGTGAGAGACGAGTAGGGCCCCGAGTATCATAAGTCGGGTGTCAGGGATATATGGAACGACGGCATGAGAAAGATGAGAATGGCCTTCCCGAGGTTAAAAAGGTGAAAAGGACCGCTGGGTAAACTCTATTTTACCCCACTTCTACTTTTTTGACGGCATAACACATCATTGTAAATTTGGCAATTGCCTGGATCCCCCGGACCCACTTCCACATCACGCCTTTTTCATTTTACTCCTTTATTTACTGTTGTTTTACTTCTATAACTATTCTACCATGAAGAATTTTTGTGAAAAAATTGAAAAACAATACACCCTCGTTTCTTTTCGTTATTTATTTATTTATTTATTGAAATACTATCTCCCTCCTTAAAATTTGTTACTACAAATTTTTTTGGCTCAGTTCAACGAAGATAAAAAAATTTATTTTGGAAAATTTTGGGAAATGTATTTGATTGATGAATAAGATATATATGAGATATATGTAAGTAGAGAAATTTGAAAAAAATATATTATTTTATAGAAAAATGATGGATTTAAGGTTGTTAAATGTATTGGATTTGGGAAGTTGGAAATTTTTTTCGAGAAAATTGGGAGATGAAATGACCCTTTGGGATTCTTCAAAAAAACTTGATACATTTCATTTTATGAAAAGTTTTTAACACTTATTTTACTTTATTACACCTACTTCATATTCTTACTAAATATATACTTTTTATCTAATACACATATTTTACTTTTATAATCTCAAATCAATACACATTCTTAATTTACGTGTCGCATAAAATGTTGTACTATCTCCGTTTCCAATTAATTATACACAATTTCTTTTTGGGTTGTTCCTAAATTTTTTTACACTTTCCTTAAATTGAAACTTCTCTCATCTAAAGTTACCAAATTATCTCTACTTTATCTTTACTTTTTATCTCATTTTTTGTGCAAACTTCTATTCAAGGGTAATTATGTCAAAATACATAAAAACCCACATTCACCTTAATATATGCGTCCACACAAAGTGTAGAATTATTTAGCGATGGATGAAGTATGCTTAAAGGGACGAAGGGAGTGAATGGTTTTGATACAACCCAGGAAATTAATGTGTATAATTAATTGAGGACGGAGAAGTACATATGAAAACAGTTCAATTATTAAAATGCGGTTCCCAAGAAAAATTGTTTTAAGAAACAAAGGTTGAGGAAGTGAGTAGTAGTAAGACAATTGTGAGAGAATGGATAAATGGGTAAATCACAAAAATTCCACCAAGGTTTAGTTAAACCTTCGGTTTAACCTTTTCTATTTTCAAAAAAACTTTAGTTATCCCTCTAAGGTTTAGTGAAATTTTCAGTTATCCCCATTGGCTGTTGGTTGATCATTAAAAGTTGTAGGTTTAATTACTTATCTTGTCACAAATATTTCTAACATTGTAACCTCAACTTTTTGGATATCTCATTTCTCTCTCCCTAACCGACCACCCCTGTCAATCGCTGTTGTTACCTGGCCGCCACCGTAACATGGACAACAAGCTCATGCCATAACAAAGAAAACGAGCTGATGTTTCTACAATGAAGGTAAGTCCAGAATGTCCTTTGACGGCTTTGGAGTATAGTTAGTGTAACTACACCTAAATTTTTTAATAATAAACTAATATCAGAAATGGTCAATGAGATAATTGAATATATATTTTTTATCTTTAATTTCATTAATATGGAATAGCCCAACGGCCCTTTACAATTGAAGAGGAACATGGCCTATAAGCAAGCCTGCACCCCAAACTTTGACAAGCATGAAAATCCTACTACTTGCTAGCTAAGGACAACTCAATAATCCTGTACAAAAGAATTAATCATGAAAAGCATATTACACCATTAATACGCCGCCATCTCAATGATGGACACATTTATGGAAATTCCCCAGCATTCAAGGCCCCATAACGGGACCTAGCACCACCCTATATATTGGGTGGTGCCCGCCTCAAATAAGGTAATCGCTACACACCCACACTTCCCCTCTCTTTCGCACTCGAAAGTGTCCCGTGTCTTGCTTTTCCAGGTACCGGAATCATCGTGTCTACTGTAGCGGATCTACCTTGACGGTCTGAGATTATTCTTTGGCTATCATTTTGGCGCAGTCTGTGGGATTCGAAAATTTTGTCGTTTTTTGTTTCCTACCACCTGATTTTCTCCTCTTCATCGCTTTTATGGCGAAAACAAAGAGAACGAGCAACAACGTGCAGTCGAGGATGCTTGCTTCCAGCCTCCTCGGATGTGCCCCCAACCCCGCTGGTAACGCAATGGGAATACAAGAGCCCCACAACCCCCTGGGCTTGGGAATAGTCCCGCCGCCTCCGTTGTTGCCATACCAGGAGGACACTAGCCACCTCAGCTCGCAAGCGGCCACTGACATACCTCGCTGGGACCTCTGCGACCCCAGCAGTCATCGTCGATCCCGCCACCGACACTGCCCAGCGAGCATGCTCAACGAAATGAAGGCCTTTATGGTGCAAACCATCAAGGCGGAAATGCAGCCGCTCGCCTCCCGCCTCCCAACGACAAAGATGAACAATCCCGTAACCAAAATCCATCCGCTGTGAACTCGGATGTCGATGACCTTCTTCAAGAATCAACGTGGTCGAGGAGCGGTTAAGACGCCAAACTCGGTCCTCGACGACATCGAGGTTCTCCTCACCTGACCTTTCACAGAGGACATTATTGCTGTCCAGTGCTCCTGCTAGCTTTGAATGCCAGTCATCGAAAGTTACGACGCGACTACAGACCCGTTGATCATTTGCGGCGTTACATCTCCCAAATGGAGATGGCTCGCGCTTCGACCCAATACTTTGCAAAGCCTTCAGCTCCACCTCAAGGGGGCTGCTTCGACGTGGTTTGGAACGCCGAGCGGCCAGCATTTTAAATGCTTCAAGGATCTAGCCTCCTCCTTCCCGCGCCACTTCATGGGGGCTCGGCCTCCTCCCAAAACCGTCCCAAAGACCTCCTAAGGGTAAAGCAGCAGAGGAGGAGCCACTCCGAGACTATATTCGACGTTTCAAGCGGAAGCCGTCCAAGTCCAGTGGTCTCTCCTCGGACATGCAGCTCTGGCCGTAACTCAAGGCCTTCAACGCGAGTCCAGGCTTGCGTACAACATTAATGAAAACCCCGTCACAACGATGGGTGAGTTCATCGATCGGGCAACCCGGTTCATGAACTCCGAGGAGATGAACAAGCCATACAACAGCCCCCACAAATGACCGCAACAGAAATTTGACAAGGGGTCTCGCTTCATCGAGGTTCCAGTCCTCGAACTCGGTCCAAGGACCTCCGACCACCACCCCGCACTTCGTGACACCCGCACCAACATCCTTCGATGCCGGAGAAGCGGAACAAGGTCCCTAAGTGGCCTCACCCCATCCAAAGATAAGAACACGAGGGGGTTTGACAAGTACGCTTTACCACAAGGATCGTGGTCACGATACGGAGGCGTGCTATCAGCTCCGGAATCTTATTTCGAGATGCTTGAGCAGGGAAGCTCAAGGAGTTCCTCTCCGACTCCTCTTCCTCCCGCAAGGAATTCCCAAAGGACGCAAGAGGGATGACGACACCGACGACCGCAAAAACGCGTCGCCGACACAACAGCCCTCGAGGCCAAAACTTGCCACCACCACCACCCGCGGGCGTCATTCACATGCTCACGAAGTCAAGGCGCCTCCTCCAGAAGCGGTATGCAAGGGAAATCTTGCAGATCGATCACCTCGAGGAGAACGTCATCTATCGGCCCAATGGAACAAAGGTTGTCGTTCCACACTCCGACCCACTGCTTATCACAGCAAGGATCGCGGGTTACGACACCAGCAGGGTCTACATCGACACGGGTGCAAATACCAGTGTCATTTTCAGGGACATGCTCGATAAACTCGGGATACACATGTCCGCTGTGCGAAGGAGCTCCGGCCCTACCTTTGGCATTGGCAGGGACATTGTGCCAACGATAGTGGTCGCCAACCCGCCCTCATGCTGATTGGGGACACACAATTTGGCACGGTGGACTGCCATTCCATCATGACGGAATTCTTGGTCCTCGAAGTCCTCTCCACATACAACGCCATCGTTGGTCGACCTAGCTGTGTCGAATTCCACATGAGGTGTGACATCCGTTCTCTCACGGTCACATTTGCGACGCCTCGTGGGGATGCGAGCATCTACATTGACCAGCGAACGGCGAGGACGAACTACGTGGCCTCGCTGAGCTCAACGGTTGACTCGCGGGCCTCAAACAGATCGAGGAACTGCGGAGCCCGACGACAGTGCCACGTCTTGATGACGCCATCAAGAAATCGAGGTCACCCTGCAAGAAATTCAAGATCGGCAAAAACCTTCAACAAAAGGAGAAGATGGCACTAATCCACCTCCTCGAGGCAAACCTCGACGTTTTACTTTGGAGCATGAAGGATTTACCGGGTGTCGATCCCAATATTATTGCACACAAGCTTAATGTATTCCCGGATTCCAAGCCGGTTAAGCGAAGAAGAAAGGGGTATGGCCCCTCAAAAAACAATTTGTAAAAGAGGAAGTTTCCAAGCTCCTCGACGCCGGAATAATCAAAGAAATTCAGTACTCCGAGTGGCTCGCTAACATAGTTTTAGCCGACAAAACTAATGGGGACCTTCGATGTGCGTCGATTTCACGGGCCTCAATAGACATTGTCCGAAGGACCCTTATCCGTTACCGGTTATCGACCAGCTCGTCGACGCCACCTCCAAATACAAGTACCGCTGCTCATGGACGCTAAGAGTGGTTACCACCAAATCTACATGGACCCCGACGACGCTTTCAAAACAGCGTTCACAACGGGTGACGATGTGTACTACTACGTTCAATGCCTTTTGGGCTTAAAAACGCCTGGAGCCACATACCGCCTCATGAACAAGGTCTTTGCCCGCCAAATGGGCCGCAACCTGAGGCGTACGTTGACGATGTTATTGTGAAAAGCATGACATTCAAAGACCACCTTCAAGATTTGGCTGAGACTTTTCAGTCATTCCGACGATATAACATGAGGCTCAATCCAGCCAAGTGTTCTTTTTTCGTGGGAGCCGGAAAATTCCTAGGCTACATGATCTCCGAACGGGGAATCGACGCCAACTTAAAGAAAATTTCAGCCATCACGGATATGGCGCCACCAAAAGACATTAAGGAAATCCAAAGAACTCACAGAAGAATTGTCGCCTGGGACGGTTCATTTCAAGCCGGGAGATAAGTGCAAGCCGTTTTTGAACAGCCTTCGCATGAAAAAGGCATTCACTTGGACACCGGAGTGCCAAGAGGCCTTCGAACAAATCAAGAAACACCTCTCGATTTGCCAACGCTGAAATGCCCGCAACCCGGGATGAACTCATCATTTACCTCTCCACTTCAAACAAAGACTGCCTCGCCCGTGCTCGTTAAGGAGGAGGGCCCGCAAAGAAGGCCCGTCTATTACACAAGTCACACATTACGAGGAGCCGAGATGAACTACCCTCCCCTTCGTAAAACAATCTACGCTTTGATCGTGGCTGCTAGGAAATTACGAGCATATTTCCAAGCCCACACAATCATTGTCGAACGGACCTACCAATCCGGGATATCCCGAATGCACCGGAGCATAGCGGTCGCTTAGCCCGTTGGTGCATCGAACTCGGGAGTATGACATCAAGTTTGAACCTCGACGAGCGATAAAGGCACAAGCTTTGGCGGATTTCATGGCCGAGCTTTCCATCTATCCTCGAACACGGCCCTCGAGGAACCCTCCAGAGGAGTTCGAACCTCCCGAATGGGACATGTTCGTGGATGGTTCATCCAAAGGCCGATAACCTGTGGGGGCGTTCATATTAAAGGTCCTCACGGCATGGAGGCCAGCTTACGAGTGGCTTTCCAATTCCCGGTTACGAACAACGTGGCAGAATACGAGGCCTCGTAGCGGGTCTCAAGACCTCTCAAAGCTGGTTTGCGACGTTTAATCGGCATGTGACTCGCAGCTCGTCGTGAGCCGTGTTACGGGACCAACGATCGCAAGGATCCCGCATTCTCGAGGTACTTGCGCTTGGTAAAAAGCTTGCAAGGGCAGTTCGAGCAGCTTAAATATTAATAAGATCCCAAGGGATCAAAACACATGTGGCCGACAGTGTCTAAGGCGGGCGGATGCATCCTCGAAACCTTAGCACAACCCTCTATAAATACAATTCATGCAATTGACGCCAACGCAGCGCTGATTGGAGGGACCCAATCCTTCAATACCTCCAAACTGGTGCAATCGAGGGCCCACCAGCGTTGCAAAAGAAAATAAGGACGCAGTCAGCCCGCCATGTCATCATAGATGGCACGTTATGGCGTAAAGGATATTCTACTCCTTTGCAGCGATGTATTGGTCCCGACGATTCCAAACTCATCATGAACGAGGTCCACTCAGGAGTTTGCGGAGCACACATTGGCTCCGATGCGCTAGCACACAAATGCTTGCGCCTCGGTTATTATTGGCCAACTTTGAGGAAAGACGCGCATGATTTGGTACGAACGTGCCATAAATGCCAGCTTAACTCTCGCATCCAACGACAACCGGCAAACGAAGTGGTTACGGAGACATACCCTATACCCTTCGCTGTGGGGCCTCGATTTAATCGGCCCAATGCCTACGGCCAAGGGCCGCTTCAAATTCTGTATAGTGGCTGTCGATTACTTCACTAAGTGGGTAGAGGTCCACCGCCGAGAACATAACAACCGCCAAGGTCATACACTTCCTCCGGCACGACCTCGTGGCGCGGTACGGGCACCAAGAGCCATAATCACGTATAATGGTACTCAATTCGCGAGCAAAAGCTTAAGGATTGGGCCACTAGGATGAACATACAAATGCTCTACGCTCCCGTGGCACATCCACACCAAATGGCCAGGTAGAAGTAACAAATCGCACGATCAAAGAGGGCTTAAAAAGTGCCTCGAGGACAAAAAGAGAAGTGGGTCGAGGCCCTACCCAGCGTTCTCGGGATTATCGAACAACTACACGGGACCCACGGAGAAACTCCTTTCTCCTTGGTTTATGGCGTCGATGCCTTATTACCAATCGAAGTCTCGGTCCCTACAATCCGAACGCTATATTACGACGCCTCACAATGAGAGCGGTCTTCGAGCGCGTTTGGACCTCGCCGAGGAACTCCGCGAGGGTGCTAGACTTAGGCTTATGGCCTTACGACAAAGGGCAAACCTCGATCACAACGCCAAAGTTCGGGCAAAGCAGATCCACGTGGGCGGAATGGTCTTGCTCAAGGCGGAGTTGTCGGGTCGTAATCCTGGCCATGGCACACTTCGTTCCAGATGGGCAGGACCATATGTGGTACATAGCAAGGAAAGAGGAGGCGTCTACAAGTTAAAAGATTATCAAGGCAAAAAACTCAAAATGACTACCACGTCAACGACTTGAGGCCTTATTACGTTTAAGTTGTACGCTTTCAAAGACTTTGCGATGTATAAAATACTGTTCATACATCAAAGGGAAGGCAATATTCCAAGTCTTTACATTGTGCAAGTTGTGTTCACATAAAACCGCTATATTTAAGGGCCACGCATTGCGCAATTGATACTCGTATAGCAACTAGAAAGGCATCAAATGCTGAAGCGTTGTTTATTTTGTCAAAAATGGCCAAAAATTCAATTACAAGTCCACAAACTACTTCTAGACATTATCGTTTTGGGGTACAACAGGGGCATCCTCTACATGCCCGGGCAGAATATCATAAGGATATTCTGCTCCTAATTTTTCCCCGCCCGCCCCACTCGAACAAAACCGCTGAGGAGGGTCTTCGACCTTCATGGCATTAAGGGCTTCCAAATCTGACTTATCAACGATGCCTTCCACTTGGTGGCGGCATCGTAGGAAGCTCCTCAAAGATAACAGCACTCCGCCATGGCTTGTCGTCGGCCAGCCTTCTCGATCAAGCACCTCGACACCCTGCAGACTCGACCAGCCCTTTCAAAGAATGGGCTTTACAAAAACGGGGCTGAACACTTTCACCATCGTACAACTTAAAACCAATTTGGTTTTCTAGTTGTCTGAAGGCTAAATGATCAGCCACCACAGAGCCCGTCACCTCACTAAGGGTCTTGGTGCTGTCTTCAATTTGACTGCAGCCTTTGACGCCAGATCCTCGGCATGGGCGGTCCTCAAGGACAACTCCTCGATGAGTTTGTCCTTCGCCTCACTGGGTCTCCATTCTTTGATACTCCCGAGCACTTGCTCCATTTCAGCTTCGAGCCGATTCTTCGCATGGTGCTCGGCGAGGAACAGGGCTTCATGCTTCTTCCCATCGGCCATGGAAGCTTTCACCGCTTGCCCATGACACCTGTGGCTCTAAGGAGGTTAGCCTCCTCATTCCTCGAGGACCCCAGCTCGGCCTCTTTCTCACCACTTGGCATCCTGTCGCCAAGGCCTTTTTAGGCTCTCCACCTCCTCGGATTCCTTTGCCTTGGCCTCAAGGCTCTTCACGAGGACTCAAGGTCCTCGATCTTTGACACCAGCCCTTGGGCCAATACGCTTTTCGCAAATTACAAACGCAGACCATATAAACAAGGCATCCCAACAAAAAGTTAAGTAACAAAGGGGAATCCAGATTCGTCACTTACCCGAGTGAGGCCCCGCAGATGTCCTTCGCCATGTCTAGGGCCCCGAGGAGGTGTGCTTCAAAGTGCTCGTCTCGGGGAAGCGCGAGACCTTCGCAACCTTTAGTCTCACGTCCCTTCCCCGAGGAGGATTGACTCGCCACGAGTCACCCTCATGACAGGTCTCGTGCCCGCACAAGGGCCAGACCCTTGCGTTTGAAGGATTTCTCCGCAGCCTCCCGCCGGTAGTCCTCGAGTAGTTGAGGCTCGAAGACTGGGTCTATGCCCTTCAGGGTCTTAGGGATCCTCGAAGGCCTTCTTGTATACACTCGAGGGGCCACAACAGCCCTCCGAGCATCTGCCAATAGGCCGACGGGTTTCCCAACGCCCCGAACGGGGCTACGGGGAGACTCCTCGACGGCTGGTCTTTTCCTTTATCTTTAGCAGATCGGGATCGCTGTCCGAGGACACAACCAAGTCCTCTGCTGTCAAAAGGTTAAAATGGGAATCGAACACGGTGAAAAGAAAAGTTAGCCAAAGAATCGAGGGAAGCAAGAATGGTACCGCAAGTCGAGGACGCTTGCCGAATGATGTCCTCCTCGAGTCCTCGGACAACTCCTCGACGGTGACGGGGCCAGCCACGTTGACTGGTTGAGCTACCGTCACCAAGGCCTCCGCACCTCGGGCCTCTCCGCCTTTCGAGGTCCCCGCAATCGCAGCTGACCCTCGACAGCCTGGGCGAGTGCTCATGCGGGGACCTCCTCCTCCATCTTAGCTTTAAGAGCCTCCAAGAAATCCCCGCTTCTTGGCAAAAAGGGTCTGGGTGCAACATCTTGGCTGTAGTAAAACACAAGGCCGGGTTATAATAGCATTTCAAATGTGCAAACACAAAAACACAGGAATGAAAAGAAAGGCAGAACAGACAGTGGGGGTTGCTGAAAGCGCCTTCGAACCGCTCTACGAGGTCCCCGTCCAATCCTTCCACCCAATTTTTAAGGGTGTCCACGTGGCTCGGAAGACGGTGGGCCCCGCTAACCCCTACTCTCCGCAGACCACCTCGTCAGTGCTGGATAGAGTGAAGGGAAACGCACTTACACCCTCGAGCCTTTCCACACTCCGAATCCATTCACAAAGGGCGTCGAGGGCTTTCTTTCCTCGCTACCCGCCCACACAGAGGGCTTCACCGACACCCTTGCATTCTTCTCCTTTATGAAGAATGCAGGGAAACCCCAACTGCCTTCCTTCGGGATGAAGAAGAAATTGCCCTTCCAACTCCCCACGAGCTGGTGGTTTCAGCCAAGACTCCGATCTTCACCATTTTGTTCCCCACTTTCACCTCTTCGGGGTCAGCTTGATAGAAGGGGTGTCCGACAGTGCCTCTTCAGCGTATAGAATCGTAAGAAGGTCTCCGGTAGCACCGCCGTCTTCGCCAAATGGCAGGCCACCACAAATGCGTTTACGGTGGTAAACACATTCGGGGCCAGTTGCCCAGGGCAAACACCCCATCCTTCACACAACTGCAGCAGCAGGGAACAAAGGGGGAGCCTCAACCCGGCTTTCAGTTGGGCTTCGTAGACCACCATGGTATTCTTCCTCATGGCCTCGCCACTAACGACATCCTCGCTTTCCTCAAAGACATCCGCTGGTGAAAGCCCACAAACCACCCCCGTATACACATGGTGGTTCCGCAGATATCCGCCATTTTCTTCTCTCGACAGACTTGTTCGAGGCCACATTTCCTCGACATCGTGGCCGACGCCGGCTTGCTTGGATTCTTGGGAGCCATCTACAAAAGTAAACCGAAAAATTCAAAACTAAACCCTAGACCCAAGAACCCAGTGGGGGCGCGGCGACGCTTTACTCGCGACACTGTCCGCGACGAGAAATCGAAAATTCAAAGAAAACAACTTACCGATTCGTGCGCCGGAGATGAAAGCGGAGGATTCAACGGCCGGGTTCTTCGAATCTCGCCGAAATTCTTCGCTAGTCGCCGAAAATAGAAACTAGATTGCAAAGGAAGCTAAAGCGAAAAGGCAAGAAAAGCAAGAATTTGGGAAACCGACTTGGTTGGCGATGAGAAGAGCGCGATGGGAAGTGAAGCGACTTCCCCATAATTACGAACGGCGCAAAAGCGCAAATTTTGAAAAGCGCTTTGCAACCGCCACACCAGTATTTGGGCCAAACCTATGGGCCAACATTGGGCCAGCTCCTACGCCTCCCCTAAACCAGGCTCCAAACCACAACAAATGCCATATGGGCTCTGAAAAGCAATCCTCTAGACAAAGCCCATTCCTTGCTTGCACTAGATGGATAGCATAGCACTTAATACGCCGCCACTTGCTCAAAGAGACCGACACTTCCTTCGCTACACACCCACACTTCCCTCTCTTTCGAACCTTCTTGCTTTTCCAAATTCCTCTCCTCCCATATCCCATAAACAATAGCAGCACAGCAAGCTTCTCCGAATGGATGCCTTCAACGTCTTACCTTTAGCCACCCGCATCATCCAACAACACATTTGGTCCCAATCGGATGGGAAGCCCCACAATTTAACACCTTGAAAGCTTCCCACAACACCTTTCTTGAAAAACAACATCTGAAGAACAAATGGTCCTTACTCTCGTATGGAAACCACAAAGGATACACTTGGGATCAATAGATGTATCCCATTGCATCACTTTCTCGACGTCTGCAGAATATTCAAGACAAAACCAGAAAATAATTGAAGTTTTAAGAGCATGATGCGGCCCCCACGCCAATTTTTTCCAAGCTATACAATCATAGTTCTCCACCACATTCAAATACCCCTCCCTCATGGGGAATTTACTCATTTGATAAATGCTCTCCTTCTGGAAGAACTCGTTAAAATGTATTCTGCAGTCAAATAGAACCTTAACAGCAGTAAAGGCATATTTTGGTCTTTCCATACTCCAGAAATTTTGATCTTTCAGGTAATACACATGCAGCCACTTCACCCAGAGACTATTTTTGTCCACTATCAGCCTCCAAACTTTCTTAGCTTGAGCAGTTAGGTTCCAAGCCACCGGCCCATAAATCCCTAACCCCCCTTGACCTTTTGGTACACAAACCCTACTCCAAGCTATTGGGGCCTTCTTTGAGTCAGCCGCCCCGCCCCACATAAAAGCTCTGCACCTTTGGTCAATAAAATCTAAAACACATTTGGGCAATGGAAAAATAGTTGACCAATAGTTTTGTACACTGAAAACTACAGCTTTTATTAACTGTAATCTTCCAGCATACGATAAAAATCTCGTAGACCAACATCCCAAGAGCCCCAAAATCCTGTCAATGAGTGGCTGACATTGTTTAACCGAGAGCCTTGAGCCACTTAAAGGAACACCAAGGTATCTCACAGGGAGAGATCCACAAGGCATGCCCAAAATACTTCTCAACACCTCACCTTCATCAGCACCAGTTCCAGCAAGAAAAATGCTACTCTTTTGCTGATTTATGTATAGACCAGAAGCCTCAGAAAAAATATGTAAAGCCTGGACTATACCAGTAGCAGATTTTCTAGATGCATGGGCAAACAACATTAGATCATCAGCAAACATCAGGTGGGAAACTCTGAGGGGTTTGCATCTAGGATGGAATCTAATACATTTCTCTTCAAACAATCTCCCCAAAATACGCGAGAGGTACTCCATCACCAATACAAAGAGGTACGGTGACAATGGATCCCCTTGACGCAACCCCTTCTTGCCATGAAAAAACCCCTTCAAAGTACCATTGATGTTCAAAGAGTAGGCAGGAGAACTAATACACATCCATACCCATCCCACAAATACACCAGGAAACCCCAAATGTAACATGAACCTCCTCAGAAAAGACCAATTAACCGAATCATAAGCTTTTTTGACTATAGTAATTGAATATTTCACTATAGTTAAGGGGTCACATTTTAGTTTAGTTTTGAACAAATATATCAATTGTAAAAACTTTAGTTCTGAACAAATATATCAATTGTAAAAACTTTAGTTCTGAACAAATATATCAATTGTAAAAAGTTTAGTTCTGAACAAATATATCAATTGTAAAAAGTTTAGTTTTGAACAATTCTATCACTCTACCTCATATCAATCGAATACTACTACCCCTACCAATTGTTTAATCCTCCAGTCCCACGAAAATTCATCAACATTTTCTCAATAAGAATAATATTTGATACACCGACGGTAAAAAAGATTTTTTTCATTATCACTTTTTTATGGAAACAATTATGTAGACCCCTCACTTTAAATAATGGTTTTATAATAAATTTGTGGGACATTCTATCCATAAAAAAAGGTGGTGATGGAAAAAATCTTTTTCATCGCTGGTGCATCAAATATTAATCCTTCTCATTATCTCATATAGTAACATACTTTAGGTGTGTTTTCTGAAGGTACAAGATGCGATAAGCCTCTGTGAACCATGTTCCTATTATTCACAATAATGTCACTCCTTCTACTTCTCCGTGTTTCTACTGCTACCGAGCTTACCGTCGACGCCGGACCTCACAACGAACTGAACCACCACTCTCTATCTCTCACCTGCAGCCTCCGTCCACTGTAGCTCTTCTATAAAGGACTAGCGAACCGTTAGCGACTCGATGGTAGCCGTCTCCCCCACCAACAATCATTAAATTCATGACAAATTTAAGAGATCCATTTGAATGACTTGACAAAATCCGGAAACAAAAGCCGCTACCGACTGCGCAGGAGCAACCAATCGCTTCCCTAGTAGCCGACACTCCATTCCTAGTTATTTCTTGAGCTGAAAGACGCAATTCATCCGACACCATGAAACTGCAACTTATTGCAGACGACAAAATTATGATGCTCCTTCGTACTCTATTGATATACTCTCGACATTATGACGATCTTTTGTATAAAAATGATGTAACCACTAGCTGCATACAAATAATACTCAAAACTATCAGAATGGAGTTAATAATGTCAATTAACGATGAATTAGAAGAACATCAACTCAAACAGATGAAAGAAGAAAACATTTCGGCAAAACAAGCATCACATTGCACCACAGTAGCATCATTTCGCGTAGAAGCATCATTTGATGCATGGAGGTCATTATTTTGGAGTATGAAGTGTATCGTCCGAGTTCAACATTCGGGAGAGGAAATGCATCATGTGTGAGCTGGAATGGATCATTACTGGAAAAAAGTACATCATGTTTGTAACGGAGAATATCATAGTGGAAATGGAGAGCATCACTCTGATCACCGAACACATCATTTTGAAAAATTGAAGAAAATGAGTGCATCTTTAAGTCATCAGAACAAGTGCATCATGTTTGTAAGGTAGAGCTTCATAGTGCAACGAGAGTGCATCGTTGTGGACACAAAGGCATCATTTTATGAGGTTGAAGAAAATGCGTGCACTATTAAGTCCTTAGAGCAAATGCATCATTTTTGTGAAGTAGCACATCATATTTGAAATAGATAGCATCATGCGTTACAAGAAGCACATCATTTCGTACCGAGAGATAATACTTTGTCCAATAACGAAGGCCATTATAATTTTACAGAAGCGCATCATTCGTGACACCTAACACATCATTTTGAACCAATACATCATATTTTGTCAATAAGCGTAACACTGTGTTCCGTAGAACAAAATGTCTGCATCAGTTATCAGAGAGCACATCATAATTCTATATAAGCGCATCATAGTGCTTTGGGAACATATCATATTGTTGATGGAGAGCATCACTTTGGGCGGTTGAAAAAATGTAGGGCTAGTGGTTTTGTCGTTGGAGGAATGTCGGGGGTTGATTTTGTTGATGGTTTTGTTGATTTTGCGACGAGTGAAGGTTGATCGGCTTGATTCATCTCTAATTTCGTTGTTGCGCGTTCAAGGAAGGACGGATCGTGGTAGATCGCGCGATTCCGGTGTCGTCGCCGAGAAACACGGCGTGTTGGTGGAGCTGTGCTGTTCCATGTTTCTTCATTCATTCCTTATTCTATGTAGAGGCGCTTATACTGCGTCCAGGCGCAACGTATAGCTATTCTTTATGAATATTTGATATGAGAGAAACGAGAATAAAATGTTAAATATTTGAAAATTCATAGATTAATTTATGGATTATTTATGTGATAGATAAAAAGTTGATTTGATATTTTTTTAATAGAATTCCGAAGAAAATAACTTTAAAGAAAATGTAGTTCCTATATTACTTTGTTCTTAGTTTTATGCTGTCTTCGCTGCTAGATGTTTTTGGAGAAAATGAGATGTATTTGAATTTTGATTTGATATTTGTGAGAATTTTTTTTGGAGAGACATGTTAAAGTAATTACTTTTATAGTTTTTTCATAAAGAACACAATAAAAAACAAAAGGCTTTGTACTTAGAAGCTTTCATTTTAAAAATGTTAAAATCAATGTTTTCTATCAAAAATTTTCCTTCACAAGTTTCACAAGACACAATTTATAGATTAAATACAAAAAACATCACTTTTTTAAAAGATTGACGTAGTTAAATGGACGATCAAAAGTATGGATGACAACGATTCGGTTTCACCGTGGATACCCTATAACTGTAATTGTCAACCGCAGATACCTGACACGTTTGAATATCCGTGGATATTCATTAACCGCCTAAAAAACGGTATTCAAACGTTTTTTATTTGAGGTGGCTAATATAATAAATGGTATGAGATAATGGACTAGGAACTAGATATTAAAAAAACGAGGTGAGTAATGGTTAACGGGTATCCGCGGTTACGGTTATCCATATTCGTAACCGTAATCATTAAAATCACGGTTAATAATTTTCATCTATTAGTAAATAACTTCGGATAGTATCCACAGATAAACCGTACAAAAATTATGATTATCCACAGTTACCGGTTATCATCTAACCAACTGTCATCCCTAATCAAAGGAGACTATCTTTCTTAGTGGTTGGTCCTTATTAAATTACTGTCATAACAAAATGGGGCAGAGGAAATAAAATTAGATAAAGGGTGTATATCAAGTCAATGCCCCCAGGGGATATTGCCTATTGGGGCTATTAATTAAGGGATGATGACACTGTAGGAAGAACAAAACAGAGCTTTAATGCTATGCCTGAATAAGGATTAAGCATGATAAGCTTGTCGTTTTCAACCCATAAAAGCGTTCCTCCTCTTCCCAAATCCCAAATCCCAAATCAAAGAAAGCAACTCATTATCTTGCTTTACCAACATCCATTAATAAATTATTAGTATCAGAATCCAGAGAGAGAAATTGAGAGGACATTTTCATGTACAAAGTGAAAAACGTCTCTGCCACACCTCTGCAAAAACACCTGCAAGAACTTAACTCTCTCTCTCTCTCTCTTTCTCTATCTCTGGCACTGGAGACAGGCAGGGCGCTGTATAATTTAGAGGGGGGTCTCTTCTAGGTGCCAGAACGATTTGATTGAACAAGAAAATTCGGATTATAAAAACAACAAAAGGATTCATGAAAGGCTTTTAAGTTGCTAAAAACTCTCCCCCTGTTAATGCGCTCTTATCTCTTCCGTTGGAATGTCGGTGAGTTGAGTTGACGAGTTGAAGACGAGAATGAAGTGAGGGAGAATCAAGAGCGGAGCTTCATGGTGTTTAGATGGGTTTCTTCACCTCTCGCCATCAAAGCTTTGTCTTTTTGAGATGGGTGTTCTTTAAAAATGTCACATTTCGTCTGTCATAGCTAAACCAAGTGATGGCGGTTCATGTAGGATTTCTCCTCTTCATCTCCCTTCTCTGTGCTACCATTTGCTCTGTTGTCTCAGATGATGGTATGTTCAAGATTTCTTCATGGGTTTTTACTTTTGTGTGTTTTTTTTTCTTGATGAAATAGTGAGAGTGCACAAGGCAATTTAGGAAAATAATTCTAGTGATGGGTTATTGTTACTGAATAGTGTTTTTTTAATAAAAAACTTACTCCTGATACTGTATTAATGAAGGGGAGTAAAGAACACGATTCGAGTTGGGTTTAAAGTTATGGTTTTATGCTTGGAGTTGTTCTGATTCTAAGCTTTGTAGCTCTTATTTACTGAGAAACTAATTTTTTTTCCCAGGAGCCACGCTCTTGGAGGTAAAGAAATCATTCAGGGATGTAGACAATATCCTCTATGACTGGACAGACTCGCCATCTTCGGATTACTGCGCTTGGAGAGGGATTTCTTGCGACAATGTCACCTTCAATGTGCTTGCACTGTTAGTCTTTTCACCTTTTTATCATAATGTCTCCTTAGTTTCTTATTTTTTTTCTTCAAAAAGTTCTTCTTTTTGGCTTTTTGTGTGCTTCTGAAGTCGTTTTAACATTTTGGGCCTTATTTTCTGATTCAAAGATAAGGTTTTGTTTTTGTTGCTGTAGTAACCTATCAGGTTTGAATCTAGAGGGAGAAATCTCACCGGCTATTGGGAATCTCAAAGGCTTGCTATACATGTACACATATTCCTTCTGATTCTTTGGATGTTGTTGGAAGTCATTTGTTTTAGAATTCTATTTCGCTTGTAGATGAAATTGCCTCATGTCTGACTGCACAATCGTGTTGTTGAAACAGTGATTTAAAAGGAAATCGGTTGTCTGGACAGATCCCAGATGAAATAGGTGACTGTTCATCTTTAAAAACCCTGTAAGTCTTTTGGCTGAATCTGTAATTAAAACAATCTCAGTTAAGTAACTTTAGTCATGTTACTATACCATGCTTAATGATTATTTGGTTTGTCTTACTAGGGACTTGTCTTTCAATGAGCTTTATGGAGATATACCCTTCTCAATTTCAAAATTGAAGCAGTTGGAAACTCTGTAATTTTGCTCCCCAAACATCTCCTCCATTGCTTGCCTGGCTTTATTTTCATGCAATGATAAAAGTTATGACTGAATGAATCTGTAGGATTTTGAAAAACAATCAGTTGATTGGGCCAATTCCCTCAACTTTGTCACAAGTTCCAAACCTGAAAATATTGTAAGATCTCTAATTCCCAGCGCTGTTTCAAGATAACTATGCATTTTGGCACTTCTGACAGAATGGTTTCAGGGACTTGGCACAGAACAAACTCAGCGGAGAGATACCGAGGCTTATCTACTGGAATGAGGTCCTGCAATACCTGTGAGTTCGCTCAATACTCCTGCTGTATTTACTTGTTGACGAAGATAGTGGTCCACTTGATATGCCTTTTTGGTTATTTCTGAAACCCTAATTTACTGTACTGCTTTAGTGGCTTGCGTGGAAATAATCTAGTCGGTTCGCTCTCCCCAGATATTTGTCAGCTGACAGGTCTATGGTACTTGTAAGTCTTCTAGTTCTCATGCTCTTAACATTGACAACCGTCCTTAATGTTATTTTCTTAGTGTAAAAAGACATGATGATAGTCTAAGTGGAGTTCTTTAATTTGTGTCAAGTGATGTGAGGAACAACAGTTTGATTGGAAGTATCCCTGAGAGCATAGGCAACTGCACTGCCTTCCAAGTCCTGTATGTACACGTCTAACCAATGCTATATGGCTCTGATGTTTATAAAATTTGACTGTTGCGAAAATGAATTGTTTTTCATCTTCTTTTGCTCTTTATTTTTTCATAGGGACTTATCTTATAACCAGCTAACAGGGGATATACCTTTCAATATTGGGTTCTTGCAAGTAGCTACACTGTAAGTGCTGGTTACATGGAATAAGATATCTTAACATGATCTTAATGTCATTGTACCAACTGTTGGATTATCTTTCTTCGCAGATCGTTGCAAGCTAATAGGCTTTCTGGGAACATTCCGTCAGTAATTGGTTTAATGCAAGCCCTTGCTGTATTGTAAGTTTGTTTATTACTCCTTTGTAGTGTTTCAATATCATTTCTTGCTTACCCACAATTTCCATCCAATCACATTCTCTTGTGTGCAATCTAGGGACCTTAGCAGCAATATGTTGACTGGACCAATTCCTCCTATTTTGGGAAATTTGAGTTTCACCGAAAAACTGTGAGTAGCTGCTGCAAAGTTATTTCTCATCATCTTGCAGTTAATTGTTTGTTACTTCTATTCTGTACTGTGTAAATTATAGGAGTATAATTTAAGAAATGTATGTTCCCTATTTTAATCAAAACTTTAATATTCATACCACAGTATCGTTAACAGGTGCTTAATGTTCACCTCTGCAGATATTTGCACAATAACAAATTGACTGGAGCCATTCCCCCAGAGCTTGGAAATATGTCAAAGCTTCACTACTTGTATGATGTTGATAAACCTGGCTCATTCTAGTGATGTAAAATTGATGGCTTGATGAATTCTTTTGTTCTGTACAGGGAATTGAATGATAATCATCTGACTGGTCAAATTCCTCCACAGCTTGGGCAGCTAACTGAATTATTTGATCTGTAAGTTTTCTTTCATTTTCTGTTACACCGTATGATTTTGGTTTGTACTGTCAACTCTAGGCATGGTTCTGTGCAGAAATATAGCGAACAATTTCCTGGAAGGGCCAATACCTGACAATCTTAGCTCATGTACAAGTCTCAACAGCCTGTAAGAGAAGTATCTTCTTATTGATAACTCCTGTTGCAATTGAGCTATAATCTATTTCTCATTTATGTTTTTGTTTTTATCACAGTAACGTCCATGGGAACAAGTTAAATGGAACAATTCCGCGTGCCTTTCAGAAGCTTGAGAGCATGACTTATCTGTAATCTTCTTTCTATTTCTCATTCTGTTTCCTAAATACCAACTTAAATGGCGTATCAAATCAGTGATCTGGTGTTTGCTTTGATGATACCCAGAAACCTTTCTTCCAACAACATTAGAGGTTCGATTCCCATCGAGATATCACAGATTGGTAACTTGGATACTTTGTAAGTGTGACTCTTGTGAGAGAATTTTTCTTTTCATTTATTTTTATTTACTTAATTACTAATTTTCTGTTCCATTTTCAGGGATATTTCAGCTAATGAAATTCATGGTCCAATCCCCTCATCTCTTGGTGATTTAGAGCATCTTTTAAGGCTGTAAGTGCTTTTGGTTGAGTGTTGTTCATTCAAGATTTATTGCGAAGACTTCCTTAAATTTGTCTTTGAGACATATTTCTTGTAGGAACATGAGCAGAAATCATTTAACTGGAATTATTCCAGCAGAATTTAGCAATCTCAGAAGTGTCATGGAGATGTGAGTGACCTCCATTCACTTCTGCATTAATATGCTTCTGTGATCTGTTTAAAGCTCTAACTTGCATGCATTTTCACTTTTGGATTTCAGTGACGTTTCATATAATCAACTATCAGGTTTCATTCCTCAGGAACTGGCTCAGCTCCAGAACATATTCTTATTGTGAGTTGAAATTTTTAATCTTTCTGCACTTTTGAGCTATTTAACATCATCTCACTTTCTTAAAAAATGAAAACAATCATCTTGATGAACCATATTTTTATTACGAGTAAAAAAATATGAATCTTTGCACTTTTGAGCTACTGAACATCATCTTGCTTTCTTAAAAGATTTAAAAAATCATCTTGATAAACCATATTCTCATTGTGAATTGAAAAATATGAATCTTTATGCTCTTTTGAGCTATTTAACATCATCTTGCTTACCTCAAGAGGTAAAAGAAAATCATCTTGCTAAATCATGCAGACGGCTGGAGTACAACAACTTGTCGGGTGATGTTTCACCACTGATCAACTGCCTCAGCCTCACTGCCCTGTGAGTAACTTGATCCCTAAGCTCTCCTTTCAATGCTGCGAAAGCTTGTGTGAGCATTTCTTATTCCTAAATGCAACTAATTGGTGCAGAAATGTATCGTTCAACAATCTTGCTGGTGAGATTTCCAGAAGCAATAATTTCACAAGATTTTCTCCTAGCAGGTGACAGTTCTCCCAGTCTTTCTATGTCTTTGAAGATCATCACGTTCATCGCAGTGATTATGCAAAAATCATAATGTCAGACTATTTAATTAAGATCACAGAGAATTTTCTTGTAATTAAGGGACCGTTTAATCAAACTATTTTTTTTTTGCCTTTCGCATGTGTGATTTGAACTCTCTTTGATATTAAGCTTAAATAGTTAGAAATTCATTTGAATACTAGCATGTCATAAGCACTTTTCTTCATCCCAATCTTGGCAACAATTTTACTTTCTGCAGCTTCATTGGAAATCCCAACCTTTGTGGCTATTGGCTCACATCTTGTCACGAGTCCCATGGAACAGACCGAGGTATGTTAAGTGGTAAAATCATTTGACTTCATCAAATTTCCATTAGCTACCAAACCGAATATTTAAATGGTGTAGTTGATGCTTCTTTGCTGAAAAAATGCTGAATTTTCTTGCAGTTTCCATTTCAAAAGCAGCTATCCTTGGAATCGCACTCGGTGCTCTCGTGATTCTTCTCATGATCTTAGTTGCAGTCTGTCGCCCACACAAGCCGTTACCATTTCCTGATGGATCACTTGACAAGCCAGGTACATTTTAATGGAATTTCTTGATAATAGGAATATGAACATGAATTTCATGTGGTCTTAAATTGAACTATTGTTTACCAAATTTATCATCCTTGCACCATTTTTCAGTAATTTGGTAGTGTTGTTTAATAGCAGTTACCTACTCAAGACCAAAGCTAGTGATCCTTCACATGAACATGGCACTTCATGTGTATGAGGATATAATGAGGATGACGGAGAACTTGAGTGAAAAGTACATAATTGGTTATGGTGCATCAAGTACAGTTTACAAATGTGTCCTTAAGAACTGCAAACCAGTCGCCATCAAGAAGCTCTACTCACATCCACAGTGCATGAAGGAATTCGAAACCGAGCTGGAGACAGTCGGGAGCATCAAGCATAGGAATCTTGTCAGCCTTCAAGGCTACTCTCTTTCCCCATCCGGAAACCTTCTTTTCTACGACTACATGGAAAATGGAAGCCTCTGGGATCTCTTGCATGGTTTGTACATTTTTTCTTGCAAAAATAATGATTTTTTTGTTGATTATTGATGACTGATAAGTGTAATCTTTGTAATGTAGGCTCTTCGAAGAAGAAAAAACTTGACTGGAACACACGTCTGAAGGTTGCACTTGGAGCAGCAGAGGGGCTTGCATATCTGCACCATGATTGCTGTCCTCGAATTGTCCACAGAGATGTGAAGTCCTCTAATATTTTGTTGGACAAGGATTACGAGGCACATCTTACTGATTTCGGCATTGCCAAGAGCTTATGTGTGTCAAAATCTCACACGTCCACATATGTAATGGGCACAATAGGGTACATAGACCCTGAATATGCTCGCACTTCACGTCTAACGGAGAAATCTGATGTGTACAGCTATGGCATTGTTCTACTTGAACTCCTAACAGGAAAGAAAGCTGTGGACAATGAATCCAATCTCCATCATCTGGTTAGTTTTTGTGCCTTTGCTCCATTGCATTCGCTGTCTCATTGGTGTTGCTTTGTCAGCAAGTTTCATTGCATCACTCTTATTGTTGTTTGTTCAACAAGTTTTGACAATGCTGGTTCGATGATTCTCTTTACGTTGTTTTACCATGATTAGATTTTATCGAAGACTGCAAACAACGCCGTCTTGGAAACGGTTGATCCCGAGATCAATGAGAGCTGCAAGGATCTCGGAGAAGTGAAAAAGGTTTTCCAACTTGCCCTCCTTTGCACAAAGAAACAACCATCCGAGAGACCGACAATGCACGAAGTGGCACGCGTCTTCCAGAGCCTCGTGCCACCCAGCACGCCACCATCTGTCCAACCAACTACCCTCCAAACCAACAAGGTGCCATTGTACAAGGATGAGTATGCAAATCTGAAGACACCCCAACTCCTCAACTGCCCTTCAATGAGCACCTCAGATGCCCAGCTCTTCCATAAATTTGGAGAGGTAATATCTCAAAACAGCCACTGAAGGTGAAGCAAAATGTGTAAAAAGGACTTTTGTTCTGAATTGTTCTAGTGGTAGGTTAAAATGAGGAAGTAGATGAACTGTAGTATTGAATGGTGATGTTTTTTGTGAGATGCCCCTTGTAGTACTAACAGAGCCATGTGCTTGTAAAACTGTACTATATGAAATGATGGTAAAATTGGCAGAGTGGGGGTAAGCCAAGTACATGGTGGACCACTGCCCTAATTCAGGCTTTGCAGGGTTAACTAATTGAGGGGCTCTTTCAGTAAGTTGGTTGTTGTCTGCAGCTTGTTGGGTCTGATTTCATGCATGGCCATGCCAGCAGAGCAATAATTCACTGTTAAGGGATAGAGCTGGGCCTTCTTTGGGATGTTGACAGATCCTTGTTCATTACTGCCCCCATTTGTCAGTTTCTTCATGCATACAGCTTTTTTGAACAGTGTTTGGGCTTTGGGACTTGGGAAGATTGTAAAAAGTATAAATATAACAAGTTTGGTCCTTCAACTTTAACTGCCTTGGTCTTTTGAGTGATTGGGTTGTAAATATTCAAATTTTTGAACAATGGAAGCTTAGGTAAGGATTGGTATATACTCTATTGGGTAAGTGGTACGAGTATTTTTATGCGGCAATATTGAGTATATATGTAAAGAGAATTAAAAAAATAAAGAACATTTTAAAGTTTGAAATCATCACATCGAGCTCAGTTATGGATTGTTTCTTAACATATAGTCTGTTGGGTTTTTATTTTTATTTTTATGAAGTAAAATTTGAGTATGGATATAAAGAGAAAAATGGAAAAATAGAGGAAACATTTTAAAGTTTGAAATTGTCACATCCATCCTCATTTAGTGGATGTTATTTTAACTTCTTTTTTTCCCCAAACAATTTAACATTAACTTCCAGTGAAGTTTTTTTTTCCGAACAACTTAATGCAATATTCAGTACCTTTTGATTATTTAATTGGGAAAAATCTTATTTATGTCTGGGCATACATATGCCCACTAACACTTAGGGTTAAGTGTAGAATATTCCGTTAGTAGTTTTCCCATTTCGGACTTCCCATTTCAGACTAATATATCATGTGCGATTTCTCGTTTGACATTATGTGTGTTTTAAAATTAATGGATACGTTTTCTTTCTTTAATTAGGTTGGTCCGGATTCCTGAGTTTTTTGATTTGGTAAGTGGATATTTAATCTTTGATATCGCCAATTACGATTTCACTCTTCCCTTCGTGACTTGGTAGAAATCTTTTAGATTTCGACTTAATGGTAGTGGTGTTTGACGTTAATAAGTATTGGTTTCATTTGTAAATGTTACGTTGGTCCTGCATTTGCCACTATTGCTAGGAGGTTTCGTCGTTCTCTTTTCTTTTCTTTTTGCATGCTACCATGTTTGATTTAAATTTAAAAGCATCTCAAAATAATTGTGATTTTGATCTAAATGATCGCTTTGATGGGGAAGATGTTGTCATGGAGTCACAACTCACCCAAGTGGATGTTACACCTTCATCGAACATAGGCGTGCCAAATCTCAATGTGTGTGAAGGTATTTAAGTCGTTGGACATGGTGGTAGTGTTGGAGATGGACAGAATGATGGGGACGATGAACGGGGTGCGGACAAGAATGATAGTTACACAGACGTTGATGTGTCTGATGGTAGTCATGGTATGTCTGAAACGTTTTTCATATTTTTTATAGGTCAGAAACGTTTGTGGTATTTGTTGTCATTAATTGTTTTCATTGTTTTATCTGTTGTTTAATATGTTGTAGAGTACCAGCGAGAATTCTGGATTAACCTTTAAGACATTTGTCATTTAAATGATGGGTAATTCGTAATATGTCTAATTCACATGTAAGAGGTCCGAAACTAGCCTGTTATGGTCCTCCACTGTATCTATATCAGCCATTGACTGTATCAAGTTATAAGCATATGTCTGAAATGATTTATGGACACTCATTTTATTCATTTTAAATCAACTAGTTGTTTCATCTTGTCTTGAATAGTCATAAGCAACAATCAGTCTGAAACCAATAGTGTAGGTCTAAAACAGTTGCAGTGTAAGGAAAACATAGATCATTTTAGACATGTTTAAACCTGCTCCTAGTACCTTATTACCATTCGATTAACATGCTAACACCCATATGATCGTCCGATTAACAGATGACTCAAAAAATGTATGAAACGACCCTCCACTGTACCTATATCAGTGACTGAATGTACCAAATTACAAGCATTTGTCTGAAATAATTTGTAGGCACTCATTTTAAATCAACTAGTTGTTTCATCTTGTCTTGAATAGTCATAAGCAACAATCAGTCTGAAACCAATAGTGTAGGTCTAAAACAGTTGCAGTGTAAGGAAAACATAGATCATTTTAGACATGTTTAAACCTGCTCCTAGTACCCTTATTACTGTTCGATTAACATGCTAACACCCATATGATCGTCCGATTAACAGATGACTCAAAAAATGTATGAAACGACCCTCCACTGTACCTATATCAGCGACTGAATGTACCAAATTACAAGCATTTGTCTGAAATAATTTGTAGGCACTCATTGAGAACAACTAAGGTCTGAAACACGGAGTGTATGTCTAAAACTACTGCAGTGTAAGTCTGATACATGTTTTCCCCATTCCCAAAAAAGGCTCGTCGCCTTAAACCCCTTCCACCTACAGTTTAAAATAAACCAGAGTCCCCACCGTGATTTCTAACCAAATTTGGGTCCAAATTTTTTTACGTAATTCCTTTACCTTTTGACGATGGAACCTTTGCACTGTCTGTTTAGTGGGCTTCGCAGAGTTCCGACCGCCGGCGACTCCAAGTAACACCGTCGGGGTGGATTTTCTGAGGCTTCAACAAGAGCAACTGTCGTTGCCTTCGTTTCTCAGAGCAAAAAAAACGCTGGTGATGTTAAAAATAAAAAGAAACAGGAAGAGTGAAGGAATTTGATGCATGGTTCTTGATTCTGAACCTGTTTTGCCGCCGATTGCCGCCGTCTTTAAACGCGTGGGTTGTCGGAATTCTGGTTGGGATTCGCCGCCGGTTCCGTTTCGTTAGCAAGTCGAAAAAGTGGGAAGAGGGAGTAACCAAAATCAGACTTCGGTTTAGGGTTTGAGGTGTCGAAAAATCTGGGTTCTCCTTTTTCGCATGTCTGGGAATGAGTTTCAAACAGGATGTAATATCAAACGGGATTCTTGTAGAGAAATTACTGATTTGGTGCAATTTGCATTAAATGCAATACCAGACTTCCCATTTCAGACTTCTCAATTTTATGTTTAAAATAATTTTTAATTTTTAATATATCAAACGGATAGTGGATGGTATAAGGTTGGGCAGACGTATGCCCAGGCATACGCACTCATACCTCATTTAATTGTATTTGGAAATTCTATAAATCATCTACTCTTTTTAATTACTAAACCCCGTAAAATATACTTATGAAAAGGTATGAAAGAAATCTTATAAATGCACGACAATATTCTGAAAAAATGGTATGGAGGGAATCTTTTCTTTTCTTTTATGTGTTTTTTATTAAAATGGAGGGAATCTTATAAGTAAAATGAATCACAATCTTCTCAGTGCGGGCCAAGTACGTTGGGACATCATAAGGTTAGCCCATCATAATACCCACTTATTCGAAAAAGGGTAAAACTAGACTATCTTGTCAAGTTTTAGGATTCTTAAATCAAATATAACTAGTAAAAAATAGAAAAAAAAAGATAAATATTTGATCCAGTAACATTAAATATCACGTTATTTATAATAGTTTTAGCTATTTGGTTCTTAAAATTTGGGACTGAGAAAAGAGATTTTATTGTTAAATATATGATAAATATGATTGATTTCAAATCAATAATAAATGTCATTAGCTATAATAGCTAACACTGTTGTAATAACAATGTTAAACTCATTAACCTATATAACATTTTTTTAATGCCATTTTAATATCACAATTTAATTTAAAATTAGATAGTATTAGTTGTTGCTGCATGGAAAGTTAAAAAAAGTTGGGATTCAAAACTATGATAGATATCATGTCAGTGAGACAAATATGATGCCCCGAAAGTTAACATTATATCTATTCTTTATTTTAACATATGAAAATTAAATATGTCGTTTTTAAAAGTCTATTTTTTGAACAAATCCTTTTTTTCAAAAATATAAATTAAACACAAATTCAAAGATCAAATTAGATCTAATTTATTGGGACGCATGGAGCATTAATACAGAACATTGCGAACAAATTGTCGTCAATAAGTATTCACTTTCTATTTGGTTGGTAATACGCTAATGACTTCAACTTTAATCACATTTATGAAAATTATTTTCACTTAATCCAAAAATTATATAAATATACATTTGAAGACAATATTTTAACTAATTCGAGAATGAATCGAGAAGTTTATAATCATATGAACATGTATCAAACCATTAACATTTATAGCTCCCAGCACCAAAATATAACGCGACCCTTGATAGCTTTTTTTAAATCTCTAATACTCTCTCCCTTCCTAACATATTGTCACTGCATTACAGTTTTTTTTTAATTTAAAATGAAATGACTATTTTCCATATTTATTTTAATCCACTTTTATCCTTGTAAATGACATCCATTAAAGAGTTTAGGAGTGAATTGGGAGATATGAGAATATGTATAAAAGGGTAACGGTGAAATTTTATGTAAATTGAATTAATGTCCAATCGGTTGCATTCTCTAAAATTAAACAGCAACACCATTTTGAAACATGACCCTAACCCTAGTATACTAGTGAACCAGGCCAAAGCCCAAAAATATCCTTATCAAACTTATGCCACAAAATCCTATCTAAAATGCCCTTTATGTGAGCCAATTTGGGTTGACCAGGATGGCCCAATATTACAACAACTTGGCCCAAGTGTATCTTTCAAGTCCAAACTCAACTCATGATCAGGCCCTAACCCCCAATCTACTATCTACTATTATATCTTATTACGGGAGACTCTAGGTGGCAGGATAAAAAAAAATTTGAATACTGCAATTCTTTGCAGCCACCTCAGCACCACATAGACTAAGGTTTTTTTTTTGCTACGTTGGCCGTCTATGTCATCTTATCATTTTAGATCCACTCGCCTACCATTTTTCACGCTTCAGTTACCATTACGAATTCCTGGTTGAACTCTATTCCCAAAATTGCTCACCCAAAAAACGGTAAGTGTTAATGGGAAATTAGAACTCCACATTGAATTGTAGTAAATTTATGTTATTATGAATCTTATCCCGCTCCCATCATCTTTCTCTTTTTCAGAATTTCTTCACTGCCGACTCTCTTAGCTATTCGGGCTCCTTCATCTTCACCCGCCCTCTCTTTGCTGCCAATTGATCTTGTACAGTGTTCCATCTGTTGCTGCCACTGTCGCATCGTAGTAGAATTGGGTCTGGTTGGTTTGTCATGAAATTGCGAATGGATGAAGCGAGGATTGTGGTATGTTTAGTGAGTGGTGCAAGGAGGTTAGAAATCACGGGGGGTCGTCCATCGGGGAGAGGATTCTCAATGTCTACCCGAACGCGGACCTGTTATTGCACTCTCCCCTGGACAAGAACGCGTACAACTGCAAGTTGTCGCTGTTGAAGTCGGCGCCCAGAATCGAGCCTAGATTTGTGCTGGAAACGGTAGAGCAGTTTTGGGTGTTAACCGCAACGAACTCCACGAGTGGCATGCAGGTAAGCTTCTTCACCTTATGTGGGTCTATTGTTGTCGAAACTTTACAACAATTAGAATGCAAGTGTTGAGTTGTTGATGTTGCTCGTGAACGTCCACTACCTAACGAAATTTACATACATTTCTCCTCGAATGTTTTTTTAATGCAGATAAGGGTGTGCTCCGACTAATTTATCACACCTGGAAATGGAGGATTAGAGAGACTTCTCTCTGAGAAATTGAAATCCTTAACAATATCTCACATATTAGTAAATGTATGCATGTCCTCATAAAAAAAGGTATGCCATGTGTTGTGCTTTACTAAGTTTTACTTGAAGCTTTGTATAAAAAAAGCAAGTATTATTTGCTAACGTACTTCTCTCTACAGCTTTATTAGTACTTGCATAGGTTAACAACGTGAACTGTGTCTTATAAGGTCTCCACCTTTTTATATGATCTATTCTTATCATAAGTCAGAAGTGGGGAATAGATGAGGCTTTGTTGAATTCTTTCCTGTTTCTTTTATTAAAACCCTGTTTTGGGACCATTGCGGTATGTGAGCTCCTGTGCTTGGAAACTGTATGAGAAAGTACACCTTACACTAGATGACTTGAATAAAGAAGAACCTTTGACAAATGCGCAAAAGATAACAAGATTTCCACGCCATGAGGTTTGATTTTTAGTGTTTCTTTTCGTGTGTTTTTTTCCTATTTTCTTTTAACGGCTACTCTTTTTCCTATCTTTATTTAAAGCTGTTATTTTCCTTTACATTTTCCTCTTTTTATACTCTAATTGAGTTGATTTTTTAATGTTTTGTGATGCTTTGTTTGTAAAGTTTGTGTTAAATTATTATGAAAGAAACTGTTGGCAGAGTTTGATTTTGGAAATTCTGTGAACTTATAAAACCTGTTGTTTCTCTTAGAAAAGAAGGTTTTGGCCGAAACAGGTATACTTTGAGTTCGTGCCACACTCACCCAATTCTGTCCTATTGATGTTGCTTTATCGCTTATGGATTATAGTTTGGACCCTACCTCTGTAGAGAGAGGTCCGCGACATTTTGAAAGTTGAAACCTAATTAACGGTCATGGACTTCAGTTTATGATTTCCGTTTGTCTATAGCAACAAGAAATGCGTAGTTCTTTTTGTACATGCAACATTCTGTGGATGTGAGTCATGTGTATTTTTAAAGTTTTAGGCATAAATATAAAGTGAATTCTGCTGATTGGTGTCTGGCGTATCGCCTATGTTGATCACTTTTATATTAGTAAATGAAATTAGCAATAGAGAAGGCATATCCCTTCTCTATTGTAAAAACGATAAAGAAAATAACTGAAATAAGATTACTGTAATGCAATCGAGTCTCGTAACAACTTATCGTTTTTGAAGGAGAAAATCCTGATTGAGGAAGTTGCTGAGCAGTTGAAATGCTCGAGGGAGGGGTTATCTTCAGAGGAGGGAGCCCAGGGGCTCCAGATTTTTTGACCCAACAAGCAAGAAGAAAAAAAGGTATAAGAGAATGAACTTGTGGCCATGTGTACTTGATTATATAGTTTTAACTGGTAGTGCTTTTCAACCCAATAATTACAGTTGCGATGAGTTCAGCTCATTGAATCACTCTAATCATTTCAAAGTGTTTCATGTTAAGGAAAATGGATACTTTTTAGGAATGACCCTAAAAGAGAAAATGTGTAACTTTGCAAGATGGGAAGTATTAATAAAAGTAGCTTAAATGAGTATTATAAAAAAAAGTACGTTAAATGAGTGGTTTTTAGTTTCAGTACTTCTAATATGAGCTGAAATGTTTTTAAAAAATTGTGTAGGAAAGCAAAATTCTCAAGTTCGTGGGGGTTCATGTGGAACCCTCTCTCATGGGTCATAGAAGCTGCTTCTGTCATGGCCATTGCTTTAGGTAATGGATGGTGATGGCAAGCTTAAATGAGTATTATAAAAAAAAGTAGGTTAAATGAGTTGTTTTTAGTTTCAGTACTTCTAGTACTTCCGATATGAGTTGAAATGTTTTTAAAAAATTGTGCAGGATAGAAAAATTCTCAAGTTTGTGTGGGTTCATGTGGAACCCTCTCTCATGGGTCATGGAAGATGTTGCTATCAATGCCATTGCTTTAGCTAATGGATGGTGATGGCAAGCATCACATCTTAAAGATTGGCGCTATGATACGTTTCAGCAGTGAAGAGGTAGATTTCCTGATGATGTTCATTTACCACCATCTTAGGAAATAAAGCTTTACGACCCATCCCATATATGCTTTATTCCTTAGCTTGGGTTTAACTAGAGCTAGCTGTCATCAAAGTATCTTTAGAGATATGTGATAGAGTAAGCTTTGAAAGTCATATATGTTAAAGCTGTAGGATATTGAGTTTGTGGATAATGTCAGAGCTTTGATGATTTTCGTACTTTGTTCTAGGGCTTACATGATGATTTTTGTACTTTATTCCATCTTATATTTATAAAATTCTTTAGGAGTTTAGGAGTAGGAATCATTTGATCAAATTATGGTCAAGGTGACTCAATTCCTCCAAGTATTAACAGACAAGGTAACCAGTCAAAGAAACGGTGAATTGTGGACGACCATGAATGAAGAGTTAAGAATATTGAAGTGATATTGTGTCTTGAGTTGTCAGGTAAAAGTTGACATGTCTCCTCTGTAATATTTCAAAGGTAATAGGAAGGACAGGTTTACCCACTCATTACAATTCTATAGACATTTATTCCCTCTTGACCCAGTTTCAGAATGGAATTGCATATTTAACGATGACATCAGAAATTCCAGTTTTTAACTGTTGACATTTTCTTCTAAACACCATTGTCAATAACTCAGTTGTTATCTTAGTTATTTATGCAAAATCGTCATTTTTCAGTTATATTTGAGAGAGAAAGCTTAGCTGTCTATGCATTATTTCTATTTAATTATGTTAACTTTCTTTTCAAGATATCTGTTTGGAGCACTACATGAAATGATCATAAAGGACTTGAACTTTTTCGATCAGTGAGGTAATGCTTACATTACACTTTAGTATTTGCAATTCTTAAGAATTTGGAAATAAGCTCTGTATGTGGAAATGTCTTGACATTGCATAAACTTGCATGTGGAAAAGTTTTGACATTGCATAAACTTGCATGTGGAAATAATAGTTATGGACAATTAGCATTTGAAGTGGTTACTAAAACAAAGGGCTACATGTTAGCAACACACTTTCACTTCTCTTAATAAAGTCCATGTTAGCATTTGAAGCTTTATTCTTAATTGCAGCTTTGCATCATGGATTTCTCTTGTGATCTTGGGTTTATGGTGTTGCAGATTAGTTCCATAGGGATTTTGGCTCCCTTTTTTTGCAAAGGTTGTTTTCCTTCTTTCTTTTTTACTTAATGTTTGAATCCATTATTTGTTGTATTGAGTTGCATCGATTTTTGCTACAATTTAGAGCTTTGGTGTTTTTTCAGGATCGCTGGTGGATGAATCTTCCTTACATATGAATTTTGCCTTCTTCTGTGACTCAAATTTCGATTTCTTCCCACTTCATACTTTGTTTTTTCATGGATGTGATACATTTTTCAAGACTTTAGAAAACTATTCCATATCTTGCTGTGAAGGACGTGTAGCTTTCCACTAAAATGGAGCTTTATTTGTTTGATTTATTTTTACTTAAACCTGTTATTTGCATATAAAATAAATATTTAAAATAGTTATCCCGTGCCGAAGGCGGGTATTTAAGCTAGTTCTACAGATTTGAGATTTGAGGATCCAATAATCATTTGCAATCAACATACATGAAACCAATAGGGTTGTGCCACATCATCCATATATTTTATTTTTATAATTATATTTATTATTATTTTCATTAATTTTTTTTTAATTATATTTATTATTTTTTTCATTAATTTTTTTATTTTTTTAAAAATTTTTCAATTAATTTTTTGTTTCATTTTTTAAATTATACTCCCTCCGTCCCACAAAGGTTGTAGAATTTGTTTGGGCACATATATTAAGGAAAGTGGAAGAATAATAGTGTGTTGACAAAATTACCCTCATGAAAAAGAAAGAAGGAGAAGATTTTGTGGACCCCAATTTTAAGTTTAATGGGAGGAAAGAGAAAAACTTGTGGGTCCATGGTGTGAGATAAGAGGATAAAATGGTAAAAATGGTGATAGAAAGTTTCTGTTTTAGGAAAGTTGACAACCTTTATGGGACGACCCAATATAGTAATGTTGATAACCTTTGTGGGACGGAGGGAGTATTTATTATTTATTTTTTAAATTATACTCCGTATTTATTATGTTACTAATAGGAAAAAATATGGTAATTTTGAAAATATTTTTTTTAATTATATTTATTATTTATTTCATTAATTTTTTATTTTTTATTTAAATTAATTTGTTTTCATTTTTTAATTATATTTATTATTTATTTTTAAAATTATATTTATTATGTTACTAATTTGGGAAAAAATGGTAATTTTGAAAATTGGTATGAAATTAGTAATTTTGAAAATTAGTATGGAATCAATTGTGTTGTGTAGACATTGTGAAACGTCGATCCAAAGTTACAGAAATTAAAAGTAAAAAAAATTAATTCAATAAAGTTCGTATACATAAATTAAAATTATAAAATTATGTATAAATCTAAACACTGATCTAACAGTTTGGACGCCGATCTACCAAGGTATGGACGTTGATCTAACAAGGTATGGACGCCGATCTAACAAGGTATTGACGCCGATCTAACAAGGTATGGACTCCGATCTAACAAGGCATGAACGCCGATCTAACAAGACGCCAATCTAACAAGGTATGAACGCCTATCTATCAAGGTATGGACGCCGATCTACCAAGGTATTGACGCGTATCTAACAAGGTATGGACGCGGAACTAACAATGTATGGACGCGGATCTAACAAGGTATGGACGCCGATCTAACAAGGTATGGACGCCGATCTAACAAGGTATTGACGCCGATCTAACAAGATATGGACGCCGATCTAACATACGCCGATCTAACAAGGTATTGACGCCGATCTAACAAGGTATGGACGTCGATCTAACAATGGTCGCCGATCTAACAAGGTATTGACGCTGATCTACCAAGGTATGGACGCCGATCTACCAAGGTATTGACGCCGATCTAACAAGGTATGGACGCCGATCTAACAAGGTATGGACGCCGATCTAACAAGGTATGGACGCCGATCTACCAAGGTATGAACGCGTATCTAACAATGTATGGACGCAGATCTAACAGGGTATGGACGCCGATCTAATAAGGGATGGACGCCGATCTAACAAGGTATTGACGCCGATCTAACAAGATATGGACGTCGATCTAACATATACGCCGATCTAACATACGCCGATCTAACAAGGTATTGACGCTGATCTAACAAGGTATGGACGTCGATCTAACAATGGTCGCTGATCTAACAAGGTATGGACGCCGATCTAACAAGGTATGAACGCCGATCTACCAAGGTATAAAATTCATACGTATAATATTCATGTTTTCCTAAAATACGTAAAATATATACTAAAATTCCATGAAATACCAACAAATTCGTAAATAATACCTAAAATACCTAAATAAATTCCAAAATACTAAAATAATTCATAAAATACTAAAATACTAAAATAATTCATTATACACAAAAATATTTCCTAAAATACTAAAATAATTCACAAAATAATAAAATTCATAAAATATTCTTATTTTCCTAAAATACGTAAAGTATATACTAAAATTTCATAAAATACCGACAAATTCGTAAATAATACCTAAAATACCTAAATAAATTCCTAAAATACTAAAATTCATAAAATACCCAAAAAATACCTATAGATGGCGGTGGAGACGGCCGACGACGGAAACTCTATACATAAACATAAAATTTTGTATGAATAGTATCCACCTAATAAGATTGTGTCACCTCATCATAATTTAGTGATTTTATTTATTTGTATTTCAAATTGTTTAAAAAACTAAATCTCTATTTTACTTTTATTTCTTATTATTTTGCGTTTGCTCCCTAATGTTTTAAACTTCATATGATAAAATGTAAAAATTCTTAGACCTAATTTTTTCACCCTTAATAATTATATACTTCATCATTTAGTTCATAAAAATATTCATTTATTTCACTTAATATTACATCCTTATTAAATTCTTATAAAATATTACAATTTACACCGCTACAAAGTGCGGCAATTAAACTTTGTTAAGGCCATACATTAAATTGGCCAACGTTTTAACTAGAAGTACTTATCCCTCTTTTAATTGGTAATTTCTCATATTTGGCTATTGAGCATGAATGAATTTTATCAGTTTATTAAGAACTTTTTTAAGCTTGTAACTCCTTTAACTAGCCTACAATAAATCGACATTATTGAGCATGACTGAATTGTATCTCAACATTATTGAGCAGGTTAATTTAACTCAGAAAGGTTAATTGTACCTCAGAATCTATGTTGGGAACTCTGGTATTACAGATGGGATGAAAAAGAGGGATTTGGTATCAACAACCATAAATATAATCGAAAAGATTGTAGCATTTAGTTTCTAGTATTTAATGTATAGTTTTCTCTTCAAATTTTGATATACAAATCTACTATCTACTATTAATATATAAACAGGAACATACTAAAGGAGGATCTGCCACGTGTAAATTATTTTTTAATATTTATTAAAACTACATGATAAATTTAATCAAGAGATAATATCCGAACAGATTGAATCAACAACAAACTATATCTAAACTCTCTAAAGATTTGAAATAACCCACAAAATCAGGTGTCAAACTCGATCCCAAACCTACATTCTAGATATTCCACATTATAATATTTGATCTAAATGGAAATATAAATCTTTGAATAATTGTTTACAAAGAGAAAGCGGAAATCATGATGAATCTACTATTAATATATAAACAGGAACATACTGACGGCAGACCTGCCAGGTGTAAATTGTTTTAATATTTATTAAAACCACATGATAAATTTCATCAAGAGATAATATCTGAACAAATTGAATCTGCAACAGACTATATCTAAACTCTCTAAAAATTCGTAATAACCCACAAAATCAGGTGTCAAACTCAATCTCAAACTTACATTCTAGACATTTCACAATATAATGTTTGATCTAAGTGGAAATATAAATTTTTGAACATTTTTTTACAAAGAGAAAGCGGAAATCATGATGAATCTACTATTAATATATAAATAGGAACATACTGACGGAGGACCTACCACGTGTAATTTTTTTAATATTTATTAAAACCACATGATAAATTTAATCAAGAGATAATATCCGAACAGATTGAATCTGCAACAAACTGTATCTAAACTCTTTAAAAATTCAAAATAACCCACAAAATCATGTGTCAAACTCAATCCCAAGCCTTCACTCTAGATATTCCACACTGTAATGTTTGATCTAACTGGAAATATAAATTTTTGAACAATTTTTTACAAAGAGAAAGTAGAAATCATGATGAAAAAAAATGTTAAGCATGTTTGCCACCATCGGAGGCCGTCGGAAAACATTTTTTCACGGTAAAGGAGGCCGTCGGAAAACATTTTTTCACGGTAAACACTTGACAGAAATGTATCTACGAAGCGATTTTGGTGGTTTCTCATGATGAACAGTAAGAATTCGGTATGAACACGATTGAACTTTTACACACACACAAAGAGAGAGAGAGAGAGATGCAGCGGGTTAGGGTTAGAAACGTAAGAAGGTTGGACACTAGGTTATCTATATGAGGGTAGATGTGTTAGAGTTTCGGTTGGGCTAAGAATTTGGGCTTAAGTGTTTAAGGCCGGTTGGGAGTTTGGACAATGTTAGGTGTGAAAATAAAATTGGGCTGGGTAAGCCCAACTCGCAATTTGTGGTATTTTCGGATTACTATTTGTATTCAAATCTTTTTTTAATATGTAAAAGTAACTTTACTTATATTTGTGAGTATTATTAATTGTAATAATTATATTTTTAAAATACGATAAATTACGTTAAATTTATAACGAAATCTTGTAATAATTAGCAACTAAAAAAGCAGTGGCATGCATAAATTGCTTATAATCATATTCAATTCTATTACTATTATCTATAAATTTAAAACTTTCTATCATTTTTTGATATATTTGGGGATAGGGGAAGAGGGTTGTGGAGGCTCGACACTACGTACTTCAAGGGAGTTCTGTAGCGCCTTAAGAAGCGCCAAAAGGAGTTACAAAACCTCCACTAGGCACCTGGCGCTACAAGGTGCTTCAGGAAGTGGCTGTGAAGCACCTTTGTAGCGCATGGAATAAGCGATTCCCGATACCTCCACTTCATGTCCAATGAGCATAGCCACTAGACTGGATGTTCATGACTAAAACTTTCTATCATTATTTCACTAATACATAATTTCTTTTATATTTTACAAGTTTCATAAGTAACTAAAAAGAAGATGGCACACATAAATTGCTTTTAATAAAGTTTCGGCCTTCCATGACTTTAAAAAATTTCATCTTAATTTTTAACAAATTAAACTTTTTTTAGATTTAATTATAAATCAATCACATTTCATGAACTTAATAGAAGTCATTCATGTTTTACTGATAGTGATTTTCTTCTATGATTTTCAGTCTTAATGACTCAGGGATTTAAAAGAGGAAAACAAGAGAAGTTGCTTTTACTCAAATTTTTAGTGATTTATGTTTTAAGGGTATAGAATATTTAGGTAGATGTGAAAAATAATTAAAAAGTGGGATTAAAAGATTTAGCACATAAGAAAAGAGGTTTCAAGTCGAAAATGAAAACATTTGATAGACTTAAATTATAATTTTGAAAATGTTTGGGATTGAGATGAAAAAAATACAAAACTTAGTGGCATAAAAAGATTATCCCCAAACTAATAATAGAAAAAAAATAATGAGAAATACTTACTCCATCCCCCAAACTTAGGAGGTAGTAATTATTAACTAATAAAATTGATGGAATATTGGAAATTTCTATGTCCCTAATCCTTGATGAACAAACCCCAAACAATTAAAAGAGAATGTAAAAAATTAAAATTCTAAAAAGAAAAAAAAATTAAAATTCTAAAAAGAATAATAACAAAATAACAAAAAAAATTAGAAAGAGAAAGGAAGATTCAGTAATAAGCTCGAATGTTTTACCTTTTTGGTTATCGATTCTTAAATAAAATAGCATACGAGTTATCTTTTCAGGAAGTTATTAGAATACATCGATAGTATCAAGACATAGACGTTAATTATTTTTACCTCGTCCCGTAGGAGGGGGATACCAGCTAGTTAATATATAAACATGAGCATATTGAAGGAGAACATGCCACGTGTAAAATATTTTTTAATATTTATTAAAACCACATGATGAATTTAATCAAGAGATAATATCCAAATAGATTGACTCTGCAACAGACTATATCTAAACTTCCTAAAAATTCGAAACAACCCACAAAAGCAGGTGTCAAACTCGATCTCAAGCCTACATCCTAGACATTCCATATTATAAATACAGAACTTATTTACAAACAATTCAATCATACATATTAGTCAACCAAATTCAAAACAACCCGCTAATCATTTTTGTCAAGCATGATGTCTCGCCTGCAACACTAGCTGCAGACCACATTAGATCGCTTTCAAAGGGATTTAAATGACCTCCACCTGCAGATCGAAAAAAATTAAGGTAAATATATGATGCTATTTGCTGATTTCGTACTATATATATTATCAAATAAATCATATTCATTTTTTATTACACACTAACACCATGATAATAAATAATGTTTTATCTAAGTGGAAATATAAATGTTTGAACAATTTTTTACAAAGAGGAAGAGGAATCATAATGGAAGAAAAAATGTTAAGCATGTTCGCCACCATCGACGGTCGCCGGAAAACATTTTTTCACGACGGACAATTGACAAAAATGCATCAATGAGGCGGTTTTGGTGGTTTCTCATGAAAACCTCAATAAATTGGTAAGAACACGGTTGAAGTTTTATCGGTACGTTTGAGGGAGAAGATAGGAAAAAATGTTTGATCTAAGTGGAAATATAAATCTTTGAACAATTTTTTACAAAGAGAAAGCGGAAATCATGATGGAAAAAATGTTAAGCATGTTCGCCGCCATCGGAGGCTGCTGGAAAACATTTATTCATTGCGGATACTCGACGGAAATGCATCTACGAGGCGGTTTTGATGGTTTCTCAGGATGAACAATAAGAATTCGGTATGAATACGGTTGAACTTCTACAGCGAGAGAGAGAAAGAGAGTGAGTGAGAGAGATGCGGCTCGTAGGTTAGAAACGTGAGAGTGTTGGACACCGGGTTATTTATATGAGGGTAGATGGATTTGGGTTTGGGTTATAGGTTGGGCTAAAAATTTGGGCTTAGTTGTTTAAGGGTTGATAGTTTGGACAATGTTGGGTGTTAAAAAAATTTGGGTTGGGTAAGCCCAACCCGCAATTTGTGGGATTTTCGGGTTACAATTTATATTCAAAACTTTTTTAATATGTAAAAGTAATTTATTTTAGAACTATATTTGTGAGTATTATTAATTGTAATAATTATATATTTTTTAAATACGATAAATTTACCTTAAATTTATAATAAAGTATTTTAATAATTATTATAAATAATTGAATTATTTTATATATGATTTTACTTAAGTATGATATAAAATATTTTATTCATATGTTTTTAAAAATTATTTAAGTATATTTTATTCATATTCACAGAAAATAGTTAATTTATTATATATGTATATATAAGAGGTATTGGGTCCTCAAGGTCAAAATGGTGATCGATTAAATATTCAATATTTTAATAAAAATTAGAAGTACTTTAAAAAGTAAAACTAAAACATTTTTACTTTTGGCCCCGATAAAAGCAAAAATAATATAAAAAAACATCAGAGATAAAAGAAGTACAATAAATTAGACAAATAAGACTAATGTGTGAGTTTTATTAATTTGAAATAGTAACATACACATGAAACAGTAAACTTGAATGTTTACTCTTTTGGTTGTCGATACTTAAATAAAATAGCATATGGGTTATCTTTTCAGGAATTTATATGAATGTATCGATTGTATCAAGATATAGACTTTAATTCTTTTTACCCCGTCCCGTAGGAGGGGTACTAGCTAGTTCATTCATATATGTCCAAATGATAATCCAAAGTTTCCATTTTTCAATATATATTTTTATACTAATTTTTTTGACAAATTTATTTTAATAATAATTTGAATCAAAGATAAATTCAAAAAAATCAAAGGGTAAATTACAAAACCCCCCCTGAGGTTTGGTGAAATCTTAAGTTTGCCCCCTCTATTTTAAAAATCAACAGTTTCCCCCCTGAGGTTTAGTGAAATCTTCAGTTACCCTCCTTGACCGTATATGGTGTTAGTTAACTCTTTAAGATTTTAGTACTAATTACACCAACTATACTCTGAAACATTTAAGGGGCAGCCCGTGGTCACCTGTGTCGTAGCAGCATGGGCTCGCCTGCGTTTCTGCGGCCTGAGCTCGTTGCGTCGTGACAGTGACTAGACAACAACGGCGGCTAGGTAGGGTGCCCGGTTTGAGAGGAAGAAAGGAGAGAAACAAAATGTTTGGATTGAAGTATTAGGGTAAGAAATATTGGTAACAATAAGAGCGGTTAACCCTAAAATTCTTAACGGTCAACTAATAACACAAACGGTCAACAGGAGGGTAACTGTTGATTTTTTAAAATAGAGGGGACAAATTGAAGATTTTACCAAACCTCAGGGTTTTTTTTTGTAATTTACCCATACTACTCCCACCATCCCAAAAACATTATTATGTTTGCTTTTAACAATTCAAGTTGCCCTGTTTGACTATGATAAAATAAAAAAAAGTCTAGAAAAAATATATTTAGAAAATTAAGACTTCAAATTATAATAAATATATGAATTATTTAACTTTTTATGTCTAAACATTTATAAAAATAAATAATAAATTAAATACAATGGAAAAAAGTGCAATTTTTATGGGATGGAGTATAATCCGAGTATTATGCTACGCCATGACTATATGACAGGGGAGGTTTTGAATTCATTCATCAGGTCTAATCAGTCATCACGGATGCCAACATGTGAGCTGAGCCAAATGCTGCAACATGTGGAGCAAGTCCATTAAAACAGTACCTAAATTTCAGATTTGATCATGGTACCCCATTAATGGCCACCGGTCCCACGAAGAGCAAAGCCACAAAGACCACCCTTGCACTGAAATGCAGAGATGAAGTGAAGGCTCACCTGGCACAGAATGGATGCAAGCATCAGAAACTATCATTCAAACCAAGCCAATGGCAAGCAAGCAAGCATTGATTCAACTCAACACCTGAAGCAGGTGCTCACCTGTTATCAGTGACAGCAAATAAAAGCCAATGACTTGTACTAGAAGAGATAAGAAAAGAAGAAGAAGAAGAAGAAGCTCTGTGTTGTGAAGAAGAGGCTAGTGCTAATGATTGTTACCTTCTCAGATTAGGCTCCATTGGTTTTCAAACTATAATCCATTCCTAAGATCTGTAATCTGTGCAGTTAAAACTATCAAACTAGCAGTTCACACTAAACAGATGAATCTTCATTTGTCTATGGTGATAATATAATCTAACAAAGCAGAGTGGCCTCAATCATGGTAGCTTGACTGAATACTGTTAGCAGGTGGAGCTATTTCCTTCCATGCTCACCCCAAATGCAGCATGGTTTAAACTCTGTTAGTCTCCTAAAGACAGTGAGGTTCAGGCTCGACACGACTCGTTTACACCCGATTAACATCACCTGATTCTAGCATATCAAATTTGCGCACTCGTGCATCCAAAAGTCTTCCTTCAACATGCTCAAAACAAATAAGTCGACTAACTGTAATTTTTTTGGTCCTTAATTGGTGCTACTCCCATCAAGTCTCTAATGTGTTCATTCCTTATTCTCTCTTCTTACGTATGCCCTCTCATCCATTGAATTATTCTCACCATATGAAAAACACTTGAGCAAATACACACACACACACACACATAAATAAGTACTGTAAATGGTTATGTACAAGTAGACTTCAAATTTAAATTATATAAATTAATAAATGAGTCAAAGCAATAATACATCCTAACCTGGCGATCCAAGAGCTTAGCTATTTAAAGGGAGCTTACCCAAAAACAGTAACAATGTTGAATCAAGCACTTTTTGGCACTAGATCTATGGAATAAGAAACAAAGAACACCTGAAAGTGCAATCTGTTTGAAAGTCCTATTCCCTACTGTGGATTAGGTCCTCCTACTTACACATTATTCAGCATTACTTACTATAAAACTTCTACAGATTATCTTCATGGCTTTTGCTGCTTTCTGCATTGCTTCCTTGATCGAAATGCTCACCCACAGAGGCATCTGAATCGAACTTTGGAGGGCCTGTTTCGGTAACCTTGTAGCTGCTACATGAGTTAATTTGACTAGTGAGAAGCTCTCTTTCAGACATTATAGCTTCCAGAAAATCAGAACCATCACCCGATTGCATTTTGCTGTCATTGTTATTGTAAGGCCTGACAATAGGAGGAAGAGGAGAAGAAGGAGGAGGAACGGCTGCTGTTCCCGAGTAAAGCTGGTCTAGCTGGTCGAAATAAGCACAAGTTTTAGACTGCTGGCTTCGCCTTTTCCCTGTTTCTTTTGCCCTCCTGAAGTACTTGTTGATGTTATCCCATTTCTGTTTGCACCTTCTTGCACTTCTCTGGTAACCCATACAGGACATCAAAGAGCTCACTTCATCCCAAAGTGGGCCTTTTGAGCCAGGTTCCTGGAACTTAATGTCTAAGCTACTCCTCAACTGAATCAAGGCCTCAACTTCAGCGCTAGGCCACTTAACATTTATATCCTCAGATAGACCCTCTGTTGGTGGTTCAACTCCAGTTTCTGTGTCCAACAGCGAAGGTGGTCTAGCAGGAAGCTTAATGCTTTGGCCAGTGAGTTTCTCCAGATATGAAACCATGAGGGTCTCTCTGTTTGAGGCAAGAGCTCTTTCATGCGCTCTTGAAACGATTTCTCTATTACGCTTAGCAGCCTCTTCTTGCCTCCATGCTTCCTCATTCTTTCTCCTCTCCTCATCCAACCTCCCAACAACTTCCAAGCACTTGGTATGAAGAATCTCATGGTGATCCATCACTTTCTTAACTAAACTCTCAAAGAAGGAAGCCATTCTACTAAACTCTTCCTTGACCTCTCTCTTTCTCCTTTTCCTCTTCCTATTCAAAGACTGTTCTTCCACTCCGGCGGTAGTCTCTGACCCATGGTCTGCCCCAGTCGCAGCAGTTCCAACCCCAACACCCGTGCTCAAATGTTGGCCATGAGAAAGGCCACACGCTGTAATGCCAACATCTGTACGTGAATTTTCACCTGTAAGAGCAGACCCAGAAGCTGCTTGATGATTTGCTTCACCCACCTTAGCAAGACCATGTACTGCCTCAAGCTCACCAAAGAATCCGTATCTATGGTCATCTCGCTGGACTAGCTGTGTCTCCTCACACCTGTTGTTCTCTGTTCGTTCCTCTCTGCTGCCAGTGGACCGCTCACTCTCAAACTCGCATCGTGCGAGCGGCTTCCTGCGCATTTTAACAAACACTTGGCTGACAACCGAGCAAAGACGGGAATAAATAAAGAACACAAACCAATTTTTACCACAGAAGCGTTCAAATTACCAAATGGGTTCTTTAGCGGAAGAATGTTGCTGGAGGTTCCAACATTGAGGAACATGTGAGGAAACTGAAAGCGGTCGATGATTCCCGAGGGAACACGAACCGCCTCTCTGGGAATGAGCCAGAATACTCGGAACTTCGTGTGTCCTGCCGCTGCTCTCATTAAGCCCCAGCCTGAAATTGACATGATAAAACGGAGTTTGGTGAGGTTGGGCATGGCCGAAATGGTGGTCCAGCCTCGGCAGCCGCTGGTTCGCATGGTCTTCCATGGCATGGAAGTGATGGGCTTGGTGCAAAAGCTGCTGAGTAATGGGTACCAAGTGCTGCTGCTGCTGCTGCTCCTCGTAGGTGCCGGGGATGGCGAAAACAGAGGAGCATCCGCCATGTCGGTGAGCTTCGTCCATCAAGTGGTGATGAGATTTGGGGTACTGGTGCTGCTCATGCAGGTGCTGGTGATGAATGTTTGGATTCATTGATTTAAATGACGGACCCAGTTGACTTGAGGGTCCTGCTCCTGCTCCTGCTCCGAGGGACGGGAATGAAATTCAGTAATGGTGTCTCTTGCTGTTACTTGGACCGTGACATCGCCACTCTGGCCCAAAAAAACAACACAAAGCGACCGGACCGGTCTCTTATCCGTCGGTCATTGGATCGGGAGCTGTTCGGTCTGAACAGTTCTCGTACCGACTCAAGCTCAAGCTCGAATATTGAACCAAATAAATCAACCTTTATGAGCTTCGAGCTTCAATTAAGGTCTGTCTATTAAATAAACTGAGCTTGAGGTTGAGTGACTTGGCCCGAACATGCTCGTTGATCTAAACGAGTTCGATTAATCGGCTCAAACTTGAGAACTATACAAGTTTATGGTACAGGATACGGTGCGCCCACGCTTATCGTGGGCCTCCGTGCGCCACTTTCACGTTATTTACAAAATTGTCATTTTCATTCAAATTCGTCTAAGTACGTTCGCCAGTAATTATGATGCCCCTGCGTATTTTAAATAATGCGCATTCTGCCTCCAAATGACGCTCCTACGACCTTAATGGTGTGTGGTGGAAATCGAGAGCATTAATCTTGTCACAGCAGAAATGAGCCGCATCATATTTGTAATGAAGAGCATCATAATGCAACAGGGAGTGCATCATAGTGGTTACCAAAGACATCATTTTGAAAGGTTAATAAAACGAGTGTAACATTTGTCATGAGAGCGACTGCATCATATTTTGTAATGTAGAGCATTATAATGTATCGGGAATGCATCATAGTGTTTTACCGAATGCATCATTTTGAAAGGTTAATAAAAAGAGTGTAACATTTGTCATGAGAGCGAGTGCATCATATTTTTGTAATGGAGAGCATTATAATGTATCGGGAATGCATCATAGTGTTTTATCGAATGCATCATTTTGGGAGGTTGAAGGAAGTGTGCTTCATTAAGTTATCGTAACTAGTGCATCATGTTTGTTACGGAAAACATCATTATGCATCGCAAATGCATCATCGGGTAGAACAAAAAGGATCACCGTGGGTTGTAGAACAAAAAGCATCATTAACTCACAAAGAGAGTGCATCATATTAATGTTATGGGAGTGCATCATAGTGTATCGGGAATGCATCATTCTTCTTCGTATTCTTCTTCTCTTTAGGCGCTTAAGGTGCGCCTACAGGCGCACCGTATAGCTGCTCCAAGTTTATTTACTTTTACTATATTTGAGCTTACTGAGTTTTGAATCAAACTCGAACATCTTACGAGCCGAGCTCGAGCTTGACATGTTCGGGCTCGACTCAACTTGTATCATCACCAGTTCTACATTTTTTATGTTTGAGATATCTCATGAAAATTGGCATGTTTCCTTTTGTATGAAATTTTTGCATATGAAGTTTATCTTATCAAAAAGAGGATTGTAGATTTATCTCTTGTTATATAGGAGAGACAAATTTTGATCATGCAAGTACTTCGACATGATACTATGATACTTATAATGATTTGCGAGAGACTAGACATGATATAATGAACCTCATGACCAAAATTCAAAAGATTACATATACAAATGACCAAATGTGAACATTACGACAGACGATCTATGTAGTTGCTCTCAAGGCAAGGTCAATGTAGTAGAGACCTTATACCCATATGTAGACTTCTTATCTCATTTAAGTCCACATGAATGCTAGTTTCAAGTGTATTAGTACTATCCCTGTCCGTAATAACACTTGACCAAAGACATTTTTTCCAACAAGTATGACCTATTTTATTAATGATAACTTATTACAAAATAAGTCGTAAATGACGAAATAAAGTACCTAGAATAGGTACAAATAAACATGCCCGCTAAAGGGAAAATCTCTGCATAAAGATAATTACTGAGGAAAACTAAAACCACTACGGTAAAGCTCACTAATCTGGCCTCTAAAACCTAAGCATATTATGACGATGGTCATGACTACTATGACAGATGAAAATATATAGAATCCGGCTTCCGGTACCCCTACACGCCCAAAATGGGCTAAATAGTACCGATGCACTATAGTGGGTTAGGTAGAGCACTAACCATAATGATAATTATAAACGCAACAATCCACTAAAGTAATAAACAACAAACCTAAACAAAGAAAGCAAAAAACAAAACATGAATACTAAGAAACACCCAATTAAACAAAACTATGAGCCGTAAGCAATCCGGGGATGGCCAAGCCGACTCTATACCCAACCAACCCCGATGCCAAAAGTTCATGGCTGAGGGCGAGGCTGGATACCCAACCTCGCCTTTGCTACCCGCTACTCCTACAACCATCACACTAACCATGCACCCTGAAGCTCTGACAACCGCAAGGCTGCCTTGCGAAAGTAGCCACCAAGCTTGAGTTCCGTTTGCAAAGGATCACACATGCCGAACCCGAAGCGAGGAGGCAGGGTTGTCACCGTTCATGAGGAGAAGCCCAGAACAGTTCCTCCGGAAGGCCAGAGAAGCGTCGACGGCGCCGCCTGTGGATAACGGACGCCGATGGCGCTGGGGCTCTGAGCCGACCGCCGCTAGGGAGGAGGCCCACCACCAGCCACCTTGTTCACGACCATTGGGTGCGTCGAGCATTGAGAGCAGGTCCGATTCCGATGAGAAACACGACGCCGTGATATCCTCCGACGAATGTTGTGGCGCAAGAAGCCAGCAGGCCTGCGCAGAGAAACCAGCGATGCGATGCGCAAAGGTTGCTCGAATGGAACGCCGGAAATCAAAGGCACACCGCTGGCGGCAGGAGCCTACAACCAGCTGCCGCGGTGGGGAACGCATATCAGAACCCTAGCAGACGCCTTTTGTCAATATTCTTTTCTTTAATAATTTTGACCAAAGACATTTTAAATATGAATATTTGTGGACACAATACCAAAAAGCAATCATCATATTATTGGCCCTTGAACATTACACTAATAGATGAGGGGTGAGGCTAAGGGCTCAATGCGCGGAGCGGGGAAGGTTTGGTGGAACGCTGTAGAAGTGGTCTCAGTTAGAGGGGTGAGAGCATGATAAGTGTAAAGCGAGTAGGAATTTTAATCGGATGTGTCAGGTCAGGTCATTTGGGTTGAGCTGACTTCAAATTGTGTTCGGGTTACTTCTGGTTAAGCTGATTTCATGTTGGGTCGGGTTTGGGTTATTTGAGTTTCGGGTCACTTCGAGCTCAGGTTACTCGGGCTTCAAGTTACTTCGGGTTTCAAGTTGCTTCGGTTAGGTTCAAGTCGGGTTCATTCGGGTTTCAGTCTGGTACGAGTTGATGTACTTTCATTTTTGAGTTACTTTGAGTTGAAATTGAGTAGCAGAGCCTTCACACGACTACAAGAGCACCATCAACTAGAAACATAACCACTTAGGCGGTGTTTACAAGCTTCTGCCTGATGTCGACAACGAGTTGCTGATGTTCTTTGAGTTGCGGTTACCCAGTACTCCACCAACGTCATCTATTTTTGTGAAGGTCTACTTTGATTTATGTGAGTTTGATTTGAATCAAATGCAATAATGTCGAACTATTAATGCTCAAACCTCATTCTCTTGGTCATTCTTATGTTAGGGTCACTTCGGATTCAAGTTTCATGCTTAGATTAACCGGGTTCGGGTCGTTTCGGGTTATTCGAGTCGTTTCGAGTTCAGATCATTTTGATTTTCACCTCATTTGGGTTTTGAGTAATTTCTACGTGTTGGTTGGGTCAGATTTTGACATCCCTATCAATGAGAGAAAGAGAATATAAACGTGTTAGGTGTAAATTTGTACAAGTCTTAAGAAACTGGGGCTAGTGAAACAATTTCTGTTTGACATATCCATGATTTTGGAAAATTTGAGGAGGTACCTAACGGTTCAAAAAATTGGGGAACGTACTTGCAGATTACGATCAACCTCAAGAGATATTTGTATTTCATCTTGCATATTTTTGAAATATGTCAGTGACCTAAATTATAATACTCTATCTTTGTCACAAAAAATTAATGTGTTTGATTTTTTATGTGATGTTTCACTCACTGTTATATAAAAAGATTTTGTTAATTTTTTTAAAAGAAATTGTATTTAGAAAATGTAAAAGTTGAATTATCATTTGCATATAAATTATCTACTATTCTACATAAAATGTTGAATAAAAAAATTACTCCTTTTGTCCATGAAAAATTGTCTCATTTGATTTTGTTGTTTCAAATTCAATATTTGATTCAAATTTTAACAAAATATACAGTGAATTTTTTTTTCCAGAATATATTTATCCTTTTTAGTGCTTTTCACTACATGCATTTATCTTTTTCTTATTTCTTTATGTCAAAAGAATTGGATTTGATAAAAATTTGTGCTTACAGGATCTTAAGAAAGGATGCTAATTAATATGTTTTCCAATATTATTTCATTCTTCATAAATTTGTATTCCTTAAATTAAAATATGCAAGCTTTTAGATAAGGTGTTGAATTTAGATAACCCAGAGCATTCGTGAAACTCTAACAAAGATTGTCTTCTTTTTTTTTTTATGGATAGCAACTACATTTTATTTTAACTTAGTTTCATTAATAAGTAATCTATAAACCGCTATAATTTCGGACTCATTACATATGAATAATCTAAAATGTACTCATAACATGATTTAAGTGTATCAATTTTTTTTCTCCAAAAAATATCTTCAATTCAATTCGTGTGATTCATAAGTTCATGCAAAATTGAGTAGAGTTAAGGAACTCTGATCAGGAGAGGGTTTAAGATTTTTTTTTTTAAAAAAAACTTTATGTAGTCTCAAATGTTATTACTCAGAATTTTCTATTTTTTAAAAATTTTAATTTTATTTCACTTCTTTAATTCGTTTTCCCATACAAAGTAGGGCTCAAAAAATCTAGTTAATTTATAATTTGAATCTAAATTATTTAATTTTGAATAACAAAATATTGAATAAATAAAATCATAAATTAAATGCTGAAAAAGAAACACATCATTTTTTAAAAATGCAAGTAGTATAGAACTTTTAAAATAAATGATACAATCTTTTACGGGTAAAAACAAGAAAATTAAATATTAAAAATGAAACGTTAAAATATGTTAATTTGCGATCAATACAAAAATGTATAGGCTCGAACTGTAAATCATTAGGCCCACCCAGAGAAGCGCTACAGAAAAGGGTTTAGAAATGCCTTGGGTATGCAGAATATTTTCGGCAATAAAGCAACTCCGCTTGGGCTAACAGGCCCATCAACAACGTGAGGGTATCTGGGCCGATGCCGACTTCGGCCCATCTAATATGCACAACTTTTCTTCACTTTCCAATTTCCCCCTTTCTTGAGACACGAATTCAGAGGCCAATGATGGAATATTACGTTTATTAAGGAAAAATAAGTTTGACATTAGACTTCGTAGTTGTGAAAATTTTTAAATCTCTTATAACAAAAATTTCAAAATAACATTTTTCTATTAATCTACTATTATATATTAATACAGGATAACTGCATTAATTGCACAAAAAAAAAACGAAACTCGCTTCCTGGTTAAGCCACATGTGATCCACCTCAGCTCCACATCAGATTTGAAGTTTTTTTCCAGATCTCATAAGGTAACAACTGAATATGGTAACTTTCAAAAATTTTAATTGTAGTTAAGGCAAACATCTAATCACTCTTCTTTGTTTTCTCACATGTAATTAAAATAATTAAAACACCCACAATCAAAAAATAATCAAAACACACTTTTACAGCATTTGATTACTCCGCTCCCTCTCATCTCCATCCGTTTATTTCCTGCCATCACTGAAACATGAAGAAACCCTTCATCCTGAGTCCTCCACAATGCTAATTAGCGCTCGATTTGAGTATCGCATACTCGACAGTGGGAGGCATGTGAATCGATGGTGCGACAATGACACTTGGCGGGAGGGGATGAATCGATGCCGAAGATCATCGTTTATTCCAGATCTGAAACGTCTTAGGTTGCGAGGGGACTGCTTGTCGGGCTTAGTGGCGGGATGAATTATGACTTCATATTTCCAGATCTGATAGTGAATTTATGTTAGCAGGCCATTTCTCTTCGTTCTTTTTTTTTCAATTAAAATATAAGATTATTGTGTTCTGAGTTATTAACAAATTTCTCTCCACCCAAATGTTGAGCAGATAATGATCAACCAAGCACGAAAGGTAATTCTAAAAGAGTCTTATTCATTATCTGTTCTCACCTCTTCCTTCAGTGTCTTATATTCATCAAAAGAATTGATGAATTTTTTCAATTAATATTAATGGTGAAGCACAAAAAAATTTATGCTGATCAAACAGGATGAAGATTTTGCAGCAGCACTGACAGCAAGTAAGGGTAATAAATTTTGCATACTGGCGCTGATTGGGTGAGTATACACAATTGTGCATACAGAGAAATTCGGTTACCTTTGTTGCTCGAGTTCCAGGTCTTAGGATAAACTACAGTTGTCCTTTAGGCTTCATTTGATGAGTGGATTTGAGCATATCATTATATTTGAAATTTTTTAAGACAAGTGTGAAAAAATACATTTATGCAAAGACTTGAATGAAGTTCTTAAAAAGATTACACTGAAATGTGCCATTTCTAGCATAAGTTGTTGTGGAGAGAGCACTCACTATGGACATGTTTGCAGTAACACTTTTAAAAGAAAATTATGGTGCTAACATTTGTTTTATTTGTATGTTTGATTACTCATATTTTCTCTATTCATGTCATTTGTTTGCAGTAATTAATTTGATAGTTAATTTGATTGAAGTGGTATATGTCCAAGCCATTAAAGAAAGAATTAGTAAATACCGAGAAGAAAATGCTGAACAGAGACTGATCAACCAAACACGAAAGTTAATTCTAAGAGACTCTTATTCATTACTGTTAATCGTACGAATTTCTCCATCTGGTTTCCGATCTCTTTCATGTTCTTTTAGTCGCCAGTAGGGACAATCATGGTGAGGTGGAGATACGACGTGTCGTCGAATCGGGTAGAAAGCGCTTCGAGCAGAGTTATTTACTATGAACAAAAGTGTAAGTTATGTCAACGATTTGATGTCTGGGCTCGTCGTCGAAAGCTTCCAATATGGCCTCAGATGGTCAAAAGTGGTCCACGGGATTACCACCCGTGACGTGGTCGAGTTAGGGATGAATGACAAAACAAATTAAATCATCAGAGAGAGAACTGATATCTTTTCTTGGATGAAAGATAGAAGTATAAATGTCATTATTCAAATAATAAAATTAACCCAAAACTTTTAAAAGTGAACTAATTTTTCATAAATCTAAGCCAAAATTTTTAAAACAAACTAAATTTTTATAAATTTATTAGACCGAATATATTGTTATTTAATATATTAAAAATTTTGATAATTATTAATTTAATGAACCCATGACGAAATCGGGTATTAAAACTAGTTTTCCTTAAAACACATGTTTTTCCTTAAAAAAACATTACAAACACACCGAACGAGTCCCTCGGCTTGGATTGAGGTTTTTTGTTTCCTGCACGTTCCGAGCTACCGCGCTTCTGATTCTCATTGGCTTTCCAGTGCCAATCCCCAGAACTGTACAGATTCCCAACAAAAATAAAAATAAATAAAAGAAATAAAAATATGTTAAAAACGTTTGCACATGTTCATCAGTTATTTATCAATTAGTTGAAAAAATCACTAGTTGTGTTATGTGAGTAAATGCCCAGTTAGAAAGCTATTTTAGTTTTTAAAATTATTAATTAGTTAGTTAAATTAGTTAGATAGTATTAGAATCAGCTAGTGGTTTTACCCATTGGTGGGTAAATAGAATAGCTGTTTCCAATGAGAATTGTACCTTTTGTTATTTGCCAAAAAAAACCAAATACAAAGGCAACAACTATTTAAATTTTCATCAATTCCCAAAAATTTTACCCTCACAAAATTCCCTCCCAATTTCAAATATACATCACTTTTTTTTGCCAAAAATTTAGCAAAGAACACAACCAAAGTTATGTAATTAGTTTAATTATTGTCTCTTAATATTAATTAGAATCAGATCCTTGTTTCTCGCATCTTATCTGGATATCTGAGTTTTAGGACAATAATGGTGGCCTGAGGTTCCGTTTAGTAGTAATGATTTCAAATAGCTGTAGCGTTTTAGATGTTTTTTTAATGATCAATGTCAAACTGCTACAGTTCAATGTTACTCCATCCGTCTCCAAATAAATGATGTGTATTCATTTTTGGGATGTCACCAAAATATTTGTACATTTCCCTTTTTAGAAACTTTAGCTAAGTTGTTTTACTTAATTACCTCTAACATTCATCCTCCAATTTCTAACATTTTATCCTCCAAACTAGAAATGAGGGTATTTTTAACCAATTTTTTTCATTATCAATATTTCTTAATTTTAGTGTCAAAAGAGATGAACCATTTATTTGAGGACGGAAGGAGTAAAAGCTACTCGTAAATAATTTATTTAAAACGTAAAAATTACTTTAAACAACAGTTGTCAAGCACACCTTTATTGAAAGGTTCTTACATATACCTGAATAGATGTATGTTCACTAAGAGTAAGTGTTAAAGTAGAATATTGTGTTAGTGGTTAACTATTTAAACGGAAAAAAAAATGGTATGCAGACGGTCAGTCTTACAACATGACGATAACCCTTTTAAGTTAACGGAACGTTATATTTTTTGGATATGGAACAAAAAGGATTTGGAGGTGAGAAATTGCACATATAATCCTTTGACTTTAATAAAAAGCACTATGACGCCATCAAATTCTCTATGTTGACCACACCCCACCCCACCCTGGCATCCCAGCTTAATAATAATAATAATAATAATAATAATAATAATAATAATAATAATAATAATAATAATAATAATAATAATAATAATAATAATAATAATAATAATAATAATAATAATAATTTTAATTACTCCAATAAAACCGGAGGAAGTTTCAACAACAAAAGGGTTCTGTATAAAAGGTCTTTAACATATATAGCCCTCATAAATTCAATAAGTCTTCTCACTTTTCCCCACACAATTCTAATAAATAATAATCACAACGTGGAGATGTTTAATTATAGTGATATCCAGGAATTATTAATTCTTTGTTAAATTCTAAGCAGCCTCCATTATTTGAGTTTTTTTAGAACCGGTGCACTTTTAAATTTTATTTACACTTTAGGTTTTGTTTTAATTTTAATTACTTAAATAGGGCAGTTGTTTCTCCCACATAGACAGGGATTCTTCACCAGTTCGATCAAAATCTCAATTCACCAAATAAAGGAAATATTACTCATTGTCTTCCATCTTAGAGAAAACAACTTTTGAGGAACCCTCTTTGCATTCAAGACACATAAGCCATCTTCTTCATCGATTCATTCAGTTGTTTCACCATCTTCTCGTTCTGTGATGATGAAATGATGGAGACAACGGTTTCTTGCTTGCCAATAGAGGCAGGAGAAGATGTGAAGCAATTGAACAAATTGATGAAGAAGATGGTTTACGTGTTCTAAGTAAAAAAACAGTTCCTCAAAAGTTGTTTTCTTAAAGATCGGGGGAGTATAAGTTATATTTCCTTTATTTTGTGAATTCAGATTCTGATCGAATTGATTAAGAATCCTACATGAGGGCGGGAAAACAAAGAAATACCTTATTTAAGCAATTAAAATTAAAACTACACCTATTGTGTAAATAGAATTTAAAAGTGCACCTGTTTTGAAAAAAAACTCCAATTATTTTGCATCAACCTCATCGAACAAACACTAACCCGATGCCCTTTTTTAAATTATTTATTTTAATAATTCCAACCCGATGCTCATTTTTAGTCAAAATATCTTCTCTAGTACTTAAAATGTCAGCGAATCATGTCTTTTTAATTTATTCTAGCATGCTCTGTTTTGTAATTATTATTTCTTGTCTCATTTTTCGAAAAAATTCGAGACAAGCTTGAGTTCAAAAAGTGAAGGGAAAGATGTAAGAAAAAAAAGACAGTGGAAATTTTGAATTTTAAGATGTGAAAGTGGTTTTAAAGTTTTTTTTACATGGTATACATATTTTTGGGCAATATGAATCTTCACATAACCAAGTAAAATTCATTAGGGTTAGTTCATCACCATCTTTTTCTCAAATTTTTTTTTGCAACTTACTCAATTCCAATACATTTAACAACCTTAAATCTATCATTTTAATGTAAAAAATATTTTTCTCAAACTTCACTATTCACATATATCTTATCCATCAATCAAAACACACAAATCCAAATTTCTTAAAAAAATTTACCTCCTTTACTGATCTGAGCCTTACTCATAAAATAGGACAGACAATACGTAATGGAGGTTTTACAAAGATACTCCTTTAGGGATGATAGTGGCCAGTAGGGATGGCAGTGGGATGGATTAAAACTGCAAACTGCGGATAACCACCCGTTTCTGACGGTTTTAACCACGATTATTATCCGCGGTTTTACGGTTACATTTTTTTTATAACCGTGAAGTTGTCGTTGCAGATAACAGATATGGGGTATCGACACCGCGGTTAACCACTAGCTGTGGTTTCATGGTATCCGTTAACCGTTAGAATATACAGATTATTAATTACGCCCACATTACAGCCCAATTCTTCAAACACCCAACCCAATCCAATCATTTTTAAATTGCTTCAACCCCAACCTAAACAAAACTAACCGTACCTATCCATTTTACACAAGACGCATAATATTCAAAGAAATTTGCTCACGGTTATCTGTACTATTGTTTTCAAAAAATGTTTATTCATGGTTGGTGTGGAAAAGATTCTTATCTTTCAAAATATTTTTTATGTTTTTTTTTCATGAACTTATTTGGATGTTATTATGTATATTTTGATAAAATTATTGATATTTAGGTATTTATAATGGATTGAGTTAATAACCGCGGATATAACCGCTAACCACGAATATCTGCAGTTAGCGGTTGTAGGTGTAGAACCTAACCGCGAATGATACAACCGCAATCCGTGAAATCCGTGGATAGGGAAAAAACCGCGGATTGCGGTTAGCGATTTTACTCCTACTGCGGATTATCCGAAACGTTGCCATGCCTAGTAGTGGGGTGGATAAGAACCGCGTAGCCGCAGATAACCGACCATTTAATTATGGTGGTTTTAACCGTGGTTAAAACAAGCGGGTTAGTGCACTACGTGGGGAGGACAAAGTTTACTGCGGCCCTTACTGCGGTTTGGGCCGCAGTAAGCCCATTTACGCAGTAAACGACGTGGTTGCTGGCGCAGTAAGGTTTACTGCGGCCTTAGCCGCAGTAAGGCCGCAGTAAATTTTTTTTTTTAGGGTTTCGGTTCTCTTTTTCATCCGCCTCCTTCACATTTTTCTTCATTCTTCCATCTTCATCTTCATTCTTCCATCTTCATTCTTCTTCTTCATTCTTCCATCTTCATCTTCCCCTTCATCATCATCTTCATTCTTCTTCATCCTTCTTCTTCTTCTTCTTCTTCTTCTTCTTCTTCTTCTTCTTCTAGTTCTTCTTCTTCTTCGTCTTCCTTTTCTTCTAGTTCTTCTTCTTCTTCTTCGAATTCTTCTTCTTCTTCTTCTTCTTCTTCATCTTCTTCTTCTTCCTCTTCTTCTTCTTCTTCTTCTTCTTCTTCTTCTTCTTCTTCTTCTTCTTCTTCTTCTTCTTCTTCTTCTTCCTCTTCTTCTTCTTCTTCTTCTTCTTCTTCTTCTTCTTCTTCTTCTTCTTCTTCTTCTTCTTCTTCTTCTTCTTCTTCTTCTTCTTCTTCTTCTTCTTCCTTCTTCTTCATTTTTCATTTTCAGGGTTTGGACGAATCCGGATGAACATTCATCCGGATTCGCCCATTTTTTTAATTATTCAAACAGTTATGCGGCCATGGCGCAGTGAGGCCGCATGACGTATCGCGGCGACGCCGCAGTGAGTTCGAAACTGCGGGCATTTTAACTGCGGCGTTCACTGCGGCCATCGCCGCAATTGGTACCACGGGCCAACTGCGCAATGGGCCGCAGTGAGGTCTGTCTTCTCTACGTTGTGGTGGTTATGGTTTTTTTCCCAACCGTTGGCCTTACGATTGCGGATAATGCACTACTAGAAAATGTCCAAAAGCGATAGACAGGACCGACAGATGTACTGTAGAAAATTGGAACATGCCGACAACAAATCTGTCGCAAATCTCTCTCTGTTTTCGCCCTCCTGTCCGAAGCCTCAAGACTCTATTGACACTAGAAGAGCGAGTGAGCATATCAGCAGCGGATAGCATGCCCCGCCGGCGATAGCCGGATCTACGCTCTAAAACCACACGATGCAGTAAACCCGATCGCCCAAGGAGAAAGGAGCGATTGGGTTGAGGGGAGGCCACTTGGTTCGTAGGGGTGAAACGGCGAGGCGACGGCCAACTGGACGGTGGTGCGGCGGCAAAGAATTTGGGACGTACCATGGGCGACGAATGGGAGAGAAACCCTAACAGACATCTAATTGACGATCTACTTGACATAATATTTTTAGTATATCAAAATCTTCAACAACAAAAAAAAAACATAAATTAGAGGCTAGAAAATTAAGAAACGTATGCTTGAATTTTTTGAAAAGCGGGCAAGTAAAGGAATTTGGTTCCATTTCCAATTTAGGAATTGGTCATTGAATTGGTTGAGTTTTCTTCCGGAGAAGAAGAAAATCATCTATGATATTTTTCAGTGGAAAATTGATCCCTTGCACAAAAGGTTAAAAGATACTCATATGTGTATGTTTGTGTGTGTGTATATATATATATATATATATATATATATATATATATATATATATTATAGTTGGTTTGGTGATGACTATATATGATACTCAATAAAAACATTAAAAATCAACAATATGTTGGAAGCATATAATATTAATATATACTCCAAATTTCATTCGTCCATCTAACAATTCAATGTTACTATCATGCATCATTTATGAGCTAGCTTCTACTTGTTATTCATAAAATGACATATAGTATTGAATTTTAGAAATAACATCAAGAGAACTGATCAGTCTTGTCGCAGATCCAGCTCACACATTTCTAGATTAATAGGTGCAAAAATATGAAGATGTCTTTGATTGTATTGGACGTTGAATCTTTGCATTATGATCTTTGTTCTTGATCTGAATTCGAATGACTCTATCGATGGATTTACCTTAATTCTGTTGGTTTTGGTTTGCAATTAAGTTCTGCTTGTTGCAGTTTGTTTTGAGACATGTATTTAATTTATAATAGTTTTTTCCATGAATATTAAGAAATTTAAAACTTAATAATTTAGATGTGTATCATGAAATCTAATTTTTTAAAATATATTTTTATGATTTTGTCCACTATTTATATTTGTAAATATTTGAATAAAGTTGAATTATATAAAAAAGCTAAATTTATCAATTTTTGAAGTATAGAGGAATACTATTTTTCTATTTTCTCACTCGCTGGACATAACAATAATATCCTCAAGGTTCCAAAAAAAAACGAGAAGAATTTTATGGACTCGAACATTTAGTTAATTGATGTCACATCTTGAAAAAGACAAGATAATTAAGTGCATGCTAAACATGTCCATTACTCAATACAAGGTCAATATATTCACAAAATTAAGAACCATAATCATTGGTTTAATTAAATTGATAATAATTAAGATGTTATTAATCAAGGATAGTTGATCCAATCTTCAGCTTCAAGAAACACATCCAAATGACCCCATTCACAATCCATCCATTTATTATTATTCATCTCTTCCGCGTCCTCCGGAGACAAAACCACTGGACCAACGCAAGCATCGAACTGATCACTACCAAACTCCGGCGACGTCCGACCAGCAGAACCAGGATAATGTTCCGACAAACCCGAATCAAATGGGTCCGACCCGGTTTGGTCACAGAACAGGAATGAGCAACCGGAGAAGAAGCTGCCGCTGGACTCGGAGGCGGCAGCAGAAGGAGAAGGCGAGTGCAGTGGCGTCGCGGCACCGCCTGCATGGACGGCGGCGAGTTGATCTTGGGAAGAGGATCCGGGTTTCGGATCGGGTTTTGATTTCTTGCCATGAACCCGTTTGGATAAGTTTGTGTTCCAATAGTTTTTGATTTCATTGTCTGTTCGCCCTGGAAGTCTCCCAGCTATTAGAGACCATCTGCCAATTTCCAAAAAAAAAAAAAAGAAATAGAAAAAAGAAAACACATTAATACTTCAAACATTTTGTTTTTTCAAAATAATTACTATCAGTAATTAGCAATGTATGCTAATTTTTCTAGACATCTAACACTAAAAGGTAATTATGTTATTAAGATAGATGACTTTTGATTACCTGTTACCTAGGAGTCTGTGGAGTCTTATGATGAGATCTTCCTCATCACTAGTAATATTGCCTCTTATTATGTCAGGTCTCAAATAATTCAGCCATCTTAGTCTACAACTCTTTCCACACCTTTTCAGCCCTGCATCAAGGATCATCCCCAATAAAGTAATTATAATATACTATATGCAATCACAAACTTATAATATTAATGGGTGTGTTCATTTATCATTTTTTTTTGAAAATTTAGAAGATCAGTATAAAGTGAAGATAATAGCAAAATTCTCATTGAAATTTTCTGATAATTACCTGCTCCTTTTGGAATTCTTCTCCATTTTCCTTCCCCATGATCCTTAACATAATCAACCAGGATCTTGTCTTCTTCAGCAGTCCAAGCTCCCTTGTTCACTCCATCTTTAATGCAGCAAGGACTCCTACCCATTTAATTATTACACTAATTATGGTTCTCTCTCAAACAGTACAGCTGAAAGCTAGGGTTTGAGAGAGAACTAATTTCAAAAAATGATTTGCATTTGGCCAAAACTGATGATGACCATATCTTTATACAGGTGTTAGCAGAATAAAGTATTAGCAACTTGTGCAGCAAAATTTTAGTAATTAGGGCTTGAGTTGGAAGAATGACCAAATGTGAAGTGGGATTTTAACACGTCACCTTTGATGTTAAATTTTCAACAGCTGAATAGTGGGAAACTGTTTTAAAATCCCTAGCGTGAGAGGGCATATATAGTTACATCAGAGCTGAGTGAATATGATGATGTCCCTTTTTACCCGTGTTTTTTTTGTGTATTTTATTATTATTTTGTTACTCCATTTATCTCATAAAGATTGATCCATTTCATTTTTAGCACTTAATTTATAATTTATATTTTCTTTGATATGTTGACATATAAAGTCAAAAATGAAGTAGTAATTTATATGTATATGTTACTTCAATATATCTAGTTTCTCTCTATATATATATTAATTTTTTTTAAAGTCGAATGGATCAATCTTGGAGGAATGGAGGGAGTAATTTTTTAAAGAAACAATTAATAATATGAATAAAATATAGTGGAAGATAGGAAGAGGCTTGACAATAGATTTGGATTCTGAGTCGCATGTGCTGCTGTGCTGGTAAGAAAAAAGAAATACTACTAGCTAGGTAATTAATTAATTAAACTGGTGATGGTAAATAAATTAGCTAGGGTTTTGGTAATAATTAATGGATGGAAGGTTCGTAAGTTTAGTTTAATTAATTATTGGAAGTTTGTAAATAAAAATGAGTTTGGTTACATTGGTCCGGGAGAAGATGGCGTGAAGGTTTTTGTCTCGTAGCGCTTCTCTTACGCGATTCGATCCCCTTCCAAATTCCTCTCTCCACCAACCTTATTTTGTTTATTGGCTTTGTTTAATTTAATCCCAAGATTGTGAGGCTTCATTATTGATACTCGGTTGATTTATTCTCTTGAAAGAAAAAATAAAGATGCATGGTTAATTAATTTTGGCCCGTCCAGTACTTTATGATGCTAGAAATTGATACTCCCCTGCCTCATTTTACTTTACTCTTAATTTTTTATAACATTTTGACATGACACGAGGATTAAGGTGAATAGAAAGATGATATAATTTTGATAACATTACCCTTTAGAGATAAAAGACGTTGAAAGTGAGATTAGTGGTATATCAAATCATATAATAAAAAAAAGAAGATCAAGATGAGTGAGCGAGTGAAGTTAGTGAGATCAAATGGGATTAATAAAGAAGTAAGAAGAAAGATAGTTGAAAAAGATAATTTGACAAATTTATTTGGAAAAGTTTACAGAATGAGGAAACGTTACAAACGTTTCAAAATGAAAAGTGTTACGATAAAAAAATGACAGAGGGAGTATTATAGTTCTATATATTTATGGAAAATTTGAATAGTATCAACGAATCAAATTATGCCATTTCCAACCTTTTGTTTCTTCTCTTTCTTTTTGGGTTGTTTTTGTTGGAAGGGCTAACTCCACTTTTATTTTCTATTTTGTTCTCTTTTACAAATGAGTCCTAGCTAAACATTACCAAATCTTCATTTTTAATTTTAATTCCTATTGGAGTTAATTAATTACTTTCTCCATCCCACAAAGATTGTTGTGTTTGACTCAAAATGTTACTAAGATAAATTATGAAAAAAATTCAAAAAATATATATATCTTGAAAGTTAGATTGAAAATTAAGAAAAACATATGAATCATTTAACTTTATATGTTCATGAATTCATAAAAATAAATAGTAGACTTTGTTAAAAAAATCGTAGATTAATTATTGTGAAAACAACAGAAGAAAAGTTGCGATCTTTGTGGGACGGAAATTAGGAGTAATATACTTAATTACTTGCTCAAGAGAGTAAATTTTATCATTACACATTTGCAATATAAATCCTGTAAAGTGACCGTGTCTACAAAACCTTGTTATGAGTGATTTAAGACCTAGGCCTTGCGATGCATGTCGATGCCGCCAGGCTTCCCTCTTCCTTGTCAGAGTTCTTCTGCTTCTAGCAGCTAGAGCATTATTTTCCTTGTTCCTCTCATGCGTGCTATCGTTTTCCGTCTTGAGCTTCTTCTCGGGCCGTCGTGTCATTGCTATCACAATGCTTTCGGTCTCAAGCTTCTCGGACCATCACCGGCACCTGGCCAGTGGTGTGCCCGCTGTTTGCTACTGTTCATCTCCCCTGGACTCTTGCACTACCTTGGTGTCGAGTTCGGTTCGCTTAGGAGCCTCGATCCGGTGCTCTTTGGCCGGATCTTCGTGCATCATGGCGCTTCCTGGTCTAGGGGCTGGTGATGGTTCCTCGTGGCCAAGGGGTTTGGCTGTTATGGTGGTCTCGATTGTTGCCCTCGGGTCTTTCCAGGGTAAATTACAAATACCCCCCTGAGGTTTAGTGAAATGTTTAGTTTGCCCCCTCTATTTTCAAAAACCTTGATTTACCCCCCTGAGATTTACCGAAATATTCAGTTACCCCCTTTACCATTTGTGGTTTTAGTTGACTCTTAAAGATTTTAGGTGTAATTGCAGTAACTATACTCAAAGCAGATGGGCATACTGCATTCGACAAAGATAGTCTCGTCTGCATCGCTGTGGCTTGAGCTTATCTGTGTTGTTGCGGTGGTCATACGATAGCTACAGCTGACAAGGGTTAACGGTTGGGGAGGGAGAAAGAAGAAAAATTAAATGTTGAGGTTGACATAGAAGTATTAGTGATAAGAAGAGTAGTTAACCCTAAAATTCTTAACGATCAACTAAAACCACAAACGGTCAAGGGGGTAATTGAAGATTTCACTAAACCTCAAGGGGTAACTGAAGATTTTTGAAAATAGAGTGGGGCAAACTGAGCATTTCACAACAAGAAAAGTTGCGATCTTTGTGGGACGGAAATTAGGAGTAATATACTTAATTACTTGCTCAAGAGAGTAAATTTTATCATTACACATTTGCAATATAAATCCTGTAAAGTGACCGTGTCTACAAAACCTTGTTATGAGTGATTTAAGACCTAGGCCTTGCGATGCATGTCGATGCCGCCAGGCTTCCCTCTTCCTTGTCAGAGTTCTTCTGCTTCTAGCAGCTAGAGCATTATTTTCCTTGTTCCTCTCATGCGTGCTGTCGTTTTCCGTCTTGAGCTTCTTCTCGGGCCGTCGTGTCATTGCTATCACAATGCTTTCGGTCTCAAGCTTCTCGGACCATCATCGGCACCTGGCCAGTGGTGTGCCCGCTGTTTGCTACTGTTCATCTCCCCTGGACTCTTGCACTACCTTGGTGTCGAGTTCGGTTCGCTTCCGGAGCCTGATCCGGTGCTCTTTGGCCGGATCTTCGTCTGTCTATGGCGCTTCCTGGTCTAGGGGCTGGTGATGGTTCCTCGTGGCCAAGGGGTTTGGCTGTTATGGTGGTCTCGATTGTTGCCCTCGGGTCTTTCCAGGGTAAATTACAAATACCCCCCTGAGGTTTAGTGAAATGTTTAGTTTGCCCCCTCTATTTTCAAAAACCTTCGGTTACCCCCCTGAGATTTACCGAAATATTCAGTTACCCCCTTTACCATTTGTGGTTTTAGTTGACTCTTAAAGATTTTAGGTGTAATTGCAGTAACTATACTCTGAAACAGTATGGGCATACCTGCATTCTGACAGCATAGTCTCGTCTGCATCGCTGTGGCTTGAGCTTATCTGTGTTGTTGCGGTGGTCAGACGATAGCGACAGCTGACAAGGGTGACCGGTTGGGGAGGGAGAAAGAAGAAAAATTAAATGTTGAGGTTGACATAGAAGTATTAGTGATAAGAAGAGTAGTTAACCCTAAAATTCTTAACGATCAACTAAAACCACAAACGGTCAAGGGGGTAATTGAAGATTTCACTAAACCTCAAGGGGTAACTGAAGATTTTTGAAAATAGAGTGGGGCAAACTGAGCATTTCACTAAACCTCATGGGGTATTTGTAATTTACCCTTCCATTGATCGTTCATGTGCAGGCAAGCTCTTTGTCGGGAAGCTAGGCAAGAGCACCCTGGTTTGTGTGAATCGATGCTATGCTTAGGTTAAGCCCTACGGTCTAGGTGATGGGATGTTGGGTTTTTTTATATTTTTTATGTTGGTATAATGGATTTGGTTAGTTTCGTGGTTGGGAGGTGTCGGTGTGGGGCAGAGACCACATAGGTGTCATACTAGTCCTACATAGGACAAGCAGGTGTGGGAACAGACGGGTTGAACATGATCTCCCCTTACCTGGAGCAGTGATTGAATATGCACTGGGTGTTCGGGGTGTGAAGCCTTCCCTGAACACTCAGTATTTTGAATTGGCTTGGGTTTAGTGGTCAGCAAAGCATTGTGGTTGCTGTTTTTGGATGTTATGCAAGCATGTGCAGATTTCGCTGCATGGGGCATGCGTTATCAAACTTGTCTGATACAGTTTGGGTGGTGGATGGTTGCCTCTGTACCGATTGAAAATACTGCGAACGGGAACTTGTATGAAGCCTATTGGCTAGGTGGTGGAAGTTCATCATCTGATCTTCATATCACATCCTATTCTGGTTCTCATATTGCTCTACAATTATGTTGTGGCTCTCTATCTTTAGGTGCTTGGTAGTTTATGTTCTCCTGTTACTTTTCTCTCTAGACTTTTGGCTTATAATTGGCATGTCATTTAGTTTTAGTCTTGCTTACTATTGCTTAGAGCCTTTTTACTTTTTACTCAGGGGTTTGTCCCTCATTTTTAGGTTGTCTTCGGCTTCTACTAGTTGTTTTTGAATGAAAGCCATTTACTTAAAATAAATAAATAAATAAAGGGTTTAAGGTATAGTTTTAAATCTCGTCTCGTCTCGGCCGGTATACCGGTCTCGTCTCGGTACCGCCTGTGAGACGGTATTAGTTATTTAAACCCATGTTTTCCCAGCGGCCGTATCGGCCCGTCTCGCTTATTGGCAAAATTGAAGAAAATGGTGGTATATGGGTCTCATGAGACGGTATTATTTAAGCAAATATTGTCTCGGTGGTTGTACCAGGCTGTCTCGGTCGTCTCGCTTATCGGTGAAATTGAAGAAAATGACGGTACAAGGGGTCAATTGATCAACTTTAAATTTTTTGAAGACCGTTGGATTTAAATAATTAAATGGTTAAAAAAGTAAAGCCATTATTTGATTGTGTAGACTATTTAATTTAGTTGACTTTATAATGAATCATATCTATTATGATGAATTATTGGACTAGTTGATTTTGTTTTGTTATGAATCATATATATATATATATATATATGTGTGTGTGTGTTTGATGTTGAATGATATATAACAAAATCAAATTGAGAAAAAAAAGATTTGGAAATTGGGAATGTGAAAGTTGAAAAATGAGACTTTAATCGTGGGGCTTGGTTGGCTTCTTTGGTTTGTTGGGTCCATGAGAAAAGGAGTGCATATCAATGATAAAGCAGTCTGCTGCTGCTATTTCAACAAGGACCTGTCAAACCTTCATACCATCAGAAACAAAAATGCCCCCTTCATCGTCTTTTTAGAGTTAATTGAGTCATTTAGGTGTTAGTTTTGTCTCCCAAGTCATTTAGAAGTAATTTTTCCAGTTTTAGTCAATTTACTCTTTAGATGATTTCAGGATTAATTAAGGCACTTTGGGTCATAAAATAAAAAGGATTAAAAAAATGATTTAGATTTTTAGGAGTCTAGGGATGCAATTAATTTTAGGGGGTTGCGTCATTAAAAGTAAAAAAAATAAAATAATCAACTTTAATCTTGTGTAAGACTTAGTTAGGAATTGAAGGTTGAGGTGAAATTAAGTGTCAAAAGAAAAACAATATGAGGACATTTAGGGCCCGTTTAGATGTAGAAAATTATTTTCATTTTCCCTTCCATTTTTCATTTTCTATTTGTAATTTTCCAATTCAATTTTTAGAAAACGTGTTTAGTTGTTTCATATGGAAAACAATTTTCCGAAAATTAATTTTGAAAAACGCGTTTAGTTGAGAAAATTCTCAACTTAGGAAAATACATGTAAATGTATTTATGCAACAATTCAACATCAAATGGTACAATGTCAAACTTCAAAATGTATATCAAGTACGTCGACGATTTCTCCGCTGGTAGTCGTTCCACATCCTTGTAGCTAACTCATCTCTCATACTTCCCATTCGAGCTGTTTGAGAAGAATCAACTTCGACCACTTGCTGAACACCGAAACCATCTTCATCCTCCACTATCATATCCCTCTCGTCTGAACTCGGTAAATATTTCATCTGTTTCATCTTGCATCCGGATGAAGTTGTGCAATACACAACAAGCGATGGGGATCAACCGCTGCACAATAAGCGGATAACTATATATATGCTTCAAGATTGGAAATCGTTTCTTCAATACCCCAAACGCCCTTTCTATCACATTCCGGCAAGACGAGTGTGTATAATTGAACAGCTCTTCTTTCCCTCTAAAGCCTCTCCTACCACGAAAATCTTTTAGGTGATAGATGTGCCCTCGGTAAGGAGTTAAAAATCCTGGAATATTTGAAAACCCAGAATCTACAAGATAATAATGATCTGCAATAACAAATAAACCAAACATATTCTAAAAGTTATAAACTTGCCTTGCAAAAATGAAAGATATTAATGATCAATATAATACGAGTTTTAAGAAAACTTGCCTTGCAAGGGTAAAGGGAACTCATTCTCCGGCCTTGAGATTGCATCCATGAATATGCGGGAGTCATTTTTTGTGCCTTCCCATCCGGTATACACGAACGTGAACATCATATTGTGTGAACAAACCGCCAAAACATTTTGTGTAACAGCACCCCCCTTTCTACCACGAAAAGTGTTTTGTCTGGAAGCCGGTGCACAAGCAGCAACATGAGTGCCATCAAGTGCACCAATGCAATTCTATTTAAAAAGGCAAAGAAATCAAATAATAAGTAGATAAACTACTTAAAAAAGATATAAATAGTTAAGGAGAATCATATAAAGGTACCTTGAAATAAGGATACCATTTCTTATGCTTTCAAATTTCAGGCTGCACATAACCACCCACGGTTGGAGGCTTGATAATATCCTTTGCCAAAGCAGTTAATGCCCTCACAACAACATTAAATCAATGGCTTATGGTACCGGTTGAATGCTGAAATCTCTCTGCCACATGCCTTTGGCTAACAACATTTGATAAAATTGACAAGCAAATAGCTACGGCTTCTTAAGGTATATAATACCTTAAGAAAATGCTCCCAAACCTCATCCGGTGCCTCTACAATGTTGGAGTTTTCATTCCAAGTGACTCCCGTATGCGCCAAAAGCTGTGAGAACATGCGAGTCCTAATCCGAAGTCTATGATACTTCGCCTTCAACTTCTCACCTCCGTAATTGACCCCCGTAGTAACGAACATCTCTCTATTCATAGCCTCCCAATCCGCTGGCTTGTAAACAGGAGCTTTGTGAGGATCATTGACGGTCCTCTCATGCAGCATTTGAAGGAAGGAAAGCTCATTTTTTTCAGGCCAATCCTTCTTCTCATCAACGTCTTTCGAACTTGTAGACATCTACAATTACACAAGGGCAACAAGTAAAACCAACAAAGAAGCAATGCTAACAGGAGAGCCATAAAACATTCAAACTGAAACAAAAAGTAGATATTGAAACTGAAATGCTATTAATGATCAGTAACAAAGATTAATTTGCAGGGGGAAACTGTTGAAGGATGATCATCTTCTCTCTGAATATCGTATCCTGTTCATCACTGTCATCATTTGATTCATAAAAACTTTGGATACTGCAACAAATTAACACAGACAGACATATGCACGTTTATAAACATGTTAAACTTGACTGGTTGATTAATTAAAGATGTTGAGAATGGTCATACGTTGCATTTAGTAGAAAGACAAGCATCACAGTCACATATATCAGCCGACCATGCAAGTGGTGGAGAAACAAATCATGGGAGTCCCAGTGCTCAAGGTATGTATGAGATACAAATACTATTATAAATATAATACAAACATTATTAATTGGAAAATGCAACTAACAAGCATTATTATCATACTAACTAGCAAAGATATCAGTAAACTGTGCAGGTTTACCAATACATTACTGCATTACTAGTGGTACTTATGCTAGCAACATTCAAGACATATTTACACAAGTATGTAACTACAGATATGCTTGTGAGGTTCTTAGCGCAAGAAAACTCAAAATGAATCTCTAGGATCTTTGTCTAGCATATACTTGAATCACGTTTGAAGCAAAACATGTTGATTAAACAAAAATAACCCCATATTTGAAATCAGCCCCATATTTGAAATCAAGCTCAATTTTGATTGGAGAGGCAACAATCGAAATCGAGTCAGCAATCAAGCAGGAATGGAGATAAAATCCAGAATAAACGGGGAGCTTCAGCGAGAGTAAACGGGGAGAAAGAGAGAGCGAGGGAGAGGGAGAGGGAGAGATAGAGGTTACCGGCGGCGAGAGGTTGGAGGAGGAGGAGAAGTCAGCAATGGAGCAACAAGAAATCGAGTCGAGAGAGAGACGACTTACCAGTGACGATGAGAGGAGACCGGCTGCGAGATTCGAGACTTCAGCGAGATCGACGAGACGACGGTGAGACTCCTTCGAGAGGTTTTGAAGTGGAAACTCGGGAAACAAGTTTCTAGGTTTAGTTGTAAAAAGGAACGTGTGGAAAAATAATTTCCCGAAAAATAGGAAACGAAAAAAATGCAAATGAACGCGTTTTCTTTTTTTATTTTCCGTTTTTCTGATTTAATGCGGGAAAATGGAAAACATTTCTCAATCTAAACGCAGCCTTAGGTGGTTAGCTACAAATGAGCTTATCTTCTCATCAACTCTCTACCTAGTACCTATTATAATTTTACGCCAAGATGATATTGAAATGGAAGAGTTTCATCAATCAAACAAGAATTTTAGTTGGTCTAGGTTAGGGTTTGGGTAGTCTTCCTATATATATATATATATATATTCATATTTTCTTTTTAAGAGAGAAGAAGCTCAACCTTCAAACAAGAATTAGCTAGATTCTTTCTCTTTCATTTTAGTCACTCACACTGGAGAAGGAAAATGGGATGCAACCGTAACATAAATAAAGTCTAAGGGCCATAATGCAATGACAAGAAGAATACGTAAAGGGTTAAGGTAGTTTAGGTTGTCGTGTAATTAATTAAATAAATTATGGGCTGTTTGTTTGGGTCGAATTAGTCTTAGCCCAATATCCTAGCTAGCTATGGTAATGATGTTTTAGGTTTCTTGTACACCAAGCAAGTTGTGACCACACGGCCAAATCGAAATTTATAAGTTCGATCGGCCGCATTTATACTCTGTTAATTTTATATGTTTTACATCTTGGATCTCTGTTAATTTGGTGTGTAAACAAACAGGTAAGGTGAGTCTCTTGGTGTGGATGGTAATTGGTGACTCTCGTCTCGACCCAGATTTGGAGATGAATGTGGTGCATCCATTGTTATGATGGTGTTCTTATGAAAGCAGCTTTCTCTTCCAGTCCCGGGTCAGAAGATGATTACACTCTGCGTGTTCTTTCGGCAGAGGGAAGAATCGCGGGGATGTCTGCTGGAGGGATTTGGGTAAACCAGGCGTCGATATAGCTAGTCTTCTATAAGGGGCTACTTTACTGCAACGATAACGTTGGCAACATCTCTTCATGGGACACACAAGGGGCTGGATTCCAACAGGTGGCCAGGTTTGTGCCGGATGTGGACCCTGCACTCATTCAGAACATGTACCTGGTTGATTCAGGTGGATCACTTTAGCTGGTATCACGAAAAATAGATCCAGATGATGACGATGATGACTATGATTACGGAACCTACAGATTCCAAGTGTTTGAGGTGAGATGGTGCCAGAGTGATACAAGAGACTGGAGACCAAGTTCAGACTTGGGTGGCAGGTCATTGTTCCTGGGGTTCAATTCTTCGTTCTCCTCCATCGATGCCTCCGATTTTCCCGGTTGTAAGCCAAATTGCATCTACTTCACTGATGATTTTGATGACTATTATTTTGAGAGAGATCCAGGTGGGGGTAAAGACATGGGCATCTACCATTTAGATGATGGACGTACTTCCCAGTTAAGTCTTTCTGCCGTATAACTCCACCCATCTGGGCTGAGCTCACCTCTAGCTAATTAATTAAGTGCATAAGTCTAACTATGTAGGAGTAGTAAACTAGATGTTTGTTTGATCAGAATCTGTGTTGCCATGTGGAGATGATGATGATGGAGTGTATTGTAATGCAGGTACTCATCTAGCAGCAGGTTTAGCTTATTATCAGTTGTGACAGATTTAGACCATTTCTTATGATTATGGTACCGTTGCTTATTCAGTCATCTTAGTACCATCAATCAACTTGTTCAGCTTTTCCCAAACTGCACAGTAAAGATTACCTAAAGATTATTACATCACTGAACAGGATTACTTTTCCCTTTAGAAGAACCAACTCCACAGCCTTGTGATGATCTCCTCTCTTGATCCTTCATTCCTACAATTAGTATTAGTATTTTTTTTTACCAGGTCAACATAGATAAATGCCCTTCAAATAAAGGAAAGGAATTCAGCAGCAACATTAATAATGAAGAGAAAAAGGATACAAGGGCATTCTATGTAATACAAGCAGGCAGGTTTAGCATATTCAAGCTTCTCACTAATTGTTGCAGCAAAAGAAGCATGGGAAACATTAAAGAATGAGTGAGTACAAGGGATCAGCCAAGGTGATTAAAATCAGATTACAAACTGATCACACAGAAGAGTTTAAAGATGAAGCTAAGATATGGAACATGATGATGATGATGATGATGTCTGTTCAAGATGAAGCTAAGATATGGAACCTCAGATACGGTCATTAATTTAAATGTTACTGGATTAAAGTTGTTGAGCAATAGAGAGATGGTCTATGGTCTATGATCTAGACAGATGGTTAATTAATGTATGGTCGGCCAATACTTTAAGATGCTAGATATTCATACTTCACGTCTCATTTTAAAACATATTAGACTTTTATATATTTAATTACAAAAAAAATTATTGTGAATGAATAGTGTCAATTAATCAAATTATGCCACTTCCAGCTTTTTCTTTCTTCTCTATTTTTGGTTATCTTTGTTGAAACTTGAAAGGGCTAACTCCATTTTTTGGTTTCTATTTTGTTCTCTTTTACGAATAAATCCTACAATTTTATTCCTTTCAAAGTTTTACCAAATCTTCATTTTTAATAATTTTAATTTCTAGTGTAATTAATTGGAGAGTTTTCACAAAAAACAATTGTTATTTTCATGTGTATAGTAATAATATATTTACTTGCTCAAGAAAGTAAGTTTTATCATTGCATTTGCAATATAAATCCGCTGTGAAACGCGGATCTATAAAACATTGTTAACTTAATAAATGGTTTATGTTGCAACAAGTTTGTCAGATTTTCCTATATATTTGTCATGCTCCTTATATTTGGAAGATCACAAAACAAAAAGACATAATTAGTGAAAATCACACACTTTAATTATTGTACATTCTTTTCTTTTTTCTTTTTAAAACATAAAGACCTATTTTATTACAGAATCATCCAAACAAAACAAGCCAAACAAGGACCAAACAAAGGTGCAAGAGTACCTAAACTGAAAGCTTAAGCTGCTAGCTAAATATAGGCTAAAAGCAGAATAAAAGTGTAATCTCGAGTTGCCCAGATATTACCTAAAAAGGCTTAAGAGCACCATCAATTTCATGATGGATTGACAAACTGGTGATGTAAGACCTCAACACTTGATATGCTATCCAAGAGCAAAATGGTGTTGGTGCATCATGGCGGCGCGCTGATCGAGGGAACAAGAAAAATACATGTATCCGAAGAGCACATACCAAGTAGCATTCTAAGGCAAAAGCAAGAAACAAACAACTGAAAGTTCCAAAATAAATAGATGTAAAAATTAAAAGGAAGATGTCACTGTCATTCATTAGAGATATATAACGGATGAAAACTCACGGATCGCCCGAGGGTTTGGAGTCCCCCAACCCTAGAAGTGCTTGTCCAGCCCTTACCCCTGCTCCTATCACCTTGATCTTTTTGCCGGACAGAACAACGACTAGCCACCGACGAGCAGGACACCGCGGCGATCGGCTCCTCCTCGACAACAACCAAGCATGAGTGCCAACAAGCTGGTCCCACACACGCCGACCATGGAGGGGCAGTGGTCTCGGCATCAGTAAACGGCAGAAGCATCGCGGCCAGGAGTGAGACGGGGCCGACTTGAAGCTTGGTCCAAAGCAAGCGTGAATGACAGATTGGCACGACAGTAGGACGATGGCGTGAGTAGTGGGTTTTACCGGCGAGACCCGATTCATGGTTGCAGAATTGGATCCATCCAGGTGGTGGTGCTTCTTCAGACGCAGAACCATGATTCTTCTGTAATTTAAACAAAAACAAAACTTGCGACAAATCCAGGAGTTCCAGCGGTGACAGCTTAAAGGAGAATACCTCCGGCCAGCGGTGGCTCCAAAGCACTCCGGCTATGATGGATTCGATGAAGAAAGAGGAAGAAGAGTCAGATGGAAAGAAGAAGAAGAGAATTCGAAGGGGAGGAGGGAGGTGCGGTTGCGCTAGGGTTTTACATCACTTTGCATTGATTAGTTCAATATTTTGATATACATTATCAAATGACGTATATGTCACTACATACTTGGAGGCCATGTCGTAATGCATGGAGTAACGCCTGGGGCGTTACTGTGGGGCTGAAAAGCGTAGTAGCGCCCAAGGCATTACTCAGGGCGCACTGGTCGAGTCGAGCTAGTAGCGCCTGGTAATGCCTCGTAGCGCCCATGACATTACTGAGGGCGTTACCAGCTTTTCGATTCCCGGGCATTGACTAGGTTCAAATTAAAAAGTAACGCCCTAGTAACGCCCTAGGGCGTTATACCAGCTGAATAAAACTGATAACGCGTGAACTCTTCAGACACTCGAACCCTCTGCCTCTCTCAGCCTCAAACCGTTGCCGCATCCGTCACGCCGGCCGACAACGTCGCCACAACGCGCCTTAGCTCACCACCGCGCCCACAACCTCGGCCGCATCCATTTCATGAGTGAAGGTAATGAATAAGAAATTACTTTATAATTTCAGTGACAACTCGAAATTTTAGTGATTATTAGGTAATTTGTGTGATTATTAGATAATTTGTGTGAGTTGTGTGATTATTAGATAATTTGTGTGATTATTAGATTATTAGGTAATTTGTGTGATTATTAGATAATTTGTGTGATTTGTGTGGTTATTAGATAAATTGTGTGATTATTAGATTATTAGGTAATTTGTGTGATTATTAGATAATTTGAATGATTAATCGATAATTTCAGTGGTTATTATATAATTTCAAATTGATTATTAGATAATTTCAGTGATTATTAGATAATTAAGCGATTATTAGATAATTTCAATTATTACTTTATAATCAAGCGATTATTAGATAATTTCAGTTATTACTTTATAATTTCAGTGATTATTAGATAATTTCAATGGTCATTATATAATTTCAGTGATTATTAGATAATTACAGTATTTATTATATAACTTCAGTAATTATTAGGTAATAATTAGATAATTTCAGTTATTACTTTATAATGAAGCGATTATTAGATAATTTCAATTATTACTTTATAATTAAGCGATTATTAGATAATTTCAGTTATTGCTTTATAATACTAAAGTATTTCTAAAATACTAAAGTACTAATATACTAAAGCAATACTAAAATTAATACTAAAATTAAATACTAAAGTATTAAAAATGTTGAAAATACTAAACTAACACGAAAATACTAAAGTAATACTAAAATGCCAAAGTAATACTAAAATTAAATACTAAAGTATTAAAAATATTGAAAATACTAAAGTAATACGAAAATACTAAAGTAATACTAAAATGCTAAAGTAATACTAAAATTAAATACTAAAAAGTATTAAAAATGTTGAAAATACTAAAGTAATACGAAAATACTAAAGTAATACTAAAATGCCAAAGTAATACTAAAATTAAATACTAAAGTATTAAAAATATTGAAAATACTAAAGTAATACGAAAATACTAAAATAATACTAAAGTAATACGAAAATACTAAAGTACTATATACTAAATCAAAACTTTTCAAAACCTTAATGTTACATTATAAAGTACTATACCTTTTTTTATATACTTTCAGCGAGAGCTTGTACGTATTAGGCCCGACGCAAATCGAGGAAGACGTCCGTTTGATCGGAGCGTCGAGGCCCGGTTCGAGGTTTACGTCAACAACCTCCGGCGACAGAGATGTCGGCATTCGGCGGCGGGGACGAGGTGCCTCCGGTGCAGTATAATAATGAACGTATACCAGGAGAAAAAAAAATCAAACCATCAGAATATTGAAAGAAAAACAAATTTAGAGAAGGAATATACGAACATTAACGATACTTATCTTTTATTCCAAAATATCAATACAAATATTAATTAATGATTATTTCTTCGATTTAATAGATTAAATGTTTAAAACATTAAAAAAAAAAGAATTGTCTAATTATTGTTTTAATCTTGGAATATAAGAGTGCATGTTAGCTCATTAGAAGATTGAAGAGAAAGACGGTTAACGTCCAAGACTGATTTTTGTGGAGTATTATTTCTCTCAGCTGTTAAATATTTTTCAATTTGAGTACTAGCTAAAACTTTTAATTTTGGAGTACTAGCTAAAACTTTTAATTTTGGCGTGCATGTTCACTTGGGAGAATGTTTTATCCCATTAAATCAATAATTTTTTTCTTATCTTTTCCTTTCAGAAATATCAAACAAAATTTTAAAATACATACCTTTTCTCTAAAAACTCTTTTTTCTTCCAAATTACTTTGAACTTTTTGACAGTATGTTTGGTGTTAGTAATAAAAACCTTTTGTTTGTAACCATGCATGTCCTGGAGTTGAGCTGAACTTGCCTGACAGACAGTGATCTTAGTTTAGAGAAAGAAGTTTGTTACAGTGCTGAGAAATAGCAAGGTATTAGAGTATAGAAAATTCACACAAAATGTACACAATTTTTTAGTGACAAATGACGCTATAATAAAAGATGAATGTATAACTAATTATCAAAAGAAACTTTGAAAACAAAACTTTTGAAAATTTTCCATAATTAAGTGGTCCTACTTTCCATAAAAGGAATTTAAAGGGCGTTTTGAGTTTTAGAATCCGCGATAGTATGGGCCGTCTTAATCTGTTCTAGTTTTAATAAATGTATTGTTATATAGGTAAGTAACAGTTGCGGGGATAGCTCAGTTGGGAGAGCGTCAGACTGAAGATCTGAAGGTCACGTGTTCGATCCACGTTCACCGCATCCTTTTTAACGCGTCAGACTGTTGTGTTAACGTATATTACTCTCCCTCTATTTAGTCAACAATTTGACTTAAGATGTTCATTTTATTTCAATTTATCTATGTTAATTCAAAGTAAAAATATTATTTAAAAAAATATGTTTAGAAACTAGACACACTAAAATATCATATTTTGATAAAATTTATAAATTTGTATTTGCAATAATAAAGGGATGGATGAAGTATTATTATGATTTTAAAAAATTCAAAGTACGCTAAAATATTAAGAATGATTAATAATTAACTTTGTGATAAATTTAATTGTCTCACTAATCCTCTTAATTAATAAAACCGGTGGTCCAACCCAGAACCCGACCCGAAAATGTCGAGTTAGGGTAGGGTTGAGGGTAAAAACAGCCTTGGGTGTCTCGAACCCGACCCTAACTCAAATTTTTGCGGAATTTTCGGGTTCAGGTTGGGTTTAACCCGAAATTACCTAGCCCATATGTTTATATCCTAGCCCATCCCCTTAACCCAGCTACCCAACCCCTTAGCCCAACCTGAAAATCCACTCAGCCCACATCTGAAATCTCTTTTGACCTTTGATCCTAACTCAATCAACCCAAAAATAATCCATTAATCCAGCTAGTTTAATTGTTTTTTTTTAAAAAAAATTTGGAAGTTGTTATTTCGGGTTAGAATAAAAAGTGAGATCGAGTCGAGCCGAGCCCGAACCTGGCAGACTCGAGCTCGAACTCGTGAAAATAAGGCTTGCCTCGAACTTCATCGACCTCGATTTTTCGGGCTCGAGCTCGGCTCGAAAGCTCGTGAGGCTCGATTATAAAGTCTCGATAAGGCTCGAAGTGGCTCGTGAAGCTCGAAAAAATTGAGATATATTACATTAATTCAATAAAATATTCTTAAATTTTACGAGCTCGTGCTCGAATATAATAGGCCCGGGCTCGGCTCGGCTTGAATCTAATAGAGAGCGGGTTGCGGCCAAGGTGACCGGGGCTCGGTTTTGGCTGCGGGTCACGGTTTTGGGCGGCTAAACGACTCCCGAGACTTATCCGAGCAATATTTCTGGCGAATCCTTTCATATTTGAGGTCGTGTGGGTCCCCGGACGTTTCGCGAAAATATTTTTCGGGGCCGGGGGGTTGTCTCGGGACGTACAGCGGGCTCGGTAGCACTCCCAGGACCTCAGATTGGGAAACCGTTCGCATATTTGGGATCGTGAGAACGTCCTGCATCTTTTTACGGAGTATATTTTCTGGAGCGGGACGTGCGGTCCCGGGCGACTCCCGGGGCTCTGGGCGGAATCCCGGGGCTCGGGATGAAAATTTACCGACGGCTTCGGTGTAAAGTATGTTATATTTTAAGATGGATTTTATGGTAATATTTGTGAATTTTTGGTTGTGGTGTGATTTTTGGTTCGGGTTAGCACACGTGTACGTCGGGATTTACTCGGGTTCAGCGGACCCGGTAGGACACTCTGATTTTCCAAATGGACTTTGGAAAGAAGATTTGGGTATTTTATGATATTCTGAGGGTTGTGGTCAGTTTTGGTTTCATTTGGAGTTTGTTACTTGTGTTTGGGGTTTAAATGCAAAGATTTGGAGAATTGGGGGTTAAATTGTTATTAACCCAAAAGTCATTAATATTTTGGGCCTGAGTTGGGCTTAAGTCGGCTGCAGCAACATGGGAGGACACTTGTCCAATTATAATTAAAGATGGAAAGGAGGATAAATATATAAGGCTAATATTATCACATGAAAAAGAAAACATTTCATTTCATTTCTTCTTCTCCTTCTTTCTTCTTCCTGCCGCCTTCATCTTCAACCTTGAGCTCCATGTTCTTCATCATTCCTTGCTGAAACTTCAAGGTTTTAAGCTCCAAAATTGGTAAGCTTCTCCCTTTCATCTTCTTTCCATGTTGAAAACTTGTTTTGGGTGGTTAAAGAGAAGAAATTTCAAGCTAAGGGTTTGTTCTTGTCTACATGAATGAGTGATCCTCTTCCTCCCATCTTTTAGTATGTTGTTCTTGGGTGGGAGAGGAGTAAGAATCTATGGTTAGATTTTGGAAAAACATCATGGAAGGAGGAAACATATTTTGGCGAACATTTGATGGAATTCTAAAGTTGATGTTTTGTTGGATTCTTTAACATGCTTTGGATATGTTGTTCCTAGCATGATTCTAAGGCATTCTATGGTTTCAATTTGGTGGAAAATTGATTGAGTAGAAAAGCCCCAATTTGAGTGAATAGTGGATTAGGGTTCATGGTTGATTTTGGTTGTTAAAGGTGAAATTGGTTAGTAATCTTGCTTAAGAATTGTAATTGGTGATTAAAGAGTGCAAATGGAACCTTGAATGATTTGATTTGGAAGCTTGGTGGAAAATGGGGTTAAGGCCGAAACTTAAGATGAATCTTTATCCATGTTAGAGTTGTATGATGGTTGTTTTGGATAGTGATTTGGTATCGGGGATGGAAGTAGGGTCGTACTGATGTTTGAAACGTCATTTTCGGATAATAAATGGAAAAGTTACCTTTATGCGGGATTAAGGGTGAAAGTGTCTGGAATGTGGGTTTAAAGGTTGGAATGTGTTTGTGGGTGTATGAATAACAATGTTCAGGCTCGGTTCGTAAAACCGAGCTTTCTGTGGATTTCTGCGTGAAAGTGCGGGATTGGTTTCTGGGGTTGTTTGGGTGTGTTCTGACTTAATTATGGTTGTTCAGCTTGATTCTGCGTTGGTGGAGTAGCGTGGGACCGTAAGAGCCAAGTTTTACGTTTCGGGCCGGGAGCCGGGATTTCCCGGGTTTTGTGCTGCGGGGCAGTGTTTCTGAGGTAAGGGCTCAACTTCTCTCGTTATACATTCTGGGAGTTATTTGATGTGTATCGGGTTTAGTTGAGGCGGGTTCGGCGAGGCGGTGGTTCGGTGATCCCGAGACCCGTCATATGGTAAAATGTATGTTTGTTCTCGCCTCAAGGCCGGATGGCCATGGAGGCCCCGGGTTCCTATTACATTATGTATATGTATAGCGGTGATGATACTTGTTTATATTTGTGCATTATTATTATATGTTACATTACGTGACGAGACCGGATGGTCTTAGAGGCCACGGGTGCTCCTTGGTTCGCTCTGCGTATCCGCACCGGAGTGCCGATACTTGCGTGTCCGCCTTTGGTGGGTGCCGACATTCTGCGTATATCCGCACTTGGGTGCCGATATACTTCGCGACCCTACGACGGTTTGGGGATCGCGACCCCTGCCGTGCCGTGCTTTACTGCTCGCTATGCATATTGACCTCTGTGAGAGGGCTGTCGTTATGGGTCGTTCTGGCGGTTGGACCGCATATGATTGGGATTCCGGTTTACCTTACGTTATATGTTCATATGTGTATATATATGCTTGTGATATTCTGTTTTGCAGGTTCAGCTTGTTGCCACTTGGGCAAACTACGTTTTACCTTAGCCCTTACTGGGTCCTTTTGAGGACTCACCCTTTTATTTGTTAACCACTTTCAGGCCGTCCTGACAAGCAACCGGCGGAGTAGAGATCCGCGGTGCTTCGGTCATTTTTTGGGTTACGGTTGCAGCAGCAGTACCACGTGCGGAAATCCTCGCGTGAGAGGCTTCTGATTCCGCGCTTAGGTATTTATAGGATTTTGTTTAATGGCTCTGTAGCTGTAGCATGCATGTAGATCAGATCATGGATTTGTGTATGTTGTATAATCTGTGATATATTCTGCACTTGCTTGTCTTCTGAGTCGTGGGCGGAGCCCCGACTTGCCTATATTGGAATTGTCATATTATGGGTTCGGTGTTTCTGTGTTTATGGCGGTGATCGATGTTTGACACACCATGAACTGCATGTTTGGTAGAAGTTGGATTATTAAGTATGCTTGCCTTGTATGAGTATGTAGGTTGCTAGTTGTTACTCGACAATTCTGTTGTTGGAGCTCGATGCTCCGTTGCCGCGCTTCCTGCCATATTTCCGTTCCGACGTCGCGGCCGGCTCCACCTCCGCAACCGGGCGGGGTGGCTGTGACAGTAAGAGTAGCTTGCCAACAAATTGTACTCAGAGAGACCACAAACGAAGGAAGGCCAAGAGCAGGTAATTAAATTTTGCACAAACAAACACCCCTACATACATGTTTCAATTTTCAAACCACCATTAATGTTGATGATATGCTAATAATCCAAAGGTGGGACGATGCTTGAATTTAAGAGAAAATGTTTAAGGATAATCAAGTCAAGATTTGTATCATCATCATCTTGTTTCTTACCTTCCACAAAAGGCCATGCATGTTGTTTTTTTTTTGAAAGCAACTATTTATTTATATATGTATAAGAATATAAACAATGTTTTAATTCACCAAATTTTATTCGAGCAAAGATCACCATGGACCCAGTTAAGAGCCCCCTCTGAATCCCCTGATGAAGGACAACAGGAAGCGCACAACTCTGAAGCATGCCACCTAAATTTGACTCACCTACTTGGTTCACTATGTGACGTGTCCAGGGGTAGGAAAGGCCACAACTGCCTATCATCAGGTACACACCACAATTACAAGAACCCCAAGCCCCCAAACACCATCAACCCCCATACAATCAAAACACACATACAAGACACCAAAAAAACAAAATCCCTAATCCACTAACGGTGCTATCAACCATTCAGACCATGATTTCCTCATCGATTTGCATCGACTTGAGATCCATAGATGCGATAGAATTTGAGCTTTCGAGAAATTTTTTGACGCACACCAAGGTTGACTTTGCATGACAAGGCCATTCCTAGCTCGCCACAATGCCCAACACATGATTCTGATTATTCGAATCCACGTCCGTTCTCTTGCCTTAGCCGGAACCTGCATAACAAAAGCCCCGCCAACCAAATCGAGTAACTCAAGTAAATAGCTCACGTGACATTCACATCACAAGCAGATTTTCCTCTTGCACACAAATATCGCAAGTAAGAGACATAAGTTGAACACCACGAGATTGTACCTGAAGTTTCGTCAGGAGGAAATCTCTTAATGCACTCCACATGAACACATTGATCTTTCTTGGAATTATTTTACACCAACTCGTTTGCTGTGTTGAAGGGTATGCTAGTGCAATATCAGCAACTTCTGAAATTTTCTGCACCGAGTAATTCTTATCCTCCCTGCACACCCACTTCCACCTATCTGGATGACCCTGAGAGACAAATCAACAGATTGAACAAGAGCATATAAAGCATTTAATTCTTCCAGTGTTTTGCCTCTTGCAGGGCAATGCCACTCCCACTGCCAACTCGGCCAGCTCTCCGATCTAACAAACTATCCTAAACTTGACACTCTTTACAAACTTCCAAATTATACAACCTTTTAAATATATCTTTCAGAGCCATTCCTCCCAACCACACATCATGCCAAAAAAGAGTATCATTACCTAATCATACATCTCTTATAAAGCAATCTTTAAAAGGAACCCCAATATCGTTACAATGTTTCCCTACTTTCACAATCTCCAACAGACCCCTTTCCAATCTCTCCCGCTACCCGCTTCCTCACTCAACCCCCATCTCTCCCATGTATGCTTTTAATCACTCGGACACACAGACTCTTACTTTCTATGAATCTCCATCACCATTTTTCTAACAACCCCAAATTTTTACCTTCTAAACTACCCACCCCTAAACCGCCTAGCTCCAACGGCCCAAACCATTTTGCAGCACTAGCCCAAATAATCTTTCTTTCTTCCCCGCGGCTCCCCACAATAATTTATTTCTTAAGATTTCTAAATCTTTTCCAACCCCTCAAGTACTTTAAAAAGGGAGAAATAATATAAAGGCAAACAACCTAGAACCGCTTTCATTAAAGTTAACCTACCCCCTATAGGTAACATTTTACATTTCCATGCACTTAATTTCTTCTGAAGTTTTAAGACTACAGGTCTTAGTTTTTAGCTATGTTCATATTAGCCCCCACCGGAAATCCCATGTACACAAATGGTAGCTTTGTAGCCGCACACCCAACCCTTCGAGCCACAATCTGGACCTCCCTCTCCCCCACTCCTACCCCGAATAAATTACTCTTTTGCAAATTAATTCTTAGTCCAAAAGACAATTCAAAACACTTGAGCAAGTACTTTAAGTTTTTTACATTAGAAGCAGACCACTCAGCAAAAAAAAATAGAATCATCAGAAAATTGTAAATGAAAAATACATATCTGATTTGACCCCACCTTATTTGTTGGAATGAATACCTAATTTGATGTCGCTTCTTGCATCATGACATTAGTGGGTGTCAAACCTTATGAATTGTTGATGGAGTTTTTGTAGTTTCTCACGCGGAGACATCACCGTGAATTTTGGTTGTTTATCACCACCAAACTCTCGCACCTCAGGTGAATCATGCCAACGTGATTTATCCCCATTCACCGTGAAATCCATTACCCACAACTGATTTCAGCTATTCCGCCCCCAAAACTTCAACGACCCGTGCCTCCCTCACCCCCTCCTCTCCTGCTTGGCTGGTTGCTCACCGTCGGCAAGCAGCCAACCAAGCAGGGGAGGAGTGGGAGGCTGCTTTTGAATTTTAGATGTTTCTAGGTGAGCTGCATTTTTCGTCAGTGATGTTAACGAAATTTCACCGAATGATTTTATCCTACACTGGTAAGATTGAAGCCCCCTATTAAGAGCCTCCGCGACGATGAGAAAAAAAAAGGTGAAATAAGATCACCCTGTCTAAGTCCCTTTTCCATGCTAAACTCCTTTGTTGGGCTGCCATTATAATTAGCACAGACACCCGAGTCGACGACATACATCGTCCCTGAATCCAACTCCTCCATTTTGCTCCATTATGCTTTGAAGGAATTTCCAAGACACGCAGGCAGTCGTATACCTTGGCAAAGTCAACATTCAACATCATCATTTTTTCCTTGACTTTCTTTTTCCATGTGATTATCTCATATTTACCAACAAAGCTCCATCCATCCGTAATCTGTCTCCCTTGTAGGAACGTTGATTGTGCCTCACCAATCACTGCAAGCAACGCCTTCTTCACTTCTTCCTCTGAGAATGGTTTCTCGAGCTCTGAAGCCCATCCAGTACCTTAAATCTATTACCGAAGGAAGTGTTGCGAGTTGTTGCGGAAGCTCGGAATAATTCCACTGACCAATGGGTACGAGAGTGAAGTATTGAACTGTAAAACCACAGTAAGGATGATTCCCAGGAAAGCCGGAGGGGTCACAATGGTCTCGCTTAAAACCCGACTCCGTAGACAGAATTTCCTCTGTGTAATTTTAGAGCACAATATATCACTACAGCTATACCCTATCGCAGCTACTTGGACAATAATAATATAATGAATACTAGAATTGAAGCATAAAGGAAAGAAGACACCATATACGAGGTTCGGCAATTTGCCGACGTCTCAGACCCCACCAATATATTTCACTAATAAGGAAAAATCAACTTCTTTGTGGGATGATTTAGAATGAGGAGCAATGGTCTCCTTATATAAGCTAGAGCCCCAAACCTCCTTGATAAATTCTCTATGTGGGATGAGTTGCATGAATAGTAACTTCATGTGGCTTAATCCCACACAAGCCAATCACTTTGTTCACTTTTTCAAATAAGTCCCAAAGTTTGGAATTTGACAAAAGTGGTACCTTTACCACAACAGGAAGAACTTCGGTCTTTGCAGATTCCGCTCTCTAAAAATCTCATTGTAATGCTCGAAGGCAGCTGATATATAGTGAAGTAGTACAATTTAGTGAATGTATTAAAGGAAAAAGTAAACAAGCACAACTGGAATTAGAATAGAAGTATATATGTAACAAGTTACAAAATAAACTGTGACATCTATTTTAGTCAAGTTGATAGTATGATTAATTAACCCTGGCTAATTAACTAGGTTCTAGCGCACTGTTTTCTTTAATGATCTTTCTTAGACAAGAAGTGATACTGGCAAACGATGGTCTAGCAGAAGCATCTTCATGCCATGAAAGCTCAATGAGCTCCACTATTTCAGTATCCATGTCCGCTGCCAGAGCCGGCCTTAGGTTGCCTTCCCCTACTTCCATGGCAATCTGAAAAGTTAATTTGTGAAAATTAACCATAATCAGTAATTACATCATGAGAGTAGTTAATTGTAACCCCCAGATTTCAAAAGTTACGGGTGTTGCAATAACAATTAGTACTCTTCTAATCTGAAAAAAATGCACGCACGCATGGGTTTAACTGTAAGGTTTAAAAGTTTGGGGTGAAATTGTAACCATGACAAGAGTTAAGGGAAATAAAGTGTTAATTACCCTCGCGGGTCCATGTTCTATTTCAATGTAGGGATGGTTTCCGGTGACAAGTTCATTGAGTATGACTCCAAAGCTATACACGTCGCACTTCTCATTGTATGGCTCACATCTTATGACTTCGGGTGCCATGTAAACATATGTCCCTGGAAACAACTATTTCCATTAGCTTAGCTGTAATATATATATATATATATATATATATATATATATATATATATATATATATATATATTTATATATATATTTAATGGCTAAGATTAGTGTAATTAATTAAGTTTATAGTTTACCTGTTTCACCTGTAAGAGCCATCTCTTCATCATTCAGAAACCTAGCGTGGCCAAAATCAGCAACTCTCACATGTAAAGCATCATCCAAGAAAATGTTACTAGGCTTCAAATCACGATGGATGACTTTAGGGTTTTGCGCATGCAAATATTGCATTGCCTGAGCACTTTCTAGTGCCTTGCTCAATCTCTCTCCCAAGGGTGGCAAAGGAACCAACCGATCCCTGCTCCGCTTCCCCGGACCGTGGAGCCAGTCCTTCAAGGTCGTGGTCAACACCTCGGTCACGATCCAACAGTGGCTCGGAGGGCTCAGGCATGCCCCTAGTAGCCGGAGCACGAACGGGTGGCGCTGCCTGGATAAGGTGGCCACCTCCTGCATGAAGAAGGCCGTTCCTCCGCCTTCGTCCCGGTCCACCAGTGTTGGGTCTATGCATTTTACGGCCACGTCTAGGCCCCGCCAGATGGCTCGGTGAATTTGTGCCGTGCTTCCTTTCCCTATTTGTTCTTGCAACTGGATCTGTTTGTAACAAGTGAATTGTTAGTGACCTAACTGCAACTTCCACAGTTTCCTTGCCGGCCTACCACTTTTGTGCCTATTTTATATTCTTTACTTAATTTCTCATCATCTATCTCTAAATAATTGTAAATTAATACTTTAAATTTATTTTTGATTCAATTTATTAGAAATACTGAAAATAATTTATTAAAAAATTTGGAAAATATTTATGAAAATTTATAGTTTAAATAAACTTTAAAGGACAACATACATGAAGAGCTCGAAGTAAAAACAAACAGGAAAGAACATTACATCTGCGTTTAATTTGGAAAATGTTCCAAAATTTTCATTTCCAGTTTATTTTGTAAATAGTTGAATGTTTAACTAGTGATTAAGAAATAACAGTCTTTGTTTTCAAAACTTCGAAAAACTCACGTGTCAGAAAGACATTTAGAAAACCTTTATTAGAACATTTCCATTTTAATACTAAAATTTTCCAAAATTTGAAAAATAATGTTTTCATTTCTTAATGACTAGTTTCATAATGGAATGAAGTGATTTTTTATGGAAATATTTACCTCGTTAGGGTGAATATACCAACCATTAAGCAGTGCTTCGTTAGCAATGACAGACAGATCCGAGTTAGGTTGCTCATGATCAGCAACTGGGTTGTAATGGGAAGGGACAAGATACGGTTGCTCTTTTTGGTCCCCATCTTTTTTATTTCCGACAATTACGTCCAGAAACCCATTTTCCTGCGCAATTTGCAAACAAAATCTCAAGTACTCTTGTGTCCTCTCCAATCTCTTCTTGTACATCACCCTCAGCTCCTTCTCTCTCTGCAGCTCCAACACCTAATCTCAGACATACACCCAAAACATCATTAATTTCACCAAAAGAAACCTGACACCAACTGGGGCCTGATCTCCTGACCCTTTTGCAACTGGGGACCAAAACTTTACAAACTTGACGTTTTTGTCCTGAGCATTGAATAATTAGTTGACCCAGACAGATGTTGATGATACAATGACATGACTATTGACAACTAGACACGTGAAAAGGGGTCAGTCCCCTACTACTGATTAACCTGCTGCTCAGTTGTGGAGGTAATTGGTTGGTGGTGATCATTCCGACGTTGTTGTTGTTGCTGTTGTTGTTTTTGTTTAGTCGTGCAAATGATGGTTCCCATGCCGACACAATCATCCAGTCGACGGCATAGACCTCGAGGCTTTCGTTGTCCCACCGGCGTGGTTGGTGATGGGGTGGTGGATTTGAGGCCTTTCGCTTCCCCCATTGACATGATGATGATTAGTAGAGGGCGTTGAGGTTAAGGGATCATAGGGGAGGGGAAAAGTTTACTTGAATTGATCATAATCTAGACGGACATACCAATGTTTGATTTTTGTTTTATTGCCTTATTTTTGCAACAAGAGAACCAATGTGCACTAATAATAAAGGTTGGTTTAGAATAACGATTATAGAAAACACTATTTAATGGTAACTTTTATCTTTTAGCGTTGAGTATATATATGTTTAATTGTATATAAGTTATGATGATCACGATCGTTAAACATTTTTATAAGAGTCCGTGTGGGAACAATATTAATTTTAGACACCGAAAGGATATTCATCCGTAACTTTCAGCATCAGAGGTTTAGAGTAGTATTATCATGATTGTTCAAAATTAATTTCTCAATCTCTTAACGTTATTCTCAATGAAAATCTTAGGCTCTAAACGTGACTAGAGGTAAATCTATAAAAGTTATTAATTACCAAATGGGTATTAAATTGAAATATGTCATATAAAGGTATCGATTTTTACTAGATGGATGGAGTTCTAATTAATTAACCAATGCCAGGCAGTAATTAAATTTAGTTTACCTATTTCATCAGTAAAAGCCATCTCCTCATCATTCAGAAACCTAGCATGCCAAAATCAGCAACTTTCACATGCAAAGCATCATCTAAGAAAATGTTACTAGCCTTCAGATCATGGTGATGACTTTAGGGTTTTGACCATGTAGATATTGCATCCTGAGCAATCTCCAGTGCCTTGCCCAACCTCTCTTCCAAGGGTGGCACTGGAACAAGCCGGTCCTTGCTTTGCTTCCCCGGACCGTGGAGCGAGTCCTTCAAGGTCATGGTCATCACCTCGGTCACGATCAAACAGTGGCTCAGAGGGCTCATGCATACTCCCAGTAGTCGGAGCACGAATGGTGGCATTGCCTTGATAAGGTGGCCACCTCCCATGATAAGAAGGCTACTTCTCCGCCTTCGTCCTAGTCCATGCTAGTGCCGGGTCTATGCATTTCACGGCCACGCCTAGGCCCTGCCAGATCGCTCAGTGAACTTTTGCCATGCTTCCTTTCACTATTGCAACTAGATCTGTTTGTAACAAGTGAATTGTTAGTGACATAACTGTAACTGTCACATGACAGTGACTCACCGCAAGTGTACGCTGGTCGCAAGTAATAAAACCGGGAGTAGATTTCTGTGTCTTTTGTGTGTGAATTACGAATAAACTATGCTACGAAATTGATTGAATAGTTGGTGAGGATTAAACTAACATGTAAGATAATTAAAATTGACTAAAACAACCAGAACAATTAAGCTAGAACAAGAACATGAGTGATTAAAAGATGCAATTAACTAGGTTATCTCTTAGGAATTATTGCTCTACTCAGACTTTAGATGTGAATAGCTAGAATTACCTACAACTCTTACTTAAGTTCATGTAGGAGAATGTATTAGGTCAAAACCCTCTCTCGAGGTCAATTTAAAGATAAATTAGCAACAATGTCTCGTTTCTTAATTTAATGTTCAAGTTTTCTATTCTCCTCCTGGAATCAATTATGAACTATCGTTCTATAATTAAATCTAGCATGCATTTCTATAATTAATTAAATCTAGCATGCATTTCCTTATGGTCCAGTACAATTAGCTTATATCTAAGTCTAATTATACCACAATAACCCTCCATCGAGGTGTTTAATCAATTAATCAGAGAGAAATTGAAAGAACAACTAACCAATCAACCATAATAGACCTAGACACAAATCCGATTAACCTAAACCCAGAATTGCTTGGGACACCAAAGACTTACTCTGCCTAAAAAGGCTCCAGAGCACTATAAAAGCCGTGACGGATAACACATCTAAATCTAGATCCAGATACTCCTAATATGTTTCATATATGAGCAAAATGGTATCAGCGCATCACAGTGTTGCGCTAGTAAGGAGCACAAAAAGCAAGCCTGGTGGAAAAAATAAGCAATATCAAGGTACTGACTCCGATAATAAGAAACTACAGAACGCACAACAGAAAATAGATTAGCAATACCACCAACTATAAATAAACTAACCAAAGCTATGAGCCGTAAGCCGTCTGAGTGTAATAACCCTAAAATTCTCGGTCCGAACTAACGATTTAGTTCGTGGTAGATTTTACTTCGTGTTTGTGTTCTCATGCATGATATTTCATCACACTACGTAGTTGCAGTTGATGTCGTAATGCACAGAGTAACGCCCTAGGCGTTACTGTGAGGCCGAAAATCGTTGTAGCGCCCAAGGCATTACTGAAGGCGCTACCGGTCAGAGCCTGTCAGAGCTAGTAGCGCCCTCGTAACGCCTTATGGCGTTACCAGCCACCTTTTCGATTCCCGGGCATTAATCTGGTTCAAATTAAAGTTGAATAAAGTAATGCCCTAGTAACGCCCTAGGGCGTTACCAGCTACTTAAAAGTAAAAACGCGTGCTCTCTTCAGAACGCGAACCCGAAAGCCTCCCTCTGCCTCCCTCTCTCAACCTCCAGCCTCTCAGCCTTGCACCGCTGCCGCATCCGTCACGCCGGTGCTTCCTCCCTCCATTCCGACGTCGAAATCAACACCGGCTCTAGGTAAGCTCCTTCCCTCCTGTTTTTTTTTTCATTTTTGGTTTCCATTTCAAGAGAAATGACGTGGTCTTCGGTTTTCATTTTCGGAGGCTCACCACCGCGCCCACAACCGCGCCGGCCGCCGTACACCCTCCATTTCACGGAGCCTCTTATTGAAGGTAATGAATTAAGCGATTATTAGATAATTTCAGTGATTATTAGATAATTTCAGTGATTATTAGATAATTATTAGATAATTTCAGTTATTACTTTATAATTTCAGTGATTATTAGATAATTTCAGTGATTATTGGATAATTTCAGTGATTATTAGATAATTAAAATTATTACTTTATAATTTCAGTGATTATTAGATAATTTTAGTGATTATTAGATAATTTCAGTGATTATTATATAATTTCAGTGATTATTAGATAATTATTAGATAATTTCAGTTATTACTTTATAATTTCAGTGATTATTAGATAATTTCAGTGATTATTAGATAATTTGAATGATTATTAGATAATTATTAAATTATTTCAGTTATTACTTTATAATTTCAGTGATTATTAGATAATTTCTGTGATTATTAGATAATTTCAGTGATTATTAGATAATTATTAGATAATTTCAGTTATTACTTTATAATTTCAGTGATTATTAGAACATTTCTGTGATTATTAGATAATTTCAGTGATTATTGGATAATTTCAGTGATTATTAGATAATTAAAATTATTACTTTATAATTTCAGTGATTATTAGATAATTTTAGTGATTATTAGATAATTTCAGTGATTATTATATAATTTCAGTGATTATTAGATAATTTCAGTTATTACTTTATAATTTCCGTGATTATTAGATAATTTCAGTGATTATTAGATAATTTCAGTGATTATTATATGATTTCAGTGATTATTAGATAATTATTAGATAATTTCAGTTATTACTTTATAATTTCAGTGATTATTAGATAATTTCTGTGATTATTAGATAATTTCAGTGATTATTAGATAATTATTAGATAATTTCGATTATTACTTTATAATTTCAGTGATTATTAGATAATTTCAGTGATTATTATGCAGCGGGACCAGGTGCCTCCGGGTCTGGTTCCGGGGGGATCATCATTCCCGCAAACCCGGGACTACACGAGGCCGCCCAACTTCCTCGACTCAGTTCGATTTCCACACCACTCGCCGCCGCACTGTAACCCTTTCGCCAATACAAGTCTCATCGCGGTAATGATTACTACGAGCCTCGGATGCAACGGCCTCCGTCGAGCAACGACCGTTGAGAGTCAAAATCCCATGGGATAATTGGAATTTCCCGCCTCCGTAGGATCGTGATTGTATTACTATTCTTTTTTGGATGTTTTTGAATGTTTTAATTGTGTTTCAAACATTTAATTAAAATATGTTTATATTCAATTATCTTTTATTCCAAAATATTAATTAAAATATTAATTAATGATTATTTCTATTTATTTTATAATAAACATTTAAGATTTAATAGATTAAATGTTAAAACATTAAAAAAAAGATTTGGGATAGTAACGCCAAGTAGGGGGTGGCGCTACCGAGGCTGTCGGTTGGCGAACTGCCGCTGTAAGCTGTGCAAGTAGAGGGGTGGGCGTTACCAGGCTGTCGGTTTGGCGGACTCTTTGTTAGGCAGCGAGTAACGCATTAGACGCTGTGCCGCGATTTGTGGCAGCCAGTGCAACATCCTTATGCGTTACAATTCGTACGTTTGGCGTTACTGTCCTCATGTCATGTCAAGAAATTTTATCATTTTATATACCTTAATATTTTTTATTATATACTTTAACATTATCATTTATATATATATATATATATATATTACATTTTCATTATTTTATGTACTCTTATCGTTTCTATCACTTTATGTACATTGTCAACTTATTACATTTTTCTTCATCTCTAAACTTTTATTATCTCATTATTTTATGAACATGGGTTCACTAGTTTATTTTTTTTGCTTTTACCAATTTATGAAAATACTACATTTTCATCAGTTTATGTACATGTTACCTTGTGGTGGCAAATCGGTGCGCGTGATTGCCACGTTCGGTTTGACTTGCGGCGTTACGATATTGTGGAAGCCATTAGGTCGATTTTGTGCTGGGCACGGTTGTCGAGGAATAGAGATTCTCGATGTGATTTGACGAGTCGCGTTGAGTAGTTGTTAAAAGTTACCCCTTTCGGTATGAATAGTGAATGTATTTATAGTCCCATGTTTGTGGCATTATTGTAATATCCCAATGTAAGGTGATTATTCGTTTTAGGTCCTATATGCACTTCGGGAAGTATAGTTCGGGAACGTTCTCAATCTTTATTCGGATTATAAGTTTTTTTAATGGGGCCCTTGTTCCGGGCTTGTCCGTGGGCCTTTTGTTAGGCCTTTTATGCGTATTTGGGCCTGGCGGCCATCAAGTCCCCCCCCAAGCCCTTTTGGCCGACTAGAAGGAGTCCAAAGTTCTTTTCTTGAAGATCCATTTTAGAAAATCTGTTAGTCATGTTCGGGGAACTACTTGGTTCGGGATATGTTCCTTGCTCGGGTATCTGATTCGTCTGCTGTTCGGGTAACATTGTTCGGGCATGTGGCTTCTCTTGTGTTCGGGTAACTGGTTCAGTTCCCGTACTAGTGTGTTCGGGAATCTAAAGACGTGGATTCTCCTTTTCTCGATCATGGTTCGGGCTTTTGAATCGTTTCCCGTACAGTTATGTTCGGGAAGCTTAGGATGTAGAATCCTCCTTTTGCCTTCGGACTATGGTCGAGCTTCTGAATCGTTTCCCGTTCTATTGTGTTCGGGAAACTGAGGGTGTTAGAGTCCTTTTGTCTCGAACAATGTTCGGGCATTTGATCGTTTCCCGTATTATGATGTTTCGGGAAACTGAGGATGTGAAATCCTGTTTGTCTCGAACGATGTTCGGGCTTTTGAATCGTTTCCCGTATTATTGTGTTCGGGAAACTGAGGATGTGAAATCCTGTTTGTCTCGAACGATGTTCGGGCTTTTGAATCGTCCCCCGTACTATGATGTTCGGGAAACTGAGGATGTGGAATCCTCCATTTGTCTCGAACAATGTTCGGGCTTCTGAATCGTTCCCCGTACTATGATGTTCGGGAAATTGAGGATGTTGAGTCCTCCATTTGTCTCGAACAATGTTCGGGCTTCAATCGTTCCCGTACTATGATGTTCGGGCGAGGATGTGGAGTCCTCCATCTGTCTCGAACAATGTACGGGCTCCGGAATCGTTCCCGTACTATGATGTTCGGGAAACTGAGGATGTGGAGTCCTCCATTTGTCTCGAACAATGTTCGGGCTTCAATCGTTCCCGTACTATGATGTTCGGGAAATCGAGGATATGGAGTCCTCCATTTGTCTCGAACAATGTTCGGGCTTCAATCGTTCCCGTACTATGATGTTCGGAAGCGAGGATGTGGAGTCCTCCATTTGTCTCGAACAATGTTCGGGTTTCTGAATCGTTCCCCGTACTATGATGTTCGGGAAACTGAGGATGTGGAGTCCTCCATTTGTCTCGAACAATGTTCGGGCTTCTGAATCGTTTCTGGGATTTTCATATTCGGGATCTGTTGATATTCCCAACGGTTACTTTTTGAATCGACGGTTGAGATCATGTGCTGTTTGGCGATTCATCTGCCCGATCTTTTCTATAAATGTGATGGGCCTCATTTTCATTTTGCATCTCTCAAGCTCTTCTCTTCTCACAATAAACTCACGACGGACAATCCCACGCTCCAGGAGGCTGTTAGTATCTTCAAGAGGTGGAGGACCGTTGAAGAATCTAATCCAGAAGACTTCTTCCCCCCTTTCCTTGGAGAAACCACCGTACCTGACGGTTACAAAGGTTCGTCCGCCGTCCATCAATTCTACTGGCTCCACCGTCGGGTTGTTGGCCTTGTTGCTACCAGCCCGTCTTTTAGTCTTCTTCCGGCGAGCCGTCCGTGTTTCCTCCGGCCATTTACCCGAGGTACATGAGAATGGCCCCTACTTTTCCTTCACCTTCTACTGTTCGCCCTTCAGGTTGCCTTTTAGAGACCAAGGGCGAGGTTCCCGAAGGTTGGTGGTCGGAGATTGAAAACTACCGGAGTAAGGCGACTCCGGAGTTAATAAAGGAGTGGCAGTCCACTTATTTCGTCCCGATGACGGTCCGTACTCGGGTTCCGTCTCTGAATGCCGGGCGTATGAGCACAGGAAAGGCTGGTTGGTGATCTTCAAGGATCAGCTGCTATGCGGGCTCCGCTTTCCCCCGCACCCTTTTGTTAGACAGTTAGCGGAATCCCACGGGTTAGCCGTTAACCAATTTAGCCCGAATACCTATTGCCACATAAATGCCTATCTCATCCTCTGTGCTCTGTTCGAGATAGAGCCAACTATATCCACTTTCCTCCAGTACTATAAAGTAAACGTAGTCCCGAGGAACTGTTTCTACTTCTTCGGTGCCGGGGTCCTCCTACTGTAAAATTCAACTTTGTTTGGAATCGCCAACCAGCCGCAAGGGGTGGCATCGGGAATTCTTCTTCATGAAGCCTGATGTGTCATGGGGCCTACAAACGGCGCGAAGGTAGGAGGACTGCCGGATGTGCGAGTCCTCGGCGGCTCTTGCGAAGGAGCTGCTGCCAAGGAGAACTATGACCGGTTTGACAATAAAATCCGGACCATTGCTCCTTGGTGCGGCGATGGGCCGAAGGAAGTCCTCCCCTTTCCTTTGTACTGGAGGCTGATTACCCAAGGGGTCCTTTCCCACTTGGGTATTATTCAGGGGGACTTGGGGGAGTTGGGCATCCGGGAATCTCCCCCTTCGACCCGAGACCTGGCCTTGGTGCATCGTCTTCGGGGCGAGACGTCCTTCGAGGACTTCAAGAAAGGTTTATATCGTTCTTCTGTTCATAGATGCATTCGTTTGATATTAACTAATTCTTCCCCTTTTTGCAGAAATGGAGCCCGAGTTTGATCTTGGCGCCATCTTTCGGGATGCGCAGCAGAAGAAACCGAGCTCTAAAGCCGGTAGTTCGAGGCACGCGGTGAAAAGAAACGGAAAAGAGCTGCCGGTAGATGCTTGAGGCTGCGGGCCAGCCTGCCGAGAAGCCTGCCGGGAAGTTCCGTCCCGGTCCATATGGAAGGTCATCCCACTCGGGATGATCTTTATGACATCTTTGCGGACCTCCCCGAACAAGTTAGAAGGACAAGGGGAAGTTCACAGCTTCGGGTGACCGGGCAAAGTGCCCCGAGGTCGAGCCCATCGAGTTTCGATTAGGTAATCAATCGGTGAAATTACGCAATCTCTGTTTTTGGAATCTATTCGGGAATCTTTCCCGAATGTTTGGTGAACCCCCGCTGCATGACGTGGTTCGATCTCATTTTTGTACCTTAGGTCCGGACTGGAAGGAGGCCCAAGAAGAGAGGCGGCGGCTGCGGGATGAAAAGCTGGCTCAGTTCGGGGATAATCTTATTCCCGGGAGCCGGGTGGCTGATCCATGAGGATCAAAATGTCCTCGACGATGAAGACGTCAAAGACATGGCTCCCGAGCTTTTCAACGGGACCACCACCGCCCGAACAATGGAGTGCCTAGAGCACTTCTACCCTGACTTGGACGTCGCCGCTTCCAAAGTGGCCGCCCTCGGGTACCAGGTTAGTATCTGTTAGTTTATTTCTTAAGTCTTGGCTTCTCATGCTCGTGCCTCGGGAAAATAATCTGTCTTAATATTGTCCAGGTGGCCACCATGGGCGGGTGGATTTCCCGGATCACCCAAGCGTCCCACCGGATCCGGTCCGAGGCCGAGCAACGGGCGACTAAAGCCTTAACTGTGGTGGCTAAGCTGATCCAGCGAGTCCATCACTACGAGCAGTTGCTGCGGCTTTCCCGTACCACTCCTAAGCTCGAGCTTCCCGAAAGCTCACATATCCGGGAGAACCTCAGCCCGGCTGAGGCTGATGACTTTGCCTTGGCTGAGGTTGCCTTCCTGAGCGCGGTCAAAGAGCACCGCCATTCCGAGGACGCTATTCGGGAAGAAGCTAAATCGCTCAAGGCTGAAAAGGAGAGGTTTCAAGTGGACCTCGCCAATCAGAAGGAGCACTTCGAGCAGGAGCTGCGGGTCAAGGATGAGGAGAATCAGAGACTTCGGGATGAAGTCGCCGCGCTCCAAGCCAAAATCCCGAAGTACCAGAAGGTGCTAAATGAGGCAGTGGATCTGGCCGTTAACAAATATACCTTCGGGTTTTGTTTGGCTAGAAAACAGATAGTTGAGCGCAACCCTCATGCTGACCTGTCCGGACTTGATGGGCGTGAGGAGCCCGAAGAGGATCCCAGCTGGTACGGGGACGAATTTCTGCATCCGCCCGAACCCGTAACTGTTGATGATTTTGCCGATCCTCAGTGATGTGTTTTACTTCTTTTTTATCCGTTTTTGTAAATCCGACCTCGGGCATTATTAATGAAAACATTCAAGGTTTGGTTCAACACTTGTCTCTGGATTCAGCTTTATTATTTCCCGATCAAACAAAGTATTTCCTCAAAGCCTCGGAATGAAAAGAATTTGCTAATTCTCGTCCTTCGGGATCTGATAACTTGTAAACTCCTTTCCGTTCTTCGGCGATGACCTCGAAGGGGCCTTCCCAGTTCGGGGCGAACGCGCCCCCTTTTGGTCTTCGGGATCCTAGTTTGGTTTGCCGTAAGACCAAATCACCCACTTTGATATTCTTTGTCTTCACTTTTGAGTTTGTTGTGGACGCAGTTCTTTGTTGAAAAGCCTTCCTTGAAGCTCGCTTCATCTCTTCTTCCTTCGAGGAAGTCTAGGTTTGCTCTCAAACCTTGCTCATTCGCTACTTCTTGAACACTTCGGTTCTGAGGGACGAATTTGCTACTTCAATCGGGATTAACGCCTCGGTCCCGTATGTCAGGGAGAACGGGGTTTCTCCAGTTGACCTTCGGGGCGTGGTCCGGTAACTCCATAAAACGTGAGGGAGTTCCCCGGGCCACTTCCCTTTGCCTTCCCAAGTCGGCCTTTAACCCATCCTTCAACGCTCGGTTGGACACTTCGACTTGGCCATTGCTCTGCGGGTGTGCGACCGAGCGAAATGAATCTTGATCCCAAATTCCTCGGCGAAATCACGGAATCCACCGTCCGTGAACTGGGCTCCGTTATCGGCAACCAAAACCTTCGGGCACCCGAACCTGCAGATGATGTTCTTCCAAACAAACTTTCGGATGTTCTCAGCCGTAATCGTAGCCAAGGGTTCGGCTTCTATCCACTTGGTGAAATAATCCACGGCGACTACACAATACTTAAGTCCTCCGGGGGCGGTGGGCAAAGCCCCAATCAGATCGATTCCCCATACGGCGAATGGTATGGGATAGTCCGAGGATGATACATACTCCGAGGGAACTCTCTGTATTCGAGCATGCTCTTGACACCTCTTGCACTTGTTCACTAGCCTCCTTGCGTCTTCCTTGAGAGTAGGCCAAAAGAACCCTTGTCTTAGTATGACCGCAGCTAAGGCGTCCGATTTAACGTGCGACCCGCAGGTGCCTTCATGAGCTTCCCGTAGAATGTCCTCGGTGCCTCCTTCACCGACGCATTTCTGCAGCGGGAAGAGAATCCTTTACGGTACATACTATCTCCAATTATGACAAACTTGCTGGCCTTTCTTCTGATGTTTGCGGCTTCGGTTGGGTTGTCAGGAGCACCCCTTCATCGGGGTACTTCCAAGAGGGTGACCTCCATCCCGAAGCAATGCAGCCTATCCGGGAGTAGTCGATGCAAGGTTCACTTTTTCTTCGTCGTAAGAAGCTGACTTGAAAGTTGGTCAGCCTCCGAATTGAGCGTCCTCGGGATCTTCTCGATGCACAACTTTTCAAGTCCGCTGCCAACCTTTTAGCTACCTCGGCGTACCTCTTAAGACTTGGCTCTTTGATCTCGTACTCCCCATTCATCTGCTGAACGAGGAGGTTCGAGTCACTGCATGCTTTTAACGACCGGATTCCCGCTTTCTTGGCTAACTCCAGACCGGCAATGAGGGCTTCGTATTCGGCTGCGTTGTTCGTTACCGGGAAACTGAACTTAATTGACCTAGTAGTCCTCATTCCTTCTGGGCCTTCGAGTACTAGTCCGGCACCTTGCTTGTCCGATCCCGAAGCTCCATCTACGTGCAAGGTCCAGACCGGACTATCCTCACCATAGAATCCTCACTCTCGGACTCCTTTGGTAATTCCGCAATGAAATCCGCCGGTGCTTGCGCTTTGATCGCTCTTCGGGTTCATACTTGATCTCGTACTCACTTAGCTCGACGCACCATTTTGACAGCCTTCCGGAATGGTCTACTCGTTTTAAGATGTCCTTGATAGGGACATTACTTCGAACGATGATGGAAAACCCGAGGAAGTATGGCTTCAATCTTCTGGCAGATAAGACTAGAGAGTACACCGCTTTCTGGATCATCGGGTAGTTGAGTTCGGCTCCGTGTAGGGATTTGCTTACGTAATAGACCGGCCACTGCTTCCCTTGGTCGTCTTCCTGAACAAGTACCGAACTTACGGCCTTTTCTCCTACGGCTAAGTATACAATGAGGGCCTGTCCTCGGTCGGCTGTCGAAGCGTTGGCATCTGCAGGAGGTAGGCTCTAATCTCCTCCCATGCTTTCTGGCATTCGGGATTCCATATGAACCTGGCTCTTTCCCTTGCGTTTTCTTCCTTAGATTTCTTCTCACCTTTTCGAACCCCTATTCGGCCGGGTTCCGCACCTTCTTTTATCAAGACTTTGAAGAAAGGACGACATTTGTCCCCATACCGAGATATAAAACGACTGAGGGCCGTTATCTTCCCGAGGAGTCTCTGACGCCCTTTATCGATGAAGGCGTCTTCACATTAAGGAGAGCTTCGATCTTTGCGGGATTCGCATCGATGCCGCTCGGACACCATAAATCCGAGAAATTTCCGGAAGTTACTCCGAAAACGCATTTATCCGGATTCAATCGTATTCCATACTCTCGGATCTGCCCGAACACCTCTTCAATATCTCGGATGAGGTTCTCTTCCTCCTTGCTTTTGACGATGATATCATCAACGTACACTTCGAGAATTCTACCTATCTGCCCGGAGAATACCTTATCCATAAGTCTTTGGTAGGTTGCTCCGGCATTCTTCAGCCCGAAGGGCATTCTTGTATAACAATGCGTTCCGGCGTCGCTTATGAAAGACGTCTTCTCTTCATCTGCCGGGTTCATCCTTATCTGATGATACCCGCTGTAAGCATCAAGGAAAGAGAGCCTCGCGTGTCCGGCCGTGGAATCCACAAGCCAATCGATCGGGAGTTGGAGTACGAATCCTTCGGGCAAGCATCATTTACGTTAGTGAAATCGATGCACATGCGTAACTTGTCGCTATCTTCTCGGGTTGCCACAACGGGATTGCTCAGCCATTCGGGATACGACACTTCTCTTATGACCCCGCGTCGAGAAGTTTCAAATCTGCTCTTTGATGAAGGCTCTTTTGAATGGGGCATTATTTCTTTTCTTACGCCTTATGGGTCTTGAATTCGGATTGATGTGCGAGTGTGTTGTATTACCTTCGGTCGATCCGGGCATGTCACTTGGAGAGTAGGCGAATAAGTCTTTATTCATTCAAGCAAGTTTACAAGAGTTTTCTTACGCCCTCGGGCAAGTCTTTTGCAATTCTCGTCGTCCTATCTCCTTCCAAGACGACGTCTTCCGTATCCGCTTCCTCCTTGTCTTCCTTCAGTCCGCCCGGAGTAGGGGTCCTTCGAGCTATAGCCATGACGCCCCTGGCCTCCTCTCGGCTTACGTAGATCGAGGCGTCTCCCTCATCCGTACCGAACGTGATGGTCAGGAATTTCACGTCAGTCCTCATGTGAATAGCTACCTGGGTTTCCCTCCCGATGATAGCATTGTACGCAGAGGGGACATCGAGGACGAGCCATTTGACCATCAACGTGGTGTACCGAGGTTGGCCTTGGGGCCTACCCCGATGAACATCGCAGAAGCTCGATGGAGCCTAACATCGGTATCTCGTCCGGCCCACACCGTATGTTGCTTTGTCTTGACGGGTTCAGCCGGCTTGACTTAAGCTTGAGGCCTTCATATGCTTTCTGAACAACACGTCCGCATTTGAGCCGTCGTCGCCGCACGTAACCCTCTTGGCGTCTATGGTCCCGATCCGTAGGGTGATGATGAGTGGATCGTAATGCGGTAGACGCACTCGGACCCATCAGCTCGTTTGATTCTTGAAGACGGATCTCCGTAGCTTAGCGAGGCTATCTCCTTGCCTTCCTCTTCCTAGCATTCGAACCTAACGTGGTCGTTATGGTGTTCAGAATCCCGGTAGGTTGCGGCGGAACCATCTTCTCCTTGCCCTTCTTGTTCGGTCCTGATGAGTCTTCTTCAGCCTTCCCTTTGCCTCGGGAAACTTCTTCGCCCCGAGGCATCTTCAGATACTCTCCCAGAGAGCCTTTCTTGATGAGGTGCTCTATGTACCTCTTCAGTTGATGGCACTGTTCGGTGTCATGCCCGGTATCTCTGTGGAATCGATAAGATTGGACGAATCACGCCGCCTTTCCGGCATGGCCCGGCCGATTAATACTCCGTGCCGTGTCTCCGAGGGCCGCGAGGATGCTAGTCCGGGACGTATTAAGGGGGTGAAGCCCGAACTTCTCTCAAAAGTTCTCTTCTGTCCTCCCCAACTCCCCGGCTGCTTGACCGGCTGGCTTCTCGGGTTCTCCTTCCTCGGCTCTCGGTTATCCCTGGTGTCCTGCTTTCCCTCACGCTGAGACAACATTTCTTGAGCAATCATATGCTCCTGAGTAACGGCGTACATTTCCTCGACGCTGGTGAAGTTTTTTCGGGACAACTCGTAGGCGAGGCGCGAATTCGGGATGAGAGCCTTCGTGAATGCCATGATCCGGATGTTGTCCGTTAGATCAGACGCGTGAACGGCTTCTCGGTTGAACCTTTCGACGAATTCCCGAATACTCTCGTTCGGTCTTTGCTTGACGTCAAACATTTGGATGGCCCTCTTGGACGATCTCTTGCATCCGATGACCTGCTTCGTAAAGTTGGTTGCTAGGTCCCAGAATGACGACACCGAGATCGGGAGCAACGAGTTGTACCAAGCCGAGGCCGGCCCTCCCGCAGCCACTTCAAAGCATTTGCACAAGGCCGCCTCGTTAGCCCCTTTCAACTCCATCGCTCTCTTGTACTTGCGAACAAAGGCGTCGGGATCCTGAACCTTGGTACACTTCCAACGGATGAGGTAAATTAAATATCCGGCATCTCAAGGCGTCCCGAATCCTCAGTGAGCGGTCCTTCATCGTGGTCGTCCTCGCACTTAGGCTCGGGAATGCCCGAGTTTTCTCGACCCGTTCCAGCGATGCGGCGCTTGCTCGATCACATCGTCCCGAGGGTCCCCATGTACCGATCTCTCCGGCCTTGATGATCGGTCTCTCTTGTACTCCTCGGGGACCTCGAGCGCCGTCGGCCTCGGCGATCCGGAGAAGCAACTTGCCGTGAGCCCGCTGCTGGCTATCACAGCCCGATCGATTATCTTGTGATAACCGCACACGAGGCCGGGATAGAGCTATCTGGTCGTTCTGGTTTCTTCGCTCTTCTGAAGCACTACCCGCATGCTTGGGCGAGATCAGGTCCAAGTGCCGAATATCGCTTCGACGGTAGGAGGAGGTAGGACGTGGGGAGGTAGCTCCATTGGATGATTCCTCCGGGAACCCCTATAGCTGGGATCGGCCGTGCGGCCGTTAGTGGAACCTTCTCCCTCCGGCCTTGACGATCGGGAACGGGAATGGCCCCCACGTTCAATCTGATTTTGGGGACCACCGCCGTTCCCACAGACGGCGCCATTTGGCGGCAAATCAGTGCGCGTGATTGCCACGTTAGGTTTGACTTGCGGCGTTACGATATTGACTAAGCCATTAGGTCGATTTTGTCTTGGGACACGGTTGTCGAGGAATAGAGATTCTCGATGTGATTTGACGAGTCGCGTTGAGTAGTTGTTAAAAGTTACCCTTTCGGTATGAATAGTGAATGTATTTATAGTCCCATGTTCCATTGGCATTATTGTAATATCCCAATGTAAGGTGATTATTCGTTTTAGGTCCTATATGCACTTCGGAAGTATAGTTGGGAACGTTCTCAATCTTTATTCGGATTATAAGTTTTTTTAACGGGGCCTTGTTAGTCATCAGTGGCGCTTTTGTTGCGCTTTTATGCGTATTTGGTATATTCGCCATCACTTGTATCATTTCATATAAGTTTATTAATTAATTAACTTCATCATTTTCTAAAATCCATACTTTTGTCATCCTCATCATTACATGTTCAGTTGTTGTCTGTATTTTTAACATTTCATGTATTATATTTTATATTCTTCTCTTTTTGTAATTTAGTAATTAAAATGGGGTAAATTTTATCAATTTTAGTTTTAATTAAAATGTGTTAAATTAATTAAAACGTAGAAAAGAAAGGAAAAAGGGAGAAAAAAAGTACTCATTCCAGACCTGCTTCTTCTTCTCCTTCACGTTTTTTTCTTCCCCTGCTCCACTCCAATAGCCTCTGCCACCCTCACCCTCCTCCATCATTTCATTTAGCTCCTATCAATCATCCTCTTTGCCTATAAATTCAAAGAAGATAGAAAAAAAAGAGAGAAGAAGAAGAACGTACACAGCAAGGTTGCTCCACCCTTTCTCCCTCCCTCCGGCCATACTCATCGAAAATATCAACAACAATTAGCTTCCTCACGACAAGAGGAAGCCATCCCATCTTCCCACGTCGCCGGAGGTTCGAAAATGGAGGAGAATGAGGCCGGAAACCATTTGCCGACTCGGTTGCCGTTTTCATTCTAACCGGAGCTCCATTGGCCGTAAAACCACCGCCAAACGCCTCCTATGCCGCCTCCGCACCAACCAGCATGTGAAACACCGCCTAAATCCATATCCGCCTCCGTTGCCGCCGCTGCAACCGCCGGCGGAGTCGTGACTCGTGAGGTTGAAGATGAAGTTTTAATGTTTTGGTAAAATAGCAACTTTAGTCCTTTTCCCCATTCTTTATTGTTTATGCTACTTAGGTAACTAGCGTTTGTAAGAGTTTCATTCCTACCACCCATTAACTTTTAAAGTTACTCGTAACATTTTAGGCACTATTAGCTAAAACTTTTGTTTTGTTTTGTTTTGTTTTGTTATTATTAGTGCATCAAATTAAATTTTTTAATTTTATTTTCACCATTATTACATTTTAATTTACTTTATAAATTACTACCTTTACTTGATTTTATTTTCTTGTAAAGTTATATTTCTAAAATTTAGAAAATCCTTATCCCTTTCATTTTTATCTTTTTGGTTATAAAAATTTGTACTTAAACTTAAATACTTATATTTTTCATATGGAGTTTTTGAGATAATATTTTTATAGAGTATAAATATATTTTATTTTAGTAATTAGTTCCTTTTTGTTTAATTTATAAAAACTAATAAAGTATAGAAAAATTACTATATTTTGTATATAAATATTGTGAAAGTGGTTTATAACTTTTATGATTTTGTTGTTTTCAACTTTAATTTTTTTAAAGGATTAAATATTATTTTTCATACTTACAAATATTTTGAGTGCATAAAAAAGTTTGTGTTTGTGCTTAGAAGCCCTCCAAAAATCCCTGGACTTTTTTTGTCCAAACTTTATCTCAAGCTATCATAATCCTTTAGAAACTATAGAAGCCTCCTATCTTTTCCCGTAAATCTTATCGGCCGGTACAGGCAAACTCTAACTTGTAGAATCGCATAAAATTTATCGTTAAATCCTTGTTATCGCTAGGTTCTCATCTTCAAACTCCAACTCCAACCAACGTGTCCGGCCATCCCCGATCCATAGCCGACGCTTATTCCCGGCTACATCCAAGTAAGAGGGTAGTGTACAAGGTTTTCATTATAGTTCTCTTTCGCATTCGTAAATAAGATATCAAATAATGAACTCTGAGTTAAACACTTAGCTAAATACAAAAATGACGAACGGGTAACCCGGGTATTAATTTCTTGATGCCTTGAGTTAATTTTTAAGCTATGAACTACGGGTTGTAACTTTAATAATGATTGATGCTTGATCATTGTACGGTGATTGATGTTTGCAAACTTAGCTTCATGCTAGGGCTGTTATCCTAAAGAAAACTTGTTAGTGTCATGCTAGGGCCGATAATTGAACTCCGCTAGTACCATGTTAGGACCGGAGAGTCAAAATGAACTTAATTTCATGTATAGGTCCGAGGGACGCTAGTACCATGCTTAGGCCTGAAAATTGATAGTGACATGTTTAGGGTTTTTATGCATAGAATCATGAAATATTTATTAAGCCGCTAGTAAATACCCTGGCGCGAAAATCAACAGACAAAGGGGTTTTATTAAACAACCCACGAGATTGAGAGACGACGTAAGCTAATTCCAATTAACGAATAATTAATTGTCACGACATCATGCAAGTCACAAGATATAAAGTTTAAAAGTAGAATGCCTAGGTCATGGCATCACATTAAAGAATTAATAGAAATTTAGACGACATGCATCATGAGCGGTTGACGCATTGGATGCTGGTTGACACTTGCATTAGCATAATTAAGAATCGCATCTGATTACGACGTTGTTAACCAATGGAGTTGTGTGGTATGGGACATACATGGCTTCAATTGGTTAACGAGTCAGGCATGCTTGTGTGGCAAACAGGCCAATCGAGCAATACCTGATAGCGTAGCGAGTTAGTCTAAGACGCAGTTATCCATTGGGTTATACGTGGGTGGTGTGTAAACTAGAACCTGCATGACTTCCACTTAGGGTATGTGTGGTATGATGAGTAGACCAATCATGTATGATTTTAGATGCCTAACCGGTTAGGTATGCTTGCATGGCAGGTAGACCAAACAAGCATATGACCTAACTAGCGTAACACCGTTATCTATCGGAGTATGCGTGGCATGGCGGGCAGACCGACCAAACATGCATGACTTCGAGTGGTTAGCAAGTTAGGTATGAGGGAGTAGCGAGCAGACTACACTTTATGACCTGGCTTAAGCGTATAATGAATGGGGTATGAGGGAGTGGCGGACAGACCACACTTCATGACCTGACTGCCGTTAGTGTGAGGACTGGAGAGGTTCGGGACGGACGACCCGAACATTTCATGGCGAGCAGACCCGAACCATGTAAATTTTGGGCGCACAGACCCGTTAGGTAGTGCTCTGGCTTCACTTGCTGGCGAGCAGACTAGACTTGTGAATGTGCGATCACGAGAAGCTCTTCCTCGGATGGATATCTTTTGGAATGACTGTAAGTATCCCAGTGGCTCTACTTACGGAACAATCCCATAGTGGTTGGCATAGCTGAAACTCGATGTCAGAAAGAACATTCCTCGCGTAGAAGCCCGAACTCTTGGACGAAGGTCAGATTCAGCAAACGGAAGGGTAGGTTAGCTTTCCCACTCTCCTTGCTTTCTCTCAAAAATTTCATCCTCTGATGAACCACCGATTGCTTGGTTGTCCCACATAGCATCAAGGAATCGAAGCAATCCTGAGATCGTATGGCATAGCGCAAAGTTGACATCTTCGTGATTCTAGGTCAGAAAATGCCCCTTTAGCCCACTCTCTTTTTACATAGCCAACTAGTTGGTGTACTCTCCCGCTATGAATATGAATGAAGAAATGAATGCCGGGCTCTTTCTTTCACTGCTAACCCCAAGAAGTTTCTGGCTGAGACTTTCTGTTTCGTCGAGCCCCGAGCTGAGCTTGCGGTTCTCCTTTGAGTGTGAGTTCAATTGGATGAATCCGTCAAGTCAAGGTCAACGTACGTAGCAGCAAGGATGGCGCATCGCCTATTTCCGTAAAGCTAAACGAAGAACCAAGACAGCTGTAACGTCAACTACAGCAGTGGAGGCACGGTAAGCCAATTCTCCCGGGCATTGGAAAAAAAGGAAAGGTAAGACGGGTCCGGTAATGCAGTAAAGTCAATTGGCTAGCAAGATTGGATCCAAGAGCTTTCATGGTAAAAACATGGAGAAGAAGTCGAAATTGGAGAAGAAATAAGATGAAAATACAAAAAATCGGGTGTGGGTGAATAAAAGAGCAAGTAAAATAGCGGCATGTCAGGAGGACTGGTGGTGGCGGATTAAAGAAGAGAGACCACCGGCAAAGTGGTGACTCTGGATGAAATCAACGACAGTTGGGCTAGAGTGCGAGAGAGTATCCTCTTAGATATCAGAACATGAAAACCCGGTGAACACAACTTTTTAATTCTTCTTCCCCATCCTCTATCTCTAAATAATTGTAAAATTTTCACTTTTGAATATATATTTGACTCAAACTATTAGAAATACTAAAAAAATCCACTAGTAAAGTTTTAGAAAAATAATTGAAATAGTAAGTATGAAATTTTTATTTTTATAAACTATTTAATTTTATATGTTAAAATATTGATAGGCTAATTTTCTTAGACAATTGCCAAATGAAATTTGTTGGTGTGTTCTTTCAAAGTAAAGTACATATATGGTCTTGTAATTTTAATTATTGTACCAATAGGATCATGTTTTAACTTTTTGTACTAATAAAATCCTGTTTTTTAACTTTTTGTTACTTTAATGTCCTATTTCGTCCATTAACCGTTAATTTTAACGGATTTGAGGGACAAATGATCAAATGAGCAACTCAATTGTTTAAAAAAAGTTTATTTACACCCCAAATTTTAAATTTAACCATTTAAGCACCCCTAATAGTTTTAAACTTAACCCTTTAACCCAAATAATTTAATCAAGTCCAACAACACCCAGCCACCGTCGGGCAGCCACCGGCTAGCCGCCGCCAACCAAGGGCCATCGAATCGCGACCATGGGCCGCCGAATCATGACCTAGGGCCACTGAATCGCGATCTAGGGCTACCGGATCGCTGCCCAAGGCCGACGATTTGTGGCCCCAGGCCTGCGATTCACGGCCCTTGGTCGCCGATTTGCGGCCTGGGCTCGCGATTCGCCTACCCAGGACCATGATTCTCCGCCCTCTAGCCACGAGCCGGAGGCCCTCGGTCGCGATTCGGCGGTCCTAGGCTGGGATCCGACGGTTTTAGGCCCCAATCTACGTTCTCGGTTATTTTTTGCGTTTCCGGTGATTTCTGGAGGTGGCAACGGTGGTCGACGGCGGCTGGCCGGTGGCTGGGTATTGTTGGACTTAATTAAAATATTTGGGTTAAAGTGTTAAGTTTAAAACTGTTGGAGGTGCTTAAGTGGTTAAGTTTAAAATTTGGGGTGTAAATAAATTTTTTTAAAACAATTGAGTAACTGAGTTTATCATTTTCCTTCAAATCTGTTAAAGTTAATAGTTAATAGAGGTGATGTGGCATAAGCTCCCCAAATTTCTCACTTCCTTGAGTAACTTGAGGTCCAAATATTTAATAGTTAATAGTTAATAGTTAATAGTTTATAGTTCTCTTATGCTTCATTGAGTTTTCTTATGTGGCATAAGCTCAGGCATGGCTTGAAGGCTCAGACAGTTGCCGTTAAACTCTTGGACTTGGAAGTCCTGCAAGGACACAATGTGTGGCTGGTTAGTGTTCATTAACTTCGCAATTTCCGTTTATATAACCTTATTCATTTCTTTATCTTGTAGTATTAATTTTGTTACAATTTATTTGTTCATCAGTTGGAAGTGATCTTTCTTGGGGAATTGAAGCACCCACATCTGGTGAAGCTAATTGGGTATTGCTGCGAGAAAGAACACAGGCTTCTGGTGTACGAGTACATACCATGAGAGAGCAGCAAAGGACTTGAATCTCTACATGAAGCAGAGAAGCCTGTGATTTACAGAGCTTCAAAGCCAATCACAGACTTCAAAGCCTCAGACATCTTGTTGGACCCCGTAAGCTCCCATGTTTCACACAGTTGCTCTGTTTTATTTTAATTTTAAAAAAATTGGTGTTGATCTGACATTTGTTAATGCTGGAACATTACTTTTATGTTAAGTAGCTCATCTCTTATTTATTATGTTCTTACATCTCATCATCGCATTTGTTAATGTTGCTACTTTTATAATCTCTTCAGCAGCACGCATGGTTCATTACTAGAAATTTTGGGAAAATGATGCTTATGTAAGCGAACGAACTATGCTATTCAGCAAGGATGATCACCGTGCAACCCTTGTGGCAAAGCATAGACAACTTTCTTATTGGAAGAACTTACAAGGTGTGCAACATAATGTAATAAGGAAGACAATAGTTGTAGTTTCCATTTGCAACTGTGGCGTTTATTACTTCTAAGAGATGAGGGAAACTCCCTGTGCTAGTAGATCACTTGCCAGAACTTGGTTTGCTGCTTCAGAAGGATGGAATCCATCCCAGAAAACATATGCTGTGGCGTTGGAGCAGGTTCCTATCGACCTGGCATTGCAAAGTACAGAAGTTTCTAGAGTACCAGTTCCGCAGCATGCCCTTCGAGCCTCAAAGAATCCTGCAGAGTGTACCAGATTTTATTTTAACATAATCAAGGGTAGTTACTGCTTCCAATATATGTGATCTTTCGGTTTCAATATTTATTTTGGGTTTTATAATGGTAGGTATAACAATAAAACTATAAAAGCAGTTCCTTTAAGAGTCTTCTTTGTACTTGGCCTTTTATTGTTAGAAGAATTATTTACCTTAATGCAGCAATTTACTTGGTGAAAAGTACTGACTTCTGAAAGATAATTTTTCTTTGAATATCGTAATACCATGACAAGGATTTATTAGTCAATGTTGCAATTTGGTCATTCTTCTTTGAAAGGGTAGCTTGAATCAAGAACTGTTCTGTTTCTGCATCCCTAAAGTTTATAGTATCAATTTGGTGTTGTGACAAAAAAATGCTTTCATGGATAGCAGGCACTCACCATTATCATTTGGCTTTGTGATCATATCCAGGAGAGGCTGGTTAATATCGAAGACAACTAGCTTGAGACCTGGGAGCCTGTTTTGCAGACTCTGTGATGTGCTGTTCAGTTTGTTGTTGAATGAAATGGCATCCCGATTCAAGTTGAGGACACACTGATTGCTGCCTGCTCCGAAAAGGGTGATTGCAGCTGGCAGACATCCTATTGGTGGTAGATTTGTCACTCCTATTCTCCTCGCTCCAAGTCCATACATATTCTGTTGCACAAAAACAGTTTGATCTAAAGAAATTAGGGTGCAATAATGAGGCTTTAAGTTGCATATACATGCTTTCCCTATTTGTTACCAAATTACACAGATTCAGAAAGATTTGTTTTAAAATTTAAATTCTGATGAAGGGGCATGAGATTTCCTATTACATTATTTCCCCTCTACCAATATAAGACTATTCACAGATGACTGATATGCTTCAATAGAGCCTTCACTTCACAAACCTGAATAAAAGTCGAATATGATCTCAGGAGACGGTCTGCGAACTGATCTGGTGTGTAAGCTCTATTCACAAAAATATTAATGTAGTAGTTTTGAATGTAATCACTGCTTCCTGCACTCAAAAGATGGATTGCACCTGAGAATATTTGATTTGCCCTAGCTCTTCCCACCATTCTCACCACTTGGGTTTGGTATTGTCTGTAGTAGTTCAGCTGGGCTGACAATGGAATGGCTCCCTACAAAAGTATGAATAAAAAGACCAGTCAGGTTTCTTTTTTCTTTTTTTTCTTTCCCTGTTACTTCCATATTCTCTACATAGTTCATTGCTCTAATTCCAGCTAATATGTCAGATGGAAAATTGGAAAAATGTTGTGCAGATTTAAGCTGAAAGCTGCAGACTTGAAATTTTGAGGTAGGTGGTTTTTACATATAGTTGAGCTGTTCCATCATCATAACCAGAAGCAGCTGAGCCAAAGTTAACTCCTGTCAAGAGAGCTCTTCCTCTGGCTTCTGGGCTAAGGTAAGCCGGTGGGTAAGAAGGGAACCCTAAGAACTCAGCTGTGTACCGAAATGGAGATTAAAAGAGTGTAAAAAGGAAAGCCGAAATCCCCATCTTTTGTCCCTGTTTAGCAATCTGATGAAGTGTTAGTGTCTTACATGTGAAATCCACAGCTAATCTACCGTTGCAGAATCTTCCAGTTGGCCTGTGGGTCACAAAATCTCTCCCATAAGGAGGAAAATTGGCCTTTATAAAGGTAGTAAGATTGTTGTTGTTCCCAACATCAACAACGGAGTCCCCAAATATGATGAAAGCTGGAACAAGAGGCTGCCCTTTTGAAACTCTGAGAACCAAACCCACAACCAAAACCAACAAACCAAGCAGCTCACAATTTGAGTTTTTCATCTCTACTACTTGTCTATCCCAAAGAGAGAGAAGATGCTAATATGAAGAGAACTGAGAGGGGAAGAAGGGGTAGGTGTGTTTAGAATTTATGGAGAGGTTGATGAATCAAAGGTGGCAGATCAATTAGTACCGTCTCAGAAACATGTTCTAAGCTGCCAAAACAAGGAACAGTTTTTGTCTTCAGGTGAGGCTTTATGAGGCCTGTAAGAGAAACTGATGATCTTTACATGTTTTTAGTGGAGAGTTTTTCAGGAAATGACAATGAAATCTGTTAAAGCACTGCCACTTTTTGAGCATACCAAGTGTGGAGTCACATTTTGCATGCTCAACAGTAACGTGTCTTGCTGGAGTTGTTGAAAACAGAAATGGTAGCCCAGAAGAAGCAAAGAGGCAAGATTAATTCTTCTGTTTCATATCAATCAAATGAAATCATGTTGTAATAACAGACTAGGTAGCCTCTGGTTACATTTAATGGGAGGGACATTTCTTAGCATGGATTCTGTTTCTTGTCATTTTTACAATGGATAATCTTTTGTTTGTTAGGTGGGTCACTTGGAACATAATCCATGGTTTTATTTGTGTTGAGGAATCACATGATAGACAGATCCGAGTTAGGTTACTCATGATCAGCAGCAACTGGGCTGTAATGGGAAGGGATAAGATATGGTTGCCGTTAAGTTTGGGAAAATTTTCATTCTAATTATTTGGATATATAATTAACTAGTTACTTAGACATGAAAGAATTTTCCGAGTTAGGTCATGTTCAGCACCTTGGTCATGATCTAGCAGTGGCTTCGGAGGGCTCAGGCATGACCTTAGTAGTCGGAGCACGAATGGGTGGCACTGCCTTAATAAGGTGGCCACCTCCTGCATGTATAGAAGGCCGCTCCTCCACCTTCGTCTGGTCCACCATTGCTGGTTCTATGCATGTCTTGGCCATGCCTAGGCTTCGCCAGACCCAGATGGCTCGGTGAATTTGTGCTGTGCTTCCTTTTCCTATTTGATTGCTTAGTTAGCTAGCTATAACAGACAGATTCGAGTAAGGTTGCAGATCAGCAACTGGGCTGTGTAATGGTAAGGGACAAGATACAGTTGCTGTTCCTGGTCCCCATCTTTTTTTATTTCCGACAATTAAGTCCAGAAACTTATTTTCTTGCGCAATTTGCTACCTCTAGTACTCCTGTGTCTTCTCCGTCCTCTTCTTGCACATCAGTACATCAATCCCAAACATAAACCCAAAAACATCATTAATTTCACCAAAAGCAACCTAACACAAACTGGGTCCAGATCTTCTGACGTTTTTGCAACCGGTGACCAAAACTTCACAAACCTGCCATTTTTGTACCTGAGCCTTGAGTAATTAAGATCCCCAGCATTATTGACCAGGATGAATGTTTGATACAATGACCTGACTATTGACAACTAGGCATGTAAAAAAAGGTTTAGTTGTACCCTACTACTGACCTGTTGTGGCTCAATTGTGGTAGTTGGCTGGTGTTCATTCCAATGTTTGTTGTTTTTGTTTACTGGTGCACATGATGGTGCGGCAAATGTTTGGATGTTTATAAACTGGTACACTTTTACTGTTTCACTACTAGAAAATGGTATAGAACCAACGATCAGTACCAATAGGCCAACGCGTTGGAAAATGCTAAAATTAACTGGCTTACTCGTTGGAAAAGACTCATTGGTATTTGCATCGTTGGAATAATTTTAACCAACTGGCAAACTCGTCGATTAATTTTCTCTACCAACTGGCTTACTTGTTGGAGTCAAAATCCGGTGATCGGAATCGAGAAACCAACGTGTGAGCACGTTGGTTCAGCTCTACCAACGGGTCAACGAGTTGGTACTACTACCAACTGGTTTACACGTTTGTATGGTTACCAACTAATAAGCTAGTTAGTACATTTTTTCATTAATTAAATTTTCAGTTCTATTGTAAAATTGAAGTTTGCAAAAAGAATAGTGCCAAGGGCTTGCCCGTTGGAACATCTGCGCGTTGGAAAACAACAGCCTCCAACGGTCAGCTCGTTGCAAACACTTGTTAATTTCAAAAATCTCGCCTCCATCAGGTTTCAAACCCCAGCCTTCTCCAAGACAAGGATGCATCACAACCACCAGACCACTAGGCCCATCATTGTTATGTAGGGAAGAAATTATTCATTTGTAACGTGTCTGACCCTTTGTAGGGCTTCCAACGTGCAACACGTTGGAAAATTGTCAGTCTCCAACAGCTTACACGTTGGAAACATGACAATACCAACGTGCAACCCGTTGGTAAGATAAATTTTTCCTTTTCCTTTCCTAAAGAAAATGATATAATTTTCCATTGTATCAACTGGCAGACCGTTGGTGGCTTATTTCTTCCAACTGTACCAACGATTTGCACGTTGGTATAGTTAAACCGGCGGTTAGTGATTAGTTACCAGTGAGTGTTCCAACTGGTTTACTATTGGAAATTACCAATATGCTAGTTTGCCCGTTGGTACTGGCCGTTGGTTTTGCACCATTTTCTAGTAGTGTTTGTGTAATGTTTTATACGCATGCATGTTAGGAGGATTTGAGCAAAAACAAGCTAGTAATCATTAGGTTAGAGGCTCTAGATTTTATTCATTCCACCCTAGTTGTGGTTTGGAGTTTTTCTTGTTTTTGTTTTTGATTCATAAATCTTTGGGTTAATGCATCACCACTTATTCATTCCACCCCAGCTTCTACTTTTTTTTTAATATAAAATGCCAAAGGATAGGGATTAGGGAATGATAAAGATTTGAACTAAAGACTTCCACAATACGTGGTTAAAACATGAATTAATGCGGCAATTCAGCATTTAATCCGCAGTACATAACACGGTTAAGGCTGCATTATAATCTGCTTTAATGCGGTTTGGCCGTAGTTCTTAATGCGATTTAATGAGGCTTTGGACGCATTACACATTTTCAAAAAGAGTAAAATACATGTTTAGTCCGTAACCTTTAACATGTGTCATATTTTTGTCCAATTTTAAGAATTTGTTATATTTTGATCTTAAAGTTAGTTTTCTGTCATATTTTAGTCATTCCATCTATTTGACCATTAATTAAGTTATTTTTACGCAAATATCCCATAAAAATACAATCTAATTACACATTTTATAAAACTATAGTCATTATACTTGTAATCAATGTACAAACAAGTCCCCCAAAAATCTTTCTTTTCTGTCCTACTAATCTTTTAACGCATCTGATCTGATGCTCACCTTCATGATCAATAACCAAGCAAGCTTCACATAGTGGTGCCCCATGGCTAGCCTTCGCTCACATAATCCTTTCCACGACCTCTCCTAGCTCCTCGCCCAGAAGTCACAGAATCTCCTTCATCTCCAACTCAATAAACGCCAACCGTCTTCTCCAACTACCCAAATCTCCCTCCGCCCATATCGATTCCGTCAATCTTCCGTCGGCCCACCGGCGGCTGAGCCATTTCCGACTTCTATTTCCCACCAAGCACCTTACCTCAAAAGGCTTCGATAGCCTCCAAGACGGTGTCGCTTCTTCCTTCAATTTGGTTGCTCGAAATCTGGTTATTGGTAATCAACGGACTCGCCGATACACTCGTCGATCGCCAGTCGACGACTTGCTCCCGATCGCCACTGGACGGACGGCGACGCAGGTCGCTTCCTTTTCTTGTGTAGCTTTTTACTTTTTGGTTCAAGTTTGTTCCTTTTTCTACAAGCACAGTTTGGTGCAGATGAGATTTGAATGGTGGATAGAAGGGAAGGGTTGTGGTAGGTGGTGGTGTAAGTGTTAGGGTTAAGTTATAGGGATGAGATTGATAGATTGTTATGAATTTAGGGACTTAGTTGTAAATTAAGTTATGAGTATTTTAGTCATTTCATTAATCTAACGGCATATTTAACGGAAAAATTAACGGTGGAATCGATAGGACAGAAAACCACAATTTTAGATTAAAATATGACGAATTCTTAAAACGACACCAAAATAGAATATGCATGAAAAATAAGAGAAAATTTATTTTACTCTTTTCAAAAATAAAAAATTTATTCATCTGGATTCATCCAACAACTCAGAAATGTTCATACCCAAACCCAAAAATCTACAACCAAATTCATCAATCTACAACCAAATCCATCAATCTACAACCAAAGCGTCCAATTTCATCACTTTACATCCGTGATTTCGAAGAAGATGCCAAGAAGATCGATTGAGCCACTAGAAATTGCAAACCTAGATTTTGACATAAACTAACATGAAATCATATTTTTTAACAACAAATTCTTTAACAAACAAATTAAAACTTGCGCGGAGATTGTTTGTCACCCCACCGCCCGGAATGCTGGAAGTGCGGTTGTCGAGTGGTTGCGGAAGCTTGCTAAGTTGGCGGCGGGTGAAAACGGAGTTCTCTTAAATAGGTTTTGAGTGGACCCGAAACCCAACCCTTAAAACGTTTTCCTTTTAGTTTTAAGGTTAAGTCGTGTTGCAGATTTTACGACATCTTTCTAGTCCTAAACCTGCACCCGAGACAAGTTAGTGGTTTTACAGAATATCGCGCGGAAAAGCAGATAATAAGGTATACAGGCAGAAGAAGTTCTGCCCTCTTCGTAGGGCCGGAAACTTCCTAGGAATAAGATACAACCCAAGTGCTGAAACTAACCTATATGCAGAACATATACAGAGCCGAGTCCGAAACAGTAATAATACCTCGCTAGCTAGTACTGCTGTGCTGCTGAACATAAACAGGAGAATATATGTCAAACCCAACTCAATAAAATCACAAAAGTATCTAACAAGAAAACACCCCCAACTTAACAGATAAGTACCTTAAAGCCAAAACGCACAACGATAACTGCGGGAAATCTACACCGCAGGTTGATGGATTTGGTGCGAGAGGTAGCAGCGAGAATGGTGAGAGTGGTGGATGAAAACATACGTTGAAAGAAAGAATGAAGGAGAAGATGAAGAGAAAATAGAAAGAATGAGAGGAAGAAGAAGTATGAGAAGAGAAGTTGTGCGGCCGGATTAAAAATGAGAGGGGAACCCTAGATAAAGGCTATAATGTGGCCTAGGCCGCATTAAGCCATTAAACGGCTTGAGAAATGATTTTTAATGTGGATTGTCTTTAATGCGACCTAAGCCACATTAATACCTGCCTCAACGACATAGTGTCACCTTATATTATCATAAGCTTAAGCACTTGACTAGAGACTCAAAACGTTATTCATTCCACCATAGTTAATAAAGAGCCGAGCAGCCGTTCTTGGAGTTTTTCATGTCTTTGTGATCTTTTGATTCTATAGTTTCAATTATTCTCTATTTGAGTGAATTGCATCAGATATACCTGAACTATACCATTCGTTGCGAATCTATACTTGAACTAAAGTTTGTTGCAAAAGTAGTTCTAAAGTATGAGTATGTTGCAAATCTATACCTGCGACTTAACATCCGTTAATACTTAACGGAATTTGAGATCAAAATGCTCAAATTAACCCTTATGGTTTCTAGAATGTGTTGAATACCCCTCTAACTTAATAATTTCATTTTTGAGTCATTCTTCTTAATCACATGTGTATTTTTTCATATCTTTATTCCAAATCATTAATATTAATTATAGATTGAGTCTAAAAAATCAAAAAAAAATATCAAATATGAAACAAAAGTATAAAATACATAATATTTGTACTTATATTTACTTTTTATAAAAAAACTAATCATCAAAATAAAATCTAAGAATTAATAATGATTCAAAAAAAACTCCAATGGTTGTATTAAATTATGTAGGTAATGTAAAAGATCTTCAACAGTGACATTAAATTTATTTGATATTATACATTTTATTTAGAATCTAGTTTATGAAATTTTTCTTCAACATTTTGATATAAAATTTCATATAATTTACATGCATAAGTTAATTAATACTACCTCCGTCCCTGAAAGATTATACACTTTGAATTTGTTGTTTCAAGATTCAATGTTTGACTCAAATTTTAACAAAGATAGCAAGTTTTAAGAAATTCAGTTAATATTTGATACTCCCTCGATACTCAAATAATTACATCATTTGATTTTCATATTTCAAAATTCAATGTTTCACTCAAATGTATACAAAGATAGACAGTGCAGAAAATTCAAAAAACATTACATTCAGAAAAGGTATATTACAAATTATCATACACATAAAAAATATTTAACTTTAGATGTCTAAATATGCATGAAAAAATCATAGGATAAATACTGTAAAACAGCTAAAACCAATGTTGCAATTTTCAAAGTATGGATCGGCATGTTAATTCCGTAGAATTACGCATCATTTATCATAATAAATCTGATTTATTTCCTGTGTACACTGTGTTTTGAACCTTTTCAAACGAAGACAACATATAATTTCAAATAAATTTATAATTAAATTTGGAAAACTTCTAAAAATTAAAAATTTGGAAATAAAATGAAAAAATGGACATTAGTATTTTCAAAATTATCAGAAATAAAAAATGAAAATGTGTCGATTTGAAAATTTTTAATTTAATTTGTAGGAAGTTCCTCTTCCCTCAGGCGTCTCGGCTCAGAATTTTTGAAGAAGTTGTGCTTCTCCGGTGTATTGAAAGCTATATTGAGCTAAGGTACAATGTTTTATTGTTTATTTTCAAGTTTTTGTAATGTTTTTAATTTTTTATTAAGTATAGTTATTTTAGTAAATGTTGGAAAATATATAAATGTTAGGGTATAGATTTAATTTTAGCTATAGTTCCTGTCTGTGGATATTACGTAGAATATAATATTTGTAACGTTATTTTCAAGTTTGGAAATAATGTTATAAAATATAATATTCTATAATATTCATGGATTGTCGAGTTGGAGGTAAAAGTGTAATCGATGCGTTGAACTTTTCGATAGTTGTATATCTCTGGCCGAGTACGTCAACATTAATTTTCGCTCGTTTGAGTTAGTTCCTTGTTATTCAGAATTTAATATCGAAAAATGGTATAATGAGGAAAGGCGAAATTCTTTTTATGCATATGCGACAGAAGAAGTTTTAAAATATATTTAAATTTATTTGAAATTTTTGTAGTGGCTCAATGTTTTAATATCCTTATTTGACGATTTTGTATATTATCTAAATAATTTAATATAAATGTTGGAGATTTTTAGAATGTTACTATTCATTCTTACATTTTATTTTGATGATTACTATTATTCATAATAAAAAGGTAGATTTTAGTACCAAGATTATTATTGATATTATTTTAAAACATTTCTTTTCATATTTGATAATTTTTATGGATATTTTAGACTTAATTTAAAATTAATATGAATAATTTGGGAAAATTATTTTAAAAATACACAATGTGATAAAGAATAATGACTCAAAAATAAAATTACAAAGTTAGAGGAATGTTCAACACATTTTAGAAATCATAAGGGTCAATTTGAGTATTTTTACTTCAAGTTCCGTTAAGTTTTAACGGATGTTAAGTCGTGGGTATAGATTTGCAACGTACTCATACTTTAGATCCAGTTTTGCAACAAACTTTTGTTCAGGTATAGATTTGCAACAAATGTTATAGTTCAAGTATATGTAGTGCAATTTACTCTTCTCTAGTTATTGTCAAATACTTTGAATTTGCGGTAGTTCCAGTATATTTTAGGGTTGATTTGATATTGATTCTTACATGGTTGTGCATATTATTTTTAGATACATAAAATACACATAAATAAACATGAAAAACAAAATAAAGGCAAGAACCTAAGAGCTTGTTTTTTTTTCCTGCAGGTATATGATATTATGATATTACAAATTCACACAATCACTCCATATTTTCACACACATATATATATATATAACTTTTTTCTTATATTTTTCTCTCATGTTATTAATATCGTAAATTATTGTATATATACTCCCTCCATCCCCAAATAATTCTATACTTTGACTTTGTTGTTTCAATGTTCAATATTTGACTCAAATTTAAAAAAATTTAAAAATTTTAAAAATTTTAAAAAATATATATTTATAAAGTTTATACTTTAAATTATGATATGAATATAAATTAATAACTTTGAATGTCTAAATGTTCATGAAAAAAAATATAGATTAAATACTGTAAAACTGCAAAAACAAAGTGTAGAATTATTTGGGGACGGAGGGAGTACTAGACAAGAGAAACCACAAAATTAATAATTGCATATGTTAAAAGAACTAATACTTTGTTCTTTTCTAAACAAAAACAATAATAATATTAATAATATATCAAATCAAGGGTGTGTTAATTTCTCTTAAATCTTTCCATCAAAATTCTATCAGTCAAATCATCTTTTTTTCCTCCAATTCTCTTGGCAAACATCATATAGTATTAACGAGGTTTTTTAATCCACGTGGTGACCACAGTTAAAAAAATAAAATTGAAGAATAATTTTCCTTATTGTAAAATGAACAAAGACCATATAAAACCACAGATATTAAAACATAGAAAATTTCTAAACATAAAAAGTTGAGAATATAGATAAAAAATAAAAGCATAGAAGAAAATTAAAACAAAGAAACAAATGATAAAAAATTATTGAGGAAAAAATAAAAGAAAAGGAAGAAGAAAAAGGCATAGAGCTTCAAAAAAAAGAATTAAACCAAAAAAAGTATTACAAGAGGAGGATATGACTAAAATGTAATAAACATAAATTTTAAAAGAAAATGGATAAACAATGGAATACAAAAAGAAAAAAGAAAATAATTAGACCAAAATAAAAGTAAAAGAAAAGAAAATGCTTAATCATAAAATTAAAACAGTTGGAGTCAATTTGAAAAATTATAGAAATGTTGGACAATAAATGAGTTATTTATTAAACAACGAAATGGGGTGGAAAAAAAATGAAAAATGGCTCGTATCGTCGTGACCTTTTCTGCATTTAAGCATACATTTGGTTGGGCAATAATAGATAAAAAGGGAAAAGGAAAAAACAACAAATAAAAAAATAAATGTTCCGTATGTGAAAACAATAGTAGGAGAGTCGTGATATAAAAATGGATTACAAAAAAAGAATCAAATAAAAACAAAAGCTAAAAAGGAAATAGTTAAATAACAGAACTAAAACATTTTGGTCCAATGTGTAGAAAATACATAAATTTTGGACTATACCGGCATTTTTCCCTAAACAATAAGAAAGTAAAAAGACAAAAAAAATTGTTTAGTATGTGCAAACAATAACATGAGAGTTATGACATAAAAATGAAGTGCAAAAAAAATCAGATCAAAACAAAAACAAAAATAAAGGGAAATGGTTAAATGATAGAACTCAAACATTTGGGTTCAATGTGTAGAAAATACAAAAATGTTTGACAATATCGAAGTTTTTAACTAAATAACCAAAAAGAAGAAAAATGCCAAAAATACCCTTAGTCTAATACAGACAAGTTTTCTACATTTAGTTATATAGAATTAGCTTGTCGATGGGCGGAAGAAATATTAAACCTCCCCGATTTTCCAACCCTAGCAGAGCAATCCTGCTTGTGTGCTCTTCACGGCATTGGTTCATCGGCGTCGTTGCTCGTCTCTCCTCGTCTCCCACTTGTCTCGACTCCCCCTCAACAAGATGGATTCGATCCATGCAAGGCTATCGAAACTCGCGCTCTCCCGAGAAGAAGAGGAGGTTGAGGTGGCTCTCTCAGGCACGATCATCTGTCGTCCTCCTGGTGTCATCGCCGGCTGGGTATTGTGGGCAAGACCAATCCGTCTCGACACCCTAGTCGCTGCTTTCCGCAAGGCTTGGCTAGGAATAAAATACTCCGTGAAGCCAGCAGCCTCACAATCCGGATCAAACATAGTTTTGTTTGATTTCGACTCTATAGAACAGGCTCAACGAATCCTAGATCAAGGCACTTGGTTGTTTATAGGTTGGCTTATCGCGATGGCTCTGCTAAAGAAAGGTGCATCCCTCTCTTGATCTTAACTTAGTGGATTTCTATGTGCATGTCGTGGATGTACCGTTTGATTGGTACACGACAACTATGACACGTTGTTTAGGACGACTGATTGGTTCGGTTAAAGCTGTGGATGTGAATGGCCCATCACTACGGGTCAGGGTTTCTGTGGATGTTACAAAACCTCTTTGGTGCTTGATCAAAGTGGATGTGGAAGGTACCCATGTTGAGAAGGAGTATATAGAGCATGTTGCGAGTCGTGAAAATCAATTTGGTGACTGGCTCTGACACCCGATTTCTCGATGTCGTAAAATAAAGGTGCAGGTGGCAGTGGAACAAGGAATGGAGGAACGGGTGGTGTCAGCTGCACCAATAGTTGTTGTGGATCCTGTTACTTGATAATGGTGATGTAGGCTGTTACTTCTAGTCCAAGTGTGAAAACTACTTCGGAAGGCTTGCTTTTGGTCTCGGTGGCGCCTCTTGCACCACCTATTGAGGTTAGCAATAAACTAGCCTTAGTGGAGGTCACTGTGGGGAAATCTTTATCGGCGACAACACGCTTTCGTGGAGAACCGAAGAGGCAAGGCAGGGGAAAATGAAGCTCAACTACACTAGGGGTGGGGCGGCCCGAGAAGAAACAAGAGTTTCAGTTGCAATAGATGAGGCTATAAGAAGGTGTCTGGTGGGGCAGGTGGACTTCCCATATCACCCAGCGCCATGAGGCGTCGGGTCTGGGGTGGTTTGAGCATGGGACCAACACATCCCGCTTCAGCTATTTTCTTCTGGTCGAGTAGTTCGTTTTATTTTTCTTAGACTTTTTAGTTTTTCCTGTTCCTGGGTTGGACTTCATTGCCTTTTGTTTGGCAGGGTTTGCATTTCCTTTCCTTTTGGCCGATCTCCTTCTGTCTCCACGCTCATAGTGAGATGATATTGGGTTCCATGGGAGTCGATATGGTGTGTCAAGGTCGAGATTGATGATGAATATAACTTCACTATGATTTTATGTGCTTTGTTCAAGATGATACATAGCCTTTGGTGGAGGTGGATGTGTCGTCGGACGGCTCCTCTCCCAGATGCTAACTCGAGTCTTCCCTCTATCGTCTGCTGCGTACTTCTAGGATTGCGTTGTTTGCTATTATCCTTCTTTTCGTGTTTTAGTTTGAAGGTATTTTGTTACTTTGGTTCATTAAACTCATGCTTGTATTATTTCTTTTAAAATAATAACAAAACGCTCTCCGTTCAAAAAAAAAACTTGTCCATGGGCGAAAGGACGAGGAATCTATAGCTAGCTAGGCCTAATTTTTATAAGATTATTTTTTGTAGGTGTAAATATCTTATCCTTTTAAGTACTCTCTCCTATTATTCCATCTTTCTCATCATTAACGGGCATGCAACTTCCCCACCTCACCAACTTTACGAATCTCAACTTAAATATTTCACCAAATTAATAACGAAGACCACAAGAACGATCCAAGGAATAATAACAGCTAGCAATAAACATTTACTAATTTTTAATCTCAAAAAAATTAAAAGGTGATCAATCAAACCCTGATCGTTGAATAAGTTACAAATCGCACCACTTCCATAACCAAAACCTCCTTTATGTTTCTTTTGAATAAGCTACTCATATCGTATCAGTGTTGGGGTTTGACCCATGAGATTCTTCGGCGCATCTCCGTTCATTATTGCTAATTAGTTTTGAGTCTGATGTTTTCATAATATCAGAACAGGTTAATTAAGCCCCTCGAACATTAGATAAAAAAAACCCAAACAATGCTTACGTAATTAATAGAGCACAAAAACTAACCTACTTGTGTGTGAGCGCATTGAATTGGAAAATCCACATGACCCATAGAAAGGGCTTAAACCAATGTTTATAATAATACTCTCTCCGTCCCAAATATATTGCAATGCTTTGACTTGATATGTAGATTAAGGTGAAAAAATTTTGGTATTGATTTTTCTATTTTACTATTTTTTATATTGGAAGATGTAATCAAATACAGAAATCAAGGAAGATCAGTAAAACAAAATCAAATTATAACGATAAATATACCAAACATGAAAATCAAATAATTATATGATTGAATAGAAAAATTTATTTGGAGAAGAAAGATATCTACATTGGCTATTTTTTTGTTTTTTTATTCTATTTCTTATAACCTTTAGAAGTAAGGATGATTTGGTAAATTAGTATATATAAAGTTACCATAAAGGGAAGTGTTGTATATTACTTTCGGGACATTCTAAAGAAGAAAGTGTTGTATTATTTTTGGAACGGGTGGAGTAAAAGGCATCCTCACTTATCACCAACCGATTTTGAGTTGGATACTTTTATATCCAACTAAGTCACTCAACTTCTGTAATTTGGCATGCAAATTAATATACTCATGTTCACACTTTTTGCTCTATTTTTTTCACTTTTGAATATGATATGTTTTAAATTTACAAGTTCACTATGTATAATATATATATATATATATTTAATATTTACATTTTCTTCACATTATTATATCTCATCATTTTCCATCAATGATGAAACTATTCATCACTTATGTTAATTTAGGTGTTCTTTGTTGCATTGCCCTATATAGACTTTTTGTTTATTGGCATCATCAATAGGTCTACGAACTCCTAGCTTACTTTGAAAAATGGGCTTAGTGTTTGTTTGCTTTTGTTGAATCGTGTAGCTAGTTCCAAGCATGAGTTATGCCTTGCTTCAACATTAATGCTAATCATTATCTGTGATCTAAAGTACTTTTCAAAATTTTGATCATTTTTTTTGTTCCCTATCTCATTCTTCAAATTTTTCAAATTTTGGAGAGCCTCCTCAAATCCATTTTTTTAAACCTCTCTCTTCTCTCCTTTCTTTCCTGTTAATTATGATTGGTTTAAATATCTATTCTCTCTCATCTTTCTTCTCTCTCTAAATATTTTATTAATTATTATTAAAATATATAGAATATTTTATTATTATAATAAATTCAAAATGGAGAAATTGTTGGGGTTGGAGCAACTTTTTTTTGGAGAAGATGACTTGTTTCTTCATTTTAAAGAAACTTTTAGAGAAGCTGTTGAATATACCTAAACTATATTCATAGAGGAAGGCATGCTTGGATTAGAAACATATCATATATATTCACTTACACAAATATTCTGATTTTGTGGGTGATGTGTCATTTATCCAAACACACTGCTTCCTTCAGTAACTAGAGAGAGAGAGAAGTTGAACTCTAAAAATTGTGGATGTTTATTTACTACATATGTGAAAAAATATACACACCATAAAAATGTCAAGTTTACCTTCTTCATAAATCCCTACGAATGGTGTTTTAGTTTCTTAATTTATTAGATTAATTAGTTAAGTTAGTTAATTAGTAGTACATTAATTAGGTAGATGTTTTTTCATATGGCAAATAAACGGACTCCTAAAAATTGGATAATGCTAGAAATAGGGGTGAGTTCGAGCCAAGCCCGAACCTGGCTGGTTCGAGCTCAGGCTCGTGAAAGTTGGGCTCGGCTCGAACTCTATCGAGCCTGATTATTCGAGCTCAAGCTCGGCTCGTGACAAGTTCGAGTTCGGTTCGATGGTTCGTGAAGCTTGGGCTCGTTTAAGTTCACGATCTTGTTAGGCTCGGTTCGACTCGAGTTGAGAAAACAGAACACGACTACCTGATTAAACACATATCTGATTAAAGAAATCTATAAGAACATATATCATCAAACATACATTATCATCAAATTATCATCAAATAGCTACAGCCTCCAACAAGGAAAAAGAACACCAAATTCATCTGAAAGTTCCAACAGACAAATTCACAAGTTCGTACCTACTGCTACTTGAAATATCACAATTTCCAACAAACAAATTCCAGCAAATAAACCATCACAACATCACAAGTTCTAGCAAATCAAACTCCAACAAACTTGAACCATCTGAACATCAGAAGTCCAGAACTTAAAGTCTTAAACCATAACAACAGAAAAGAGATAGGACCGTTGCACAGTTCAGTCACATCAAGGTATTGGAGTGTGAATCAGTAGATTGGTAGCTTTTGCTTGTTGTTCTTTATACATGTGAAAATGAGATTCTCTACCTCCTACCCGACACTTCTTACACCTAAAAAAAATATATAAATCTATATTAACATCAAAGTAGAAATATTATACTCAGTAGTAAATACTCCCTTCGTCCCACAAAGGTTGTCAACATTACTATATTGGGCCGTCCCACAAAGGTTGTCAACTTTCCTAAAACAGAAACTTTCTATCACTATTTTTACCATTTTATCCTCTTATCTCACACCATGGACCCACAAGTTTTTCTCTTTCCTCCCATTAAACTTAAAATTGGGGTCCATAAAATTTTCTCCTTCTTTCTTTTTCATGAGGGTAATTTTGTCAATACTCTACTATTCTCCAACTTTCCTTAATATATGTGCCCAAACAAATCCTACAACCTTTGTGGGACGGAGGGAGTAGTAACTATGAAACACAAGTGACTTACTCAATTTTTCTTCTTGATACCGTGGAAATGTCTGAGCCAATCTCCACCACAAATTAATGTTTGCATCGTGTCAGCCAAAAGTGATGCACGATATGAATCAGTAACTCTAGTGCCGACACTAAACATTGCTTCTGAAGCAACAGTAGAAATAGGGATCGCCAGAAGATCACAAGCCATCTTTGACATAACAGGGTACTTGGCAGCATTTGCCTTCCACCATTGTAATATGTCGAAGTTGTTGTTGTTCACAGCATTCGGGTACACAAAGTTCTACTCTTTCAAATACAACTCCAAATCTGTTTTCATTGGACCTGAACTTTTGTACTCCCTTTAGAACAGTCATGAATTTCAAAAACCCTGAAGCAGTGCCTCCTGAAGAATTGGTGGAAGAGCAGCTAGTTTCACCAAATTCATCTTAGATCTTATAGATAGCTACATATTCTCTGTAAAGCTCACGGGTAGTAGTTCTTACATTTTCTTTGTGAAAATCTGCATCTGACGGAGGGTATATTTTCTCAAAATAATAATCAACAGCACTCAGTTTCACCCTAGGATCCATAGCGGAAGCTAATGACATCAACAAGTTGCACTCTTTCCAATATTTATCAAACTTTCTCTTCATCTGAAGCACCATATGCTGTAGAAAAACATCAGAAGAATATGCACGAAGATCCAACACTTGTTTAACCTCAACAACTTCATGTAGATACAAGTTGACTATTGGATAGTCACTTCCATATATGAGGTTGGTGACATTACAAAACACCTCCTGAAGCTCTATAATTTTTGCATCCTGCTTCCAATCTTCTGTTGTTGGACACGATAAATAACGAGAATCTTGACTTCAAAAAATCGGAAATGCATTTCTGACTGCATAGGCACAAGCAAACATGTGATAAATTGAGTTCCAACGTGTGTTTTACAATCAAGAATGAGCTTCCGAACAGGTAAGTTCAGCTGCTTGACAATTTCAGAAAACATTTGTAGACGTGCCTCACACTGATTAATGTAGGATATGTTTTCCCTAACATTCTGGACCACACATCTAATCTCATCCAAACCATATTGGACAATGAATTGAGAATATGAGCAGTACAACGCACATGAAACAACTTCCCACCACACATCAACTTTTTGTTTCTTCTATAAGTGGTTTCAAAGCTCTGATGGCATAATAATTTTCAGAAGCATTGTCAACTGAGATAGTAAAAACTTTTTGTCCAATCCCCCATGTTGTTAAAGACTTTCTAAATATAGTATAATTTTAGAAACTTAAATCACTAATTAAATTATGTGCATGTAAACTGCTTGAAATTTTATATCAATATGTTGAAGAAACAAAATACATAAAATATATGATGAATAAAATGAATAATTTTAAATAAATTAAATATCATTGTGGAAGATTTTGTACATATACCTGAATATTTTAATAGCTATTGTAGTTGTTTTAGAAACTTCTACATTCTTACGTTTTATTTTGGTAAATCAATTTTATATCATTATACAATTTTGTTTTCATATTTTATATTTTTTGGATATTTAAACTCTATAAAATTACTAGTATTCATGATTTGGAAAGATTATTTGAAATAATACATATGTAATTAAGGATAATGACTCAAAATGTAAAATTATAAAGGTAGAGGGGTGTTCAATACATTTCAAAAACCCTAAGAATCAATTTGATAATTTTTACCAAAATTTCGTTAAGTTTTAACTGATATTAAACGGCAAGTATAAATTTCCAACATACTCATACTTTATATCACTTTTGCAACAAAATTTTGTTCAGATATAGATTTGTAACAAGGAGTATAGTTCATATATGAATTGTGCAATTTACTCGTTAAGCATAAGAACATAAAATAGGCTTTGGATTCAACCTTTCACCATGTAAATTTCCGTTATAAAATTTGCAACATACATAGATTTGCGTTAAATCTCATATAAAATTTCCATTATGTTTTAATGGGTATTAAATGACAGTTGCAACATACTCATACTTTAGACCACTTTTGTAACAAAATTTTGTTCGGATATAGATTTGAATATATACACACACACACTTAACGAAAATTTAATATCCATTAAAACTTAACGGAAATTTTTGTTAAGTTGTTCAAACCGACCCTTAGGGATTTTTGAAATGTATTGAACTCCCCTTTAGCTTTATAATTGTACATTTTGAGTATATATATATAAACTAGTAATGACACAGTTTATACAATGTTAGGTTAGGTAGGTACATTAATATTTGGCGCAACGTTATTCCAAAATCGACTCCTGGACTCATAAACAATCGATTCCTGGACTCATAAACAATCGATTCCTGGACTCATAAACAATACGGAGTATATATATAACACGATACCAACCTCATAATTGGTTAGTTGGGTTTGGAGTTGGTGGAAATTTTAGTTAACTAAATAGACTTAATTAAGCTCGTGAAGATTTCATTTTTTGGCATCATGCTCAATTTTACACTTAACCTGTCACTTTTAGTTTTTTTTAATGTATATTAAGATTATCATTGATCATTAACTCATTTTACAGAAACTTTCATCATTACCCCATTTCAAACTCATTCTAATCTTTCACAATTCACTCTCTAGACTCTTTCAGTTAGTGCATTGTAAGAGTAAAAATAGACTAAATAAAGCAAAAGTGAAAAAAATAATAATTTCATTTTGGACAAAAATATTTTGATATTGCGACAACCTACTTGGGACGGAGTGGATATATCATTTCAATACTACTCTCTTCGTCTCAAATATAATGCAATACTTTGATTTGGCATGTAGGTGAGGAAATTTGGTATTGACTTTCTCATTTTACCATTTTTTCTATATTAAAAGATGTAAACAAACACAAAAATCGAGGAAGAACAGTAAAACAAAATTAAACTATAACGATAAATATTACAGGAAAAAAATTAAAGAACTATATTACTCCCTCCGTCCCACAAAGGTTGTAGGATTTGTTTGGGCACATATATTAAGAAAAGTGAGAGAATAATAGTGTGTTCACAAAATTACCCTCATGAAAAAGAAAGAAGGAGAAAATTGTGGACCCCAATTTTAAGTTGAGTGGGAGGAAAGAGAAAATCATGTGGGTCCATGATGAGAGATAAGATGATAAAATTAAATAGGAAATTTTATTTAGAGGAAAAAAAGATCCATATTGACTTCTCCCTTCATACTCAATTAATCCTACGTAATGTGTGAGCGCACAGATTAAGGTGAATGTATGATTTTATGTAGTTTGACATAATTGCCATTGCGGAGAGGTTGCACAAAAAATAAGACAGAAAAAGTAAAGATTAAGTATGAATAATTTGGTAACTTTAGAGGAGATAAGTTTCTATTTAATGAAAGTGTATGGACAACCCAAAAAGGAAATGTGTAAGATTATTTAGGGATGGATGAAATATTTTTCGGTATTTTATTTCTTAAATATGTAAGGATGATTTGGTAAATTAGTATGTAACAAGTTACCAAAAAAGGAAGTGTTGCATTACTTTTGGGCTTTGGAGTGTGTCGCCGGCTCTTGGTGTCGTTAGCCCGCGTGGTCCCGTTTTGTTTTGTTCTTCGCAACAGCGTTGTCGGGCTCCTTGCGCTGTGGTTTCTTCTCGGCGGGGCGCCACTTCCAGGTGCCGACACATCTTCCCATTGGCAGCATTCGCTTGCTTTGATTTGGACGTTTCATGGTGGGGCTAATTGATGTGATCATGGGATCCCCAAGCAACAACAAAGAGTCCCAGACGAAGAGGCAGTCGAGTGAAGCTCGGAGCAATCCCTTGGCGAGTAGGTTCAGAGGCCCAGGCGGCCTAATCCATGGTCTGGACTAGCACCTGACATGGAAAAGGCAACGCCTCCACGCGAGGACCTTGCGCGGGGCCTCAAGACGAAGGATAGGCTTCTGCACACGGAGACATCCAGGCGATGGCAAAGCACTTTGGCAAAGCCGTCCCTGTGAAGCCTCAAGACGAAGGATGAACTACATCATGCTAAGGCATCCAGGCAATGGAGAGGACTTCAGGTGAAGCCATTCCTGCGAAGCCTCAAGTCGAGGGCTAGGCTTCATCAAACGAAGGTGTTCGGCGATGGTGAAGCCTTCAGCGAAACCATCCTCGCGAACACTCACGGCTAAGCCCTCATGCAAGACTCTTCATCATGAAGTCTTCAAGATGAAGGCAAACTCCATGCGAAGCTTCTGGCGGCGAAGCCTTTGGGCGAAGCCTTCCCAGCAAAGCCTCCTGGCGAGGACGCAGCCTACAACATGAAGACTTCTAGTTCAGACGCTAAGGTTGGGCTTCCCTCCTGCGAAGCCTCCAAGCAAAGGCGAAGCCTTCTTCGCGAAGCCTCAAAGAGAAGACGAGGCCAACTAGGCGAAGCCTTCTCCGCGAAGCTTCCCAACAAAGGCGAGGCCTTCAGAGCGGGGCCTCCAGTCAAACGAAGCCCTAAAGCAAAGCCACATAAGCTTATCAAGTCGGCCAACCACTCCCGACCATTCTGGCACCCTCCCGCCTTTCACGCTGACACTCGGGAGCGTACTTATCTACTTAGCTTTTACCTTTTTATCTTTTAGTCAGACATGCATGCAAAAGTACTGTACACTTTATGGCATGCATGCGCATAAGTCAGAGTCTGTCCCCTTCTCTCCTATAAAAGGGACAGCAGACTCTCTTTGTAACTTAGAACATGTTTAAAGCTTAAGAAGGAAAATTCCTTAAGCCCGGTTCTCACCCCCTTGCTATTTTCCGCCATCCCCCTTGATTGTTTATCATCAAGTTTAATATCTAGTATTACTCAATCTCGTAGTTGAGAGTGCTAGATCTTCCATACTCCCCAGGCTTATCGCAGATATTGCCCAACCTCGTAGTTGGGAGGTGTCTGTGGCCGAATCTATCCCTTCTTTGTCGTCAACTCCTTCGAGCTAGATCTGCGCTTCCGTACGATCTCGCGGCTTCGCGTCAAGTGTACCCGTGATCGTATCAAGTGGTATCAGATCCAGATCGCTTGCTTGAGTTGTTTGTGATTTCTTCAAGGTTAAACCCTTTAACTTCTACTTGAAGAAAGATTTATCTTTGCGTGTTTCAAACCGTGTTATACTCTCTTCGTTTCTGTACCCCCCCCCCCCATCCGCTTTTATTTCGGTTTATCTGTTGTGTTAAATCTTTGTTAGAAGTTATTGTTGTGTTAGCAACTTCATAAATCAAAAGTCAAAAAAAAGAAAGAAGAAGAAGAGAAACAGAGAAGAAGAAGAAGAAAAAGAAAAGAAACGCAGTTGCGGTTTTGCGAAAGTCGCAAATCTCAGTTTTATTCGAAACCGCAACGTGCAAAGTTTTATGCGCTTAAAAGAGTGAGGTTGTAGTTGAAAAGTGAAAAGAAGTGGTGTATAAAGCTTGGTTGTGAAAAGCATAGAAGAAATCGAATCTGTGTTCTTATTGTTCTTGGTGTTCATATGAGTGTTCATATCTGTTCATTCCACAACTCATATGAACAGTAACCTTGATCTAATTTCGATTTCAAATTTGAGCCAAAAGTGTTTGTGCGCCAAAAACCTCATTTCTAACCCTCTTGTATATCTGTTGCCGAGACCCCCCCATTTTTAACCTAGCTTGCTTCAAGTAACTAGTACTTCATTGCTTAAAGATTTTTGCATGCTAGAGGTTATCTTGTGATATTCATTTTCGGGTTTTGGCCTTGAAAAGAGCAAGCCTTGAGAGCTAAGCAAGAAGAAAGAAAGAAAACCGAGTGTGACCCCTCGCGAAAGGGCAGACCCCTTCGCGGCAGGAGAGACCCCCCAAACACGTGAGGAGCTTGAGCGGACTAATTTTATTGTTTAAATGTGTAGGCGATCCCATGGCGGATAAGTATTTCTACGGGGTTGACCTATCAGTAGGGTGATACCAGCTTGGAGAAGACTTATGGCATTGGATGGAGAAGTTGGAGTACCACTCTTGGTACTACCTCCTTCGTGGTGAAGAAATGTTAAGCCTTGCCATAAGGAGCTTAAAGGGAGAAGCCAAGGAATGGTGTAGCCGAGAGTTCTCTGAAAGAGAGTGATACGCTGAAGCCCCCATCCAGACTTGGAGTGAGTTGAAGAGGTTGCTGTGGCGACGATATGGACTCTGTCAAGAAGAGCCACCCCTCCATACTACTCCCAAGCGAGGGCCCCCATGCGCCCTACACCCAGTACCCCAGTCAGGCTCCGCCACCAAACTCCACTTGACGGGTCTTCGCCCCAAGCCGAACCAACTTCCTTCCAGGAGAGACGGCGAGGACCCCCTTGGTTGGGCCGCGCACCCCACCGCCCAATACTTGCGCAACCCATACCCACACCACAAATCCAAACCCTCACCAAAATCCAAAAGAAGAAACTCTCGCCCAAGAGATTGAAAGGCTAAAAAATGAGTACTTAGAATATGAGCGGGCGAGAAGGAAAAGGAAAAAGGAGAGAGCTCTCCAAAGCCAATTGAGTGAAAAGAAAGACTCACCCGGGCCTTCAACCATCCTCCAAGAAGAACTAATCGTTTCATCTTCTCAAACTTGTTGTTCTTCTTTGGTTGTGCAGGAAAAAGAAGAGGCCGCGGACGCGCGAAGAGTTGAAGAAAGCGAAGGCGCTACGGCTTTGGAAGAAGGCAGAGCTCATTCGGGAGTTCCAACTGAGCCCACACTTGAGGAAGAAGCCACACCGTTGCTGGAAGAAAAGAAGATGATATGCGAAGCAGACCTACACCTCCCTAACTTGGGAGAAGGTAACTTGTCTCTTCCTTCTAGTAGCGAAGGGTATACGCAAGAGTGTGAATCTATGGTTTCCTTAAGACTACATGCTACGAACGTGGGTGATGGATCAGACATCGGTTCGCCTCCGCGTCCATTGTTCGAATATATATATGGGACCCCCCAAGATGCCATGTTCGACATGCTTAGAGTGCATGCGCTAAAGAAAGGTCACTTCATTCCACGAGAGACATCCATGCCTTTCCTTAGCAAACATGAGCATCTTAAAATAATTATAGCTGAAACCATGTTAATGGTTGAGGTAAAGAGAGAGGGCGACATGTTCATCTCTCAACCTCTTGCTTATGCTAATGCTAGTCTCTGCGCACTGCAGTCTGATATTTCTTCTATGACTAGCTTAGTTTTTTCTTCTTTGTCTCGGGGAGCACATGTGCATGTGGTTTGCGAAGGCAAAGCTTCCCTTGACCCCCCACCCCAGTTCCATGAGCAAAGGTCTAAGGATTTTAGGCCGCATGCTTTCCTTGAGTATAAATTTCTTGTTAATTGCATAAAGTACTCTAGAAAGCATGTCATGAATTTTTATAAACTTTTGTTCATGTTCAAGATGCATATAGGAGTTATCATGCTCTCGCATATATATGCATCGCCACCACGACCTCCCCCCAGTCTCCGGTTAAGTTTTCATTCACTAACCTCTAATGCTCTCCAAAGTTTGTTGTGCTTGTTTTCGATTGTAGGAAATTTTCTTCCCTTAAGATTCGAGGATGAATCTTTTTAAGAGGGAGGGAATGATGTGATCATGGGATCCCCAAGCAACAACAAAGAGTCCCAGATGAAGAGGCAGTCGAGTGAAGCTCGGAGCAATCCCTTGGCGAGTAGGTTCAGAGGCCCAGGCGGCCTAATCCATGGTCTGGACTAGCACCTGACATGGAAAAGGCAACGCCTCCACGCGAGGACCTTGCGCGGGGCCTCAAGGCGAAGGATAGGCTTCTGCACACGGAGGCATCCAGGCGATGGCAAAGCACTTTGGCAAAGCCGTCCCTGTGAAGCCTCAAGACGAAGGATGAACTACATCATGCTAAGGCATCCAGGCAATGGCGAGGCCTTCAGGCGAAGCCATTCCTGCGAAGCCTCAAGGCGAGGGCTAGGCTTCATCAAACGAAGGTGTTCCGGCGATGGTGAAGCCTTCAGGCGAAACCATCCTCGCGAACACTCACGGCTAAGCCCTCATGCAAGACTCTTCATCATGAAGTCTTCAAGATGAAGGCAAACTCCATGCGAAGCTTCCTGGCGAAGGCGAAGCCTTTGGGCGAAGCCTTCCCAGCAAAGCCTCCTGGCGAGGACGCAGCCTACAACATGAAGACTTCCAGTTCAGACGCTAAGGTTGGGCTTCCCTCCTGCGAAGCCTCCAAGCAAAGGTGAAGCCTTCTTCTCGAAGCCTCAAAGAGAAGGCGAGGCCAACTAGGCGAAGCCTTCTCCGTGAAGCTTCCCAACAAAGGCGAGGCCTTCAAAACGGGGCCTCCAGTCAAACGAAACCCTAAAGCAAAGCCACCTAAGCTTATCAAGTCGGTCAACCACTCTCGACCATTCTGGCACCCTCCCGCCTTTCACGCTGACACTCGGGAGCGTACTTATCTACTTAGCTTTTACCTTTTTATCTTTTAGTCAGACATGCATGCAAAAGTACTGTACACTTTATGGCATGCATGCGCATAAGTCAGAGTCTGTCCCCTTCTCTCCTATAAAAGGGACAGCAGACTCTCTTTGTAACTTAGAACATGTTTAAAGCTTAAGAAGGAAAATTCCTTAAGCCCGGTTCTCACCCCCTTGCTATTTTCCGCCATCCCCCTTGATTGTTTATCATCAAGTTTAATATCTAGTATTGCTCAATCTCGTAGTTGAGAGGTGCTAGATCTTCCATACTCCCCAGGCTTATCGCAGATATTGTCCAACCTCGTAGTTGGGAGGTGTCTGTGGCCGAATCTATCCCTTCTTTGTCGTCAACTCCTTCGAGCTAGATTTGCGCTTCCGTACGATCTCGCGGCTTCGCGTCAAGTGTACCCGTGATCGTATCACTAATTGTTGCCATAACTCGCATTTCTGGTCCGGCTTGTCTCTCTGCCTCTGATTGTGGCTTTTTGTGGTGCATCGTCATGTTCCTCGGATCGTATGTTGCACGTGGTCTGTTGGTTTTAGGGTTTTCCCTACCCCACAAACTCTATGAGTCCTTAGCTTTGGGGCAGGTTGGTATGGGTACAATTCTGCCTACTCCGATTTCTTTACTTTGGTCCCTCTTTTGCTTTCATACCTTTTATTCTGTTATTCGCATCAGTTGTGGCCTGTGCTCTTGTTTTGGTTTTTTTTGTTTTTATTTATCTTCTAGAGACTTCTGGTGGGAGTTAGTTGTTGCTCTCGTTTGGGTCTTCTTGACCGACCGTCCAAGAGCGCAATTATGGTGAGTCAATGCAAGATAGCTCTTTGATAGCATGCGGGAGTATCGAAAGCGTACATCACTATGGTCTTTCCTCCATGGCGCATGTGCCCTCAGCCTCGAAAAGACTTTTACTAGCGGCCAGGCAGGAGGCTTCCCACAGGCAGTGATGCTATGTTCCCTCTACTTTAGATTTATTTTCATGCCTGAGAGGCTAGTTTGCTATTTTTGCAAAATTTGTTTGCTTGTAGCTGCTTGTTTATTTAATAATATGAGCCTTTCCCAATTATATATATATATATATATATATATATATATATATATATATATATATATATGTGTGTGTGTGTGTGTGTGTGTGTCAGTGTTTATGATGATCAATTTAACATTACAGTTTGATAAGCAATTAAATTGTGAGGGAGTAAGTGTGGTTTTTTATACCCTCAGTAACGCATTGTCATGATGTGCCGATACTATTTTGTTTTTATAAAACATATTAGGAGTATCTGATGCCAAATTTTGTTATGTTATCCATCATGACTTTTTGGTGCTCTTAGACCTTTATAGGTAAGGTGTGGCTTATCAAAGGACACAACTTGTTTCTGGTAGCTTATCTATTAATAATAAAATGATCATCTGTTTTAAAAATTGTGAAGGAATTAAAATAAAATAAAATAAAAAGATATATGGGTGGGATATCCAAATTCAAGGGGCAAATGAGATGATAAAGCAAAAGTAGGTTCCTTTCTCTCTTCCCATCCCATGGACGCGAACACTTTGCCTTTATTTATCATCATGCATTTACTTGTGATCAACACGTCGAATCTTCTCCCTTTGAATCTAGCTACCTTAGTACTCCATTTGAATCAATCTGATCAGCCAAGCTTCTTTTACTCATTGTCACCTTTCAGAATCTCTCTAACTTCCTCAACACTTCTTCCTACTATAATACTATAATGATGGTGGATCAAATGGTTAAAATGATAAGTTTGTAAGACATGAGATTTAAAGTGCTTTAAGGTATAGTTTGGGATATACAGGGAATACAAATTTAGTTATAATTTGGTGAGAGTAAATTACACATATTAGGTTCAAGCTTATGAGAAATATACATATACGAACCTAGGGCTATAAACAAACCGAATTTGCTCAAGCTTAAGCTCAAATTGAGTCAAATGAAGTCGACCAATACGAGCTTCAAGCTAGGAGTGGAGCCAGAATATTGTATGAGTGTCGGCAAGTTGAGGGTAACTGTTAAAACATTTGAGTGAGTGGGGGCATAATATAGAAATTTAGAAGGATCGTAATGAATATTTGAAAGAATTTTATATACTATATCCATATTCACCCACTCACTTGTCATTGTGTGGTTCTCCTCAACTTCAAGCTCAATCCAAAATCCAAGCTTGTTTATTAAATGAGCCAAACTAGAGCTTGACTTGCTTAGCTTGAATAGACTTGCGAGCCTAAACGAGGCATTTACTAACATCATTTTACCCAACCCTATAGTTACGTGTGTGTTAGTGACAGAGCCTAAGCAAGCCCAAATTAAAATTGTCGAGCCTAATCGTGTCATATGAGCTCATTCACTTTTATTGTATTTGAGCCGATTAGAATCGAGCTTAATGAACTCAAGTTGGAGCAGAGCCAAGTTGTATCGACCTCGAGATCGAACCTGTCCAACCACATCATTAATAAACATGAAAGGAATATTAATCATAAAGAACACTTATCGACTTCAATTGATCGACACTAGAGAATTCCTTGTTATTGAAATGACCATTGACCAATACAACACTATTACTGATTAGCATTATTATGCACTGTTAAATGAAATCCAAATTTGTTACATCATGAAGCCATTGGCAATGGCAAGATTTTTACCAAGATGAGTAGTTTCATACACAGGAAGCTCTTCACAGTACATCCCTCCATTACCAACAAATGAAAGGTGGTCCAGCTCAAACAAATCTGAACTGCAACAGCTTGCCACGTCATCGTCATCATCATCTTCTTCAATCTCTCTGTACTTCCTGCAAACCATCTGCTTCTTCATCTCACTTTCATGGAGCTTCTTCACAATCTCCTCAATGCGCCTGCTTTCCTCTCCCCCCTCTGCTTCACCGTACAGGCGTCTATGTCCGCAAGGCCTGCAATCCTCATCCACGATCACGCTCACCGGATTGAACCGAACCCGTTTCGTGTCCGGGTTTCGCAGTTTGTCTCTGTTCTTCTTGCTCAGACATGAACGGTGATACGAGGAAACAGAGGAACAGGTCGAGGCTTGCTCTGTTCTCTGCGTTATCTCGTGGTTGAGCGAATTCTTTAAGGGCTTTTTCGAACTGCTCGTGTTTGTGAACAGAGAGTTTATGAAATTCCCCAAACGCGGAGATATTGATTGGTGTCGAACTTTCTTCAGATTGCTGTAGATCTTCATGGCTCTTGACTTGGACTTCATGAGAACTTGTTCACTCTGTTCTAGAAACAGAGTACCCTGAGTGTGCTCTGTTGCTGACGCTTTCTCTGTTTTTGTGGGCTTTGGTTCCGAGTCAGAAGAAGAGAATCCACAGGAACTTGAGTCGGAGGAGCTCGAATGGTGGTCATGATCTAAATGGTATTTTCTCTGCGATTTGGTGAAACTCTGTTTCTCACGACGAACTTCTTCTTCCTCTGTTCTGCTTCTTCCTCTGTTCTGCTTCCACCGCGTTGTTGCCTCTCTGTAAAATCTCAAATCAGGGCGTCCCGTTTCATTTTCACCATCGTCGATTGAGCGGTAAATCTTGTCCAGAAGTGTAGAAGAAAAGGATTGGGAATCTCTGTCTTCCCTGCATCGACGGTCTCTCATCTCAGATCTGGGTTTCATTTGAGGCAGAGAAGACAAACAGAGAAAGGGGCGGCGAACGTGAACGCCGTTGAAGATGAAGGGAACATGGACGAGGGGCTATATAAATAAAGGACCGGGCTGGTGGGTGTTCTCTACTTGCCGACCGTAAGTAGTTCGCCGGTGAAAAGCACAGTAAATATCACTTTGTGATGCTAGATTTGTACTATTACTTAGGGGTGAAAACGGGTCGGGTTTCGGGTCGGATTGGCCCGAATCTGAAAAGTTAACTGCCCTATGATGAAGCCCGAAACTGGCCCAAACATTTTTCGTATCGGGTCAACCCGGACCCGAACTTAGTCAGGTTCGAGTTGGACTGACCTGGCAGACCTGAATTCATGAATTATCCCTTTTTTTCATGCAAAATACATCCAAAATATATCAATCTTCCAAAGTCCAAATTCAAAACATTCAAACGTCAACAATCTACTTTAAACAAAACATTGGTGTTCTCATCTACACTTGCTTCAACACTGATGTTTATTTCTCTTTGCTTCTCCTTCTCCTTCTCCTTCCTTCTCCTTCTCCATTGTCCTAAAACATTTAAACAAGTAGCTATTAAGAAATCTACTTTAAACAAAACAAAACAGATTTAACAATGTTGATTTACACAACAAATTTTCAATTCAGGTTTTAAACCCATGCATTCACAAAATAATAAAAGAAAATGTTTACAAAAAACATATTTAACACAACAAATTTTAAATTCAGATTTACAAATAATTTAACAGTAAAAATGAATGGGGAAAAAGTACTTAGCATTAATGTAAACCTCTAAGTTTTCTATAACACAAGCCAATGGACAACATACCTTTCTGTAGACTTAATCTTTTGCTTTAATACAGAATATCCAAGTGTTGATAAGAACTAGTCAGGGGCTTTGTTAAGCCAAACCGCAAGACCACCATTCCTGCGTTTCAAATCAGCGACTTGTCTTTATTATTCTACTAGAAAATCCTATTTTACAGCAAATAAAATAACTAAAGTGAAGAGCAAAAAACTTACCAAATTAGAGAATCGAGCGAGGGCTGTGAGGCGAGGCTAGCAACCTGCTAAGCGTTCATCTGCTCTGCTCCACTGCTCGTCATGAGGCTGAAAACCTGCAGATTGTGAGGTTGTGATTGGAGCGTGCTTGAGTAGGAGATCTTCGCTTCAAGAATGAATCTGTCAATCAACGCAGCTTGAGTTGGAGAGCTAGGCATTTTTTGAGCTAGGGTTTGGTTTTTGATTCTGATCTGAGAGACTGAAAACGCAACAGCTTGGTTGGGGTTGGGGTTGGAGGTGTTATTTTCATATTGGGTTAATGAGTGCGTTTATTTTAGGGAGTTGGGTTTAGGCTTAGGTAGGCTAAAATTTGGGCTAAGGGGTTTAGGAATGGGCTGGGCTGTGAGTCTTGATGAATTCGGGTTGGGTCACGGGTTTACGGGTTAAACCTAACCCGTAACCCGTCTAACCCGACAAAAATCAAATCGGATCGGGTCGGGTTTCAGAGGCACCAATGCTCGTAGGAACCGATTAAACCCCAGAATTTCGGGTTCGGTTCTGGGTCGGGTTATGGGTATTGGGTCAGACTTTCACCCCTACTATTACTATTGTAGACTATAATACCATTTCCACTCCGCTGTAAAATTAAAATGAATAGTAAGGCGGGTCGGGTCGGGTTAAGTTGAGATCGTGTTTAGCTGTTCCTTTGTTTGGGTAATTTAGGTTTCGGATTACTTCAAGCCAAGCTGATTTTTTATCGAGCTGAATTCGGGTTTTAAATTCGCGTTCAGTTCAAGTCGGGTTTGTTTAGAATCAAGTGGACATAAATTTCATCGGGTATACATAGAGTAGAGAGAGTCATTGCACAACTATACATACGAGAGCAGTTCCACTAATCATCTTTCTCGAACCGACAACTGCCTCGTAGCCGCATGTAAGCACAAAAGCTCCTCTTCCCCAGAACAACAAGTTGCAGCTCAATGTCTACAACGAGTTAGTGACTAGCCATAAGCATAAAGACTTCGGCGAAGCGACCGTAGACTTACCTCACAGCCCCCGCGCAACTGCACCAGCTCCTCTACTGCTGAACTCCAAGCTACAGCTTGACGTTGAGAGCGAGTTGGTGACGCGTTCGTCGAGTCTCGGTTACATAGTAATTCGTTAGTGTCTTTTGTTTTCGTGATAGTCTAACTTGGGCCAGGTGAATTGGTTTCAAATCCAAAACAATAATGTTGAGCTATTAATATTCGAACTTCAACCCCTTTGTTATTTTTATGTTCGGGACATTCGAGTTCGGGTTAATCAGGTTCGGATCATTTTGAGTTATTTCAAGGTCATTTCACTTTCAGGTTTAACCTCAGCTGGATCTTTAACTTTCTTTGTCCGTTCAGATTCAGGCAGATTCAGTGGCGGACCTACCCTTTGTAAAGGGGGTCCATGGACCCCCCTTTTTTCCCAAAAATATGTTTAGGGGATATATAATTTATTAGTTGAATCCCTTTAAAAATTATAATGATGTTTAATATATTATATTGGTTATTAAAAAATACAAAGTGGATCAATTTCTTAATTATTGAGTTAAAGTTTATTATGGTAATAACTATAACTTGACCATTGTATTTCACTTTTTTTAATAACTTGATACCACATGTTTTCTTTTGCACTAATATTCCTAAAGTTCTTAAAGTAGTTTTGATTGTTTAATGACTTATATCGAGAAAGATGTATTTAAAAGCATTAGCAATGATGTAATTGTAGATTTTTTCTAAGGGATGAGGACTCGACGAGAACAATTGTAATATAATTTTTATCATTTCAAAATTTTACTATATAATTATAAAATTTAGTCTTTTACTTGTACATATGGACCCCCCTTTTTGAAATTCTTGGGTTCGCCACTGGGCAGATTATTCCTTTAGCTGAAAACATACAAAGAATAAAAAATGGAACTTCAACCAAATTCGAAAACTTTGTACAAAGTTCCATTTTTTATTCTTTGTATGTTTTCAACCTTCTTCAAAAATGGAACTTTGTACAAATTCATGTGATTAGGAGATAGAAAACTTTGTTTTCATAACTTTGTAAAACTCATGTGTTAAAATAGAAAACCTTCTTTTGATGTTCTCCATTTTAGTACTAGAGTTTTCAAAATCTTGAAAACAAGGTTTTCTATCACTTAATCACCAGTTATACATCCAAATATTTACAAAGGAATTTTGAGATAAAAATTCTACAAAATTTTCATAACTAAACGGGCCCCAAATAATGTAAACAAAAACCGAACGGAATCCAAAATCGATTTAGATATTCAATTATTTCAGTTTACGACCAATTGCTCTACTAGTGTAAGGAACATCTGAATCTTTTGCGACGTGAACCGATCATTAGGTCCTGAAAACGGAATAGTTAATGACACAACAAACAGTAGAAAAACAAAAGATGATCTTTTATGGAACAAAATAAGAGATACTGCTGGTTAGGTGCATCTCAAGAATAGACAAACCATAAGGGCATGAAACCAAAACAAGCAGCTGATAACTTTGGCCCTTGGGTTGAAGAATAGCAGAGCAAAAGGATTCTCGACACGAACCCGTTAATGGTTATGTTGTGGAATGTGGCTCTGGCGTTTTAGATAATTTTTTAATGATCATGATCAAACAGTTACAGCAAAACATTAAAAAGTACCTGTTGTAAATAGATTTTGCAAAATGTAAAAGTTATTTTAAAAAGTTGTTGTCAAAACCATCAAACGTTATACTCCCTTCACCCCCCCCCCCAAAAAAAGCTACATTTGATTTTTGAACTTGTGTTTGATTTAAATTTTCACTAATATTCTTTCGTCAAAAAAATTCTAAAAAACTATATTTAGAAACTTGAAATGTCCATTTATCATTTACTTAAAAATTATTGAACTTTATAAATATATTAAAACATTGAAGAAGAAATCATAAATTAAATGTTAAAAGTGAATTGTAACTTCTCTTTAGAGACGGAGGGAGTATACATTAACAACCCATTCGGTTGGCATTAATCCTGCTTAATCCATGAATTAATTCATTGGATTTTTTCTTCAAAAAAATTCATTGGATTAAGTGGAACATATGATTAAAAATTTGCAATTTATTCTTCAATTTAGTAAATTTATCACTCCATAATTATTCAATTTTATGATGAATTGCAATTAATTTTTCATATACGTGAATAAATCATGGATTAATCAATGAATTAATCCAGACTTACTATCACGAATCAAATGCTAGTCCTAATTGTGCAAAGTTAAGAACCTTTGGGGCAAAGTAAGAGATTGCCAGAATGGGTTCCACCATAAAATGGACAAAGCGATCTGTATTTAGTTTGGAGGAATGATAGGCCCAATTGTGGCCTGCAATGGTTTTAAAAACTGGACCGGAAATAGAACCGTCTGAGTACCTTATTTGGGTTCACTTATCAGACTTTTTTAGTGCAAGATCTATGCCATTCATGAGTACTTACTGATATTGCATCACCTTATTTACTTGTCATTGCAACAAAAATGTTAAAACTGTCCCAAACCAGAAGCAACCTAGGGAGACAAAGGTCATAAAACGGTCAAAGACGACACAAGCAGTAGCGAGAAGCAACTCAACTAAAATAAAAAACAAGCAATTAGAAAGAAGGAAAGAAACACAACTCAAAAATCAAGAGTGGTTGTAGGAAGTGTTAACCATAGTAGCATGATCAGACACCGAAAATGCCCAATCTGAGACAAAGAACACAAGGATATGCGTGGAAATATCGTACAATAGTATCAATTTCCATGAAACAAGACACCTTCTTACTATGCAAGTGTCATTGAAGCGGTCACATCACCTGCAGCACCAACCATAACCAAGAAACAACAAACCAGACCATCAACTACAACGGTCAAGTCCGACACGAAAATGAAAATAGCACAAGAGGTCCCTAAGACACCAAAAGGAGCAGGCTAGGTGGACCGTATACCCAGCCAACACTGAACCTGGCCTATCATGGCGCTGGGTGGGATTGGAAGTCCCTCAACCCCACTAAACCTTGATCGACCGCTTCCTCTATAGTGTTAGCCACACGAGGCTTCTTCTTTGGCCTCTCAACATTAAGGCACATTGCCTTACCTCTACCATGAGATCTTTTCATACCTCCAAACCTCCTAGAAGTAGATGAGTGCACTAGAAAATTTACCATCATCCTTGACAACCACCTCCACAAGAGTGGATTGGTGACCTCCTTGGAAGCAAGAGGGGGAAGCGCCATAGGAGTCTTTAAGACGGGAGAAGCCACCACCATAGACCTAGAAGAGCCTGCCAGAGTATCCGAAGACTGGTTGCTAATGAGTGAGGGAGTCACTATGTCAAGGGCCACGCACCCTCATCCAGTCCCCAAACTGCAAGGGTGACGCATCGTCAACAACGGGAGTGAGTCACTTTGAGCACATGATCACACCGGCCATATCAAAAGCAGAAATCTGGCATCCGATCACATTGGAGAAAGAATCCCCGCTTAGTTCCATCCACCATGGCCTGGACCACCCTACGCATCTGCTTCGTAGTATATATCCACCAAGACCTGAACCATCAAAGTTGAACCATCAGTCTTCACCTTCTGAACCTTGCTGATTAAGCCACCAAACGATTCACCCATGGCAAGAGTGAGCCAATTATACAGGACATCCATAATATAAACCCAGAATTCAACATGTGAGAACGGCAATGCCGAGGGACTCTTGCCTGGTTGGAGAAGAGACGTCACCATCAAATGATTGTGGAACGACCAACGGCCGTGACGCAAAATTGTCTGTGCATGTTCCAGAGAATCAAACTCGAATATGAAGATGTTAGCACGGTTTTAGATGGAGGCCGGCTGAACCTTGAACTTAAAGCCCTCTAGCCATGTTGATCGCATTGTAGTCGCCAGAATTTCGGCGTGAATAGGCCGAGCGGAGAGGAATTTGGCCGGGGCCATGCGGCTGGAGAGAATTGCTTGGAACGAAAGCGACGACCTCTTCCTTCTTGAAGAGAGCCAAACCAGTGAGGTGAGCATCCAACAAATCCGTGAGAGATGGTGGTGCGGCGCAAGGTGACGATCGCGGTGGAGAGAAGAGGAGTAGAGGCAAAACGGCAGACGCGGTAAGTCCGGGTGGTGCAAAACCCCTAGTAGACCAGGATAGCCCGTGCAATTTTTTTTCCTCTGCTGAAGGTCCAGAGAATATATTTAGGAAAATAAGACTTTAAATTATCATACACATGAATTATTTAGAATTATATATCTTAATATTTATTAAAAATTATAAATTAAATACTGTAAAACAATAAAAATAAACCCTAAAATTTTTATGTAAATAGAATCAAAGTCTGAAAATCATGCAACGTATCCGATCACAGGCTTCGTGGGTTCCGTCAGTTTTAGTCCGGGATAGCTGCAAGTCGGAATGTTTGGATTTGGGCCAAGTTAAATTTGGTCCATGATCTGATTGGGCTTGTTTAAACATGGCCCAAACAGTAAATAGAAACCCTGAAAAACTAATAGTAAAAGCCCCTGATGTTTAATATATTTTTACAGTTTGTCCCATTCTTTTGAAGCACCTACAATTTGCCCCAAATTGTGAACTCCTTTATACTGTTTGACTGTTTGATAACAGTTACTTTTTATTTTTGAACTGAAACAGTTACTTTTTTTATAGTTTGTCTTTTAGTGGGTTTAAAAATTCTTGAAAATATGTTACTACATAGTAAATTAAGAGCTCAAATATTAGTTTATGCTTTATTTATACAAAAAAACAATCTATGTTCACCTTATTGGTTCCATAAAACTATTTTTTCACCCAAAAAATAAGTGGAAACAGGAACAGAAGAAGAGTAGTTTGATGGATAAGAAAGAAGCTAGTAGGTTGTTTCTCATGACTTATTTAAATAAAAAGGAAGTAATGTGACTGGGGCTTGTCCACATCCATGAAAAATGTACAACTGAATTTACCTTTTTGAAAAGGTCAATTTGATCTTTCAATGTCCCAAATCTCAAAAGGACTACCATTCACAAAATTAACTTCTCAAGTTCAAAGAGGATAACCAATGTAATAATAATAATGTGCCTAACCCACTCCAAGAAACGTCTCTTGCTTTCCTTTGGCTTTCCATTCGTCTATAGGGCTTTTAGCCCTTTTTGTTTTTGTCTTTTTCCTTCGGCGGATTCTAGAAAAGTAAAAGTCTTACTACCATAGAATAACAATAGGGGGTTTCAAACATAAGAAGTGAACAAAAAGTTTTTCACTTAATAGGGGAGTGAATTGGAGGTGAGTGAGAAAAGTGAAAAAAGGAAGGTTAAGTTTGAGGGCCCCGTGAACAAGGAGGAGCGCACATGTGAATTCACCACGAAGGGCGTTTCGCGCCTCAAATTTTCTTCTTTTTTGTTGCGCTCCTGTCTTTATGAAAACCAAAATTCATCTTTCCCTTCATCTCTCTTGCTTCTCTGTCATATCTAAGTTCTTCTTGGGTGAGTTTTGGCATGTGCACAACCTGTGCACAACTTGTGCGCAAGCCTGGGCGCTGTGCACAAGCCTGTGCGCTGTGCACAAGCTTGTGCGTTGCGCACAAGCCTATGCACAACCTGTGCACAAGCCTGTGCACAACCTGTGCGCTGCGCACAAGCTTGTGCACAACCTGTGCGCTGCGCACAAGCTTGTGCACAACCTGTGCGCAAGCTTGTGCGCTGCGCACATTTCGTGCTGCACCAGAAACAGAGCTCAAATTTACACATCAGGGAGCGGAATGCACAACTCCGGCGACCCGAGACGGACTCCAGCAAGACGAGATGACCTAACCCATCGACCATTTCTACCGTATTTAGCTGGGAAGAGATGAATTCAGGGAGATATGGCGCTACATACCTCATACAATTAGTAGGAAGACGACAACGAAGAAGAGATGACCTTGCTGCTGCGACAACTCGTGGAGCGACTGGTGAGTAAGGGCATTCTCACGTGAAAAACAACGCTCACTTTCGCGCTTCTCACCTGAGGTCCGCGTTTGGCGAGGTGAACTCACACCAGTTGTTCACGTGAAAAGGAAGAGATGAAAAGAAGCGTATTTCACGTGTTTTTACTCATGTTTGAAACCCCCTAATGTCGGTAAGTAAAAGTTTTTTTTCCCTTGTTTCATAAAAATTGTAATTATTAGATATGTAAAATTAAATGATTCATATGTTTCTTATAATTTACATTTTATATTGTTTAGATATATTTTTTAGATTTTTTTCACTGTTTATCATAATAAAATTTTGAGCCAAACACTGCAACTTGAAACATCAAAATCAAACACCATAATTTTTATGGAACGAAGGGAATAGAGTAATTTATAAAGAACAAATAGATAGAATCTCATATTTGGTTCACATATTATCAAAAACGTATATTCTAATAATCTCAGTTTAGCTGGAGGGGGCTTGGTTTCCATTGGGATCTAAACTTGTAATTTTATTTGATCAATCTGAAAATATTTTAACACATGCTTCATCTTGAAAGTAAAAAGAAGTTGAGGGAGTTGGATATATGTTGGCCAATTCATATTTTTACAAGGAAGCGGCTTTTCAGCTTATCATCATAGTTTTAAGATCTGAATCGAAAACAGAACCGTTCACCGTTCAATTTACCGGTTTATAGTTCATCCGATTGAGCCGTCGATCCAACAGGTTATTGCAAATTTATTTTAAAGGGATGTAGTAATATATAGAACATATATTCATCAATATAAACATACTTTAGAATCATAAAAGTTCTCAAAACAAATTGCCACATATAAGTTCTAAAATTGCAAAAGAGCATAAAATTCAAGGAATATTGGCCTTACTATTACATAGAAAAACATGAGGGCTAAAATGAAAATTATTAAATGAGTTGGTGACTTGTTGTTAGCAGCACTACTGTCTAGGGGTGTTGAACGAATCGGGCCGAGCCGAGCTCAGCTCGAGCTTGAGCTCTGACGAGCCCAAACGAGCCGAGCTTCACGAGCTTCGAGCTCGAGCTCGAGCCGATTCTTTGGCTCGTATAATTAACGAGCCGAGCTCGAACATGAATGGTTCGGCTCGATAGGCTCGACGAGCCTTATCGAGCCTGGTGTGAAATTACATATATACCCCTGTTTATATACCGAGCCTTATCAAGCCTTTATCGAGCCTTATCAACGAGCCTTATCGAGCCTAACGAGCTCGTGAGCTCGTTCGGGGCCGATTCGAATCGAGCTTCACGAACCTCCGAGCCGAGCTCGAGCTCGAATTTTCGGGCTCATTCGAACTCGAGCCGAGCTCGAGCCGAGCCCGAATTTCACAAGCTCGAGCTCGAACCTGCTAGGCTCGGGCTCGGCTCGGCTCGAACTCACCCCTACTACTGTCTAGGCATGGCAACAGTTCGGATAATCCGATAATCCGCGGTAAGGGTAAAACCGTTATCCGCAATCCGCGATTTTTTCCCTATCCGCGGATTGCGGTTTTATCCTTCGCGGTTAGGTTCTGACATCGCGGTTAGCGGTTATATCCACGGTTATTAACTCAATCAATATCAATAATTTTATCAAAATATACATAATAACATCCAAATAAGTTCATCAAAATAACAGAAAAAATAGTTTGAAAGATAAGAATCTTTTGCACACAACCATGAGCAAACGTTTTTTAAAACAATAGTACAGATAACCATGAGCAAATTTCTTTGAAGATTATGTGTTTAGTGTAAAATGGATAGATTCATCATAGTTAACCTTATTATAAATGTTTACAATTTATTTCTAATATGTAGCACATTTTATGACTTTTATGATAAAATAATTAGTTTTATTACTTGAATGGAAGAGAATGCATAATAATGGGACATTAAATTTGTTTAGGTAAAATGTTATCGGGTTGAAACAATTTAAAAATGATTGGATTGGTTTGGGTGTTTGAAAAATTCGGCTGTAAGGGTTAGATTATAAACGGCTTAACAAAATGTGGACGCAATTAATAATCTGTATATTCTAACGGTTAGCGGATATCCATGAAACAGCGGTTAGTGCTTAACCGCGATGCGGATATAGCCATTTTATTTACCCACTAGTTGGAAAAACCACTAGTGGATCCTAAGACTACATAATTAATATAATTAATTAAAAAAAAATTAAGGACTAAATTGCCATTCCTACCCAAAACCATCATCCACCCTCACTACCACCCTCACTGCCGCCACAACTGCTGGAACTGCCGCCGCGGTCACCAGAACCACCGTCGCGGCCGCCGCAACCACCGCACGGTTACCGGAACCACCGTCACGGTCGCTGGAACCACCGTCACGGTCGCTGGAACCACCGTCAAGACCGTCGGGATCACCGCCGCGGTCACCGAAACCACCGTGTGGATGCTAGAACTACCGCACGGCCGCGCGGAACCACCGTCACGGCCGCCGGAACCACCGCGTGGTCACCGGAACAACCGAACAGACGCCAGAAACACCGCACGGTTGCCGGAACCATCGCACGGTCATCAAAACCACCGCTGCACATTTTCGGTGATATAGAAATTTTCTATTTCATTATAAACAATTAATTGAATCGTAAAAAAATATTTTGTAATTTATAAGTGTTTCTAACATATTATAAAATAATTTTTGTTAATTTATAATTAATTACATAGTGTCTAATGTGATATGCAATATTGTCTATTAAAAGAGTTTATGCTATTTATTTAGTTATTTTACACATTTTTATAGTGTCTACTAGAAAGTGATATTATGTCTGAATAAATATTGGAAACTGTTCTTTTATCTTTCTTACACATTTTAGGTGATAATGAAACTGTCTAATTTATAAACAATTATTTGCATAGAAAATCGTATTTTGAAATGTATAAAAGAGTTTATAACATAATATAAAACACTTTTCGTTAATTTATAATAAATTTCACAGTATCTAAAGTACTATGCAATACTGTCAACTACAAGAGTCTATAGTGTTTAGTTATTTGTTTTAACATTTCAGTGATATTGAAAAACGTATAATAAATTATGACAAACTGTTTGTAATAAAATGTAACTGTGTCTATCATTTAAAAACAAAAAAATGAACCAAATCATACCAAACAAAATATATGTATCATAGTTTATAGTGTCTATTATAAAGAGTTATAACGTCTGAATAAATATTGCAAATTGTCGGTTCCTCACTCACTTCCGAATTCTGCAGCTGCTCATTTGTCTTTGACCGTCTTGCTTTGTTCAGATATGAAATTGTTCAGATATGGAATTTCACCATTAGATCCTCAGCCACTGCAGGTATCCAGATTTGGAGGTTCGACTGTTGTCTCCCTCCGATGGCATGCTGCAACAATCAATCGATTCTCTTCCTCCACGAACGAGGAAATGACCTTCATCACGCTTCTTCTCCCGGCGCGACGGAGAATGAATTGTGACTGTCGCAAGCGATTTTTCAGATCTGGAATCTTCGGAGAAGCTACTGATTCTAATCGTTGACGCAGTCGGTGAGTCGATGATCGTCCATATCTGCAATATCCAAACGTCGCTCGCCGTCGTAGGTGGAGATCGGCGTCGGAGTGGCGAGCCGCAACGATCTAGTGGCTCTCCCTGCGATGGCGAATTTCAGATCTCTCTGACAGTGAACTCGCCGGAGTGACAGAGGTCTGACGGAGAAGCTAGAGCTCACCGGCCAACTACCGCGATCATGATTTGTAGCTAAGCACTCCACTAGAGATGACGAGGATAATGAATCGACCGCCGAAGGATATGAGGAAGATGATGTCTAGGCAAATGACTGAAGAGTAATATTGATAACTAGTTGGTTGGTAAATAACCTTCGGCATGCGGATATCCCCTATCCGTTATCTACAACCGCCAACCTCACGATTATTAAAAAAAATTGTAACCGCAAAGCCGCGGATAAAAATCACGGTTAAAACCATCAAAAACGAGTGGTTATTCGCGGTTTGCGGTTTTAATCTGCCCTCCCTACAGTTGTCTACTAGTCTACTACAGTACTGCTAGGTTTCCTCTCCTCAAACCTAAAATTATTTACGCGTACCCACAACTCATCTCACTCTTCTTCTTTTTTTTTAGTGTTTTCTACCAGCCTTATTCTCTTTTAGTTTGCGATGATTCATGGTAACAAATCAACAGATTCAACACCACATGGTCCGCCAAAGGATGCGACACTCTAAGAAGTGCACTAATTTGGTTTGAGCACTAATTTGGTTTGAGCCTGGAGTAATTTGATCCGGTCCGGTTTTACAAACCATGCTCATTACAAAATAGAATTTTGGTCCATTTTCACCCAAACTAAAAGTGAGTTATCAAATGCAATAAGAAGGAAAACAAAAAACAAAAAAGCGAAGCCAGATGAGAGCAGAACGGATGTCAAAATATTTACACTTATGGTGTGTTCTTTTACCACCAAAATTTCCAACTTTCTTGTACTTTCTATCACATCACCCTCTTTCCCCCACATATATCCCATCAATTTTCAAAATCTCACCAACTTTACTCAAGAGTAGTAACAAAGAACTCCACTTAACCGTTTTCAGATGATTGGTGGCCTGGTGCTCCATATCAGAAGATACATGGTTCAGAATGGTGCAGACACTTCTACTTAACTAACACACATATTCACATTCATCATGCTGGGCTCAGCATGATGAGCAAAGCCCTGCACTCATTCATCACAGAGATGATGTCAAGCCATCTTCTGTTCTTGGCTCTTAGCAGATAACCGTTTAAGGAACTCGTAGGTGGTGATCATGGTTGTAGCAGACATGGACATGGAAGCCCATCTAGGCCCCAATCCCCGGTAACATGCGGCGAAGCCAGACTCCTTCCTCAGATCCCTCACCGTTTGCAAAACTGTCAAGGGTTTCCTCCTACCATTACTCTCTTCCCCATCGAGCACCTGCAGCCGCGTCTTGATCGTGTCCAACGGCATTGTCATTATGGCCGAAACACCACTAGCCATGGCTGCACTTAGCCCTTGCACAGCCACCACTGCCTTGTAGTCAGGCCTAAAACCAGACACCCCTATCTCACTGCAATCTTCCTTCTTACCCAAGTAAGATCCGAAACCGCCCCAAATGAGGCGATGAATCATAGAGTATGACGTCCACCATACAGCGTTAGAAGGTGCATAGGTCAGAATTGACATCCCAAAACCCCTGTACAATCCTCTAGGACCATCTGCATACAGAATCTTTTTAAAAGCATCAAGGCCATTACAGTATCTAGAAGAGCTATTGCTAATGCAGCAGCCTTGAACCATCAGTCTCTGGCTCACAACATCCACAGGGGTCCAAACAAGCTGTGCAGCCATAGCCGAGCTCAAACCAGCAGCTGCATTGGCTATTGCAGTAGCTGAAGTGTCTGAAAACCCTAAGCTAACAGTAGCACCACCAATGCTACTTTTGGTCACCTCCAATGCAGCCATGTACAGTGCCCGAGCAGGGATTGTACCCATCAGAGAAGTCCCAAAACCGCGGTAAAACCCTCGGAATCCTTCGTATCTCATGATTGAAGAACACATCTTGAAACAGGAGACATGAGCTGCTGAGACCTGTTGCCTTGTTTTGAGGACTACAACAGGGTAAAGAGCAGCTGAAACACCTGAAAACAAAACTGCCCCCAAGAAAAAGAACCTGGATTTATCAAGCATATGCCAATCTACATCAGCTGGGATATGAATCTCTGAAGCCGAATCATCCTCGGCTGCACTTAAGCTCATTTTAGCCACCCTCACGAAACTAATAACACTATCCCCAGAAAGAGGCTTCTCTGGTGTCTGTAAAAATCCCTTCTCTTGATTAAACTAACATAAACCCTAATCAAATATCTCTCTCTCTCTCTCTCTCTGTATCGAAAGCCCCAAAATCGAAAGCAGCAACAAGATACTGATCAATCAAAGAGTACTGAGGCTTCGGAGCTCGCAACTCAGGAGACGATTGAAAAAAGGGTGTTTGGATTGTTTATGGCGTTTGCGTAGCCAAGATGACATGAACCCAGAAGGAAAAGGTGGAATCTTACCGGATGATTGTCGCCGGAGAGGGTGATTTGATCATCATCTTCAAGCTAAATCCAGATCGCGAGCGAGAGTGTGAGTGAGTGAATCGAGAAGAGGATAGAGAGAGGAATTAAGCTTGAGCTGAGAGGGCTCGGTGAATGGGAGGAAGAAGGACACGTGTCAGTCACCGTCTGGGAAACAGCGAAATCCGTCGGCTGATTTTGTTTCCAAACCCCTGTGAAGGATTTTTATCTATCAGGACATAGTTTTTAACTACCCCTTAATTATATTAACATGGTTAAATAAGGGTCTAATTTTTAATTCTGGCAGAAATGTCACCTGGACTAGTTGAAACAGAGTAACTTTTTCAAATTGATCTTACGTTCTGAAAATGTTATCTACGACAATATCTTTCAGAGTTTAGTTATAATTTTTAATCTAAATTATTAAATAATTATCAAAACGTTAGTTATTCTCATAAAGGATTTGATTCACATGTTGGGTTAAATAAATCAGGCAGTTACACGTTTTGGTCCAAACATTGGCAGCCATTAACTCGTACCTATATGAAATTTTTTTTCTAATTTATCAATTAAATAAATACCTTTTTTATTAAAAAATTATAATTCAACCTTAAATTTTTGAATAAATTAGAAAAGAAATTTTCATCTAACTGGGAAGCCAATGACTTAAACTATTGGTTTCGCAATAACATTACTCTTAAGTGCAACATCAAATTGCCCAAATTAAAGCAACCATACATTTCTAAAATAAACTTGGATAATCGATTTTTATGACATGGAGAGTATTTTATGAAATTTTGAATCGGTTAAATACTTCACAAATTTCTCCAAAAATTTCATCGTAAGCTTCTAATCGTCAAGAACAACAAATGCCTCTGTACTCGTACGACCCTACTTGATGTCCCCCCGGGAAAAAAAAAACAAAAAAACAACTTGTACGACTTTCGTTATGAAGAAAAAAACAGGAAATAAGATAAGGATGTGTTCTTTGAAAAAGAATAGTCGACATATTACACCTGTACCAAATTTACCAAATTGACCGTCCATTTTGCAATAGTTTACATTTTCCAAAACTTTTAGAACCAAAGTTTAACTGAGTACAAAAAAACATAAACCTTTGCTCTTCTCATCCAGGGACCATCGATAACGGCGGAATCAATCTGCTTCTCAAACTCCGATGCCGATGCCGACCACGACCAAAACCTTCCACTTCACACCCAATCCTCCACCCAACCTCTCGCTCACTCCCGATCAGTTTAATCATTGCTCTGAAGTTCGGTGCCGGTTTGAAGAGAAGCACCACACTCCCCAAAAGATCACCGGAGAGTTCGGTCGTTTGCAAACTCCTTAAAACACCTGTTTGATTCATCCATTTATTTTCAGAAAAGTGCTAAATTAGTTTCATTTCTTACGTGCTTCTTATTTTTATTTTTTTGATAAGTACTAAATTAGTCCTTTATGTACTCAACATAAGGATGCATTCAGTCTGAAACAACGATGAAGAAAGAACAAAACCTTGTTCGGATCAATGATTCCTGCAGCCATGAGATCTTCATACTTCCCCACAACCAGATCAACTGGAGCCCGTCTTAACCACCACGTCGCCGGCAAAGCTTTGAATTGACTGGTAGGAGAGAGGCAGCCAGATCTAGGCCAGGGAGCGGTGCTGTAAGCGCAAGTTGACAGCGACCGAATCAATTGCGGTGTCCGTGAGGCTGACCAGATGGCAAAGTGCTAGATCTGTAGTCTCCAACGAGCAGTTCGAGCGGAATGAATGGAGCGATTCAAGTTTGGGCTTTGTGGTGGGCTGAGGAACTGCTACTTGGTTTGTAACTGGAGTTTAGGGACAAATTATGGTGGATGAACAAAGATGAAGGCTATGGTCAAATGAAAAAAGATTGGAGTTGCTGGTATTTTGCCCTGGTTTTGCTCGCATCAATCTGGTTTTTTTTTTGTAAGGATTGTTAATGTGGGATTTTTTTGTACAAAGTTAATATTTGAGACTAAAAATTTGAGGGAAATGTAAGTTAAAGGACAAAAGGGAAATTTTTTAAAGGGTAAAAAAGTCATTTTAGTTAGATCCATCAAATGTAACTGTAACAGTGGACGGAATGGACTAAAATAGAATACCATGTCATAGGATAGGATTAAAATAGGATAAAATTTTTAAATAGGACCAGAACGAAATTCACTCTAAATTATCTAAATTATAGTATGTTCAATAATAGTTTCAACTTGACAGATGCTATATACCTTATACAAAGATACACTGAAAACTTGCTTGCGCAGGAGTTTATTTGCTGCTACCATTTATGTTCTCCGGCTGGAAAGAAATGCCCGGGTGTTCTCTAAGAAGGCTTCTTCTACTGGTGTTGTTGTGGACAAAGCTATTGATCTTGTTCAAACCAGGAATAGTCTAGTCTCAAGTTAGCTGATATTTTTGTTAGTACTTAATTAGCTTGTTTTGCCTTATTGAGCTGTGCAGCTAAGGGTTGGTTTTTTACTTGCTTTTTATCCTTGCTTTATTTCTCTAGGAATCAAACAGATGTGAGGAATGCTCAACACAACAGCTGGAGCTCTGCTGTTCTTACGCAGGAATGAGAAGACCACGTTAATGAAGAACCTCTTGCATACAAATCGAATATTCTAAATCTCTGAATGTAGGTTGTTGACACCCAATTTTGTCCCAAGTTTTAGGAGCTTAGAGGTGACTTGATTCACGCCCTCCTCCCCACGATCGAACGGTTGGCGACGTCGTGGAGGATGGAACCGCTTCCAATTCCAATTCGTACTATAAAGCATCCAACACAGAGGGAAGCAAGCGGAGAACGCATCAAATTCAGAGAGCAATTCGTCAAAAAATACGCAACAATCGGCGGAGAAAGATTTTGGACTTTTCCCGATTCAAAGGCGTCTTTGCTAGCTCCTGTCATGCCCGACTTGTCTCCGGTCATCAGCAACTAACCCGCCATCGATTTGGTCACCTGGCCTCCGCTTCGATCCTCCGCTGCCGTAAAGGCGGAGTCCTCGTCACCGAACCCGATCGCTGCTCAATCAATCCGCCATCGGACGTTTGATTCCCCAGTCGCACAACCTTCCGATTGTTCCCCTGTCATTTGGCACAAGAAAACCATCAATTTGACCTTTTCCCAACACAGATCGCTCCTTCGGCTCCATCGAGCAGTTCACAGAGCTCTGCTGCGTTCCATTACAGCTTTGGCAAAATATTGGCTAAGCATAATCGTATGTTGCCCCCTGTCTTTGCTTCTAATTTTCGTTTTTTACCGTGATTCAGGAATATGGCAATTTAGGCACTCCTTGTGTAAAAAGTCTTTCGGTGCATATGCTCAATGTAAACGTTTTTGTCATTTTTGTTCAATTATTCACATTACTTGATTCAAGCTCGGATTTTTCCTTTTTTTTTATATATCCATGACATATTGATATGGTGTTTCGTTTTACCTTTCTTCTTCTTTTTCGTTTTTTTTGTTTCCTTTTCTTGGCTTGTAATCAAAATTCAGTCATCGGTTTGTTTTGCTTATTTTATTTTATTTTTTATTTGTAAGTTGGCATAATTGCATGTTTTTGTTAGACTAAATCAAGTGAAAGAAAAAATGGAGATTAACCTGTGGTACCAATTTTGGGCGTACGGAAATTATTGTATTTTTGCACGTAATTGACTAACGGACCTCGAGTTTTCCGTAGACCATTTTAGGTTTCCAATCGACCTATCCCAAACAGATTGGTGGCGACTCCGTCGAAAACCCCGTCGCTACAGCTGGCGACTCACTGGGACACCGCCACATCAAGGGTTTGTTTTATTTTTTTCTTCACTTGATTTTTTATTTTTTATTTTTGCTTCTGTCACTCTTTTTTTACATGTTATATTGTTTTGTGACATACATGACATGGAGTTCTCTACCCGAGCTCCACCAAAACCAATCTCTTTCATAGCGGAATATGGTGTTGTTGTACTTGTGAGATTTTACTCTCCAAGCCTTCACCGTTTCCTAGTAGGGAAGTAGTGCTAACCCCGTGGGATTAATATTCCCCGCATGGGTTCATGAAAACCTACGACTCGGATTAATCCATTCCTTACATATCCCTCGTGGGTAAGGATTGGGCCGTCGCTTTTCAACGATGGGATCCGGGAACCTACCCTTGACCTTTCTTTCAAAATCCACCCGTGCATATAATGACCACAGTTCCTTCCACTAGATTTGACCTGAATAGAACACCCGACATTTGCATTATCATGTATACATTTAATTGTACTAATTGGTGTTCTTTTTTTTTCTTTTTGGCATTCGCATGCATCATATTTGTTTCTAACCGATAATGACGCATCTTTAAAATGGCACGTCATTCATGCATTCAATAATTTGTTTCTCGAGACTCATAATTGAAAATTCTAAAAGTGGGAGCATGTGAACATTAAAGACCTTTAAAACAATTTTATGATGTGAAGTGTTCAATGACCCCCGATCATGGCATGGAAATACAATTTCTCGCAAGTAGTCTTTAAGCTAGGCCTAACACGTCGATCTATGAAAATTGGTGATCAATTGGGGAAGTCTTTGAATTCACTCAAATCTTTGAGAGCTTGCCAATATAACTTGAAAGTCGAATTCTCTAGATCAAGTCCGGAATCTAGGGTATTGTCTTTGTTGGAACGGATATCTGTTATTATTTCCCTTGATACGAGAATGGGTAAAATGCGCACTTTTGCGTCCTTCGCTAAGAAAATCACATCATGGAACCCATGTTCTCTTTTCAATATCCTTCCACTCAGTCCCAGCATAAAGAATGTCACCAACAAGTTAAGATGAAGACTTGGTAGTGGTTATCTCGAAGACGTCGCTATACCTAATGGGAACGGTTTCGGAAGCTCTCTCTCAACATCAATCATCTCAAAGATTCTTCCTGACAAAGAACCTCATTATCCGAAAATGCGGGGGCATAAAAAGAAAACATTTGAGACCATCAGATCAAAATGCCTTCGACACATCAATAGCCAGGGCTCAAAGAGAACGGGAAGATACAGGAAAAAGGGTCAAGTAAATTCTATTCCGCTGTCTTTAGCTCGAAAAGGGCTGAAGTTATGAGTAGCGCTAGTAGCCATTTGTCTTTGCATTTTAGTCAGAAGTAATCGGGCCTAGGTAGCAACAACTATTTACGCTCGCATGAAAATGACTAAAAAACGCAAGTCAAACAAGGTCCGACCCGGAGAAAAAAAGAAAAAAAAAAGGAAGAAAAAAAAGAAGAAGAAAGAAGAATGGTGAGTCATGGAATCTAAACTGAGAACCTGCAAAGGCGGTTTGGAATGAAGGCATTTTTTTCGCCCGCTCAATGACCCGGGGGGCAACATACATCTCAAGCACTATCAGCCACTTTTCGAGTTTCTGAGGAGCAATTCCACACTTTACGAGAATTGGGGGCAACATTTTGAGGTTGTTCTCATTGGATAAGGCGATGATTTCGTGATGGACACTACCAGGTTTTTCAAAGAAGTCAGTTGGCTCTTCAGTGACATTATCAGACCTTTCGCCTGAACCACCCTATTTTTCACCAACCCCACATCAGTGGATGGCATTAACCTTACAAAATTCTTTCAACTGATGTTTGTTCTTCACCTCGACGTTCACCCAAAAATATCTTTCGTACTAAGAAGCCCTTTCGCTATCCCCGCACATTCTACTTCTTCAAGTGGAAAAGGGAAAGAGTAACAGATTTTAATGATTACACAAGGACCATCATATATTTTGTCAAGCTCTGCAAATTGATAAGAGTTGTCTTTAAGGATCAACCATTGACATTAATGGGCATCGATCGGACGTAAGGATATGGTTTAAAGACATTTGAGGAGGATGGACGATTCACTCATATGATTGTTTTCAAGGCCAAAAGAATCAAAAAAGAAAATGGGGAGCAAGAAAAACTTTTGAAGGCAAGGTAAGTTTTGAAAATTTCACTCATTTTGTCGGATTTCTCATTTTTGGAAGTTTAGTCGTTTTGTCGAACTTCTCATCAATCTCAAATTACCCAGATATTCACTAAAGGTAAGGGAAGGTTCCTACCTCAAAACAAGCCGAGGTGGCAAAAGGGAAGGTTCCCTACCTCGCCATTCAAATCTAGGTGGCAAAAAGAGAAAGTTCTCTACCTAGTAACCCAAATTCAGGACAGGATAAGATAGGAAAAGCAATTCGAGGTGGCAAAAAGGGAAGGTTCCCTACCTCGCAATTCAAATCTAGGTGGCAAAAAGAGAAAGTTCTCTACCTAGTAACCCAAATTCAGGACAGGATAAGATAGGAAAAGCAATTCGAGGTGGCAAAAAGGGAAGGTTCCCTACCTCGCAATTCAAATCTAGGTGGCAAAGAGAAAGTTCTCTACCTAGTAACCCAAATTCAGGAAAGGATAAGATAGGAAAAGCAATTCGAGGTGGCAAAAAGGGAAGGTTCCCTACCTCGCAATTCAAATCTAGGTGGCAAAAAGAGAAAGTTCTCTACCTAGTAACCCAAATTCAGGACAGGATAAGATAGGAAAAGCAATTCGAGGTGGCAAAAAGGGAAGGTTCCCTACCTCGCAATTCAAATCTAGGTGGGAAAAGAGAAAGTTCTCTACCTAGTAACCCAAATTCAGACAGGATAAGATAGGAAAAGCAATTTGAGGTGGCAAAAGGGAAGGTTCCCTACCTCACAACCCGAAACTAGGTGGTAAAAGAGAGTTCTCTACCTAACAACATTTTTTTGGGCAAGGAAAGTTCCTTAGCCTCGAATAGCGGGAAGGTTTTCGCTATTCAAACTCAATAGGAAGGTTCTTATTGAGAGAAGCAAGGAAGGTTCATGGCTTCATTTATCATCTTTATTGGAGGCAACGAGAAGGTTCTCGACCTCACGTCTGGGGGGCAAGGAAGGTTCCTAGCCCCGAATAGCGGGAAGGTTCTCGCTATTCAACTCAATAGGAAGGTTCTTATTGAGAGAAGCAAGGAAGGTTCCTTCGCTTCATTTATTGTCTTTATTAGAGGAAACGAGAAGGTTCTCGACCTCACGGCTTTGAGGTAAGGAGGGTTCCTTAACCTCGAATAGCGGGAAGGTTTTCGCTATTCAACTCAATAGGAAGGTTCTTATTGAGGCGAAGAAAGGAAAAGTTTCTTTTCTTCACGAATAACGAGAAAGTTCTTGTTATTCGCGGGACAAAATTTGGGCCAATTTGCTTTGCACGCTTCATTTCTCATAAATCATGCAAAGGGGGGCAGCTGTTGACACCCAATTTTGTCCCGAGTTTTAGGAGCTTAGAGGTATTTCAGTGGTCTAAGTGGCTAGTTATAAAGAAAAGGGTCTTTAAGAATGAAATTGGAAAGTTTAGAGTAAAATTGAAAAGGCTGGGGTTATATTGAATATGCTGCAAACTTGGGGGCTAATCCACTAATTCTCCCACTTCTATTTTCGTTTTGCGCAGAGAGGTTGTGGCCGACGACGTTCCACCGGCGACGAACGCGGACTTGATTCACGCCCTCCTCCCCACGATCGAACGGTTGGCGACGTCGTGGAGGATGGAACCGCTTCCAATTCGTACTATAAAGCATCCAACACAGAGGGAAGCAAGCGGAGAACGCATCAAATTCAGAGAGCAATTCGTCAAAAAATACGCAACAATCGGCGGAGAAAGATTTTGGACTTTTCCCGATTCAAAGGCGTCTTTGCTAGCTCCTGTCATGCCCGACTTGTCTCCGGTCATCAGCAACTAACCCGCCATCGATTTGGTCACCTGGCCTCCGCTTCGATCCTCCGCTGCCGTAAAGGCGGAGTCCTCGTCACCGAACCCGATCGCTGCTCAATCAATCCGCCATCGGACGTTTGATTCCCCAGTCGCACAACCTTCCGATTGTTCCCCTGTCATTTGGCACAAGAAAACCATCAATTTGACCTTTTCCCAACACAGATCGCTCCTTGGCTCCATCGAGCGATTCACGAGCTCTGCTGCGTTCCATTACAGACTTTGGCAAAATATTGGCTAAGCATAATCGTATGTTGCCCCCTGTCTTTGCTTCTAATTTTCGTTTTTACCGTGATTCAGAATATGGCAATTTAGGCACTCCTTGTGTAAAAAGTCTTTGGTGCATATGCTCAATGTAAACGTTTTTGTCATTTTTGTTCAATTATTCACATTACTTGATTCAAGCTCGGATTTTTCCTTTTTTATATATCCATGACATATTGATATGGTGTTTCGTTTTACCTTTCTTCTTCTTTTTCGTTTTTTTGTTTCCTTTTCTTGGCATGTAATCAAAATTCAGTCATCGGTTTGTTTTGCTTATTTTATTTTATTTTTTATTTGTAAGTTGGCATAATTGCATGTTTTTGTTAGACTAAATCAAGTGAAAGAAAAAATGGAGATTAACCTGTGGTACCAATTTTGGGCGTATGAAAATTACTGTATTTTTGTACGTAATTGACTAACGGACCTCGAGTATCCTGTAGACCATTTTAGGTTTCCAATCGACCTATCATAAAAAGATTGGTGGCGACTCCCGTCGAAAATCCCGTCGCTACATAGGTAACATACCATAAGCATTTCCTACATGATTTATATCTTGAAATCCCACAATGACAGCAAGACTGAGAATCATTATCACCCAGTTGATCTCTGGAATGTAAATCTGACCATGGTACCATCTCACTTTGTGCACAATCTTAACTCTTGGAAAACATCCGAAGGCAAAACATTGTTGAACAGTTGAACAGCCTGCGTAGGCCTGTCACTTGTGACTTGTCAATTATGGATGACTATAAAAAATGTATCCAAAGATTGTGGGCTTCTGCACTTGACAGACAGACTATGGATGTTTCCTATAAAGCTTTCAAAATCAAACTTCTAAGTTGCTCCTCTAAAAGGAGAATTATGTCTTACGATTATGTCACCGTAGTGTCATGTTCCATTATGTACATGCTGATTTAATAATATCAATCTTGGAATGGGACATGACTATACCAAATATCTCAACTCATCACTGTCTCATGATATTTTCCATGCAAGTGGAAAAAACCTATGATGATACGGTTTGAAATTTTATCTCATTATTCCTTCGTAAGAAGATTGTAATAGGAAGAGCATCGGACATAAAACTTTGCCACTATGTTTTTGCATGAATTTATAGTGTGCAATTAATTGCCACAATAAACTTCATGCCACCGACCCCAACATAGTTGGGATTGAGGTGCAGTTTGATGATAGTTGATGTGATCATGGGATCCCCAAGCAACAACAAGACGTCCCAGGCGAAGAGGCAGTGAGTGAAGCTCGAGCAAACCCTTGGCGAGTGGGTTCGGAGGCCGGCGGCCTAATCCGATGGTCCGGATTAACCCCAGACATGGACAGGACAATGCCTTCACGCGAGGACCCTAAAAGAGGCCTCAAGGCGAAGGAGAGGCTTCGTGCAAAAGGCATAGGATGAACTGCATCATGCTAAGGCATCCGAACAGCGAAGCCCCAGGCGAAGCCATTCTGCGAAGCCCCCGAGGCGAGGGCTAGGCTTCCCAACAAAGGAGTTACGCGATGGCCAAACCTTCAGCGAAGCCATCTCCATAACCCTCCCCATTGCGAAGCCCTCATGCAACAATGTCCACGAGAAGTCTTTAAGATACGGACGGAACTTCCTTGCGAAGCTTCTGGCGAAGGCAAAGCCACAGGCGACGTCATCCCGGCCAGTCTCTGGTAAAGGCCACGTCCACAACAAGAAGACTTCCGGTTCGACGCTAACTAAGGGATATTCTTCGCGGAGTCTCCAAACGAAGGCGGAGCCTTCATTGCAAGTCTCAAAGGGAAAGGCGAGGCCACTAGGCGAAGCCTCCTTTGAGAAAGTTTGCCAACAAAGGCGAGGCCTTCCGAGCCGGGTCTCCCATCAGCAGAGCCCTAAAGCGAGCCACCTCGGCTTATCCAGTCGGCCAACCACTCCCGACCATTACGGCCCCTCCCGCCTTATACGCCGACACTTGGGAGCGAACTTTTGACCTTTTATCTTTTAAATCGGACATGCATGCAAAAGTACCGTACACTTTATGGCATGCATGCGTCTTTGTAAGAGGCTGTTCCCTTCCTTCCTATAAAAGGAAAGACAGACTCTAGAATAGGCGAGAACATATGTAAAGCTTAAGAAGGACAATTCCTTAAGCCCGGTTCTCACCCCCTTGCTATTTTCCGCCATCCCCTTGATAGATTAATATCATCAAGTTTAATATCTAGTATTGCTTAATCTCGTAGTTAAGAGGTGCTAGATCTTCCATACTCCCGGGCTTATCGCAGATATTGCCCAACCTCGTAGTTGGGAGGTGTCTGTGGCCGTCTCTATCCTTCTTTGTTCAATCGACTCCACCGAGCTAGATCTGCGCTCGCGATCTCGTGGATTCGCGTCAGCGTACCGTGATCGTATCAATAGTGCATTTCAAAAGCAACGCACTTCACTAAAAATTCAGCTTTCTTATTTACAAAGGATCTTAAATTTCTCGTTTGGTTTTCTTCGGGTCCAAGTGAGTATTTGAAGTTTTAAAATGAAATTTTTACTATTTATATCTATATTCTTCTTTATGCATATAGATGTTTTCATTATAATTATAATACTACATATTTTATATTCAAATATACAATAATGATATATTCATAAAATTATTCACACATTTTCCTCTCCAGTTTTCATTAGAGTTCAAAATAAATTTATTTTGCAGAGTCGTTCTAACAAAATTGAAGATAAATTAAACATTGTTCCAACAAAATTGGAAATTGAACATTGCTCCAATAATTTTGGAAATTGGACATACTTTCAATAAAATTGGAGATTAGACATTCCTCCAATAAAGTTGGAAATTATACATTCATCCAATAAAGTTGGAAATTATACATTCCTCCAATAAAATTAGAAATTACACATTGATCCAACAAAATGAAGCTTAAGTTTTAAAACAAAACCTTATTAGAACAAAATCTTAAAATACGATCACGATAGGACGAGAATTAAAGTTATGGAACCGTTGATGCACTTTACCCTATATTATAACCCAATTCATAAGTCCATAACCCACTCCAAATACAACTCTACATGGTAACCTCTTTCCATAATCCATTATTTGTAAGAGTAATTGTTAAGTTATAGTAAAAATAAAATTTAAATTTAAATTTTAAATTCCAATTGCACAATGTATAAGTGCTAACTTAGTCATTATGTTATCATTTATTTGTAGTAATTTTAGTAGCAATTAAATTATAAATTCAATTTCCAATCCAAGTCTTGTTTTGCACTTTTTCTAAATTACACAAAAACATAATAGTCTCATTAATTTTAAATTGATAGCTTAAATATCATTTTCAGTTATTCCTAACAAACAAAAGAAATTGTTAGCTTAAAATTAAGGACCAACCACGATCAAACTTTAAGGATAGAAGAAAAGGTTCAAAATGTTATAGAACTCCATCACAAAAAGAACTTCTTGAATTTTGAGTATTTATATATATGAATGTGATATTTGTCTAAAATTTGGACGATTGATTTTGCACTAATGTTTTTGATTTTATTACTTATAATTAACTTAACATGAATTAAACTATCCACCACCCTGACCTTGTTTCGTCACTATATATATATATATATATATATATATATATATATATATATATATATATATATATATATATATATATATAGAGCCAGAGATTCTCAAAATCCGATACACAGGTTCATGTACAGACAGTGAAGGTCAGGTTGAAAATTGATAATCGTCTAATACGCCAAGCATCTATACAAAAATCTCACTTTAGATATGTGAGATCTCTGAAAATGCCAAAACAAAAGAGTGAAACAAAAATTCAAAAGGTTGAAAACAACTTTATCACCAAAATCAAAAGGTGAGTCACCAAGGTCACAAATATCGTCGTCAAGTATATATATATATATATAGAACAGATTCGTTTCTTTCATTCAGTATAAATTAACATCTATAAGATCTTATAGATCATCACACAGTGGGTCACAAATTCATGCACAAGCTCTTTATTGAACATCACAACAAAGTCGAGTTCCAAAAATCAAATCCAAATCCACACGCACACTAGCTTTTAGGCAACTTTAACCTGAATGGTCTTGCTCTTCTTGGGCTCCGGCGGAGGCAGCTTCTCCACGGTGACCCTCAGCACCCCGTCCTGCGTCACCGCCGATATCGCCTCCGTGTTAGCATTCTCCGGCAGCTGAAACTTCCTCATAAACTTCCCCACCCTCCTCTCCATCCTCACGTACTTCACTCCTTCCTTCTCCGGTCGCTTCCTCTCCCCGCTTACCACCAAAACGTTGTCGTTCTCCAGCTGCACCTGTATCTCCGCCGCCTTTATCCCCGGCATATCCACGATGAAGAGGTAGGAGTTGGGGTACTCGATCACGTCCGCCGGCGTCGCCGCCATCGCCTTCGCGTCACGGACGTAGGCCCGTGAAGCGTTGTTCGGGGCGCCGCCGCCTCCGCCCTTTTCCTTCTCCTCCGCGGTGGTGTCCAGCATCATGTCTTCCAGGATGGAGAAGATGGGGGAATCGAAACCCATGTTCCTCAGATCTCTAAAGTCCATATATAATCTGTTATTCACAGAAAACTTTTGCTAATCGATGATAGATTTGTAACTTAGTGAATCGTATTGTACTGGTTTTGAGTTTAAATAGATTTGAACAGAATGTAGAAGAGGAGACATGAGAGTTCTAGATATGTTCCGTCTAGAGTTCTCTTTTTTTCTCAAGAATGTCTCGAACTTTCTACTGAATAATATAAAAGCATTCATCGTCCAAGAACGTTGAGAGCCAAAGGATGGATTTTGTTAACACTTAGCGAAGCAGAGGAATTTTTCTGGAAGTAGTTGTGATTAATTCAAATATTACCATAATTAAAGTAATATGATCCAAACAATTGAATATAAGTATTTTGACTTAAATGAAAATAATACAGATTAAGAGTACTAAAAATTCGACAGATATTTGTTAAAATATCTGAAATCATCAATCAACTGTTCTACATTATTTTCATAAATAAAAAAAAACTCTCCTATATTGAAAATCTTTATGCAATATATTTCTTAATATATAAAAGAAGACTATTATCAAGAAAGTATATGCTCGTCTTGTTTTGTAGTTTGGTCTTCACAATTTTCATAGCTGGAATTTAAAATATTTATTCTTATGATTTATTTTTATGAATTATGTCATTTCCAAATAAATTTAAGCAGCTAACAGAACTAAACAAACTATAATTAAAACATTAAATATATACTCTTTTATTTTCTTTTTCTTTTTAGTCTCTACTCAAACTCTCTCTTGCATAGAAAACAAATCTTCTCGATTCCTCTGGTGGCCGGATCCGGCTAGCTTTGTCCACTTCTCTTTTATGTTCTCTTCCTTTTTATGCACTTCTTCTTTTTAGTCTTGTTTTTTGTATCAGATCTAATTTGCTTCCGGCAGAGGAGTTGGGAAGAAGAGGCTTCAAGCTCTGGTGATGGCAGCGGCTGCTAGTCGTTGGCGGAAGGTGGTAGAGGCGATGGGTTCGCTGGTGGTGGAGCAAATGGGTTCGCGGATAGATTCAACAGTGGGTGGTGCCGATGGAGGCCTTGGTGTGGATAAGGTCGGGTGGCCGTCGCTCTCAGGGGAGGGTGTCACTGTCAAGGAGGCAGTCTGGGAAGAACTCGAGGAGATGGGACATAAGAAAGACCCATGGATTTCAACTCCATCAAATCCTATTACATTTGACTAGCTGAGCTACTAATCAAAAGGATCAAATTCAAACAACCTTTTTTTAAAGTAAATTAGATGCAAAAAATAATTAGAAGTGAAGTTACCTGCTTCTCGGGCAGCATGGCGGTAATCGTTGATGATTTGAGGGATTTCATCAATTCTCAAGCGACAAGGGGGTGACCACTTTGCACTGTCATGGGCCGGAGTAAGCCCATTATTGGGCAAGAGTAATCTATATCACTTGCTCCATATCCTCAAAGTAACGCAAGATTAAATTTTTTATGTTCATTTAATTTCAATTTATCTATATTATTTTATATTATAATTTTTTTATCGAAAATATATTTGTAAAATAGACGCTTTAAATTATTATTTGTATAGAAAAGTACTAAATTTATATTTTAAAATGATTGAATAATTAATAAATGTTTAAAAATAAACGTTGCTTTACTTTTGATATGGAGAGAGTTATTAACTATAGGGTAAAGTCCACGTATAATACCTTAGTTTTGAGGTGTGTTCTATTTAGGTCATTTTTTAGTAATTCGTCTCATATTAGTCCTCTAGCTTTCATTTCGTCTCAAATTGGTCTTTTCGTTAAATTTTATGTTAAATTTTCCTTTAACTTCATAAATTTACGTAAATGTCCACAGTCTAATACTCCTATTAAATCAATCCTCAATCTTTAACAAATTTGATAATTTAAACCCAAACCCTTTTTAACTCTCTTTCACTCTACTTATTTATTTGACTGTAATATCGTATTTATTTTTCTATGTAATGAAAAAAACCAAGTGGTTGTGTTGAGGAAAGCAATGGAGGTCTCCAGCAGAAGGTTTGAAGAGATGAGAGGCAGTGGTAAGGACATAACAACCTCGCTGCGGTTGGAACTTGAAGCTGCATATGGTGAAGTTCCAATGATGGACATGGATTGTTTTTACCGATTCGGCAGCTTATGCGGCTTACAGATATACTTCGATTTCGGGTGGGGGAGGGCTCAATTATTAATCACCCCGATTGTGTTTCTGAAGAACATGGTTATGGTGATGGGCATGGACCATCAAGATCATGTGGGTAGTCAGGGGCGGACCTACCATGGAGGCACGCGGGGGCATCTGTCCCTATTAAAATTTTGTAAGTTTTGGTCGTAGTGATAGTATTGTTTGGCAAAAATAAAGTAAATGGGCCATTTTGAAATTAAGCATATACTCTAAGGTCTAACTGTTAGTTAGACAAAAAAAATGGTGGAGAAAGGGAGAGGACGCGCGCGCCTACCATGAAAGAAAACAGTGGGTAAACTACTTTTGACGTCCTTCTATTACGTAAACGTTTTTGTTGAAGTTATATAATTTTTACTAAAATGTTGGGAATTTGTCCTAAAAAATTAAAATGTAGTTCACCATTCTTAAATGAAATATATTTAATTTTATTAAATCAATTATTTTATACTATTCAAACTAATCAATAAGTATTTTTCAATAATTTTATATTGGAAACAAATATTCGTTAAATAAAATTACAATTAATTTAATAATAAACAAATACCAATTGCTACTATAACATATACTCCCTCCGTCCGCAAAAGACTCCACCATTTGTTTTGACAGTTTCACAGTATTTAATCTATGATTTATTTTACGAATGTTTAGACATCGAAAATTAAATATTTCATATGTGTATCATAATTTGAAATCTAAATTTTCCGAATATATTTTTTCTGAAATTTTTAAAACTATTTATCTTCATTAAAATTCTAGTCAAACATTGAACCTTGAAACAGTAAATTCAAATGGTGGAGTCTTTTGCGGACGGATGGAGTATATTTTATCCCACAGATAAGAGTGTTATTAATTTATAAAATCACAATATGCTATCGTATTATTTTGAATTGATATAAACTAGTTAAAATACTTCTTATTTTATTCTAATTGCTTTAAACTATTTAAAATTATTGAAACTATGAGTATATGAAACTATATTGCTTTTTGTCAATTTATTATGTAATTTGAGCTTAATGGATAAAAGGAAATTGTGCCCCCATGTCAAAATTTCTGGGTCCGCCATTGTGGGTTACAAGAGCATCAATTGGTTACATAAATGAGGAAACTAATGCATTAAATAAATTGGATAACTAGTATTAATTTTCATCAATTTAATTTGTAATTTTCTTTTATTTTTCTTTCTACTTTAGGTCAATTCCCTATCTATAAATAGAGGTTGTTTCTACACTTTGAAAAACACAATATATATGAACTTCACTTTGTAAATTTGAGAGAAAATTCTCTTCATTTCTACTACACTTTTCCACTTAATTTTTGTTCAAAGGTTTTGATCAAGTTTGCTAAATCCAATGTTGTTTTCTCTTGAAGAAAGAGTTTTTGGATCCATCTTCCTTCCCTTGACAAAACTTCACTTTTGCTTGAACCATTTCTTGGATTCAAGAGGATATGTTGACCAATTTTATCATCATTTTTCTAAACAAAGATCTTCAAGTGTATTTCTTAATCTATAAGAAAACACACCAAAGAAGAAGAAGAAGATAGAGAGAAACAAGATGAAGGAGAAGATGAAGGAGAGAAATGGAGAGAAATGAAGAAGAAGAAGAAGAAGATGAAGAAAATGATGATGTGGTGGTAGAAAATGAGATGAGTAAACCCTAAAAAATATAGGTTTACTGCAGTCAGAGTCGCAATAAACCTTTATTACGCCATTTATTGCACCTATTGGGCATACCGCGGTCAAAACCGCAGTAAAAAATGATTTCCCCACATACTGAAGTATGAGAAAACAAAAATGGAATTTTTTAAAATTTAATGTAAAATTTATATGAGAATGGGAGATTGATTTGATAGTTTTTTCTTTCGCCAAATATAGATCATAGCCTAAACCTAGCGACTTGAAATTCCATATGCATAATTCACCGTATGTAGTTCAAACTATCTATTGAGAAATCATGATTTTATAAAATGTGGCATTTACTTAGAACAATTGTTTGCGGTAAACATGGTTCCCTCTGAACGCGAGTTGACATTTATGAAAATACTCCATCGGTCCACCTTTAATTGATATATTTAACTTCATTCTTGATTTCAAATCTTAATTAGCCTCATCAAGAAATGGGTAATCGGTATAATTAACCAAGCATAGGATCCGGAGTATAAAATAATGTCTTTGGATCGTGTATTATTCAACATGGATCGCTTTGGTAGCTAGATCGGGATTGGCCAAGAAGAGTCTGCCATAGGCCACCAAATCAGTGTGCCCCTCCCTTTCGGCCTTGTTACCACTCTCTCTGTCGTATCCTCCGGCTGCAATAAACGGGCCATTGAAGGCCTTCTTCATGGGCACTAGGGTGCGTGCGGTTACATCATTATCCTCACGGGGCTCGAGCACATGCAGGTAAAGTAAACCGAATCTGTTAGAGTGCATTGGCCATGTAAACACCTAATCTGAAGTACTTCAGGGTTGGAGTCACTACACTCAAAGTAGTGGGAGAATGGTGAGAGCCTGATCCCCACTCTTGGGGCTCCAATCTCCTCCACCACTGCCTCTACCACCTCTAAGGCGAAACGACACCGTTTCTCTAAGCCTCCGCCATACTCATTGAGATTATTTGTAAGAGTTTGTTTGGGAAAGTACGTACGTAACATTGGTAGAGGCACGTCCAACATGCCAAAGTTGACAGACAAAAACGCCGCCTTTGGCATGAACAGCGTCCACGATGGGCTTCCAAGCTTCCACTTGCTCTTTTGTCCAAATTCCAGGCGTATCAGCTGGGTACCCTTGACTAGTAACGCTGAGAATAGTATAACAAGGCGTGTGGTTGAGGAATTGTCCCATATGATCTGCATCTTAAAAGGAAACATATCAATTTTTCTAAAACTGAAACATGTCTAAATGACATAGAAAACTGAAACAAAGGAGAACACAGTTACACAAATTAACCTGTGGGAGAGGTTGAACTTGCCCATCTTGTATGGAGTGAGAAGAGGAATGGAATTACTATCGCTGCTGCTCATCTTCTGATAGTTCTTCTACTTACTTATAATGCTTACAGCATTTGAAGGGGGGAAATTTGCAAAACCAGAGGAGGACTTCCAAGGCAATGAACAAGACTAGACATGTATGTATGTGAATCATAAATAGGGCCAATGCTAAACTCACCTAAAAAGCCGAGAGCAATATGTTATTTTGCTTGTATTAATATAATTTGGTAATACTTTTTCAGTCATTAGTGAAATGATAACTTCTTTTCCAGTCATTACTTACCTTAGGGACAATGGTGGTTTCATTGATTTTTTTGTACCCTCCTGTTGGCTAATTTCAGAGTGCATTTGTTGATATTTATATAGGAAAATATTGAGCCCACTGTGGTTGCAACCAGAAATTATGCAAGCGAAAAATGTTATTTTGTTTATATTAATATGATTTGATGTTTATATTTTTGTTACCTTTTTTAGTCGGAAAGCTTTGAATAACAGGTAACAAGTTAATCTTCCTAAAGACCAATTACTATACGGAATATTATGTGGACAATGTTAATGTATCTCTTAGAAGTTGTAACAACGTTGTATTTTTATGTAGAAACTAAATCTCTCACCCAATACAAATCTTAAATATTTGTATTCTATATATTATTCTTTGTAATTATAAAAAAAATCCAAACCGATCAAATTAATTTTTTCGATGGTTAATTTATCAATTTTTATTTTTACATATATTTTTTTAACTATTTAAATTGCTCATTTCTTTTTCAAGATTTATACATTGGTGACACGCTTACAAATTTATTCCTTAGTACTTCCTTTGTCTTTAAAAGATTATTACAGGTGGCTCAAATATTTATTCTATAGAATTTTATAAAACAATTTCTATAAAATATATTATATAATACATATTTAAAAATTCAAAATATTGATTTATGATTTCCATATAAAATGTTGACCTTATATTTTTTTTAAAAAGTTAAGAAAAATATCACATATTAAATAGGTAAACTTCATCCGTGTTCCCTTATATGTTACATAATTTTCCTATGTAGATGTTGTTTTAAGATTTTGGTTCATTTTCATCATATAAGTTACATTTTCATCATGTTGATGTCCTTCCGTTAAAGTGGGAGAATTTACCTAATTGTTCAGATTTAATATGCAATAGAACCCAAATTTGTTTAAAACTACATATTAACCTCAAACAATTTGTCCCTTTATTATTGCATGTACTTTTATCACTTATTTTACTTTACATTTAAATTTTTGGATAACAAACGAGGTAACATCAAGCACAATATTTTTAATTGACACGGTTGATTTTTTATTAAAAAAAGTGAACTTTTGACAAAGTCAGATATTAATACTAATTAAATATTATTACAACCTAAATTACTAATTCGGATAAAATTGGATGTTAAGACTAGCAGGCAATTTGGCAAGTGCAAAGCCTTTGGCTTTACACATTTCAGCCTTTTATCTTTTAATAAGTACACAAAAAGTTGTGGAAAATTACTGAATCTACCCAAATTGACATGTAGGGTTTTTTTGTAATTTGATAAAATGAAGTTTTTAGTAAATTGTAGAAGCAGTTTTTTCTAACAAACATGTTAAGCCATTGCCTTTACTTGAACCAAATAGGCTCTAGGTCCTCCTGCATATTGTCATTGTACTACTTTCTTCTTTAAGTAATATAGTCCACTTTCTCAAAAAAATAAAAAAGTTTTCATTTCGATGAACAAGTCGACTGAAGTCAAACCTTGAGGAGAAAAGTGTACGAGTTCAAAAAGTTCGAGGCAGTCGGCAAGGAAGGATCACATCAGAACTCCTGGGAAACCACCACGTCGAGACATTCCAGAACATTCCAAAAGTCTTCTAGGATGTTTCAGAAGCTCCACGAACTTCCCCTGTTTCACTTCAATAAAAATCCTCCACTCGCCTCTGTTTCATCTCGCAAAACAAAAAGTTCCATCATTTCCGGCTGAGAAATTCAAATCAGAGCAAATCCAGAGTCCAGCGAAAATTACTCCCTCAAAGAAGAGACGAATGGATTTCAGGGCGGCGAGCTTCGACGGCCCCCTGACCAACGCAATCCAGCAGATGATGGACCTGGCAGCGGATGCGGAGAGGTCCCCTTCGATGGCCTACGTGCGCGACGCCAAGGCGATGGCGGCGACGCCGGCGGACGTGGTGGAGAGTCCCAGCAGCTACGTGTTCGTCGTCGACGTGCCGGGGCTGAAGTCCGGGGACATCAAGGTGGAGGTGGAGGAGGACGTGCTGGTGATCACCGGAGAGCGGAAGCGGGAGGAGGAGAAGGAAGGGACCAAGTACCTGAGGATGGAGAGGCGGGTCGGGAAGCTGATGAGGAGGTTCCTGCTGCCGGAGAATGTGAATACGGATGCGATCACGGCGGTTTGTAAGGACGGCGTGTTGAGGGTCACGGTGGAGAAGGTGCCGCCGAAGAAGCCTAGGACTGTTGAGGTGAAGGTTGGATGAACAGAGTGTGTTGTTAGTTTGGTTTTATTGCTGGATGGAATGGTGTAATTGTGAAATGTAATGGCCTCTGACTACTCCATACTTTATTGTCAAACTTTGAGGTTTCTCTCCATACTTTAGCCATGCTCACTATGAGTTTAGCCATAGTCATAAATGTGATAAATAATGTTACTCGACAAATTTATTTCAAACAACTAAAATAAGGCACGAAGGAAAAGAACCACACCCTAGCAGCACAGTGAATTTCCCACATTTGCACAAAAAAAAATAGTGAATCTACTATTTATTATTATATATTAATACATGATAACTACATTAATTGCAAAAAAAATGAAACTCGATTCCTGATTGCGTCACATGTGCTCCACTTCAGCTTTATATCAGCACCATATTAGATTTGGAATTTTTTTCTGATCCCATAAGGTAACAATTGAATATGATAACTTCTAAAATTTTCAATTATAGTTAAGGTAAAAATTTAATCACTCTCATTTGTTTTCTCCTATGTAATTAAAATAATTAAAACACCTCTAAACAAAAAACAATTAAAACACACTTTTACAGCATTTGATTACTTCACTTTTTCTCATTTCTATCCATTTATTTCCTAATCGCTTTTCCTTTTCTCTTTTCCGTTTCAAAACTCGCCGCCCAACGACCATCCTTGACAAGCTTTCTCGCCGAAAGGCAGCCAGCTCCGCCTCCTCCTTTGTATTACTTTCTGTCATTTGATGCATCATCTTACCGCCATTCTTTACGAACCACCACCTGAACAACCCAATTATCGCCGATCCGGATGTGTCACCCCACCGCCCCGGATGCTGGAAGCGCGGTTGTCGAGTGGTTGCGGAAGCTTGCTAAGTCGGCGGCGGGTGAAAGCGGAGTTCTCTTAAAAATGGTTTTGTGTGGACCCGAAACCCATCCCTTAAAACGTTTTCCTTTCGGATTTAAGGTTAAGTCATGTTGCAGATTTTACGACGTCTTTCTAGACCTAAACCTGCACCCGAGACAAGTTAGTGGTTTTACAGAATATCACGCACGAAAATATAAGCAGATAATAAGGAATACAGGCAGAACAAGTTCCGCCCTCTTCGTAGGGTGGGAAACTCCCTACGAATAAAATACATACCCAAGTGTTGAAGATATCCTATATGCAAAACATCTACAGAGCCAAGTCCAAAATAAACGGTATTAATACCTCGCTAGCTAGAACTGCTGTGCTGCTGAACATAAACAGGAGAATACATGTCAGACATAACTCAGTAAGATCACACAAAAGTATCTAACGAGAACACCCCCGAACTTAACGGATAAGTACCTTAAAACCAAAAATGCACAACGATCACTACGGGAGATCTACACCGCAGGTCGTTTGCCTGGATCTCCTGAAAACATAATAAGTGGGGGGTGAGTTCTCAAAAGAACTCCGGAAGGAGGTAGGTACGGTAGCGGGAAAACTTTGAAAATATTTCCCTGCATAAAAGGGTTAGTATGCGATGAACTAAATAATACAAATTCCTAAGTATATCAGATTATGATATGCACATGTGATGAAGCTCTTAAGACCCGACGGACAGGTGGTACAACAATACAAAGGTTCCCCGAACCCTTGACAGCACCCTACAGAGGCTTGTTAGGCTCACACAGATGATCGGGTCATAACGCGTGGTGCCAGCGAGGGGATATCGCCCCTAACTGTCGGACATTAAGCGGCACAATGCCGGCACATAGCATCGTGAGTTAACGACCACGGTTGGCTACCGGCTTAGGTCCCGGCGTTCCCGTCAGCCGTAACTCACGGACTTCTCACGTACAGAACATAAATATGGGTCCGTTGTCGACCCCCGATAAGCAAGTCTGATATGATATACGTTCATAACCCATATTTAAGCAAAACCCTGCAGACCGCTACGTACCATGTGACTAGACCCGGAAGTCACCGGGCCCCACCCTCGACCCGAGTACTAGCCCTTAACTAACCTAATACACATAAAATGCGCATTATGAAAGTTAAACACCTTACCATAGCCAAACGGAAACTCTACTGTGGCCACCAACGCTCCACAGCAAAATCCCGGGAAAATCCCGGCTCCCGGCCCGAAAAGTGGTAGTGTGACTTTTGAAGTCCCGCACTACTCCACCAATGCCGAATCAAGCTGAACAACCACACACAAGTCATAAATCACCAAAACAAACCCCCGGAAACCAAACCCGCACAATCCCGCACTTTCCCGCAAAATTCCACAGAAAGCTCAGTTTCTCAAACCGAGCTAGAACATTGTTATTCATACAACCATAAACACACCCAAACCATTAAATCCCACTTTCCAGACATTTTACCCACAACCAAGCTAGTAGGTCGGTATTGTTCCTAATACCCGAAAATGACGTTCCGAACATCGTTACTAACCTACTTCCATCCCCGATACCAAAACACTATCCAAACCATTCCAATTACACAAACACATTTAAAACCTTCCCTTACCAATTCGGCCTTAATCCCCAATTTTCAACCGAACTTCAATCCAATCCAATTCAACTTCCAAACACATACTTAAACCACCAATTTCACAACTTAAGCATGCTTACTAACAAATCTCACCTTAATCACCCAAAATCAACCATAAACCCTAATTGTTCAATTCGGCCAATTGGGGGTTTTCGAACCAACATGTTTATCCTCAAATTGAATCCACACAACACCTTAGAATCATGTTAGGAACAACATATCCCAAGCATGATTCAAAAACACAACTATACACCAAGTTTAGAATTTAATCATAAATTCGGCAAACCTAGGGTTTCTTAACCATGGTGTTCTTCCATCATTTAAACCTTGATTCCTACCCTTCTCCATACCAAGAACAACATACTTAAAGATGGAAGCAAGAAGATCATCACAACTCATAGCAAAGACCAACATCAAATCTGTTCCAACACCTCTTTTCCAACTAAATTTCATGCTTCCAACTTGCTAAAACATGGAGAAGAGAAGCTTACCAATAGATTGAACCAAACACCTTGTTGATTTCTTACCAAATGAAGAACACCAAGGAGCTTGAAGAAGATGATGATGGCGGATACAAGGGAAGAAGAAGAAGAAAATGAACCAAAAATCCTCATTTCACATAAAAGGCTTCTCTTTTATACTTCCCTCTTTAATGAGTCATGGGGACACTTGTCCCTTCCCCATGACTCAACACCTTAGTCACTACATGACTCACCCCAATCCAAAAAATCTGAAATGGCTAAGTGTTGGCGCACAAATCCTGCACCAACTCCAACCGAGTAATTCCCGACGTACGCGCGTGCTAACCCGAACCAAAATCCCGTCGTGCAAAATTCCTTAGTTATCACCATAAAATCCGTCTCGAGCCATAACATACCTCACACCAAAGCCGTCGTAAAGTTTTCATCCCGAGCCCCGGGAGTCGCCCGGGACCGAACGTCCCGTCCCAAAAAACATACTCCGTAAAAAGATGCGGGATGTTCCCACGATTCCAAATATGCCAACGGTTTCCTTTTCCGAGGTCCCGGGAGCGCTACCGAGCCCACTGTACGTCCCGAGATAAATCCCGACCCCGGAAAAATATTTTCCGCGGAAATGTCCGGGGAACCCGTGTGACCCTAAATACGGAAGGATTCCCGAAGATGATACCCAGAAAAAACTCGGGAGCTGTCTAACCACTCGAAGACATGACCCGCAGGCAAAAAACGGAGCCTCGGGTCACTAAAGTCACAACCCGTCCGGGGTGACCGTAAACATGATGAAGATTTTGCAGCAGCACTGCCAGCAAGCAAGGGAAATAAATTTTGCATACTGGCGCTGATTGGGTGAATATACACAATTGTGCATACAGAGAAATTCGGATACATTTGTTTGCTCGAGGTCTAAGCTTAGAATATGTTACAGTTGTCCTTTAGGATTCATTTGATGAGTGGATTTTAGCATATCCTTATATTTGTAAATTTTTAAGACAAGTGTGGAAAAATACATTTCTGCAAAGATTTGAATGAAGTTATTAAAAAAGTTATTCTGAAACGTGCCCTTTCTAGCGTAAGTTGTTGTGGAGAGAGCACTCACTATGGACATGTTTGCAGTAACACTTTTTTAAGAAATGACTAACATTTTTTATGTTATTTGTTTGCAATAATTAATTTGATTGAAGGGTAGATACCCAAACCATTAAAGAAAGAATTGGTAAATACCAAGAAGAAAATGTTGAGCAGATACTGATCAACCAAGCACGAAAGGTAATTCTAAGAGACTCTTATTCATTACCGTTAATCGTGCGGATTTATCCATCTGGTTTCCGATCTCTTTCATGTTCTTTTAGTCGCCAGTAGGGACAATCATGGTGAGGTCGAGATGTGGCGTGGCGTGTCGTCGAATCGGGTGGCAAGCGCTTCGAGCAGAGTCATTTACTGTGAACAAAAAGTGTAAGCTATGTTGACGATATGATGCTTGGGCTTGCCATCGAGAGCTTCCAATATGGCCCCAAATGGTCAAAAGTGATCCACGGGATGACTACCCGTGACATGATCGAGTTAGGGATGAGTGACAAAACAAATTAAATCATCAGATAGAGAACTGGTGGTTTTGTTCGCAAAACCTTGGTTTTGCCTATATCAGGTTTTAGGAACCCACAACAAACCTCACATCAGCCTATAAATTAAACAAAATCAACCATAAACCCCAAAACCTTTATCATTGCTCAATTACATCTCTGTCTCTAACAAACTCAAGCAACTCTTCTCGATTGAGTAGCTTAAGTCGTTCCCCGGCCGTGCCACCTCACCCCTGACGTTTTTGTGTCGGCTCCCCCTCACCTTTGCGTCTTGGAGATCATCACATAGCTCAAATCCGACACTAAGAGATCTGTTCCTAGGTGTGACTGGAGCCTGGATCTAAGGCGAGAAGGACTTGAAGGCACAAGTCGGGTGATGCGACAGTAGGCGGTAGCGAAGTGCATGAGGATCAACGATGTAACGATGAGCGGTGAGGTTGGGGTAAATGTGTGGGATGGGAAGGGCGAGTTGGGTCGGGGAATGGTGGGTGTGTGAGGTCGGTAGAGTGTTTGGGCCACCGATAGATGGTGGGTGGAGGTAGCACAGTCGACGGTGGGCGAAGTCACCGGATCTAAGGATGAGGTAGGCTAGGTGTGGTGGGGACGGGGACGAATTGAAGCAGTAAACAAAGTTTTGGGGCAGAAGATTTATTTTAGTTTAGGGGGTGGTGTGAAGTTTGACCATGGTTGCCAGTATCTGATATTGGCAAAACCAAGATTTTGCGAACAGAGCTGATATCTTTTCTTGGATGAAAGATAGAACTAATATAAATGTCATTATTCAAATAATAAAATTAACCGAAAACTTTTAAAAGTGAACTAATTTTTCATAAATCTAAGCCAAAAGTTTTAAAATAGAACTATATTTCTAAATTTAATACACCGGATATATTGTTATTTAATACATTAAATTTTTTGATAATTATTGATAGTCTCGTTCCTAAAGAAGGACCGGACTCTCAGTTGATGTGGTGGAGAAGATGATGCTCTTGAGACTCCAAGCTTGCTGTTCAGAGTAATCTGTAAAAGATAGGAAGAATACTCAGAAGTAGCAAGAGGGGAGTGGGGGGGCGTGTAGTAGCTTACCCGATTTAGGGTGGACATCACCCTATTTATAGAGTGATGCCAGGAGAAGAGCCTCCCAGGTTGAAGCCCTTTAGACAGTGTTGAGATAAGTCTCGTGTCGATCGATTGGAGATAAGGCGGTTGTGATGATGAAGATCTCAAAGAAACCGCCTTAGGAGATTCACTTGTCGAAGATAGAAGATCTTTGGCGTGTGAGCCAAGGTAAGATCACTCGAGGCTCGTGCTGACCTCCCCATTGGTTGCTTGAAGCCGGATGGCCAAGTGGCTGCAAGGGGCGAAGGCCCGAGATAAAGCAAAGCCAATGAGGGTGTAAGGGTCGCACGAACTGAGTGCGAGGCCTTATCTGGGCGAGGCCAGTATAGGTACGGGAGCCCTCGCGAAGGCGAGTAAGACCGCGGGGGTGAGACCCGCAAAGGCATAAGAGGCCCGCGAAGGCGGGAACGGAGACCGCGAGGAGTAAGACCTCGTGTAGGTGATACTTAAGTTTGTGAGGGCCTTGCGCAGCGAGACTGGAGACCTCGCGAAGGCGAGACTGGAGACCTCGCGAAGGCGAGACTTAAGCCTGCGAGGTGAGACCTTGCGAGGCGTAAACGCTTGGGTAGTGTACCAAGATGCCTCCCCACAATAGCGGAGTATGGGGAGGGTCCCAGTACTCCGTATGTAGCCAAAGTAAGGGTTTTTGCTCGAAGAGCGATGACCGTTGAAGACCATGGATGGGATTTTCCCACTTGGAAGGTCTGCTGGGGCACGCGAAGGCGGCTCTCGCAGAGACCTTCTGAAGATACCGCAAGGGTAAGCCCTTGGGTAGTGTGCGATGTACCAAGAAGAGGATACCTGTAAAGTACTCACAAGCCATATGATAAGAGTGAAATAAAGTTCAGTTTACCTTAAGCCTGTAGTTGTGGCCCTCCCGTGCCGCAAAGGGATTACCCTTGGGGCGGGGTGAGTAGAAGGTCAGTTGGGGATGAGACCTGCAACTACCTGTGTCGAGGAGCCCGTGCGGAATGTCCGGTGACGCGCGCGAGGGCGACTTATACAAGGACCCCCGAAGGAGCCAAAAGGGATTACCCTTCCGCACCGCAAGGGGATTACCCTTGGGGCGGGGCGAGTTGAAGGTCAGTTGGGGATGAGACCCGCAACTACTTGTGTGGAGAAGTCCGAGCGGAAGGTCTGCTGTGGCGTGCGAGGACGACTTACACATAGACCTCCCTGAAGGAGCCAAAAGGGGATTACCCTTCCGCACCGCAAAGGGATTACCCTTGGGGCGGGGCGAGTTGAAGGTCGGTTGGGGATGAGACCCGCAGCCACCTGTGTGGAGAAGTCCGAGCGGAAGGTCTGCTGTGGCGTGCGAGGATGACTTACACATAGACCTCCCTGAAGGAGCCAAAAGGGGATTACCCTTCCGCACCGCAAGGGGATTACCCTTGGGGCGGGGCGAGTTGAAGGTCAGTTGGGGATGAGACCCGCAACTACCTGTGTTGAGGAGACCGAGCGGAAGGTCTGCTGTGGCGTGCGAGGACGACTTACACATAGACCACCCTGAAGGAGCCAAAAGGGGATTACCATTCAGCACCGCAAGGGGATTACCCTTGGGGCGGGGCGAGTTGAAGGTCGATTGGGGATGAGACCCGCAACTACCTGTGTTGAGGAGCGGAAGGTCTCTGTAGCAAGGACACCCCTGAAGGAGCCAAAAGGGGATTACCCTTCCGCACCGCAAAGGGATTACCCTTGGGGCGGGGCGAGTTGAAGGTCAGTTGGGATGAGACCCGCAACTACTGTGTGGAGAAGTCCGAGCGGAAGGTCTGCTGTGGCGTGCGAGGACGACTTACACATAGACCTCCCTGAAGGAGCCAAAAGGGGACTACCCTTCCGCACCGCAAGGGATTACCCTTGGGGCGGGCGAGTTGAAGGTCAGTTGGGGATGAGACCCGCAACTACCGTGTCGAGAGCCCGTGCGGAAGGTCCGGTGGCGCGCGAGGGCGACTTATACAAGGACCCCCCTGAAGGAGCCAAAAGGGGACTACCCTTCCGCACCGCAAGGGGATTACCCTTGGGGCGGGGCGAGTTGAAGGTCAGTTGGGGATGAGACCCGCAACCACCTGTGTTGAGGAGTCCGAGCGGAAGGTCTGTGGCGTGCGAGGACGACTTACACATAGACCTCCCTGAAGGAGCCAAAAGGGGATTACCCTTCCGCACCGCAAAGGGATTACCCTTGGGGCGGGGCGAGTTGAAGGTCAGTTAGGGATGAGACCCGCAACTACTTGTGTGGAGAAGTCCGAGTGGAAGGTCTGCTGTGGCGTGCGAGGACGACTTACACATAGACCTCCCAGAAGGAGCCAAAAGGGGATTACCCTTCCGCACCGCAAAGGGATTACCCTTGGGGCTGGGAGAGTTGAAGGTCAGTTGGGGATGAGACCCGCAACTACCTGTGTTGAGGAGCCAAGGACCCCACAGAAGGAGCCAAAGGGGGTTACCCTTCCGCAGCGCAAGGGGATTACCCTTGGGGCGGGGCGAGTTGAAGGTCGGTTGGGGATGAGACCCGCAACCACCTGTAAGGAGAAGTCCGGGCGGAAGGTCTGCTGCAGCGTGCGAGGACGACTTACACATAGACCTCCCTGAAGAAAGCCAAAAGGGGGTTACCCTTCGATACCGCAAGGGGATTACCCTTGGGGCGAGGCGAGTTGGAGGTCGGTTGGGGATGAGACCCGCAACTACCTGTGTCGAGGGGCCCGTCTGACCGGTCAGTTGAAGAGGGCGATTGAGAGGGCAATTGTTTTGCCATGGGATCTGTAAGAGAAATGCAGTATACCAATTTATATTGGATCAACAAAGCAGAGCTTTAGGACTTACTTGGTCCGTGAAGTTTTTGATTATGTGGATCGTGGAGAGATCTGCCTTAATAGGCAAAGGCGTGTCTGCGCCGTAGATAAAGGAGAAGGATGTCTCTTGAGGCCCTCTTTGAGGGTATGGTTGGCGACCAAGTAGAGATAAAAGATTTCGCGGAGGCGAGCAACAAGGCCGTGAGGACCAGACTCGCGAAGGCGCCTGGTGCGGTCGGCTCTGGACCAATGAGATCAAGGCCCCATAGGGCGAATGGCACTGGATTCGTCAGTGCTGGAGACTCCGTAGATGGCAGCCATTTTAACACAAGAGTTGGTCTGGTACTGGTGTCATATTTTGACCATCGCGGCGATGTCCCTTTTCGGGGGGGTATCCAGGGCGGAGTCCCTTAAGAGTGTTGAAGCATTGTTGGAGGGATGATGAAAAAACCCGTGAAGCCATGTTTGCTTTATTAATGAGAATATGTCATATGACATGTTTTGCCAGTGAGGCAATATTGCTAGCCTTATAATCGATCGATAAACCCGTTGTAAGCGTCTAGCTTGGGTTTGTGAAACCGATCCGGAATAGAGGTCTCCAAAACCCGTTGGGTGAAGGGTGAGTCAGAGGTGACCCAAACCCACTCTGGCGACGTTATGGACACTAGCCCCCTCCTCTCTTCTTTCCAGTTCTTCTATCCGTTTAGTAAGTGCCATAAGTACAGATGAGGGAGAGTCAGGACGACTTACTTGATGAGGCGGCGTAGCAGGGTGTTCCGGTTGGTTGGTTCGCAGCGTTCCACCGCCATCCAGAACGCCTCTTAGAGTACTGGCGAGTGTTTCGCGCAAGTTGTGAGTAACCGCCTCAGTGATTGTTCGAAGAACGGCCGGATCAAGGCCTACCAGTGGAGTATTCGGTGGTGGAGTGTTTTGCTCTGGGCACATTTTGGTTAACATGAGAGGAGCTTTCCTCCGTCGAGCGAACCGAGAGTTCCCAGTTGTGGGAAGCCGTGGCGGGTGGATTCCTCCTTCCCGGCGGCTACGCCTACTCGTACTTTGAGTAGTTGACATGACTTGCCACTTGTGGTTTGTAATATGGGTTTATAGTAAGAACTTTCGTTTCCCACAGACGGCGCCAAACCGATAGTCTCGTTCCTAAAGAAGGCCCGGACTCTCAGTTGATGTGGTGGAGAAGATGATGCTCTTGAGACTCCAAGCTTGCTGTTCAGAGTAATGTCTGTAAAGATAGGAAGAATACTCGAAGTAGCAAGAGGGGAGTGGGGGCGTGTAGTAGCTTACCCGATTTAGGGTGGACATCACCCAATTTATAGAGTGATGCCGGGAGAAGAGCCTCCCGGTTGAAGCCCTTTAGACAGTTTGTTGAGATAAGTCGTGTCGATCGATTGGAGATAAGGCGGTTGTGATGATGAAGATCTCGGCAAACCGCCTTAGGAGATTCACTTGTCGAAGATAGAAGATCTTTGGCGTGTGAGCCAAGGTAAGATCACTCGGGCTCGTGCTTGACCTCCCATTGGTTGCTTGAAGCCGGATGGCCAAGTGGCTGCAAGGCGAAGGCCCGAGATAAAGCAAAGCCAATGAGGGTGTAAGGGTCGCACGAACACGAGTGCGAGGCCTTATCTCAGGCGAGGCCGGTATAGGTCTGGGAGCCCTCGCGAAGGCGAGTAAGACCGCGGGGTGAGACCCGCAAAGGCATAAGAGGCCCGCGAAGGCGAAAGGAGACCGCGAGGAGTAAGACCTCGTGTAGGTGATACTTAAGTTTGTGAGGGCCTTGCGCAGCGAGACACAGGAGACCTCGCGAAGGCGAGATTTGGAGACCTCGCGAAGGCGAGACTTAAGCTGCGAGGTGAGACCTTGCGAGGCGTAAACGCTTGGGTAGTGTCAATTATTAATTGATAAGCATGTGAATTCGGTATTAGAACTAGTTTCCCACATAAACAACACACCCTATAAGTTTTCTACATTACCCGTAAAGATCCGAGATTGAGATAAGGTCCTCTTCTGTTGGAAACAAATTACAAAAAAAGTAGCAAATATTTAAAATTTGATTTAATAATTGTGAGAGGAATGCAAAATATTTGATTTGATTTTTATCGTTACTTAATGTTTTTCTGTTGATTTTATGGGGAGAAAGTTTGTTTAAATTATTTAGAATTTCTAATTTATATATCTAAAAATATTACATAACAAATTAATTAAGAGCAATTATTAAAGAATTTAAGTATAAAACTAGGTTAAGTTTGTAGCCCACTTGATAGGGTTATACATTCAAGTGAAAAATGAAAATATATAAGAAAATGAGGTTATATGAAAAACAAATAAGGGTAAGAAGAAACAAATTAAAAAAAAGTACGTGATAATCTCAAACAAGAAAACCTTGCTTGCTGGAAAATATCCATCTAACTCCACTCCACCTATTAAATACAGTCGACAGTCTGGAGACGAGATACCAACCCTTGCAAGCTACTGGATTTTCTTTGAAGTTGATACAAACAAAATTACTCCGAAATCGGAGCTAGAGAAGAAGAAGAAGAAGAGAAGCAGAAGAAGATCAAATGGAGCAATTCAGAGGAAAGCCTCGTCTGCCGGAATTCGCGATCCCGAAACGGTACGACATTCGACTGAAGCCGGATCTCTCCGATTGTAAATTCACCGGTTCGGTCGCTATCGACCTCGAGGTTGTCTCCGAAACTCGCTTCCTCGTCCTCAATGCCGCCGACCTGTTCATCAATCCCCCTTCCGTCTCCTTCACTTCTCGCTCCGGAAAGGTTTAGCTTCCTCTCTGTCATCTGATTCAAAAGGGTCTGTTCGCCGGATCTGGTTTTGGAAACTTTGGTAGTTTTTTGAATTTTGATGTGATATATGTGAGAGAAAAGATGATGATTTCATAGAAAGTTGATGAAAGTAAGAGAATTTGAGATTGAACAAACAGAGCAGTTACTGTCTTTCGAGTTTGCTTGTTTCTTTTCTGCTTTTGGTTTCAGTTCCCAGAAAGTAATTGTGACACAGAAATTGAGGACCGAGTCTGAACTCATTCAAGTTTGATTTTTTCCCGAGTAGGTTTACGAGCCTTGTAAAGTTGAGCTTTTTGAAGAGGACGAGATTTTGGTGCTGGACTTCGCTTCCAGCCTCGCTTTAGGGCCAGGAGTGTTAGCCATTGGATTTGATGGAGTGTTAAATGATAAGATGAAGGGTTTCTATAGAAGGTACTGAATCATTCTTATGGCCGTTCTCTTTCTGCGTAGAATTGAGATGTGTGAATTAATGCCTTTTCTTGGTTTGTATTATGTCAACCAGAAAGTGCCTGATTTAGAAAATGTAGGTTACAATTTTTAAATGATCTGATTGGAGGCCTTATGAGGTCATGAAACTGGAATTGCTGGTTGATGGCTTTCTTTTTTTAGTTTCTAAGGGTGAACGAGTTTTGTCTATGTTGAGATTTTTTTTTTATTCTCATGCAAATTTGTTGCTGTGATCAGTAGAAGTTTCTGTCTCTGTATGGTGAACTTATTTTGTTTCTTGTTTTGTTTTTTCTGATTGTTGAAAGCAATGGAATGGATAGGTTAATGTGAATGTTGGTATTTTATCTTACAGTAAATATGAGCACAATGGTGAAAAGAAGAATATGGCCGTTACACAGTTTGAGCCAGCTGATGCTAGGCGATGCTTTCCGTGTTGGGATGAACCTGCTTGCAAGGTTTGCTATTTTTATCGGCTTTCTCTTTCTTTATGCATTTTAAATAATAAAAACTCATCTTGTAAGCATCTTAGGACTCATTTCTAATTCAATGTAGATTCATAGGCAGCCCTTGATAATTCGTAGTGTTAGATTTAGTTCATTGAATATGATTAGTGAAATTGCAGTCATTATATGGCTTTGTTACGATCAACAACTTTATGGTTAGTGAAACTTTTTCTGCAGGCTACATTCAGGATTACACTAGATGTACCATCAGAACTTGTTGCCCTTTCAAACATGCCAGTTGTAGAGGAGAAGGTGGATGGGAGTTTGAAGACAGTCTGCTACCAAGAATCACCAATCATGTCCACATATTTGGTGGCAGTTGTTGTTGGTTTGTTTGATTTTGTTGAGGATCAAACATCTGATGGTATTTTACTGTGCATTTACAATGTTCCTTTTATCCTTTAGTTTCACTAGATTTATATCATGTGGTGCTAATGGACATATTTAAACAGGGGTCAAAGTTCGGGTATATTGCCAAGTTGGGAAGGCAAACCAGGGAAAGTTTGCTTTAAATGTTGCTGTGAAGACACTTGATTTATACAAAGAGTATGGACTTTGTGGCTTGTCTAGCCTATTCAGACCCTTTGAAACCATTTGATTCCCCTAAGATCATCCTCACTTTTTTTTCCTTTTACCATATTTGTTTTAGGCAAACATTTTCAGAAAGTATGAAATATTCCCTCCAGTTTTTTCTCTCTTTACTTATTTCAGTTCTCCATTCACTTTATCAATCTGCAAATCATTTCTTGAAATTCTCTTTTAAATGAGAACAGCCCTAAACTTATGTATCAGTAACTGTATATAATTCTCCAATTTCTGTAGATACTTTGCCGTTCCATACTCGCTACCCAAATTAGATATGGTTGCTATTCCTGATTTCGCAGCAGGGGCCATGGAAAATTATGGCTTAGTTACATACCGAGAAACAGCTTTGCTCTATGATGATCAGCATTCCGCAGCTTCTAACAAGCAGAGGGTATAGTGCTTACAGTTTTTGGCCTCTGTCAGTTCTTCTCATTTGTTGATATCCCCTACTATTTTATTATTTGTCTCTATTTATCTGAAGGTTGCAACCGTAGTAGCACATGAGCTAGCTCACCAGTGGTTTGGTAATCTTGTAACGATGGAATGGTGGACTCATCTGTGGCTGAATGAGGGTTTTGCAACATGGGTATGCTACTTTTGTTGTTGTTTTGAATATATCTATACACGTGTTCACACATTAATGGTCATATGCTCCAGGTTAGCTACTTGGCTACTGATAGCTTGTTTCCAGAATGGAATATTTGGACTCAGTTTCTTGATGAACTTACTGAAGGTCTTAAGTTGGATGGTCTTGAAGAATCCCACCCAATTGAGGTAAAATGGCATCACACAGGGTCCATTAGAATCTTGTCTGTGAAAAACACCTTAATATGTTATTTTTCATTTTTTTCTGCAAAGACAATGGATATTGCAGCTCATAAGCATGTTAGGTATGTCTGTCTAACTTTACACATCACTGAATAGCATAATTACAAGGAGCATGATAGGCTTTACATAATAGGAAATTTTAGTTTGGAAGGCATATAAATACAGATATGAACATACTTTCCACTAAATATATTAATGGGTGAGCAGTTTTATTGGACAGATGCAGATGGGCTATTAGTAGCAGTTCTGTTGTTAAGTTTTATTCTCTGAAAGATTTAACATCATCGAGGCTCCAATGATATATATTTTGGCAATCCATCCTCAGTTATCCGTTATCAATACATAAGACTTGGTTTTCTTCTTTTATTTTTTCTCCTTCCCTTGGGGGTTTTTTTAAACAGGAAAAGACTTATTTAAAGGTGCCAGCAGCACAAAAAGAATAACAAGAAAACATAGCAGATTTATCCCAAAACAATATTGGCTAATTTGCTGCAGCTTCCACGTTGATATTTGCTCTTCAGTTGGCTGATTTCTTTTGTTCGATCTAGCAAACATGCTCATGCTTGAGTTCAACATTTGATTGGAGAGTCTCTCAAGTTCACTTTCCTTCCTCGATCTTATAGATCCCAATGCGGGAGTATTGTTTTTGCAGAAAGTTCCCAAAGCTTTTTCTGAGTACACTTTTTCACCATTAAATATAGCACAACAAGTTTGTCTATTTAAAATTGAGCAGCATTTCTTTTCCTGCATTTCTCAAATTTCCATCTCATTTACCCAATAGATTAAGTTCATTCATCTGCCCAAAGTACCCTGTTCATTAGATTTTACTTTTGGCATGTTCTCTTTTCAGGTGGAGATAAATCATGCTCGTGAAATTGATGAGATATTTGATTCAATAAGTTATAGAAAAGGTGCTTCTGTTATCCGAATGCTTCAAAGCTATTTAGGTGCTGAAAGCTTTCAGGTTAGTCCTATTAATTATGTCTTTTGATGCTTGTGTGAATTCAAACCTTCTATTATCATACTATGTTGCTACTCTCTCCGTCCCGTACTAATTGATATGTTTGATTTTTGAGCTGTATTGGAATCTAATTATTACAGATGTATTGTTTCTAGAAGAAGTTTGAGAAATAGTTAGGGATTTTAATAAAGTGGAGGGGAAAATACAAAGAAAAGAGTGAAGAGAGAAAATTAGAGGGAAGTTTGAATTGTAAATTTGTTAGAAATCTTTTTGGAAAAAACGCAACCTTACAGGGAAGATTTTTTTAAAGGGTTTTGAAAGATACTCCCTCCATCCCCAAATAAATGTTGCGTATTCCTTTTCTGGATGCCCCAGAAAAATTGGTACATTTCCCTTTTTGGAAACTTTATGTGAGTTATTTTACTAAATTACCCTTAACATTCCATTCATATTTAGAGCCAAAAGAAATGCACCATTTATTTAGGGGGTATTTTTGACCAATTTCTTTTTCTTCCCACCATTTCTTAATATTAGTGCCAAAAGAAATGCACCATTTTTTTGGGGACTGAGGGAGTATAAACTATAGACGTCAAATATCATTTTTATACAAATTATTTGTTTGTCTTTTTTCAAAAAGTTTTACAAAGAAAACCATAGATTAAATGTTTAAAAAGGAATGTATCAATTAAAAAGGGATGGAGGAAAGAGTACGATTTTATGGGTTGAGATGTGAGGAGTTGGAAAGGTGTACTGTATTCTTGATCCAGTAGCCAAAGGTTTGTTGATTTGAAAATTGCTATCACCTAATCATGCTCTCTTGTCGTGAAATCAGAAATCACTTGCAGCCTACATAAAAAAGTATTCTTGTTCAAATGCAAAAACAGAAGACTTGTGGGCTGCACTTGAGGAGGGATCTGGTGAACCTGTCAACAAGCTAATGAATTCTTGGACAAAGCAGATGGGATATCCTGTTGTCTATGCCACAATTAAAGATCAGAAATTAATATTTGAGCAGGTTTAGTAGCTCTTTCTCCTCTTCTCTTTACTAAAAGAAGCAAGGAAATATCCTGCTGCATGTCATTATCATTTTTGAAGTTTTGAAGGTGCGTGTATCCAAATGTAGGCAACCTGACTGTTTGTAGTCACAGGACTTCGACTTATTTGATGCCAGTTACCAGCAGTTGGCACTTTTAAACTATCCATCACTTTTGAGGTTTCCACATAAAATTTCAAAGTGCTTTTTGTATCCTGTGGGTTTTCTCAAATATAAAAAATCTTTGGTAGCATCAATTTATAATTTATATCAGTATGTTAAAAGAGGATTGTAATTACTAATTACAGAAGCATCTCTTGCTTTAGTTCTGCTCATGTTTAAGTTTCTCTGTTTAGGTTGATAACTTAGTACTCCGAATCTACTAGTTTCAGTTATTTCTTATTATTTGTTTGTTACCCAAGTCTATCTCTAACCTTGATACTAGAAACCTTTTGAGAAGTTACATGTTCGTTCTTATTTCTTATCTGCTTAGGCTGTGTTCTTTTGGTATATTTTTAGAAAAAAAGTTGAAGCTTTTGAAAATTGATGTGAAGTTTATGAGAGGCAAAGATTGAATGAAGATTGATTTGCTAGATTTGGAAAATTTTGTTGCTCAAAAGAACACACCCTTAGTCTTGGGGCTTTTGTTTTTAAGTTCAAATTTTATCCAGTAATGCTCTTGATTTTATTTATAGGTTCCTGTGATCTTATGTAGTTCCCTACCAATTTTACATGCATGCGTAATGTGTGAAAGCAAGAACTGGAAGTATGAATGTAAAAGAAGATGATATTTTCAGTTTTCTTTTCCCTTCAAATCACTTTGCATTTTGGTACCACATCATGAAGACATGGACTATCAGTTTAAACAGTTAGGGAGACACTGAATATAGCTCAAAGCCTGCAATACCCCTGTGCATAATCAGCAATCAATTTTCTGCTACTTTGTGTGATGCGTTTATTTCAAAAAAATTCTGACTCTTGTGAATGAATGGCAGTCACGATTTTTGTCTAGCGGCTCATCTGGGGAAGGACAATGGATTGTCCCAATCACATTTTGTTGTGGTTCATATGACAAGCGGAAAAATTTCTTATTACAAACAAAGACTGAAAGTCTGGAAATAATGGATATGTTAGGTGGTGGCAGTGACAAAAATGATGTATGGATAAAGATTAATGTCAATCAGACAGGTTTCTACCGGGTGAAATATGATGAGGAACTTGCTGCTAAACTTAGGATTGCAATTGAAAGGAAGTACTTGTCTGCAACTGACAGATTTGGTACAGTAACCGTCTTTTGCCACCACTTTTTAATTTAAAGTGGGGCCTTCTCTTTCTTTTAAGTTATGGTACAATTGTTAAAACATATGTTCTACTATCCTTAAATCTCCCAGCCGAACTTTGCAATCTTATTGGGATGGAGGGAGTACAAGTTTTTGCGCTGTTAAGTTACCATTGCATTGTACTTTTGACAGGTATACTAGATGATTCATCCGCTCTTTGCATGGCATGTCAGCTACCCTTGACATCTTTGCTAACCTTAATGGGAGCATACAGGGAGGAAGTCGAGTATACAGTGCTGTCTCACTTAATCAGTGTAATGCATCAATTATATATATTTTTGCTCAATCACACTTCGACACATTAGCTTTAACTGTAAACCATGATGAAATTGTTTTGCTGAATTGGAAGATCGTTTAAGTATTTTATGCCTCTGAGCACTTACTCCACTTTGCACTTTTGCAGATAAGCTATAAGGTTGAGAAAATCATGGCTGATGCTAGACCTGAACTGATGGGCGAAATTAAACTATTCTTTATCAACGTTTTTCAAAATGCTGCTGAGTAAGTTTTTTAGTTAATGATGATGCATCATGATAATAAACCCTCACCCCTTCCTTCAACACACACAGACACCGGAAAAAAATTGAAGTGGGGATGATCCTCCAATTTTGGGATTTCTTACGATGTGGTGCTAGGTTTAGAAACCGAAAGACACTTTATGAGTACAAACCAAAATGGATCTAGATTTGTTTATGTACTATCTGTTCTGACTATCAATTATCCTTTCATTTCTTGTAGAAAGCTAGGCTGGGAGGTTAAAAAAGGAGAGAGCCACCTTGATGCAATGTTAAGAGGGGAAATTCTTGAAGCTCTAGCTAAGCTTGGTCATGAGCAGACATTGGAGGAAGCGTGTAGGCGGTTTGATGCATTCTTGATGGACAGAAATACACCGCTTCTTCCTCCTGATATCAGAAGGGTTGTTCACTGAACGATGATCCAAGTGTGTGTTAGATTGTAGTACAATACATTGAAAGTTTCTAATGTTTGCCAATCATACTGCAGGCTGCATATGTAGCAGTGATGCAGAAAGTGAGTGCATCAAACAGATCAGGTTTTGAATCTCTATTGAGGGTGTACAGAGAGACTGATCTCAGCCAGGAGAAAACTCGCATATTGGGTAACAATGGATCTCATCTTATATTTGTGTGTGCATTTATTTGAAAGACATTGCGACAATCACCTACCTGTGTTTTATAGGTGCATTACCATGCTGTCGAGATCCTGCTGTAATACTCGAACTTCTCAATTTCTTGTTGACACCGGAGGTATGCATGTTCCAACTTTTAGACAAAGAGAACACAAATCTACTTGCACTTGGAAGTTGTTGATAACACAGCTCATTTCCGCCTCTTTTTTACTGTCAAAGGTTCGTGGCCAAGATGCTGTGTTCGGTCTTCGTGTTAGTCAGGAAGGACGAGAGACTGCATGGTCATGGTTCAAGGTGTTAACATTTTGCAAGCTGTGAATAACTACCGGAAAAAATAGGAAAAGATTCGTGTTCCCAGAATTATTAAGCAATAATTTGTGTAGTAGTTTCTTCTCGGGTCATGCTTCCCTTTGATTTGGATTTCTTGTCCTTGGTATGCATGCAGGATAACTGGGAATACATCTCTAGAACATGGGGTGCTGGATTCCTGATTACCCGTTTTGTCAGCTCCATTGTCTCACCGGTTTGTACTCTAAGCTTCTTGCATTGTCCTTGTTTATTCTACCAGTGAAGTGTTGTGATATGTTTCTGCTCATATTCTCTCATGCATCAAGTACCCTTTCTCCATTTGTAAACATTAACGGTCCTCGCTGCCCTTTGTATTTTCTTCTGTTCCCAGTTTGCTTCACTTGAAAAGGCGAAAGAAGTAGAGGAATTCTTCGCTACTCGTTCAAAACCTTCAATTGCCCGGACATTGAAGCAGAGCCTTGAGGAGATTAAGATCAAAGCTAAGTGGGTTCAGAGTATTCGTAACGAGGCACATCTGCCTGAGGCTGTTAAGGAGCTGGCATACAGGAAATACTGAAGTTTGAAAACCTTTTGCTCCTATTCGGTTAGTTTCCGGTTAATCTGTAATTTCAGTGCCTTGGACAAAACATCTGCCTGAAATCACTACAATTTTTTGTTTCCACTGAACACAAATTATCTTTCCCATTGAAGTTGTCTCCCTATACATTTTGTCAAAAAAAGGGACAACTATTAATGGACAGAGAGAAGAGTATGTTGTCATTTAGTATCCTTCAAGAATTGGCCTTGCTCAAGCTCACAGTCCGTTCCGTGAACAGTTTCATTTTAAGTTTCGTTGACCTAGTTCGGTTCCATTATAAGTTTTTGACCCAATTGAGTCATATTCTTCGTCCATTACTACTGTTTTATATGACGGATTGGTGCAAAATGTCAATTTTACCCTTGGCTAATTGCTATGCACCTTAATACTACTTTTTACTTAAACAATACCACCCCAAACATTTTAGAGAATGGTTTCGCAACACAACTAAATGGGATCTAAAGTGAAAAACGAAAAAGCAAAACCCAGAGAAGGATTTGGTCGTTATTGCCGTTGCACTAGATAGAGGAGACCAAAGCTCAAAGCTTTTTAACAGTTATTTCTATAAGCACCTGAAACGAAATACAAAGTAGTGTACCTCAGCAGATCGGTTTTGACCCGGAGGCATAAACAAATACACATTACCACAATGTCTAAGGCGATGAACCAGTTATGTTCTAATCCTAAAACAACATTAAACTTTACATGGCCAGAGCCTGGCATGGGGTTATACATCATCAAGGCTAAACAATGATGTTGCCTTTCATGCATGGTTCATGATCTATATCACATCGTGAGAAATCATCGGTCCATTTGTTACAAATACAGCCCGGGTGACAAATATGCGGGCATGACTATATTATGAACCATACCATCATCACTATGTTATATGTAGTAGCCATACCTACTGGGTGCGTGTCGTCATCATGCTTTGCTCTTGAACTTCCTCTGAGCTTTCAAGTCTATGACAATCACAGTGATGTTGTCTTTACTTCCTTTCTGGAGAGCGCGGTTCGATAGGTACTCTGCGGCAGCTTGAGCAGCAGGGTCGATCGTTTCGCCCCTTTCAGACCCGAGTGTGACACCGTTCTTCTTGTGCCAGAGTAGTATTCGCTTGCGAGCCAGATCACACGCTTCTTCATTTGTCATGACATCCCATAGGCCATCGCTGGCCAAGATGAGGCACTCGTCGTCCTTTGCTCTTGGAATGAACATCACTTCCGGTTCTGGGATGATCCATGGCTTCAAATATCTATCACCTAATTGAAAACACAAGTTCATAACTTTCTACTCAATTCATGTATCATACTAGTCATATCAGACAACAAAACAAAACAAATATATATAACCATCCTAAGGGCAACCATGCGTGTGGTTTATGTACTTGTAATAACTTGGGCATTTTTCAGCACCAATTGGAAACCAGTAATATAGAGATGCCCAGGAAGAACAAAATGCGACCATTTGCACACAAATAAGCCATATAACCAGATCATCGAAACGTTTCTGCTAATAGAACATTAAGAATGGTGTAGCTAAGGTTCATGATTTCCATGGAAATTAATGTATAGATCATTCAAGAAGACAATAACAGGTAATACGATGTCGCCAATCAATATTGGACATGATTTTTACATTAACAGATTATAATAGTTAAGCCTGCATGCCTGGCTATCATGAGAAGTACTAGAAAGCTCTTTCAGCTACATGAAGATGGGTTTAAATTATATGTCCAACTGGATAGAAGCCAGAAAAGAAGACCATCTACTTAAAGTTTATTTGGCTGTAAGTTGTATATTACACTCAAGATAACATTTTCAGAAGATTCTGCAATTTGCTCCACCAGGCCTTCAAGGAAATTGTGAAGAAATAGTTAAAAAAACAGAATAGATTCCAGAAGCAGAGTTCAAAACCTCAAACAGGCTGATATCAGACGATGTCTATAACTTCACTTAAAGTTCCTTTTTATTGGCAAATGAGGGCCTCCAGAGCATGACTACAAAAAAAAAAAGCCATCTTCTGATATATTACCAGCTCTCTCTGCTCTTTTCCACAACATGAGCAATGAAACAGGCCATGAAGGTGAAATGTATAAGGAACTTCAGATGGAAATGATAAATTTTGTTTTCATTAGATGGCTGGCAGTACCTCTGGAGCTGGAGCTCTGGGTATTTGTCCTTTGTTGTAGTTTAATAAAGCTAATCTGGGGGATCACAATGGAATGGAGGTTCCATCATGGAAGAGAACCTCATCTAAACTGCTATAGCTTCACTATATGGCTGTGGATGATATTCATGCGAATTGAATCTATCACAAATGGTGTGGTCATTCATCATTGAAGTCATCAGTTTCCAGATAATTTGACTAAATGTGAAAATGCAACAGTCACCTAGCTGAAGTCCCAGGCAACAAAATGGTTCAATGGCGAGTTTCCTTTGTAAGCAGCAAAAGATAGAACAATTACATAAATCTATTTGCTATATTTACATTGAAGGCATCAGGGCTTACAAGAAAAATGGGAAATTAGGAAACAATATTTTGTAAGCCTTTGTCAGATCCTAGTACACGGCTTCTGCTTGGACTGAAATACAAGGGCAAAAGGCCACATTTTCCATACATATATATCTTGAAGAAATGCAAATCAAGCAATAATCCTTTGTATCACCGGTCTTTTTAATCTCCCTACATCAACCTTCATAAATACTCCCTCCGTCCTTGAAAAATTGCACACATTTTCTTTTTGGGTTGTCTCAAAAGCATTGTTCACTTTACTTAAAAGGAACTTTTTATCTTAAAGTTACTAAAGGTCCGTTTAATTGAGAAAAATGTTAATTCCAAATTTCCTTTGTAAAGGTTTGGATGTATAACTAGTTATTTAGTGATGGAAAACCTTGTTTTCCAAATTTTGGAGAACTCTAGTATTAAGATGGTGAACTGCAAAACAAGGTTCTCCAAATTAATACTAGAGTTTCCAAAATTTAGGAAACAATGTTTTCCATCTAGTTATACATCCAAATATTTACAAAGGAGATTTAAAATGGAGAATTTTCCTAACTAAAAAAACACTAAACCACCCTCACTTTATCTTTCATTTCTTATCTCGTTTTTTGTACAGTTTCAAGTTAATGGGCGACACCATTCAAATTTTGGGGGACGGAGTATATAAAATAGAAAAACAGTTCTCACAGTAAAGAAGGTACTATATAACCAAGGAAAAACTGGTGCTTTTACGTAGGAAAAACACCCAACTGACAATAAATTTATTCAATTGCCTACCAAATAACCAACATTAAATAACAGAATTGTAATTAATCATTCAGAACATTCCTACTTTATACTTCAAAGATTAAGATAAATTCCGTATCTTGACTGCACACATGACAACATTCGATTCTTTGGAACTACAAAAGAGAGAAAAGTTTTAAAATGCATGAAGTAAATAAAACTACAACAGTATGTGAATGAAACATACCAATTGATCTTGACATTGCAAGAACACCAAAAACACGATGGCCGTTCCACTGTATGACCTTTCCTCCAGCTGCTTCAATTCTTGCATATTCATCTTCACGATTTGGCTATAGACATGTTACCCGATGAAGAGTGCATGTAAGTTCAATAATTCATTGTCAACAACCGGCTGCAAGAATCTAAATAAAGCCTTACTTTATGATCTACAGATAGCGCCATCGGTTCTTTGCCACGACATAGAACAGCTCTTGAATCCCCACAGTTTGCTACAATGATATGAGAAGCACAAATGATGGAAACAACGGCAGTTGAACCAACTGTTTCCGGAGCTACAGCTTCGTGATCATCATTCCCTCCAACTTCAGCATCAACTTTGAGAAAACAATTGGTGAATGCCTTTCTCCATTGCTCCTGGCAACTAACAGACATGCTTCCACTATTCAAGCATCCTTTGGCAAACTCTATTTCTTCTGCCAATGCAAGGTGGATACGATCCCGACAATAGTTAGCTACCTGTTGGAAAGCAGAAACAGAGAAGCTCCACTGGTCAGAAGTTTTAGGCATGAGTTGATGGTAAACTGAAAACCTGGTACAGTATGACTAGGAGAGAGAAGCATGCCTGTGAACCTCCATGGCCATCATAGACCCCGAAAAAATGAGCAGTCTGGTGAGTGAAACTCCTACCCGTACCATCAAGCACCTGGTCACCAATTAGCATCTGTATTGGTAACTTTATAAACCGAGGAATGGTTGCCAAAGCATCCTCCATCTCTGGTCTTCGTCCACACATGGATGTGAATCCCCAGAGCGGCACATACTCCACCTCAAACACACTGCGTGGAGTTGTTACAGCTAGTTCCTTCTCAAGGGACAATTGAAGAACAACTGCTGATGGCTTTTCTGTCAATCCATCTCTGGCATCTTCCTCCTCAAGGCTCACCGCCAAGGCAACAGGACCAATTGCAATCCCTGTCTCAGCATTTGTCTCCAAAAAATCAGTGGGCTTAGCAATGATATCTACACTGCAAATGTTTCTCTCATTGTCAAGCGAACTCGGTGTTCCTACCTCAGAAGCAGGATCGAAATTCAAAAGGTCCTCTCCACACAGACTACTTGTCTCGCTTGCCACCGAGAGTGAACACGAACTATCAAGAATCTGGTCACCTTCAAAAGACAATGAATCATCTTCCTCGCTTTGCTGGGCTATAGCATCTTCGCTGGCAATCCAGCCATCCTGGTCTTTCGATATCATGTCCAGCGGACCACTCCCACCCTTATCGTGTTCTGGCAGCAAAACCCCTATGTTATCTTCCTCAGAATCCAACTCTGCACTTTTACAACCAACATTTACACTTTCACTATTCACTGGATGCACAGATGCCGTGGTGGCGGTAGAGTCAGATAATAGAGCAGTAGATTTTGCTATAAGCTTAAATGTTGTGAAGTCCATATGGGTGGCAAAAGTTGGATTATCACAGATCGAATTACCTAACTTAAATGGCATCACAACAGCCGGAGACATCCCTTCCATCAAAATCCCTATCTGGGTGGTACAAAAAGTAAACCCCAAACTCCAGTACACTCACACGGCCTGTCATTTTTCACCTAATCTACAACTTTCCCCCAAAAAGAATGGCAAAGGAATGTGAATGGTGGATATTAGCACATTAGTCCCCATGCTTTAATGAACTCAGTCTGTTGAGAAAGAGGAAGCAAATTTGAGGAGAAGCAACTTACAGGTAGCCACAAAATAGAAGTCAGATCTAAGTTAACAAGAAGCAGATCCAAACTATTAGAACACAAAAGTTCAGAAAATTGACCTTTATATGACCTTTTCAGCAGCCTCCTCTTCTCTGGAGTCTTCCAAGCCACCTACTTCAACTAAATCTAAAACAAACACCCAGATAAACTCAACTTCCACAGACCAATATAAATTGCCACTGACAAAGTAAAAATAACATGAAAAGGTCAATCAGAAAGCAACCGTTATCTCCAGACACAAGAAAGGAAGAGGGAAAATAACAAAGGCCGTGAAAGAAAAAAAGAAAAAAGAAAAAACCCAAAGGTCAAGTCCCAAAGATCACAGGAAAGTCCAAGGAAAGGAAGAAACATTTCATTGGCGAATCATTTAAGTGTTCCCTCGCTCACAGGCAATCCCTCCCAGCCGCTTGAAATTCCAATTTCTCTCACAAGTAGTTGTCTACAACAACAATCAAGAACGCAAAGTATAAAGGGTTGGGAAGTTAATAATTGAAAATATTAGGACACCTAAACAAATTTGCCAACTTTAAAGACTCCTTTTTTCCCTCCGATTTCTACTGATTTAATGCAACGACTTTTTGTAACATCAGACAATGAACCATGAAAAGAGATCACCAAAGGTTAAAAAGGAAAGAAGGGGAAAACACCATTGAAGATTTGAGCTTTGCTTCGCTTACCATATAAAAATAACAGCTCAAATCAAATGTGACCATTTAAGACAAGCTTTTCTTGATCCCCTTGTTCTTGGACATAAAATATTCAATCATAAAATAGTAATATCTGGGTGGAGAGACTTGGGAGAGCAGGAAAGCGAGTGGAGAAGGAAGAGGAAGAAACAAAATGAAAGGTGAGGATGGGAAAAGAAGGCATAAATAGCTCTACAAGTCCTTGATACTTTTATTATGTTATAAATATGTCTCTGCCGTTTTTAGTTGTTCAAATTAATCCCTTACCTTTAGGGGTGTTCACGCGGCGGGGAAAAAATAGTATCCGCCCGTCGAGTACAGGTACCCGAGTTTCACGATTTTTTGCGGTTTGAATTGCGGGTATTCGCATATGTTCCTTAGTGTACTTATCCTATAAAATTTTTCAATATTCTTAAGAGATATTTTAAAATTTTGTATTATAAATGTATATATCTAGAGAATAAAAAAGAAGAAAAGTAGTTTACATAAATAGAATAACAATGTAACATTGCAAATCATGTATCATTATTGTATGAAATGAGTTTTCATACATAATATAAAAGAAATTTAAAGAAAATTTGAGATGAAGTAAACAATTTTAGATAATTTGTTTGTAAATAGATATATGCGGATCGGTTCGGGTATCCGCGAATTTCTAAATTAGAACTCGCGGGTTATCGGTTTCTTCGGTTCGCGGGTTTTTCGATTTTGGATCATACAGTTCGGTTCGGTTTCTCGGTTTTGCGGGGTTTTTTGAACACCCCTACTTACCTTATAACACAAAAGATAATTCGATACTTTTTTTTGAAACTATAATTCGCTAATTTTAATACAATATTACTAGGGCCATGACTGTTTAGCACCTAGGTGGGATTCCACCTACTAGTGGAAGGACAAAAATACCCTCTATTAAATATCTAAATTTTAATACATCTTTTTTTCATGATAACGCGCATCACAGAAATGTAAAAGTGGATACAACTTCTTTAGCATCATCTGCAACTTCTTTAGCATCATCTCCTCTCTCTCTCTCTCTAATTAGATTTAACCATATCCTCTCTCTCATCCAGATTTAATTAGATCTGTAAAGAGTGGTTGTGCTTGGGACAGAGACGATGGCGGAGAAACTTGGCGACCACCGCGACCTCGTTCTTCGGTGCACGACCGGCCTTCATCGGACTTCCACTACGTGGAGAGTGCATGTTTTACCGCAGCCTTTACCGCACCGAAGGCCGCGGTAAAACGTTGGACGCTGTAAAGTGGCAGCGAGCCATGTTTACCGCGACCAACGGCGCGGTAAAGCCACGTGGTCCACGAGGTGGCTTGACCAGCCGCTTACTGCGGCCGTCGACTGCGGATTGGGCCGCAGTAAGTTTCCCCTATATAAGCAACCCCTCCTCTTCGGTTTCATTTCACACACAACACTTCATATTTTCCTTCATCTGCTTTCAATTTTTTCCTTTAATTGTTTACTAATTGAAGAAAGTATATAGAATCCGGTGATTTCAGTTGAAGGTCAACCGTCCACAGTTATTGTGTCTCTTGTAGGTAACAAATATTTTTTTTAGATTTATTTATATATATTTTTATGAATTCTTCAAATTTGTTTTATTTATATGTATTTCAGTTGCTTACTTATTTAATTAAACTAAAGTAGTTCATGAGCCATAGTACCTATCTATGAAAATTGTAGTAATATATTATTTTACAGTTTATTTCAAAATATTGAAATAACGGTGTAAAATTATATATTCTACAAAGTTTTCATGGATTGTCCCCACTGGACGGTTTGTAAAAGTATACTATCGGTTAATTAATCTTTTATGATTGTGTATGGAGAAATGATAAGAATTACGTAAATTTCGGATGCAATATTTCGTCTTGTTTCTCTTTATACCTGCTCTAGGCGTTACGTCGGAGAAATGGTATAACGAGAAACTTAGAAGAAATGCTGCCGAAATTTACATAATTATATCAGTTTTCTACTTACACAAGATAAAAGTTTGATTAACTAATAGTACTTTTATGAATAGGATAGGACCCATGTACCTTGAATTAGGAGAAAAACGGTAATGAAAAATCTGGAATTAAGTTATGTGCTGAATATATATTATAAAATTGTTATGCTTAATATTTGTCATATTGTTTTATTGATACTGTTATTATAGGAATTGTATAATGGTCGGAGAACGTGATTGGATGTATCAGAGTTTTCAGGAGGGGACTCACGATATTAGTCAGAGATTTTGGAACGGGCTTCTACAATTCCTGAATTATGTGTTTCTTGTTGCTCGGGAAAAGGGAGAACAATTTATGAAATGTCCTTGTAGAAAATGTAAAAATAGATATTATCATGATCGAGAAACAATTGGCAATCAATTACTGTCAGATGGACTTCAACCGAATTATCATGTGTGGGATTGTCATGGTGAACGACGTCAAATAAATCCATGTGTTTATCGAGGTTATCAATTTGATGTGGCATCGTCATCATCATCGAATATTGCAAGTACGAGTAATTCATTTGAGGGTAATGAAGGAATGAGTGATTACCGTGAAATGATCCACGAGGCATTTGGGATTTGTGATCGTAATAATAATTTTGAGGGTGATGATATGTATCAGATGGATGAGGACGACGACACACCTGAAATGTCAAATCGAAGGGCTCAAATTTTTTTTTTGATTTATTACGTGATGCGTCTTAGCCTTTATATGAGGGATGTCTTGATAAGCACACGAAATTGTCTGTTATTTCAAAGTTCTTGAGCATGAAAAGTCAACATAATGAATCTGACGCTTTTTTCTCGGAGTTGATTGAATTTATCAATGAAATACTACCAGGAGAAGAGGCAACTTTGCCTACGAGCATGTGTAGTACAGAAGTGATGATGAAAGAGTTGGGGTTACCGTATAGAAAGATTCATGCATGCAAGAACAATTGCATGTTGTTTGACGGTAGATATGAAAAGTTAAACAATTGTAGAGTATGTGGTGCAGAACGGTTCAAAGAACGTGAGGCGAATCAAAAACCAAAAACTAAAAAGATTTTATGTTATCTACCAATCACTGAGCGACTCTAACGGCTTTACCAGTCCTCGAGAACCGCTAAATTTATGACATATCATCTTAGAGCTAGTGAAAATTCGATGGGTATTATTGGACATCCATCCCAAGCCGAGGCATGGAAACACGTTGATAAGTGTTATCCTGATTTTGCATGTGAGTATGGATGGTTTCAACCCTTTGTCAGACTCGGGACAATCATATTCTATGTGGCCTGTATTCGTCGTGGTTTACAACCTGCCTCCTGATTTATGCATGAAAGAGGCCTACACTTTCATGCCGTTGCTAATCCCTGGCCCAAAGTCACCGGGCCGTAACATTGATGTGTTTTACGTCCGCTGATCGACGAGTTGAAACATCTATAGAATACAGGCGTGGAAACCTGGGATGCATATCGTAATCAGAATTTTAACATGCGGGCATGTCTGCTGTGGACAATTAGTGATTTCCCAGCGTACGGAATGTTATCAGGGTGGAGCACGCATGGAAGACTTGCATGTCCGTACTGTATGGAGGATGTTCATAGTTTTCAGCTAACTCACGAGAAGAAAACGAGTTGGTTTGGTTGTCATAGAAGATTTTTACCGCAACGGCATGCTCTCCGCAACAACAAGCAATCATGGAAACATACAGATCGTAGGCCAAGATGTGAGTTTAAATCAGGCCACCAGATATTAAGCGAGGTCCAAAACATCGTGTTCCCACCATTCGGGAATTGGGACACCGTGGGATCACATGAGGCGAGGCGTTCGGGAAGGAGCATAATTGGATCAAAAATCGATTTTAAGGGAATTACCATATTTGGCGATTTGAAAGTTAGACATTGTCTCGATGTGATGCATATTGAGAAAAATTGTTTCGACAATGTTTTCTACACGGTTGTCAATCGAAAGGGAAAACTAAAGACAACGCAAATTCGAGACGTGATCTAGAGGCTCTAGGACTGCGCCCTGAATTGCATTTGGTGACTGATCCTCATAGGAAAGAACCGTTCAAACCAAAGGTGACGTATACTTTAAATGCAGACAAGATTGCGAGTATTTGCTATTGGTTGAAGCATACCGTCAAACTTCCAGACGGTTACGCTTCTAACATTGGGAGGTGTGTTAATACGTCCGGTAACACGTTCTACAATATAAAAACCCATGATTGTCATGTCTTCATGCAAAAGTTGCTTCCAATCGCTTTGCGGGGCTATTTTCGTCCCAGCCTCCACCCTTCCAGCAGCCACCGCCCTTCCAGCAGCCGCCGCATCAGTTCTTCCAACAGCCGCCGCGATACCAGCAGGCGCCGTCTCAGCCCTTCCAGCAGCAGCCCAATGTCGACTTGGCCCTGGGCTTCACGCATCCCCAAGGGGATTATCGGCCGGAGATGCCGATCCCGCAGCTGCACCGGCGAGCATTAATGGAGGGGCTTACGGGGGTTCAGGACGACGACTTTGTTAATTATCTTAACAGTACTGATCCAAATTCGGACCCAAACGCAGACCGAAACGATAATTTTTAGGATTTTTGTAAACATTATTTAGATTTAGGTGTAAATTAACAATTTATTATATATATACATATTTTTGCAATTGATATTAATTTCTAAATAATTTTTTAATTAAAATTATAAATATAAAAACAATTATGTAATTATTATATTAAATTGTTTTATTTTTTAAAATTAGTTTTATCACGGCCACACGTGCAGTAAGGCCGCGGTGGAGGGAGGCTCCGCCGTCACAGCCTTACCGCGGTCTGGCAGCGCGGCAAGGCCGCGGTAAGGATGGCTACCGCAGGCAATTTTACCGCGGAAATTACCGAGGCCGTGCCCGCGGTAATTACCGCGGCCTTATCGCGGGTTGGGCCGCGGTAAGGCGTGTTTCACCGACGTAGTGTTCCGTGAAGTATGATCTTAGTCTCAGGCGATCTCCGAGATGTCGAATCGCAATGTCAATCTCTGATGATTTCATCGATCTGCTCACGGATCTCTACAATCTCCGGTGGCCGACCTTGCTCCAGCGGCGATGGTCCAACGACAATCCGTTCCGAGCAAACCAGATCTCCTCCACCACCACGATCTCCGTTCAGCCATCCTGATCTGGTCATCATCGCACCAGTGATGAAGAATAAACTTCTTTTCTTTGTCACATTGAGTTCTCTTTTAGTGTTTACGTTTTGGCACAGTAAGGTAGACAATTTTATATAGTTAAGTAGACAGTTTCATTATTTATTGAAATATGCAACATTAATCAGTAAACCATTTTAGATAGTAAATAGACAACTTTGAAATTCATTAAGATAGTTTTCAATATTTATTCAGACAATATAACATTTTCCAATAGAACACTATATAATATTCTAACATATACTCATATTTTGTTAGTTAGACAGTTTCCAGTATTTATTTAGACATTATAACACTTTGTAATAGACACTATAGTCGATTGTAACAAATACTCATATTTGGTTTAGCTAGACAGTTTCCAATATTTATCCGGACATTATATCACTTTATAATAGACAGTATAGGAATATGTAAAATAACTAATTAAACACTATAATTTATTGTAATGGACAGTATTTCATATCACTTTAGACATTATACAATTAATTATATATTAACAAAAAACATGAAAATTAATTTTAAAAAATCTTGTTCCACATTGCAGTGGCGACGATGGGAGTGGCAGTGGTGGAGGCGGTAGCCTGGTCCTAGGCCGGCGGCGGTCGGGCGGGGGTCCGGCGGCGGTCGGGCGAGGGTCCGGTAGTGGTTTGGTGGCGTCAGGCGGGGGTCCGGTGACGGTAGGCCAGTGCTCCGACGGCGGTCCAACGACGGTCGGGCAGTGGTCCTGCGATGGTTTGGCGGGGGTACGGAGATTTTCCGGCGGATAACTGGCGTCGGTCCAACGACGGTCGGGTGGGGTCCGATGGCGGTTGGCGATTGTCCGATTGCGGTCTGACTGTTGTTAGAAAGTGCATTTTATGAAGAAGGGTATTTTTGTCCTTCAATTACTTAGGTTGGTTAGTTTAGTTAGTTGATTAGGAGTGTATTAGTCAATTAGATATGTGTTTTACCACATAGGTGGTAGATAAACCCACCCTATTACTAGTATATTGATCTCTATGTTTCTAAATTATTGAAACGCTTATTTATAATTATATTTTTAGAACATTTTAAATTATAAATTTAGCATTTTATATACCTCGAGATATTGAAAATAAAATGTTTTAATAATTTAGGGATAAAAAAGTAACTGTAAAAATTATAGCAACTTTTTTTTTTGTATAAATAGTATCAGAAAATGAAAACCGGATTTCAGAAAAACGTGGAAATTAAGGTGCATTTGGTTGGTGTGAACTGTGAATCCAACAAGTTAAGCCATTGGTTTCACACCTATATAAAAAATCTTTTTCAGTTTATTCAAATATTTGATAAATATATGTCGAAAATAATAATTTTACTTAATTCGAGGTTGAACTACAATTTTTTAATCATAAAAGGTATTAATTTAATAAATAATTTAGAAAATAATATTCATATAAATGCAAAGCCAATTGCTTAAACCTCGCAACAAGCAAATGGGATCTTAATTGACAATTTTAAAATAATTGATGCTAGTCTTCTAATAAATAAATTACTTCATAACTTTGTACAATTACTCATGGTAAAATAAAAAGAGTCTATTTATTTACCACATATGTGGAAAAACACCTACCTAAATGTACTACTAATTAACTAACTTAACTAACTAACCTAATAAACTAAAAGACTAAAACACCCTTCATAGAGATTTATTAAGAGGGTAAATTTGACATTTTCATGGTGTGTATTTTTCCACATATGTGGTAAATAGACACCCACAAATAGAAATACGCAAAATTTCATTCCAGTACTATGTTTATGTGGCAACTCAAGAGCAAAAACTTTATTCTATTGATCACTTTTTTTATTTATTGATGAAACTCTGGTACAATAACTAGTTCTATTATGTTTTGTTAAGATTAAGAACCGTGTAAAAGATTAAAAACCGTGTAAAAGAAACTCTCTTTTTAATTTTTATTCGATGGAAGTGTGAAAACAAGTCAAAGAGAGCTAAATTATACTTACTTCATTATCAATCATCAACCTTTAACTTCTTTCATTTTCTTTCCAAGATAAACAAAACTTATTTCTCTAACCACTCTTTTGCAACATATAGAAATAAAGATCTTTTGACTAATTCTGTGGTAAATCTGTAACAATAAAAAATATTATGGGTAGATACGCCATTAAAAGTAAAGGATAGGACCACTTGTGCAAATGTAGAGACTAAGATGACAGGTGTCAGTCAAATCTTAAATTGCACATCAAAGCATCTCCACCCATCCAATGCTCTTTACATTCTCCGATCCCCAACAACCTTTTACCCTCTAAATATGTTTTTTTTTCTTCATGTTTTTTTTTGTAGAGATACCCTAAACTTTTGAGTCATGTCTTACTCATCATCACCCCTGACTGACTTGCTAAAAATGGCCATTCCTCAAACATATATTTCAACCCAGATCTTAGCTTAATGCTGCATCACATTTTGTTGGATAATTTCGACCATTAAAAATGTAAGAAAAGAAGACAATAGGGGTTTCAAACATGCCTCTAATCACGTGAGTCACGCCGTTTTTCACCTCTTCTTTTTCACGTGAAAAACTGGCGTGAGTTCACCTCGCCAAACGCGAACCTCAGGTGAGAAGCGCGAAAGTGAACTGTGTTTTTCACCTGAGCCCCTCCTTATTCACTTCTCTTCAACGCACGACGCTCTTACTCCTGTCGAACCAGAAGGTCGCTCCCACTCCTGTCGAACCAGAAGGTCATCGTTCTACTTTCACGGGGGTTGCGCCGAGCTTGTGCGGACTTGCGCACAAAGACTTGCGCGCGAGCTTGCGCGAGGTTGTGCACGAGCTTGTGCAGCTTGTGCTGCGCGCCGAGCTTGCGCCAGGTTGTGTAGCTTGAGCAGCGCTTGTCTTGCGCAGGTTGTGCACAGGCTTGTGCACAGGCATGTGCACATGCTTGTGCGCAGCGCACAGGCTTGCGCACAGGTTGTCCAGAGAAGATGACCACGCGGAAGAGGGCCAAAACTCACCCAAAAAGAACTTAGATATGACAGAGAAGCAAGATAGATGAAGAGAAAGATGAATTTTGATTTTCATAAAGACATAAGTGCAATAAAAAGGAAGGAAATTTGAGGCGCGAAACGCCCTTCGTGGTGAATTCACATGTGCGCCCCTCCTTGTTCACGGGGCCCTCAAACTTAACCCTCTTTTTTTTCACTTTTCCCACTCACCTCCAATTGTCTCCCCTATTAGGTGAAAAGTTTTTTTGTTCACTTCTTATGTTTGAAACCCCCTAATGGAAAAGTGTACGTGTGGTTTAGTACGGTTACAAAAATTTCAGCAAAAAAAAAACAAAAAAAACAAAAATCTCTAAAGTTGGTTCTTTGTTTTTACTCCATTGATAGTTTTAAGCTTTATTAATATCCATCAAAAAGAATATATTTTTGAGAGTAAACTTAAACTTTATTATCTTAACTTTAATTAATGTAATACTAAAGACTTTTAACTCATATACTTCGTTCAATCATAGTCATTTCGTCTATTTTTCAATTTATCATAGTATGATTTTACGTAAATATTCATACGTAAAATTTAAAATTTAGTATCCTTATTATTTTTCTTACTAAGTTTCTTCCTCAAACATTTAAATTCTATTCCTATTATTTTTTTCGTTTGTTTCTCTTTATCATAGGAGGTCGCCATCTCCAACACCGCCACCGGTCCACTCTCTGTCATCGCCACCGTCACCTTCTTCTTCAGTGCCGGTGTTCAGTTTCTCGATCCATTGGAAAAATTCTAAACTTTTTATAGTTAGGGTTAGAGTTTATGGTTGAATTTTCATTTTGTTTTTTATTTTTGATTTTTTGAAGAACATGCATAAACACTTTTGTTTATCTAGATTTGCTTTTTCTTTTATGAAGAACATGTATGGAGGAAAGACATGAAATTACTAAGGCCAAAATGCATGATGATACCCAGAACTATTGTAACTCTGGTACTTCAGGGCCTGGACTAAAAAACGGGTAAAATGATACCCTGAACTATCAAAATGGGGCAGATAAGGGTCTGGACTGGTACATGACATCACGTGACCCGGCGTCCATTTGTGTTTTTCACGTTTCCGTCTCACTTCTTGACGGACCGGGATGGGGGTGCCGTTTTTTACACTTGTTAAACGTTTGGGCAAACCCCCAACACGTCTCTCTCTCTCTCTCTCTCTCTCTCTCTCTCTCTCTCTCTCTCTCTCTCTCTCTCTCTCTCTCTCTCTCTCTATCACTCTCTCTCTCTCTCTCTCTCTCTATCTCTCTCTCTCTCTCTCTCTCTCTCTCTCTCTCTCTCTCTCTCTCTCTCCTTCTTCCCGACGTCTAAGTCACCGGTGGTGGAGGGTGTCCATCATTCTCAACCGGATACGGGCTCGCTCCTCACCCTGACGTGGCCGAGGACAGAGGTTAGTTTGCAGCATGCCCATTGCAAGCAGATCTAGGTTCCCCCGATCACATAGCAATCTTGTTGAATCATGGCCTAGTGTTGTCGATCGGACTCAGACGGCGGTGCCAAAATGCTTCGTGGTAGAGGACAAGGTATTAAATCAGAATCGGCCAAACTATAGGGATGAGAAAATGTTCTAAAACCAGAACTTTTGAAGCAGAATCGGCTGGCTCACCGGAAGCAGAGTTATGAGTCGATTTTGTTCTGTCCACCACCAACAGATGAGCAAGAAGTTCATACCTTCAATTGACTACTAAAACTAATTGAAGAATACCTTTTAAACTGCCATTTCTGATGTATATCTCCTACCAGAGAACACTACGTGGAGAAATCCGCTTATTGCGGCCTCCGCCGTAGTAAATTCCGCAATAAATGTCATTTACTGTGAAATTTACTGCGGTAGAGGCCGCAGTATGCCGCAGTAAACGCCATTTACTGCGGCCTCCGCCGCAGTAAATCTCGACTTCTCCACGTAGTGGAACAGATGAGCATACAAATAAAATCGAAAACAGAACAACACACTTGATTGTTTGGAAAGCTCTTAAAACTGAAGGTAATTAATGGGTGATCCACAAAATCATAAAATCCCACCTCGATTCTTTGGAAATTCAATTTGATGAAAATTTGTGTTAATTAGTTTTCTTAGTAACCATACTAGGGGAAACTTCAAAAGCAAAAGCTGATTTCACGGTTGGATCTTGGACAATTGTGTTGGCCGGCCAAACTGAACTTAGCGGAGTTAGGGAACAAAGAAAATGAATCTGGGATATGGCTCAAGTTTACATTTACCATTTAAAAAAGGAAATTTCACCATTTTGGGGCTTTGCCCCAAAAGTTTGAAAAGTTCCAAAAGGCACTCCCCATCCCGATCCGTTAAGAAAGCAAACATAAACGTTAACAAGACTCATAGACGTCGAGTCACGTGACGGTCCATGCTGAGTCAACTAAGCCCCAGGTTCTTATCTGCCCCATTTTGATAGTTCAGGGCATGGTATTAAATACCGTTTCGGTACGCCAGTACCGTTTCGATCCGTTCATGGAACAAGTTGCAATTTTAAAGATGGGTATTTTTGTCATTTCATTTAATTAACAGTTATTTTAACAGATAAACTAACATAATGACCAAAATATGACAAAAATCAAAGTTAAGGGACTAAATATGACGAATTCTTAAAACGAGCCTAAAACAGGACACACATCAAAGGTAAGAGACTAAAAATATACTTTACCAATTACATAAACTTCTACATTTTTGTCCTTTCATCTCCTAAAAGTTTCAAGTATAATCAATTATCCACTACTGCTATAAATAAATTGGACAATTAGTATATAATTAATTTTTCATTAATTTTATTTCTACTCTAGGTCATTTCCCATCTATAAATAGGGGTTGTTTTTACATTTAAACGGAGACATTTTTTATATGAAGAAATTACTTTGATATATATTGAGAGCAATTCGCTCTTATTTTCTCCACACTTTAAGTTCTCTTGATCAAGTTTATCAAAATCCAAGATTGTTTTCTCTTGAAAAAAGAGATGTTGGATCTATCTTCATTTCCTTGGCAAAACTTCACGTTTCCTTTAACAAATTTTTGGATTCAAAAGGAGGTGTTGATCAATTTTATCAATTCTTTCTAGTCAAGAAAAAGATCTTTCAATTGTGTTTTATTTTTTGAAGGGGTATGATTTTATTCAAATTCATGCGGCTAATATTAGCCGCAGAAAATCTAAACATGGACAACCCAATGACGAATACGACCAACATAACCATGAAATCGATTACATAGTGGTTGTTAACTGTAACAAACAACTCATATGTTGTTCACATTTGATTTAAAACTAGGTTTTAAAGCCAACCGCGCTTTGTAGCAGAAACATCTGTAAAGTTGAACTAAAATTTTACAAATATAATATATATTTGATTTGGTATAAAAAATATCAATTTGATATTGCTATTGTAATTTATTTTGATTAAAATGAAAGATAAAATGAAAATTATGAAGAAATATAAAATCCTCAAAATTTAAGACAATAATAGTAATGTTAAAGATCATTGTAAAACTATGTTATGTTAATTAGAAAAGTTACAATTATAATTAATGAATAAAGCCATAAAAAAATTTTTATATAAAAAAACTTATTATTGTAAAAATATAAAATTCATGTTCATTCATGTCAATGATATTAGAAGAGTAAAAGTGAATTGAAATTCAAGTTATAACTTACACATAATCTTTGAGGTTATATGAGAGAAAGATAAATTAACAGCACTTTTTAATGACTCTTGGGGATGGGAATAGACATGAGATTTTGCTTACAATTACCAAAAACCAGTTGACAAATGCAAGTGAATTGCATGCATAAGAAAATTACTTGACTCGTTCATCATTAAAAAATATACTCTCTCCATCTGCCAAAAAATATTTTGTTTGACTTTACTGTTTCAATATTCAACGTTTGACTTAAATTTTAATAAAGATAAACAATATAAAAATATTAAGAAAAAATATATTTAGAAATTTCTATTTCAAATTATGATACACATGAATTATTTGATTTTCATATATTCATGAGAAAAATTATAGATTAAGTACTGAGAAACTGACAAAATAAATGAGACAATCTTTTGCTGATGAAAGATTATATTCTTCCAACGTAAGTCTACATTGTTTTGGTTATATTCGTTTAGACATTTGTTCTGAAAAGAGTAAAAATGGATTGAGATGAAACATGCAAAAATATTTGGTGTTATATGTGAATTAATAGACTATGAAAAAGCTCTTTAGGTGATTAAGGGATGTGGATGCATGTTTTTGTATGAATGTTTTTAAAAAGTAGTACATAGGATTCTTTAAAATCTGTATCCACAAAAGCGCACACAATCATTAGAGATATGAGATTTTTTAGCGTTTTTAAATAGTAGAAAGATTGTTCAACAAATTAGCTTAAAAATGTTTGTGGTTGATGTGCAAAATGTATAAAGATAAGAGGTAATCAAAGAGTTATCCTCTAAATAAATAGAAACGAACAAAAACAAAAAAAAACACATGGATGTCATACAATTACCCTAACCCCACAAAAACTTATCAATGAATAGTTGTCAAAATTTATTTATAATTGTATATATGTACAATGAATTTGAAGTCCAAAATTTTTTAAAAGTATTGTTGAGGTTTTTTCACAATTTATTTTTGTTAAAATTTTCAAACATTGAGTTTTAAAGCATAAAAGTTAAATTAGACAATTAATGGAGGATGAAGGGAGTAAAAAGTTAAAAAGAAAGAAAAAGAAAGAACAAATCACAAAAAGTTGTAGTACATGTATAACATACAAACACGTACACCCAATAAAATCCCAACAATGAATAATGTGAAATCTCCTATAATTGTATATAATATAATATAATATAGTCCCTATAATTGTATATTTGTATAATGTATAATATAATATACTAATATAATATAATTAATGGAGGATGAAGTAGTAGGAAGTTAAAAGGGAAAAAAGAAAGAAAGAAGAAAGAACAAATCTCAAAAGGTTGTAGTACATGTATAAAATACAAACATCCACAGCTAATAAAATTCTAACAATGAATGTGCAAAATTCCCCACAATAAAAAAAACAAATCACAAAAAATATGTATAAAATACAAACATACACACCCAATAAATTCCCAACAATAAATAGTGTAAAATCCCATACAATTGTATATATGTATAATATAATGTATATAATATAATATAATTTAGTTCTTGTAAAGGTGATAGTGAAGAGGAAAACATTACACCCTTCGTGTATAGAATATTAATTAATTAAAACAACCTTCATAAAAAAAATAAAATCAAACAAAAAGGATAAACAATTTTTTTTTTACCGACCTCTATATATCTGATCTTTAAACATCACCGCCCCTAATTCTCTCTCAAGTAATTGTCAAACATCTGCCAAATCTCACATAAAAAATTCATCATCGCCAACTAATCATGCTTTGTCTTCCAAAATTCCTGTATTTTCATCGTACGTGAATGATTATTGATTCGGTACATTTTTTTTTCTGCACCAAATTAAGTCTTTTTTAATAAAAAGAGGCGTTGACTATAAAACTTTATGCATAAGCCTGGCCTACATGGCAACAGAGTAGCATTTCTCTGGTCAATTGATTAGTAGTACTATCTACCAATACGATCACCAAAGCAAAACAATTTCTCTTGTCAATAGATTAGAGAGTATCGGAAATAAATTTTTTTTTGGGGACTTTAGGAGAGGGTAGAAAGATGATTTGGGCTAAGATACAAATGTTGTTTGGAGATAGTGAAGCAGAGGGGTTGAGAGTGGGTAATCTGAAAAGGAAAAATATGGCTTTATTAGAAAAATGGAGAAGGAGGTGGCTTAAGGAGGGAGTTAGGTTCTGGACGAAGGTGGTGGCTAGTATTCACGGTGGGGGGGGGGGGGGACTGGCACGTTGTGGATGGAAGAGGCTAACGAAGGCTGGAGTGTTTGGAGTGATATTAGGAAGGTGATTGTGGAGGTAGAGGAGTTGGGTGCAGATTTTAGAAATCTTTATAGGAGAGAGGTGAGAATGGGAAATAAAACAAAGTTTTGGGATGATGTTTGGGTGGGGGAGTGTTCGCTTAAGTCTAGATTCGGAAGATTGTATGAGCTGGACACAAATCAGGAGAGTTGGGTTTTGGAGAAGATTAGGTGGGAGGAGAGGGGGTGGAGCTGGCAATGGAGTTGGAGGAGGCCGTTGAGAGGAATGGCGGAGGAAGCTTTTCAACAACTTCTAACCACCTTGCATGAGTTCATGCCTACTAAAGACAAGCTGAACAATTGGCGATGGAGCCCTGCATCGGATGAGACTTTCACCGTCTCTCTTCTCTCCCAGATAATAACATCCAAGTTTTCGGCTGCTCATGACATTCTGATGCGCTGGTGCAACAAAGTCTCGAAGAAAGTCAACTTCTTTATCTGGAGAGCCACGCGCCGGTACATTCCGGTGTTCAATCAGCTACGGCAGCGAGGAGTGGATATCGAGTCAATCCAATGCCCGTTATGTCAGGAGGCACCCGAGATAACATATCATGTGCTTGTTCGCTGTCCTCGAGCAGTGCAGATATGGGAAGCGGTGGCATCATGGTGCAATACTGATGTCACAGGTTTCTTGGATTTTGTCGAGGTTGTAGGTGATGATTTCATCCTTCAAGTTCCACCCAAGGCAGGTCAGGTGTGGCAAGCCATCGTCTACGCCACGGCGTGGTCATTGTGGAGAGCTAGAAATAATTGGGTCATGCAAAATCTCTCGAGCGAGTGTCTGAGATCTTCGGCAGTATCAAAGTGCTTTCTTACCTTTGGTTTTCTAATAGAAGTCAGAATCTCAACATCTCATGGAATGATTGGCTTCTTTACCCGATTCTTCGAGCTGCACGCATAATTGGCTAATTTGTGTCAACTCTATGTGCTCTGCAAGTTTGTGTTGTGATTTTCTTCTGTCTCCGGGGCCCGGTTGTATGTAGGGGTGGTTTGGTTTTTGTTGCTAGGTGGTTGGGTTTTGGTCTTTTAGGCCCGTTGCAGCAAGCGGTAGTTTGGCTTGTTGTTCCTTTTCTGTCTTGTGGCTTACCCTCTTCTCGTGGGTTTAAGCCTCTGTTTTGTTTAGTTGGACTCTACTGTCTCCCCTCCCCCTTATTTCTTTCATATCCTCTCGTAATAAAATTCTCATATAGAAGTTAAAAAAACACATTTTACAAGTACGTGTTTATACACCTAGCAGATTAGACCTAAGAAACAACAAGCGTCTCTTCCATCTACTAATATCATAACTGGTGCTACTTTGGTTCTTAATTTATTATTAGATGGAGATAGAGGAACTATAGCAATGCTACCGAGTCCACTGAGTATTTAATCCATGTGCTGTAGCGGCAACACCGGTACGCCACACGTTACTATGTAACAGCATAGGTTGGTATCTACATGGCTATAACAAGCGGCGCATTGATGATGTGAAGGAGAGAGAGAGAGTTGGACTTTGATGATCTGGAGGCAAGATCTGAAGGTGGGAGAGGGTTGGACTTTGGTGATCTGGAGGCGATTTTCTGGAAACGAAAGAGAGGAGAGTTTTATGGAGAGAGAGAGAGAGACGAGGGAAAAAGAAAGCTAGCGTGATGAGAGGTGACAGTAAAAGAAATTAAAGACAAGAATTAGTGGGGAAGAGTTAAAAACGTTAGTAGCGTCTTGGATCGTTAAACCCCGCTAATTTAGCGGAAAGTAGAGTGGGTTGAACCGGCCTAGCATTCTAAGCGGCTTTACCGCTAAAAGCGGTCCAACAAATACGTAGAGCTCTTACCGTCACCTTTCCTTTTTCACTCTCCTCAATAGTGTGATATTTGTAGTTACTCATTTTGTGATTATTGTAATTGCATCATTTCCTTCAAAATTTCGTTACTCGGATATTTGTGCGTTTTCTCAACATAAACAAAGTTCGGGGATAAACTACGCATGTCATAGACATGCACATAAACATCTCGTTTATTTACAAGTTTACCACTCGCTATTTTTTATCAAAATAATGGTCGTGTCTGATCAATATGATTAATTGATCAACGTCTCTTCGCGTGAACAACATTGGTAGATTAATATAACAAAACTACTGATCAACATTGTATAGAAGTAGATCAACATGACAACATTAACATGACAAGATTTCTCATCAACATTTGATAAAGTAGATCAACATAATCAACATTGGATAGAGGTAGATCAACATTGGATAGAGGTAGATCAACATGAGAAGACTGCTGATCAACATTTGAAAAAAGGAGATCAACATGACAAGACTACTGATCAACATTGGACATAAGTTGATCAACATGAAAAGACTACTGATCAACATTGGAAAGGGGCAGATCAACATGACGACTAATCAACATTGGACAAAAGCTGATCAACACGACAAGACTAGTGGTCAAAATTGGAAAGGAGCAGATCAACATGATTAGATTACTGATCAATATTAGACAGAAACAGATTAACATTGGATAGGAGCTGATGAACATGACAAGACTACTGATCAACATTGGAAAGGAGCAGATCAACATTACTAGATCAACATTGGACATAAGAAGAGAAGAAGATCAAAATGATCAATATTGGACAAAAGCAGACAAATATGGTAAGACTACTGATCAACATTGAAAATAAGCAGATCAATATGACAAGACTACTAATCAACATTGGAAAGAAGCAGTTCAACATGACTAGAAGCAGATCAACATGAGTACATCCAGATTTCTTAAGTTAGAAAAATATTAATTTTGCATCGTTTACGATTTTGGTGGTTCTAGAGTTTCGTCGCGGCCAAATTTTGTTGGTAGTTTGTTGCGGACAGAAATAGAAGGGAGAATGAAAGGCGATAATTTGGTGGACCGAATGGGGAATTTGATTCGAACCTTATCATTAGGGGGTTTCAAACTTGACATTTTTTAAGTGAATTAATCAGTTTTCACCTCTTTTATTCACCAAAGAATTAGTTAAATTTTCACCCCCACTTATTTGGACTTGAGGTGAATTTTACAAAAGTGAATTAGCCTAATTCATGTGACTTAGACGAGTTTTTCAGGTGATCGTCGTCCCTGTGTTTTCAATTTCAGTCTCAGACTCACTAAAACCCCTCTTTTTTCCTTGTTTTACCCGTGATCATGATGGCATTGTTTTTTTGACGATTGTTTGAGTTATTCACTACCAATTCCTACGTTTTTTCACGGATCCTCAAACCTTACTGTCCTATTTTCATGGTGAATTATAAAATTAATTCACTAGTGAATTACTCACAAATCCGGTGAATTATATTCCCCTCAATTTTTAAGTTTGAAACCCCCTATTATTTAATTATTGCGATATATTGTATTGGGTGAGCAAATGAATCTTTATCATAATTATACTTGTTATTGTCAGGTGGGATATTCTTAGCACCAATAAATGTTTAATTATTGTTGGTATAAGTTTATTAAAAAGTAAAAGTGAAAATTTTTGTGTTGGATGCCAAATTTGTTGCAAATCTCTGGAGAGAGAGGTAATGAGATAGTAAAAGTTTGGGAGACAATTATACATTAGGTTTTTATAGTAGTCTCAGTACTGGCCTCTTCACAGAAGAACAAGTTGGGGATAAAAATGCACAAATTCCGAAAGTAGAGGACCCAACCTCTACCAAAGAGAAGCACTCGGGCCCAGAGAAGCCCAAGAAGGATTAAGGAAGAAAAGACCCAAGGGCCAGACCCGCCCAACACAGTTCCGGCCCAATAAGGAACGGACAAAGGCCAAGCTGGCCCATGCCCTCATTAAGCCACCGTATGAATTTGAAGGTCAAGATAAAAGGCTAGCAACAAATAGCAAAAGCAACTTTGAAAAATACAATTGTCGTAAAACACTTATCAAAAAATAATTTGTTTTCATGTTGAAAAAGTTTAGTTATGTCCAACTTATATATAGATGTAAGTTTACAAGTCCTAATGAAACTTCCAACCACCTCTTCGAATTAATTTAGCTTATGTAAATCTATTATTATATAATAATACGGGAGCCTTGCCACAGTAGCAAAAAAAAAGTGAACGGAGTGATTTCGTGAGGTTACCTAGAATCCACGTAGGTGCCAACTAGGCTAAGAGTTTTTATTTTTGCGCCATGTATGCATCAATCAATCTACCATTTTTTAAGGAATCAACCTACCATTTTTTTAAGGAATTGATTTCCAATTTCAGCCCTCAAATTAATTAGATTGATTCTCTCCATATTGAATTCATTAATTAGATTGATTCTCTAAAAAGTATTCAATTCATTAATTGGTAGTGTTAATCTATAATCTATATCTATATCTATAATCTATAATTATATACTATTAGAAAAGAACTACCAAAAATAGTTTTGGTGAATACTGCATTCTGGTGAAGCAATTTAGGATCTACCTCAGCATCACGTCAATAAAGAAATTATTATTTTCGCCATTATTTAAAATTTGGCAATTAAGAGGATGATTAAGATAATAAAATCATAGTTAACAGCAATCAATCACACAATTACCATACAATAATAAAATATCATAAAATTAGATTCTAATTACTACAATTACGACATAACTAAATGTTGCATTAATTTTATTCCTTTTTAATCCACAATTACTTAACTTACGACAATTAAGGGAACAATTAAGGTAATGAGATCACATTTAACAGAAATCAATCACACAATTACCATATAAGAATCTAATATCATAAAATCCTATTCTAATTACTAAAATTATTGTAGTAAAATAGCAATCAATCACAATTAATCACAATTAATCTCATTTCAGCATTCCAACAACCTATATAAATAGTATGTGCAATTCCGACAAACTCCCACCAGATAATTGACTTCGATGGCGTCGCGACTTTGCCTTCATCGACTGTTCCACTGCTGGCATGAGTAATCTACCTCCGACCTTTTATTTAATATATTTCTTTTTTTAATTTATACTATTGACAAACGAGGCTCTTTCTCTGACGGGGTCGTGGAAGCGAAAACGATGATAATCAGAGGTTTTGAAATTTGCATGGGGGCTCTTTCTCTGATTGGTGAGTTTCTTTTTCATACTTTGTTGCACATTTTGGTTTCTGATGCTTGAGTGACAATGACGGCGAAGAGGATGGGTTTTGGCTTCCTCAACAATTTTGAGGAGCTGGCAAGCGAAGAGGTCAACCGAAAGCGGCCAAGAGAAACAACAGGTTTGAGAAGTCCAGTGGTGCGAGGGAATAGTGAGTGTGGATGTTGTTCAATGACAACAATTCGAGAGCGTCTCACAACCGATGGACACCGGTACGCAAAGGTAGATCGGCGACACACAATGGCTTGACTAAGGTGGGCTAGAGACAGGGTTTCAACAGAGGAGCCATGCCGTTTGTAATTGTTTCATATTGATATTGTCTTATGCCCGAAATAATGAAATTAGAAAAACATTCGTTGTTCAATTTATTTTCAACTTTTGTCATATAGGTTTCTAATATTTATATTTTCTAATTATACATTCGACCGATTTTAAATACAGATTGTAATTAGTTTCATACCGTATGTAAATAGTTTCATATATGAGTAATATTTAGTGAGTTTCATACATATCGTTTTATATTAAAAAATTGGTTAATAGAATAAATAACTTGCCATCAAGCTTAAAAAATATTTAAGAATTAACAAGAAGAAATAAATATAAAGTTTCACACATAAGTCAAATTACACCAACATTCCTAGAAAATACTTTCATACGTAAATCTTACATATGTTTCCAGAAAAATTATAGAATAATAAACAAATAAAAAAACAAACCAATCAAGGAAAAATGATAATTATTTGTTTAGAATTAACAGGATGAATTAAAGGTGGCGAGTGAAGAAAAAAACGGGATGAACGAAAAAATAGAAGAGACAAATGAAATAAAAATGTTTGAAAAAAAAACTGTTTTAAAAAAGAAAAAGAAAAATAGATGAGAATCTTAATTAACACAGTGAGATTGTGTACAATCACAATTAAATGAGATGTGTTGATTTTTTGGTGAGGAATCCAAACCAAATTTCTCTACCCAAACCGCAACATCCCACTATTAATTACACAAGAGTCTGACATTTTTTTTCTTCTTTTCCTTTTTCAAATTTCTTAATTGTATCAAAATTAACTCAATTGATTTATCTTTAATTATATTAACGAAATATTTCATTTTAACCTCAATTCCGTTTTAAATTTTTAGTCTATTTTAGTCATTCTTTTGAATTTTTAGTCTATTTAATCAAATGGATGTGTGAAAATACCCATTTTTCCCTTAATTAATTGCTACAATACGTCACTGTTTTTTTTAAACTTAAGCTATTCTTACTCAACATTTAATAAACTAGATATCAACACTTCTCAAATTTCTACATATTTTCCTTTGTCATCATATAAAAATATGTGTTATTTTGCTACATATTGCACACAATGTATTTATATATTAACATGTTTGGTGGGGTTAACATGATTAATAGATAAATTATTGCACATGCGATGAACCAAATATTTAAACTATTTGACATGATATAAAAAATTCATAAATTATTTGTCATGTTGGTTATTGGTCCTATGACTAATTCACTACGTACTTGATCTTTAATTCGAAGCGGCGCTTATACGGCTCACGCCGTTACAAGCCATAAATGGCCGCTGCACTAAGTGAATCCGTAACAACACCGCTTCATTTAATTTATTTTTCTTCCTCCGGATGACTCACTCAACCATCCATCTTCCTTTTTAATTTTATCTCTCTCTCACCTCTCATTAAATCCTTCCTTTAGTTTTCAACGCCCTCTCTCTCTCTTTAATTTTTTCTACTCTAGATTTCTGTCTCTCAAACTCAAGCTTCTTCATCCGCCTCTATCTGTCTATCTCTCTCACGTTCATCCACTTCTTTCCCAAAAAATGTTTGGATTTGTTTATGCTCAACGAAAACAAGAACTAGCTCCCATGAAAGTTCAACGACGGCAAGATCGGGCTCCCATTAATGTTCAACGGCAGTGAGATCGGCTCCAACATTCAGATTTGGGTTATGGTAGGATCCAAGATTTGGTGATGATTTTTCGCGAGATGGGGTTTTCGTGATGATTTTTGGTAAGATTCAAGATCTAATGCTGATTTTTTTTCTAGATCTGAGATCTAATGAAGTTTTATTGCGAGATCTAGAAGAGTTGAGCGGTGGTAGCTGTGGAGACCGGCGATGGCGGCGTTGAATCTTTTGAAGACCAATGACGGCGGTGTTATTTTTATGGATTTTTATGAACATCGATATGGATTTGTATTTTCCGGGTTCGTTGAACATTTGAAATTTTAGATATGAATATTTTACCAAATATGAATCTTTTTTTATTCACAAAAATATGTTGAAGCGGCGGTGTTACGGATCAAAGCACAAAAGCGGCTTTAAACGAAGCGGCACAAGTTACGACGTTTTCCGCTACGGTTGTAACGGCGGTGTAACGGGGAGGCCGCAAAAAGCGGCCTTGGAAATACGTAGTGTTTAGTGTTACATCCTTAGTCCGCAAGACGGATAAGCAACCATTATAACGGTCTAACTTAACCGCGAGACGGGTAAGCAACCACTTTAACGACCTAACTTAACTGCAAGATAGGTAAGTAACCATTTCTCAATGGTAAGCAACCATTATAACGGCCTACTGAAATTGTGTCACAATTAAAGATGCAATACTAAATAGTTGCAGAACCAATAATAAGCAATATGATGAATAGTTTAGAGACATTCTATGCTCTTAACCCCACCCAACTGTGGATCTTGGTGATCAAGTATAATGTACTTAAGCACATTAAGAACATAGTTGGAGGGAAGCAAATCTTTACTATTGCATGTACTATACTTTCATTAGTTATTGTACTTTACATTTATGTTTTTGGATTATAAATCAAGTAATACCAAAGACATCGCTTTTAGTTTATATTCCAAATACATGGTATCCATGTCAATATTCCAATAATAAATTAAAATCAAAGCTTTTAAAAGTGAACTATTTTTTCATAATTAATTACACCGAATATATAATAAATTAAAATCAAAGCTTTTAAAAGTGAACTATTTTTTCATAATTAATTACACCGAATATATTGTTATTTGATACATTAAGGATTTTGATAATTATTAATTCATTGAACCCTTGATGAAGTCGAGTATTAGAACTAGTTTGTTAATAATACTAACAAATAGCTACACAACGAGATGAAAATGACTTTTTATTTTGGATATTAATCGATTTTTGTCTCGAAAAATAGTTTTCATTCAATATTTAGCTTTTAATAAACAATTTTATATTCTTTTTATTTATAAAGAATATAATACATGTAAATAATTTACAAATGTTACTAAACTACAATTAGTGTTGCTAACTTTTTTAAACGTGAGAAAATGTTTGCAAAGCTTCTAGGTATAGGTAGCGAAATCTTTAGAAGGCTAATCGATTAATCTGATTTCGATCCGCAGACCGGAAATACCATATCTGAAATGACCCGAGACCTGATGATATGAATCCACCAGAGGACTTAAGTGAAAACTTGTTCAAACTTGAGGACCTAAGTGTAATCATACAAAAAATGGAGGATCAAAGAGCAAATCAGTAAAAAATGAGCATTTTTTTGAAAACCTATAGGACTTAAGTGACAAGATGAAAGAAGTTTGAAGACAAAAAAATAATTTCATCAATTACATAAACGTCTAAATTCTTGTCCCTTCATCTCTTAAAAGTTTCAAGTAATCACTAGTCCATTAATGTTAGAAATAAATTGGACAATTAGTACTCCCTCTGTCCCACAAAATAGCCACATTTAACTTTTATACTTGTGTTTGACTCAAATTTTCACTCAGAATAATTTGTCAAAAAAAATCTTAAAAAATATATTTAGAAGCAAGACATTAAATTTGTCTTTGGATATAAATTAATACAATTTATAAGTTAAAATGCAATAAGAAAAGAAATCATAGATTAAATGTTGAAAAGAAACGTAGTTATTTTTCTGGGAGGAGGGAGTATATAATTAATTTTTCATTAATTTTATTTGTAATTTTATTTTATTCCGTAATTTTCCACTTATAAATAAGGATTTTTTACATTTAAAAGGAGACATCATATATGAAGATTACACTTTGATTTGAGAGAAGTTCTCTCTTCTATTTTCCACACTTTTTTACTCAACTATTGTTTAAAAGTTTTGATCAAATTTATCTAAATCCAATGTTGATTTCTCTTGAAGAAGGAGGTGTTTGATCCATCTTCATTCCCTTGGTAAAACTTCACTTTTGCTAACAATTTCTTGGATTCAAAAGGGGGTGTTGACTAATTTTATCAATAATTTCTAGTCAAGAAGAGATCGTTCAATTGTGTTTCTTAATCTATAAGAAAACACATCACTACGTGGGGAAGCCCAAACGCACTGCGGCCGTAACTGCGGTTACGGCCGCAGTGAGCTGCTTCCCGCAGTGAACGAACTGCGCGGTTATGGCAGTTCGTTTTACTGCGGCCAGAACCGCAGTTAGGCCGCAGTACGTGCCTCGTGGTCCACGTGCCTTACCTACCACCCACCCTACTGCGGCCGTTACTGCGGATTAGGCCGCAGTAGGGTAGTCTATAAATAACCCCATTCCCTTCCGATTCATTTCAACACAAATCAAAACTCTCATCTCTCAATTCTCTCAACTCTCTGAAGTTCAGGTGGAAGTTGCGGTACTGTCGATTTCAGGTGTATTATTGAGGAAATAAATATTGTATTTTTTAATTTATGCTTATAGAGTTTTTAATTCAATTTAAGTTATGTATTGGTAATTTTTTTTATTTTTAAGTAATTTAATTAAATTAGCTTAGCCGTAGTTCTGCCTATGAAAACTTGTAAGAATATATTTTTACACTTTATTTCAATACGTTGGAATAACGGTGTGAAATAATATATTGTATAGAGTTTTCATGGATTGTCCAAGTTGGACGGTTTGTAAAAGTTTACTATCGATCGGTGTATTAAACTTTTATGGTTGTGTATGTAAAATTGAGCGGATTACATAAGTTTTGGTCGCATTTTCGTCTTGTTCCACGTTATACCTGTTCTGGGAGTAATATTCCAGAGAAATGGTATAGTGTGGAACTAAGGCGAAATGCTGCCGAAATTTATGTAATTACAGTTTTACGTACGCAACGATAAAAGTTTCTTCACTAATAGTACTTTTATGAATAGGATAGGACCCATGCACCCTGGATCTGGATTAGGCGAAAATGATATGTGAATATTAATTGTGCATGTTTATTGTTTTTACTGATGAATGAATGATCATAGGAAAGACCGTAAATGGGCGAAGGACGTGATTGGATGTATCGCGCTTTGAGGAAGGGACTCGCTATATAAGTGAAAGATTTTGGACCGGGCTTCAGAATTCTTGGATTACGCTTTTGTTGTTGCTAAATCGAATGGAGAAGAACCGGTGAAATGCTCGTGTACAATTTGTAAAAATAGATACTATTATGATCGAATTACAATTTGCAATCATTTATCGTTAGACGGATTTACACCCAATTATCATGTGTGGGATTGCCATGGTGAGCGACCGAGATCAATCCATGTGTTTATCGAGGTTATCGCTTTGACGAAGTAGCGTCGACATCATCAAATCGCGCAAGTACAAGTACCGCAATACATAATTCTTCTGATGGTAGCCAAGAACGGCCGGCTTACGAAGAAATGGTTCGTGATGCTTTTGGGTTTCATGAGCACTCTAATAATTTTGAAAATGATCAGAGTAATGACGATGAGGACGTTTCAGCTCCCCAAGTGCCAAACGAAAGGGCGCAACAGCTTTACAAACTAGTGTGTGATGCATCAAAACCTTTATATGAAAGTTGTGGTGATAAGTACACCAAATTATCGGTTGTATCGAAGTTGTTGAGTATGAAAAGTCAACACAACATATCAGATGCCTTTTTCTCTGAGATGATTGGATATATCAATGAAATATTACCCAGAGGAAACTCGTCGTCAACAAACATGTGTAGTATGAAAGCTATGTTGAAGGAGTCAAGTTACCGTATAAAATAATTCACGCTTGCGAGAATAATTGTATGTTGTTCTACGGTAGCTTCAGCAAGTTATTGAATTGTAGGGTGTGTGGAGCGGATAGGTATCATGTGTGTGACCCGGGTAAGAAACCGAAACCGAAACCGAAAAAGGTTTTGCGATATTTACCAATCACTGAGCGGCTACAACGGCTTTACCAGTCGTCTAAAACCGCAGAGTTCATGACGTATCATATTAGAGCAAGTGGAAATGTATCTGACACTGTTGGACATCCATCTCAAGGTGAGGCTTGGAAACACGTCGACGAAATGTATCCGGATTTTGCACAGGAGTACCGAAGCGTACGATTGGGGTTAAGTACTGATGGCTTTAACCCGTTGTCCGAAACAGGACAATCGTATTCGATGTGGCCGGTATTCATGGAGTGGCTGGACATCTTACTATGCACCTACCTTGGCACATTCGAACTTGCGGACCTGTCGGCTATTGGTGGATGTTTCCTTTCGAAAGGAATATGAAGAAGTTGAAAGCAAAATGTGCGAACAAACAATTTCTGGAGGGCTCGATCATTGAAAAGTTCCTGATACAGGAGATAGCTTTTTTTTGTGAGCATTACATGGAAGATAATCAAGGAACACGGGTGAACCCTCACATACGGAACGAAATTAGTTTTCCGACAGTTGTTAACGATCCGGGACTACCGATTTTCAGTCATCCTTCAAGAACGTTTGGGAAGGCTCGGGCTCGAGATTTGTCTCCTGAAGAAGTAAATCATGTCCAAACATACATTCTTCAGAATTGTCGGGAGGTGGAGCAATTCGTGAATCGATTTAACGAGCTGTCCCGCAACCGGTACCCAGAAATGAACGACGATGCTGTTGACAACTTACGGCTGGCAGAGTTTGCACGTTGGTTCAAGCATGTGGTTAGTTTGTGTTTATTTATTTACTCATTTATTTGTTGCGATCTTAATCGGTACGAAATTTATATGTTGATTGGTAATTCTTTATAGGCCGACGCAAATCAGGCAGCCCTCCCGAAGCACTATATGACTTAGCGTGCGGTTCTAGAATGAGGGCTAAATCGTTTCAGTGTCTATGTTAATGGGTACAGGTTTCACACAAAACAACATGGTGAAACTAAAAGGACCGCGAATTGGGGCGTCTGCGTTCTGGGGGACACAAATGCGCAGGACTATTTGGATTTCTATGGCTGGATTGACGAAATTCTTGTTCTTCAGTACAGGAACAATAGTCTTACAGTCTTCAAGGGTACGTGGTTTTCGACCACTAAAGGCATCCGCACCGATAAAATTTCAGGGATCATCGATGTCGACTACACATCCCGACTATATCCTGCTGATCCATTCATTCTTGCAAGCCAGTCCCAACAAGTGGTATACGTCGAATATCCTTCAAAGCGTCGTGACTTGAGAAACTGGTGGACAGTTTTCAAAACGAAACCCCGCCGATTTAAAGACGAAAGTGTTCATACTGCAAGTGCCACTGTAATCGATGCGGACCCAGACGAGATTGGTACGGAACATCCTTTACAAGAATCGACAACACTTGGTGAAACCATACGACCGGCCCCTGATGCAAGTATGTCATTACTAGATCACCGTGCCCATACCGATATAGTTGAAGTGGATAACGATGTAGAAAATTACCAGCCGTATGACGATGACGATGACGTTCCCGTGGATTTGTAGTAGAATATCTCCTATTTGAATTTGTACTCTCGGAGGATATTTGTACTAAATTCGTAATTCTAAACAATAGTAGTGTTAAATTCTGGATTTAAAGGACGTTCGGGCGAATTTGCAACTTCCAAAGATGTTTGGGCTTAACTGTAAGTTTTTTCCGAATTTGCGTGGGCCCCATAATATCCAAATGCGGCCTTGGTAAGTTTTGGTTGTTTTTTAATCATTTTATATGTTTAAAGTATTCAATTTATTATTCATTAACACAAATTTCTTAATCTTAACTAGGAGTACAAGAAGCGCTTGATCGAGAAGTATGGGGAGGACGGACCGTTCCCCGATATTGATGAGGACATCTACACGGATGTCTTGGGCCCGCCCACGCGAGGGCGATGGGTCGGTGTCCCGCCCCAGCTTTCTCAGCCCGAGCTGTTCGAGCAACCTCGACCGTCGCAGGTAATAAAATTGTACATTGACAATTCATCATTTCATTATAAGTAACATTTTTAAAACGTAATTTTGATTTCAGCGCGAGATCGACCTGGATGAGCAGCATCGGAGGGATATGGATGAGATCAGCGACCTGAGATGCAGGGTCGCCACTCTCGAGGACCACGCTGCTCGTGCGCAGACAGACGTTGAAGCCCTGGTGGCAGCCCAGGTGGAAGTCCGGTTGGCAGCCCAGGTGGCAGCCGAGGTGGAAGCCCGGGCGTACGAGATGACGCGTTCGACGGAAGCGGCGATAAGCATCATCTGGTCGGCGCTACGCGGGGGGGCATGTCCGACTCTCCGACGTGCCAGAGACTTATGTCGCCGGACCATCCCGGCCTTCCCCCTCGCCACGTCACGAGCATCCTCCGAGGCCGCCTTCTCCGAATCCCGACCTCACCCTCCACTCCGGCCGAGATGATTATCAGCCGGAGCCGCCGCGGACATCGGACCAGCAGACCGACCCGATCAACTTTTTTAACAACTTCCTCAACAGGATGGATGATTCGGATTTCGACGATTTTCTACAACAGCATCCTCAAAAACGTTTAGAATTAGAATTAATGTGAATATTTTGTGGTTAATTATATTCAATATACATTCAATTTATATTTATTTCAATTATTAATTACTTTCTTAATTAACATTATTATTATATTTTCATTTACTGATTTAAATAATAGTTACTAAATATTTATAAGAATTTATTTTTTTCACAAAAAATTCGTATTACTGCGGCAAACGACGCAGTGAAGCCGTAGTAATAATTGGCGGCGCAGCCAAAACGGCTGACAGCTGCTGTCAGGTGTACTGCGGCATGCACCGCAGTGAGGCCGCAGTACGTACCACGGCCAAAGCCGCAGTGAGTCCAAAACTGCGGACATTTCAACTGCAGCGTTCACTGCGGCCCTCGCCACAGTTGGTACCACGGGCCGACTGCGCAATGGGCCGCAGTGAGGCCTGCCTTCTCTACGTAGTGCATCACCTGATCAACCCGACCCGTATATTACCTGAACATGAATAAACCTCACCCAACCCGAACCGACCCAATAATTTATCAAACCCGTAATATCTAAACTCGAATGAACACGATCTGCCACTCAACATAGACCGAATAAAGGCTTGCAAAAAATCAACTGAACTAGGTCGAAAAGTGCAAATTTACCATCATTCATTTGAAAGACCTAAATTTACCCCTTGACAATTAGACATTGAGTGCAATTTTATGATTGCTCCATTAATTATAACAGTCATTCGTTAGTTAATTATATTTTACACCCTTACACTTTTGACATGATACATTTAACACCCAACTTTTTATTTATCAACAAACATATCATCCCCTATCATTAAACCACACCCATAGCTACCACCTCTTTCGTCATCTCCTCCACGTAACTTTGGGTGTTAAATGTATCATGTGGAAACTGTAATAGCGTAAAATGTAATTTATTAACGTGGACTGTTATAATTAACGGAGCAATCATGAAATTGCACTCACGATCTAAGTCAAGTGGTAAATTTAGGTCTTTCAAAACAATGATGGTAAATTTGCATTTTTCGACCTAGTTCAATGGATTTGTTGCACCTCAAACCCCGAATAAACAAAACCTGATTAACATCCGAACCCGAATAACCCGACTAAAAAACACGACACAATTGACATCCCTATAAATTAATACAAGGGACAATCAATTACAAAGGAACATTAAATAGCTGCAATTAGGATTTTTTTATCCCGCACTTCATTGCGGGTTTTATATTCAACATATACATGGTGAAAATTTTAAAATGTGTATAGGGAAAATGAGATTAAGGAATGATAAAAAAAAAGGAACATGAAGACTATTTATAGTGTAATTCAAAAATGAAAATTAAAAAGAAAGAAAGAAAATAGGTAATGTAAATGTGAAACAAAAAAAAGTCAAATGAAATATTTGCAGTAATTAGAAAGGAAAAAAATAATGGAAAAACTATATGCATGAGAGAATAACATGACTACGGAATTATATGCATGAGAGAATAATATTCCACTTTGCGTGAATACGGAGATTAAGTAGAATGATGAGAAAGAGAAAAGTTTCTAAAGTTACCCTTAAGGGTTAGAAAACAAATAAAAGTTTCTAAAATACATGAACTTATGTGGTTAAAACTTTCCAACAGGGGAAAGAGGAAAACATTTCAGAGACAGTCCAAAAAAAAAGTGTAATATTACTGTATTTTTTGGGACGGATGGAGTATGAAATTATATGAAGATGAGCTTTCAATTCATCATATTTAGATAGGTAATATAATATACTGTCTCTTTATTATATGGAAATAGTAAATAAAAAATGGGAGCTGAAAAAAAAAAAGTTTTAAAAAACACTACTCCCCTCGTTTTCAAAAGTAATACAACACTTATTTTCGAGCATTTAACCTATAAATTTATTTCTATATCAGTTCAAATATAAATTTGAAACTGTTATATATAACTAAAACTTTGATGTCTTAACTTTACAAATATACGTATATTTTCATTTTTTCCATTAAAAAATAAAATAAATAAATTGAAGTCAATTGATATAAAAAGTTAATTGTTTCATTTTTTTGGCACAGAGGTAGTAATAAGAAAAAGAAGAAAAAACGGATTCATTGTATACCTAGGGTCTCAGATGAAAATTAGAACTAATGGATTTAAGAAATTTTAATTTTTTTAAAAAATGAATAATGAAGACGCACGCCAAAAATGCAAATTAAGTTAAGTGAAAAATGAAAGAAAAGAACTAAATGGTTGCAAAAATACAATTAAATAAGTCGGGATTCATGTGTGACATGAATAAAACCAAATGTATGATTTTTATTACTTCAATTCAGATTGCAAAAAAATAACCAAAAATTATATATTATCAAAGAAATCGAAGATTAACAATTAGAGTGTAGGTATCAATTCGGGCTTTGAGGAGTCTCGCCCATCTCTTACCTATCAAAACCGGTTTCATCTTTTTTTTTTTAAGGAAATGACGTTCATTCAAAATCAATCGGCAAAAGCCGGAAACATCCAATAGAGGAGGGACAAAGCCCTTTGAGATAAGTCCGAGTGCTCTGACCAATAGCAAGCAGTTTTGTAGCTTGTTTGCAAACCAACTAAGAACCAAAATAAAAGGTTTACAGAAAAACCAAAATAAGGTCTAGTAAAACTCCTAAAGATAGAGAACCAGTGAAAGAAAATGAACACAGTCATAAACCAAATCCGGATGTCAAGAAGCACATGAGAATCAGATTATGAATTCCTACCACCTAGCCAATCGCCTTCATACGGACTCCCGTCTGCAGCATCTTCGTTTGGATCGGGGGCAACCAACCACCAACCACTGCCCAAGTTGTATCATACAAGCTTGTAAATGTCCGCCCCCTGCAAGAAGTACCGGGTAAGAATAGAAGAATCTCATACACAGTTGCAAAAAACACCTCCAGAAAATGCTTCCAATCCGCCAATTCACATTCACACTTATCCAAGCCTCTAGATTATTCTGGGCATTTGGGGGAGGTCCAGTCCCCAAATGCCTAGTTCACCATCCCTCACTGGTCCAGGCAGGGTGAGCTTATGCTCGACCCTGCCGTGTCTGAGTGCTGTTCCACCTGATTGTCCTCTCCCGGGTTCTTCCTTGCCCTCTTGCTCCCGGAAACAATCCCACCCGAATCTCCCTCCATAGACCCACTGCCCCTGGGTCGACCATGACCCCGCTACACATCATTTTTTGGAGAAGCACCACATCCAAGACCACACTCACAGCCACGCCCTCGGCCCGTCAGAACCAACTCCCTGCCACTTCCAAAAGAAAATTTGACAGGCACATTGAATATAGGATCTGAATTACTTGGTATGTCCGAAACAACCACATATCTATCTAGTGGAAATTCCTTACCAACCGGATCAGTAGTAACCACCAAAGCCATGTTGTATGGATTCGGTTCAATGGTGGGTGACACCACCGGTACAGGCGGGATTTCAACCACTGGCTTTGGGATCTCCGGCTGCCGCATAACCGGTTCAAAAAGGTGGATTGCTCCTCGGTTACAGATTAACATGTGTTTCCAAGCATTCTTTTTCAACATGCGACAAAATACTACACCGGAAACAGAAATCCAGCAACTTCTCATATTTCAGATTTAACACCACTTTAGAGGAATCGACGTTTACTGTAGTGATAGCTCGACGAAGGGGTTTGGAGATGTCCACCCCAACCCGAATCTGCATTGTGGTTCCTTCCCAATAAACCGCCTTAACCATAGCAATCTTCCGTCCAAAAATCTCTCCCACCGCACTTGAAGCCCATATGAATGGAAGGTCCGGGACTTGTACCCAAAATTCCAGAAAATCAAAAGCAAGCAAGGATAGTTGATTGCCCGAAGTCAATTGGCGATAAACAATCACTCTAGTATCAAAAGACCATGGCCCAGATTGTAGCACTTTATCTATATCCTCATGTTTATCAAAATCAGAGACAAACTGATTGTCCCGGGCAATTGATGTACCTTGGAAAACACGGAAAGATAACTCTTTCCTCCATGCTGCGGACATCGCCGTGTACAAGTGTTTTGGCAGTGCAGCGCGCGACGACAAGATCTTCTCCGCTAGGGCGACACTGTGGCTCGATGCCGGAACCACCACAGCGAGTTGGACAGGTTTGTCATCTTCAACGGTGAGTGCTACTCCGGCCATTCCCGCAGCCAAGGACTCGATGGACATGAGTTGATGCAATGATGCAGGAGCAATTGATGAGAAAAATACAATCAAGAGAGCAACATATGATTGAAACGTGCGAACAAAGGAAGCAAAACTAAGAAATTCACACAGGCTGCCCGACACTCACAAATCCTAGGTTAGGAGCGAAAAAAAAAGATTTCTAAACCAGATTCATCTTAAACTTAAGAAGTGCACAACACTTATGTAACTTGGCATTCGGGCTCATTAACTAAATTGAGATGAATTGGAACTCTTTATAGTGTCACTTCAACACTTCCATAAATAGAGAGTAGTTATAATGAATCATTAGACAACTACAAAGGATCATCAAAGCGATCATGAATTACAAGAATCGCCACTAGGGATCATCAACTACAACTCTACAAGGAACCATCAAATAGCTACAATGAATTACAGCTACAAGGAATCATCAAATAGATATAAATGATCATCAAAGAACTACTAACAAGCTTTAAAAAAACTACATGGAAAAGTGCAAATACGCTCTTGAAAGGGTACAATCCCGACCCTTACTCGGAATAAAGTTTAGGAAAGTATCTAGTATCTTGTTTGTTCCTGGTTTTAGAGAATGGTGGATCTGGTCCGGATATGAGGGGATCTTGATCAAACACGGCATAGGCTACCAACTCTTAACACTGTCCTTCAAGGAAAACACTGTCATGTTCATCAACAAACACAAGAGCTTCAACTCCATCCCCAGATCTTGTATTTGACAACATAACCAAATTGATGAATTTTGTCCATTGAGTTGATGGCGGCCCAACAAAGCAAAGCAAGATTGGTTTTCCCCATCCAAAATCAATCTCATTGTAAATTGATAATTGATTATTAACTCCCTTGCGTCCTGGTTGTATATTCATTCGGTATATATAATTACAAACTATTTTAGGAATACAAACTATACAATACTTACAATAATGACAATGCTATAATTGTGCATAAAATTAAGGGTAAACAATATTTACAAATTTATATACTAACACACCCTCAGTCAGAGTAGGAGGAGGGCGTATGTTCAGACTGTAATGAAAATCATTGAACAAGGGACTAGGAAGTCCTTTGGTGAAGATATCTACATATTGATAGGCGGAGGGCACGTGAAGAACTCGAATGTGACCAAGAGCAACTTTTTCTCAGACAAAGTGAATATCCATTTCCACATGTTTAGTACGGTTGTGATGGACCAGATTATGGGACATACAAATGGCACTGATGTTATCACAATAAACAATAGTGGTCTTCGCAAAGGACAATGGAGCTCGAGTAGGAGATTGCGGATCCAACAGGACTCAACAACAACATTGGCAACCCCTCTATATATATTCCGCCTCAGCACTAGAACGAGATAGTGTAGCTTGTCTCTTAGATGACCAAGAAAACCAGATTATCACCAAGCAAAATGCAGTACCCAGAAGTGAAGTGACGAGTGTTAAGGCACCCACCCCAGTCGGCATCCGTGTAAGACACTAACCCCGTGGCTGGAGATGACGTAAGATGAATTCCAAAGTCAATGAAACCTTTAATATAACGGAGGATATGACGCATAGCGTGAAAATGTTGTTCGCGAGGATCGTGCATAAACAAGTAGATCTGTTGTACAACATAAGAGACGTCTGGTCTTGTAAATGTGAGGTACTGAAGCACCCCATCAAGTTGGTGGTAGAGAGTGGGATCCTTGACGGGCGGACCACTAGTAGCACTGAGTTTAAATTTGGTGTCAACCGGAGTGAGAGCCGAGTTACAAGTGGACATGTCAGCTCGAGAGAGGATTTCCTAAGCATATTAGTGTTGAGACAAAAACAAACCATTGGAGGTTCTGTGAACGGAGATGCCAAGGAAGTATGAAAGGAGACCCAAATCAGTCATGGAAAACTCTATACTAAGTATAGAAATAAACTGTTGTTTAAGTGTGTCTGAAGAGGATGCAAGAGCTATATCATCAACATATATTAGTAGGTAGGCTATGTCGATGCCGCTATGATAAATGAAGAGGGAAGAGTCACTTTTGTTGTTAAGAAAGCCAAGTGAAATGATATAATTGGCAAAATGTTGATACCAAGCTCGTGGGGCTTGTTTAAGCCCATACAACGCTTTCCGAAGGAGACACACATGTTTCGGATGGGTGGAGTCAACAAAACCATAGGGTTGATGCATGTAAACAGTTTCTTGTAAATCACCATGTAAGAAGGCATTCTTGACATCCAACTGATGAATAGACCATTTTCGAGATACAATAAGACTTAAAACAATTTGAATGGTGGTGGGTTTCACCACAGGGCTAAACGTTTCTGCACAATCCACCCCGATTTCTTGAGTTTTTCCATTCACAACCCAACGAGCCTTGTAGCGGGCGAAAGAGCCATCCACATTCTTTTTATGTTGAAATAACCACATACCACGAATTATATTGGCCCCTTCAGGCCGAGGCACCAAGTCTCATGTGTGATTGTTAATCATGGCATTATATTCATCATGCATAGTAGCATTTCAGTTCGGGTCTTGAAGGGCATAATTGTGGGATTTAGGCAAGGATGAGGTAGAGGAAGGTGAAGTAGTGGTGAGAAAATATTTAGGATTCGACTTAACTATGCCACTTTGGCTTCGTGTGTGCATTCTTAGGACATGAAAGGATGCGGCATTTGGGGATTGGGCCAAGGTTGATTGACATGAGTAGTAGAGGTGGAAGGAGAAGGTGAGATGTCAGCAGGGTTGATGGCATCAAATGTTGTGGGTGTCTCGACATGGCGGGAATGAAGTTGGGATGTGGATGTGGTGGGAAATATGGTAGGCTGAGGGTCATCGAGATGTTCAGTGGAAGGAGGGGATAGCGAAGGTGGGGGGTACCACGGTTTTGACTAAAAGTGGAAGAGAATCTGAATACCCCAAGAATATGAATAGTCACGAATATGCGGAGTGTAGTGGCTAGAATATGAAAACATAGTCTCATCAAAAACCACATGATGGGAAATGATGACCTTTTTAGTGTCCAAGTCATAACATCTTTAACCACGATGAGAAGATGAATACCCCAAGAAAATGCAAGGGGTGGATCTAGGACTCAGCTTGTGTGTGGCGGTTTTAGATAGATTTGGGTAGGACAAACAAGCAAAGGTACATAAGTGAGCATAGCTAGGAACTCTTTGGAAAAGAAATTCCAAAGGAGTGGTGTTATTAAGGAGATTAGTGGGGTGAATATTAAGAAGATAGATGGCCATGTGTAAGGCTTCAACCCAAAATGATGGGGGGAGGGAAGCATGAATTAAAAGAGAGCGAATGAATGATATTGTTAATAGTACATATCATACGCTCAGCTTTCTCATTTTGAGGTGAAGTGTGAGGGCAAGAGTGATGATAAATCATTCCATTTAAGTTTCAATATACTCCATGGGCAACTCTCTTCCGCAACACCGCAAAAGCCTTTACTATTATGTATCATATTGATCTGACAATAACATCTAAGTCAATAAACAACAGTCATGGTATCAGAGCTACCCTAGCCAGCAGCATCGATACTTCTCCTTCTTCCCTACCTCTGTATAGTTTCTTCATTTCTTCTTCTTGTTTCAATGGTTGGCGATGATCTAACTCCCATTAAAGGTTAGCCCTCAGTGGCGGTGCCCTCCGGTGGCGGTGTACGTCGGAAACGGCAGGGCGGAGTCAGGGAGAGGTCTCAGCGGTGCTGGCACTGTCAATCGAGGAGGAACAAGACCTGAATCGCGCAAGATGAAGGATTCAGGTCAGCAAGTCTGGCGGCAGGTCGCTGTTGATTTCTCCTCCGTTTCAGCGTCTCCAGAGGCGTGGGATGGACGGTTGTGCTCGGCGTGAAGCGGAGATGCTGACGAGGCGGGGATAAGGGGCAGCGGATGTGGAGGAGCAAGGTGGAGGTTGATGGCTTACTTGGGTGAAGAACAAAGGAGACGATATTTTTTTCAGCTGGAACGGCGTCAGGTCGGTGAATTTGGCTCCGCCGTTCTCTTTGCGAATCAAAGATTTAGGATAGATTGTAATGAGTTAAAAATTTTGAGCAGTACTTTTTGTAATTAAACCATGGAGTTAACAGATTGTTTTAACGATTTTTAATGGTAGTGGCATTTTTAACCCAGTTTCAAAAGTTAGATAGCATTTTAGCTTCAAAATGAAGTTTAGTGGCAAATTGAGAGATTTCGAATACTTTAGTGGCATTTGGGAAAATCTTACATTCCAAATTTCCTTTGTAAAGGTTTGGATGTATAGCTAATTATTTATGATGGAAAATCTTGTTTTCCAAATTTTGGAGAACTCTAGTATTTAGATGAAAAACTTCAAAACAAAGAGTCTGTTTAGTTGGGAAAAGTTTTCATTACAAATTTCCTATGTTAATGTTTGGATGTAACTAGTTAATTAGGATGGAAAACCTTATTTCCCAAATTTCGGAAAACTCTAGTACTCCTTTCGTCCTCAAAAAATGCATACATTTGTTTTCACTATTTCACAGTATTTAATATATCATTTTTTTCATGGGTGTTTAGGTATTTTAAGTTCAATAATTTTTATCTATATCATAATTTGAAGTATAAATTTTCTAAATACATTTTTTTCTAATTTTTTTCAACTATTTATCTTAGTAAATATTAATTAAAATGGTAAAGTGCACCCATGGTCTAGTAACTTAAATTATTGTACTACTACTGTCCTGTTTTAACTTTTCGTACCAATAAATTCCTGTTCACCGTTAACTTTAACGGATTTGTAGGAAAAATTATAAAATCAGCAACTCAATTGTTTTTAAAAAAATTATTTACACTCCAAATTTTAAACTTAACCACTTAGGCCCTCGTAACAGTTTTAAACTTAACACTTTAACCCCAAATGTTTTAAGTAAGGCCAACAACACCCAGCCACCGTCGGGCCGCCGTCGCCACCACCAGACAGCCACTACCGACCACTGCCGGAAAATACTGAAAACTCAAAAACAAAAGCCGAGAACATAGACCGGGGCCTAGGACCACCGGATTCTGGCCCTAGGTCGCGATTCGGCGACCTGTGCCGGGATCCGGCGTTCCTAGGCCCCTATCTACGTTCTCAACTTTTGTTTTTGAGTTTCCAGTATTTTCCGGTGGTGGTGGCGGCGGCCGATGGTGGCTGGGTGTTGTTGGGCTTAATTAAAACATTTGGTATAAGTGTTAAGTTTAAAACTTTTATGGGGTGCCTAAATGGTTCAGTTTAAAACTTGAGGTGTAAATAAGGTTTTTAAGACAATTGAGTTGATGATTGTATCATTTTTCCCACAAATCTGTTAAAGTTAACGGTCAATGGACGGAAAAGGACCATGGATGAAGAAAAAACTTAAAAACAGGACTATATTGGTACAAAAAGTTAAAACAGGACCATAGTAGTACAATAATTTAAGTTACAGGATCATGGGTGCACCTTACCCTTAATTAAAACATTGAACATTGAAACAACAAAGTCAAATGTATAAACTAATTGAGGACGGGGGGAATATTAATTTGGAGAAACTTATTTGAAGTTCTCCATCTTAATATTATAGTTCTCCAAAATTTGGAAAACAACGTTTTCCATCAACAAATAACTAGTTATACATCCAAACCTTTACAAATGAAATTTAGAATGAAAAATTTTCTCAACTAAACGGACCCAAAGTTTTCCAAATTACTACTAGAGTTCTCCAAATTTCGGTAAACAAGGTTTTCTATCCTAAATAACTAATCATACATCCAAATATTTACAAAAAAGATTTGAAATGAATAATTTTCCTAACTAAACTGACCCTTAATAATTTTAGGTTAGGTTGAATAATATAACACAAATTACATAAATGCCTTGAATAACTGTAATTATTAACAGAAAATTTAACGAAGGACATTTTTAGAACAAAATGCAAGTTAAGAAATGACAATTTAAGTTAAGGGACCATTGCCCCGTTCGGAAATAGCTATATGAATTAGCTATAGCATTTTGGATAATTTTTAATTTAATGTTCAAGATTAAATAGGTAAAGCTAAAAGCTAACAGTTACTCGTTAATAGACTTTAAAAAGCTGTTACCAAACACACCCCATGTAGTTTACCCAAAGTTGAAGAATTACATGTACTCCCTCTTCAAAAAATATCGACACATTTGAATGGGAACATAGATTGAGGAGTGTTGAAGATTTTTGGAATAACAAATGACAAATAAGACAAGTAATTTTTGGTAAAAGAGAATTGAGGTAATAAGGTAAAACAGACATATATGTAGAGCATAATAAAGGATAATAACATCAATTCACATTTTAAAAATTTGGGCAAATACAAGAAAAAGGTTTAGAAAGACCTTCATTTCCCCCTCTATTTTCGAAAGCTACAAAAACCACCCCTCTCAACTGTTACTCAATTACCTGTTAGACTTTTAGAGTTAACTAGTTTTCTTTCCCACACGTGTTTCGCGGTTGAGACAATTTTAAAAACCAAAATGATGAATAAAAATTTAAGGAATTTAGAACATTTTTTGTTCATTAGTAGAGATATAAACTGGTTCGCAGATACTGTTACAGGTTTCCAATAGATAATCGATGTAAAATAGAATATTATAAGAAGAATAATATTAAATAGACATTTTAACTTTTGTAACACGACCCGTTTGATAAGAAGTAACACTAATTTTCATATTTTGATAAGAATAATATTAAATAGACATAAATATTTTGATTTTAAATGTTTGGCGTTTTTGTGCATACATTATAAAGGAAAATAACTATGAACGTAATTAAGAGAATTGGGAACGCATCGTATGTCTGAAATTTGTTTTTAAAAAAATAATAGTAAGGTTGTTGCAAAGGCGTACACTAAAAAATGCACACGAACATTAAGAAGATTTTTTTAAAAAACATTTAAGGAAGCGAATGACTGTTCATTTTATATTTAAATTGAAATGTGTTAGGTTAATATGCACAAATAGTAAAAATAAAGAGTTAAAGAAAAGTGTGGGGTTAATAAAAAAGTGAAGGACAGTTTATTTTATATTTAAATTAAAACATGTGATATTAATATGCACAATTATAGAAATAAAGGGTTAAAGAAAAGTGTGGGGTTAATAAAGATGTGAAAGAGATCAGGTTAAAGAAAAGTGTGGGGTTAACAAAGATGTGAAGACTGCTCATTTGATATTTAAATTAAAAAGTTTAAGGTTAATAAGCACACATCATAAAAATAAAGGATTAAAGTAAGTTGAGTTAATAACCAAAAAATTGAAGAGCAACTTATTATATTAAATTAAAACGCATGACGTTAATATGTGCAAATCATAAAAATAAAGGGTTTACGAAAAGTGTGAAGTTAATAAAGAAGCAAAGTACTGCTCATTTTAAGTGTGAGATTAATTTGCACAAATCATAAAATGAAATGGTTGAAGAAAAGAAATGGTTGAAGAAAAGTGTAAAGTTAATATGCACAAACTATTAAAACAAATTGAATGACAATTTGTTGTATTAAATTAAAAATTTCAGGGATCAATATGCAAAAACCATAAAAGTAGAGGGTCACAGGTGGATTATGCCATAAATAACTAAAAAGCAAAAAAAAAAAAAAAAGACTCAAAACGGTGAATTGCTACTGTTCACTAACTGTAGCCCGGCGACAGATGTATAAGAGAATAATAATTACCGTTAGTGCTCTAGCACTTTGAAATCTAACACCCGCAGCCCGCACCCTCTCTAACTGCCACCGTCACCCACCTCTACCTCCACCTCTTACCCTGGCCGCCCTCCAACACCCGCTACATGCCAGCCCTCAGCCCAGATCTAGCATGCTCAGGGTGGCAACCTGGGCTGCTCGTTGCAGCCTCATCTGCTCACGGAGGTCCGGAGAACGGAGGGTCACCGGCCGGGAGGAGGTTGGGCTGAGAGTGCTAGGGGGAAGACAAAAAACTACGGAAACATGAATCAACAACAGCATTTAGCAACAGCAACAAATCCAGAAAATCAAGTGACTCCAGAAACATCAGCATCTACAACTGGGAACAGCAACGATTCCAGCAAATCAAGCTTACTTCAGAAACAACAGCACTTAGCAACAGTAATAATTCCAGAAAACGGGCTAACATCTAAGCTCAGCTTTATGCTGCTGAATGTTACAACAATGTAGGGAAGTAGCCCTAAATGGATACATTTTTTCCTTCACTTGTTTGCTATAATTAGAAACTGCCAACTGCCACTAGAAAAGGCACATTTAACTAAAGCCAGCCTGGGCAGCAATGGATCAAGTCTCAGAAACCTGTGCTAGATGGCTAATACAAAGCCTTTTTCAGCAAAAAAAGGGAAGAAAAAAATATTGGCTAAGCTTACTCTTCCAGATACTACCTCTGGAGAGAACTGGAAATATTTTCCATTTCTGATGTACACTTAAGAAACACAGATGTGAAGAGGTTCAGAACTCAGCAATCTCTAACCCGAAATAAGCAAGGTGTATCCACATATCTACATGAAAAGTTCACCATGGGTTAATTATTCATGACATCATGGGGTCACCTGATGCTGCTATCATTTGAACCTCTGTATCATTGACTGTGCACTCTGGATCACCTACATATTTCAACAATCAAACATCTAAGCGATTATTAACCGAACATGGAATGCATTAGTTGAACAGAAACTACAACGAAATAGAAAAGGCTTCTTGAATGAAAAGATAAGTTGGCTCTGAAGTTCCCGTGCGAGTTGCCGTGACTGGAGGACCAGTCCTAGATTTCTCGCAGCATTCATCATTATGAGATGCTAAGAATGAAAATTAAGACAAACTGAAAGAGCATACAATATATATCTTAAAAGCCCGTATGCAAAAATAAAACTGCAAGTTGTAACGGCAGGCAAAGGTGTTTGCATATTGACCAATGGTGAAGATTTTGGTCAGTGCACCTCAGCCATTTGTTTATGGCATGATTTTCCTTGTTCTTTATCTTTTCTCCTCAAAACCCATATTGTCTTCAAATAAATGTGGAAACATTGCAGAAGGAAAAGGGATGGCCAGGTGGAGAATATAAAAAGAGATACAAAGAGCCATGTTCTACAAGAGAGAAGAATTAAGTGAACACCCTAGGTGCCGGTTAATTTGGAGAGCATTCTTGATTGATATGCTTGACTAGTTGAGTTTATAACCTGTTTCTAGAGATGAAAATGACCATTTAGTTTTGAAAAAAATTCCAAGTTTTCTTTTTGTTTCCATATTTGCTTTGATAAATGCTTGAGAGTAGGACTTAATTCTAGGATGAAAAACCTTGTTTTCTAAACTTTAGATAGCTCAGTGTAAAGTTGGAAACATTCAAAACAAAGGGGTCATCTAATTTTGGAAAGTAGTTTAGAAACAAGGTTTTTCGAACCTAGAAACAAGTTATACACTCAAAACACTTTCAAAGGGAACTTGGAAAAATACTAAACGGGCCCTATTTTCTGAACTTAAGAAAACTTACTCCCTCCATCCTAGAAAGGTTGTACCCGTTTCGTTTTCATCATTTACTATGATTTTTTTCAACATTTTGATAAAGAAAGCTAAATACATTATGTGCAAATGATGATTCAACGTTCGTAGTTTCTAAATACATTTTTTAGAAGTTTTTTATCAATTTTTTTCTGACAATAATTTGAGTCACTTACAACGTCAAAGTCTAACGGGATTCATCCATTGTGGGATGGAGGTAGTATTTAAAAAACTAAATTCATTTTAACACAGCAGCTTTCCAAAATTTAGAAAATAAGATTTTCTACTAAACAAGCTATGCACTAAAGTTTTTATTAAATAAAAATTGAAAGCAAAATAGCCGCATAATATATATATATATACCGTCCCACAAAATAGCCACATTTGACTTTTGTACTTGTGTTTGACTCAAATTTTCATTAAGAATAATTTGTCAAAAAACTTATTGAAAATTATATTTAGAAACAAGACACGTTAATTTTTTATTAGGGTATAAATTTATACAATTTACAAGTTAAAATGCTGTAAGAAAAAAAGCATAGATTAAATGCTAAAAAACAAACGTGACTATTTTTCTGAGACGGTGGGAGTATTAAACTAAATGGCCGCTTAGAAAACCTTCAGATTTTTGTTCTCTGAACATTTTCTTTTATTTACTTGCACTGTTCCTAAAATTTAAACAAGAAGATGAAACAACCATGGGGGTGAGGCTCCACCAGTCCAATCAAGCAGACCCCAAACAACTCAGAAATACATATCGGAAAAAATGAATTTACAACTCTACTGGGCTTCATGCATGTAATGAAATCTTTTCTCGTGTTTTAGAATCTTCAATTGAAACTGACAGATTGCATACCAGAAGAAAGATGTAGCCCTTTGAGTGCATCAAAGTTCTTATAAGTGTAGCCAACAAAGCTTAAATCTTTAGGAGTCAATAACATCTGCAAGAAAAGAAAATAATTGTCAACTCATTATCCTGGTTAGGCATCATGGAGAGAGACGTCATTCAATGTGCATAATCTAACATTCTTTTGATGAGTAAATGAGCTCTATGGAGGCAAAACTTTGCCTGTCAGACCATCTAGGCTCCATTTTGAATATTGTTCGAGTAGTCTGAATTTTGAAAAGAAAAAAAAAGGTGAAATAGTTCCACTAAACCTCTAAAGTTAAAAGCTAAAACAGGATAGCTTTTTTAAATCTTGACATTAGTTACTAATGTTAATGTCAAACAAACCCTGAAATAATCATTGTTTCCCATATTTCCACTTTAAAGATGATCTGCATTGCTCCTTTCAGCGGATACCTATATGGAGCACACAAAAGAACTGGTCCAGGCTGACAATTTAGGTTCCATGAAATGCATGACTAAGAATAAATGATAAAAAATTCATATAGCGAACCTTTCGTGAGGGTCCAGCATGAGGTTTTAGAGGGACTGGAGGATCCAACTGTAGCACATAAAAGACCAGTAAGAAACAAAAATTAATGTAGAAAACAGTGGTTGCTAAGCTACTTGGTATTTTTCAGGATAAACTCTCACTTCGTCAAACTTCATGAAGTTCTGGGTATCAAGCTCTCCATTGACTTCAGGTTTAAATGCTGCCTCCATTTCATATAATTTATCCCACTCTATATTATTGAACCAAGGATGAGCCTGACACAACTCAAGTCATCAACAAATATTGGAAAGGACTTCTGATATGTGAATAAATTGCATGCAGTCACCAAACAGAGACCTCACCTTAATTTGGTTTGCTCCTCCGGTCCCTAGTCTATGTTCAACATCGCACAGTAGCCTGCAGATCAGATCCTTTGCCTCAGGACTCAGCTTCAAATCTTCAGGAAATCTAAGGTGATTTCTCCAATGAACAATCTGAAGAGGAATATGGGGATCAGAATCTAAAAGAAAGGCAAGTATTAATAATAATAAAAGAGTAAACTCCATCCATAGTCCCTTAAGTTACACGATTGTCCTATTTGGGTCCCGTTTTAAGAATTTGTATCACTTCCGTCTTGTAAGTTACAACCTTGTGCACCGTTGGTCCTTCAGTCACTTTTTCCGTTAAAACCACCGTCAAAGTGGTAAAATTACAAAAAATGTCTAAATCTAATATTCATTTTAACACCAATCTCTTAAAAAGACGAGTAAATTCCGTACACAGTCCCGTAAAAATAATTATTGTCATGTTTTGGTCCTATTTTAAAAACTTGTCCTGTTTTGGTCCTATCTAAGGGTTCACTGTCCTATTTTGGTCCTTTCCGTCTATTGATGCCGTTACTCTTGACGGATCTCTGTGAAAGTACCATTTTGCCCTTCTGATTAGCTGACGTGGCGCTCACGTGGACCAACATTATGACATGGCGCCCCTCTTGCCCTCGCCGCCTCCGCCTCTGTCTCAGGCGTTGTTCCTCTCCAGCAAGAACTTCCAGCTCACCCGCTGAAATCAGATCCAATTTCTACCTTCCAAGTTCCAACCTTTCGTTTTGCACCTCTCATCTTCCCCAGCAACACCGGAATCTTAAAAAAGGAGGACAAAGTTTCATCTGAAATCCAAGAACAATTGCAGCAGAAAGCAGAGAAAATTGACCAGACAGCTGTGACAAAGTTGCAAACTTTTCGCCCAAAAATTTATGCATGCGAGTTCTAGCCCCATATCCGAACCGGGTTTCGTTTAATTTTTCCTAATTTTTTCGGTTTAATGGGAAATGTGACATCGAACGTAGCGGCAAAGTTTGCGTTTTTCCCTCCAGACCCACCAACGTACGATGTGCTGAAAGAGGGAGATGGGAGGCTGATCCTGCCAGGGCTCACCGCCGACAAGATTTGGGGCAGATGCATGAGCTCTTCATTGAGCTCAGAGCTCACCTTCGTGTCAATATCATGAGGTTTGATTTCCTTTTCCCTTTTTCGTCTCAGAATTGTTGTTTAAATTTCTTCATTTTGATCCGTGAGGGGAGAGAGAGAAAGAGAGAGAGAGAGAAGAAGAAGCAAGTTTCAGTGCGGTCCACGTGAGCACCACGTCAACTAATCAGAAGGGCAAAATGGTACTTTAGATCCGTCAAGAGACGGTATCAATAGACGGAAAGGACCAAAATAGGACAGTGAACCCTTAGATAGGACCAAAACGGGACTGTGTACGGAATTTACTCCTTAAAAAGACTACAAATGTATCCTAAATAATTTCAAATATTACAAACTCCACATGCCCAACCATCCTTCTTCTTCCCCCTGCGAGCCCAACCCCGCCCCACCTTGCCCCACTGGAAGCGTCGTCCCGCCCGTCACCGGCCTTCACAGTAATTGTCGCCGTGGCCGCTGCCTCGCACCGTGTAGAAGCCGACACCGGCGAGCTCAGCTTGCAGCGCCCCGTCTCCTTGGCCACGGCCCCGTTGCGAAGCCAGCACCAGATCTGGCTCGTCGTTAAGCCAGATCTGACGTTGGCTTCGTGATGCGGACAAGGCCAAGTAGGGCAGAGGCGCAGCGGGATGACGTCGGCGGCGGTGCGAAACAGGCCGTCTCAAATGGCTAGCGGCGCTGGTTCGATTTTCGATCTGGGCAGGGCAAGGCAAGGTTCGATCGATCTGGATAGGGAGAGCTTCGATTTGGGTAGGAGAAGGTTCGATCTGTTGGAAGAATGAAGAGGTGGGATGTGGGAGGGCCGGCGAAGGTGGGCATGACCGACGAGGGTTGAGGGCAGGTGGGACTTGTGGGTGGGAGAGGCTGGACTGGACTGGTGGTCGGACGTGCTGAGGCAGTGAGGTCTGTTTGGGGATGGGCAGGGGTGGATTTGTAAATGGTAAAATTATTAAGGTCAATTTGTACATTTTTAAAAAAGTTAGGATTTGATTAAATATTAGGTATGCACATTTACGTTAATACCCTTAGTTTAACGGCAATTAGACGGAAAATTTAACGGAGGGGCTTGAATAGGACAATAATGTAACTTAAAGGATAAAAGTGATACAAATTCTTAAAACAGGACCAAATAGGACAACTGCATAACTTACGGGACAATGGACGGAGTTTACTCAATAAATAAATAAATCTTTTCTTATTCAATTCATAAAAAAATGATGTTGAACAGAGGATGGGACAAGAAAAGGGAAAAACAAAACAAAGTCGTCACTGTCAAATATTCATGTTCAAATATTTGTGTCACCTTTACTTACAGAATATCATTTCCTGATATTAATGCTATTTTTCCTGTTGTATGTTCATATATGTGTCACCTTTACTTATAGAATATCATTTCCTCCCTTAAAATAGCTCATACATGTGAAGCTGTTATCAAGCAGGAGAGCATAAAAATGCAAATTTGGATCAAATTCAAGCTTATAAGTTGATTGAAACATGCTTAAGCACAGGTTTTTACTTCCCATCCAAAATTAACAGGATCATATCAAATGATTGTATTATTTACTAATGATAATTTTGAAAAAGATGCTATATTGGATAAGCTTGTGTCAGGAACACAGAAATTTTACTAAAAACTGAAAAGTGATCAATATATGAAACAGAGAAGTATCAGCTTTGCAAGCCAAAGGAATTCAATTTATATTATGTTCTTTTAAGAGGAAGAAAATGTGATATAGTCATATAGAAATATCAGGCGAAAGAAAAATGGAAAAGTAGAAAGTAAATAGTGGAGGGAAGTGAAAGATTTGTAAATATCTGATAGTGAGAAGAAGAGAGCTACAAATATGAACATCCAAGTCTTGCATAACCAAGCCAATGTAAACATGGAAAGAAACTTTATAGCAGAACATCCAAGTGATACTTAACCCAAAAACGACTCAACCCCAAGTCAGTTAAGGTGGCTAGACAAATCAGATTCCTCTCTTTCAAGGAGTTTGAAGTGGCAAACTGTACCGATGCCGAGTGTTTCACCCTTCCATCCCAGTGACATTAGGTCTACCTTACCTTTTAGGTAGGTATAACCCATATATGGGAATCAGTCTTTAATTTCGAAAGAAATCCTGAATCACTGAATCATAATCCCTCCATCTCTAAACTTTTACAAGATGTTCCTTTTTGGGATGCCCTTTATGTTTTGCAAGATTTCCCTTAATAGTAAACTTTCATAGATATACTTGCTCTAAAAACCCTTATTTTAACACTCTTTCCATTAGTTCTACACAACTCCCAATATGTCGATTTTTACTTTCTACCAATCCTACACAATCTCCAATAACTCGAAAGATTTTAATTACTCCCACCATCCTTGAAACGATGACACATTTGACTAACTAACCTGTGTTTGAAGTAAATTATTGCTAGAAAGAATTTGCTATAAAAATTCTGAATACTCGTATATGTTTTGAACTTACAAAAATTCATGAATCATATGCATATAATTATTTGACATTTTAAGTCAAAATATTAAAGAAAAGAATTATATATTACATGCTGAAAACGCATAAATGAAAAAGCATACACAATATTGACATCGTAATCTCCATGCCAAACACAAATCTTGCAAAAGTTTAGGAACGGATGTATCATTTATTAACAAACTAGAATAATAGTAATTCAAATTAGTATTCACGAGCAATTCAGAAAAAAACTTTACCAGGTGTTGCTTTTGCCTCACCAATCACTGCTAGAAATTACAACTTTAATGAAAAAGCAGCAGATAAGTGCTACAAATGTGAAAGATCCTTACCTTTCTGCATGTGGTAATAGGATCATCTGCATAAAATGGTGGATACCCAACAAGCATTTCGTACATTATGGCCCCCAGTGACCACCTGAATTAATGGAATGAAAAGGGTCACTGTTAAAGTAAATGAACAAGAAATTGGAAAGCGTCTGTAAGGACTTGACGCTTGAGCACAAAAAAGAAAGCAGGACAAATAAAAATTTTAGACGAAGGTCCAATTTTACATGCCAAAACTGGAGGATGTTAATTTAAAAGCGGGATCAACATACGCTTTATAATGATGATGAGAATAATATGAGAACATGATTGAAAAATATTGTTATTCAGTAAAACAAGGAAACACAGGAAGCAACAAATATTTCTTTCACCGTGGAACATAAGAACAAATGTGGACAAAACAACACACCAGTCACATTCCATGCCATATCCTTTCTTCAGTAAAACTTCTGGAGCTATATAATCAGGTGTTCCTACTGTTGAAAAGGCCTGTGAAATGGAAAAAAGCAGCAGTTGTTAACTTTAGGGTAACTGAAGCAGAATTACGTAACTATGCATCCAAGAAAATAGTTAGATTCCCTTAATTACTCCCCATGCCCTTAGATGATAAGAAATTACCGCTCTATTTACAGCCACCCTTGGCTTTCAACACCTTTGAACTCTCTTTTCTTTAATAGTATGTCTTAATTATGATAGAATGTAACAAGCAGCTTTTTTATTTAATACTACTACAGAGATGGGAAACAAGAAATACGTTCATATGAAACTAAGGGATCAGTAATCCACAACAATTTTTTATATCAAATACCTGAATCTGACAATGTGGGTGTGGCTGTTCAGTTCAATTAATTGAAAAGTAAATTACTTTGAGCAGTTATCAAACGAATGCTGAAAAGCAGATCCCAGATTTCTAATATGTACATGTATAATGACATTGTAGCAGTGAGAAAATGCCATACCAGCTTCCTCCGATTCATCTGCCAATGCTGAAGTTGTTCACGAGGGCTTTTCCAATTGCTTTTGCTATCCGCATCAGGGAAGCATCCATCAACATCCATGGGTTCGGTCAAATTCTCATCATCCATTGTTCTATTTTCTTGGATTGTAGATAACGTGATACAGTCCAGAGGCTTGCAGAGGCCAAAATCCGACAGTTTCATATGACCATTTTTATCTAGAAGAAGGTTGTCTGGCTTAATGTCCCTGGAAGAGGAAAAATATTAAGGGAGAGATAAAACTTTTGCAACAAACATAAACTCAGATCATCAACAGAGCATTAAAGAAAGGTTCCTATCCACCTATGAATGTAATTATGACTGTGAATTGATTCAATTGCGAGAACACTCTGAGCAATGTAAAATTTAGCCACATCTTCAGTTAATGTATCCTCCCTCATCAACAGGGTCATCACATCACCACCTGGAAGATATTCCATGATCAAATACAAGTATTCAGCATCCTGAAATGAATAGTAAAGTTTCACAATGCAGTGGCTTGCAACTTCTGCCAGCAAGTTCCTCTCAGCTCTAACATGTTCCACCTAGGTATAACATAAATTAAATGTCAGGTCAAAATGAGAGCTAGTTATATCACTGTGACAAAGAGAAAGGAAAGGAATTCCAGACTATGTGAAGATTTTAGTCACACTGAAGACTATTATGCTCAGAAAATGCATTTTGAAAATTTCAAGGAAATTGTAAAGGTCAAATGCATGGAAAGGTTTTAGCAAGATCCCAGGAAACAGACACAGAGTATTGGCCATTTCCTCAGAATTCATGACTATGAAGCTGAAAGCATCACGGTAGGTGAGACATCGAACAGGGATGAGTCAATTTTTCAATCACCTGTCCTCTCATAACCATTTCAGATTTCTTTAACTTCTTCATGGCATAAATATTTCCAGACTTTTTCTCCCGGCATAGCCGCACCTGCAAAGCAGCTATCATGAATAAAACATTCTAAATGCACCTGAAAGGAGGGGATGTATAAGGACGAGGTGACTCATTTGAATGCCAAGTGTAATGACTAATGAGAATTGAGAAAGCATACATCAGAAACAAACTCCTATCAATACGAAAAATATTTATGCAGCTTATATGAGTAATAAAGTCCTGGTTAGTGATAGTTATCTCAGACATCTTACCTCACCAAAGGCCCCCCTCCCAATAATGGTCAGAAGCTCAAAATCATCAACACATATTTTGTGCCTTTTAAGTCGCATAAACTCTGTCTCCTTCCGCTCTAAATCTTTAATTAAATTCATCTGCTCCTCCTCTGGTACACCTGAAGCAGCTAATTTTCGTTCTAAAATCCATCTTCTGCAGCCAAAAGAATAAAGAGGAAAAAAAACCCAGTGGATTCAGCAAAATAACAACAGCTAGTATATCTGAAGACTAACAAGTTCCATAGAATTTCTGTAAACAACTGTTACAGAATACCAGGTTTTATTCCAGACAATGCAATATTTAAGAACCAGAAATGCAGAATTGGTTAGATCCAAGTAAATTTACATGACTTATGAATTGTGTAGTAGTAAACCTACCGCAACTAAGCTTTACATATATAAGAAAATCTACCACTAAAGCCCCTCTCTCCCACCCAACAAACATGCAACTACAGTAGGAGATTTAACTTTGCAACTTATTAAGCACATGAAACGTTAGACATAAATAAAATACAAAAAAGTTGTTTTCATCTTGAAACTAAGGTGTGGTTAGGGTGTGATGTTTTTTTAAGAGTGTTTTATCCCCAAATTTCTCTTTTGAAATAAAAAGATGTAAATTTCTTATTACTACTAAAAATAATATTGCCGTTCAATAAAATACTAGCAGTTTTTAAAAAAGAAAACCAATTTGAATGAAGATTAAAGTAACTTAATAGTTCCGGGAATAAGTGCAGCAAGTAATTTATAGAATAAAACTAAAAATCTAGAAGGCATGTCGGATTACTGAAGTTAAAAATGTGAGTCCGTCGTACCTTTCCTTTTATTTCTTCTTTCATACATTTAATGGGACATGGCTATATCAACTATCTTAATTCATCATCTCATGAAATTTTGCTTGGAGGTGGAAAATCTATGATGATGGTTTTGAAAGTTAGTGTCATTATTCCTTCATAAAAAGGTTGCTATAGGAAGGGCATATAACGTAAAACTTTTGCCTGAATTTATCATGCTAACTAATTTTAAATAATTCATTGACACTACAAACTTCATGCAACAACCCCGACATAGTTGGAATTACGGTATAGTGTGATTATGAAGGGGGGACACGAAGTTCAAACACTGAAACCTACCATCTTAAACTATTTAGGATGACAAGCTCTGACCAATAGGCCGACCAGCTGCTTGTTTGAAGTCCCTTAATCAGAAAGGAACCTCCTATTGCAAACTGATTTTCCAAACAAGCTACGGCACTGCTACTAACTCATTGGCAGTGCTTTCCCTTCTGATATGTTTATTTTCATTTACTTTCAGGAATCATGGAAAAATGGGAAGTTATGATCTATAGCTACCTGTGTATGTGTGTGTGCCTGCAACTTCATCAATAACTAATAAGGAACTCTAATAAACAGTAAATGATTGGGAACTGAAGCAACTGCTGTCGATACTTGGTATAAATCGTGAACCGAGATCCGATTTCATAATGACTCTTTTCTCCAATTTATCTGACATACGGTAATGGAAAATAAAATAAACAAGCTAAATCTGCAAAGGGAAAGCTCCATACTGCACTTCAATTATTCGATTCTCTCAACGAAGGTATTATGACAATAATTTCGATTCCTTGGAAAAGGAGATTCGAGTGCAAGACCTAGGGGATAATCTGACAATCTAAAACGAACGAATCTGAGTTGAACTCGTTCCACGCAAATATCTCAGCAGAACCTAACAATGCGGATCATAAGTCTTGGTGTCGAAAACACAGAGGGAAGAGAATCCACTAACCGCTCTTTCCGCTCCCGGATGTTCTTCATCTGAGCTCGGTAGTGATTCTCTATGAACTGTTTAGCGGCCGCCACCTTCTCCATCGTCAAGCTCGAGCCGAGCACCTCCTCCGCCGCCGCCTCTCCGCCGTCGCGACCTTCCTCATCGATGTCCTCCATTTTCTCTCTCAGACTGGCTGCTATGTGCTCAGTCGCTCTCGCTCCCTGTTTCTCTCTCTAAGTCCAAATGACCTTGACTGACAGTGAGTGCAAAGTATAGAATTCTGTAAAGGGGAGCTTTATGAGTTTTATGGAAGCGTGAGAAGATTGTAGAGTAGTGATGCCCCGCGCACACTATTATATTACATGTAACGAATTGAAATGCGCCACGTGTTGTTCTGTGTACCTATGCTGGCGTGGCTCTGGCACTCTAGTAGCCTGCTGTGTAGCTGTGTTTGTCGCTGTTGAATGCTTGAAAATGCGACGATTACCCTTATACTTGTGCGTGGTTGTCGATTGATGCAATGAATTCTAAATAATGCTCCATTAGTACCATCCTCATAATTACAATTACCCCTTTATCCCCCTTTATCTATGGTTAAAAGTACAATTACCCCCTTGATCCGAAAAGACGAAACTCCCGCCTTCTTCAGAAATTGTGCAACTGTGGTTGTGTTGGTAGCCAGATATTTCCATCAACAATATATGAACTTTTCAAATTTGGAACAGTCACAAAAATAAATTTAAACTATTTTAAGTTTTGACAATTGATCTAAGGTTTCTACTACTTGTTACAAATTGTTACTGACTTTTCGAAAAGCAAGAAAAATCGATAGTCCACCTAGTCCGACCTCCTTCGTTAGATCACTGTTAGGGTTTTAGGTTAATCTCGTATTACACTTTTAACATTTTTAACCTTAACAATTGAACCCTTAAAGATTGTCCCTATAAATTAGACTTATCATCGAGCACCATTGGCTCCCCTTGCCAATCCACCTACCACCCACCTCCTTCCGAGGAAGGGAGAATGTGATCGCCTAATGGATCAATGGAAAAGTTGGGACTAGTATTTGGAGACATAAGCAAAGAGGAGATTTAACATTTGTATATTAGTGCCTAAATCTTATAATCTTTGAATATGTATTCGTACAAGAAGACAGGAATTGAGATCACATCCAAAATCCCAATATGGGTCAAATACACATAAACTTACTCCAAGAGTTATCTTGCGAAATACTCCTATCGCTCCAATCATCCCAATTTCCTAATTAATTGAAGGGTTTAACTGGCCGTGAAGAGAAAATGAATGAAATTTTGTGTGCTTTGATATAATTATCTTTGAGTGAAATAAGGACAAAAAACGTGTCAAAAATAACAAAGGTAAAATGAAGATATGTTAGTAACTTGGAAAGTATAAAGTTTTTATTTTAAGAAAGTGAACAAACATTTTTTAAGAAACCCCAAAAAGTAATTTTGTTTAATTTTTTCACAAATGGAAAGAGTGGTGTATTGAGTTGAGAATAACATTCATTTTGAGCCATGAAGAGCTATTGAAACATAAAAGATTTGGTCATAAAGAAACTTCAGATTTTGTATTTAGAAGGCATTCTGTATTCAAACTAATGCAAAATACTCATCCATCTCGAAAAATTGATCCATTAGGTTTGCAACATTTAATTTATTATTATTATCCAAGACTTTGACATACAAAGTAATTAAGTTTACATAAAAATGATATTCAACATTTGTACTATCTCCGTCCGAATAAAACTGATACGAAATTGTATTTAACTTAAATTTTGATTAGGAAAAATTTGTTAAAAATTATTAAAAATATATATTTAAAAACCAGATACATCAAATTATCATATGCATATAAAATAATTAACTTTTATGCCAGATTGTTAAAGGAAATAAATCATTCATTAAATGCTGAAAAACAAACATATTAGCTTTGCTGAGACCAATAGAGCACTTTTCTAATTTTTAATTTTTTTTGAAATATTATTTATCTTAATAATTTGAGTGAAACACATATTCGAATAAGGAGGAAAAAACCGTTCTTCTCTCGCCACTGACGCCGTCATCTCTCCCCCTCCATCCTCCGTTCGGATTCTCACCCTCCATTAAAGGTCACATAGCTTTGTTGCTTTCAACCTTCCCAGCGCATGTTTCCAGAGTCACCTTGCTTTAGCAGTGTTCTCTCCCCTGCTTCCACCTCCTCGAGTGGTGTTAAGCCTTCCAATTTTCTCTATTGATTTTCTCTTTGAATTCAGCCCATACCGGTTTTCCTCCTCTAGATACCCGACGTATTTGTCGGCCATTCCCTTCCCCGCAACCATGATTTTTCGAATTGATCCACAAGCTTTTGACTTCCTCTCCAAGTTTTGGTCATGGATGCTACTGGCACCAACCTTGCAGGACTCCAACTTTCAATGGAGGAAAAAGAATCACTCCAGCCTTCGGAAGAGGCTCTTGCACAGATCACCAAGCCCACACTGATGGCGAAGGTATTATCTCCCCGGGTGTTTGATAATTGTGCATTAGCGGTATATATCTCCCCAGGTGTTTGATAATTATGCTAGTACTTTGTGTGGGCGCAAACATTTTTTGCAGGTATTCGGTGTCGGATGTCAAAAGGGATAATTCTGTGTAAAAAGGGCTATTAAGAGAAAGCTGAGGACCAAATTGTAAAATCTGAAAAAGTTCAAGGAATGGTGAAGAAAATGGTCCGAGCGAAGCTCCAGGTGACCCAACACCTCAGTCCAGGCGATCGCTCGGACCTGGAGAACTTCCACGGAAAATCCTGGAGCCGGGCGGAAGTCGGCGGCCCCGTCAAAAGTCGGGCGATCGCGACCTTATTCGAGATGTCCGCGAGCCGGGCGACCCGATCCACAAGCCAGGCGGTCGCCTGGCCAGGCGAAGCTCCGGGCGACCCCTTTCCTTGGGTCAGGCAGTCGCCTGACGCACTTTTTAGACACGGCCCACTCTTTTTTTCCCAAAAATAAAGCTTTAAGGGACGTTTTTTCACATCTCTTCACACATGCTTCACTTTTAGACTTCCTCTTGAACCCATCTAGGGTTCTTGAGCTCTTTTTTCTCCTCCATCTTTATTTTTTATGAATTTGAGAACTTTTATGAAGGATTGAAGATTTGATTTCTACTCTCTATCTTATTCATTTCTCATCATCTCTTAATTTCATTTTTGTTCATTGTTATGAATAGTTTGAGTTTTGATTAGATCACCATCCCTAGAGTTGGTTAGCATGTTGTTGTGTTGCTATATGAATTATGGTTGTTTGGTTGTTGATTTTGCATGATTAGTAGCATTTTCTTGGGCTTAAGAAAGGTAGAGGTAGAGTAGAAGGCCAACTACTCTACCATACCCACCAAGTGTTCGATGAAATGCTTGGGAGAGCATTTTGTTGAATTGACCAAAGAAAATTGGTTAGATACTCTAGGATTATTTGAGAAGATAATCTAGGGTGTTAGGAGACATCATTTGACTAAACTTAATGCCTCCATAGTTGATGCAAGTGAAGAGATTCTACTTGGTCTTCTATGGAGAGGATGGTTCTAACTTAGGAGATTAGAACTTGTTAATTATTCAACTCCTCTAACTTGTCATATATCACAACCAAACACTACATCTAGTAGCATCAACTCTAATCAACCCTAAGGAACTTTTATCTTTCATAATTGTTTGTTGCATTGCATCCTGGTTTTATTTGCATAAGTGATAAAAATAGATTTAGTTAATTTAGATTTATCATCCATCTTATCACTTGTCTACTAAATCCAAAAACACCAAAAATATTGCATTTAACTAAACTTCATAAATTGCACTACAATCTCTTGGGTTCGACCCCACTCACCATACTACAATTGCACACCTTGCACTTGAGGTTGAATGGGTTTTATTACTTGATATTGTGCTTAATTCATACACATGTAAAACACCCATCAGTGTTCAAGGCGGAGCAAATCGCCGCCAGCTTTCGTTGGGCATGGCCGCGAACCGTGGCCTTTTCGGTGCAACCTGTCATGTCACAGGCCTCAGATAATATCTTCAAGTTAGAATTTGAATCAAAGGACCATACACAAGTAGTTCTTCAACGAGGCCCTTGGTCTTTTTCAATAGATTGGTAGTCATGGTTCTCCTGAATGCGGGTGATAGCCCATCATTTGTTAGTTTCACTCACCAACCCTTCCGGGTCCATATTGTGGATGCTCCGTTTCACTGGTATACTCCCAAGACGAGGCGATTTTTGGGTGAAAAAGTTGGTGCGATTCTCATAGTGGCCCCTCTCTCCGTGTGCGTGTGATGGTTGACACAACAAACCGTTGCGTTGCCTGATCAAAGTCCGGATGGAAGGGGTGGAAAAGTCGAGTGGATCATGTAGAACGGGAATGCTTCGCGTCTACTGCAGCAACGGGAGGAGCCTTGCAGTTTGGTGATTGGATGCGCTACAAAGGTTCACACTATGAGGATGCAAGTAGTTATTTTCCTTTACGGGTTACGGTTGCTTGTGGTGAGGAGGGTGATGGGCCGATTGGTGTGTGGGGAGTGGAGCCAGAAGCTCAACCCAGGATGAGGAGGCCGGAGAAGCAAGCGGTTCTGGCATTACCGGCAACACCTAACAACCTAGACCTGCCACTTGCCTCATTATTTACCCGTACTTCTAACTCACGAGCACTGGATAACACACATCGGAAGGTTGGTTTAGGAGTCTCATTAACAAGCGGGACAGAAGAAATTTAAGATATCTAGTTCGACAGCTGCTATGGTTGAACAAGCTCTCCTAGGGTTGGGGGACTCCCAGTCCGCGGGCGATCCTTGATGGTCTGTCGGAATATTTAATAAGTGATAGGGCCATTGAGACTTTTTGTTTTCTATGATGATGGACCCTATTAGTTTGTTCAATTAATTTACCTTAGATTGGATTTTGTTGGGTTTGTAGAGCTTGCTAATCTTATGCAAGTACTGCTCTTCATTCTTCCATCTAAGCACTAACACCATTTTGTTTGACAGTATATTAGGGGTATCGGAAGCTTGCACTATTCATCTGTTAATCCATCATGGCAATTTTAGTGCTTGATGATCTTTTGAGGTGGAGATGGAGCAATGAAAGTTGTGTCTGTCTGTATGATTTTAGCGAGTTTTTAGGTAGCTTTATCAGCTCTTTGCTCAGGTTTAGTTGCATTTTTCAAACGCGCTGCTACTTTTGGTTTATGACTTGTTTTATTCGGTGTTTCAACTAATAAAATAAGCCTTTTCGTTCCAAAAAAAAATTCAAAAGTCGAATGAGCAAATTAATTGTGAATGGAAGTAGTTATCACGACCAAGGCATACTATTTAGATATCATGCGCCAATACACTAGCGAGCAGAATTATGTAACTGAAAGAATACACGGACACATACGAGGGGCACACACATTATGGTTTCAAATGAACCTCTCGATTGTTCTTGGGGAGAATGCGTGCTCATGACTGTTTGGATCATAAACATGTTAGTATTTTCCAGAGGTGCTAGAACAAAAAGCATATGAGATCCTATACTAAGGAAGCAAAAGAAAACGAAGAAGCATAGCAGTTTAATGAGCTTAACTTTCTGATCCATCCGTATTCTTAGAATTCTCGAACCCAATACCCAAAATAGTAGTAGATGCTAAGATTGCTGAACCTATTTTTCGATCTTTGCTAGATCACTGCTGCGCTACTTGATCTTTTAGCAGGGAATTTTGGTTATGTCCTGTATGGTGTAGTTTAGTTGAATGGAGACAGCTAACATCAGTGATACCATGTTGAAATCTGTCCATGTTATGACTTATGGTAGTCACTCCCTAGCCTTAATTGCTTCATGCACATATAATTACCAGGCCCCTTGCTTCTTTCAATAGATGCACATATAAGTACGGACGGGAGAAATCAATCACGATTGATAAATTGTGATAAATGAGAGTAATGTTAATCATGCTATAACAAGGCTTTGATGAGGTATAGCAAAAATTAAAGAATTCCCACCATGTCAAAGCAAATCAATCAGAGAAAAGATGTACCTCCAAGGCCATGGTGCAAGAGGTTATGAGCAATTGTATCTCTGGTCTTCACAGCACTTACTGATCTGGGAACAACCTCAGGCACCAAAACATCATCATCAACAAGCTCAACCCTCAGCTTGGGATCCATCTCCTCATTCCTCATTTCGCAAATATTATGCAACACGCAGCAGGCACCAATGAGCGCAGGCAATTCCTGCAGTTTAACCTCTGTCCTCTTCTGCAAACAACCCCACCTCCCTTTAAGCCTGCCAAATGCCTCCTTGGCCACCCTCTGGACCTCCACGATCTTCTCATTAAAGGCGTGCTGTGTCCATGTCAAATGCTGATGTGAATAGGGCACTAGGACCCAATCCATCAAAGGGTAACCTGAAGTTCCCACAATCCACAACCCCTTCAACAGACCCCCATTAGCCCTCTGGTACAGAGCAGACTTCTCCAGAACCTGTTCATCACTCATTGATCCTGGCCAACCTATACAAACATCTGTAAAAACTCCTCTATGATCAACAACACCTTGAACGGTGACCGAGTAAGTTGTCTTCTGATTCTTCTCCATGTGTCTCTTATTCACATAAGCAGCAAGGCCGACTTTGGGAGCAATTATAGGAATATGAGTAGTGTACATGGACCCAACAATGCTAGGAATCCCAGAGACCGATTCGAACTCCGATTTTACCTTGCTCAACGAGTCTTCATCTGGCCACTGCAAGAACTTGGGCATCAAGACGTTCCTGATAGCAGCGCAAACTTCAAGCACCAACTTATGGCATGTAGATATCCCCAACCCAAATCGTTTAGAGACGAGCCTGAGAGGCTCTCCAGTCGACAATCTCCACACACAAACTGCCACCCTCTGCTTCACCGGAATCGCATTGCGCAGAGCTGTGTCCTCTTTCGCAATCGCCGACCTCAGCTCCTGGCACAGCATCTCGAACGTCGACTTGGACATCCGGAAGGCTTTCTTGAACTCCTCGTCCGGGTAATCGGGCCCACTGCACTCATCCCACCACGCCCTGGACCTGTCCTTGACCCACAGCCGCCGGTTCTGACCCGATCCAGTTGCGCCGTCGTCGGGTGGGTCGGGTTTCGTTCTACGTTTGACACCGCCGCCGCCCTGGTCGATCTCGAAATCAAAGACTGATGAGTCTCGTCGGTCTAGCAAGAGAAGCGAATTGAGGACGCTTTGCAAGTCCTGCTTGCGGTCTTCGGGGTTGTCGTCTCCGACGCAACAGCTGACACTCCCTTGATCGCTGACCACCGCCGCGGGTGGTTGTTGCCGCTTTCTGTTCATCAGGGAGAGATCGTTGTTTGGAGAGGGAGGAGCTTCATCATCATCATCAGCATCATCATCATCATAACTATAACATTTTAACATATAGGGATGATGAAACGGAGCTGCCAAGTTTGGAGAGAGGACGTGCGTGTGAATTCAATCCGCCGAAATTCGTGTGAATGCAGCTTATTTAAAGTTAAAAGTAATCCAAAGTCTCTTATGCTGACTTCATTATTTGTAGGGTAAATGACAAATAAACTCATATTTAGTGAAATCTTCAATTCTCCCCTTCTATTTTTAAAAATCTTCTATTACCCCTCAGATTTATTGAAACTTTCAGTGTGTGTTAGTTGATTGTTACTTTTATTATCACTAATATTTTGTCTCTATCTTTTCTCCTGACCGCCACCCTACTGGCCATCACTATTGCCTTTTAATGTCGCGATAAAACGAGCTTAAGAAGCAGCGACGCACGCAGGCAAGGCCGAAGCGCCGCAATTTGGAGTATAGTCAATATGATTACTCTAAAATATTTAACAATCAACTAACACCACAGACGATCAAAAGTAGAAAACGGAAGGTTTCACTATATCTCAATGGGCAACTAAATGTTTTTGAAAATAGATAGGTTAAAGCAAAGATTTTCGGAAATAGATGGAACAATCTGAAAGTTTCACTAAACCTCATAGGAGGTCTCAGTAATTTACCCTATTTTGCGAATACCACTTTAACCCACAAGTTTTAGCAGCATATGAGAGCCTTTTGTCCCTCAGAGATTGAATTGTAATCAACTCGCCCCTCACTCTTCTCGTTACAAGTTTCACACCTATAATTTCATATTTCTATTCTTTGATTATATGAAGAAAACTCAAAACTTTTAAGAAACTAATGTGGAGGTGAAATGAGGGAAAATCGAAAAGAAATCATAGAGCAAAGTAGCCAAGGTAGTGAGGTGATTAGGATCTTCAATACTTTAACAGGAAGCAAAGTTAGAATAGCCGCCGTAAAAAAGTGAGCGACCGAGTCATAAAGTTCAAAAGAACATAAAGCAGCCGAAACAATCCCAACAAACGAATAAAAAACTAAAGAGAACAGGCAATATATTAGAAGACGTTCAGAGAATCCAGAATGTCTTTTCGACATTAATGATGCAGTTAACGATAACATTTCATAAAAAGGAGTAATATGTATAGACAACAATTTTTAAATAAGCTTTTGTGTTTAAAAAAAGGGCAATTTTTAAAAAAAGCGAGATCATTCCATACATGAAATGGGGTTCAATACAGAATGTACCTGAATTTGGAGATTCATTCATCATCTTATGACAAGTTCCGAGTTTCTTGAAACCGAATCACATGGACCGCCCAACTTCTATCTGTTTAACGAAACAATTCAGTTTTGTTTACAAGATGTACAATGATTCTACGTTCCTACATGGCAATAGTCTCTATGTTCATTCCGCAACTTACTCCCTGGTAACAAGACATCTTATCTTTAGTACATCCGTCCGGCATGGAGAACCGAAGTTTGTCCAAAACAGTAAACCATCTCACCTTCTAAAAAAATTCAGTATCCAATCATTTTCATGTAAGTGACTTGCCAGCCCATTCTCGTTCTCGCCGCTTTTGCTTGGCTTGCATTCTGTTGAATTTTTCTTTGCCCTTTTCCAAGAGAGGGTCAACCACTACATAGTCATTAGGGTCATTCTTGCGAGACATCCCATTCTGCGTAGCAATGCACAGAAATCTTAGATGGTCGGGGATTATAAATTAACATGAACAAATAAAAAAGAGCATAGTAAATTAGTTTGATGTGTAATTTGTGTGTGAGCCAAGTCAGACAATTTCCCTGACAACATGTCACCACATGCTACTCCTGAAGTAGCTTCCAGATTGAATTTCAATAAACCTCATGCAGAAGTTTGCTGGTATGTCAGAACAGCGTGCACCCTGAGGACTCAGGGAGAGGGAACACGTCTTTGACTGTCTTCTACTGCGGGAACATGAATGTTGCCACCTAACCTAATTCAATTGCAACAGGAGCTGCAACTTCTTAACATGTGGGTTTAGGTTTTTTATTTTTTTTGGATACATAGGGGTAGGGGAATGGAATGGTGGACGCTTGAACTCGGGACATCCAACTCATATCCTCATGAGCTTAACCACTAGGCTAGATACATGTGGGTTTAGGATTTGTTATGCATGAAAGTGTGGCATGATACTCTCAAAGTTCTGTTTAACTAGACTCCCAGATGAAGTTACTTTATAATGCTTCTTGACCTTCTAGCTCGATTTTCTTAGTATTTCATGCCCTTTGATCCTTTCTTTTCCCTTTTTCCTAAAGCTCAATCTCTAGCAAGTTTCTTTTTCCTTTCCCAACTAGACTAGATTCTATTGAGCAATTTAGAGCATAACACCATATTTTTAGCTACATAATATGACTAATATTTTTATAACAAGTTTTTTAGCCTGCAATATCTGTAGGGACTGTTTACAAATTACTAGCATTTGATAGGTGATGATGTGCGCTTACCTTGGGTTCAGGAGCAAACTGCAAACTCGAGGATTTCCAGTTAGACAAATCTTCATGGTCACCATCCCCAGGCTCGCCTTTTAGGGAGTCTGGTATAGTGACTAGGGCTTGCTTGAACTTTGCAAGTCTTTCTAGAACCTGATAATGTATACCAAGAGAAAAGGTGAATGTCATGTACTGATGGAAGCTAAATAACATTCTGACAAGACTGTAGGTTACGGTATATATGTAGCAATGCAAATGGCAGCATTACATGTACAAGAGGTGACACAATAACTAGTGCTAGAACTACTACTCTGGCTAAATGAGACCAAGACAGAAGGACTCAATCTTTGAATTGAAACGGACACATTTCTTTCTTAGCAAATAAACTAATATTAAGTACGTAAAATGCCATTGAAACATACATCATCTTCGCGCCCTTGAAGCCTGCGCCTTTTCTGTTTTTTCATCAGCCTTCCTCTCTCAGCTTCACTGTACAATTGCAAATCTGTATCACCTTTAGCCACACGCTCAGCTCTGGCTTCAGAGCCTATACCCTTTTTCTTCAAGGAAAGCTTTTCTACCCTTGGTTGGTCATCATCTGAATCTTTGCCTCTACACATGGCAAATCATAAAATTATTACAAATTCTGAGAACCCGGAAAAGAAAAGATCAAAAGAAGCAGTAGCACATTGCACAGAAGTAATTCGAGTTCATGAAATGGCAAAAGGTTGATTGATAAAAGAAGAAACTTGGTGACAGACCAAGTAGGCAGGCCTGCCAGAATGTAAAATTCTTTCACTATAATACTCCATCCACACTTGTATCTTAGTCACCTTCCCTATATTGTGTCCCAAAATGCGTCACCTTTACATATTTACAAAACCAAAAGGACTTGCAATCTATACAACAATTATGAACTCTTTACGTCTAATACAATTACAGTGTGCGACCATGATACCAGAAAGGGGAATTTCAGCACTTAAAACTAGCTTATTTCCCTAATACTGCCTCATCGATTCGAACAAGTACTCTTTCGAAACCAAAACATGCATGGAGTTCTGACTTTCAAATTTACCCTGCACTTAAGTACTCATACATGTGAAGGTGATCTCAAGATAATGAGATGAAGCCTAATATTGGAAAGATTGCAAGAAGCTACAGTTGCTAAAGACTTCGCTTATGGGTGTATTATTAGACATAATTTTAAACTTTCTCCAAAATCATTGCCATTTAGTCAAAATCTCCAAATGAACTGAAAATAAATTTACTAGTATTTTCTTGATGGTAACAAGGAAAAACGTCAGGAACTTGCTCATCCTGACATGCATAGTTTTCAACATAACAAAAGATGAAAATTTAAGGCATAGGGGAATTAGTTTCCTCTTCAGACACCAGGCACTCTAATCTAAAGCCTGGATCAAATCCTGCAAGCAAACCAATGCTTTTTCAATGAAAATGAAAAGGTCTCGGACAAAGACGAAAACAACCAAAAGGAGAATACAAAAGGAAATGGCCTTCTTGCCTTGTTTTTTGTGATTGAGAAAGAGAAGTATATAAATAATACTCCCTCCACCCCCAATTAATTCTACACATTTCCTTTTTGAGTTGTCCCTAAAAAAATATACACTTTCCTTAAATGGAAACTTTTCTCCTCTAAAGTTACCAAACTATCCTTACTTTATCTTAACATTTTCTATCTCGTTTTTTGTGCAACCTCTATTGAAGGGTAATTATGTCAAACTACATAAAATCTTACATTCACCTTAATCTCCGCACCCACACAAAGTGTAGAATTAATTGGGGACAGACGGAGTATTCTATTATCCCAAAAGACTAGTTGCCAGTAGTTACATAACTTTTTTCCTGTTTCTAGAAAAAAAATTGTTATCCCTTGTCTGAAAAAAGGCAAAAAGAAAAGTTATAAAAATTTATTCACATGCTCTTATTTACCTTGTGGATGAGATGTCTGTCCTCTTTGCCTTGGACCTCCCTGAATAGTGAACGAATACAGTTCAGGATTCAGAAACTTGCCACATTCATGAAGCAAAAAAATGAGAAAGAAATGTATGCTATTGAGAAATTGGCCCAAAATTAAAATGAAAAATGAAATCCTTAACTTATACAAATATCTTTACTTTTATATATTTATCAGTTAAAAAATCAACGTATTATCATATCTCCCAAGCAACATAACTTTAGATAGTGTGTAGTTCCCACAGGAACTGGCATCTTTATTTAGGGCTACAGCAAGGGGGGAAATGCAAACAGAGATGAAATGGTGGGATTTGTAAGCTGATAAATCTTGTCTGCATACCCTTTTCCTTTTTCTGCTTTTGTGGGAGATCACCTAGATCCTTCCTCCTATTGAGTATCTTTTGGCGCATCCGTGCATCAAAACTAGCACCATCATCACCATTCTCTTCATCATCATCATCATCATCAGTATGACCTGATGAATCAGAAGGGTTAGCCTTGTTATCCTCTTGCAATCCATCTTTCTTTGAGCTTAGAGCTTCTCTTACAGATAACTGGACTTCCCTAGAAGATTTTACATCAGAGGAGTCCTGCATCAAACTTTGTGTTATAATCAAATGGATCCCCCAATATGGCTAAAAGCTGATAACATGATAAAGGAAGCACATATATATTGGAAAACATGACTTAAATGCCAGCCAAATATCAAATTTAGGAGCAATTTGGAAAGTGTAAAGCCAAAGGCTTTACACATTGAAGCCTTTTCTCCTTTAATAAATAGACAAAAAGTTGTTCAAAATTACCAAATTAGCCCAGAATAACATGGAAGGTTTTTTTGTAATTTGTTTAAAGAACAATGGTTTTTTAGTAAATTGGGGTAGCAGCTTTTTTTGGCTAGGATGTTAAGCCACTTGCTTAACACGAGCCAAATATGCTCTTACAGAAGCATGAAAACCTAAATGGATTAAGACAAAGATATTACTATTTCTCAAAGAGAACATAAATGAAGTCACCAAGGATAATTTTCAAATAATAACAAACTTAACAAATTATTCTGTAGGCAAAACAGAGTACTTATTACTACTGCTTTTATTTTACTTATTTCATTTCTTGTTGCCCAACATTGTTGGAATGAAGATGGAGCATGATGATAACGAAAATTTCAGTTCTTGTTGATGGAAACTGCCAATACTTTAACAAGCAACTCTTTCGTCCAAACTTACTTGCTTAAGCAGACGCGGATCATCCAACACATCATGACTACTCCTAATCTTTTGCTTAACTGTTGCAAGTTCCTTCTCTTCTTCTTCAGCTTCTTCTCCAAATGAAAGCAAGTTCAGCTTTCTGTATTTTCCGAATGGCACAACTTAAGCAATAAACTTAGTTTCAAAATGCTTGATAGACATTGAACTTGCTGTCATACCCAAACAGAATGTTCTATAGCAGCAAGGGCAACTTACTTAACGGCTTTCTTCTTTGAATCTTTAGTCTCAAAATCAGTAGTCGGTAGGACAACAGCCCTTGCAGTTACTCTTGGAACTATATCATCAAAAGGGTTCCATAACACCTAAAGCCATGTAATGAACAGGACAAAATCAAGAACAGTAAAATGATGTGCAGCTGCCATGAGAATTAAGGGAGAAAAGAATGATCTATTTTGTATGCTATTGCAAAAATGTATTAATGTTAAATCAGTTTACAGACTGATAATGCATACAAAACAGGCCAGAAACCTACCTCAACTGATTTGATTTTCGGAGCTGGATCCAATGGCTTATCATTCTCATCAGTATCAACCTCACCTATTCGCAGAAGGTTAAATATAGAATCTCCAGTCACCTGAAAACAATTTTAATAACTTACACCCCAACTCAAACTGCATAAACTTCAAAATTTTAAAACTAAAACCCTACCTTTCCGAAGATCGTATTCTTCCGGTCAAGCCATTCACACCTATCCAAAGATATAAAGAACTGGCTGCCATTGGAATGCGGCGAGCCAGCATTGGCACACGCAACAATCCCTCTGTGATTGAATCTCAGACGCGTGTGGAACTCATCCGCGAACGGAGCACCATAAATACTCTCTCCACCTGCAAAGAAAAAAATAGAAACAACAAAAACCCTAACTACATAAAGCTCGAAACGAAGCGAGGAAAGAAGAGTCATGGTGGCAAAGAGACCGAACCAGAGCCTGTAGCGGTGGGGTCGCCGCCCTGGACGAGGAAGCCTTTGATGATGCGGTGGAAGATAGTGCTGTCGTAACAGCCCTCGAGACAAAGCTGGACAAAATTTCTGACGGCTTTCGGAGCCTCCTTCGGCCAGAGCTCGATGTCCACCGGACCGTACGTCGTGTTTAAGATTACTTTGCCCTTCGTCGGCGGCTCGAGCACGTAAATCGACGACATCGTGTTCCAATCGGAGCTTCGCGTACGCTGCTGCAATCAGTCCCTACTCAGAGGAGGGCGGAGGGAGGTTTCAGGCTCCGATTGACGATTGTCGTTTATTAACGGGTCGGGTTCATCCGAAGTGTGGGATGCAAAATCTCTATAAGCCACTACTTTATCATATTTGGTCCAATTAAGTAGCTAAAGTTTCTACTTTTCCATACAAAATCACCAAAATAACTGAAGGCATAATTTCTACACGATACATTACATCTTCTTGTACATTACTTCCATTAATTAATTTTGTCCATATACTTGCACTCTCATCTCCTCGATCGTGGATGAACTATCCATTATGTTTGAGATTGGGGATGGTGATGGTTCCGCCGAGAAGGAATAGTTGTCTTCCTTGTTAAGAACGTCTTAGGCCAAGATCATCGAAGCGGGCAAGATTCGGGGTGTATTTCAGTTACTGGACCCAAAATTTCAGCACACCTTATTCATAGTCCGAAACCGACCCAAACTTTAAATCAGGTTGGATCAAACCGAACCCGAATTCCTCAGGTTAGGGTCGGGTTGACCTGTATAGTCCGATTTCATCACTTTTTGAAATTAAAAGAAAAAAAAACAGAGGAACGAAGCAAGCTTCATCAGCCTCTGCTCGATGATTCTGAATCAATTTGATGAGGAGAGCTTTAGGCCTAAAGCTTCAAGGCTGAAAATATATTTTTGGGAGTTAGGTTTTTGGGATTTTTTATTTGGGGGTCGTTCAACGCAACAAGGATTTTATTTGGGAGATTATGTGGTCAAGGGGCAGGTTCACCGTTCACCTCGCTGCTAATCGACCGCTGATCTGAACTTCGGGACGACAACGAGCTTGACCAAGAGAGGTTGGTGGATGATTCGATCGCGAGGTTAAGATTGAGAGGCTGAGATCCTGAGTTTGGGGGTTAAGGTTAGGGAGAACAATTGGGGGTTAGAGATAGCAATTGGTATTTTTGGTCAACGGTTTAGGATTTTAGGTAGTTTAGGTTTCGGGCTGGGTTGGGTAGTTGGGTTAAGGTTTGGGCAAATAGGGAACGAAATGTTGGGCTAGGGGATTGAGCCCAACCCGAATCTGAAAAAAGACAAGAAATGTCGGATTCGGACTACCCAAAAATTTCTGATTTTACACTCAATCAGACCCTAACCTGGCAGTTCGGGTCGGATTTCGGGTCACAAGTAAAACTTACACCCCTAGGCAAGAAGCGGGAAGGGCTACTACCCTACTAAGGATTAGGGGTGAGTTCGAGCCGAGCCGAGCCCGAACCTAGCAGGTTCGAGCTCGAGCTCGTGAAATTCGGGCTCGGCCCGAGTTCGAACGAGCCCGAAAATTCGAGCTCGAGCTCGGCTCGAAGGTTCGTGAAGCTCGATTCGAATCGGCCCCAAACGAGCTCGTTAGGCTCGATAAGGCTCGATATACAAACAGGGGTATATATGTAATTTCACACCAGGCTCAATAAAACTCGTCGAGCCTATCGAGCCGAACCATCCATGTTCGAGCTCGACTCGTTAATTATACGAGCCAAAGAATCGGCTCGAGCTCGAGCTCGAGGCTCGTGAAGCTCGGCTCGGCCCGATTCATTCAGCACTAGATGCCCTAGATGCTTTGAATTTGAAGCTTAAAAGGTGATGTTGATGCATATCTAGGTAGTGAGGTTTATAAAAAAGATGAGAGCGAGGGCGAGTTTTTTAAATTAATATTTTTTTTTGTGCACAAATGATTGTTTTTTTTAATGCTATGTATCAGACGTTACTATATGTGTCCATTTTTTTATTACAACATTTGATTTTTCAGCTTTTAATCCATAATTTATTTCTCTAACATTTTTAAATATAAATTTACAAATTTTAGCAAATAACAAAAATTTAATGTACTCAGTGTCTTTTTTTAAAAAAAATTTACCTGAAACTAATGTAGATAATTTAAGCCAAATGAATATTAAAAGTTAAAATATTTCAATAATAAAGTGATAGAGGGAGTATCAAATATTGAAAAAATAAAATATAGAATAAGTACAGGAAACATATATGGTTACCCACACCATATATCGTACAAAACTCATAAACTAAATAAATCGCGTTAAGGATGCCCATCCTTTGCGGGATGAATATTATTTTCTCACTATTCGTCCTGAATCGTCTCATAGACATCCCTACCTAGTACCTTCTCGGGGTGAAGTGCGAATGCCCCACTATACCTCTGAGAGTAGATCTTCCCAGGAAGATCCAGTTCAGCTTACTTACGTGTTGGTCGGTCTAGACCGGTCGAACCAAGTATGGATTAGGCCTTCTTGTTAAGGGGACAAGCGAATGCCGTTCTGATTTCCCAAACCGGGACACTTGGTTGAGTTTGCCCATCTCTACCTGAAAATAGGAAATGTAATATTCCTCCGTCCCTTAAAAGTTGTTATAGTCTGACTTTTTTTTTGATATATAGTCTGACTTTTAATATTGTATTTGACTCAAATTTTCATAATGAAGCATTTATTAAATTTTTATTAAAAAATATAACTAGAAACTTTAAGAATTTATCTTTAAATACATATTTAATAATATTTTTTTAAAAAACTATTCATTTTAAAAATTTAAGTCAAATATAAGCTTGAAAGTCAAACTGTTACACCCACCCCGACGTTCTATAACTTTCCGGCAAGTGTCAACCGAATTGCGAATTCTCAGAATTATCGGAATAACATTGGGTTATGATAATTTATCAAAATTCAATGTTGGTTGTGACTTTGGTGTTGTTTATAAGTTTTACAAGTGTCGGACGATTTTCGGTGATAATTGTTAATTTTGGAAAAGATTCGAAATTCCAAAAGTCTGGTTTGACCAGTGTTCAGTCAAACATTTTTAGTAGATTTTACAGGAATCCAAATTGAGATCTGTAAATTTCTACTTAAACTAGACACACAGGGCTACCTTCATGTAAATTTTCATGATTTTAGGGCTGGTTGTCTGGTGAAGTTTATTTTTACAAGTTGGTACAAAATCTGCCATGTGTAAATGGAGAAGGTTGAAGAAGATTGGGGTTGGGCTATCTTTGGGCTGCCGAAAATTCTTGGGATTTAAACCCATTTGAGACTTCTAATTTTCAGATTTTGATAGCCCATTTATTTTGTTTTTATGGGAAAAGGATTAAAAGGAAAGAAATAGGGAGAAAAGGAAGCAATAATGGAAGATGGAGTAGAAACTCTACCTTATGCCCATACCTCTCTTACACATTCACCATGCTTGTGTCATAATCACACATCTCTCTCTTCCCTCTCCATTTGGCCGAAATTCTTCTCTCATTTTTGTCAATATTTCTTTTTCATTTCTTACTCACAATTCAAGTCTTGAAAATTGAAAAAAAGCCTTCTCTCTCTTTTCTCTCTCTCTCTCTCTCTCTCCTCATGAACTTTGCTAGTGTTCTTGAGTGTTCTTCAAGTGTTCTTGAGTGTTCTTCACTAATCAAGAACTAATCCTCTCCTAGATCCTTAATCAAGGAAGATTAAGCAAGGTAATGGTGTTTGTTCATCACTAATCAAAGATGATTAGTGTTCAACTTCAAGCACTAATTCTTTCCCTCTTTTCTTAGGTTGGCCGAAATTTTGAGAAGAGATTTGGACAATCTCTCAAGTCATCTTGCAAAGGTAAGGTGATCTTTGAGTTTATGGAAAGATTTAGAAGCATGTTTATGAAGAAAGTATGTTGTGTTGAGTTGAGCATGAGAAAGCATGAGTTTCTTGTTGTTATGCTTAAGGCCGAAATTATGAGCATGTGTGTGGATGATGTTTTGTTGAAGATTTAAGTGTTAAAGTGTTGAAAAATGGAAGTGTATAAAGGTTTGTGCATGGAAGTGTTAAGCTTTAAAGTTTAGGTGAAAATTGCAAGGAAAACCGAAAACCAAGGATTTGGAAGAAAATTATGTTTGCTGTGAATAGTGTTTTGGTGATGAAAAGTTGGTTAAAACATGTTAAAAATGGTTTAACGTGAAGGATTAAAGGAAAAGTGACTAAAGTGTGAAGTTAGAAAAGATTTGGATTGAAATGGAAGTTGGGCGAAATTATGGGCTTGGGCGTAAATTTGGAAGAAATGGATAAATGTTGACCTACTTTTGACCAAGTTGACCAAACCGGGTAAAGTTGATCTTTTTATGAAAATTGGAGGACCAAGTGTAAAATATGGAAAAGTTTGGGTAAATGTGTAAACTTGTTATTAATGGAAGGAAGTCGCTAGAATTGTGAAAATTGGGATACTTTTGCAAGTTCTGAAAAGTTCGAGGACTTAGGTTGTAATTAAGAATAAATTCCCAACACATGAAACTTTAGTGAAATAACTAAAGTTATTTGTATGTCTCTGATTCTAGCAGATTAAATCTGCGTCTTCCGGGATATCTTGCAGGCGTGGGGGCCATGTAGATATCCGATTTATCGAGGTAAGGGGTTTAACTTTCTTAATGCGCATTTATGTGTATTAGGTTAGTTAAGGGCTAGTACTCGGGTCGAGGGTGGGGTCCAAAGTGACTCGGGGCTAGTCACAAGGTACGTAGTGGTTTGCGTGGTTTTTATTTCCTCGACTATATGCATATCGTGGTCGACGACGGACCCATTTCATTATTATTTCGACTTCGCTATATCGGATCTGCATATCGGGGTCGATAACGGACCCGTTATATGTTCTGCACGGCTTAGGCCGTTTCGCGATGCCAGGGACGTACGCCTTCGCCGGTACCATGCGCTCGATCCCGATAATCGGCGTGAGCTTAACAAGCCGCCGTAGGAGTCTTGTCGCTGGTCGGGGACCACTGTATGGGTTATGTACCACTGTTATCGATGATGGGAACGCCGGTGATTCCGGTATGCCAACCATGGTCGTTAACACACCCGACGGACTTCGAGCATCATGACTCGCATATCATAATACTTTTTAGGATTGGGATATCTCGCTAGATCATTGCATGCTAACCATTTTGTGCGAGTAAAAATGTTTTTAAAGTTTTGTTTTGACCGCTTGCACCTACCCCCTTATCGGGTTCTTTCGAGAACTCACCCCCACATATAACATTTTCGGGGATCTGGGCAAACGACTGCGGAGTAGACCTCCGCGGTGTTCGCTCTGCATTCGTCATGCATTACGAGGTATTTATCTGTTTATGTCTGGGGGTTTTCTCGTTAGATCCCTTCTGTGATCTGCGTTTGGACTATTTGTTCTGTCTGACGTTATTTCTCCTTTGTATGTTTAGCAGCAGCAACAGTTTTGTTTGGCAAAGTATAATTCCGTCCTTTGGCTCGGCTCTGTAGGCGTAGTATGCATATTAGTTATCTCTGCATTCGGATTTCTGGTCTGTATAGTTTATTCGTGGGAGTTTCCGACCCTACGCAGAGGGCGGAACTCGTTCGCACTGTATTATCTCGTATTCGCTTAAGTTTTCGCGCGCGCGATATCTGTAAGAACCACTAACGTGTCTCGGGTGCAGGTTTAGGACTTGTAAGACGTCGTAAAAATCTGCAAACACGTAACAACCTTAAAACCGAAAGATAACGTTTTAAGGGATGGGTTTTTGGGACCAAACCCTTTTAAGAGAAAATTTCGCGATCACCCGCCGCCGATACCTCCAACCTCTGCAAGAAAGATGCTTCCGCCGATTCCGGGCGGTGGGGTGACACAAACTGTGCACCTTTTAAGTGAGACAAATTTAACATTGACTCATACCGTATGACATTATGCAGTTTGTATGGGAAAAAACTAATTTGATCAACTTTAGCACATTACTAAGGATTATAAAAACATCGATGGGTGTTGAGTTCAAGTTCTACCCATGGTTAAAAAAATCGAACCGGTCATTGAACCGTAAAGTTAGTGGTTCAAGGTTTAATCGGTCGAATCGGTTGAACCAGTGGTTGGACCGTTACTTTTATATTATTATAAATTATTAATAAATACCCATATTATAGAACTGCAACAAAATAATTCATATAATAATGCATATTTTTAAGAATCAATAAGAACTATTATTATTTACTTAAAAGATGAAAGGTTAAAATAATAATTCTAAAGAATATAAGAGTTTATTTGTACAAAAAATAAAACTTTGTGGATGATTTAGAGTTAAGTAGATAAAACTCTAATATTGACTCTCACTCCTCAATTAAATTTGAGTTTTTTTCCATATTTGAGTTTGTTTTTTTTTAAAAAAAATTAAATTTGAATTTTTTCACCTCATTTTGGTTGAACCGCCGGTTCATTGGTTTTTGGTTTAAATGGTTTTGACCGGTTTTTTACCAATGTGGTGCAAAACCAATAACCGGACCGGACATGTAACCGGTTCACGGTTTAACCGGACAGGCAACCGGTTCACGATTTAACCGGACAGGCAACCGGTTCACGGTTTAACCGGTCCGATTCTTTTAACTACGGTTCTACCTCTATCGTCATTGTTTATAGGGAAATTGTATATATATATATATATATATAATTATCTTGAGATTTAATATAGTCTTCACTACCCCCTTCCACACTTTTGGAAACCTCATAAAAATCTCCGAGATTTGACGAAATCTACCCTCCTGAACACTAACAGCATTAAATTTTTTGTTACATTTTATATTTAATTACAATTACAATAATTACACTTCAGTTTTTTTAACCCTATCAAATTTACCCTAATAGTTTTAATACTCCTTCAATCCCTGAAAAATTGAGTGAATTGTCTTCATGTTTTCAATGTATTTAATCTTTGATTTTTTATCTTGTATGTTTAAACATATAAAGTTGAATAATTTATACGTATATCATGATTTAAAGTATAAAGTTTCTAAATATATTTTTTCTGAATTTTTTCATTATTAATCTTAATTTTAATTTGAGTCAAACATTACAACACAGAACATGGAAAATAATTCACTCAATTTTCCAGGGACGGAGGGAGTATTTAACATGTTTACCCTCTCCCCCACTCAGACAACCACCCAACCCCGACCACCGTCTAGCTCCGTTGCCTCGGCCTTGCAGGCCTCACACAACATCACTTGACCTCACACAGTCGTTGGCTCACATAATTGAGTCTGCTAGAGAAGCCTAGCAGTCACAGATTTTAAGCGTGGACATGAAAGGTGAGCAGACGTCCACGAGCCAAAGAGATGAAGTGTAGACCCAATGGGCGAGACACTCTCGCAGGATTACCCTTGCCGATGTAATAGTTGAAAGCTTTATAGTGGAGCAAGGGAGCTCCCCCTTACTTAGGAGGGATGTTGTATATCTATATGGAACGTACTCCCTTCGTCCGCAAAAGATTCAACAGTTTATTTTGACAGTTTCACTGTATTTAATATATGATTTTTTCATGAATATTTGGACAATGAAAAGTAAATATTTCATATGTGTATCATGATTTAAAATATAAATTTTATAAATGTATTTTTTCTGAATATCTTAAAACTATTTTTCTTTGTTAAAATTTGAGTTAAACATTGAACCTTAAAACACTAAAGTCAAATGGTTGAATCTTTTGCGGACGGAGGGAGTATAATATAGCGGAGGGGGTGAAGTATATTGCCCCGCAACAGTCCTCTTGTCAGTCATGAGAAAAATTCTCAGTCCTTTCCTTTAAAAGATAAGAAAAAAGAGAATCTTTCTTCTTACCCCCTAAAATTGCTCTATTTATCCAAAGGCTTCCGAGACGTACCTCTGCTATTGCATTAAACATCTCGTAATGGCGCCTTCCGCTACAGAGTCTCCTAGATCTGGCATCCTTGCTTGCAAGCCTGGCAGCCTCCGACCCCACAATTCCTTGTGAAGGAGAATCGTGAATCGGCTTCTCTTGATCATTCGATCTGACTTCCCCTTCATTCACGGCAACTGAGAACGGGGTTGGGAGAGGAAGAGGGGGCTCAAAGGTTGAGAACTGGGTTGTTAGACAGTTCTCAAGTGGAGACGGTGGCAACAAGAGAATGCTTGGCTGGGAGGGTCGTTGGGATGGGTGAGATTGGGCAAATTTGTGAAATGTGAAATGTTTGGGGTAAGATTGCTAGGGTTAAAATTTGTAGGGTAAATAAGAGTATTATTCTAAAAAATAAAAAATAAATAACGGTCAATACAAGGATTTTGTAGGTTTTGTCAAACCCCAGAGGATCAATATGTGGATTATAAAACTGCGGGGACAAAGTGAAGATTATGCAACATAGGTTCTCTCACGAATTTTGACCAATATTGTGTACTAAATTAAGTGGGGAAAAGCTTGTGAGATTAACAAGGAAAAAGAAAACAAACACACAGAACAAACGTCTGGCCAAATGTTCTAAATCTAGTGAATGGAGGAGAATGGATTCTTAATTTTCACACAAACGAAGCAACTTCCATTTTTGTCCAAAGCCTACTCGGGGTTCTTATTTTGACACCTGAGGAAATGAAAAGGAAAAAAAAAGAAAGAAAGAAAACAAAATTAGAAGATGAAACAGAATCTAGTTAGTTTCCTCCTCCCCTTTTTATTAGAGTTTAATTTATTTTCTCATTGTTCTTTTCGCGGTAGAAGAAGAAGAGGAAGAGAGAGGGCGGAGGAGGAAGTGGAAACGTCCTTGTGTCAACCGTGCAGTGTTCTCTAAGCTTCAAAAGCTTTTTGAGCATTGCCGTGTGACACAAGTTTCCACAATGTCGCCGCCTTCTCCCTCCTCCTCCTCCTCCGCCTCCTCAGATGAATCGCTTCCACCGACGAATTTCACCGCTGTCGCAATCGACAAAGACAAGAACAGCCAATCTGCCGTGCGTTGGGCAATTGATCATCTTGTCGTAAGCAGCCCTGTCATCATACTGATTCATGTCAACCTTAAACATGGACATGGGCATGGACGTGGACATGGTAAGTTCCATTTCCTTTCTGCCCTTGTCTCTCTCGTACTCTCAAATCATTTATATGTACATAGATGTTTAAAAATGAATCGATTTTGTTTCGAATTTAGGTCATGCGGATGCTGAGGTTAATGCTGACCAGATCTTTGCTCCTTTTCGTGGATATTGCGCTCGTAAAGGGGTATTTTTCATTATAATGTTAAATATGAATGCAAACTGTTTGATGAAATGTGCAAAAGAAAATATAGGAGATTTAATGTTTCTAATTTCATTATTTTGGGGTTTGATCAGGTAGAGATGAAGGAGGTGCTTCTTGAAGATACTGATGTGGCTAGAGCAATTCAAGACTATATCAGTAAGAACTTCATCAACAATTTAGTTCTCGGGGCAACATCAAGAAATGCACTAGCAAGGCTTCAGAAGTTCAGATGCCAGGAGATTCCAACCCACTTGGTTAAACATTCCCCTGAGTTTTGTTCTGTGTATGTTATTAATAAAGGGAAGATAGTCACAGTCAAAACAGCCCATAGGCCTGCATCCCACTCCTCTACCCCTCCCAGAGCCTCCGCGGCATCGGGTGAAGGTCATGATGGTAGCAGCAGGTACGATGAACTTTTGTTGTTTTTCTTGTCTTTCTCTCATCAGAAGGTACTAACGAAGATTGATCGAGTTCTTGAGAGCAATACTTCTGCTGAGAAGAATGAACTTGAATACTTCCCTTCTGACTTCCTTGTTAATTTAAGCTGACCTGTTTTTATTAGTTGTTGGTAATTCTTTTAGACACGGTAATGAAATTTTAGCTTGAACAGAGGACACAAAACACATGGAAGAGTAGAGAACCATCATGCAGACAAACAATCAAAGGCACTAAAACTAAGAATGGGCTCCAACCATAGGTCTATTAATAGCTTTGAGCTTCAAAATCCTGGTCAATGTTCAATTGGTCGTACTTCTACGGTGGATGAACCAGATTTGGCATCATCTTTTGGTTTAGGATCTGTGGATATTTCGGCCCATGATTTTGATTTTTCCATGGTATCAGTCGATGATTCACCTGCACATAACTTTGTAAGTATAATATTGTGTCTGTTTGGAGAAACTCTAAAGATTACTGACCAAGATTTTTCAGAAAACAAAAGGATCACAACAAACAAAATATTTTGGAATGCAGAAAGATGTAGAATGTGAGATGAGAAGGCTGAAGCTTGAACTTAAGCGAACCATGGAAATGTACAGCACTGCTTGTAAAGAAGCTCTATCCGCAAAGAAGACAGTAAGCTTATAGTGCATTGCAAATTTCTATGAGTATATCTATTGAGACTTCAACAATGATCTTGTAATTTATTGCCCTTAAATTCAGGCTAGTGAACTTAATAGCTGGAAGCTGGAAGAGATTCGAAGGTTTGAGCAAGCTAAACTAGCTGAAGAAGCAGCTCTCCAACTTGCAGAGATGGAGAAGGCAAAGTGTCGAGCTGCTATGGAAGCAGCTGAGGCAGCTCAAAAGATTGCAGAGGTAGAAGCACAAAGAAGAAGAAAAGCTGAGATCAAAGCCAAGCAAGAAGCAGATGAAAAGCAACGTGCTTTGACGGCTTTGCACCGGGGTGATCACAGATATCGCAAATACTCGATTGAAGAAATTGAGGATGCTACAGAAAAGTTTGCAGATACCAATAAGATTGGAGAAGGTGGATATGGACCTGTTTACAAGGCTAGGCTTGATCATACTGCTGTTGCCATCAAAATCTTGAGATCTGATGCAGCTCAAGGAAAGAAGCAATTCCAGCAAGAAGTAAGCTACCTAGAATAACCTTTACTTCATCGCACTAAATTACTTCGCCTTTTCTAAGATAGATAGATGTTCGTTTCTTTAAAATATCATGCTTACAAATAATGCAATTTAACCATCTGTAGGTTGAGGTTCTTTGCACCATTAGACATCCACATATGGTGTTACTCTTGGGTGCCTGTCCTGATTATGGCTGTCTGGTTTATGAATACATGAACAATGGAAGCCTAGAAGATAGGTTATTTCGCAGAGGGAATACCGCTCCACTTTCTTGGAGGACGAGGTTCCGGATAGCTTCTGAAATTGCCACTGCCCTTTTATTCCTTCATCAGGCCAAGCCAGAGCCACTGGTTCACCGGGATCTAAAACCAGCAAACATTCTATTGGACCGTAATTATGTGAGCAAAATCAGTGATGTTGGTCTAGCCCGCTTAGTACCACCTTCTGTAGCTGATAGTGTAACACAATATCGGATGACTTCGGCTGCTGGGACTTTCTGTTACATAGACCCCGAGTATCAACAGTCAGGGAAGTTGACTACTAAGTCAGACATATACTCACTAGGTGTTATGCTTCTCCAAGTTATTACAGCCAAGTCCCCAATGGGTCTTGCTCACCATGTCAACAGGGCTATAGAAAAGGGAACTTTTGAGGAAATGCTTGACCCGTCTGTGGAAGATTGGCCTATTGAAGACACTTTATCCTATGCAAAATTGGCATTGAAGTGTGCAGAGCTAAGGAAGAAAGATCGACCGGATCTTTCCACAGAGGTATTGCCAGAACTAAATCGGTTAAAAGATCTTTGACAGAGAGTTGATGGGGAGTAATGGTGGTAACCATTGTACAGAAGCTGTTCCCAAGCTAGAAATCATCCAATTAAATGTAAGTACTCACAGTTAGCATCAAGATAAATTAACAGCAAACTACCCCTCAAAAGGTTTTGTTAGATGTTAAACTTTAGGGTACTGATCTTCTTTTCCTGACTGATTAGGGCAAGATTATGCTGGGAATCAATTGCAGAAAGTCCTGAGTGGTTCATAATATTCATGTCCGAATCCAAGGTTTGACGAGCTACAACTTTTTGACAACCTTTTTTGGCAGAGCTTTTGTTGGAAGAAGGCGGAAACTGAAGGAAGTAGAATGCTGCAAATGCCGTGAAATGAACAGATCATATGAGCTTTTGTTGTATTTGCTACACGTTTTTCATATCAACATTGTCATTCATTGTACATGCAATGAAATGAAAAGAAATCGATTTTGTTAATCAGTACTTAAGGATCTGCTACGCGTTCTTTAAGCTGAACCCGTCATATTCCATCTTTAATGCAGAGCATAAATCAAAATGAAAACTTTATTGAAGTATTCATGCCACACATATTATGGCATATTCAATATAGATGCATATTACACAAAAATATACTAATACTTATTTATACATGCCATATAGTATAGGAAATTATAGTCCTGAACCTCTAACTTAGTGGTTAATGTTAGTTATTGATTCAAATTATCAAATACAAAAGATAGAGGAGTAAACTTGTTATTACAAGTTTTGGAAGATAAGTTGGATTGCAGGTTCAAGACAAAATTGATGTCGGTTTAGGATTCCTAATGTTTAGTTTTTGTCGTTAGAAGTTTTAGTCAAGCATGGTATTTTGATGTTGGTGGAGTTGAGAAGTGAACCAAAGCTAGCTTGATGGACAAGAAAAAGATTGTCATGTGGGTTTTGTCTTATAGTGCTAATGCTTGTAGAGTTTAGTTTCGTACAGGGATGTTTCGGATTTGATTTTGTTTAGAGATTGAACGAGGTTAGGAGTATTTTTCTCGGTAAGTTTAGGAGTGTTGAATGAAGTGGGATTGTGTTTCCTAATTAGAATATGATTAGGTTTGATTGTAGCCTATACAAAGTCCATGTGTGTTAGGGTTTTGGGTATGAGAGAAAAATCAATGTGGTAGAGAGACAAGAAGTGAGGGTGAAAAAAGAGAAGAGAGGTCCGAAAGCCGGGATGGCTAGGACGGAAGAAGTCTTTTGTAGTTCTCATATCATGTTGAAGATGTCTAGTGGATTTTCTCTTTGGTGTTCTTCAAGTTCTTCCTTTCTAGTTCGTCGGCTAAGAAGCTTTAGGTGTGAAGCTCTTTTCACATCTCTATTGTATCATGGGAAACAGATGCTTGTTCGATCCTCAAACACTCTTACCAGAGGGGTCGAATATGTTTAAGGAAATTACGTACAACGCAAGCCTCAGAAAACCAAAACCCGAAGAATAGTTCTTATTTCTAAACTTTTTCTTGGTTTGATTTGTTTATCTTCTTCTCAATTCTAATTTACTATTAAAATTAGAAATTGATTGTTATACAGTCAATTTAATTAATTTCTAGCAAATTTCTACTTAACTTTGTTAAAATAATTCTGATGAATTTTCTTATAATTTTCAGATTTATTTATTTCTAAAATTTGGTAAAATTATTATTTTATCTCCATCATTTGCATTTTGTGCAATTCTACCCCATTTCTTTTGTATTACCATTTTTTGTACTTACTTGCACTACAATCTTAAAACAGAATATTGATATGTTCCTGGAGTTCCCAAGCGGAATGTGGACTCTGAAACGTCTAGCACCAATCAAGCATGAATCTACTTAAACTTCTTGTGTCGTAACTATATCCTAAATTGTTTACATAATTCGTTAAATAAAATTTATTGTTCTTTTAAGATGGCAAAAGTGTATTAGTTTTGGCGATGCATTTGAACGAAAGACTAACGTATAGTAAAGGTTTATAATGGTCTCCAATATGCCGATTCCCTATAGCAATTGCAACTGCTCTGGTTTGTGTCTGTGAGGACGATAATAGTTTTCTATTCGCAATATCAAACTTTACTATTCTAAGAAAAGAGTTGAAGGTTTATGGGTTTTGCCTCTGCAGCACCGCCACCGGAGGCTCTTCTCCAACAAAGGCGTACGATCTGTTCCCGGCGAGTTCGGGTTTTTTCCTTGCACCACTGCCCTGCCTCGTTGGGATTCGTGGTCGTCTTGGTTTTCTCGCCGGCTTTGGCGCTCGATTCTCGGTTGCAATGGGGATTGATCCGAATCTCCGGCGTCGACCTTCTCCATCGGATTTGACTCACGATGGGGTTGGGTTCGACGATTTGGCGGAGCCACCTCTGATTTTGGCTGATTGGGGACGAGTCGAATGACGTCGATTAGGAACTTCCGATGCTCAGCCGCACTGGCTTTGGCTGGGTGTTGTGACCGGCGCCACCAACAGGAAAAGCTTTGGCTAGGACCAGCTTGGAGGCGCTGGCTTGTTCCCTGGGGAGCTGTGGAACATTTGTAGCAAGGCTTAGACTTGCGTGAGTTTCCCGTTTGGATACTGGGGGTTTTTCAGTTGGTGAGAATGGCTATGGATGATTTCGTGGCATGGAGATGGAGGGCTACTCCCTCTCCATTTTCTGGCAGGCGTGGAGGGTGGTCATTGTTGTGACCCCGCCATTCCAACTGCTTGATAAAGCAAAGAAGAAACTCAGGTGAACGACAGTTCACAACCTTCAGGATCATTTTGAAAACAATTTAAGATTTGTAGGAGTTTTAAATAATATAAAAGTTTAAGAAATTATTTACAAGTCAATTCAGTTATTTTAAGTGCATACAAGATTTACAAGTTTGAATAAAGCAAGGAAAAATACAATTTAAACCCTCAAGTCTTAGGTCCTCTCTTTTTGTAGCTTGCTTGGACGCCAAGCTTCATGCCCTTTGAGGGGTTGAGAAGCATCTAGAGATTCCTGGAATAAATACCTGCAAACTATAAAATGTTGCTCGAGCCAAGAGGTTGCCAACGTACCCTTTCAGTATCAGTTATACACAATAGGGATCAGAGGAATCACGTAGTTCTCCATCCATTTTGTTAGTATCTTGCTTACGACGAAATAATAGAAATAACATAAGAAATGCAGAAAACAGTAAAGGGTGCTTAGGGTGGTAGTTTATACTACCACCTTCATGCATCATCAGAGAGCAAGCAATCTAGCATAATTGAATCCTAGAAAACAGGAGAGCATGCAACAAGGCAGTAGGCATGGTAGTTCTAGTTTTACTATCAGTCAATCAAACATGCTTGGAATTCTAGCAAAGAACAGAGAAAGGTTCATGGAAACATGGATAGAAGTTGATAAGCAGCATGTATCAAGATGTAAAGGTTCATACAGCAATTAACTTCTATTTCCACATAGCCCAACATGAACCATCAGAATTAAAGAATTCAAGAGATAATTAAGCATGCAGATCAGCAACCCAACATTTTAAATCATTAAAAGATGGAAGGATATTACCTTTTTTATGCAAATAAGAATCATCAATTGAAGCTTAGCGCTTCACTTGCCATCGTCAACCCACCAAACCGCCAATGACCATCGTTCTTGATTGCTCTTTCTCTCCCGTCAATCTCCGTTCATCAGCCTCGTCGGTCAGCCCCAAAACCTGTCGCAAAGATCCTACCTTCGTCGTCCTGCATCGCTCTTAGCTCCTTCCCGTCCCCACCTCACCATCGAACCTTCAGCCCTTAAATCCCCAATTTCTTCCCTCTATCTCCTTCGAATCGCATCACGAACCAGCCCTCTTCCCCATCGTATCTTCTACCCTCTCCAGAAAACAGTCCGACTCCTCCCAAAATCGTGTTTGCCTCCCTCTGTATCCAAATCGATCGAACCTTCTGCCCCTTCTTTTAATCTCCACAAATTTCCCAGCTCCTCCTTCCGCCTCCGTCTCGTGTCTTTCTTCCCTTCTTCATGTTTTCAGTCGTCTCTAGGTTTAAGGAAATTACTTAATAGGTCCTTAGACTAATTTTAGTCTTACAAACTTACCCCATTTTAATTAACAAGTTCAATTTAGTCTTTTTCTAGCTATTTTTATTTTAAATCTATCAATTTTTTCCAAACTTCTAAATTTTCAATTTAATCCAAATCTTTCTAAACTTTCAATTCAGCCCAGTTCTTATCATTCCAATCCAAAATTTTATATTTCTTTCCAATTCAGTCTCTTGATCTTTTAATCCCTTCAGTTGTGACACAGCCGTAAGGACGGGTCACAACTGTGGTATGGGTTCAGTTGGAAGATGTGTGGTGGACGGTGGGGGTGCAAACGTGCCCGAGTTGGCGCTACCGAACGTGGTCTACTAAAATGGATACCGAAAACGGCAGGGACGTGCGACAGCCTTCCCTGTCCGGTTCAGTGAGGGATGTACTCTAGAGTGATTGGGGTTTAAAGTCTGCCTCAATCACTCGTATTGCACAATGAGCTGAGGGTTGTTAGTGGATAGCGTTGCTGCTAAGCTAGATTTGGATGAAATCAATGCAGGTGTGGTTAACTGTTGTCGTAATCCTATTTCAAGCGTTCCACGAGGAAGGTCCGATCTCAGTAAAGAAAGACGAATTGCGCTTGATTCGAACCATCTCCGTTGAGCCTCTTCGGTGTGGGAGTTGCATGCTTGTTATTATGCTCCCCCTGATTGGATCTGCAGCCCCGAGTGGCATTTTGGAAGAACCTGCATACAACGACTTCCCCTGATTGTGTTTATCTCTCGCTGGTTTGGTACTATTGTCATCATGATAATCTTGCTATCTTTTAGTTTCTTCTCTTTAAGTTTTTTTGATTTGTTTTAAACTTTCGCTCTCTTTTTGCTTAAACTTTATCTCGTGCACTATTAATGGTGTTACACTTTGTATTGCTTGTCACATCTTAGAGCATGTAGGTAAATGTGATTGGGGACAAGTTCTTCATCCTTAGCTATTATCGGCATTAGCCGCTTAAAATCGAATGAAATCATTCCCTCTAAAAAAAGATGACAAAAGTGTTGTGGAAATCTCTGGAACGGAAATATAAAATGGAGGATGCCGGCACAAAGAAATTTGTGGTCGGCTGTTATTGGCATCAGTCAAGTGCAGGAACTTCAAGTTATCTTGCATGAGATCCTCGTTGAATGCATGATGTTGGCCGATGCCTTCCAAGTGGAAGCTATCATCGAGAAGCTACCCTATGGATGGAAGAAATTCAAAAGCAACCTTAAGCACAAGCAAAAGGAAATGAACTTGAAGGACATCATTGTTAGACTTCGTATTGAAGAAGACAACGGGGATCTGAGTGCAAGCCACCCCTCTCCATTGATACGAAGGCCAACATGATGAAGCATGGTTAGGGGAAAAGCTTAAAGAACGAGAAGGGAAAATGAAAGCTCAGGGCAACGGGAGGTGTCTCGGTGCTGATACCAAAGCCCAAGTTGAATGACAAATGCTTCAACTGTAGAAGGATGAGCCACAAATCTGACGATTGCTGACTCCTAAAGCAGAATGATCGTGAGACAAACATGATCAATGAAATAGCCCAATATGTGGAAGATATCAACCTCACTACTGTGGTTTTTGAGGTGAAACTTGTTTTGTCCAACCCGGAAGAATGGTGGATTGACACTGGTGCTACTAGGCACGTTTGCACCAATAAGAACCTCTTCTCCTTCTTCAAACCAATTCAAAGAGAGAAGATGTACATGGCCAATTCCACAACGGCAAGAATTAAAGGCCAAGGGAAGTTGCTTCTGAAGATGAACTTTGTTAAGACATTGACCCTAAACAGTGTCTTGCATGTGCTGTGCCAAACGTGTGCAAGAACCTGGTGTTCGGCTTACTGATGAATAAGCATGGGTTGTTCAAACTCAATGTAATGACAATTATCAATAAATTGACTACCTCTTTCATTTACTTGATTTAGTCTTCCAATTTGTGGTATGGAACAATAGGTCATGTTAATTTTGACTCGATACGTCGATTAATTAACTTGGACCATATTCTGACATTCCAAATGGATCTAAAACATAAATATGAAATTTGTGTTGAGGTAAAATTGATAGGATTATCGTTTCAATCAACTGAAAGAAGTACTAAACCATTTAAAATGATTCATAGTGATGTTTGTGATTTGAAATTCATTCAAGAATGAGGTGGTAATAAGTACTACCTCCGTCACGAAAGATTATACACTTTGACTTTCTTTGTTTCAAGGTTCAATGTTTGACTCAAATTTTAACAAAGATAGCAAGTTTTAAAAAATTCAGAAAAAAAATATTTATAAATTTTATACTTCAAATTATGACATGAATATAAATTATAAACTTTAAAGACTAAAAATTCATGAAAAAAAAATCATAGAAAATTACAATTATTCGACGGAGGAGTATTTTATTACCTTTATTGACGATAGCACAAAATACTGCTATTTGTATTTACTGAAAATTAAAGATAAGGCCTTATAGAAATTTGTTCTTTATAAAAATGAAAATTAACTCAATAAAAAGATCAAAATGTTGAGAAGTGATAGAAGTGGTGGGAATGAAGCACCAATTGGCAATTATGTGCACAATGTGGAATAGTACATGAAACCACCGCACCTTATTCCAATCTGATGGTGCAGTTGAACGGAAATATCGCACATTGAAAGAAATGACAAATGGAATGTTACTAAGTTTAGGCTTACCTTAAAACATGTGAGGTGAAACTATTTTATAGAGTAATTACCTTTTAAACAGGGTACTTCAAGAGAAACAAAATAAAACCCTATATGAGTTATGGAAAATTAGGACACCATCCTATAAACACTTATGAGTGGGGGTCTCTTGCAAAGATAACGGTACCAAAGAGACTGAAGAAACACTAGATTGTATCTTCATAGGATACGCGCATAATAGAAATGCCTATTGGTTTCTTGGGCATGATTCAGAATTTTCAGATGTTCACAAGAACACAAATGGAATCACGGAATGCTTCTTTCTTTGAAAATGTATTTCCTTGTAGAAGCAATAGTGCATCAAGCTCATCAAATCAAGAAGATGAAACTATGGATCATGAAAATCATGAGAATCATGATGATGAACGTCATGATGATGAGAATCATGATTTGGTTCAAGTAGAACTGAGACACAACAAAAAAGCAAAAGTAGAGAAATCATTTGGTGTTGAAAAAGGAACCTCAAACATATGAAGAAGCTACGAGTTCTTGTGAGGGACCTTCATGGGAGGAATCCATAACAAGTGAAGTTGATTCTATATTTATAGAATCATACTTAGAAATTGGTAGATCTTTCTCTTGTAAAAAAAAACCTTTAGGATCTAAGTGGATTTTTAAAAAGAAAATGAAACTTAATGGTTCCATTGACAAGTATAATGCCTGAATTGTGATCAAGGGATACAAGCAAAAGGAAGTTTTAAATTACTTTGATACATACTATCTTGTGACAAAAATCAATTATATACAAATGATTATAGCGATCGTAGCATTGAGAAATTTTGTAGTACATCAATTGAATGTAAAAACAGCTTTTCTTAAATGGAGATTTAGATGGAGAAATATACATAGAACAACCTGAGGGCTTTATAGGTCCAGGGAATGAAATGAAAGTCTGTGAATTGGTGAAATCATTATATGGTCTGAAACAAACACCGAAAAAATGGTATAAAAAATTTGACCATGCAATGATTGCCTGTGGGTTTAAAATCAATAAGTGTGACAAGTAAGTTTATATCAAGCAAACAGAAAATGATTATACCATTTTATGTTTTTATGTGGATGACATACTCATGCAAAGAACGGTTCTAATTTATAAATATTTTCTTGGTTTGATTCATTCATCTCCTTCTCAATTCTAATTTATTGTTAAAATTAGAATTTTATTGTTATATTGTCAATTTAATTAATTTCAACCTCTACTTAATTTCGTTAAAATAATTCTAGTTAATTTTCTTATAATTTTTGGATTTATTTATTTCTGAAATTTGGTAGAATTATTATTTTATCTCCATCTTTTGCATTTTATGCGATTCTACCCCATTTCTTTTTCAGTACCATTTTTTGTACTTGCACTACAGGCGGTGGATTGAGTGGCGAGAGAAATGCTGTAGAATCTAGACTACAACCCGGTTTGGGGCTGAGATGCTATTTACACACCATTGGCAAAAACTACTAGTTGTGTTATTTGTGTAAAGATCTAACTAAGAAGGGTATTTTAGTTTTTAAATTTGTTAATTAATTAGTTAAATCAATTAGATAGTGTTGGGATCTACTAGTGGATTTACCCATTTGTGGGTAAATAAAATGGCCGCCAGTTTGGGAATAGATGTTTCAATTAGCTGTGGTATTTTAGATAATTTTGTAATGATCAAGATCAAACAGCGACTGCTAATCCCTAATAACTACTCATATATAGTTTTTTTCAAAACGCAACAGTTACTTGAAAAAGATATTGTCAAACACACACTACATTTATGGAGTCCAAATCCGGTGTCACCCTTTTCTTCACCCTCTATTATAATTTATTACCATCGTTAATTAATCTGTTAATTTTTTAACAGAACAGCTAAAGATGTTGATGAAATATAGTTTGGGACACATAGGAGATGGTGAAAAAGGGACCGCAAATTCACTCACATTTGTGCACCTATCAGCCACAGTCACCAGCCCTATAGAAATCATCTCTAACAGTTTTCTCATTTTATTGATATGCTCAATTTTAAAGAATTTTGACATTTTTTTTATCCAACAGTTTCTCCATCGCATTCTCCAAAATGAGGAATGAGACAAAAATATGGGGAGTCTTCCCTAAACTTTGGAAAACCTCCCCAAATCTATTTTTTTTAACCTCTTGCCTCTGTTTTGGATACTTGTGATTAGTTTAAACACCTCTCATTTTTTTTCTTTCCAAATAATTCATTTATTATTATTCAAATATGTAGAATATTTTATTATTATAATAAATGCAAACTCCAAAATGAAGAAGTTATTGGAGTTAGAGCATTTTTTATTTTTTTTAAACATGACTTACTTTTTCATTTTAAAAAAACTTTTGGGTAAGTTGTTAAGAAACTCTCCTCACTATTCCTCCACCACCACCGGTTCATTGCTCGCCATCGCCTCAATTTTACTACCCGTATCAAAATGAAGGTACAAACAAAGCATAGCTAATCCAAATATGATTATTATTCTATCTACCAACAGTGGAAAACTATCATCACCTGGATCTGGAATAAATTTTATTTTTAGAAATATGTGAAAGTGGGAAAATTGTTTTCCGATGATTGAAAGTTTATCCATCAAAGTATAGTTGGGTTGGTTATAAGGGCTTCAATGGAAGAAATGAGAACTTAAGAGTACCCTGTTAGACACCTGTGCAACGTTAATAAGAAATTTGGTGATTTATTGTAAAACTATGTGTACATAGAAATTTTAACCATTTTTATCATTACCCGAAATTTAACGGATCATCCAAAGCCTTTAAACAATTTTTTTTGATGAAAAGCCTTTAAGCAATTAATGTACGACAAAAGAATCAGAAGCAAACACTTTTAAATTGCCTTTCGACATAGCTATGCTATTTTGGTCTAACAGCGTTTGGTTTTCAAGTACATAGCGTTAGGCGTGAAGTTCCGCGCTTCTACGTATTCAGAAAAGGGCCAGCTTGTAGTTTTAGGATGGACCTTTACTGTAGTCAGCGACTGATTCGAGACTCCAAACATTTGTCAGCGCATCCAATTCTCCATCCACCTTTGAGTCCGCTCTTCATCTCCGCCCTTCGTCCCCAATTCTCATAGTATACTTGGGTGGGTGGGTGAAATTGGCCATTGATCCATTCAAAATAATGTAAAAAACAAAGAGTTTGTGTAACGATGGGAACAAGGGTGTAATCAGTAAGGTCTTTGTTCGCAAAATCAGAGTTTAGCAAAAATCTGATAATGAGCAAGTGATTAATTCACAATTTGATCCACATATTAGGGGGCTTCAAACATCAAGGGTGGGAAAAAAAATGTTCATCAAATTTGGGTGTCATCCACCACCAAAAATTCACCAAAAGATTTTCGGATCCTCACAGTTTGCAAGCAACTCTAAAATCTGAAATGAAAAGCAGGTGGGGGGGAGGGGTGCAGCAGAGGGACACGTGGGGGAGGGACACGTGAGGGTGCAGTAGAGGGCCACAGATTTTGTTCGTGAATCACGGGCTACTGTACATTTTCGGACCTCCCGTGAATATGGTGAGGTCCGAAAAAAATGGGAGTGATTCACCAATTTTTGAGGGGTGAATTTCCAAAAATTCACCCCAAAAAATGTATGTTTGAAGCCCCCTATTGTATGAATCATTTAAACTAGCCCATCCACTTATCCTACACTACCAACCATACCACCCACATCCCACGTCCTCCACCAGGGGTGTAAGTTCAACCCGGAGCCCGAACCCGACCCGAAATTGTCGGGTTAGGGTCGGTTCGAGGGAGAATACCTCCCTAGGTGGCCCAAACCCGACCCGAACCCGATATTTTGCGTGTTTTTCTGGTTCGGATTGAGCCAACCCGAAAACCCGATGAAAAACCCGAACCCGATATTAAAACAGAACTACCCAACCCAAGTGCCCAACCCAACCCTAAAACTACCCAGCCCAATCTGAGTCCAACCTAAAACTACCCAGCTCAACCCTCTAATCTAACCTAAGCCCAACCCAACAGTCAGCAACAGCAGCCAGCAGCCCGCCCAGCCCAGTAGCCCACCCACTTCAGACTTCACTCCTCAGCAGACGGCAGCTCAGCCTTCAGATTTCGGGTTTTTCGGGTCAACCCGACCCTAACCCGAAAATTTCGGGTTCGGGTTGACCCGACCCAAAATTTAATATGGGCTGGGTTCGGGTAGTATACTCTGTATTCAGAATTTCGGGTTCGGGTCAACCCGAAAAGGTCGGGTTGACCCGAATTTACACCTCTATCCTCCACACACCTAGCCGGCCTTGTCATTGACAAACCCAATGACTCCTCCCCACCGCCCAAAAACCCAGCCTAACTATTCGACACCTCAACCCACCCTCGCCAATATTGCCATCGTCTACAATCGACCATCGATGCCCAAACTCGATCTGAAGCTCGATAGGATGACAACGATGTGGGCTAGGTGATTCGACGAGCAAGGCTCAATGGCAGGACATACAATCTCGGTGGGATGCGACAAATTGGCACCAAAGGTCATCAGTTGCTCCAGATCTAATTCGTCGGTGGCCGCAAGATGATTTCACTGGAGGCCGTGAGATGACTATTTGTTCGGGCTTGAACCTGGGCTTGGTGTATGGCGACAGCGGTGATGGTGAAAACGGTGGTAGCAGTGACGGATATACGATGTATAGGGGAAGAGGGTGGGGGAATTGTGGAGTTTTAAAAGTGTTTATATTTTTTCAAACTTAACATAAATGAGGGTGATATTTGTGGATTTACCATTACCACTTGAAATCACGTTTTCGCGAAACCAGAGATAAGCGAACAGTAGGTGTTCAAAAAACTCGCAAAACCGAGAAACCGAACCGAACCGCATGATCCGAACCGAAAAAACCCGTGAACCGAAGAAACCGATAACCCGCAGGTTCTAATTTTTGAAACTCGCAGATACCCGAACCAATCCGCATATGCCTATTTACAAATAAATTATCTAAAGTTGCTTACTTCATATCAATTTTCCTTTAAGTTTCTTTTATATTATGTGTGAAAACTCATTTCATACAACAATAATATATAATTTGTAATATTATATTATTGTTCTATTTATGCAAACTACTTTTCTTTATTTTGATGCTCTAGATATGTACATTTATGATGCAAAATTTTAGAATATCTCCAAGTAAATTGAAAAAATTTATAGAATAATTATACTTAGGAATACCCGCAACGCATGGATTTTCGGTATATTAAGAGTTTCAAACTTAAAATTTTATAAGTAAATTAATTACATTGATACGAAATTACATAAAAATAAAATAAAATAAAAACAGTGGATGACAAGAACTAACAGCAACGTCCTATCAAAAAAAAAAAAAGAACTAACAGCAACGCTTCAGCTTCTTGCAATCTGCACTCGTCGCCGTCGGAGCCTTCTCGGTGCAAGCCGCCCGCCTCGCGCTCCCGTGCTTACGTTAGCAGGTATACTTCTAATTCACTCTCTTGTGATTTGGCTTTGATGATGCGAATCAATAACTGAGGATTAAGATTTTATTGATTCTTCACGCTCTTGGGTATAGCAGTAGCTGCAATATTGCAGGATGGAATCGAGTGGGCAAGGGAAAGCAGAGCAACCGAAGATTCAGATATACCCACCGGCGACCACCGGAGTTTCTCCATTCTGGAGAGGTACGTTTATAAAGCCAAAGACTTTTTTTGTGATAATGGGCGCTCTAAAAATTCTTCCTTTGTGGTTTGGCTGTGTAGATAAGTACGAAAAGGATGCTAAGAAGTACTGGGATAGATTCTATAGGCACCACAAGGACAGAGTACGTGTTGCTTGCTATTCTGTATCGTAAAATCCCAAGTTCCAATTTCCCCTACTCCGTTGATGATTATTTTGCAGTTGTTACACGGCTGTTACTTGCATATAACTATTGTGCGCTTTCATGTTTTAATTGGCCCAAGGATGGAGTGGTGTCTAGTTGTGTCTGTTGTTATGACCTTCTGTCATCCTATGAATTTTGAAGGGGTGATTTTTGTTCCCATGAATTTGAGCCTTTTAATTTTTACAGTTAAAAAAGGTGTCCTCTAATTGTTGAGGCTTTTTCAATAATCTAAAATGTGCTGGCGGGGTACGCGGAGGACGTTTGTCAATCTAAAAATCTACTATTTGTTTCCTTACTGATTACAAGTAAAACAATTAGAAGGTGGAAGAATATAGAACTCTCATATTGGTGTATGTTGATTTTATAGTTGTTATTGTGACTTTTGTTTTAATTTGGTTTTTTGCTTTCTTAATTAGTTTTTCAAAGATCGGCACTACTTGGACAAGGAATGGGGTCACTACTTATGTGTAAGTGTGCAAAATGCCTTTTGTTACCGTCTATGTAGATTATTGCCACTTTTCCTAGATCTTCTAATGATGGTAATAGGTAAATAAAGTGTAGTTTGTTACTTAAACACCAAGTATTAGTTACTTTTAAATATAAAAGTTTTGCCAATAACTAACTCTTATAATTGGTAGTTCATATATCCCTTCTATTACCAATTTTCATGACAAAATTCATGGAGTGTTCTGCTTCTCCCCTTCTGTTTTTGGGTGGAACTGTGGAAGGTTTAGTGTTTCCTTTGTTCATTCTAGCTGACGTTATGGTAGTGAAAAAGCAAAACATTTACAAGCTTGGCCATTTCAAATCCTGTGCAGGATCTTGGAGCCAAAGTTATATTGGAGGTATGTATCATGCTTTCCTTTTCTATGTTTACCCCTCTACATGGTTTTGTTCAGTATTCTTTTCACTTTTACTTCAGCCCCTGAGGCATATATTCTCGTACCAATGTTGTTGAGGTTGTACAAATTATACAAACCACTATATTTAAGGCTGTTTGGTACATGACATGCCTAGATCTTGTTGAACTTTAATTTTGACTGTTGATGGGATGCATTTGTCTGAGCAGGTTGGATGTGGAGCTGGAAACTCAATCTTTCCTTTAGTTGCCAGTTATCCAGATGTTTTTGTCTATGCTTGTGATTTTTCGCCTCGTGCTATTGAATTAGTCAAGGTTTGTTATTGTGTAAGAAGCCTATGGATTTGAGTTTTATTAACACCTAGATGCATAAACTCTGAATCGCCTTAATGCAGACACACAAAGAGTTCAGTGACAGTCGGGTCAAAGCTTTTGTATGTGATCTAACTGTTGATGATCTTAGCATTCAGATTTCTCCATCAACAATAGACATTGTAACCATGGTATTTGATCTGCCACTGTGTTTCTCAAGTTCAATTGCTTGTTACTAAATACTAAGCTTTCTGACAATTGATAATTACCCTAATTTTTAAGATTATCCATCTGCTTCTAAGTATTCCCCACTCTTGAAGTATTGTGATGTAGCTGACTATTCAAGCAGATATTTGTATTATCTGCAGTGTCTCCTGAGCAGATGCCTCTAGTTTTGAAGAACATTAAAAAGGTTCTTAAGGTAACTTGAGTGTTATCCTTTTTCATTTGCTTATGCCCATTAGTACAATCAGTTAGAGTGCTTTGTTTCTTGTGCTGTATATATTCTTTGTACCGGAAGCTAAAGCTTTTTTCTTATGTCTGTTTTTATCCCCAGCCCAATGGTCATGTTCTGTTTCGTGACTATGCTGTTGGTGACCTGGCACAGGTTGATCTTCTCTCCTTTCTCTTAAGATTAAAAAGAAAATAAAAAAGTATTAAATATTTGGCTCAAACATCCTTGCCTCCAGAGTTTAATGAGCAAATTTAAAAATCGGTAGCTTCCAACTAATTTTACAATTCACACGGGTTCATTCAGTAACTGTCATTGTCTCCCGATTAACAGGAAAGGCTCTCTGTCAAAGATCAAAAGATCAGTGAAAACTTTTATGTCAGGGGTGATGGCACTGTAAGATCTGAGTCATTCTTATACTTCACTTTGGATTCCCTTACGAAAACACATTATTGATATTGATTTTCTTTTTTCAGCGTGCTTTCTATTTTCCAAATGATTTTTTAAGAAGCCTATTTGAAGAAAATGGTTTTATTACTGAGGAACTCTGTGTCTCCTTTAAACAAGTGGAGAACCGTGCGCGTGAGATAGTTATGAACCGGTGAATTTCTTCTCTTTTAATCCCCATAAGTCTGCCCTCACGGTGTTGTGTCACTGGATGATTAATGGCCTTTTCTGTACCGCATTGTCATTACAGGCGTTGGGTGCAAGCAGTTTTTCGTTTGTCAGAGGACTCGACTATCAATTCCAGTGTGGAGCCTTCTGTGAATCATGAGCCCTGTGGTCAAGAACATCTTGAGACTGAAGTGAATGGAAATGCTTTGCTTCTTGATGATCCTGACATAGACATGGGTGATAGTTCGATAGGTGAAATGTTTGAAGCTCAGACTAGCAATGAGAAAGAGGTAAGTGATTTGCAGGTTAGTTAGAAATTTAATCACCAATTGTTGCAGCAAAATGATGCTTTTTTATGGTGGAACTTTGCTTGTTTCCACTTCTGTCATTTACTGTCATCCTTTTTCTTCCATCATTTTCAAGTTTCCTGTGGGTAAGGATCCAGGTGGTTTTTGAAGTTGCCTTGCAAATAAAAAATTTAGGGCATATTTGGCTCAACATAATCCAGCTTAATTCATGGGTTAATCCATTGGATGAAGCAGATTATATGACTAAATATTTACAATTCATTTTTTAATTAAGTAAATTGTTATTCTTAAACGTATATTTAGCCAAGCTTATTATGAATTGCCAATAGTTCATAATAAGTCATGGATTAATCCATGTATTAATCATGGATTATCATGAACCAAATAAGCTATTAATTGGCCAAGTTCAACATACATAACCTCTTTTTATCTTTTCGCTTGTCCTCAGGACATGGACATCAACCTCGGAAGCTGCAACTTCAAGATCAGTGTACTGTCCAAAGAGTATCAACACACTTGCAAGTCTACCGGATTGATGTTGTGGGAATCAGCTCGACTGATGGCATATGTACTTGCAAGAAATCCACGCATCGTTGCAGGTAAGCGGGTGTTAGAGTTAGGTTCTGGTTGTGCAGGCATCTGCTCAATGGCTGCCGCTAGATCAGCAACCCTAGTGGTTGCTACTGATGGAGATGAGAAAGCACTTGAGCTATTAAACCGAAACATTTCTTCAAACCTTACCTCACCATTAGTAGAAAAACTGACCACAAGGAAGCTCTGGTGGGGAAATAGAGAAGACATAGAGGCTATTAAGCGTGCGTGGGTCGAAGGCTTTGAAGTCATCATTGGAACGGATGTTACTTATGTTCCTGAAGCTATATTGCCTTTGTTCTTCACTGCAAGAGAGCTTTGCTCATCCAACAGTAGCCCTACAGATCTGGTTCTCTGCCATGTCTTTCGCAGAGTTGATGAGCCGACGATACTGTCAGCCGCGAAGCAGTTCGGTTTTCGACTTGCTGACCGATGGCCTGCAGAATGCACATCGAATCAGACGCCGAGCATCATGGATTCTTGGTTCTCAGAGAAGAGCTTGGGAGAAGATATTCCAAGTTCTGCATTACACATCCTGTATTTCCAGACAGAGTGAACGCTGCATTCGGTTGGTGATTTTTTTAAAAAAAACTTTAATGTTTTCTTTTCTTTTACAGATTGTTGAGTGCTGATTTAAATTTTTGTACAATATCACTTTTTTTCTTAATAATTTCTTTGAATTGTCTCATTATAGATGAATGGATTGGTGATAGTTTTTTAAATTTTCCTACTTTTAAATGTATAGTTACAAAACAGTAATGCTATGCATAGTCAGTTTAGGCACTCACTTGGACATCTGCTCCGTGGCTATGATATACATGTTGATTTTACAATTTCAATATTGTAATAAGACATGACTATAACAATTATTTCAATTCATCGGCATCTTATGATATTTTCCATCAAAGTGGAATAATTTATGATGATACGGTTTTAAACTTTATCTAATTATTCCTTCCAGCCCCTAAAATATCATCTTCCAGCCCCAGCCAGCCTCATGATCAGTTTTGAGTTTTCAGCAGCCCTCTCGCCTCTTCGTCACTAAACAGAGCTTCTCATGTCAGGTAATTCACCTTCACTTGCAAGCTTCATTCTATTTTTCAAATTCTGATTCATGGAACAATGTCGCGTTAACTAATATGCTCTGTCTGCTGAAGATTTCCGTCGTTCTGGTTGGCGTCGAGATCGAACGCTAGTGGCCGTCGGCTTGGAGGAAATGGCAATGGCTCTTTGTTTTAGAATCTTTGTTGATCAGTGGAGGATGATTGCTTGAAACTTGTTGAGTTGTTCTGCAGTTTCCTCAACAGCTTCAACCTTCAATTGGGCTCTAAAGTTAGTGCAGATTGCAGGTTTTGATGCTCACAATTTAGATGTTCTTTAGTATGAATAATAGAATTTCTATTTTTAGTATGAATTTCAATTTTTCCTCAATTGCTCATGTACACAAAAAAATGGTGATGGTTCTGATTTTAGGATTTGGGGATTTTTTATTATTATTATTTTGGCTTGTGTGGATTGATGATTGATAGTTAGATGATCAATTTATGGTGATCCACTGGTCATGGTGTTAGAATTTAGTTGAGAATTTACAAATCTGTTTTAAGCAAGTGATGAAAGTTTAGTATGTAATGGCTCACCTAGCAAGTAGTAATCCTACATCATTAATTTGATAAGAACGTTTTGTTTGGACTGTTTGATATGTGTAAGTACCATGTCTGCTGCTAGGTGTTTATCTTTGTAAGCGCAGGCATCACCCTATAAGTGGGTGATGCCAACCCAAAAATAAGGTAACGACTACACACCCACACCTTACTCCTGTGACTGCACCAGAAAGTATCTTCCGTCTAGCCTTACAGGTACCGGAGCCATCCGTCCTAACCGATGGGAGATCATTGATAGCAGGAGGTCACGCTTTGGCTATCAATTTGGCGCCGTCATGGGAAACGAAAAACAATGCGTTTTTTCTTTCCTAAGCAACTTACTTTTCTCTCCTTACCATTCTCATGGCGAAAACAAGGAGAACGCACAACAGTGTGCACGTCGAGGACGCCGCTTCAGTTCCTCCGATGTGCCTCCACGCCCGTCGGTGACGCAATGGGGACACAACAGCCCCACAACCTCAATCGATGGCCATCCCGCCGCTCCCATTACTAGCACACCCGAGGGGCAACCACCGCAGCCGCGAGCGGCCGCTCGACATACCTTGCGGGGACTTCGACGATCCCCAGCAGGTCATCGTCGATCCCGGTCGAGATAGCGCCGCTCCAAGCGAGCATGCTCAATGAGCTGAAAGCCTTCATGGTAAAAACCATCAAGGCGGAAATGCAGATCGCTCGCCTCCCGCCTCACAACGGCAGGGACGAACAGTCCCAAAATCAAAACCAAACTGCTGGGAACCTAGACGTCGACGACCTCCTCCGACGAATCAATGTGGTCGAGGAACGGTGAAGACACCAAACCTGGTCCTCGGCGATATCGAGATCCTCCCGACGCAGCCGCTTCACGAGAGGACATAATCGCCGTCAGCGCCGGCCAGCTTTGAATGCCGGTCATCGAAAGCTACGATGCTACAACGGATCCCGTCGACCATCTGCGACGCTACATCTCCCAAATGGAGATGGCTCGGGCCTCGGAGGCAATACTGCAAGGCTTTCAGCTCCACCTTAAAAGGGGCTGCCTCAACATGGTTCGAACGCTACGAGGCCAGCATTTCAAATGCTTTAAGGACCTCGCCTCATCGTTCCTACGCCACTTCATGGGGGCTCGACCTCCCGAAGACTGTCCAACACTTGTTAAGAGTGAAACAAAGAAAGGGAGGAACCACTCCGTGATTATATCCGACGGTTTCGGCGGAAGCCGTCCCAAGTCCAGTGGTCTCTCCTCGGACATGCAACTTTTGGCCGTAACTCGAGGCCTACAGCGAGAGTCAAGGCTCGCTTACAACATCAACGAAAACCCCGTCACACGATGGGTGAGTTCATCGATCGAGCAACTCGATTCATGAACTCCGAGGAAATGAACAAGCCCTACAGCAGGCCTCCCACAAACGAGCGCAACAGGAAGTTCGACAAAGGGCCTATCTCATCGAGGTACCAGCCCTCGAATATCAGTTCGAGGACCCCCGATCACCTCCCAACACTCCGTGACACCCGCACGAACATCCTGCTACTGCGGAGAAGCGAACAGGTGCCCAAGTGGCCACAACCCATCCAACATAAGAACACGAGGGCTTTGACAAATCGCCTCTACCACAAGGATCGTGGGCACGACACGGAGGCGTGCTTTCAACTCCGGAATCTCATCTCGGAGATGATTGAGCAGGGCAAGCTCAAGGAATTCCTGTCCGATTCCGACTCCCCTTGCAAGGATTTCCCCAAGGGTCGTAAGAAGGACGACGATAACGACGACCGCGAAAAAACGCGTCGTCGACACAATAGTCCTCGAAGGCACAACTTGCCACCACCACCACCGGCGGGCACCATCCATGTCCTCACAAAGTCGGAGGGTGCCTCCTCCAGAAGCGTTACGCGAGGAAATCTTGCAGATCGACCACCTCGAGGAGAACGTCATCTACCGCCCTAACGGGACAAAGGTTGTCGTTCCACACTCGATCCGCCGCTTATCACAGCAAGGATCGCAGTTTTCGACACCGGCAGAGTCTACATCGACACCGGCGCGAATACCGATGTCATCTTCAAAGACATGCTCGAAAAGCTCGGGTACACATGTCCGCCGTAAGAAGGAGCTCCGGCCCTACATTTGGCATTGGTAGGGACATTGTCCCAACTATAGGGGTCGTCACCTACCCCTCATGCTCATCGGGGACACACAATTCGGCACGGTTGATGCCACTCCATCATGACGGAGTTCTTGGTCCTCGAGGTGCCCTCAACTTACAACGCAATCATTGGCCGACCAAGCCGGTCGATTTCAGCATGAGGTGCGACATCCGCTCCTTACAATCACATTTGCAACACCTCGTGGGGATGCAACTATCTACATCGACCAACGAACTGCGAGGACAAATTATGTCGCCTCTTTGAGCTCGACGGTTGATCCACAAACCTCGAAGAGCGTCGAGGCTCCCACGGATCCCGATGACAGGCCGCGCCTCGATGACTTGACAGAGGAGGTGGACGCTCGTTCCTGTGCAAGAAGTTCAAGGTTGGCAAAAACCTGGAGCAAAAGGAGAAGATGGCGCTCATCCACCTCCTCGAGGCAAACCTTGACGTCTTCGCACGGAGCTCGAAGGATCTGCCGGTGTCGACCCTAGCGTCATCACCCACAAACTGAATGTATTCCCGGACTCAAAACCGGTTAAGCAAAAGAAAAGGGGTATGGCCCCTTCTAAGAAGAAGTTTGTAAAAGAAGAGGTTTCCAAACTCCTCGAAGCCGGAATAATAAAAGAAATTCAGTACTCGAGTGGCTCGCTAACATAGTTTTAGCTGACAAAACAAACGGTGAACTTCGTTTGTGCGTTGATTTCACGGTCATAAATAGGCATTGTCCAAAGGACCCCTACCCTTTACCTGTCATCGACCAACTCGTGGACGCAACTTCCAAGTATAAGTACTTGTCTTTCATGGACGCTAAGAGCGGGTACCACCAAATCTACATGGATCCCGAAGACGCCTTCAAAACAGCGTTCACAATCGGTGATGACGTCTATTACTACGTTCGAATGCCCTTTGGGCTCAAAAACGCTGGAGCCACCTACCAGCGTCTAATGAACAAGGTTTTTACCCACCGGATGGGCCGTAACCTTGAAGCATCGTCGGCGATGTCATTGTCAAAAGCATGACATTCGAAGATCACCTTCAAGACCTGGCCGAGACCTTCGAATCGTTCCGGCGATATAACATGAGGCTCAATCCAGCCAAGTGTTCCTTCTTTGTTGAGCTGGGAAATTCTGGGCTATATGATCTCCGAAAGGGGATCGACGCCAACCTTAAGAAAATATCAGCCATCACGGAAATGGCGCCACCAAGGAGCATTAAAGAAATCCAAAGAACTTACAGAAGAATTGTTGCCTTGGGGCGATTCATTTCCAAGTTGAGACAAGTGTAAGCCGTTCTTGAACAGCTTCGCATGAAGAAGGCGTTCGCTTGGACTCCGGAATGCCAACAAGCATTCGAGCAAAACAAGAAACACATCTCCGATTTGCCAACGCTGAAATGTCCGCAACCTGGGGACGAACTCGTCATCAACCTCTCCACTTCGAACAGCACTGTATCAGCGGTGCTCGTTAGGGATGGCCCACAACAAGGCCCGCCTATTACATAAGCCACACGCTACGAGGGCTGAGGTTAATTACCCACCCCTCCAAAAACGATCTACGCTCGATCGTGGCTGCCGAGAAGTTGCGAGCATACTTCCAAGCCCACACAATCATTGTCGTAATGCAGACTTACCAATCCGAGACATTCTAAACAGACCGAACATAGTGGTCGTTTAGCTCGTTGGCGCATCGAATCGGGAGTACGACATCAAGTTTGAGCCTCGACGAGCAATAAAGGCACAAAGCTTTGGCGGATTTCATGGCCGAAGCTTTCCATTTACCCCCTCGAGCATGGCCCTTCGAGGAACCATCACCGGAGTTGGAGCCTCCCGAGTGGGACATGTTCGTGGATGGTTCATCCAAGGCCGATCGCCCGTGAGGAGGCGTTCATATCCGGGGCCCACACGGCATGGAGGCTAGCTTACGAGTGGCCTTCCACCCCGTCACAAACAATGTGGCGAATACGAGGCCCTCGTAGCAGGTCTCAAGATCGCTCAAAGCTGGCTTGCGGCGTTTAACCGTACACAGTGACTCACACTCGTCATAAGCCAGGTTGCGGGGACCAATGACTGCAAGGACCCCGTACTCTCGAGGTACTTGCGCTTGGTAAAGAGCTTACAAGGGCAGTTCGGCGATTAAACATTAACAAGATCCCAAGAGATCAAAACACTCTGCCGACAGTTGTCTAAGGCGGGCGGATGCATTCCTCGAAACCTTAGCACAACCTTCGATAAATACAATTCACGCAATCGACGCCAACGCAATAGCTGATTGGAGGGACCCAATCCTCCAAAGATCTCCAAACCGGCGCAATCGAGGCCCACCAGGCGTTGCAAAAGAAAATAAGGACGCAGTCAGCCCGCCATGTAATCATAGATGGCGCGTTATGGCGTAAAGGATATTCTACTCCTTTACAGCGATGTATTGGCCCCGACGATTCCACACTCATCCTGAACGAAGTCCACTCAGGAGTCTGCGGAGCACACATTGGCTCCGTGCGCTAGCACACAAATGCTTACGCCTCGGTTATTATTGGCCAACCTTGAGGAAAGACGCGCATGATTTGGTACGAGCGTGCCATAAATGCCAACTCAATTCTCGCATCCAACGACAGCCGGCAAACGAGGTGGTTACGGAGACATACCCCATACCCTTCGCTCTGTGGGGCCTCGATTTAATCGGCCCAATGCCTACGGCCAAGGGCCAGTTCAAATTTTGTATAGTGGCTGTGGATTACTTCACTAAGTGGGTCGAGGTCCAGCCACTCGAGAAAATCACAACCGCCAAGGTCATACATTTCCTCTGGCACGACCTTGTGGCACGATACGGGCACCAAGAGCCATAATCACAGACAATGGGACTCAATTCGCAAGCAAAAAGCTTAAGGATTGGGCCACTAAGATGAACATACAAATGCTCTACGCTCCTGTGGCGCACCCCCAGTCAAATGGCCAGGTGGAAGTAACGAATCGAACGATCAAAGAGGGCTTAAAAAAGCGCCTCGAGGACGAAAAAGGAAAGTGGGTCGAGGCCCTACCCAGCGTCCTCCTGGGACTATCGAACAACTACGCGGGGACCCACGGGAGAAACTCCTTTCTCCTTGGTTTACGGCGTCGATGCCTTACTACCAATCGAAGTCTCAATACCCACAATCCGGACGCTGTATTACGACGCCCTCACAATGAGAGCGGCCTTCGAGCGCGTCTGGACCTCGTCGAGGAACTCCGCGAGGGTGCTAGACTTAGGCTTATGGCCTTACGACAAAGGGCAAACCTCGATCACAACGCCAAAGTTCGGGCAAAGCAGATCCACGTGGGTGGTATGGTCTTGCTAAAAGCGGAATTGTCAGGTCGTAATCCTGGCCATGGCGCACTTCGTTCCCAGATGGGCAGGGCCTTATGTGGTACACAGTAAAGGAAGAGAGGGCGTATACAAGTTAAAGGACCATCAAGGCAAACAGCTCAAAAATGACTACCATGTCGACGATTTGAGGCCTTACTACGTCTAAGTTATACGCTTTCCTTTCCATGCATAGACAAGGGTATTTAAAGCATTTGCTTTGCACAAAATACTGCTCGTGCGTCAAAGGACAGGCAATATTCCAAGTCTTTACGTCGAGCATACTACTAATCGCAAGGTCACTGCTCGACCAACGCACATTGAATAAAATCACTTCACGAAGAATTACAACAATTCATTTCTACAATATTTTACCCTAAGACGAGTACGGACACTTCGCATTATGCAAGTAATACTCATACGGCAATTACAAAGGCAACAAATGTTGACATATTCGTATCTTATCAAAAATGAGCAAAAGTTAATTACAAACCCCAAAACTAATTGGGGCATCATCGTTGGGGGCACAAAGCAGGCATCCTCTACATGCCGGGCAGGATATCATAAGGATATCCCGCTCCTAATTTCTTCCCCGCCCTACCCCACTCGAACAGAGCTGCACTGGAGGGCTCCTCGACCTTCATCGCATCGAGGGATCCAGCTGTGATTCTCCAACCATAGCCTCCACTTGATGGCGGCATCGTAGGAACCCCTCGGCCTAACGAACCCTCCATTGCTTGGGCCTCAACCAGTTTCTCAGTCAGCGCCTCGAAGAAGTCGCCCACTCGACCAGTCCTCTCTGCGATGGGCTTGATAAACACGCGTGGCTCAAGACTTTCGCCCTCGAACAACTTGAGGCCAAGTTGTTTTTCAAGTTGCCCGAAGGCTGAAAGACCAGCCAAGCTGTTTCACAGCACACTGATGAGGATACTGGCCAGCTCTTCAACGTGGGCTGCCAAGTTTGAGGCCTTCTCCTCTGCCCGAGCAGCCCTCACAGAAAGCTCCTCCACGAGCTTCTCCTTCTCCTCGGCCTTGGCAGCCTTCAAGGACAGCTCCTCGATGAGCCTGTCCTTCTCTCCGGCCTGGGCCTCCATCCGTTGGCACTCCCCGACCAACTGCTCCACCTCGGCCTCAAGGTCGTTCTTCGCGCTTTGCTCGGCAAGGAATAGGGCCTCGAGTTCCTTCCCTTAGCCGTGGCGGCCTTCGATTCTTGACCAACGAGGCCCATAGCGCTCAGAGCGTTGGCCTCTCCCTTCCTCGAGGCAGCCAACTCAGCCTCTTTCTCGGCCAAGGCTTTCTTCAGACTCTCCACTTCCCCGGAGTCCTTTGCCTTGGCCTCAAGCCTCTTCACGAGGACTTCAAGCTCCTCGATCTTGGCCACTAGGCCTTGAGCCAGCACAGCCTTCTACAAATTACGAACACAAAGCGTGTGAGTAAAACTGCATCTACAAAAACGCAAATCGGGAGACTTGAGAATCCAGACTTACTTGAACAAGGTCTGGCAGATGTCCTTGGCGATGTCCAGGGGGCCGGGGTCGTGTGCTTGAGATAGTGCGGTCACGGGCATTGGGAGCCCTCGGCAACTCTTAGTCTTAACCCCTTGTCCCCCAGGAGCATCGACTCGTCGCGAGTCACCCTCATCACGGGGTCCCAGGCCTCCACCAGGGCCACACCTTGACGCCCAAAGGTCTTCTGCCGTAGCTCACGACGGTAGTCCTCGAGCAGCTGGGGCTCGAAGACCGGGTCAATCCCCTTAAGAGTCTTGAGATCCTCGAAGACCTCCTCCCAGATGCTCGGGAGCAACGGCGGCCCTTCGAGTCGGCCCAAGAGCCCCACAGGCCCTTCTGCGCCTCGAATGGAGTGGGGACTGCTCTCGAGGCTGGCCCTTTCCCTTTGTCTTTCGCGGGGCTTGGGGCGCTATCCGAGGACACCTCTACACCCTCGGCGACTGCAAAAATACAAAAGAAGATAAGAATACAATATAAGAGAACTGTTTGCCAAAACTACAAGGCAAAACAGGGGTGTTACCTGTAATTCGAGGGCGTTTTCTACGAGGATTCTGCTCATCAGAGCCCTCGGAAAGCTCTTCGATATCCACAGGGCCAGCCACACTGACTGGCTGGGCCTCCGTCACCAACGCCTTCTCGCCTACGGGCTCCACACCCTTCGACGGCCCGGTGGGGCTCCTCGACACCCTTCTTGGTGGGCTCGGAGGCGTTGCTCCTCGACGCCTTTCTTGGTGGGCTCGGAGGCGTTGCTCCTCCGCCAACTTCTTGAGGGCTTCCTCAACTCACTTCTTCGCAAAAGAGTCTTTGGGGTGCGACATCTTGGCTGTAACTATAGACGAGGTCAAGATTAAAACAAAATCTGGAAGACGTTAATCATAGTAAAGAACATTAAACACAAGGCAGACCGTTGGGGTTACTAAAAGCGCCCTCGAAGCGCTCAATAAGGTCTCCATCCAACCCCACCACCCCATACGAGAGGGTATCTACGTGGCCCGACATACGATGGGCCCTGCTAATCCCCACCCTGCGCAGACCACTTCGTCCCGGACCGCGGTGTGAAGGGGAACTTACCCTTACACTCCTCGAGCCTCTCGCGTCGCGACCCATTCACAAAGGGCGTCGAGGGCTCTCTTCCCTCGCTACCCGCCCACAGAGGGCTTCACCGATACCCTAGCGTTCTTCTCCTTTACGAAGAACGCAGGGAAGCCCCAGCTGTCCTCCTTCAAGATGAAGAAGAAGTTGCCCTTCCAGTTCCCCCATGAGCTGGTGGTTTCGGCGAAGACTCCGATCTTCACCGATTTGTTCCCAACCTTCACCTCCTCAGGGGTCAGTTGGTAGAAGGGATGCCCAACCGGCCTTTTCAGTGTATAAAACTGCAAAAAGGTCTCCGGCAACACCGCCTTCGCCAAATGGCAAGCCACAACAAACGCGTTCTGGGTAAATACGTTTGGGGCCAGCTGCCAGGCAGACTCCCGACCCTCACACAGTGCGGCAGCGGCGAGCACGGTGGGAGTCTTAGCCCGGCCTTGATTGAGCCTCGTAGACGACCATTATCTCGCTCCCTCATGGCCTCGTAACTCAACCCCAACCCCGCCTTTCGCAAAACATCGGCCGGGAAAGGCCACAAACAACCCCGTATAAACGTGGTGGTTACGGCAAATCTCGAGCATCTTCTTTTCTCGGCAAGACGCTACGGGCCACTCTTTCTCAACATCGTGGCTAACGCCGGGCTTGCTTGGATTCTTGGGAGCCATCTACGTAAATCAATCACAGATTCAAGAAATAAAAACCTAGACCCAAGAACCCGGGCGGTGGCGCGGCGACGCCTCACTCGCGACAATCGTCGCGACGGAAACAAGAAATCAAAAGGGGATTCCACTTACAGATTTGTACTGGAGATGAGAACGACCGGTTCCAACGGCTGGATTCTTGAAACTCGCCGGAAAATTCTTCGGTGACCGAAAATGGAAGTGAAACGGAAGGCGAAAAGGCAAGGAAAGCGAGAATGTGGGAAACCGACCCTTCACATGGGTTGGCGTATAAGTACAGATCGATGGGAGTTGAAACGACTTCCCCCATAATTACAAACGGCGCAAAAAGCGCAATTTCAAAAAGTGCTGCTCAACCCCCTTACGCGGTAATGGGCCAGCAATTGGGCCAGCAACTGGGCTCTCTCTCAAATTAAAAGGTCCAAAACGGCACAACGCCTTATGGGCTGAGCCTGGACAACAAAGTTTTAATTCCCCCTATTTAAGCAATACCGGAGGATATAAAAAATCGTTCTCAAGGCACACGAAAAAGTCCGGATTTTTCTGATACAATGGTAGCTGGCCATCTTAAACTCGAATTAAATTTCCAAACGGAGCACAGGGGCCCTGCCCATCCTCCGCTGTGGGAGGAGGACATACTGATATATATGGGCCCAGCCCGTATGGCCGTATTACAAACGCAACGCCATATGGGCCAAGCCCATATAGGCCAGCCCACTAATACGAGGAGTGCTCTCGTAAATACGACGAGCCCTCGTACATGGGCCACTAGGGCGCCTGTACGATCCGGTTGGCAGCAGGTGCTTTATGGGACAGACCCTATGTTTACTCCAACATAGTACACCAACCAAAAAGTCGGCCCAAGACACAACGCCCAAAAGTCGCACCAAAGACACAAGACACAAAAGTTGTACACACTCAAGTCTTTGTCGGACCAACACTGCTGAGCAAGAATGTCCAATCCGCCGCTCCGAATCGAGAAGTCAGCTGCTCACGCGTGGGGAAAGATCCCGCCAAACACTCTACCCCAACGTGGGAGAGTCCGGGCATCACCCTATAAGTGGGTGATGCCAACCCAAAAATAAGGTAACGACTACACACCCACACCTTTCTCCCGTGTCCGCACTGAAAGTATCTTCCGTCTTGCTTTTCGTGCACCGGAGCCATCCGTCCTAACCGTTGGGAGATCTTTGATTGCCGAGGTCACGCTTTGGCTATCAGTAAGCATATGGTATTATGGTGCTATTCTGTTTCCAGATGGGTGCCCTGTATGTATTAAACAAGAGATAACATCCATGTGATGAATTTAAACAAGAGATAACATCCAAATAGATTGAATCTGCAACAGACTATATCTAAACTTCCTAGAAATTTAAAACAACCCACAAAATCAGGTGTCAAACTCGATCTCAAGCCTACATCCTAGATATTCCACATTATAAATACAGAACTTATTTACAAATAATTCAATCATACATATTAGTCAATCAAATTCAAAACAACCCGCTAATCATTTTTACCAAGCATAATGTCTCGCACGCAACACTAGCTACAGACCACATTAGATCGCTTTCAACAGGATTTAAATGACCTCCACCTGCAGATCGAAAAAATTCAGGCAAATGTATGATGCTATTTGCTGATTTCGTACTATATATTTTATCAAATAAATCATATTCATTTTTTATTACACACTAACACCATGATAGTAAATAATGTTTTATCTAAGTGGAAATATAAATGTTTGAATAATTTTTTACAAAGAGAAAGAGGAATCATAATGGAAGAAAAAATGTTAAGCATGTTCGCCGCCATCGGTGGTCGCCGGAAAACATTTTTTCACGACGGACAATCAACAAAAATGCATCAAACGAAGCGGTTTTGGTGGTTTTTCATGAACCCTCAATAAATTGGTAAGAACACAGTTGAAATTTTATCGGTACTTTTGAGGGAGAAGATAGGAAAAAATGTTTGATCCAAGTAGAAATATGAATCTTTGAACAATTTTTTACAAAGAGAAAGCGGAAATCATGATGGAAAAAATGTTAAGCATGTTCGCCGCCATCGAAGGCTGCTGGAAAACATTTTTTCATGGCGGACACTCGATGGAAATGCATCTACGAGGCGGTTTTGATGGTTTCTCAGGATGAACAAAAAGAATTCGGTATGAATACGGATGAACTTCTACAGCGAGAGAGAAAGAGAGTGAGTGAGAGAGATGCGGCTTGTAGGGTTAGAAACGTGAGAGTGTTGGACACCGGGTTATTTAAATGAGGGTAGATGGGTTTGGGTTGGGTTATAGGTTGGGCTAAAAATTTGGGCTTAGTTATTTAAGGGTTGAGAGTTTGGACAATGCTGGGTGTTAAAACAAAATTGGGCTGGGTAAGCCCAACCCGCAATTTGTGGGATTTTTCGGGTTACAATTTATATTCAAATCTTTTTTAATATGTAAAAGTAATTTATTTTAGAACTATATTTGTGAGTATTATTAATTGTAATAATTATATTTTTTAAATACGATAAATTACCTTAAATTTATAATAAAGTCTTGTAATAATTATTATAAATAATTGAATTATTTTATATATGATTTTACGTAAGTATGATATAAAATATTTTATTCATATGTTTTTAAAAATTATTTAAGTAAATTTTCTGAAAATATGTAAGCACTATAATTTCATAATATTTCTAACATCAAATTCTTCAAATTTATATTTCAATGGTGTACGTTTTGTTTGTGAATTGTTTTCTTATTTTATAATATGAGTGATATATTCATAATGTAATTTTGTTTCATAGAAAATGGTTAATTTACTATATATGTATATGTAAGAGTTATTGGGTCCCCGCGCTTCGCAGCCGGTGATAGATTAAATATTCAATATTTTAATAAAATAAATTAGAAGTACTTTAAAAAGTAAAAAAGAAAAACTAAAACATTTTTACTTTTGGCCCCGATAAAAGCAAAAATAAAAAAATATCAGAGATAAAAGAAGTACAATAAATTGGACAAATAAAACCAATGTGTGAGTTTTATTAATTTGAAATAGTAATATACACATGAAATAGTAAACTTTAATATTTTACTCTTTTGGTTGTCGACGCTTAAATAGCATATGAGTTATCTTTTCAGGAATTTATATGAATTTATCGATAGTATCAAGACATAGACTTTAATTTTTTTTACCCCGTCCCGTAGGAGGGGTACCAGCTAGTTCTTATATATTATAATAAGTACCACAAGGTGTTGGAAGCCGCGCTTCGCTGATGCAAAATGATATGGTGTGATGCGCAATAAAAAATTAAAATGTAAAGATTGAATAAAATATAAAAAAATATTATTATTAGATGATGCAAATGCTGTGAAGAAGAAGTAGATAATGAAAGCATGATTTTGAATAATGTGTATAGTTGATGGTGTTAGTTAAAACAGCAAACCTAAAATTTTCTTCCATTTAAAAAACATCAAGTGAATATATAGGGTATTGATCAAATAAAAATAAAAGGGTACTAAATTATTGCAAGAGTTATTGTCTTCTTCCTAAAAAAGTTATGTACTACTCCCTCCGTCCTCAAATAATTGTAGTATTTGACTTTCATATTTCAATATTCAATAATTAACTCAAATATTTACAAAGATAAATAGTGAAAAAAAATTAAAAATAATATTTAGAAAATGTATGTTGTAAATTATGATACACATATAAATTATTTAACTTTAGATGTCTAAACATTCATGAAAAAACATATATTAAATACTGTAAAATAGCTAAAATAAATGGTGCAATTATTTGATGATGGGGGAGTATTTTTTTTTTCTGGATCCTCACAAAAGTATGTTCCTTTTTATAAAAATAATATATACACATTTTACTTAATCACTCTTTACTTTTGTTCGCTCTAAAAATGTTTATTTATTATTATATAACTTTCCTTATTTTCTTAATCTCAAAGTCTTGTGCATACTCTAAAAGATGTCGAAGAAACTCTTAAAAGTCCGATCAAACATATGAGTATAAGACCAATGAAGCATATAGAAAAGTGTTCACTCACAGCAGCAAAACAATAAAAATTTAACAAATTATTTTTCCTTTAATTTTTTTTAAACACAAAGTTCACTTTTTCACATTCTTGTCAAAGTTATGCTCCATAAATGGTACGTTTCTTTTTTAACATTTAATTTATGATTTTATTTCTTTCAACATTTTGATGTATAAAATCAGATAATTTAAATGTAAATTATAAATTAATGTGTATAATTTCTAAAAATAGTTTTAATGAATTCCTTTCAATAATAGTTTGAATATCTAACAATATCAAAAAATAAATGCCTAATTTTATGGGACAGAGAGAGTGCCATAAGAAAGAACATGTCCATAGTAAATAAATTATTTAAAAAAACCTAGAAGTTTTCCTTTCCTTATTTTAGAATATGTATAAAAGGAGAAATACTAAAAATGGATGAAAGGTACTCACGGAGTCACGGTGTAAGGAAATAATGACATACATTTGGTGAACTCGAGATAAATAGGTGATAATAAAAAAAAAGCATTTGTGAAATCATTGTAAATACACGTGGGCAAGACCAAAGGCCTCACACTCACATACCAGTTAAGTATGATTTTCACACAAAACACAGGTTGGAAAAAATGTTAAACAGTGTCATTTTAACTGAAAACAAAAGAAGATAAAATAGTAACTATTCACCATCGCACGAAACAGATAGAAAAAATGTTAAACGGTGTCATTTTGACTTGAAAGAAAAGCAGAAAAACAAAATACTAACTGAAAAAGAGAAGATAAAATAGTAACTATTCACCATCGCACGAAACAGATAGAACAAATGTTAAACGGTGTCATTTTGACTTGAAAGAAAAGCAGAAAAACAAAATACTAACTTTTCATCACATCCCATCAAACTATATTATAAATATTACTAAATACATACCAAAATTATTGAAACGTTTTCTTTATTGGGTTGTTCAAATTATTGAAACATTTTCCTTTTTAGTAAACTTTTGTATATGAATTTACTCAATTATTCCTCATCACTCTCTTCCATCTACCAAGTCAACTCAAAATCACCCACCTAAAAGCGTCAGTTAAAATGTTTGAAAATAATGGGACGGAGGAGTATGTTATGTAGTAGATGACCGGGAAGAAAAACAGAAAAGACAAAATAGTAACTATTTACCATCGCACAAAACATATAGAAAAAAATGTTACACGGTGTCGTTTTGACTGAGAAGAAAAATAGAAAAAACAAAATAATACTCCATCTATTCCAAAAGTAACATATAGTTTACTTTTTGATGTCAATTTAATTTCAATTTATCTATATTATTTCTTAATAAAAAAATATCAAAAATATATATTCATAAAATTAAGATATTAAATTTTTATTTATATATAAAATTTCAAATTTCAAATTTGAAATGATAGAAAAATAAAATAAAAAATTAAATACTGAAAAATTAGTATTACATTACTTTTAATATATGAGGGAGTAACTATTGACGTCCCATCAAACTATAATAAATGTTATGTAGTAGATGTCTGCTTCTAGGTGTTTGTTGGGGAATGTTCAAACCGAAAGTCCACCAAGGCTATGTTCATTGCATATAAGGAGAAAATAATTTCTAAAAATTATTTGAAATTTAAATTTAATAATGATGGGTTAGAAAGATGAGTTTACTTATTTGTACTTTTTTTCAATGAAAATGACAAAAATTTACAAATAATGAAAAAAGGTAAACTGGTAAATATTTTATCTAACATTCTTATTACTAATCAGCGTTGGCAGTGGCAAAGTTAAAAACTAAGTCCTCACTTGTGTGAGCTTAACACAGCACAAATGAAATACATATGATATAGTAGCCTCACAATGACAAAATACCACCACTACACACACTCCCTCCTCCATATTCAAATAATTAATCCATAATTTTAATGTTTCAAAATTTAATATTTGACTCATATTTACATAAGTAAATGGTAAAAAATATTCCCAAAATATATATTTGGAAAGGTAATGTTACAAATTATGATACATATATGAATTATAAATTTAACTTTAAATGTCTAAAAATTCATGAAACAAATAATAAATTAAATACTGTAAAATATCAAAAACAAATTAGTCAATTATTTGAGGACAGCAGGGGAACTCTTGATTTTCATCTTTCATGTGGGACAAATCACTTGTGAATATCACCAACGTAAAAAAGATGAGTGTATCAATATCATCCTTAAAATGTGACACATACATAAATCAAACAAAAAGTTTGATGTATTGAAATGTAGAGAAAGAGAGATAGAAAGGGGTGACAGACAGAGAGTGAGCACACAGAGCTTCAAGCATTTCATGCAAGAAAAACACCATGTGTGCTCACTCTCTTCTGTCACCTCCCAATTACCACTTCTTATAATTAACTACTTCTCTTCTTCTTCTTCTATGGCCATGTCTCCTTCTTTCTAGCTAGGACTTAATTTGCTTCTATATATTTGTGTTGGTTTGAGAAGTCCCCAGCCCTTGCATGGCTTTATATAGAGTAGAGCCACACACAAAGATGATGAATTTCAAGTAGCATCACGCATGGAATAATTATCTCTACCTCCATGTGCTTTCTTTCACATCTCTTTATCGCTCCCATATTCCTGCTGCATTTCCTGTCTGGATTAATTCTTTACAACCCCCCTAACTTTTGCATTCTTGCCCACTCAGACACTTAACCTCTACTTTCTTACATTCTTGGAATTTTTAGTTTTAATTAATTAAACTACATCAATCCCATAAACTAAATTAAAGAATTTCTTATATGTACTAAAATGATGTCATCTGTAGTACTCTCCCTCAAGATAATTCGAGGCCGTACCATATAATCTTTCTTTAATTTGATGAGCGCATGCATACGGCCTATCATTAGAAGCTCAATAGGTACAAATTGATGTTAAGGCAACTGATCAAGTGATCAATTTGGAACATAGAAATACTTGAGGGCTTAACTTACTCGAAACTTGAAGTTAAGTTACTGCTTATTTTGCAGATTACTTTTCGTAGCTTTGTGTTTATTTTTATTTTATTTTTCCAAAAATAGTACTCCATCCATTCCAAAAAAATTATGCATTGTTTCACTTTTACTTTTATGTTTGAATCAAATTTTCATTAGAAATATTTCGTTTGAAAAAATTCTAACAATTATAGTTAAAAATGTTCATTTATCATTTATTTGAATTTTATATACTAAAATATTAAAAATAAAAATTATAAATTGAATATAAAATAATTTTTTTTAGGGACATAGAGAGTATAAAAGTTATCTCCTTTTATGGGTGTGAGTAACTGTACATAAGAAATTTTTAGGGAGACTGTTGGGAGATGCTATAGGTTTAAGTTTGTCTGAGTGTTGGCACCCTTCCCATTTTTTCACGTCCCGTCCACATTTGAATCCACAAACACTGTTCAAACATTATCTCCATATATATATAAAGTGGCATCTCTTCAATTTTTGACCAGATTCTTTATGTTTGTTTGCTATAATTATCTCCCTTCCAGACAATTGTAGGCATTTTTCAAGAAGATTTTTATTCTTTTATCAACAAATAATCAGGGGATTCATCTCAATTGAAGCACTCCCTCCCTTACGTATAATTTGTATGATACATTTAACTTAGCTTTCATTTTGAAAAACCATTTGGAATTGCATTAAAGGCGTTTTCGAATGGTTATGATAGTTTATGCTAATCTTATAGGAGTAATATGATAAAGCCTCTAATTCACTCAATGACAATTGGTTTTGTGATGAGGGGGCAAAGTCCAGGAGCTCCCATGACAAGATCAATGACGAAGAAGATGAAGGAAGCATTTGGATTGTTCATGAAGACAATGACCGAGAGTGAGGTGCAAAAATTGGAAGCACAAGCAACTTCAAGGAATATTGAAGGCTTCGGCTTGAAGATACTTGCTAAGGAAGAATGCTTAAAGAGCAAGGGGCTAGTGACATGCACTTTGCATCCATGCTTGGAGCAAAACAAAGTGGATGGGCAAGTTGCACAAGTGTTCATCCCATCAAACTAGGGCAAATTGAGCAGCAACTTGGAGAGGCCATATCTTCCTTGTCCGAGCTCCAAATTTGGTCATTAAAGATGTCATTTTGTATTTCAAGAAAAGAGATTTCCAATGCCACATATTTTATGTAATTTGGAGGTCTCTAGCTCAAGATACAAATATTACAAGATTGGAACTTCAAGAGAGTGAGTGTTGTGTGCTTTGGCGGGACCCTCTTCATTTTGAATAACAATTCAGCTTTAAATCCGTCCCAAAAGTCTTGACCAACCTGTCTCAAGTCAGAAGCAAGGTTTTTCCAAGTATTGAAAGCCATGCCAACTTGTTTTTATATTTATTATTGTTTTGAAAATGTAAGTAGAGCATATTAGGTCCTTAACTTGTCTATTAGCCCTTAAGCTTTAGATCATGCCACCTCAAATCCCAAACATTTGTACCTATAGGATCAGATTTGGATGTGATGTTTCTGAAGTTATAGTCGCAGCAAGCTTCATTCTCTTGTTAGAATTCATTTTTGAAAGAAACTCTCAAGTACATCTTGAAGGAGTTTTATGGTTCTCAACTTCTTCTTCCATTCTCTGCTCTTGATGCTAGATCCATATTATTCCCTTGGCAAAAACATCTACTTGCTACTCCAAGTTGAAGAGAGTAGAGGCCAGCTTTCACCTTTTATGTTTTCATTTGTGTTCTTGAGCTAGAACCAACAACCAAGGACCCTAGCTTGGCTAGGAGAGGTCCACATCATTTTGAGATGAATGTTTTAACACGATGATACTTCTAGCTCTTCTCGAAACCCGACCCAATCATCAACTCCAAGAAATCCTATCTCAAATGCCCTCATTACCTTGATTCATAATCCAGTTGTACCAAAGACCCTTAAACATACCAATATTGCTAGTTCTTGACATTTCATTGTGATCTTTTAAATTCATCTTTCAGTTTTACACAAAGATCTGATTTAAAGCCTCATATGACACCAAAATCTTGATTTGATGAAGATGTAGAGATATCTCAAACTAACTGCTCCTTGGAATTTCACCTACATTCCTTATCTCCAGAGCATCCAATAATAGACTTGGAATCTGTAGACCTTAAAATTTAACTTTGGATGTGTTTTTTCTAATGATAAAATTGAAAAAATTGATGAAATATTTAAAATTGATATAATATTTAAGATAAATTGGAGCGGTCAATTTGATAGTTGATGTAATTTCCATGAGAAAATGAATGAAGAACACACCCTAAGTGACTTTTTTTTTTTTTCTTGTTTCTCTTTTCTTTTAAAAAAATATTTTTTGGGTTGTTCTTGGTAGGGGGGCGAGTCGGGGAGCGGAAGGGAGGGTTGTTAAAAGCCACTTTTAAGAATTACTTGGGAGTAAAATTTTTTTATCTAATACTCTATAATATGTATCTAACATATTTTATGATTGATTTAGTTTTTTTAAAGAATAAAATAAAAAAGTAAAACGGGCTGCAAAAGTTCGCATACTTTTTTTTTCTGATAAAGTTTATTTTTTAAAAAAATCACGAAGATAAAGACCCCAAATAGGGCCATTATACTGATCATTAATAAACGAGACATTTGGCTCTGCACCTTTAAGGAGAGTTCTTTAATAAGAAGGTTAGCTAGGGCTTCATTGAGTACTTGTTTCTGTTTCTGGTACATCTCTATTCATGAATTGAACAATATATGGAGATTTATTTGTACATTTGAATAGAATTGATTTTTTTTGAACGGCTATTAATTTCATTGAATCAAGAGAAAAAAAATAAAAAAATAAAAATAAAACAGGGGGAGGATCCTTGGCTTGAATCCCACGAGAGAGGGGGGATCAACCAAAAAGCCCTACAACAAAGACAAGCATCCATCCACCCCCGAAACCATGAAACAATCGACCCTGCAGATGAAACAACTAAAAATATATATGCAAGAACTGATATCCAAACACAACAAGAGAACTATCCAAACACAACAAGAGAACTATCCCACCCCATCAGCCGCCCTCAGAAGCGGAGCAATAATCCAGTCTGTCCAGGTAAGTGTCAACTTGTGACATCTGCTACTAATCTAAAGGAAGGACATCACCTGGATATCAACAAATATTCTGGACGAGTTCCAAGGAAGAGCCTACATCACCAGACTGTTGCGAGCTTTCCACAATGACCATGCATTAACGAACACAACAACTTTCCACACTTGGGATATTCTTGAGGGGACCTGAGTGACAAGTCCCCCCCCAAAACATCAACAAAATCCAGGAAGTGGTGCACCGAGGTGTTACACCAGATCAACACTGCTTTCCAGATTTCCTGCACAAAAGGGCAATGGACTAGAACATGGTCAATAGTCTCCATTTCGTCTGAACAAAGCTGGTCCTCGCTCCCATGGCTGGTCTCGCATTGGGATAAGATGTCTGGAGGCTCTCCAAACAAACAAGTTCACCTTCTTCGGCACTTTGTTACACCATCTCGTCGGAAAGTCATGACCTGCTGCTAAATGGGCACCAATCAAGGAGGATAGATGGCGAACTGTAAAGATCCCCTCGGTTGTCGGCTCCCATTGCCAGCTATCTTTATAGTGTTCTGCTTCGGGGTGGAGGACTGTAAAACATGAAGCAACTGTTGAAACTCGTCTTTCTTCCTACCCCTCAACAGTCTCCACCTCCAACTCCACTCTCCATCCACCCACCTAATCTTCTGTACCACCTTACTCTCCTGATTTTCGTCCATTTCAAACAAAAACCTTCTAAACCTATTTTTTAGAGGGCCGTCCCCTATACCCACTCATCCTTCCAAAAACTTGTACTGTTTCCCATACCCACTACTCTCAAGAATAAGTTTTTGAAACCGCTACCTGAAATCTCTGTCTTCGCTATTGCCTTGCCAATGTCCTTCCACACACTCCACGCCTGAATAGAAATGATGAAGCATAATCTATGTATATCACTTTTTGTTCCACCAAAATTACAGTTTTTGTTTTTGTAGATGTACAATATTTAATCTAGAATTTATTTTTATAAATTTTTAGACATGTAAAGTTAGATGATTCATATGCTTCTCATAGTATAAAATCTAAATTTTTTACTATTTATCTTAGTAAAATTTTGAATTAAACACAGCAACTCGAAACATCAAAATTTTCACAATATATATATTGTTACAAATCGAACATTATAATGGTACATCCCGTAACAGAACAAGTATTTAACAAAATCGGCTGCATGCACTACGTGAGGAAGCCCACTTTCACTGCGGCCGTAACTGCGGTTACGGCCGCAGTAAGCAGCTCCCCGCAGTGAACGAACTGCGTCGTTGTGGCAGTTCGTGTTACTGCGGCCTTAACCGCAGTTCGGCCGCAGTAAGTGCCTCGTGCTCCACGTGCCCTACCTACCACCCACCCTACTGCGGCCATAACTGCGGATAAGGCCGCAGTAGGGCAGTCTATAAATACCCCTCCATTTCCTTCCACTTCATTTCAACCGCGTAACAAATTTCTCATCTCTCAATTCTCTGAAGTTCTGGAGGAAGTTGCGGTACCGTCGATTTCAGGTGTATTATTGAGGTAATAAATATTTTATTTTTTATTTATTTATGCCTATAGAGTTTTTAATTCAATTTAAGTTATGTATGTAATTTTAGTTTATTTTTAAGTAATTTAATTAAATTAGGTGAGCCGTAGTTCTGTCTATGAAAACTTGTAAGAATATATTTTTACACTTTATTTCAATACGTTGGAATAACGGTGTGAAATAATATATTGTCTGAGTTTTCATGGATTGTCCAAGTTGGACGGTTTGTAAAAGTTTACTATCGGTGTATTAAACTTTTATGGTTGTGTATGTAAAGCGAGCGGATTACATAAGTTTGGTCGCATTTTCGTCTTGTTCCACGTTATACATTGCAGGAGTAATATTCCGGAGAAATGGTATAGTGTGGAACTAAGGCGAAATCTTTGCCGAAATTTATGTAATTACAGTTTTACGTACGCAACGATAAAAGTTTATTCACTAATAGTACTTTTATGAACAGGATAGGACCCATACCCTGGATCTGGATTAGGCGAAAATGGTATGTGAATATTAATTGTGCATGTTTATTGTTTTTATTGATGAATGAACGATCATATATAGGAAAGACCGTAAATGGGCGAAGAACGTGATTGGATGTATCAGCGCTTTGAGGAAGGGACTCGCTATATAAGTGAAAGATTTTTCACCGGACTTCAGGAATTCTTGGATTACGCTTTTGTTGTTGCTAAATCGAATGGAGAAGAAGCTGGTGAAATGCCCGTGTACAATTTGTAAAAATAGATACTATTATGATCGAATTACAATTGGCAATCATTTATTGTTAGACGGATTTACACCCAATTATCATGTGTGGGATTGCCATGGTGAACGACCTGAGATCAATCCATGTGTCTATCGAGGTTATCGCTTTGACGAAGTAGCGTCGACATCATCAAATCGCGCAAGTACAAGTACTGGAATACATAATTCTTCTGATGGTAGCCAAGAACGGCCGACTTACGAAGAAATGGTTCAAGACGCTTTTGGGTTTCATGAGCACTCTAATAATTTTGAAAATGATCAGAGTAATGACGATGAGGACGTTTCAGCTCCCCAATTGCCAAACGAAAGGGCGCAACAGTTTTTTGAACTAGTGGAGCATGCATCAAAACCTCTATATGAAGGTTGTGGTGATAAGTACACCAAATTATCGGTTGTAGCGAAGTTGTTGAGTATGAAAAGTGAACACAACGTATCAGATGCCTTTTTCTCTGAGATGATCAGATATATCAATGAACTATTACCCGGAGGAAATTCGTTGCCAACAAGCATGTTTAGTCTGAAAGCTATGTTGAAGGAGTGGGGTTACCGTATAAAATAATTCACGCTTGCGAGAATAATTGTATGTTGTTCTACGGTAGCTTGACAAGTTATTTAATTGTAGGGTGTGTGGAGCGGATAGGTATCAAGTGTGTGCCCGGGTAAGAAACCGAAACCGAAACCGAAAAAGGTTTTGCGATATTTACCAATCAGCGAGCGGCTACAACGGCTTTACGATGCCTAAAACCGCAGAGTTCATGACGTATCATATTAGAGCGAGAGAAAATGTATCGCACTTTGTTGGACATCCATCTCAAGGTGAGGCTTGGAAACACGTCGACGAAATGTATCCGGATTTCGCACGAGTACCGAAGCGTCGATTGGGGTTAAATTGATGGCTTTAACCCGTTGTCGAAACAGGACAATCGTACTCGATGTGGCGGTATTCATCGTTGTTTACAATCGCCGCTTTGATTTGTGCATGAAGGAGCCGTACACTTTCATGCCTCTGCTAATTCCAGTCCCCGATCTCCTGGCCGTAATATTGACGTGTTTCTACATCCACCGATTGAGGAGCTACAAGTTTTATGGAATACGGGAGTGGAAACTTGGGACGCGCACCGTAATCGAACTTTGTTATGCGAGCATGTTTGCTTTGGACGATAAGTGATTTTCCGGCGTACGGAATGCTATCGGGCTGGAGTACGCATGGAAGACTTGCATGCCCATACTGCATGGGTGATGTTAATAGCTTTCAGTTGAAGCATGGACGGAAAACCAGTTGGTGGGGCTGTCATAGGAGATTTTACCACGTCGGCATGCTCTGCGTAACAATACCGAATCGTGGGGACAAACTGACCGTAGTCATCCGTGTGCGTATAAGTCAGGTCATGAGATCTTAAGGGATCTTAATAGGATTGTATTCCCGGCATTCGGAACACCGTGGGACAAAATGAGGGCTGACAAGTTTGGCGATGAGCACAATTGGGTTAAGAAATCAATTTTAAGGAGTTGCCGTATTGGGCGGAGACTTGAGAGTACGCCACTGTCTGGATGTAATGCACATTGAGAAAAACTGTTTTGATAACATCTTCTACACGATTACGAGCGTGAAAGGAAAACAAAGGATAATGCACAGTCGAGACGCGATTTGCGGGAGTTAAATATCCGTGATGAACTGCATTTGAGCATTGGCGGGCGAAACCATTTCAACCGAAGGCGTTATACACGTTAAGCGATGATCAGATTGCGATGATTTGCTATTGGTTGAAGCATATCGTTAAACTTCCCGATGGGTATGCCTCTAACATTGGCGGATGTGTCAATACGGCAAACAACACTTTTTACAGATGAAAACCCATGATTGTCATGTGTTCATGCGAAGCTCTTGCCCGTTACATTACGTGGTTTCATCCACGGCATTTGGATGGTAATTGCAGAATTTTGCAAATTCTTTAGACTCTGTGTTCTAAGGATATTCAGTTGGACGATGTGGAGAAGCTTGATGAATTGATCGTCGTAATATTGTGCAAGTTGGAAAAGATCTTCCCGCCATCATTCTTTGACTCCATGGAACATCGACTATGCATCTACCTTGGCACTGCGAACTTGCGGACCTGTCGGCTATTGGTGGATGTTTCCTTTCGAAAGGAATATGAAGAAGTTGAAAGCAAAATGTGCGAACAAACAATTTCTGGAGGGCTCGATCATTGAAAAGTTCCTGATACAGGAGGTAGCTTTTTTTGTGAGCATTACATGGAAGATAATCAAGGAACACGGGTGAACCCTCACATACGGAACGAAATTAGTTTTCCGACAGTTGTTAACGATCCGGGACTATCGATTTTCAGTCATCCATCAAGAACGTTTGGGAAGGCTCGGGCTCGAGATTTGTCTGCTGAAGAAGTAAATCATGTCCAAACATACATTCTTCAGAATTGTCGGGAGGTGGAGCAATTCGTGAATCGATTTAACGAGCTGTCCCGCTGCCGGTTACCAGAAATGAAAGATGATGCTGTGGATAACTTAAGGCTCGCAGAGTTCGCAAGTTGGTTCAAGAATGTGGTTAGATTGGGTTTATTTATTTACTCATTTATTTACTTATTTTATTGTTGCGATCTTAATCGGAACAAAATTTATATGTTAATTGGTAATTCAGTATAGGCCGACGCAAATCAGTGCAGCCCTCCCACACGCACTATATGACCTGGCGTGCGGTCCTAGAATGAGGGCTAAATCATTTCCAGGTGTCTATAATAATGGGTATAAGTTTCACACAAAACAACATGGTGAAACTAAAAGGACCGCGAATTGGGGCGTCTGCGTTCTGGGGGACACAAATGCGCAGGACTATTTGGATTTCTATGGCTGGATTGACGAAATTCTTGTTCTTCAGTATAGGAACGATAGTCTTACAGTCTTCAAGGGTACGTGGTTTTCGACCACTAAAGGCATCCGCACCGATAAAATTTCAGGGATCATCGATGTCGACTACACATCCCGACTATATCCTGATGATCCATTCATTCTTGCAAGCCAGGCCCAACAGGTGGTATACGTCGAATATTCTTCAAAGCGTCGTGACCTGAGAAACTGGTGGACAGTTTTCAAAACGAAACCCCGCCGATTTAGGGACGAAAGTGTTGATAATGCAAGTGCCACTGTAATCGATGCAGACCCAGACGAGATTGGTACGGAACATCCTTTACAAGAATCGACAACACTTGGTGAAACCATACGACCGCCCCCTGATGAAAGCATGTCATTACTAGATCACCGTGCCCATACCGATATACTTGAAGTGGATAACGATGTGGAAAATGACCAGGCGTATGACGATGACGATGACGTTCCTGTGGATTTGTACTCTCGGACGATATTTGTACTAAATTCGTAATTCTAAACAATATCCAAATGCATAATAAATTTGGGTTAAATTGTAAGTTCCAAAGATGTTTGGGCAAAATTGTAAGTTTTTTCCGAATTTGAGTGGGCCCCACAATATCCAAATGCATAATTAATTTGGGGGGAAACGAAAAGTTCGAAATTGGCTGTTTGTGGGCTTCACTGCGGCCTCACCACGGCCCAACCGCAGTGAGCCAAATGGGCTGGGCCTCACTGCGGCCTCGTGCGCAGTGAGGCCGCAGTGACTGATATTAAAAAGCTGAAACGTCTTCTTCTTCGCATTTCACTCTCGGTTCGTCTCCTCTCCTCCCAAAAACCACCGCCCCTCACCGCCGTCGAAGCCGTCGCCACCGCTCGGGCTCGTCACCGCCGCAGCGCCGCAGCCTCCCCTTGCCCCAGGTGAGTTTTATTTTTGAATTCCACGGTTAGTTTTTGAGTTTTTTGAATTTGTTTCATTGATTTGTGTTTTTGAATTTTTGAGTGGAAATTATTTTAAATCAATTGGAATTAGTTGAGATTAGTTGGAGTTTTGTGGAATAGGTTAGTTTGTGAGTTTTGTGGATTTATGAATTTTATGGAATTATTTGAGATTATTTGGAATTTTGTGAATTTTGTGGAGTTATCCGTGAATTTTGTGAAATTAATGAATTATTGATATTAGTTAAATTAGTGAATTTAGTTGAAATTAATTAAATTAGTGAATTAGTGAATTTAGTTGAAATTAGTGAAAATAGAGAATTAGTGAATTTAGTTGAAATTTAGTTGAAATTAGTGAATTAGTTAAATTAGTGAATTAGTGAATTAGTGAAATTAATTAAATTAATTAAATTAGTTAATTTTGTGGATTAGTTGAATTTAATGAATTAGTGAAATTAGTGAATTTAACTAAACTAGTTGAAATTAGTTAAAGTAGTGCAATTAGAGAAATTAATTAAATTAGACAAATTAATTGAAATTACTGAAATTAGTGAAATTAATTAAATTAGTTAATTTTGTGGATTAGTTGAATTTAATGAATTAGTGAAATTAGTGAATTTAACTAAACTAGTTAAATTAGTTAAATTAGTGCAATTAGAGAAATTAATTAAATTAGACAAATTAATTGAAATTACTGAAATTAGTTGAAATTAATGAATTAGTGAAATTAGTGAATTTAACTAAATTAGTTGGAATTAGTTAAATTAGTGCAATTAGTGAAATTAATTAAATTAGACAAAGTAGTGAAATTAATTAAATTAGTGAAATTAGTGAATTTTTGAATTGTTCGAGGTATGGCGGACACACCATCCCGTAGCTCGGGTTCACGTGACGCGGACACACCATCCCGTGGCTCGGGCTCACGTGGCTCGGGCTCACAGACGCTTGATTTCTCTCGCGGGAGGCGTGGTCGCGGCTCCCGCACATCGAGCCGCCTGGGCCGTCGTCCCAGACACGGAGCACACCGAATCGGTGGATCAGCCGACCCCTCCACCTCCTCGGCCCGATGCTCGACCTGACCAGCGCCGACGTATAGCAGGACCTCCCGCGCCTCCTCTTCCCCCGCCCGAGAGGGGTCCTGATGGGAGGATGGTCGCGAACATCGGCGATAAGTTTTTAATTTTAAGTTTTCATAAATGTACTCATTTTCGTATTTTATTTCAGCACGTAACATTCAACTCTTATGAAGTTTGAAACAAGCGACGTCGGGCGTGCCCAAGGCGGTCGGGGCGATCGTCGCCAGCAAGTTCAAAGGCTTCCCGCCTACGTACTCCGACCTCCCCGCGGATGAGCAGGCCGACTACGTCCACAGATTCTCGGTAATACAAGTACTAGTTATTGCACTATACATTTCTATATACTTTTTTAAAACTAATTCTATAACTTTCAACGTTTTGATGTTCTGAAGCAGGAGCAGATTCGTGGACGGATAACAAATTTCGGAGAAGCTCCATTCCCGGTTCGCGAGTTCTACCGGAACACCTGGGACAATATCCGGATTGGGCCCCAGAAGAGATGTCCCCTCGATCGCGAGGCTCCCAACTACATGGAGTGGCTGGACATGCCTCCGCCGAGGATAGAACCGGCGAAGTGGAAGCTGCTGCTCGAGTATTACTGCAGCGCGGAGTTCAAGGTCAACTCCGCGCGGAACAAGAGAAATGCCAAGAGCGACAAACGACCAGTCTTCAAGTCGCATGGCAACAAGTCAAAGGCGACAATTTATGAGGAGATGTTAAGTTTTTTAAAATATTTATACATAATTACGTATGTATAAAGAAACTTCGAATACCTAACATATTTTAATTGGCGGTGCGAGAAGGCGGAGACAGTGGGGTGGACCGATTCGGGAGGACTGGCCGGGCAAGGAAAATAGGGCCTTGGTAAGTTTTGGTCGTTTTTAACCATTTATATGTTTAAAGTATTCAATTTATTATTCATTAACACAAATTTTCTTAATCTTAACTAGGAGGAGTACAAGAAGCGCTTGATCGAGAAGTATGGGGCGGACGGGCGTTCCCGATATTGATGAGGACATCTACACCGATGTCTTGGGCCCGCCACGCGAGGCGATGGGTCGGTGTCCCGCCCCAGCTTTCTCGGCCCGAGCTGTTCGAGCAACCTCGGCCGTCGCAGTAATAGAATTGAACTTTTACCACTTCCATACATTTACAGACATTCATTATAAGTATAACATTTTCAAAACGTAATTTTGATTTCAGCGAGATCGACACGGAGGAGCAGAAAGGAGGGACATGGATGAGATCAGCGACACGAGATGCGGGTCGCCACTCTCGAGGACAACGCTGCTCGTGCGCAGACAGACGTTGCAGCCAGTGGCAGCCAGTGGAAGCGCGGGCGTACGATATGACGCGTTCGACCGAAGCGGCGATCAGCAGCATCTGGTCGGCGCTACGCAGGGGGGGACATGTCCGACTCTCCGACGTGCCAGAGTCTTTTGTCGCCGGACCATCCCGGCCTCCTCCACGTCACGAGCATCCTCCGAGGCCGCCTTCTCCGAATCCCGACCTCACCCTCCACTCCGCCCAAGATGAATATCACCCGGAGCCGCCGCGGACATCGGAGAACCCCCCGATCAACTTTTTAGCAACTTCCTCAATATGGAAGATCAGGATTTTGATGATTTTCTAAATCAGCGTCCTCAGAACAATTAGAATTAGAATTCTTGTAAATATTTTTAGGATGTAATCGGTTAATTATATTCCAGTTCCGTACCAATTTATATTTATTTCAATTAATAATTACTTTCTTAATTAGTTAACATTATTATTATATGTTAATTTACTAATTTAAATAATAGTTACTAAATATTTATAACAATTAATTTTTTTTCACAAAAAAATTCTTTGTCTATGACGAAGCCTTGATGATGGCGCGTCTGATTGGCGGCCGCCAAAATGGTTGGCAGCTGCTGTCAGCCTTACTGCGGTAATCACCGCAGTAAGGCCGCAGTACGTACCACGGCCTCGGCCGCAGTGAGATCAAAACTGCCGACATTCCAACTGCGGCGTTCACTGCGGCCGTCGCCGCAGTTGGTACCACGGGCCAACTGCGCGTTTGGCCGCAGTGACGCCTGCCTTCTGTACGTAGTGATGTGTACGTTTCTTTGCACATACTTTCGCGATCATGCGTACGATGATTGATGCCATACAGTAGCCAAATGAAGCACTAAGCCAAATCATAAGTCTAATAATAGTAACCGAAGGCTAAACCTAATTAATAACGATGAAAAAATAGTATACAACCATGATACACTACGTATTTGATTTGATGAGTATAGTGGCGGTTCTTCTGCAACTCTTATAACAATGAGTAAATTCCGTTGGCAGTCCCGTAAAAATAATTATTGTCATGTTTTAAAAACTTGTCATGTTTCGGTCCTATCCTATGATACTATGTCCTATTTTGGTCATTTTTATCGAGTTGGGCCGTTACTTGTAACGGATTCATGAGAATTTACATTTCTACCCTCATGAAAATTTTACTTCGGTCCTTAAACTTATATTTCCCGAAAATTTTAACCTCAAAGTCTAAATCATATCAATAAAGTCTTGTTTCTCTCCTCCCGCTCTTCTAGTAACTCTTTCAACTGCTCCGCCACTTGTGCTTTGATCTGAAACGCGCATCTTTCAACGCCGGTGAAAAAGTGAAATATCCCGAGCCTCCAAGATGGTGGTGCGTAGATACCACAGCTTTGGGGAGACATAACCTTCGCTTTGGAGTTGATATGATACCTTTCGTGTCGGATTTCCAGGCATCAGGGAAGGACTCGTCAGCCTTGGTTTTGATCCACATCGCAAGCATCAGGTCTTCGTCTTCGAAATGGGCTCTGTCGCCTTCTAGTCTATACCAGTGCAGCCAGTGGACTGTCCGGCGGGTCACGTAACGAGATCTCTGTCACGTCGAAGCAAATCCCACCTAAGAAGTTTCTGCCGCCGTCCGATGCTGTGTCCGCTCAGCCACGAGTGTCCTAGATCGGACAAATTTGAAGCGTAGCTGGGAGCCCTCAAGATTGGAGGTTTATAGCTCGTTCTTGTGTTGTGTGGGTGACGGCTGGGATGTGGAGGCGATGGGGAGGGATATATGGGAGGAGGGAGGCAAAGGCAAATTGAGGGCTTTATTGATATGAGTTAAACATTGAGGTTAAAATTTTCTGAAAATATAAGTTTAAGGACCGAAATAAATTGTTTATAAGGGTAGAAAGGTAAATTAACACGAATCCGTTACAACTAACAACCCAACTCGATGAAAATGACCAAAATAAGACAGAGTACCATAGGATAGGACCGAAACAGAACAATAATTATTTTTACGGGACTGTCAACGAAATTTACTCCTTATAACAACAATTGCAACGGCAGCAACCACTAACCTCAAGACTATTTTTGGCGGTACTTTCTGATCAGACACTTTTATTTGAAAAATAGCCGCCACTATTTTTTATGAGAAAAAATATACTCCCTCCGTCCGCAAAAGACTCCACCATTTGAATTTGTTGTTTCAAGGTTCAATGTTTGACTCAAATTTTAATGAAGATAAATAGTTTTAAAAAATTCAGAAAAAATATATTCGGAAAATTTAGATTTCAAATTATGATACACATATGAAATATTTAATTTTCGGTGTCTAAACATTCGTAAAATAAATCATAGATTAAATACTGTGAAACTGTCAAAACAAATGGTGGAGTCTTTTGCGGACGGAGGGAGTATGAATTTGAAGCGAAACCTAGATCTTCATTCGAATTTGAACTAGAACCCAGATCTTCAACATCATTCATCTTTGATTCAACCTATAATTTTCTATTCATCTTAGACCCAGAAAAACAAAAGAAAACCAATTATACAAAAAAGTCTTGAAGCAGAGCTATTCGGCTCACCGTCTCGGGAGCTTCTGCTTAGCTGGCACTACGCCAAGAAAACAAGACTTACTGCGGCCTCCTTCGCTGTAGCGTCGCGGTAATAACCACGGGGAGGGCCGCAGTAATTCCCGCTGTAAATAAGCTCGCGGTAAGGAGGCTTACCGCGCACGTGGCCGCGGTAAACATTTTTTTATTTAAAAATAAGTGGATGAATCTGGATGAAACTCGTCCGAATTCATCCACAATCCCAAAAATATTCATCTACAGAAAATTCATCTACAAAAATATTCATCCACAATCCCACAATCCGGCCGTGCAACGATCGGTCGGAAGAAGAAGAAGAAGAAGAATAAGAGAACAAAAGAGAAAATAGAAGAAGAAGAATAAGAATAAGAGAACAAAAGGGGAAGAAGAAGAAGAAGAAGAAGAAGAAGAAGAAGAAGAAAACAAACGACGACGGCGATGAATAAGAAGAAGAAGAGGAGGAGGAGGAGAAAACATAAAAAGAAGAGAAGGAGGAGGAGAAAAAGAAGAAGAAAGCGGAGGAGAAGAAGAAGGAATAGAAGTAAAAAAAACAGGGAGATAAAAGATGATGAAGAAGAAGATGGTGGAGAAGGTGAATGGATGAGAAGATGGAGAAGAAGATGAAGATGAAGTGCGGTGGATGGTGAAGGAGGAGGAGAGGAACCCTAAAATAGGGGGTTTCAAACCTACATTTTTTGAGGTGAATTTTTACAAATTCACCTCGTTTTTTTCACTTGATGAATTTTCGAAAATTGGACCTCCAAAATTCACTTACAAAGTGAAAAAAGTTTTTCACGTGAAAATTTTCAGTACAATTGCGTTGAGTGGGGTGGGATTTACGCGCCACCAACCACCACGGTTAGCTTCCCCATGACGCGGTAAAACGTGTGTTTTCTACGTAGTGTGGTTTGCACGATTCCTCCTCTGATGGTTCCATGAAGTCACTATCGGTGCTCTTCTAGCTACTCCTTCATGGTCTCTATTACTTGTTCAAGATGGTCCTCGACTTCCACTTTTCTCGTTTGGTGTTTTCATCATTTTTGCATCTCTCCAATAAAAAGTTGAGAGGAGAGGGAGTTACAGAGAGTTGAGTCGTGAAAAGAGTTTTAGGAGCGAGTTAACTGATGAGCAGAAGTAGAAAAAGTCAAGGTTAGTTGTGGCTAGAGCCACAATTAGAGCAACCATAAAACGTAAAACTGATGTTGTGGCGGCCCAATCCACCATCCAACCAACCACCTGCAACTCATGTAATGTTATTCTGTAACGATTAGAGTAGCGGCCTTGGTCACCACTAAAGAGTAGCAATGATTCAGAATTCTCCACATTACGAGATTTTTAACGACAATTATTTTATTTAATTATGATAACTTGGGAAGTTTTCCAAAACTTCATAACCTTCAATCCCCCCCCCCGAAAAAATACTCCCTCGATCAAAAAAAATTCAATCATATTCTTTTTCTTAAAAAGATTTCATCATTTCCATTTAAAAAAACTTTTTCATATCATTTTTACTTTTTAATCTTCAATTTGTCCAAAAAATTATTTTTGTTTTATATGATGATTTGACTTTATTACTTTCAAATTTTTAATAGTCTTTAATTTAGTGTCCGTCAAATACTTGACAATTGGGACAGAGGGGATAATATATAAAATGTTTGATTGGCTAGGCCGATTGGGTGGTCTCTCTCCAATATTCTAGTAGTCAAAATGAAAGGAAATGGTGGGGCACAAAATGGAAAAGCATAAAACTTCCCCATTATGGAAAGTGGGGGGATATGAATCATATGATATGAGAGTAGGACTTTCCATTTGGAGAGCGATCAAGATTATTAGGACAGTGATGCCCAAAGCTGGAGGGACACGCCACCCTCCCACTTGTTGACCTCATCATCATCATCATGATAATTAAGCATCTCTATATATTCCGTTCTCTCGCCAATTATTATCCTACTTTCCGCCATTCCATTTTTGTAGATCAAACCCTAGCCACCCAACGCGAGCTATTCCAAAGAAAACGACCCCACTCACGAATATTCCATCACAGTGATCGTGATCATACCTACAAATTGGAATCACATAAAGTAAAAAAAAACAAAAAAATGCAAGCAAAGTGGAATCAAAACCGATAATCAGGAATGAGCTAGCCAGGTAGCCTCCATATTTCATACCTCTCGGCAGGCCGGTTACGTAAGGGCTTACGATGAATGCTTCTACTTGTTTTTCTTTCTTTTTTATTCTTTGATGGGAGAAGGAGAGAGAGCTCCGTTAACAATTATTTAAATTTTTACAATCCTCAAATTTTTTTAGAAAATTTGGAGATGTGTATTTGATTGATAGATAAGATGTATCTAAGTAGGGTTGCCGCCGCCGCCAAGCTATCTACTGCCGATCATCCAGACCGCCGGTAGAGGTCGAAGTGTGTTTGACTTGGCTTTCTGATTTGGAGTTTGTCTCCCTTTGGATGAGTTTTTTTTGGATGAGTTCTGCTAGCTAGGGTTTCTTGTGGAACCCGCTGTCGCCACCGATGCCTCGTCGTCGCCGTGGTGGGTCGCCGGCGTTCTCCCATCGATGTTACTCTGCTCCACCAAGAATCGCAGGCGTTTGGGGCTCTGTTTTATCGACACCACTCGTCGGCCTTCCCGATCTCCCGTCACAACTATACAAGGCGGTGGCGCTCTGCCTGGAACAACTCGATCATCTTCCGCACCTTGCTCCGTCCTGCTTCTACTTGGTTGGGGAAGGCAGAAGGGTGTTTTGTGCTGTTGAAAGAACGCGAATTCACCGATTGCCCACCACCGGTTGCTGTGATTGACGAGCCGTTTCACGTTGGTCCGTTCAATCGGCTTGGGTTAACTAGCTTTGATGGTCCTTGGCTCAAACCAACCCCGAAACGTTTACTTGATCTCATGGTTCAAGCCGATGTGAATTAGCAGTTTTTCGGAGCTCATGTTGGTACGTTTGGTTGGCTTTGTCTTAGGTTCTTGCACTTACACATAGATGGGTGGACGATTGGCCTCGTTTCTATGCGTTTGATTTGGATTGTTTCATGGTTTTCTGTGTGGGGACTACATGGTGTGGAGTGCGGTCAGGTAAAGGCCTATTTTCGTGTGGTCAAGAGTGGGAATTAGAAAGAGCTGGACAAAGATATGGCAGGGATGAGCAGCAATGGCTCTTCTTGCTTGGAACAATGAGCCCCAAGACCTCAGGTAGGAAGGGTCCAGGGTCTCCCATCATTGCCTATTTTTCTGAATCGACTCAGGTACTATTGGACATAAGCTTGTTATATGCTGCTAGTTTGGCGGAGGAGGTCAGAGATCAGATATTACGAGAGAGATGCCGCGCACGGATACCTATATCAAGCCAAGGGGCAGTCTGAAGATCACATCATAATCTGATTTGGAATCGAGCATTTCATCACTTATCAACTTATTCTTGTTGTTTGGAAGCACCTTCTATCTTTATTTAGGATGCTACCATCGTTTAGTCAGTTTCTCTGTTTTCCTTGTCATGTAACGTTACATCGCATGGCTAGGCGTTGTTATGCCCACCTTTACTTGGGGCGATTCTATGTTTTAGGGTTGGTCCCTGATTTGCTATCTTTTTTGGCTTTTTTGCCATTGGCTTTGAATGATAGCACCCCTTTAAAAAAAAGTATGTAAGTAGTCAAATTTGAAAAAATATATATTATTTTATAGAGAAATGATGGATTTAAGGTTGTTAAATGTATTGAAATTAGGAAAGTTGAATTTTTTTAAAAGAAATTTTGTTGCTGAATTGACCCTAGAAAAGCTTATTGTAATAACCGTAAAAATCTCGGTCTGAACTAGCAGTACAGATTGCGGTAGATTTTATTTCATATTTACGTTTGCTTTTTATGTTTCCTTATTCTTATATATTTCATGTGCACATCATCATTTCATGCACTTTTTATATTTCACCATTTGAGAAAATGTTATCATTTTATATACTTTAACATTTGTTTTCATTATATATATATATATTAACATTTCTCACTGGTCTATATATATAGTTTTACATTTTCATTATCTTGTGTACTCTCATCTTTTCCATCATCTTATGAACTTTGTCAATTTTATTATTTGATGAACTTATTACTTTTTCTACATTTTATAAACTTTTATCATCTCATTATTTTAATAACATATATTTTTTATTATTTCATGTGTTTTGTTTTTATCATTTTATGAAAATACTACATTTTCATCTTTTTATGACCTTGTTATATTTTATCATTTCATTTAAGTTATTATTTCATGTATTTCATCATTTTCTAAAATTTATATTTTTTAATCATCCTCATGTATAAAATGTTGATTTTATCATTTCATGTTTACCTTTGTTATTTTTTTTCTTGTGTTAGTATTCTATTATCATTTCAAGTTTTAATGTATGTATTTTATTTTATGTCCTTGTCTTTTATTTTGTAGTTTAGAAATTAAAGGGGGTAATTTTATTAATTTTAGTAATTTAGTGTTAATTAAAATGTATTAAAAGTTAAAAGTTAAAAGAAAAAAAATTAAAAAGAAAGATAAATCTGAAAATTTCGGCGGAAGACCGGCCTACGCCACCGTTCACGTTCTTCTGATCTCTTCTCCAACTTCAATCTATCAGAAAACTAGCTTCACTCAATCATCATCCTTGGCTATAAATAGAGCCATTTGGTGAGGAAAGAGGCAAGAAATTGAAAGAAATCGAAAATCTTGGAGGAAGAAGGAGAAACGATCGGAAGCTTTGATCCGACGTTTCAGCCCACCTCACCGCTGGATGGTTGCCGGAAACCGCTTCACCGGTGCCGGTGAACCTCCTTGACCCAGCTCCGCTGCCGCAACTCCCATCTCCGCCGCATTCGCCGCCGCATCTCGCCGGAAAGTCACAGACTGCTACGTCTTCTTCCTTTTTTTTTGGGGTACAACTCGCCGCTTCCCCCTATACTTCTCTACGTTTTCAATATTACCCCTTTTCCCCTCCCGTTCTCATTTAGGTCACTGTTAAACTTTAAAACCATACTTTTTAGCCATTAAGCCTAGACTTTTAATTGTTTTCTTTCCTTTTTAAATTGTTTATCTTTTATTTTGTAAACTTACTCAATCAACCTCTAAAGTTTTATTTTTCCTGATCATTTTCATATTACAACTTTGTTTTTATTTTTATTTTATAATTATAGTAATGAAAATTATGTTTTCCTAAGAACTTTTGTTTGTTTTTACTTTAACAAAGTTATTAGAGTTAGGAAAAAGACAATCTTTTGTATCTTAAAAAATTAAGTTGTAAATATTATATATATATATATATATATTCTTATTTGTTATATGTTTTATTTCTAACTTTCCTATTTTGTATGTTTCCTTATAAAGTCTAAGGTAAGAAAAATACTATATTTTGTATATAACTTTTATATCAATATTTTATAACTTCTATAAAATTTATTTCCAACATATTTTGAGTTTTATTAACTTTGTAATTTAATAAATTCTTCTTTATTTTCTTGTAAAGTTATATATTAGAAATTAGAAAATCCATATATTTTTCATTATTGATCTTTTCTTTTTGAAACTTTGTAGTTAAACTTAAATAATTATACCTTGTATGTGAAATTTGTTAAAGAATAATTTTGTAGACTAACCGTATACTTAAATTTAGTAATTATTTTCCTCTTTAATTAATTGATAAAAATTAATAAAGTTGAGAAAAATAATATATTTGGTATAAAATCTTATGTTAGTGTTTACAACATCTAAATTTTTTTATTTTCAACTTTTAAATTGTTTAAAATATTAAATATTTATTTTCACCTCTTAAAAATAGTTTTATGTGCATAAATATTTGTGATTGTGCATAAATGCCCTCCAAAAATTCTCGTACTTTCCTAATTGACCCAAACTTTACCTCAAGCTATTGTAACCCATTAGAAAGCGTAGAAGCCTCCTTTCTTTTTCCGTAATTCTTACCAGACAGTACCGGTAAGCTTTCACTTGCAGAATCTCATAGAATATTTCGTTAAATTCGTATTGCTAAGTTCTCGACTCCAAGTACCAACTCCAACCGACGCTTCCGGTTATCCTCGACTTGTTAGCCGACGCATATTCCCGACTATTTCCAAGTAAGGGGGATAAGATGAGGTTTTTCGTTTGAGTCATTTTATCTGCTTCATAAACAAACTCTCGAATAATGAACTCTAAGTTAAACAATTAGGCTTAATAAAATATTCGATCGGGTAACCTGGGTAGCGTATTTAGTTATTCTTGATACTTTATACTGTCGCACTTAGGAATTGTTACACTTGGGTTGTTTTAATTGATTAATTGTTATACATGTATGATATGTACGGTGGATATTGTATGTAACGCTAGTATCTTGCTAGGACTGTTATACTCGCTAGTGGTATGTTAGGCTCGTTAAATGAATTTCGCTAGTTTCATGTTAGGGCCGGAAAGCTAATAAGATTTTAGTATCATGTGTAGGTCCAAAAAGGGGTAGTATCATGTTTAGGGTTGAAACCAAGCGTTAAGATTATGATAGGATCGTAAAAGTTACCCTAAGCCGATAGACAACAAGTTAGACGCAGAAACAATAATTAAACAAGATTGCGTTACAACTCACGAGACAAGAGTGCACAAAAGTAAATCAACTATTAAATTGTAAATGGTTGTTATGACATTATGCAAGTAACAAGATTACAAGATAAAAGTAGTAAAGAGTAGGACATGACATCACACCTAAAGGCTATTAATTAAACGGACTATAGTGGTCATGCATCACGATTGGATATGACATATTGTTTGATGTACTACATCGCATGATTGCATTTGAAACGGGACAAAATGAATTTTCTGGACAAAATGTTTTCTTCGGGATATGCGGCAGATTAGGGCAGCTATAACATAAGACTCAATGACTGACCCGACGTGTTTGGTGTCGAAAAAATGATCTTACATGGCCCGAAAATGTTTTAAGGGGATAGACGGCAGGTTAAGGCAGCTATAAGGACATAAGACCCTATGACTGGCCCGACGTATCTGGTGCCGAAAAAATGACATTACACGACCCATCATTAGTTAAGACATGAGAGGTATCGTGGATTCGACCCTACATGACTTAACTAAGCCGTAATTTTTAGACAAGTGGTTCGGAACATATGGTTCGAACCCATTTATGTTATACGTTATCCTCTACCTCCTGGATTGGTTGGCAATCACGAGAGACTCTGTCTCGGCGTAGACATCCCATACTTTTTATGCAGGGCTCTGGCTTGGTGGCATCCCTAGTGGCTCTACTTAAGGGGCATTCCCGAGAGTGTGGTGATGTGCACACCCACCACCATGTTAGGTTCATGCATCTGCATGTGCTCTGCCTCCTGGATTGGTTGGCATTCACGAGAGGCTCTGTCTCGGCGTAGACATCCCGTATATTTCTTGTTGGGTTCTGACTTGGCAGCATCCCTAGTGGCTCTGTTTAAGGGGCATTCCTGAGAGTGTGGTGATATACACACCCACCACATTAGGTTCATGCATGTGTGCTGCCTCTTGGATTGGTTGGCATTCACGAGAGGTTCTGTCTCAGCGTAGACATCCCATTGGGCTCTGGCCCGACGACATCCCTAGTGGCTCTATTTAAGGGGTATTCCCGAGAGTGCGGTAATGTACATACCCACCACCCTAGGTTCATCCGACGACATGTTTTAAAAATGGTTTCAAAAATGTTTTATGACATACGGTGATCGAGCTAAAGAGCATTCTTGCATTTAGACCTTGGCATAAATCAAGATGTGTAGTTGTTTATTGATTTCATGTTGAGCTATTTATATGTCAGAATCTATCATGCTTAGAATTATTATATCAGAATTTGTTTATTTGAGGAAGTATTACGACCCTTATGGCTGGCTTGTAATATTTCCTCATTGGGCAAATGGATGATCACCCCATTAATTACAGGTGAGTTTTACGGGGAGGACTACTATGCCAACCCCGTTGACTCGGAGTACGAGCAGACGTACTTCGAGGAGGAGCAACTACCGGGTGGAGACGCACTGTGACTTCTCGACATGGTTTTATAACTTAGTGGACTTTAGGATGATAAAATGAACTTTGTTTATTTTCCGTTGCACTTATCTATCTATATTATTTTGTTGGTGTGACTAAGTAGCACCCGCGTTTGTCAGATGTGAATTTATTTTATATGAATGTTTTGTAATATTTTATCGAACAAGTTGTTTTTTGAAAAGTTTCAAATTTTCCATAATTTTTTCTGGTGGGTAAATGAGGGTGTTACACTTATTGACCTGTAAATATCTAACTTGAAACTAACCTATGCCCGATTCACTAAGCACTACGTATTTGATGGGAGGTTTGATAGCGGGGAAGCTTGCTACCAACTCTGTTACTTTTTGATTTAAAAGAACTCGCTATTAATTCATTTTATAAAATAAAAAAATAAACCCAAATTCATTGAAATTCATAATCACTCAAATTCATCCACAAGATTCAAACCCAGAAATCTAACAAAATTCAGAATTTATTCATCTCATTATACAAAAAAACCCAAAAATCAATGACATCCAGTAGTTATTCATCTCTAGTTGAAACAAACATATGGAAAAGATAAAGATTATCCAGAAATTCAACCAAATCCTAAAATATCAATTACAACATAAAAATTCAAAAATTCATTCAAATTTAGAAACTTTATCAACATTCATCCTAAATTTGTTTCCCTAATCCAGATTTCTAGTTTCACCAGATTTGTTTCTAAATTTCTAGCCTTACCTAGAAATCTTGGACAACGGTGACGGCAGCAGAGAGGCCGGACGACGGTGGTTGCTTTCCGGAAGCTTGGTTGTGTGGAAGGTGAAAAAAATTAAAGTAGATACGGAGGAGGAATAAATCAAATCTGGAGAAGGAAGGTGAGGAAAACAAAAAATCTGAAAGGGGAAGAAGGTTACCAGCAAAATAGAGATGAATGGGCCGCTCCGATGATGCTTGCGGCAGCTGGTCTATGGAGAAGGGTTGAGGGTTCAGAGAGATGAAGATTTTTTGAGAAAGAGAAGGCTCTTGGAGGATGCATTGGAATGAGGGTCCTTTCCCTCTTCACCGGCTGGGTGGACATGGTTGTCTTGAGGATCGGCCTCGTTCCCGCAGATGGCGCCATTTGATGGCTGACCAATGGGTAGGACGATCATGCTCTTCAGTCGCAGTTGAGTCCTGGTGACACATGAGTATAAGGCCATTGTGCAAGGGATAACCTACAACTAAAGGGAAGACTTGACCAACTAGAGTGTTTCCAATTGATTGGGCCTCTGACACTCAACTCAGTGCAGGTAGGTCTCAAAGAATGTAGGAATGTTTTGGGAAGTGTGTTCATGATATATGAACGATGAAATGACATGAGTACTTATAGTCTCGGCGTTTATGTGATATTCTCGTAATTATCTAGGAGTTGCTAGGGTATTCTCTAACACGTCAGGTGTCAAACCGTTAGCCGGACGAGCGTGTGATTGGCGGCCCTCCGGCTGATCGGAGGAGTGGTCATGCGGGCCTTCAGTCCATCAAACGGTGCCCCGCCCCCAAGTTTCCCACATTGCTTGGGGAGTACATGAGCTATTGCGGCTAGGGTGTGCACAGGGCGGGCGGATAGTGAGAAAAATAGTATTCGCCCAAGCGAGTGCGGGTACCCTAAATGCAGGTACCCGATTTTCACTGTTTTTTGTGGTTCGGATCACGGGTATCCGCGGGTATTCCTAAGTATACTTATTCAATACAAATTTTCAATTTACTTGTAGATATTCTAAAATTTTGCATAATAAATGTACATATCTAGAGTATCAAAATGAAGAAAAGTAGTTTTCATAAATAGAACAATAATATAATATTGCAAATCATGTATTATTGTTGTATGAAATGAGTTTTCACACAATATAAAAGAAATTTAAAGGAACATTGAAATAAAGTAAGCAATTTTGGAAAATTTATTTGTAAATAGGCATATGCGGATCGGTTCGGGTATCCGCGGGTTTCTAAAATTAGAACCCGCGGGTTTTTGGTTTCTTCAATTTACGGGTTTTTTCGGTTTCGGATCATGCGGTTTGGTTAATGTTTCTCGGTTTTGCGGGTTTATTGAACACCCCTAATTACGGCCCTTACTACTATTTGGGCCGCAGTAAGTCCATTTACACAGTTAATTGTGCAGTTGATGGCGCAGTAAAACCTGCAACCGCAGTAAGTCTATTTGCGTAGTTAATTCTGCAGTTGATGGCGCAGTAAAACCTGCGGTAAGACCTCAGTAAGCTATTTTTTTCCATTTTTCCACACACAAATCAAATTAATTGAAACTCTTCTTCTTCTTCTTCTTATTCAATTTCCTATCTAATCTCTCCATCTCTCTCTCCCTCTCTCAAAAAACAACCTTCCAACTTCATTTTTCATCTCACTTTCTCCTCCTTAACTCCCCAGATCTGTAACAATGAATGCAAGCTCACCAATTCTGATGGACAAAGTGACGAAGATGGAGCGATTCAAGCAAGCCTGGGGAGATCTGCAATACCCACAAAGAAGAAGAACAATGAGGCGAAACCGGATCTGCACACCTCCTTCTTCCTCCTCTAAAGCTCATTCTCATCACCTCCTTCTTCCTCTTATTTTGGCGACGATGAAGACACGAAGGGTGACAATAAATGAAAAAAGGACAAAGGAGTGCTGCTTTGAGGAAGATGAAGATATGAGATTCTGGTAATGATCGATGAAGAGTTTTTTGGGATTTCCTGGAATGGATGATGAAGATGATGTTTTGAATTTTTTATATAAATAAAACAATGTACTGCGACCAAATTCACAGTAAATTGCAAAACTGTGATCAATTTTACCGCGGTTACTACTACGGCACTACCACGGTGTTAGCCGCAGTAACCCATATCCTCCCCATGTAGTGCCAGTGGCGACTACCTATGGGCCTTGTGGATCAGTTGTTTTTGGGTCGGCTTTCTGGACCTAGAGAGGGCTATTTGAGCCTGGTGCACTACGTAGTTACTGAGACCCTGGTAGCGGGTCTGGTAACGCCAAACCTGTTACCAGGGTGGTCAGCTCGCCTGTTGACCGTGGTAGCAGGTTATGGCGTTAATAGCTCACTACCAGCCATGGCCCGATAACTGGCCAGGGCGCTACCAGGCTGGTAATGGCCTGACCCCCTTCTAACCCGCTACCAATTCAAATAACGGTAAAATGGGGGGATCTGAAAAATAAAGGCGGGATTTTTTGAAAATTAAATTTGATTGGTAGCGGTCTAGTAACGGTCCAGCCCGCTACCATGCATTTAACCTGCCACTTTCACCGATTTACATCCCTCGTTTACTCTCCCAGCTCCCTCACCTCCCTCACCTCCCTCAGCTCATCTCTTTCCCTTACAACTCACAGCAGCCAGTGCTATCCATCTCCTCCATAAACCGCCGTCAAGCTAACCACTGATGCTCTTCATCTCCTCCTTCTTCGGTCGACGTTGGTAAAGGTAAGTGGCTTTAAAGTGTTTTTTTTTTAAGTTGTCATTTCTTTTAGGCTCTAACACCATTTTTTTTGTTTACCTTTCGCCGCCGCCGCCGCCGTCGCTATCGTGGTCCGCCACCTCCAGCTCTAAACAAACCCTCAGCCACCGTTGACTTGAGATCAGGTACATATATGTCTGATGATTTTGAGAAATTAATATGTTTTTTTTGTGAGTATGGACTAATAGATTAATGTTTAATTTAATAGAACTATTTTGTTGTTGCATGTGTTTATGTTTGATTTAATGGAATTATATTTATTTTTTATGATTATATATGTTTAAAGGAATAATGTTTGATGTCACGACCACCCCATTGGGATGGGTTGGCTGTTGAAGAATTCTGTGCACATCGGTTGTGCTAACCGTAGCCTTACGGTTTCTGGAGAGGTGTTACCTTTCATGAGTTCTGGTTGGAGGCGGTAAGGAGCAGCATGGAGCTGCAGGTTCTGGAATGTGTTCCGATCGTGGAGTTGGAGGAGGATCAGAGTGCGCAGAGCAAGCGTAGTGGACCCAAAGGATATCGGTCTTTATGAGATTCTGGAGTGAGTGGGCAGGTTGGCTTTACCCCCCCCCCCCCGAGTATGTCGGTAACATACGATGCTTTCCAGGATGACCTGTTGAAGGTTAGGTATAGATTCAATCTTTATGCAGGGTTGTCAGGTAGAAATACCGGCAACTGACTCGGGGTGCAACAAGATGCACCCGGAGGGTGGGACGCCGCTGAGAGGCTCTGGATGGTAGTCTAAACTACCACTCCCGCCGCACCAGTGACGGTGGTTCGATTATGCTTAGTAAAAGAGTATTTATAATCTGGTTGGTAGCGACACCTATATGGTGCAGATGACTCTTGGAGGACCAAGAGTCTTAAGGGGGGAGAATGTTACGGTCACCCCGAGCGACCCGGGGCTCCGGTTTTGGACTGCGGGTCACGTTTTTGGGCGGTTAAACGGCTTCTGAGACTTATCTGAGCATTATTTATGGGAATCCTTCGGGTTTTGAGGTCGTGTGGATCCCCCAGACATTTCCGCCGAAAATATTTTTCGGGGCCGGGGGGTTGTCTCGGGACGTACAGCGGGCTCGGTAGCGCTCCCGGGACCTCGGAATGAGAAACCGTTTGCATATTTGGAATCGTGGGAACGTGGGAACGTCCTGCATCGTTTTACGAAGTATATTTTTTGGGGCGACTCTCGGGGCTCGGGAGGGGTGGTCGTGACATTTGATTAGGAATTATTAATTTGAGGATTATATATTTATTTGAATAATATGAATTTTTCTGATTTTTTTTTGGGTTATATGAATATTTTGGGGTTATATGAATTTTTTTTGAAGGAATTTTGTTTAGTTTAGTTTTTGCATCTCAATTGATTATTTTTGGTGGATTCTATTTTTTTTATTTTTATGATGAAGTTGTTTATGTTTTATGATTATAGGTGAATAAATCATTAGATTTTGTTATTTTTAAGATATTTATGAATTATGAATAATAGTGAATTAATTGTCAAGTTTGTTAATTTGTATGTATTTGGTGTTTTATTATGTTTGTTGTTTATTTGAAAGTTGGTGGTTAAATTGAATTTTTTTAAAAAGTTAGGGTCAATTTGCAAAATTTACAAAGACTCTGGGTTATTGAAAAGACTATAATTTTTTGTGCAATTTTCAAAACATAAAAAGTTTGTGGTTTATTAATTATGCGTATTAATTATTAATTTGTGAAGAAATTTAATATTTATGAAATTTGAAGAATATACAAATTAATTAAATTAAAACAAAAAACTAGTAAGGGGATGGTAACTGGGTGGGGCGCTACCAGCCTGGGCCAACTAGATGTGGCATCCCTACCAGCTACCAAGCCCGTTACCAGCTGGCAGCGGCCTGGTAATAGATTTGGAGCACGAGGCGGCATGATTAGTAGCCCTCCAACCCGCTACCATGCCCGTTAGCAATTGTAATGGCCTGTTAGCTAGTAGGGCGCTACCAGACCTAGATCAGACACGTAATGGTGGCCATCACATACTATTCACAAACGTCACTTCAACGTACCATAAATACTAGAGATTTGAATTTAAATGGGGTTTTGAGTATATTGCTTGTATGATTCATTTGTGGGAAGAAAGGTAGGTGAGAAGGAAATTTGAAGTATTTAACTTTCATAGTAACTTGTTTCTTTACGAGCAAATCAAAATGTCACTTTAAGGTGGTTAAGAGATACAAATAATTACCATAATACCATTCCATCTCCACCTGTTGCTTTTGATAGCTTCGACGCTCGCCTTGCTCGGTCAACTTCAGATCTCATCTACGAAAAAACTGATGCAAGCTTGTATTTTAAAAGACTACGAAATCAACACTGGTAGGGCTCCTGGGGAATGAGGAAACATGTCAGCACTCACGAGACGCATGAATCCCCACAACAAAAACAGTAAAACTAACTACAAGAAGGAACCCGGCAGCTTCACGACGTTAACGGTTTGGAGAAAATCTCTTATTGTTAGCTACAACGGCTTCATCGTCATCGATTCTTTTGGAAATCTGGTTTACCGGCTTAATAACTACAAGAGTCGGACCAAAGAGCTCATTCGTATTTGGAAAAATATATCGTTATCAACTCCATGATTTGCAAGCTTCATGATTAAGTGAAATTGGTGATCCACTGTATACATTTAATGATCCGGTGTTGTAATTTCATGATGTCTCCAATATGGGAGTTGTGATATAGACGATTCATTGTAGAACCTTAATGATTCACTGTTGTAATTTCATGATGTCTCTAGTAGAAGAGTCCTCGATGAGTCATGATTGGTAATATATAGATGAGTCATGATTGGTAATATATAGATGAGTCATGATCTACAGTAGGAGACATATAAAAACTAATGTAGACATGAATAACTAATAGTTAGAAAATAAAGATGTGCTTGTTTGATTACTTACAGAAAGTTCCTAGTTACTCATCTCTCTTTAAGTCTGCATAATAACAAAGTTGGTCTTGTGTGCCTCCCCATGTGTCTCAAATTCTAGTAGCAAATTGATCAAAGTACCACATAACGAGTGAATATATATATATATATATATATATATATATATATATATATATATATATATATCCTATGACGGGTAAAGTCCACGTATAGTTCTTTTATTTTTATGTGTATCCTATTTTGGTCATGTTTTGAAATTTATCTCATATTAGTCATTTAATTTTAATTTCGTCTCAAATTAGTAATTTCATTAGAATTTCTGTTAAATTTTCCGTTAATTTCATAAATTTACGTAAATGTCCTCAATCTACTATTAAATCAACCCTCAATTTTTAACAAATTTGACAACTTAAACCCAAACTCTTTACCTCTTAACATTAGTTCCTTATCTCCATTCCCGGAAAGGGGAGGTCGGCATCTAGCCGTTGAATCTCGCTAGTCTGTTGTTCATTTCCAACTTCTTCCATCAATTCAAAATCGCAACAACCCACAGAACCATGAGATGTTATTCTTTGAAGAACATCGATAATAATGTAAACATCATCGATGTTCATTTGAACTGAATCGATGTCGTTTCTCCGGTCCTTACAGTCATATAATCCGTTGATTAATACTTTCGGTGGTAATCATCATCGAGCACCTAGTTCTAATTTTCCGGCAGTAACGACAACAACTTTGAGGTTTTTGGCGTAAACATGTTTGAATCATGTTGTGAGTCGTCTTCTGCATTTCTTGACCGGGGACCAGAGATCACCAGATCCGATCACAAAGGGAAATCTTCCACATCATCTTTGGATTAATTGAATAATTAATTACCATATACATACATCAAATTATCAGGTTTTATCTATATATACTATACTATAAAGCCCTAGCTAATAGCTGTAGTACTTAATAATTTATTGTTCTCACTTTCTTCACTTGGTGTTGAACATGGAGGTACGGAAAGAACAGAGGAACCGTGAACAACAGAGGAGAGAGTAGAGTGAAGGTAGAGTTAAAAGTTTGGGTTTAAATTGTTAAATTTGTTAAACATTGAGGGTTAATTTAATAGTGTGTTTGGGACATTTACGTAAATTTATGAAGTTAACGGAAAACTTAACAGAAAATCTAACGAAATGACTAATTTGAAACAAAATGAAAGTTAAAGGACTAATATGAGACGAATTCCTAAAACATGATCAAAATAGGATACGCGTAAAAACTAAGGGACTATACATGAATTTTACCTTCTGTGAATGCTATGAATAAGATTTAGTGAAAGTCAAACAATGAAGTCTGATGCATGCCTAAATAAAAAAGATCAGAGAGCAAAGTCTAAGATAAAATAAATAGTAGACACGAAGAAAAAATTGATGTGAGATTAAAGGAGAAGATAAGAGAGAAGTATAAGTTGAAGGGTGATAGGGAGAGTGCACAGAGAAGTACTCTAAGTTGGCTTCTTAATGAGAGCATTTGACGGAGAGGAGAGTAAAAAAAAGGAATATAAATAATGTATAATGATCAAAATGAAAGTATTTCAATAATTCATAATCTGAAAATTTATGATCCATTGTAAAAAATTTATGAAACAGTAATGTAATTTGTGAGTCACTATAAGGAATTCATGATTTATAGTGAAAGTATTGAACCATTTATAAAATTCATGATCCACCGGTGAAAATTACCGAGCTGTAAAAAATCCATGAGACATTTCACAGGAAGAGTGAAAAAACATGTCGACGCTTAAACGGACTCGATAAAAACATCAAAACATATAACATATGGATATTTTTTTCTTCGTCTTCCTTTTTCTTTTAAACTAATTATTTGTAATTTTCGATATTGAAACAAAAAAATGCATTTTTTAAAAAGGTGAGAAAGAGGAAGTGATATGGGCGTAAATAAATTGAAAATTGAAACACAACCTAAGCGCCATTTGAAATAGCGCATTGTATCCTGGACCACCATCAAAATAGAATGTAGAACATTTTTTCATCCTTTACGGAGTAAGATTCTTTTTTTTGAACAAGGTAGACTTATTTTATTAATGAGAGGACATTTCAAAATAAGTCGTAACCGACGAACTAAGGTACCCGGATCGGGTACAAACTATCCAACTCTTAGAAGGGGAGCACATCATGTAAATGGGAATACTAAAGGAGACCACAACCACCATGATTTGGCACTCCAAATCGCCTACAAACGCAAAGCAACTTATGACGATGGTCATGACCACTATGACGGGGAAAAATGATTAGAATCCAAGACCCGGTACCCCTACAAGCCAAAAGACTAAATGGTACCGTCACACTATAGTGGGCTATGGAAGATACTAATCGCAGAGGTAGTAGCACCCACAGTAACCCACATACATTATTACAACATAAATAGAGTAAAAAGAAATAGTCTAACCGAAAGCAAACAACCGAAAATAAAAAAGGCCAGAAATAGATTCTTGAGTAGCACGAGCGTGATGGAAGCCAGACCCGATGGTGGTACAGAGTAGGGAAGCCATGGCCCGATGACGAGGCAGAGCCCAACTGCAACGGCGTCGATTCTCTGAAAGGGAATTGACAGAGGAAGGATGCATAGCGGCGGAGGCTAGGTTTTCTCTTTTTTTTTGTACAATTTCAAAATCAGTAAGATTCCTTTTTATTGCAATGAGTATCGTTTTGACAAGCATAGGTGATATTTCACCTACTAGTCCAAATGGCTTAGTTACAAGGTAATCTGGAAACCAAAGTCCAACTATGTGAACAATTACATATTCACCTCTCATTTTCCAAGTGTTCTAGATGAGTGAAAATTCACCAGGGTGATAAATAACATTGACCCTAAATTATACTTTGTTACCTGAACTATCATGACTCACTCATTTAAAAATGACTTGAATTCGGAATCTACCAAAAATCAAAAGTGTATCCTAAAGCCTAAACTATGCAAAATGGTGGCTTTGACATCATTGACTTACTACCTCGATTATTAAAATTAAATTTCTAACAATTTGGTATTGTAAGTGTTTTGTATATATAGAGCATAAATGATTAAAATAATTGACTTTTTACACATGATGCTCATTTTTAATTGATACTCCCTTTGTCCTTTAGAAGCTTTATAAATTTAACTTTAAAGTTTGTATTTGACTCAAATTTCCATATCAATGAAGGATTTGTTAAAAGTTTCTTAAAAATAATACACTTCATTTGTACAAAAAATGTGATACATTTGACTCGGTACGAAGATTTAGAAATACTATTGATTAGACGGTAGAAAGTAAAGTAACCATATAAATAAAAGTAAGTTTTTTTGAATAGGAAAAGAAGTGGAGGGTAATAAGGTAAAGCTGGTGTATAAAATTTCTTAAAATGAAAATGAATCAATTTTGTTGGAACAACTAAAAAATGTAAATATATCAGTTTTGCTGGGATGGAGGGAGTAATTAGTAACTTTCAGAATTTTTCTATATATACACAAAGTTTCTAAGAATTTTATTTGAACAATTTATTCATTGTGAAAATTTAAGTCAAACATAAATTTATTAAGGGGCGGAGGGAGTATATAATGCCTAAAGTATTTAGCTTTGATCATAAGAACCCATGATTCTAAGAGTTGACAAACATACCCTCTTTCATCTTCACTTTACCTTGATCTTAGCCCCTTCTGCTACCGACGACCTCCGTCATCCCACTTCCTCCCGATGAAATATTGACGCTTTAGTCAATATCACCTCCAACAACAGTTCAGACGTATAATTATATAATTTTCATTCTTATGCAATATTAAAAGAGAATTAGTTCTTTTTTTTTTCGGAAATGCATAGGGAAGTAGTTTTGTCTAGTGAACATGGTGTTGGTTTATTCTTATATAATTTATATTTTGATGATAACAAAACTTGAGACGTATTTGTAAAGTTTAGAAAAGTTTGTGGACCGTGTTTGATTTTACCTTTTTGTTTACTCTTGTCTAGGCATGGTAGCGGTTCGGTTAATTCGCAGTACCCCTTAAACCGTAATTGCAAACCACGACTTTTTTCGTATCCGCGGTTTACGATTTTACGCTTCACGGTTATAGGTTCGCATCCACGACCACTAAGTGCGGATATCCACGGTTAGCAGTTTATCCGCGGTTATTTAAATATCCTTTATAAATTATCCAAATATCTTTAAATCCATAAATCCATAAATTCAACATAAACATCCACACAACATTATAATCACCAAATCCAGCATAAACTTTCATAGTTATTGTATTGTTGCTGAAGGAGTGAGATGAGAGTGACCGAGAGAGTTTGATTGAGTGAGGAGAGAAGTTGAGGTATGTGAGTGGGCTAGGCTGGGCTTGGGTAAGGTGTGAGTTGTTGTGGGCTTTAACTTTTATAGGACTTAGTAGTATGGATTGGTGATTATTCGCGGTACGGACCCCCGTTAGATCAACGGTTAGGAAAAAAAAACCTCAACGCCAACCGTGTGGTTTTAATCATTGTTAAAATAACAAAAAACGGTCGGTTATTCACGATTGGCGGATCTTATCAACCCCATTGTCATGTCTATTCTTGTTAAGTATACTTTTGTCATGTACGTATGTAAAGCCCAATTCTTGTTTCATTAAAAAGCACACTTCAAGAAAGCTTTATCTGATTTGTTAATAGTTTTAACCAGTCTTGAACTCTAGTTTAATAAAGAGTTGTATCTCGAAAAAACTGTACTTTTGGCTTAATTTCATCCAATTTGTTTCTAACATCTATTCCAAGTGTAGCAGATTTTGTGCAACGGGCAAGAGCTTTTTCAGTGGAGACTAAAACAAAATAAGACGCTCATACCCTTTAAATATTGTAAACTCGCGTCTTAGCATCATTTGAGCATTTTCAAAATTATTTTTGGAGAGTGAAAAATCTTATTTATGTGGTCGCGGTTCTGAACGTTTTCGTTTGAAGAAACGGTTTTTGAGGTCATCCAATTAAAGTATTCAACCCCTCTTAGCTGCCGACTTGGGACAACATGCGGCTCCTGAAGTTTTTGAAGAGGATCCATGTCCTTGTAGACCTAAGAAACATTCAATAACTGAACATCAAATGTGGCAGGTTTCATCTGAAGTTATCTTCTGCATACACATATGACAACAGAGTAAGGCGGTTCAAGGATGATTGAGCTAAGACTTAATATGTGGAGGGCAACACAAAAAAGAGAAGCCATTGTTTGTCAAAGATAAAATCATTGATACATCATACATGTTATTGAAGAAACAAAAATGGTGCATGTTGTGACACTAGTATCATACTATGTGAGGCTAGGCATGAACTAAGTTGGAAGAGTTGCATCACTTTTAATTAATCCTAGCATTAGCATACCAAATGTAAGGCATGGCCATTCCGAGTTCGTTCTTCCCCAGATCGAAACTTCGAATTCCTTGACGGCCTGAATCATCATACTCCAAAAAGTAAACGCAGTTTCCTCTAGTGATAAAAGCTATCAAATCGAAAGAATGCTACTACTTCCATTCCACCATCGTCTGTTACAGCAGTCTGAGGGTGTATCACGCCCACTTCTAGGTAGGTTTCTGTGGACTTGGGGTTTTTAGGGAGTAAGATTCTCTGTCTAGTGATAGGATTTAGCAGGAAATTGCTCGAGGACTGCGCAACGAGATGCCAGCCATGAGAAGATCTGCGGATGCAGCACGAATCATGGATTCCGAAGAGCTTCAATTTGCAGAGGATCTTCTGGTGGGAAAGATTGGGAAGCTCGTTGGCCGGGTGATACTCCATGGATGAGCCATGAGACCTGCTGCTGGAGGCGGAAGAAGGGGCTCTTCCTTGCAGCGTAAGTAATTGAAACTAGCTAGCTGTATAGGTGTGTGTGTGTGTGTGTGTGTGTATCTGTATAGGTGTGTGTGTGTGTGTGATACGTGTTTTAACGAAGAGTTCTCTGAAAACTAACTTCTTCTCCACGAAACTCGGGCCCAGAAGCTTACTTACACAGAACCCATTGCTTAATTAATTAAAAGCCCAAACGGCAAATTACTTGTCGTTTTGGTTAAGAAAACAGATTCCATTAAAGAAAAGCCATTGTTTGTCAAGTATAGGACCATTGATGCATCATATACATGAAGAGCGCAAATGTGCCCTGTAATTGAGGACAAAAGAAAATTTTCTCTTTAAATTAAAAAAATGAAGTAATAGACTTTTATCATTGTTCTAAATGATCAGTGAATGATTTCTTGTGGAATGTTTCTCCACCTTTTTATAAAAATACTCATTCCTTAAAAAACTACTACTGCAAGATATTGATCGTAGGTATTTTTCTAATTTTTTTTAATCCTTAGTGGATAGTATGTTTTGAGTAGATTGCTTGTATGATTCATCTGTGGTAAGAGAGGTGGGTGAAAAGAAAAGTTGAAGTGTTTTAAATATTTTCCTTAAAATCTCTAAAATTATCGACCAACTCTTTTAAAGTTAACGAGTGGGAGTGCAAGACGTAAGCACAAAAGCGAAATAAAGAAACTTAGATCATAAGGCCTATATGAATATTAAAATTGATTAAAGTATATGTTAATTCTCAAATAATGAAATAAAAATAATGAATAAAATTGTGGCAGGGTATGATTGTGGTGGACAATGGGTTTGTGGTGAATTTGTTGGCCATACCAACAATTGTTTAATGTATAATAAATTAATATAGGTTGGGTTAGGCTGATATACAATTTTTTGGGCTAATTTAATTGATAAAATATGTTGAAATAGTGTAAAATTGAATTGAATTAGTATAGGTAAATTTAAATTAACTCCCAAAACTAATATAAATGTATATTATATACCCCGGCCTAGATTATAAAAATTTGCAGGGTGGCATTGCCACATCCGGTCAATTAATACCTCTGCCCCTCATGGATGTCTTCATTGATGAAACCTTCTTATACTCTAGATGATTGTTCGGTGGCCTCCATTATTTTCTACAGTTCGTATGAAATAAAGCTGACATACTGAATTATCCTCCACTCATTTAAAGATACTTTATAGTAGTGGACAAATACTTTTTTGGTGGATTCCTGACTCACGCAAAACCTTTACTTTCTTGGCATGTCAGACCATGTGAAGAATACCATCGCTTTCTTCACATGGTAGCTTTAATTTTTGCGACAGGATGACCCATGGTTTGGCCCTTTTGATAGCTATTCTTGTGCAGATTTGAAAGCTAATTTCATTAGCTTATCTTTCATTTATTCTAAGGGGATTTCTGCTAACCCTGACCCGGAGTAGAGTTTCCCTCATACTGAATCAATATTTTCTTCATCCATGAGTTCCGACAGACCAATTCATTTAAGTGTGATATTTTCTATGCGGTAAGATTTGAGGAGCCATGAATCTGAAGGGTGGCATCCTCGATCAAGTGGGTAAGAGAAGCCACCGAGAAGAGCCCAAATGAGTGAAGGGACCAATTCCAAGAATCCTGTAAATCAAAAACACTTAATACTTTTTCTACAGTGAAATTTCCATTTATTAGTAAACATAAGATCACAGACCTTTAAGTTGAGGGGCAAGTACATTTTAAGGGTAAAACACATGACTTAAATACATATTAGTACCCTGAACTCTGACAAAGTGGGCAATTAATGGCTTGAACAAAAAACACTGTAAATAAGGGTCTGAACTATAATAGTAATGTAGATAAGGGTCCCGACTCAGTTGACTCGTCATGGCGGTCACGAGATATGACGGGCGTTTACATTTTTAATTGAAAAGTGAGAGCGAGGTTAACAATGGTGATCTGGAGGAATATAGCGTCGGTTTAAAAAGTTTTGAGTGACTGGTATAGAACAAAGAGAAGTTTCTGACAACATACATGTACCCAACCAAAACTCATTCTAAGTCAAGAATTTTGGCAAGCAACAAGGGAGGATGAAGTCGAGGCCCTCCAGATCACTACCGTTAACCTCACTCTCACTTTTCAATAAGAAACGAAAATGTCTGGCATGCCTCGTGACAGCACGAGACGAGTCAACCGAGTTGGGACCCTTATTTGCACCACTGTCATAGTTAAAGCCCTTATTTGCATTGTTTTTTATTTAGGTCCTTAATCACCCACTTTGTCATAATTCAAGGTACTGATATGTATTTAAGCCTAAACACATCCATGTACTAGCAAAAGAACATTAAATCACGTTCTAATAAAAACAATGAGTCAAAGACAAAGGTCAATTTTTAAATGTTGCAATTATTAATTCTTGTTCGGATAAGAGTAGATTGCTGGAGTTGAGTGATAGAACATGTTATAATGCAAATGGGTTGGGTCTAATCTTTTACTATCTCATCTCAAACTTAAACGGCAAAACTGCTGTTTGGTACCCTGAACTATGACTCGAGGACAAATAATGGCCTGGAAAAAAAATTGGACAAAAAGGGTCCAAAACTATTACTTCTAGGCATATAAGAGCCTGGAATCGGCCAACTCGGCACATGGTGTCACGTGCCATTAGTTAGTAACTCTTTTATGTTTAATTTCAACGTTTTTTAACCGATGATCCATTTTGAATGGATGGAGTGACTAGATTGTCACGTTTTTAAAAGTTGAGGCCTACTCCTAATAAAACTAAACATTTCTGACCCAATCTGGTCATCTCCTCCAATGCTCGAGCTTCACTCTCCGCCATCATCCGCCGCCAAGCCCAACACCGCTGTCGAACTCCTCGCCTTCAAGCTCCGCCACCACCAAATCAACGTGGCGGAGATTAAGGCCCTGCATCACAAACGTACACAATCATCATCCATCAATACTACTCCTACGCTCAAAGTTCCGGCGGTCGTACCATCAAATGCATCGCTCTCGGCTACGGACAGGTCGATGCTAGATGGCGAGCAAGAAATCAGAGATGGTGGAAGAGATTTATGGAGTGGGAGCTGTGATTTTTGGTGGGAGATAGGGACGCAGCGAAGAGAGAGGGACGATCGGGAACGTGGAGGACGGACGAGATCTGGAGAATTTCCATGGAGGTCGATCGGTTTTGGCGAGGAGAGACAGACTCGAGACATGAACAGGAGAGGGATTGGGGAGTTGCGATGGCGGAAAACAACCGATGAAACTTGAAGCGAGAAGGAAATTTCTCGGAAATAGTCAGACAAGAGCCACTGATGCTAACAAAAGATCGAGAAGAGAAAAAGCAGAGGTGAGTACGGAAGTTACCCATTTGTTGGTGCGGCAAAGGCGATCGGCGGGAGAAGGAATCAATCAAGAGAGAGAGAGAGCTTGAGGCTTTGGAATTGTCGTTTGCAGTTCCGCTTCTGCTCGCACAAATTGTGCAGTATCTTCCATTTCTTCTTCCTCAAAGCTCTGTGGATCATTTGCTTACTGTTCAAACTTTGTAGCTGGCCTTTTGTTGTGACACACAGCACCAAACTCGTGCCCAGGGTTTTTTTTTCATTAATTTTACAGCACTTGGACGTTTACAATTTGGTGAAATAGCCCCTCAAACTTTAAAAACTAACATTTACGTCCCTGGTACGTTGACCGTCAGTTCTGGTTCGGCAACCATGAGTGAAAAACGTTAAATGCATGACGTCCGTCCGGTCATAGTTCAGGGTATCAAACAACAATTTAGCCAACTTGACAAATTAAACCTTTGAAAAACCGAATAAAAAAAGTTTGAGAAAAAACAATATGATAACAATTATGCTTCAATGGAGAACCTCATTTGTGTGTCACTATTCATATATTTTTATAACTATCATAAATGTATAGAAATAAAAATGTAACATGATATTATAATTATAATACCATTCACATTCCAAGAAAATAAGGTAATACCTTAGCAATGAAAAACTGTAGGTACCAATTTGTAAAACAGTAAAATTTAAAAGTCAAATTATAGATTTAATCCCTTCAACAATTTAAACAAAAAAAAAAAAAAGAAAATAGGATGACTAGGTGGCAAAAACCATGAATTGGTGTGCCACTATTCATCTAGAGTACAATTATCATAAATATATAGATATATAATTACCATAAATATATAGATATATAATAACATTAGGTTATTAGATTTAGACAATGGAAAATATTTGAGTAAGAAAAGGGAAGATGCATAGTTAAAAAAACGCTCCAATATTTCTATACTAGAATTTCATCCCTTGTGGTATTTTTTTTATATGGTGGTTTCGTAAGGCTATTAGAATTTCAAACTCTTTCAAATTTAAATTTAATCATATATTTGAGCATCAATTCTTGATATTTTTAATCAAAACAAGTCAAGTTGAGTTAACATCTAGTAGATGAACAATGAGTTGTTTTGGTAAGAGTCACTTGACATCTCTACACATGTATTAAAGAGATCCCAATGTAATGTAGTATACTGATATACCCGAGCTATATACTCGAGCTATCTGTTCAATTTTCACCCCTATCAACATGCATTTGGTATATATAGGTATCATCTAAAAGACGCAATGTTAGAAGGAGGAGTCCCATTCAACAAGGCTCACAAGACCAATGTGCTAGACTACATGGCGAAGGAGGCAAGGTTCGCAAGCGTATTCAAAAGCTTTGTCAAAGACTTCAACACTTTGTTCGGACATGAAATGCTCAAATGTTACAAGGGTTTCAGCGGGTTAAGGATGTTGGTCGACGTTGGTGGTGGCGACGGCTCTCTGCTCAACTTGATCGTCTCCGAATACCGCGATCTCCAAGCAATCAACTTTGATTTGCCACAAGTTATTGAGAAGGCACCTTCCTATCCTCGCATTGCTAACGTTGATGGTGATATGTTTCAAAACATTCCCAAAGGAGATGCCATTTTCATTAAGGTAAGATATGGTACTACATGCATATACTCTCTTTTCATGGAGAAAAGTTTGTAAGAAAATCTTACATTATCATATATTACATGAAAATTATTTGAATTTCCTTGTTTTTTTTACCATTTTCTTAACGGTGATTTTAATTACTTAACCTGTTTTTTTTTTCTTTTATGGAAACAAAAATCCGAAATTTAGTGGGTACTTCACCTTTGCAATGATGAAGATTGTTTGAAGATACTGAAGAATTGCTATGAAGCATTACCAGAAAATGGGAAAGTGATTGTGGTAGATCTGGTTATACCAGAAGCTGCTGAATCATCATGTGTTCGTCAAGCCATGCTTCAAACTGAAATGTATATCACCAGCATCAATGAGCAATCCCATGAACGAACCCAGACACAAGTTGAGGCATTGGCCAAAATGGCTGGATTTTCTAGTGTTCAGCTTTCTTTTTCTGCCTCTAGCTTTTCACTTCTTGAATTGTTTAAATAAAAATAAGGGCCTAGCTAATTTATAATTTTGGCTATAAACTCGTGGTATTGTGTTTTTCCCAACTTGTTTTAGTTATTGTATTTTAGTCAAAATAAATATCCTAGTTTGTATTTTCTTCATTCCAATAAAATTGATACGTTTGATTGAGCACATAGATTAAAAAATATTGTTGATTTATATATGACAAAGTACCTTAATATGACAAATTAGACATATAAGATAAAAATAATTTTATATTGGATAGAAAGAATATTAAAAATTTAAAGATAATAAAGTACATACGTGTAAGATAAAGATAGTTTTTTTGGTCGAATTATTAAAACGAATGATGAAAAGTTTACATGAAAATATTTTCTAAAAAGAAAATATATCTTCATAGGATAATTAAAAAGTACCAAATTACCTAGAAGCAAAGGATCAATTATTTTTTTGATTGGTACTTTTTTATTAATATAAAAATACATGAAATATAGTTAACTTCAACTCCGAAGATGACCCAAATCCAAATTAAATTCATCAAAACACCTCATGCATTCTAAGAATGATGTTATTTACCAACTAATTGGAAAAATCATTAGTTATGTTATGTGTCTTTAAAATTATTAATTAATTAGTTAAATTAGTTAAATAGTATTAGAATCAACTAGTGATTTTACCAACTAGTGGGTAAATAGAAGAGTGGCATTCTAATCTTCTCACTTCATACAACAGCTTTTGAATGTGAATAGGGGCTTCAAACTTAAGAGATAGTGGGAAAAAAAACTGGTGATTTTTTTTATGAATCATCAGTGAAAAAAAAAACTTGCTCTACCCCTCAAACCAAAACATGGGAGTGAAAAACATTTGGCAGGAAATTTCCTCCACGTGGTTTAGTGGGATTGGAGTGGGATTTTGCATTTCAAGAGGACCCACCTAAATGTGCCCCATTCAAAACTTTCCCACCTCATGCTAGGAAGGTCCGAATAAGTTCATAATTCATGGTGAATTATAGATATGAATATTTGAGATAATTCACCATAAAAACTAACTTTGAAGCCCCTAATATCTTGACTCAATCATTTTCATGTGTTTAAGAACTTGTTAAATTTTTTAAAGTAATAAAAACAAACAAAAATGCAAGAAATATTTCTAAATATGCAATATATATATATATATATGATAGGAAATATGCAACATTTAGTACAACATGAATCTATTTTGAAACATTGCACCACTTCTATATTCGTAGTATAAGTTACGGTTCAAAGAATAAAAACATTTTTTTTAAGAAATAAAACCAAGATAAAAACACATTTTTTCCTTTTATTTTGTTTTGCACTTCCCCCAGCTGCACTCCAAATATTCTCCAATGGACCCCACCCTCCAGCAATTCATATTCTTGTTCCTTGATTCTTCCTTCACAATCACAGATCAAAGTTCAAACACAACTCAAACTACCAGCCAAGCCAGCCAAAGCCAGTCCACCACCTCAAGAGTCTCTTTCTTTCTCTTCCTCTGTGCTTGGTGGAGTCTATCCATGGAGGACTACGAGAGATCACGGTCCTATGGACCAGGGGCGATGCAGATAGAGCCTTACCGTGGCCCTCCTCCTCCTCCTCCTCCTTCCTACGATCTGAGGAGCTACAGCACCTCCTACGCCCAATCCCAGATGGCCAACGGCGGGTACCCCTACAAAGATTTCACCTTGAAGAAATCGAAAACAGCTTCTGCTTCTTCATCCAAACCCTGGGGCACGACCGACCCAGAGTTCCAGAGGAAGAAGAGAGTCGCCAGCTACAAAATGTACAGTGTTGAGGGAAAAGTCAAGGGCACTTTCAGGAAGAGCTTCAGGTGGCTCAAGGATAGGTACACCAGGGTGGTTTATGGATGGTGGTGATCTATGACGACCTTGGATATATTTTTATTTGAGGTAATTATGTTGGGCGAATGAAAAAAACAAAAGATTGAAATTTGAGGAAAAGTTTCAGATTTTGTATGGCCAGAATTGATGAAAGTTGTGATTTTTATAAGATTTTTGAAGTGGGTTTTCCTGGTAACAATTGTTTCTGATTATCTGGGCTGGCAACAATTTCTGGATTTAAGATGATTGTGAGTTTGTTGTGGGGTAGTGATCAGAAGCAGCTACTTACAGAAATATTTATTTCTGATGTTGCTGACTTTAATTCATGTTACTTTGTATGGAGATCAGATGGCTTATCTTGTAAATTGTTGCCTGAAGTTGGAAAAAGGACACCTGAGCTCTGATCTTCACTCCATTTCCCAAAACACAAGCTCTTAAGGTTTACCCTTTTTGGGTGTAGAGCTTGTGTGTAAAAACTACCACATAGCTAACTGACCAGTTTTGTCTCAATCTTCTACTGATTGATTGCATAATTTCTCATAATGTCTCTTTTAAAGTTCTAATTTTTAAGTGTTTAAAGTAAGGGCATGTTCACTTGACTGCAATTTTGTGGTAGTTTATTTTAGCTTATTGAACTAAAATTTAGGAAGTTGCAAGGTTAATATCTGAATATGCAAATGTGGGTTAAGACTTGTTGTGAGAGGAGCATTATATGCTTGACATGCTTGTCATAAAGTAGACACTATAGGTTGGGACTCTCAAATTCTAGACCTAAAATGGTCCCTTGCTAAACATAGCATTTGTTTGAATGTTAGGTACAGATTGAACCTCAGTTTCCAACAGGGCATTCACATTATAACCTCATGTTCTCCATTTCCATATTCCATTTGCAGAGTTCCATTTTTTCTTCTCTCAGTCTCCCTAGTCAATGAAATTCATGATCTGATTGAGGTGGTGATACTATTTCAATGGAAGTTCCTTGATTGCCTTTCAAAACTCATGTTCTGCATGCCTAGTATCATCCTAGTTATGTTAACTGCACCTGTCTATCTACACTGTATGGTGGTGTCCCAGGAATCTGGCACTAGTGATTTAGCATTTGAACTGTCACACAAGTATCCCAGTCTAAAATGAGGATTCTTCTAACTTGGGTTCATCATATAATTATAATTTCATACAATATGATCATATGAATCAGAAAACATACTAATATCACGTCCTATAGATAGATTAATCCTAAACTCATATGACATTTTTTATAAAGGAAAGTACGACTTCCGATCTAAAGTAAAGTATGCCAAAACTCGTAGCGTTGTTTATAGATAGACATCTCACACGGATTAAAGAAATTTAAAATTTTCCAAACAAGAAAATGTAAGAATTTTTTTATATTTGAACAATCTAAAAAGGAAATTGTAGCAACTTTTATGGAATAGATGGTATTAAAGTTGAGTGCATTTTACAAATAATGAACCATAAATTTTAGGACTTGACTAGATCAATTAAAAACAGGGAGCGAGTCTTTGATCATTGGCTTTCAGAGGAGGGACTTGGTGATCTAGCTAAAAATGTTTGGGAGCAGAATTCGGTAATCGGGGAAGCGGACAAAGTACTAAAACAGAAACTCAAAGCTTTGAAGAACAGTAAAGAAGGGTGGAGGAGGAGCCATCATTCAGGGGTAGGGGGGTAAGGTGGAGGCTCTAAAACAGGACTCTATGCATTTGGATCTGGAAGCGGAAGATCGGGATTTGTCTCCAGAAGAACGGAGGGAGTGGCAAAATGCAAAAATTAGTTATTTCAAGGAACATAGGAATGTATCCGAAGACTTGAAGCAGAAAGCAAGGTTGAGGTGGGCAGTGGAAGGCGACAAAAATAACAAAATTTTCCATGCGGTTGTCAAAGGTAACATAAATAGAAATTCGGTGCTGGGGTTGATTATTAATGGAAGCTGGTTCGAGGATCCAAAGGTAATCAAAGAAGCTGTTTTGAAGTACTTCAGGATCCAGTTCGAAGAGTTGGAGATGGAAAGACCGGAGTTCATTAGCCACAAGTTCAGGAAGTTAAATGAAGCTCAGATTAACAGCATTGAAGCATCGTTTACGAAGGCGGAGATCAAGAATGTGGTTTGGTTTTGCGAAGGAGGTAAAGCGCCAGACCTCCAGTTCGAAGAGCTGGAGATGGAAAGACCGGAGTTCATTAGCCACAAGTTCAGGAAGTTAATGAAGCTCAGATTAACAGCATTGAAGCATCGTTTACGGAGGCGGAGAACAAGAAGGTGGTTTGGTTTTGCGGAGGAGGTAAAGCGCCAGACCAATATGGTTTCAATTTCAACTTTATCAAAGCCAAGTTGGAGATGTCAAGGCGGAGGTGGTAGCACCAATCCAAAAGTTTGAATCGTCCGGAAGGTTCAGGGCAGGGTGCGATTCTTCTTTTATCGCCTTAATCCCCAAGGTGAAAGATCTGTTGCTGAAATCAGATTTTCGCCCAATCAGCCTCATTGGGTGCTTTTACAAAATAGTGGCAAAACTTCTTGCAGAGAGAATAAAGGGGGTTATGGACGGATTGGTTGGGAATTGCCAATCAGTTTCATCCAAGGGTGCCAAATAATTGATGGGATCATGATTGTCAACGAGGTGGTCTCCTGGGTTAAGAAAGAAAAACGTTAGATGCTAAGCTAAAAGTGGACTTTGCTAAGGCCTACGACAATATTAGTTAGAAGTTCTTGGACTCCATTCTCCAATAGATGAACTTCGGGACTAAATGGAGGAGATGGAGAGAAGGTTGTCTGCAGTCAGCTAGGCTATCTGTCCTAGTTAACGGTAGCCTTACAATAGAGTGCATAATGGAAAGAGGCCTACGCCAGGGGGATTCTCTATCCCCGTTTCTCTGATTCTGGCAACCGAGGCACTCAACGTCATGATAGAGGAAGCGATGGCCCAAAATGTGTTCCGTCCCACAAAAGTGGTTAGAGATGGAGTCGGACTTTCTCATCTTCAGTTTGCAGATGATGCGATCTTTTGTGGTGAGTGGTCAGTCGACAATGTAAAATCACTCCTGGCTCTTCTTAATTGTTTTGAGATGGCTTTGGGGCTTAAAATCAGCCTAGAGAAGACTAGGGTGTTTGGTGTGGGAGTTGATATGAAGACAATATCCTCTATTGCTCGAGGCGTGTGTTGTTCAGCGGCGGCCCTTCCGTTCACTTACTTAGGGCAACTAGTGGGTTCAAATATAAGCATAATTAAAAACTGGGACCCTGTGGTGAACAAAGTCGAGAAAAAGGTTGTCAATTTTGAAAGCTAACTCGCCTATATCATCTGTCGGTGTTCTTTCGTGTGTCAGCTGGTGTGGTAAAAAGATCGAAACATTATGAAATAAATTCTATTGGGGGGCAACAGGGGAGGGAAAAAAGTGATTTGGGCTAGGATTAGAAAGTTGTTTGGAGATAGTGAAGCCGGGGGTTGAGAGTGGGTAGCTTAAGAGCAAAGAATCTAGCTTTATTAGAGAAGTGGAGGTGGAGGTGGAGGTGGTCGAAGGAAGGTGATAGCTTTTTTGTGTGAAGGTAGTGGTGTGCATTAATGGGGGGTTCCGGGCACTTTACATCTGGGAGAGGGTCTGGGAGTGTGATCCTTTTGGAGTGATACAAGCAAGGCGAGAGGGGAGATAGAGAGGTTAGGATATGGGTTTACGGATTTATTTAAAAGAGAGGTGGGAATGAGGAACAACACAAGCTTTTGGGGTGATGTCTGGGTAGGGGGATGTACACAATAATAAATTCAGGTGGGTGTATGAGTTGGATATGAATCAAAATAGTACGGTGGAAGAAAAGAGTAGGTGGGAAGAGGGGGAGTGGAGGTGGGATTGGCGATGAAGGTGGCGGCTAATGGGGAGAATAGAAGGCGAGTTTCATCAGATGCTTCTTCTCTCACAGGACTTTACTCCAAAGCGGGACATCAAGGACTCGTGGCGTCGGGAGCCTGCAACAGATGGTTTGTTCATAGTCCGCTCCCTATCTCAGATGATTGGTGAGAGGATTGCAGCGAATCATGACGTCCTGATGCGGTGGTGCAACAAAGTGCCCAAGAAGGTAAATATTTTCATCTGAAGAGCCTTTCGGTGCTATATCCCAGTTCGTACGCAGTTGCAGCAGAGAGGTTTGGAGCTAGAGTCTCTATTATGTCCGCTTTGCTCCTTCACAGCCGAGACTATCGACCACATGCTCGTATGCTGCACGACTTCCACAGAGATTTGGCGTTCAATGGCGGCTTGGTGTGATATGGATGTGCATGGATTTCTTGACTTCATTGGGGTCTTATAAGGTAATCTCATTTCCCAAGTTCATACCAAAGTTAAGCAGGTGTGACAAGGTATTGTCTAAATCACCGCATGGATGATCATGAAAGCTCGCAACAATCTAGTCATGCAAAATGTCCAATGGCAAGCTTCCTGAATTTTTTCCGATATACAGGTTATGTCTTACCTTTGGTTAGGCAGTAGATACCAGAAACTTCACCTATCCTGGGCGGACTGGCTGATGGCTCTGTTATTAAGGGCCGCTGAAGTGTTGGGTTGAGCCAATTAGTGCTTCATGTGTACATCTGCCCTTGTAGTTCTTTGCTTGTCGCTGGTTTTCTCTTGCAGGAGTGTTTTGTTGGTCGAAAAAGAGGGGATGTGCGGCTCAAATTTCATTGGACGCTGCTGCTTCTAGTTTTATTTTTCTTGTAGCTCCGATGGCTTCTCCCACTCCTCATAGGTAGCTGTTATCAGGCCAAACTTTTGTATATTTCTTATTTGTTTTTTAATGAAGTGTCTTAAATGCCGTCCAAAAAAAAGATCAATTAAAAAAAGTAGCAAACCAGTGTTAGAGTGTGTTCTTTTGAAACAAAGTGGCAAAAAAGGTTATTGGAAATTCAAATTGTTATTGGAAGAATTTGTGTGAGTAAGAATTGAGATAGAATTTGCGTAAGAATTGAGATAGAAATTGCGTGAGTAAGAATTTAAAAAGAATTGAGATAGAAATTCAAATTGTTATTGGAAAATTGTGGAAAGTTGTATGTAAAGAAGACAACTCTGGACTTTAACAAATTCAGGTTGAACAGTTGGTTTTTAGAATGTGTCAAAATGAATGTTTCTCTCATACAAATTTTATATCATTTCTAAAAAATATCAATTTTTGATTGGAAACTTTGTAAATGAACACAGCCCTGATCTCCAGTGGTCACATGAGCCCTGATTGGCCACCTGCTTTTTTCCCGCCGGCCATGCTCTAAATCCGCGGTGCATTATCCGCCAACCGTAGGGCGTTGATGACTAAAATGTTAAATTAGCAAGACCTTTAGACCTTTTGTGCAAATAGCTACTTATTTGAAACCCGGTTTTCGAATTTTCTCTCTCACCGAACCACAATCCATTTTCCAATTTTCTTCTTCACAGCCATCTCTCGCTCTCATCCTCTAATGGCGGCATTTCAGCTTTTAAACTAAACCTTGACACGCGACCAGCAAAATCCACCATGTTTCCCGCTCGTCTCTTCTTCTATTTGTGAATTGTCGATTGTAAGTACTCACTTCACCGGGTTCCTGTTTCTCGAGAATAGTTGTAATCAATTCTTTAAATAATCCCGCTGTTAACTTTCATGATTCTCGAATTCGACCTCGGAACTTGGTTTGGGCGGTCCGAAATGCGCCTTGTTCTTGTTGCTTTTTGCCCCCGATTTTCTTAACCGATTACTGTTCTTATTTTGTTACCGGATACAAAATAGGCAGCCGTACGACTGCTGAAGAGAGGAACCGAGGCATCTCATTTTATTGTTTCTTGTTCAGGATTTACGGTGAACTGAATTGGCAGATATGACCCTCCTCAGGAGGTTCTTTTCCAAAAGACCCCCTGATGGATTGCTTGAATTTGTGGAGAGAGTGTATGGTAATGGTTCTTGTTCTCAAATCCCAAATCTTAAGTTTCTGTTTTTGTCTTCTTTATTACTTTTAACGCTTGTAGATTTTCAGTTAATTACCCATCATTTAATGCAGCACATTTTTTGCAGTTTTTGATTCATGTTTTTCCACTGAAGTCCTGCCTCTTGAGATGTACTCAATATATCTCCATGGAATCAGTAATGAGTTGCATGAAGAATTTCCGGAGTCATCATTTCTTGCTTTCAATTTTCGGGAGGGTGAGAAACGGAGTTTGTTTGCTGAGATATTATGCGAGTATGATATAACGGTTTTGGATTATCCCCGGCAGTATGAAGGTTGCCCCCTGCTTCCATTATCTTTGATCCAGCACTTTCTTCATGTTTGTGATAGTTGGCTTTCGCGAAGCAACCAGCAGAATATTGTTCTTTTACACTGTGAGAGAGGGGGCTGGCCGGTTCTGGCATTTCTGTTAGCTAGTTTCTTGATTTTTAGGAAATTACACAGTGGTGAGCGCAGGACTCTTGAACTTGTTCATCGAGAGGCTCCAAAAGGTCTATTACAGCTCCTGTCACCTTTAAATCCTCTCCCTTCTCAGCTACGCTATCTTCAGTATGTATCCAGAAGAAACATAGCTCCAGAGTGGCCACCTCCTGAGCGAGGTCTTTCTTTAGATTGTATCATTCTTAGATCCATTCCCAGTTTTGATCTTCAAAACGGTTGCAGGCCTGTTATACGAATATTTGGTAATAATCTGCAGAGAAATGATGGGTTGTCCACTGACATGCTCTTCTCGATGTGTAAGAAGAGGAAGTCCCTTCGTTACTACCGGCAGGTGCAATTTTTATTGAAACATCTCATCGGTATAGCTTTATTGCACAAATTCATTCAATGTATTATCTTTCTTTCTTGTAGGCAGAATGCGATGTTATTAAAATTGACATACAATGTTTGGTGCGAGGGGATGTTGTATTGGAGGTCGTCCATCTGGATTTGGATTCAGAAAGGGAACTCATGATGTTCCGTGTCATGTTTAATACTGCATTTATACGATCCAATATATTAATGCTGAACTCTGAGAATTTGGATATTCTTTGGGACTCAAAGGAGCGTTACCCAAAGGGATTCTGTGCTGAGGTAATCATTCTATGATGTATCAACACAATTTGCTTGGATTAATTTTGTGTTAGTGCCTTCTCTGGATATGCTTGGCTGTTAATAGGAGGGCCAGAGGATAGGGGCTGCTGGTTATTTGAATTTGTACTAGCAATGAATGTGTACAGCTAAGAAGTAGCAAAAAAAATGAGTCTCGGAACTAAGCCAAAAAATGCTTTGGTCTGGGTGATTGGAACTTAGCTTATGCAATTTTGCATTTATTTCATCCTATCCTCATAGAAAGAGAAATGTGTTAGAAAACAAGCACCATTTTCCCATCATCAGTTAACATTTATGAGTAATTTTTAAAAAGAAAGGTATCTGAACAAGATTGCAGTGAAGGTAGCTGTAGGCACTAAACCCAGCTTTAGTATTTAGTACTCCCTCCGTCCGCAAAAGATTGCAACATTTGTTTTGACAGTTTCACAGTATTTAATCTATGATTTTTTTCATGACTGTGTTGATATTGAAAATCAAAATTTTCACACGAGTATCATAATTTGAAATATAAATTTTCTAAATATATTTTTTCTGAATTTTTTTTCAATGTTTATCTTTGTTAAAAATTGAGTCAAATATTGAACTTTGAAACAGCAAAGTCAAACGCTACAATTTTTGGCGGACGGAGGGAGTACATGTTTTACGATCTAAATGCCTGAGTTACAAGACACTGATATTTGAACAGCTGTCTTTAATTAGTTTATTTATCTAACTCTATGGATTTCTTAATCAGGTTTTGTTTGGTGATGTTGAAAGTATTTCCCCGTCTATAGCACCTACTACCATCTTAAATGGTGAGGAGAAAGGTGGTTTGCCTATTGAAGCTTTTTCAAGGGTCCAAGAGCTTTTTAGTGGGGTTGACTGGATTGATAAAAATGATGATGCTGCTTTATGGCTGCTCAAACGACTTTCTGCCTTGAATGATGCAAAAGAATTGTCGAGATTGCAAAACAGGGGAAGCTATTATGCATCTTCTGTTGACTCTGAGGAAGAAAGCAATGCGTATAGTGCTACAGATAGTTCTGATGAAGCATCAGATACTATTTACAAGCCTTGGTCAGATCAAACACAATCTCCAGTGATAGATCCTATTAGTGCAGTTCCTATTCCTGTTGAAGGTGATAATGTAAATCAAATAGAATTTTCCTCGGTGACATCAGAACAAAATATCCTTCAGGTTCTAAGCAAGGAAGCACATCAATCAACTTCTCTGCAGCTTCTTGCAATTGATCATGTCTCATCAAGACCACCTCCGCCGCCACCACCAGCAGCAGCAGCAGAAGAGGTTTTATCGATGGCTCCACGGACGGCCTGTGCTACTAGTATGGCTTCAGTACCCGGTCCACTGAATGCTGTGCCATATAATAAGAATGACGATGCTGCAACACCATCATTGCCACACCCACCTGTTCCACCACCACCGCCACCACTTCCATCATATGGTCCTAGTAGAAATTCGCAAATAGAGCCTCCAACAACAAGCAAAAGTCCACCAGCATCACCTCCTTTGCCATGTAGTTCTGGTTGTCCTAAGGAATCCTTTCAGAATTCAACAGTTTGCCAAAGTTCTAAAAACATTAATAAATCCTTGTCAACTTCACAACCTCCAGCCCCACCACCTCCTCCTCCTCCACCACCACTACTCCCAACAACTTCTCGAATCTTCGAAAATGAAAAGTTAGAATCAAGTTTGCTAGCAACCAATCAGCCGCTTCCTCCTTCAGCTCTCAACTCCAGTAAAGGTCCTCCACCACCACCTCCTCCTCTACCAAACCCTATCAATCAATCTAAAGGCCCCTTTTCAAGTTCATCAGCTAGTCATAATTCCTATGCAGATAATCACTCATCCTTAAGAGTGGTTTCGCAACCTCCACCTCCACCCCCACCCCCACCCCCATCAACATGTCCAACTTCCTTGGCTAATACACTAACAGCTCCACCTCCTCCACCTCCTCCATGTCCACCTTCCTTAGGGCATGGACAAATAGGTTCTGTCTCAGCTGTACGACCATTAGCTTCAAAGGTTCCTACTGCTCCTCCTCCGCCACCAAGTCGTATTCTTCCTCCACCACCAATACCTTCTAAGGTTCCTGGCCCTCCTCCACCACCACCACCACCTATACCTTCTAAGGTTCCTGGTGCTCCTCCGCCACCACCTATACCTTCTAAAGTTCCCACAGCTCCTCCACCACCAAGAGCTTCCAGGGTACTCCCCACAGCTCCACCACCAAGTGGTGTCCCCCCTCCACCACCAATTGCTCCCAAGGTTCCTACTGCCCCACCATCAGCGAGTGGTTCAATGGCTGAGCCAACTGCAGATTCTGGTGTGAAATCCAATGTGCCACCACCACCGTTTCCTTCCGCAATGAAGGGAAAAACTTCGATAATGAATGGAAGGGTCCGAGCATCTGTTGGGGCAACTATTGCTCCCAAAAAAGCTTCATTGAAGCCATTGCATTGGGTGAAAGTCACTCGAGCTGTGCAAGGAAGCTTATGGGCTGATTCTCAAAAGCAGGAGAATCAATCAAGGTGTGTCTACATCCCATACAATGCTCGAGACTTTGTTTTTTCTTGTAAATCTTTGTAGCTGTTCCATAGTGTGTAGGTTATCGGCACAGTGTGGTTTTTTGCCTCCCTTTCATTACCGTGGTTGTGTATAATGGTATATTTACAGAAAAATATATGTCAGTAGGTTTCATTCTAGTAAAACTTGGCTGCATTTCTGTATTTGTCTATAAGTATCTCATTTTCTTGCTCTTTTACTCTTTATAATATGTACATCTTCATCTACGTGTCTACTATATGTGCATTATCTCTGATTCTTCATTCATTTTCCACCATCTTGTTGGAGCATGGAATCTTTGGTTAGTATACGTGTTTAATGTTTTCCCATATCAAACTCATAAAGAGAGCAACGGATTCAAATACTCCATCCGTCCCTAAAAAATTGGTGCGTTTCTTTTTTGATGTTATGGGAGAATCAAATTATTACTAAAAAAAATTCATTAAACATTTTTGGAAAAAATATATTTAGAAGCTACACACATTAATCTATAATTTGCATTTAAAATATTTGACTTTACATAGTAAAATATTAAAGAAATAAAATCATAGATTAAATACTAAAAACGAAACGCACCATATTTTTAGGGACGAAGGTAGTATAATCTTTGAACAACTTTTTGCTCCCTTTTCCCTCTTATATTCGGTTCAAATAGGAATGAAGAAATGACAAGGGAGAGTTAATATGAAAAAAAATTTGGCATGTGCTCTTTAAGGAAGTGGAGTAATTATTTCATACAACCTAGAATGGAGATGTTTTTGGAGCATATGGATCACCATTTTTTCAATAACATGGATATATTTTAAATTGTTAGCTTTTACTTTTGTAGTAGGATTTGGTTTATCTTAGTCACCGGTTTTGAATTTCATTCATGCATAATTATATGCATTTGATTTTACAATATCAATCATGTAATGAGACATGACTATAGCAATTATCTCAAATCATCACCATTACTTGATATTTTCCATGCAAGTAGAAAAAACATATGATGTTGATGGTTTTGGAATTTTATCTCATTATTCCATTGTAAGAAGGTTTCGTCAGGATGGGCATTTGGCAATAAACTTTTTCACTATGCTTTTTTGTATGAATTTTAGATAATTAATTGATACTATAAACTTCAAGCCACTGGTCTCAGCATAGTTGGGATTAAGGTACAATATGACGATGATGATGACGAAAGGATTGTTAATTTTGGTTTACTCTTAATGTGATCTTTAATTTGGTGTTCATACATTTCCATGTCAGGGCACCTGAAATCGATATGTCTGAACTGGAGAAATATTTTTCAGCTGCTTCCTTGGCAGATGGGGCTGGATCAAACAAACTGGGAACCCGGCCTGCATCGAATATGAACAAGCCTGAGAAAGTGCAACTGGTGAGACGTGTCTGTTTTGTTTGTTCTTTTCTGAGGAAAAAAATCAGATCAGAAATGTTTGTCTGTGTTGCTGTTTATTTTTTAAAATCTTCCAGTATTACTTTCAGGAAGATGTTACATCATCCACAACATTGTCTATGTCTGTTTCTACCAGTCTAATTTATTAATTTCATTTAGAGATTCTTATAATGATGATTGAATTCCGAGAGATCGATTGTTATTTTTGAGATCACAAGTGTTTGTCTATAATGCTAAACATGTTATTACTGATCAGATTATTTGGTTTTGGGATCATAAATGTTTGTTTCTATTCCTGAGAGGCGCAAGGACTGGTAATTTATAACAAATGTATGAAAGAACAAAGAAAGTCTCAGCTACTTGCTCTCTTTTCCCTTTCTCCTTTTTTCTTTTTTCTTTTTTCTTTTTTTGCTTTTCGAACTAAATCTGATTACCAGTTGTTGTTTAAATGACTTCCCCTTGTTGATTTACTTTCTTTTCCATTAGGCGCATGCACAAATATAGGAAATCAGGGGTCAATAAAGGAGTTTTTCTTTCTTGGTCTGGGGGTAGCTTAAACTAAGATGTAATATTTTATACGCACACAAGAAACTAAAAACTCTTTCTAAAACATGAATAGATAGACATCTTTGCTACTCCCTACATCCCTGAAAAATTGAACACATTTCCTTTTTGGGCTGTCCCAGAAAAATTGATCACATTCCTTAAAAGGAAACTTCTCAATCTTAAAGTTATTAAGCTATCCTCAGTTTATCTTTACTTTCTACCTCGTTTTTTGTTGTGCACTTTCAACCAATGGGTAATTAAGTAAACTTATACAAAAATCTTACATTCACCTTAATCTCCGTGCCCAATCAAACCCTTCAATCTTTGGGGATGGAGGGAGTATATTGTTTATGTATTTGAAAGTTTAGATTGAGGCCATTTGGTTTACACTAAAGGCCTCTAATGATTGAATCATGGTATTCTCTTTTATAATGTAATGAATCTTTTATGATTTTTTCAACAAAGTGTCTTTTATGAAAAGTTCATAATTTTTTTTATTTATGCTATATAGTAAGCCTTATTCTTTTTGGTGTTAAGATTGGTGGAGAAGGGATTATGATAAGATATTTAACTTGAGAAGAGAAGAACAAACAAGAAAAGAACTGAAGTAAAATGTTCTGAACACTCATACTCCCATAGGCAACTCAAAATAAAGAGGAGAGAATGATACTCACATGAAATGAGTATCTAAAGATTTACTACAGATATTTGCCCATATATAGCAAGCGAGCATCATTTAGTTGAGAAAGTAATATTTAACTCATGAAGAAAAATTGCTGTATGGATGATGTAAAGATTTTATTGATACTATCTTCACAATAATAGCAAATTGAATTCTTTTGAAATTGTGTTCTACTCTTCCTGCAAGTTTTCTCACGTTTGTTCTTGGGAATATTTCAGGAAATTAAGCCTTTTGTTTGTTTGTTTTGTTCCAGGTTGATTTGAACAGGGCAAAAAATTGTGAAATTATGCTCACAAAAATAAAAATTCCACTTCCAAGTATGGTTGTAAGTTCAGCTCTTGTGTACTCCTTGATAAAGCATATTTGTTTCATGATTTGATATTTAAATATTTGATTGTTGAAACTGTCTATAAATTCTGTTCATCTGAAATGGCCAACAGAGTATTTCTGATGGTGTCGTTCCCTGTTTTGTTTGTTGCAGTAGTTAAAAGTTTGTGAAATGTGCATATAGTATCGTTGCAGTAGTTAGCATCCGTCACTGTGCATCATTAGCATGATTTGAATGTTTGGCACTTGAAGGACGCTTGCGTCCATACTTAGCTTTTCTATTTATCCACTACTCAGATAATTCCCCACCTTGTAAACTATGTCTTCACAGATCCACGGTCAGTTACCCTGCAGGAAAACCACAGTTAAGATTTGGTCCCAAAGCTTTTTCGTTGTTACTTTGTTTAAATAAACTTTTATTGTTCAGTGTTGAGACAACAAATGTTCCGTTCTCACCTTAATATGTTTTAATTTTCAAGAGACTATTTTTGAGGAAGTCGTGGAGTTGAGAGAAGAATGGCTTTTTTTTTTTGTCAATACTTTCATATGAAGTTTCGCTGAAGTTATCAAAGGTCCTTTCCATTTTCTGAATGAGATTTTTTGCTGAAGTTGAATGGTCTTGCTATTTGCTGATAGTTTTCATTTTTTCTCTTCTTTCCTTTTCTTCAGTGAGTATCGTCTGTTTGTTTAGAATTTAGAGTTAAGGTTATATAAGTTACTCTGACTGCTTTCCTTTTGTAATAATTATATTTGCTTAGTTCAAGTTTGTAAGTGGTTTTGTCTCCGATCCCAGAATGCGATTCTAGCTCTGGATTCTTCGGTGCTAGATATTGATCAAGTTGAGAATCTAATCAAATTTTGTCCCACGAAAGAAGAAATGGGACTGTTAAAGGTAATATTTCTATCTTATTATGTAGGACATTTCTGCATTAGCAACTTTATACACCATATCCTTAGGGTTTTACTTGAATTAACTCTTCCGAGTAAGCTGACCACTTTATTTTTCCAGTTTAACTTTTCTAAATATGAGTTTTGAAGCCGCATCATCTCTTGTGCTTAAGGTTAAAATGTTAAATATAGTCCAGAAAACATGTTTATGATGGAGCTCTTCTGAACTAGAAATTCTGGATATCTTCCCTATGTTTCTTCTTGCTATCCGAGCATTAGTTTGTTTTCCTGTGAGTCCGCATAGCATCTTAAGTTTTTCATTAATGAACTGTGTTAGGGTGTGTCCATTAAGAAGAAAGAAAAAAAGTTGGAGTTTTTGAAATTTGATGTGAAATGTATGAGAGTAAAAGATTGGAGGAAAAGATTGATTTGACAGTTTCGTTTTTTCGCCTCCTAATGAGCATGCCCTTAGTGTTTTTCCCCTCCAAATGAACATGCCCTTAACTTATGTTTGGATAAAAATATCAAGGGACGGGCCAGGTCTCGAAACCAGCTCTTGACTACTCTTGACTAAATTGAAGAACGAGAAGGTACTGGAACCTCAATTTAAAAAAAAAAAAAAAGAAAGAAAGAAAAAAAACCAGGGAGAAAACAATTTATACAGTTCCATTTGTTGGCTCCCTGATTCGGGGTTCTTGCAAGATAAGAAGAAAAAGTGAAACTCATGGTTCGGGAAGGGCCGGCCGCAAGGAATACTGGGTCGAACTCCAGCCTTTATTTTGTGATAACCAAACATGTTTTAGCAGTTCCAGGAACTCCACCTCACTTATCCAAACATGTTTATACGGTTCATGTCCTTTACCGGCATGGCTCTTCCCCTCTATCCAAACAGGGGGGGTTAGTTTTCCCCTCCAAATGAGGGTTCTGGGTTATGGTGAAGCAAGTTCACAACCTAGAAAGGAAAACATCTCAATTGTTTTGGGACAGAGGGAGTCAAACTCTTGATGCCTTTTGTAACCTTTCTGACAAGAAAGCTTGACTGCGAGTTTGAAGCTGTGGTTGAGAGCCAGACAAGTGAGGTAGAACTATCAGAAATTATTGGAAATTTTATGATGCACAATGACTTTGAAGTAAAGAGAAGTTATAGTTATTCAGCTGTTCAGATTAAGATTAGACATTACATTACTTTTTCAGTTGCATCTATAAATTTTGGCTAAGAATTGCTAGATAATGCTTAAGCTTCCCTACATTGTGGTACCATGTGGTATATGGATCAGATGCTACTTGCTTTCTACTTGCTCAGAGTGAACTAGATTATGTTGGCATAATAGTTTTTCACTCCCTGTGTGTTTCAAAGAATTAAAAGAATATGAATATTTGGGATTCTTTATTGGAGAAAAGTTGTAAGCAATGTGAATTCGTCATCACTTTAAAGATTTATATTTAATGACCTTGTGAAGTTAAAAACAGAGTTTGTCCACCTTTAGTTTAGTGGTCAAGGTGCATGGACCATAAAGGTTTCCCTTGCATTTGGTAGTGTATGGTTACACTTGTTGAGGTGTAGTAACAAAGACTAAGAAGATGAAGATTTTGGTTTATGAAGATATACAAGTCAACTGAACAGCCAAAGTTGAAACCCATGGATGATCTCTCAAAATCTATAGCTGTTATTACGGCAGAATTCTGTCTACCAAACATGAAAACCAAGGTTCTTGACTGGGTTAAGTGAGTAGAGGGTGCGGAAAGTCGCTAAGCTGTGATAATATTGTCACTAATATATGTTCTATCGAAAGTAGTTCTATTCTTAATCTCCATTAGTTCAAAAGAAAAAAAACGAAGTAGAAGATTGTTTCATTTGCTCTCTTACCTAACTGGACTAATGAAACATCATAGTGGAAATGATAACAATGTATATGTGTCACTTGCTAGCACTGGTTATAGGTGTCCACGAGGAAGAGAGAAAATTAAAGAGCTCGTACATATTTGGAAAAACTACAATTGTAGTTAATCAAGGAAGTGAGGAACATAATTCACGCTAAAGACGAAACATTTGGACAAGGATCACTGATTTTTTTCCTTTTTCAAGTGCTTTTCTTTTCAGCAGAAAGATAAAATTTGTTTGAGATCAAGTGTGCAAGCTAACTAATCGTAACACTACTAATCTTGTTAATTGTTTATTACCCCCAAGAGAATAGTATTATGTGAAGACAGTTGCTTTTAGGAAGTAAAAGGTTTCTGTTGTCTCTGATCTTGTCCTTTATTGATGTGATAGAGTCTAGGTTATTTTCCATAGCGGCTTTATCCTTGCATCTTAGTAGATTCTACTTTTTTTTCCTTTCAGAATTACACAGGGGACAAAGAGATGCTTGGGAAGTGTGAAAAGGCATTGTCCTGATCTTTCTCTTAAACAAGTTTCTTTCTCTCAAAACACAACTTCAATGGCATTTAATTAATTGATTTTTCCAGTTTTTCCTGGAGCTGATGAAAGTACCACGAGTAGAATCCAAACTGCGAGTGTTTGCATTTAGGATCACCTTTGCCAGTCAGGTAAATTTTCATTTCAGCTCACTGATCACCTATATCAAGAGTTTCACTGTAAGAGGAAGTTATTTGTTCATTGGTTTATTTTCTCCTTCCTTGTACATAGCCAACTATTCTCCAATCGGAACCACGTGTGACATGGTTCTCTTGAGCTACTGATTAATCAAATATCATTTTGCCAAAATCTTTGTACCGAAAAATTACTAACGACCATTGTTCCTCTAGGTGGATGACCTGAGATCTAATCTCAATACAATTAATTTTTCTGTTAAAGAGGTAAACCTAATATTTCTATAACTAGAAATACACCCACTATATGCAGTGACTATTAACCTTTGTTTTATCAGGTCAAGGAATCAGTAAAGCTGCGCCAAATAATGCAGACAATTCTCACTCTAGGAAATGCTCTGAATCAAGGAACTGCAAGAGGTAAAACTTCTTCTTTTGTTATGTTGTGTACCATGCTGAATTTCTCATCTTGCTGCTTGTTTCTATAATTTGTTCATATTTCATTTTGGTTTTTGAAGGATCTGCTGTGGGATTCAAATTGGACAGCCTTCTAAAATTGTCTGATACTCGTGCAAGAAATAACAAGATGACTTTAATGCATTACCTGTGCAAGGTATAAAAGTTCAAACTTCATTTGATTTGTGAGTTTTGGTTGCAATCATCTTTGGTTGTGGATGGCAGACGCATTTTAGATATTCTTGTCTATCTCAAATTCTTTTCAAAAAGTTAGTTTTAAGCATTTATTCCAAGATCATAGAGTATTTTTCTAACATTTTTGAAATATAAATGTAGATTTTTTTGTACCAAATATTAATACTTTGAGGTTTATAGTTTGACTGTACTAAAAAAAACATTTCATCTAAATGTTCATTTAAAAAATTAAAGTCGATCGATATCAAATTCACTTGTTTAATTTTTTTTGGGGACAGAGGTATTAATTAAACAATATAAGCATTTTCCTGGTTTAACTAAAGTCACTTTGGTGACTTGGGTGATAAACTTCTACTACCTCCATCCTAGAAAGGATGGAACGTTTGACTTTCGATGTGGTGTTTGACTCAAGTTATTGTTAGGAAGAAGTTGTTAAAAAATTAAAAAAAAGAAAATGTTTTTAGAAACTACAAATGTTGAATTATCATTAGCAAATTATTTATCTAGTCATCCATAATAAAATGTTGAAGAAAAATTCATAGATTAAATGCTGAAACGAAACGGTCCAACCTTTCTAGGATGGACAGAGTAATATCTTACATTTGATATCATTTCCATTGTCAGGCATTTGCTCTCCAAACTATATTGGGATTTGAGCCTTTGGATGTGACACTTAACCAGACATGATACCATTTGATATGTTTTTATCTGGCTCCCTGAAATTCTTAGGAAAGGATACATTTCTTCAAATGAAAAAGAATAATGGCAATTTTGATGAATCAAGTAGTGAAATAGTTTTAACATCTAATCTATGTTCATTTTTCACATTTTAATATAAAAAGGTAAAATAGTTTATGTACAAATGACAAATGGAAGTTTGTAGTTTCTACATAATAATCTTCTTAGAAAACCTTTTACAAATTTTTCCTTGTAAAAATATAAGTCAAACCTAGGTTAGAAACTGGATTGGAACGATCTTAGTGAATTGGAGGGAGCATTATCCAAACAAAATAAAGGCGAAAAAATTTAGTTTTACATTCTATTTTGATAATATTGTCTACTTCTGTTATATTTCTCTTGCTCTTTTGTAGCTTTTAAGTGAAAAACTGCCAGAACTTCTGGATTTTGAGAAGGATCTCGTTCATTTGGAACCCGCATCCAAGGTATTGTTTATATATTATAAGTTTTGGCTTTTTTCAGTCAACAGTTTCTCTTGTCTCTGTTTTTCCTTTATCATTTACTTGAATTTCTTATCACTTACTTTACATGGCTAGATCCAATTAAAAACTCTTGCTGAAGAGATGCAAGCAGTGAGTAAAGGTCTTGAGAAGGTTGAACAAGAACTCGCAGCATCTGAAAATGATGGTGCTATTTCTGCTGGGTTCCAGAAGGTGAAAGGGCATATCTGTTTCCTATTTAATATTTACCATACCCACTTGAACCGGAGGGGTTGTAATGCTTTAATATTTGTTCACAGTAGTGGCCTTATAATCTTTTTGATAGAGCTTTGATCCTTAACCTATTGAACATATCTTCTGTAGTCCTTCATTCCTTCAGAATCATTTCATTCAAGCCCTTTGTGGACATGAACTGTTCAGAAGTTAAGCCCTGGTTGGTCAATTTAGCAAAAATAATGTACAGGTTGCTTATGAATTGGACGTTGAAATAGCTTTGAATTTGTTGAAATAGCTTTGAATTTGTTCGTCTCCTTTTCACGGAAGTTTTCACTTTCAATTTATTAACAGGGATGCTATCTGATTCAATCACAATGTTTCAATTAAATATATAAGCTTCTCAAAAACATTACTCATAAATCTTTCATTTCATATTGTGCTAAATTTCTGTTTGTTCGGTTTTTCTTAAATAATGTTAAACTACAGTACACAAAGGGGGTAGGAGATAGGCGAGGAATGGTTGCCTTGCTCCTTCCTGCGTGTGCCTCATTTTTTGGATGAATTTTGCATTCATTTCAGAAGTTGGCACTTACGCACACACAAACACACACACACACACACACACAAACACATGATGATTTATAAAATTCTGACTTGTCAAGTATTACCTCAGTGTTTTTACCTGATACTCTCTGCCCAATTGCTTAAGCATCTCCTGTCTATTTAGAAAGGAATCTGTTTGTGGCAGTCTGGCATCTGAGCAGCTAACTTAGTTAAATGAGCTTATGTAGTATGTTTGTTACTAGTATCAATTTGACAATATTCTTTATCTGAAACCTCTTAAGACTAAAATTTCTATGCTTCGTTTGTAGGTGTTAAAAAATTTCCTTGATACTGCAGAAGCTGAAGTGAGGTCACTTATTGGCTTGTATTCTGAAGTGGTGAGGTTTTGGGGGTGCTGTTAATTGTTTGCAGCTGTCAATGACCTGTTTTCTGTTGGTTTTAATTCTCACAAGCCTTCGTGCAGGGAAGAAATGCAGATTCTTTGTCCCAGTACTTCGGAGAGGATCCAGCTCGGTGCCCTTTTGAGCAAGGTCAGATATTTTCTGGTACTCTGGTTGAGTTTCTGCTAAGTGGGGTAGTGTTGGACATTAATGCTCAATTCACCGATTTTTGAAGATATTCATTTAGGATATGTGCAAAACATATTCCTGTGGTTTGTTTATTAATCCTGTGCAAAACTTCGGAGAGGATCGCCATGCTTTTTAGCATTCATATTACTTCACCCTGGTATTATTTATTGAAATTCTTATGACTGAAAACGTTGTAATTACATGCTCTATCTGACATCAGATCAGTTTCCTTTAGAAAGCGTGGTCTGTGCGTGAATTACCCCTTAGTGTAGTATATCATGCACAGCAGCACAACTGTAAGGGACAAATGAAGTTTGTAAACCTGTTGTATCAGTTATGTAATACTGTATTTGTGCATATGCAGTGACTCAAATACTGGCCGTTTTCGTTAAGACATTCAACAAAGCGCGGGAGGAAAATGAAAGACTGGCTGAAGCTGAGAAAAAGAAAATGGAGAAAGAAGCTCTTAAAGAACGATCTATGGGTACCAGAAAGGGTGTTGCTGAAACACATGAACCTGATCTCAGTTCACATCTCCGGAAGCATGCCCATAGCATTCAGTCCGAAAAACATGCTTCTTGAGTGGACATTAACATGGAGCTCCATGGATTTGGTGTCACAGATCATTGCACTCGAAAGGTAACATCTGCTGCGGTGGCTTTGAACTACAAACTCTTGCCTGCAACCACAGCTTGTCGGCTTATTCGATCCAGCGTCAAGATTCTGTAGCAAGTTCAGTACCTGTGAAGCCCGACCAGTGCCTGCGGGCTAGCTAGCCCACCTCTGATCTCAACCTACCTGGTTGTACATAATACTACTATCATCTGGTTCTTAAGTAGTGAAGTAGGTCTTTTTTGCGCCGACCTCATGATGGTTCGTACTCAAAACCTCTCATAATGTTGTTGCTAGATGTTTTTCTGTAGCTCGTTTTGTATGTTCATTTCACTTGGAAGAACCGAGTTCATGCTTTCCCTGTCGGCTGTAATACATCATAGATGTCATGAATCAATCAGATTTGGTATTTTTATCTTAATAGAAGTTGAACTGAAAAATATTTTAGTTATATATTACATCATTTTGTGATCAGTTTTTTGGTAGTGTTCGTTTGAAGCGAAAAAGTAAAGAATGAAGATAAATTGTAAAATTCAAAAGAGTAACTATAGACTGCGCATGTGAGTATACGCACAGCTCACATTAATTACAATTGATGCCATCGTTCTTCCATCATGAGTAACCTTTCTGGATGTCTTCGTCTTCCTCCCGCATTTAGACAACCCGATGCTTCCTCATAACCTTGCATCTTTCAGATCATTATCATAGTCTCATTCTGTTTCCGTCAACAATATTTGATATCAATTGAGAAATTATATATCTGTGCATTTCCGTCACCACCACCATTCCGATGATTTTATACTGCCTTCTAAATCTTATTTTTCGATCAAACGGTGTATGCTTTTCATTAATCAGGAACAAAAAACGCAGTTTACATAAATGAGGCCAAAGGATCCAACTACTCCTAATCCACCTATACAGTCAATCTTGAAGGACCAGACTAGACTCAACAAAACAAGTCAGCAAGAGTAACATCATTTTTGACCTGTACAACGTGCACAATGACCCAAACCAGCTCCTGCCAACTTCTTGAAGTCCTCCTGTATACTCTACAATTTTGCTCCAACCAACAATTATCGACGATAGCAACAAACATAGATCGGCGAATTCTAGCCTTTAAAGCCTTCCCCTTTGCCACTCTTAGCATCCACTGATAACATCTATCACATTGATGAGGAGCATTATGTAACCTGCAAAGGCTCAAACCCTCAAGGAGGACCCTCCTAATAAACAAGCACTCAAAAAACAGATTCTTTCAAGAGTCTACTGTCTACCCCTTTTGAACAAAAACGACATGATGTTCGCAGAATCATCCCGAAGCAATATTTTGTCCATTGTATATAACCTGTCATATATTGCAAGCCAAACTATAACAGAGTGTTTAGGCAAGTTTGAACTGCCCCAAATCAACCTTCTCTAAGAGACAACATCATAATTCTCAATAGAATGCATGTAAGCCTTCTTGAGCTCAAAACTACTACTATTCACACAATCCACCACAGTACTCTTGAAAGCATCTCAAAATACTCTTACATACTACTGAAGCATTTGTAGGGATTTCAATAGTCCAAATGTCCCTTCCCTTTATATAGAAGGAATGCATCCATTGTATCCAAATGCTTTGCCTATCCACAAACAGTTCCACTACACAAGACTGAACCCTACTTCTCAATCTCAGATAAACCAGCAATATAAACATAACTTTTACCGAGATTGCATGTCAAACCAGTGGTCTTGGCAAAAGTATCCAAAGCAACAACAATAAAATGAGCAGATTTGCCTTCTAAATCTTCACATTAACTACACTTGCCATTCTCGTCAACAAGGTTCAATTCTGTCTAAAAAACACATGTATTCACGTTTTCCAATCGTTGATATTACCACCACCATGGTTTTGGTGACATTACCCCGCCCCTTCCGATGTCTGGAAAAAATGATGATTGATGATCAAACTTCATGAAATGAAGATCACAATGTACAAAATGATATGATCAATTTCTAGTACTATTGGCATTTCAGTTTCATAGATATTGTTGTTCAAATGTTTAAAACTGTTGATCAGTCTTCACAAAAATAATGATCAAGATGTACAATATGTGATTAATTCTGTTACTGTTACTATTTTAATTTTATTTGTTATCAAATGTTACAAAAAGTTTATAGGACTTCATGAGATAACAGTCACAATATATTGATCAGTTTTTGTTACTTGTATAATTTTAATTTCATTTGTTGATCAAATCTTGCAAAATACTGATAAGAATTCATGATGATCACAATGTACATTATGTTGATCGGTTTTTGTTATTGTTGTCATTTAAATTTCATTTATTGATAAAATGTTATAAAATATTGATCAGACTTCATTAGATGATGATCACAATCTACATTATGCCGATCGGTTTCGTTACTATTATCATTTTAGTTTCACGGAGTTTGTTGATCACATGTTATCAAATTTTGATCAAACTCCATGAAAGGATGATCAAAATGTACATTATGTTGATAAGTTTTTGTTACTCTTGTCAGTTTAATTTCATGGAGGTTGTTAATTAAATGTTATAAAATGTTGATCAACTTTCTTGAAATGATAATCAAGATGTGCAATTAGAGATGGAAATGGAGCGGATTATCTGTGATTATGCCTAAATCGTACCGCGATCTTGAATATATAACTATCCGTGATTAACGGATATCCGCCAAAAAGAAGACTTGCACGCATGTGTTCTAATTAGATGACAAAGCTGTAAATAATAGGTCCCTTTTGCCTTCCCCTTTGCCACTCTTAGCATCCATGCTGGGGTAGAGTGTTGTCAGGGCTTTCCCCATGTTGGGACCCCAGGGGACCCCAGATTTCAGGGACTGTCATATCCCCCAAACAATCTGATATTACTTGAGTGGACCTTTGACTTGGAATTGGAATGTGAATTGAGTTTTGCCAGTGTCTGTCAGTCAAGGTCATATCCATGACAAGGTGATACTTTCCCGCCAATATGACCATACGGGGAGCACCCTCGTATTACTGGTCCGCTTGACCGTTAATCCGTTATACGAGGACCCTCGCCGTATAAACGTGGGTGTCCTCGTTATACGGGTTCTCGTAGCGATGACGTCTGTGTTGGGAACGACCTCATTGGATCCCATATATATCAGTAGAATATATATATATATAAAGTTGAAGGGAAAAAACAAATAAGTATTAAATTCTGAAATATAAACGTTTCATTTAACATTTTTATTTTGTGGATGCACTTTTGACACTTTATTTCAATCTCTTTCATTAATTTGGTCCATGGTTGGTTTAAAGTGATGCTTTTTTAATAAGGTTTAATTGCAAACTATGACCTAATTCTACTTTTTTAGCTTTTATGAGTTCAATCATATGACTTAATCTCCGACTTTACAAAAGATACAATTTAGTCTTTTAATTGTATCAATTGATATAAGTTCATCCATTAACTTTTTGTTCAAAAAAAAAGTTTATCCATTAACTTAAATATCACTTGGTCATCAATTATTCATGCATATTATCTGTATGTAGTTGTTATTTTTATCATCCAATAAAATGATTGTAAAGTAAATTTTATTATTGTTTGATACATAAGTTTCATTCCTTGTGAGAAACGCGCACATCATGCTAGTTATGTATATAACTGTATAGTTTTGTTTATTGTGTTGATATTTTCTTAGATCAAATACTAATCGACCGGCTTTTGTACAATGATTAAAGTTATTTATAACATAGTTCTCAAACGTTTAGATAAATACAAAATGGTCCTAAAACTTATAAAATTAACAAAATGATCCAAAATTTTTACATGCTTAGTTTTGAACTTTTCTGATTTTGTTTAAACGGCCAGTATTTTGAAAAGTTACAATGTAATCACCATGTGTGGAACGGATCATACATTCATTCCATAACCACCAATAAGGTGGAGCTATGTATGGAACAATCTGCAAAAAGGGTGAATCAGTTCCATTGAAAGCAGATAACCGATTGCAAAAAGCACAAATGGTTTTTGCATTTAACCATGCTGGATCACCTGTATTATTGTGTATTATTGAGCAGGTAAAAATGTTACTAAATCTTTTAACTCATTAATAGACATTTGAACTATTTATATTTTTAAACTAATTGATAGTATAAATTAATAATGTTATAGAAACATGTCCGGGTACTATTTATATTTTTAAACTAACCGAGTCTTGGTTCATGCTCTTAAATGTCCGGGTACTATTTAGAGCTTAAAAAATGTTATAGAAACTCTTATTTTCATTTTACTTTAATGTTAATCCAATGTTATAAATAATCTCTCCATCTACAAAAAATACAGTCGTTTGATTTGATTGTTTCAAGGTTCGATGTTTGACTCAAATTTTAAAAAGGATAAATAGTTTTAAAAAAATTAGAAAAAATATTTTTTGAAATTTTGGATTTCAAATTATGATACACATGTGAAATATTTAATTTTCAATTTCTAAACATTCATAAAAAATACTGTGAAACTATCAAAATAAATGGTTGTATTTTTTACGGACGAAGGGAGTATATGTTATAAGTTTAAAATTGTTTCACATATTGTTTTTCTTCATTTTCTTCTTGTTTATTGATGATGCTATGTCCCCAAAGGCGACTTGAGTGACGGTAGGAGTGAGATGAAAACTCTCAACCCTATTAATCATCACCTAGGTGATATTTCACCCACTAGTCCAAATGGCTTAATTATAAGGTAATCTGGAAACCTAAGCCCAACTAACTGAACAATTACATATCCACCTCTCATTTTCTAAGTGCTCTAGGTGGGTGAAAATTCACCCGGGTGATAAATAACATTGATGGAAAACTCCGGCATCATCTGTAGACGTGAAATGTGTGACCCGAGACGCATGTCAAGAGCCGAAAAATGAATCACTCTAGTAAATTCCTTCAATTGTGAACAGTAAAACATGCCTTCAATATGACAATTAGGCTTTATATAGGCCTCGAGTATGGAGCCTAGAACGATCCCGTTCGTCCGTTTTTAGGTCGATGATGAATTGGATTAATCTCTTTTGGACACTTGTCCCGGATTTCTTCCCATGGGTTCTAATTCTTAGTATTTACACTTATAGTCCATAGTCTTAGCAATTCCTTGTGTAAGATACCACCATTTATTTTTCATACCTATTTAATTGTTACGTTTGTTTGGAACAACTTATCTATTGTATTAATTTTTCTTCAACATTTTGATATATATATATATATATATATATATATATATCATTAAGTAACTTATTATTCAAACAAAACAACGTTTCTACTATAAATTAAAAAGGAGAAAACAGAAAGTAAAGTTGGAAGCTGGTTGTTCCAAGTAGCTCCTCCTAGCCTCAAATTCATCTCCCTCTCCCCTTAATTCAAGCAATATCCATCAAAGCAAAATCCATCATCACCAATCTTGCCTCCTCCTTTCTCAAATCTCAAACCTCCCAAATGGACATCAAAAAACAGAAACAACATGAACAAAATGATCTAAAACCACCATGTTTTAACACAACATCAACCACACCAAACAAAAGGAAAGAAGAAACACATCTTTTAATAACAGATGGGGGCCAGGGAGGAGGGAGAAGCTAGCTGCACAAAGGGGGGGATAATTGCTTAATTTCATGTTTCTGCCTTGAGTAGTACTAGCTATGGGGAGGAACATTCCGGTTTTTGTAAACCATGAACAAGTACTAGTAGCTCCTCATCCAGCATTGTCTTTGTCCCTAATGATCCTAGCCATGGCTGCAACCATGGCTATGATCACAGGCATGTGCGGCTTCAGAAGAAGAAGAAGAAGAAGAAGAAGAACAAAATCTACCTCCTCCTCCCCCAAACAATCGAAATATCAACAAAACGAACAAGACTCTCCTCATTCCTCAGAAAATGATCAAGAAATTTTGTATCAAGATGAGTCCCTCCTAGAGGACATTGATGGTGCAACATCCTCTCTACCTTTGCCTCCATCAATGCAAGGCCTAGATGGCTCAAACCTGCCTCAAATCAAGTCTCATAAGGGGATAACGAAATCCATGTCCACGAGGAACATGAAAAGGCTCAAATCAAGCTTGAACACCAAAGTGACAAGGAGCATGTCCATGAACATGAGGCACATAAACAAGGCCGCGCACAATGTGGCACACAAAGGGCACAAAGCGGCCCACAATGTGGAGCACATCATAGCGAAACCTAAGCAGGAGGACTCGTTGTGGCAGAAGCAGATCATATTGGGGGAGAAATGTAGGGTTCCAGCTGATGATGATGATGGAATCATCTATGACCCCAAAGGCAATAGGGTCTCAACTTTTCATAAGAAGACAACAAGTTCTCTGTCCATGACCATTTCTAGGACAACTTCTTCAGTTGATCTGAATGTCATAGATAGGGAGAAAGATATAGGGATGAAGTTAGAAATGGAAGATCGGTAAGAGAGAAGAGGAATCTTGGTAGTTGGAATTTCTATGTTCTTGATTAAGGGTGGAGAGAGAAGTTACTTTTCTCTGTATCCACCAATTAGTTGCATTGTAGCAAGATTAATTGTGTTGATATTAGCAGGCAGTATTTTTTGCAAAATGATATTGTCCTTGGAAAAAAGAGAGAAAAGTACAAACGAAGAAGAAGATGATGAATTTCTCTGGAGAGAAAATTACAACTAGATTGTGTGTGAATTAGTTTAGAAAATCGAAATAATTTGTCTATCATATATGGATATGGTCGCTCAAACTTGCAGAACATAAATTTAATATATTTATTTTTGGAAGCTTTATAAACAAATAAGATTGGAGTATTCAAAATGTTAAAAGCCGAATAATTAGAACAAATGTTTCTAGCACTCAGAATATATCAGAGCCCTACATTAGTACGAAAATCCTTACTAGTTAATAATTGGTTTAGGATAAAGTGTGCACCCATTAAAGTGTGTTAAAGTGTGCACCTTTATCCATTAATTACTAAATTGTTGAACTCATCACTTCCGTCGACTCATTCCTTATACTTGTGGGTGCACACTTTAGCATAGGTTAAGTAGTACACAATGTATAGTACTTACTCTTAACAATTTGTTAGATATGTGACACAAATTATCAAATTAAAAGAAAGAGGACTAATTTTTGTTGTCTCAAAACTGGAGAAGTCTAGGTGGACTTAGTGCCGGATTGATATTGGGCTCTTAAGAAGCCAGTTTTTTTCAAGGATTTTAATTAGTACACGTTTAGGTTTGTTTCGTCAGTGGCTTTATCTGTTTAGAATTAGGCTTTTATATATATATATATATATATATATATATATATATATATATATATATAATTCTAAACAGATAAAGCTAGTGGTGTGTGAGAGAGTGAGAGCCACAATTGTGTGTGGCGGCTGTGAGAGATAGTGCAGCACATTTGCTGCTAGTTTTGAAAGTTGGCGGCATGTTTTGTGTGAGGGTGCTTAGAAGAAGCAGCAAGTGAGTGGCTATGAGATTGTGAGGGTGAGCCGCAAGTGTTGATGCGTGCCGGTGAGTTTTTGTGTGAGGTTTGTTTGTGTGATTAGCCGGTGGTTGCTGATCTAGAGTGGAGTTTTGTGAGATTGAGAAAATTGGTGATTGTAATTGTTGATTGATATTGATAGTGAAGAAAAGCCGTGGAATCGTCACGGTGAAATTTATTTTGTGTTGTTTGTCCACGCTTCCAAACCCCAACAAGTGGTATCAGAGCGAGGTTCGTGATGACTGGGACGTCGGACAATTTTTCGATTGATCGTTTTGATGACTCTGGAGATTTCAGTCTTTGGAAGTTCATGATAAAATATGTGCTTGTACAACAGAAGCTTGGGAGTGTGTTTGAGAAGGCAATGCCATATGAAATTAAAGATGACAAGTGGAAAGAAATGCAGGAAATCGCAGTGAGCACGATTAGATTGGCTCTTGCACCATAGCTGAAGTATGATGTGTTGAACGAGACCTCTCCGATGAGTTTGATGGCAAAGCTTGAAGGTATGTATATATCAAAGTCTATTACTAACAACTTGTGTTTAAAGAAGCAATTTTATAGTTTGAAGATGAAAGACGTTACCGGTTTGGTTGCGCACTTGAATGAGTTTAACAGATTAGTTACACAGCTTGAAAGTATTGGTGAGAAAATCAAGGAAGAAGATAGAGCTATAATTTTGATTAATTCTTTATCAAAATTTTATGATCCGGTTGTGACTCCGTTGATGGTTGGAAAAGAGACTTTGAAGCTAGAAGATGTGACTACTGTGCTTTTGGAGCATGACCGCGTTCGAAAGTTTGAAGAAAAAAAAAAGAATGTAGTGATGCATTTGTGATGGAGAGAGAAAAATAGTTAGAGAGGAAGAAGTGATTCAAAGGGAACAAGTGATTCAAGAGTGAGATCGAGTTCGAGACCAAGGAAGGACTGGAGCAAATTTGAATGCTGATATTGTCAAGAGTTGGGGCATATTAAATTTTATTGTCCAAAATTGGAATAAGATATGAAAGATTTTTTGAAGACGAAGCGGAAAGGAAAAGAAAAGAAAGAAGAAGACAAAGGTGATGTTGGCTTGGTGGAAGATTATACGAGTGGTGATGAATTGTTAATGGTGCAAGAGGTCAAAGAGAAATATTCGGAAGATGTTTGAATATTTGATTCAGCTTGTTCGGAACATGTTTGTTCGAGGAAAGAATAGTTCAAAAAAATTGAACCATGTGATAGACCAATTCATTTGGGTAATAGTGGAGAAGAAAGAATTGAAGGTATTGGCAACGTGAGGATCAAGTTGCATGTATGAAGACACTTGGTGATGTGAGGTATGTTCCACAATTCAAGAGAAATTTAATTTCACTTGGTAAATTGAATGATTTGGGTTTTGGATTTTTTTTCTCAAGGTGGAGGTTTGAGAATCTCGAATAATGCATTGATTGTGAAAGAATTGGTGATTGTAATTGTTGATTGATATTGATAGTGAAGAAAAGTCATGAAATCGTCACGATGAAAATTATTTTGTGTTGTTTGTCAACGCTTCCAAACCCCAACACAATTACCCACTTTTTGGCAGGGCAGCAAGTACAACTATACCCCTATAGTGAAATCTCTTCGATATTAACTTAAATTATAGCAATAATTAAGTAATTTCCAGTTGAGTGACTATTTTACAGTTAAGTACTCCCCTTCTTACCAAAAATATTTAAACATTTTACCAGGAGATTGATGAGTATTGAAAATTTTAGGGTAATGAAGTAAAACTATCATATATGACAAAATTAACTTTTTGAGTGGATAAGAGAAATTAATGGTAATAAAATAATTGTGTTTAAATGTTTCCTTAAAAATAGAATAAAAGCCTCTTGTTGAAAGAGCACAAATGAAACATGTGGTAAAAAAAAGAATAGAATAGAATAGAATGAATTCTTTCTAAAACTATCCAAAAAAGAATACGATTACGATCGAATCTTTTTAGAATAAAGTAACAAGTTATAAAAATACTCCATTCATCCCATATTAATTGACGATTATTTTTCTAACATTTAATCTATAATTTTTTCTACTTCAACATATTTACATAAAAAACTAATTAATTTGTATGAAAATGATAAACTAATCCATCTAATTTCTAAATATATTTGTTGACGATTATTTCACTATGTATTTGTTGAGAGTATTGTGGCGACCAATCCGCCACAAAATACATTAAATCTGCTACAATAGTAATGGCGTGGGTTGCCATGCATCATGTTCCTCTAACAAATTCTTCTGCCAAACTACCCCACGTCCCAACGCTTGCTTCGACTCCTTAAACCTTGGTGAAATTGGTGGCCAAAGATGCGTCATCGATGGAAAGAGGATGACGAAAACGTTGTGACATCGTCGGATATCCCTAGAGAAGAAGAAAAAACTTTTTTAACGTTAGATCCGCGGGTGGTAGCTTTCCCGACGAGAGAGGGAGAGGAGTTGGAGAGAGGATTTTTTTTTCTCTAAGTGTTGCGAAACGGAGAAGATTACAATTAATGTTGAAACTGAGGGAGTATAACACCTCTATCCCCAATATTACTTACGTTTAACACATGCTTTGACTTAATAGACTATCCGACTTTTAAAACCATCTAAAAACATGAGTTTTTTTGACGGGAAAAACATGAGTTTTTTTAGCACTTATACATACTCATATAATTCTAAATATCAATTAAATTTTTTTTAAAAAAATAACCCGAAGTTATTCGAAATTTTGAAATAATTGGTGATAGATTTCTAAATAAACTACTTCATTTATAAAACCTTTAATCATCATTATCAAACAGTGGACGTGCCGGAGTGGTTATCGGGCATGACTAGAAATCATGTGGGCTTTGCCCGCGCAGGTTCGAATCCTGCCGTCCACGGTTTTATTTAATTTCTGACCAAATTCACTTCAGAGCTCAGTTTTTGTTTTTGATAGAGGAGCGCAATAAAGTTTACTTTCATCCATAGGCATGTTTATTATTGCAAGGCACTTATTAATTAAATAAAAAACGAATGGAAAACATAGATATTTTATCCCATTTATAAAAAAGAAAAAAATTCCCAAATTTAGAACACAAGAAAGTTTAATTTCTGAACATTGTGTTTTTATTTTGTCGCCAATTCATCATAGCCATGTTATTCATTGCAAGCCACTTACTATATTAATTAAATAAAAAAAGCTAATGGAAAACATATGTAGATATTTTATTCCTAATTTTTGTTTTGTTTTGTCATAATTCATCTCTAACCTTCTCAGTTATTGCAATTCATTTATTAATTTTGTCTTTCCATTTCGAATTAATCATCTTCTCTTAACAAAGTTATCTAATTTTCATGGATATGATATTAATAATTAAACATTTTATTACATAATTTTAAAAGATTGTGCCTTATAGTTTGAATACATGTGTAGATACCAAGCTAGCGCCTCATGGTGAAGAGGTTGCCATCTCAACTCAGCTAGTGAGCTATTGTCCCTTGAACCATATGGTCTCATGAGTTTTATCCTTCTTGTGAGTGTGTCTCATATAGGTGATAAAAGATTGTGCCTTACAGTTTGAATACATGTGTAGATACCAAGCTAGCGCCTCATGGTGAAGAGGTTGCCATCTCAACTCAGCTAGTGAGCTATTGTCCCTTGAACCATATGGTCTCATGAGTTTTATCCTTCTTGTGAGTGTGTCTCATATAGGTGATAATTAGTAATTCTGTTAATCATCACCTAGGTGATATTTCACCCGTTAGTCAAAATGGTCCAGCTACAAAATAATCTGAAAGTCCAAACTCAACTAACTAGATAATTATGGCCCCGTTTGGCAACAACTTTTTAAAAGTAGCTTTTGCGTTTTGAAAAGCTATCTGCGGGTAGAGTTTAGCGTTTAGCTGTAGCCGTTTGATCTCAACCATTAAAAAATTATCCAAAACGCTACAACTACTTGAAATAGGTATTGCCAAACGGGGTCATATATATCCACTCCTCATTTTTCAAATACTTCAAGTGGGTGAAAAATCACCTAGGTGATAAATTACATTGGTGGATAACGAGTCCACTAATTCCCAACTTAGTTGGCTCAAACTCAAGCTTGGTTCTATATGCCTCGGCTCAAGTTCGGCTCAAATTTCAACGAGGTCAGTTTGACTCGAGTGAAAATCGAGCTCAGCTTGTCTGCTCGAAAAGCTCAAACAACAAAGGAGGAGCAGTGGTGTCGCAATAACGTCATTAGTGGTGGGGTGGTAGCGACAAAGACAGCGGCAGCGGAGTGGGGTTACGTAAGGTGATCCTAGGAGTGTTGGAAGAGTTATAGGGTGTGTTCAGGAAATAATTTTTGGTGTTTTTGATTGATGAAATATACTCCTATATGAGTAGATAAATTTGAAGAAAATATCATTTGATGAAGAATTGATGAAATTAAGGATATTTTGGGTCCATTTAGTTGATGAAAACAGTTTTCATTTTCATTTCTTGTTTCAATTTTCATTTTTAATGTGTAATTTTCAAAACCAATTTCTGAAAACACGTTTCGTTGCGACATGTTGAAAACGGTTTTCTTAAATGAAAAATAGAAAACACGTTTAATATAGAAACTTTTAACTAGAAAAAATATATGTAAATATATTCTCACAATCTACTACCAAAAAGTACACTTTTAAATATAATCTGATATTACAATTCAACAAATGACTTATAGTATTAAACTTGAACAAAAATATCAATTACGGCAACACCGTTGATAATTATTCTACATCCTCGTAGCTAATTCATCTCTAAACGTGTAAATTGTTTACTTGGGCACCCATAAGGGACGAAAAAACCATGCTTGCTTTGGCTGCATCTTCAACCACTAGTTGCTTCAGCAGCCTGCGCTCTGGATCCATTGTTGTTTCCCAAAGTTGTACAGGCATCATCTCCCCTAAGCCTGGACCAAAAAACACAATGATTTGTTAAAAATCTAGTTCAGATGGAGAAAGAGAGACTAAATGAAGGAGAAAAGAGAGCGAGGGAGAGCTTACCGGCAACGATAGCTTGGAGGAGGGGATGCGGTGATGGAGATCCGAGCTTCATCGTCTAACTTGTAGAGTGAAGATTGCGAATTCGGCATCGTATAAGTCGAGAGGACCAAGTCCCGTGTTTTCAAAACAAAAGAAAAACAAATTTGTTTTTAGAACCCTTCACAATTTTGTTTTTGTTTTCATATGAAAATGACAAAGTAAACACATTTTTATCTCATTTTGTATTTTCACAAAATTTTCAGAAAAATTGTGAAAATTTTACCAACTAAACGGATCTTCACAATTTTGTTTTTATTTTCATATGAAATTGAAAATGATAAAATAAACACATTTTTATCTCATTTTATATTTTCACAAAAAATTTCAGAAAATTTTGTAAAAATTTTACCAACCAGACCCTGGGTTTGGATAACAGTTTTGTGGTGAACCCACCCATAGGACTCTTGGTGTAGGTTGGATTTCAGGTATGGTGTTTTCATGGATACTAGTACTTGTTTATGTAGGCACTGAGAGAGAAAAATAAAAGTGCCATTGTGCTTATTTTTTGATGAAATGAAATGATGGCAGTACCGGTACTGTATCACAGACGGTTTAATGATACCAAAGGATCGTAATGAAGAGAACTTCCAACTCAGAGCTACGTATTTCAGATTGTTCAAGCTCATTTGCAGAGACTACAGAAACAGATGGGAGCATGTCTTCAAAGTTCTCAAGAACAAAACAGACTACCAAGTTCCATTTCACAAGATGGAAATGACCCACGAGCTACTGAAGCACCCAAAGTCGTGACCCCCTTGAACAAGATTTCTCTAGACACGGAGATTAAGATGAAAATAGGAGTTGATAAAATGGTAAGAATGAGGAGACGATGTTAAAAAGTGAAGAAAAATGGAAAGATGAATGTAGAATCAGTAAATGAGAGTATCCTAAAGAGGAAATGGGGCAAGTGTTTGAGAACTTCCATAAAATGAATTACTATGTTGCAACTATTTGGGGACTGGTACTTACTGATAATGGATCCCACCGCAATCTCTCCACATAGTCTACACCAAAAATCTACCATGTTTTTCTTACTAAGGCAGTTCTGTTCTATGTTTAAACATCAAGCATATTTGCAAACAGATAATGAAGAGTGGAGCATGACATCAAGAGTTCTCAAGATTAACATAACAAAACCAAAGAGTTGCTTCTTCCAAAACAGAACTGACATATCCATTAAAAACTAGTTCGATAAAATAGCAAGCTAAGCGTTAAACAAGGCAACAAGAATTTCTGAAAGAAAGCCCCAGCCACCTTAAAATCTTAGACAACTGCATCCAGAAATGCTCTTCCTGGTTGGCGGTTCGCTAAGGGTCCATGGCATCCAAGCAGCTGCAAAGCATCACAAATACATCCATGTCATGCAATCTTTAATGTAGGTTAAACCAGAGAAGAGACAGATTTAATAACTTTGTCAATTAAAAACACTCACCTTGGCATTGACACCATCAGGCACAATCCTTCCCTCTGATTTGTATTTCAGGTAGTCAGCACGATTAAGCTTTGTGAATCCCCTGAAGTATGGCAAAGAGATATAAATGTGTAACCCAATGACTTAATTTAACATAATTACACAAGAAGAATCAGAACACATAGCCCCACAAACAAACAGGGAAAAAGTAACAGTGGCATACCATTTCCTGCTGATAATGATCTTCTGGCGACCAGGGAACTTGAACTTCGCACGCCTAAGAGCCTCCTGAGCATGATGGCTGTTGCTGTCCTTGCAACGAACAGAGAGAAGCACCTGACCGATGGCCACCCGAGCACAAACCCCTTGAGGTTTGCCGAAAGCACCCCTCATGCCAGTCTGAAGCCTATCAGCTCCAGCACACGAAAGCATCTTATTGATACGCAGAACATGGAATGGGTGAACCCGGACACGCAGGTGGAAAGCATCCTTTCCGGCAAACTTAGCCATATACTTGTTGCAAGCAATGCGTGCAGCCTCAAGCGCTTCGCTCGAAACATTCTCCTTCTCCCAAGACACCAAATGAACACAGAAGGGGAATTCATCAACACCCTTCTTCTTCATCCCCACATCATAAATCCTAATCTTTGGGTCAGGAACACCACGGCAGAACCGCGATTTGGGGTAAGGCTTATTCTTAATCTGCCTATAACATCTTGCAGGTCCTAAAAAAACAATAACAGTATAATCAACAAAAAGAGAAACTCAGCAACCAACCCAACACAAAAAATAAGCCAAATTTAGGTTCATGAACTAAAATATTATATCAAAACACAAGAATCGGAGATTATAACATCAGAACTCAGTACCATCTACAAAATTTTAACAGAAGATAAACTTCTACATCTCATAAAACATCAAAAACCAGTCAACCGATCGAACCCCATAACAGAAGGAGAAGCTGCAAACTCATCCCTATGCTTTGAACGGAAAAGATAGAACCATAATAAAAAACCGGAAGAAAAATTAGAGAAAACAGAGGTGGATGACTTACTTCTACCCATGGCGGTGCTTCAACAGATCTGGCTTGCTCCTGAGTCGTACAAGAGAAAACTGATGAGGGGTGCGTTATAAAGAAATGGACTTTCAGCTAAAACCCTAACGCCTGTGTGTCCGCGAAATCAGATTTCGTCAAGTCTGGTGGCCAAGGGCCCAAGGCCCAAGGTTATTTCACACTTACAAATAGTTGGAAATGACCACCTTGCCCTTGAAGTGCTACGAGTATTTCATTCAACTACCAAAAACGTTTAGACTTATGCCACTTAACCCTTAGATTTTTCTTATCAAAAAATATAAAACCCTTGATTTTTCAAATCATCATTTATTCTTCAAAACTATTCAAACTTTAGAAAGGTTATTTGACACTAGTGGTGGATGTATATTTAGTATTTTTTTAATTGATACAATTCAAAAATTTATTTTAACATGACAGATTAGCCAATTCAATTCATTTAACAAAAGCCAATATAATTTACTCAATTCATTAATTACTAAATAATAAATATTTCTCTATTATCAATTTATAATTACTCCGTCCAATTCCCACCCATATATCTCATTTGGGAATAACCGTTTCAAGTAATTGTAACGTTTTGGATAATTTTTTAATGATTAGAATCAAACAGTTACAGTTAAACGTTAAAATTAAATATACTCGTAGGTAGCTTTTTCAAAACGCAAAAGCTACTCCCTCTATCCTCAATTATTCTTACACTTTGTGTGGACGCGGAGATTAAGATGAATGTAAGATTTTATGTAGTTTGACATAATTATCCCTTTTGAGTAGAAGTTGCACAAAAGACGAGATAGAAAAGGTAAAGATAAAGTATTGATAGTTTAGTTACTTTTGAGGTGATAAATTTCGATTTGAGGAATGTGTATAATTATTCAGGGACGGTCCAAAACGGATATGTGTACGATTATTTGGAGACGGGTGAAGTACTTTGAAAAACTTTTACCAAACACACCAAACTTTTACCAAACACACCTTGACCTAGCCAACCAGCCTAATTCTTTTGTCTTCACAACTCTAATCCTTCTAATCCCAATAGGGGTGAAAACGAGTCGAGTCAAGCCAAGTACTAGGTTATTCATGTTAGACTTAGAAATTACATCGAGACTGAAATTGTGTTCAAGCTTGACTTGAAAATAATATGAACGAGCTCAAATGAGTTTTAAATCGAGTCAAGCTCGTGTCAAACTCGAGTTGTTCAAGAATATCAATGGAAAATGTTTGGATAAAATCGAGTTGAGTCAAGCACTAAGTTGTTCATGTTAGGCTTGATAAATGTATCGAGCTTGGAATTTTGTTCAAACTTGGTTTGAAAATAATATTGATGAGCTCGAATGAACTTTTAATCGAGCCAAACCTGAGTCAAGCTCAAGCTGTTCGTTCAATTTTCAGCTCTAATTTCCATTGTAAAAATCACTAATTTCTATCACCACTATTTAGGTTGTATTCTTTGACAAATAATTTCATCAATAAACCATCAAATCAATATTTTCCTTTCCGATTTTCTTCTCATAAACATCACATCTTTTTTCAAATATTTTACCAAGTTCTCCAAATTTTATCCTAAATTCTCGTGTATCTCCCCAAATTCTATCCCAACCGCCACACTCCTCTCAAGTCTCAAATCCAAAGCAAGCCAACAATTCAGTCCCTACTTGACATAGTATAAGTATCAACCATAATGTAATTTTAGATTATTTTCAGGATATGAAAATTAATAGATGAAATCAAAGAAGGTGTAAATCAGAAGCCAGAAAAATGGTGAAATGCTTTAAAGTTCAAAGGATTTAGAATAAGTATAGCTAAAACGGAGTATATGAAGTATAAGTTTAGCACGCACGATAGTGGAGAACTGGTAGAGTTGCACTTGAGGATCATGAGCTTCCTAAATATAACTTTTTTAAGTACTTAGGCTTTATTATCTAGAAGGAGAGAAATATTAAGGAAGATGTTAACCATTGGATACATGCGGGATAGGCGGTGCTACTCGGGTGTTATTTGATAAAAACATCCCACTAAAGTGGAAGAGAAAATTTTATAGTATACCTATCGGACCAACCATGTTATATGGCATTGGGTGTTGCGCAGTGAAGGCGCAACACATGAGCAGAATGAATGTCGTGGAAATGCGAATGCTTCGATGTATGGTTTGACATATATTAAGAGATATAATAAAAAATGAGAACATTCGGGGCTTGGTGGAAGTGACGCCTATTGAAGATAAAATTAGAGAAGGTCAACTTAGATGGTTTGGACACATACAAAGAAGACCATTAGATGCGGCAGTACATAAAAACTGATAGGCTAAATTTAAAGGAGTTTAATTGAGGTAAAGGAAGACCTAAACTTACATGAGTAAATTTAGTGGAGATGGATCTTAAGCTACTAGAAATCCCGGATAAGTTCGTTACAAATAGAGCAAAATGGAGATGCAAGATTCATGTAGTCGACTCCAACACCAACAAATTGGGACATGAGATTAAAGCACGGTTGATTGATTGTCTATATAACAATCCTAGATGTAGACAAAAATTTGAGAAATTATAACATCCCTAAATTAAAAAGGTATATTACAAAAAAATCCCAAGGGTTGCAAAAACTAAAAATTCCCCGCTCTATCCTTCGTTGCTATGGACAGACCTTAGGGTGTAAATGGGTAGGGCCTTTAAAGGGTAGCTCGAGCTCGAGCTCAAGTTGGGGCTTATCAAGTCGATACCCATCGAGTTCGAGCCTGAAATGAAGCTCGATATGTTAACGAGCCGAGCTCGAGCCCAACGATACTCGGCCCTATAGAGTATCGATACTTATCGATACTTAACGACACTTATCAAACCTCTTGAATTTTTTTACTATATTGTAATTTATGTTAGGTATAGTAAGTAGTATTTTATTAATAGTAGTTATTATGATTAGTAAAAATTATCAATTTGGGTGTTTAAGTTGTATAAACTTTGATGGTATATTTTTTTTATTATTTTTTAATTATAATATAGTTTATAAAGTTTTAAAACGAGCCTATCGAGCTAACTTCGAGTCGAGCCGAGCTAGAACCTAAAATATTGGGCTCTAGCAATTCGAGCTCGAGCTCGAGTAGTATCGATAAATAACGGGCCGAGCTCGAGCTCGGCCCGGCCCATTTACACCCCTAGGTAGAGGTCTGTGACAGACCTCTACCCAAATTGATAAAAGTGGTAAATTTGAGCAAAATGAACTTCTTATGGAAAATTTCAAAACATCAGTTAGTGATTTGAAATAAAAGCATTTTAAGGGGTATATCGAGCCTGGGCAGAAAACTTCAGTGGGCAATTTGTAACTTCCGCCTTAGGTATCTTTTCCCATCGCAACCTAGTCAGCCTGCCATTTCTAACCTTGCGAAATCCCCGTTTCCCTCTCTCCGGCTGTCCCTCACGGGTACCGCACCGGAACTCCAGCGGCCAGACGCCACTAGTCACTGCCGTCGCCAGCCCCACTGGACGTCAGTAGCTCCGCGTCGCGACACCAGTCCACCAGCAGGTGCCGGCTGCTCAATCATTCTCGGCCGTAGCTCCGCGGCGCCGGAGGGCAGCAGCTGTGGCCTCTGCAGCTCGCTCCGGCTCCGAAGCTCTTGCTCTAGCCTCCAGCATCTCACAGGGCGAGCTAGGCAACGCCAAACACGCCTCTGCTCCGTTCTGAGGTGCAATCGGTAGGTTAATTCTGGAAATTGGAAATTTTTAGGAGATGTTTGTGGACTCAATTAGTAATTAGTAAAGGTAAGGCTTGGCAATTATTTCTATTCCAAAATATATTTATATGCGACTTTTGTGTTTGATTGTACTGATTTGGTGATCCTGGAAGTTAGATTTTGAATAGGATTGAATTTAATAGAAATGCATGAATTGGTAATAAAAATTCGAGTATGTAAGTTTATCTACAGGAAGTTTTAAATTTTTAAAGAAATTCAATAATATTGAATTTAATTGGAAAGAAATGGTTTAATTCAACAAGATGAGCTATGATTTTCTGGTTGATATGTATTGCTGACATTAGTCTGGATTTTTTAGTACTTTGGATATGTATTTCTTTTCTCTAAATCAAATCGCTAATCTTAATCTGCTTGATCGAGTTAATCTAACTATGATAATTTGAATCACTCCCGCCACCCAGACAAAATATCCTGACTTCACCACTGTAGATAAACAATTCATGAATGCTTCCTTTACACCATATGTTAAGTACTTCGGATTCTTTTGCCGATTGAATGTCAATTCTGGTCACTGGGACAAGGAAAACTGAAACACGTATAATGCTTAAGGGGGTGTCATTTTGTAGTTTTTTTGCGTTTTTTATTTTGAAGTTTTGTAAAATTGATGTAAAGTTTGTGAGAGGAAAATATTGATTTGACAGATTCAAAACATTTTTGGGGGAAAGGAACATAGCCTTAATGGTTTAGCTAATGTTATTTGTGATAGCTTTTTTTTTAATAGCTTTTCTATTTTTCTTTTGCCTAGTAAGTTATGCAGTTGACTTGCATTTGCTTGGTAATGGCTGGGATCAACAAGGTTTTGAAAGCTGGAAAGGTTTCTAAGCAAGAGCTAGTAGTCTCGGTCTTACCTTCTTGGTGATAATGAATGTTCTTGCTAATCACGGTTCTTTGAGCTATACTACTTTTAACTTACTAGTTAGGCCCTGTGCATTTCACAGTAAAGGGCTTAGGAGGTGGAGGTGTTTAGTTTGCACATTCTAAGAATCTGGATTCTTTGGAAAGTTATAATCCTTAGAATTCTTTGTTTGGTTCGACTTCGGGAATAGTTCTTCGTCATTTTAAAAATTCAAAAAATCCTCTTCCTTCACAAAGTCCTTGGATTCACTGTACCAACTTTGACCTAGGTATTCTTAAATTCCATAGAGCTATTACATTTTTTTTTAAAATTACAACAGACCCTCAAACTTCCATGTATGTAAAATTTGGTCCCCAAATTGTAAAAATGCAATGTTTTCCATGAAGCATTACACATTCGTCCTTGAATTTTGAAAATTTACAAATTGCTGTTGTCCCTAAAGTTTTATAAAATTGACAAACATGGGTGTGCTGCAGTCTCCTTCAAAATTTTGGGAAATAGTTTTAGTTTTTGAAAATTGAAGGGAAAATATAGGAAAAAATAAAAGGGAAAATGCGAGTGAAATTTTTTCGACATTTTAGTCATCACGCTTAAAGTTCAATGAAATGACAAAATTTTCCAACCAAACATGGAATTGTTAGATTTCTTTTTTATTTTTAATAAAGTGTGAACCAAACATGGGAATGTGAGAATTTTTCTCAAGTGATTCTTACTATAGTTCCTCACTCCAACATTCTTACTTGCCTAGGTTTTTTCGAATCTGGGAACCAAACAACCTCTTAATGCAAAAATGTCAACGCAAAAATGGATTATTTGCAATCTTTGCCGGTATTTTTGGGGTAACCAATGTCATTTGAACTGTACTAGTACATTAATTTAGTAATTAATTGGATAACATTTTGTATATTTTAAATGTTTGAATTTTTATAATGTATTTTTTTCATTAGCATCATCATCATATGTGAGTTTTGGAATAGAGGAAGAAATTGATGATTCTCATGTAGCTTGAATACTCAATCATCTCCGGAAAAAGTAGCTTCCATGGCCAGTTGTTTTTTTTAATGATTTATAGTTTTGAATATATGAATTGAGGATGTCTGATGCTTAGACAATCAAAACTTCTATAATGGAGTGAATAAGAGTTAAAAGCTTTATGTGATCATAATTTGTTACCTTCTTCTGTTAATTTTGTGTTTACTTTGACAGTTAATTATTTTCTTGCTTTAGAAAAAGGGTTTCGTGGAAGAATGATTCTAATTAGGATCTCTACTTTGTAGCCTTTTAGATTTCACTTGGGAAAGAGAGAAAGATCCGTGTTCAAATCATGCGTGCATTAGCAGCTCAGGTTGCCAAGGTAAGGTCCAACATTTTTGAAGATTGCGCTCCAGTACGATTGTTAACTCCTTTTCTATCAGTCAATAAGATCTATTGTTTGTTCTTGTAATCTTGTTGCAGTACTTCAGCACAAGAAGGCCTGGTAATGTGCAATTTTACCGATTATCAACTCAAAGCACAAAGGAAGGTTGATCTCATTTCTCTGTTAACTATCCTTGTATTTTTTTTTTCAATTGGATGTAATTTTTAGCTTTCTGTTTCTCATTGAGGACATTAAAGATTGATTAGAAATTGCTCTCTGGGTTTTTCAGCGGAGATCGAGTTTGAGCAGGAGGCTGAGAAGAAGATAGGATGGTTGTTGAAGTTGATTTTTGCTGGGACTGCCACTGCAGTTGCATACCAGTTCTTCCCCTACATGGGTATGTGTTCTTTGAGTTGTGCAATTGACGTATTTGCTTGAAAGCTCTTGCCTTTGTTGGTGGGTGGTTGACTAGGGGAGAGGAGCTAATGAGATGGTTTTACATGGGTATGTCATTTATGTTGTAAGGAGGATCATGTTTGCTTGAAAGCTTTTACCTTTGTTTAGTTGTCAACTAGGAGCTAATGAGTTTGTTTTACAGGAGATAGTCTGATCCAACAATCTGTGTCACTTTTACATGTCAAGGACCCGTTGTTTAAAAGAATGGGTGCGTCAAGACTTGCACGATTTGCCATTGATGGTAATGCTATTTACTAGTTGTTAACAGATGATGGTCTTGGTTTATGTTTTTTTTCTTTGAATGCCAACTAAAGAAATTTCATTAAAGATCCCTGAAAACATATTACACCTTGATCCCGAAAAAGAAAAGATCAAAACTCCAAGTACAATATCACCCCAAAATAACCCCACACCCCACCCCACCCCAAAAGAACGCCAATAAACAGCCCCAAATAAATAAAATGTTAATACAATGCTGACTGTCCAATCCCCAATGATGCTTTTGTGATCATTCTATATCCCTTCATCAAGGGTAGAAACAGTGTTGATGGTCAATGGTGATTTTGAATTTGCTTTTTTTTTTTTGTTCATAAATTGTTTCAAAGCAATTTTGTTTTGCTTTATTTAGTCATCTGCACCTGATTTGGAACAAAAGGTTGTTTGACTGAATTTGGTTTTGGCACACTAAGAGTCCAAGACTGAAACTTGTTTGTCTCTACCTGATGTATTGACTGAAATAGCTCTCCCAGCATTTTCTGACATTCAGCTGGACATGATTAACTTCTGCTACTGCTCTCAATTTTAATGGCATTTTCTTACTTTGAATAAGCTTTTGATGCACCTGCATGCTTGCTGGATTGGCAATCTATTCTTCTTCTTGTAGTTTCACCTAGTTTTACATATGACATGTTGCACTGGTTTCTCCACTTCGTACATGAAAATGCATGACTCACAAGTCGTCTTTCAGTATAAAATCTTGAATTGCTTAATTAATTAACCTTGCGTCTTCCATCACCAATGCTATGTGAGAATGGGGTATTAAAAATGTCAATCTCATTCATTTACATAATGCACCTCCAGGTGCCAAGTTGCACACACCCTCCTGATATCTTGTTTTCTGTGGCTCATACTTCTGTCTTGAATGCTAGATGAAAGAAGAATGAAAATAATAGAGATGGGTGGAGACAAGGAGCTCGTAAACATGTTGAAGACAGCCGGAGATGACAAAACACAGAGAGCTGCCCTTATGGCTCTGCGCGCTATTTCACGGTCAGGTTAGATTGTTGGATGTTACTTTTTTTCGTTATCGAGCCATTTGAAGAAACGGAACATAGATTTGTTATATAGTCTTTGACATCTCAAAAGAGCTTCTTGGCAAGTATGGTGATGGACTTCTGCATCTTTGTGCATCCTTTTGCTTCATTTATTTCGCCAATTGGTGCAGATAAAGCAGCTGGAGCACTATATCAAGCTGGAGCCTTGTCAACCTTAAAATCTATTTCTGACAACTTCGAACACGACGAAACGAGGAAAGTCAAAGCAGATCTGCTTAAGCGATTTCAAGATTTGAAGTCTGATAGTAGTTCTAGTTGAGATTGTTTTGAGCTTGAAATAAGAGTACCTTACCTTGATTTGGATCTGTTCAGATCCATGGATTAAGATGAGAATTTGAAGTATGATAGTACTTCTCTTTTGAAAAAGAAAGTTTGATATCTAAGCTAGGAAGCTCTTAAAGAAAGAATGTATGGCTTGGTGAACAAGGTTATATGATATACTAAAATCTTTGTTTAGGGTTTCAGGAGGGTTACAGTGGTTTAAGCCTTTAAGGTATGATTGGGGAGGTATGGTAAATTTGGGGTTTGTACTATCTGATGAGATTCTTAAGGGTCCGTTTAGTTATGGAGAAGTTTTACAGTTTTCATTTCTAAAATTCATTTGTAAATATTTGATCACACACCTAATTTTTAAGAGATGGAAAACCTTGTTTCCAATGATTAGAAAACTCTAGTATTAAAATGGAAACCTTCCAAATAAGGTTCCCTAATTTAATACTCCCTCCGTCCGTAAAAGACTCCACCATTTGAATTTGTTGTTTCAAGGTTCAATGTTTGACTCAAATTTTAACAAAGATAAATAGTTTTAAAAAATTCAGAAAAAATATATTCAGAAAATTTAGATTTCAAATTATGATACACATATGAAATATTTAATTTTCGGTGTCAAAACATTCGTAAAAAAATCATAGATTAAATACTGTGAAACTGTCAAAACAAATAGTGGAGTCTTTTGTGGACGGAGGGAGTACTAGAGTTTTCCAAAGATTGGAAAACCTTGTTTTCCATCTCTTCAAACCTAGGTATATGATCAAATATTTACAAAGAAGTTTTGGAAATGAAAATTTGGAAACTAATCTGCAACTAAACGGACCCTAAGCTTCCTTTATCCAGGAAACAATTAAGACTTTGCAAAATCAGATTTTGGCTAAAATCTGATTTTGGTCAACCTGACTACAATTTGGCTAAATGTCAAATAAGCCCCTAAAAAACTTCAGTCAACCGCTTCATTGGCGCTAGCCCTTCGACAAATTGAATGTGACGGAGGAGGCCGGTAACGCCAGCCGGCTGGTTTGGTGTGGGCAAAGGAGACTAATAGGTGATGTTTGAAGCTTTTTAGTAATAACTCGTGTATAAAGTTTGAGATGAATCTAAGATGCTTTGGTATTGGGAAATTTTGATTGAGGTGCAAAACATCAATTTAACTACAATTAATGCAATTTTGCCCCTTGTGTTTGCATTGTGTTTTGCATCTTGTACATTTAACACCAAAAATTTTACATACTAATAAAAACACCACTAATTGTTTGTGGTTAATTACTTCCTCCCACTAATTTTGGCATTAACCTTCACCGATACTGCAAGACAACTTGCTTCTTCACGCTCACCCCCATCACTCCCTTTAATATCTCACTCCCTTTAATATCTAACTTGTTTTTGACGTCCACACAGAAAGACATGTAAAGCAAGTTCTAAAATTGCTTTTCCGTGACACAAAAAGAGGATGAGACATGTTTATCTCATTGAAAGAGGGATTATTGTTTGCGAGGTATCAATGAGATTTCATCATATCGTAGCATAATAAAAACAAAAGAGACCACTAGAGTAGTTCTGACTTTGGTGATAGTTTGATTGTTCAAGTGATCGAACCTTGAGACATTTTATTATCAAATATTTGGTATAATTAGACTGTCCAATATAAATCATGTAGATAATTTTTAAGGGTGAAGTTGGGGGGAACAGTTGGCATGGAAGTGGTCGGAGATGAGGTAGGTGTTGGAGGAAGGGACATTAGTGAGGCGAGGAAACAAGTTGGCCACCGAGTACACGGATGGTTGGCAAAGGTTGATGCGAGAATCAGTGATGAGGCAAGTTGACCGCCAACAATTAATAGTGTCTATATTAAGAAGTAAAAATTTATGTGTTAAATATACAAAATCCAAAGTACATGGGTTAACATGTAATCAATTTAACATAGAAATGGTAAAATCAATGGAGTAGTATTAAAATTGTATTAATTATCTAAGTTTAGTGGTAAATATAGGTTGCTCAAAAGAATAATGATAAAATTGTAGTTTTGAATGTAGTTAAGTGGGTATAGGGTGCGGTTAGCGATGAGAAAGAATAATATACAAATATACAAAAATTTATGTGTTAAATATACAAATATAGGTTGCTCAAAAGAATAATTATCTAAGTTTAGTGGTAAATATAGGGTGCGGTTAGCGATGAGAAAGAAGTGGCTAATATTAAAAGTGAGGGTTTAAAGTGAACTTTTATTAAAAGTACAATGATCAAACTTTAATTAAAATTGTAAATATGCTAATATAGAAGGGATAATTACGTAAAAACAGCGTAGATAATGGAAAATCTAACTAAAAATCTAACATAATGACCAATTTGAGACGAATTTAAAGCTAAGGGACGAATCTGAGACAAATTTCAAAAAAAGGACCAAAATAGAACACGCATCAAAGCTAAGGGAATGTACATTTACTTTATCCGTAAAAACAATTGTTTACTATCTGATATTTTCTCATGATTCTCTTAGTTTTGTATTCCCATTGATTATGCTGGTAAGCCAAGGGGTAGAATTTTATTTTGGTTGGTTTATTTTGAGAGAGGTTTGGTCATTTCTTGTAGACCCCTCTCCTTATTATGTAAATGTCGTTTGGCTTTGATTTTAATGAATCTACATAGCCGAATCTCATCCTTTCTTAAAAAAAAACAAGCCATTAAGGAAAACAATGTCAAAGAAATATTGATTTTTTCCAACTAAAATTAAACGGGATTTAACATTTCTAACATCTTACTCTTGTAATGAAACAAACCCTCGAATAGTTATACTCTCTACATCCCAAATAATTTTACACATTTTCTTGAGTTATTCTTAAGAAGGTTTCCACCTTTTCAAAAAGAAAAGTTTTAATTATCAGTTACGAAAATGCACTTAATCTTTATTTATATATAGGTTAGTTATATCTATTTCAATTTAAAGATAAAAGGGAATCTTTTCCTTTTTCTTCACTTTTTTTGATCTCCGCACCCAAATAAAAGGGAACATTTAAGGGGAGGGAGGGAGTATGGGTGAGTTTGAGCCGAACCGAGCCGAGCCCGAGCTTGGCATGTTCGAGCTCAGGCTCGTGAAATTTGGGCTCGACTCGAGCTCTGCTCGAACTGTATCGAGCTCGATTTTTTTGGCTCGAGCTCGGCTTGTTAGAGTTTCGAGCTTGGCTCAAGAGTTTGTGAGGCTCGAGCTCGCTTAAGCTTAATTTCGAGTTTTGGCTCAATTGGCTCAGCTCATAGAGCTCGAAACACAAGTTGCGCACAAAACAACACGCACATTGTGCTCAGCGCACAATGTGCGCACAAGCTGCGCACAACATGCTTTCAAACACCTATCGCATGTTCAATCACTGAAATCTCAGTTTGTAGGTGTCAGAATGATATGAAATTTGAAACCCATGTCTATATGATATAGAAGAATTCGGTGACAAAGAATTAAACCAAATATAGCTGCAAACCATTTTACCACTGTACCCTATGAGAAGCTTTCTGTCTCTAGCCACACGAATGCAAAGTTTGTGCGATGGGTAGCTGTGGGATGGGTTGTGCGACGGAGAAATATGTTGAAGAGGGAGGAGAAAGATGTTGCTCGAGAGAAAGATTCAATGCTCGATAGAGATGTTGCTGTGAGATGGATTGTGCGACGGAGAAGACATAGGTTGCCTTCGAAGAAGACAACTTGTGTGCAACTACTTGTGCCTAGAATTATGAAGATGTTTAAATGAAGGAGGTAAACTTGTAATTTCATTGGGCTCGTTTAGACTTGTGAGCTTGTCCGAGCCGAACCTTTGAGGCTCGAGCTCGACTCGTTTATTACACGAGCTTTAAAACTGGCTTGGATTCAAGCTCGAGGCTCGTGAAGCTCGGCTCGTTAGGCTCGTAAGAGCTTGAGCCCGAGCCCAAGCTCGAACCGGCTCGATTCATTTATCAGCCCTTGGAGGGAGTAATTCCGTTGATATTTCACAAAGTACAAGACTCAGTTGACAATTGAAGATGTCCATGTGTGCTAATAAAAATATTTAGCATATGGATCACATTATTCTCTCTATCTATTTACGGAAAATATACTGCTGGTGAATAGTTGATGAACAGTGGCACAACCAATAGGGTTGTGCCACGTCATTCATTAAATTTGTGTAAGATTTTTTTTAATTTTTTTAATTACATTTATTTTTTTAATTATATTTATTATGTTACTAATAGAAAAAAAATTGGTAATTTTGAAAATTGGTATGAAATTGGTAATTTTGAAAATTAGTATGAAATCAATTGTGTTGTGTCACATCATCTATTTTTTCCTGCATTTTGTTTCTTTTAAAGTGTGTTCATTTACTATTTATAGAGGAAAAGTTTGTAAATTTGAAAAATGAAGTGAAATTTATGAGAGAAAATATTTTTTAGAGAATATTGTTTTGACTTTTATTTCTAATTATTATGCGTATTAGTCCTCGAAATTTTGGAAATCTAAGTTTTTAACTAGGTCAAAGATTTTTTACCTTAAATCATTATTACTCATTTTCTCTTTTATTTCATAAAAGTAGATCACAAATATTTGGTAGTTTAGTTGATGTATACGCACTTCATCCATCTTATTTCTTCACTTTTTCTTCTTCATTTTGGTTGCTTTAAAGTGTGTTAGTTAATGTTTTTATGGAGATAGAAAGTTTTGATAATTTTGAAAGTGAATATAAAATTTGTAAGAAACACAGTTTTGTGAATTCTCTTCTTGATGAATAATACCCATAATATATATATATATATATATCCTCAATATATATATATATATGACAAATTCCATTACTTACCTTTAACTATTTTGAAAGTAGAGCATTGGCCCCCGACCCTAAATTTTCAAAACATCATTAAGTGTAATGTCGTTTTTTTGTACGAAAGAAAATTCCATTACAGTTTATAACTATTTAAAAAGTTACATGTTGTCATCAAAGTTTCAAATCTTATAGCATAGTTTTTTTCCTTCTTTGAGTGTTGATAATTTTAACGAAAAGTAATAATGTGTAATTAGTATTTGTATTTAAAACTCTATATATATACATACAATTTTGTATGAATAATATTCACTTAATAAGATTGTGTTACATCATCATAATTTAGTGATTTTATTTATTTGTATTTCAAATTATTTAAGAGACTAAATCTCTATTTTACTTTTATTTCTTATTATTTTGCGTTTGGTCCCTAATGTTTTAGACTTCATATGCTAAAATGTAAAAATTCTTAGACCTAATTTTTTCACCCATAATAATTATATACTTTATCATTTATTTCATAAAAATATACATTATTTCATAAAAATATAAATTTATTTCACTTAATATTACATCCTTATTAAATTTTTATAAAATATTGTAATTTACACCGCTACGAAATGCGGCCAATTGAACCTTCTTTTTTCTATGGTTAGCTGACAGAATTCTGACGAAATATTAATTTGAATAAAAATTGAATTTTATAATTTGAATTTGGACATTTTATTCAATAAAAGCGGCCGTCGAAGGGTTTCGAAGCAAAGACGACGAAAGGGAAAACCGGTGAGGGCCAGGCCAGAAGAACTTCCCTCCTTCAATTTTTATCAAGGAGAACAGGTGTTCGCTTCGAGCTCTGCAATCGATTTTCTCTATCACCGTTTTTTCGCCTGTTCTCTTCTGTTTTGGGTACGTTTATCAATCCATGTCCTCCTTCTAGGTTTCCTCCATGCCACCGCTCTCCTGCATAATCTGGGTTCATTTTGTTGTTATATTGATTGAATATTGATGTTGCTGAAGTTGTCCGTTTTCATCTTGTTTACCATTCTTTTAGATTGATCGAATTGGGATGGTAATCTGTGTTTCTGTCGGAGAAAGATGGGATCTTTGCTGCCTCTGACCGCTCTTTTGTGGATTTCTTGATCTGGATTTTTCAGCCATTGTTCGTTTCTTGAATGTATCTTTCTGTACTGCGAAAGAAGGATCGGCTTGTGAAGGTGCCCAACCTGTATTTGGGTGTTCTCAGGCCAATATTATCTTTGCCCACCGGGGAGCTATTTTACTCGTTCTGTATCCCAAGAGATAGATGGGATAAGGGGCTCTTCAAGCTTCAGGGTGGATAACTTGAAATTTGTGCCCAGAAAGGTTCAGACTTGTGGTCGATTTGATTTGCTAGTTATTTCCGATATGAGTACGGTACAGGGGTCAACACTCTCTACAAATATGGCTGGTTTGGTGGATGGTTCGTCAGCACAGAAGGAGGTTAATGGTCTCGATGTTTTGCCAGTTTATGTTAAGGAGCTGATTGCTGGAGGTGCTGCTGGCGGATTTGCTAAAACTGCTGTTGCACCTTTAGAACGAACCAAGATACTTTTGCAGGTGAGACACTTGATTCCTTTGGACTTTAAGTACACCTGTTTTCCAGCAATGTTGATCTTAAGGTGGTTAATTTAAAGGCAGATATCATTACATACTTGTAATGTGACTTTTACTCTCTTTTATGTAGACCAGGAGTGCTGGTTTCCAGTCTCTTGGAGTTTATCAAACCTTGAATAAGGTTCTGAAGCATGAAGGTGTTCTTGGCTTTTATAAGTGAGCATGAAGTTACTTGAGAATCTTGAATTTATTTACCTTTACTAGTGAAAGTGGACCTAATTTTCCTTCCATTTTCTTTAGAGGAAATGGAGCTAGTGTTCTTCGGATTGTTCCATATGCAGCTCTGCATTTCATGACTTATGAGCAATACCGTTGTTGGATCTTGAATAACTATCCTTCCTTTGGATCGGGGCCTGTTGTAGATCTAGTAGCTGGATCTATTGCTGGTGGAACAGCAGTCTTATGCACTTATCCTTTGGATTTGGCTCGTACGAAACTTGCGTACCAGGTAAGTAACAGAATTCATGAATTGTAGAAGCTTTTTTTTCTTGCATAAATGAGTTTGCTTTTCTAGATTTGACATTTGATCATTCGAGGTCATTGCCTTTGCAAGATGACTTTTTTCCAGGTTCTTGTTATATGAAAGCAAATAGCTTTGACACCATTTTCCTGCTTTTTGTTTCTTTTCTATTTAGTTTAGAAAAGCTTCATGAGAAACCATTGCAATGTTGTGCTTGTTGTATTCAACAAGGTCTTGAATAGAGACTTTTGAAAGTGGTACTTGCCACCTCTTATTAGTTTAATCATACTAGGCAGTAGACCCTCCACTGAGACTTCGATAGATTTCATTTGGAAGACCAGATTGTCTAGCTTCAACTTGAAGAAAAAATGAATGCTGCGACAATGGAGAAGATTACAGTGTCTAAATTTATTAAACTTGCTGGATTTAAGATTGCTTAACTATTGGGATTTTCATCATTCTTGTTTTTCATTCCTAGTGATAAATGAGCCGACATAGATGGACCTACAAGGTGTGTTTGATGAGACAAAGTTTGGAGTAAACCATAAATAATACTCTTTTTATTCAAATTGTTTGATAGTTTTACTTTTCAACATTTAATCTCTAATTTTCTCGCTTTAACAGTTTGGCATACAAAATCAAATAGCTTATATGTAAATTTTAATATTTTAAATATAGATACACGGGGTATCATTTTTTATTTTATTTTACTCCCTCCGTCCCTTTTCAATTAAACGTTTGACTTTCGATGTCAATTTGAATTCAATTTATCTACATTATGCTTTTGTAATTTTTTTTTTTGAAAAAAATATGTTCATAAAGTAGACATATGAAAAATAATCTGTATACAAAATGTTTTAATTTATACTCCTATTTCATAATGATAGAAAAATAAAATCATAGATTAAATGTTGAAAACTAAGTGTTTCAATCATTTAGGGACAAAAGGAGTATTTATTTTGCCATAGTAATAATTTGAGTCAACATAGGGTAGTAAGTTAAATTTATCAAACATTTTGGGAGAAAGTATGTACTTCCTACGTCCCAAAATTTTTGAAACACACAATTTTCAGCGTTTAGTCTTTATCTTATACATTCTATCATAGATCCATTCAAACTTTTTGTATGCAAATGGCGGTTCTTGTTCTGGTATCTGAAGGAATTTAGTTCACCCTGGCTTTTGTTCCTGTTCTACTTGTTTTCCCCATTTTTTGCTCAAAATTCTTATCACATTCACAAGCTGAGAAAGCTGCAAAAGAATGAAGCCAGACATCCTTTAATAAACTTGATATGTTCCTCAAGCCGATTAAGGTTTCAGAGCATTGCATGTGAATTTGTTTTATACTACCTCCGTCCCAAAAAATGGTGCGTTTCTTTGTCAGCATTTAATTTATGATTTTATTTCGTCGACATTTTGATATACAAGATCAAATAATTTAGATGCAAATTATATATTAATGTATGTAGTTTCTAAATATATTTTTTTAACGAGTTTTTTCTATTGATAATTTGAATCTCCCACAACGTCTAAAAAGAAACGCACCATTTATTCAGGGACGGAGGGAGTAATAATGATCTCTTTGCATGAGTAGAATAAAATCTGAGATGTTTTCTGTTACAATCTTTTCTTGAAAGTTGCTTGTCGTTGTACTTCTCGTCACATCTAGTTTGTATGTGCTCTTGCAATAACTCTATGCATGAGTAGAATATATTCTATAATCTATAATTACAATCTGTTTTTGTGTTGCTTAAAGTAGTACGATTTATCAGGTTGCAGATACCAAGGTGAAGTTCGGATCTGGTGCCAGAAGCTTAGGTACTCAAACTGCTTATAAAGGCATAAAGGATGTGCTGACAACTGTCTACAAAGCAGGAGGAGTCCGTGGATTGTACAGAGGTGTAGGTATGAGTTTACATGTCTTGCACTTGTGTTTTACATAATTATAGTGGCTGCATCTATGCTGGACCAGCAGTTTCGTTATCATATTTGTTGTTGGTTCGTTATGAAAACAATTCAGCCACCTAGGTTTACGTTTTCCAAATCTTGTAGTGTAGTTCCAGTGGAAGAATGAGCAACTTGAGTAATATGTTTATGTGCGTGGTTGAGAGAACAATTGCTTTTTCTATTGAAAGAGTAGCCAACTCTATGATGTAATATCAAGAAATGAATTGTGGAGTGGTAAGCGCTTGCCACTTGAGCAGCTTTCATTATTTCTGATGGCCGGGGCCTTTTTTAATTATCTGGACATAAAACCAAAAGTATAGGAGTTTGATATCTGAAAGGCAGAATTCATAAAGTGGCTCAGTATTTTGAAAAAGGTTAATTGAGTGAATATACAGTTGACATATTAAATTTGCAATCAGAATATAAGAATAAATGAAAAGCAGCACTGATGGAGGGTAAAGTTGGGAAAGGTGTAGTAGCTGGTTGTGGCAGATCTAATGTAACCAACATGAATGATTGAGTATAGAATGTTAGATTCTGGTATGGGAAATGATCTGAAGTTATCCTGGTAAACTATCCAGAAATAATTTTCCCTTATCTAGAGCTTACTTAGCACCTTAAAATGAGCAGAATGGAAACACAAAATTTATATAATTTCTGAACGTAGGCACCATCTGATTCTGATAGATATTTTAGTTCTGGGATTTGAACTTTGGATTTCAAGGAAACTACTTCCACATCCCATTATCCTCATCCCTCCCCGCAATAAAAGAATGGAAAAAGAAAAAGATTCTATTTTTAATGCCGGCCAAAAATAGTTTTAGGTTGAAACTAGGATTTTAAAGATATTTCTGTATCATTTCCGTATGCTAGTTCAGGAAAATTTTAAACTTTAACTTTAACCTAATATTCTTTAGAAGCACCTTTGATTCATATTTGTTTTAGAATGTGAATGTGTCAAAAGCCATTCACATGTATGTAACAAGCTCTGGTACTGAAATGCATGGCTTTTTATTTTATATGAACAACAGCATTCTTTCTGGAAAACCTGTAAATTCTATCGAAAGAGGCATTATCAGTTTTTATTTGCATGCATGCGGTTAGCAGCTTGGATGATGATAGCTTAACCACTTTTCTGGTTGTAGGCCCAACCCTCACCGGAATACTCCCATATGCTGGTTTGAAATTCTATGTCTATGAAGAACTCAAGAGACATGTCCCTGAAGAGCACCAAAAGTCGATCTTGATGCGTCTTTCCTGTGGAGCTCTTGCGGGATTACTAGGACAGACCTTCACATACCCATTAGATGTCGTCCGGAGGCAGATGCAGGTACTAAAATGATGGTTGAAACTAATTATTTCTATAGTACACAGTTACCGATGAAATGCTTGGTCACTAAATTCTTTGGAAAATCATGCATTTTTCAAACTGATGTATAGGTGTCAGAGAGCGGGCATACATTCTTTTAATGTATTTATTAATTGTGGTGATAAGAAAGTTCGACTAATCACTTTACATTACTTTAATTAGTCATGGCGTGTCCTATTCATACCAATTTGAACCACCCAAGATTTGATAACATGCAACTTAGTTAAACATGTCAGCCTGCTAGAGATATACATTATGTTTCTTTGTAAAATCTGTTTTCAGCAGATGATACTTTTACAATGGAACGTGAAAGATTAGACGATTTAGTTAAAATTGGGGTTCTCTTCACTCAGAGTTGCTGAAAGGGCTGGTTTTATAAATTTCATAATGGATCCTCAAGGTGTTTGTGGTGCTTTAGGGGTATTTTGGGGGTGTTCTTTGAGTTTTCTGGGTTTTTGGTGGGATAGTTTATGGTGTTTTAGTATTGGGATGAAAAGGAGATTTTATTTGCTTTAGTATTGAGGTGTATAGTTAAGATCCGATGCTTTATTTGGAGATTTTCCCTAAATTTCTTATTTGGGATTAAGGTGTAATGTTTACTTATTATTAATAAAATTATTATTTCTGGTCATTAAAAAAAAATACTAATATACTCCGTAGGCTTATGTATCTGAGGCAATGGTGAATTTGGATATGCCTGTAACCTTTAGCTTAAGTTTGTGCTGCATGTATAACATTGTTGTTGGTGAAGCTGAAACCTCTTAACTTGAATGGCTTTTTTATTTGACATCATCTTGATTGGTTGGTGAATACTGAAGTATATATAAATCTGCAATGCTGCTGCTGGTTTACAGGTTGAAAATCTCCAGCCTCAAGGTCAAAGTGGTGTAAGGTATAGAAGCACGGTTGATGGCCTTTCGACCATCGTCCGTACTCAAGGGTGGAGACAGCTCTTTGCTGGCTTGAGCATTAATTATCTTAAGGTACTCAACTCTTAGCTGTTTTCGTCCTACACCAATACTGGGGATAGGGCACACTGCGTCCTCTAACATTACCGTTTTCTCTGTTAAGTCCCAAATCTTCTAAATTTGTTACATTTAAGTCCCAGAACAGTAAAAGTTTGCCAAAATGTGAGCGGTTAGTCCTATAATTTCTGGAAGAAAATTGCCAAACAGGACCATAGTTCAATTCATAAAGTGGAATAACTGATGGTGAAAAAAGGGTTCTTTAATTTTGGCTTAAAACTAAGTTTCATCAGCTGTTAAAAGATTATACAAGTAAAATTTATTTATGATTGTAAATTGGTGATCCTATATACATATAGTTGCTGTAGTTTTCTTTTTTCATATTGGTTGGTGATAAACAGGTAGAAGTTTTAAACACTTGCAGTTGAAGCTTTCCAAGTTTTAAGACTTATCAGATAACATTAAAATTTTTACCACTTAAATAGAAAAGTATGTAAACAGCACTTAAAAGTGTCATTTCCACTAAAGCTGGTAACTTGAACAACCTGGGGAACAATTACAGCCCCTCCTCTTGTGTGCTTCTGTATAATCAGATGTAACTAACACCTGAAATCTTAATGTGTAAACTACAGATTGTGCCTTCTGTTGCAATTGGTTTCACTGCATATGACATGATGAAGGTCTGGCTCAATATACCTGAACGGCCGAAGTCTCAGCCGGTGTCCAGCTGATGAAGAAGATTGAAGAACAGCAGGGGATGTTTGGTTAAACCCATGAATCTGCTGCTGTTTGATTCTTAGTATTTATTTAGACATGTTTGAATCTTATCAAGTATTCATTCAGTTTCTTTGTGGTTTTTCCTATTCTCACAAAACAAATTCAGTACAAACTTTTAGATTATCTTCAGTTAAGGACAATCAATTTGTGGTAAAGTGATTCATTTTGCTTACTTTTGTGCATAGTGATTGTACTCAGAAAGGAAAGAAACATGTAAATTAGGATTAAATTTTGTTTGGAGGTCAACAGCTTCATAAGATCGGGATTAGTCTCTGCAAAAGAAAAAGAGGTAATGAATACATATATAAGGTTTCTAAATATGTGTTTCTAATACTTTCAACAATTTTTTTATTCAAAATAAAAAAAATTATAGAGAAAAGAACCAGGAAGTAAAACTCTCGAGGCCAACAAAGGCAACAAACCAAACTACAATGAATTAAACATATAAATAACAACATTAATGCTACATCTAACATTTCTTTTTTCTGATTTTACTTTTTATCATTTTGAACTACTCCATTCGTTCATAAAAAGATGGCGCATTTCTTTTTCGATATTATGATATATTCAAATTATCACTAGCAAGAATTTCATTAAAAAATTGGAAAAAATATACTCCTTACGTGAGCTAAAAGTTGACCAATTTGTTTTGACAGTTCACAGTATTTAATCTATACTTTTTTTATGAATGTTTATACATTGAAAATTAAATATTTCATTTGTGTATCATAATTTGAAATCTAAATTTTTTAAACATATTTTTTCTGACTTTTTCAAACTATCTATCTTTATTAAAATTTGAGTCGAATACTGAACCATAAAACAGTAAAGTCAAATGACCCAACTTATGGTGGACGGAGAAAGTATTTAGAAACTACAAATATTAATCTATAATATGCATTTATGTTATTTGGCTTTATATACTCTATCCGTCCCTAAAAACATGCACATGTTACTTTTGCACTTTGTTTGACTCGAAGGGTATAATACAAATAGAAAAGTGCTACTCTATGAAGGTTTCTAGATTTTGCTCAATGCAGCGCCACCGCCGCCGGCTCTTGTCCAATAAAGGCGCACGATATGTTCCCGACCAATTCGGGTTTTTCCCTCGCACCACTACCCTGCCTCGTTGGGATTTGTGGTCATCTTGGTTTTCTTGCCGGCTTTAGCGTCCGATTCTTAGTTACAGCGGGGCTCGATCCGACTCTCCGGCGTCAGCCTTCTCCATCGGATTTAACTCGCAATAGGGTTAGGTTCGACGATTTGGTAGAGCCGCCTCTGATTTTGGTGGATCAGGGATGGCTCGAACGACGTCGATTAGGAACTTTCGATGCTCAGCCGCACCGGCTTTGGCTGGGTGTTGTGACCAGCGCCTCCAACTGGAAAAGCTTCGACTAGAACCGGCTTCAAGGCGCTGGCTTGTTCCCTGGGGAGCTGCGGATCATTTGTAGCAAGGCTTGGACGTGCGTGAATTTCCCGTTTGGAAACTAGGGGTTTTTCGGTTGGTGAGATGGGTATGGGTGATTTCGTGGCATGGAGATGGAAGGCTAATGCCTCTCCAACTTTTGGCAGGCATGGAGGGTGGTCATGGTATGGGTTCAGTTGGAAGATTTGTGGTGGACGGTGGGGGTGCAAACGTGCCCGGGTCGCTGCTAAGCTGGCTTTGGATGAAATCAATCCAGGTGTGGTTAGTTGTTGTCATGTCATTTCCAGATTTTCATGCAGGGAATAGCCTCTTTTTGACTCACTTGGTGGGGCTTTGGTGGAGGAGGTCGGTAGCGTCGAGGTCTCTTGAGAATGCTACAAACGGAATCCTATTTCAAGCCAAGTTGCATTTTGGAAGGACCTGCTTACAACGACTTCCCCTGATGGTGTTTATCTCATGCTGGTTTGGTACTCTTGTCATCATGATGTCTGCTATCTTTTGTTTATTTCTCTTTAAATTGTTTACACTGTTTAAAAATTTCGCTTTCTTTAGGCTTAAACTTTATCTCGCGCACTATTAATGGTGTTACACTTTGTATTGCTCGTCTCAGCTTAGAGCATATAGGTAGATGTGATTGGAGACAAGTTACTCATACTCGGTTGTTGTTGGCATTAGCCGCTTTAAATCGAATAAAATCATTCCCTATAAAAAATGTATGTTACAAATTATGATATACATGAATTATTTAACTTTAAATGTCTAAACATTCATGAAAATAAATCATAGATTAAATATTTAAAACAAAAAACAACTAAGTCAATTATAAGTCAATTATTTGAGAACAGATGAAGTAATAAACACTTTTTTTAATGCACACACATTCATTCACTTTTTTTTTCAATCATAAACATTAGGGGTTTCAAACATAAGTGAGCAGTATAAAAGTTTTTAGGTGAAAAACGAGTGAATTGGAGGTGAGTGAGAAAAGTGAAAATAGGAGGGTTAAGTTTGAGGCCCAGTGAACTAGAAGTTGCGCACGTGTGAATTCACCACAATTGGCGTTTCCGCGTCAACTTTCCTTCCTTTTGCGCAACTCCTTTTTGCGCAAAATTCATCTTTCCCTTCATCTCTCTTGCTTCTCTGTCATATCTAAGTTCTTCTTGGGTGAGTTTTGGCTTTGTGCACAACTTGCTTGCGCAAGCTTTGTCTTATTCAACTTTTGCACAAGTGCACAACTACATCACAAGTCTTTGCTTTCAGCACAAGTCTCATTATGTGCACAACCTGCTTGTCTGCAATTTGCACAAGTGCATGCACAACAACTGCACAACACAACCTGCTTGTGCATGCGCACAAGCTGTGAAACTGTGCACACACTGTGCACAACTCATGCGCAAGCTTGTCTTCGCAGGTATGCTTCGCGCACAACCTGTACAATTGGTAGGCAGATTCGACCGTGTTCAACTGGGAAGAGATGAATTCGACCTAACCCATCGACAAATTCGACCGTATTCAAGCGGGAAGAGATGAATTCGGGGAGATATGGCGCTACACACCTCGTACAATTTGTAGGAAGACGACGACGAAGAAGAGATGACGAAGCGACGGCGAGAGCGGCGAAGTGCGAGAGAGGTGAACAAGGGGTGAAGAGTGGTGAACAAGGCGTTCACTTTCGTGCAAATCACCGCAGGTCAGCGCAGGAGGTGAACTCACCTCGGTTGTTCACGTGGATAAAAGGGAGTGAACAAGCCGTTGTTCGCGTGTTTTCGTTTATGTTTGAAGCCCCTATTAAACCATGTTGTACTCGAACAGGTAATGGTAGTGTTTTTTAGTATAAATAAATACTCTCACATTCACAAAGGATGAAAAATTTGATTGGACATAAAAATTAGAAAATGTTGAAGATTTTGTTAGTGGTTAATGTTAAAATAATGAGTCAATTTAATTCAAGTTAGTGAGTTATTTATGCTAGATTTCAAAAGTCATTTTTCATGTATATATAAATAGAAATACAATCTTATGAATAAAATACAAGTCTACAAGTTCACACAATGTAGAAACAAGTTCATACGGTGATATTTATTTATCTTTTCTCTTCCTATGTTCTTTTTATCTTTTCAAAAAACTACCAACAAATTGCTATGAGTGCATGACATATTGATCTTGAGAGACCAATTTAACAACTACAACACATGGAGGCCAAACCTCGCACAACACAACATATGGAAGTAGAAATTCCCACAATACAACACATGGAGGTAGAAACTCCCACAACGCAACACATTGAGGTAGAAACTCCCACAACACAACACAACACATGGAGGAAGAAACTTACAACACAACTGATGGAGGTATAACTCCCACAACATGACACATGAAGAACCATAACAAATGAAGTCATGAGAAAGCCACAATTAAGAATCATAATCAAGCCACAACAGAAGAAGCAATATGACCATGACCACAAAGATAAACACGAGCACAATGACAAGGAGAAGACGTCGCCACACCACAAGCAAGGCACGAGCAAGCCGAGCCAAGCCGGCGAAAGTTTATGTTAAGTAGGAGTTGTTTAATGAAAATGCAACTTCAAGAACAATGAGAAGTGTTTGAAATATGTTCTTAGAAGTTGATTAGAAAAAAATAAGGACATAAATAATACTCCCTCCGTCCCACCAAAGATGATATGTTTGACTTTTGAACTTGTGTTTTACTCAAATTTTCATCAAAAAGAGTTCATTAAAAAAATTATTAAAAAATATATATTAAAAACTAGACACATCAAATTATCATATGCATAAAAAAATATCTAACTTTTTTTATTAAATGAAATAAATCATACATTAAATGTTGAAAAATAGACGTATCGTCTTTGTTGGGACGGAGGGTATATAAAATAAATAAAAAAACTATCAGTATACCTATGAAGTTACAAATGTTATGATTAATGCTAAAATAATGAGACAATTTAATTCTAAGTTAGTGGGTTATTTATGCTTGATTTCAATGGTCATTTTTCATACATAAATAGGGATGTAAATTTATGAATAAAATACAAATTCAAAACAATGTAGAAACAAGTTCCTATATGTTTCTTTCTCTTTTCTCTTCCTATATTCTTTGTTGTCTTTTCACAAAAAACACCACCAGATTTGAATGTAATAAAGTAAATTTATCATGTAAAACAAAAATACCCTTTTACATAAAGAAGAAAATTGAGCATGATAAAATAAAACTGACGCTAGGAAATTTCTTTACAAGTAAACTACTTCTATTCAGTAACCACAAAAAGAAATAATGCGTCTCACCCTTTTATGGGATGTAGGGAGTAAAAAACATATTGATTGCTCAAACATGAGGAAGATGGAAGTGGCCGGTTTTCTCGAAGATCTCCTCCGTCTCATGGATGAGAAGCGTGGTGTCACTGCCGTCATCGATGATCAGATCCGTGCACCACTAGTACTACTGGAGTGTTTCGCCCTTCCAAGCTAAGACAGAGGCGAAAACGCGGGCAGCGGCAGCGGCAGCGGCGTGGTCCTGGCAGATTATCAAGATGGTGTGGGAGTCGGTGTCGTCTGGTCACCAGAGAGGCTTATCGATAACAGATCACGATTCGGCGTTGTCACGGCCCGCCGCCGTCTACTTACATCATCAGAATTCTTTCTTTCTTCCACCATCAGTAACAAAACCAATATCCAATCGAATCGAATCTGGAAGGGTTCCATAGCCTTCAAGCTTCACATTCCCAATTGTTTTTCTCGTTTCACTTCTACTTCGTCTCTCGTTCTTGTGATTGAATCGAATCTCGAAAAGGCCAGCTGCCTCACCATCGTTGTTCTCCCTCTGTCCCACTCGATCTACATCCCACAAAGCCTCGCGCGCTCGTCCCTTCATCAAGTCTATCTCCTCGCTGAAGAAGAGTACCGATTCTGGTCTGCAAAATCGATTCCGACAACTCTGGTACGATTCCGGCGAGTCTGGTTCGATTCCGACGGGGTTGCGATCTTTTTTTTTTTGATGAGGAGTCTATGATTAACTAGCTTATACCCCCTCCTACGGGACGGAGTAAAAAGAATTAACGTCTATATCTTTATACTATCGACGTATCTGTATAAATTCCTACATAAGTAACCCATATGCTATGTTATTTAAGTATCGGTGACCAACTGAGTAAAACGTTCAAGCTTATTACTGAATCTGGTTCACAAACGACGATGATTAGAAATGAAAAGAAAAACCATAACACATGTCAAGGCACGAAAGAAAACACCTAACTTCAAATATGAGTATCAGAATATTGAAAACACGAACGGATCTTATTGGTCCTGTACATGCACACGGTCACATCTCGTCATTGCTACATGGCTCATCAATAATCCCTAATGTGTTTATTGGATGCTAGGAAAGTTCATCCCTACAAATACATGTCACATAAAGTTAATAACATTTTAAAGATTATATTATAAGTAATAGTAGTAGATGCAACATACGTACTTGGATTCTCTGACACTGTTACCATCATGTACTTCAAATGTGTCAATGTTATCTATATTACCAAGTACACCGCATGACTACCAATCTCTTCAACAATGGCAAACTATACAAAGAAACACCATAATATAGCCAAACCGTAGTTGTGTTTATAACATAGTTTATTTTCCAATCATATAAAAATTTAATATCTATCATTAGGGCTATCGCCGCTCACACTGATCTGCGAACGCTTTTAGTGGTAGTAAACGCTTTTATGATCCGTAAATGCAATACGTTTTATTATGTATGAAAATATTACTCCTCCGTCCTGCAAATTATTGAAACGTTTTCTTGTAATTGTCTCTATGATCCAGAAATGCAATACGTTTTATTATGTATGAAAAATATTATTACTTAGTATTTATTACATGACACATTACACAGTGCACACATACTTCAAAATATTATTACTTAGTATTTATTACATGACACATTACACAGTGCACACATACTTACCAGTTCGATGAGTTCTAATGCATCTCGACCATCTGTCGCATAATCAATTTCAGAAAATGTCTGAACGGTAAATCCCGAGCGTTTGTTTGTGATATTATAGTCAGTGACTTTTATATCCCATGCATATTTCATTCCTTTCAAACTTTCGTACATGCTCTCCAACTTCATCCGTCCTGCTTCCTATATACAGTTTATCATGTAAAATGAAAATTTCTGAATAAATGTGAGCATGTCTGTAGCGCGTGTTATATTTGAATTGACAAACCACCACTTACAGTTTTTTCATAACCTGTGAATGTCTGAGCATCACACTGGAAAAGTCTGCATGCTACATTATCAAACATTAGGGGGCTTCAAACATTGAGATGAGTCAAAAAAAATTTCACCTAATTTTCAAACCATTCACTACCTAAAATTCACCTCCTCAAATTTGGCACCTCAAACTATACATTTGGCCACTTGCTCCTCGGACGAATCTCTCTCTCTTTTCGTTCAGAGAAACCCACTGCAGCATGATGAGTGGGGCCCAAAAAACATGGCGCCTTACCACTCAATGAAGGCAGCAGACAAATGGAGCCCACCTTTTGCAAGTGATTCACTACCCCTTTTCATAATTCGGACCTCTGTGAGGTCCGAATTTGTCTAAGTGATTCACCCAATTTTTTAAAACTCACTCCCACAAATTCACCTTCAAACTTGAATGTTTGAAGCCCCCTATTATGAACTTTGACTCCCCGGTGCGGTCCATAACTATTACTTCGACTTTATACCTAACAAAAAATACACGTGTAGTCATATCAACATTATTAGATATACTCATAATAAATCAATATAATCAACATACATAAGCGTTGTCGAACATACCGATGAATTGCAGAACGGACAATAGTATTACACCCCTTACAGTAATAATTAGGACCTTATTCGAATACCTTTTTCAAGCATACCCGACATGCTAGGTACCATAGTGGATAACCAAGACTAACACCCATGATCATCGTATTGCATCTAAAATTCCTTATCTGCATAAAATCATACAAACCATTATCATGATAAAATGTTATTTAAAAATATGAAAAATATAAAACACAAACGCATACAGGTGATTTTCCAAAAGGCCGAATGGCTTCAAGTTGACGCAACATGGCACGCTTAATAACAACAGTCGTCCCGCTCGTTGAAATAGTTGAAGTTCGTTCAAGAATACGATTAGTGATAGCATTTCCATTTACAACGAACCTGAAATTCATATGATGTTATGACTAACAATTGAATGTTAAAATAAATAATTACATATAAAACATACAAAATACGTACAAGTCATGTAAAGCTTTCATACGGAATGTCAATGTTGACATGGATTTTTGTCCCACAAGTTGCGAGATAAATGAAACTTACGATATACAATTCAAAACAAACATAATAAGCATCATTACATATCAATCACTCAATTCCATAGATCATATGTACATACCACGATACTTCTTAACATAAGTGGTAGTGATAACAACTACCACACATGCATCTAAATCAATATCTGCAAGACCTTGTAAAAGTTTAACCCGGTCACCCCAAAACATTATATCGACATCGTGACCGCGCAAAACAATCATGTATACGTGTTTAGGAATAAAAATCTCATTTCTATGTCATCAAATAATATACAGTATAAATGATACATACCTTTGATCAACTACACTTATAGATTGTAGCTTGGATAAACTACCACTTTTCAGACTCTTCTCATGGGTATCGTCCAGTTTGATTAATCGCCCAACAACATCTGCAACAAATAATTTTTTGCAATTTACGTTTAACCAGATTAGAAACTATACCAAAAAATTAATATAAAATTAATATAAATAAACAGACTAAAACATCCCACCTGTGCAACATAAATTCTGCGGAAACTTGGACGATAAATTCACAATGTCGACAAAGTCAAATTTATGTTGAGGAATGTCAGTCGTATCACCCTCAACAACGCTAACATTTGTATATCTGGTGAAATAAACTTTATTCACACATGACACTGGTCGCATATAATCCGGTGTCTTACCGACCGTAAAATTTTTAATGTTATAGACCAATCCTTCCTTTAACAATGGACGCAATTTATTTTCAAGTGCCGGGACGCAATTTATTTTCAAGTTGTCAACATTACTATATTGGTCCCCCACACGCGTGATTTTCTCTTTCCTCCCACTCAACTTAAAATCGGGGTCCATATGTGATCATTCTGTAAGATATTATAATACTTTGAAATATCGCACATTATAAATTGAATAATTATTACTTCATAAAAATCAAAACAAAATTTAAAATACTCACATTAGCATCTAACAGCATTCACAGTAACAACATTCCAATACCGCGTTAAACGGACCCTCAATGACCAATCCTAAGGCTAAGTCGTACTACCTTTTTGATGGCTATGCACATTTGTCATCTGGCCTGGCTGGTCTTTCTGCTGGAATGGCTATCGGGATTGTTGGTGATGCAGCTGTTAGGTGTGATTTCCATTTTTTGCTTCAATGCATTATTCCTCTCTGTGAACTCTGCATGTATAAGGAGGTATTAAACTTCTTACTGATAGTGTTATATGCACAAAAGAGTTGTGCAAATTTGATGCTACGCACAATATTTATTCATAGCTGCCACGCGGAATAGTTGAAAGTTAAAGTCATTCCTTTGAAAATTGTGGGATGGATTGTGAATCAGCTCATTCACTGATATGCTTCGGTTTTTTCTTCTAATTAAACCAACTTCATAGAGCAGTGTCATGTTTTTTTAGTTTGAGAATTCTCGAAGCCAATCATGATGGATTCTGAAATGGATTCTAATTAAACCCTCAATTTTCGAATTTTTGTGATAAGTTCTGTTGGAGATTTATTATATTCGAATAGTATATTTGTATAGGTCTCTCCATTTGTTGTTATCTGCATTTTCGAAAAATTATGAAATTCAGTCATTTATTTTTATAGGTCTCTTCATAAAAACGATTTTTTTGTTTTTAAAGAATTAAATGTATTTTACACGTGGCGGCTCCTCCTTCAATATGAACCTGTTTATATATTAATAGTAGATTTGGGATTTGAGGAGATGGGTCTGATGGAAAGATGGGAAAAGGTGTTTTTTTTGCCACCAACGTTTAAAAAGATCCTTTTTGCAATTATTTTAAAAAATGATTCCTATTTGTAATTATCCTTAGTTTACCGGTCAAGGTTTCCACTGAAATTGTTTTTTGGATTCATTTTGTCATTACTTTGACTGAGGGTGAGAATATTCCTGGAATATTATGTCACGGACGATTACGTGTAATGTGTGTGCAAACGTGACATACATGTGTAGAGTGAAAGGGTCCCTTTTTACCATTAACATTTGACAAAAGGACCCCTTTTACCACTTAATACGTTGACGTGGTAAAGGTGACTTGGCTCTGTCGTTTCTGTGCTCCTCCGCGTTATCCTCAAACTCCAACATCGTCTCCTTAGTGCCATTGACGTTGAAACCGACCCAAATGACCGGAAATGAAGCCCCTACAACAAATTTATGGTTTCTTTCTCCAGATTGGAGAAAGAAATAACCCAAAATCAAAACTCATCTCTCCCTCAACCATTCCTTTACCTGACCGCTTGGATCATCAAATCTCCATCGGCGTAAATCATCTATGTTCGTCATGACTTCCGTTTGTGGGTGAGACTCCATTTTTATTCTGAAATTTCAATGTTATGGGATATAGGGATTTAAGTTTGAAATTTCCAAATCGAATATTGGAGATGAATTTCTCTCAGGCGATTAACAACAGTTTACAGAGGTCTCCGACGGTTCGCAAGGCGGCAGCGGTAACACGAACTTTCGGTTAACGGAGGGATGGTGGTCGGCTTGGAGGTTGCGAATGTGAATGATGTTATAAGTGTCTTGAACGATGGAGGAACAGAGTAATACTAGTAACTACCATCGGAGTTGGGAGGAGATAGAGGCTGAGACGATGGAGGAGGCGGAGATGCGGGGAAGAAAGCGATGTTGCCATATCATCAAGTACAATGGAGCCATTTTTAAAAATAATTGCAAAAGGATCCTTTTGTCAAAACGTTGATGGTAAAAAGGGACCTTATCTTTGCCACGTATGATTGCCACGTGGAAAATAAGTTGTCACGTTGGAAATTATGACGGCCAATGACAAACGGGGTCCCAAAACATTAATGGTAATGGCATTCGCGAACCAGATTTTTTGTGTGCAAAAAGGGTCATTTTACCAAACGTTAATGGTAAAAAAAGACATTTTCTCTGGAAAGAATGAGATAATTGAGTGGTGTTTTGCAATCAGCTAAATTATTAAATTATTAATGAGAATTGATTTTGAGGGTAAAGAGTGTGGATAGGTTGTGTCTGACACACACGTGTGCCTCTAGATAAAAGAATGAATGAAGAAACACAGAAGAACACGGCTCCACCAACACGCCGTGTTTCTTGGCGACGAATCCGAAATTGCGCAAACTGCCACGATCCGCCATTCCTTCAACGAGCATTAACGAAATTAGAGGAATCAGACAGATCGACCTTCATTCTTCGCAAATTCAACAAAAATAGCAACAAAATCAACCACCAGCCTTCCTTCCTCTGGCGACAAAACCACCCATCTGACGCATTTGTTCAACCGCCCAAAGTGATGCTCTCTGACAACAATGTGATGCGTTCTCGAAGCACTATGATGCTCTTATGTAAAATTATGATGTGCTCGTTCTGATAACTCCAATGAAAACATTTCGTTCTACAGAACGTAGTGATACACTTGTTGACAAAGTATGATGTCTTGGTTCAAAATGATGCGCTTGGTGTCACGAATGATGCGCTTTTGTAAATTTATGATGCTTTTTGCTATTGGACAAAGTATGATGTATTGGCTAAATATGATGCTCTTGGTGTAACGATTGATGCTCATTGTTTTAAGTATGATGCTCTACCTCACAAAAATGATGTACTCGTTCTGAGATCCTATAATGGTGCACGTATTTTCTTCATCATGCTAAAATGATGCTTTTGGTGACCATAACGATACACTCCCATTGCACTACAAAGTAAAATGATGTTCTTTGCTATTCTATAAAGTATGATCTTTCGGTTCCGAATGATACGTTTAATGTCATGAATGATCCTCTGGTTTTCAAGTATGATGCGCTACCATACAAAAATGTTGCACTCGTTCTGGTGACATAATGATGACTCTGATGCAACATTTCGTTTTACGGAACACAGTGTTACGCTTGTTGACAAAGTATGATGTCCTGGTTCAAAATGATATACTTGGTGTCACGAATGACGCGCTTCTATAAAATTATGATGCTCTTTGATATTGGACAATATATAATGTATTCGTTAAAAATGATGCACTTGGTGTCATGTATGATGCTCTTTGTTTCATGTATGATGTTCTACCTCAGCAAAAAGATGCACTTGTTTTGATGACTTAACGGTGAACGCATTTTATTCAATCTCCTAAAATGATGCATTTGACGATCACAACAATGCACTCCTATTGCATTATGATGCTCTCAATTACAAACATGATGCACCCGTTCTGATTACTTAATTATACACTCGTTTTCTTTAACATTATAAAAAAATGGAGTTCTCAACTGATACTCTATGTGCTTAAAATAAATGTAGTTGGGTACAAAGAGGCACATATTAAAGCCCGACACACAATAACTTGTGCCAATGAAATATGGAGAAAGTTCATGGGACGGAGGGAGTAACATTTCTCTATGACTTGATCCTGATTTATAAGTAATCTAACGTTTGTAGTGGACTAGTGCTGACGAGTTAAATTTGGAAAGATAAAGAGGAAAAACATTAATACGTAGAAACATTTCTTCTTTCAAAAAAGAGCAGTAACATTTCTCAATGGTTGAGAAGAAAAAGTTGAGGAAAAATTTAAATTAATATCAGATATCAGAGTTTTTATAAGAGATATATATATATCCTAGTAAATTTTAACTTTGCTCCTTGAAGTTTTATTTGTACTCGGTTACTAATGTTAAATGAGAAAGTAGTTAATGAATTTACGTATTCACCACTCTTGTATTCTAAAGTGTCAAAAAGTTACTTGTAAGCAAAAATTATAGATATTGATTATGGGCCGTAATTATTAGTGGTGGTACATACCATGTATACATGTTGAAGAACTTTCCTCCAACCCGCGCAGTAGGCAACAATCATGTTATTTACCCACTAATGTGTAAAACAACTAGTAGATCCTAACACTATTTAATTAATTTAATTTATAACTAATTAATAATTTTAAAGACTAATTAAATACCATTTCTAATTAGGTCTTTATACAAATAACACAACTAGCGATTTTTCCCACTAGTTGGAGTATCTACAACAATACTCTCTCCGTCTCAAAAGTAATGCAACACTAAATTTTCAGCATTTAATTTATGATTTTATTTCTCTATCAATTCAAATTTGAAATTTGAAACTTTTATATACAACAAAAAATTTGATGTATTAACTTTTTTAATGTATTTGTTTTATATTTTTTTCATTAAGAAATAATATAGATAAATTGAAGTCAAATTGATATAAAAAGTCAACTGTTGCATTACTTTTGGGACGGAGGAAGTACTAACTAATTTTAAGTTAAAATGTATCCAAAAAAAAAAAAAACTATTTTGGTTAGTGGGTTTAATATTGTCACCATCACTGCTACCTATTATAGGTAGTCATATAATTATGTTTGAGAAAGTTAAATTGTGTGTGAGAAAATTGATATAATTATTATTCACAAAATTTATTCTTTTTCATTATTTTAATACATAAAGTTAAATTATATGTAAATAAAAAATAAATATATCTAATTTCTAAACATTGAATTTCTGTTAATAGATTATCCAATAATTAAAATTTAAGTAAAAATATAAATTTAAAAGTCATACTATATATACTTTATTAGATAAAGGTAGTACAATATTTCCAATGGTATACAACGGAGTACTTTTCGTGGTTTTTTTTGAACGGCAACAAAGAATTTATTAAAAAAGAGCCAAATCGTTTGGAGATACAAGACGACAGCCAACGAGATGCGAGCTGCTTACAACACCCGGGCCGACACTAGCAGCACATATCACCAAGATCCAAAGCCCGACGAACACAACACTCAGAAATAAAAAACACCTGAAAACGTTAAGGAAGCTTCGCCGCCGCTCCGGCTAGGGGGGCTAGAAGCCAATCCCCCCAAGCCAGGTTCAGCTTGGTCCACCGGCTAGTGATCCACAAAAAAGAAAGGATTTGCACCTCCGAAAGGATAGCAGATGATCTCCAAGGAATATCCTGCATCACGAATTTGTTCCGAGCCTTCCATAATGCCCATGCCGAAACATAGACAATCCATTGCCACACCTGGAGCACCGAGGATTGAACCTGGGAGATAAAAGCATCGTCCACTAACTCATATATGTTCGAAAGGTTCTGAACATCGGTACTACACCACACCGCAATGGCTCTCCAAACCTCTGAAACCTGCTTACACTTAATCAAGGCATGATCAACAGTCTCCACCTCGCTTCCACACAACGGACGTATCACCGATTGAATCGGGACCCCGTGATGTTGAAGTTGGTCGAGAACTGGAATCATACCCCTTGTTGCTCTCCAGATAAAAATATTCACCTTTTTGGGAACTTTGTTACACCACTTTGTCGGAATGCAAAATCCTGTTGCCAACTTTGCGTCGATCAGTTTGGCCAAGTCTCCTTCCCAAGCTCCCACCGCCTTTCCAGCTCCACTCCCACTTCGCCGCAACTCACCGCTTGCTCCCCTCTCACCGGCCTTTCCCACTTACTTAACCTTCTCAGCTACTGAGCACTCTTTTTTTTCTTCTAACGCAAACAATCGCTTGAATTTGTCTTTGAGAGCATACCTTCCCACCCAAACATCCTCCCAAAATCTCGTTTGATCTCCAGACCCAACCTCTTTTTAAAAAAGGAACTAAACATAACATCTAAACTCTCCATCTCCCTGCTCACCTTACAAATATCTTTCCACACACTCCACCCCCCCGAACTCCCTCCTACCGGAAACTCTCCCTCCTTTACTACGTGGATGCTCGACACTACATTCTTCCACAACCGACCTTCCTCGTTCAGCCACCTCCACTTCCATTTCCCTAGCAACGCCCAATTCTTCCCTCTTAAGCTACCCACACTCAACCCCCCTACTTCACTACTTCCAAACAATTTTTCAATCCTAGCCCAAACCAACTTTTTACCCTCTCCCAAGCACCCCCAAAAGAACTTATTACGCAGACCTTTCAATTTTTCTCACCACTCCAGTAGGGGCACGAAACAGAGAAAAATGAAACAGGGGCAAGCTTCCAATCACAGATTTCATCAAGGTAAGACGATCACCAATAGATAGGGAATTTACCTTCCAGCTCGAAAGTCTCTTCTCAATTTTTTCCACCACTCGCTTCCAGCTTTTCTGACGGCTCATGTTGTGGCCTACGGGGAGCCCCAAATAGGAAAACGGCAGGGGAGCCGAGAGGCAACCTATACTCCGGGCCACTCTATCAACCTCTACTGCCTCAACTCCCACTTCGAAGACCCTTGTCTTTTGACGACTAATTTTCAGCCCTGATACCAACTCAAAACAATTAAGAATGCCAACGAGGGCCCTTGCATTGTCGTTCGACCATTCACCAAAAAAGATTGCATCATCTGCATATTGCAGATGCAAAATGGGCACCTGAGCTCTTCCCACCTTTAGAGGCCTAAAAATACCTTGGTCGATCGCCTCCTCCATCATCAGATTCAGAGCCTCGATTGCACGTTTTACCTTTACATGCTGACTCACATTAACTTTACATGCATATATTTTTGTCAATCGTATAACATACCACTATTTCATGCATCTATAAAAAAAATTGTATGCATTTGTTTTGAAATCTTAAATTTAAATCATCATAATTTAATGATTAGCCAAACAGATAAATCTAATAGAAAATGCTCATTTAGTACTAATTTGGCTCCCTCATTACCCATTCCAATGACCATCTTATTTTTCTCCCCTATTAAACATAAGATTACAACTCTATTGCCCATTTGGACAAATCTTTTTCAACCCTAGTACAATTTTAATTTTTTTCTTCCTTTTTTGTCTTTCTGTCTTATCTAACATATTTTTGAATTATAATGTGCTGAGAAACTGGAAGATAAATAAATTTTGCCGAAAGGTCACCCAACTTCGCCGGCTCCCATGGCCGGTCGCTGCATTACAATGAAGGCTAGGCTAGTTCAAACTTTTCTAAGTGAGTAGTTTTTCTTTCTCATAAAATTTTCAATTTAATGAAACATTTTTTAAGTTTACATTACACGAGTAAGTCGACAATGATTGTTTTCGAAACAATTATTCACCTACTTATTCGTAATTCATGGTCCCTAGTATAATTGTGCAGCAGCTGGTTTGGAATAGATCGATCGATATATATTGCACCTTTTTCCTTTACATCACATTAACTTTATTCATGTGTATGCACATGGAGTTGGTTTGGAATACTCTAGATACTATTTCAGTATCCTTGATATGATCCACTCGACGTCGGCTTGGTACGGTAGTTTGTTTTTGGCTATCTTTGATTTGTAATTCAAAGGCTAAAAATAGTCCACGTCAAAAGAAAGAATGTGTTTTTTTTTTTTAAATAAAGGCAAGCCTCGATTAATGAGAGTACAGAATACATATTGAGGAGGGAGACATAAAACATGAACCCCATATTACAATGATAGAACATCTCGAAAAATAACAAGACACATCTTACAAAAACTATCTTGGGAGTAGAATGTAATTAATACTAGTTGAACTAGTACCCATCTTACATTCTTACCACACCCAAGGCTCAACAATCAGGACAAAAGATATAGATCACCGCAAAGGAGAAGTCATCCTCTTCCTCCTCAACCCCATAAGAGAGATCAATTTTTATTCAAACATAGCATAAGAAAAAAAAAGAGACACACACACTGACACGTACATGTAGAAAACATGGGACGTGACTTATTTGAGAGAGAACCATGCACGTACGAGAGGAGAGGAAGAAGAAGAAGCTTAATTAATTATTAGCCAACAGGAGCCGAATTCGAAGATGACACTATACGAGAACTCGATGGAACAATTATATATTCCCGTGGCTCACTTCTTGATGATCCTATTGCTTCTTCTCTAGCCCTGTAGAAAATGTCATGGTTATTGACTCCAATGGCAATACCATCGTGCTTTTCTAACCGTCTCATCAATCCGGTTAACAGAATGTCCTCCTGAGTGTAGGAGTAGGGAACGTCATGAGAGCTTCGCGACTCCCACCTGGTCACAGAGACTTTAGTCCATGGCTTCACAACGATATCTATTGTATCCTCCTTCGTCTGTTCCGTAGTACGCTCTGAACCCATCTCATACGCTGCTGTAAACTCCCATGAAGTCGTGAGCGAAGCAGAGGAGAAAAGTGGAACACTTGCTGTGAGAGTGGCCGAGACGCCATAGCTGAAGGAGAATTGAGCGTTCCAACTAGTAGTCACGCTCTCGGTATATGAGAAGGTGCGGCTGAAATTCTGGTCTGACGAGGTTTCGTTGAACATGGTTTGTGACGACACTTCACTTGGGTGCCCTGACAGAAGCCTCGCAGCACTTGTGCTGTATCTGACATTGTAAATCTTCCTCGACCTTACAGCCTCTTCCACCACGAACTCTGCCTCCGGGTGTAGTGCAGTCACATCACGGCCCAGGTAGCCTAGGAGGTTATTCGGGACTCGCTGCAAGTACGACGGCGGCCTCGTTGCAGGCACGAGAGTCAGGGAGATCTTATTGACGTCGGGGTTGGATGGTAGTTTCTGTGCTGTGTAGAGGCCGTCGGTCCATCGATGGTTGGGTGACAAGTCGAGCTCGTTTGAAGCTGAGTCGGCGATAATCAACGTCCACGGCTCCTGTGGAGTACTCAGGGGGCCGCCTCGATGCATCCTCCAGCAGCTGTTGTTGGCGAGGCTCCGAATGCGAATGGATCCAAGAAAATCGGCAGGCGGTAAGATCTCGTGCATGGCGTTCACGTGCAATTGATCACCGGCTGTTCCGCAAGTCAAGTGTGGAGAACTACCACTGTCGGTGACGACCCGAACATAGTTGTTGTTGTCTGCTTTGAACACCACGAATTGAGGGAGTTTGAGTGCGAGAAAGGACGATATGTCGTGCACACTGAAAAGTGTTCCGGTGAAACCAGGAGGGGCGACCTCGAGCACTCGATCCGGCGAAAGGCGAATTCTGCGTCCGAGGTGGACGTGCGTGAACCGGACACGTTGGAACCCTCCGGAAGGAGTTCCCATAGTGAGGTCGAACATGGTGCATGACCATGATGATCGGTCCTCCACCGGTTCGTTCGCCACCGCAGAGACTCGGTGATCATCTTCGGTTCGGATGGCCAAGTATTTGTTGTTGTAGCAGCATCTTATGTGCACAAGTCCGTTGCCGGCGTTGACCAGTTCCAGCTTACTCAAGGCACTCAGAAACTGGTCTCCTTGAGCTATGAAGAGGCCGCCGTTAGCATCATTGTCGTTGTGCACGTACTCCGTGTAGCGGCGGTCATTAAATCCAGAGATTGAGAGCGAAAAGTATCTGGGGATTGAGCTTGCTGCTGCTGCTGCCATATTATCTGATATATAATTGAAGAATCGGATTCGGGTAATGGTACATTGTGCTTCACTCAAATCATCATATCTTATATACAAAAACTCCTCATGTCTCGTAGCTAGCTTCCAGTACAAAGTTTAGGAAAGAGTTAATTTCCACGTTTACTGTGATCGATCACTAGATGGATCATATACATGGACCACGTACTTTGGCTATTAGCTAGTAATTATTGGAAATTATTGGATTGGATACGTGGACCATGCATTTGGGGTGTACGTACTCCCAAGTATTAAAACTCCCTTGTTTTGGATCTCCCCACTTTCTCTAAACACGGGGACCGCACATATTGCTTTTAAATTGTCTAAAAGCGCGCATTTTAATTTTAAAGAAAAAATTAAACATAAATAAAAATATATAAGAAAGTGATATGGTTAAGTTTTAGAAACATTTTGAAATATTTGAGAAGCACTTTGAATTATTTGAGAAATACATTATGGATGATTCCTAATTTTAAAAGCATTTAAAAAAAATCATAAGCATTTCCAGAGAGATCGAGGTAGGAAGCAGTCCTAATATATTTAGAACATCAAAATCGTTTATGTCACGTGCATCTTTAACTTATATTTTCTCACTTTGTTTCATGGGGAAAACCTTAATTGATTGTTTGCCATGGAACTTGAAACGAGGATTATAAACTCAATAGGGCTAATTGTACCTTAATTTTTATTTTTTGCATTCAAAGGTTGATAATGATTCCACAGTATAAACAAGATTTATATTCTAAATAAAAGGAATTTATAAGCATTGTATGATTGTAGAAGTAATTTTCAACCATAAAACATACAATAAACAATGAAATTGTCTTTTTGTAGCTAGCTAGTTTCCAGTTAAGGAAAGATTTCCACCGTCTATTTTTCACACCCCAAATTATTGTGATCACTTATTGGATATCTGGACCACGTAGTTTGGCTTTAGTGGAAAATTATTGTGTGCACAGCACACTTGCACTAGCATAAAATTGAACCGGATTACAATGTCTTTTGTAATAATTTGATCAGTTTGCTTTTTAACTTATAGTATATAGGACTTGAAGCGACTGGAATTCAAATCTGAAAAGTTATATCAGGTTTTTTTGTTTCTGATATTTAATCTATGATTTTTTTCATGAATTTTTAGACTTTAAAGTTAATAATTTATATGCGGAAGTATAAATTTTCTAAATATATTTTTCTGAATTTTTTAAAACTTATCTTTGTTAAAATTTGAGTGAAACATTAAACTCAAACAAGAAAGTCAAAGTGTATAATCTTTCGGGGACGGAGGTAGTACGTGCGAGCATACATGAGTGACAAAACCACCATTTTAATTTAAACAAATAAATTAAGTGAGATGCAGTTAATATTAATGGAAGGGATACGTGAATTTGTGTTGTCTTGCGAGAGTACATAAATATTATGTATTCATTTGTTTGTTTAAATTATTAGTTAAGTGGTGAATGATAAGTTGTCACGGAATGGTTGTGCTTGCTTAAACAATAGAAATGAGTTTATCATCCCACTCAAGAAAAGAAAAGGAGGAATGTGCAAAACCTAGCAGGCAAAGGGTTCTCATTTCTTCGCGAAGGCCTGGTGAGGCGAAGGGTCGGAAAACCCGGCGAAGGTTTCTCACCTTCCTCGCGAAGACTCAAGAAAACTTTGCGAAGTTTTCACCTTCCTCGCGAAGACCAACGGTACAAAAGCTTTCAAGTTGTTTTATCCTACCTGGGAGAACAACAGCCTGTGGGCGGCGTGAAAGTTCTTAAGGAGAGTGTGTGATCATACACGTGACTCAACTTAGTTCATCATTCTTACCCAGAATTTTGTTCTTCCTTCTCTCCTTTGTATTTTACTAATAATTAATTAATTAGTAAAATATGAGAAGGAGAATGAATGTTAATTAATGCAAACTATGAGTAGCTTGCACTATATGATGGGAGATCCAAGATCGCTTGGAGAAGATGAGGTGATATGCCTTATATGCGGAGTGGAGACTCACTTACCTCTCTATGGCAAGGAAAGAGACATTTTTGGATGAGACCCAAAAGCAAAACCTTGAGCGGTTGCCAAAAATGAAGAGCTATTGGACATCCTCTCCAAAAAACAAGACTTAGATTATCAAGTGTTTAACATGGAACTGCCGTGGTAGCTCTTGGACTGGATTTAGAGCGCAGGTTTTGGCCCTTGTTGCATGCAAACCTAGGTGTTGATGTTCTTTGTCTTCTGGACACTAGACCTTGTGCAGAAAATGGTTCTGTTATTGCTACCTACTTTTCTGCTTTTGAGCTGTACCTAGGGCTGGGCGTGGGCCGGGCTGGGCCGAGCCCAAAAATCCCAAAGCCCGACCCAAAACCCAACATATCCATCTTGAATACTTGAATGCTGAGCCCAACATATCCATCTTTTCCCTTCAATACTTGAATGGTACGTTGGTTGTCAGGATAAAAAATTGTGGAATTGTTTGATTAAAATGTGATAGGTTGGGATAATGCGGGATAAGATTAGATGGGATAATAAGGTATTTAATCCCTTGTTTGGCTCCACATAGGATGACTATAAATGTGAATTTTGAGACATAGTGCATCAATATGAAATTTAATGTATAATTAATTAGGAGCTCCACGCTTGCATGAAAAAGAATAACTTTTGGGAGAGCCTCAGCCAAGCATTAATGCGAAATTTAATGATAAATTAATTGGGTAAGCATCAAAAAGGGGGAAAAAAAAGGAGATTCCAAGATCGCTCTCACTTGCCCTGTGGCATCATCTCCTTCATCTCTTCTAAACCCAGAAGTGCCTCCTTCCCTTTCACTTTCGCATTGCTCTCTACCCACTACCAACTAGTTCATTTAGAGGCGGTTCGTGTCCATTAATTGCGGGACATCACAATGGAGATCCATTACCACTTATAGATGAATAAAGAGGAAACATCAGTGGGGTGGGCAGAGAGACAAGGTTGCCAGACTTGCGCGGCGATGGTCGCCGGACTTGGGTGACGATGGGACGAAAACGACGTTGGTGGAAATGACAGATGGATAAAGAGGAGGCAATGGTGGGTAGAGCAAAAAGGTCGTCGGAGAGATGGTGGTGGGCGAGAGATTGCTAGATTGGGCAGTTCTTCTTCGTTGAGCAGTTATCCCATCTCTGCTTTCGTTATCCATCGCTACCCAAGGGACAGAAAATCCCACTTATGCGGGATTAAAACAAAAAAAGAGATAATTTTATCCCATTATTGAGACGCACCAAATGAAGGATGAAGTGATAAGATGAGATAAAACTCATCCCATCCTTACTAATCCCAGCAACCAAACGTATCCGAAAAGTGCAAAAAATTGGAGAAGAGAGGCTGGCTCAGTTTGAGAATAGCTGTTTCAAGTAGATGTAACGTTTTTGATAATTATTTAATGATCGAGATCAAATAACTACAGGTAAACGCTAAACTCTACCCGTAGATAAATTTTCAAACGCAAAAGCTATTTTTAAAAAATTGTTGCCAAATGGGGCCGTTGGCGACCACAAGACCCTTTTTCTTGTTTTCCATTACGTCAAAATTACAATACAGCATGGTTGTTTGTAGTTTCTAAATTACAATTTTACTCAAACTTTGCCAACCTCTCTTTTCCAATTTCTTGCACTTTCCAATACTCCCCCATCCTTGATTAATTAATGTAAGATTTGGTTTAACATGGAGATTAGTAGAGAATTATTAGTGTTTTTTTCTTCTTTCAATTATGCCCCTTAGCAGAATGGAGATCATGAGTAGATTATTTATAAGAATCGTTTATCTGAATCAAAGTGGTAAGAGAGAGCCAATATTTAGGTAATTTTAGTGTTAGAAAATTCCCTTTTGAGAAACAAGATAATGGGGTTTCAAACCTTGGGTGGGGTGGGGTGGAAATGAAAATACCAAAAAATTCATCTCCTCATTTCGGTCCTTCAAACAAGCAAGCTCCGTCTACTTGGCTGGCCGGCTCCTGGCTGAGTAGCCAGCCTAGGAGGAGAGGAGGCCAAAACCTGGCGCTTGGGCTGGTACCGGCCGTGATTTCAGTTTTATGTTAACTTCTCACCTTTCACGCACGGGAGGTCCAAACCCGAATTTGGGGGAGGAGATTCACTGAATTTCCAGAGGTGAATTGTCCATAAATTCACCTCCAAAAGTGAAGGTTTGAACCCCTAAATGTTTTTATTACAACCCAAAACAGAAATTAAACAAATTTTCAAGATGCAAGAGAGTATTATCTTTTCTCCATCCAATTATACATCTCCATCAACGTTATAACAATTACTCCTCCCAAGTTGGTATATACTGTCAATATTTAATGTTGTGCCCTCAAAGTTGGTATGCTTTCAGTATCAACAGACATGTCTGTGTATATCTCCATGCTTTCAGTATCACTACTCTATGTCACTAATGAATGCTAATTAGGACTTGGCCGCCTTAGGGCTCAGTTTAGCGCAACTTGGAAAACTTTTTTGGAAAATTTGGAGAGTTGCGTTCTGATTGATAAATAGGATATGTGAGTAGAGAAATTTAAAGAAAATGTGATTTGATAGAGAATTGATGGAAAAATTGATGAATTTAACGTTGTTTTATGCATTGAGAATGAAAAAGTTTGATTTTTTTTTTTTTGTGAAATAGGGGTGCTAAACTAAGCCTAGAATTTTTTTTACTATGACGTAATGTTAATGTACTCAAAATCAAAGTTATAATTATATTCGTAATTTCGTATAACATCAATACGTGCAATGAGCACTTGATGACTGTCATTAGAGGTTTAATGACTTGACTAGATCCTTAGGGTCATGTTGTGAAAATATTTGAAAACTTGGTAGTAAAAAGAAAACTAAAGTTATAATTATATTCATGTGGGTATATATTAGAATTACTTCAATCTAGTGTATGTGGACAAAGTTATAGTTATCCAAAGATATTGTCTCATAATTAGTTAATCTCTTACAAATTTCTAACTCAATACAAATTTCAAGTGGGTATAAAATACAAAAAACTAGAGAGTTTAAGGGGTAACTAAGGTGAGGTTAGCTAGAGTCATAGTTGAATTGAACCTCAGCCAAATCCTAGACAAGGCCGCCTCCTAGTTGTCGGCCTCCACCATCAGCTTCCTTAATGCCTCAACTACAACCGTCGCCCTCTGGCCTTTGGTCTCCACCCTCGCCACCGGAACCAATTTGTTACGGGAGACTGACCTCGAATTTGGGGCAAGTAGGGAATCGATTCAGCGGTGGTGGTAGCGAGCATTGAATTGAGCGAGGTGATCACGGTTACGACAGAGAAATGAGTAACCAAGGGAGCGTGGGGAGGTGAGTAGGGGCTTGCAACACTTTGCTCCTTGGCTCACGGCCATTTCGCTATGACGTGTGCTAGGCAAAAAAAAAAAAAACCTTACACACCCGTAAATGTACTGGTCGAGTGTAGCACTCGATGAGTAAGGGTCGAATCCACAGGGACTAGATGTGTGAAATGCTAAATAACTAGATTACACTAATTTGTCTACCTAAATAATTTTTATGCATAAAACTAAAGAGATAACCACCTTGGGGATCAAGTGAAATGCTTCATGAAAGTCAAACAAGTATGATTTATATTTGTTGCTAGAGAAAATGGATTCAAGCTTACCGACATATCTCTAGTCGGTTATCTACACGATGGTCGAGATCGATCTCTCGTTCCGCACCAACGAGAGGGATTTAAGCACTTACCATAAATTCCTAAGTGGCTTGACAACCCACTCGAACTTGCTTTGTGGCCAATGCTCAGGAAAATTGCTCTCGCACTTGTTCCCGAGCACCATGTGAGCATGTGGACGAGTCATCTATAACTCAGACATACAATTTAAGTAAGCATGAAACAAGCTCCTAACAACATCTACGCATCAATAACAACGATCAGAATAATATTTAAAAGATGAGAGGATTCAAACAATGGTTCCGGCTTTTTAAAGCCATGTAACTTGTTTCTACCTCGATCAAGAACAATCTCTTATCTTGCACCGAAATGAACATCGTTATGGGCTAACATTATTCTCCTAAGTAACCCCTCCAAATCTCTCAATTGGAGTGAGAAACTCGTGCTCAATCCATGGTCTTTGTTCGGCGTATCTCACTCGAGTACTCGTCGAACACTAAATAAACATAAGCACGTGGTACCAAAAATCATGCTAATGTCATAATTAATCAACCAATTGAAAAACCTAAAATCACCAATTTCCCAAATGTAGCAAGTTTGACATTCAATCCACAAGATCCGAATCCGAGGCGGTCCGAAGTGTTGTACACTAACCCAACCGACAATTCAAGCAATTAATCACAAATCAACACTAATTAAAGATGTAGGAGTGGAGAAAAACTAAATTAAACAAACATAAATCTGAAAATAAAGTTTAGAAAAACAACCAAAGTTGGAAATGAGCGGAGCTAGCTGGAAAATGGCATGAGAAGAAGAAGCAGCAGCAGTGCGGCTTCTCTCCGGCTATCTAGGGCGCGGAAGTGGAGGTCCGCTGGTGTGGGAGGTGAGCTGGGCTGCTGCAAGAGGAGGATTGGGAAGCAATTGGAATTCTGATGAAATCCTTGTGGTGCCGCGACGGTAGAGCTGCTGCGGGCTGCAGGGAGGGTAGGCGGTGGTCGGAGGTCGGCGAGCAGGACGGGAGGATGACAGATGCAGTGGTGGAGCAAGTGGCCGGCCTTTTTTCCCCTCCTGGCTGCGCTGAAACTCGCGTACGCGAGCGCAATCCTGTTAGTCACCACCTATGTGAGTTTTCACCCAGTAGTCCAAATGACCAAGTTATAAGGTAATCCGGAAACTCAAACCCAATTAATCAGACAATTACATATCTACCCAAACCCAACTAATCAGACCAAATTTTAATTATGAGATTAAAGTGATTGAATCACTATAATTCATGAAGGGAGTATCACATAATATGGCCCGTTTTAATGTTATTATTTATTGAACAACAACATTTTTGTGCTTTTCTTTTCTTTTATTTTTTGTGTCATTCTTTTTGTGCTTTTCTTTTCTTTTACACATAAAACTATCAAACAACAAAAACATGGACTATGTCCAATCGGCATCTGTACCAAATCAATGCATTTACTTACCACAGTCTTTGAATGAATCCCAGAGTTCCTTTCCAACCAGATTGCTTAAACAGCTGCAGCTGCAAGGCTTCTCCTGAGTTGATTCTTCACAGCCTTACCCTTTGCCACCCAACAAAGCCAAAATAGAGATGGTTCCTAGACTCATCAGCTGCATTACACAGCCTGCACATAGAATTTACAGCATCATCCAAAGCGAGAGATTCGATGTGTATTGGCAATTTGAATGGAAAATTATTATATACTTCATCCGTCCCCAAATAATTCTACACTTTGACTTTACTGTTTCTATATTCAATGTTTGACTCAAATTTTAACAAAGATAACAAGTTTTAAAAAAGTTCAGAAAAAATAAATTTAGAAAGTTTATACTTCAAATTATGATATGCATATAAATTATTAACTTTAAATGTCTAAATATTTTTGAAAAAATAATAAATTAAATATTGTAAAACAACAAAAAGAAATTATAGAATTATTTGGGGACAGAGTGAGTATATGGTTCGATTTGTAAGAAAATGTGTGATTTTACTTTCTTTCCTTATGCGTCATTTTATTTGTTTCATGATTTTTTCATAAGTTATCATAAAGGGAAGCCACAAACGTTTATTAAACTCGTTTTTCCAATATCAAATATTGTTCAATTTCAGAATTTTATTAACTTTTATTTTTTAAAGTGTTTTCTGCCTCAAATTGTGAGATAAAATTAGCCCAAAAACCTATATAAAACTCAAAATATATCTAATATAATTTTCTTTATGAATTTCATTTAGTAAATTGCACCATCTATACCTAAACTATACCTATTGCTACAAATTTATGTCTAAACAAATTTTTTTTGTAAAAGTGGTTATAAAGTATGAACACTTTGCAAATCTATACCTACAACAACGTCCGCTAAAACTTAAAGGAAATTATGGTTAAAACGTTCAAATTGACCCTTATGATTTTTGAAATGTGTTGAACACCTTTTTAGCCTTATAAGTTTGCAATTTTAGTTATTATTCTTAATTACATTTCTACTATTTCAAATAATCTTTCAAAATCAATAAATATTAATTATAGATCAAGTGTAAAATATGCACAAATTTATCAAATGTACATGAAAATAAATTTTTAAAATAATTAATATCATTACTAATATCTGTACATAAATTTACATTTTTATTGCAAAAAATACTAGTAATTATCAAATAAAATGAAAGAATGAAAACTGATTTCCTAAAGATCTCTAATAATTATATCAAAATATTTAAATGATGTACAAAATCTTTACAGGTAAATTGCGATAGATATACCTAAACTATATCTCTTATTGAAAATCTATACTCGAATTAAAGTTTTTTGTTAAAATGGCTCTAAACTATGATATTGTTGCCAATCTATACCTCTGTTAAAAAATCTGTTAATTGATGACGGAAAATGTTGGAAAAATGTTGAAATTTACCTATCTAAACAACACCTTAAGTTTTTATCTTACTTCTCAGATCATCATCATTATCATAGTAAAGTACTCTCTCCGTCCCACGAAGGTTGTTAACTTTTTTTTATGTTTCTTTGGTGTTTAATCTTGGACTTTTGTATATGAATGTTTTGATATATAATTTTGAATAATTTATATGAGTATCATAATTTGTAGTATGAATTTTCTAAATAGATATTTTTTTGGATTTTTTTTCATTATATATCTTATAATTTGAGTCAAACACTCAAATACAAAACATGAAAGTCAAACCCTACAACTTTTGTGGGACGAAGTATAATTTTAAATAACACCAAATTATTAATAATTCTAAACTTCTTTCAACCCACCCTACGAACCTCAACAAGCCACCCTACACCCATCATGTGATGCCTGATCATCCAATCCCACCTAATCAATCTGAGGCTCGCTACAGTCCATTCGTGTCCAAATGAGTCATTCAACATCAGCTCCAAACCAACATCCTCTACTACGTTGGGTTAAGATGGAGGTGGTCTAGTCATTAGGTGGGGTGAGTTGGAGAAATTTGAGATATTTATATTCCGAAACGTTAGAGTTATTTTTTGGGTAAATTGTTGACAATAAAACATTAATTTTAATAATATATATAAATTTACGTAAATTTTTATGGTAATTGTTATTATATTCGTTTTTATAAATTTTAGCTTATTTATAGTTCTAAACCAAAACGTAAAATTAATTATAAAATTGGTAAAATTACTGAAAAATTTGATATTAGTAGTAAGAATAATGACTTAAAAAGATTAATCATAAACTTAGGGGGTAGTCGTCGAGTTTCAGAAATTAGAGATATCAATTTGAGCATTTTTCCAACAGTTCCTTTAGATTTAGATGGAGTTAACAATTACGTATAGTTCATGTATAGATTTGCAATAATATCATAGTTTAGAGCCATTTGTTTTTGAACTGCTCCGAAAGGATATATTGGAAACGAAGAAAAGAACAAGAGTTAAGTTCGTTAGTGAGACTATGAGAGAAGGTCAGGCCAAGAACTCGAGTACAGAAAAATGAAATGAAAACAGAGCATGGACCCTATTCCAACTGAAGCGAAACGCAACCTGCACTGATGCCTGTAGGAAGAACGCCCGGGAGAGAAGAGAATAGCAGGAAAGCAACAGCCCTAAGCAACCAGCTCTTAACCCATTCCTTCTACAGCTCGCAAAAAAGGGGCGTGCAACCAATCGGTCCACGAGACGCTCAGATTCTGAAAGCATGAAGTGATCCAAAGATAGGAAAATACCTGAATATCAGCAAAGATTTGTGAAGCTCTCCAAAGAAATGTCCTCCATTACTTTGTTATTTCGAGCTTTCCACACCGACCATGCCGTGATGTAGATAATTCCTAGCCAAATCTGGGAGATTTTGGCGGGGACCTGAGAGATTAGATCGTGGCCCTGCAAATCAATAGTATCAAGCAAGCAATGAACATTTGTGCCACACCACCCGGCGACCACTTTCCATATCTCCATGGCGTAAGAGCATCGCACAATGGAGTGGTCGGTGGTCTCAGATGCCTTCTGTAGCGACGTGGTTTTTGACATGAGTCGCCACCAATCTTTTTACCTAGGTCGATTGGAAACCCAGAAACTACTGGTCTGCACAGGCTCTAAATCCGTTAGTCAATTACAAACGAAAATTTAAAATTCTCGAATGCCCAAAATTGGTACCACATGGTTTATTTTATATTTTAGCCCAAGTGCATGGTTCACGAAATTCTCAACCTGTTGAGTTTCCAGCTGGCGCATTCAATGCACTTCAAAGGTTTCCAACCATTCACTCCTCATCAATGACGAACTTCAGTAGTCTTGAGGACTCAAGCTAGAGTCATCCAAAATCATCCAGAAACCATTGATGAAGGAGTTACAAGACTTGAAGCCCCTCCATCAAAGCATTAAATGAGGATCACTTACTCATTTATTTGGCCAAAACTCATCCTTCATCTTCCAACTCGAATTTCTATCATTTTATTTCAGTTTTCAGAGATATTTTGGCTAGTTCTACCCCTTTATCTAGCCTAGAATAAGTATTAGAAATAATTGTTTTAAATTCTCATATTTACATCTCCTTTTAATTTCCATCATTTAGAGTGGAGATGAAGGGATTTGTCAATTGATTTAGATTTTCAGAGTCTAGATCTTATTTGCAAATCAGTTCAATCATCAAAAATATATTACACATTTCCTTGAAATTGAGAGTGATTCCCTTTTCAACCTATATACCTTTTCCACTCAATTCTTGTTGAGTTTTCTTGACAAGTCTACTAAGACTAATAGTGTCTTCTCATTGGAAGAATGAGGTGTTGGCCCCATCATCATTCCCCCACAATTTTGGCAACGAACGCTTTCTTTGTCTTGGACCATTTTTGGTATCAAGAAGGAGGAGTCGCCAAAGGCATAACACCATCTTTACCTGGGCAAAGATCTAGGAGGAGTTGGCGGCCATATCCGTTCGTTTCACAAGCTTACGCATCGTTTTGTTTTTGAGCATTCCGGATTTGTCAACCTGTTGACATTTTCGCCTCATCAATCATACCTACCTCGTGTTGCTCATTTGTTGGCTAGATCTGCTCTTCGTGTTCCAGGATACCCTCCCGGAATCACATCAATTGGTATCAGATCATTCTGACAACCACATCAGGTAGTAAGGTTCTCAACCTCCACCACTTTTCCCCATTAGCTAGCAATCAGCTCAAAGTTTTCAATGTGCCAAGCGTGAAGTGGTATTCCGGAGAAGTTTAACCAGACGATCCTCCTAGATATTTGAACCAGTCTAGCAGTTTGATTTTACCAACATTGAAGATCTGTGTTGAGTGCTCCGTAGATGAACATTCAAGCAGAACTCTGAGGCCTCCTAGATATTTGACAACACAATCTTGAAATCCTTGTTCTTCCAGGATGAACACTACGTATTTGAGGAGGCCTGGAAACGCCAAATTCGCTACCAATCCATTACAATTGTAACGCACAAGGGCGTTACCAGTGCGTTACAAATTGAGGCGTTACTTCAGCCCATGCGTTACGGGCACAGCAGGCTGCCAGCAACCCGACAGTGGTGCGCCCTTTAACGCCATTGTGCGTTACAATTAGTAGCGTTACAATTAGTAGCTACTACGGATCTCGCCTATCCTATATCTCATTCAATTGCATATCCATTTAACCCATTTCGTTTTATGCATAAAATCTACGTTTGTTTCTTCAATACTTTGATATAAAAATTTATTTTCAAATTATAAATAGAAATTTTTAGTTTTAACTTTTATTAATACAATTTTTAACAAGTGTTAATATAAATTTGAATAAAATACAACACTAAAAATACAACACTAAAAGTCTTCTCCTTGTCCCGCCTCGGCCGTTCCATCTTCTTCCTCACCGCACTCAGCTCCTCACGCTGAGACGACTCAGCGGACTCTGCCTTCACCGGAGGAGACACCGCCGAGGTAGACATGGCAGTGGGTAGTTGCGTAGTTCTCCTTGTTGGACTTGGCTGCAGAGATGTCGATCCATTGTTTCTAACTCTAACCGAAGATGTCGAGTGGAAGAAAGATAATGGAAGAAGAGTGGGAGGGACTGAGCGCAGAGGAAATGGTGAAGGTTTTGAATTTACTAACTCTAACCGAAGACGTCTGCAAATGAAGGGGAAAGGGAAGGGAATACGTTTATAATGTAACGGCCGTAACGCACAAAGGCATTACCAGGGCGCTACTAGCTCTGACAAGCTCGACCAGTGGCGCCTTAGTAATGCCTTGGCGCTCGACAATTTTGGCCCCACAAGAACGCACAAAGGCATTACCGGGCGTTACTAGCTCGGACAGACTCGGCCGGTAGCGCCCTCGCAATGTCTTGTGCGCTACTGACGATTTTCCACGATGGGACGCTACTCCGTGCATTACAACATCAGTGCAACTACGTAGTAAGCTTAGCTTGGTGAGGATGGAAACATGTTTAATCTCCCCTACTACACATCTTTTGAGCCACTCGCCGTTGTCGACTTGTGATCTGGCTACCAATGGTTCGGGCTTCTTAGCGACCAAGATAGAGGTGTCCGGTGGTGGCACTTTTAAAGCCATTGTTGTAACAAACTTTAATTCATGTATATATATTTGCAACGGGTTAGGTATATCCTGCATAATTTACTCAAATCTTTACTAAAATGTCCTATTCTATGAAAGCATTTCTTTTCATTTTACTGTCGAAGCAAATATGGAGAATGGTCTAGCTAGAATCAAGATCTTTTATCCCCACTTTCTCATATCCCACGTACATGATAAAATTGATAAAATTAATTGTAAATTAATTGCTGATTTTAGGTGGTGAGTCGGTGAAAAGACAACTGGTACACACACACGAACATATCTATATATATATATATATATATATATATATATATATATATATATAGCGATTAGCGCCAGGTTGCACACGTGTCCTTCAATATCGAGCAGTTCCAAACTCGTCTATTAACGTCGTGAATGTTTCATTGTGTTCCTCAACCGCCCTTCCCGTATCACGGGCTTATATTTAATGAAATCAATTGCCTGAAAAATTCAAGCAAAGATGGTGAAAGTGCAAGTTGATCCGGAAAATGTTGAACCGGCCGGCGAGGACTCGTCGGAGGAGATCAGCTTCGACGATCTGAAGAAGCGGATGTGGAAGGACCGGGTACGAATGCAGAAAATGAAGTTAGAGGAGAAGCGCCACCAGCTGGAGGCTGCGGTGGGGGAGGAGGAGTCCAGGGCGGCGGCCAAGATGCTACAGGAAGAAGAAGCTTCCCGGAGAAAAAAGCTGTCGAGGGCACAGGATTCGATTCTCAAGTACATGATCAAGATCATGGAGGTCTGCAATGCTAAAGGCTTCGTGTACGGCATCGTGACGGAGAAGGGAAAGGCCGTGTCGGGGTCCTCCGACAGTCTGCGCCCGTGGTGGAAAGAGACCGTCAAATTCGACCATACTGCGCTGCTGCTGGCAACCGCCGGATCCCAGCCGGCCGCGGCGGCGGTGACTGAACAATTTCCGAATCTGGACGACGACAAGTCCGCAGTTTATCTTCTCCAGGAGCTGCAGGACTCCACTCTAGGCTCGCTGCTGTCATCTCTGATGCAGCACTGCGTCCCACCACAGCGGCATTTCCCGCTGGATAGGGGTCTTCCACCGCCATGGTGGCCTACCGGACAAGAGCTCTGGTGGGGGGAGCAAGGGACCGCAAAGGACCACGGGCTGCCGCTCTACAAGAGACCCCACGATCTTAAGAAAGCTTGGAAGGTTAGTGTTTTAGCAGGAGTGATCAAGCACATGTCCCCAGATACCGGTAAGCTGAGAAGGATAGTTAAGCAGTCCAAATGTCTGCAGCACAAAATGAAAGCTAAAGAGACTGAGACTTGGTCCGCCATTGTTGGCCAGGAAGAAAGATTAGTGATGAAACTTGCACAAAGCTGCTTCAAAATCTTACCTTCTTCCAATGAAACTACTACTACTACTACTACTACTACTCATCACTCTGCTGCTCCTGATCAAACGGAGAAACGCAAGCTCAATAATTTCGAGGAGCGAAGCGAAGTTGGGTTTGGATTTTCGGACAGGAACTCGAGGATGAGGTTCGAGGATGGTGATTATGATCATGAGGATACGAATCAAGTTTACAGTGATAGTGACACGGTGATGAGATCCCTGCAGAATGTTTACAGTGCGGCCGAGTGGTTGGCGTTGGAGTCTGAGTTGGGAAACCCTAAGCAAACAAAGAGGCTGGTGTGTGAAACCAAGTGCATTATGGCTTTGGATGATGATGATGATGTTGACACTCATGAGGTCCCAAGTGAATTGGACTTGAACAGGACCCCAGTTCATTTTTTAACCCACATGCCAACTTCAGTTTGGGATTTGGAATTTGAAGGCCATGGTGAGTATGTGTCTGAGACAGTACTTAGATAAAACCCTTGATTTGCCCCTCACGTCAAACAACCATATCTATGTATGTTATTTCTATTCTATACTTTGAATTGTTATTTCTTGTTGCTTAACAGAGAATACAGAGCACTTACAAGTCTATGGTCTTACATTAATTCTAGACTCGTCTTGAATATGTAAGAAAATTGGTCCATGTAACAACTACGCCGTATCCTCGGAGCTTTGAACTCAAAACCTCAACCATGTATTCTTAGTGTCTAACCACGAAGCTAGAGCCTTATCATCAAGATGCACATCCTCACCAATGTTTAAAGAATGCATGTTCATCATCTTATTAGATTTGGTTTTACAATTAGATGTTGGGATAAGATACCTGATAATTCTAGTTTGGTGAGGTTAGAAAAAACGTCTGGTGGAGAAAGCTGCAGCTTAAATAAAGAAGAAATGGACCAGAGTTAGGTGCCCGAGGATCCACTATGACGCTCAAACTAGTGGAAGTATCCCAAAAAAGATCAGAAGTTGGAATATTGTACCAGGTGAGAATAAGCCCTACTGTTGTTTATATAGCGGGGCTCCCTCTATAGTCCTCGTTATAGTGATAAAAACTAATTTAGACTTAACTCTTACAAATAGATAATAGGCATTTCAAAAATCTTGGTGTAAGAAGTAGCATGGCTGCTAGGGTTCGTTGCCTCTTTACCACCGCCGTTACTATCAGCCCTTCTCTGGCACGGTATGCCACTAGTCTACAGGCCACTGCTCCGATCTTGTCCCTTGCGACGTCGTCTCACCTCGTTGGTGTCGATCGAAGTCCGGGCCTCCAAATTGTTGTTGAAAATCCGACCCCGGGGCTATGTGCCTGAGGACCCACTCCGACGGTCAAATTAGTGGAAGTATCCCAAAAAAGATCGGAAGCTAGAATATTGTATCTGGGAATAAGCCCTACTGTTGTTTATATAGCAGGGCTCCCTCTATAGTCCTTGTTACAGTGATAAAAAGTAATCTAGACTTAACTCTTACAAATTGATAATAAACATTTCAAAAATCCCATTGCAAGAAGTAGCATGGCTGCTATGGTTTGTCGCCTCCTTACTACAGCCGCTACTGTCAGTCCGTCTCCAGCGCGGTGTGCCACTAATCTCCAGGCCACCGCTCCGATCTTGTCCCCTGCATCGACCTCTCGCCTCACTGGTGTCGATCAGAACTCGGGCCTCCGAATTGTTGTTGAAGAGCCGGCCCCAAGGTTTTCCTCCATCTATTTCCGCCGTCACTAGGCTTCGACAAGAGATGCTGGCCAACCCTCTTCCAGCGGCGATTACTTGGCATGGTCGAATAGAGCGAGGCAGTCCGGCGCTCCAACCTACCATTGTCGCTATCTTTGCTGAAACACTGTAGCACCGGTTCGAGTGCTCACTTGGCGCCACTTCGGCGACTTCCCTCGTTTCCTCGATGGCCTTCTTGCCCCACTCACTGTGTGGGGTTTTTAACTTCTGCAATTGTGCCCATTGTGGTGCTGATGATTTGGGGCTCCGTTATTCTTGGTGAGCAGCCGACTGCCGTTGTTTGGGCCTCTGGGGGTTAGCCTAGTTCTCAGCCTTCAATCTAGCCCCCTTTGCTTCAATGCCGCCATGTTGACACTGTCGTGGTCTTTACCATTACTGCATCGATGTTTCCTCCGTGCTTGTGGTCTCATTCACTTCAAAGCGGCGTAACTTTCGTCCGACCATCTTAGAGGTTGTCTATTCTTCGTTGCCACGCTTCGTGGAGGCTCAAGTCTTCTATGGCTTGCTCGAGTTACCTTCCTTTCCAGGATGTCTTTCCTTTCGTCGACGAGGTCGTCGGCTTTCACCAGGTTCTGACTTGTTCCTTTGGTGCGACAATGGTTTAGGGGGGTTTCGTCCCCTTCGGATAGCCTAGGGTTTGTCACTGGCTCTTTCAATCAAGCTGGTTATTGGTCGACGGGTGGAGAAGGTTCCTTTTGGGGCTATCGATAGGGGAGAAGGGGCTTTCGATCGACGGGCATTCTGACTCTGATTGTTTGTTCTCCTGGGACGTTTCTATGGATTTTCTAGAACAGGCAGGGCTGACTGTGGACTCGTCCTGCCTAGGACATGAGGCTGGATTTGATATGAGCTAGGCTATGGGTCCGCCTGACCGATTCCACCAGGTATCATTTTGACCATTTTCCTATTTTTGTTCTAAGTTGTGAACTTTTGTTAGGGCCTGACTGTTAGTTTTGTTTTTGCTTTGGCTCTGGTCCCTTTATTGTTTTTGTTGCGGTTTTTATGTTTTCTTTAGAGACTTGTGGTGGGAGCTCTTTGAGCTCTCCTCTGATTCCTTTTGTTTGCATGTCCAGGAGCGTCCAGTCACAATGAGTCGATACCACAAGATAACTCTTCAGGAGTTAGTACGGGTATCGAAAGCGGGATTCATCATCTTTTTCCGCCATGGCGCATGTGCCCTCAGCTTTGGAAAGACTTATCTGGACGAGTATGCAACAGGTTTCCATTAGGGATCTTTACGTACTCTTTTATGCACTAGTTCTATTCCATAGCTTGAGAGGCTTCCTAGTTGTTCTTGCCAAATTTGGTTGCTTAGCTTACTTTGTTTTGGCTTGTTTTATCTAATAAAATGAGTTTTCCATGTAAACAAAAAACAAAAAGACTTAACTCTTACACATGAAAAACTATGAGGGCTTGTGTTTGAAGTCGTCAGAAGTTGAGGATGAAAGGTGCATTTTGCCAGAAGTTGAGAAAAAGGAATGAAAATGATCGAAATAATATGTTATTTTCTACAACAAGACGATTACTAAACCACAAAGTGATTCCTAACGAGACTTGCTAATCTTGATCTGTCCCCACATTAGCTAATCACCAGTGCTCAGTACCCGCGCGTTGTTGCGGATTTGGAATAAATTAAAAATATGAAAAGCTTCTTAGTTTTAGTTTCTAAAAATAAAATTGAAAAGATAGATATAATTAATTTTATATTAAAATATTTATCTTTCAACACCCTTTTGATTGCAATTTATCTATATCATTCTTTACTGAAAATGTTTTTGACACAGCACGTTCATAAAATGCAATTCTAATTTTACATGTGTAAATATTTTGAATTTATAACTAAAAATATTTTTATAAAAGTAGAATGATAGATTAAATGGTATATATAAACAATCAATCAATCAACCGAGCCTTAATCCCAACTCGTTGGGGTCGGCTACATGAATCATACGTCTTCATTCCGCTCTATTTGTTACGAGGTCTTGCTGAAGTTCCAGTAACCTAAGATCTCTCTCAAGTAGACTTACACAATGTATGTTTAGGTCTTCTCTTACCTCTTTTAAACTCTCATAAATCTAACCTATTGGTTTTACGTACTAGCGTATCTAATAGTCTTCTTCGTATATGTCTAAACCATCTAAATTGACATTCTCTAATTTTATCTTTAATTAGTGCAGTGCGACTCCCACCAAGCCTTGAATGTTTTCGTTTCGTATTCTATCATGTAAATGGTATATATAAACCATGCATTTAAAAGTTTGTAAAAATTCAGATCGTTGTCATTTATATGCAAAATAGTAAAACGGACATTAAAGATGTCAAATGCATGAATAGTTGGAGTTTGTATGCAAATATCATATGGCAAGTTAAAGATTTCAAGGATTTGGAGAAGTGGGGCTTTTTGAAGCTTGTAGCAAATACCATTGAGGTGTCGGTGTATAAAATTGATAGGTTACATTTGTGATTGTTTAAATGAGGTAATAGAAGTCATAAACTTATATAGGTAAGTTTAGTTGAGAGAAATTTTAAGCTACTAGAAATTTAAGATGAACTTGTTATAAATATAGCAGAATGGAGACGTTTGATTCATGTACTTGATCCCATCGAGTTGGGATTAAGGCTGAGTTGATTGATTGTAGATAACTTGAAGCACTTTTAATAAATTTGATGTTGGGTGAATTCATTTGTCTGAATTTACATGTGAGATCTTAAATGCTCCACCATGTAACTGTAAGGGCAATAAAATTTATCCATGCAGATGGAAAAATAAAACTGTTCTTTTACTTTTTGAACAAATAATTATTTTTATTTTTTGATGAATTTCAACAAATAATTATATGAAAACTGAAACACGTGATCCATCTAATACTTTAATTCCTTCTTTCCCCTCAACTTCTGTGAAGGTTCAAAACCCAAGGCAACATTTCCAAATTCACTTTTTTCTGACTGGAAATTCCCTGGGTTCTCACTCACACACCAACTTTGAATTTTCAACTTACAAAATATTTCCAGCAAATCTTGAAAGTGAAGTAGGACTTTGATTTCTGAATCTGCCAGCCTGGTATATTAATTTTTATGGTATAAAAACCCAGCCCACTTGCTCTATTGTTTTAATAACTTGCACTGGCCTTCTCCACTCTTATCTCTGCAACTGCAACAGGCCAACTACTACAAAACTGTAAGTGTAATGAGTTTTAAGAACTTGTTTGCCCAAATCATTTTGGTGGGTTTTATATTGTTTTTGTTTTTGTTTTTGTTTCTTTAGATAAATCCGACATTTTCTTTGAAAGCAATAATTCAATTCAACTTCTCATGTGATGAAAGGGTTAAATTATGGATTCAAGGAGCAAAATTTTGACCATTTTCTTTTTTATTTGATGCTACAGTCATCAAATGGGCCTCTCACTCTCTCTGCTTTTGTCTGCATGGAATGAAGTCCTGAGGTACAACTGGTTTGGTTCTGCTACCACCATAGAAAATGTCTTGGCTAGGTCTCTAAGTTTTGACAGGGACACTGGGGGGTTGACTTCTGAAACAGTCCAGAAAATAGATAGAAATTTGCAGGCCTATCAAGCTCCTAACAAAATGGCTGCAAAATCCACCCTCAAACCCCTTGGAACAGCACAAATGAACATACCAGCACTGAACCTTCCTGACCCATTTGTCATGTTTTCTCCAAGACCTGCCTCTGAGCTTGATGCTGCTGCCACCAAGGTCCAGAAGGTGTACAAAAGTTATAGGACCAGAAGGAACCTAGCTGATTGTGCTGTTCTTGTTGAGGAACTATGGTTAGAATCTCTCCATCAATCTTCCCTTTCGCCGGTGTTCATGTTCCTGCTTCTTTGCTGATCATGTTTTGTGTTTTTCAGGTGGAAGGCACTAGACTCAGCTGCACTGAAACAGTGTTCTGTCTCATTCTTCAATGTCCAGAAACCTGAATCCGCTTTGTCGCGGTGGGCAAGGGCTAGAACAAGGGCAGCTAAGGTGCTTATTGAATTCTCAGTTAAAAACCAGTTGTTGTAATGTTTTCATGTATCCCTATGCTTTAAAGCTTTTGACTTTCTGATTAAAACAACGATTTTTGAAGTTACTATGTTATGTTTACTAATAAAGATTTGAACTTTTTGCTTTTGAAGAACTGAGGACACTTTTTCCTGTTGCAGGTTGGAAAAGGGTTATCCAAGAATGAGAAGGCTCAAAAGCTAGCCCTTCAACACTGGCTTGAAGCTGTAAGCCTTTCACCAGCTAAAAGTTCTCTCATTTATAACCACCCACGTTTGAAGTTAAGCTTTATTGAAATTGTTCCCATGTCTTCTGCAGATTGACCCGCGGCATCGGTATGGACACAACCTACACTTTTACTATGATGTTTGGTCTGAAACAAAGAGCAGCCAACCTTTTTTCTACTGGTATATTTGTTGAGACACTTGCATAAGCTGAGCCTAGCTGTTATCTGCATCTGTACTTCAAAGTCTTAAAACTTTACTACTCATCCTTGATTTAAAGGTTGGATATTGGTGATGGCAAAGAAGTCAATCTCAAGAAGTGCCCCAAGGTGGATCTGCAACGTCAATGTATCAAATATCTTGGACCGGTAAGCTTTTTCGTGTCAAATACATGAAAAGTTGAAGCCATATGATTATCTTACACACATGTGGTTTGCAGAAGGAGAGGGAGGAGTTTGAAGTGATTGTTGAATGTGGGAAACTTGTTCACAAGCAAACTGGCATGTTAGTTGAAACCAGTGAAGGTTGTAAATGGATTTTTGTGCTTAGTACCACCAGAAGTTTGTATGTGGGGAAGAAGAAGAAAGGGGTTTTCCAGCACTCCAGTTTCCTTTCTGGAGGGGCTATCTCTTCTGCTGGAAGATTAGTTGCTCATGAGGGTGTCCTTGAGGTAACTTGTGAAAGAAAGTTTCTTTCATAAACTGCAAAGGCCAGAGCTTTTCTCTTGATGCTGACAAAAGTTTGATGCTTTTTAACCAGGCTATCTGGCCCTACAGTGGTCATTATCTCCCAACTGAAGACAATTTCAAGGAGTTCATTTCCTTCCTAGAGGAACACAATGTAGACCTCGCCAATGTTAAGGTGATATGATGTTCCTAAAACCATGTAGACATTTTTGGTTCCAGATCACTTCTGCTAAACTTGTTTCGCCTTGTCATTCACAGAGGTGTGCGGTTGATGATGACAATCCTTCACTGACATCCAGTTCAAGTTCCATTGAGCTAAGAGAAGAGACTGACGAGGAACAATCCACCATGGAAACTTCAGCACACACAAGGGCCTCCATCATTAGCACCAGTGTCACAGGCACAGACAAATGTACAGGCACGGGCACGGGCACAGGCACAGGCACCACAAGATTACAACAAGGACATGCCGGTGTGCCCGATGTCAAACCAGCACCACTACTTACCTTAGCTAAACGCTTGTCAAGCAAGTGGACCAGTGGTGTTAGTCCTCGCATCGGGTGCATTAGAGATTACCCAACAGAGTTGCAGTCTCAGGCGCTTGAGCATGTAAATCTCTCTCCTAGGCACACTCCCAGCAGGCTAGCGGCCCATTGTCCGATACCTTCACCGCGACCTAGCCCTAAGATTCGTGTCTCGCCAAGGCTTGCATACATGGGACTCACAAGTCCAAGGGTTCATGGTTAACTAATAACTGCCTGCTAAGGTTTCCTTTTGTAGTTCAAGTCTTCCTCCTTTTCCAGTTACTGGCACCATTTTTGTTCCATAGTAGTCCAGTAACATTTTTAGTTTTCTTCTTATTCTTACAACCCCTCCAAGTTGTTGATATCTGTATGAAAATAAGAAGCAGCACTCAACTTTCCATGACCAGAGTTAATTGAACTCTTGTATTAGTATATCTCTTTTGAGAATAATAGATATGCCCTAGAATCTTACTATTATAGTCTGCCAGCAAAGCTGCAAGACATCAACAACTCATCAAATGACTGATAGAATTCAAAGTGTCTGTGGATTATGGTTTATGGTTTAAATGAAAATTATAAGAAGGATTACAGAACTCAATTAAGTATCTATTAAGGACACAGTTACACAGCAACTAGCTCCAAGGTTATTAAATGCGCGCTCTAGGCGCGCAATTATGTCACTGTTTTTTTTTTTTTTTGGCGCGATGCGCTCGCTTGAGCAGGTCGGTCGCATTTCGCGTCGGAAGCGGCAGACCTTCAGCGAAGCGGCGGTGAGGCGCCGATGCGAGCTGAAGCGGTCCGCTTTAGCTGAAGCGCAACTGTCTAGGAGATCTTGAGGGAGGTGTAGGAGGTGGCTGAAGCTTGAGATCGATGAGCTCGAGTCCGGCGGCGGCGGCGACGAGCAATCGACGCCGTTGGGGAGGCTAGGTCGGTCCCTCTTCCCATCGTCTCGATCCTCTTCCCACCGTCTCTATTCTCGTTCCGCCGTTTCAAGCCCCTTCTCCGCCGTCTCGAATCCTTCCTTCACCAACTCCTCCACGCCCTTCTCGGCGCTCTGGAGCTTCTTCTTGAGTCCGAACAGAGGGATGCCTGCCGTCCGCCGGCGATAATAGTAGCTTCTTTTTTTATTTTTTATTTTCTTTTTGGGGCATTTAAAAGCTTGAAGCTGTCTTAAAGGTAGAACTGTAATTACAAAAATGTCTGCTGTAACTTACCAAAATTTTAAAGGTAGAACTGTAATTTACTTAAAAAGGTAGGCTATTTCTAAACAGAGTTTCATGTGCTTGTCTTGCTTAAGCCTACCAAATGGGCCTTTAACTTTCCCTAAGTTAGTGTTAAGTTACTGATCAGTTAGATAGATGATGAGTGATATTTGAGTTTTAGGGTGTAAATTTAGTGTCAAAGAATTCTAGAGTAAAGTTTAAAAGTTGGACTTTGTGTTTTTTAGATCTATTTTTGATGTTTTTTCACCTACTTTATTTTTATATATATATTATTATTCCTCATTATGCAGGATTATACTTCTTTAAAGCCCGCAGTTTTAACGTTGCGTCGACTTTGCACTTCTGCGATTTAGGACCGCTTATCGCATTTTGCAGGATGCGCTTTTAATAACCTTGGAACCAGAGATTCTCCGGCGCCGGGAGTTTCGGCATTGTTGTTCTGGGCTCGGAGCCTCCGCGGTTCAAGGTGGTTAGGGTTTTGGAGAAACGATCTAACAACCGCCGTTTTGATGTGTTCTGCATGTTCCATATCCAACTCTTTGATTCCGATAAGTTTCATTGGAAGTATTTGAAGTCGACTATTAAGTTCCCTTTCTGTGAGTTTCTTCGTCCTAGACGACCAAGCGTGGAAGCTTCCATGGCTCTGCACTGGATCACCAACGAGAGCAGGTTGCTTACTTTTTACTGCGACACCGAGTCTTGGGAGATAACTTCACTCCCAAGCAACCTCTCCGACAGCAGCTTACTCGATTTGGTGGAAACCGAAGGACGGCTCGGGATCATCCAGAGTTTCCGGCAGAAGCATTATGTTGACCTGTGGATTATGCATGACACCGGCGGAGAAAAGATCTGGCGGAAGGTGAAGACGGTGGAGATGGCGGGAGTGAAGGAAGAGTATGGATTTTTCACCACCAGAAGTTTCCACAGATCTGACATGGCTACACTTTCGTCACTGAACTGTTTGATTTTCCACAACTTCAATAACAAAAAGAATGAAGTTGTAAGGATAAAAAATCATATGCCCTACCCGGACATGTTCTTTTTTCAATCTGATTTTGAGCAAGTCTGTTTTGAGGGAATGCAGGAAAGGAGGAGGGAGAAGGCAAAGAAGGATTATTTGTGCGAAGCCCTAGATGCATTGGAGTGGGATATGTTCTATAAGTAACTTAATTTTCACTTAACTATAATGATTAGTTAATGTAGTAGTGAATATGTATTGTACACTCGATTGAAGTATTGAAAATTGGAGGACTAGACTTGTAATTGTTAAAAGTTAAAGTATGATTACTCAAATGATTGAAGTGTGAAAAGTATATAATTGTTAAAGTAGATATAAGGCATCTGGCTGAATATGTATAACACTTCCACACTTGCAATACATTGAAACAGGAGCATTAGCAGCAATGTGGATATAAGAATAAAAAACCATCCTAAATTATGGCTGACCAAGAGACCACATTTCTCATAGGCATTTCATCAAACACCTTATAAGCGCTACAAAGCAAATCCACAGTCAGCGTACAAACTTATCAACGAGCTCCCTACGAACACATTGGAGACAAAACCAGTTGTAACTGCTAAGCAATGATGCTGAACTCAACCGAAAAATTTACCCATTTTGTTGTAGTTACTGAATCCAATATTAGTTCGATCATTCAAAGTTCAATACTTACAATGAGCAAGTGTATTTGTTGGGTGACAGATGTAAATAGTTCTAGGCTTCTAGCACCGATGTTGATGGATTTAGATGAAGTTGAGATTGCTTGGATGTAATGCTGTATTTGAAATTATGGAGTCATTCTCTTAAATAAATAAAAAAAACAATATTTGAGGCTATATTGGATGTTTTCCTCTATTTCATAGCCAATGGTGAAATTGGCATCGAATTGTACTGTTGATAAACGAGAGTAAAAATCAAGAAACCCCCAAACTTTGTTAAAACCTACATAAACCTCCCTTCACCGTTTGTACGGTTAAATTTTATGGGTTGACTTCCTAAATTAACCCTAAACTTTTCTAACCCTAATAAATATATCCTAACTATTTTAATCCCTTACAATTTCACCCCTCCCTTCACCCAAACCCTACATTTATTGAACCACCATTGGACAATCAGACCACCGCCAAAGACACAGGCATTGGCCAAACAACAACGTGCGAAGGCTATAACGACCAAGCCTAAGACTACCGCGAGGGAGCCCGGGCCACCACGAGCAAGCCTCAAGCCACACCACACACGATCCTAGGTGACGTCCCGATATCATTATGCTCGCCTGGTGTCTTCCGAAGCTCATCCACGACTGTCCGATGCCATTGAGCGGCAATCGATGGCGGTCAGGAGTGGTCCGATGGAGGTCTAGACTCTTGAGGGTGTGGTGTGTAGGATGGAAAGGTGTTTAAGGTAGATTTGTTAGGGTTAGAAAAGTGTATGGTCCTTTTGAAAGATTAACCCAAAAGTTAACAGAAATCTCAACGATGTTATGGCTTGAGCATGTTTTTGTACGTTTCACTAAATCTCAGAGGATTTTTGCAAGTTTCTTAATATTAGGGAAGATATATCTGAAGGTTAGGACAAATCTGATGGGTAATTGCAAGTTGCACCTTTTGTGAAGTGTTAAGCCACTAGTAGAAGAAACTATTCCAGTAGCTCTATTAAGCCGCTGTAAACTGGGGGACACTAGCCATCCCGCCCTAGCAAGCTAAGGTTGCCCTGCACACGGATACCCCGATTGTTTGACTGGGTATCATCAGTGAGTGAATCAGGCGGCTCGAATAGTCGTGGGCAAGGTCCACCTGCAACGTTCACCCCCTATCGTGTCTTAGACACTTGCGTTTCGACATCAATCCTAGACACTGTAGTGGCAGAGAACTTATGTGACCACTTGTGTTGATGCCCAGAGGGAAACTATGGTGGTATGGTGGTTTTGAGGCTTTATAATTTTTATAAATGTAAAGGTAAACGAAACATATATTTTATTCTATAAAGTAATATATATATAAATATATATATATATATTGAAAAATTTGTTTGTGAGAATTTTCTGATTTCTTTCTTTCATGTTCATCAACGGCAACACTTACAGCATATATATATAAGCTACCAACTAGGTTTACTCTAGTTTAATTACAAAGTAGGACTCCAACTTATATACTTTAAACATAACACAATTCTACACTCCCCCTCAAGTTGGTGCATAGATATCTCTCATGCCCAACTTGTCCAAAGCTTCATGGAATTCTTTGCTTGCAACTGCCTTTGTTAAAAAATCTGCAAGTTGATATGCAGAGCGAACATGAGGAACTTCAATAATATGTGCATCCAACTTCTCTTTGATAAAATTCTTGTCAACTTCAATATGTTTGGTTCGATCATGTTGCACCGGATTATAAGCTATATCACATGCAACTTTATTATCACAGTAAAGTTGCATGGGACTCTCGTATGGTACCTTCAATTCTTGAAGAAGTATTCGTACCCATAAAAGCTCACATATACCTTTAGCTAGTGCTCGATATTCAGCTTCTGCGCTTGACCTTGCGACAACCTTCTGCTTCTTACTTCTCCAAGTAACTAGATTATCTCCAACAAGCACTAAATAACCTGTTGTAGAGTGACAGTCATCTATGGATCCTGCCCAATCTATATCTGTGTATCCTTCAACTCTCATAGTAGTACATTTAGTAAACATAATACCTTTTGCATGAGAGCTTTTCAAGTACCGTAAGATGCGTAATACGGCAGCCAAGTGTTCTTCACTAGGAGCATGCATGAACTAGCTGACAACACTTAGAGGATATGTTATATCTGGCCTAGTGTGAAATAAGTACATCATGCGACCTACCAAATGCTGGTATCAGCTTTTATCTGTTGGCACCTGATCAGGGGAGGACCCTAACTTTACGTTCTCAGCTGCTGGGGTGTTGCATGGTTTGTAGGCAAGCATCCCAACCTCTTCGAGCAGATCCAATGTGTACTTTCTCTGGGATAGAAAGATGCCATGCTTGGATCTTAGAATCTCAATCCCCAAATAATACTTTAATGGTCCAAGATCCTTCTTCTCAAATTCTTGAGAGAGATACTGTTGTAATGCTTCTCTTTCCACACTATCATTCCCTATCACAATCATGTCATCAACATAAATAATAAGAGCTGTAAGTTTCTCATTATTATGTTTAATGAAAAGAGTGTGATCTGAATTGCTTTGATAGTAACCAAATGCCTTCATTGAACTGGTGAACCTACCAAACCATGCTCTTGGTGATTGTTTCAATCCATATATTGATCTTCATAATTTACATACTTGTTTGCTCCTCTCCATCAGTAATCAGCATCCTGGAGGCAACTCCATGTATACCTCCTCCTTTAAATCTCCATGCAAGAAAGAATTTGTTTATATCGAATTGATGTAAAGGCCAGTCAAAATTTGCTATCAACGATAATAGTATACGTACTGTATTTATTTTGCCCACTAGTGCAAATGCCTCTGAATAGTCGACTCCATACGTCTGGCTGTAGCCTTTAGCAACTAATCGTGCCTTGAATCTTTCAATATTTCCATCTGATTTGTACTTTATGGTGTAGATCCATCAACAATCCACAACCTTTTTTTCTTTTGGTAGGTCCACAATTTCCCATGTATCATTTTTCTTCAAGGATTTCATTTCCTCATTCATTGCATCTCTCCACCTGCAATCTTTTATAGCCTCCTGCACACTGTTAGGAATACATATAGTAGACAATTGATTGGAAAATGATTCACATGTAGATGATAACCGATGGTAAGAAACATAATTGTTGATTGGATATTTTGGACCTGACTTTAAAATGGGTTCATAGCTAATTGGAGGAATCCCTCGAGTAGATCGAGTTGGAAGAACTCGAATTGAAGGTTCAACATGTATTTGATTTTCGGCTTGCAAAGGTGACTCTGGAGGGTTGACGACATCAATCAAAGGAGACAATTGTTGTGTTACCTCAGGATTAGCACCATCATCTTGCTCACACAGGTTGGCTTCAAACTCATTTGATTCTGTAGGATTTGTACATGTTTGTACTTCATGTTCCTGTTCAGCTGCATATGGAAAATCATGTGATGCATTTGATGATTCATGTGGTTCATGAGGTACATAAAGTGGTTCATGTAGGCTTGAGGATGATGGATGGTCGTCAAGAACTTGTAAGTGATCAAGAGACTGCAAGTCACTTGTTCTCTCCCCCTGACTTGCAGTCGAGATCACAAGAAAATACATAGTATGCTCATGGAAAGTGACATCAAGTGTGAGATACACTCGACGAGTACACTAGACGAGTGGAAGGGTGATAACATCTGTAACCCTTTTGAGAAAGACCATATCCTAAAAATATATACCGTACAGATCGGGGGAAAGCTTGTGTCGGGGTAGAGCATGGAATGTGAACGAAGGCAGTACAACCAAATAGGGTAGGTTTGGAGTTGGGGGTACTGGTAAAGCATTATGAAGAGTCTCATATGGAGTTTGGAAGGAGAGACTGTGGAATGGATACGGTTAATAACATAGGCAGCATTGACAAGTGATTCACCCTAATAGGTAAGAGGAAGGTTGGCTTCAAACAATGTAGCTCGAACCATATCTAGTAGTTGTCTATTTTTTCTTTCAGCCACACTATTGTTTTGAGGGGTATAAGGGCAAGTGGTTTGATGCATGATGCCATGAGTTTTCAAAAAATTAATGTTGTAATTCATGGTTTACAAACTCTCCTCCATTATCGGTACGAAGAACTTGAATGGAGGTTTGATACTGATTTGAAATCATTTGATAAAAATCCTTAAATAAGAAACAAACATTTTTATTTTCCTTCATAAGGCAAAACCATGTCATACGACTATAATCATCAATGAAAGTAACAAACCATCTATGTCCATTTAAAGTTGGACTATTTTTGCAGGACCCCAAACATCATAGTGTATAAGCATGAATGGTTTTGAACTTCTACTGGTACTTATTGGAAAAGAAGTACGATGATTTTTTGCTAATTCACAAGTCTCACATTTGAACAAAGTTGGTGAAATTTTTGAAAATAGTTTAGGAAATAAATGTTGCAAATAGTTAAAAGATGCATGTCCAAGGCGTTTATGCCATAACCAAACAGTACTGATGGAAGATGAATCTGGTGCAATCCCTAATTGAGCCAAGGTGTTGAAGCTTGCTGGTGCAAGATTAAGGTGATAGAGCTTTCCCCTTTTAGTAACACATCCAATTGTCTTCCTTGTTTGTATGTCCTTAATAACATAGTGATCAGGCCAGAAAATGACAATACAGTTCAAAGATTTTGTGAGTTGAGACACATAAATAAGGTTAAAAGTAAGAGATAGAACAACAAGGACTGAGTCTAAATTCAGTTTATCTAAGGAACATGAGCTAACACCAAGTATTTTTGCTTCTGTACCGTTTGCTGTAAACACAGTGGATTTTTCAGATGGTTTCAATCGGGATATGGTGTTAGTATCAGAAGACATGTGATCAGTTGCACCAGAATCAATTATCCATGTATTTAAACAAATAGTTGAGGAAGCTATAAAGGACATACCTGACAGAGGGCGTCTATAGCAGTTGTAGTTGTCAGGCGAGCGAAGTTGCTTCAGCTTTCATGGTACATGCTTGAGAATTCCCCCATTTAGGTGTTTTAGACGGATTCCACCATTCAGGATACCCAATTAGATCGTAACATCGACTATGACTGTGACCGAATACACCACAGTGGGCGCACCGCCTTGTCTTCTTACTATCAATCTCAAATGATTTTATGAATGTTACTCGAGTTTGGTGTTACTGATTTGTTGGAACTATTTTTCTGGTGTATCGGGTCATTTCGTCGAACGGCCATGACAGTCAAATCTGGTTTAAAGGTTTCATTCAGAATGATTCCAACATTGAAGCTAGAATTTTCAGATCGGTCGTGAATGTTCGGCGGTGGTGGAGCATATGATCCACCAATGATTTCAAGTGGGAGTTCATTGGTCATCGTACCAGGTTAGATCGAAGAAACCTGCTCTGATGCCATCAAGAATTTGTTTGTGAGAATTTTCTGATTTCTTTCTTTCATGTTCATCAACAGCAACATACAACAAATATATATAAGCTACCAACTAGGTTTACTCTAGTTTAATTACAAAGTAGTACTCCAACTTATATACTTTAAACATAACACAATTCTACACATATATATATATATATGGAGTATATATTTAATCCATTAAAAAGATTAAACATGTGTCTGGTATTGAAATTAAGTGAGTTTTAAAGATTTTGAAAGTAATAAAGTAAAATCTTTTATTTTATATGATAGTACTTTTACTGTAATACCCCAAATTTTCAATAGTCAATAATTTTTTTTGCCCCGTTCAAGCTTAAATCTTTTGGGATGGATGGAGTAAATACAATTCGTCATATAACAATAAAATTTGGTTCAATTGCTACATGTTTAATAATTATTATTTGTGAAAAAAATAAAATATTGTTTTTTATTAAAAAACAGATAATTAAGATGTTTGTTATCAGTAGAAAAAATGTAGGGAATCTAAATTTAAATTCCAAAAAAGTTGTGAGAAAAAGTTTCTTAGTTTGGTGAAATTGAATACAACCATAATATCTTAAGAGGATCAAGGTTAAAATATTATTTTCAATAAATTCAGTGATTTCTTTAATATTAATCGTTAACTTAATCCAATATTAGAAGTGACTTTGAGCTCAATTGCTTAAAGGATATCCAACCGTCCCTAAAAAGATAAAGATGTACATATTAACTTTCACTTGTATTTCACTCAAATTTTCAGTTAGAAGATTTCATTAAGAAAATTCTAAAAACATATATATACTCTTTCCGTCCCCAAATAATGTTACACATTTTTTTTGTCCTAAAAAATTATACATTTTCCTTAAATAGAAACTTCTCGCCTCCGAAGTTACCAGATTATCCATACTTTATTTATTTTTTCTCATTTTTGTGCAACCTCTACTCAAGGACAATTATGTTAAACTACATAAAATCTTACATTCACTTTAATCTCATGTCCGCACATTGTGTAGGATTAATTGGGGATGGAGAGAGTATTTAGAAACTAAAGATGTTCATTTATCATATAGATATATTTACTTTAAAGGAGAAAGCTATGGAAAATAACTTTCCGCACTCTATTAGACACTTACTCATTAAATACTTATCTCGTATTCATTTTGGTGGATTCAAAATCAAGTAGGTCCGCGAAAGAGATTGCATGACAAATTTTAAATGAGAAAGTGTCAAAGAGATTGCACAAAGTGACTATTCATAACATTTTCCAACTTTAAATACCAAAATATCGAAGAACAAAAATAATATATCAAATTGTAAAAAAAAATTTAGCTTCTTTTTAGGAATAATCAAAGTATAAAATTTTATATATATAAAAAAAACAGAGTATAAAATTATTTTATTTTCAATCAAGATGACTATATATTAAATTACCCGCTTATCCCAGCCTCAAAATCTTAATTCCGTCAAAGGTCACATAATCCATTTCCTTCAATCATTTCCTCTCACAACTTTCACAACAAATTCTTAAAACCATTTCCTTCAATCATTTCCTCTCACAACTTTCACAACAAATTCTTAGAAGTTTTAATTAATTTCCTTCTCGAGTTTTTCTTAAATGAAACACACTTTGATATTTGATATTAAGATATGAAAAGAATAGAGTCAAAATGATTTTGATTTATAGTCGTTACCAACTAAGTTTTCAAATAACTGGTACACACCTTCTATATTGGTTCGATTCAAATTAATAATAGAAATTTTTGTTTCAGTTATAAAAATATACGAGTACTTAATTATTTAACTTATAAATCAAAATATTAAAAAAAAAAATTGAAACGTAACTACTACTACTATTATTATTATTATTATTATTATTATTATTATTATTATTATTACTATTATTATTATTATTATTATTACTATTATTATTATTATTACTATTATTATTATTATTAGTATTATTATTATTATTATAGGATGGACTGGACACTGGAGTGAGCGCTTCCTATTAATTCAACGGTCAATGTTTCTTGTCTAGATTTGGAAAAATTATAATTTACACAGTACGGGTCGACCTGTTCGTCTCCATTAAAAATGAACTATATTTGATAAATTTAAATACATGTATACGTTTAGACAAATTAATCAAATTGAGACTTAATTACTTGTTTTTAATAATCTTTACTGTGATAAAAATAATTATACCAAGCGTACATCGTACTTTGAAACTAACTAATAGAGATGATAAAAAAATATTCATTTATATACAATTGGACTTCAGCGAAAACATACTTATAAAATTGATCAATATATATGTTCATGAGCCTCTTGCATTAGCTCTACTCATCTTAGAAAAGAAAAATCTTGAAATATAAAGTTTTGAAATTTAGACAAACCAACAAAATAAATAATTATAGGCTGGCTAGCTAGACATACATGCATGGCAAAATTCAATCTTGCCATGGTGGTTGATTCTGCTGCCCAAATCCTGAAGAACTCAAATGACTAAACCCAGGTAAGTTTGCAAAATCTCTCTGAGGTGGGAATGGCTTGAGCCCCAAGAAATCTCTCGTCAACCCTTCGTTCCCACCGCCACCTTCTCTCCTCCGCTTCACCATTCCGCCGAAGGCCAGGTCGAAATTCGGAGCCCCGGATTCGAACCCACCCGGCACAGAAGAGAAGGAGGACATGACATCATGGAGGAGAGAGGTTGGAGCGGAGACTCCTGCAACCTGTTCGACGAAATTACCAGCTGAAACAGAAGCTGTGCCTCTGTCCCCGAAAGCGGCCAAAACCCCAGTTCCCATCCCGTCACGTGAAGACAAAGACGTTCCGGCAGCGCCTGAGGTGCTCATGGTCGCCCCCATCTGGGCTGCTTTTTGCAGAAGAGCCGTGGCAGACATGTGAGCTGCTGCTGTCGCCGCCGCCTGCATCGGGTTTTGGTCCAGGCAGTTGGAGAGGTCCAGCCATGGAGGGAGATTAGCGTTGATCATGTTGGTGGTGCTATCTGGGCGTGACGGGTTGATGAAGAGATGGCTCTGATCTTGCTCTCGCTTGACTGAGATTTGTTGGGGTTGAAAGTTGGCGAATGGAAGAAACGCGTCATTGTTGTTGTTATCTGTGATTGATCTTGCGCTTTCTTCTGCTAAAGCGTCGCAGAAAGCTCTGTGGGTGATGAAACTGTCCCTCCTGCAAAAACAAGCACAAGAAAACAAAACCAGAAGAAAAAATTATGCCTTTTGTATTTGCTCTCTAATTCTATCTATATATCTAGCTGATCTCTGATCTCTCTTTTTTGCTTTCTGGTCTATTCGAGGACAAAAGTTTGCTGTCTGTAAAAAAGCACTTTTTGCTACCCATATCAGCCAATTTCAAACCTTTCTTTTCCTGTGTGGTTCACGAGGCTACTATTTATCTTGAATCAAGTGAAAAAGGTTTCATCTTTGAAAATGTACTGAAATCCATTTTGCAGCAACTGGGCTGAAGATCTACAGAAAGAACCCACCTTTCTTTTCCACTCTCTTCAATTATTAATCATATTATTATACCAGTGACCAAGAATTACTATTATTTATCAGTTTAACTAATTAATTTGTGATTACCTGGAGAAGAGGGTTCCACAGTCACATCTGTATTCTCTTGTGCCACAGATTTTGGAGTGAGCTTTCCAGTCAGATTGAACTGCATAGCGTTTTGAGCACTTCTCACATTTCCACTTCTTCTCCCCATGTTTTCTGAAGAAGTGTTTCTTGATCCCAGTTAGGTCCCCAAGTGCTCTTGAAGGGTCATGGTGGACACAGCTCACTTCTGGGCAAATGTAAACCTTCTTCCTCACTACTTCCTTGTTTGACCTTTGCTTTAGCTTCCATGGAAGGTTGTGACCTCTTCTGTGGAGCTGAAGATTCTGGTCTCTTTGAAACCCCTTGTTGCAGATCTCACAGATGAATCTGTTGGTAGTCATCAGTGTCTTGGGTGACAAGGCTATCACTTCAGCATCTGGGTCTGCTTGGAAAGAGAAAATGCATGGATTTCAACAAAAAAGAAGAGACTTTCTTTTTTCTTTTTTTCTTTTTGGAAATTAAATCAATTGATTGTCACCTGGATTGCCTGGAAGGCTTCTCTTCTTCTTCTGTGGAGGAGCCTGAGTTTTTGAGGTGAATGATTGCTGCTGCTGTAGTATTGGGTGGATGTTGGAGGCAGCTTCAATTCTAGTGCCAGATGAAGCACTGACTTCACCAGAAGTAGAGGTCAAATTTGAGAGATTTTCATCCATTAACAGACCTTTCATCATCATATTCATCTCTTATCTCTACCCTTCTTTCTATATATTCAAAGGAGCCAACTTTTTCTTAACTTCTAGCTCTAGATTCACATGATGATGAGCTAAGATCTGAGATCTGTTAGCTCTACCTACAAAACCCTAGCTGAGAAAGGATAACTATCAAAAGTGGAAAGTGATGATGATGATGAATATTATATATAAATATACATGTGCAACAAGGGAGAGAGTTGCTAGGTAGTAGTAAGGTAGAACAAATTCACCCACAAAGAAGAAAAATAAAAAGAAAGTTTTTTTTTTTTTTTGTTTCTCTAGATTCCTCCAAAAAACATCAACAAACCCCTGGAAATCTCTCCTCTTTTTGGCAAAATCATCCTTTCCTTGGTGAGAAAACAAACAAAAAAGAAAGCTTGTAAATGACAAGAAACAAGACTAAACCTTAAAACTCATCAGTAGTAGCTTGGAAGCTATATCTGAAACCCATTAGACCAGAAGAGAAAAAACAGAAAAACTTTTGGTAATGGATGCCAAAACCAAGAGAAAGCCGCAAACAGAAACGTACAGAAGGAGGGGAACAGAACCAGAATTCCTTTATAATATTCAATAATAATAATAATAATAATTTCTGGAGCTAGCTAGTATATAATTTCTTTTTTTCAAATACAAATCATGACCCGTGATAGAGAGAGAAAGAGTAGTGAGAAGAAGATGATATCTGAGGAGCACTCCACCATACAAAACCAAAGCAGCTTGTTGTGACGTTGAACTTTTTGTCCTTTGCTTTGTTCTTACTTGGGTCAAATTTGGTCTTCTTCTTTCTCTAATTACTTGTTAATAATGAAGCAGCTTCCCACTAATTAACCAGGACTATTATTTAGCTGTAAAGAGTATCTTCTTTCATATCAATAATATATATATATAGCTTAATCTAAATGATTAAAGGTGATAGATTAGAGAGAGGGGAGAGAAATGTACTGCCTCCGTCCTTTAAAAGTTGCACAGTTTGATGACTTTCAAGCTTATATTTTATCCAAATTTCCAAAATGAATGATTTATTTAAAAAATTCTTAAAAAATATGTATATAAAGATAAATTCTTAAATTTTCTAGATATTTTTTTTAATAATTTGAAATATAAAAAGAGTAATTTTATAGTACTTCATATAAAATTTTTGATGAGTTCAAAGAGTACTACACGGATTAGAGCTACAGGTGTGAGAAAAATCCTTTTACTCCATTAAAAAAGACAGCATGTACATAATTTGTATGGAAGTGCTTTTCCTTGGCTTGTCATTAACCGCGGGTATTTTCATGAATAAATTCAAATTCACTTTGAGTGGAAAAAATGTGATACTCCTATTATAGATACTGTTAAGAGAGACTAAAAGGAAAAACAAAAAACATAGAATAAAAATAGCTAGAGCCAATTGTGTCAAGTTTAAAATTATTTGTTATAATCAAAATTTTAGAGTGTTTTCTTTTCTTGAAATCTGAATTCAAAAGAATCTAACACACCAATATTTACGTGAAATTATTACTCCATATATATATATATATATATATATATATATATTATGCTTCAATATATAAAACTATAAACACTTTCTTTATAAATAGCATCAGCTAGCGCCTAGCAACTTGCCATCAAAATTATCAAGTCCAAAAATTATCACAATGATATAATACATGACCTCCCTCTAAAAAATAAATAAATCACAATGATGAATCACAATTGAACATAAATATAATGCGGTTAATTTTAATTGAAATGAAAAAATGATGTTGGGTTAAAAGGCAAGAGGTCTTTGACATGAAAATATTAATGGGCATTATGCATTAAGCAGCCATGATTGGTTAGGGTGATTGGGATTATTCCAACCGACATGCTCCTGGGAAACAGTCCAGAAATAATGTAATTTTATATTTTTATTAATTAAAATTTATGCTAATGTTCTGGTAGGGCTGATCATCGTAAGTGTTAATACTACATTTACTACTCTCTCAATTCCACAAATAATGCAACATTTTCTCTGTTTTTTTAAGACGTCCTAAGAAATAATGAAACACTTCCCTTTTTAGTAAATTTTACGTACTAATTTACCAAATCACTCTTACTTCTAAAGCATAAGAAACAAAAATTAAAAACATAATCAATAGGAAATGCCTTCAGTCACTAAAAATGCATACATTTTTCTCCTTCATGATGTGACAAATGACGTAGTGAAAGATGAATGAATGATGATTAAGCGATAAATAGGTAAATCGGGAAATTAAGGATGATATGGCAATAAAGCGAGATTTTTGGGAAGAATTTCTACGTATCCGTAGCAGAACTCTAATCAATATGGGTCTCATTCTTTTCCAAATAAAATTTCTTTTTTTATATACATAAGGGGTAGGGGATTGAGGATGGTGGAGACTTGAACACAAGACCTTCACCCCATGTCACAGGAGCTCAGCCACTAGGCTACATGCTCAAGACTTCCAAATAAAAGCTCTTATTCGATATATAATTATTTGACTTTTATTCTTGGTATATTTATCATTATATTTTGTTTTTGTTTTACTGTTTTTCATTGATTTCTGTATTTGATTACATATTCCAACATAAAGAAGGGTAAATTAGGAAAGTCAATACCAAAATATTCTCACATTAATCTCCGTTCCAAGTCAAACTATTGCATTATATATTGGACGAAGAGAGTATGAATTATAATTGAAATGACACTTAATTCCCGTAAATACTCCTCCATTCCCAAATAACTTTACACATATCCTTTTTTCGGGCTATTCTTGAAAAGTTTCTCACTATCCCAAAAAGAAAAGTTTTAACTACCTAAGTTACTAAAATGCCCTTAACTTTTATTTGTGGCTCTTACCTTATTAGTTGTGTTCATTTCAACTTAAGAGTAAATTGGGAAACTTTTCCATTCTTTTAATTCTCCTTAATCTTCGTACTAAACAAAATGAAACATTATTATTTGGGAACGTAGGGAGCATTACATTTATTTTCCAATGTTTCATTAGACCATGATCGTAATGGACCAATGAATTGGCCAAATTAGGATAAGAAAAGTTTTCTAGAGGATGAAATCACTAAGATGATTTAAAATCACGACTCTAGTGACTATTAGGTTTAAATAAATACTCCTTAATTCCTGAAAAATTAAACACATTTTTTTTAGTTTGTCCTTGAAAAATTGTTCGCTTTTCTTAAAAATAAACTGTTCATTCAAAGTTGTTAAATTATCCTCAATACTTTATATTTACTTTTCATACCACATTTTTTGTGCATTTTAAGTTAACATATATAAAACTCTTATATTCACTTTAATCTCCGCATATGTGAAATTCTTCAATCATTTGAGGAGAGAGGGAGTATATATATTATATACAAATACAATTGAAAACTTGATTTAACAATGACGAATAGTTATATACTAGTATTTGAGATTTTACTTATATCTTGTTAGCCAGGTTAAGGTCTCTATAAGCTCATGTGTTGTTTAGTTTTGGATGGCCAAGTGGCCTTTTTATTTTTTTATTTTTTCTCTAATTAACAAATGAATTTGTTTGAAATTTTATTTAGATATTGTTAGTGTATGTTAAGATCTCTAAACTCATGTTGTTTAGTTGTCATTTAGCTAGTGTCTTTATCATTTTCTTTTTCCTCTAATTAACAAATGGATTGATATAAAATTGTTTCATATTGTATTTCCTTAGTTTTATTGTTTAGTAACAATTACGTCTTTCAAATTGACTTTCGAGCTTTAGAAAATGTGATTTTTATCACGCCATTTAAATTGATGTCCAAAATATTTAAATTTAAATTTAAATTTAAATTTAATCATTTATTTATAGGAAATATCCATTTCAATCATTTTATTTATAAATTCATAATATTTAGAAATAAATGTTTTGAATCCGCATCAAAGTGTATGGTTTAAATAAACCTCATTGATATTCATATATATAACAAATATACATTTTCTTTGCAAGGCCAATAACAGTTGCAGTACTTATTACAGTACTAGATAAGTACTTTCCTCCATCCTCAAAAGATTGAAGGATTTGGTTGGGCGTGGAGATTAAGGTGAATGTGAGATTTTTAATAAGTTTACTTAATTGCCTCTTGATTGAAAGTGCACAAAAAATGAGGTAGAAAAAGTAAAGATAAGTGGGGATAGTTTAGTAACTTTAAGAGTGAGAAGTTTCCTTTTAAGGAAAGTGATCAATTTTTCTGGGACAGCCCAAAAAGAAAATGTGTTCAATTTTTCAGGGACGGAGAAGTATAATAATACGTGGTTTCTCATCTTTTTTTTTTCCCCGAATACCGTCTTCCGTCTTTTTGTTTTGGGTGCCATTTACGTACTCTTCAGTGATTAATTTATAATTGTCTGCATTAGTTTGATTTATAAATACTTTGTTTTAAAAATAAAAACTACGCAGTAGACAAACCAAATTATGTAGTAATTTATAAAATGTAGTATTATAAGTTAAGTCAAGCTTCAAGTAATTGTAAAACACACGTTCAACCAAACAGTAAGTGAACAGTAACTATTTTGGCCTCTCTTTTTTTGCTTTTGGTTATAGAATTACTCACCTATTTCCTTATACTTTTATTGGTTTTGCACATTGGACCCTCGGTTTTAAAATTTAATAGAATGAATTATCCTACTACTTTTTCAAACCCTTACAAAAAAAAATCTCACTTTCTGAATGTTTTTCATGTGCACAACTTTGCAACCAACAATTTTTTTTTAAAAAAAAACTACATCCTTTAGTTTTATACTCCCTCCGTCCGCAAAAGATTCAACCATTTGACTTTAGTGTTTTAAGTTTCAATATTTGACTCAACTTTTAACAAAGATAGATAGTTTTAAAATATTCAGAATAAATAAATTTATAAAATTTAGATTTCAAATTATGATACACATATGAAATATTTAATTTTCAGTGTCTAAACATTCGTGAAAAAAATCATAGATTAAATACTGTGAAACTGTCAAAACAAACGATTGAATCTTTTGCGGACGGAGGGAGTAGTTTTTCACTCCTTCTCCAACTCTTCATTTTTATCATTTGTGCATTTTGACCTCGCACGTATTAGATTGAATATAATGATCAGTCATTCTAATTTTTGAAATGTTAAAAAAACACTATCTTAATTGTTTATGTGCATTTTCGTATGTACAATTTGTCAATAATCCCACTAATTTTTTTTTAAAATCTTCAAACATACAAACCGTTTCATTTCTTTTTATTATGTAAGTCAATTTTCTTTGTAATGTTCCCATATAAACCACAAATATTTAATATTAGAATACTTAGGTTCAATTTCACATTTTCAACCCCAGATACCTAAATAAACGTGAAAATGTTGTATCATCCGATGCAATGAAGATAAAAAATTCGGGTTGGCTCTTATTAAATGGAATGTCTTACAAAAGTCAAAATTTCTAACTAATATGATTCATTTTATCATTTTTATTTACCACATGAAAAATTAATAACAAAATTTATATATCAACGACTTTTTTACCTTGATCAGGGGAGAAAATATGTTCACAATTTTAAAATTTTCATTCCTCACTTTGATTTTTGTAATGTCCCCGTCGCGGACCGCGGGTTGGAAAGATACTAGTTTATCACATCCATGCAGGTGCAGCACACCGAATAAACTGCGCACTTCGTAGGCATGCACACAAGCACGTCGTTTATTTACAAGTTTATCGTTTACTATTTATGATCAACAATGTTGTTGTGCTTGATCAACATAATATGGGTTGTCTTGAAAAAACATTACAAGAAAATATTGATTTGTATGGTTGATCAACATCTCCTCACATCTGATCATCAGCGTTTAGTGCTTTCAGAAACATTGCTTGTTTACATCACCAGAATAATGTTGATCTGTTGACCAACATCTCCTTACACCTTATTAGCAATGTTATCATGCTTGATCAACATTAAATGTTGATCAGCAACACGGCTTGTTTTGAACAACATTACCAGAATAAATGTTGATCTGGATGGTTGATCAACATCTCCTTACACTTGATTAGCAACATTACCGTGTTTGATCAACACTAAATGTTGATCAGCAAGATGACTTGTTTTGAACAACTTCGCCAGAATAAATGTTGATATGCATGGTTGATCAACATCTCCTTACACCTGATCAGTGACGTTATTATGCTTGATCAACATAACAAATGTTGATAAGCATCACAGCCAACATCGTTTAGAATAAATGTTAATCTGGATGGTTGATCTACATCTCCTTACATCTGATCAGTAACGTTACCGTGCTTGATCAATTGATCAACGTTATAAATTTTGATCAGTATCATGACTTCTCTTGATCAACATCACAAGAATTATAAGGCATCGGAATCATGGTGGTGCGCTGATGGTGGTCGAAAAACAATATGCATGTGTTTCTTAGCAAGAACTGAATCTTATTGAGTGAAATTATAAGAGTAGTCGAGATGATGATTTGTAAGGCAATATAAAGTCATCGAAAGCATTATTGTTACAGTTGCCGTGTGTCGGACGACTTCAGAGTTAGTTTCCGTGAGTTTTCAGATCTGTTTACTAATTTCTGTGAATGTCGGGATTTGAAATTAAACATGTTGGACATGTTTTCTGTATGTTATGGAATCCCAGAGTTTTAGTTCCGTTGGAGATTCCGTTGGGAAGTTGCGGTTGAATGAAACCATGACTTTGCAAGGTTGGGGACCAGTTTGTAAATGTGGAAAGTTTGAGAGGGTTCCTCTCCCTTATGGGAGAGGAAGTCAGGTTAAATGGTATAGAGGAGAGAGAAATGAGTAGAGCAACACGTTACCTTCATTTCAGAACTTCTTCCACTCTCTCTCATCCGTTTTCTCTGTGGGAGCTCAAGTTGGAAGCTCAAGGTGATCTTCTCCAATACTGGTCCGATTTCCGAGGTAAGGGATTATGTTGTTCACAGTAAGGAGTTATGCATTTTCTACGGATCAGATTTCTTATTGCATGCTCTGTTGATCAGTTGTGAAGAGAGAAAGATTTGAAAACTCTGTAGGAACCGGCTTCGCGGACGCCTTCTCCGTCGCGATTTCGTGAACTTTGCGTGGCTGGTTGCTTGGAAATCTTCAGCGATTAAGGTAAGGGTTTAGTTTATCCGTGATTTTGCGTTTCTGGGATGCGTATAAATTGCATATCAGGATAAATTGGGGTTAAGTTTGGTTAAGGGGTGTGTGTCTGAGGGGTCATCGTCGTTCTGGGAATGAAGCTTCGCATGAATCTGTAAAGAAGCTTCACGTGAATCTGGGAAGGGCTTCGCATGAATCCGCGAAGAGGCTTCGCATGAATCTGAGGTTCCGCATGAGTCTGGGGTTCCGCATAAATCTGAGGCTTCGCGTGTATCTGAGACTTCATACAATTCTGTTATGGACGCTTCGCGATGGAGGATCCCATGGCCAGCTTCGCCTTGGGGTCTTCGCATTTGCTTGGAGGTTCCGCCCGGAAGGTCTTCGCCTTTATCTGGACTTTGCATTGGGACTTCGCCTTCGCCAAGGGGTTTTCCTCACCCTCGCACCTTCTGTATTGCGATGTGACCCTCAGCCCCCTCTAGCCTCGGTAACACCAAACTTAACTTATGGCATAGGTTGGGTATATGCGTGGATCTGGGAATCTGTTCAGCATAACTTGCTTGACAAGTATCCTTCTGTATTCTGCTATCTGGATATGTTCTGTTCGGCAGCGGGGAATCCGGACCCTGGGCTGGTACCATGCTTCTGATAAATCTGATATTCTGAAATCCCCTTCTGTAAGCCTAAGAGCCTCAAGGGTCTGTCGAATCTAGAATAATGTTATATCTGTTATATCTGTCTGTTGTATCTGTGTTATATCTGTCTAACATAGAATAATGTTATATCTGTTATATCTGTCTGTTGTATCTGTGTTTTCTGTGCAGTCTGTTCTGAGTAATCTGCATTCTGAGATACCCTACCATATGTCATACCCTTACTGAGTTCTCGTCAAGGACTCACCCTTTTTATGTTCACCTTTTCAGGCTCATCTGATAAGAAGCCCAAGGAGTAAAGACTCTCGGTGTTTTCTGGTGTTTGTGTTTCAGGTATTAATGAGTTCCGAATCTCTCTTCTGATTTAGAAAAGCACAGTTCTGTTTGAGATATCTGTAAAATCTGATCTGGTTCTGAACACACTCTGAGATGTCTGACAGTTGTCTTCTGTACTCTGTTTAGCAGCAGCGATGACCTACGTGGAGTACTGTCTGAGGATCTTGGTGTTCCAGATCCCTCCATAAACGTAGGTATTTTTTTGGATAGTAGGTTATGGCTCTGTAAATGTAAACGCTAGCATGTTTAGTATTTTGCATCACATTTGTATCAGCCTGGGTGTATATAAGTATGTTTTAATTCAGTTGATTCTCGTTACTTGTACTACAAGTTGTTACATGAAAACGTTAAGGTGAAGTTTTAATCGGATGGGTTTGGACAACTATACCAAGGGAACTCCGCGCCCGCTGTTACCCCCGGCTCCGGCTTCCGCGCACGCTAAAGGGGGGGTAACAATTACGAAGGTGGCAGAGATGCATGAATGTGTATTTTTTCAATCGGAACTAAATATTGTCATCAAAAATTAGAAGTGTGACTTTGGTAAAGATCTGGAATGGTCAAGGTTACCACCAAGCATCGGGTTGTCGTAATATGGGAGTTGATGGAGACAGAGTTGAAGATGAATCAGTGGTGGAAGGCACCGACGAAAGACGCGGTGTCATATATAGTAAATAATGATAAGTCTTATGTGTATAGACTGCGCACATGTGCAGTCTATAGCTACTCTTGTTTTTAACCCATGCAGAAACCATGAGCCCAAACTTTTTTTTTTTGATAAGTAGGGGTAGAGGGTATGATGGAAATTAATGAGTAGAATTGAGAAATTTTGACATATATAGATACCCTACCCCACAAAAAGTAAAAGAGTGAAACCAAAAGATAGAGGCTAAAAAAACGGGTAAAGTAAAGTTAAAGAATATAAATTACTATAAATGGAAACATTTTAATTATTAAGGGAAGGTTCAAAAAAACAAAGTGTTTTAATATAAAAAAAAGACATAATGGTAACATTTAGAAACACAGAATAGTTTGCCTTAAAAAAAACAACTCATGAATAGTAAATTAAGTGTTTTCGAGTGTGAGGTTAGAAATTGTGAGCTCATGTCTTTTTTTTGGTTTTTTTAATGGGATAACTAGCTTTTCAAATCTTACTATTTTTATCCTTTTGCACTTTGGCCCAAAAGTTGTAATTTTGTGATTTGGACATTTCAACATTTGTTTTTACTTTCTTTTTATCAAAAGGATAACTTATTTTTACCTCTTATTTTTAATTGCATGACTATGTAAAATTTAATCTTATTATATAATCATATAATTTAAAAATTGATAATGACGTGATGAAGAGAACATTTTTTTTGTTCATAGTGAAGGAGTAACTCCCTCAATTTGTTTACATTTTTATGTTATTTTGTATATTGTCCCTAAAATTCTGTACTTTTGTGTTACCTCTTTTTCTTTGTTCTTGAGCATGATGAGTGGTGTATATGAAAGAAATGATACACATGAAAGATTTTCTCGAAATTGGACTAAGCCAAATGAAAATACTTCATCCGTCCGTAAAAAAATGTCTTATTTGACTTTATTGTTTCAAGATTTAATGTTCGATTCAAATTTTAACAGAGATAAACAGTGAAAAAAATGCAAAAACAAATATAATTAGGAAATTTAGATTGAAAATTTCAATACTGATGCGAATTATTTAATTTCGATTTCTAAACATTCATGAAAAAATCATATATTAAATACTCTGAAATTGTCAAAAAAAATTGACAATGTTTTTCTAACAAATGGATTATATTTTCAAACATATTTAAAATATAGAGTATTTATTTGATGGTGTATTTAGCACAATTATTTTTGATATTCTATCAAAATATTGCACTTTCACGAATTTCCCAATAATGTTTGAAAATGTAAACGGTTGTAAACTCTAAAATTTTGACATTTTAATATTAAAATGAAAGCACGAGCCATATAAAAACCTCGTTTTGAACAACAGCAAAGATGGAATTTCCCGAAAATCTGATCCACTATCTTTTTAATTAAGATTATCACATAAAAGCACGACAGTGATACGTTTTTAAAAGGAAACGTATTCGCACTAATTTTAGCTTATCACTCATCATCTTTTCTCTACTATTATATATTAATACAGGATCACTGCATTAATTACCAAAAAAAATGAATGAAGTGATTTGGTGAAGCCACCGCAGCACTACATCAGCACATCAGATCCATTTTTTTCTGTCATTAATACACACACCATAATAATAAGATGTCAAAATTAATCAGTTTCCTATAATATTAATATCACTAATTATATATTAATACAAGATCACTGCATTAATTACCAAAAAAAATGAATGAAGTGATTTGGTGAAGCCACCGCAGCACCACATCAGCACATCAGATCCATTTTTTTCTGTCATTAATACACACACCATAATAATAAGATGTCAAAATTAATCAGTTTCCTATAATATTAATATCACTAATTACTCCAATTACGTTGAATTGCAAAGAAACTCCTAAATCCTCCATTCCCGACCTTCCTTTTTTTCCCTCTCTCGCTCTCGCTCGCTATTCTCTTTCCGTTCTTCTCTCCTTCGTCTCTGTTCTAATCTCTTTTGCTACACTCACATTGGATGGAGTCATCGGTGATGGAGACGAGCTCGAAGATCCGTGGAGGCAGAAATCGACGCGGTGGATGTTTTTGGATGAAGCGTGCTTGGCCCATGTGAGCAGCAACTATATCAGACGTATGTTGTTGTTGATCATTCCTACCCTTTGCCGCCGTTTCAAGCTTCATCGATCCAAGACACAAACAACAGGTGCTTCGTCCATTCCGATCTCCAGCAGTCCCGACCATCTTCTGCCAGATTGGAGCGCAACTTTGACGCCTTTCAATCGAAGGTAGGAAGCCAGATCTCTGATCATTTTTCTATTAGAAGGGTAAGTGTATTTTCTGCAGTTTGATCGTTTGCTTCATAGCCGATGGAATCTATGAAACTCGGGAAGATCATCTTTTAGATTCACTCTCTCCATTTGTTTCAACTTGCATGGACTTGCAAGAATTAATTTTAAAGGTAATCTTCTTCTGATAGACAATCATCAAAAGGAGAAGGTGGATATCCATTTCTTCTTTTCATTATTTGTTTCAACTTGCAACTCTATGAACACAATTTAAGATGAGTAATGATTTAGTTCTCATGGTTACTATAATTCAGATGTAATTGCCTAGTTTCTGTCTCCAAGCCACCGTAGTCAAATAGTTGATCTTTGTCTTCTTTTTGTAGGGAAAGACTATGAAGGAGATGTTTCTTTGAGCAAGAAAGTACTTACTGCACTTCACTACGTATCTGAAGGAGGCCTGGTAACGCCAAATTCGCTACCAATCCATTACGAATGTAACGCACAAGGGCGTTACCAGGGCGCTACAAATCGAGGCGTTACTTCAGCCCAATGCGTTACTAGGGCGTTACCAAATTGATGACTGGGAATCGAAAAGGTGGCTGTTAACGCCATAACTAGCCTCTGATAGGCTCTGACCGGTAGCGCCCTCACTAATGCCTTGGACGCTACAACGGTGTTCGGCCCCACAGTAACGCCCAGGACGTTACTCTGTGCATTACCACATCAGCTGCAACTACGTAGTGCTTACAACTGGTAAGATTATTTACTTTGGATTGGTGAATAAACTAGACAAGAGCCAAATGTTGCAAGAAATGCTATTATGAATGTTGTTAAACTTGCTAGCTATGACCAAGTAAAAGAGGTAGAATCTATAGCTACTATTAGATACATTTTGTAAAATATACTTTAGCGTTTATTAAGCTCTTATGTTATTTCTCAAAAAAAATCTGATAATGTTCTTGCAGTCTATCTTAAAAATTCCAGGCTTCACAAATAATGTTATAACTCACATACTAGCTGGTTTTGGGGCAGAATTTTTTGTTGTTTATTTTGGTTCATGAGTTTCTTTTATAGTGTAAAAAATATTATTTGATGCAGACAGAAAGGGTAGTTCTCTTTCAGGATTTCTTGCTACACATGCATAATGTTACCATTGTCACATGAGGAAGTGTGGGTGGGGTTGTTGATTGATGCTGGAATTGAGGAGGAGCTCTGTGTCCGTCATTTGCAAGTGGTTGATGCTTTCCATGATTCTCTTGGGCTGTAGTTGTTGGATCCATCATATATAACCAACAATCCTCTGGAGGTATGTATTTAACAATTATTTAAATAGCTATTTCCTATATAGTTGAAATTGTGCGGTAATAATCTGTACTTCTAGAAGAAAAGGGAAATTGTGCGGTAATCATCTTTAGTTATCTAAATTTCTGAGCTGATGCTTGATATTTACTTTTGATGGTTGTGCTCCAATGTGGTGAGTTCAGGTGAGCTCATATGAAATGATTTTGTTTGTGTGTTTGCTCTCTATTTGGTTGTTTGCATTGATATTTTTACCATGATATTTTAAAGTAAAGCTTTTACCATGATTTCTAACCTATCCGTTTTCCCATTTTTTTCCCACTTCTCCGTGGTTGATCTGCATTTTTCATTTGCTCAGTTTTTTCTGAAAGATCAATAAGTAATTGTAAGTTTGAGATATGAATCGCTGAATGTGATTGCGAGTATCATTTTCAATCAAGGAGAAGACTTATTTGGTGTTGGTCAGCTGGTGAGATAGCTGCGTTTTTATTCTGTCTTGTGACGAAGTTTTCTTTTATTCTAATGTTTTCTTCTTCCTATTTGATTGTTCTATTTTTCGCTCTTTGTTGTTGTCGAAGGTTTAATTCAACCTATTGCTCCACTTGGATTCTTAATTGACTGATGTTTAGAGAGATCTGAAAAATCATGTTTCAGTATAAGTTGTAAGTGTTAAATTTCTGAAAATTTTAATATAGGTGCACATATGGATCAATTTCATCCTCATGCATTGACATTTTACACTTTCAGCGATATAGCAGATCCATCAAATTGAAACTCTCTAGCCTTTCTATATGTTTCGAGATGGTTGGTTAGTTACAGAGATTTGAAGCATCAAATTCACATATGGATAGGTCTATTTTGCTTCATCAGATTGTTTAGTGATGAGATTCATGTAATTCTGATAAGGGTTAACCAAATCAAAATTGCATTCAGAGACTTGCACACAAAAAGGGCCTCAATGTTGGAAGTGTCAACGACAAATGGCTGCTTTATACCCATTCTGCCATTGACATACTACAGGTAATTGGAATCTCTCTAATTGCACATTTTCTTACAAAGTAGCCATTATATCTTTCTCTTTTCTAGTTTTGAAGTGCAACATTCAGTAGTTTTATCTTTTCTTGAAACTTTAGTGTCATTACACTGTCAATTTTACCATCCCGTGCAACCTGGTAGGAAAGATCTTTCATGTGAAGAAGCTATAGTATCTTTATTTGATCGTATTGCAGCTATTGTTATTTCATTTATATTTTTCTTAGTGAACTTACATGGACTTGCAGGGGTTAACTAAATGTGGACTAAGCTTTGGCCGCAAGAAAATACCATAAGTTTACATGTGCGTGAGGCTTTTGCTTATAACTCTTTGTAAGCAGATAGCTTATAACTCTTTCATATTCTATATTCACATCCATATGCATTATATTTCATGTGTTCAAGCTTCCTTATGTTGTGGCTTTCAAATTATGTCTATCTATTAATTTTATTTGCATGAACAGTTGATTTGCGGTCTTTTTCTTCATTTTGGTTGATTCTTAAAGTTTTTATTTTTATTTTTATCATCTATCTTTCAAGTTTATTTTTATTTTTATCATTTATCTTTTAGTTTATATCTCTCTTTTTTTGCTACTTTCCTCATATTATGTGATCTCCTTGGCCGTGAGCTCAATGAGGCCAGAAACTGCTTGACTTTGCATCAACAATCTTTTTCTAAAAAAGCCCTCTCCATATAGATTTTTTCAAATATAAATTTTTGTTATGGCAGAGGAGACATACCAAACCATCCTGTTACGGATCTCGCCGATGAAGATTGATGAATGCTATCACATTTGGTTAATTGCTCTTGTAACATCGTGTTTTGTTGTTGCATGTAATTTCAGCAGTTCATGTCTTCCTTATTAGTACATACTAGATATTATGATCAATGACGTGGCCCAAAACTAATTGTCTTCAATATTCTTATTATTTTTAATTCAAAATATTTTAAAAAGTAAAACCCTACCCTAATGATACACAGAATAGTGTGAAACTTTATACGAAATGGTAATTAAATATTAATATAGAGAACTTGTGTCGAAAACGAGTATTAGAACTATAGTTATATCTTAATACAGGATCTTACTGCCGCAGTGCCGTGACAAAAAAATTTGAATCCTGCGTTTATAGAGTGACACGTAGCCAAGAGTTTTTATTTTTTTAAGACACAGTCAACCAGAAAGATGTCATAATTAATACTTAATTGATCCATTTATTTTGGTTGTTTCGCATTATTTAATTTATGATTTTATTTAGGATTATCTAGACACGTAAAGTTAAATAATTTACATACGTATCATAATTTGAATACAAAGTTTCTAAATAGATTTTTTTTTAATTTTTTGTTTCACTATTTATCTTTATGCAAATTGGACTCAAACATTGAACCTTGAAACACAAAAAACAAATGGATCAATTAATGAGGTACGGAGGAGTATATTCTTTACTGGTTGTCAATCGAATGCCACTATAAATGGAACAAATCATGCCTAAATTACATATTATGCTAATTTACAGCAATCAAGTCTAATAGACACGTTATAAACTTGCATGCAAAAATTATGGCTAATTTACAGATTCATTCCACACTGCACGCTAAAAATATATAGTTCACTATTAAATCATGATTTCCTATTCTGTATTACAAATCTGCTATATATACAAAATATATAGTTCACTATGTCATGATGATATCGATGATATAATAGTTAGTTATATAAATAGTTATTGTTCATCGTATTTCGGACTTTATTTTTAGAATAATATGAATGTAGCCTTTTAAAATGTGTTAAAAGAAATGCAAAATATTCTTGGAGATTCAAATAGTATTTCAATTTCTTATTGTTAAAATATTCGGTATACTTAACAAAGTTTGAAAAACTATCGGTGTTTATTTTTACATCACTAAGTATATTGTTGCCCGTGACACATAATTTTTACATCACTGAGTATATTGTTGCCTGTGAAAAAAATTTAGTGTTTATTTTTACATCACTGAGGCCCATAATTTGGTGATGTACTTTACAAGTAATGTGAAACATTTACATATATAAATCATATAAATCAGTGGAGTGAAAAATACAATACGATTTCCATATAATTAAGTAATTATAGCCAGTCAAAATTGGAATAGAGATGGAAAAGTTGTACATTTTCGGTAATTTCCATATTTTATATGTACGGTAAACACATAAATGCCAGATGGACAGTCATATTAATTGCAAAATTACAAGTGTGTGAATTTGAGCATATATCGAATATATCATTATTCATGGTACTTTTCATATTTTTATAAACCCGAATCCCATAGACAATATATGCACATTACATATTTTTTATAAATGAAAATTTCTTGACTCGTGCAATTTCCATAGATTTTATACACAAATCCCATAAATTGGGCATAGACTTTAAAAACAGTAGAAAAAATTCACATTTAAAAATGATGGTAGATTTGGATAGTTTAAATAATTTATGCACATTCCATAATTTTTATACATTAAAATCCCTAAATTTATGCAATTTACGTGAACTTAGTATGCAATTTAAACATTTTAGGTTCTTTCCATAATTCATATACACAGTAATCACATAACAAGCAGATATACACATGAAAATTCCTTGACTCGTGCAATTTCCATAGATGCACCCCTGGTCATATACTGATGTTACCATGTATCCATAGATACATGTTTTATTTGATCATATACTGATGTTACCATGTCATTGAATAGGAACAAACTTTCAGGATTTGTGTTGTGATATTGGTTTGTATTTATATGGGTTTGTTTTAGTTGTTGCATAACTTTTGAAATATTAACAAGATTGTTATAGTAGGTACAGTTTAATCATTTGTTACTCCTATCGTTACCATAGGTACAAGATCGAGATTATTGTGCATGATTGGACATGTGACGGGACAATTGTATTATTCGACAAGGTGGCAACTCAACTTCTAGGGTGCGATACACGTACGTTGTCACAATACGAGTCGAAAGTATGTATACCTATGCGATTATATAACTTAAATACCCATTTTACGCATGCTTTTATATGTAGTAAGTGTAAATATATATCTTATAGTTTGTATCTTATTGATGTAGGATGAAGTTAATTGCACTGTTAACAGATTATTAAGATTACTTCTGATGTGGGACATCCAGATAACTAATTACAACTTCATGAACAAATATTATGATTTCACTGTTAAGAGGTTTATGGAAACTGATTTTGCATCGGAAGGTCGAAGACTATTGCGGTCAATTCGCAAGGTGGGGATATGAATTCAAACCAAGTATACATAATGGATTTTTGACATGCGGCACATTTAAACTATCATAATTTTTGTTATATTTACTATTTTTTATTGCAATAGCAATAATCTGTTATTATTAATGTATACAGAATCGCAATTGAAGACCACCCAATCTCAGAACTCCAGCACTGACGGCATATGGAAACTGTTTATGCTATTTAAATTTAAGTTATGTGTGTAGGAAGTAGTTTATTTAAACATTGTTGTTTTCTGGTGCACCATATATCTACCACTTTCTTTGTTGAGTTTGCTCTTTTTTCTGATCTGTTTGTAATTTATCTTCTTTCCCCTTAATAAATTCATGTTGTCGTGCAAAAAAAAATATTTATCTACCACTTTAATAAAAAAAGTTCATCAATTATCAAATTATATTTTAAACAAATAACACGTGCTGAAGGCGGGTATGTAAGCTAGTTTATCTTATATACCTATACTACCTCATGATCAACAATATTCTTTAATCCTCGTATCGAGTTAAACGTATTAGTTTTACTAGAACTTAGGTAGTACAAATTAGACCTACCTCTTTGGAGTTGTGAGAGAGGATTATGTGTCCCACTTTCTGGTGTCCTCTCCATATTTTTTTTAGCTCCCAAAAGATAAAAGTTTCTCTCTTTCGCTCTCTATCTCATAATAATACTCATATCCCTAAAAATGCCTATTTATCATTTAGTTCCCTGAACTATATAACTCGTTCAGTTTAGTCACCGGATTGTAACTCAGAATAACTCAGTCACTTAACTTCCGTCAGGCACTTTACCCATTTGACCGTAACAAAGTTAGTTGACCTTGGGGTAAAATACATGTTTTGGTCATAGAATTTCAAAGTTCTTTCCTAATTATCCCAAAGTTATATACTACTTAACTTTCCATGCATTGAAATTATTTATTCATACTTTTTATTCTAAATAATTACTTAGATACCATTTTGTTCAAATTTAATTATTATCACAACTAATCTAAAAATATGTAAAAATATTTTAAATTCAAACAACATGTATAATCATTTTTATAGTATTTCTAAGGTCTAGAAATTCAAATTTGAATTCTTGTTGATTTATGCTACTAGAATATGCAATTTATCAACAAAAAAATAACCTTCTATATGTTTTACAAGATACATGAAAATCTAACTTTAATGGGAATAAGATTTTCAAGCAATCAATTACGTTACATGGGAATAAAAAATAACCATGTATGGTATACAAAAATGGTAAATCGGTAAAGGAAATATATTTTATTAATTTTTATTATAAGAAATTCATTGAATTATAAAATTTGAGCATCGGTCCCAATGGTGCAAGCTTGCATTCTCTTCTTGCTCTTTGTTATCGTCGCCAAACCCAAAGATGCTTCTAGCAATTGAAATCATGCCTGCTTTTGGCGTTCAAGTTGGGACCACCAAAATCATGCTTCTTCAGGTTCCATGGCGGACACGATGACCCAACCAGCCAGACCTCATCCAGTGACTCCGCAGCTGCCAAATTTGGAATATGAAATCGGCGGACACCAGGATCAGAAATGACACTACGTACTTGTTGGTATCTCGGTATCGAGTCTGGTAGGTGGGCGCCCGTTATCAAGGTCCCACGCTAGGACGGGCTGCCCGCTACTAGAGGCTCCACTTTTACATATAGCGGGTGGGGCACACCAAAATGGTAGGGGCCTGAGCGCTACTTTTCCAGCTACCAAACTGACAAAAGCTGCCACATTGGTCACTTGGTCAGTGGTAGCGGCCATGGTAGCTGGTCACCCCTGACCACTCGATGATATTAATTAATCCCCTTCCTTCTTCCCTTCATTTGCGGATATGAGTTCAGCCTCTTCTACCTCATTTCTTCTCCATCTTCCATTTCTTCCTCTCCTTCAAGCAGCCGCCACACCAGAGCCCAACCACCATCACCGGCACCCTTTCCACTCCTTTTTGTGTGGATCTGCTTCATTTCACTAAGGTAACATAAAATCTTTTTTTTTGTTTTGGCCGATTAGAAATTGATTATTTGAACCATTTTCATTTATTTGTTAAAGCTCTCCGGCCACCTCAGATAGTCTGTTTCCGGCCTTCTCCAAACCACCATCACAGGTATGTTTTACAAATTAATGCAAATAATTTCTGTATTTTTTGTATTTTTTGTCTTGTTTTATTATTTTAGTAAGTTAGGTATTTTAGGGAAATGAGATTGTTTATGAATTTATGAATTTCTGTTTTCTGGTCTTTTAGGTATTTTAGGAATTTTTGTGGTATTTTAGAAAAATTTTAAAGTTTTCCTTTTAAATTGAACATATTTAAAAGTTTCGGGTAAAAATGCAATGTTTGAAAAGTGTCGGGTTAAACTGAAAATTTTATAAAAGTTATAGATTTAATTAAATTTTCATTAACTACGATGTTCTTGTAATTAGGATATGGTGTCTCCTCCACGAGATAGCGCCTAGGAGTCAGGACGTGATTACATGGGCAGGGGCCGTTCTGGGTGTCGCACTGGTTCCGGTCGTACAAGGGGCGCACCGGTACCAGTGGTCTAGAAGGGGCCGCACTCCGCGGTCCACCACTTCAGCTACATCCTTGCGCACCGAGGGTTCGGAATGCACTGAGGGTTCGGACCAGTCGGACTAGCGGTTGCCGCCACGTGAGGACCGGGATGACAATTACGTTTTTCCTCCACCGTAGGACACTTTTGTTAAAAAATTGATTTTGGATGTTTTTTATTGTAATTGATACATTTGGCTAATTTATAATCAATTTTATTTATGTTTTTAATTGTAATTTATAAATACTAATAAATAATATTATTATTCAACCATTTATTAAATGTTGAAAATAAGATACAATTTTTTTTAAAAGCATTGGTAGCGGGCTTTGTTGGGGGCAGGGCACTACCAACTGTGTCAGCTGACAACGTCCACTTGGCCCTAGGGTAGCCAGTAGCCCGCTACCAAGCCCCCTACTAACGGTAGCGGGCTGGTAGCGCCAAACATCAAAGAAACGGGCCGAAAAGAAGCGAGCTGGGTAGCAGGCAATCTCGCTATCTTGGTAGCGGTTTGGGTAGCGGATTCCCCCTACCCTAAGCCCATTAAATACGTAGTGTGACCGAACTCGCAGCATGACCACGAGCCATCTTTGAAATTCAGCAACCGTAACTGAAAGTGTAATCGTCGCCATAGATGGAATCGCGCGTTGTGGTTCCCACTGTCTTGGCTGGCGTCCTAGTTGTTCTGAACCTCTGTGAGTTCCAAATCGTAAATGTGGTCCGAGGACTTAACATGGGAGAGAAAGGGCGGGAGATAACCGACTTACTCAAGAGTGAGATGAAGATGGGCCGGCCGGTATGAGGGTGGGTGGGGGTGGGCAGACTCACCGGCGTGCAGGTGCGGTAGCTTGGGGTTGCAAGGTTGTGGTAGTGGTGTGGTAGTTTGAATATTTGAAAGATTGGGCTTAATTGTAGGATACAAATATAATATAAGGGACCATTTGTAGATTTTAATTATTTATTTATCTCATGAAGTATGAATATTTGTACATTAAAGTTCAAAACTTTAAAATCTTTTAAAAAAGGCACTAAATCGTTACAAATTTAATGTTGTTTATGTCGCTTGGAATGAGTAGTTGAGTTGATGGACTAAAATGCCTGAAATTCAATAGTTTGAGGACTGAGTAAATCCGAGTTATAATTCAGGGTCTAAATTGAATGAGTGATAATAGTACAGGAGACTAAATGATAAATAAGCCCTAAAAAAGTATAGCTTTTATTTTTATTGTTTCAGAGTATTTGATCTATAGTTTTTTTATATAAAAATTTTGGCATGTAAAATTAAATAATTCATATGTTTATTACAATTTGAATCAAAATATTCTACATTTTTTTTAATAAACTTTTGAATCAAACATTACAACTTGAAACATAAAAGTCAAACACAATAATTTTTATGCGACGGATGAAGTAGTAGCTATTACCTTTCCAAGTTGTGTTTAATTCAAAAAAATTATGATGTAATTTATTTAAAAAATTATGAAAGTATATTTAAAAAATCAATACATAGATTTATTATTTACATATAAATTATGTATGACTTTATTACATTGAAATTATGAATGAAATAATACACTGGAAAAGCAAATGAGGTGATTTTTGTAGGATGAAAAAACAATGTTTAAATACTCCCTCATCTCTTAGAGGTAGTGGGATTTTTTTTTAGTATTGAATCTATAAATTTTTACATGAATGTTTAGATCATATATAAAGTGGGAAAATGTCCCTTTTTGCCACTCACATTTGATCAAAGGTTCATTTTTATCATTATTTAAAAAAAACGATTCTTTTTTACTACCGATGTTATCATTTCTAACCTCTGTTTGCCACTTGTCATCTAATTAACTACACGCTAAACCCTAAAGTTTCTAAAAATCGAAAAATTCACCCATCTTCTAAACCACTCTTCATCTTCATCCGTCTCTTTCTCATTCACCCATCTCCGGTGCCACCCACCTCCGACAAGGTGCAGGGCAAGTCCGGCAAGGTGCAGGTCTGACAGGTGAAGAGCAAGTCCAGCAAGATGTAGGGTAGGTCTGGTGAGGTGTAAGGCATGCCTGATGAGGTGCGGGCAGGTCTACTGAGGTGCAGTGCGTGCCCGACGAGGTGCAGGGCAAATCCCATAAGGTGCACGATAGGTCTAACGAAGGTGAAGATTTGGGCTTCGGTAGGGAAGGGGGTTAAATTGTAACTTATACAAATTAAGGGTTTAATTTTATTTTTCATTTTTAAAATTTGGGTCAAATTAATTGTGAAAATATAGTCCGTTATGGAATATTCCAAGAATATTTGCTCCGTTAACGTCCTCAGTGGTAAATACGATCCAATGATTAAATGTCAATGACAAAAAGGATGCAAAGACAAAACGTTGATAACAAAAAAGAACCGTTTTTAAAATGATGGTAAAAAAGGAAACCTTTACCAAACGTGAGTAACAAAAATGGACATTTTCCCTATATAAAGTTGAATAATTTTATATAAGTAACATGATTTGAAATCTTAATTTTCTAAATTCATTTATTCAAAAAAAATCCATATTTTATTTGAACCAACAACATTTTCTAATATCACCTGGATCAAGCATATTGTTAAAGCCTTTTCGAGCATTTATCTTTGTATATTTGAATCAAACACAGACATGATAGAACCATACAACCAGCTGGTCATTGGCCAACCAAAAATGTTACTTCATTCTCAAAACAATTATCATCGTATTTTTGAAATTTTTTATGTAAAGTCAAACAATTTATATGTAATTAACAAAATAAACATTTGTAAAGATAATTTTATCAAATCCATAGCACTAACAATAATTAAAATGAGAGGTCAAATCGGTCAATTTTAGGGAGGAGGTAATACACTGCTTACTGGATGATTCATGCTGCCAGCCTTAGTTGCGTACTCATTGAGCCACTTGCCACTTCTGCTCTTTCTTGTTTCCAAACTCCTCTTTCATTCTAGTTACCAAAAAATAACCCCAAAAAAACAGAATAGAAAAGTCATCGTTTACAGATCATCCCTGCGCAGCATCAAATTAAAGCTTTTATTACCATACAACATTTTATACATTCTGGAAGCCTAAAACTTCCAAAGGGTAGTCTGATCTATGATCATCCATGATCAATGAGAACATGTTACAGGTTTGTCAGTTTGATTGTTCATGTCAACCATTCTGACTTTCAGAACAAATCCAGTGCTGCTATTCACGATAATTTAATCGAAAGAGAACGTCCCGTTGCAGTATCTGCAAGAAATTGGTAATAAGTGGAAGAGTAAGGGTCGTTTAGTTGTGGAAAATTTTTCCAACTTTTCCATTCTCGATTTCCTTTGTAAATTTTCCAACTTTTCCATTCTCAACTTTTCTAAGAAAGCTCCTGTGTTAAAATGGAAAAGCTTGTTCTGAAGTTTCTGGAAAACTTTATTTTCCATTCTAAAGTATTTACAAAGAAAATTTGGAATGGAAAAGTTGAAAAAATTTCCATCAGAATATTGGTTGGGACTGAAAAATGGCATACCTGTTACTGAATTTCTCAACAGCATCAGAAGCATAGAGGAGCGTCTCATTGCCTTTCTCTATGGCCATGTAGAGTTCTCTTCCTCCTATTAGGCGGGCAATGACCCACGCGTTGTTCTTTGCTCTTACACAGATTTCCATGTTCTTGTCATGACCTGCATTTTCTGATCTTGCTCTACTCTTCTCTAGATCTACTTCTTCTCTAACTTTGTTCAAGGCAAGCAAAGATTCCTACATTTGATCAAGCAGCAATTTGTTTCAATATAACTTGCCTAGTTTGTACACAATTCTTGCTCTCAAAAGATGCAATCAATTTGGCTTTCATGACAGATTTATAGAAATCAGAAACAATCCTATGCATTTCTATAACATTTGACTAGGCACGGAGATTAAGAAATTTTGTAGACTTGGAAGTAATAAAGTAAAACAAGTAGTATATGAGATAAAAGAATGGGGGAATGGAGGATAAAGTAAAGGTGTGAAAAGGTTTCCTAAAAATGAAATGTATCAGTTTTGTTGGGACAAACTAAAAAGAAAAACGTATCGGTTTTGTTGGGATGGAGGGATTATTCAAGAAAGAAAATGCACTTCATTCTTACCTTTGTCAAAGTTGCAACTTTCCCTGGAGGTGAAGAACGGGATATATGTCTACCAGCATCGGTCAACAAGTAGCGGTACCCAGCGACATGATAAGCATTTTCACCACCCCATCCTTTTGACAGTTTCTCTTCAACTTTCAGAATTTTAACTGATGCCTGGAAATGGTACCATAAAAAAGGCATAACTTTAACTGTTGGCTTAACTTAACCAAACTAATCCTAATTTTTGTAACCTATTCAGTAATACTACCCCCGTCGTGCGTTTCGTTTTTAATATTTAATCTATGATTTTATTTCTTTAACACTTTAATATGTAAAATCAAATACTTTAAATGAAAAATTATAGATTAATGCGTCTATTTTCGAAATATATATTTTTCAGAATTTTTTAATGAGTTTTTCCTAATAATAATTTAAATCTCCGACAACATCAAAAAAGAAACGCACCAATTTTTTGGGGACAGGGGGAGTATGTTGCATTATAAATCCATATACATCCAGATGGAAATTTTTTTAAAGCCTTCATCAATTTCATTATCATTAACATCTGAAATTGAATGAAGTTGGGCCTGAAACATGATACTAAAATAAAGGGGACATTAAGTTCATTTAGAGAATCTTTGAAATGAAGACTACCAATTATCATGAAAAGAAAAAAGATTTATACTGCTGGCTTTATTCTCCAGTAAAACCTGATACCAGGGCCAATTTAGGTTGTGTTCTTTTGTTGTGAATCAGATTTGATATATAGTATTTGAAAATATTAGATATTGAAGTGAAAAAAAAGAGAAAAAACATGGCCCTTCAACAAAAGTAAGAACTTAATCAGATTCACAAAAAATGTAAAGCCTAAATAGAAAATGTCGCGTATTTTGGTACCCATACACATCAATGTTGACGTTTAGACTAATATATTTAGGAACAATTTATTATCAGAAAAATTCACATTAAAATTGAACGAAAGAAGTTCCAGTAAATGCAAGCACTTACATTTTCAATGATTTGCTGCTTCACCAATGAAATGCCTTGCTCACCATTGAGAATTGAAGAAATGGGTATTACGAGTAGTAATGTAAGGCTTCTGTATTGGAAAGCACAAAGGTACATTTTGTCCTCTCTCTGCTGTAGCCACACTGTTGGCGTGACTGAATTTGAGGTACCAACCTCCTTTCCCCAAATATCACTGACAAGAAAACCATCCTTCCCTTTAGACCACTTGTCTCGCCGTAGGGGTCTTATAATATGAGGATTACTATCTCCAGTGCAAGGTGCATCTCGTGAGCCAGCCAATTCCTCCGAAAAAGAACCAGTAGGGACTAAAGTAGAGTCCATAAGCGTTTGAGATAAAGTTGCTTTGCTAAAATAAGACCACGAACTTGCTTTGGATGACAATGCATGGGGACTCAATCTTAGGATAGAATAAGTAAATAAGTTAATTGTATCCTCCTGAAAACAAGATCAGTTTTTTATCTCAGCGTCTGATAAAAAAAACTCATCTGATAGTAAAAGAGAGTACACTTAGCGGGCTAAAGACAATTGATCATACAGGTGATAGGGTAGTTGACACCATCAGATCTTGAAATAAAATCAACGAGCATGATCCAGGGCCAGCACATGATTCAAGTACATGGACAAGTGTCTGGAGAAACATACAGCACAGAACATTAGCAACACAATTCAGTAGAAGAAGCGGAAACATATTGTATTACATGTACCAGACCATTCATATCATTTTTTTTCACTTTTTTCCTTTTATTACTCCCCCCATCCTTCAGTAATTGATACATTTTCCTTTTTGGGATCAACATTACGTTCCCACTTAAGAAAACTTTTCTCTACCTCATTTATCATATTACTCTAACTTCAACCCTCTTTCCATGATTCAACACAATTTCCAATAGAGTTCACTTTCCATTTTCATCAATTCTAATTCCATAAATTTTTTAATTATACTTTGGAAGGGTAAACGTGGAAAACTATTCGTGTACTGTCCTTAATCTGTGTGTTTAGTCACGCGTAACAATTAAATAGGGCGAAGAAAGTACTATTAACTTATAACCAAAAGGCTGTTAAGGGCTTGGAATCGAATTTCATCAATAGCACCAACAATTTTGAAATAATGTCGATAAAAGACAAATACAAACAGCAACCTAGAAACATTTGAGTGAAAATCCTGAGTTCCGGTAGTAAATAACTACTTGAAGCACAATTGAAATCAAACCTGAACTTCTATAGCAGCATCCCGCCCTACAGTTAACATTTGTACAGTTCTACGCTCCTTTAAACAATCACTGTATGATGGCAACTGCAATTTCTTTCCAACCAGAAAATCTGCCTCAAAGATATTCATGTGTAAGGCAAGATTCAAAAGGAATTTCAACATTACTTGTTAGCCAATATCCAATGAAGGCCATTTGATACGGCAACTTCAGCATTACCACAGCAGCACTTATCCAAGGGAGACCGCTTGAAATATGCTGGCAATTAGTGACTTACAATGAAGCATTTGAATTCAAAGACAATCAAACAAACATCAAGACGATGTGCTACTTTGAGAAAACTTTATAGTTAGATACCTTTGAGATAGTCCATAATGAACACATAGAGGTGAGAGCGAACTAGTCCTCCTCCCGGTTCTTGGTCAATCAATGCTCTTATAGATCCATGAAACATCTTGAACAGAGAGTGAACTTCCTTAAGAACCTCTCTCAATGCTTCAACACGCCATATGGTTTCTAATTCCTTACTTTTCTCAACAACCTACATGAGAATTGATGAACCTGAGATCAACAGCAAAATCATAGCCAAAAGAATCACACTCTAAACCACAAAATATTATAAATCCATCGAGCAATTCCATCCCCCAACCATAAAACACATGCATACACAGTCACATACCCTACGGGTCAAAATTTTTTGGTGTTGTGCTTACTGAAATTTCCTGTATGGTATTTTAAAACACAATGGACAAAGCACGAACTTGAATGCCAATAAGAAAAGCAGGGGAATTTACAACGTTGTTGGTCAGAATGATGTGACTTTGTATAAAAACCAAAACAAATCTCTGACAAAAAAATGTGCGACAGACCAAGAAACTCTTTGACAAATGATCCTAAATAACTTCTTAGAAAAGAAATCATGGTATTGGAGCAAAGAGCTACTGACCAGTATAATAAGTAGCTGAGTTCTTACAGCCATTCATTCCAAAGAATAACAAATTGAAAGAGGAAAATGGCGCAATACACAACCAAGGAAACAGTCTCTTGGGACAAAAAGAGATTATATTAACCAAGACGCCAGTTTCAACAGACAGGAAAGAAGCAGAGAAATTAAGTGGGAAAGTTGGCATCAGAACTTCCAAAGGATTCATCAGACGTATGTGGGATAATCATGAAACACACCATCACCATCCAGATGTCAGGCTCTGCCTCAAAAAAAACATGAGAGTGCCTCTCTGCTTCAATAACTTCACAAGCAGCATTTGGAGAAAAAATCCTACATAAGTTAGGGTTAAAGATGTAAGAACATGCCAAATTTTATAGTATGATATGTTGATTCAGCAAGAAATTATAGTTGCTCAAAAAATGCTCTTGTAACAGATGCTGACAAAAAAGCCATACATTGCCTATAAAACTCAAACCATATGCATGAAAAAATCTGGACAATAAACCAAGAAAAGTAAAATCAAGTAGAAGTTAAAAAAAATGCCTTAAACTCATCAAGATTAAAAAGAAGAATCTTTTCATCCAGTTTGCACTTTTAGCAAACAAAGAAAGATAAATAAGCATTACACTTTGTAGATTAACCATCATCTTTGGTTAGCCCATAACTTTCCATAGTTCATATGAAAACCTCCTTTGCAATGCAATAATGAGCTGTAAGAAAAAGGAAGATGAAAACATTCCTTGCAAACTGCGGATGATTACTGTGGTAGTCATAGACCATGTCCTATTTATTCAGCCAGACAAAGTCCGAGCACTTTTCTCCATTCAATAAGTGTATATCTTAACTATGGACAGTAGGCCGCTGACTAGTGTTAGCCAGATAAGCATTTTGTTAGAAACAATCTGTTTGCCAACATCAAGAGTGTGTCTACTACGTAACTGGTTTTCAATTGTTAATAAATATAACTGAAAACGATGAATGCCCATGATAGAGCTTCGCTTTGCATGATGTGCTTGAAGCGAAATATCCAAGTTCCAAAAGTTAGCTCACAAAAAAGTGGGACAATCAAGGAACACAGAAAATATGGCTAATAAAAAAAATTTGACACATGACCAGATAAGCACATCCTAGAAAGATTTGAGCTTTCCCAGCTCTGACAGAATGTCCCCATGAAATAGACTATAAACCTGAGATTCAAGACATGGAAGGCAATAACAAAATAGTAAATTTAGCTCCAACAACGAACATACATGCTTCCCTCAAACTGAATTCAAGAGGACTAGCAGCTACTAACCGTGTAAACGTTATAAGTCCTTCACTAAGCCCAATAACAGAGAGCTGGGTTGGAAAGGGCAAATCAGCAGGAAAGAAAAACAATATCTTTTCCAGCTCCTCTCCCTCATGCTGTCCCCTTCTCAGATCAAATATGCAAAACTGAACATTTTCTGCGGTAATACTAGCAGATGCAAAACCCATAATCTCTGTAACTCGATGAACCTAGGTAGGTACAACAAAAAAAATCGAGAGTTTAACATGAGAAACGCATCAATTGGGAAAATTCCAACACGTTTGAGGATCCAAGACAAAAATTCTGCCAAATCAAATTAGCACGAACAGCGAGTGGGCTGGCGATACGAAAGCTTACTTACTCAGGTTGAACCAAGGAGACGGAGATCCGGTCGGTCAGAAGGTTGCGATCGTTCAGCACCGCCAGTTGCTGGAGCAGAGAAAAGAACAAGGTAATGACTTTGGGAGCGCGTGCTGCTTCATCAGCCACCGCGTCGTTGGTGGTGGTTGGCCGCTGGCAGTGGCCGACAGCTTTGAGTGGGGTTGAAAGGATGGTGGTGAGACTGAGGAGACGACGTAGGGAGATCTGAGATTGGGGCTTATGTGCCCAAAGTTTGCAGATGAGTAAAGTGAATTTAATGGTGTTTAGGGGTGATTGACTTTACAGTTAAAATGAATTAACCGATTTCTTTTTCGGTTTTAGTTAATTTGGTTCGATTAATTCGATTATTCGGTTTGGTGTTTGGTTATACCGAATTACTAATTCAGTTTTCGGTTCGATTTTTTGTTACGACTCAGACAATTGGGTTAACTGAATTAACCGAAATTTTTATACATAAATCTAATACTTTATGTTTAGCCCATTAAGGAACGCCCTAGCCCTTAACGCATGGACTACCGAGCCCATATCATATATGGTTAACCCTAAATCCCTAATATTACAAGATTTTATATAAATAGAATTGATGTTTAAGGTTCAACCTCCAAAAATTTCGGTTAATTCGGATAATAACCGAAATAACATAATTTAATTCAGTTTCAGTTATTATGGTTTTAGGTGTAGTTCAGTTATTAATACCAGATAACCGAATACTTTGATTAATTCGATTTCAGTTAAACCTGAGTTAACCGTTTGACCTGAAAACCGAATACTTTGATTAATTCAGTTTCGGTTAAACCCGAGTTAACCGTTTGACCACCCCTAACGGTGTTAGTGTACATGTAGGATTTTCATCCAACATGTAGGATTTTCATCCACTATCTGTCAAAAATTGGAGTTTTAGGCCTAATAATGCTAATCAAACTAATGTTTTAGGCCTAACATGCGAAAAGTAAAAGTTTTAGGTCTTACTTGCGAAAACACAAAAACTTATAAGCCTAAACTGAAATTGCAATTTAGGCCACCATCCAAATTGGATGTCACTTTTTCCTTTGCAGTAAACAAAGGAAATTAGACAAACCATTTAGGATAGAGGAAGTATCTAGTTGAAAGCCAACAACATTTTTGTACCATTTTTAAATTTAGTGTCCTTAAGAACAAAAGTGGATTAACTTATAAAGAAAAAGATGGATAGAAGAACGTAATGGATTAACTTATAAATTGCTGAACTTTTGAAACCATATCAATTTAACCACTAGGTCTATTTTCGTTGACGTAACAACATATTTAAAGTAAAAAACATGTTAAGTGAATATTACATTGTTTTTCTTATCCTAACTACGCACTAATTTTTCATTTGGTATTCTCTTAACTTATTTTCTTAAGCTATCACTTAGAAGAAATTTAAGTTTAAATTTCTGCTCAATCCACATTGTTTCGTTAGCCACATCACTGAAAAATTGATCCAAGTGGCTAAATTTGCACGATTTAAAAAATTTAATGGTTAATTCGACATTCGACCGGATAAAAATTTCAACGATCGATTCATGACGAGTTGAAAAGTTCAATGGTTTACCAACTATCGACCCCGACCTCTTTTCATTTGTTTTGGGTATTACCGCCTAGCCTTCGTCAATCACACTAAAGCAAAGCACCCAACAACTATGGCAAGGCTCCTTTAAGGCTTATATTAGTAAATCCAGCCCGAGGCGCGTTCGTTGACAAAAAAAAACCGCCGTAGGAATAGAGACCTTTCAATAGATTTATTCTGATCAACGAGAAAGAGGCCCTACTCACTACAAACGAATACACCACAAGATCGAACTGCACTCATGCCTCTCCCGCATCAAGTTGACGCCCCCCCTACGTAGTGATTCTATCAATCATGTACGTAGGGGGATTATAAATTAACCAAATGTATCAATTACAATAAAAAATATCCAAAATCAAATAGAATTTACAAAAGTGTCCTACGGGGGAGGCAAATCGTAATCGTCACCCTGATTCTCATGCGGCGGGGAACGCAACTCATCCTCCATCTTGATGCTATCCTCTTCCGCCTTGCGGCGCGCCTCTTCAACGGAAACCTCGCGCTGAAAGGATGTGAATGAAAATAACGTTAGAAGAGTTTTGAAACTTGTAGATATTTTAAGAAACTTCTAACTAGTGTCAAATTAGTTTACCTGAGATGGCCGAGGTGGCCGGAACAGCTCCGGATGGACTAGTTGCGGGGGACCGCCAACCCAACGGCCTTTGTAGGGTATGGACGCGGATCTAACAAGGTATGGACGCGGATCTACCAAGGTATGGACGCCGATCTAACAAGGTATGGACGCCGATCTAACAAGGTACGGGCGTCGATCTACCAAGGTGTGGACGCAGATCTACCAAGGTGTGGACGCAGATCTACCAAGGTGTGGACGCAGATCTGATAAGGTATGGACGCCGATCTCACAAGGTATGGACGCGGATCTAACAAGGTATGAACGCGGATCTAACAAGGTATGGACGCCGATCTACCAAGGTATGGACGCCGATCTGACAAGGCGTGGACGTCGATCTGACAAGGCGTGGACGCCGATCTGACAAGGTGTGGACGCCGATCTGACAAGGCGTGGACGCTGATCTGACAAGGCGTGGACGCCGATTTACCAACGTATGGACGCCGATCTAACAACGTATGGACGCGGATCTACCAAGGTATGAACGCGGATCTACCAAGTTATGGACGCAGATCTACCAAGGTATGGACGACGATCTACCAAGGTATGGACGCCGATCTACCAAGGTATGGACGCTGATCTACCAAGGTATGGACGCTGATCTAACAAGGTATGGACGCTGATCTAACAAGGTATGGACGCGGATCTACCAAGGTATGGACGCGGATCTAACAAGGTATGGACGCGGATTTAACAAGGTAAGGACGCCGATCTAACAAGGTACGGACGTCGATCTAACAAGGTACGGACGTCGATCTAACAAGGTACGGACGCTGATCTAACAAAGAATTCATTATACACAGAAATATTTCCTAAAATACTAAAATAATTCACAAAATACTAAAATTCATCAAATATTCTTATTTTCCTAAAATAATAAAGTATATACTAAAATTCCATAAAATACCAACAAATTCGCAAATAATAACTAAAATACCTAAATAAATTCCTAAAATACTAAAATAATTCCTAAAATACTCAAAGAATTCATTGTATACAGAAATATTTCTAAAATACCTAAATAAATTCCTAAAATACTGAAATAATTCTTAAAATACTAAAATACTAAAAGAATTCATTATACACAGAAATATTTCCTAAAATACTAAAATAACTCCTAAAATACCTAAATAAATTCCTAAAATACTTAAATAATTCCTAAATACTAAAATACTAAAGTAATTCCTAAAATATTTCATAAAATACTAAAATACTAAGTAATACTTAAAATACCCAAATAAATTCCTAAAATACTAAAATAATTCCTAAAATACTAAAATAATTCCTAAAACACTAAAATTCATAAAATACCCAAAAACATACATGTAGATGGCGGTGGAGATGGCCGGTGACGGAAACTCGATGGTGGCCGGCGGCGGTACTGTTCTACCTTCAAAAAAATTGTCAAATACTCTCTTTCTAACCGTAGAAAAACCGAAAAAACGAGTGAGAAGGAGATACCTGAAGTTGCTGATATACTTCCACCTTAAAAACGAGTGAACGACGCCGGAAATGGGGAAAGAGGCGGTGGTCGGCGGCGGATTTCGGAGGAGAGTACGTGATGCGTCAGGGAAGAAATGGGGGAGAGCGGAAGCTGAAATCGATTTAAAAGGCTCGGTAGCGAGTAGCCCGCCGCCAAGCCCGCTACCGGGCAGATGGTAGCGGGCTACCCCCCACTCAATCCGCTACCGGATGCTTTTTACGGTTTCGAGGAGCGGTTTGAATTTCAAAACGCCCGCCCAGCCAATTAATTCGCATGGCAGGGCTACTCGCTACCATGCCCGCTACCGAGTTGCGCCATCGGTAGCGGGCAACCCGCCCCAGCCTGTCAGAGGCCTTTTGGGGAGCTCGGTAGCGGGCCGCCACCTACCAGGCCCGCTACCGAGCTCCCCTGAACTACGTAGTGACCCTCCTTATAAGTACTACCACCACTCCTCACCGGAGAATTAATGTCATTGAAGACACTTCCACTCTTAAGGTGGGAAGCAAAAGCGTGAACAACACCACCAACTGAAGCACCGCCGTCAACAATGCTTCAACTTAACCAATAACCGATGAGGCAACAACCACCGATGTGTCGAGTGGAGCTACACGAGCCAATGGTCGACGTACCTCATACCATATTTCCTTGGTATTCTAAGTCAAATTCATCACTTATTTGAGCTTATTTCTTCATTATGTGCGCGTTTTAATCACTGTGGCTATTTGTTCGTAGGCGCGCACTTAAGGAGTGGAGATAGAGCTCGAATCATCTCAACAAAGGATATAGCATGTGAAGCATGGAAAGAGAGAGCCACCCATCAAGTTTCGGCTGAAATAGAGGCCCGAATGCGGAGTTGTGGACGTCCAGGCGCATCTCCAAGAGCATACCAGAGCAAGCACGGGCATATACTAGCACATAAAAGTACATACTAGCGCATACCAGAGCATCCCCTGGAGTATTTGGATTTTGGAAATAGTAACAAAAGCATCCCCCAAAGTATACTAGCATATACCAGTGCATCCCATGTTGTCCATGCATTAAATGCAGCCGACTCGAGTTAGTCTTGATTCCATCCGTTTTGCACTTATTTTTTAGATATGTTTACCCTTATTTTACCAAAGTATACTAGAATATACCAAAGCATCCCCCAAAGTACACCAGCATATACCAAAGCATCTCTGTCTTTTGCAGCAACCTCCATCATTCTCCTAGGGTTTTGTGCTCTCCTACTTGCTGAGATTGATGACATTGATGAGGATTGATTGAATACCATCTTTAATAGAGTTTATTTCACTATTTTCTCTTTTATTTACTCATCTTTTCTTGTTCTTTATTTGTTGTCTTTTATTTTTAGCATGTGTTTGAGTGAGTAACACTCTGTTCTCTTGGGGTTTGCTTACTTAGGGGTGAACCTACAAATTTCCTAGCATCTTATAGTTTAGATATTGATTCTTGATTGTTATTTTGTATGTTGTTTGTGGCCACATTCGCACATGCATCACCAAGTGCTTATTGAAATGCCTTAGAGAGTTTTGACTGAACTTTGACTTGTGGGTATCAATTGATTGACTTGCTTTTAGTTAGAGATGACATCTAGGAGTTGGTTGGTGGTTAGGTTAGGGGCAATAAGGCCTTAGGTGTTAGTGCTAGATCATGAGAATGACTAGGCTAACATGTTTAAGAGATTGAAACAAGTTAGTTGTAGTAACTCACCTCTAAATCATTGCTGGAATTCGTAGAAACCCTCTTGTACTCAAGCAAACTACGGGAGATACTTGTCTTGATTAACCTTAAAACCAAGACAAGATACTTGTCTTGATTAACCTTAAAACTGTTGTTTTTGTTGTTGCTTGCAATCTAAGTTGTTCTTGCATTAGTATCTTGTATTTAAAGTTAGTTTAAGTTTCATTCACAAAATGATTTGTTACCATTGTTGCACTTAGTTTACTGCTCACTCCCATTTTCATTAAACAATTTAGTTTCGCTTAGTCAATTAAACTGATTAATGCTCTTTTCCCTTGGATTCGATACCATTTCTCACTAATTCATGTATTGTTGTAATCCTTGCGCTCAAGGGCTTAAAAAGGTAGTTATAAATATAAAATTTGTGCTAAAAAGTAACACCTTTTGCATGCATCACCTCACGAGTACACCGACAACAAGAAATTGATTATGGTTGTGAATTGACCTGTGGTCCATTTAAGTTTGTAGGATCTTTTGAGTTTATCTTATCTTCCACTTAGGGATGATAGTCGGTTGAAGTAAATCACAATCTGTGGAGATCCACACCACACATCACGAGTTTGATCCGCTAAGGTTCATGGAGGTGGATTTGACCATCTACACAATGGAGCTCCACCATCCGTGGATTTGCGGATGTATACTTATTAGGCCAAAAATCTAATCTATCTAGTTACAAACTTCTATATTATATTTCTCTATTATTTTAGCTTGTAGAATAAATTGAGATGTTTCTAAATGTTTGGATATTATTTTATACGCCTCTAATAAATGTTTGTGTTTTCTGTAAAAATAGTAGTTGATAATTATATATAATATTGATATTGAAATATTTGAGATCGGTGGAGGTGGAGGCAAATTTGTCTCTGCTAGAAAAATACCTGTAAACTGCGGAGGTAAAAAAAGCAAATAATGAAAGTGAATGAGATCCCTTCGCGGATAATCCACCCCACTGCCACTCCTAATTCCGTTCTTGTTGACTCCATTTAAAGAAATTATATTGTCCAATATAATTTTCTTTTTCTTTCACCTCTTCCTATCATACACTTCATGCAACCCTTTTACTCGTGCAGAATAAAATGTGATAATCATATTAAAAACTCCCCTTAAATTTTACTCGTATCTTATGTAATTTTAATCTCTTCAAAAGATGTAACTGGACAACTAGTTTGGCAGTCCTTTTAATTACCAACTAGTTGGAAAAACCTATAGTGATCCTAACACTATCTAATTAACTAACTAATTAACTAATAATTCTAAAGACTAAAATACCCTTCTAAGCCAAAACCATCATCCACCCTCACCACCGCTCTCACCACCGCTCTCACCACCGCCGCCACTACCTCCACCGCCGCCGCCGCCACCTGAGCCACCGCCACAGTCGCCGAAACCATCGCCGCGGTCGTCGGAACCACCGTCACAGCCGCCGGAACATCATTCACGGTCACCGGAACCACCGCCGATGTTGCCGGAACCATCGCCGCGGCTGTCGCTAGAACCGCCGCAGCATCCGCCAACATTGCCACTGCTATCGACACCACAAGAGTTTATACTGTTTAATTAGATATTTACACATTTCTATAGTGTCTGTTACGAAATGATATAGTGTCTGAATAAATATTGGAAACTGTCATAATAAATTTCTTAACTGTCTGAAATAAATTTAAAAGGGTAAAGTACATTTTTAGTCCCTTAGCTTCTGTGCGTGTCCTATCTTGGTCCATTTTTAAGAATTCGTCCTATTGTAATCCTATAATTGTGGTTTCGTGTCCTGTTTTAGTCCTTTCGTTAATTTTGTTAAATACGCCGTTACATTAATGAAATGACTAATATACCCATAACTAAATTTACAATTAAATCCCTAAATTTATAACAATCCATCAATTTAATCCCAAACTATCTCTTTTCTCTCCATATGTCCACCATGTCTAGATTCCTCCAAAGCATTAACCTCCATCGTCTTCCCAATCTTCTCTCTGACCTTCAAGAGAAGATCTGAACCCATGCCGACCCGATTGATCAGTCGAGTAGGAAAAACGACATCAACTTGAGGAATTGCCGCCGGAGAGAGTGCTTGTTCTGGATCGAAGGCGTCGGCGGCAACCGAAAGCTGGAACATTGCTGCAGACGAAATCGGAGCCTGTAGAAAGGCACTAGATCACCGGCGACAGCGCCGGCCTCTGGAAAAGTCGAGGTTGTTGTCGATGATGCGTTGAGGATGAGCTCGAATTCGTCGTCATTGTAGACCCAGTAGATAGTACCAGTGGGGAAGCAACGACGTCGCCTTCGGCCTTCGTGGATGCGGCGTATCTTCTGGTGCTGGTCACGTGTGGGCTGTTGCTTCCTCTACTTTCGTGGCGGGACTGAGTAAATGAGTAGATCCGGTGGCAGAGGGGAGCAACTCCGACGCATTGGAACCGATCCTCGTTATACTCGAGGTTCTCGCCGGCGATGCATGTGCTCAATTGAGGTGGGAGTCTGAGTCTACTCATGATTGGGCTTTGAAGACCGACGAGCTTGATCAGATCTGGGCTAGAGGAGAGAGAGAGAGAGAGAGAGAGAGAGAGAGAGAGAGAGAGAGAGAGAGAGAGAGAGAGAGAGAGAGAGAGAGAGAGAGAGTAATGTGAGAAAAAAATTTATAAGGACTTTTATGTATATTGTTTAAAGGTTTAATGACCATATCTCTATTAAATGTGTAATTGGACTACAATTATAGGGGTATTTGCGTAAAATATAAAAAGAAAATGGAAAACTTAACCGTTGAATTAACGGTAGGATCACAATAGGACAGAAAACAACAGCTATAGGATTAAAATAGGACGAATTCTTAAAAGTGGATCAAAATAGAACACGCACAGAAGCTAAGGGACTAAAAATGTACTTTACCCAAATTTAAAACAATTTTTGTTGATTTATAGTTAAATGCATAGTGTCTAAAGTGAAATGTCATACTGTCTATTGCAAGAGTTTATACTGTTTACTTAAATATTTACACATTTCTATAGCGTCTATTACAAAATGATATAGTGTCTGAATAAATATTAGAAACTGTCAGAATAAATTTCGAAACTGTCAGAATTAACAGAAGTGTTACTGCTAGTCTTACCTCACATCATCTTGCTCCATACAGATCTGATATCGTCGAAGATCGCTGGAGAATCGTTCGCCTCCGCCTCTGAAAGTCACGTTCGGAGATCGTGGTGGTGGAGACGGAGATCGTGGACCAGATCGGGATGGCTGAAGACGGAGATCGTGGTGGTGGAGGAGATCTGGTTTGCTCGAGACGGATTGTCATTGGACCATCGTCGCTGCTGGAGCAAGGTCGGCCACCGGAGATTGTAGAGATCCGTGAGCAGATCGATGAAATCATCGGAGATTGACATTGCGATTCAACATCTCGGAGATCGCCTGGCTCTAGCGCCGTTCAGACCCCGCCGGAAAACAGCTCTCCGGCGATCGTCGGAAGCCTGAGAATGCGAGTCCGGACTCCGACACGGTCATCCTGATGAAGCTCCGTTCAAGGTCGGATTACACCGTCAACGACGACGACGATGAGAACTACTGCTGCGACAACTGCTTCGCGTGGCTGCTCTCAAGCAAATGCGACGGCGGACACCGGAGTAGAGGTTTGGGTGATGAAGGAAGCAAGGAAACAATTCTGTGATGCGTGTTATCATGAAAGAGAAAGATGCATTAAAATTTAGATATTTAATAGAGGGCATTTTTATCCTTCCACTAGTAGGTGGAATCCCACCTAGTTGGTAAATAGCCTTCCCGCTAGTTTGGGACCTAGTTAGTTCGCTCGATCAAAAGCATGTTCTCCCCTTTCAGCCCTATGAGTAACAAATTTTTCAAAATTTTGAAAAGTAAAAAAACCTTCAACGTTTTATCTAAACTTCCATCTATTTAATTTTTCAAATAATTAAAAACATTTCTTCTCAAACCATCAAACACAATCAGAATGAACAAGTTTGTGTTCATACGAAAATTTCAAGTAATCATGGAGATATAATCTTACCTCTTCTTTTCCACGGAAAAACGCACATCATTTCATAGTACAACCTTCTATTCAAGAAATCTCATACATTTACTAATACATTCTCTTAATCCCAGCATAACTAATACATTCTCTTGAAGAAGCATGTTTCATATCAAATTTATCATATTACTCTTAATTTTCTTTCCCAGTGAAAATATTAATTTTATCTTATGATTACTCACTTTATTAGTACTACATATATCCTAAATGGTGTGCACATTTTTCTTTGCAAATTGTAAAGGAAAAGTGATAACTCATTTAGGATGAGTCCGAGAGATCAAGTTCTGAAGATTACCTCGTCCTACAATTGATTCTCTAACTTGTATTTTACTCAAATTATTCTCATAAAAAAGTTATAAAATTATAAAAATATATTTAGAGATTGGGCATATCCATTTATCAGTTGCATAAATAATTTGACTTTCTACATCTAAAATATTCAAGAAAAAAAATCATAAATTAAATATATTATTTTATAAAAAAGTCGTCTTTTTGTAGATAGGAGGACTAGATCTTCACATCAGATTGAAGATATCAAATTTCCAAGGATGAATGGGTTACTATATATGCTCACCAAAAACATGACAAAACTTGAAGGGCAAAGGAAAAGACCAAACACTGTTTTCATGTATCAAATCTATTATTTTATTTCCTTGTTTCACCTCATTACAATTATTACACATGTAGAGAACTATAAAAAAAGAAAAAGAAATAAACTCACCTTAAAAAAGTGCACCAGAGCACGTGTTAGCATTAGCATTTCCCTTCTTTTTATTGCTGACCAACATTATTATTTCTTGTATGTGGGTGTGTTCTTTGTGCAAGTTTTGACAAAAAAAATTGACATATATTTGAAATTGGGAGGAAATTTTGTGAAGGTAAAAGTATTGGGGATTGATGAAAATACTTCATCACAAAACTGCAACGAAGACGCTCAAAATTGCAGAACATTTGAGAACAAAATGCCTGAGGCAGAGAGGGAGACCAATCCCAATAGATACAGATAAATGACCTTATCAGCTCCCTCAAAGCTCTCATAAAGTACTGAAGCTGCTACGAGTACTCCGTCCCACCAGCCCTAGCACTCATCTCATTTCCTTGTTTATCGATCTTTTTCGCTGAAGATTTTGATCCCAAAGTGCATTCTATCAGCATCCTCAATCAGCATGAAGATGATGCCTTCGCTTCCGACACCTTTCCACATACCATGCTGCATGCTTTTCTAAAGCCATCCTAGTCAAAAACTTCAAGATTGTCAGGATTACATAGGTCACAGCAGTAAAAGTCATAATCCCGAAAAGCCTCCATAGCAGCGGACTAGTTGGAAGGTAATCACCATATACAGGAGTCAAAACTCGAATCACCTGCACATACTCGACGTAGAGACGGATAAGATTGTCAGTTATGCATTCGCAGACGGTCAAATTACTTTTTGGAGGGTTGAAGAGTGTCCTGGGAAATGACAGCTTAGAAATTTCATCTTGTTATGATATTCCCTTAAGGGGGACCTCCAAGAATGGCATTTCTATAAAACTTTTAACGCTTTCTTCAACACGACCTTAGGCAGTTAATTGACTTAAGATGTCAATGCCACCATTAGTTGGAGTTAAGGTGTAGTACAAACTTAATTTTTTTTACTTTCTCTAAGCTTATGCATATAGGGATCCAGAGATATCAATTAGCTTCTACAACCTTGACACAACTAGTAGCAAAAATCTCACTGCCTTACATTTTACTAGAACTACAAAAGCCACTTATTGAAAATCCACTTCTACCGTAGAAGTTATACGTGAAGAAAACCAATCTGAATATATGAATCCAGAATTAAAAAGGTGTGGCAGAAAGTAGAAAATAGAATTCTTGCATCTGCTTACCACACAAGCTGGTGCAACTGGAACAAAAGTTAGGTTGTGCTTTGCATCCTCATTTCGGTTATTCAGCGTCTGAGAACATGAGAAGCCATGTAAGGTTAAATGCAGATGTCATACATTTGTTACAGGAACTGTATCAAATCGAAGGGGTTAGAATCTTATCGAGAAAACATAAAACTATATTGTTCGGTGTTTAAGAGTTAAGACCCTATCCCGGTTTTCGTATTTTCTTTTTTCGTGATAGCAGCTTTGTTTAGAAGAAGGGTGCTCTGATCAATGTGAAATGACAGATTACATACCTGCATGCAGAGGTTTTCAAGAAATTCAGAATATGCAATGGGCTTTATGCCATTGAACTTTGCTAGGAAGGAATGTTTTATGATATCAATTAACATTTCACAGAAGATAACACCAAGTGCATTCTGCATATTCCATATAGACAACATGTTAGAGGGCCAGCACAGCTTTGAGGAGTCAATCATAACCTGTCATTCAAACAATAAGACACAAGCCAAATTTTTGGATACGCTTACCAAAACAAAACTCTTAAGCCAAGGACCCTCTGCCTCCCGAATATTTTGTCCCAAAACAAACAAGAGAAATGCCGAAATGTGGAATCTCTCAATAGAATCTGAACTGCAGAAAACGTTTGCATAAGATGGAAAAAAAGAAGATACAAGTATTTCACAAAGGAATATAATATGAGTATATAAAAGGTGATATTTCCAAATGCCTTTTCATCTTTATAAACAAAAGGTTGGTTATATGCCCGAAAGTACTCAATGAAGCTAGGCAGGGTTTACAACTTCTGCAAGTGTTATTACTCCACTTTATGATTTTTTATGTATCAAAAGGAAACTTCTTTAACTGCAATTTTCCATAGGATGCATTCAGATATTTTATGATTGCTTAATGACTCAATTATCAACTTTAAACATCTATCCTAAATAAGATTAATTCCTTAAGTTGCAAGTTGTTCCTCTGTCTAAACTGAGCCACATCCTACCATTTCAATCAACATACATACATTTGATAAACAATTTGGTTATTCACTTCCACCTCCTTACTGAATGGGTTCACACATGATACTTTAATTTCGGGAAATATGCAAGATCAGACTCATAACTTTGACGATTTTTGACGTCACGGGCCTATATCAGGGGCGAAGCTATTAAGGGACGGGGGCGAGCGACAGCCCGCCCATGATTTTTGTAAAAGTATAGGTACATAGTATACAATTAGAATAATTAAGGGTGTTATTTTTAATTTAATATACTTACATACTCTCTAATTTATATACATTTAAAATGTGAATGTAAAATTGATCTAAATATAAAAATATAACACCCAAATAATAAAACTCACACATTCAATGGATAGCCCATTATGCAGCCCACTTCTATGAATCTCCAGGCAAGTCTATGTCTAACCCAACAAAACAACAAACCCACACAAAAATTTTAACAAACTAGTGAAACATATTCACGCAAGCTTGAACAAAAAAGCTAGAAAAATTAACTCTCTTATGTTCAATCTGTGTTTGCGACTTGCAACTCCTGCCGGCCCTCAAGCTTGAACCAAAAATCTGGAAAACTTAATATAATTTTCTAGCTAATACTCTTATTCTGTACATTGAGATAAATATTGCTATGAGATTTAGTCTAGAAAAGTTGGTTGATGATTTCAGAGATTTAAGGAACGTCGTGTTAGATTTGGACAACTTTTACTATGTATTTTAAGTACTTTTGATATAAATATGGCTACTGATTAAAAAATTACTTTTGATATGTATCTTCCGCCCCCCCATAGTTTATTTTCTGGCTTCGCCACTGGCCTATATGTTTTCGGAACAATGAACCAATTCTCAAGGTTTACTACCATAGCTCATTTCAGTCTTAAACTAGCCAAAGTTGACATGTGGCTAACAAAATGTCGACTTGACATTTCAATGCCGTCAATAGTGCACAGGGGCGGCGCTAGAAAAATTGTGCGAGTAGGTGTAAGTTGGGGTAATTATTAAACATTTGAGGTGAGTAGGGGGTATAACATAGAAATTTATAGGGACTTTAATGAATATTTTATAAAATTTTATATACAATACCTATATTAACCCAAAAATCAGTGGGTGCAATTGCATCCACCGGTGACAATGTTGTGCCGCGCCTCATATTGCGCACGTTATATTGGACCGAATAGTTAGAGGACCTATTCTATAAATTTGCTACCAGTTCCGTAGTAACATTTGTCCTATAAATTTCATTTTTACGACATATTCCTAATACTTTGATGATTCCTGATTAAGTAGTAGGTATGTAGTTAAGTTTAAGTCCTAATACTTTTCATTCTAATGATTACATCCTAAAATATGTCTGATTCTCTTGATTCTTCAACCTGATTTTTCATTTCTTATCTGTTTTTTCTTTGCCCGCAATCAGTATTCTTTTCTCTAATTCTTCAATTCAATATCTGGTTTTCTTTCAATTTCCTCTCTCTGATTTTTTCAGATAGTGCAGATGAGCACGTTGTTGGCACTCTAGGAGTAGCTAATGCCTACCATGACCACAGCACATCCCCACAGCTTGGACCACCTCCTCGATTTCTCAAGCTTGACATTGGCGGGCTCATTGAGCTCAAGCTCCAGCCTATAGGGTTCAAGCTCGGGCTCATCTCGTTAACACTCCTACTAAAACCTATTACTTCATCGTTACACATCAAAGTATTACCACTATATTGTCAGAACAAAAGGTTATAGGACTTATATGTTACTCCCTCTATCCCATAAGTTTTATGACGTGACTTTTGATGTCAATTAATGTATATAATTTTAAGTAGGAAAAAAACAAAAAACAGATGTGTTTATAAAGTATAAGCACTAAATTATCATTTGCATATACTATCAATTGATACATGTGCTTTCGAACTTTTGTTTGACTGAACGCATATGCAAAATGGACAAAATAGTAGTGTGAACAGGTAAGTACTCTCACCTGAGTATACCAGACTTCGAAGGTTGTCCTTGCTAAAACGTTTGAATACATTACTTTTTATTTCAGAAAAATTATTGGACACCAGTAAAGCTAGTAGAGCATTGTTGTGAGCTATAATGCAAGTTGATAAAGTAATTGCCTGCGCTAGCAAAATGAAAGAATGAAGAAGTACAAATGGTTAAGGAATCAAAGTGTGAAACAGAGTGCATACCAAAGACCTCATAACAAATGAATCTGATTAGAGAAGAACAAAAATCATAAAGCAATATTGACATCGAAACATTAAGGATATTTGAGAAAGCAATTGCCAAGGCTTGGTCACAAAGGAATCTGTGGATCCAAAATGTCTTGCTTTCTTCAGAAGAACTTGCGAGGCTATTTGCTGAATAAAACAGCATTCCCAATACATCTCCACCAAAATTTTGACATAATTTATCAAAAATCTGCAACTCAGACACAACAAAGACCATAAGCCTAATGAAGTAACACTGTAACAGTAACATATGATGCTAGCAGCAAGTGCTACTGTGATGCACCCAGAAATGTCATTAGGGGCACAGATGGACAGACAACAATACAAATGCCAGCCGTTTATGAAAGCGATATAAAGTGGAGTGTTAACATAAAGAATGAATGAACTAGTTTATACTCAAAATGGTTTAGTTAAGATGAACTTTGCACCGGAGAGTAGAATGTGACCTTTTATGCTTTTAAAGTAGGAAACAAAGCAAATTTGAAGTCACGGGGCAGCATCTGGACAATAGGCTGCACCTGCAACCTTGATTCTTTCTTTCTGGTACTTAAAATAATCATTTCATTCATGTAGACAAAACAGACAGAACAGAATCACTAAAAAGTTAGAAAAGGCTTGGCAGAAAGAAACTGCAGTCGAGTCACTGAACCAATCAGAAGGGAAAGAAAACAGTACTTGTAAACATTCAGATGAGGCTGAAAATATGGACGCTGATAAAAAGACAGTTTTGTCGCGCGCCTGAATCCATTCAGAATTTGAAAAGTGCCGTTTTGGCTTTGATTCAATGAAATACAGGAAATTTTGAGGTAAAAAAAAATAGACACAGTTGAACCCAACAGATGACTAGTGTAGGATTCTAGTAACACTGAAATTGAAAATTCAGCTCCTGAATCTAATTAGAGGGGTTACTTGGCAACTTGACCTCAGAGTTGTTTGGAAAGTATACTGAAGAGGATTCCAGGACAGATATAATGCCGGAGAGGAAATGAGACATATTGTAATAGCTACAATGATGGATGAGACAGAACTCCATCACATTGAAACCTCATTTGTTGCCAAATAAAAGAACCTTGAACAGTGTGACCATATCATTTGCAACAGAATTTGTCATAGGTTTGTCTAGGCCACTCACCTCTAATAAATTGTACACCACATATAATTTGATCGCCCCTTGACCTCGAATCATGTGATAGATTAAACTGATGTCTGAGAAAAAGAAAAATGAAAGTGAAAGATATCTGCATTAGCTTCTCAACGACCATCATACTGACACAAAATTTTACTGAAACTAAGTTTGAAATATCTTGAACATAGAGTATTTGCAAATTAAAAGTTAAGGCTGTCATTAACACACCTGTGTGATCCAATACGGCTACTCCACACACAAACACAAGAAAGCATCCGAAATCACAAAGCTCAGCTGCAGAAGGCCTCTTGAAATGCCTGCCACAGAACATGGTTAATATATATATATATATATACATATATATATATATATATATATATATTGCAATTACCACAATGTAAAAGACAAACAAGCACAGCAAAACGCCACTCGCTTTTTTGACCCGGCCCAAATCAGCACTCTTTTTCCCCTACTTTTCCCCTGCTAAAAGATAACATTCATGTTTTAACTCAGGGCAAAACCATGAGTGGCTCGAGGTTGCCTTTTCAAAAAAACACCATGAGTGGCTGACTAGAGTTGAGCCAAAAACAAGAGTGGTTTTGAGAATCCAACTCAGTACAGTACTCAATACAATAATGATTTGGCAGAAGTGTGTGAAAACTATGCAAGTACTCACAAGAAGGTAATCAGCAGTCACTTCAGATAGCATGGGCGAAAATGGGTAGAACAAAAACAAATTACTTGTATATTAAAAAATATATATACTTCATCCAGCTATTAAAACACATCTAAAATTCCGAGCTTTAAGGAAAGCAGGAATCATCATGCCCATATCTTATTTGAGATGCCATGCAAACAGGCACCAGCAAAAAAGTGTATCATACACCATTTACTGTCAAGAGACTACAAGAGGAAGCATTTATAGAGATTTAAAAGTCTACTAAATGTCTCTGAGCCTCTATTTGGGAACGTTTCAAGCATGGGGATAGGACCTACAAGGACAGAGAAAAAAAAACATCTAAAATCACTGTAGTACAGGTGCAGATAAGTGGCTGTGGAGCATGACCCTAAACTGTTCAGTTTGAATTCTGAAACTTGCTTGCATGCACAAGTATCTTCATGCAAAGTAGAAACTCCAAGTAAGGGGCATTTGCTGTTTGACATACGTAATAGTATAAGCTGAATGGAACTGAAAAGACAGCTACTTAACAGCAGCAATAAATTACCTGGTAGAAACCAGCTTCAAAAGGGTAACTAGAATCCGGGTTGGTATCATGGTTAGCAATGACAGGAATGAATCGAAGCAGACAAAGAAGCCAACATTTATGAGCTGCAAAAGCAAAGTTACTTTAAGCTTTGGATAAAAAATGCAATATGTAACTTAAATGACATGGCATACATGCAACTGTTGTTAAAAGATCTACTATAAAAGCAATTGATGACAGGTGGAGAGGCTCACATAATTGTAAAGAGACAAGAAACACCTTCACTAAACCATGTGAGATTCAACACTCCCTTCACTTGCAAGTCATGGCCAGCTTGCGTTATAAACAGAAAAAGAAGCACAGAAACTAGGACAAGGCCCAAATTGGGCAACACCAAAGACACCACTGAGAACAGACTCCATGAAGCCTGAGCTTAGATGTCATGCTACGAATTCCAAGAGTGAACTTGAGGACTCAACTATAATGCAAGACCCTAAGCCCTTCATATCATGGAAAGAAGTGGATATACTAGGAAAGTCGACTGACAAGATTAGTACCATCTGTTGTTGTCATAATCCATATAATTCTAACAACTACTACTAAAAAATCACAACCAACCTTGACTATACTTAATATATATATATATATGTGTGTGTATGTATGTATGTATGTATGTATGTATAGGATAAAAAGTACCGCTTCACATCTCCATGGTAAACGGAAGATAGTATCATACACAACCTCCCTTTCTTCTTCATTTCCATCTGATATGGTGCTCCTTAGTGAACTTCCTTCTTCAAGAATGTATTTAACAGGCGTCTTCTCCAGCGTGAATAAATCTAAAATAAGACAACCAAGAGAACATGTTACACACACACACACACAAAGATGACTTCATCATCAACAGCACCTTAATCCCAACTACATTGGGGTCGGTGGCATGAAATTTACAGTAACAATTAAATAAAATTAGTTGACACTATAAATTCATGCAAAAGCATAGTGGCAAAGTTTTACGGATGCCCTTCCTGTCGCAACCTTCTTTCAAAGGAATACGAAGATGACTTGTATGAAACAAATGTATTAGCTATCACCAGCTACTGACTGAGAATCCTGAAACAATAATTTCACAGCAAAGTATTGGATGTTGGCAAGCCAGCCAATATAATTCCATCACTTGAACTAATAACTGGGCGTTCTAGATTTCCTCTTAATAGCTCTGCGCCAAGGACAGCTTTGCCAGTATCAAATTGGGCGAGAAGAAATTAGTTCATTTTCCTTGAAGACCATAATTGCATATTATAGACTTATTGATAGCAACACGCAAACTCACAATTAGGATCCTCAGCCAATAGGCGCTTCCAATCTAACGACTCCGCCGTCTCTAACCTCGTCAAGCTCCCATTAGGCGGCTTCTGCTGTTGCGGGAGCTGCTGCTGAGGAGGCTCTGCTATTGGATGTTCAACAGAAGCAACATCTCCACCGCTCCCTTCCAATCGATTGCCCTCCTCCCCACCTCTGATATTCCTCTGTCTCAATTCTCCAAAACCAGTCAACGTCTGGACCACCGCACTCTCCTCCTCCACCACGCTCACCAAGGTCCCACCACCGTGACTCAGCCTGTTTTCTACCAATTCAACTCCATTCGCCGCGTGACCATTGGAACTCGACTGAGCGGCCCCACCAGACTCCGGCACCGAGCTTCCGGAAACAACCCGGACCCCGTCCATGATCACCATCGATCTCTTCTTCTTGTGCTTCTTCTTCTTCCGGATGGTGCAGCGGTCGGAATCGTGAGAAACGACGCCGTTCTGTGAGATGATGGAATCTGAGTAAGCCCGGCAGAGTATACCGTCGTCTTCCTCGCCGGAGCTGTTTCCCCTAAGGACCTCGAAGGACAGCTTGCGGTTGCAGGATCGCGCCGGCATCGCGACTGGCTAACGGTGCATTAACAATTCACAAGTTCAGCGAAAGATGGATACTGAAGCGAATAGGATCTTGAAACATCAATGAATTCCACCATCGAACGAGTGTAGGAACTTCTTGTATCGGACAAGGATGATGAAACGCTCAAGGGATCCGTGGTTTGTTTCCATTGGTTAGATCAAGAAATACTACCACGGAGTATTTTCTTACATTTGTTTTATTTATGATTTTATTCTTCTAAAATACTCACTCTTATCTTTTTAAATATGCAACGCTCTAATCATTACATTAAAAATTAAAAACTAGTATACATGCCCATACCCAGCCACGAGTTTTGTCATTTTTAATATAACTTAAAAAGTGAAAAATATTTTATAGAAGATTAACAAATTCAATAAAAAACATGTAATTTTTGGAATAAACTAATTACTACTCCAATAATTAAAAATACAAAAAAACATAAATATTGTTTGGCATCTATTTATTTTTGAAGATCCGAGATTTGATGATTGTCAATTACGAAACTGCATACAATGAAATTGGATAATCGATAATACAACAAATGTTTCAACAAAATAAGACGTCTTATTTTCTATATATCATTGCAATGTGATAATTTATAAATAAAACAAACTATGAATAACAATATTATGACATTAGATAAACCTATAACTGATATTAGATATTGTCTGTACATTTCTTAGCATAACCTAAACAAATGTATCCAAGTAGAGTAAATCTACCAAAAAATTTACTTCCACTTTACTAAACAATACAATGATGCATATGGTTAGTTGCTTTAATATAAGCACTAAAATGTTCAAGAATGTTATATTCAGTGATTTTAGACCATTGAAATTTTTTAAAACATATACATACCCCACAATTTCTAATTTAATTTTTTCATCAACCTTGAAGATAATATTTAAGGATTCATGCACTCTTATTTATATAAAAAATTCTAAACACACAATTTTCAATATTTAATAAATATATATTTTCATTATGGCTTGAATTATAATTTCAAACTTTATGTACATATATGTTAATTTGATTTGTGTAGTTCATGAGCAAACCCTTTACAAAAATTTCTGCTAAAAAATATAAATCAATTGAAATCAATTAAATTATAAAGGCCAATCATTTTTTAAGGGGATTTGATTTCGTCTATCTCTTCCATTTAATTTAAATAAATTTCAAACTAGTTAATCATTTAGATTTTCAGTTTATTTTCAAATTTGCAGCAATGCACGAGAAAAGTGAATATCAATATAATCAGATCTATGTAAGAAAAGATGGTTTTCCAATTAGAGCAATTCAATTTCTTACCAAACTATTGTCCTACATTAAAATCAGGACATCACAATTTTCTTTCATTTGTTTCATTTATCTCATTTCTAGGCCCTCCCACAAACCCTACAACAAAAGTCAAAATATTAATCATTATCTATGTATCCAATAAATAGATTCACCATACACTACGTAGAAGAAACAACTTTTACCGCGGCCTCTACCGCGGTAAAAAGCAGCTCGCGGTAAACAGCCGCCGCTGCCGGTGCTGCCATTTTACCGCGGCCGTTTGCGCGGTAGAGGCCGCGGTAAGACCTCATTTCCCACGAGGCCTCAACTACCCCTCTTACCGCGGGCGTTTACTGCGAATTTGACCGCGGTAAATATCGCCTATATATACCCACTACGTATTTGAGAGGGCATTTATAGCGCCATTTGCGCTTCATAAGCGCTTCTATCGTAGCGCCAATAGGAGCTTCTACCGCCGCCTACGTGGGGCGCTTTTAATTGATTCACAGCTTCACGCGCGCTGAGTAGCGCCTAAGTAGCGCTTCATGGCGCTTGAGAATAGCCACGTTGTCAGCCGACATCAACCACCTTTGTACCGCATATGAGCGCATTAAAGCGGTCTGAAAGGGCATATTTTATTATATCTAATAAATTTCAAAATTTTGTATATAGTAAATGAAATAATACAAATAAATAATGTAAAAAATAAAAACGTAATAATATTTACAAAATTCATTTCAATATATATATATATATTTATATTTTTAAATTGTTTTATTTACAACAAAAAAGCGAATTAATAAAATCTAAATCCTATGAAGGTGGAGCTTTGTTGATCTGAGATCACCGAATCGAGATATTAGCGCCTTCAACACGTCCTCTGCTCCACTCCGTGGCACCCGATCGTAACTCGGCCTTCAACAAAAAGAAATGTTTAAGTAATAATGTAACAATTCTATAAAAAAAGTATTTGAACCTACGTTAAATTATTACCTTAAATTTCGTCACGTACGCATCCTGAGCCTCCTGCGGGACACCGCGTGATGCGCCCGTCGACTGGTCACTCAAAGAATCCCGAGAACTCGACATACCCTTAAGTTTCTCAAATTTAACAAGTTAACCCCTAAAATTAATACTTTTGCAATTTAGCCGTAAAATTCTTTAAATTCCACTAAAATACCCTAAAATTAATAACTTTTGCAATTTAGCCCTAAAATTCTTTGAATTCCACTAAAATACCCTAAAATTAATAAATTTTGCAATTTAGCCCTAAAATTCTTTAAATCCCACTAAAATACCCTAAAATTAATAACTTTTGCAATTTAGCCCTAAAATTCTTTAAATCCCACTAAAATACCCTAAAAGTTATATCTTTTGCAATTTAGCCCTAAAATTCTTTGAATTCCACTAAAATACCCTAAAATTAATAACTTTTGCAATTTAGCCCTAAAATTCTTTAAATTCCACTAAAATACCCTAAAATAAATAACTTTTACAATTTAGCCCTAATATTATTTAAATTCCACTAAAATACCCTAAAATTAATAACTTTTACAATTTAGCCCTAAAATTCTTTGAATTCCACTAAAATACCCTAAAATTAATAACTTTTACAATTTAGCCCTAAAATTCTTTGAATTCCACTAAAATACCCTAAAATTAATAACTTTTGCAATTTAGCCCTAAAATTCTTTGAATTCCACTAAAATACCCTAAAATTAATAACTTTTTCAATTTATCCCTAAAATTCATTGAATTCCACTAAAATACCCTTAAATTAATAACTTTTGCAATTTAGCCCTAAAATTCTTTAAATCCCACTAAAATACCCTAAAATTTATAACTTTTGCAATTTAGCCCTAAAATTCTTTAAATTCCACTAAAATACCCTAAAATTCCACTAAAATACCCTAAAATTCCACTAAACACCCTATTTCCAATTTAAACCAACAGAGTTGCAGAATTGGAAATACCTAACAGAATTCAAGCAAATTATCTTTCAAATGCACCCAAACACACAAATTTGCAAAGAAAAAATTATGAACTATAATGCACCCAAACACACAAATGCACACAAATGCACCCAAACACACAAAATCAACTATAATTTTTGTCATTAATGTTGAAAAATTTACTGTAATCCGACTTACCTGATGCTGGCGGCGACTTCGAGGGAGGGAGGGAGGGAGAGGGACGCCGAGGGAGGGAGGGAGAGGGCGACATCGAGGGAGGAAGGGAGGGAGAGGGACGCCGAAGGAGGGAGTGAGGGAGAGGACGACGCGTAGGGGCAGCGAACGTGACGCCGAGGGCAGCGAGGGCGACGGCGAGGGGCGGCGAGCGGCGGAGGGAGGGAGATGGGAAGGAGGGAGGCAGGGAGGGAGGGAGGGAGGAGAGGACAGTCGTTTAGAAATGGGAGGGAGGGAGATGGGAGGCAAGGGATTTTCGGAAATGGAAGGCTTCAGGAAGCTTCGTTTAGAAGCGCTAGTTGGCGCTTCATAAGCGCTACTACCTCACAAATATCGAAGATGCCAGTTGTAACTTAATTGAACCGCTTCTATGCGCTACAAAAGCGCTTCTTACCCGCTCCATGAAGCGCCATGTAGCGCAACATGGCTGATGGCTTAGTGGTAGCGCCATTATGCGCTTCTTATGGCGCTACTAAAGTCCCCACAAGTACGTAGTGGAACCCGTTACGGTAATCTCCACATGAAGGACGGTAGACATTAGCCAATTGCTTTCCATGTCCTACTAGCTGCACTGCAAAAAATGAGAACATAAAACATTTTCAAGAACTTTTTCTCAAGACCCCAGAAGAACCAACCATCAGATGGGGCGCAAGGCGGAGTCATTATTTGAAGATAGAGAGAGTAGTATGAAAGATTACAAGTGTTTCCAGGGAAGCCTCTAACATCTGAGGCGATCATCTATTTATACTAAATTGAATCCAGAAATATATATATATATATATATATATATATATATATATATATCAGTATGTCCTCCCTCCACAACGGCATATGGGAAGGGCCCTCGTGCTCTGAATTGAGCTTCTTTGGATGGGGCCCCATAACCTGGCTTGCCCATTTTGGTGTTAGGGTGGTTTATGGGAGAGAGTAATTGACGCTTTTAATGATGTGGCAGCGCAATAAAGGGGTGTTTGTGTTTTTACCATTTGTAATTATGAGGAGTGGGCCGGTTTTTTATCTTCCCCATATTTAAACGCGATCCCACGTGGGCTGACATGAGTTCATCTGAACTTTGTTGCTCCTCTCAACTTCTGTGTTTCCAGTGAGATCGTTGTTTTGTGTTTGGCAATATTTGGAGAGATTTTGACGTGCGAGTTTCCTATTTGGTTGCCGTGAATCATATCGGTAAGAGAGTTTTTCCCTTTATTTGTGCGTTGTGTGTTGATTTAAAGGAATCTTGGGACTCGTTATCCGCATTGCTTGGGTTCTTGGGTTTAGGGTTTTTTATTCTTGTACTTAAAACTTATTTTGTAGATGCCCTCAAGAACCAAAGTAATCCCACCGTGTGTCCTGATATTGGGGAACTGTGGCCCTGTTCGTCGCTGTCGGATAGGAAAATGGCAGACATTTGCAAAAGCTACCATGTCCACACGAGGACGGTTTGTGGGTTATCTCCGACGGAAATGTTGAGGAAAGCGGGGATGGATATAAGCGATGGGGCAATGAGGGAGAAAACCATGGTGGTCTACGAGGCCCAATTGAGAGCTGGTTTGAGGATTCCTCTTTGTGCTCTGTTGCTGCAGCTGTGTGAGTGGTGGGGTGTTTGCCCTGGGCAATTGACCCCAAATGTTTTTGCCACCATTAATGCCTTTATAGTGGCTTGTCATCTGGCAAGGACGAAGGTGTTGCCTGAGGAATTTCTTCAATTTTATACATTGAAGAGGCCCGGCGGTCATCCATTCTATCAACTTTACCCCCGAGGAGGTAAAGGTGGGTAACAAGATGGTAAAGATAGGTGTGTTTGTTGACACAACCAGCTCGTGGGGCACTTGGAAGCCATGTTTTTTCTTTATTTTGAAGGAAGACAACTGGGATTTTCCGGCATACTTCACTAGAGAGAAAGAATCCAGGGCGTTTGTTAAGTCCTTCATCTGGGCCGGGAGTAAAGGGAAGAGAGCCCTCGATACGCTGTGTGAGTGGGTTTGCACCGTTATTAGGATGGAGGATTGAGATGACGCATTTTTGTTCACGTTGTCAAGCATGGACAAGGTTGTGTTGAGGAGGGTGAAAATTAGTCGGGCACATCAGCTTCTAGGCCACGTGGATTCTGTGGAGAATTGGGTCGAGGGCCTAGATGGTGATCTAATCGAGCATTTTGCGAGCTCTTTTAGGAATCTAAGACGTTAGTTATATTTTTTCTGATTATGATGCTTTTGTGTTGGTAAGTGAGTTTGTAACCCATCTTCTTATGTTGTTTTGCAGTGCTGATGACGAAAGTTAATAGTCTTTTTATTAGTTATTATGGAGCATAAATTTGAATTTACAGTGTCACGACCACCCCGCCCGGTTGCGGAGGCGAGCCGGCCGAGACGTTCGGAAGCGGAAGCTACGGCTGAAAGCGCGGCAACGGTACTACCGAAACCGCTATGTGCAGTGGTCCCATGACCCAACCCGCGAAGTCCAGTTCTCGAAGGCTCGGTGCCTGAGAACACTTCGCTCGCTAAACAGAATGGTCGCACTACGACCCGCAACCTACAAAACTCAAATACGGCAAGTATACAAACACGTAGTTCATGGTATAACTTTCACTGATCAAAGCGACAGAACACAGAATACAAAATCCATTTCACAGCATATCCAGTATAGGCAAGTCGGGGATCAGCCCACGACTCAGAAGACAAAACAGAATCAACAAATATCCAGAACACAAAGTTCATTTACACTATCATAATCCGAAATACATGCATGCAACTACACCTACAGAGCCACCAAAGTAAACCCTAGAATACCTAGGTGCGGAATCAAGAAAACCTCTCGCCCAGAAGATTTCCGCACGAGGTACTGCTGCTGCTAAAACACAACCAAAGAGAGATACGAGAGTTAGTCAACCTCAATATCCAACAGAACTGAAATCAGATACACCAACCAGAAACCTCTACCGAGACTACCCCTTAAACCCGAACGGTACAGAATAGAACAGAACGGAGGTTCCACAAGGGAACTATCAATACCTGAAACCAAAAACAGAAAGCACCGCAGACCTCTAGTCCGCCGGTTGCTTGTCAGACCGACCTGAAAGGTGGTAAACAGAAAGGGGTGAGTCCTCAGGAGGACCCGGTAAGGGCTGAGGTAAGATACAGTTTGTACAAGTGCTGCTGAACCAAACCTGCAAAACAGAACAAACACAAGCACAGATATATACATATATATATATATATATATATATATATATATATATATATATATATATATATATATGAATGTATGCAGAGTCAGAGGTGAGCCGGAACCCATCACATGCGGTCCAACCGCTGACCACAGTACGACAGCCCTCTCTAAGAGGTCAGAATTTACAGAACAGAAGCACGGTACCGGCCGGGGTCGCGAGCCCCAAACTGTCGCAGGGTCACAAAGGTATATCGGCATTCCCGGTGCGGATATACATAAAGTGTCGGCACCCTCCAGTGCGGACACACAGAACAGAAGTATCGGCACTCCAGGTGCGGATACCAACAGAATGTCGGCACCCTCAGTGCGGACACAACAGAACAGAAGTATCGTACCAAACCCCGTATGTCACGGACCATGGCTAGATCTTCCCCGACCATGGCTAGATCTTCCCCGGTCCAACCGGCATCGCCATGCGTCGGCATCGCCATGCATCCGGACTCACAGAACAGAACATATCATAATGCATATGCAAAACAGAACAGAATATACCAAAAACGTACAAGCAGAAATATCGGCGTCTAGCGCGGATATACAGAGCAGAATATAAACCCGTGGCCTCCAAGACCATCCGGGCGTTGAAGCAGAACAAGCTACAAACAGTATCCTACCATGTGACTGGTCCCGGGATCACCGAACCACCGTCAACCCGGAACCCGCCTCAACTAAACCCGGTATACATAAAGTCTCATTCCAGAATGCATAACGAGAGAAGTTGAACCCTTACCTTAGCAAAACCGCTCCGCAGCACAAATCCCGGGAAATCCTGGCTCCCGGCCCGAAAAGCGAAACCTTGACTTTTATAGTCCCATACTGCTCCACCAACGCAAAAACACACTGAACAACCACAAACAAGTCAGAACTCACTAAAATAACCCCCCAGAAACCAAAACCGCACAATCCCGTACTTTCCCGCACAAATCCACAGAAGGTTCGGTTTTACGAACCGAGCTAGAACATCCTTATTCATACACCCACAAACACATCCAAGCCATTAAATCCCAGATTCCAGACATTTTACCCGCAACCCCGCACAAAGGTAACTTTTCCATACATTACCCGAAAACGACGTTTCAAATACCATACCGCACCTAAATCCAACCCCGATACCAAAACACCAACCAACTCAATCCAAACAACACCCAAACACATCCAAAATCCCTCCTTTAAATTTCGGCCTTTTCACCAATTTTTACCAATTTCCCAATTCAATCCAATTAAGGTTCCAATTACATACCTTAACCACCAATTACACATCTTAAGCATGATTACCATCCAATTACACCTTAATCACCCAAAATCATACATGAACCCTAATTATACTATTCACCCAATTTGGGGCTTTTCCACACAACCTATTTTCCATCAAATTGAAACCACACAATGCCTTAGAATCATGCTAGGAACCACCTATCCAAAGCATGATTCAAAAACACAACAAATGGCCAACTTTAGAAAACAACCCTAATTTCGCCAAATTATGTTTCCCCCATTCATGATGTTTTTCCAAAATCCAAACCATGATTCTCACTCCTCTCTACCCCAAGAACAACATACTAAAAGATGGGGGCAAGAGGATCATCCAAACTAGTAGCAAAGAACAAATCCTAAATCCATTTTCTTCCTCTTTTTCCAACCAAATCAAGCTTCCAATCTTGAAAAGAGATGAAAGGAGGAAGCTTACCATTTTTGGAACCCAAAACCTTGATGATTCCTTGTCAAAAAATGATGAACACCAAAAAGCTTGAAGGAGGGTGGACATGGCGGCATAAGGGAAGGAGGAAGAAGAAGATGAAAAATGAAATTTCATTTCATTTCTTTTCCTTTTATACTTCCTTCATTTTTATTTTCTTTCCCATCTTTAGTTATATTAGGACAAGTGTCCTATTTTACTTTTGCCCAGCCGACTTCAGCCTTCCCTTTTGTCCAAACATTGCCAACTTTTGGGTTAATTGCAACTTAGTCCTTAAACTTTCCCAAAAAGTTACAATTTAGCCCAACCGCACTTTCCAACCTCCAATTGGAATGAAAACTGAACACAACCCTCAGAACCTCATATCATACACAAAACATTTTTCACATGTCGAATTACCAACCCAAAGTGTCCTACCGGGCCCACTAAACCCGAGCAAATCTCGACGTGCTAACCCAAATCCAAATCCCGTCATGCCAAAATTCCACAAATATTACCATAAAATCCGTCTTAAAATATAACATACCTTACACCCAAGCCGTCGGAAAATTTCCATCCCGAGCCCCGAGAGTCGCCCGGGACCGAACGTCCCGCCCCAAAACAATATACTCCGTAAAAAGATCCGGGACGTTCCCACGATTCCAAATATGCAAACGGTTTTCCAATCCGAGGTCCCGGGAGCGCTACCGAGCCCGCTGTACGTCCCGAGACAAGTCCCGGCCCTGGAAAAATATTTTCGGCGAAAATGTCCGGGGGACTCACACGACCTCAAAACCCGAAGGATTCCCAGAAATAAGGCTCAGATAAGTCTCGGGAGCCATTTAACCGCCCAGAAACACGACCTGCAAGCTAAAACCGGAGCCCCGGGTCATCGGGGTCACAACCCGCTCGGGGTGACCGTAACATACAGCGCATAGATTATACATAGTAGGGTCGCAGGTCATCAACGTGATAAAATGCTTTGAGGATTTTGTCCTGGTGATCTTTTAATTTGTAGACACCACACCTTTACTTGTTGTGTACGACGTATGGTCCTGCCCAACTGGAACATAGGGTTCCGTGGCCGGGGTTGCGGCCCGATAGCTTTGCCTTGAGCAAGACCATTCCACCCACATAGATTTGTTTAGCTCAAACCTTTGCATTGTGGTCGAGGTTGGCACGTTGTCAAAGGGCCATAAGTTTGAGTCTAGCCCCTTCACGCAATTCCTCAACTAGGTCCAGGCGAGTTCGAAGGCCGTTCTCATTGTGAGGCGCATCGTAATAGAGGGTTCTGACTGTTAGAACAACCACCTCGATATTGACGACTTCATTTGGCGTCTTCACTTGCTCTTCGACCATGTTGATGCATCGGAGGAGGTCATCGACACAGAGATTTCCAGAGGTAGCGTTATGTTGGTTCAGAGATTGCTCTCCGCGGTCGTTAGGCTGTGGGCCGCGCGTGGCTTGGAGTTCAGCTTTGATGGTTTGAACCATCAAGGCTTGCATATCCTTGAGGATTTTCAATTGGAGCAACATCATCTGGGCAGGGTGGATGATGATGGTTTGCAGGATCGTGGAAGGTCCAACGAGATTGGCTATATCAGTCGCTGGTTGGAGTATGGGCACCTAGGGCCCTGTCGCTCCGCCAACCGGGAGTAGCGAGGGTGGTGGGCTTGAGGAGCTAGAGTTAGCATTAGGGGTGTTCAAAAAACCCACAAAACGAGAAACCGAACCGAACCGCATGATCCGAAACCGAAAAAACCCGTGAACCGAAAAAACCGATAACCCGTGGGTTCTAATTTTATAAACCCGCGGATACCCGAACCGATCCGCATATGCCTATTTACAAATAAATTATCTAAAATTGCTTACTTCATCTCAGTTTTCCTTTAAATTTCTTTTATATTATGTGTGAAAACCCATTTCATACAATAATAATACATGATTTGCAATATTGTATTATTGTTCTATTTATGCAAACTACTTTTTTTTTATTTTGATGCTCTAAATATATACATTTATGATGCAAAATTTTAGAATATCTCCAAGTAAATTGAAAAAAATTATAAAATAATTATACTTAGGAATACCCGTGGATACCCGCGATCCGAACCGTAAAAAACCGTGAAAATCGGGTACTCGCATTTAGGGTACCCGCACTCGGCGGGGCGGATACTATTTTTCTCACTATCCGCCCCGCCCTGCCCCGTGCACACCCCTAGTTAGCATCCTCGACCGGTGCGTTATTGTCAGTAGGGGTGTAAACGAGCCGAGCCGAGCCCGAGCCTGGCAGGTTCGAGCTCGAGCTCGTGAAATTCGAGCTCGGCTCGAGCTCGGCTCGAGTTCGAACGAGCCCGAAAATTCGAGCTCGAGCTCGGCTCGATCGAGCTCGGCTCGAAGGTTCGTGAAGCTCGAGCTCGTTAGGCTCGCGAGCTCGGCTAGGCTCGATTCGGCCCCAAACGAGCTCGCGAGCTCGAGCTCGTTAGGCTCGCGAGCTCGTTAGGCTCGATTCGGCCCCAAACGAGCTCGCGAGCTCGAGCTCGTTAGGCTCGATTCGGCCCCAAACGAGCTCGCGAGCTCGTTAGGCTCGTGAGCTCGTTAGGCTCGCGAGCTCGTTAAGGCTCGCGAACCTTACGAGCCGAACTCGTCGGGCTCGAGCTCGGCTCGTATATTATTCGAGCCTCGAAAACGGCTCGAGCTCGAGCTCGAGGCTCGAAAAAGCTCGGCTCGACAGGCTCGTTTGAGCTCGAGCTCGAGCCGAGCTCGAACGGGCTCGATTCGTTTAACAGCCCTAATTGTCAGCATTGAAAGTTCTTCTCGTTTTGGCCATTGGAGGGGAAAGGTGTATTCGAGAAAAAGAAATGTGGTCGTGGGTTCGTTTCTTACAGACGGCGCCAAATTGATAGTGTTATACCAATCTGACGATGGGGAGATGGCTGGTAACGGTGATCGGGGGACTTGTGGAATGTTGGAGAGAGAGAGAGAGAGAGAGATGACCCCTCGTGATCTGCAAATGGGAGACGCGAAGATTCTTCAGGCGTAGAGAAGAGCAAAGGAGGTGGGTATGTGTAGCGACGTGGTTTTTGACATGGAGTCGCCACCAATCTTTTTATCTAGGTCGATTGGAAACCTGAAAATGGTCTACGAGAGATCTGGAATCGTTTGTCAGTTACGTACAAAAATGGTTAATTTTCGTACGCCCAAAATTGGTACCACGGGTTCTTTTTTAGATTTTTGCTTGATTTTAAGGAAATAAAGAAAAAAAATAAAAACAAATAATAAAAGAAAAGGATTTTTAGTAATTTACATAGGTAAGAAAACTCAAAATATCAAAAAAATTATGTAGAATGGGCAAAATAACAAAAAAATATTAACTAAAACACAAAAAGGTTTAGGCCTAGTGCCCAAACACATTTTAAACTTGTTGAAGATTGTTTTGGGTGAATGGACTTTAGTGACTCGGACGAGACCTTAAAGGAAACTTAAGGGGCTAAGTGAGTTAAGGAGAGAATTGGAGGGATTAAAGTAATAAATGTGATAATAAAACAAAAGAAGGAAATAAGAAAAAGGAACAAAAAAGAAAAGAAAACAAACAAAACAGAATATGTTACCTGTTTGCTTGCTGCGTGCGTGAAGGAAGGAGAGGGAGATTCGGGTTGTCACTCCAGGGCTTCGTCGGCGGCGGGGAGTGGCGGAGATCGACCGGGCGGCGGCGGCGAGGTGAAAGGAGGTGGTCGGAGCGCGAACGGAGGTCGGTGGCGACGGATCTTCCGCGGGTCAAGTAGCGGGTCGGGGAAAATACTCCTTCGTCGGGCGAAACGGAAGGTGGATTCGAGCTCCTTGCGGCGGGCGAATCTGATGGACCGAGGTTCGGTCGTTGAGATGCCGATTGGAGAGATTGAGGCTTGTGGGAGTGAAGTTTTGGACGTGGAAGAACAGAGGCTCTTGAACTCGTTTTTTTGGTTGCAGCTCCCCTTTTCTTCAATTTCGGCTCTTTTTATAGCCCAAAGATGGATTGACAGAGCTAAGAACAATGATGATGGAGTCTGAATTGAATTGAGCTTGATGGATGGATGATGGATGAGGGAGGCGAGCTTGCGGGTCGCTCGGCGGAGAAGGAGGAGTAGCTCGTCTTTGTAGCAAGTCCTCTTCTTCTTTTCTTTTTTTCCCTTTTTGGTTTTTTTAATTAATTAATAAAATAAAATAAACACATTTAAATTCTAGATTAAATCAAATAAAATGATAAAAACACATAAAAATCATGAAAATAACAAAAGCACACGAAGTAATAAAAAGACATAAGAAATAAAAAAAACGTAAATGAAAATGACAAAAATACATAAAATAAAGGAAATAACGAAAAGTACAAAAATAAGAAAAATAACCAAATCATTTGAAAAAAAACGACAAAAACAACAAAAGTTTCACAAAATAACAAAAACACACGACAAAAGTTCATAAAATAATGAAAATGACAATAACACGTGAAAACGATAAAAACTACGTAAAATATCGAAAATGGCAAAAGTTACATAAAATAACGAAAATGACGAAAAGTACATAAAATCTCGACAAAAATCACATGAAATAAAAATACGAAAAAATACCGAAAAACCAAAAACAAAAACCTAAATCACTACTCCGGACAAAATCGGGTGTCAACAGCTGCCCCCCTTTGCGTGTTTCATGAGAAATGGAACGCGCAAAGTAGGATGACCCCAAATTTTGTCCGACGAATAACGAGAACCTTCTCATCATTCATGAAAGGAAGAAACTTTTCTTACCTTTCCGGCGAAGGAACCTTCCTTGCTTCATTCAACAGGAACTTTCCTATTGAATTGAATAGCGGAAACCTTTCCGCTATTTAGAGTTAAGGAACTCTCCTTACTCTGAAGATTCGAGATTGAGAACCTTCTCAATGCTCGGTGAAAATAGATGACTGCTGTGATTGGATCGAATAACAAGAACCTTCTCATTATTCGTGAAGCGAATGAACCTTCCTTGCTTCTCTCGATAAGAACCTTCCTATTGAGTTGAATAGCAGAAACCTTTCCACTATTCGAGGTTAAGGAACCTTCCCTACCCCAAAGATGCGAGATTGAGAACCTTCCCAATGCTCAAAAAGTAAGATGAAAGATTGATTGATTGATTGATTGATTGATTGATAAGGTGGAATAACAAGAACTTTCTCATTATTCGTGAAGCAAATGAACCTTCCTAGCTCCGGTAATTCGAGATTGAGAACCTTCCCAATGCTCGATGAAAGTAGATGAAAGACTGATTGATGGATTGAAATCGAATAACAAGAACCTTCTCATTATTCGTGAAGCGAAGGAACCTTCCTTGCTTCTCTCAATAAGAACTTTCCTATTGAGTTGAATAGCGGAAACCTTTCCACTATTCGAGGTTAAGGAACCTTCCCTACCCCAAAGATGCGAGATTGAGAACCTTCCCAATGCTCGGCAAAAGTAAGACGAATGACAGATTGATTGATTGAAATCGAATAACAAGAACCTTCTCATTATTCGTGAAGCGAAGGAACCTTCCTTGCTTCTCTCAATAAGAACCTTCCTATTGAGTTGAATAGCGGAAACCTTCCCACTATTCGAGGTTAAGGAACCTTCCCTACCCCAAAAGATGCGAGCTTGAGAACCTTCCCAATGCTCGATGAATTAGATGGTCTGATCGATTAAAAAATGAACAACAAGAACCTTATTGTTGTTTGTGAAGGAAGAAATATTTCTTTCCCTTCAAGCGAAGGAACCTTCCTTGCTCAAAGTTCGAGATTGAGAATATTCCCAATGCTCGGAAAAAGTGTATGATTGATTGTCCTTTGGAAGTGGTGACGGAATAACAAGAACCTTCTTGTTATCCGTAGAGGAAAAAACTTTTCTTTCCCTTAAGAAGCGAATGAAAATTTCTTGCTTCTTTGTTAAAAGACTTGATCAAAATATCGAGACGAAGTGAATGGTGAGAACCTTCTTACCATTCAGCGAGAGGACTTCTCTTTCCATTTCGGAAAGAGAGGAATGAGATCATTAGTTGGGATCATGAAAAGAGAAGAATGGTAAGAGCTTTCTTACCATATGGGAGAGAAAAGAGATTACCATTTCTCTCCATATGGACTTTGGCGATGGAACTTTCCATGCCTTTGGTGAAAAGCCGAGTGATTCAGTGAGAAGTGTGACGAAATGACTACACTTCTAAGTCGAAGCATCTCACAAAACGAGTGAAGTTTTGAAATATTAGATGAAGAGAAGAACTTTCTTCTTCCTCGGAAGAGACTTGACACATGCGGCCTGGTTTTCACCGGGACACGGTGAAGATGACGAGAAAATATTATCGAATGGAGGGAAGGATCTCTAGGCTCCAGAAAAGATGTTCCCGACAACTTGGGAGCGTTTTGGAGGAGAGTTTCGCCTATGTGGAGGGAAACAGACAACTTCAAGGGGGTTGTTAATGCTTGGGCAAGAGCTGCAAAATGGTCGGAGATAAATGCTGGGCAACCAGAGTTGGAAACAGCCTTTTCGACTGAAATGAGCTCGAAGGGAGGTTACAGAACCGATGCCCTCTTTGAGTGATGCTCCGGTGACTTGGGGTGAAGAGAATGGAAGAACTTTCTTACCATCAGGGTGACAAACCTTTCTCTCATGGGTTAAGGCTAAGGAACCTTCCTTGCCTTTAATGAAAAATCTAGAGATTGAATGAGGTTGATACAAAATGAAGTTTAACAAAATGACTAAACTTCGGAAATGTGAAATCGCACACAATGAGCGAATTTCCGAGAGTTGTAGTCTTTGACTATGCGTAATTTCAATGTGCCCCGTATGTGCAAGATGAAGCAAGTGAAAGATAACGTGTTACCGTATCCTGGTAATGTGGAAAGCTTAAATGAAACCTGAAAGCTTCCGAGCCGAAGTATACATGAATCATTGTCAATCCCCTCCCATCTTGATATCAAAACCTGAATCGGAGAGTTTCTTGAAAACTGTCTTTGGGAATGGATGATGATATTATGTATGACACATGATGATCATGACTCGAATATGCCTGATGTTTTTAGTTATTCACAACACTTTCGAAAAATCAGAATGGTCTTCGATTAAAAACCAATGATGGAGATCTTCGATTAAAGTCTATGATGCATGGTAGATGTACAAGTCTTAACCCAACTTGCTCCATGAATGTCATTCATCTTGCCTGAAGTGATCTTACCTCATCGTTGAAAAATTGTTTTCCATTCGTGGACTCCTTTGCCCTTAAGAACAATTATATTAGTGAATGATCTATTTGCCCCCCAGTTTTGGTCACAAAATTACATATTCTCAACAAGAGTCTTTAAACCATGTCTGCGTAAGATCGATACTCATTAATGTTTAATGGTTGGTCCTTAAAGAAAACTCTTATCAATTTGTAGAGCTTGACAAGATATATGATGATCTTTGTGTAGCCATTAAAATAACTCAGTTATTCTCTATCTCTTCCACTTGAAGAGGTAAAATGTGCGAGAGTGGACAAAAGGCTTCCTAGTATGAAGGATCGTCTTATGTGGAGGTTAAGGTGAAGAATGGATACATCTGAATGGTTCTTTAAGGTAAATGCATCCATTGATATGGGCTGATGAAAAGTAGAGTAGTTCAGGCGAAAAGCGGCTTGGTAAAGTCACTGATGAGCGAATTGACTTCTTTGCAGATCTTGATAGTGCCAATCTCAAAATCATCGCTTTATCCAATGAGAACGATCTTAAAATGTTGCCCCCCAACTGTGATGATGCGCGTAATTGTTCTTGAGAAACTTGAGAATTGGTTGATACTGCTTGAGATTTCTTTGTTGCCCCAACTTCTGTTCATTGGGATGGTGAATCGTGCCTTCATTCTAAACCGCCTTTGTAGGTTTTCAGTTTAGGCATCATGACTCACTTTTTTCCTTTTTTTTCTCTTCTTTTTTTTTGGATCAGACCTTGTCTGAATTTGCGATTTTTAGTCATTTTCATGCGGCGTAAATAGTGGTTGCTACCTACGCCCGATTACTTCTGACTAAAAATGCAAAGACAAATGGCTACTAGCACTATTCGTAACTTCAGCCATTTCTAGCAAAAGACAGCGGAATAGAATTTACATTGACCCTTTTTTCTTTTCTTTTCTTTTTCTTTTTTTCATTTTTAGAGTCATGGGTATTGATGTGTTGAAGGCCTCTTGACTTCTGATCAAACCATGTAGACTGATGAATTGAAGAAGGCTTGACTTGATCTCGACCTTCGTAATGTAGCAATGATCTGAAATGTGCTATGATTTCCATGCCTCTATTTTCGATGAATGAGGTTCTCTCCTTTTGGAAAGAATATTTGAGATGACTAATCTTTTGATGCCGAGAAATAACCTTCTAATGTTTATTCGACCAATGGTTGAGGCGGCATTTCTCCAAAAAGAATCTCACAGTCGAAGGGCTACATCGAAATTGCTCTCACCAGATTTGACAATGTCTTCAAGATAGCCACTATCCAGTCCTCTCTTTAGCTCATCAATGACATTGTTTATGTTGTGGCTTGGTGAGTGAGTCTCGAAACGGAAAAGGGAATACTTGAAGTGTACTTTGCTAATGGATGTCAAATTGCACATTTACCCATTCTTATTTCAAGACAAAGAATAACGAAGGTCCATTGTAACAAAGACTGTACTCTAGATTTTGGACTAAATCTAGGTAACTTTAACTTTCAATTTATCTTGGCAAGCTCTCAAAGATTTGAGTAAAAATTTAAAGATTTCTCCAATTATTCATCAATTTGTATTGATCAATGTATTAGACAGAGCTTAAAGACGACTTGTGAGAAATTGTTTTTCCATGTCACAAATGAATTGTCCTCAAACTCCTTGATGTCCACTTCTCTTTTTGCAAGATGTTTTTATTTGTGTATGGATGAAAATGTACAGTGACATGTGTGGAAAAGAAATGACCAAATGCATGATCGATGAATAATTGTGTCATTGATAATTTGAAAAAAATGATGTATGTGAATGTTATCAAAAAGAAAAAGAGCAACAATTTGTACAAATGGTATATACAAAAATGTACAAGTATAAAGAGAAAGGAAACATTAATTATGTACTTAAAAGCTGAGTATTATAAGAACAAGAATATTTACATGAGGATGATGTTTGTTTTACGCAAATGCGAGAGAGAAAAATAAAAGAACACACGGATAGTTGCATTACAACATCAAGTAAAATTATCCACATACACAAATTAGTATCATAATGTGTCTTGTCATGGTTAAGCTTAGAGGAATGATCTATGGTCATTATATGCAAATGTGGCTTTTGAAAGAATGAGGCCAATGGTAGGTTCCCGAATCCCTTTTACTAAGTTCTATCGAACTAGAAAAGGTCCAATTCCTTACCCACGAGGGTTATGTAAGGAAGGATTAATTCGAGTCGCAGCTTTCGCGGTTCCATTGGGTGACTAACGCCACACCCGAACAACGCTACTAACTACTACGGTCTAGAGAAAGTGCGGTGACTATTGTCACACACAACTAGCCTTTCCCGGGTATCTGCAAAAATGGGTTACGAAGAGCTCGGGTAGGGAGCTCGAAATGCATGCTTTGTGTGTGTATGTGTGAGAATGTGAATTAAAATATGTACAATGGAAACACAATAAAAAAAGGTAAAATCAAGCAAATAAAAAAACAAACTCCTTTTGTGGCCGGACAGATTCCCAGTAGTCGCCATCTCAGCGACGTGATTTTGACAGGAGTCTCCACCAATCGTTTTCCTAGGTCAATTGGAAACCTGAAAATGGTCTACGAGAGATCTGGAAGCGTTTGTCGATTACGTACAAAAATGGTTAATTTTAAATGCCCAAAATTGGTACCACGGGTTCTTTTTTAGATTTTTGCTTGATTTTAAGGAAATAAAGAAAAAAAATAAAAACAAATAATAAAAGAAAAGGATTTTTAGTAATTTACATAGGTAAGAAAACTCAAAATATCAAAAAAATAATGTAGAATGGGCACAATAACAAAAAAAATATTAACTAAAACACAAAAAGGTTTAGGCCTAGTGCCCAAACTGTTACATTTTAAACTTGTTGAAGATTGTTTTGGGTGAATGGACTTTAGTGACTCGGACGAGACCTTAAAGGAAACTTAAGGGGCTAAGTGAGTTAAGGAGAGAATTGGAGGGATTAAAGTAATAAATGTGATAATAAAACAAAAGAAGGAAATAAGAAAAAGGAACAAAAAAGAAAAGAAAACAAACAAAACAGAATATGTTACCTGTTTGCTTGCTGCGTGCGTGAAGGAAGGAGAGGGAGATTCGGGTTGTCACTCCAGGGCTTCGTCGGCGGCGGGGAGTGGCGGAGATCGACCGGGCGGCGAGCGGCGAGGTGAAAGGAGGTGGTCGGAGCGCGAACGGAGGTCGGTGGCGACGGATTGAAACGGATCTTCCGCGGGTCAAGTAGCGGGTCGAGGGAAATACTCCTTCGTCCGGCAACTTCCGCGAAACGGAAGGTGGATTCGAGCTCCTTGCGGCGGGCGAATCGATGGACCGAGGTTCGGCCGTTGAGATGCCGATTGGAGAGATTGAGGCTTGTGGGAGTGAAGTTTCGGACGTGGAAGAACATAGGCTCTTGAACTCGTTTTTTTTTTTTGGTTGCAGCTCCTCTTTTCTTCAATTTCTGGCTCTTTTTATAGCCCAAAGATGGATTGACAGAGCTAAGAACAATGATGATGGAGTCCGAATTGATTTGAGCTTGATGGTTGGATGGATGGATGAGGGGAGTCAGAGCTTGCAGGTCGCTCGGCTGAGAAGGAGGAGTAGCTCGTGCTGCTGTAGCAAGTCCTCTTCTTCTTTTCTTTTTTTCCCTTTTTGGTTTTTTTAATTAATTAATAAAATAAAATAAACACATTTAAATTCTAGATTAAATCAAATAAAATGATAAAAACACATAAAAATCATGAAAATAACAAAAGCACACGAAGTAATAAAAAGACATACGAAATAAAAAACGTACATGAAAATGACAAAAAATACATAAAATGATGGAAATAACGAAAAGTACAAAAATAAGAAAAATAACCAAATCATTTGAAAAAAAACGACAAAAACAACAAAAGTTTCACAAAATAACAAAAACACACGACAAAAGTTCATAAAATAATGAAAATGACAATAACACGTGAAAACGATAAAAACTACGTAAAATATCGAAAATGGCAAAAGTTACATAAAATAACGAAAATGACGAAAAGTACATAAAATCTCGACAAAAATCACATGAAATAAAAATACGAAAAAATACCGAAAAACCAAAAACAAAAACCTAAATCACTACTCCTGACAAAATCGGGTGTCAACGGTATGTAGTGAGTACCTTATTTGAGGGAGGCACCACCCAATATATAGGGTGATGTCAGGGTCCGTTGAGGAGGGCCTTGATTGTTGGGATTGCATCATAAATGCGTGCGTGATTGTGGCGATAACGATTCTTCATATGAGAATCCCTGTTGGACTTGCAATTAGCATTGCGGTTTGTGGGGGTTGACCCCTTTGAGATTAATGAGGGTGTGGGAAATCCGTTGGTAGGATCCTACGAGGCCCCTCGTCTCCTCGAAGTGATGGCGTCAGCGTTTGTAACGATTTCCTTGAGCCCATATATATCACCTGCTCTTCGATCATGTTGATGCATCGGAAGAGGTCATCGACATAGAGATTTTCAGAGGTAGCGTTGTGCTGGTTCTGGGACTGCTCCTCGCAGTCGTTGGGCTGTGGGCCGCACGTGGCTTGGAGTTCAGCTTTGATGGTTTGAACCATCAAGGCTTGCATATCCTTGAGGATGTTCGATTGGAGCAACATCATCTGGGCAGGGTCGATGATGATGGGTTGCGGGGCCGTGGAAGGTCTAGCGAGATTGGCTATATCAGCCGCTGGTTGGAGTATGGGCACCTAGGGCCTTGTCGCTCCGCCAACCGGGAGCAGCGAGGGTGGTGGGCTTAAGGAGCTAGAGTTAGCATCCTCGATCGGTGCGTTATTGTCGCATTGAAAGTTATTCTCGTTTTGGCCATTGGAGGAAAGGTGTATTCGAGAAAAAGAAACGTGGTCGTGGGTTCGTTTCTCACAGACGGCGCCAAATTGATAGTGTTATACCAATCTGACGACGGGAGATGGTCATGACGGTTATTAGGGACTGTGGAATGCCGGAGAGAGAGGAAGATGACCCTCGTGACTGCAAATGGGAGACGCGAAGATTCTTCGGGCGTTGAGAAGAACAAAAGAGGTGGGTGTGTAGTGAAGACTTATTTGAGTGTAGACACCACCCAATATATAGGGTGGTGCCGGGGCCCGTTGAGGAGGGCCTTGATTGTTGGGATTTCATTATAAATGCGTGCGTGATTGTGGTGATAGCGATTCTTCATATGGGAATCCCTGTTGGACTTGCAATTAGCATCGCGGATTGTGAGGGTTGGCCATTTTGAGATTAATGAGGATGTGAGAGATCCGTTGGCAGGATCCTACGAGGCCCCTCGTCGTATAGACGAGGGGGATCCTCGAAGTGATGGCGTCAGCGTTTGTAACGACTTACTTGAGCCCATATATATCACAAAGTTTCCAACAAAATGATACTGTAGAGCTATGGATTATGCAGGACACCCGCGCTATTGGAGAGAAGATCTGGGAGAAGGTAAAGACGGTGGAGATGGTGGGAGTGAAGGAAGAGAATGGCAATTTCTCCACCAGAACTTTGTACGGCTCTAACATGGCTACCCTTTCGTCATTGAACAATAAAAAGAATGAAGTTGTGAGGATAGGAGATCATATGCACCCGGATAGGTTCTTCTTTTTCCAGTCTATTTTGAGCCAATCTGGGGAAATGCAGGAAAGGAGGAGCAGGAAGACGAAGGAATATTTGTGCAAAGCCATAGATGCATTGGATGTGCTTTACGTATCTTAATTAATTAGCCTTTTGATGATTTGATTGAGGGCTAGACTAGACTTGTAATTGTCAAAAGTTGAAGAAGAGCGGCAATACTCCCAATTCCAATTGGATCCGGTTACATTTAGGTTTGTTTGCCTCCTGCGTTTTGCTTAATCGGTCTATTCCTCGCTTGCTACTTTTTAATGAATTTTTTGTTTTCCCTATAAAAGAAAATATTTCATCTGTTCCCAAATAATTCAATACTTTGACTTTACCGTTTGAATGTTTAATATTTGACTCAAATTTTAACAAAGATAAAAAATTTTAAAAAATTCAGAAAAAAAATATTTAGAAAGCTTATACTTCAAATTATGATATGCATATAAATTATTAACTTTAAATGTCTAAACATTCATGAAAAAAAAACATAGATTAAATATTTTAAAATAACAAAAACAAGGTGCATAATTATTTGGAGACGGATGGAATAATTTTTCATTATGAGAAAAAATTATACGTTTGACTAGGTATGGAATTAATGAATATTAGTAAAAATGACACGTATATTACCAAAAATGATATGTTTGACTGGATACGGAGATTAAATCATATTGTTGATTAGAAGGGATTTTTTTTAATTAGAACTAGAGGGTAATTAAGTAAAACAGATATATAAGACAAAAATAAATTTTTTTTAATGAGAAAAATGAGAGATAATAAAGTGAAATATGTTAAATTTCTTTTAAGAAATGTATCAATTTTACTTAGGGGAATAACACTTATCATTTTGTCTAATATTCACGTTTCCCATCCAACATATTTTTTTAAGGGTGCGTTTAGGAAAGGAGTTGAGAAAAAAATTCTGGAAAATTTTAAATAGATTACAGTTGTTGGGATTGAAAGCAGATTTCAAATTTGATTAATTTACAACTATACCACTCATACAATTAACTTACTGTAAGGGTAAAATAGACAAAATCCGTAAGGGTAAAATAGACAAATGCTTATTATGTCATGTTTCCACTAACTTAGATGAGTGAAAGCAGGAAAAAAAGTTTCTTGCTAAACACAACGCAATGGGAAAACATTCCATTTCGCGTTCCGTATAGTGTTCTAGAATTTTCACCAACCTGAAATATAAACAAACTCGCTCAATGAAGCAAGAAAACAGGCCAAACGGATGGTTTGAAAGAGGGATAGAAGAGAATTGTTTTCATAGTACCTCTTCACCCATCAGGAATACTTATTCATCTGCAGACATTTCTCCAGAGAGTGCCGAATTTATGGCATCTCGAAAATTCATCTGCTAGATTGTTTGACCACGTAAACAGATGGGAAGAAGTAAATAGATGTGTAAGAAAACATGAGTCCTTTTTCAAAAGAGTATCCGGTTTTAGGATGAAAATATAAACCCTAAAAATTTATGTTCGCCGCCATCGGTTTATGCCGACTAATTATTTTACAGCGAACATAAGACTCAAGGCATCTATGTGGCGGTTTGGATGGTTTATCATGAAGAATATCCATAAATCGGTAAGATCATGGATGATGTTCTACCGATAGGAGCATGGATGATCTAATTATTTTTGAATTTTTACAAAGATAAAGCGTAAAACATAAAGAAACAATACATAAAATAACATTAAATTCATCAATTTTTCATAAATTCTCAATCAAATTAATTTTTCCTCAAATTTCTCAATTCAAATTCACATTGATCTCATCATTAATCAAAAAAAAATATTCCCAAATTTTGCAAAAATTCCAACCCAAATGAACACAACCCTTCCTCACCCAATTCTAACTAATCCTATAATCAACAAGCGGGCTTGCATCTGGCATCATCAGTTTCAGTGAATCCACAATCCAGTAACCAGAGAACAGACATCAAACCAAAGAGACTAATTTTCTGGGACTTTGAAATGAATAAATCTGTACTAATACTACTAGAGATCAGTAGTAAGGTTAACAATTTCTGGCATCCTAGAAACAATTACTTGTTTCATTGAATTTACACAGTAGGAGCTGTATCCAATGATCTAAATCCAGCCCCTATATCCAATCTGCTATCTAATATATTATCCACACAATCACAGATTCAATCTTAAATCTCCCCCAACCCTGCTGAACAATCAGTCTTTAAGCTTCATTCTACCAAACATTTCCAGTCTCTTCCACCTGCAAAGCTGCAAAGCTGCAACATAGGGATCATTGATTTCACAGAAATAAAGAAGGAACTAAAGATTAAAGAAAGATTACATAACTCAAAAATAAATGATAATGGATACAGATAAACAGCAACCAGATCATCATCTCTTGGCCTCTCTGTAACCTGCATTTCCTGTTGTAGGAGAAACCATGTGTTCCCTATCAGACAATAACAATCCTAAAACAAGAAAATACTATCACTGATCATCCTGCAGGTGGAATTTCCAAACATACCAGTCCAAAAACTAGATCCAAAGTTGCAGAGGGCCGATCAATCTAGAGTAGTCAATCTTTTTTCATCAAGGCTTTTGCTCGAGGAAACCCAACTGATCAACTAGGTCTTGGAGATCATCACCCCAATCTCCAGGATCAGCAACCAGATTTTCCACCTCTATCTCATTTTCTTCTTGATTGCCACTCATCATATCTTCACTTACCAGTTCATCCCAGATACCATCACTGGGACTACCCAAATTCCCTTCACTTTGAAGGATTGAACCAGCGACCGGATCATTGAATTCGGCACTTGATTCGTCATCCAAAGGGGAAGCGAACAGTGTCCCTATCTCAGACTCCATCCCTGCCAAATCTTCCTGTGTTTCAGTCAACAGATCAACCACCATATCCTGTAGATTCTCCACACTTGGTGTAGCTGTAAGCCGTCTCTTCCTACCAGTTCCAGAGCCTTCCATTCGCCTTCTTTGCGAAAACTGCTGGAAAAATGCAGGTTTGTTGAGAGCTTTGGCCAGAAATGTCATCATGTGATGCTGTTTCCGCTCAGTGCTCAGCAACCTTTCCTCCATTGCAGCCATTTGTGCCCGGGATTGCTGCTGTTGCTGCCTTAGCTTCACAATCTCTGTCACTAACACAGTTCGATCTCTCCTCAACCTTTCCAGCTCTTCTTCCAATCCAAAATGGCCGAGCTCAATGCAGGCACCTTCTGTATGGCTTTGTACGACCTGGGAAACGTTTCTTCGTCTCGTTATTGTCTTCAGGAGATGCCTCTGGCCCTGTAGAAACCTTTCATTCGCAAACTCCCAACGATCTGGATCAATTTTTCTAAAACCCTGCATCAGATTAAACCAATTGAACCGATTTCAGAATCAAAATCCAAACTTTTCAAGCAGTGGAACGAGATCAATCTAGAATCAGTGAACCCAGAACAAGAATTTGATCAGTACTTACATAAGTATTGAGCTGGCGGATGAAGCTGGAGAAATTACTGTGCTTGAAGTACTTAGGAAGCAGAACGGTGGAGAACTTGTGAGAATCCCAGACAATGAAGCTGTTCCGATTGTTGCTCCAAGACACGACCAAGTCGGTTGACGGGTCTTCCACCATGTCATAGGTCTTGGTCAGGAACGGTGGCGGGCCGGCCTCATTGAGCCCCGGCATCGGCTGCGGAGCCATGTTCGAGGACGACGATGAAGCTGCCCCGGCAGCTGTCAACCCCGCCATCTCCGCCTCAACTTTCACCTTCACTGGTTCCATATTTTCAACTATCTCGAGCAAGTGCAAGTGTTCACTCCATTGTTGGACCTGGCTCAACTCAGGCACTCTGTTTTCAGTTCCTTTCTGACGCAGAGCAAGTGTTTGATGAAAGTCCTGTGTGAGATTTCGGGTAAGTTAAAGAAGGGCGCTCAAGATATTTTGCCTGTTTCTGCTGAGTGGAGGAGAGAGAGTGTAGAGATTTATGGCGGTGGAGTGGAAGGTTCTAGAGAAAGAGGCAAGTGTCAGGTTTTGAGAAACTTCTGCCATTTTTGGTTCCTGCAATATTCCAGAAGCTTCTCTCAGTATGCTTTGCTGGGCCCTTGGTCGGCATCGGCATGTACTTGCCAACGCCTCATTGGAAGTTTCCGTGAATGGTAGGTAGATATTGTGACGTACGTCCCAAAGGTTTATTTTTTGTTGCATTTTACCTTTAACCTTTAAAGTATTGCAAGTTCGTCTGAGATGCTAACGGTTTGACCTAAATGGCTTGTGAACAAATACTTTTGTGCTCTATGCTTTTTTTTCCTTCGTTATCACTGCTTTTTCTCTATTTGCGGTAGAGGCCTCTTGGATGATCATGTGTTGTTTGATTCATAAAAGTTGCATGATAAAGTGTCACCGTGACGAATCCAAAAATTTTAGTACGTACAGTTTTTTTGAAAAAGGCAAACGAAATATAAATTAAGAATAAATCACAACTCTTCAAGTTGAAGAGGAGTGACTTAGGAAGAACTGTTACAAGAGTTCAGTAGAGGGATGAGCAAGGGAAACTAGTGACAACAGTTACAAATTAGCAATAGAGGTTAACAGATTTGTAAACCAATCTACCCATGTAATGCTGAACTTAGTCCATCTGCTTGAGAGCCATAGAAAAGATAGAAATTGAACTGATGAGACGGAGACTTTGGGAGGTGGAACCTGTAACGGGAAGGCAGCTGAGTTACGGTCTCGCCAAATACACCAGGCGGTTACTATCCTTATTGACAGCCAAGCTTTGTTTTGGTGTTTGTTGAGATGATTGGAGTGAGCAGTTGAGAGGACTTCTGGAGCATCAGTTCCTGTGAAGGGGCCGAGATCACACCAGAGGTAAACAGGTGACCAAAGTTGCATTGCCGGTGTGTAGCCAACAAGACAGTGTGAAAGAGACTCTGTGAAACCGCAACCACGCGGGCAGCAAATGTCCGGGAGTGCAACACCACGCAGGGATAATTGTTGACGGGTTGGAAGCCTATCCAAAGTAGTCCTCCATAGAAAAACGTTGAGCTTTTTAGTACGTACAGTTACTTTATTATTTCTGAAACTACTTTTTAAGATTTATTTTTGCTTATTTTGAAATTTTCATATTATATACCCATAATTTCCATGATTTTAATATAAAATATAGTTATAATAACAGCTAAAAGATATATATAAAAAATTCACATTGATTTTGTGTCATGATTGACCGATTTTGTGAAACTCCTAATTCTATACATGTAAGTGCCTGTTTGGCTATTCATATCAACGGAATACGGGATACCGTCCTCTTCCCCCCCCAAAAAATACTCGTATATAGGAAAAGAGTGTGGGGAAGGGGATGATGTTAATTGTGACATTATATAATATTTAATCATACACATTATCTAATTTCAGGTATAAATTCATACTTTATTTAAAAGTTGAAAGCATACATCATAAAAAAAGCATAACTAAACAAAATAATGAAACATTTCAACTGTTTTTATCTTTTCTACTTTGAGATTATTCTAAAGTTATAAAATACTAAAACTCTTGTTTGTTAGAGAAATATTATTTATTTGATTTGATCATAGTCGACCATATTATAAATGTTTAGAACTTATTCTTAACATGTAGTAGCAAACGTTTATGACTGGTTTGATAAAACAATTAGTTGTTATGACTTGAACTTAAAAGTATGCATAGTAGTAGGACATGAAGGTGGCTGGGGAACATGCCCCGAGAATGCATATCTTCGTCGAGGACAGCAGAGCAAAAAAATCGAAAAACCCTGACAGAGCTAGATTTGGGAGAGAAAGTGTTTAGGTAGAGCACCATGTCATTTAATATTCATCCAAGTCAGCACAAGCTCACGCCATCGTGGCATTTTAACGAAATGGTTGCAAACGGGGTCCAAAACCTATAACGTCAGTGGCAAAAAAGTCAAAATTTTGAATGTGTGGTAAAAAAGGTCTATCGAGCAAACCTCGGTGGCAAAATCGATCATTTTCCCTATATATGCGTTAGTTAATCCTAACAATGTTTTCCAAACGTGGGTGTCTATTTACTATATATCTGGAAAAACATATATAATGAAAATGTCAAACTTATCCTCTTAATAAATATCTACAAAAGGTGTTTTAGTCTTTTAATTTACATAAACTGTAAATTGGAGTTCATAACAGTTTAATTCTGAAACAAGAGGTGTTTTGTTCTTTAAGAATAGGACTTCGATTCCGATTAATTTAGTCAGTAAAACAATCATTTTCTACATAAGTCCGTTTTTTTAACATTGAGTTAAGATAAAGGATTTGATTGAAACAAAAAAATCAAAGATAAGAGACCACAACGAGACAAATTCTTGAAATAGGACCTTATTAGGATAATAATGAAAACTAAGGGACTAACCATGCACTTTACCCCTTCTTAATATCCAATAAAACATTAAGTCAGGAGAAGGAAATCTACATAATTTGTGAAATACAAAGACTGTTGTGCCCTTGGTACAAGCAAGGCAGAAGTACAAGCCAGTGGGTTAACTGCCTCTATTAAACTTTTTTTCTAAATGTAGGATCTAAACGTATATTTTGGATAAAGTAAAACTTTACTTCCGTAATTTCCCCCATATGAATAATAATACTAAAACCTTATTACATACATATCCCTAAACTATAGTCGAAAGTAATCTCAACCCCTATCTTAGAAACTAAGTACTTCAATCCTATAACTCCACCACAATCAAAGCAGAAAATTGTATAACTTCAAATTTTCCACAACAACAATTTATTTCTGAGTCTGCCACTACTCCAACATCATTTAATTTCCTTTCCTTTCCTCTTGCTTATGTGCCTCTATATGACATTTGTTGGGTAGCTACTTTCCTTCCATGACAATAATAAGCACTCCATTGCAACTTGTGTCCTTCTTGCTTCTGAATTTTAGGTGGTAGTGACTTATATATTTCCCAATCTTCATGCATCAACTTCAAATCATTGAGCTTTCTGTTCTTACCAATGCAACAATTTGTGTGCATTGTACAAACCTTGTTAAAATCCCTACTTGGTGCACAAAGTCCACCAAAGTAATCTGTGTGTAAAAATTTTATCTTTACACCAATATTAGAAATGAAAGGATCAAACTTGATATTGTTTAGCACAGTTTGTTCCATAGCACCTGGATACTTATGTCTAGAGGCATACCAAAATTTGAACAACTCAATGGATCGATTGTTGGACTTTACATATTGAAACCCACAATTGGGTGAATTCCATAGACTATCAGGATTGCCTAAATATTTGTCACAAGCAACTTGGAAATCTGCATCTTGGTAAAATTGTGGAAATGGGTTTCTGAACCACAAGACATCTGCATCCTGGAAACAACAAAAATAGTAGTATAAGAGGAGATTCAAATTAAAACAAAAACTTCATCTTTACAAGGTGGTGTATAATTGATAAGACTGATTACAAATTTGTGAGTTTGGAAAATGGAACACAACCTAGAACGAGTTGAAAGTGGAGGTCATATATTCTTCATTTCCCCCTTCTTCTTACTCTCTATGTCCCAAGTGTGTTGTCACAACATCAAAATATTTTTGTCTCAAATGAAATGACATTTTTCTATTTTTGTTTTATTTTAGTCCATTTTTACTCTTGCAATGCACTCTCTCAAATCAAAGAGTCTAGGAAGTGGTTTGGAGGGGTTAGAATGAGTTTGAAATTGAGTGATGATTGATGGAAGTTTATTTAAAATGAGTTCATGGTCAAAGACAAATATCTTAATCTACATCAAAATGAGTTTATGTAAATCTTTCCATTTGGGACGGATGGATTATTATTCTTTTGAACATCAAGGCTTTCAAAGTTATCAATGTCTTAATTAACATGACATGGATAATGAAAACAAAATGAAAATTGATTATAAAAATTAGACGGAAAAGTTAATCGATGTTATGACTTTTTGGAAGGTAGAAACATATAGTATACATCTAAGATAATTAAAGAGGTTAGTTTTATCAATCATTACCCATAATCTATACTCAGCAGCCCATTACCATCCACCTCTACCCACTTGGGCCCTAGCCCACCAACATCCCCATAACCCATTTACCCAGCCCATTGACCGAGGCCGAGCCTGATCTCTCGGCCTCGGCTCACTCCCTAAACACCATGCTCGTTGCTCCCCTCAACCTCTGCCTCGTGACCCAGAACCCAGTTCCAGCTCCCTTCGACCAGTGACCACCGTCCCACTCCGGCCCTTTCCGTTCGGCGTCCATCCTCACTCATCCGTCCACTACTGGCCTCCCTCTAGACGCCGCTCCTCTACTGGCGGATTCACCAAAGCTGCCTCCGAAGAGGAGACCCCTACAAACTATATCCAGATCATAGTGATCCATGATATCATCTTCCTTTCTCCACAATTTCAACATCAGAGTCTACTTTTCCCCATTTCAATATAAAAAAAAAAAAAAAAACTAAGGGACTTTTACTCGATTGAGAAACGTAAAGCGGCATCAATATATTTCCATCTGAAACAAATCAAGCATGTACATATATACTTACCGTGAAGACGAAATTGTATCCCATCTCAAGGACAGCCAGCAAGAACTTGGTCCTCCTCCATAGCATCTCAAGGTAAGTTGGGGTCATAAAGTAAACATCCCGATGGAAATCAGTCCCTTCGGTGAAGAGGGCGTAGCAATACTGGTGCACCTGCTGACACCGAAGATATGCCTTGCGATCCAAGGCAACCAACACCAAATGCTTTAGAAGCTCCTCTGTGTCATCCCCATTTCTGAAGTTTCCAAGAAAAAGGTCCAACAATGATGATGCCCATGATTGGTTGATAGTTGACAGAATGACTGTGTTGTTGTTTCCATCCGCAGCTTTCCTCAGCACAGTGTCTAGGGTTGGCTTTTCAGAGAACAGGTAATTGAAACTTGCGGAAGAAGGAACTGGGGCATTTGCAAGGGGGGTGGAGACTGGACCATCATCACTGAGACTCATGACATTGACAGCACCGATTTGGGTGGCATTGAAACCATTGATGAAGAACTTGGACCAAAGACGTAAATTGGAGTACTCGTTGCCGTCGTAGAGGAAGAGAGCGGTGAAAGTGCAGACAGCAATGGCGGCGATGACCAGAGCAGCGTGGCCGACTTTGGGATGATCACAAAACATGATCACTTTCTTGCAATGGTCTTCCAACGAAGGATGGATGTTTACATTAATTTAAAAGCCAGCTTTTTCGAGGAATGCCAACTATGAAACTCATTGCCAAATTATTTCATTTGCCCCTAAATTTTTGATAAATTTTTGATATTTTATACTCCATTTATTTGATTTCAATTTATTTATATTATTATTAAAGAGAAAAAATATTCAAAAAATATGTTATAAAGTAGACATATCAAATTACCATGTGAATGCAAACAAAAAAATTGAACTTATATTTTAAATTGTTAGGCAAATAAAATCATAAATTAAATGTCGAAAATAAAACATTTCAAAAGTTTGGAGATAAAGGGAGTAATAAGAAATGGCCAAATTACTCATTCGGCCTTCAACAGTCCCATACAAAGATGCTAAGACGCCAAAATAGGACATTTTCGTCCATACTACAGCAAATGCAAGCCTTGTAATAATACTAATGGGAAAATGTCTCTTTTTGCCATTAACGTTTTTCTAAAAGTTATTTTTTGCCATTATTTTTAAAACTGGCCTTTTTTCATCAACGTTATTGTTTCTGGTCCCCGTTTGTCACTCTCCGTTAAAATAACTCCATAATATATCTTAAAGTTTCTAAAAATTGACGAATTCACCCACATTCTAAATCACTTTTCATTTTCATCCATCTCAGCCTTAAAGTATACATGTCGAACGATGGGTCTGGTTTTGCAGTGCCCCAGGTGCTTGATGAAAATCCGCTCAAAGAAATCAACAAATACCAATAGACTGTCTGGAGGAACACAGACTAGAACCTCTTAAATTTGGTTCAAAAAATTGATTTGTACCTTCTCCGGCGGCGGCTTTTCTTTCATTAGAGGCGGTGGAGCAGCATCAGCTGCAGAGGTTCCTCCTCATGTTCCTGTCCCTATCCTAACCGGATCTCTTTCCTTGTTAATAACGGATTCAATTAGAGGAAGCTAGAGGAGAAGAGTTCAGGCGATGGAGAAGATGCGGAAGCTGGCGAAGGTAGGAGGAAGGTGGAGGAGAGAAGGGCGTCGCCGAAAGAGGGAGCAGGATTGTAACTTTTATAAATTTATGGTTAATTTTTTCAGTTTTGGATGTTTGGGGTCAAATTGATTATAAAAAGTTATTCCATTAAGGAATATTCCAAGAATATTCTCTCCGTTAACGGCCTAATGGTAAATAATGACCAAAAAGTAAACATGGGTGGCAAAAATGGTCCAAAGACATAACAATGATGGTAAAAAAAGACCATTTTTTAAAATACTGGTTAAAAATGATTTTTGGCCAAACGTTGCAAAAAAGGATTCTTTCCAATACTAATAATACAAACAAACCTTTATGTGGCAGTTCCTATATATGCATGCAACAGCTAGCAGACATTGGTATATCCCTAACCTATCATGCTTATTTTCTATTGGATTCAAGATAGATCAACTTAGTATAATACCCGTGAGGTTAATGGAAACCATCAATTTCACCCCTCAATTTTAGGAAACATGCAAATAACCCCTTAGAGTATGAGCAAACCTACATATTTTTGTCCTATAAGTTTTGTGTTTTTTAAAGAATTAGTCCTTAATTTAAGTTCTCGAAATCACAAATCAGTCCTCCACATTAGTGACCATATCTCATTTCAGTCCTAAACACAACGGAATCATAACGTGGCAAACGTTTTTGTCATGTGGATGACTAATGGCACATTGTTCACCTGGTTAACGTTTTAGTCTTAAAATTTTTCGAAATAACGATTCAATCCTAAAATTTTTCGAAATATCTCACAAGAAGAGGAATTGCAATCGATCATCCATTATACTTCTAAAAGGTCCTAAAGGGCATGGTTAGTTCAAACTTGTCTGGTTACTCGAGTCTATGCAATTCGATAGAGGAATTGGTCCTAATTGACTTGGTGATTTTTGATAATTGTGTATAAGGAAAAAAAAATTTCTCATACTCCATGGTGGAGGAAAGTCCTCCTTCATGCATACGTGGCATACTACTATTGGTTGAAGCAACCACTATTAATTACGGATTGTCACCCTCCGTAATAAATAGTGGCAGCCCCGTAATTAGTAGTGATGACACAAACCAATGCTGATAACTCACGCATGTAGAAAGGAGGACTTTCCTCCGCCCTCGATAGGAGGAAATTTTTGTCCTTTTGCATAATTCTGCCTATTTGATCCTTAAATATATGCTTTGATGATATTATAAGGCTATAATCTTAGTGTTAGTGCAAGAATTTTGTAGGTTATGCATCTCGGGAGACATTGGGGCAAAAAAAAAACTAAAAGGGGCAAATTACAAGCAAAAACAAAAACATCTATCTTATGAGACAATTTTGAAGCCCTTAATTACACACATTTTCTAGACTTGGTATCTGAAGAGAAGTTGTAGTTCTGGCTCTTATATATAAGTGGTCATTTGAATCGTCTCAATCAAATATCGAAGCAAGAAGTTATGGCCGAAAAATGAAGATATGTGTAGTGTTGTTGCCGAATCCGAAAATAATTAGTATTTTACTCTAATTTTGGGTTGTAAGACTATTTAATGGCTAAATTTCACCCTAAACATATGAGACCTTAATTTAGGCGGAGAGAGGATATCAATGAAGAGATTTTGGTGTGGGAGCAAGACTCGTGTCATGGAGTTCACCATGCGTAGCGATTAGCTTTATGTTTATGAACTCGATTAATCTAGAGGCGAAGACAAGTTGCAGCCGGCAGTTGGAGTTAATTTGGAAGGTGAGAGAGATGATGATGAGACAAAGAGTAAAAAGATGATGATGATTGATAATTGTGCATTATTCATATGTTTTTGCCTTCACACACATGCTATTATTTGAGTTTTGCTAGTACTTATTGTGGGTGCGGGTGTATTTTGCAGGTATTCCATGTCAGATGTCAAAAATGGAGAATTCTGGTGCAAAAACGTCATGGAGAGATAGCTGATGACCAAATTGCAAAATATGAGAAAACAAATTCAAGGAATGGTGAAGAAAGTGGTCCAGGCGAGCCTCAGGCGACCCAAGCCACTCGGTCGCCCGGACCTAGAGAAATCTTACGGAGCTCTAGGCAACTCAAGTGGAAGTCAGGTGGCCCCCGTCCAAAAGTCAGGCGGTCACCTGACCCCAAATCCTGCAATTATCCTCCATCGACAAATAGACTCCTAAGCCTGTTTTACTTCATTTCTTTCTACCTACTCCCCCAAAATTTCGCCCTCTCTAACCAAAATCCTCCAAGAAAGCTCCCACAAGTTATCTTTCCATACCTTGCATTGATTAGATGGGATGTTTGGAGAGATTTGGAGCATTATTGGCTTTTTGGCTTGTAAGCATTTTTTGCAGCTTCTCTTCCTACTAGTTTTTACTTGTTCTTGGCTAGGTTTTTGGAACTCATTGCTCATATCTCACTCTCCGACTCGAATTTGAGTTGCTTTATGGAAGATTGGAGGATTCCACACCATTTCTAAGCTTCCTCCTACCTCTACTACTTTCATTTTGCATTTATGTTCATATCAATTGTGAAAAACGTGAATAGCATGAGTAGGGAGTAATTATTCATCTCTTTGGTTGTTTAGGTAGTTAAGTGATTGTTAGATGATGTAAATGTGTTGGGTTGATGATTTAAGTATGATGAGTGATCATTTCTTGAGCTTAAAGAAAGTGTGAGAGGAGATGAAAACTTACTCCTCCTCAACACCCACCAAGTGTTTGATAAAATGTTTGAGAGAGCATTTCATTGAATTTACCATAAAGAATTGTTAGGTATTCTAGGATTACTTGAGTACGGTAATCTAGGATATTATGAGACGATTATTGGAATTGCTAAAAGCTTCCATAAATGGTGCAAATGAAGAGATTTCATTTCGTCATTTATGGCGAGGATAATTCTAGCTTAGTAAGCTAGAGTTTGAGTTTCATCCATTCTCCTCCATCATTGCACTAATCACAACCTAGCATGTTATCTAATATCATCAATCCTAAACAACCAAAGAGGCCTTTGGTTATTGAATTTCATCAAAACTCATCTCCATTGCATATTAGCCTAGCTTGACCACAATTCTCATTTTAGTTATTTGTTACCATTTAGATTAATTTTACTTGTCATTGTTCTTGAATCAAGTCACTCATCATACCTCTCTATCCAATTCACTTAAACCAAAATTACCAAAAATATTGCATTTAGCTAAATTCCACAAATTACACTACAATCTCTAGGGTTCGACCTCACTCTCCCTATTACAATTGCAAACCTTGCACTTGAGGTATAATGGGTTTTATTACTTGATAATGTGCGTAATTTATAGAGATGTAAAACACCCGTCAATGATGATGATGATAATGATGATGCTGAATAAAAAGAGTAAAGAGAGACGGAATAAAAATTTAAAACTTGTTTGTATATTAAGAGTTCAACTATCATACTTCTACTAAAAGTATAGTTAGACTATAATTGTATTGGTATTTTCGTAAAAATAACAAAGAAAACGGAAAATTTAAAGGACATAACCTGAATAGGATAACAGACAACGATAAGGACCATTGGCACTTGTAAGAACTTGCAAAAGGGAATGATTTAGGTTGCTTTTATTAAAGTGTTTCTAGGTGTTTGTGATTTTACAAAAGGTTTTTCTTCTCGCACGATTTATATTGATGGTTCTCTAATTTGGCTTAGGTTGGGAGCTAATTAAGTGGTGTAGTTAGTGTTTGAAGTTTTTGTTTTGTGGAACTTTTTTCTCAATATCTCTCTAAGATTAAGGTGAATTTTTAAAAAACAAAATATATTAGTCATTCTAAAAAGGAGAGCTTAGTATTATATGGAAATCTAATACTCCATTCGTCCTCAATTAATGTATAAATTTGTGTTTAACTAAAATATTTACTAAGATAAATAGTAAAAAATCATTAAAAAAATATATTTAGAAAATTTATATTTTAAATTATAATATGTATAAGGATTATTAAACTTAAAATGTTTAGACACTCATATGAAAATTAATAGATTAAATGCTGTGAAAGTTTAAAAACAAATGTATGATTTTTTTATGACGAAATGGTTACTCTCGTACATGACAAGATTCCCCAAAATCCTCGAAACATTAGCGAATGCTTTCACTCAAAGTGTAGATGCGGTCCCAAAATAACCAATCAAAGAGATTAGTTAAAGTAGTAATTATTCGTGACCTCATCATCATGTCAAAAGAAAAAAGGAAATGTGAATCTTCAATAAACTATGGCTAATTGTTATTTCAATTAGTTGTAACATTTTTTGAATATTTTTTTAATGATTGAGATTAAACTACTAAAATCTAAACTCAAAAAACTAGCATTGATAGCTTTTTGAAACGCAACAGCTACTTAAAAAAATTTATTCCCAAACACAGTCTACTCTACCTCCCCAATGCCATTATGTAATTTACACAAATGTCATTATGTACAAGTATCATTTTTTTCATTACGTATCATTAATTTCTTACACTGCATTACTGACTTTTCACTTGTGCATCAGCGCATCATTAATTTCCTACGGTGCATCACTGACTTTTGATATAAGTATCATTTTTTTCAATACCGTATCATTAATTTCCTACAATACATCACACCACTCATATTATAGTATCACGAAAACAATGACACATACACCATTTGAACCAGAATCTTGCCATGAAAGCAACGGCATAGGAAGATGCCAAGAAACACCCACTAAACGTTCAAATAAATAGTTTCTATAAATTCAGATCCCAAAAACTTCCAGTAAATATAACAGGGCTGAAAAAACCACGTGCACTAACCAAATATCCACGAAAGGTCTATTGAATCTTCACGGCAGCCCACTGTTCCCGGGCTATAAAGTTCGCCATCGGCTCATGCGCGAACACAGGCCGCTGCTCGTGAGCCTAACGGTGGCAACAACGGCTTGAGCAACAGCGACCGTAGCCTCAGCAACAACCTCCATAGAGGCGGCGATAGCAATCGTGTGTTTCCCAGGATCGTCGACGGCGTCAGAGACCTCGATTGGCTCTCACTGGTGCGCATCCTCTTCTCGACCACCGTATGGAGATAAATTCGGGCTGTTTTTTGGGACGGCGAATTCGTGTTTTTTCGAGGAGGTGGTCGGGGACGACGGAGGCGGGTTGGCTACTTTCATTAATTATCGACGATGAAGAGGTGGAATATAACGGTGGATGAATCAGTGGCATAATCTGTAATTCTTAATGTCTTAAGCGCATATGATGCGCTAATGCTCAGCCTAAAGTGCATATGATGCGCTAATGTGCACCCTAAAGTGCATATATATTGAAATAGGCACGGTCTGGTGAACGGACGTTTCATCCTTGCCGTTAGGCAAAGATTGCCTAGGTGAACCTAGGTGATTCCCATAGAAATGTGCCCGCAAGTTAGATGAACAATCAATAGAGGATTTCAAAATTGGGTGATTTGGGGTGAGTTATCAAAAATCTCACCCCACTTTTCACGGTGAAATCCGAAAATTTTCACTTTCGGACCTACGGTGAATCACTGCGACGTGATTTTCGCCGGATCACCGTGAATTTTGCCCTCCCCGCGAACCATCAACAGAAGCTGAGACAAGGCCGCAACCCTCCCAACCCCCACTCCTCTCCTACATGCCTGGCTGGTTGCTGCTTCTTCCGACGGCGGTTGGGTGGGTCCTGTAAGCAAGCAAGCAGACAGGAGGGGAGTAGGGGTGAGGAGGCTTCAGTCGGACTTGAGCGGAGTTCTTTTCACCTCGCGGAGGCTTTCGGCCGAGACTCTTTTTCGGTTTTTCACGATGATTTTCGCAAAAAATCACTGGATTCTTTTTCTCACCCATCCCATGTTTGAAAAGCAACATGAATAAAGTATGTAAACCCAAAATTAATTGACGTCATAAACAGAGTTCACTATGTTATAAATCTTTGTAGCTTATTGTAGAATTATACATATTAGGGGATTGAGAAACTATTCATAGTGAGGTTATAGGTTATTATAGGATGTGGATGGTTCTATGCTATGTAGGTGCTCTAATTTTTTATTCAATGGTTGTGATCTCAATCTCATATTTTATTAGTCCTTTATTTAGTTTATATTGTACATTTTGACCCCAAAGTTCTTACCTTCATGTTTCTTACTTATTCAATTAAACTTTTATTTTCAATTATGTAATTTTTATTCTTAAAATATTTATTATTATAGTTTAATTTTATGTGTTTCATTTACAACATTTCATTTGTCATTTGTTTCTTAAGTTTTTTTTTGTTATATACTTTTGTCAAACAATATTTTTATAATGAATAAATCAATGAACCGCTAACCACTCTCACGTAGACCATCTAGCCTCACCTCCATTACGTATCAGATCCACCTTGAAAGTCGTCTGCGTTGCCGCTATCGAAGAAGCTTAAATTTTTTTAATAAATCATTTCGTACGATCATTACCTTTTACCTACACTCTTATTTCAAACTAAAAAATTACTAATTTTATCTTATTTCTATTACATTATTAACCTCAAACTTTTAAAATTCTTCAATTTTTGTCTCCAATAAATTGTATTATCTTTGCTTTAAAGCATTAAGTAAAATTTTGCGTAATTTTGAGACACTAAAAAGGAATCAAAATATTACTCTCTCTATTGATGCAACACTTCATTTTTTAGGCATCCCAAATGTATACAACATTTTCATTTTTGATAACCTTTTACAGATTAATTTGGGAGACGATGTTAATTCAGATAACTCAAAAACATGTGTGGAGCTCGAATGAAAATGTGTATTTTTTATATGAGCAATTGCGCTTTTTATATTTAGATTTCATTTATAAGTTATTAATAAAAAAATTATGATTTTGAAGTCTTTAAATATAAATCATCTAATTTATTGTTGTCGTACTCATGACATGATTTCAAATGTATCATTATTTTTCTTTCAAACTCTATTTGTTTCAATTTATGAGATATCTAAAATAAAAGTTGGTGCAAAAATTGAGTAACACCTATTGATTTAAGATTTCTTTAACATTTAACATTAGTATTTCAAATACTTTTAATATTGAGGTATTTTATTTTGGCCAAATTATGGATTAGTACCCTGAACTTTAATGACTCGTTCAAAGAAGGGCCTAAATTGTAACCCATCCTAACTCGTACCCCGAACTATTCAACTCAGTGCAATTAAGGGCCTCGACTCAGTAACTTCGTTAGCAGTGTTAGATTTCTAACGGTTTGATGACCAATTTGTTATTCTTAAAAGTTTGAGGTCTTAAATGATAAATTAACTAACTTTAGGAACTTAATCATTATTAAATAATCAAATACCCTTAGACTATCTTAATTGTTCATAAGAACCACTTCGTTATCAAAATTCAAAAAAAAACACCATCTCTTCCCACCTCCCCTGCTACTCACACCACCACCACCACCCGTTCTGACCACCACGAGCAGAGCTTGATTGATGCTTGATTGATTTTCTTAGTGGCATAAATGGTAGACTACATATCTCAGCCTTTCAAGTGATTCACGAACATTGTAGAATGTTCTATAACTGTTCTTGACGTTCTTGACTGATTTCTTCTTGAAATCTTTCCAGATCTTGCCCTCCTCGGAATATTTGCTTCCAAACATCGAATGACTGCATGATTCATCGAATCATCAACTTTGAGAGAGTTCTAAGTAGATTCGAGATAGTTTGTCGATTGTTGCTTCAAAGTTCGATGTTGTCAACATGTTGATGAAACTCGACTTTCATTTTAACACCAATTGCTTTCCTTTCTTGATCAGATTTGATACTTTTGTAGGTCTAATATAGTGCCCAAAAGCCATTCTTTGGTATTTTATTTTTTGGGATGCTGACACAATTATTTAATTATCAAGACATTGTTCAGATTATTATGGATGTATTTATTTTGCGTCAATAATATACAAACAAAATAATAAAACCCTTGAATTGTATTATTCTTAAATAACCCTAGTCAAGTGTTATAAATAACATGGGTTGATATAAAACATGCAAGACTAGCATAATGGTAGATTCACATAGAGAGTGTGGAATCTAACTTATGATTACATAGCGAGATGTAATGATTCGACCGACTTGTGATAACTTAAATAATCGTGGCATGATTATTACAAGTTTCACACATAACCATAGTGTGTGTAGTTCTTTGACCTGAGACTATGAAGATCATCTTGTGATTTGTAGCATACTTTGATTCTATGCACTATTCTCTCTTGACCAAGGGAAGAGGGCAAGTTTTGGGTATGTCACGAGCCGCAAAGCAAGACTGTCATAGGTCAAGACGGAATTCATCACTCCCATGCCACGGGAGTTTATTCTCGCAACCAAATTGAACGCGGTTCAATTAGAAAATATGACGAATGGACACAACATGTACAAGAGTATGGTTTAACCAATCGATAAGGTTTCGTCGCATTGATCGACTTTTACATTACTTGGGTGAAATTGATGTATTGCTAGATACCGCTCATTGTCTGTAATTATAAGAGAGAAGTCATAATTACTACAACGTAATGGGAACCTACAGGGTCACATGCTCGATGAGTGAACTTGATAATTATTTGATTAGAAACAGAATTTTAGTGCCTTAAGTTTTACCTTTGTAGAAGTTGAGCCCCTAAGAACTAAGAACACGTGAGATAAAGGACTAAAGGCGCAATTATCCCAATTTTGAGGGCTGATGAGTGTATATCACGTACTCAGTGCCGTTCCTGACATTCTATGGGCCCTAGGCAAAATAAAAAAATGAGACCCCACCGATAAAATTTTGAAAATATAATTTCATATAAAAAATAGAAATGTTATTAAAAAATAGTACGTTTCATTACATTATGTCAATAACATCTTTTCAAATAAAAATCATACAAAATAGAACATTTTTCTTCAACCTCCATCAATTATATCAATCATCTAAAAATCTACTCCTTGTAAGGTCACCTCTTATCACATTCAAAGAAAAAATCAAAACTAAATCACAAAAGCGGCTTCCACGAGCAATTCGAGATGCAAAATCATTAATAATATCATCAACGTCAATGCTTTCTAATAAATCTTTCTCAATTGATAATATTTTCAAACCATTCAACCTTTCTTGTGACATTGATGACCTCTAATAGGTTTTTATCAACTTTATCTTTGAAAAGTTTTTTCAGCTGATGTCAGTTACAAACACGGTTAAAAAAAATTATAAGCAATGAAAACATTCGGATAACAATCTTTAGATTTTGTTAGCTTAAAAATTTCAATGGCTGACATTGACTAATTTGGCAAAGTCGTTTGCAACACTTTTAATTCATAGTATAAATTATTTAAATCAACATCATATGAATCACCATGAGAAATGTGAAGTGAAAATTAGCGAGTGACTATTAAAGTTTTTGGGGAAAATTGATATTTTTCATTTGAATTAATGATAGGTTGAGTTGGAAAATGGAAAGAAGTTTTTTTGATACATTGGAGGTAGGGGATTGAGGATGGTAGAGACTTGAACACAAGACCTCCACCTTATGTCCCATGAGCTTAGCCACTAGACTACAAACTCAGAAGAGACAAAATAACTTAATGAGATTGAGAGAAAATGAGTTGAAAGCCCATGGAGATCATAGAGGAATTAAAGACGCTAATTCTCTCTCTTTCCCTTGGATATGTCGCTCGTCAAATTGTTATTAACGTAAAATTAATTATTATTTTTACTGTATATAATATATTTTCAAATTGGGGCCCCTTTAGCTGTTGGGTCCTAGGCGGCTGCCCTTCGAGAATACCCTCAGAACCGGCCCTGCACGTACTTGGTAGTTTCCTGTTGAAACAGGAAACTACCTAGTGCTATATTATTTGACTTCTGGTGGAAGAAAAATAATAACATAGATAGTTGCACTCTTTGGTTTTTGATTGCTCAGGTTTCTTACACAATTGTTGCTTGCACGGCGCTGAAGATCAGAGAATTCTTAACGTTCCTCAGGCGTGGATACCGTAGAGGATATAAATATTCAGGTCTACAAACGCGACGCCAACAAGAATTAATTTCAGGTATAATTCCTGAACCAAATTGTTCTGTATTTTTGAATTGCACAAGGATCCTGGCTGGGGTTTTATTTTCCGTTGCGTTGAATGTTTACACAACCCCCTACAACTTTGACTTTCCAAAGCTTGATCATCTTGTATGGAAATTTGTATATGATATATCTTCCATGTAGAGTGCAATTCCCTTCAAATATTGGCTATGAACTTGTACAAAATTGAATCTAGATTAATCAAGTTCAAACAATTAAACACACACACACACACATATATATATATATATATATATGAACATCTCTAAAATTCAAATAAAGGCAATAACAAATAGTTCATTGATCTTATTAAAATTTTGCAATAAAACCATTAACATTTTATTTGATCAAAACTGAAAAATGCTCTTTACCATTGATTTTTTCAAATCTTTGGAAAGCACAAATGTTTTAGAATCATTAAAATCAAAGACTCAACAAATGAGATAATATTGTGATAAGGGGTATCTTATTGGAAATCACATGTTCCGGATTTCACAGGTGCCCCCGCCGCCTCCGTTCTTCCACCTTTATTCATTAGGGGTTTCAAACTTAGACTTTTAAAGTGATTTAGTGGATAATTCACCTCCATAATTCACTAGTGAATTAATCCATAATTCACCTCATCTAATTAGGACCTGAGGTGATTTTGAGAAGTTGTGAATTTCAATAATTCACCGTGAATTTCTCTTTTTCTCACTCTCGCCATCTCTTTCCTATTCAACAATCGGTCATCTCGCATCTCTCCTGCTCCTTCGGCAACATAGATTTACAGGAAAGAATAAATGCTAAATTCACCACCAATTCTTATCATTTTTCATAGGTGCCTTAAATCTTGCACAAGATGAATTAGAAATCTAATTCACTAGTGTATTAAATTCATTTTCGGTAAATTATGGATTGAAATTTTTTTAAGTTTGAAACCCCTATTATCTATCTAGTGGCATTTAATAAAGTGTCTCAAAGGCACGCTGTATAGCTGGTATATTTATTACTAGGATGAAATTTTACTTCCACATAGAAATAAAAACGAAAAAGGGAACAAAAAAAACTTATAAGTAGTCCATCATTAATAATAAGATCGGGAGGTTTGGGTCCGTTTAGTTGTGGAAAATTTTTCATTTTTCATTTTCTAAATATCATTTGTAAATGTTTGGATGGATAGCTAGTTTTTTAGACATGGGAAACATTATTTTCTAAAATTTGGAAAACTATAGTATTAAAATGGAAAACCTTATTTGGAGGTTTTCCAACTAATACATGAATTTTTCGATATATAGAAAACAAGGTTTTCCATCATTTAAAAACTAGTTATGCATCTAACCATTTACAAAGGGTGTTTAGGAAAGAAAACTTGGAAAAGATTTGACAACTAAACTGACCCTTGATTTCTAGAAAGATTTGGAATATACCCTGTGAGCTAAGTTAGTACTTTGCTTTTGGAATGTTTGGACCCCAATCAAAAGATTAACAGCTTTCGGTTAGTGATTTAGATTGAAAAGTCAAAATTAGAAAGCCATGTGAACAGTGTTAATTTGATGAAATCACTTTGCCTTGGTGGCTACTAATTAATGGTGTCTATAGTAGTCAGCTGATCACCTCACTTCCCTACCACCCACCATGCATTATTGCTTTCCCTTTTGCTGATGCCACCAAACTCTTAGAATATAGGAAAACTTAACCCCCTAGATTTGGTATTTTCAAAGTTCACATCTTTTATGAATACTCACTCTCAATATTGATGTGTTTACTTTTTTAATTGGTAATTGACTCAACTTATCTTTCTTTTTTTTATCACTTTTCTGAGTAACTTAACACATGTAGTCATATATGAGTATTTTACTTCGAATCAAGTAGCATTCAGAAAAGTAAATGATGTGTGACTGTGTAGATATAAAATTGTTGTAGAATGCATAGGCATGACGGAAAACTATACAAAAAGAAAGCAAGCAAAAAGGGTAAGTTCAATGAAATGAGAAAAAAATTTTTGGGAAATTTGGAATTGTGTGTTTTGATTGATAGATATGATATATGTGAGTAGAGAAATTTGAGGAAATATTATTTTATATTGAAATGATGGATTTAAGGTTGTTAAATGTATTAGAATCGAGAGAAAGTTGGAAAAAACTTTTGAGAAAAAAGGTTGGTGAACTGAGGGAAAAAGGAGAGATAAATTTGACTTTCAAGGTGTCTTATTGTTCAAAAATATTTTCTTAATTTTTTAATCAAATATTTCATCCAATCTTCTTCAAAAAATTTACATCTATTTTCAAAAACTCCAACATTTTTCCAAAGAAAACACCAAAAATCAGGATTAAGAGTTTACTTATTTTAATATATATATATATATATATATATTTATATATATATATATTTCTAAAATAATCTGCGGTTGTGTTGAGAACCATGATTTCACAAAACTAATATCACAAAGTTTTCAAAATCAAGAAATCCTTCTAATTTCTTTTTAAAAATACATTTTTTCTTTACATTTTTTTCATTATTAGAACACACCCAAAAAATAAAATATGAGACGAGTTTTTGGGACTGATTTGCTACTTGGTAATCATTGTGTTTAGATGGAGAAAATTAAGTTTAGTTAGAATAAAGTATATGTTTTTGAAAATTCATACTCCTTTTTCCCAAAAAAACAATGCGTTTTTTGTTGTTTCTTAATTGAACTGATACGTTTTCTATAAAGAGAACTTTTTTAGATCAACTTTATCTTATTATTATCCTCTTTTTCACTTCTTATTCAAAAATTACTTTTATCTTATATGTCTATTTTACCTTATAATTAGCATCTTATCAACAATATTTTTTAATCCTCATTCTCAGTTAAATGTATAAACTTTACTGTAATGGAGAGAGAGTATAAAATAACTTTACAGAAACGGAGATAGCATAAAATATAGAGGAAAGGATAATTTTACCATTGAAGTTCACGAAATTCCTAAATTTATTATTGAAGCTCATTTTGAAGCGAGAATGTCACCAATATTTTATTAAATTGATAAATTTATCACTGAACATTAATTTGTCTCAGTTGGTGCTCATGTGGCATGTCACTGGACGATTACATGAACATTGACTTTACATTTTTATAGGGTATTATTTTAATTTCACTTAAAATCTGTAAAACTAAAATTCTAAATTGTGACAGATTTTAACGTGAAATCCAGATTGCAGAACATGATAAATATAAAACATGGTTTAATGTTCCTTTTGGACTTTATGAATGGAATGTAATGTCATTCGGTTTAAAGAATGCACCTTCAGAATTTCAGAGAATCATGAATGAAATCTTTAATCCTTATAGTTCTTTTACTATTATTTATATTGACGATGTGTTGGTGTTTTCACAGTCTGTTGATCAGCATTGGAAGCACTTGCATAAATTTATGAAAATAGTTTAAGAAGTAGGATTAGTGATTTCTGCTGAGAAAATGAAACTGTTCCAGACTAATGTTCGATTTCTCGGACATGTGATATATAGGAATACAATAAAACCTATTATTAGATCAATAAGTTTTACAAAAAAAATTCCTCGTGATAACAAAGAAAAGAAGCAACTACAGAGGTTTCTAGGTAGTCAGTTAAGTCACGTAGGGCCGAATCCACGACACCTCTCATGTCTTAACCTTTTGTCCGAAACCCATTTTGTCCATAAAATTCATTTTGTCCAGAAATCTCATTTTGTCCAGTTTCCAATGCAATCATGCGATACAATACATCAACATATCACATCCAATAGTGATGCATGATTGCTATCCAGTTACTTCATTAAGCCTTTAGGTGAAATGTCATGCCCTAATATTTTCTACCTTTAACTTGTAATCTTGTTATACTTGCGTGATATCATGACAATCATTTACAATTTACTGGTTGTTTTACTTGTGTGCACTCTTATCTCGTGAGTTATTACCCAACCTTACTTAATCATCATTTTCGTACCTAAGTTGTTATCTAGCGGCTTAGGTTAACTTTTACGGTCCTATCATGATCCTAGCGTTTGATTCAAACTCTAAACATGTTACTACCCCATATTGTTCCAACACATAATACTAACAAATTATTAGCTCACCGGCCCTAGCATAAAACTAACGGAGTTCGAATAACGAGCCTAACATGCCACTAGCGAGTACAACGGTCCTAGCAAGATACTAGTGTATGCAACATCCAACGTACATATCATACATATATGTCAATCAATCGGTCAACAACCCAAGTGATAACAATTCTTAAGTGTGAACATATAAGGTAACACGAATAATTATGGTACGCTACCCAGTTTGCCCGATCGAATGTTTATTAAGTCCATTTGTTAACTTAGAATTCGTTATTCGAGATTTTATTTATGAAGCCAAATAAGACGACTCAGAATTTACGGAAGTGTAACTAATGTTCGATTTCTCGGACATGTGATATATAGGAATACAATAAAACCTATTATTAGATCAATAAGTTTTACAAAAAAAATTCCTCGTGATAACAAAGAAAAGAAGCAACTACAGAGGTTTCTAGGTAGTCTGAATTATATCTCAGAAATCTATAAAGATATGGCTAAATATTGCAAACCTCTATTTGATAGATTAAAAAAAAATCCTCCATAATGGGGGAAAGAACAAACATAAGCAGTTAGACTTGTGAAGAGAAAAGTCAAAGAAATCTCTTGTGTCACTCTTCCTATTCCTGAAGCTTTTAAGATTGTTGAAACTGATGCTAGCGAAATAGGATATGGAGGAATCTTAAAACAGAAAATGGATGGGAAAGAAAAATTGGTAAGAATAACTTCAGGAGTCTGGAATTAAGCTCAACAGAACTATGCTACAATAAAGAAAGAAACTTTAGCAATAGTTCTTTGTGTCACAAAGTTTGAAGAAGATTTACTAAATCAGAGGTTTCTGATCAGAATTGATTGTAAAGCAGCAAAGAGTGTTCTACTTAAAGATGTAAAAAATCCCGCGTCTAAACAAATATTTGCTAGGTGGCAATCAATACTAGCTGTTTTTTATTTTGATATTGAACATATTGATGGATCAAATAATTGTTTGCCTGACTTTCTGACTCGAGAATTTTTGCAGGGAGGTCATGGGGAAATCTAAAAACGAGGTAAGAAGAAACATAGAAGAAGATCTTCTGGAAACATTATTTCTTGGAAGTAATTCCATGGACATAGAATATCAATCTTTCCAGGAGGATAGCCTGTTAGCTCCCTATCTCCAGATAGGAGCTCAAGAACCAATTTCAGAGGAACTTTATGAGTTACCTTCTGGACATAAATTGAGGATCGAAAGAGGAGAACCCTCCCAAAGAATTGAAAGAGGGGAACCCTCTCAGAAAAAGGCAAATGAGAATATGGCTATAACACCTACTTCTCCTAATGAATTAAAAAGAGGAAGGGCTTTCCCTTACCCCTATCCTCATGGTTATTGCAAGGATAATAGATATTTTGAAGGAACGCTGGTTCCTAGAATGAATGCAAAATCTCAGGATATTACTTTATTTTCTCTAGGAATCTTTCCAGAGAAAAGAGAAATGGAAAGAGAGTCCCTCTGTCCTGTAGAAGACAAAGATGTCAAGGTTTTAACACCTTCAGAAATGGCAAGAAAATATTGGCCTAGAAATAGACATCCAGTATGGGAGTTTCATCCCATTAGAAAAAATGAATACTTTGAATTAATTCTCCTAGAAACAGGATCTGCGGAGATAGAACATATATAAAAATAGAAATATCAAATCTCCTGAAGGAAAGTATTTCAAGGAAATAGATATTTCTAAGCTGGGGATTCTAAAAGTCTGGACTCCAAAAGAATGGGGAGCTCCTCATTCTAGAAAAAGGTTCTTGTTTGGAGAATATAGTAACCATGCTTATATTTATTGGGATTATATCCAAGTATGGGAAGAAGTCTTTAATATCCAGAACTCAGAACTAAGACATTCCTGGATGATAATCTTCAAAACAGACCAAATAAGATTTCCAAACTGGTTTCACTACTAGTTTGAGAAAAGAGGTTTGATATCAGAACAACTTCCAGATGCTGTCAGAGAATCTTATGAAAAATTTGTTGAGTTCAACAAACAGAAATCTAGAAAGATGGTAATTCCTTTTCTGAGTTTTATTTCTTGGTCATTTATCGAATCCCATGGATTGTTAGATGGCACTATGAAATAAATCAAGAAAAATATGTTCCCATCTTAGAAAAGGTATGGGTTTCTCACTGGTGGGATAAATGCGTTATTAATGCATATCTCATATAAAACATCACTCTCAAAAGAATTGGTCTGTCTGAACTCTTGGAAGAAGAAAACATTGATACAGCTCTTGGGAAGCTTTACTCCGGATCAGAGTTAGCAGACATCCCATTAGAAGAGATGAAGGATAAGCTAATGAAATTAGCTTTCAAATCTGTTAAGGAGCAGCTGGCAAAAGGCGGGTCTAACCAAGGGTCATCATCTGGTGGACCAACTTAATGACAGACAGAACCATGTGAAGGAGAAGAAAAAAGGCATTAGTGGGACAATTATCTTTTGTCCACTTCTGCAAAGAAAACGCACTCAGCAATAATGCATAATGACTGTAGCATTAGTGCATTACAGTTGTAAAAGAAGTTGAGGGCCTCCCTTACAGAAATCTGCCTATATAAGGAGACTTTAACAGATGAAGACGGCATCCATTACTAAGCATTACATCTTTCTCTCTACCTTCCTTGTTCATGTGTTGAACATCCTTCTACTACTGTTAATATTTTCCTAGTTTCAAGTTTGGTTTGTTCGTGTGTTGCTGTTGTTGGAAGCTTGGTGTGCTAGTGTATTTATCCAACAACCATTGTGTGTTGTAATCATCTGGTATTCACCAGATTCTGTAAGTTCATGTTTAATATTTGAATATTAGTTGTGTGATTCATATACAACTGTCTCTTTGTCTAATATCAGTTTAATATCTGGTCGTAAATGGTATCAGAGCCACTCTATATACAAAATAAACTGTGAGGACTTGTATGAACTTTGTTAAGAAGTATCAGATTTCAGGAGTAATTTATTGGAGTGGACCCCACCAGTATGTGTAGAAACACATAGGTGGTAAATAAAGCTTCCCATTGAATGATTTGAATAAGTTTTTTTCTTTTTTGTTTTTTTTAACTCTTGCCGAACATGCCTCATATAGGGTCCATTTGGCATGTGATAAGCCAAAGGCTTAACAAGCTTAAGTCATTCCCAGCCATCGTGTGTTGTGATGAAATGACAAAATTACCCTTGCAAATTAGGGACGAGATTTGGGAAGCAAAACTGATCGACCTATAGGACCTAAATCTGTCATATGATATGAACCGTCACCGATATCGCAAATCAATCTTGAAATCGGCAGTGATCTGCGATGAACAGGTGATCCTCACCGGCAATCAAACTTCAGTCTCTATGGATGGTAGACGGGTGTAAATCAGACTCACTAGCTGCACCATAGAAGCATAGATCTGATGATCTCCAGTGCCGGTGGAGCCTTGTTGGTGATGATCTCGCTGAAAAGTATGAAGAAGCCCACAACTCGGAGCATAACAACAGTGGCAATGGCGGACAGCTCCCTCTAATAGGTTCTTGAGGGTGGAGTGCAATCTTCTTTCTCTTGATTTGCCTTTACCGACACCAATTAGGAAGCCTAACAGAGCTTGGATCGTGAAATAAAAAAAATGAAAGAGGAACTCGGATCGCCTGTTGAAGTTGTTAGGTACAATAGCGTGGAGGTGTCAGTTTTGTTTGAGATTTAAGTGTTGCCAACGTCTACGAAGGGGAAGTGAGCCAATGGCTCAATTGTAATTACCTTTACATTTTGTGGCCTTTTGTTGTTTCTCACACGTGTGGGAATCAGCCATTTGCTTAAGCATTTGGCTTATCGCATGCCAAATGGACTCATAATGTCATCTGGTCTTGTTAGAATGTTGACTTGTAACGTATTGTTGTGCCCGGGTGGGTTGGGATTGGGTGTGGTGGGTGTAGGATGGTTTAAGTACTTTGCCTTTGATTACCAAGTTTTCTCCCTTGAACTGCTCCATTATGCAATGATCAAGAAGCAGATTAATAAAATAAAATGGTTCCCTTTTCAAGTACATGATTCTCACGCTCCAATATTGCAGCACTTAAGCTACTTGTGCTTAATATCATGACAAAACGTCCCTAGTTTAGTATAGTATAGTATTGATGTAGACATGAAAAAAAAAAAGGAATCCTCACCCTTTCACCAAAAGCAAATTTTGGGAATATTCCACTAGATGCACTGTAAACAAAATAAGTAAGTGCTTGCTGCACTCCCATATATGTTTCCAGCAATATCATAATAAGGCTTAATATTTCTACTCTTTGATAATGTAGTGAAGTATATCTCTCTTTATATATGTTGATCGATGACCTTAAGAGAATATTTCAGGTGTAGACATGACCAACAAATGTTGTAACTTGTAATAATAGAATATGGGTCTTGATGGATCCCTTTCTCTTATAAAAAAACTAAAAAACTAAACTCATTCAACATACAATAGTGTGATTTAAGTCTTGTATAAAGTGTTAGGGTAATTATCAAAGATCCCATGAGATTTGACATAATATTCACTTTATCACGCATTTTTTGAATCCTCTAAAATACTTCATATGATTTGACGAAATATACAAATACCACCATAAATATAACATACGTAATTCCATTGTAGTTTTCAGTTCCATATACAACAATCGGACCCCAAAGTTTTCAACTCTACCAAAGTTACCATAAAGTCATTTATTTTAAATGGTTACTCAACCCTCAATTTAAAATTAATCATTATCCCTACGACTCAAGAACAACCCGCATTAACCAATCTCAAACACATCAATTAATCAACAAATTGCCAAGCTTTGAACTTGAGAGGATCTGATTCAAGCGATATTGTGGGCCCGGGTTTGTGCATGAGCTCGGATTCTAATATCGGCGATCGGAATCATAGTCCGGGTCTGGGATCCAAATTGGAGTTCAGGTTTAGACTATGCTTAGGCTTAGACTTTGAGGTAATTAAAACATAAACGTGTTTTTAGAGGTCGGAATCGCTGGTTGGGCGTGTTTAATTTAGAGGTAAGTACTACCATCATGGAGCTATCTTGGATGTTGATCCTCGCTCATCGGGCTCTGCAGTATGGCAGGGTATTCTGGATGGTCGTGAAGCCCTTGTCAAAGGTGGCTAGTGGCGAGTTGGAACTGGTAAGATGATCTCCGTTTGGTATGACCATTGGCTCCCAGATGGAATGGGTTTGCTGACAGAGCCTACTGTGGAGTTAGATGGTCTGAGAGTTTCGGATCTTATTGATCCTTCATCTTTTTCTTGGCGAGTATCTTACATTGATGCTCTTTTTCATCCTACGGATGCGACTCGGATTAAGGATACTCCCCTAAATATCTATGCGCAGGATGACCTCTTTACTTGGGGAATGGAGGATAATGGACAATTCTCTGTCAGGTTTGCTTATCACTTGGCGTATACAATGAATTTTGTCAGAAATCCTTTGGAGTCTTCAGACTTTTGGCACTGGTTGTGGAGCTTGTAGCTTCCGCCCAGAGTGCATTCTTTCCTCTAACAGACTTGTGGTGATTATCTTCCTACATGTGACTGCCAGCTTCACCGTGGGATGGAAGTGGAGGCAGCTTGCGCAGTGTGTGGTATGACGGATGAGTCTGTGAGGCATGTTTTGTGGGAATGTGACTTTGCACCCCAGGTGTGGTCGACTTTGAATCTTGAAGTACCAACTCAGGACAATTTAATTGATTGGCCCGATTGGCTCAAGCATGTCTTGCAAGGTAATATGTTACAGTCACCCCGAACGGGTAGTGACTTTGGTATTCCGGGACTCCGTTTCAAACATGCGGGGCATGTTGTCTGTTGGTCAGACAGCTCTCGTATCTTTTTTGAGTATTAATTTTGGGAATGCTTTTATATTTAAGGTCACACGAGTACCCCGCACCTTTCCGTGGAAAATATTTTTTCGGGCGCGGGACAAATTTTTTGTCGATTGATAAGCTCGGGAATGTTATCGGGACCTAATAAAAGTGAACTTTCAACATATTTGGGGTCATACGAGCATTCCGCACCTTTCCGCGAAAAATATTTCTCGAGGTCGGGATGTTCATTCTCGGGCGACACCCGGGGCTCGGGATGAATAATTTGTGACGACAATGGTGTGTGGTGTAATATGACTCGGGATGAGTATTTTAATGATAACTGAGCCAAGCACACATGACGGGATTACTCGGTTGAGCTAGTAAGCGCACACGTCAGGATTTGCTTGGGTTAAGCTGGCGCGGTATGACACTCGGGACTTATAATTAAACATGTGAAGCATGATTTGTGTGTAGGAGTGTAAATCGGGTCAACCCGACGCATTTCGGGTCGGGTTGACCCGAACCCGAAAATTTGAACTACCTATATACATATTCGAACCCAACCCATATAGATTTTCGGTTCGGGTCAACCCGAACCCGAAATTCTCGGGTTCGGGTCGGGTTGACCCATGTAACCCGAACTCATGCTTTTCCAAAATTAAAAAAAAGAGAATAAATTTATTCAGGTCAACCCGAACCCAAAATTCTTATACCCTTGCATGCTGGACCAAAACCGACCCGAACTTTTTTTTTTTCGGATCAGATCATGTTTAAGGTGGTAATCCGACCTTCATGGTTCCAGTCTTTTTTCTTCGGAGAAAATGACTTAGTTTCATGGTTTTAAAATTTTGATTGTAATTCCTATCATTATAGAGAGGAAACTTGAGTTAAGGCTTAGTAAATGACCAATGTGGGACAAATAATTAAAGCCTTAAGAATACCTCTTGGATAGAGAACTTTATTCAAATAAGTGTGGAGCCTCTTTATCTAGCATCAAACATCAATGTGGGACATTGTATGCACTACGTGGGGAGGACAAAGTTTCTGCGGCCCTTCTGCGGTTTGGGCATGATAAGCCCATTCTGTGATAAGCAGCGTGGTTCTTTGGCGCATGAGTTTCTGCGGCCTTAGCCGCATGATAAGGCGCGATAAATTTTTTTAGGGTTTCCCTTCTCTTTTTCATCCGCCTCCTTCACATTTCTTCATTCTTCCATCTTCATCTTCTTCTTAAATTCTTCCATCTTCATTCTTCTTCTTCATTCTTCCATCTTCATCTTCGAATTCTTCTTCCTTTTCTTCTAGTTCTTCTTCTTCTTCTTCTTCTTCTTCTTGAATTCTTCTTCGTTTCTTCTTCTTCTTCATCTTCGAATTCTTCCTCTTCTTCTTCTTCTTCTTCTTCTTCTTCTTCTTCTTCTTCTTCTTCTTCTTCGAATTCTTCGAATTCTTCTTCCTTTTCTTCTTCTTCTTCTTCTTCTTCTTCTTCTTCTTCTTCTTCTTCTTCTTCGTCTTCCTCTTCTTCATTTTCTGGGTTTCGGACGAATCCGGATGAACATTCATCCGGATTCGTCCATTTTTTTTAATTATTCAAACAGGTTACTGCGGCCATGGCGCGTGAGGCCGCGCATGACGTACGCGGCCGGCGCCGATGAGTTCGAAACTGCGGGCATTTTAACTGCGGCGTTCACTGCGGCCATCGCCGCAGTTGGTACCACGGGCCAACTGCGCAATGGGCCGCAATGAGGCCTGTCTTCTCTACGTTGTGATGGTTAACTCTTTTTTATCTTGCTATTAGTTTTCATCCCACATTGTTGGTGGAAAGATAGACCTAAGGCTTGTCTTTATATATTTCTAAGGTTTCAGGCTTCCACATCATTTGTCTTTCTTTCTAGGCCATGCCTTATATGCTCTCACCCTACATTGTTAGTTGATGAGAGAAATGCAAAGGTTGAGTCTTTTAATGGGTTAATGGGTTAATACTCTCATGGTCCATACAAACTTCAAAGCTTGAAGTATGTAAAAAGTATGCCTTGTAATTTTAATCTTTATCCCACATTGATGGTAGATAAAAGAGGAGCAAAAGTTGAGTCTTTAATTTACTCCTTTCATCCCACATTGGATGTCTACAAAGGCTTGATGCCCCCAAGTATGTATAAAAATATGCATTATGAGTCTCTACCTTAGTTAGCTAAAGAAATTATAGCATGTGAAGAGTTAAAATGTCTTTATTTACGAAGTATAAATAATTATCTAGTGGAAGTTCGGGCTTCGGGTCGGCGAAATTCGGGTTGAACCCGACCCAAACCCGAAATTTGGGCTAAAAGTCGGGTTTGGGTCGGGTTCGGGCCACCCAAGGGTGTTTTCACCCTAACCCGACAATTTCGGGTTCGGGTAGGGTTTCGGGTCGCGGGTTGAACTTACACCCCTATTTGTGTGTGATATGATGTCCCGATGGTGGTGTTCAGATTTCGTTCCGTTCGGAGTTACGGTTTGGAAGTTGTTGTTGGACTAAATTGCAACTTTTGAAAGTTTGGGGGCTAAAGTGAAAAAGAGAAAAAGTGAAAACAAATGATTGAGGATGGTGAAAGAGTCGGCTTACTGATGGCAGAGTGTGCGACACCACCTTGTGACACCATTAATTCCGGGGATTAGTAATCATGTGATGGCAGAGTGTGCGACACCACCTTGCGCCTATTTGAGTGTGAGGTACTGCACTCTGAAGTACCTCGATGTCAGAAGATCGGCAAGTGTCCGGGATATGGATTTGTGAATCACTCAGAGATTATTTGCAAATCTTGAGAAGGATCAGAGTGCACAGCGGAAGGGTGGTGGGCCGAGGTATATCGGTCCCTACGAGATTCTGGAGTAAGTTGGCAGGGTAGCGTTGGAAGGTACACCACTTCTTAACATTACATGTTTGGTAGTTTCTTTCTCTATATGGGAATGTCTACATTTATTGTTGCAAAAAAAGTATGATATGTCTCGGGACTTGCCTATATGTTATTTGTTCAGAATTCTTCAATTAACCTGTTGGGGTCAGTATATGTTTGTGAATGAATTGGTCAAAAATTGGTTTGTTTGTTATTTGTATCTTATATCTCTGGGTTGGAAGCGGGAGTTCAGTACCTGTTATCCGTCTGGTGTTCCGTCTGTTTTCTGCTGGGTTTCTCAGGGCATGTCAAAGGTCTGTTAGGTATGGATTCGGTACCGTCTGGGGTTATCAGATAGAAATACCGGCAACTGACTCGGGGTGCAACAAGATGCACCCTGAGGGTTGGGACGCCGCTAAGAGGCTCGGGATGGTAGTCTAAACTACCACTCCCGCCGCACCAGTAACGGTGGTCCGAATATGTCAGGGGAAGAGAAATAAGAATTATTCAAATAAATCTTAGGATTTTCGTATCTATGGTCTATCTGGTAATTCGATATGTTCAAGGGATTCTGTTATTCTGCTATTCAGTATCTAATGTTCTCTTAACCTGTATCTGGAATTCTGTGCTGATATTCTGATCTGTTTGTCTGCATCTGTTCTGGTCTTTCGGGACATATATATAGATTCTGGTCTTTTAGAAAATCTGCATGGTTCAGGTTACTCTTGAGGGACCAAGAGTCTTAAGGGGGAGAATGTTACAGTCACCCCGAGCGGGTAGTGACTTTGGTATTCCGGGACTCCGTTTCAAACATGCGGGGCATGTTTTCTATTGGTCAGACAGCTCCTGGATCTTTTCTGAGTATTAATTTTGGGAATGCTTTTATATTTAAGGTCGCACGAGTCCCCCGCACCTTTCCGCGGAAAATATTTTTCCGGGCACAGGACAAATTTTCTGTCGATTAGTAAGTTCAGGAGTGTTACCGGGACCTCATAAAAGTTAACTTTCAACATATTTGGGGTCATACGAGCATTCCGTACCTTTCCGCAAAAAATATTTCTCGGGATCAGGATGTTTGTTCCCGGGCGACACCCGGGGCTCGAGATGAATAATTTGTGACGACAATGGTGTGTGGTGTAATATGACTCGGGATGAGTATTGTAATGATAACCGAGCCAAGCACACATGACGGGATTACTCGATTGAGCTAGTAAGCTCACACGTCAGGATTTGCTTGGGTTAAGTTGGCACGGTATGACACTCGGGACTTATATTTAAACATGTGAAGCATGATTTGTGTGTGATATGATATCCCGAGGGTGGTGTTCAGATTTCGTTCTGTTCGGAGTTACGGTTTGGAAGTTGCGGTTGGACTAAATTGCAACTTTTGAAAGTTTGGGGGCTAAAGTGAAAAAGAGAAAAAGTGAAAACAAATGATTGAGGATGGTGAAAGAGTCGGCTGAAATGGGAATGGATTTGGGGACACTTGGCAAATTTCCATAAAAGGGGAAAAGAAAAGAAAAAGAAAGGAAAGTATAAAAGGGGAAAAATGCCAAAAAGGCATTACTTTCTTCTTCTTCCTCTTCCTTCTCCTTCTCTACCGTAAGTTCTCCATGGATGCGCCTCATGAAGCTCCAAAATTGATCTTCTCCGATTCTTGAAGAAGCTTCGAGGTAAGCATGTCAAACAAATCCTTGTGATGCGTAAGTAAATAATCTGAGGTCGGATTTTGTGAATTCAGCTCGGTTTAGGAACCGTGAGCTGCTGAAGTTTGGAAGTGATTATGGAATCAAAAGGTTTGTTTGATTTCTTGGGTTCTAAACATTCCTTGCGCCTTCTTGTGCATGTTTTGTAACAGGGGTGTAAGCAGAAACCTTCCAGAAACGCTGCCGAAATCCGTTTCTGATTTCCTACACGGAAACCCATCTTCAGTTTCAGTGAAAGGTAAGGAAATATTTGTGATCAGAGTGAAGAGATGAGTCTTTTGTGCTATTTGGTTTTGTCAGAAAAGGCTCAGTGTGAAAGTCGTTTTTCCCGGCTCGAGCCTCGGTTTTGGCGCCAATGATACTGGCTGATTCTGTGAATTCTGAACATATATTTTGTATCTGTGAATTGTTTGTGAACAAGGGGTATTCAGAAATTCAGCCGAAACTCTGCCGAAATTTCTACCGGGACTGTCGATCGGGAATTCTGGTTTAGACTCCAGTGAGAGGTAATGTATGTTTCGGGTGTAGCATTGCATGGCATGCTTACTCGGGTATAGACTGAGGTTAGGTTTGATTGAGGGGTGGCCCGATAACGCCAAACCTAGCTCTGTGGTATAGTCATTGACTGTGCAGGTACTGGGATTTTGATATGCCTATGATGGTTATCGATGAATTGACTGGGATTCTGATATACCTACAATGGTTATCGATGAACTGTGTGAAACACCCTAGTGGTGTAATTGATAGGACTTTTGGGGCTCGCAACCCCGAGCTGGTACCATGCTCTACTGTGTGATTGTGACTGAGACTGGGTATACCTTGGCAAAGCCAAGAGGACTGTCATTCCAACTGACTGCATACTACCATAATTGATTGAACGGCATTGCATTGGTTGGGCATGTGGTTGCTATATACATGTGTGTATATATATATTGTGTTTGATCTTTGGTTGTAGGTACATTGTAATAAGCGATAGATATTGACTGCACCATGTCTATACCTACGCCCTTACTAAGTTCTTTCGAGAACTTACCCCCTTATTTCCCATATTTCAGGAAAAAGTGCTGACAAGCAACCCGTTGAGTAAAATCTGGGGGTTAACTTTTGTGTTGTGCTATTTCAGGTACTAATTGTACATTCCGATCAGTGTGTTGTGTGATTGTGTGTGCGGGATAAGGGGTAAGATCCGTATTGTGTGTGATTCCGTATGATCAGATTTACATTTGTGAATGTGTGTGAATTTGGTCCCGGGATTTCGGCTAGTGTGTGCAGTGTGTGTGATTCCTCATGATCAGTTGCTAGTCATGTGTATGTGCTTGGTGTTCTGAGATTTCGGCTAGATTTGTGTAATATGTGTGAATTAGTGTGTTCGGGATTTTTCTGATGTGTATATTCAGTTTCGGGTTTTTCGGTGTGTGTGCATATTCAGTTTCTGTAATTTTTGTGAAAAAGTCTGTTGTGTGTGTAATTCAGTATGATCAGTTTTTCGATATATGTGTGTATGTTCAGTTCTGAAATATGGGCTATGTATGTCAGTTGCGTGTGATCAGTTGTGTCTTCGGTTTTCTGTTGTGTCTGTCGGTTCTGTGTGACTCAGTGTGGTCACAATGTTGCTATGTGTGTACTATTATGGGATTTCTGTGCAAGTGCACTCTGTCCAGGAAATTCTGAAAAGGGTGATTCAGTTATGAGTTTTTGCTATAATTGAGCACAATGGGTTTTCTCACGGTTAAACTTTCTTATATGTGTAGCAGCAGCAGCATCCGTTACGTCGAGGATTGTGGTTGGACCTTGGAGCGTCACCCCCTCGCACGTCCCGTATGTATTCCAATTGAATATTTCAAGTCAGATCCGAAAATGGGTGTGATTGATAATGATTATCATGCTCGATCATTGTTATGATTGAAATTTTTAAAGTGGCCTGGGGTTATTGTGGCTCACCTGTGAATGTGTTGTGTGTGCGTTGTTACCCCGAGTAAAGTGTGTGATCGGAATGATTAGCGATAACCCTAATCACTCGTGTACGCTTCCAGATGAGGGGGTAACATCACCCTCGGCACGCGTGGTCAGCCCCTCCTGATGGCCTGATTAAGGTCAATGTGGATGCTGCCATCAAACGCGAGGACTCAATGACAGTTGTGGGCTGCATTGCCAATGATGCCATAGGTCAAGTGCTTTTTGCCTTCTCAATTGGCTTTCCATACTCTGGAGTTGACCCTATGTATATTGAGACTATTGCCTTGCCTTGGGGAGTGAAGGAGGCACTCCATCCGAATTGGGGGAGGGTTTCTTTTTAGTCTAATTCTCTTAATTTGGTGGCTGAACTTCAAAGCATGCACAAGCGGAGCCTTTTCTACTTTGGAGGCCTTATTGATGAAATTCGCCTGCATACTCCTTTTATTTTTTTTAGCTTTTACCCATGCGAACCGTCTTGCTAACGGGCCGACACATGTTATTGCTCGTCATGGTTTAGAGCATATAGGTAGGAAGTCTTGGTGTAATATCTCGGACTGGTTGTCATCGACTTTAGCCACTTCGGTTTATGAATTTGCATCCTTTACCCTTAAAAAAAACATAAACGTGTTTGGAGGATCGAAGGTTACAGTGGGGCTTAGAGAAGCGGGAAGATGAAAGAGAAATGATATGAGATCTGAGAGCAACAAAGAGCGTGGCTTGGGGTTTTGGACGTGGAAGGGAGAAGGGTGCTTGGAGGAGAAGAAGAGGCTCAATTTTTGGGTAGTGGCATCAATTCCAATTGGGTAAGTGGAGTGGATGTGGATATGGAGGGTTTTAGGTAATGTATAAGTGGAGTTCACATGTAAGATAAATAACTTTAGGTAACATTATTAGGGTCAAAATTTTGGAGGTATCATTTTCGTAAATAATCCTGATAACTAACATATATATTGACGGTAGTTTGTGTTCATGGGGTTAACTGCATATTTCATCAAACCACCTAGGAGATTTAGAGGATTGTAAAAATATAGGGGGTAAATTGAAGATTGTGTCAAATGTCATGTGGGTTTTGATAATTACTTGAAGTGTTATAAGATCATATCATTTGATAATGGTGGAATCCCATCATAAAGGGAATGACCCCTAGAAACATCTCGGCTCTTGCTCATTATAAAGTAATTCATATGCATCATAATAATAAATATTCTCAAGAAACAATGAGGAATTTTATAAAATAATATAAGTATAAAAAATGAGAGATTGAAAGTAATAAGTATAAAAATATAATAACTTTTTTGTACAAAAAATACAACTTAGTGGCTGATTTGTAATTAAGTAAACAAAACCCAAAAAATGGGCTCTCACTTACTCATCTTAATAGTCGCGCACTTTGAATATAAAATTTCTCTATTTTTCTTTTCATGTCTCTATTTTTCGTTTCTTTCATTTTTTATGGATCTCTTTCTTCATTTATTTCTTTAATCTCTCTTCTACACTAATGAATGATCGTTTTGTCCTTCAATATTTTAGAACCTGTTTTTAAACAGTTTTATAGATCCGGTTTTGACCGATTTTTTACCACACCACACCATTAATTAACCGGAATCGGAGCCGGATTAATAACTGGTTCGTGATTTAACCGGCCTATCCAGTCCGGTTGTTACAACCATCACTTTGAAAAAGAATTGGAATTTTTGGAAAATAAAATAAAATTTAGCTGAGAGAAAAATTTGAGGTTTAACTTTGAAAATTTTAAGATTTTAAAGTATGGAAAAGAACACAAAAAAGAAAATTGACAGATGGAGACAGGGTAGGCCCCACAGAAACAGAGAATTAAATGGTATTGCTTAAGTCATCACGTATGGCAGCAGAGCAGAGACCCATATAATATGATATTCCCTCCCACCACGGATGGTGCACAGTGCACACACACAATGAATCATAGCCCTCCGCAACCTCATGGTGGGTCCGGGCCTCCATCAGCATCCATGCATACCAGTTGCCCCACGTGGCCTCTTCTCATTGGTTCCTAGGGCCCAGAACGAAAAGCTTGGTGGGACCCGCTCCTGACTTCAGATCTTCCACGGCTGATGGAGAGGCTGCCACGCGTCGCCCAGGGAGACGTAAGGATGACGAGGAAAGTGGTCTCCCATGATCATGTCAGGAACGAGTGGGGCCTACGCGCCGCGGGCTGCGAAATTAATGTCTGCCCATCCACGTCAGCTCCGTTTATCAATTTTCATCCATTCTCTACGCTTTGTTTTTTTTATTTTTTGTTGCATTTTCCCTCATTGTTTAACAAAATAATTTTAGAGATTTTGCTAATAACTTTTGTACTTTTGAAAAATGGTACGAAATAATAGAATCCCTTATAATTATTATTTTAATTTACAATTATATGTTGAAATGTTATTATTATTAGCAGGGGCGGAATCAGGAATTGTTGGAAGCAGGGGTATAAGTAGTCAATTAGTGAGATTTGTTTAAGTGGGGACATAACAAAATATTTAGTTAGGGTATTAATGCATATTTTATAAGACTTTGTATACTATTATGCTATTTTTTTTCTAAAATTCAGTGGTGGCAGTTATCGCCACTCATTCTAATGTGGTGTCGTCCGTCATTATTAGCTCTTTTTTTAACATTATTATTATTACTCAATTTATTAGTTACGGAATTGTAACTCGTTATAACCCGGTCTTAAACTATGTATCGTAAAAGAATTTAACCCTTTTAACATTTTACTATTAGTTTATCTAAGTAAAAATACTAAGATCTGATCAAACTAAAAACTCCAATTGGTCGAAGCGATTGAGAAAACAAGTTTATTTCATTATTTTCTTTACTCTATTAAGGATATCTTGTTACCCTAGTTTAGATTCGTCTTTGGATTTTCTTCTTATCGTTTGAATTCTGAAAACTAAGATCAGGGTTGTACTCCTTTAACGAATTGCAAACTAGTGAACATTTCAAATATAAAGTACAAATTATTTTTTTGATTCAATTAATTATGGGCATGTTTTCACACTATAATATCCCGCACATAATTGCCGCATTCCTATTTCCAGTAGCCTCCACCATCCAGATCTCTCGTCCCGCCTCATTCTAACGTCGTTAGTCTTGTCAACGACGCTCCTCAAGAGTTGGGCTTAGGTTCAACAATAACCTTGCCTTCAGTCCTCCATTCTCTCTCTTACTTTCATTTAACCCCTTTTCAAATTATTTTTCAACTCTTGTTCTAAATATTTCAAATTTATACAAATAACTCACTGAACTGTTATAACATATTGAAGTCGTTAGTCTGACATTAGTCAAGTTACTTAATTGGAGGCTAAACTGTTTGAGATTCCATAGTTCACATATTGAGTCATACCGAGCTATAATTCAGAGACTAAAATGCATGAATCAATATAGTACACGGGTAAAAGATAATACAGCCATATTATTAATAGCTCTAAAACGTTTTACCATATGACGATCATAGAACATAAAAAAGTTTACAAGAGTAAAAATATAAGAATAGAACATATTTTTCCGGTGAAATATCATAAATTAAATATTGAAAATTAAATATTTTATCTTTAAATATTTTTTGTCGCTCTATGTTAAATAAATATAAATAAAATGTGGAAAAACAAAATTTTCAATTTTTCAGAAACATAATGGAGGGTAAATTGAAGCTGATTTGCATGGTCGGACTAACTCATTATGAATCACAAAATTAAGGGACTTGAACAAAAATAAGTGAAGAAACTAAGTGGGCCAATTTGTGAAAGCTGGAGGGTTTTGATGTAGTTTTCCAACTTTTGCCTTTTTTTTTGTTTGCTTGAGACTTGTGGTGGAAATTACGGTTTACACCATAGCTGCTTTATTTCTCCTACTTTTAGTTACGTCAGGAAGTGGATCTGTCCACGTCTTAGGTATGTGACGTCAGGATCATTTACCACCCCCCATGTGACACACACATACACCCTCTTTATTCAGCAAATTGCCTCAATTTACGAAAACTTTGTCTGCTTTCTTAAATGAACAACTGTTGTTGGAGTATTTTTTTAAGTAGAAAGAGAACTTATATTAATAAAAAAGAAAATGTCCTACATTGCCATCAATTGAAAAACAAATTATATGTGAGCACTCTTTTTAGTTTAATGGTTCTATCTGACCACTCCATTTAGTTTAATGGTTCGACGATCCTAGACTCTGATCTACAATTCGGTGTATTTATTTCTCCGTTAAATATTTTTTTGCTGGTGGTCGCTGCTGGCAAATTCACCACGTTGGTAAAAATTAACAGCGATGGCGGATTGGGACCAGAAAGTATAACGATGGTGATAATATAGGGTCTTTTTTAGAAGTATTAATAGTTTGGGTCCAATATCCAAACGTTGATGGCAATTTGGAAACTTTTCCCTTAATAAAACGAACCAAAACAAGTTACAAAACCAATCCGAAATGAAATCAAAGCTAGAAGAAAGGGAAACCAGACATCTTCGCGTAAGAGGAAAAACGAAAATGATAAGGGAAAGATAAACATATCTCAAAAGCTTAAACTGAGTGTCAAATATGTCAAAAGATCGTAATTAATATGATAGAGAAGTCTAAGGAATATCCACTCAAACAACCAAACCTTCCATCCACAGATTGACAGAAATCCCACATAAAAGAGAACTCACACTACCATGGAGATTCAGAGAAAACCTCTAAACGATATAAGAGCCAACTCAGTTGGGATCAATTCATGTCTTGTCACACCAACTCGAGTTATCTGGAAGATCCAGATCCTTGATAACACCTAGGGGTTAATTCAAAAAACACTTGAACTGTCCAGAGAGACCCATGACCGAAAAAGTTCTCAGAATGAGAACTCATGGCACTAGACAGAGCGAGTCTTTGTTCAACCATGCCGATAAATCCGTAACCCCATCACTCGACACACCAAACGCCCTGCCTCTTATCTTCTAAAGAAAAAAAATAGAAACACCCGCTACTTGCCAAGGCAGGTCATCTTAGTCACAACCGAAAGAGACAACGGTTGCCGAATTCGAAGAAGTAAAAAATTATTGAACCGCCACCAAACTAAAGATAGTCGAAGCCAAGAAAACATGACAAATGGCTTTCAAACTCGATCCGTTGGACTACGAGACATCACCGTCGAAAGTATCTGCCACCCGTCGCTCCGCCTTGGAAGACCCCATGACGCCATTGGTGGACGCTAAGATCGTTGGTAGAGACACTAATAAAGACGACGATTGTTGAAGATATGATGGAGAGGAAAACAGAACCCCAACATAACAGAAAGAAACCCATAACCATGCCAAGAAGATGCCTAGTCATGTAGGAAGAGAAAGCCAAAAGCAACCCTGTTGAAAAGCCATGGCGGAGCCACGGAATAAAGCTACCGACCTTGCTCTAGGGAGAGAAAAAGCGGCCACTATTAGGTTTATCGATCAGAACAATGCCTTGCTACAGTAATACTATCTTTCTCGTAAATATAATCCAACACTTTGACTTGATACGGAGATTAATGTGAAAATTTTTGGTATTGTCTTTTCCATTTTACATTTTTCTCTATATTGAAATATGTAATTAAACATAAAAATCGAGGAAGAACGGTAAAAAAAATTAAACTATAACAATAAATATTCCAATAATAAAAATTAAAGAATTTATTACTGAATGGAAATTTTATCTGGAAAATAAAGAGATCCATATTGACTATTTTTTTGTGTTTCTTTTCTTAAACTTTAGAGGTAATGATGAATTGATAAATTAATAAGTAAAAACTAAAACCAAAAAAGGAAGTGTTGTATCAATTTTGGAACATTCTCAAAAGGAAAGTGTTGCAATACTTTTGAGACAGATGAAGTATTGATTAACAAGCAATTGTTGTTGCATTTGTTTCATAAAAATATAGTTCTATTAATTTTGAGAAATAAATTTCTTGTATTTGAATTGGTGATATGATAGTCTCTCTATTTAAATGATTGAAATATTTAGTTTTTAGTATTTAATTTATGATTATATTTTTTATTGATATAAAATATAAATTCAAACATTTTGTATATAAATGTTATTTTCATATGTGTGCTTTGTTAACATGTTTTCCTTTTACTTTTTCTACAAAAGCACAATATAAATAAATAAAAGTCAAATGGATATAAAAAATCAAATGTTTCAATTAAAAATTGAGAGGGGGAGTATTCCTTTTCGAAAATGTTACAAGGGAAAAGTGATTTTGACATAAACTATATATATATATATATATATTACATTTATAGGGTTTTTACTATTTATAGTTGGGTTTTTGTAAGGTGTGATTGTCGTATAATAAAATTGTGCACCCAACTAATTTTGTTCCATTTTTTTTCTTTTAATTTTTTGCATTCTTCATTATCTATTTTCAATTTTTCAATTTAATCTCAAATCATACATTTGACCTTATTTTAACAAATTTCGTAGTAACATTTTTTGCATGTTTTATTTTCATCTTTGAATTTAAACTTGAAGGTATTTTAATATTTAATTTGTAATATTGAACAAACTTATTCCTATGTTCCATTTCCATTTTTCAATTTTAGGTTATGATATTTCATTTTGACTATTGATTTATCATTTCAATTGTTTCTCCTTTCAAAATTTTATATTGTTTGTGCTTTTGCTTTGAGTAATAAATTTCATGTATTTATCTTTACCTTATTTTTGCTTGATGAGAAAATTTGGATATAATAAAAAAAATTGCTTCAAGGATCTTAAAAAGGGTTATAATGTTTATGCTTTCCAAATTGATCTCATAGTTCTTATATTTTATTCCTTATGCCAATTTTTTTATGGGGTAGTGAATTCGAATAGGTTATAGTGCACCGGTAGTCCTGTAACTTTAATTCTTGTCCCACCATGATTCTGTTTTAATTTTTTGTCTCAATAAAGTCTTGTTTTCAACTATGAGGAAAAATGATAATTTTAGCAACTCAACTTTCTTTAAAAGAAATAAATTAATTACATCCTAGGTTTTAAAACTAACAATTTAGGCACACCCCAACAATTATAAACTTGAGACTTTTACTCAAAACTTGAGCCTAGCCGAGCTCACGAGCCTAACGAGCTCGAGCTTCACGAACCTTCGAGCCAAGCTCGAGCCTGTCTCGAGCCGAGCTCGAGCTCGACTTCGGGCTCGCTCAACTCGAGCCGAGCTCGACTTCACGAGCTCGAGCTCGAACTCCGCCAGCTCGGGCTCGCTCGGCTCGCTTACACCCCTACTACCAACGTTCGGTCACCGCCGCCGTCGTACTACCGGCATCGCTGCCAACTCGCCGGAACCTACCAATCGCAGTCTAAGGCCGAAGATTAAGGCCTAGGGCCGGCGAATCGCGGCCCAAGGCCGCCGAATCATGGCCCCGAGCCTCGAATCGGAGACTCAGGGCCGCGATTCGCCGGCCCTAGGCCCTGATCTTTGATCGGACTGCGATTGGTAGGTTCCGGCGAGTTGACAGCGGCGGCGGCGACCGGACTTGGCGGGATGGTGGAAGGAAGGAATGTAAACTTATGGGTAAAAGTATCAAGTTTATAATTGTTGGGGTGTGCCTAAATGGGAGACATTTCAGTCAAACTATATTTCGCTTCAACTTATGCAATCCAAAAGTTGCTCCAAACTTAATTGAGTGGATGTATTGAGCTTTTCTTCGACTCTATTATTGTCTAATTCAAGTAGTTTTATTATTGATAGTCTTTTATATTTTAAAGTTTTCATTACATTTTATTTTTTAAATTTTTTCCTCATACGAAGCAGGGGCTCAAAAATACTAGTTGATAACAAATTGATGATTTTTTAAGATTACTTTTTGTTTTTGTTTGGCTAAATGAACACACCCCGCAGTGAGCCTTACTCACGTACTAGTCATTCATTTTATAATATAATTCATGTAAACAATTTACAGTAAAATAGTCCATAACTTTATAAAATTTGGATTATATATAAAGAGAAAGCTATTGATGTTGTGTTGTGGGGAAAAAAAGTGTTCATGATGGGTGGAGGGAGCTATCTAACTAACAACCTTAAACCATGATATTTCTTTGATATTTTATGAAGAAAAAAATTTTTAATCTCAAGCGGCAGTGTCATTTTTAGCTTTTTTATGTAGGTTTAAGACTACATTTCGTCATTAACTCATTTTACATAAACTTTTATCACATTCCAAACTCATTCTAACCTCTCCCAATCCACTCTCTAATCCCTAATTTTAATGATAATATTACAAAGGTAAAATTGCGTTAAAATAAAATAAAAGTGATAAAAACTATTTTATTTGAGCAAAAATATTTTAATGATCAACTTGAAATAGATGGAGTAGAATGTAATAGAAGGGACCCAACATTTTCCCTTGTATTTTTGCATGTAATTTTGAGATCCCCCACTTGGTCGACTCCGGTTTCAGACAAAAACCATGAACATGAGCAAGTAGGCAAGTGCGGCAGCTTCCAAAATGTCACACACCCATGACCCACCCTCCATTTTTCTCCTTTCTCTGCTTTTTTTTCCCTTAAGGCTCGGTTCAGTATAGAATGAAAAAACAATTTAAGAAATTCGGAGTTAGTGTGTTTTGATTGATGGATAAAATACTTGTGAGTAGAAAAATTTGAAAAAATATTATTTTATATTAAAATAAATGTTATTAAATATATTGGAATATGGAATTTAGAAAAATAATTTGAGAAAAATAGTTGGTGAACTGACCCTAAGAGAAAATAGTAAGTATTTCCTCGGTCCCAAAAAAATTAGTTGCATTTGATTTTTTTAAGTATTTCATACATTTCATGAAATTAGTCAAATTTAATTTTTTTTCTTACAACATTTTAACTTATAAAGTTTATATGTAAATAAAATTGATCAATATGTCTAATTTCTATATTCATATTTTTAAGAATTCTTTTGACCATTTATTCTAAATGAAAATTTGAAACAAACACAAATAAAAAATTGTCAAACATTAGTTGGACCGAGGGAGGATGAAATAGAAATCATTTTCTCAAATCTTTTAGAAAAGTTTTGAGATTGTCGAGTGTGTAATTAACATTTACCCATGAGGTTTGGCGTAATCTTCATTTTGTTTGGCATAATCTTCACTTCGCTCCCCGCATTCTCGGAATTCTCTCTTTTTCCCCAGATATTTGGTGAAATATACAAACATTCCCTTAAAATCTAACTTCCGTTAATGGCGGTGTTCGGGTGCTTGATATTGAAAATCATAATATTGATGGGTCAACTGTAGAATTTAAAATATATCACTTCACTTAAATAAAGTAAACAAACTAACCCTTCTATTGTTAAATGTTTACAACTTCATCACCCAACCAGCCAACCCCACCTCTCTCTCATGCGCCGCTCCACCTCCGGCCACACGATCTCGTCGCTAGCCTGACAATCGATCGCATCCCTCTCCTACCTATTCCGAGCACGCACCCATCTGCTCCTCTACCAACCGCCCCTCCGCCTCTGTTCCTTTTCGTCGTTGTGGTGTGTTCCGAGCACGCACCCATCTGCTCCTCTACCAACCGCCCCTCCTACCTATTCGATCTCAATTGGAGGGCTATGATGGCTCTCGCCAGATCTGAAAAGCTAAACGACACGATTAGGGGACAAGATTGGGTGGTTGTGCTGGCGGAGGTGTGACGACGTGAGGGTGGGCCGATCAACGGCTCTAGGTTGGCAGATTGGGTGGGGAAGATGGTGGCTGGATGAATTGGGTGAGATTTTGAAAGCTTGAGTAATTTGGGATCATTTTGTATATTTTTTGGAAGTAATATGTCTGCCTGTCATTTGACATCATTGGCTTGGTCAAACTCATGATTTTCTTTATCATGATATCCATGAGCAAAAGAACACACTCAATAATTTTGTTACATTTTAATTGTAAATACAAATTTAAACCTCTAGCTTTTAAAACCGAGCAATTATATCCTAACTTTTTTATCCCTTACATATTTAGCATCTCCCACTATTTCCTCTCCACTATCCCACCCCATCAGGACCACTTGCACACCAGAGCCGTTTCCGCCGTTTTTCAATGAATTACAGTACCGGCTCATTAGATAAGATACATGACACAAAGCTAATTAGCATACAAAAATGGTGAGTGTTTTGGGTAAAGGAATTAAGTCCCCAACTCCTCCTCCTCCTACTCCCACCCAGAGATTTAAGAAACCGACCGCCGCCGCAGCCATCGTCTTCCGGGCTAAGTTCACCGATCGACGACACCGACCCCTTTCTCCAATCTGCCATCTCCGCCACTTACCTCCGTTCCCGAGAGACCCATCAACGACTCCACCCTCTTTTCGTTGATCCCTACGCTTCTTGTCTTCTTCTTTCCGACGCTTTTCACCGGAATAACCGCCCCGGATCGGACCACTATTGCATCGCCACCAAGTTCATCGATGATAAGTTTGTTGCAGAAGTTGAACTGAATGGACAGACTTAAGCAGGTTGTTCTGTTATTTGATGGTATGGATATCGGCCATGTGGACTTTAGCAGGTTTTTCAATGAAAAGCGACGGGACCGGCTCTAGTGTGCGAGCCGAGGAGTGGTCTGGGAGAGAGGAGAGGGTAGCGGGAGATGGTAGGAATGTACGGGGTAAACAAACTGGGGTATAATTGTTAGCGTTTAAAAATTAAAGGTTTAATTTTGTATTTAGAATTAAAATCTAACAGATTTATTAATGAAAATTAGATTTTAGGGGGATTTTTGTATATTTCACTAAACCTAACCTCACCTCAACGGGAAAAAAATAGAATTCCGAAAATACGGGGAATAATATAAAGATTATATTAAACCTAAGGGGGTAAATGATAAGATATATATATATATATATATATATATATATATATATATATATATATATATATATATATATATATATATATATATATATATATATATATATATAGCGGCAGTAACTTGCGGCTTAAGTTAGGCTAAGGATACACTAAATATTTTAAGGTCATTCAATGACTACTAGCAGGCGGTAATTTTGGAGTCTCTCTTATTGGATAGTAGTGGGTGGGTTAAAATGTGGTATTTGTAGGTGGTAAAACATTAATTAATGATTGATTGACACCGTTTTGTTTTCTTTTTTGAGGGGGATTGATTGATACTTTGGTAAAAGGGAATTAATGCGCCATTTTCAAAAAAAAAAGGGGAATTAATGCGCCATTAACAGTGGATTTGAGCACTTGTTTACACATTTTTCCAAATTACTAAAAAGTTTATCTTGAAATCATTTTTTTCCAGATCTAGACCTAGGCTCAGTTCATTGAAGTACAATTTTTTTTTTTTGAAAAATTTGGGGTTCACTACGTAGAATATGTAAAATTTACCGCGGTTTTACCGCGGCGGAGGCCACGGTAAACCGGTTTACTGTCACCTACTGCACGGTAAATGGCATTTATCGCGCAGTAGGCCGCAGTAAACTGGTTTTCTCTACGTAGTGGTTGTGTGTTTTGATTAATGGATAAGACATATGTGAGTAGAGAAATTTTGAGAAAAATATTATTTTATATTGAAATGATAGATTTAAGGTTATTAAATGTATTGAAAATGAGAAAATTGGAATTTTTTTTTTGAGAAAAGATGTTGGTGAACTGACCCCTAATCAAAGATTAAAAACTTGAATCAGTTTGAATGTATCTTTAAGCTTGTTTCAAGTGTTTTTTTTTTTAAAAGGTTTAGGGCTGGACTATTACCTTTATTTGTCTGTGTCCGTTCTAGCATTTTGTTTTAGTTCATAATGTACTTACTACTACATTAATAAAATCTATGTGTGGTTGTTATCAAAAAAAACTTGTATATATAAGCAACTTATAAATCTTTGACACACTCCTTCTCGCTTCTCTATATATGTATGAACTTCCCTTTTCTTGAAGATAATTTTTTAGATCATTTTCAATTATATTATTTTTTAAGTATATGTTTATATATATTTGTGTATTTTATATATATATATATATATATATATATATATATATATATATATATATATATATATATATATATGATAAAAGTTGTTTCTAGAGTTGGTTGGCAAACACTTGAGCTTAATGAGAATAACGAAGATTCAGAGCACCTCTAAAAAAAGGAAGCACTGAGATGAGAGCAAAAATGGTAATGAGAATCATGAAAAATGTTTGAGGGTTGCTTTGTCATCATTATTTTCTCCGAAAGGTTGAGGGGGTTGAACGACAGAGAGTACGAGTTCTGGGACTCAATCGCTTAAGATTAAAACGTGAAGGTCCTTGGAAGGAATTTACCCAAACATGAAGTGGTGGGAAAAGGAAAAATAAAAGAAGAAAAAGGGGAAGAAGCTGTTTGAAAACAGTACTTTTATGATGTAAGCCACCACCATAATAACTCATCTTTCCTTTTCCTTTTCTTTTCTTCTTTTGTTTTTGTGTTTTTTGCCTGAAATTTTTTGATAATTTTGTAAGTACTATTTTAAAATTTGTGTGATTTTTGTTAAAAGGAAATATGGATGAAAGTTGTGATTTGATGATTTATTGATGAAATTATTTGGTGAAGAACAAATCATAATTGGTTGTGTTATTTTATCAAATTTTTATCACCAAACCATCATATCCACCATTTTCTTTAATTTTTTCTCATATAAACATTACATCATCAAATTCAAATATTTTACCAAATTCTTCAAAATTATTATTAAAAAAAGAACACACCCTTTATCTCTCTCTTTTTATATAAAACACTTTCCCCCTTCCCACTTCCAGCTGCGTTGACATCGATCCACGCATACACAATTTTTTTTCCTCTCCCTGTGTGGCGATGCAAGGCCTCGAGAGCTTCCAAAACGACGCCGTCCGGCTCGATCTGGTCATGCCACCACCTCCACAGTCGACCTCCTCCTCCGTCACGCTGTCCATCGACGAGGCCGAGCCGCCGGAGACCCGAATCCGCCGCCTCATCGCCGAGCACCCCGTCATCATCTTCAGCCGCTCCGCCTGCTGCATGTGCCACGTCATGAAGAAGCTCCTAGCCACCGTCGGCGTCCACCCCACCGTCATCGAGCTTGACGACAACGAGATCGCCTCCCTCCCCCTCGCCTCCGCCTCCGTCGCTCCCATCCTCTTCATTGGCGGCGCCGCCGTCGGTGGACTCGAGTCCCTCGTCGGCCTCCACCTCAGCGGCCACCTCGTCCCCAAGCTCGTCGAGGTCGGAGCACTCTGGGCATGATCAATCAAGGTCATCATCATCATCATCGTCATCATCATCATCCTTCAATTCTTGAACATAAATATTAGGCAGCATAAGAACAAGCGAAAAAAAAAACAAAACAAAAAGTTTAATTAAATAATCTATTTTCAGATTTACAGTTTTTTTTTTGTAGTTAATTAACTTGTAGCACTAGCACTCCATGTGTAGTGATATTAAAAGCAGTGGTAGCTAGATTTCAGTTTGTGTATGTTGTATGTATCTGGGGATTCTTCATTCCACTACTACCAGTGATAAATCTCTTTCAAGTCCTTTAACTTTCTCTTTCTCGCCACTTCAGTAACAGTATTTATTAGAATCACCAATATCAACACTTCAAATTCAAATCAATAAATGAAATCCAGTCTCTACTGAAAGATACTACCTTTATATATGATTCAATCAGGGGAATAAGAATAGCCACGTGGGTGGTAACGGATGAATTTTCAATAAAAAATATTGTAATTATGGAAATAAAAGGAGAGAAAGAGGTTGTAAAATTGCTTTAGGGGAATGTGACAAAAAACTTCTGGCAATTATTGGGGTATACAAAGATCTCACACGCCTCTGTTGTTTTGATTCTAGGAAAGAACGTAACTGTGTTCAATCAATCTTTTAATTGTTGTCCCGTTAATTTTGATCACTTTCGTTAGTCTCAATCAATTTGTCCATTCAAATCAGCAACTAAGCTAGTGTAGGAGTATAATCGTATAAAAGTATTCAGTTATCTGTGTATGGTCATAAGAATATGTTTCATCAAATTGACTAGCTTATTCCCAATACTAATGTTTATTAATTATCGTAATGATAATGTGTGTCTTTTGATGATAATTTTGAATTATTTAATAATGAAGTATTTGAATTTGATATATTATGTTTTATGAGAGGAAAAATTAGAGAGAAATGGTTAATTTGATGAAATTATCTATGTAGAACACAACCAAAAACAATCCATACTCCTTTCAACCCTAAAAAAATATACACATTTCCATTTTATGCTTTCCCAAAAAAAAAAAATTCCTTAAATGGAAATTTATCTCCTCTAAAGTTATCAAAATATTGCTACTTTATCTTTATTTTGTATATCTTATTTTTTATGCAACTTAAACTTAAGGACAATTATGTCAAATTATATAAAATCATACATTCACCTTAATCTACGTACCAAGTACCCAGTCACCTTAATCATACAGGCTGTTTATGTGACTTTAATTAAAGGTAATTTGAAAAAATTGAAACAAATATGAATTTATAAGGGAAAGATATTTGAGAAAAAAAGGTTAATATGAATGATTTCTGTTTTTTCCTCTATTAAGGTCCCCAAGTTTCTTTCCTGCTTCAATCTCGGCTCTCTTTCCCACTATTAAGGTCTCAACTCAGTTTCTTCAAATGACCATTGTTCTAAAGTTTTAATGAACCAGATGCATGTAGTTTTTATTTTTTCTCTTTTTCTTGAACAATTTATTTTTTCCCTTTTCAAAATGAGAAAGAAGCATGCACATGTGGGTATTTTTTTTAAAAAAAAAAGAAAGAAAAGAAGAAGAATACAAGTTTTTCATCCGCCACCCTCCTTCCTCCTCAAATATCATCTTCTCTTAAATCAGGCTTCAAATACAAGATTTTTTTCATTTTTTGAACCAAACATTGAATATCTTCAATATATATATATATATATACATATATTCTCCATTACTGTTCCTCATCATACTTGTGAGTAAAATTGCATCATCTATACCTAAATTATACTCCATGTTGCAAATCTATATCTGAACAAAGGTTTGTTGCAAAAGTAGCTCTAAAGTATGAGTATGTTGCAAATCTATACCCGCCGTTTAATATCCGTTAAAACTTAACATAAATTTAGGTTAAAATGCTCAAATTGACCTTAGGGTATTTGAAATGTGTTGACCCCTCTAGTTTCATAATTTTACATTTTGAATCATTATTCTTAATTATGTGTGTATTATTTCAAATAATCTTTCCAAGTCATGAATACTAATTATAGATTGAGTCTTAAATATAAAAAAGTACTATTAAATATGAAAACAAATGTTTAAAATAATATCAATGATAATATTTGTACTAATGATGTGTAGTGGTATGCAAGTAACATGCCGATCATTTTTCTACCACATTGCGTCTTAATACTATTTTCGTCTCTTACTTTAATTGTTGTTCAAACTTTCAATCATTTTCTTAACTTAAAATAGTTTTGTGAAGAGTTTGTTAAGGAATTTTTAAAATGAGTAAATTCCGCTGGTAGTCCTGTAAAAATAATTATTGTCATGTTTTGGTCCTATTTTAAATACTTGTCCTGTTTAAGTCCTATCTTATGGTATTGTGTCCTATTTTGGTCCTTTCCGTCCACTTAAGCCGTTAGTTCTAACAGATTTATTGTAGTTACTTTTTTACCCTTATGAAAATTTTACTTCTGTCCTTAAACGTATAGTTCCCTAAAATTTTAATCCCAAAATTTAACTCATGTCTATAACCCCACCACTCTACTTCTCCTCCGCCACTATGATCTTTGTTGCTTGTTGTCGGAAGTCTGCTTCAAAACAGCCATGGGTGGTCAAAATAACTTGTAATCCTCCCACTTCACCATGAAATTTAGCTAAAATTGGAAAGGAAAGACACCGATTCGCAACCAAAACTGAGCAAAAAAAAACTGTCCCCCTCTATTCGTCAACAACTCGCTCTCATCAACCCACCACCCAACCTTCGATTTCTTTCTCCAATCACCATCATCTCGTGCCCACAGGTCCGCCCCATCCCCAGCCACTCGCCGGTGCCATTCTGGCTGCCTGACGTCGCCAGAAGCGTCCCAAATCGCCTTAAATCCACTGCCGTTTTGCGACCCAACTCACCCGAGTTACTCGAGGCTGGAATTTGCTGCCCCACTGCCGCCAAAGACCTCCCAACCATCTCCACCGCTAGACGGCGTCGTTCCAGCTGCGACATGGAGGGATCCATCGACCCGCGAACTGCAAGTGGGTCTGTTCATCAGACATGAGTTAAACTTGAGGTTAAAATTTTAGGGAACTGTAAGTTTAAGGACTGAAGTAAAATTTTTATAAAGCTAAAAAAAATAAATTCACATAAATCTGTTACAACTAACAGCTTAAGTGGACGGAAAGAACCAAAATAGGACACAATACCATAGGATAGGACTTAAATATGACAAGTTTTTAAAATAGGACTAAAACATGACAATAATTATTTCTATGGGACTGCCAGCGGAATTTACTCTTTTTAAAATATATATTTTAAGAAACTTAAATCATTAATTAAATGCGCATGAAAATTACTTAAAACTTTATATCAAAATGTTTTTTTGAACTATATGCTGAATAAACTATATAATTTCAAATAAATTAAATCTCATTGTGGAAGATTTTGTACATTGCCTAAATATTTTAATAGCTATTGTAGATTTTTTAGAAACTAACTATTCATTCTTACATTTTCTTTTGATAATTTAGTATTTTTTTTTGCAATTACAATGTAAAGTTTTGAAAATATTATTATTGATATAACTATAAACTTTTGTTTTCATATTTGATAATTTTTTTTGGATATTTAAGACTCAATCTACAATTAGTATTCATGACTCGGAAAGATATATTTGAAATAATACACACGTAATTAAGAATAATGACTCAAAATGTAAAACTAGAGGGATGCTCAACACATTTCAAATACCCCAAGGGTCAATTTAAGCATTTTAATCTAAATTTCCGTTAAGTTTAAATGGATATTAAGTGGCGGGTATAGATTTGCAACATATTCATATTTTAGAGCCACTTTTGCAACAAATTTTTGTTCAGGTACAGATTTGCAATATGGGGTATAGTTTAAATATAGATGATGCAATTTACTCTCATACTTGTTGCCGAGAGTTCCTCTTCTTTCTTACAGCGAGATTTTCTTATAGAGTAAAGTGCACACATAGTTTTGTAACTTTAATTCTTGTTCCACCGGGGACCCGTTTTAAGTTTTTGTCCCAATAAAATCCTGTTTTTTATTTTTTATTTATAATTCGTGTCCCTTTTCTGATATGGTTCCGGTAGGATGGATGGTGACCCGAAACCAAAGATGATCTTTTCCTCCTTGTGTTTGGCAAAAATGAATGATGATGATGATGATGGTTGTAAACTGAGCACTTGAAACCTCCAAGCTCCGAAAAGACTTGACAATCACAAGTATGGCGCTCTGTAGTGGTGGTGGATCCAATTTCTCTCTTCTTTGGTGGATTTGAGCAAGAAGGAGGTCATGGATTTGAAGAAATCTTGAGCCTTAAGTATGGAGTTGAAGATGGTAAGAAGAAGACTAAATTTATGAGCTAATCTCCCTAAGAAATTTAAGCTAGAAAGAAAGATAGGAAACTAGGAAAATAAAAGTAGAGAGAACAATTCTTGATGTATTTCTTGATGATGAACAAGTGAGACAAGACTCCTATTTATACTAGTAGGAGCCAGCCTTAGGTTACAAAAGAAACCTAGAGAATTATTGCAATTAACTCCTAGAATTAACACTAGGAATAACTCATAACATTAACACTAGGAATTACTCCAAATAACAACTAATAAAACTTGAAACTAAAGAGCTAATGGCTCTTACATTTTATTGCTTGTAACTCATGAGAAGAAAGCATCTAGATTCTGGAAATTTTTGCCAAAATTGATAACAAAATGAGGTTAAAAAAGAAGTTACAAAACTCACTTTGCTTCAAACCAGAAATTGCAGCAATGTGTCACTTGGAAGCTTATTTCGGTCTTGTTATCGTCCGAACTGGGTTCTGACTTCTTAATATGAAATGTAGATCAAGATGTTAGCTTCCAAATGCAACAAGAATCATCTAATTCAGATATCTGTAGCTTGAGTTATGAATTTTCTACCAAAATAACTCCAATCTGACGTCTCCATTAATGCCCCTCATTATGATACTCATTGAAGCTTTTCATGACAAGAATATGACTTGGAATAGTGGATGAGTTGACACTTCACTTTTGAGAGAAGGAGTTTCCAAGTTCAAGTCACATCCAAGTCATCTTGGTCCTTTTAATTTTTAAAGTTTTCCAAGCGTTGGAGTTGAGCTTTGACGCAGTTGACCCAACTTCTGTTTGAAAGGTCTTCATAAGGCCGTTGAAGACTTGATAAAATTTGTAGGCTTGATGGGTCGGGTCAACACTGCATCTTTGACTTGAGTGAGGTCTCGTCCGATTTGGGCCAAGGATGGCCTCTTGCTCTGGTGGTCTGATTGGATGGTATTAGGTCTTAGACTGGACCAATATGTGAGGTCGGGACCCTATTGGGCCAATTATGCAGAGGCCGTTGCGTTTGGGCCTACATGTGGATCCGGGCCCACTAGGTTGGGGCTTGTGTCGTGCCTGCAATATTTGGGCCTTGGGCCCAAAACTCTTATTGTGTCTTTTCTTGGGTGATGGTTGGCCTGATTCTTCATGTTTGGTAAATATTCTGGCTAGGTCTTCCGCTTCCTTATTTTGTGCAATGTGGTCCCTAGGTGGAAACACATCATTTTCCATCCAACAACTGGTAAGTTTAACGGACTTTAGGGAAAATGACAATTTTCGCAATTCAACTTTTTTGAAAAAACCTTTACACCCTAAGTTTTAAAACTAACCATTTAGGCACACCCCCGAAAATTATAAACTTAATACTTTTACCCAAAAGTTTTCATTCATTCCTTCCACCACCCTCCCACCATCCTTCCACCGTCTGGTCACCGCCTTCGTTGCCAGATCGCTGTCACCGGAACATGAGATACGCAGTCCGAGGCCATAGATCGGGGCCTAGGGCCGCCGGATCCCGACCCATGGCCTACTAATCGCGGCCCCAGGCTGGCGATTCGTGAGCCAGGGATAGGGATGGCCGTGGATTGGTTAAACCTGCAAACCGTGGATAACCGCACCGTAATTGGTGGATTTATCCGTGGTTTCAAGGTTATGGGTGGCTAGGGAAAATCGCGACTCTGGTGGTTGCGGTTGTAGTTTAGGGGTATCTGCACCGCGGATACCCGCTAACCGCGAATAGTGGATGCCCACTAACCACGAAGCCCAATTCAAGTAAGCTCAATCCGACAATCTCTTCCTAATCTACTAAAACTACCCTAGTCCACCAAATCCAATCCCATTCTTGGTTCTAGAAATTACTAATTTAGTAATTATAAATTTAATCAAAATTGAACCACATATGCACTGATGTATGTGGAGGAATAAAATGATTAATGTGCTTGTAGAAAGTTAATTATATATAAGAGTATTTTATATGTGCTTGTAGTTGATGTAGGATTATACTTGAAAATTTAAGTTCTATTGTATAGTTAAATTTATATTTTGTGATTAATGAATAAATGAAATATCTGTGGTTATAACCGCAAATCGCGGATAACTGTGGTTATGAGTGTCAAATAGAAACCGCATAAGAAAATCCGAAAAACCGTGGATATCAAAAAAACCGCGGTTAATGTGCGTGGTTATACCTAGGGCTAGGTATTCGGTCGGTTCGGTTAAAACCGAACCGAATTGACCGGTTAATTCGGTTTTCGATTTTGGACCGTAATAAACCAAATAAACCGAACTCACCCATAAAACCGAAATAACCAAAATCGAATGGTTTTGATTCGGTTCTGTTTTTAACCGAATAAACCAAAAAATTTGGTAAATTCGAAATTTGACCAAATTTTCCCTATTTTTTCTATCACCTCCCTAAACTTGTTGAATGAAACAAAACAATTAAACAATTGTAACAAGATGATTTGAAAAAATGTCCAAAAAATGAAAACAATACCAACATAAATTAAATGTAAAAAAAAAGTGTGCCGAAAACGAACCGAATTAACCGATATTCGGTCAATTGACCGAACCGAAAAAACCGAAGGCGGTTCGGTTCTCGATTTTGGCCGAACCATGCACACCCCATCCGTGGATAAACCGAACTGTTGCCATTCCTAGCCAGGGTCGTAGATTCGCGGCTTGGGTTCACAGTTCGTCGGCCTGGGGCCGCCATTCGCCGACCCTGGGCCCCAATCTACAGCCTCGGACTGGGAATGGCGTGTTCGGCTGTCTCGGCGACGGCGACCGGACGGTGGAAGGATGGTGGAGGGAATGAATCAAAAGTCTTGGGTAAAAGTGTTAAGTTTATAATTGTTATGGGTGTGCCTAAATTGTTAGTTTTAAAACTTAGGTTATCATTTTCCCTAAAGTCCGTTAAACTTAACGGTTGTTGGATGGAAACGGACCCCGAATTTTAAATTTTTTGAATAATATGACTTTATTGAGATAAAAAGTTAAAACAAAACCTCAATGGGACAAGAATTAAAATTATAGGACTATGGATGCACTTTACTCTTTTCTTATAGTAGTTTTTCAGTTCAATTTCCACCACTATTATCCCTAAAAAAATGAATAAGATACTCCCCCATCCTAAAAATATTGTTTTCAACATTTAATACTCCCTTTCACAATACTAGGGAGAAGCATATTTGGCTACCTCACTCAGGCTGTCGTCACGTTTCTTTACCCACTGCAGTTGGGCGGTGCTTCATCCGAGTCAGAACTGGCCTCTTCGTCCAGGTTCTCATGGTTCGTTGGTGCTCTGTTTTCTACTGCCCTCCGGTCATGCTGGTCGAGGGTCTTGGTTGACTTGTTTTTTTTCGCACCATGATCATCGTTTTGCCTCTGCCATCACCTGTGGATTGTCTCCTAGGATTACTCGGTCGGGGTGCTGCCGCTAGTCTTTTAAGGGGTGTTTAGCTGCTGCAGAGGAGGGCTATAAGACTTTCTCCCCTATTTGTCTTTGCCGGAGCAGGGGTGACTGGCCGGTGAGGGGTTTCATGTCTCGTTTCACTGCTTGTGGCTTGTTTCTTTGCGGGGGTGCCCTTTACCTTGTCTTTGCCATCGAAAGTTGGGGTTTTTTTGTTGGAATTCTTAGCCCACCAAGTTCTTTTGAGGTAGTGCTTGAGCTCGTGAAGCTAAGTGTGAGTTCAAAGGAAGCTATAAGTTGCTTGCCTTAGCTCAATGCAACTAGAAGTAGTGTACTTAGTTCATCCCATCTGGAGGAAAACTAGAAGTGGTTTCCCTCAGCTCATCTCTAGATAGAAGTAGATGGACACAGCTCAAGTCAGCTCAATGAGCTCAACTTGAGCTCACACTAGCTGAATGTAGCTAGACTCAGCTCAACTCTAGCTCAAGTTAACTAGAAGTAGCTAACACTAGCTCAAGTTGACCAGAAGTAGTCAACTGTAGCTCATGGTAGCTAAAAGTAGCAACCCTCAGCTCAAGACAGCTAACCCCAGCTTATGTTGACTAGAAGAAGTCAACTTGAGCTCAAATGAGCTAGTCTTGATGGAGAAGTGATTTTCAGCTCAAGGTGAGCTGAAATAAGTTCTATGGAACTAAACTATGTGAATTGTGGCTATATGGAACATTTGTGATGTTTCATAAGTGTTAACTACCTATTAGCATCTTTTTATACAAAATAAGGGTATTTTGGTAAAAGGACATGGTTTTGACGGTTAAGGTGTAAGATGTATATACCAAAGTGCATGTGTGCACATCCCTTGGAAGTTACCAAGGCATAACCGACCATGACAGAGCCTCATTTGCCGAAATGGTGCCATTTGGAAGACACCCTTTCGGATTTGAGGGGTGGTGGATGAATAACCATCCTCAAGGCCGAAAGTATGTGTATTTTCAGCCAAGAGGAGGTTATTTTCTCCCTTGTAACTTCCTACATCATCTTTACATATATGATAATTTGCCACAAAACACAGACACTCAAAATCCGAAATTCTTCTCCTTTCTCTCTTGTTTTCGGGCCGAAATCTTGAAGCCTTCCTAGAGCATTTCGGGTGGAAATATTTTATGTTCCTTCAACACAAAACAACCTCATTCCTATACATGCAATCCGCCCTTTTGAAGTCATTCGAGGACTTGAAGATTGAAGAGGACTCACCACCATCTACATCCGAGTTTGAAGGTGTTCTCCAAGGATCATTTGGAGCATACGTTTGGAGCAAGGACATAAGTTCCTTTTGTTGTTTTCAAGGGTGCAAGGTATGCCACTATCATCTCCCTCTTCCTCCTCCTTCTCCTCTTTCTTCTTCATGAAAGTGAACATGTATGATTATGATAAAACACATCATGTTATGAATCTCTAAAATGAAAGATGTAATCCGCATGTATATGACATGAAATGAGATTGTGTGAAGATCGAAAATTTACATTTTTGTGTTGGTAAGATTAATTTGGCTGATTTCATGGTTTGGAGATGCTGGGCTGGGATAGGGTCAAAAAGGTATCAGAACTGGTTTAAGGGTAGATGCAGAAGGGGGTTGCAACCGACCTCGGGTTGGTGCTCCCAGGGTTGGCTCGCATGAGGTAATGCAGGAAAAGGCAGGGAGGAGCAACAGCTCTCCCTGTTGGGAGCAGTGAGGACTATAACATTGAGTGATTGGGACGTCAAGTTCGGTCCCTACGCTCGTATTCTGATCTGGACTGGACTTGGGATTGTCAGTTGTCAAGGTTGATTTTTAGCTGGTTTGGGATGGATTCTAATTCGGTGTGCTTTGATGTTCGCTTCTCCTTTCCGAATTTCCTTGCAGGGAATATGCTCTTTTTGGCCCACGTGATGAGGCTTTGGTGGAGGAGGACGGTAGCCTCGAGATATCCTGATTATGCTGCGATAGATCTTTGTTTCAAGCCAATTAGCATTTTGAACGGAATTGTGAACAGCTCTACCGTGTGTCTTTCATCCCACTTTGGCTAAACAGCTCTCACTTTCTGACGGTCTTACTATCTTTTAAATTTGTTAGGCTAGTTTGTTTATGTCGCTCTAGTTTCTCCTATCATTTTGGTTTGAACTTTTGGATCATTAGGTTCGTTTATGCTCATTTATTCATAGAGCACGTTTATAACGTTCTTGTTAGAGCTTATCCCTTCTTAGGTTGTTATCGGCTTTTGCCGCTTGATTTTGAATGAACTCATTCACCCTAAAAAATACTCCCCTTCACAACATGGTTAAAACGTTTTGTAGTGAGGCCAAACCACAATTGGAGCGCAATATATAGTGTGGTTTGGGCCGCACTAAAAACTCAGTATTTAAGTCTGCACTAGTTGGGCTAGCACTTCCTTAAGCGCAATACGTAATGCGGCCTAATGCTCTTAAGGCCGCATTATGCCATTTAATTTGAAAAAAAATCTTGATGAATCCTGATAAATGTTCATCAATATTCACCAAAAAAACCAAGAAATGTTCATCCAAACCCAGCAAATTCATCTCAATACATCTGAGAATTGATGTTACCTAGCGTCTGTTTGTTTCAAAACAAAAGGCATGGGAACACAACAAAATCTTGGCTTCCAACTAATATTCCAAAACATAACATAACAGGGCTACAAAAGAAAGATAATCTGGGCTTGAAATTGCTTGAAATTTCTTCATCTACTCCGCCACTGCTTGGCTCGCCGCATAATGCAACTCATGTGCTGAAACCTATCTCTTCCGCCGGGAGAATGAATCGCTGCTCTCCGTCAACCGGAACTCAAATTCTACTTCACATCCTCCTTTGTTTCCTTGACAGCTGAGGATACTTCGCAACTAAATTTTCCTAGAAAAAAAATAGAGAAATGAGAGACCCTAAAGAGAGAGTTTAAAGGGAGAGAGGGAGGGTTAATTTTTTTTTTTTCAGATTTGGTTTGAAATAGAAGATAGTGCGGCGATGAAAATAAGACACTACAAAAAAGGGGGTTCGACGGCGACGGAACGGGGGAGGACAGTTCGGCGGCAATGGAATGGGAGAGAACTAGGCGGTGACCGATCTACAAAAAAGGCATTAAGCGTGAACTTCGACTGTAAAAATGAAAAAGAAAAGGGGGAGATGGCTTACCAACCACCAGTGACGGACGGGACGACTGCTCTGAGTAGGTGGGACGGTCAGGGTGGACGGCCAGAGAAGGAGAGGGTGAGGGAGGGTTGAGGTTTCGGGTGCCGGAAATGAATGGAGGAAGAAGGTGTCTTGGGTTTTTAAAAAGGGCATTGCGGCTAATTGTGAAATAAGCGAGAATAAGGTGTGGGCTTGGGCCTTTATTACTGCTCTTATTGCGGCTTACGCCCCATTAAACGTAAATTGCACACATAATTGCGTTGTCTAATGCGGCTTGTGTTAAATGCGACTAAAGCTGCAATACTAGCCGCACTAAAATCGGATTCCACCACGTAGTGTTTGTCTATTTTTTATTGCAACGTTTGATTTTTTATATTATCTATATTAATTTTACTTTGAATTTTTTGTTAAAAAATATGTTTATAAACTAAAAACATTAAACTATTTGCCTAAATTTTTCAAATTTATATTTGAAAATGATGTAGAAATAAAATTATAAATTAAATGTTGAAAAAAAAACGTTACAATGAAAAAGGGACAGAGATAGTATATAATTTTGTTTCATATATCATTTCGGGTTTAAAGATTTTATGAAGTCTTTAGTTCATACGCATGTATTCTAAAAGAAATTTCTTCAAAGAAATACTTTGTAATATAATTAAATGTTATAAATACTTTTGGGACAAGTGTGGTATGTATTGTTGGAAAAACTTAGTACTCGAATATTTTATACGGTAGCTTTTTTCCCGTCGAATTTCTTGTTGAGTTCCATCCGTTCCAATTCCAACTAGGTCAATTTGAAAATAGGGGTGAGAACGAATTGAGCCTGAGCCCGGAAGGCTCGTGCTTGAGCTCGTGAAGTTTATGCTCGGCTCGATTTCTATCCGAGCTTAAAATCGGGCTTGAGCTCGGCTCGTGAAAAGCTCGAGCTCGGCTCGATAGTTGCTAGGTAAGCTCGTTTAAGCTTGGCTCAATTAGACTCGAACCAAGCTGGTGAAGCTCGAAACTTCCTTACATGTACAATATGAGGGTATTATGGGTATTCCCATGAGGCTCGTTGGCTCGACCTCGGCTCGAAAACTCGTGAGGCTCAATATGGTTGTTGGGTAAGGTTGTTTCAGCTCGGCTCGATCTGGCTCGAGCCAAGCTCTTGAGGCTCGAAAATTCCTTATTTGTACAATGTTAGGGTATTATGGGTATTTCATTAGGGTTCGTTAAGGCTCGCGAGCCTTATCGAGCCGAGCTTCTAAATCTCGGGCCTTGGCTCGTAAAAAATACGAGCTTAAAAGTCGATCGAGCTCAAGCTCAATGCTCGTGATCTCAGCTCGTTAGGCACGTAAAGGCTCGAGCCGACTCGTTTCTCACCCCCATTTGAAAATGGTGAAGTAGTCAATTTACGATAGTTATTAAATACTATCTAACGTGTGTGTCCTTCTTGACACTTTTATGGATAGGGCATGGATTCATGTTTTAAGGGAAATTGCTAGAGTACCTAAGCAGGTAGGTACCTTAGGTCATATGTCATACCCATACGTGGCATTGGCGCATTGCATCTGATGGACGAACGGATGGAAAGGACTCTCCTTGCTCATCGATGCTCCTCATTTTCTGATACTCGCTCTCCTTTGGTTTGCACCAGGTGTCAACTCGGTGGAGCCGCCTTGTCGCCTCTCTTTCAGTGTCAGGCCATTTCCGGTTGTGTCGATCGACTCCCATTGCATTACCCTCCTCCTCCGTTTCCACTTGGCTCACCATTGTGCCAATTGGTTTTGTTCCTCTAGGATTCAGGTTCAGATTCCTCGTTAGCCTTGGTCATTCGCATCGGCACTCTAGGGCTATTTGGTTGGTGTTGCACCTCTCCCTGGAGGGAAATGGAGTTGGATGAGTTGTGATATATATGGGCCCAGTCCGTATGGCCGTATTGCCAAACGCAAACGTTTGGAACGCTACGAGGCCAGCATTTCAAATGCTTTAAGGACCTCGCCTCATCGTTCCTACGCCACTTCATGGGGGCTCGACCTCCCCCGAAGACTGTCCAACACTTGTTAAGAGTGAAACAACAAAGGGAGGAACCACTCCGTGATTATATCCGGCGGTTTCAGGCGGAAGCCGTCCAAGTCCAGGGTCTCTCCTCGGACATGCAACTCTTGGCCGTAACTCAAGGCCTACAGCGAGTCAAGGCTCGCTTACAACATCAACGAAAACCCCGTCACACGATGGGTGAGTTCATCGATCGAGCAACTCGATTCATGAACTCCGAGGAAATGAACAAGCCCTACAGCAGGCCTCCCACAAGCGAGCGCAACAGGAAGTTCGACAAAGGGCCTATCTCATCGAGGTACCAGCCCTCGAACATCAGTTCGAGGACCCCCGATCACCACCCAACACTTCGTGACACCCGCACGAACATTCTGCTAATGCTGGAGAAGCAGAACAAGGTTCCCAAGTGGCCACAACCCATCCAACATAAGAACACGAGGGGCTTTGACAAGTACTGCCTCTACCACAAGGATCGTGGGCATGACACGGAGGCGTGCTTTCAACTCCGGAATCTCATCTCGGAGATGATTGAGCAGGGCAAGCTCAAGGAGTTCCTGTCCGATTCCGACTCCCCTTGCAAGGATTTCCCAATGGGTCGCAAGAAGGACGACGATAACGACGACCGCGAAAAAGCGCGTCGTCGACACAATAGTCCTCGAAGGCACAACTTGCCACCACCACCACCGGCGGGCACCATCCATGTCCTCACAAAGTCGGAAGGTGCCTCCTCCAGGAAGCGTTACGCGAGGGAAATCCTGCAGATCGACCACCTCGAGGAGAATGTCATCTACCGTCCCAACGGGACAAAGGTTGTCGTTCCACACTCTGACCCGCTACTTATCACAGCAAGGATCGCAGGTTTCGACACCGGCAGAGTCTACATCGACACTGGTGCGAATACCGGTGTCATCTTCAAAGACATGCTCGACAAACTCGGGGTACACATGTCTCCGCCGTAAGGAGGAGCTCCGGCCCTACATTTGGCATTGGTAGGGACATTGTCCCAACTATAGGGTCGCCAACCTACCCTCATGCTCATCGGGACACACAATTGGCACGGTTGTTGCCACTCCATCATGACGGAGTTCTTGGTCCTCGAGGTGCCCTCAACTTACAACGCAATCATTGGCCGACCAAGCCAGGTCGATTTCAGCATGAGATGCGACATCCGCTCCTTACAATCACATTTGCAACACCTCGTGGGATGCAACCATCTACATCGACCAGCGTCTGCGCGGACAAATTATGTCGCTTCTTTGAGCTCGACGGTTGATCCGCAAATCTCAAGAGCGTCGACGATCTTATGGATCCCGATGACAGGCCACGGCTCGATGATTTGACAGAGGAGATCGACGTCGTCCTAGGCAAGAAGTTCAAGGTTGGCAAAAACCTGGAGCAAAAGGAGAAGATGGCGCTCATCCACCTCCTCGAGGCAAACCTTGACGTCTTCGCCTGGAGCTTGAAGGATCTGCCGGGTGTCGACCCTAGCGTCATCACCCACAAACTGAATGTATTCCCGGACTCAAAACCGGTTAAACAAAAGAAAAGGGGTATGGCCCCCTCAAAAAAGCAGTTTGTAAAAGAGGAAGTTTCTAAACTCCTCGATGCAGGAATAATAAAGGAAATTCAGTACTCCGAATGGCTTGCTAACATAGTTCTAGCCGACAAAACTAACGGCGACCTTCGTATGTGCGTCGATTTCACGGGCGTCAATAGGCATTGTCCAAAGGACCCCTATCCGTTGCCGGTAATCGACCAACTCGTGGACGCTACTTCCAAGTACAAATACTTATCATTCATGGATGCTAAGAGTGGTTACCACCAAATCTACATGGACCCCGAGGATGCCTTAAAACGGCTTTCACAACAAAGGCGATGATGTCTACTATCACGTCCGAATGCCATTTGGGCTCAAAACGCTGGAGCCACCTACCAGCGTCTAATGAACAAAGTCTTTGCTAGCCAAATGGGCTGCAACTTGGAAGCATACGTCGGCGATGTCATTGTGAAAAGCATGACATTCGACGACCACCTTCAAGATCTCGCTGAGACTTTTGAGTCATTCCGACGATACAACATGAGGCTCAATCCAGCCAAGTGTTCTTTCTTCGTGGGAGCCGGTAAATTCCTAGGCTACATGATCTCCGAGAGGGGAATTGACGCAAATCTTAAGAAGATCTCAGCCATTACGGATATGGCACCACCAAGGAACATTAAGGAAATTCATTAGCTCACCGGAAGAATTGTTGCATTGGGCCGATTCATTTCCAAATTGGGAGACAAGTGCAAGCCGTTCTTTGAACAGCTTCGCATGAAAAAAGCTTTCACCTGGACGACGGAATGTCAAGAAGCCTTCGAGCAAATCAAGAAACACCTCTCTGATTTGCCAACCCTGAAATGCCCGCAACCAGGGGACGAACTCGTCATCTACCTCTCAACTTCCAACACCACAGTCTCCTCAGTGCTCGTTAAAGAAGAGTGCCCGAAGCAGTGGCCCGTTTATTATACGAGTCACACTCTACGGGGAGCTGAGGTCAATTACCCTCCCCTCCAGAAAACGATATACGCCTTGATCGTGGCTTCCAGAAAGCTTCGGGCATATTTTCAAGCCCACACGATCATCGTCGAATCGATCTACCAATCAGGGATATTCTAAACAGACCAGAACACAGTGGTCGTTTAGCCCGTTGGTGCATAGAGCTCGGAGAATACGACATTAAGTTCGAACCTCGGCGAGCCATTAAGGCACAAGCCTTGGCAGATTTCATGGCAGAGCTTTCCATCTACCCCCTCGAACATGGCCCTTCGAGGCTCCCGCCAGCAGGGTTAGAGCCTCCCGAGTGGGACATGTTCGTGGACGGATCATCCAGTGCTGATCGCCCAGGATGGGGCATTCATATAAAGGGCCCACACGGCATGGAAGCCAATCTACGAGTGGCATTCCATTTCCATGTAACAAATAAAGTGGCTGAATACGAGGCCCTCGTATCAGGTCTTAAAACAGCTCAAAGCCGGTATACGGCGTCTAACCGTCATACAGTGACTCTCGGCTCGTCGTAAGCCGTGTCACGGGACTAACGATCGCAAGGACCGCACTCTCTCGAGGTACATGCAGCTGGTCAAAAGCCTGCAAGGACAGTTCGAACAATGAATATCGGTAAGGTCCCGCGGGCTCAAAACATCGTGGCTGACAAATTGTCTAAAGGCAGGGCGGACGCCATTCTCGAAACCCTAGCACAGCCCTCGATAAGTACAATTCATACAATCGATGCCAATGCAGCAACTGATTGGAGGCACCCAATACTTCAATATCTCCAAACTGGAGCAATCGAGGGCCCTCCGGCGTTCCAAAAGAAAATAAAGACGCAATCATCGCGCCACGTCATCATCGATGGTACATTATGGCGCAAGGGGTATTCTACTCCTTTACAAAGGTGTATAGGCCCGATGATTCCAAACTCATCTTGGACGAGGTTCACTCGGGAGTTTGTGGGGCACACATCGGCTCCGACGCCTTGGCCCACAAATGCTTGCGCCTTGGATATTATTGGCCGACATTAAGGAAAGACGCGCATGATTTGGTGAGAACATGCCATAAATGCCAGCTCAACTCCGCGTCCGGCGGCAACCTGCAAACGAAGTAGTTACGGAGACTTATCCTATACCCTTCGCATTGTGGGGCCTCGATCTAATCGGGCCAATGCCTAAAGCCAAGGGGCAGTTCAAATTCTGTATAGTGGCCGTCGACTACTTCACTAAGTGGGTCGAAGTCCAACCACTCAAGAAAATAACAACTGCCACGGTCATACGATTCCTCTGGCACGACCTCGTAGCGCGATACGGCGCACCACGGGCAATAATCACAGACAATGGGACCCAATTCGCGAGCAAAAAGCTTAAGGATTGGGCCACTAAGATGAACATACAAATGCTCTACGCTCCCGTGGCGCACCCGCAATCAAATGGCCAGGTCGAGGTAACAAATCGCACGATCAAAGAAGGCCTGAAAAAGCGCCTCGATGACAACAAAGGAGACTGGGTCGAGGCTCTACCCAGCGTCCTCTGGGACTACCGAACAACTACGCGGGGTCCTACAGGGGAAACTCCTTTCTCCCTGGTCTACGGCACCGACGCTTTGCTCCCAATCGAAGTTTCCATACCAACGATAAGAACGCTATATTATGACGCCCCTCACAATGAGAGCGGTCTTCGAGCGCGTTTGGACCTCGTCGAAGAACTACGCGAGGGTGCCAGACTTAGGCTTATGGCCTTACGGCAAAGGGCAAACCTCGACCACAACGCCAAAGTGGGTGGTATGGTCTTGCTAAGAGCGGAGTTATCTGGTCGTAATCCTGGCCATGGTACACTTCGTTCCGGATGGGCGGGACCTTACATCGTAAACAGTAGAGCAAGAGGAGGTGTCTATACACTCAAGGACCATCTAGGCAAAAAGCTCACTAACGACTACACTGTCGACGATTTGAGGGCTTACTTCGTCTAAGTTGTACGCTTTCCTTTCCGTAAATAGACAAGGGTATTTAAAGCCTTTGCGTTGTACAAAGCAATGTTCATACGTCAAATAAAAAGACAATATTCCAAGTCTTCGCAGTTTGCAAGCAATATTAACGCACAGTCAACACTACAACGAGTGCTCATTACTTTCTAAAGGATGTGCAAAAATGTAATTACAAGCCCCAAAACTAATTGGGGGCATCATCGTTTGCGGTACAACAGGGCATCCTCTACATGTCCGGGCAGAATATCATAAGGATATACTACTCCTAATTTCTTCCCCGCCCTACCCCACTCGAACAAAGCTGCCTGGGAGGGCTCCTCGATTTTCATCGCATCAAGGGGATCCAGCTGTGCCTCCTCGACTATAGACTCCACTTGATGGCGGCATCGTAGGAACCCTTCAGCATAACGGAGGCCCTCCATGGCTTGGGCTTCGACCACTTTCTCGGTCAGCGTCTCGAAGAAATTGCCCACTCGGCCAGTCCTCTCAGCAATGGGCTTCACAAACACGCGTGGTTCAAGGCTTTCGCCTCGAACAACTTAAGACCAAGTCGGTTTTCAAGTTGTCCAAAGGCTGAAAGTCCAGCCAAATTGTTGTCCAGCACGTTGTTGAGATTTCTGGCCTGCTCTTCGACATGGGCCGCCAAAATCGAGGCCTGCTCCTCTGCCTGAGCAGCCCTCACAGCCAGCTCCTCCGCGAGCTTCTCCTTCTCCTCGGCCTCGGCAGCCCTCAAGGACAGCTCCTCGATGAGCTTGTCCTTCTCTCCGGCCTGGGCCTCCATCCGTTGGCACTCCCCGAGCACTTGCTCCATCTCGACCGTTAGGTCGTTCTTCGCGTTTTGCTCGGCAAGGAATAAGGCCTCGAGTTCCTTCCCCTTAGCCGTGGCAGCCTTCAGTTCTTGGCCAACGAGGCCCATAGCCTTCAGAGTGTTGGCCTCTTCCCTCTTCGAGGCAGCCAACTCGGCCTCTTTCTCGGCCAAGGCTTTCTTGAGCTCTCCACTTCCTCGGAGTCCTTTGCCTTGGCCTCAAGCCTCTTCACGAGGGCTTCAAGCTCCTCGATTTTGGCCACTAGGCCTTGAGCCAACACAGTCTTCTACAAGTTACGAACACAAAGCGTATAAGTAAAAATGTCCTACAAAAACGCAAATCAGTGGCGCAAGGGGACTTGAGAATTCTGACTTACCTGAGCAAGGTCCTGGCAGATGTCCTTCGCGATGTCCAGGGGTCCCAGGGTTGTGTGCTTCAGATAGTGCCGGTCACGGGGCATTGAGAGCCCCTCGGCAACTTTTAGTCTCACCTCTTTGTCCCCCAGGAGCACCGACTCGTCGCGAGTCACCCTCATCACGGGGTCCCAGGCCTCCACCAGGGCTAGGCCCTTGCGCCCAAAGGTCTTCCCCCGTAGCTCCCGCCGGTAGTCCTCGAGCAGCTGGGGCTCGAAGACCGGGTCAATCCCCTTAAGGGTCTTCGGGATCCTCGAAGGCCTCCTCCCAGATGTTCGAGGAGCCACGGAAGCCCTTCGAGCGTCAGCCAAGAGCCCCACAGGCTCCTCTGCGCCTCGAAGGGTGCTGGGGGACTGCTCCTCGGGGGCAGGCCCTTTCCCTTTGTCTTTCGCGGGGCTTGGGGCGCTATCCGAGGACACTTCTACACCCTCTGCGTCTGCAAAGTTCAAAGGAAGATAAGAGTACAATATAAAAGAACTGTTTGCCAAAACTACAAGGCAAGACGGGGGTGTTACCTGTAATTCGAAGGCGTTTTCTCCGAAGGTTCTGCTCATCAGAGTCCTCGGAAAGCTCTTCGATGACCACGGGGCCAGCCACACTGACTGGTTGAGCCTCCGTCACCAGCGCCTTCTCACCTACGGGCTCCACGTCCTTCGAAGGCCCAGCTGGAGGCTCCTCGACACCTTTCTTGGTGGGCTCGGAGGGGCGTTCCTCCTCCGCCAACTTCTTGAGGGCTTCCCTCAACTCCTGCTTCTTCGCAAAGAGAGTGCTGGGGTGCGACATCTTGACTGTAACAATACACGAAGTCAAGTTAAGACAGAAACTGGAAGACGTAAATCACAAAAAACGACAGTAAACACAAGGCGGACCGTTGGGGTTCCTAAAAGCGCCCTCGAAGCGCTCAATAAGGTCGCCATCCAACCCTTCCACCCAATTCTTCGTGGTGTCTACGTGGCCCGACATACGATGGGCCCTGCTAACCCCCACTCTTCGCAGGACCACTTCGTCCAGACTGGCTAGGGTGAAGGGGAACCTACCCTTACACTCCTCGAGCCTCTCCGCATCGCGGACCCATTCACAAAGGGCGTCGAGGGCTCTCTTCCCCTCGCTACCCGCCCACAGAGAGGGCTTCACCGATACCCTGGCGTTCTTCTCCTTTACGAAGAACGCAGGGAAGCCCCAGCTATCCTCCTTCAAGATGAAGAAGAAGTTGCCCTTCCAGTTCCCCCATGAGCTGGTAGTTTCGGCGAAGACTCCGATCTTCACCGATTTGTTCCCAACCTTCACCTCCTCAGGGGTCAGTTGGTAGAAGGGATGCCCAACCGGCCTCTTCAGTGTATAGAACTGCAAAAAGGTCTCCGGCAACACCACCGCATTCGCCAAATGGCAAGCCATAACAAACGCATTTACAGTGGTAAACACGTTTGGGGCCAACTGCCCAGGGCAGACTCCCCAGCCCTCACACAGCTGCAGCAACAGCGAGCACAGTGGGAGCCTTAGTCCGGCTTTCAGTTGAGCCTCGTAGACGACCATTGTCTGCTCCCTCATGGCATCGTATCTCAACCCCAACCACTTCTTTCTCAAAACATCGGACGGGGAAAGCCCACAGACAACCCCCGTATAAACGTGGTAGTTCTGGCAAATCTCGGTCATCTTCTTTTCCGACAGGACACTGCGGGGCCACTCCTTCTCAACGTCAGGGCCAACGCCGGGCTTGCTTGGATTCTTGGGAGCCATCTACAGAAATAAATCACAGATTCAAGAAATAAAAACCTAGACCCAAGAACCCAAGCAGTGGCGCGGCGACACCTCACTCACGACACTGTCGCGACGGAAACAAGAAATTAAAAAGGGGATTCCACTTACAGATTTGTACGCTGGAGATGAGAACGACCGGTTCCAACGGCTGGATTCTTGAAACTCGCCGGAAAATTCTTGATAATCGCCGAAAATGGAAATGAAAGCAGGCGAAAAAGCAAGGAAAACGAGAATGTGGGAAACCTGACCTTTCACATGGGTTGGCGTATAAGTACGGATCGATGGGAGTTGAAACGACTTCCCCATAATTACAAACGGCGCAAAAGCGCAATTTCAAAAGTCTTTGCTCAACCCCTTACGCGGTAATGGGCCAACAATTGGGCTGGGCTCTCTCTCAAATTAAAAGGTCCAAACGGCACAACGCCTTATGGGCTAGGCACGGACAACAAAGTTTTAATTCCTCCTATTTAAGCAATATCGGGGTATAAAAATCGTTCTTAAGGCACACGAAAATTCCGGATTTTTCGATACAATGGTAGCTGCCATTTTAAACTCAAATTAAATTTCAAAAGCGGAGCACGGGGCCTGCCCATCCTCCGCTGTGGGAGGAGGACATATTGATATATATGGGCCCAGTCCGTATGGCCGTATTGCCAAACGCAAACGTCATATGGGCCAAGCCCACCAATACGAGGAGTGCTCCTCGTAAATACGACGAGCCCCTCGTACACAGGCCACTAGGGCGCCCCGTATGATCTGGTTGGCAGCAGGCGCTTTCTGGGCCATGCCCAATTGGTACTCCGTACACCAACCAAAAAGCTGGCCCAGCACACAATGCCCAAAAGCTGCACCAGCACACAGGGCACAAAAGTTGTACACACTCAAGTGCTGTCAGACCAACACTGCGGAGCAGTAACGTCCAATCCGCCGCTCTGAACTCAGAAGTCAGCGGCTCACGCGTGGGGAAAGATCCCGCCAAACACTCTACCCCAACGGGGAGAGTCTGGGCATCACCCTATAAGTGGGTGATGCCAACCCAAGAATAAGGTAACTACTACACACCCACACCTTCCTCCTCTCTCTGCACCTGAAAGTGTCTTTGGTCTTGTCTCTCAGGTACCGGAGTCGACCTATCGCCGCCAGCTGAGCACACGGGGCAACCGGAGACCGCCTTTGGGCTATCAAGTTGATAGTAGGTTTTTCTCCGAAGGCAGGGTTGAGCCAAGACTTGCCCTACTTGTAGGAATCATGCGGTTGGGTCTTCCCTTGCTGTTTCAGCCCGTTGGATGGGTATAGAATTGATCTTGCATGACATTTCTTGGTTGCGGGTTTGGAGTCTTGAGTTATGGATATCTATCCTTTCTTTTGGAGATTTACAGGTAATGACGCTTTACAAGATATCATTGTAGAGATTAGACAGATTTTAGCTTCTATGAAGCTGTTTGGGAGGACAACTACTTTTGGTTATCTCGAGTATGCTATAAACAAGTATCTTTTTAAAATCCATTTGGAGAATTAGCCACATTCTCTATGGTCTCCTTAGTGGTTGGATTTTTGTACATATCCCTTGTTTGTGGATCCTTTCCGATTACCTTTTTGTGGCTGCTTTACTATCTATATTACTCTGTTTTTCTAGGTAGTTATTGGTTCTATTTGTTCAAGGCGTTAACTTTCGCCAGCAGTTTTATGGTTTTCATACCACCTACATACATGGGGCTTTAGCCGACATGTCGACTATTTTAACATGTTGCTTATTTGACTTTCAAATATTATTAATCCAGTGGCTCAATAGGATAAGAATGAATTGAAAATATTTAGTCATATAATCCGCTTATTCATGGATTAATCCACGGATTAAGCAGAATTAAGTTGAATCAAATGGGTATAAGACTCTTTACTGGAACTCTAATTCTATGTCTAAAGATACATACACCCCCCAAAAGGTGCTTTCTTTGTCAATGGTGGTTACTTGCCACAGCGTTTGAATCACAATGGAGGGATTTGAGGGTTCCCTACCTTTTCTTGCACGAGAAGAAAAGAAAGAAGTACATCTTTTATCAAAACGAATCTTCCCAAGAATATTACAAAATGGTAGCTTCAAAAAGCTTGAATGGGAGGGGGATCATAAGAAAGAATAATCCAAGAGGCATCAAACAGAGCTCTTGATGCACACAAGAGCCTGCCAAATCGAATCGAACCGACCTGTTAAAGAACGATGCAATAACAACCACTTCTATTTATTTTCTTGGAAAATCAAAGTGTCAATTGCCCTAACCTGAAATGATGTCATCGGCTGGAAGTCATCATCATCATCATCATCATTGCCCTTTACTTACAAGGTTTTTCCTCCGTAATCCTGTGGTAGTCATTCTACTCTAGTTCTCTTCACAGGGAAAACTGTCAAAAAGGAGAAACAAAAACTCGTTTCCTGCTACTACAATCCGCTCCAGTTCATGAATTTCTTGACCTCGTCGTATAACACCAAGATGGCTGCAGCGCCAGTGCTTCTGAACATGTTGGACAGTGCTCCACGGTAGAATGAAGACACACCCTCTGCCATGTAGATCGTCTTCCAGCAGTCCCGTGTGCTATGATACACTGGCTTGTCTAATCCGGATTGCATCATCATTCGCCTCCGAACTGTATCCATTGGATAAGATAACAATCCAGCAGATGTTGTTACTGCCTGAGCGACTACCCAGCGTTTCCACAATGGTAGCTCTGCTTCAGATTTCTTTGAGTATGTCTCCTTTATGGTATCGAAGCCTCCAAAATATAAGCCCCGGTGCACAACCATTCCTTGTAAGGATGCTGGAAGGCCGCGATAAAGTCCAGAGATTCCATCCTTCCGCCATATGGTAGTCAGGAAATGGCGGATACCATGAAATTGACGAACCTCAGTTCGTCCAATATCAGCGGCAAGCCGTGTATGTGCAATGTCGAGTGGGTAGACCAGAATCAATGATGTACAGCCAGCTGCAGCTCCAGCTATAAAATTGGCAGATACCCCAGAAAAAGAATGACCATCACCACCGTTGCCATTTCTTAATATGTTCTTGTAAAGATCCTGCAGCAAAAAGGGAGGAGACATGATTAAAGGTCTAGCAAATCAGTGATATTATGAGGTTGCAACTATTGTCTTCCACTGAACTAAGAGAAAATCTTCGAATTGACAGGTCATGAAGCTTTTCATCACCAAGCCCTGTATTCCCTCTACAGATACGCAAGTGTACAACTACTGCTGAGTTTGAATTAAAATAATTCAAGTCTTTGTAAAGTGGAGAACTTGAAAAAACAACCAAAGCAATTATCACTTGCCAAACCCTTTTCCTATTGTGCCCATACACGGATTGCTATCCTAATAAGCATTTTTATTAAAGGATAAACAAAACAGAAGATATTGTTAGGGAGTATTTGGTACTAATTTGGAAAATTTTAATTTCTTTTTCTCTACAATTTGTCTGAGACTGAATGCCAGGTGGACTATAAATAGTTTATCCTAGCAACATAACATAGTAGTGAGCCACGGGTCTATAAGGCTGCCATCGTTATTGTGCAGAGGTGCCTATTAGGACTTTTATACTGTAGTACACATCTACTGGGAATTGGTACTACATTTTTAATAAACACAACATAAGTCACCACCTTCAAAAGGAAAACCCACTGGTCTAGCAAATTTGCAACTCATATTACAATAGCTTTTAGAGATCAAGAGTTCATGACTAATTTTGACCTTTACATTCACACTGTATGAAACATGTCTCGCTTCCTCTACCAGGATGTCAGTCACAAATACTATTAGAACTTATCTCAGATAACTGCAGTTCCTTCATACTGAATATATTGTTTTATTTTACTTATGCAGCACATACTTCCTTTCAACTTCTAACGCTATGTTGATGACAGTGTGACTGCACATAATGGTAAACAACATACACACTACACTATGTTCTTGGTAACATTAAGATGTTAGCACTCTTCTCTAGATACATGAAACATATCGCACTTGCACACATATTGATGCTGCAGAATCCGATGGAAACAAAAAAAAAAACACAAACTGCAAGAAATTAATAGTAAAAATTAGGACTCAATATTCACCCTGGCCAGTTGGATTAGTTTCATAGGTCTACTAGCTCAGCTTCCATGCTGCCTTATTATTGCAGAATTTCATTATTTCAAAAGATCTAGCCCCTTGTTACACAAATATCAGTACACAGATTAAACCAGTACCAATGAGATAACATCAAGTTCAATGTAGATAACAAAGTAACCTGAATTATCACGCACAAGTTTCAGTTGCAATATAGTTCTGAAACTAACAAACAATTGATAATCCTGAACAATTCCAAAAGCTGTTTCTGTGTGATCAGTGATGAGAACCTCTCAACACAAAGAAGCAAAATGCAAAACAAGCAAAAGTTCAAGGCACCATCCCTGATATAGCTTGTCTTATATACTTTGCAAAATGTATGTGTACAAATAGAAAATGGAAATATGATTTCTTAAATAATCCAGTTTTACATTTAGCAGTTTTCTAAGATAGCCTTCTATTGTTTCTATAACAAACTTTAGAAGATTAGCCAATCACTACCATTAGGTCTCTCATGATCTCGTGTTATTGCCCCATTTCAAACTTGCACTCTGTAGGGCTTGGTGAACAGTAGCCAATTCCTATAATTTTTTTTAAACCTATAAATCCGTTGCTTTTATTTTCTTTCTCATGATCTCACCAATATTTTTAAAATATAATCTGTCATAATCTTTATCTAGTTTCGACTAAACGGAAGGGCTATATTATTACTCGGGAGGGAAACTTATTGGAGCCTATTAACCTGTAGATGAGATTTAGAAGGAAGAGTGCAGATTGGATGCTAACATTTTATGTAGAAATAAACATACAGCATGTCAGTGCCTTGGGATTTTAAGTCTTAGAACATCTCTATCTTTGAAATTCGGGGTTATGAAATAATAACACAAAATGCTTGAAGATTTCACAGTGCATGATGTTTGAAAGAATACGTGCTTGCAAGGAGGAAGCAACGTATATAGATCAAGAAACTACACCAGATAACGAAGGCAAACCCAAGGCAATAGCATCACCAATGATAAGGGTAAGAGTTGGTCCAATTAGCAGCGAACGTGCAACACTTAGCAGATTAAGTTTTCCCTTCCTACTGTGGTTTTGGCGGATATCATAATTTCTGTAAGCTGCAACTTATGGTACACAACAAATACGTCAAAACATTGATATTCCCTTTGTTTTATGATCTAACATTTTCACTTCCACACCAAGTCATTGTGGAGAGTACAAAAAAACAAAACTATAAATAGGTAGATAATCCGAGACTCCTTTCAGTGTTACTCCCTCCGTCCCAAGTGTGTTGTCACTTTTAATTTTTTTGTGCAAATTAAGATTGTCTTTGGTCATTAACTTATTTTACATTAACTTCCATCATTGCCCTCTCCCAAACCCATTCTCACCCCTCCCAACCCACTCCTTAGACTCATTTTGCAAGGGTAAAAGTGGACTAAAATAAAACAAAAGTGAAAAAATGTCATTTCATCCGGGACAAATTCTTTTTTTGATGTTGTGACAACACACATCGGACGGAGGGAGTATGTGAGTATCACAATTAGGATCTCAGCTCCGTTCTCTCAACAATACATTCTTAACATCAAAAAGTACTGTAGTACTACATATAAGAGGCTAGAGTGAACATAGCCCATAGTCATCTGACTTGCAGGGGCAGTATCTCAATGAGGCACATAATAAGCACCTAAGGATTACTGTCACCAAATCACTGAAGTGGATTTTGACACTTACAGAACCACATTTAACACAACAGTTCATCAAGTGCTAGGTGACTCAATAATTCTATAATTCTCAAAAAAACATCCTCATCCACGGTCTTCTTCATTCTTTACTGCACACATGAACAATCGATACTTGAAGAACAATTTATAACCAACATATAGAAACAAACTAACAAAATGACAGCTAGAATTCTCAGTGAAACTCCCTGGCATACTACTCTTTTTGGTTCTTGAAGCCAGTGTGAAGGCATCAACACTGTATAGTACAGAAAAAGGGAATTTAGGAATGCTAAGGGTCCGTTTAGTTGCGGAGAAGTTTCCAAATTTTCATTTCCAAAACTTCTTTGTAAATGTTTGATCATATACCTAGTTTTGAAGGTATGGAAAACAAGGTTTTCCAATTTTTGGAAAACTCTAGTATTAAAATGGAAACCTTCCAAACAAGGTTCCCTAATTTAATATTAGAGTTTTCCAAAAATTGGAAAACCTTGTTTTCCATACCTTCAAAACTAGGTATATGATCAAACATTTACAAAGAAGTTTGGGAAATGAAAATTTGAAAACTTCTTTGTAACTAAACGGACCCTAAAGGAGGGCGAGAGACACAGCAGCATTCTTAAGCTCACTTGGACATTATATCATTCACCTAAAATGCATTTCCAGCATCTCCCAATCTCCTAACTCTAAACCTCGAAGTCCCAACAAAACCACCATCCATACCAACACCAAGTAATCCTTTAACGCTTCTTCGCCATTGGAGACCCAGAAACTACAAATATAGCAACAAAACAGGGAAAAAAAGAACAAGAACGGGAACAGGAACAAGAACAAGAAGGAAGACTCACCTTGAGTGAAAAATTAAGGGCGACAGACGGGTAATATCTGAGGACGCTACTTCCATTCCCTCTCCAAAGAGACAAAATGCCTTCTTCCCTAACTGTCCTCGCGATGCAATCAACCATCCCTTTAAATCTTTTCCTCCCACCAGCTGTAATAGCCAGATTGCTCTCTTGGGTCTGCAGCAGTAGCTTGGCCCTCTCGATTGGCGCCACAATGGTGTGAACCACACCTCCCATGACCGCACCGGCCATCAGATCGCGCTGGAAGTTGGTAGCCCATTTGCGATTCCTGGATAATTCCGGCGACTTCCTTCCCGGCGGCTCGTCTTCCTCTTCTTTGCTCATAACTCTTGAATCCCAGTTAGCTAATGAGAAGGAGGAGGAGGAGGGGGGTTGCGTCTGCGTGGGATGATGATCATGAGAAGTGAAGTGGGGGTGGTGTTGTTGGATGATTCGTTTCTGGGGAGCTTGGATTTTTGGTTTTGGTTTCTGTGTCGGGGTGTTGGGGTTTCTTTCAACTAACGGAATTCACTACACGCGCTTCTTCATTTCGTTTGGGTATTTTGTCCGCCGGGTCTCAAGGATGGACTCTCGTCTCGTGTGCTTATCGAGAATCAACATGGAAACCTCCTCAGTTTGTTATCTTCATCAAATTCTAATCTATAGATTTTCTCCACAACCATCCACTTAATATATATATATATATATATATATATATATAATTGTTAATGTCAAGGATTAACATGATAAATAGAAGTGAGTCGGATTGATGACGAGGTACCTGTTAATGTGTCCGAGAAGGTCGTCATCCCGGACGGGTACGGTTCTGTCAGGCTGCCAAGTTTCCAGTGCTGAGCCGTGCCGAGGCCGAGCGAGTACTTGGTACAATTCTCTGACGTCCAAGTCAGTAAATGAGTGTGATGTCAGCTAGGGTTTAATTTAGCAAGATGAAGTAAGCAAAAAATGTTGTGTTGTAGATGACATTGAATGGGTATTTATAATGTTGACATAAAAAAAATGAAACGTTTGATTTGGAACAAAAAAGTACAAATTAGGGAGACTTCAAAAAAAAAGTTAGCTTAACTGATGTTATATTATTCGGTTTTTTAACGTTCTTCTATTTTCAAAAACCTATAAAAAAATTTCATAAGATTTAGTGAAACTTACAATATCCTCAAACCCTAATTATGTTAAATTTTAAATTAATCATTTTAATTACACCTTAAATTTAACGTCTTACTCTAAATCTACACTAAGTTCTCATTTAACGTCTTACTCTAAATTTTCCCAATCCACCCTTCACCCAATGTCCTCCATGCCAACAACCTAACTCCCCGCAACCAACCCTAGGTGACCAGGCGCCGTCATCACTGCCACCTCCACCGTAATCTAAGTCGCTACCTCTCACCCTCCCTCCTTCACAGCTTCTCTCCCTTACATGCATGCCCAAATCTGAACAAATTAGACTTCATATCTAGATCAGGTTGTCACAGATCTGGTGAAGCTAATTGGATGGCACATGCGAGAGAAAGGGTGAGTGTGTGATTCTGGGTGACTTGGGGGTAGGGTGCGATGCGATATAGCTGGGTTGGGTGATGCATGATGGGCGGTGCATTTGGGGTTAGACAGTGGTGGTGGAGTGGCGTGGGCTGCCGAGTGGGGTGGGGTGGGCGAACGGGTGAGGGCGGTAGCTCTAGGGGTGGAAGGGTAAAAAATGTAAACAAAAAATGACCCGACTTAAAGTAAACCGAAAATGAAATCGTCTCAATCTGATTCTAAACCGAGCTCGATCCAACCCAACCTAAACACCACCCAAACCCTATCTCAACCGAACTTGAATGACTTAACTCAACTAAAAAACACATAAACTCAATCTCAACCCAAACTTGAATGATCCAACCGAACTTGCGCTAGGTGATATTACTAATCGATAAAAAAATCTAAGAGTTAGCTAAGTGTCAAAGGGTTGAAGCAATTGAATCCAACTTACAATGCATGAAAACGTAAATAAAAACTAAATAAGAATGGAAAAGCCAAACACCTTACGCGAAAGGGAACAAACTAAATAAAAAGATAATTGTCTTTTTTTCTTGTCTATAAAAATGATGATAAAAATGGCCAACACCTCTCTTGAATCCAATAAATGGTTCAAGCAAAAGTGAAGTTTACCATAAAATGTTGAACAAGAGTTGAGTAGAAAATGTTGAATTAATTCTATTCAATCCACCATAAAATAAGATCGTTCTAACGAGATTGATTTGCACAATTGAATACAATAATTATGACTAACATCGGTCCATGCTTTTCTTTGGTTTTGAGAAGAACTCAAACCCTAAGCGTGACTTTTACCCTCTTTTTCTTTTCCCTTACGTGCGTTCTGTGATGGTGCCGAACGTATTCTTTTCTGCTACTGGGTTAATAGTAGCCACATACTATTTATAAGGGAGACGATAGGGAAACCTAATCTTATTATAATTCTATTTCATAATCCCAATAGCCATCATATTGGGTCCAATCCAAATAGAATTAGGAGTCCATTATTTACACGGACCACATACTTAAATTAATAAAATAATTTAACATTGATGATTCAAATCCATAAATGCGCACTTTACAATGAATCCTTCAAGCCATCATCTTTAACTAAATTGAGATGATAGAATCATGGCGGTCACAAGTCATTTAATCGACATGATTCCTTGCATGTATCACTTATCAACTCAACTCAAGTTTAACAATAATAGAGGAGATCTTTAATCCTTTACTTTACATGATTGTAGCTATAATCCTTAATCCATAAATGAGAGAGACAATAATCCTCAAACCATAAACATACATGTATAAGTAAATAAGCAGAAACATAACATTAAATGAATTCTAGAGTGTCATCAATTCGAGCAGAACTGTCATATGTATACATATCAAACCATTATGCTAACAAGGACTTTTCTATCATGCCCATATGTCCAGTAAATGTCTTGGGCGATAATCCCTTAGTTAACGGACCCGCTATCATTAGATCAGTACCAATATGCTCAATCAACACTCTTTGTTTCTGCACTTCTTCTTTGACTGACAAGTACTTTAACTCCATGTGTTTTGCACCCTACGAGTACTTGTCATTCTTAGAGAAGAAGACATCTGCGGAATTATCACAATAAATTCTCAGCGGCCTAGCAATACTGTCGACAATTCCAAGACCTGAGACAATGTTCCGCAACCACAATCCATGAACAGTGGCCTCGAAACATGCCACAAACTCAGCCTCCATAGTGGAAGTAGTAATGACGGACTGCTTTCCACTCTTCCATGAAACTGCTCCTCCGGCCAGCAGAAACATGTAACCAAATGTGGATTTCCTTGAGTCCACACATCTGACATAGTCTGAATCTGAGTATCCAATCACCTCCAGGTGATCTGACCTCCTATAAGTCAGCATGTGATCCTTGGTGCCTTGTAAGTACCTAAGGACTTTCTTTGCAGCTTTCTAGTGATCCAATTCAGGGTTGCTTTGATATCGGCCTAACATTCCAACAGCGAAGCTGATATCTGGCCGAGTACAGGTTTGAGCGTACATCAAGCTCCCAACCACAGATGCATAGGGAATAGATTCCATTTCTTTTCGTTCCAAATCATTCTTAGGACATTGCTTTTCACTGAACTTGTCCCCTTTCTGAATTGGAACTATCCCAGGAGAGCACTTTTCCATTCTAAATCTCTCTAATACTTTGGTGATGTAGCCTTTTTGAGACAATCCTAACAATCCTTGTGATCTGTCACAAAATATTTTTATTCCAATAACATAGGATGCCTCACCTACATCTTTCATTTCAAAGTTCTTAGAGAGAAACACTTTAACATCATGCAACAAGCCAATATCATTAGCAACAAGTAGGATATCATCAACATATAGGACTAAAATAACAAACTTGCTCCCACTGACCCTCATGTAGATACACCGATCGACGGTGTTTTCTACAAAACCATAAGATGTAATGGCATTATTAAACTTTAGATATCATTGTTGGGAAACTTGTTTTAGTCCATATATTGATTTCTTTAGCTTATACACCATATTTTCATTTCCTTTGATTGAGAACCCTTCCGGTTGGTCCATATAAACTTCCTCTTCCAAGTCACCATTTAGAAAGGCGGTCTTTACATCCATCTAGTGAAGCTCCAGATCATAATGTGCCACCAAAGTCATAATAATTCTCAAAGAGTCCTTTTTTGAAACTGGAGAAAAAGTCTCTTTGTAATCAATGTCATCCTTCTGAGTGTAACCTTTGGCGACAAGTCTGACCTTGTACCTTTCGACGTTGCCTTTGGAGTCCCGCTTGGTCTTAAAGACCCACTTACAGCCAACTCGTTTCGATCCTTTAGGCAACTCAACAAGGTCCCAAGCTTTGTTGTCATCCATTGATTTCAACTCATCTTTCATGGCGTTTATCCACTTTTCAGAATTATCACAATTCATGGCTTCTTTTATAGAGACCGGGTCATTACCAATGCTCAAGTCACATTCATGTTCAAGTGAGTAAACCACATAGTCATTCGAAATGGCTGGTCTTCTTTGCCTTTCAGACCTTTTTAATGTCATTTCATGTGGTTCATCTTCCACTTGATCATTCAAGACTTGCTCATCATTAGCCGGCTCATTAATTACATGTTCAGCATGTGGGTTTGGAGCATTATTTTGTTGTTCCTGCATGTTGTGTGATCGTAATACAACAAGAGGTACAACAACCTGTGAAGAAATATCGGGTGTATTATTTTCTACATGAATTTCTTGAAGATCCACCTTTCGTGGTTCTCCACTCCCATTGAACTCACCATTCTCAATAAACCGAGCATTACCAAACTCAACAATTCTTGTACTATGGTTAGGACAATAAAATCTGTACCCCTTCGACTTTTCAGGATAGCCAATGAAGTAACCACTAATGGTTCTTGCATCAAGCTTCCTTTCATGTGGATTATAAATTCGTACTTCTGCCGAGCAGTCCCAAACATGAAAGTGCTTTAAACTGGGTTTCCTTCCCGTCCATAGTTCATAAGGTGTCTTAGGAACTGCCTTACTAGGAACCCTATTCAGAAGATATGCAGCAGTCTTTAATGCATGCATCCACAATGAAGGAGCTACTCTATTATTATTTATCATGCTCCTAACCATGTCAATAAGAGTACGATTCCACCTTTCAGCCACACCATTTTGTTGTGGTGTGCCGGGCATTGTATACAGTGCACAGATGCCCAGACTTTCAAGGAACTGTGCAAATGGACCATTATGTTGTCCATTCTCATCAAACTTTCCATAATATTCACCACCTTTATCTAACCTCACCACTTTCACTTTTCTGTCTAACCGCCTTTCCACATCATTAATGAATACTTCGAGAGCATTCACTGATTGAGTCTTTTCATGCAGCAGATATATAAAACAATACCGTGAGAAGTCATCAATAAAAGTGATAAAATACCTTCCACCACCCCAAGATGAAACATCAAAGGGTTCACAGATATCGGTGTGTATCAACTCAAGGAGTTGACTGCTTCTTGTGGCTGGATTCTTACATGTGCGTTTCGTTTGCTTGCCTTTAATGCAATCGACACACACATCCCAATCCGTAAAATCAAGCTAAGGTAAGATTTCACTTTTCACTAACCTCAACATCCTTTCCTTGGATATATGACCCTATCTTTTATGTCATAATAAAGTAGAACATTCATTATGTGCGCTACGTTTACTACCTATACAATGCTCAACATGAAATAAGGATTCAAAATTAACATCAAGGTTGAAACAGTATAAACCATCAAACAAAGTACCAGAACCATAACAATACTCTTGTTTGAATAGCGAAAACATACCACTTCCAAACTTAACATTAAATCCTAGATCATCCAACTTTCCAACAGAAATTAAGTTTCTAGCACATTCAGGTACATAGAGACACTTTTCTAGATCTAGACAACGTCCAGTGTCCAAAATCAGTGCATGACGTCCCAATGCCCTCTATTCGCGCCTTCATTCTGTTTCCCATAAACAAGAATTTTTCAGTTCCGTTTATGGGCTGGATTGTAAGGAATCCCTGCATTACATGTGAGACATGAGTAGTCGCACCAGAAACTAACCACCAAGTATTATTAGGCACTTCAATAAGGTTTGATTCGAAACATACAGAAACATAATATGTACCTTTCTTTTCAAACCATGCCTTTCTTTTCGGGCAATCAATTTTAAGATGACCAATCTTATTGCAGAAGAGACATCTCTTTTCTTTATAGATTCCGCCCTCAGCAACTTTCATAGGGGCTTTGTCCCTTTTCTTGCCCTTCTTACCCGGCTTAGCTTTACTGCTAGATCCTTCATGAACCGTGAGATGGACAGAGTGATTCTTCAATTTCTTCAACCTCCCTTCCTCCTGAACATGGCCTTTATTTCCTGAATGTTCCATTTTTCCTTAATGGTGTTGTAATTTATCTAGAACTGACCAAACTCGGGAGGAAGTGAGTTCATAATGAACTGTACCAGGAAGGACTCACTCACATCCATACTCAGCGATTTCAATTTTGCTTCCAGATTCATCATGCTTGTTACATGATCATGAATGGGCTGTGACCAATCAAATTTCTTGGTTATCAACTCACTCATCAGGCTCTCCACAATGGACTTGTCAGTTATGTCCAATTGGGAGTATTCTTTAATTTTCATCATAAATTCCCTTACATTGTCCGTTTTGGGCATTGATGGCTTAACATTTTCAGCCATCGTCATTCGCATCAAGTTCAAACTCAGCCTATTAGACCGTTCCCAGACCTCATAATGAGAACGTTCATCATCAGTGCTAGTTTCAGTAATGGCTGCGGGTTTTTCGTCCGAAACAATAGCTAAGTCTAAATCCAAGACCCCTAGCTGAAACAAAATTTGTTCGAACCATTCAACATAATTAAGCCTGTTGAACTTGATCATTTCACTACCCATAGCGAACACATTAGAAGTAATTGCAATCATTAACACAAGCTCATATATTAATGTTTTGAGTATTTAATGGATCCAGACAAAGATATAACTTTAATCATGTATCTAAGTTCACCTTTGGGTGATAACTTAATACACAAATCCAATCAATGATGCTAATATTCAAACTTTAACAGACAATCAATCAATCAATCTTTGGATATACAAACACATCAACCAAGTAAGCAGATAAATCCCTTGTGTCATTAATTACAAGCAATGGTCCACCTTTAGGTGACCTCCTAGTATTATAATTAATGATCTCAATTTCTCACTTTACATTTATGTCATTTAGTAGCATCACTAACATGAGCAATTAAAATTACACAATTAATTGTCTACACCACTTTATGAGATAGGCCACTTTGGTGACTAACAATCTCTACATTCAATAGACATTTAATTGAGTAAAATCATAATTTTTTTAATCTTTTATTGAACAATTAAATGTTAACTAACGTTACATGGTGGATCACTTTGGTGACTAACAACCTTTCAAACAGTAGACATTCAATTGACAAAATCTTAATCATTCATGTGGGACTTAATTCCCACTGATAAATACAAACTGTCCAATCGGACAATCCATGAAAACTTTGTAGAATATATAATTTTACAACGTTATTCCAATACTTTGAAATAAAGTGTAAAGTAATATATATTACTAGAACTTTTCATAGATAGGTACTATAGCTCAACTAATTTAATTTAACCACATAAGCGAATCAAATACGTAAATTAAAAAAATTAAAAAACTCATATTGCTCAATAAATAAACATAAATTAACTAAAAATAAAACATTTATTACCTCAAATAAATCTAGTAAAAGATGATGTCTAAGTTCCCCGAAATCTCTCGTGAGATTAGTAAGAAGAAGAAAAAGTTAGAGAGAAAAAAAATTGTTAAGGATGTGAAAATTGATGGGTTGCTCGGTGAGGTCACTATGTGGGCTATTTAGAGATGTCAGAGCAACTTGGTAATGAAAGATATTCCTATGAGCCATTTAGATGTTGTGGGTGAAATTGAAATGATGTCTTTTCTTTGTATTAAAAACAAGGGTGGCAAAATCTCAAATTCTTAGGCTTCCTGGGTGTTAAAACCACTAAGTGGTGAGGTTTAGGAGTAAAGTACGGCCTTCCGGTATTGTCCGCTTTGATTTTAACATGATTTTATGAAAAACTACCCGGACCTCCCCTTATCGGCCCTTCTATACAAACAGGGGGTAAGAGTAGCATAGCAGAAAAAGAAGAACGAAGAAACCTTGTGTAGGAGGATTAACGATAATTGAAAGGAACTAACAGAGATAATGAAGCAAACATAGTAGAAAAATAAAATATAACCAGCAGTATTGCAAAAATCTAAACGGCTGATGTTAAGAGCCTGAGATTTCGAAATGATGGTGTGATAAAGGGACCCTCAGATTGCCCACTCTATCAACGACGAAATCCATCTGATGAATACCAAAAGACCTTCACACCTGAGGTCAACTGGCATGCTGGATTGGGTACGAGACATGTTCCAGACAAGACCAATCATCACCGAGACCAATTCATGTCCCGTCGAACGGACTCGAGTTATCATCGAAGGTCTAGATCCTTCATAATACCAAGGGGCCAATTTGTGCAACAACAGAACTGACCGGGGAGACCCACCACCGAGACAGTTCTTCCACCAATAGATCATAGCATCAGGTAGGACGAGACTATGCTCAATCCTACCATAAACAAAGGAGATCCTACCAACACCATCGTGATGCCTAACATCACCATTCCCACAACCCATTCAAACAGCCACCAAAGAAAACCGGCTCCTGTTCCAACCAGGCAACCGCAAGCCTCGACCAACACCCCTGCTCCATTGTCGGCAAGATGGTTGCAAAATCGGGAGGCTCCAGCAATGCCACGAGAGCGTCGGTGCAGAGACTCACACTAGAATTTGGAGAGAAGCAGCGAAGGAAGTGCACAAAATCCAGAAGTGTCGAGCTTCTCAGCTAAAAGCCAATTGAATCGAATCCGAGAGACATAGGTGGGCGAACAGGGAAGGAGCACCCGACGCCAGTTGGCCGAACCCAAATGCCGACAGGGAGAGGAAGCACCCACTGGCCATGGAGAGTTGGTGGTGGCGAGGCTCATAGGTTAAAAAACGAGAGCATCAAGGAGATAGAAGGATTACTATAACTCTATAAAACCATAAATTCTACGATATTGTATGCGTAATTTTTCCGTAGAGAATGAAGCAACATGACTTGATTTTTATATTGTTAAAAAATAACTTGATTTTAATATAAGTAAATGCTGGACTACAATTCTAAATAATCATACTATTTTGATTAACCCGTAGGAGGGGGATACCAGCTAGTTTTGAATTGTAAAGACAACAACTTTAATTTCTCCAACATAAGATACTGATAGTACTTCATCCGTCTTAAATATAATGCAACAGTTTGACTTGATATGAGATTAAGATGATAAAGTTTTAGTGTTAACTTTCATATTTTATCTTTTTTTTTATATTGCAAGATATAGTCAAACACAAAAATCGAGGAAGGGCAGTAAAATAAAATAAAATTATAATTAACGATAAATATACTAAAAACAAGGTTGTGCAATACACTATTCATCAACAGCAATTTTTCCATAAATAGATAAAGTCAAATAATAAAAGTCAAATAATTATATGGTTAAATAGTAAATTTTATTTGGAGAATAAAGAGATCCATAATGACTTTTTTTGAACGGCAAAGCATATCATTAAAGAGAGAGAATTACAGAGAGTGGTTTGGCATGAAACCCATGAGATAATGGTACAACCTACCGGCACAAAACCAAAAATGCAAGAAAGAGCTAACCAAAAGAACACACAAGGCTATCAACACCTCACGCCTGAAGGAGTCTAACAACAACCACTTGCAGGAAAAAGTAGAAGAGGCTAATATCAGACAGAGAAGCATCGCACAAGGCAGAAAAAGACTTTCTTTATCTCCCGAGCTTTAGAAGTAAGATGATTTGGTAAATTAGTATGTAAAAAGTTACCATAAAGAAGAATGTTGCATTACTATTATGACGTACAAAAAAGGAAAGTGTTGCATTCTTTTTAGGATGAAGGGGATATATAATTTTAAAACAATAAGTTAATATTTTTTAGAATCCTATCCGGAGGAGGTTGACAATGCTTAGACATGATCCTTGAATCGACAAGAGGGGCTCATGATACAATTATAATGTTATTCCAAAGTCATCCTAATTCATTAAAGTACATATATCATGTAAATTAAAATAAGAGACACTACTAAAACAAAAAGGAGGGGGCGGAAGACTACTTATAATACTCCATCCGTAACTTAAAAGTTAAACGCATTTTCTTTTTAGGTTGTCCTAAAAAATGATCACTTTCCTTAAAAGGAAATTTCTCACTCACAAAGTTACTAAACTAATCTCAGTTTATCTTTACTTTTTCTACTTTATTTTTTTTTTTGCACTTTCAACGAAAGAGTAAATAGGTAAACATAAACAAAAGTCTTAAATTCATCTTAATCTTCACGCCTACTCAAACCCTTAATCTTTTGGGGACAGAGGGAGTATATCATATGATTTTGAAACAAGAGGGGCATAATGCTCTTTCACTTAAACGTCAAACAGGGATCTCAAAAACCGACCAGACCCGAATAATTCGTCCGAACCTGAATTGATCAAGAAAGTTAAAGACCCGGACGAAGCTCGATTGAGGTCAAACCCAAAACAACCCCAACTTGATTAACTTGAACTCGAAATGACCCGATTAACCCGAAATGACCCGTACCCGAAGGACCTGAATGACCCGAAATGATTCGAACATAAAGATAACCAAAGGGATGATGATATGGTTTCGATTGGAAGAATGGTACCCGAAACCAAGGAAAAGTTGATGATGATGATGATGGTGATGAAATTTCGGACACTTGAAACCTTCAAGCCTTAGAAGGCCTTGGCAATCACAAGTAGAACGTCGGATGGTAGAGGATCCAACTTCTTCCTTCCTTGACGAAATTAAGCAAGTTGGTGTTGATGGGATTGTAGTACACTTAAGCCTCAAGTATGGAGTTGAAGTGACTAAAAGAAGACTAAACTATGAGCTATTCTCACTAGAAAACTATGCTAGAAAGAAAACTAAAAAAGATAAAATATAGAAGAGAATTATTTCTAATTTCCTTGATGTTTCAAATGTGTAGCCAAAGCTTCTATTTATAGTGTAAGAGTAAGCCAAAGATTACATGAATAAACTATAATATTCCCTCTTAATAACTCCAAGACAATTACTCTAGAAATAAGAGTTACAAAGTGAGAAAATGAAACAAAAGATTAAAACTAGTAAATGTGCATTATTGGTTTAAAACTTCAAATTAGTTTAGTAAATAAATCCCTAAGGCTCCCCCTTTTATTATGTTGTAACTCCGTGAAAAGAAGCTTCTAGATCTCTTGGAATTGGCAAAATAATGGTTCAATTTTGAAATAAAAAGGAGTTACAAAACCCACTTAGCTTCAAACTTGAAACTGCAACAAATGTCACTTTATAGCTTGATTTTAGATAAAAATGGGTTTTAGATAAAGAACATGAAATGTAGTTCCAGATGTTAGCTTTCAAAAATGATAAGAATCATAGCATTCTGACCTTTGTGGCCCGAGCTATGATGTTTTTACTCAAACATCACCAAACAGCCTTTCATTATGTCTCCAACAATGGTCCTCATTATGAACTCCAAATAAGAACTTCATGGGAGATGTGTGACTTGGATGTAATGGTTTTAGGCACATCCTCTCAAAGAGAAGGGCTTGCGTTCAAGTTGCACCTAAGTCATTTCCTCCATTTTTATTTTTAAAGCCTGTATAGATTGGAATTGGCTTTCGTAGTGTTGACACAGGATTGAAGATTTTGTCCAATAAGTAAGCTTGATGAGTCATGTTAGTATTGAGACGTTGACTTGGGCTAGGCTATAATGGATTTAAGTCAAGGCTTGGCTCTTGCTCTGGTGGTCTGACCGGATGGTATTGAGTAGGGGTGTGCACGGGGCGGGGCGGGGCGGATAGTGAGAAAAATAGTATCCGCCCCACCGAGTGTGGGTACCCTAAATGCGGGTACCCGATTTTCACGGTTTTTTGCGGTTCGGATCGCGGGTATCCGCGGGTATTCCTAAGTAAAATTATTCTATAAAATTTTTCAATTTACTTGGAGATATTCTAAAAATTTGCATCATAAATGTACATATCTAGAGCATCAAAATGAAGAAAAGTAGTTTGCATAAATAGAACAATAATATAATATTGCAAATCATCTAATATTGTTGTATGAAATGGGTTTTCACAAATAATATAAAAGAAATTTAAAGGAAAATTGGGATGAAGTAAGCAATTTTAGATAATATATTTGTAAATAGGCATATGCGGATCGGTTCGGGTATCCGCGGGTTTCTAAAATTAGAACCCGCGGGTTATCGGTTTTTTCGGTTCACGGGTTTTTTCGGTTTCGGATCATGCGGTTCGGTTCGGTTTCTTGGTTTTGCGGGTTTTTTGAACACCCCTAGTATTGAGTAGGGCTGGGTATTCGGTCGGTTCGGTTAAAACCGAACCGAATTGACCGGTTAATTCGGTTTTCGGTTTTGGACCGTAATAAACCGAATAAACCGAACTCACTCATAAAACCGAATAAACCGAACGGTTTCGGTTCGGTTCGGTTTTTAACCGAATAAACCGAAAATTTTGGTAAATTCGAATTTTGACAAAATTTTCCTTATTTTTTCTATCACCTCCCTAAACTTGTTGAATGAAACAAAACAATTAAACAATTGCAACAAGATGATTCAAAAAAATGTCCAAAATATGAAAACAATATCAACATAAATTAAATGTAAAAAAAATAAAATAAATGAGTTCGGTTTTTTCGGTCACCGAAAAAACCGAACCACAAAACCGAAACCGAACCGAATTAACTGTTATTCGGTTTTGACCGAAACCGAACCGAAAAACCAAATTGACCGAACCAAAAAACCGAAGGCGGTTCGGTTATCGGTTTTTTCGGTTTTGGCCTAACCATGAACACCCCTAGTATTGAGCCTCTAATTGTACCAAAAACTGAGGTCAAGACTCTGTTGGGCGTATTGTGCTAAACATTGGGTTTGGGCCTACATGTGCATCTGGGCCCATTGGGTTAGGGCTTCTGTCATTCCTGCAATATTTTGGCCTTGGACACAATACTCTTGTTTGGCCTTTTCTGAAGTGGAGGTTAGTCTAGTTCTTCACCTATTGTGGAAATTCTAGCTAGGTCTTCCACTTCTTTAATTTGTGCAATGTGGTCCATGGGTGGAACTACATTAGATGTGGTTCGAATATCAATAGCTCAATATTGTTCCATTTGATTCAAATCCAACTTACCTAAACAGAAGACGTCAACAAATTATTATGTAACTGAGACTAAGAGATTTTCACCGACTCGTTGTCAACATTGAGCTCCAACTTGGAGTTCAGGGGTAAAGGAGCTGGTGCGGTTGCGTACGAGCTCTGGATGTCGGTTCAAGAACAGTGGCAGATTTGTGGAAGCATTGCCCGAGTGGTTCCACTTCTGGTCAACGGTGCTCGTATAATCATGTGACGACTCTACTTACTCGATTTCAACACAATTATAACTAATTAAAACCCAAAAGAACCCAACTTGAATCCGAAACAACTTGAAACCCGAATACCCAAACCCAAAAGTAGCTTGACCCGAAGTAACCTGATCCAACCAAACCCAACCCAACCCAAATTAGCTCGACTCGGGACAACCAAAACTGATCTGACCTAAAATCATCTCAACCCGAACCTGAATGACCCAACTCGAACTAGAGCTGTTAGTGAGCCGAGTCGAGCTCGAATTGTGTTGTGCTCAAACTCTACTCTATAGCTCAATGAGTCTTCATTATAAAGTCTCGAACTTGGCTCGATAGCTCGCGATGTGCTTGAAAACTTGTCTGTTGAAACCAAACTATGCTCGAGTTCAGTTCGATAGCTATGAACTGCTCGAAAACTCGAAAGTTCCGATTAGATTAGGTCTTATAACAAGTTAGTTCTTAAAGTATATAAGTTTATTAAAATAAGTCTCACTACTTTTATTACTTACATTTAAACCATTCTAAATACCATATTAGTATATAGTAGTTTTTGGCCAGCCCGTGCGTTGCTGCGGATTTCGAATTAAATTTAAAATAATTGATGGTTACTTGAAGTGTTTTATTTGTGAAAGTCTTTGGCAAAAAAACGAGTTCATTTTACAAATTGTTAGGACACATGTGAGATGAAGAAATTGGTGGTAAAAGTTGACTTCATAGATTATTGTTGAAATTTTTTGTGAAGAATAGTACCTTAGTTTTAATCTATAATTGTTACATATGTGCATGAAAGCACACATCAAATCAACATATCCATAAATAGTTTGGAAAGTAACTAAAAGTGTTACGAAATACTACAATTTTCATAAAAATGTTGAAATATGCGTATTTTTAATTTTTTTGAGAGGAATTGAGTATAATAGTGTGCGAAATAAACTATTGTAGCATAATGGTCGAAGTCTGGGTGCAAGAAAGATCTTGTGGTGATAACGGTGGGAAAAATAAATAAAAGAAAAATGGGAAAAAGAGGAAACTATTAAGTGGTTATTAAATGAAAAATGAATAAGCATGGGTCTTGGTTGGTCTTGTAGTACAAATAATTTGATAGAAAATTTTGAGAGAATTAATAAAATGTTGTACTCTCTCCGTCCGCTAAAAATTAAACCATTTGTTTTGACAGTTTCACAACATTTAATTTATGATTTATTTTCATAAATGTTTAGGTACTGGAAATTAAATATTTTATATGTATATCATAATTTGAAATCTAAATTTTATAAATATATATTTTTTTGAATTTTTTAAAACTATTTATCTTTATTAAAATTTAAATCAAACATTAAATTTTAAAATATTAAAATCAAATAGTTCATTTTTTTGCGGATAGAGAGAGTAGATTATTGTTACATTCGAACAGACCTAAGTAAATTGATACTCAAGAAAATTACAATAAAAAAACTTTCGAGGAAAACTGATGTTAGGCAGCCATTGAAAACCTGCAAGTAGGCTACTTAGTGTATTTTAATATGGAAAGAGATTGAAAATTTTATTTTCCAGTGTATAAGTCAACATTTTTTATGTTCATTTAGGCTACTAATACTGAAAGAGTAAACGGTAACGTAAACATAATAAAATGAAACTATTGGGGTTTAAATGCAAACTATAACATAGTAGCAGGGTTATTGCAGGAAATCATACGAACTGGGCAGGCGGGGTTTTTTGCAACTGTTTAAAACTATCGAGGGCTTCTCGTGAATTTCGGCTTAAATGAAAAAAATTAATTTGTCCAGGTACAGAGGCCACTAAATAACATTGTTTTGAATGTTTTCACCCCTGTATTCTCAAAGATACCATTTTGATGACAGAAGTTGATCGGTTATAAATGTAACTTTTCTAAAAACACCTAGATATTGCAAAATGAAGGACCATTTCAGGATTCTCCCTTGCACTGTTGCTGAACAGTAAATTTTGCATATTTAGTTAGTATATATATAATTAAATTTTACAAATTTGGTTAGTATATATATAACTCAATAGCTTAGTAAGCAATCGAGTCAAACTTAGGAATGCTCGAATTAGTTCAAAAAAATTACCGAATCATGATCTCTGATCAAACTAAAACTAAAAAAAACACTACTCAATAACACAAGAACAAAACTCGAATTCGAGAAAATTCGATAAAAGTTCGGGTTCGTTAATAACATAATCCAAACCACCTAATTGACACATCCCAAACCTCGAGGATGACTTTAGAAGCTACTCAAGGGTATATAGGTCAATCCACCAATAAACCGTGAACATTTGAGCGTTTCGAACTTGTGAGTTATGTCATGCTAGACGACTGACTTCTGAACCTACAAAGGAGGGACATAGCTGAAATAAAAAGACCAAAAAAATCACCCATCTCATATTATCCGACCCTTGCCTTCTAGATTTTTTCAAGTCCTTCCCCAAAACTCAGACACACCTGCACAAAATCAAGCCTCTTTCTCTTTCAATCTCAAAACTTTCTCTTCTCTCTTCTTTTCCTTACTACCAGACGCTCCCTCCGCCACCGTCGACAAGAAAAATCCAATCTTTTTGAGGAAATAGGAGGGAATTATTTATTTATTTATTTTTATTTTTGAGTAGGCTGACCACGAGGATCGGAAGGCATGGCTTGGCGGCGCCTAATCACTCAGGTTTGATTAATTTCCCTATGGTTTATCTGTTTCCCTATTGCTGATTTGTTGATTGCCACTTTTCTTTTCGAGAAATTGTATGGAAAAGCTCAGGACTTTGGAGTTAGGGTTGTTGTTGGATCCCTAAGCAGTTTTTTTCCCCAAGGGAGATATCCAGTTGCCTGGTTCGGTTGTCCTGGACTCGAATCAGGATATTTCATGTTGTAAATGTATAGGATTTAGGGTTTAAACTGTTCAATTGGATGGATAAACTGCTAATCAGGATTCAAGGTAAATGCTTGATAATATTATCAGTTATTGCTGGGAGAGATGATGAAAAGGGTAACACTTAGTACAACAGTACAGTGGAAGCGAGAAAACTTTAGAAAGGGGAAGTGGGAATATGTTTAAATGAACAACTTCTTTCTGGAGGGAAATGGTATCTGCTCTTGAAGCACTCAGTTTCAAGATTTTTTAAAGGGTCCATGACGATTTCTTTCCTTTTTTCTCTGGTTTATGTCTTTCTTACTTGCTGAAATTTATTTATTTCCATTTTGGTACAGGTCTCAAGACATGAATCCGAGTTTGGACAACTGAAAAGTCTGTTTTTTAGAACTTTTTCTCCCCACAAGTTGGGAGGTGGACGAGGTGTGTCTTCACTTCCTGCAAGTATGTTTGTGACTGTAGTTGTGGAAATACAGATTTCAAGAAAAGAGAGAAAGCTACTGTGTCTTAAGTAAGGAAACTTCTAAAATTGGCAAAACATTTTTCTTGAAATTAAGCTCATTATTGATCAGTATGTGAGAATGGAATGGTAGATGGATAGTGCATGTCAGAGAAATGGACAAATATACCAAATTTTGATTGGAAAGATTGGAAATGACTCCAATGGGCCTTATACCAATGTCATACCCAAATCATGCTGTTGTATATTTATCTACCCAAATTGCTGTCACTTCCAGGGCAAGAACAAATTTAAGTGGATTGGTAGCCATGATCAGTAAGTCCCATAATGTATTTACTGTGAGGTTCAAAGGTAGTAGGTCCCAAAAGGTAATTACTGTGAGGTGCACAGTTTGCAGACAACATATTCAAAACCAACAGGGAATAAACTGATTAAGCAAAGGAGTTCATCATGAGTTCACATGTATTATCACCGAGTAGAATAACCTTATCCTTGATGGTTTGGTTCCATAGATTGGCTAAGTGATGTGATCTTTCTGCCTATCAAAAGTTCATGACATATTGTTGAACATGAGAATGGCTTCTCACATTCATTCGTTCATGTAGGGCATGGCCTCTTGAACAGCCAAGGGAGGTCCAAATCAAGCTATGTTGGCAGTTTAGCTCGTCGAGTACGTGATGCAGATGAGGCCAGTGAAGTTGCTCATCTCAGAGAGCTTTACCATCGAAATGATCCTGAAGCGGTGATACGATTATTTGAAAGTCAACCATCACTTCATTCAAATCCTTCAGCTCTTTCAGAATATGTTAAAGCTTTAGTCAAAGTTGACAGGTTGGACGAGAGTGAATTGCTGAAGACATTGCACCGAGGTATGTGGTGTGATAAATTTCTTTTATATTTGTACATTCTTTATAGGTAGGGACAGTTCAGGTCTAGCCACCTTGCTTATTCTTTATTTACTTTGTGCATGATAATAGTAAGATCTTTTTGGCACAACTTATTACAAATGCAAAACATGTATCACTTTTAGTTTATATGTTTCATACATGTTTGATATAGTTATCTAAATCATGTCACCACTCAGCTAAAGATCACAGATTCTGCGTGATTGAGTTCTCAATGCTAGTTTCTAAGCATTATTATTTGTCCATATATTTTGTCTCTTCTGGCTACCCCTTTTAACAGTCTAAAAATGTAATTTCTTGCAGCTAGTAATCATGCCATACTGTTTTGTTAGTACATTTGGCTGTGTTCTTTGATACACAAGATATCGCAAAATTTATAAATTCAAATACCCCCTTCAATTTTTTCTCACAAAATTTTCTTCCATTTTCAAAACACAAATTTTTATCTGAACACGTACTAGAAGAAAACAGCCTTAATAATGGTGTACTTGATTTCTGCACAAAGTTGCTTGCATTTGTATACAGTCAGTTCTTCCTTTTCAGATTTTTGTGATGTACCTATTTATACTGTGGTATTTGTTGTTAGCTTGTTTGGTGTAGATGATGACATAGTCACAACTGTGACAGCTATTACATCTGGATTTATCTGATATGTGCTTTTTTTTAACTAAGAGTTCCTATGGAACCGACATGTTATGCCTCTGATGCTCGTGAACTTGTAGACAGTGTGGTTTAATATAATATATTTGTCACAATTGATTGTAAAAAGTTTTGACGGATTGCCTGTAGTATTTATTTGGTAGCATGAGCCTTTTTGTTTACTGATATGCTTACTTTACGTTTAATCAGGTATCACTAATAGTGCAACAAAAGAGGCAGAAAGTTTAGGAGGCCTCTCAGCTTTCCGGAATTTGGGTAAATCTGCCAAAGATGGTGCCCTTGGTACTGCCGGTGCTCCTATCCATATGGTAGCTTCAGAAGGAGGCCATTTCAAGGAGCAGCTGTGGCGCACAATTCGAACTATTGCACTTGGATTTTTGCTGATTTCTGGTGTAGGTGCACTTATTGAGGACAGAGGACTTAGTAAAGGTAGGATTTAAATAAAATTCTTTGCTGCCACATCAGTTAAACATATACTACCTCTGTCCTTAAAAAATGGTGCATTTCTTTTCCAGCAGTTAATTCATGATTTTATTTTTTCAACATTTTGATATACGAGTCAAAAAAAAATTTAGATACAAATTATAGATTAATGTGTGTAGTTTCTAAATATATTTTTCTGAATTTTTTTAATTTCTTTCTAGTAATAATTTGAATCTCAAACAACATAGAAAAAGAAATGCACCAATTTTTCAGGGATGGAGGGAGTAACTGGTTAAATATCTAAATTTCAATTTGTTGCTGTTTATGGTCAAGGGCTTGGCCTTCATGAAGAGGTGCAACCTAGCATGGAATCAAACACAAAATTTAGTGATGTTAAAGGGGTGGATGAAGCAAAGGCAGAGTTGGAGGAAATTGTTCATTACCTCCGTGATCCTAAGGTAGTTGAACAACTCTCTCTCTCTCTCTCTCTCTCTCTCTCTCTCTCTCTCTCTCTCTCTCTCTCTCTCTCTCTCTCTCTCTACGGTGCCTTCTGGCTTGCGTCATTGGCACTGCATGTGTAATTGTGAAATAGTGGGCCGAGAAATTTGAATATATGGTGTTGTTTGTTTCTCCTTGTTACGAGTACAATTTATATACTTATTTCTCTATGCATTTGCATGTATGTATGTGTTTAAGAGCGCATGCTTTCATTTTGATTTGAATACAAAATCAATCTGTATGTTACCTGAGCCCAGTTTACCTGTAATTGACTTGATGAATCTGATGTCTTGAGTCCTGTTAGAAATGAGTGAATTCCTCTCCAAGTACTAAGAAATTATATGAGCATCGAACGACATTGACAGTGTGGTGTTTTGTACAAAGTTTATTTCATATGCAGTCTCTTTTTAACTGTATTCCCTCTTCTTGAATCTTGCATGCTTAGGGATCCCAGCATATCTGCTGCTTGCTGTAATTGTACTTCTTTATACATTTGATCTTTTCAATCTTGTGCACATGATTAAGGCTTATGGTCAGAAAACAGCTATTTATTGCAATCTTAATTATGGTTAAAGTGGCTGCTGAATATGTTCCTAGATTGAACTTCGCTTGCTGTTTTTCTCAAGCGAGATATCTTCGGGCTTCAGAGTTTTTTTAGCCAAAATAGAAGCAGTTGTAGCTTCAATGTTGCTTAGCAAGAGTCCTTTGGCTTTAAAATGCACTTTGCTTTCCAGACTTGGCAGAAGGGTTTACTCTTTTTCTTTCTACTGCTTATTGTAGCGGTTCACTCGTCTTGGAGGCAAATTGCCAAAAGGTGTATTGCTTGTTGGCCCACCTGGTACCGGGAAAACTATGTTAGCAAGGGCCATTGCAGGAGAGGCAGGGGTTCCATTCTTCTCTTGCAGTGGTAGCGAGTTTGAAGAGATGTTTGTTGGGGTTGGAGCCCGGCGGGTGAGGGATCTTTTTGCTGCAGCAAAGAAGCGCAATCCTTGTATCATATTCATTGATGAGATAGATGCAATTGGGGGAAGCCGAAATCCCAAGGACCAGCAATATATGAAGATGACCCTTAACCAATTGCTTGTTGAGCTGGATGGATTCAAACAGAATGAAGGAATTATTGTAATTGCTGCAACTAATTTCCCAGAATCATTGGACAAGGCCCTGGTTAGGCCTGGACGCTTTGATCGCCACATCGTTGTTCCTAATCCAGATGTGGAGGGACGAAGGCAGATACTGGAGTCCCACATGTCCAAGGTACGCCCAATGGATAAAGGTTTTTTAAATAGGTTTAACGGTTACTCTATTGTTGGAGTATTATACTTCCTCCGTCCCAAAAAGATTCAATCGTATTCTTTTTTGGGTTGTCCCAAAAAGATTTGATCATTTCCTTATAAGGAAACTTTTTCACTCCACTTTTATGTTGGCTTTTGATTCTAGTCACTCCAGCTTTGATTTTTTTAGTGTCATTTAAGTGGTTGTAATGGTTATGTTATCATTATATTCAATCATTAAAAAGAAAAAAATGTTATCATCATAATCTAAGCTCCTGTCACAACAAAACATACTTCATCTTGTAGATTTGATTTACTTAAAAGTGTGTTATGTTCTGAGTGCAGGTCTTAAAAGCTGATGATGTTGATCTAATGATCATTGCTAGAGGAACTCCTGGATTCTCGGGGGCTGATTTAGCGAACTTGGTCAACATTGCTGCTCTGAAAGCTGCTATGGACGGTGCCAAAGCGGTGACAATGGCTGACATGGAGTTCGCTAAGGATCGGATTATGATGGGAAGTGAACGCAAATCCGCTGTCATCTCTAGCGAGTCACGAAAGTTGACAGCCTTCCACGAGGGTGGCCATGCCCTTGTCGCTATTCACACCGAGGGAGCTCTCCCGGTTCATAAGGCAACTATAGTTCCCCGAGGGATGTCTCTCGGGATGGTTGCGCAGTTACCTGACAAGGATGAGACAAGCATATCCCGGAAACAGATGCTTGCAAGGCTAGATGTGTGCATGGGGGGACGGGTTGCAGAAGAACTCATCTTCGGGGACAGTGAGGTCACATCCGGTGCTTCATCGGACCTTCAGCAAGCAACCAAGCTTGCAAGAGCAATGGTTACCAAATATGGTATGAGCAGGGAAGTTGGGCTGGTAGCACATGATTATGATGACAATGGAAGGAGCATGAGTACTGAGACCAGACTACTCATTGAGAAAGAAGTAAGAGAGTATTTGGAGAGGGCGTATAATAATGCGAAAACAATACTTACCACCCACAGCAAGGAGCTTCATGCACTCGCCAACGCCCTCCTCGAGCAGGAGACGCTTTCAGGAGCGCAGATAAACGCCCTTCTCGCTAAACTCAACTCACAGCAGACACTGCAGCAACAACAGTTGGTTTTGAAACAAAGTAATTCCCAGTCCACCACACCGGTACCTCCCTCAACCCCGAATCCAGTTGCTGCGGCTGCTGCTATCGCGACAACTGCTGCTGCAACGGCTAAAGGGATTGCTCCAGTTGGACCTTAGCCTAAAACAGGTCAATGTTGGGTGAGTTTTAATTGATCACCATGTTCATACAAGCTCTTACAACCATTTAGATCAGTAGAGCATGCCTGTTATCCATTGCTGGAACGCTGTTTGCAACTAAAACGAAAAGCATGGAATGTGATGATGCCATGCCTGTGTAGCAGCTAAGTGTAAGCTTAAGAGGGTAGATATTTATTCTCCTTTTAGTTTCTTTTCTTTTTTCTGGAAAAGAAAAGACTGTCTCAGGTTTCAGACAATGATATTCGACATTAGAGACTTGTAGACCGGATGTTCATGCGAGCAAGGTTCGACATTTTTACATGTATTGCCTTGGTTTTTCGTACTCATTTACAGCAACTTAGCTGGAATACACAGAGAAGGTTGAGAAACATCGGTTTCGGGTTATGGTGTGCTTGAATAAAAGATTGTCTCATTCTGTTCTCAATGTTTGTATTCCATAAATTTGAAGGTAAGTGGTGACTTCAAGAGATTCAGTTGTCTAACTCACCATCCACCTTCAACTTTATCTACCATAAACATACTCTGAAATTATGTTGTCCAAATGCTAGAAGATTATAATGTGATGAAGTTGTGCTGTGCTGCTGCCTTTGATGAAGGTGTGTTGTGCCTTTGAGGATGCCTATTATGTCAGGTGTCATTTTACTTGCCTTTATTCCTGTGGGCTTATGACATATGTTTGTGATTCTTGGGGTGGATGTATCACATGTTCATGGGTTGAATGCATCACTTGTTCATGGGTTGAATGTAGACAAGATAAAGAATAAAGTACCAGGTGTGACAGAAGTAAAGTAAGAAAGAATGTGACTAAAATAATAGTAAGTGATGTGTGATGCAATAAATGGAGTGATGTTATCTAATTTGTCTTCTTTTTTTTCCATGGCTTTTCCTACATAAGGAGTCATTTTGTAATGTAAGGAACAGAACGTTTCTAATAAAATTCTTGTATTTCTTTTCTATGGCTTTCTAAATTCTTAAGACTTTGTTCGGCAAGGAGTGAAGTAAGAGTTGTTTATCATCTATTCGCCATTCCCTTGTGAGTTGAGCGGTTATCTTTCATACTCTTTCGGTCGTCTATAAAGATGGTCTCATTTAGTTTTAAGTATTTATTCTATGTCTATTTTTATTATTTTGAGAAAAAAAAATCAACCTGCTCAAATGATAAAATTGAATGTATCTAGTGTTCGGCTTTTAGAATTTTTTGAATAATTCTTTTTAATAAAAAATTAAATCAAACACACATTTAAAAATCAAATGGTACAATTTTTGCGAGCCAGGATAGTACTTGTAATGATTTTCTTTGTAGTGATTTTCCTTTCAAGAAAGTTTCATGATAATTATTTACTCCCTCCGTCCTAAGAAAATTGTAACCTTTGATTTTGATAGTTGTATTTGACTACTTAAAAAAACTGAAAAAATATTTAAAAAGTTGTCTTTATCAGTTGCATATTTACTTTTTTTATCAACTTTTAAAGATAACAAAATCATAATTAAATAGTACTGGAAAAGTAAATTGGACCTTCAACGTTTTGAACTCTTAACAATTTACCTCAAAATTTTCCCTGCATATTACACCTTGAACTTCCATCCTTCATCCTTAACCCCACCTCCCTCCTCCATCAAGGCTTTGTGGGGTTTTGCAAGATACCTTTTTTTTCTTCCTTGCACTTTATTTTTAAGTGGAATCCAGGATAGACCCTTGCAAATAGGAGACTGCAATTCATTCTTCCATATTAGAGATATAAACCCTAAGCCGCAAAAGGGCTAAGCTAGTCGAACTTGATAAGCCACGAACCCGAACCAAAAGCTCAAGCGAACACACAAAACTGAGCTTGGGCTCAGCTCGACCTATTTACACCCCTAATCTACATGCAATACAATCAATGCACGAAATTACTTACTTGGAAGACGAGAGAAATGTCACAGATTACCGACTTCACGGTACACTCAAAACCTTCCATGTCAAAAATTTGAACTTAAACATGTTATACTAACATGCAATGATTCCCAAACTACATGAAAACTCTGCTATAAATTACATCTTCTCTACGTGCTCCCGACGTCTGCAAGCATATCAGCCTTGCCCGTCAGCATCACAAACATTATAATATCAAGATGTTTTTCACCCAAGGACCAGAAAAAAGGCTAAGGTCCGCGAAACCATTGATTCTCCCCGGCCATATTGTGGCTGGTTCGTTGTTTTGGCAATAGCCCACAATGTAGTAGCACCATATTGTTGTGGACGTTGAAGAGTCAAGCAGCGGAAACCTTCTTCCCATCCTCGATGAAAAAGATAGCCGTCTCAGGCACCTGAAATGATAACTTAAAATCAGTTTCTTCCCATCAGAGCAGAGTCTTTATACTAACGATCACCATGAACTGGTAAGAACAGAGTATTTCATATGCAGAATTCATAATCAAGTGTTAGACAGGGTGCTAAAGAGATTACATCAGGCCAGGTCTCTGTAATGAAATCCACGATATCATATGCAATGTCTCCTTGAACGTCAATTTGTTCCTTCTCAGTTGGTCCCTAGAAATAGTTCAAGTGTCAGAAGATCGTATGAGAAGAGTATGGATCGATGAAAGGAAGCAATAGACAGGCATAATATTTTTATACACCTTAACCACAGATGCTCCTGTTGCAAACTTCTTCCCAAGCTTTTTAGACGCATCATTCAGCTTAATACCTGAAACATCATCCCACAATCAGAAACCAGTTTGTGGTTTCAAATTCAATAAACAAATTGAAACAAACATGAGAATGAATGCAGCTCACCAAATAACTCCAATCCTTTTACCATTGTAATGCACTTCCTCCTGTTGCGAACAACTTTTTCAATAACAACTTCTTGTTTCTCCTGACATTCCGAACATAAACAAGAGAAAGGTGAAGGTAAGGGGCAAATATAATACCATAACTTAATCACGAGGGTAAAAGGTTAAGGTACTGATTGGAAAGAAATGGCCAAGGTCCCCAAGCAATTTAATCTCCTGCTGACATGAAAACTCAATAACAGCTTTAGCTATCTTGAACAAAAAGATCAGTCAAAGTTGGCCCAGGACATGATCAAAACCCAGAATCAAGGATATGCTTCCTAACTAGGTCAGCATGCAAAGGAACAATGAGCTATCTAATGGTTTCATTGTAGAAACATGAGCATTACATTGAACAATCCTCCTTTCTCATCCTCGCTCTAGAAGTCAAACAGCATCAAACTTTGGGTTATTTTATTAGCAAGCTCCACGCATCTTAGCTAAACTTTCCCACTTTTGGTCATTTGGACACTGGAGTCACCAGATCAATTTAAACAAGGCAACATTCTACATATAACTGCAAGACCAATTATTCAAGCACTGGGTCCCAATTATGGTCATTTGGACACTGGAATTACCAGATCAATTTAAACAAAGCAAGATTCTACATATAACAGTGTTTACTAACGCTAGTTTAGTGATCCAGTTGTACTAACAATTGCAGATGAAATGCAGTGCTACACAGAAATGTACATGATTTTTGGTGAAGCTATTATAGTTCAAGCACTGGGTAAACAGCATTTCAGCGATAATTTCACTACCAAGAGCTTGATTTGTTAGATAACAAAAGTAAGAACTCAGAATGTAATGTGGTAATAATAAAATACTAATGGGGAAAATGAGCAAATCATACATAACTAATGTGATGATATAAATTTATGAGGTTGAAAACTGAGAAATGCTGAACAACTCCACATGTAAGGAGAGTTCAATAGTAGTCCAACCTTTACTGTAAACAAGGAGAACTAAGGAGAAAATTCCAGGAATAAAACCCCAGATGATAGAAAACAGAAAACCTATGATTTCCAGCTTCTCTTTAAGCATATAAAAGTTTAGTTATGAGCTGTACTTCTTACAGGGAGCGGGAAAGAGAAAGGAAAATGAATTAAGCTATTGTTTTCTAAAGCTCTGGAAGACTTAAATCTCAACACCCAGCTCCCAAACAAAGGGTAATAGCCAACCAAAGCGTTTCGGGATGTATCAATACACCTTTACAGTTACAATTACATTATAATCAGTTCATATTTCTATGAAATCATTCAGAAACAGGTCACAAGTATCATATGAAATTTGCTACACTACACGATTCAGAGTCGCGAAGTTTATAAGGTAAACACAGGCTAATAAATTCACCTTTTTCTTTATTTTTCCACCAGGGAGGCGCTTCACTTCTTCTTGTTTAGAAGTTGGCTTTACTCCTGAAATTTAAAAAACAATGGCTTCAAAACCTTACATGCTTCAAAATGAAAGGAAGCCAGAGGGAAGAAAGGAAGAAGAAAATAGTGAACAAGCCTAATTTTTACAATATGCACTAAGTTTGCACTTAATTTTTACATGACTTTTCTCTCAACAACCCTATATCTTCGAAAGAACCCTGATCTGTCTAGAAAGAAAAAAAAATCAATTTTTTCTTACTAATGTTGTAGAGTTTAACCTCCGGCACTTCCAACACTTATATTCATTCCGATCATCAATTACCATATTATATAGTAGCAGAAGCATGTTCGAACAACTAGTCACTAGTTTTCATTTTAAAAAGCATCAAAATTTAAGAAATAGAGTAACAATTAACGAATAATATTTCACCTGCTTGAGCTGAAGATGCCGCTCCCTCAACTCCAGATGATGATATTCCAACTGATTGGAGCTGCTCAGAAACCTTGTCAGCGTCCTTCTCATTACCTTCCGAATACAAATCCACGTCTCCAAGTTGTTAATACAAAGAACAAAAGAAACGTTTTCAGTAACCACCACAACTAAAGCAGCCCGAATATCCCAACTAACAGCAGGATCTCGATCGCCTTTTCCCTCTCCAACAAGAATGAAGTAAAACAAAAAAATGAATAAATAAGAGCAGAGAAACGAAGGAGAAGAAGTTTAGGACCTTTAAGAAGATCTGGGTAAAGATGAGGAGCGTTCTTGATCAACCAAGGTTTGCATTTCTCAAAATCGGGACCGAACTCGCAGTACTCAGCGGGTAGAGAGCAAACGGGGCAGTATAGAACCTGTACAGGTTGGGGTTTGTCCGCCATTGAAGAATGCTTAAAAGTCGATTTACCTATGAAATTCGTATTCAAGCTTCTCTTTTTTCTCCGCGACGATCGAGCTTGATCTTCTTTTCTTTCTGGGTAGTGGAAATTTGTGGAGAAATTTATTCCTTCAAGCGGGTTGCGTTGCAATGCATCGCCCGGCTGTGGCTTCTGGAATCTGGCTTCGAGTGACCGCTCCGCTTGTTCGCTCAGTTCGTTCTGTTTGCAGATTTGGGCCTGACGTACGGCCCGTTGCGTTTATAGTTTCACATCAAAACTAGCCCATCTCAACCTGATAAACTTAAGGTATGTTCTTTGAGAAGAAATTAATGAAGTTTTTAAATATTGATATAAGTTTGTGACAGGAAAATATGAGTGAGTATTTCTGAAAAAATAATTTTTAAATGAACATAGCTTGGTGTATGTTCGATAAGTTTACCAATTGAGAGAAAAGAGAGAGAGAGAGAGAGAGAGATAAAGTCTAATGAATAACAAAGATGAATTGTAAAAAGAAAATTGGGTAGGTTCTAATATGATGAAAGCATAAAATAGTGTATTTTCTAATAAAAGTTTACAAATAATTAAATAAAATGAACATTTAATTTGGGATAGCTAAATTGAGAAATCTACTTTCTTTATAGAATGAGTGACCATGTTGGAATGTAAATTTTCTCCCTGTGAAAATTACTAGTTAGCTTTGTTTTTGAACATTTAATCTATGGTTTTGTTTTACCTTAACATTTTGACACGTAATCCCTCTTACTAATTTTTTAAAAAGACATAGCTTTCAATATACAATCTATGATTTTATTTTCTAACATTTTGAAATATAAAGTCAAACATTTTATACATAAATGGTATAATTTAACAATATTTTAATTCAAAATCAGATGAATATAAAAAAAAAATTCAGAAAAATTAAAGAAAATTTATATTGCAAATTATGAGATTCATATTAGTCATTCAACTTTACATGTTTCAAAAATAAATCAATGAAAGACCAAAAAAAGGGTGATGAATATAAAAAAATCAAACATTTCAAAAAAAATGAAAGGGGTGGAGTAAAATTGGAAAATTCATGTGCACGATAATTTGAAGGTTTTAGTTTTCGAATACTTTAATTTTTCTAAAAAACAAATCCTAAAATTGTATAAGTAATAATTCGAGTGAAGGCCCTATTCATTCGCCCCTTTTATTTACCCGCTAGTGGATAAAAGCACTAGTTGATCCAAACACTATCTAACTAATTTAACCAACAAACTAACAATTTTAAAAACTAAAATACTCTAGTTAGGTGTTTACACAAATAACACAACTAGTGATTTTTTCTACTAGTTGGTAAATAGACTCAACCCTAGAGCGTCGTTGCTCTTAGGGACCGTCATTTCCACCGTGAGGGCTCGTACTGTTGCCTCTCGCCGCTGCGCTCACTACCCACAAGGACGTTTACTCCGACTCTTCTCCGTTCGGACAATGAGTGTGGTATCACTTAACTGTCAAAGCTTGGGACCAAATCGCACCATACATGCGATTAAGAAGATGGTGAAAAAAATCAAACCGTGTCTCCTTTTCCTAATTGAGACAAGGAAAACGGCCAAGGCGATGGACTCAATTCGCAGGAAGTTAGGTTTTGGAGCTGTACTAGTTGCTCCATGCATAGGCCGCAAGGGCGGACTAGCCCCTTCTCTAATAGAAACCGTGGGAGGTATCATTGATGACAATGTCAGATTTCCACATTGATGTTCATATCAAGGCGTTGGGATCGGCTTGGAGGTTTACCGGGTTCTATGGGCACCCTATCACCTCAAAGAGAGATGACTCATGGCAACTCCTTCACAAATTACAATCTGTGTCCTCTCTACCATGGCTCATCACCGAGGATTTCAACGAATCTTATGGAACCATGAGAAATTGGGAGGCAACCCGAGAAGGCTGAGTCAGATGGCTGCCTTTAGAACAGTGCTACAGGAAGTCGAGCTTGAGGATCTAGGCTTCTCAGGCCTCAAGTTTACATGGTCGAGGCGGGTGACAAGAGGTGACCTAATTCAGGTTGGACAGAGTGCTATGCTCACCAGCTTGGAGGGAACGCTTCGGTTCAAGTTGGGTCCACAATTTTTATTTTGCGTATTCCTATCATAATGGAGTTGAGATTAAAGTCCTGGGGAAATTGCCAACTCATCTGCCAATCTAGCGTTTCGAAAAGATGTGGACAACAAAACCTAAATGTGAAGATCTGGTTCGGCTGGCTTGGGAGGAGCGAGGGATGAGTTTGGATTAGCATATGAAGTTATATAGGTCGAAACTTGCAAGATGGAACAAAGAGGAATTTTATGGTTTGGCCAAAAAAAATGGAGGAGGCTGAAAATCAAGTGGTGTTTCTGAATTACTTCCAAGATGAAGAGAGCATAAACCAACGTCTTCAAGTGGAATAAGACCTCAATGCTTTATTGGATAAAGAGGAACAATACTGGAGCCAGTGCTCTCGTTAGTTATGGCTTAGGGATGGTGACCGAAATACCTTGTTTTTTCCATCGATCAGCTATAGGTAGAAATCAGTGGAATAAGATTTCCAAGCTTTGCGACATGTAAGGAAATCTTCTAGATTCACCGGAAGAAATTCAAGAGAAGGCACGTAGTTTCTACGTAGAGCTTTATACCTCGGGTGGCCAATCCAAAACATCTGATGTTACCTCGGTAGTGCCAGCTCGAGTTACTTCAGCCCAATCCGTAGCTCTACTCGCCCCGTTCTCGATAGAAGAGGTACGAACCGCGATATTTCAAATGCACCCTCATAATCCCCAGGCCCGAATGGTTTATCTCCGGTTTTTTTCCATAAATATTGGCATATTTTCGGGTCACAAGTATGTAGCTTCATCCTTGATATTCTTCATAAGGGTGAGATTCCACGAGAGCTAAATCTAACGCACTTAGTCCTGATCCCTAACTGCAAATCTCTCATGTCCTTATCAGATTTCCGTCCGATCAGCTTATGTAATGTCTTGTATAAAGTTGTGAGTAAAGTTCTTGTGAACCGGCTAAAAGGAGTAATGGATTCAATAATCTCTGAAAATCAGAGCGCCTTCGCTCCAGGTCGTCTTCTGACTGATAATGTTATGACCTGTCCTCACCGGCCGTGTCATAACAGGAAGTGATTAAAGAAAATAAAGAATTAAAGAGTTTATTATCGAGTAAGTGACTTAAGCATAAGATTGGGAACCTAGAGGACTGAATTGGATAATTGAAAAGACTGGGGATTAAATTGTATAGAAAAAAATGTTAAGTTGTGGATGAGTGGGTAAAGTGACACTATTAAGTCCAAGTGGGGTTTTTATGTACAATAATTAAAAGATGAGGGATTCTCTTATTATTTCCCAGATAAATACCTAAGCTACAGACTTGAGACGCATCTCTCATCTCTCTGCTCATTCTTCTTTTTCTCTCGACGCAACCAGAGCAAGGCTCGCTTGCCTCTGCTCAAAATCGTTCTTCTCTTCCTCATCATATCTTCAATTCAAGCAAGGAGCTTGTGTCTACTGATGAAATCGGCCTCGCTATTCCTATAAAAGAGAAGTAGAGACGAGCTCAGTCTCGTCGTCTATTGAAACGAGTTCATTGAGAACTCGCGTCTCACCCTCTCATCAATCTTCATCTCCATCATCGATTTGATCAACAAGTCTACCTCTCGATGTTTTCGGCCTCTCAAGGCCAAGAGAATGCCGTTTTTTCCTCTATAGCTGCAGGGATTGAAGAAGAATTCAAAAGGAACCCTAGCCACAGATTCGGTCAAATTGGGGGAAAAGAGGTTTCTTTGAGCGAATTGAGCCATTCTTCCTCCTGTAAGTGTTCTCTCTCAAATTTATGGCTATCCTTGTTGAATTTGTTGGATTCTCTGGAATAACTCATGTTGACTGAAACTTGCGTGTTGATGATTACTGATATCTGTAAGGAATACTTAAGATAATTGTGTAAACTATTGATTAGTGAGTGTTGGAAGACTCTTGGTAAGTAATCGATTATTCAAGAAAGAAAATTAAGAAGTGTTTCTTTAAAAGAGGCTCGGTCTTTAGATGCAATTTCTATGATTAGTGATTTACTATTGCCAACTTGTTTTAAGTGGATTTTTAGTGCTAGCTACTGAGATTTATAAAGAGGTTGATGTTACAACTGTGATACTTTAACTTCACATGAACTAGACAATTATTGAATATCAAGCATTATTATGATCAAGATAACTGGAAGATATAGTTGATAAAGGCTTCGCCTTCGTTAAGAATCTGATTTCGGTATGGCATCACGGGCGATGGCCGAATGTGAAAGTAATGGAAATAGTTGTGGATTACTGTTGTGGAACAACTATGGTTGTTTTGGTGATTTCAACATATATATGAGATCTGAACCATGAGGCCTCAGTCTTAAGGACAATGTGGGATGTAACCATTGGTCAACCTTTCTCATGTATGCAACCAATGACTGATGACTGATTCACTGGGAGATGGAGTTAAAGTTTGAGGTTAGGCATTAGCCGAGTCAGAGAGGAGAATCATTTATATTTCCCGGCGGGGGTGCACTCCACACCCCTGTAAGTTCTTGTTTCCCTCGTTACCTCTTTTGTAAGTTACTTTAATTGTTTATTCGTTGAACTTGTTTCTTACTTTTTCTTTTGTACTCGGAGGGAACCTGGATGTGATCATGAAAAGGAGGGAGACTCATACGAACAAGAAGATGGATTTGCAGCTCAAGTTACTAGTTAACTAAGATAAGTTGTAATTAAAGTTATAGTTTTGTATTTTTGTCTTTACTTGTGTTTTTAGACACACACTTAAACTTGATTTGTAAATGGACTTTTAACTCTATTTGCAAACTTCAATTATTGTTTTAATCAACTATTTTCCAGCCATCTTTTAAAATAACTGTAAAGATCCTGGGAGTTACTGCCCTAAAACCCAGCTATCTGTATGTACGGTTTAGGGTCATAACAGATAACACCCTGATTACGTTAGAAATCTGCAACCATGTGAACTCCCCGCATGCCTGAAAGAAAGGTGAGTTAGCAATAAAACTAGACATGTCAAAAGCATATGATTGAGTGGAATGGGACTTTCTACGTCGCATGACGAAACAGCTGGGTTTTCCGAATCAATGGGTGGGACTGGCCATATCCTGTGTGGAATCAGCCTCCTCCTCAGTGTTAGTTAATGGTAACCCGACTTCTACTTTTCGGCCAACACGAGGGCTCCGTCAAGGCGATCCACTATCTTTATATTTGTTCTTATTCTGTAAAGAGGGTTTATCTGCTTTTTTTCAGGATGCGGAACGCCGGGGTGCTATTCATGAAGTTTCTATATGCAAGCGTAGCCCAGCCATTAGCCATTTACTTTTTGCAGATGATTCCTTGCTATTCCTTAAAGAAACGAAAGGTGCGATACAGAATCTTATATCACTTTTATCCCTCTATGAATCAGCCTTTGGACAATGCGTGAATAAGAGCAAATCGGCGGTTTTCTTTAGCCCTTACATTCCAACTCAAAGAAGAGTAGAAATGTGCAGTTTGTTGGGTACTTCTAAATGCCTGATAAATGATAAATATTTGGGATTCCCGTGGATGTTGGAAAAGAGGAAGGTGGAACAATTTGACTACCTGATGGAATGGGTTAATGATAGATTAAATAATTGGAAGTCAACTAATCTCTCACATGCGGGAAGGGGTTTGATGATTAAATCAGTAATCCAGGCCATGCCTACTCATGCCATGAGTTGTGTCCTCCTCCCACCGACGGTATGCAACAAACTCAGACAAGCTTGTACTCGATTTTTCTGGTCGGCGGATGTAGATGTGCAGAAGATGTCCTGGTGCGCATGGGACACTTTATGTACATTCCGAGGCTCATGTGGTTATGGTTTTCGAGACTTCCCAGCATTTAACAGAGCTATGTTAGAAAAACACTATTGGCATTTTGTCAAAAGACCAGATGCTCTCGCTACCAAAGTCTTCAAAGGTAAATATTTCCCTTTAACTGGTTTTCTGGAACACGTCAAACCAAAAGGCTTTGTGGTCTGGTCCGACATCCTTGCAGGCCGTGAGCTCCTTCTAACAGGGGGTCACTGGAAGGTAGGTAACGACACCTTCATTTCCGTTTAGAAGGACCATTGGCTCCCCGGTGCAACTATTTCTCTAATCACCGAACTGATACCGGGAATAGAGACTATGCAGGTTTCTGATTTAATTGACTCATCTTCCTCAACAAGGAAGAAACATACCATAGAGGCTCTTTTCCACCCAGATGTTGCAGCTCTAATTCAAGATATCCTTCTACAACCCAACGCGGTGAAGGATATTTTCACATGGAGCATGGAAGATTCAGGGAAATTTATAGTCAGATCTGCATACCATTTTGCCTATGTTGATCTTTACAAGAGATGGTTTTAGAGATGGAGCATGTAGATTTTTAGAGATGGTTTTAGAAGTTGAAGCTACCTCCAAGGGTCCATACTTTCATGTGGAGAGCTTGTTCAGATATCCTAGCTACATCTAATGCTTTTGAGAGAAGAGGTATGACAGTGATGAAGACGTGCCAAGTCTGTGCCGGTGAAGCCGAATCGGTCCGTCACTTCTTGTGGGAATGTCCTTTTGCTCAACGAGTTTGGCACTGCCTGGGTCTCTCCCCTTTCAACTCTTCAGACTTGGGAGACTGGGTGGAATGGTATCAGAATATGGCGCGGGCTAATCCTTAGATGATTTCATTATACTCTGTTGCTTGCTGGTTTCTCTGGTCAAATCGAAATCAGGTTGTCTATGAGCATAAATGTTCTCGGCCGCTCTCCTTCGCTATTCGGATTCGTGCTTGGGTTGAAGGTTGGGAGAAGGCTCAAGCTTGCTCAAGTGCCCATGGGTCGGCTTCTACCCAGCCGGTTGGACTCCCCCTGATGCTCAGGTTATAAAGATCAATGTAGATGCGACCCTTGCTTGTAGCAAGCATATTGCTTCAATGGGTTATATTGTGAGGAACGATAGTGGGGAAATTCTATATGCTGGCTCCATGAAGTTATCTTATGCAGGGAACGATCCACTCTACATTGAGGCTCGGGCTCTTCTTAAGGGTCTCAAGATCGCTAGGACGCACGGATGGCAAGACATCTGGATGGAACAGGAGATCAACAGCAACCATGCTCCTTCGCTATTCTATTTTGGAGCTATTATTGATGAGATTAGACATATAGAAACCTCTTTTCACTCTTGTAGTTTTTCCTATATAAGTAGGAAGGCAAATGGTCCAGCCCATTGTCTTGCTCGATCAGGACTAGAGCTCACTGGTTGTATCTCCTGTGACGTTATCCCGGTTTGGTTAGCTTCGGCCCTTCCTTAATTTAATACAAAGCTATTTCGTCAAAAAAAGACTCAACCCTATTCATTGGCTCATTTAAAATCTGTGTGACTTTGACAAAGCAGTGGTCAAATGAACAACTATACTACTTACTTTTTATAAAATGAGCAAACTCACCGAGTTATAATGAATTCTCTAAAAATGCAAATAGTTGTAAATAAGATAATCAACTTACTATCTAGAAAAAAGGGATCAAGCTTTATCGTGACAGATGTGAGCACTAACATATAATGAATTCTCTAGAAAAAAAAAGAAGAATGAGCAAATTCTCCAATCGTTGTAAGTAAACTAATACATTGTCATACATCGGTCCTAGTGTCTTAAACATGATTAATGTGAGCAACCAGTAACCACCCTTAGATGAAGAAGCACTGGACGTTGACATCTTACCATTAGTAGCACAATTGTGGTCCTCCAGAATATCCAGAGAAAAATAGTTGACGTCAATTCAAAAAAATGTTTGAACTATCCGTGGAGACTCAAGATCCAAACTGTTCATAAAATGAAAACTCGTAGCTCTAGACAGGTCAAGTCCTAGCTCAGCTGTTCTAACTGAAAATAGTCCTTTTCGATCATATCCCCTACTCATCAGAAAAGACCTTCGAGGGCTTACCTCTACCGCTCATCCTTGTGCACCAATCTTCTCCAAGCCAGATTCTCGCACACACCATAATAAGTATAATAGTTGACTAGAAGAAACGAGAGACAATCACACCAAGCAGGTTGCAACCTGATGGCTAGGAAGTCTGACTAAACCACCAGCATGTCGAAAACCTTCTCCGTCAAGTGCCCTGCCATCACCCATGACGGGGATCAAACTTCCTTCTGCAGTTGAGAGTGGCAAAGAAACAGGCGACACGTCTAGTCCCATCATCAAACACATCCCAGGGGTCACAGACGAAGAAAAGTACCGAGTACAAAGTGAGAAAAACCAAACCCTAACAGAGTAGGGAGGAAATTCTGACACTGCAGGAAGGATACTCGTCGCTATGCGAAGGGAACCATAACCCAAGGTCCAGCGTTGTCTCCCTATTCAGTTTGATTTTATCCAAAAATTTGGAAAATGCACCTTTCTTATTAACGATTTCATTTTTCTAACATTTTGAAATATACTGCCCATTTGGAAGGTTTGGAAGGCTTTCATGCATATAATTACAAACATATCCTACTTTAACTTTTATCAAAATTTTAAAGTTAAAGAGGGCATGTTTGTAAATTTATGTATGAAATGTGGGACCCATATAAGCTTAAGCTTTAGGCTTAAACTCACTTAAGCCTTCCAAATTGGCTCATAAGTTAAAATTCTTATACACAGATGACAATTTGATGTACCTAATTGATATAAAAAATGAGTAAACTTCAATGGTGGTCCTGTAAGTTTGTGGGTTGTCCTATTTGGGTCCCGTTTTAAGAATTTGGCTCACTTTAGTCCTGTAAATTTCAATCGTTTGCACTGTTCGTCCTGCCGTCACTTTTTCTGTAAATCACTATTAAATTGGTAAAATTACCAAAATGTCCTAGATCTAATATTCAATTTAACACCAATCTCTTAAAACAACTACAAATAAACCCTAACTATTTTAAATGTACAACCACACCATCTCTTCCAATCCTTCTCCAACCACGATTCATCACGTTGTTGCTGCCGCCACGACGTCGTTCCTGATCTCGCTCACCCGCTTCATTCTCGTCCTCAGATCGAAGGTGGAGACAAGAACGCCTGTTCTTCTCCGGCTGCCACTGCTCTTAGCGGAGGCGGCCATAACGCTGCTCCAGATGAGGGGCACGAAAGACTCGAACCGTGACGGCGGGCAGGCAAGATCGCTGCTCGTAGATCTCGTCCGGAGCTTGCTCGTAGATCTTCGTTTCGATAAGCCGCCGCCGGCAGGGCGCTTCCTCCGCAACCCCAGCCAAGGGCACATTCGAAACATCGCTTCCCTCTATTCAGCAGCCCTAGCACCGCAGATTGCCTCCCCCTTTCCCGGCCAATCTCGCCGCTTGACGCCAAATCTCCAGAGATCCGAGGCTGGACTGCCAGGGGCAGGGGCTGGGTGAACCTAGATGATGCGAGGTTGGACTGGATCGCAAAGAGGATTGAAAGAGATGGCGTGGTTGTACATTTAAAATAGTTAGGTTTATTTGTAGTTGTTTTAAGAGATTGGTGTTAAATTATATATTAGATTTATGATATTTTGGTAATTTTACCAATTTAACAGTGATTTTAACGGGAAAAATGACGACATGACGAACGGTGCACACGATTGAAACTTATAGGACTAAAGTGAGCCATATTCTTAAAACGGGATCCAAATATGACAACTCACAAACTTACAAGACCATCAACGAAGTTTACTCTATAAAAAATTTTAAATCAAATGAACATCGATAGATTAGTTTTTTTTTTTTTTAAAAAAAAAAAGTGGGATGGAGTCATGTAGATAGTTTTTTTTTTATAGTAAATGTGCGAATAACAAACAAAAGATTCTTTTTCGAACGTGACCATCTGTGGCGCTTCGCCTTCATGCTTGGCTCTCTCTCCACAACCCAAGCCTCCTTCCTCTCCTATTTAACCGCAATCTACATTCTCACTCAGCCACCACCCAAAATCAGAGGCTCAAAATGCCGTAAGCGATGCAACGCAACAAATATCTGCAAATCCTCCACTAGATTCAGATCTGCTCGCTACTCTCTCACTGGGTGAGTGAAAAGTTCCGATCTTTGTTATCCACTTCTCTCGCCGGAAAATGGCTGCCCAAAAGAGGTACATTTCAAAATCTGATCTTCAGACCCACGACAAGCCGGGAGACATGTGGATCTCTATCCAGGGAAAGATCTACAATGTCTCTGATTGGGCCAAAGATCATCCCGGAGGCGAGCTTCCTCTCCGGAATCTCGCTGGTCAAGAGGTCACTGACGCGTTCGTCGCCTTTCATCCGGCATGGGCCTGGAAGTATCTGGATAAGTTCTTTACTGGGTACTTTCTGGAAGATTACTCTGTCTCTGAGGTTTCTAAAGATTACAGGAAGCTGGTTATGGAGTTCTCAAAGATGGGGCTTTTCGAGAAGAAGGGACACAGCGTGTTCTGCGCAATGTCTTTCATCTGTTTGATGTTTTGTCTGAGTGTGTATGGGGTTGTGTGTTCTGACAGTACACTGGTGCATCTTCTGTGTGGTGGACTGGTTGGGTTTTTGTGGATTCAGAGTGGGTGGATTGGGCATGATTCTGGGCATTACACGGTTATGATCAATCCCAAGTTCAACCGATTCGCTCAGCTACTGAGTGGTAATTGCCTTGCAGGTATCAGCATTGCATGGTGGAATCGGAACCACAATTACCATCACATCGCTTGTAACAGTCTTGATCACGACCCAGATCTTCAACACATGCCTCTTTTTGCGGTATCTTCTAAGTTCTTCAATTCATTAACTTCTTGCTACTATGAAAAGAAGTTGAATTTTGATGCTGTTGCTAGGTTCTTCATTAGTTACCAGCACTGGACCTTTTACCCAATCATGAGCCTTGCTAGGCTTAATCTGTATGGACAGTCATTCGTACTGTTGTTTTCCAATAAAAAGGTGCCAAATAGGGGTCAGGAGATCGTTGCCCTTCTTGCCTTTTGGATTTGGTACCCTTTGCTTATCTCGTATTTGCCAAATTGGGGTGAGAAAGTCATGTTTGTTCTGGCTAGCTTTGTGGTATGCTCAATCCAGCATGTTCAGTTTTGTTTAAACCACTTCTCTTCAAATGTATACCTTGGTCCTCCAACTGGAAATGACTGGTTCCAGAAGCAAACAATCGGTACACTTAACATCTTGTGCTCATCTTGGATGGACTGGTTCCATGGTGGTCTGCAGTTTCAGATCGAGCACCACTTGTTCCCGCGGTTGCCTAGGTGTCATCTGAGGAAGATCTCCCCATTCGTTAGGGAGCTGTGCAAGAAGCACAACCTGCCATATAATAGTGCAACGTTCTGGGAGGCTAATGTCATGACAGTCAAAACTCTCCGCGATGCAGCTCTGCAGGCGCGAGACCTTGCGAATCCGGTTCCTAGGAACCTAGTTTGGGAGGCAGTCAATACTCATGGTTGAGTGATATATAGATTATTGTGAGGCTGTTCAGGTTTTGCTGGAGTTCTCTTATGAAAAATAAAAGATTGCAGCTTTAGCACAACTCATCTCCATTGAGTTCTGAAGTTTGATGATGGGTATTCATTGTTGTGTTTCAAAGACTGATTCTTTCATTGGCTTGACAATTCCGATTGAGCTGGATGGTTTTGCTGTCATCCTACTGGTTATATTTTGCTATTACTGCTATTCCTTATTTAAGTTTCCTGCTGGCTTAGTATATGTATAATAACATTAAGTACTGTTTCTTTTTTATTTTCTTTTTGTAGCCTAGTTATCTTATTAAGCTCTTGGTTCTTGCATTTGTCTTGAAACGCTTACTTCTTTGATTTGTTATTATTATTATTATTATTATTATTGAAATGTCTTTGATTTGTTATTACTTGGTGCAAATCAAGTTTCTGACTTTTCTTTGAAAGTTTACTTCTTTAATACTCCTACATCTCTTTGCACAACTTGCATTTTCATTTCTGTTTCTTTATGGACTTCCTTTCGCTAATCTTGACGCCCAGATACATGTGACCGTTCACGGCCATTGGGGTCCAGTTGACCATTTTGGCCTCATTTGGTATCATGACAGGATCCTCCTCACCGTTTTGTCCTCTGACATAATTAATTATCTCATTAACTAATCTATTAGGATGAGCAGAATATTTGAAACTGGAGTAATAAAGTAATAGTCAGTCAGATATGATACGAATATCTTTTTGAAAAAAACAGGGAAATTGAGGATAATAAAATCACAGGAGTGCCATGTAGTGTTAAGTGGTGGCAATTATCACCATTCAAATTTGCAAAAAATAGATATGTAGTATAAAAAGTCTTATAAAATACTATATATTTGTGCCCTCACTAAATATTATTTTGTTATGTGGTCATTCCTCACTAAATATTATTTTGTTATGTGGTCATTCCAAAATAAAAATTCTACTGATCAATTACTCACTTATCCCCGCTCACAACAATTCATGGCTCTGCCCTTGAATAAGGTTAAAGTAGTTTAAAAGTTTCTTGGAAGATGGACAGCACTTGTGAGTTTACCAAATTACCCTTGATCCATTACATGTAATCTGCTGGGTATTTTTGTAAAATGAGTAACGTTTTAAGACAAAAACAATCATTATAACCACATCTTTTTGTCTATCAATGAACAATACAATTTTAAATTTCAAAGTTTTCGTGGAAACTTTCTTCTCCTGTCTTCTCATGAGGGACAAAAGAGGATAGTGGCTAGCATCTCCATTATTTTATGAATAATTGGTGAACCAGCTAGCATCAGTTGCAGAACAGAACACACCATCTACCATATTGTAGCAAGTGGTTGAAATCTACTTCACTCAATTAAGGGTCCTTAGCTCTCAACCAAATTGGGTACACAGTGCACACACCAATCACAGAGGCACACGTGCTTCCTCGGACTTTCATGATCATGAGCCAAGCACACTATGGCAAATGATTGAAATGAGTCCTGTAGATTGTGAGGGGAATAGCATGGAATGTAAGTAAGATGAATAGCATACAAACATTAGAGATGATTGTGACCACTGATTAGTACAGGACCAAAGTAAGTCCTAACAGATGAAAAGCTAGCATACATGTAAAAGTAATGTTTGTGTGTCTAACAAGCTGTAATGTAAATTGCAGAAAATAAAGAAAGAAGACACACATTATTATATGCACTGTGGGATACGGTTTAATCCACGGTTTCAATGAGAGGTTATTTTCACGGTCTATCAAGCTGTCCTGTAGATTGTGGGTTGCAGAAAAATGAATTCAGATAAAAACGACAGAGGGTATTACAGCAAGTAAAGAATTACAGAAACAAAAATGGACTACAGCAAATGAAAACAACATCATTACCTGAAGATGTCGGAATGGTGTAAAGACCAACCCCAAGAGTCATTGCGATCTGCATATAAGACAGTGTTAGATAAAGAGTTTCGAGATCCAAGAGTTCTCCCGACTCCCTACCTCTTGGATCTCTTCTCCAACTCCAGCTCCGGGCCCAAGACTCGCCCACCCAGACCTCTATCCGCCACTAAACAATCCAAATTAGTCTCCAACTTCGACAACCTAGGGAATAAAGATTCAAGAGAGGCTTCCCCAACCCACCTCTCTTTCCAGAAAAAAGTATTTAACCCGTTCCCGACCCTTTTAAAAAAGGAGTGAGCAAAATCGACTTCAATCTCCGACAACTCCCTCCCAACTTGGATTATATCTCCCTACAGTCCTCCCCGAGCTTCCCCTTCTAAACCCAAACCCCCCTCTTCACCATAGCAAGCCTTAATCACCTTAACCCATAAAGAATTTCTATCTTCTTTAAATCTCCACCACCATTTGCATAAGAGAGCCCAATTTTTGTGTTTTAAACTTCGAACCCCCAAACCTCCTACCTCCTTACTTCTAACAATCTTGTCCCAAGCCACCCAATAGATACCATTAAAATCCTCACTCCCACCCCAGAAGAATTTTGCCCGGAGACTCTCAAGGGTTTTGATCACACTCACTGGGGCACGAAACAAAGAGAAGAAAAACAGCGGCAGAGCAGACAAGATTTTTGGCATTCCAGGCTGAGAGTTTATTCTTGAATTTTTCCTCGACTTTCTTCCACGGTTTAGATCTGGACATGCTGGCTCCTACTGGGAGGCCAAGATAGATGAAGGGGAGAGAACCTGAAGAACAACCAAAATGATCGGCCATGAGATGCAGGTCATCTGGGGGAACACCAACCCCGTAAAGCTTGCTTTTATCCAAGTTGATGTTTAGTCCTGAGATTTTGCTGAAGCATTTCAGAATTTTCAACAGGTTTCTGATGTTGGATCTTTGCCACGGCCCAAAAGAAGATGACATCATCCGCATACTGAAGATGGGAAATGCCAACCCAAGATGAGCATTAATTACAGCAACTTCAAGTAAAAATGAATTACAAGTAAAAAGTCATTACCTGTTGTGTTGGTTGACTGCTTGAGGCTTGACTTGCATTCAGCTGGGGGCATTTAGGCCTCCATCATCCCAAGACCTTCACCATCACCATCACTTAATTCGATCACTCCTAAACCAGTAACCACACTCTCCCAATTACTGTCAACAGGGTTAGAAATGGAAGGACCTTCTCCACGCTCTAGATAAAATTCACAATCATGCGCTTTTAATACCACTAAACAGCCATCATAAGCACTTTCCTCATCATTTATAAGCCTCAAATCAGAAGACTCTGTCATCACTGAACTGTTTTTCAGTTGAAATACCAGCAGATCCGCTGGACATTTAGATAACCAAAACTCCTAATGAATTGCACAAAACCTCCCCACTATGTCCAATAACAATATTTTTCATTAACTTAGACTTAAGCTCATTGATCATTTTGATTCACATGAACCAAATGAGAGTTAATCTTAAAGGCCCGTCACAGCTCGTTTTTTTTTTGTTTCTCTTTCGATTTCTTCTGTTCCAAGTTTTCTGGATGCATCGTCTTCTGAAATTTTGTCTTGATGTTTAAGTAGCTTTGTGCATCAGTTCAATGTACTATTTTCTTTTTCTTTCTGAGATTTCATCATTTCTTCCCTCTTTTTCATTTTGCTTATAATTAATGCATATGGTCTTTTTCAAGGATTTAAATAGCAGTCTGGACTATTTGGAGGCGTTGCACTTAGAGACGATTATGTACAGCCTCCAGCATGTGGAACATCACAAACTTTTCTTTACACCAGTGCAAGGCTTAATCAACTGATCTTACTTGACATTGACAATCTTTGAGTCTTTGCTTATAATTAATGGAAATGATCTGATTAAAAGCATAAAAGGGGGGGAAAGGAAGAAGAAATGTGATTATTATGAATAATCATTGTTTCTTATTTCTTTCATTTAACTTTTGGACTGATGATATTGACAAAAGCCAGGCAAATATGTACAGCAGCAGGAATAGTGCTAGGCAAAGGTTCGGGCTAGACCCTGGCTTTGATAGGCAAAAGTCCAAATGAGTTATGAAAATTACCATAATTCACAAATACACATGACTAATACTCTCTCCTTTAGCCTCTTTGGTAAATTAATGCTTCTAAGTAAAAAGAAAAGGGAAAGAAAAGGAATTGAAAGAAAGAAAAATTTATCTTTCTTCCTTTTCTTCTTCACTCACAAACATTCATCTAGGGAATGGTCTTGGCCATTGGTGTTGGCAAGAAGAAGCCGAGAAGTGACATTCTCGGGATCATGGACCTCTAAAATTGATTCACCATCATCTTTTAACACATAATTCTCACTGCAGGACCAAAGGAAATACAAAAGTTAGATCCAAAATGGAGTACTGAAAAACATTTAACCCTTCTAGCTTGAATTTCGTAACTTTTCTATAAAGTTTGTAACTTTTACAAGTCTATCACACTACATGATATGCACAGTCCAACTAAAGATATTTAAAAAGCATCCGGCGTATCTACTGTCAATCAGATGATTGTCCAGGTAACTATGCTGCTACATCATTCGTTACACATTGTTAAGTGTCTTCGTACTCTTTTCAGTTTGATTTAGCCATCGCTGTGACTACAATTTTGCTATGATCGTCCATGTTTTATGCAGATGGGACATAACTTAATGGGACTTCTTCTGGATTATAGAAAATAAAAACACATGAATATATAAGAGCAAGGAATAAAGGTAACTACAATGGTGAATAACCGACCTGTTTATTACCGTCTCTGGGTCAGAAGAGTTGACAACCGCTGCTTCATCAGCACCAAACAGTTCCAATTCGATGCAGTTACAACCCTCATCATCCCTAGGCCCGTTCGGATGAAGCAGAGGAAGATGGAAATCGTATTCCCACCAACAATTCTTCTCTGGGTAATTAACACAAACAGGTGGCAGGCGTAAACCGGATGGCACCGTAGCATCGCAGGCACGAGCGCGACACTGGGCGAGGCGGAGACGGACGAGGAGGAGCTCGGCCTCGACTAGCCGGATCTCACGGTGGAGGTCGGAGACGACGCGGAAGCAGCAGGCGGCGGCGGCAGCAGGGTGTTGGGAGGGAACGAACTTCATGATGATGGATGAGAAGAGGTTGTTGTTGTTGTTGGGAGAATTGAATGTTGGTTGTTGGTATTTAGAGGGGTGGAAGCGGACGCTGGGGAAGCGGCGGAGGTAGGGGACGACGGTCGGTTTTGTGGGGGTTTAAGAGAATATCCGCCCAAAATGCAAGCAAGCCTTGATGATGGGCGAATCGCAGCCTAATTCGGCCAGATTATTACTGCCTGCCATTATCATGATCAGGCACCATTTTGGCGCCAAACTCGTACGGAACTTTCCCCAACATTTCGAATCCACACTCGTCTCTCTCCTCTATAGAGTAATACATTTATTATCTAATTAATTCTACACATTTTTTTGTTGGATTGTCGTTAAAAATTTTTACACTTTACTTAAATGAAACTTATTTTCTTTAAATTTATCAAATTATCCATATTTTATATAAATTATTAAATTTAAATATCTTAAACTTTTTTATCTTGTAGAATTATTTGGGGATGAAGGAAGTATTTTTAGATTATAGTGGAAGAGTAAAGAATATATAAATTATTAATATTAAATTTATTGTTTAAATTCTCCATTCAACCTCTACTTGTGGGTAATCATGTCAAAGTACATAAAATTTTACATTTATTTACAAACTTTAATTATAATTATTTGATAAAATTTTTAAATTTATGTCTCTATATTAAAAGATGGAAAACAAAGTTACAATTAATTAATATTAAGCGCCCATCAAGATAAAATATGGTACCGCTTATCCATATTTTCGTATCGTTTTTGTGCAAAACAATTATGACAAAGTACCATTTAGGTCAATTGAGCATCAGTCGCCGTACCAGCCTATACCGGTCATTTCGGCCGTATCCGTGTACCGGATGAAATGATGAAAATGGCGGTACATGATACAATTGTAAGAAATTTAAAAGTTTAAGGTTAAAAAGTTGTAAAAAAATGATTCTATCGGTTAGTGTTATCTTGCCATTACTGCATCATTTTTTTTTATTGGACTTTTAGGTCTACTTAAAAACTACATCAAACTATTTACGAATACTTTTTATTAAAATTTTATTTATATTTTTTATTTTATATATTTATATTAATTATTTTTTATAAATATAAATATATTTATATATTTATGGGGCGTTACACAATTTTTGGTACATCTGAGGTATTTTCTACATACCAGTAGTGTCTCGTACATTCAACAAAACTGTACCATATTTTACACTATACTCCTCTATCTCCACCGTTATGTTAGACATTTTACACTATGCTCCTCTATCTCCACCGTTAAGTTAAACTAGACTTTCTATTCTTTTTTGTTTTTTTTATTTCCTTTTAAGTCGAAGTAAATTGGTGAAACATACACTTTCTATTACTTATTTAATTGGCAAAACCAATAAATAAATTAATTTAACTTCATGTCTGCTGATTTTGTTACTCCGTCCTTTTTTAGATGTTAAACTTTTTTTAACATTTAATTTATAATTTTTTCCTCAACATTTAGTATATAAAATTCAGTGATTTATATCAAAATGATAAACAGATATTTCTGATTTCTAAATATATATTTTTTAAATTTTTTTAACGAGATCTTCCTAAACTACACCCGAGACCGGCCCTGACATTTTCGAGGCTTGAAGTGGAAAGAAAAATTGGGGCTCCATGTCAGAATTATATCTACATAATCTTTTATTTTTAAAATATGTACTCCCTTCGTCCCATCAAATATCCAACATATTTCTTTTCGGGTTGTCCTAGCAAAACTCCAACGTTTCCTAAAAAGTAAACTTTTCTATATCAACTTTGTCTTACTACCATCTATTTCTCTTTCCACTCCGAAAAGTTACTGTATTTTTGTGTTATATACCTATTTTACCTTATTACCCTCAAGTCAACCATTTTTCTTAATCTCCGTGCAAATTTAATGCACTATATTTGGTGTGAAGAAAACAATATGTCACAACATAGCAATAAAACTTTAAAATTTCAATAATAATAATAATAATAATAAAATGTTATAATGTTAGAAACAAAAATATGAAAATTACAAATATTAGTACTTATTCATTTTCTATGTATATCTTGGGTTTTTAGGGACCCAAAACACAAGGCTTATCAGCTTGTAGCCAGGGCCAGTACTGCTACACCCACTTGGTTCGAGCTGACTCATGAGCTTATCGAGCAAGTAGAAATGACAACTTACCTTCCCACTTAAACCCATGCTTGCCTACCCAGCTACCCTCATAGTCCACATCTGTAAATCGCAACAATAATTTGATGTCTGCTGAACCGTAAGCTCGTGCAACCTTAGGCTCCTCTGGTGACACGAATCACTCCTTTGATGTCTGGGAAAGTCCAACCCCGATCTGCCAACTCGTTGTTTTCACCATGTCTATCAAGTACTCACTTTGAGTCGCAAAAACCATATTGTTGTTGTTGTTGTTTGTTACTAGTTATCACTCGCTATTGCGAGAAATATTTTAACGTTCATATGTGATATATATACGCCACCAGACAAGATTACTAAACGCAACGCCTATACGCGTTCTATATAGTGTTTCACTAATACGAGGAGTGCTCCTCAGAATACGACAGCCTCGTACATGGGCCACTGCGGCGCCTCAGACGATCTCCAGAAGAGGCTTTATGGGCTGCACCCAACGGTACTCCAACATAAGTACACCAACCAAAAAGTTCTACCAAAGACACAACGCCCAAAAGCCGCACCAAAGACACAAGACACAAAAGTTGTACACACTCAAGTGTCACACCAACACTGCTGAGCAAGAATGTCCAATCCGCCGCTCCGAATCGAGAAGTCGGCAGCTCACGCGCGGGAAAGATCCCACCAAACACTCTACCAACGTGGGAGAGTCCGGGCATCACCCTATAAGTGGGTGATGCCAACCCAAAAATAAGGTAACTACTACACACCCACACCTTTCTCCCGTGTCTCGCACTCGAAAGTATCTTCCGTCTTGCCTTTCGTGCACGGAGCCATCCGTCCTAACTGCTGGGAGATCTTTGATTGCCGGAGGTCACGCTTTGGCTATCAATTTGGCGCTGTCATGGGAAACGAAAAACAGCTGCTTTTTTCTTTCCTAAGCAACTTACTTTTCTCTCCTTACCATTCTCATGGCGAAAACAAGGAGAACGCACAACAAAGGCGCACGCCGAGGACGCCGCTCAGCTTCCTCCGATGTGCCTCCACGCCCGCCGGTGACGCAATGGGGACACAACAGCCCCACAACCTCAATCGATGGCCATCCCGCCGCTCCCTATTACTAGTACACCCGAGGGGCAAGAACCACCGCAGCCCGCGAGCGGCCACTCGACATACCTTGGGGACTTCGACGATCCCCACAGGTCATCGTCGATCCTGGCCGAGATAGCGCTGCCCAAGCGAGCATGCTTAATGAGCTGAAAGCCTTCATGGTAAAAACCATCAAGGCGGAAATGCAGACCGCTCGCCTCCCGCCTCACAACGACAGGGGACGAACAGTCCCAAAATCAAAACCAAACAGTTGGGAACCTAGACGTCGACGACCTCCTCCGACGAATCAATGTGGTCGAGGAACAGGTGAAGACACCAAACCCGGTCCTCGACGATATCGAGATCCTCCCGACGCAGCCGCTCACGAGAGGACATAATCGCCGTCCAGCGCCGCCAGCCAATGCCGGTCATCGAAAGCTACGACGCTACAACGGATCCGTCGACCATCTGCGACGCTACATCTCCCAAATGGAGATGGCTCGGCCTCGAGGCAATACTGCAAGGCTTTCAGCTCCACCTTAAAAGGGGCTGCCTCAACATGGTTCGAACGCTACGAGGCCAGCATTTCAAATGCTTTAAGGACCTCGCCTCATCGTTCCTACGCCACTTCATGGGGCTCGACCTCCCCGAAGACTGTCCAACACTTGTTAAGAGTGAAACAGAAAGGGAGGAACCACTCCGTGATTATATCCGACGGTTTCAGCGGAAGCCGTCCCAAGTCCGTGGTCTCTCCTCGGACATGCAACTTTTGGCCGTAACTCAAGGCCTACAGCCACAGTCAAGGCTCGCTTACAACATCAACGAAAACCCCGTCACACGATGGGTGAGTTCATCGATCGAGCAACTCGATTCATGAACTCCGAGGAAATGAACAAGCCCTACAAAGCAGGCCTCCCACAAACGAACGCAACAGAAGTTCGACAAAGGGCCTATCTCATCGAGGTACCAGCCCTCGAATATCAGTTCGAGGACCCCGATAACCTCCCAACGCTCCGTGACACCCGCACGAACAATCTGCTACTGCTGGAGAAGCAGAACAGGGTGCCCAAGTGGCCACAACCCATCCAACATAAGAACACGAGGGGCTTTGACAAATACTGCCTCTACCACAAGGATCGTGGGCACGACACGGAGACGTGCTTTCAACTCCTAATCTCATCTCGGAGATGATTGAGCAGGCAAGCTCAAGGAATTCTGTCCGATTCCGACTCCCCGCAAGGATTTCCCCAAGGGTCGTAAGAAGGACGACGATAACGACGATAACGCGTCGTCGACACAATAGTCCTCGAAGGCACAACTTGCCACCACCTCCACCGGCGGGCACCATCCATGTCCTCACAAAGTCGGAAGGTGCCTCCTCCAGGAAGCGTTACGCGAGGGAAATCTTGCGGATCGACCACCTCGAGGAGCATGTCATCTACCGTCCTAACGGGACAAAGGTTGTCGTTCCACACTCGATCCGCCGCTTATCACAGCAAGGATCGCAGTTTCGACACCGGCAGAGTCTACATCGACACCGGCGCGAATACCATGTCATCTTCAAAGACATGCTCGAAAAGCTCGGGTACACATGTCTGCCGTAAGAAGGAGCTCCGGCCCTACATTTGACATTGGTAGGGACATTGTCCCAACTATAGGGGTCGCCACCTACCCTCATGCTCATCGGGACACACACCGCACGGTTGACCGCCACTCCATCATGACGGAGTTCTTGGTCCTCTAGGTGCCCTCAACTTACAACGCAATCATCGGCCGACCAAGCCAGGTCGATTTCAGCATGAGGTGCGACATCCGCTCCCTTACAATCACATTTGCAACACCTCGTGGGGATGCAACCATCTACATCGACCAGCGAACGGCGCGGACAAATTATGTCGCCTCTTTGAGCTCGACGGTTGATCCACAAATCTCAAGAGCGCCGATGCTCTTACGGATCCCGATGACAGGCCACGCCTCGATGATTTGACAGAGGAGGTAGACGCTGTTCCTGTGCAAGAAGTTCAAGGTTGGCAAAAACCTGGAGCAGAAGGAGAAGATGGCGCTCATCCACCTCCTCGAGGCAAACCTTGACGTCTTCGCCTGGAGCCTGAAGGATCTGCCGGGTGTCGACCCTAGCGTCATCACCCACAAACTGAATGTATTCCCGGACTCAAAACCGGTTAAGCAAAAGAAAAGGGGTATGGCCCCTTCTAAGAAGAAGTTTGTAAAAGAAGAGGTTTCCAAACTCCTCGGCCGGAATAATAAAAGAAATTCAAGTACTGAGTGGCTCGCTAACATAGTTTTAGCCGACAAAACAAACGGTGAACTTCAGTATGTGCGTTGATTTCACGGGCATCAATAGGCATTGTCCAAAGGACCCCTACCTGCACTGTCATCGACCAACTCGTGGACGCAACTTCCAAGTATAAGTACTTGTCTTTCATGGACGCTAAGAGTGGGTACCACCAAATCTACATGGATCCCGAGGACGCCTTCAAAACAGCGTTCACAACTGGTGATGACGTCTATTACTACGCTCAATGCCCTTTGGGCTCAAAAACGCTGGAGCCACCTACCAGCCTAATGAACAAGGTTTTTACCCACCAGATGGGCCGTAACCTTGAAGCATACGTCGACGATGTCATCGTCAAAAGCATGACATTCGAAGATCACCTTCAAGACCTGGCCGAGACCTTCGAATCGCTCCGCGATATAACATGAGGCTCAATCCAGCCAAGTGTTCCTTCTTTGTTGGAGCTGGAAATTCTGGGCTACATGATCTCCGAAAGGGGGATCGACGCCAACCTTAAGAAAATATCAGCCATCACGGAAATGGCGCCACCAAGGAGCATTAAAGAAATCCAAAGAACTTACAGAAGAATTGTTGCCTTGGGGCGATTCATTTCAAGTTGGGACAAGTGTAAGCCGTTCTTCGAGCAGCTTCGCATGAAGAAGGCGTTCACTTGACTCCGGAGTGCCAACAAGCATTCGAGCAAATCAAGAAACACCTCTCCGATTTGCCAACGCTGAAATGTCCGCAACCGGGACGAACTCGTCATCTACCTCTCCACTTCGAACAAGATCAGACAGCGGTGCTCGTTAATGAGGATGGCCCACAACAAAGGCCTGCCTATTACATAAGCCACACGCTACGAGGGCTGAGGTTAATTACCCACCCTCCAAAAACGATCTACGCTCGATCGTGGCTGCCAGAAGTTGCGAGCATACTTCCAAGCCCACACAATCATTGTCGTAATGACTTACTAATCTGAGACATTCTAAACAGACCGAACATAGCGGTCGCTTAGCTCGTTGGTGCATCGAATCGGGAGTACGACATCAAGTTTGAGCCTCGACGAGCAATAAAGGCACAAAGCTTTGGCGGATTTCATGGCCGAAGCTTTCCATTTACCCTCGAGCATGGCCCTTCGAGGGAACCATCACCGGAGTTGGAGCCTCCCGAGTGGGACATGTTCGTGGATGGTTCATCCAAAGGCCGATCGCCCAGAGGAGGCGTTCATATCCGGGGCCCACACGGCATGGAGGCTAGCTTACGAGTGGCCTTCCACCCCGTCACAAACAATGTGGCGAATACGAGGCCCTCGTAGCAGTCTCAAGACTCCTCTCAAAGCTGGCTTGCGGCGTTTAACCGCATACAGTGACTCACACTGTCGTAAGCTGTTGCGGGGACCAATGACTGCAAGGACCCCGTACTCTCGAGGTACTTGCGCTTGGTAAAGAGCTTACAAGGGCAGTTCGAGCTTAAATATTAACAAGATCCCAAGAGATCAAAACACTGGCCGACAAAGTTGTCTAAGGGGCGGGCGGATGCATTCCTCGAAACCTTAGCACAACCTTCGATAAATACAATTCACGCAATCGACGCCAACGCAATAGCTGATTGGAGGGACCCAATCCTCCAAAGTATCTCCAAACCGGCGCAATCGAGGCCCACCAGCGTTGCAAAAGAAAATAAGGACGCAGTCAGCCCGCCATGTAATCATAGATGGCGCGTTATGGCGTAAAGGATATTCTACTCCTTTACAGCCGATGTATTGGCCCCGACGATTCCACACTCATCCCGAACGAAGTCCACTCGTGAGTCTGCGGAGCACACATTGGCTCCGGCGCGCTAGCACACAAATGCTTACGCCGGTTATTATTGGCCAACCTTGAGGAAAGACGCGCATGATTTGGTACGAACGTGCCATAAATGCCAACTCAATTCTCGCATCCAACGACAGCCGGCAAACGAGGTGGTTACGGAGACATACCCCATACCCTTCGCTCTGTGGGCCTCGATTTAATCGGCCCAATGCCTACGGCCAAGGGCGATTCAAATTTTGTATAGTGGCTGTGGATTACTTCACTAAGTGGGTCGAGGTCCACCACTCGAGAAAATCACAACCGCTAAGGTCATACATTTCTCCGCACGACCTTGTGGCACGATACGGGCACCAAGAGCCATAATCACAGACAATGGGACTCACCCGCAAGCAAAAGCTTAAGGATTGGGCCACTAAGATGAACATACAAATGCTCTACGCTCCTGTGGCGCACCCCCAGTCAAATGGCCAGGTGGAAGTAACGAATCGAACGATCAAAGAGGGCTTAAAAAAGCGCCTCGAGGACGAAAAAGGAAAGTGGGTCGAGGCCCTACCCAGCGTCCTCTGGGACTATCGAACAACTACACGGGGACCCACGGAGAAACTCCTTTCTCCTTGGTTTACGGCGCCGATGCCTTACTACCAATCGAAGTCTCAATACCCACAATCCGGACGCTGTATTACGACGCCCCTCACAATGAGAGCGGCCTTCGAGCGCGTCCTGACCTCGCCGAGGAACTCCGCGAGGGTGCTAGACTTAGGCTTATGGCCTTACGACAAAGGGCAAACCTCGATCACAACGCCAAAGTTCGGCAAAGCAGATCCACGTGGGTGGTATGGTCTTGCTAATAGCGGAATTGTCGTCGTAATCCTCGCCATGGCGCACTTCGCTCCAGATGGGCAGGGCCTTATGTGGTACACAGAAAGGAAGAGAAGGCTTATACAAGTTAAAGGACCATCAAGGCAAACAGCTCAAAAATGACTACCATGTCGTCGATTTGAGGCCTTACTACGTCTAAGTTATACGCTTTCCTTTCCATGCATAGACAAGGGTATTTAAAGCATTTGCTTTGCACAAAATATCGCTCGTGCATCAAAGGACAAATCAATATTCCAAGTCTTTACGCCGAGCATACTACTAATCGCAAGGTCACCGCCGACCAACGCACATTGAATAAAATCACTTCACGAAGAATTACAACAATTCATTTCTACAATATTTTACCCGCACGAGTACGGACGCTTCGCACTATGCAAAAATACTCATACGGCAATTACAAAGGCAACAAATGTTGACATATTCTCGTATCTTATCAAAAATGAGCAAAAAGTTAATTACAAACCCCAAAACTAAGTGGGGGCATCATCGTTTGGGGGCACAAGCAGGGCATCCTCTACATGCCGGGCGAGTGATATCATAAGGATATCCCGCTCCTAATTTCTTCCCCGCCCTACCCCACTCGAACAGAGCTGCAGGAGGGCTCCTCGACCTTCATCGCATCGAGGGATCCAGCTGTGATTCTCCAACCATAGCCTCCACTTGATGGCGGCATCGTAGGAACCCTCAAAGATAACGAACCCTCCATTGCTTGGGCCTCAACCAATCTCTCGGTCGGCGCCTCGAAGAAGTCGCCCACTCGACCAGTCCTCTGCGATGGGCTTGATAAACACGCGTGGCTCAAGACTTTCGCCTCGAACAACTTGAGGCCAAGTTGTTTTTCAAGTTGCCCAAGGCTGAAAGACCAGCCAAGCCGTTGCTCAAAGACACTGCTGAGGTTCCCGGCCAGCTCTTCAACGTGGGCTGCCAAGTTTGAGGCCTTCTCCTCCGCCCGAGCAGCCCTCACAAAGCTCCTCCACGAGCTTCTCCTTCTCCTCGGCCTTGGCAGCCTTCCAGTGACAGCTCCTCGATGAGCCTGTCCTTCTCTCCGGCCTGGGCCTCCATCCGTTGGCACTCCCGACCAACCGCTCCACCTCGGCCTCAAGGTCGTTCTTCGCGCTTTGCTCGGCAAGGAATAGGGCCTCGAGTTCCTTCCCCTTAGCCGTGGCGGCCTTCGATTCTTGACCAACGAGGCCCATAGCGCTCGTGAGCGTTGGCCTCTCCTTCCTCGAGGCAGCCAACTCAGCCTCTTTCTCGGCCAAGGCTTTCTTCAGACTCTCCACTTCCCCGGAGTCCTTTGCCTTGGCCTCAAGCCTCTTCACGAGGACTTCAAGCTCCTCGATCTTGGCCACTAGGCCTTGAGCCAGCACAGCCTTCTACAAATTACGAACACAAAGCGTATGAGTAAAACTGTCCTACAAAAACGCAAATCAGGAGACTTGAGAATCCAGACTTACGTGAACAAGGTCCCGCAGATGTCCTTGGCGATGTCCAGGGGGCCTGTGGTCGTGTGCTTCAGATAGTGCCGGTCACGGGCATTGGGAGCCCTCGGCAACTCTTAGTCTTAACTCCTTGTCCCAGAGCATCGACTGTCGCGAGTCACCCTCATCACGGGGTCCTGTGCCTCCACCAGGGCCACACCTTGACGCCCAAAGGTCTTCTCGCCGTAGCTCACGACGGTAGTCCTCGAGCAGTGGGCTCAAGACCGGGTCAATCCTTAAGAGTCTTCGAGATCCTCGAAGACCTCCTCCCAGATGTTCGGGAGCAACGGCGGCCCTTCGAGCGTCGGCCAAGAGCCCCACAGCCCTCTACGCCTCGAATGGAGCTTCTGGGACCGCTCCTCGAGGCTGGCCCTTTCCCTTTGTCTTTCGCGGGGCTTGGGGCGCTATCCGAGGACACCTCTACACCCTCGCGACCGCAAAATTCAAAAGAAGATAAGAATACAATATAAAAGAACTGTTTGCCAAAACTACAAGGCAAAACAGGGTGTTACTGTAATTCGAGGGCGTTTTACGAGGATTCTGCTCTTGAGCCCTCGGAAAGCTCTTCGATGTCCACAGGCCAGCCACACCGACCGGCCGAGCCTCCGTCACCAACGCCTTCTCGCCTACGGGCTCCACACCCTTCGACGGCCCACTGGGGCTCTCGACACCTTTCTTGGTGGGCTCGGAGGCGTTGCTCTCGACGCCTTTCTTGGTGGGCTCGGAGGCGTTGCTCCTCCGCCAACTTCTTGAGGGCTTCCTCAACTCCTGCTTCTTCGCAAAAAGAGTATCGGGTGCGACATCTTGGCTGTAACAATACACGAGGCCAAGATTAAAACAGAACCGGAAAACGTAAATCACGTAAAACAACAAGAAACACAAGGCAGACTCAAGCGCTCAATAAGGTCTCCATCCAACCCTCCACCCAATTCGAGGGTGTCTACGTGGCCCGACATACGATGGGCCCCGCTAACCCCCACCCTTCGCAGACCACTTCGCCCGTGACCGCCGGTGTGAAGGGGAACTTACCCTTACACTCCTCGAGCCTCTCCGCATCGCGACCCATTCACAAAGGGCGCGAGGGCTCTCTTCCTCGCTACCCGCCCACAGAGGGCTTCACCGATACCCTAGCGTTCTTCTCCTTTACGAAGAACGCAGGAAGCCCCCACCTGTCCTCCTTCAAGATGAAGAAGAAGTTGCCCTTCCAGCCTTCCCCATGAGCTGGTGGTTTCGGCGAAGACTCCGATCTTCACCGATTTGTTCCCAACCTTCACCTCCTCGGGGTCAGTTGGTAGAAGGGATGCCCAACCGGCCTTTTCGGTGTATAAATCGCAAAAAGGTCTCCGGCAACACCGCCGCCGCCAAATGGCAAGCCACAACAAACGCGTTTACAGTGGTAAATACGTTTGGGGCCAACCGCCAGGGCGAGACTCCCAACCTCACACACTGCAAAGAATAGCGAGCACAAGTGGGAGTCTTAGCCCGGCCTTCGATTGAGCCTCGTAGACGACCATTGTCTCGCTCCTCATGGCCTCGTAACTCAACCCCAACCCCGCCTTTCGCAAAACATCGGCCGGGAAAGGCTACAAACAACCCCGTATAAACGTGGTGGTTACGCAAATCTCGGTCATCTTCTTTTCTCGCAAGACGCCACGGGCCACTCTTTCTCAACATCGTGGCTAACGCCGGCTTGCTTGGATTCTTGGGAGCCATCTACGTAAATCAATCACGATTCAAGAAATAAAAACCTAGACCCAAGAACCCAGTGCGGTGGCGCGGCGACGCCTCACTCGCGACAATCGTCGCGACGGAAACAAGAAATTAAAAGGGGATTCCACTTACAAATTTGTACGTTGGAGATGAGAACGATCGTTCCAACGGCTGGATTCTTCGAAACTCGCCGGAAAATTCTTCGGTGATCGCCGAAAATGGAAATGAAACGGAAGCGAAAAGGCAAGGAAAGCGAGAATGTGGGAAACCTGACCCTTCACATGGGTTGGCGTATAAGTACAGATCGATGGGAGTTGAAACGACTTCCCCCATAATTACAAACGGCGCAAAAAGCGCAATTTCAAAAAGTGCTGCTCAACCCCCTTACGCGGTAATGGGCCAGCAATTGGGCCAAAGAATCGGGCTCTCCTCAAACTAAAAGGTCCAAAACGGCACAACGCCTTATGGGCCGAGCCTGACAACAAAGTTTTAAGTCCCCTATTTAAGCAATACCGAGGATATAAAAATCGTTCTCAAGGCACACGAAAAGTCCGGATTTTTCGATACAATGGTAGCTGGCCATCTTAAACTCGAATTAAATTTCCAAACGGAGCACAGGGGCCTCGCCCATCCTCCGCCGTGGGAGGAGGACATATCGATATATATGGGCCCACCCGTATGGCCGTATTGCCAAACGCAACGCCATATGGGCCAAGCCCATATAAAGGCCAAGCCCACTAATACGAGGAGTGCTCCTCGTAAATACGACGAGCCCTCGTACATGGGCCACCAGGCGCCTCGTACGATCCGGGCCGGGCAGCAGTGCTTTATGGGCTGCACCCAATGGGTACTCCAACATAGTACACCAACCAAAAAGCTGGCCCAAAGACACAACGCCCAAAAGCCGCACTCAAAGACACAAGACACAAAAGTTGTACACACTCAAGTGTCAGCGACCAACACTGCTGAGCAAGAATGTCCAATCCGCCGCTCTGAACTGAGAAGTCAGCGGCTCACGCGTGGGGAAAGATCCCACCAAACACTCTACCCCAACGTGGGAGAGTCTGGGCATCACCCTATAAGTGGGTGATGCCAACCCAAAAATAAGGTAACTACTACACACCCACACCTTTCTCCTGTGTCTGCACCTGAAAGTATCTTCCGTCTTGCCTTTCAGGTACCGGAGCCATCCGTCCTAACCGTTGGGAGATCTTTGATTGCCGTAGGTCACGCTTTGGCTATCAATATGATTGAAAGTCATGTTTATTACCTTTTTTCTTTCTTAATCAATTCAATGTTATAACTTTGATTTTAAGTAGTTCACACCATCTAGTCGAACCAAATTCTATCAAGTCTCTCTCAAGCTCACAAGTAGAGCTCGAACATCTTATACGCTGAGCTTGAGCCAATTTTTTCAAACTCCAAATCATTTAGTCTATAACTCAAGACAACTTTCACGAACTTAATCGGAGGTTCCGATGAATGGTTCATTAGGGGGTTTCAAAGTTCATCAATTGGAGGTGAATTAACGCAAATAATCACCTCTGCAATTCATGCATGATTCCCAAGTTTTTTGGACCTCCGGATATTTACGTGGAGGTGAGTTTTCAAAAATTCATCGTGAATTTCGGCGACCGAACCTCACCAACCCAAATTTGACTGGCCTCCGCTGTCTCCTCGAGGCCTGCCTGTTTCGATCGGTGACCGAACCTCACCGATCCAAATCCGACTGGCCTCCGCTCCGTCCCCTTCCGCTTCCCCACACGTCAGCCTGATCAAATCTCTGCCTCGCTGTCGCTGTCAACTCTTGTCAACCCATGAAGAATGGCTCGATGGATCCTACTTGCAGTCTGATCGTTCTCAATAGTTCTCCATCTATGTCCGATTGCAGTCGATGGATGTCAAGCTGCCAAACTTCGCTGAAGAGAAGTCGCTAGGGATCCACTACTACAACCAGATCCACCGCTTGCTGCTTGTTACGCTTCAAATGAGATGTCGAGATCTTGGTTCGATGTTGCAAAAGATGATTAAAGAAGAAGAAGGAAGGGAAGCAGCGGCCGCCGATTGGCGGCGCCGTAGAAGAGAAAGGAAAAGCAAGGGAAGCGTAGCGAAGGCTGGGGAAGCACGCAGGCAAGGATGAGGCCTGTGGGGTGAGGATGCAAAATCGTTTGGGTTTGAGGGGTCTGAGGTGATTGAGCAAATCAATTTCATTTCTTACCGGTGACAATTCCAAAAGTCACCGAAAATTTTTTTCCTTCCCCTCTTAACTTTGAACCTCCTATTATTGATAATTGTGGGACTGGCGTGAGAGGCCATCTCCTATCATGCCTAGCACGGACACAATTGACGTTGAAAAAGTGGGGAGACCTACTCTCCCTAGGAAGAGGCCTCCACTTCAAGGTACATTCTGGTTGTTTTTGCAAAATTCCCCAAAATATAGGATCATTTCAAAACCTATTAAAATAGTTTAAGGTAAAATTTCCCTATTCTTCCCATTTCGCTTCATCGAATTTCTACATTCATTGTGTAACGGCCATCTACATTTATTTCTACTTGAAGTATGCATTTTTCATACCTTTTCAACTTACTGATGGTCATTAAGAGCATCTATAACAACGTTATCCATTACATTCTTAAGTTAAATATAACTAGTAAAAATAGAAAAAGTGAATAAATATTTGATCCACTAATACTAGCTATCACATTAGCCATACTAGTTTTTGCTATTTGGCTCTTCAAATTTATGAGTGAAGATAGAGAATTTATTATTAGTCATAAAATAAATGTGATTGATTTCAACATACTAATAAATGTATCTACCTATAACAGCTAACATTGTTGTGATGACAATATTAAACTCACTAACTAAAATAGCTTTTTTTATTATTTTAACTACAATTTAACTTAAAATTAATTAGTATTGTTATAGATACTGTAAGTGTCAAAGTTGAACAAGTGTGGGCATGAAATGAAAGGAAATAGAAATGTACAACAAGTAACCATAGAAGAAAAAAAGAGAGGTAAAAGTACAAGTAACACGTGTAACTTGAATTTGCATAAGAAAATAGAAGCAATAGGGGGGTTCAAACCTCAAGAGGGGGAGAAATTTTTTTCGGTGACTTTTAGAATTGTCATCCGTGAAAAACGAAACTAATTTGCTCAACCTATTCGGACCACTCAAACCCAAACAAAATTTTTCATCTCACCCTCACAGCCTTCTCCTTCCCTCGCGTGCTTCCCCAGCCTCTAGCTTGCCCCTCTGCCTCCGCTACATCGAACCAAGATCTGATACATCGAACCAAGATCTGCTACTAACCGAGATCGAACCAAGATCTGCCCAAACAAAATCTTTTGCAACATCGAACCAAGATCTCACATTAACCGAGATGGAGACCGATCAAATCTGCAAGTAGGATCGGCGAATTCTGCATCCCGTCGGCCGGTCGGGCGCTTCGCCATCACCGCCTCATCTCTCGCCGCCATCTATGACCGACCGGCATGCCTCATCCTCCGCCTCGCCGTCTACGGTCGGAATCGGACTCGCGATCTCGTCTGTCGCCATGGCGGTGGCTTGTGCGGTGGAGATAAAACGTCGATCGGCTTGTGCGGAGGAGAGAAACCAGTGTCGCCATCATAGAGGAGTGGGGGGTGAGGAGGGCTGGGTTCTGGGTAGCGCGCCAGTGGTGGTGCTCCACCAGATTCACGCTTCGGGGTGAATTTTGAGTTTTTCACATCTGCCGTGAGAAACTAAGGTCCGAGAAATCTAAGATTTTCACGTGAAAAATCTAAATGATTCACCTCAATTTTTCACCAAAAAACACTCAGCTTTGAAACCCCCTAATGTATCTTTTTTACTATCACTCTTTGATGAGTACCTCTACAGTCTACACCATGAAAGGATTAAAGTACAAGTAACAATAGAAGATGAAAAAAAAAGGTAAATTTTTTCTATCAATAATAATTTGGAGTCCTTCAATTCATTTTTTCTCATCAATTCAACTCTTTTTCTTTCCTTTCACTTTTACAGAGGGCAGAGACAGACCTCCAAATGGTAAAATATAAAAATTAATTACCGCCGGCAAATAAGTAAATTTAAACGAGGATAAGAAAAAAATAAAGAGGAGGGAAAAAAAATTATGTGGACAATGTGAGTTGTTCCCACACTAGCCGCTTTCTCAGAAGGTCCAGTTCCAAATCTTGATTCTCAGATCGACCACACACTTGGATCCGGCGACATTCGCCACCGCCGGCGACTTCCCTCTCGGAATTACCCCTTTAATCCCCTCGCACGAAACCCTAATCCCCACCTTCTTGCTCTTCAATTTCTCCATTTTCACCTCCACTTTGGTGTCCATCACGAACTTCAGCTCCACCGATCCGCTCCTCTTCTTCAGATCCGATCTCAGCCCTTTGGAATCCTCTGAATCCAGATCCTCCGACGCCGTCAGGACCACAGCCCGGAACGTAGTCTCGTTCTTCCCGCCGCTGACGAACGCCGGCAGAGATCCGTTCCCGATGAAGACGCCGCTCGGCGAAGAGAAGACGGAGATCTGGAAGGGGTCGTAGGAGAAGGAGATCCGAGAGTTTGGGTTTTTAGACGAGACGGTGAGGTTGAAGAGAGAGGAAATGTGGGAGGCCGCGGAGTCGACGTTGGTGGTGACGTTGAGGCGGTGGAGGCGGAGTGAGTCGACGATGAATGTGGGGCGGTGGGGGCGGTAGAGAATGTAAACGACGATGCCGGAGACTGCGGCGATGAAGGCGAGGATGAGGAGGATGAGGATGGCCCAGAAGCAGCAGCAGCAGCAGTAGTTCCGTCGAGGGCGGTTGTAATGGCGGCGGTTGATCGGCTGACGATAGGCAGGCCGGGCGGCCGGGTTGTACGGCTGCGTCTTGCTGGGGGCGGCGGGCTTGGACGCCGGGAAGACTCTTTCTGACATTTTTTTCTCTCTCTTTTTTGCGGAAATTTAGCGTATTGAGAGATCTGAGACTGAGAGATGAGCGTTGGAATGAAGTGGAGTGAAATTTGAGTAGAAATCATAAAACGAATGAAAATGTTAGCATCAAATTTAGAGAGAGAATGCTACTTGTTAACTAAAGAAGATGCTGCCACCTCACCATATTCTGGATTCTTTTTTTCTTCTTTCCATTTTTGTAGAAAATGTTAGGTCCCCTGATATTACTTCTTGTACAAATAAACATCATGAGATTGATTGAATGTAGCCATAAAAAAAATATTAAAAATTTACTATAAAAAGGTGAAGTGAAATTATGGACGATAAATTAAAGTTTTAATGCTAAATTTTCTTTTTGAAGGCAAAACATATCAATTTCCTAAGATAATACAAAAAGAAAGATTCATCAAATTCCTAAGATTTTTCATGGATTTTTATACTACTTAATTTAAAAGCAATTATACCAGACTGATTATAAGTATGTAAAATTAATTCGTTTATAAAAATGTGTTTATGTGACACGATCCCTTTCTTTGTTCCTTCCATTCAAATTATTTATTTATTGGAAACTTCTGTGGTTATCCAACTGGAGTTCGTAACTTTGATGCTAAGTTTTTACACTGGGATTTAAAAATCATGAACTATCCTTTCCACCAACTTTCCTTAAAAATCTGTCAAATTATCCAAATTTTATCCAAATTCACCAAAGAATACTCAAACTGAAAGATTAAGAATATATAACTAAATGCGTGACTTTTTTTATTACAAATTTACCCTAATTTTAAAAGAAATTAAAAGACAACTTGATGAATTTAATTTTAACATACGCAAAAAAGAATAGGGATGTAGATGGGTCAGGCTAGAGGTGTGAAACGATTCGAGATGAGCCGAGTTCGGTTCGAGCTCGAGCTTTAACGAGCCGAGCCTCACAAGCCTCAAGCTCGAGCCGGTTTTGAGGCTCGAATAATAAACGAGCTCGAGCTCGAAACGTTCGGCTCGTAAGGGTTCGCGAGCCTTAATGAGCTCGTCTAAAATTACGACATGAACCATCGAGCCGAGCTCAAGCTCGAGCCTTAACGAGCTCAAGCTCGTTTACTCAGTGTTGAGGCCGAATCGAGCCTAACCGAGCTCGCGAGCCTAACCGAGCTCGCGAGCCTAACGAGCTCGAGCTTCACGAACCATCGAGCCGAGCTCGAGTCTGTCTCGAGTCGAGCTCGAGCTCGAATTATTGGGCTCGATCGAGTTTGAGTCGAACTCGAACCTGCTAGGCTCGGGCTCGGCTCGAACTCACCCATAGGTCGGGCCGAGCCCGAAACCACTAAGTTCAAACTCGGCGCCTTAGCTTATCGGTCCTACTCGAGCTCGAGTTTGAATTCCTTGATTTCAATATGTTAGGTTCGAGCTCGGGTCAAATAGCTCGATAGCCTCATTTTGAAACTTTGTAAACTATATACTATACTCCCTCCGTTCCTAAAAGATTGAAGGGTTTAACTGGGTGCGGAGATTAAAGTGAATGTAAGACTTGTTTGTATATGTTTACTTCTTTGTCCCTTAGTTGAAAGTGCATGAAAAACAAGGTAGAAAAATTAAAGATAAAGTGAGAATAATTTAGTAAAGTTTGAGAGTGAGAAGTTTCCTTTTTATAAAACTGATTAATTTTTTCAGGATAACCCAAAAATGAAATGTGTTTAATTTTTCAGAGATAGAGGGAGTAATCAATAATAATGAAATACAAGATGCCATCAAAGTATACACAACTTAAACAGCGAAATTGATAATTTTAGACTAATCATAATGGTTACTATTGACAAAATACTACTATACGTAATATAAAGTTTGATGAGTCAACAAATTCATGAGATTTGATAAGTATCGATGCCCAATAAGATCGAGTATTAGGCTCGAGCTCGACTTGTTAACTTATCGAGTTCATTTTCATACTCGAGTTCGATAAAGATCCACTCAATAAATCCAAACTCGAGCTTAAACTACCTTTAAAAACCCTACTGATTTACATACTTCTACTTAAGAAACTTGTAAATTGATAAAATTATATAAAAAGTTAGGAAAAGGAAAATAGAGAAAGAGAAATATATTCGACATGCTTGGCTCACAGGCACAATGTTGGAAAGAAGAAAATGCATGTGGCGACCGACAAGTCATGACATGACATTATAAAGACCCTACCAAATCATTGGCATATGTTGAGCTAGTTGGCAGCTCTGTTTTTGCTTTTTCATTTTTAGAGAAAAAAGAAGAGACACACAACCAACCTTGGAAGCCAAGAAATATGACAAGAACATGCACCCCCCCACAAGCAACTCTTGCCGGAACAACAACTAGCAAGACATGAGACCAAGCCAACAATGCCTTGGATTTGAAACACTGACCCATTTAATTGGACAGAGAGACTAATAGTGTTAAAGATAGTAAACTCTACTATATCCTATGTTTAACCGGATATGACGATTAAAGAATGTTGTTAACTAGACGACAATAAAATAAAGTAGGTATAGAAAACAAAAATTGTTATTTTGAATAAAAAAAGAAATGTATCGTAATAAAGTAAAGTTGATGCGAAAATGTTTATTTTCCCGGAAACGTATCAGTTTTACTCGGACAATCAAAAAAGTAAAACGTATCGGTTTTGTTGGAATGAAATGAGTATATAAGACAAATAACTTTTGAATGAAAAAAATTGAGGATAATAAAACAAAAGTGATGTTAAAAAATTTCGTAATTAGAAAATATGCCAATCTTTCTCGATTGCCCAAATAAGATATAAGACTTCGGATCCTATTCATCTTAAAAGATTAGTTAACATATTGGTTAACATGAAAATGTTTTATTTTTTTTATAAAGATTGTTAAAATGTTTCAATGAAAATTCATAATAAAAAATTAAGTCAAAGACAATCTCTAAAGTTTTCTAACATGAATACTCATCCCCTAATACTGATTCATGTTTCAGTATTCTCAAATTTTGATTTTGCAATTAGAGTGCTTGTAGACATGACAAGTGGCCCTGGTCCTCTAGTTCTGCCATGGTGGTGGTAAGAGTGACAACTATGCAACAGCAACCAAAAACCATCATATCATTATAAACACCTACCAGATCATTGCAGCTCAAGTCATCATCATCATCATCATCATCATCATCATCATCATACTGCATTATGTAGCTCATCATTGGCTCAACTAAGTTAAGGTTGGTGGCATAAAGGGCTTGTACTGTAAAACACTCCTTGTATAAGATTAGTTCATTCTACAAGCTAGTGCAGAAGGCATAATGAGAGTCTCAGAAAAGATCAGTGACATGGAACTCAAGAGCCATCATATTTCATGTGTTTTCTTCCCCTTTCACTGAGAAACACCATGACACAAATGATGAATTGATATACATTCCAACAGCTCAAAATTCAGCTAGCCAACAACAGAAATGCCATGAAAATGCGTGACACTTATTTCTGTTTCATCCTTCATTATATTAGGAGCTTTACGAGTAACCAATATTTACCAAGCAATCATCGGTCGTGTTGGTAGTTCACCCAGTAATGCTGCGAAAAGAATTCTCTCAGTCACACTGCTACAAGCTGTACTAGTATGCCTTCAATGAGTCTGTCAACATCGTTCCTTAGAATCGCCTGACCTATAAGAAACACTAGCAAGAAACAAGACGAAGCTAAGTGAATACTCAACCGCATGCGTTGCAGATAAACAGAAAAGAATCACTTGTATTTATATACATGTCGAATAGTGAGTAACTGAGGATGTGTGGGACAGCCCAATAAGCAGATATTTCAGATGTAGCACAGTTCGAAATTAAGGCCAGGAAGCACAATAAGGCGGTCCAATAAACATTAAAACGACGTGACTTCTAAATTCGTCATGTAACCTGAGCCGTAGCTATTATATTTTCATAGCTCAAATAATATACTCCGTCTGTCCCATGAAAGACAAAACATTTGACTGAGCACGGGTATTATAGAGTGTTGAAGACTTGACGATAATAAAGTAAAGTTGACATATAAGATAAAAATAACTTTTTGAGTAGAGTGGGGAAATTAAAGGTAATAAGGTAAAAGTGGTGTAAAAAATATTCCTCAAAAGGAAACATTTTAACTTTTCCGGGACAACCCAAAAAGGAATACGTTTCAACTTTTCTGGGACGGAGGGAGTACTATTTTCTCCATCCAAGAGCTAAACCGTACTTACCTCTGAAATTTGATGTGCCTGTGCATGAGCATAATTGTCAGTACAAGAGGGGCAGCTGCTGAACACAAATGTTCTAAAGAGTGTCCACTGATGATAAATTTATTTGCATGGTATATTCTCATATCAGCAAAACCTCCAATCTTGGATAGAATATAAAGCCCTGTACCAGAAAGTTCCCAGATTGATTAACAAACCAGTGCTGTCAAGAGGCAAAAGCACAGTTGCTCAATAAACTTGAGGCTTAAATCTTAACTAGTTGGTGTGAGCTACATGAATCTGGGGAAAAGGAAAAGATGATAATAGAGTAACAAAATATATGAACAACTATTTATAAAATCTAGTCTGACATTGTCAACTACTCCAAATGTATCATTGGTATTTGATAGAACTTACAAGCAGTAAGCCAGTGTTCTTAGATCAAAGTCGAGTCTATGCTAAATTAATACTCCCCCCCCCCAAAAAAAAAAGCTCTATTTTCCTTTCAGGGAAGTCCCCATATATTTGCCCTGTTCCCTTTTCGGAAAAGTTTTACCTACTGATTTTACTTTTTAGTCCTCACTTTTCCGTACTTTTTAACATTCTCGCTCCTTATTTACACATTCATAGTACCACTTTATCCCCACCTTTTACTTTTCTCTTAAACACTGCTGAAAAATTTAGAGCAATTTATTGGGGACGGAGGGAGCAGCTTAAAATCGGTAAACAGTAGGACAGACTATTTTGTGAAATGTATTCAAGGATTTACAATGTCAGCGCTTGAATTTGAGAGACGGAACACATGATCGTATAGGTAGAGTGAGGTATCCAAGTCTGGACATGAGATCTTTGTACTTCCCATGTAGTGCAATTTGCAACGAAAAGAGTTCCACTGTTAATTATGCTTTTAGGTTGGTTCTCTATTGTGATAAAAGAGTCCATTAGACAAGCTTTTCACTTCACCATCTGTGATTTGCTAAACTTAATAATGAGGGAAAGACTAATGTGGCTGTGCCCCCGACCTTTGCCTCCCATTTTAAATAACAATGGAGAAAACATAACAGTACCTGTTGCACAAAGCCAGTATCCTGAATGAGTATATTTAGGTGGGCAAATAAATGTCAGCACTGGAATGGCTACACACGGGATTAACTGGAATGTCATGCACAACCGAAGGTCATTAAAGGTTCTGCAACGACTTAGCAAATCCAAATTCAGCAGAAGCGAAAAAGAAAGCAAAGTGAACAAAAAGAAGAGGATTGAAGATCTGGAATACAAACTAACCTTGCACAGACCGCACTTAAAGCAGAAATGCAAAGCAGGGAGAGCAGACAACAGATTCCTACCATCTCACCCAATCTCTCAAGAATAAAACTAGAGAAAAGAGAGGAATATGCAATCATCATCTGCAAATATACAGTAATTAAAGAAAAATGTAAAAGTAAAGTAAAGAAGAAAAGCTACTATCATTAATATGAGTATGAAATTTCGGTTGCTTGAAACTCAGTTTCTCTACTCTCGGTAATAGGAGCCAAAGAGAACCTTGCAAATAAGAGATTTTTTTTTCAAGATTTCATTACTCTAGGCTTTTACCTATAATATCCAAAGTATCATGGGAACACAAGAAACAGAATTCAACCTCTTTGATCTTTCTCAGATTTCTTAGACAATGAAAACATAATATCACAAAGGTTCTGTATGGAAAGGCCATGTTTTCTAGCCTTTCATGTAAGGTCACCAATTATAGCCGAAATCTCCTTCCGTACTCCATTAATTAATCCATTTGACTTTCATGTTTCAATACTCAAAGTTTGACTCAATTTTTTACAAAGATAAATAGTGAATAAAATTCCAAAAATATATATATTTAGAAACTTTATATTTCAAATTATGATACGCATATGAATTATTTAATTCTACATATCTAAACATTCATGAAATAAAATCATATACTCGTATTAAATACTGTGAAACAGTCAAAACAAATGGATCAACTAATGGAATACGAAGGGAGTAACAGCTAACTAGCTATTGATCTAACTGACGCTAGTATCCTGTATAATGGCCACAAACACAAACATCACAAGATACAAAGGTAAACAGGAATGCTAACCGGCAATATGTCCCACATTACTCTGCTGTCGTCAGGTTTGAGGTGATAATAAGCAGATCCATATGCCACGACCCCTATGCTCCCATAGAATAGCAACCATCCCCACAACTCTCCTCTTAAACTGCAACCAGCCCATTTTTCAAAGACTACCCATCAATCAACAACATCAAAACAGTAAATCCAATTCAACAATAAAAACAACACAATAACACAACCGACCTGATACAAAAAAAGGTTCCACTGAGTGAGAGAACTAGCCCCATGACACCAACGGCCAGGAAGGGGAAATTGGTGATCACATTCAAAGTGTTGGGCACTCCTAATCAAAATACCCAGATGTCAAAATCGCTTCTTTTTCGATCACAATCAAACAGGCTTACAAAAGAAACCAAAATGAGAACCTAAAAAGGGAATCAGCAGAGCAGAGAGCAAATACCCAGAATGTTCCGCATGTCAGCGAAGAGATGGTTCCCAGAGGAGAGAGATACCTTAGGAGTGAGCATCATCAAGAAAAGCCAGCAGAGAAACGCACCTCCCCACAGTCGACTCCTCCTACCTCTAATTACCATCTGTTGATTCACAATCCACACCATCTTTTCTCTTCCTCTCTAGTCTTCTCCGAACGGATTGCTTACATTACTGTCTTCGGAAAGGATGAAGATCATGTCGCCCTCTGACGCAGCCGCTATCTGATCATTGTTTTGGACTGGAGTGTGTTGTGTTCATTCATACGAAGCTTTTGCGGATTCGATTCGAATGTTAGTTGCTTTCTGATAAAGTGATAATCTTGCAACAAGGTATCATCATCCTAGACGGGCTAGCGCTTTTTGGCCCAGCTTCGAATTTGTTTGGTTAAGAAGCCCATCATCTATTATTTTTGAGCCCTTATTGTCATTGACATTTACTCTTTGAATCCTTTTTATCACTAAAACCGTTAATGGAGAGAATATTATTGGAATATTCCATAACGGACAATATTTTCATAATTAATGTGATCCGAAACTTTTAAAAATGAAAAAAATTATCCCTAAATTAGTAAAAGTTACAATACTACCATCTTTCACCGTTGAAGTCCGCCACTGGCCTTGGCTTCGAGCCCCTCTCCGTCGCGAACCAGTGTCATCAGTCCCAGTTATTCCTTCCGATTCAAAACCAATATCAGGAATCGAGTTCGTAAATGTCTTCTTAATCGAGCTCCCACATCGCTTCTGGCCTTTTCCCTTTGTTTCGGTCCTAATACTCCAAGCTTTCTCTTCTTCATCACCTTCTCTCGCTCCCCCTCTCCCTTGAATGGTCGAGCTCCCAAAACCATCTTTGCTCTTCCTCTCTCGTCGAACAGCCGACGATACCAAGCTGTCAAGTGAACTACTTTCTAGATCGGGCTTGGATTCACCGGAATCGGTGAACTACTTGACGAAAACACTAGATCAGGCTTGAAATCGTCGGAGAGTATTATTTGGAAATCGGTCCCTTTTTGCCATTTATTTTAAAAAATGGTTCTGAAATTTATTAAAAGCACACTTTATTATCTAAAAAATTTCACCTCTTTTTTATTTGGTAAAAAGAGGTGAAAACCGGTGGCTCAAGTTTTTAAAAGCCATTTGTGGTTTGCCTTCCAAGGTTCGATACTAATTGTGGTTTGCCCCAAATTGTAAAAATATTTACATTTTACTCATGGATTTATTTAAATTGTGTGATAATACCTTGTGAAACTATTATACATTTTAATATATATGCAAAAATGTCATATTATTTTACTAATTTATCTATTGATATTATTTTTCTTCTAATGAACAGATAAATTCATATCATAAATTTGTATTTTAGCGTAGAAAATATACGTTATTATATTATGATTTCCCAATATCGCAAACAATGATAACGTGTTTTTAATAATGTAACCGGTAGCTCAAATGGTTGAATTATAAACGGGTGCCTGAACAGTAGTTCCGCTTTTGTTTTGGTTTTAAAAACGGTGCTCATCAGCCAGACAGCCACTAGGTGCTAGACATCCGCAATTCATTATGCTAATCAGTTCAATTTGATGACCTTTTTTTCAACTATTTTATGTTTCCAGCTATAAAGCACCAGCAGCTACCAAGGAGCATGGTTTAGAAAACCGAACCGGACGTCGAACCGTTCAGTTACCGGTTCACGGTTCAATCGATTAAGTCACCGGTTCAATCGGTTATAGTCAAATATGCGAAATATCTAATATTTATCATTTATCTTAAAATAAATATATAATTGATAGTAAACTTAAAAATATAGATCCATTAAAGTTCAAAAGAGTTAGCATATACAAGCTCTAAATATTCCAAAAAAGTTGGCATATGCAAGTTCTAAAGTTCCATCACCTACAATAAAATACTCATAATTATTCTTTGAAGATAAAACTATCTTACTAAAGAATCTAGTACACAATTATTTCAAATCCAAAAATAAAAATGATTAAGAGTAAAATTAAACCTTCAGTTCCCTCAATGTTAATTGCTTCTTTTAATTTAAATGATATCCATCAAAAAATAAATAAATAAAAGAGTAGGGCCATCGCTGACATGAATTCCATAAAAAAACAGGCTCAAACCCTGCACTTCAACTTGCAAAAAAGAGACCCAAGCTCTGCACTTCAACTTGCAAAAAACATGCCCACCATACACAACTGGTTTTTATTCAAAAACCGGCGATTCCGGTTCTGCAGGTTTTTATCGGTTCCACCGGTTCAGTCCGGTTTTGTAGAGATGACCTTAGAACCGATAACCGGACCGGATATGAGACCGGTTCGCGATTCGACCGGCCGGTCCGGTCAGGTTTTTAGAACCATGCTAAGGAGTGAGGAGCACTAAGAATGAACACACAATTTGTTAGTCCGAAAAAAAAATGTTTCGTTTAACTTTCTAATATTTAATATTTGACCCAAATTTTAACAATGAAAAATAGTGAGAATAATTGAGAAAATATATATTTAGAAATTTTAGATTTCAGATTATGATATACATCGAAACGACCAAAGTCAGTTGCGAAATGTCTTCGACAGCCCGGTTGCCGCCGCGTCCTTGACTGGTGTTTTACATGTTTATAAATTTTGCACATTATCAAGTAATAAAACTCATTTTATCTCAAGCGCAAGATTTGCAATTGTAATAGGAAGAGTGAGATCGATTAACCCGAAGATTTGAGCCAATAATTTGTGGAAATTCTATATTCGTTCATACTTTATTTCAACTTTACCTTATATTCTATTTAAAAGTACATTTCTTTCAATTAAGATTATTATTATTTGTGTGCAGGTTACTTTTTTTTAAATGCACTAAATCTACACATAAATAGTATTAAAATATAGAAATATCTTTTAATATATTGAATAAAATTATAATATAAGTACATTTGAGAAACGTATTCGGATACCCGCATCCCGAGTCACATAAAAATTATGAACCGAATAAATCGTGTTTAGGATATCCACACTTGGTGGACAAATACTGTATTTTCACTATCATTCCCGAACCCGCCTATGAACACCCCTATCGTAAACGAGGGTTGGTCAGAGGGTTTTCCTAATAATCAAGATGGATTGGTCGAGTTGAAATGCAATAAATAATTAGATAGAAAGATTCAACAAAAGACAGAAACAAATCCATCGAAAACTTTCAAAAAAAAAAACATAGGACAAAGTAGATTATTAACGTGTATGAGTTTGACTAGGGCTGTAAACGAGCCGAGCCGAGTTCGAACTGTGCTCGGCTTGAACTCAAATTGAAAGTTTTTGTTTGAGCTCGAATTCGGCTGATAGCTCGACGAGCTTTCATGATACGAGCTCGAACTCGGCTCGAATGATTGCTCGAGTTCGGCTCAAAAACCTGTAAAGGAACATTCAAGCTATACTCGAGTTCATCTCGATAGCTACTCAAATTCTGATTCAATTAACAAAATAAAACATGATCCAAGTGTCAAACATAATCCAACAAACATGATTTAGTAGTCATTAAATAGATTCTACAATCCATAAAATAAAATCTAATTAACATCCGTCAAGTCTTTTTCTTTGTCCGCTTTACTTGATTCTTGGTAGCCAAGAACCCACAAAAAAGCCTTTTGATTCCAAAGAATAGCTTAATGTTTATGTTGGATATTTTAAGAAGGAATAAAGTAAAATATAAACAAGTAACTAACATGACAACAATGGAAGTTTACAACACCATCAAGTGTTAGGTAAAGTAACAATCATCGTAACCTTCTTCTCATTGAACATTGCAAGTACAGTGAAAAGAAATCATCAGTGCCCCAAAATATGCATACGAATACAAACTTGCCCAGTACATACATGCCAATTGATCATTAACTAAAAAGTAGAAAAGGGCTTGCATAATCATCATGCAGTGCCATTCCTATGCCCCAGGCCAAGAAATTGAGCATAGCCTGGCACATCTCAAACTGTGTGCCTCAATTCACCTTGTACCATAGTCATGAAATTAGCCAGTTTCCATGTTTAGACCTCTACTCACTCCCCCTTATAATACAACAAGAGACAGAAATCGAATGATTACTTCTTTCAGACAGTAAGGCTAGCAGAGGGAAGTGCTGACTTTAGGTATCAGAACAAACCTCTACATGAAGGGAAAGCTTCTCGATTTGCTCGTTGTACTGTGGCAATGCTTGAACCATCTTTTGCAGTTCCTTCGTAGAGAGCTCACCATCCCTGTAAACTGAGACCTTAATGAAAGATGCAGCAACAAAAAGAGAATTCTTCCTAAGCACTAAAATCACTTCCTAAGCACTAAAATCATCAAAATGCTGTGATCACATGCCATGTAACCCTTTTTTGCACTCGGGAAACATGACAGGGAAACATTTTTCCATTAACAATTGAAAGGGTAATGAATGAGAAGATCAAAAAATTGGAAGAACAAAGGATTTTTTGGTTAGACGCGTAGAGTAAGTTAAACAAAATAGAAAATGTAGACTAGAATGCATATATAATAGGGAAAAAAACAGGGACAGAGTTTAATACCTGCTGATTGAAACTTATTGCATAAAAGGAAACATGGCTATAAATACAAAAGCCAAACAAGAAGTCGAGCAAAAAATGAAGGGTATAATGTAGCATCAGACTTTAAAAAATTAACAAAACTAAACAAAGAAAAACTGACAGTGTTAGAGCGGATCCTTGAGCATAGTTTATATGTTTCAGCAATAACCCACAAAAGATAAATATCATCAGCTCATCACGTTTATATGTTTGGATGAAACACAAACAGAATTGAACTTAAACTCACATAAACTGCGGTGCTCAAACGCAGAGGACGAAGTGTGAGCTTGACGACATGCGAGATTGATGAAGTGTGAGGCCTGGACTCGATGATGTGAGTCGCCGTACTGCTGGCGCTGCCGTACTGCGAGCTTGACGAAGTGCGATTTTAACTGTGAGGCCTGCGACGACGACTAGGAGACTCCAGCTTGAAGAGGAGGACGACTCGCGAAGGCTGAGAAGGATCCAGCGATTCGAGCCATCGACGACTTTGGGTTAGGACTTAGGGTTCGAGATTGAGAGTCGAGAATTTGAGACTGATTTTGAAATTGTGAATTGAATCAAGTATTTTGTTTTCTCAAATGATGTAATTTAAGATCTTTTAGATGGAAAGAGAGTTACTAATTGAAAGAAATCCTCGTATAAAAGTTTTACTAAAAAGGAAAGTGTTTTATAATTTAGACAAAATTTAACAAAAATGTTTCAATAATTTTGGGACAGAGTGAGTATTTTGTTTTCTCAAATGATGTAATTTAAGATCTTTTAAAACTTACTCCTCAATCCTCATACTTTGTAAGCTTACTCAATAAAGTCCTTCGAATTACACTTGTTACATCTGAGACAGTACTTTACAAGTTTTGTTCGATTAACTCAATAAACTACATAAACTATGAAACCGAATTCAGTCACTCCAACTCGACTCGATGAAATTATCGAGCCCTAAACTCTGCTATAAAATTTTTCGAAGTTTGAATTGCATATATCTGATAAACAGTAGTTTGCATGAATAGAACAATAACACACGAATCGAGTTCGAATTTGAGAAAGTTCTACAAGGGCTCGGCTCAGTTTTTGCAAGATTAATGCAAAAATTAATAAGAAAACAAAATTGAACCGGGCACATTCAATTATCAGTAGCAAGGTTTCAGTGGTTTTGAGAAGTGGGAACAAGCAAATGACTGGCTGGAGTGTCGCCGATCGAGTTCCACTTCTCGTCGGCCTTGATTACTTACCTTTTGATGGTGAGACTTGGCTTCGTAAGATCCTCCATCTCCAATTGCAGAGGCGAGGAGGAAGCGTAACTTCGTTTGATTTTCGAGAGGGCACTGAAAACTGTAAACCCTCATATTTAACTTCGACTATGAAGCTGTTTTGTGGTTAGGATGATGATCGAAAATGACATTTGCAGCCTCAGCTTTCTGCTAAAAGGTGAGCCGTTGCCCTTGACAGTGAAAGAAATGAGCAAGTCCAAAGATTCATGGTGTTAGTGTGGAAATCTGATATGATGCTGCCTTCCTAGAAATGGGTATTTTATTTTGATTCTTGCAACCAGCAGTGAATTCCAATGAACTCTCACAGCACAAGTTTGGTTTGCAGGGTTAATTGATCATCAAAATTAGTGTCATCACTCATCCTTGTGATGGTATTTTAGTTTAAATTCATTGTTATGTTGTAGATCAACCGATCTGTTGGCTTACCTTGGACACTGTTTCCTTACTGTTAAAGTATTCAACAGATAACCAATCGGCAGTGAATGGAGATATTTTTACAGCAGTTTAAGACCTTAACTAAACCCTTGGCTTAACCATGCGGGACTCTGAAGCTAGTCTTTTAACAATTTAGGGTCCTCTTTTTGTTGCCGTATCACTTCAAAGGCTATTGTAGGGCTAGTTCATGTGTGGTAGTGACTCATGCAGGTTGTAGCACATGCCTTACATTGTGGAGCTCATTCATGGGAGTTTTTCAGAGAAAGACAATCAGGTAGTTATAGGGATAGACATCATAGTTTACTTCTTATTTCTAATTAGGTTTGGTTCAGTCTGTTGCCAAGTATGTCTATGCTGCAAATGTGAGTACATAGTGCTCCCTGAGTAGTGTCGTAAGTTGTAACTTAAACATTGTATACTAATGAGTCTTCACTGAACGTACATGATCTTAAAACAAAAAATAGTGACAAAATGGTTATAAGAATCCTTTTTCTTCCTCTCTCTCTCTCTCTCTCTAGAAAACAAAAATAGTAATGGTTGATGTCTTTGACAGACCTGCACATTTCATTTGGATGTGCTTTCCAAATTTTCTGTAGAATTTTCTGACTTTTTTTTGCTTTCTGAAAGGTAGTTCAAGGACTAATCATATGCATTTAAGTTTTCATGCTGTAATCTGTATTCTGTAATTCTGCAGCATGCAATATGATCTGCTGTTAATCTTTTATGAGAGCTGATAGTTTTGAAAGGTTCGATCTTTTACGTTGCAAGAGTTCTTTAAGTACTACAGGAGTAGCATTTTCATTAAAAAATTTGCGACTTAGGTCCTTAAGGTTCAGTATTACAGATGGGATTCTATAGAACCAGCACCAGCAATTGTTGCTGGGCAGGAATACAGATGGGATTACTTGAAAACTCTTATAGCCTTGTGTGCATGAATTTATAGTCTTCTTGACGAAGGTATTCTAACAGGATGTTCCATCCTTTTAGCAAAAAGACGGTGGAAGACTGAGGATGCTCTACCATTATTCTTGAGTGCAAGGAAGAAGAGTACTCTCATGGATATTAATAGGCAGAAGAGTGCTGCTATGTCCCACCACTTTGAAAAATCCGGGTCAATCCCAAATTCATCTCGCAGCAGCACCTCTCCCTTTAGCTTTGGCTGTCCTGCTTGAGGAGGATCGAACTCGAGACCTATCATGTCGTTCTTGTACTGGCCCTGTGTTTATAGAGCATCAAGGTTTCTCTTGTTTTGTATCCAAAATGGGATTTTAGCATTTAAGAAAGGAGAAATCTGTACCTCTACAGACCACGCAGCATAACTGATGAAGGACATTGGATAGTACCAGAACAGCTTTGGAAGGTCAGGTAGCCTTCGGAAAAGATTGGATGGCATCATCATGAACACCTGAGTTGGAAAACAATTCTTCTTCATTGTGTAATCTGATAAGAAGCAATTTATTTACTATATGAATGGAAGGTGGTACTATTACTTACAGTAAAAGCAGCTGAAACTCCAATCCCACTCATCATGCTTGGTGCAATAACCGAGACCACGAGTACAGATCCTTCTGTAACAGCAATGCAGAACAAGAGATTGAGGCAGAAGAAGCAGAACTGAGAAAACCCCGGATGAAACTTAACCAAGCTGTAAAGTATTGCTGCCGAGCACACTGCTATGGCCACCAAATATGGAAACGATGACAGGAGGTTTGACAGCACATACACTCCTTCCTCGTAGTGCCCTCCACGTCTCTCACGGGAACTTACCTTCAATTCCTCCATGAAAGATGGGAGACCGCCTATGGATAAGCAAATCATGAGGCCATAAATAAAGCCGTTGCACATCCCTCTCGGGAGGATGGAGCGGTTGAAGGTTCCAATGTGGAAAAATAAGGTGCCAGCACTTATGGACACTAGGATGAAGAAGACCAGCCTGAACCAGTAGTACCCCAAATCTCTACACATGTTTAGAGATGATCTACACGTCAGCACCCGAAGCTGTCTCCACCACCCTGAATTCATTATGTGTGATTGTTCAAATCCTACTCCCTACAGCATTCACACAAATTTGGTAAGGATTTCTATGTTTGGTAAAAAGTTAAAAGTTTCATTCTGCATAGTACCATACATTCAGGGTTACTTCTCGCATCTTCTTTCTTGCATTTGTTGAATACTCGGAACGCCTATATTTCGTTATGAGCATTTCTTTGATTTCTGTGGTGGACATGTTGTTAGAGGGATCTGATGATGAAGAGATTTCCTGTAAGCAAACCAATGATGATGGATGATGATGGTGATAGATTCATACTGTTCCTTAGCATTTTATACATTCCATATCATTACATTGCAAAAATCTTTTCGATGCTTTATATTCAAGGAAATTGAATCTTCTCTTACAAAACTTCTTTTACTTTCCCTCAGGATGGCAATAATTTTGTCGAAGTCTGAGTTGATACACCTGAGAAAGTGATCTGGCGGGTTTCTCCTCGTTGGACATGGGAATCCAGCTTCAGCAAAGAACTGCACAAAAGCTCAGATTAGAGCAAAGCAAACTGTAAAAATATGGGAAAAAAGGAGGAAATTACGAAATTTTGTCGAATGCTTTACGTTTATGGCCTTCTTTGAATCACCAAAGTAAACAGTTTCTCCACCTGAAAGGAGGAACAGAACATCAAAGAGATCATAGACATCACTGCTTGGCTGGTGAACTGAGCAGATGACAATTCTTCCTTCACGGGCAATGTTCCTCAACGACTGAATCACAAAGAAAGAGGAAGCACTGTCCAAGCCAGTTGTGGGCTCATCAAGAAACAAGACCAGAGGTTGTGACAAAATCTCAATGCTAATGCTGAGTCTTCTCTTCTCTCCACCACTTATGCCTCTAAGGTGCCAGTTTCCAACCTTCCTGTCTGCACAATCCTCTAGTCCCATCTTAATGATTGTGCTATCGACCACCTCAAGGATCTCGGGTCTTTTCATCGTTGCAGGAAGTCTCAGCTGAGCTGAGTATGTCAGGGTTTCTCGGACTGTCAAGGTTCCCAGGAGAACATCTTCTTGAGTGGCATATGACTGCAACATATTTCACAGGTAAAATCACTTGAGAACTGTTAATTATTTAAGACATCTTTCTCTCTTTTCCTTCCTGTTTCTTTCTTCTTTTTCATACTCAAGACTTATAACAGAATCTTCACAATCTGGTTCATGCTATGGAGGCATGAACCATATCACTATGGGCAGGACCAACCCTGGTACACAGCATAGTTTAAGTGTTCTAGAACTTTAAGATTTAGTTAGTTGGATCTTCATGGAGTAATCCGGTAATGCTCATAATTTCTAGAGTTGGTTAACATCTTCTTTTCTTGCAACTCAAGTTATAAACTTTAGGGTATAAGATATAGTACTCGCTATACTTACAACATCTCTGCATCCCATAACCTTCCCGGTCATGAAAACATTTGAAGAGAGTCTTCCTGTCAGAGTTTTTGAAGAAAGTTGGAAAACACAGTAAGTTGAAGAAGAAACTGAACTTGTGACCAAAAAACAAGAAAAAATAAAAAGACAAAAACAATATGCAGGGAAACTGAAATGAACAATTACCAGCCAAGGCATCAAGCAAGGTGGATTTGCCTGAGCCAGAAGGACCCATGATAGCCATTATGTTATTGGCTTCAGCATATCCTGATATTCCAGAAATCAACTTCTTAGATGCAGAATCTCTCAAACTTGTAGTGACCACAGTCACATCTTCCCACACCAAATATGCATCACTGTTACTACTATTCTCTGCTTCACTGAACACTTTTGTCTGCAACTCCATTCTCACCCTCTACCCACCACTAATTAGGAGCTTCTCCCTTAAATATACAGCTTGTAAATTTGTCCATCCTTGAAAATTTGTTAGATTTTTAAAAAGTCTCAAAATAGTTGTTTTATTTACTCTTTGAAAAATATTTCATACTTATAATACTCCCCCATCCCGGAAAAAATGATACATTTGACTGAAAACAATGATTAAAAAGTTGAAGATTCGAGGGTAGTAAATTAAAACTGACATATAAGATATTCTCTTGACTCATCCTTTTCAAGTGCCGACTTGAAATAAATGAATTTATTTTTCTTTTTCTGCACATGCTGGTGAATTTAAGGAAAAGTATGGGCAATTCGTTCAACTGCTGTGATAAGATGAACCATATGCATCTCCTTTAGTACACAAAAGATCTATACTACAGCTACTACAAGATACTGATACTCCCATCATTTACTAAACAAAAATGTCAACTTTACTTCTTAGCAGTTTGTTTCTGTATTTTTCGCTTTAAAATTTTAACATATGAATTCAAATAAGTAGTTTTATATCCAATTGATAAATAAATGGTCATCTTTGAATTCCCCCATTTTACTCACACAATCTTCCCGTTTTTGTTATGGAATTTATGGGGGGGTGGCAATGCAGGTCTTACTTCACATCTTTCAGAAAATAAATGAAGCCATTAATAAGCATACATGTGGCTTCTACTGAGCAAGTGGTAGCTTTTCATTAGAACTCTGTTAAGAACCCGATTTGAGATGGGCAATCTCCTTACATACATGGAAGAGATACATAATACTCCATATACTAAGTATCCCACTATCCCATAACTCCCCACTTCTCCATAACTCCCACTTCTACAGTTAAGCAACTCCCTAAATATAACTACTAGATATCTACTCCTATTAATTAACTAATAATAATAATAACAATACTAGAATACATCCTTAATAATAATTATTATTAAGCGCATAACAACACTCCCATCCCATTTGTCAGCCTTGCCCTCAAGGCTGAATTCTTTATATGTAGAGAGTTGCGTTTTGTGTGCGGTGGTTGGCATGGACAGCAATGGATCTGGAGGGCGTACTTGACTCAATCAGAGCAACCATTCTTGGATGAGTGGATAAATTCTCGAGCTTTCTGATAATACTTGCTTGTAGGCTGTAACTCCGAATCGTTGGCAAACGAGGAACACGCCAATATAGAGCAAAGGAAGCTTTTTGGAATAGCGGTGCCGGGTTTTGGGCTTTTCACCACCATACCAGCAAGACTTCTTCGCTTTTCGCCGCCTCTTCGTTGCAGGGATGCATCGTTGAGTTGATGAGGATCTGACGATGGTGGTAGCGGTAGGCGAACAAGACTTCATTGCTCGACACTGCCTTTTCTTTGCAGAGAAGGTGGTAGTGGCAGGCGGTGTGATGACGCACTTCATATCTTGACGCACTTCATATCTTGTCGTTGGGCATTTTGCTGCGAAATCAGATGCGTCAATTTCACCAAGGCAATTTATCTCCAAAGGACCCCTTTCCGACCTCTGAGCACAAGCAATTTCACCAAGGCATGGCCAACCGCGAGGGGGTCGATCGTGAAACCTCCCCCCTCGCAGCGGGCCTTCGCCCCGCACGAGACAACCACAATCTCGGTGAGCGTTCCTCACTTTCCATAACCGCACCCATTAAGAACCCGATTCGAGATGGACAATCTCCTTAAATAAAAGAGAGGAATTTGAGATTTATTAAGGGTCCGTTTAGTTGAAGTTTCCAAGTTTTCATTTCCAAAACTTCTTTGTAAATGTTTGATCATATACCTAGAATTGAAGGGATGGAAAACAAGGTTTTCCAAACTTTGGAAAACTCTAGTATTAAATTAGGGAACTTGTTTGGAATGTTTCCATTTTAATACTACAGTTTTTTAATCATTGAAAAACTTTGTTTTCCATCACTTAAAAACTAGGTATGTAATCAAATATTACAAAGGGATTTTAGAAACGAAAACTTGAAAACTTCTTCACAACTAAACAGATCCTAAATTTCTTCTTTTCCGTACATGGAAGAGATACATATATATACTATCCCACAACTCCCCACTTCTCCATAACTCCCATTTCTCCTACAATTAAGCAACTCCCTAAATATAACTATTAGATAACTACTCCTATTAATTAACTGCTAATAATAATAATACTAGAATACGTACATCCGTAATAATTATTTTTATAGCACCTAGCTTGTTTAGTTCTTCTGTTATTATCTCTACTAGCTTCAACAACGCTTTTCACTCGAAAATCGGTGCCAATAAGCGATTCAAATAATAAAGAAAAAAATAAACGGTATTTTCTTTGTGTAAAAGATTGTCTCATTTGTTTTGATAGTTTTACAGTATTTATTCTATGATATATTTTGTTTTTATCAATGTTTAGATATCGAAAATTAAATAATTCACATAGGAGTATTATACATATATATATAATTGTGAGGGATTTTGGCAACTATTTCATTGATGAGTTTTGGTGGGGTGTGGATGGTTGTATGAAAAACATATCCTCTATTTTATGTTTTTGTTATTCTTTTGTTTCTATTTGTTTAAAAGATAACTCCATTATTTCCCTTTAAATTTATGTTTTTTTGCACATTGGTCTCAAACGTTTTAAAGTTAATTTAATGAACAATTCTTCTATTAAAGTTAATTTAATGAACAATTTTTATACTGTTTTAAACGGAAAAAAACCCACTCCCCAATGTTTGTGTGGATTGCAATAATCTTACTATTGTTTTTAAAGTTTCATTAAAAAAACTTATTACATACATTGTTATTATTCACGTATAAATCTAAATGTTTTGTTTGTTCCACCTTAATCTATATTTACTCTTTTCATACCAATGTTTTAAATGAATATGATTAAACTATGTAGACTTACGGTGAAAGGATTACATATTTCAATGATAAACGATAAATAATTTTTTTTGCGTGCACAATTCATTATGTATGCAAACAAAACCTATTGTACATTCTCATCCTGAAACTCATTAAAAAGTGCAACTGATTTCTTTTTATTTCATATAAACCTCAAATATTATGTATGCTATAATTCAATCGGTTCACTTTTACTCTTTTGACACCATTGTCATGAATGAATATGAATTGTATATTTTTCTACAATAAAAAGATAATTTATAATTCTATAGGGTTTTGTTCATTAATTAAAATAAATTCTATACTTCTAAAACTTAAATTTTTCCTCTAATTTTTATCTTTATTGTTTAAAGACCCAATCTAATTCTAGAACTTTTTCTTATTACAATGATATTTAACATTATTAGTGTATTAAGTGTGATGATTTTAAATCTCTTCATAATTTCCGTTTTATCTTCCAGTTTAATCAAAATAACGTGAAATAGCAATATCAAATTGACATGATGTTAACTTTTTATCTTAACAGATTAAATCTTCCCTATAAAATATGTAAAATTTTAGTTCACAAAATGTAAAATTTTAGTTTAGCTTTAAAGATTCTCCCCGCTGCAAAGTGTGGGGTTGGCTTAAAAGCTTAGTGTATTAGTAATCTAAATTTTCTAAATATATTTTTTCTGAATTTTTTTCACAGTTTATCTTTGTTAAAATTTGAGTCAAATATCGAAACGTGAAACAACAAAATCAAATGGGATCATTTTTGGATGACGAAGAGAGTATAGTATAAAAAGAATTTCTTGCTTATAAAGGGTATTAGATTACGTACACAATAGTCCGGTATCTCTTATCCCTACCCCTTTGCTGTCGTTCATCATGGTATTAGGGGGTTTCAAATTTAGGAGGGGGGGATTTTTATGAGGTGAGAAATTGAAGAATTCACCGTGGATTCTCGTGAGGTGAAAAAATATATATTTTAAAACTATTTAGATGAGAAATTGAAGAATCACCGTGAATTCTCGTGAGGTGACGATAATAATATTTAGAAACTAGATGTTCATTTATTATTTGCATATAAATTATTAATCTTTAGTTATTAAAATATTGAAGAACAAAAATCATAGATTAAATGTTGAATTCCATTTTTTCACGGTGAAAAAATAGTTTTCACACCTCAAGTGATTTTTTGAGAAGTGAAAAACATTCAAAATCACCATGAATTTTGGAAGTGAATAACTCCTCATCCCTATCTCCACAAAATGAAGTTAGCTTCGTTACATTGCAAGTGAATTATTTTTTTCCACTGAAAAAATCCACTACCAAAAAATATACTCCCTCCGTCCCATAAAGGCCACAACATTACTCTGTAACTTTCTGTAATAAACTTTCTATCATCATTTTTACCATTTTATCCTCTTATCTCACATCATGGACCCACAAGTTTTTCTCTTTCCTCCCACTTAACTTAAAATTGGGGTCCACAAAATTTTCTCATTTCTTTTTCATGAGGGTAATTTTATCAACACACTATTATTCTTCCACTTTCCTTAATATATGTGCCCAAACAAATCCTACAACCTTTGTGGAACGAAGGGAGTATATTTTATTTCAATTTAAAATTTTTAGTTATTAACATAATGAATTTTTGCATTTTTTTTATTTTCTAGAACATTGCAAGAGAAAATTTCTTTTTCACATTTGGATGACCATTGCAATCAACCAAGTAACCATTTAAATTGGTTTTAAATTTGAGTTAAGGGACATGTCATCTTTATTGATGTAGGAGGATGTAGTGGAGAGGAATGGAGAGAAGATTTGGACCGCAATGGTGCAAGTTGCGAGCTCGGAGTGGCTAGGGAGTAAGTAGGGACATGTAGTGAGTGAGAATATATTGAGAAAGCGAAATTATCAAAGGCCCCCTCAATGTTTTGCATATTTATCACTTTTCACTCCGCATTTTTAATTTTTTTTTTTTAAAAAAACTCTTGAGGTTTGGAAAAATATACGATTTCCACCCTGAACTTAATGTCCATTTAAAAAATCTTTTAGATTATTAGGTTTAACTACAAAAATTACATCTCTAATTTTTGAATCCTAACAGTTATATCCAAACTTTTTTACCCCTAACATTTTGAGTAAAGTGCACCGGAGGTCTCATAACTTTAATTATTGTCCTATTGGGGTCCCATTTTAACTTTTTGTCCTCTTTAAGTCCTCTTTTTTAACTTTTTACTCATTCGTGGTCCTTCCGTCCATTTTTGCCGTCAAGTTTAACGGACCATTGGGGAAAATGATAATTTTAACTACTGAACTTTTCCTAAAAGCTCCATTTACACCCTAAGTTTTGAACATAATAATTAAATCACCCCAAACAATTTTAAAGTTTACAATTTTACCAAAACTTTTCAAACATTGCAAATAAACCCACCACCTTTCTACCCACATCCGACAATCACGGATCGCCACCCGGCCGGATCAGCCGCCCGCACCGATCGCAGCCATCGCCGGCCGCCGCGGTGGTGGGTTTATTTGCAATGTTTGAAAAGTTTTGGTAAAATTGTAAACTTTAAAATTGTTTGGGGTGATTTAATTATTATGTTCAAAACTTATGGTGTAAATGGAGCTTTTAGGAAAAGTTCAGAAGTTAAAATTATCATTTTCCCCAATGGTCCGTTAAACTTGACGGCAAAAATGGAAGGAAGGACCACGAATGAGTAAAAAGTTAAAAAAGAGAACTTAAAGAGGACAAAAAGTTAAAATGGGACCCCAATAGGACAATAATTAAAGTTATGGGACCTCCGGTGCACTTTACTCCTAACATTTTTACCATCTCCCCACAACCAAATCCGCCACCCTTCACTTCAGCCTTCTAGCCTACATCTTATAAATATTATTCCAATTAGAAACAAAATGGCAGGAAGAATTGTTTAGTCCCTTAGGTTAACTGTCCGTAGAGACCATTCAATTTAGTCCATTTCTCAAAGACTGTCTTGGGCGATTCAATGTCACTTTCAAAATTGGTATAGTAATCAAAGTAATTAAGCAACAAATTCAAAACTAGAATAGGAATAAGATCAAAATAACTCGTGACTCACCTGAGGATATCAATTCAGTCTTCTCATTGGGAAGACAAAAATAACATAAATAACATAAGAAGAAGTAGAAACGAGAGAGATGAACAAATTCAGGGGTTTAAAATTTGGGACACTAATAGTTATAGGATTAAAGCATATTTTTTCCTAACAATTGGAAGGGTAAAAAGGTAAATCTGTAAAAATCCGTCGAACTTAACGGCCCAATTAGACGGAAATGACCAAAATATGACAGAGTATTATAGGATAGGACCTAAACATGACAAATTTTTAAAACAAAATCAAAACATGACAATAATGATTTTTATAGGATTGTCAACGGAATTTACTGGTAGTTCAAATATTGACCTGAACAGTCATACCCATTTCATAATACATTACCATGACTCTTATTTCAATTAAACTTATCAGTCGAAAATGCGATCATGCTCATGGATTTGTAGAATAAAACAGTAGCATACTTAGCTTCACAGTCCTCATAAGTAGCCTCTACCACCTTGATTTTTACTTTTACTATATCAATGGAACATCTAGTTCTTTTTGTCTTCTCACGGCGGCATGGTTGGGCTGGTGCTGGCGGGTGGGTAAGTGTGCCGGTGAAGGGTGCGAGATTTGGTTGGGGGGGGGGATGATAAAAATGTTTGGGGTATAATTGTTAGAGTTCAAAAATTAAAGATGTAATTTTTGTATTTAAACCTAAAATCTAACAGATTTTTAAACGGAAGTTAGGTTCAGGGGAAAATTTTATATTTCTCCAAACCTCATGGAGGTTTTTTGATAATTCCGAAAATCCGGAGGGGAAATGGAGAATGTGTCAAATCTCAGGTGGATCTTTGATAATTTCTCATTGAGGAATTGGGTATTAGCGATGGTCAAGTTGTTATAATATATATATATGGTCTCTTTCTTAATTGTGATAATAATTACTAATATTTTATTTGGTATTGATGAGAGCCCGTGGTATCTTGTAAAAAGTTTTGGCAAAGGCACAGAATACAGTGTGCCTTTGCGTATCCATGTGTGTTTGATTTCAGAAATGTCATCCCACCTCTTCTCCGTGCTCTTCCCTTTGTTTTACATCGCCGGACCTCCAACAAGAATTGAAGTACCACCTTCCACCTCTCACCTGTAACCTCCGACCACCATAGCTTCTCTTTAAGGACCGGCAGACCGTTAGCAATCTGGTGTCAATCTCCTCCTCCATCAACAGTCATTGGATCCCAACAATTGTAGCAGATCTGTTCGGACGACACGCTACCCGACCGACGAAATTCGCCAACCAAAGCCGCAATTGACCGTGCCGGAGCAACCAATCATTTTCCCAGTCGTCATTGCTCCATTCCCAACCATTTCTTTAGTTGAACGATACAATTTCTCCCACGACCCGGAGCTGCAACCTTCTACACATGACAAAATTATGAAGCGCCAACATACCTTAATTATAATATGTCATCGACTCATTGTGATACACATGTTTATAAAAATGATGTAACCGACTTGCAAACAAATAATGCTCAAAGCTATTAGAATGAAGTTAATAATGCCAATTAATGATGAATTGGAAGAATATCTGCTAAAGTAGATGGAAGAAGATAAATTTTCAACGAAAGAAGTATCATCACATTGCACCATATAAGCATAATTTCACAAGGAGTGCATCATTTGATGCATGGAGTGCATCATGTTAGAGGATCGAATGCATTGTCTGAGTTCATTCGGGAGAGGAAGTGCATCATGTGTGAGCTGGAATGCATCATTAATGGGAAAAGTGCATTATGTTTGTAAGGGAGAGCATCATAGTGGAAAGGGCGAGCTTCACTTTGGTCACCAAACGTTTCATTTTGAAAGGTTGAAGAAAATTGCATCATAAAGTCATCAAAACGAGTGCATCATGTTTGTAAATGAGAGCATCATAGTACAACGAGAGTGCATCATTGTAGTGTCGGAGTGCACCTTGTTGTTATAGGAGAGCATCATTGTGCATCGTGAATGCATCATTATGGTAATCAAGCGCAACACTGTGGACAACAGAACATAATGCATAATTATATCATCAGAACGAGTCCATCATGTTGTTACGGTAGCGCATCATAGTGTTTCGGGAATGCATCATTGTGATGTCAAATCGCATCATTTTGGGCAGCTGAACAAATTCATCGAGGCCGACAGTTGTTTTCACCGGAAGAAGAGGGCAGGTTGAATTTGTTGCTGATTTTGTTGATTTTGCGAGAAAGGAATGAGGATCTTGGATTTTCTGTCTAATTTTGTTGCTTCGCACAGAAGGAAGGACGAATCCGTTAAAATTTGACGACTCCAATTTTGTCAGCGAGAAACACAACTAGTTAAACGTTGTGTTGTTCCTTCTTAATATCTATCGGCACTTACAGTGGGCCAAGCACAACTTATCGATACTCTGGCAAACCTCGCTTTAAAATTATGAGTTTTGGGCAAATCTATAACTTTGTCCTAACATCCGTTAAAATTTAATGAAAATAGTGGTAAAAAAAGTTCAAATTGATCCTTATGATTTCTAAAATAGTTGAACACTTTTCTAACTTTATAATTTATTTTTTTCGGTCATTATTCTTATGTATTATTTCAAATGATCTTTACAAACCATTAATCTTTATTTTAGATTAAATCTCAAATTAAAAAAAGCAAATATGAAAAAAAAATGTTCAAAAATAATTAGCAATAATAATATTTGTACTTGAATTAAATTTTCATTGTAAAAAATTAGTAATTTTCAAAAAAAAATGCAAGAATGAAAATAAGTTTTAAAATTGATATATAAGGAGGATTAAAGTAGTAAAACCGGGAAGTAACAACTAAGTCTATAGAATTGACAATATGATCTACTATTTGGTAAAGCTACATCATGATATATAACAAACATTATGCACAAATCATTTTCCCAATTGAAGTTAGACTTACAATACTGTATTATTGGAAACAGATCAGCATTAGGTCCAACCAGCCTTGTTCAGTCTATTTAATCTAACTGCATGCCATAAAGCATAGCAATGTGGTCCTTTCTCTCACTCAGTGTTTAGATGGTATAAAGAATATATATATATATATATATATATATATATATATATATATATATAAATGTTGTTTCAAAAGTTTATTACCATAAATGGTTTGTTCATATAAGTTTAATAATAAACAATGAGTATCATTTAAATACTACAGCTTTAGTAGATACTGGAGCTGATCAAAATTGCATTCAAGAAGGTCTAATTCCTACTAAATTCTTTGAAAAGACTAAAGAAATTTTATATGCTGCTAATAGTCAAAATTTGCATATTAATTACAAACTTAGTAATGTAAAAATTTGTAATGAAGGATTGTGTTTCAAAATGCCTTTTATACTAATAAAAAATTTAAATACTAATGTCATTCTAGGGACTCCATTTATCACGAGTCTTTATCCTTTCAAAGTAACTCCATCTGATATAATATCCAATATTTTAGGAAAAGAAATAAGATTCAAATTTGCATATCCAGTAGAAGAAAAGAGTATAAAAATATTACAAAACTCTTTTATAAAACCCTCTTCTATTAATCTGCTCCAAGCAAAGCAAAAGCAATATAATTTTCTAATTCAAGAGATTAAAGATTTAAGAATCGAAGAGGAAATTAATCAATCTGCCACAGTAGAAAGAATTCAAAAGCTAAAAGAAAAAGTAGAGAAAGAAGTCTGTGCTTCTATCCCGAATGCATTTTGGAATAGGAAGAAGCATATTGTTAATTTACCCTATATCAAAACTTTTAATGAAAAAGATATTCCTACTAAATCTAGATCAATTCATATGAATGAAGAATTAGAAAAGGTATGCAAAAAGGAGATCAATGAGTTACTAGAAAAGAAGTTAATAAGGAAATCAAAATCTCATTGGTCGTGTTCAGCCTTTTATGTTATGAATGCTGCTGAATTGGAAAGAGGAGCACCCAGGTCAGTGATTAATTATAAACCTTTAAATAAGGTATTGGAATGGATTAGATATCCAATTCCTAACAAAAGAGACTTATTAAAAAAATTACATAGCGCAAAGGTATTTTCAAAATTTGATATGAAATCTGGATTTTGACAAATTCAGATTAATGAAAATGATAAATATAAAATATGATTCAATGTCCCTTTCGGACACTATGAATGGAATGTTATGCCGTTCGGATTAAAAAATGCTCATTCATAATTCCAAAACACAATGAATGATATTACTCAACCGATTCAAAATTTTGCTATTGTCTACATAGATGATGTTTTAATATATTCTAATTCCATACCTCAACATTTTTCTCATTTGGAAAGATTCTATAATGTGATAAAACAGAATGGATTAGTCGTTTCCCTTCCAAAAATGAAATTATTCCAAACAGCAATAAGATTTTTAGGTCATGATATTAAAAACGGTTTAATCAATCCAATAGCGAGAAGTCTCGAATTTACTACAAAATTTCCTAATGAAATAAAAGACAAAACCCAATTACAGAGGTTTTTAGGGTGTCTTAATTATGTTTCTGATTTCTTCAAAGATCTGAAGGTTATCTGTAAACCTTTATATCAACGATTAAAAAAGAATCCAAAACCATGGACTAATGAACATACAGAAGCTGTCAGATTAATCAAAGAAAAAAATCAAAACTCTTCCTTGTTTAAGCATTCCTAATCCAGAAGCCAGTTTAATAGTCGAAACTTATGCTAGTAATATGGCTATGGAGGCATATTAAAACAAAAATTAGAAGATCAAAATACTGAATCCTTAGTAAGATTTACTTCAGGATTCTGGAATCAAACTCATATCAATTATAGTACTATTAAAAAGGAGATACTTTCAGTAGTACTTTGTATTAATAACTTTCAAGATGATCTTTATATGAAGAAATTATTATTAAGAATTGATTGCAAATCTGCAAAAGATATTATTGAAAAGGATGTCAAAAACTTGGTTTCAAAACAGATCTTTGCCAGATGGCAAGCTCTACTGAGTAATTTCGATTTCGATATAGAGTTTATTAAAGGAGAATCCAATAGCCTGCCTGACTTTTTATCCCGAGAATTCCTGCAGGGACAAGATTACTCAAAATGAGTAAAAAGATCTCAGACATCAAAACGAATCCAAAGGAGGAACAAAAGGGGAGCACTTCTACTCCCCCAACAAACTATTTTCAAGCTATTACTACTCCAAAAACCAGTTTTGAATTAGTATCTCCATCCCGTTTCACGATTTTAGGAGAATCAAAATTAATTTCCTCTAATAATAATAATACAAAAGCGACAGCCTTTTCAAAATTGCCGGATTTCTTTCCAAAACAGGTTTACAATGTGAAATTGGATTCCTATGAATTTATTTATTACGCAGAAAAGGATTTTTTTCAGTACTAATAATAAATCAAAAACTGTTTACGATTCAATCATATCAAAACTCTTTTATCCCGGGTTCCACTTTCCCAGCAGTTCGATTCAAAAGACTAGGGAGTTTTATGAGTGTATACTGACAGACTCAAAATCTACAGTAATTACTCACTTCAAAAACCCTGGTTCAGGAATAATAAATTATTCAAAATTAAGGATTGACATGATTATTACTCAATCTTAATGGGGAATACCTTTGTCAAATCCTAGACGATTCAGTCCGATTAATAATGAATTCAATCAGTATACTTATTATGATTACATGAAAGCTTGGACCAATACTTGGTACTTGCGGAGTTTCAATCACTCATGGTTGTTCTTCTTCCATGAGAAACTTATTAATAATAATATTCCAAAATGGTGGATTAATGATTGTTGGACTTTTTGGGGTCTTGAAAAGAAATTCCTCCCGGACATTTGTCAGAAAGGATTTCAATTATTTCAATCTCTTCTCCCTGATTCAAAAGAAGATTCACTACTAATAAAGTTCACTATTAAATACAAAATTATCTGGATCATGGCCCGGACCTATATGTTCTTAGAAGAAGACAGTCCCTGTCTTGCTCGAGAATTTCGAATAAAAATGTGGGAAAAATTCAATCCGAAAGCATATTCCAAAGAGAAGGTTCAAAAGGATTTCCCATCACCAGCCAAGAAGAATCAAGATCAAGCCACCCTCACAGCAAAATCCAAGATTCAAGCAGAATTAGCTGCATGTAGCAATCCTGAGGAATGGATGAAGGTAATCCAATCACTAGCTGGAACTAGTACCAAAAATGAAGAAGAAGACTCCGCCAGACCTATCTCTTCTGAGAGCGGAGAATCAAGTCTAATGGCGATTCAATTCGCCCAAGATCCATACGAAGACCTTACATTAGACATGTAAGGAATCACAGATCAACTAACATCAGGAGTGATGTCACACGGACCAATCAACTGACATCGGGAGTGATGTCACACGGACTTCAAAATTGCGGACTTCAAAGGACTTGAAAAGCCAGAGACAAAAGTGGGCCATGGACTTCAAAAACGGACTCCAAAATTGATGACTCACGGATTCCAAATTATTAATTTCAAATCCGAAGATAATGTATCACACGTCAGGAGTGACGTCAGTCCGAATTCCAAACTAGTTGAAATTCGAGACCTTTGTGTATAAATAGACTTCAATCTCAGTTGTATACTCACCCTTGAAACTACTCTTGTAATCTCTTGTAATCTCTTTCATACTCTCTCTCCCTTACTCTGATGTATCAAAACCAATGGATGACTCAATCTTGTAAGCATCAATCCGCTGCCTTCCTGGTTACCAGAGCCATTTTTTTTGGCCTGATAGGAGGATTATTGTCTAATAAAGAAAATAAAGATATATATATATATATATTGGCCCCTCCTCTACATGGTAGCTAAGTGAGACAAAGACGAAGGTAACAGTTAACATCAGAAGTGAAGACAACTGTAGAGTTTCTTGCTTTGTGATCAATTGCATGCATGCTCGTTGAAAACAACGAGTTCGCCAATGACCGGCGATATCGATGGCTTCAATGTGATATCGATGGCTTCAATGTGAAGAATGGTGATGGAAACTCATAAATAATGAGATGAAGCTCTAGTGGAATCCTCCAGAAGTTGAACGGTTAATAAGTGCACCAAACACCTTACCACAGTGCACAAAAAACTTAAATAATGTTCATAGTGTCCCATCAACTTTCTAAAAGTGATAATAAAATAATAATAATGTATAATATAACAGAAAATGTACGTATAAA